>OY019131.1:19132496-21803925 GCA_955652365.1 Eristalinus aeneus
TTTTAAATTTCAAGAGAACGACATTTTATTGAATTTTGAAAAGGACTACTTCATATGGTCCCACCCTTTGATGTTGCTTCACAAGCCTTACACCGCCCCAGTACTCGCTGACATGCTCGTATACTGCAATAGACCTTCCTTCTTTCTCCTCCTGTGAAAAGAACACTTAACTGGGCATCACAGGACCTTTAATAAAAATCAAAGTTTGGACATTCAATTCAAAATCATGCCTGAACTTTATGCCTTGTGTTGGATCACTGCGATTAATGTCCGTGAATGTTAAATCAACAGCAACAGCACTGACTAGAGAAAATCGCTGGCAGGGATCAATTAGTGATGTGATTGCATTGTTTTTTCGCGTCGTGTCCGCCAGGATGCACTCCTTTGTTCGGCCCTCACGTTCTCTATTTGCAATTATTTTGCGTAATTAATGTGAAACACAAACACGTCCGATATGTTAAACAAACACTTAAATCAAGCTGAATTACAGTCAATTGGTGATTTCGAAACAAAACGGGGAGATTTAAATGTGGCAACATGTGGTCGAGCAAATGGATTTTGGTGTTGCGGAGAGGAGGTGCATCATATTGTCTGAGTGTCATTCAACAGGATTTAATGAAATAATGTGAATTTTTTGAAGGGAAACTATGTCAACTGGAAATTTAAATTGTAACCCATCAATGAATGAAACAGTGAAGATACATGGCCTGCAGCAATACCTTATACGAGTATTGCAGAATGTTTCAGCGACAGCTTCCATTCGGGCCGTAGGATTTTAACTGTCTGCTGGAAGGAAGAAAACGGAGCGAAATTGAAACTCAAGGTCAACTATCCCCTAACTCAGAACTCAGAAAGAGAGGAGTTGGGCATATGCGAATTAGAAAAACAGACGACTTGCGTGACCGAGAGATTGCATCCAAACTGCTGCTTGTATTTAAGGATCGGAAATTGGTGCAAAATGGGACATTGGTGCAGGATTAGACATTGCTACGCGATCAGACATTGGTGCAGGATGGGATACTGGTGCAGGATGGGACACTAGTGCAGGATGGACCACTGATGCACGATCAGACGTTGGTGCATGATCGGACGTTGGAGCAGGATGGGACATTGGTGCACGATCGGACATTAATGCAGGATGACACATCGGTGCAGGCTGTGACATTGGTGCAGGATAGGACACAAGGACACGATCAGACGTTTGTGCGGGATGGGACATTGGTCCTGGATGGGACATTGATGCAGGATGGACACTGGTGCACGATCAAACGCTTGTGCAGGATGGGACATTGGTGTAGGATGGGTCGTTGGAGCAGGATGGGGCATTGGTGCACGATTGGACATTAATGCAGGATGACACATCGGTGCAGGATGGGACATTGGTGCAGGATGGGACATTGGTGCAGGATGGGACATTGGTGCAGGATGGGACATTGGTGCATGATGGACACTGGTGCACGATCAAACGCTTGTACAAGATGGGACATTGGTGTAGGATGGGTCGTTGGAGCAGGATGGGACATTGGCGCACGATCGGACATTAATGCAGGATGACACATCGGTGCGGGCTGTGACATTGGTGCAGGATAGGACACAAGGACACGATCAGACGTTTGTGCGGAATGGGACATTGGTCCTGGATGGGACATTGATGCTGGATGGGACATTGATGCAGGATGGACATTGGTGCACTACGGGACATTGGGGCAGGATGGGACATTGGTGTTGGATGGGTCGTTGGAGCAGGATGGGACATTGGTGCACGATCGGACATTAATGCAGGATGAGACATCGTTGCAGAATGGGACATTGGGGCAGGATGGGGCACTAGTGCAGGGTGGGACATTGGTGTAGGATGGGACACTGGTACACGATCGGATATTGATGCAGGATGAGACATCGTTGCAGGCTGTGACATTGGTGCAGAATAGGACACAATGACACGATCAGACGTTTGTGCGGGATGGGACATTGGTCCAGGATGGGACATTGATCCATGATGGGACATTGGTGCAGGATGGGACATTGGGGCAGGATGGGACACTGGCGCAGGATAGGATATTGCTGCAGGATGGGACATTGCTGCAGGATGGGACATTGGAGCAGGATGGGACAAGGCGAAATAATCGGACATTGGTGCAGGGTTTGACATTGATGCTGCATGGAACACTGGTGAACGATCGGATTGGACATTGTTTATTCAGGGATGTACTATTTCTTTCCTTCTGTTCTTCTTGCCTAGAAAACTTTAGAGGAAGGCATTACCTACATCTTGCCAAACAGTCAACGTTCCAAGGTCTGAAGCATCACAGTGTTACTCAAAATATCAGCATTTTTAAAAATTCGTAATTCATAAAATTAGCATATTTTAAATTTTGCTTGCAGAGTGTGTTAATCAGGAAATAAATCTTTGACAGACGAAACCCTCAATACGCGAGTAAACTTATTCGCACTGATCTATCTTCTCCTGTTTTTTTCGGGATACCCTTTCTGCATTTTATTTTGCAAATGGCCAATATAACCAGGGAATCGGAAGAGATCCCTAAAATTGGGTACTCTCCAAACTTAATCTATTGAGTTTACATGTGCCTTGCCATTCGTTCAAGGGAATCACAGCAGTAGTATATTCCCAATCTCATTGCAAACCTTCATCACAAACCACTCAGTCAGCACTGCCATGCGTAGTATGATTCAACAAAACCGCGCCCCCCACACAACACTCATTAGTGTAACAAGTTGCCCTACCGCATGTTTGCCATCCCGACGCGACCACTACACGCTCGTCTGTAGACTGAACGACGCCACTTCATCTTTCATCCATCCATTGCCATCAATCTTCTTTTCAGTGGATGAACCAAAAGCCCGTCCCTTCGTCAAGCCACACCATTACTTAGTTCCCGAGCTTGGTGCACATTTACAACTCCGTTTTCGATTATCACCCCGCATTGGCGGCATCGGGGGACTGGCGTGCGGGCGACTGAGTGGGGAAAAGGAGTCCTCTGCAGCATTCGCTTTCGAGGTAAATCAGCTGAAAGCCTTGACGGCTCGTAACCAAAATGGAAAAGCAGTTCCTATCCCCCACAACGTCCTGCGTCCTGACAGCGGTAATCCCTTTCATTCACTGCGCCATAAATAAGTTCAATACGTTCCAGCACAAACCGATATCCCTCACTCAGACAAACAGGTGAGGGAGCGCACGTTCAGCCAAATATCCTGCCGAGTCCCAGATCAGCCTTCACAACCACCGACCCAATCTTCGAAAGCAACATCCGTGTGTGTGCGGCTAAGGACTCAGGGATTAACAGCAGGATTACTGGTTTCGGTCAAATCGATGGCAACTTTGACTGCGACTCCGCAACAGACTCATAGACTCTCTAGCCTGCCTAAGCTGCTGTGGATGCGGCGGCAGCCTCTTCAGTTGGAAAAATATTGATTCTACCGGAGATTTATGATCCTTGCGGTGAAATATTGTTTGCGCCCCACATTGCACATTGACGCCCGCTGCCTCCGTCGGGCGAAAGTGCAGACCGCAGATTGACATCGGAGCGCACAAAAAAAGGGATACAGTCCCATCCGTCGGCAAATAAAGGGTCGAAAGCCTTGAAGTACACAAGTTAGAAAAATGAAAGAAATATTATTGGGCGGAGGTAATATAGTGCGAACGGGTGACGCACGGTCCCTGCAGCCCCTTCTCTGTCGCACTATTGACGTCGTCGGCGGCGAAGCATCAACATACGGACTTGGGGTAGGATTGCTAACCGGAGAATGAGTTATCGCAGTGGATACGAAGTCGTTGTGTGTGGAAGGTGGCTTGCGTGGTGTTTACCTTCAAAGATTGATGAGGACCATTGCACGCAGCAGATTCGGTTCGGCGATGGAGTAATACTTCGTCGACTGGGCGCCTTTTTGCCGTTTCCATTTCACACTGGCGCTCGCGGAGAGTGAAATCCGTGCCAGAAGAATCAAAATTGTTTTCATGGCTTTCGCCAGGGAGCGATTTTGTTCTGGAAAAAGAGAGAGGGTGGAATAGTGTAGTTTGTTTGCCGCGCTCCGTCGGCAAACTTTTAGGCATTGTCGGCTGGGAGGGGCAGAAGCGTTGGTGTCCTGATGGAAGAACAAAGAAAGCAACTCCGGTCGGAGAGATTCATGGGAGTCGTGTTCGTCGCGGCGTACTGAAGGGTTAATACCTAGAGTTTGCCATTGAAAGATTCGTTTGATGATAGTCAGTTTGAACTTAGTATTCTTTGGGCACAATGTCGGTTCTTAGTGGTCAAGTATAGGTCTCTTTTATACACAGCCTTTGGTCCAACCCTCTTTCAGAAACTGCCCTATTCCTTAAGTCAAAGTGTCCAGGATTAGGGCGGGATGAAGATGGAGACAAAAACAGTCCTCAAGATTTCAACCACTTATCCGAACCCTAAGACTTAGGAAAAAGTGTCCGAATTAGCATGGACACATTATTTTTCGAACTTACTACAAGCCGGAAACACTGTCGACTATTGCGGCAGTCGAAAATTTAGTTCAGACCACCAAGAGAACGAAGTTATCTCCGCCCACAAAGCGATTGACATGTGCCCATATATCCGTCGGGCAGTAATGTCTGTATAATTCCGATTGGAATCTCACCACTTGCGACAATTACGTCTTCTTGGCGTAAGTAGATGGTCCAGGGGTGAGAGTTGTAAGATAAGAAGACTCTAGTTCTGAGCACTGGTGGAAAATCGTTATTTTCTTGGGAGGTTTTGCTTTCTCTGACCATGAAAGATAAGTGATCACTCGTGAGATAATTAGTCACAGTGAACAAAGGCTCATCCGCAGCGATTTGAGAAGAGAGGGACTGGAAATGAAAATGTCACAGAGGGAGACGATAGATTGTTATGATGGCATAAATATTAACCCTCGAGTTGGTAGCCGGAATGTGTACGTCATAAGCGTGATTCAAAACTCGTTTTACCAGCGGCGGTGCCACCAGGAAATCCCAGTTGTTTGAGCTTTCCCATCAACAGTGTCTGCAGATCGAACTGAGTTCAACGACAAGTGAAATAGATCGGAATGTTGGTAAGACTCTAGATCGAACTTATATTGAAAAATTAAAGGAACTCAATCTTTGCACTCGGTTTCTGTTGGCATATTTATGAACTTCCTTGGTGAGGCATTGAGTGCTGCATGCTTGGTCACTTGTTGCTTTAGAAAACGACCAGAAACGACTGAAATGCATGTCTACGTGATTTTTCAATATAAAAACGGTCGGAGCCAATTGGCTTTAGCTGTCAAAAATTTCCAGAAAACAGTCAACTACGAGGTCTTACGCCAGCTGCGTTATTCTTCGCAGTGGTCTGGTCTTTTTCCCCGATGGGAGAACCATTTCGAGGGTCAAAAGTTCTAGTCTTTGATAAAATCGAAGATTAGGTCAGTGATGGGATCGATGCCAGAGAGAATTCAGTTTTTTAGGACGATATTCGAAACTCACTGATGGAGCAGAGGGACTGTTAGCAGAACTGGGGATAAGTTGGTTGGGCCTATGGCCCAGCTCATCTGATCGGAGGAAAGCATGCCCGATGAGTGGAATCCCAGCGTCGCTTGCCCGGTTCAAAAGAAAGATGACCCATTTGACTGCGCCAACTATGTGGAGCATCAGCCTTCATAACATTGCCTAAAATATCCTCTCTGCCGTATTGTGTGAGCGTCTGAAACCGTTTGTCTATAACTTGATGGATCCCTATCAGTGTGGTTTCAGACCAGGGAAGTCCACAATACACCAGATTTTCACATTACAGCAGATCCTGGAAAACCCCCAAGAAGTGCAAATCGACACTCACAACCTATTCGTCGATTTTAAGACCTCATATGACAGTGTGCATAGAGACGAACTATACAGTGCCATGCCTAGTTTTGACATTCCTATCAAACTCGCCAGATTGAGTAGGATGATGATGGAGAACTCTCGCTGCTCTGCCAAGGTCGGTAATGAACTCACCGAGACCTTCAATGTCAAAAAAAGTTTCAGACAAGGCAACGCACTGTCATGTGACTTCTTTAACATCATCCCCGAAAAGATCGTGCGTAACTCGCAAGTCAACACCAGAGGCACTATCTTCCAGAAGTCAGTTCAATTGCTAGCTTATGCTGATGACATTGACCGGATTTGACGAACACAGCGAGCCATCAATGAGGCATTGCTGGCATTGAAGTGGAAACGGCTAAAATGGGTCTGACGGTAAATGAGGCATGACTAAGTACATGCTGTCATCAAGGAAGGACTCACAATATCGACGTCTCGGACAGAGCGTCACGTTAGGCTTCAAAAAAAAAACTTCAAATTAAGTGGCGCAGAATCTTGGACGTTAGCAAAGGCGGATGAGGAAGCCCTTAGTCTTTTCGAGAGAAAAGTTTTGCGTGTAACTTTTGGTTCTGTATGTGTAGATGGCCTGTGAAGGAGAAGATTTAACGACGAACTCTATGGGCTCAACAGCGACATGCGCCTGGTCAGGCGTCTTCGTATACAACGCTTAAGATGACTAGGCTGCAACAGATGACTACAACAGAGGACGGCATCAAAAGATGGCAACAGAGGACGGCAACAGAGGACGGCAACAGAGGACGGCAACAGAGGACGGCAACAGAGGACGGCAACAGAGGACGGCAACAGAGGACGGCAACAGAGGACGGCAACAGAGGACGGCAACAGAGGACGGCAACAGAGGACGGCAACAGAGGACGGCAACAGAGGACGGCAACAGAGGACGGCAACAGAGGACGGCAACAGAGGACGGCAACAGAGGACGGCAACAGAGGACGGCAACAGAGGACGGCAACAGAGGACGGCAACAGAGGACGGCAACAGAGGACGGCAACAGAGGACGGCAACAGAGGACGGCAACAGAGGACGGCAACAGAGGACGGCAACAGAGGACGGCAACAGAGGACGGCAACAGAGGACGGTAAGAGAGGACGGCAACAGAGGCCGGCAAGCGAGGACGGCAACAGAGGACGGCAACAGAGGACGACAACAGAGGACGGCAACAGAGGACGGCAACAGAGAACGGCTACAGAGGACGGCAACAGAGGACGGCAACAGAGGACGGCAACAGAGGACGGCAACAGAGGACGGCAACAGAGGACGGTAAGAGAGGACGGCAACAGAGGCCGGCAAGCGAGAACGGCAACAGAGGACGGCAACAGAGGACGGCAACAGAGGACGGCAACAGAGGACGGCAACAGAGGACAGCAACAGAGGACGGCAACAGAGGACGGCAACAGAGGACGGCAACAGAGGACGGCAACAGAGGACGGCAACAGAGGACGGCAACAGAGGACGGCAACAGAGGACGGCAACAGAGGACGGCAACAGAGGACGGTAGGCGGAGGCTAGGGTGGCGCACTCAAGTGGAGATGGATCTCAACCAACTTAAAGTGCGCAAATCAGCTAGTGAAAGATCGCGGTGGCTAGGGAGACATGTTGGTTGAGACTCATATCCACCCGAACTAGCGCCATAAGAAGAGGATGAAGAATTCGAAAAACACCAGAGAGATAGGAAAACGTTGTCGCCGCCTAAATGCATTCATGAGAGTGAAGCATTTTGTTAGCTTTTTAATGAAACAGACTTTCCTAGCGCAATAATGGACAGAATAAATTTGTACTTCCAATATATTGCGTCGTGGTCACCGTGGCGTAGTGGGTAGAGTGCGACCCTCACACGCCGAAGGTCTAGGTTCAATTCCCGGTTGAACACCTAGAATTTTTAACGGCTCCACCTCTTTCGAGCTGCTGACAACACTCAAAGAGAAATAACTGTCAAAGAAAGCTTCCCAATCTTCGCCGTTCGGAGTCTGCAAATAACTGTAGGTCGTTCTACTCGTGGCTTAACAATCTTTCTGGGACTGCTGCGCCATCTTTATAGACAGCCATCATTTCAACCCTTTCAAGCCTACACAAGATGCTTTAAATCAAACCACAAACCACGCTTTAAAAAGCAGGCCTGCTTCCCCTCCATGTGGATTCTTATGCGCTGCACGGCTTGCTACTACTACCCATTGAGCATTTCTTTGGTCAACCTGCAGTATGGTGGTTGGTCAGACAAAATTCTCTTAAAATTCTTTCACAAACTTACTTGCACCTCCTTTGACCAGCTTGTTTTCATATCAGACTTTGTTGTCTGCTATCTCATTCAAATTGAGTTCACGTTAAGAGGATGACCAGGTAACGAGTACCTGGGCATCCTCTTAAGAACGAGTACCTGGGCATCCTCTTAGGAGTGGAAATAAATTATGGGATGCAATTAACTGAAGAATGAACAGAAACTACTCAACAAGTAAACGCATTCACGGCTCTGTGCATCCATTCAAAGCAACAAAGTTCGTAATGAAATATCTGTGCGCATTGCAAAGAGCAACCTGATGCTCCTTCAAAGCTGCACACTGCTTGCCCACACCCCAACACCACCGCGCGTCAGAAAATCTCATCAAAAGGTGTCCGACGTCAATTTTCCCCTCCACAAATCGCCCATCTCCCAGCAGAGCAATTACCCATCAAACAGCATGACAAAATCCAAACTGCGAAAAAAATACAGCTCCAACACGCCAATGCGAGCTACCAACTCCTCCATGAAGACATCGTTGTAATCGTCGCAGACCGTTCACCAGCCACCCTGTCAGCAACGTCGATAACTCGAGCAGTGAGAAGGACGAGAGAAGAAAGAATCAGAAACTGTTGTCAACGTTCAACATCCATTTGAGGGAAGAACTCTGCCGGCTATTATCACAATCTCATCGCCATCGTCATCGTCATCGTCGTCGTCATCCATGCTGTCATAGTTTTCCATTTTGAAACGCTACGAAAACACTGTCCGCACATCGCACACCTACTCACACAGGGCTGCGGGGAAATTAAATTCCTAACACCTAAAGCTGTCGTTACACAAATTACATCGAAAGCTGCAGGATAATAAAATTAGACCAACAAAAAAGTCTGAAGAAAAAGAAGATACATATGTACGTACGCCGGAGAGGACTGGAAGCCATCCTAGATCCTGGATGCTGTTGCTGTAGGGAACGGACGACGGCAGACGTCAACCTCTGCTGAAAAAAAAAACAGGTTACACTCACACACACTCACATCTCCCGCTCCCGAGACATCAGCGTTTTGCCCAAACGAACGTTTTCAATTGGATTCCTCCCCGGCGTCGCTTTTAATTCAATAAAAATTCTGTAATTGCATGCTTCAATTTCAATTTTGTAAGGACGACGACTGCGACAAGGATGACGACCGGTCTGGTGATGCACGGGGACGACAACGTGGAGAAGAGGGCGAGAGCGACGATGAAATTGAAATACGCCCCGAGGACGAATTTCGATGTTTAACTTAACCATTGCTCTCGGCCTCGGTTGGGGTGGAATGCAAACACCTTGGCGAGGTGTGAACACGGATATCTCCATCTGCAGGCCACCATTGCGAGGAGTTTGGCTTTTTATCTGAGATGTCTTCCTCCTTGTACATCAAGCGGCTCCCTCATCGTTGCCATTTGTGCAGTCCTCTTGGTCGGTTGAGTTGGTGCTCACTTCCTTCCACCAGTGTGCGCTGTTTTAATTGAATTTGCAAGGAGTAATTAGCAAGTGAGATTGAACGAGAAAAATTCATTCCAACTCCCTTCAGTACGCAGTGGATGCCCTTAATCCTCGGCCCCAGAGCTGGATAATGGGACAATTATACGTTTAAGGACTTCACAACTCGGGAGAAAAACTGAAACAAGTTTTCCAATAAAAATCATCCCTGTCCTCCCCGCCCAGCCCTTTGCGCCATGGAGGCAATTCAGAGGTGCATTCTAATCGAAGAGGAACAAGCATCCTGGCCGAAGGAGGCTGTATGCAAGTGCAAAAGCCAAGCACTTGCCGTTAAGTGACCGGAATTAATGCGTCTAAAGAAGAAAAACTAAAATCTCACCTCCTCCGCCCTCGCATCCTGCAGAGAACATTTCAATAATCAGTATTGGAAAAGTTGGAATTCGTTTCTCTTCTTTTGTTTCTTGCTCCGCCGTTCTGTGCTTTGTTTCCCTGGCCCCATGCAGAGGTGCACACTTCCGAGTTGGAATGCCTCGTTTGAGTCCTGTGATCTAGATCACGGAATATTCGCTGGATTAGCTTTTCGAAACTCTCCGCCGGGGGGAAGCGGGTGTGCTGTGGAGATTTATTGCAGGCCCCAGGCGAATCGCTTCTGTGCAGGGATTTCTTTGTGAGGGGACCTGGTTTGTTATTGGATTTCGATTTGTACAAGAACAAGCCGAGAATGTGATATTTGAATGCCCATGTCTGGGGATATCTTGGAATTTTGGCGTTCGTGGGGTGACTGAGGATGTGTAGAATGCATATGCGAGCGGACGGGCGGATGCTCAATGAATGTGTGTCAAGGCGGTTAAGGTGTGTGCAGGCGATTTGTGTTGCTTGGTTGTCTCGTTTGATGGCTGTAATGATGCCACCGTTTGGATGGCGCTTTTTTTAGTTTTTCAAAACAGCTAAGGCCACCTTTGGGCACATGGTAATGCCGCGCAGTGTAGCTTAAAAACATGGCTGAGTGGGTGTTGAGGAGTGAAACACAAACGCCACTTGGGTTATCAAGGAAATTATTTCATAAATGTTTCATGACACAGGAGTTAAGAAATGAATTATTCCTTCTTAATGCAGCTTCCATAGAAGACGCCGAGGCTGGAGGATTGTGAATTTAGTGTCGAAGTGCCTTGTTACAAAGTTTGTAGTCCATATACGCATTTTTTCTAGGCGGAAGATAAAGAGAATTCGAGCCAATGGGCCAGCAATTCGGACTTCGCAACAAAACACGGACTAGACTGAGTTAGCGTACAGAAGTTGAGAAGGACCTTAACCAACTTGGAGTACGGAATTGGAAGCAGCTGGTAAGAGATGGTGCTGCCTTGAGAGGCATGGCGGTGGAGCCCACATCCACTGCGGACAGTAGCCCTGGCTGGGGAAGCATGTTGGTTGAGGCCTGGGTCCACTCGAGACTTCGAGGCCCAACAAAGAAGAAGAAGGCAAGAAAAAGAGATTGTTTATAACAAAGCTGCGGGTTGATTCAGTTAACTTGGGTATTAAGACAAGTGGAGCTCCCTGAGACTGTTTTTTTTTTCTGTTTTTATCGCTTATTGTATGAAGAACTTTTACTGCAACAGAGATCATAGGTGCTGTGCCCATCCGACGAATCTTCTTCTTCTTCGGATGGCACTACAGTCCGGGGTGGACCTGGGCCTCAACCAACATGCCTCTCCAGCTAGCACGATCTCTTGCCAGCTGTCTCCAATTGCGCACTCCAAGTTGGTTGAGGTCGTTTTCCACTTGTGTGCGCCATCTAAGTCTAGGACGTCCTCTGTTGCGTTGTCCCTGTGGTTCGGATTCGAAAACTCTTCGGGCCGGAGCAGTGCTGTCCATGCGCTCTACATGGCCTAGTCACCTTAAGCGTTGTATCCGTAGACGCTTGACTAGGCTCATGCCGCCGTACAGCCCATACAGTTAGTGGTTGAATCTTCTCCTCCAGATGCCATCAACGCAAACAGGACCAAAAATCGCACGCAGAACTTTTCTCTTGAAGAGACCAATGGCTTCCTCATCCGCTTTTAGTAGCGTCCAGGTTTTTGCGCCGTAAAGCAGGACTGGGATGATCAAGGTGTTGTACAAAGTCACTTTGGTCGTTCGGGAGAGGGCTCAATTGCCTCTTGAGCCCAAAGAAACACCGATTGGCAAGAGTGATTCTGCGCTTGATTTCGGTACTGGTGTTGTTGTCCCTATTCACCGCGGAGCCGAGATAGACGAAGTTCTTCACTACCTCGAAGTGTCTGCTGCCCATAGTGACGCTCTGTCCGAGACGTCGATGTTCTGCGTCCTTCTTCGATCATCCGACGAATGACCGGATTAATTGAAGCACTTGGCAAACTCAGTACTTGAGGAAAGTGATTTAAAGGAAGTTGTGACCTCCAAGGAAGTTAATTGTAGCCCAGCGGGTGGAAAGGATAATAAGATTCGTTTTGAAGCTAGTATTGTTCCTCGGCCACGACAACGAAGCTTCCATTGCCAAAAACTATAAAAGACCCAAAAGGGTAAGGACGAGTTGAAAGAGAAAGAATTTTGAATCTAAGGAATAAACTTCTGTCGCTGCTGCACCCACGTTATGGTGCAGAGTTAAAATTAACTTCAATCAAATAACTTCTCCAAACGGTGTCAGATGTCAGAGAATACCATAACCTCAGACTGATTTATAACTCAAATTAGGCTTATTCCATTATTCTTGCGAAAAAACTGGACATGTCGCAACCGTACCACCAAAACAACGCAAAACAGTCAATTCTGAGTGGTACACATCCATTTTTTGCCAGTTGTCTTCCAAGAAATCAGGAAATCCAACCCCCGAAGACGGATCGCTCTTCACCACGACAATGCGAGCTCTCACACATCGGCTCAAACAACTGCATTTTTGAGCATTCAAAATATCAATTTGATGACTCATCCACCATATAGCCCTGACTTGGCATCGAATGACTTTTTTTTATTCCCGTATATAACAAATAAAATGAGAGGTCAACGTTTCTCGACACCTGAAGAAGCGGTTGACGCGTTCAGGATGCATGTTTTTGAGATACCTCAATCAGAGTTGCAAAAATGCTGACAACTTTTCCATCAACAGTGTCTGCAACTCGAACTGAGTTGAACGACAAGTGAAAAAGATAGGAATGTTGGTAAGACTCTAGATCGTACTTATATTGAAAAATTAGAGGAACTCAATTTTTACTCTCGGTTTCTGCTGGCAAATTCAGGAGCTTTCTTTGTGAGGTGTTGAGTGTTGGCGGCTGGGCTACTTTGGAAATTATGACATACAGTGATCATATAATGATTAAATACCCTGAGCTTGGACAACGCTGAAAATAAAAAAACTGAATCGGGGAACATTTTTAAAGATTCATCTCGCCCAAAAAATTGAATTAAATCGTAAAAATTTCCGTGGATTATTTTTTACAACTTTCGACGTGGACTAACTCAACAACAGTGTATCCATAAACTTAATTTAGTTTTTGGCGATGAAGCTCCATGTGGTAGCCGTGGTGTAGTGGGTAGAGTGCGACGCTCACACGCCGAAGGGTCTAGGTTCGACTCCCAGTTCAACACCAATTTTTCTAATATTTCACGGCACCACCTCTTTCGAGCTGCTGACAACACTCAAAGAGTAATAACTGTCTAAGAAAGCTTCTCAAATTTCGCCGTTCGGAGTCGGCAAAAAACTGTAGGTCCCTACTACTCGTGAGAGAACAATAGCGCGCACAACACGAGTAGTTGATGAGCAAGCTTGGCGCTGGTCCCCTTTGGACTGTAGCGCCAACAATTATTATTATTAATGGATTTACAATCTTCTGATTACAATATTTTGTTTCTTAACAACAAAGAGAAAAAACAGAGTAAGAAAAATAATTCTATGTATAAATAGATAGTATATAAAATAACTCTATTTACATTTAATGAATCTGCATACATTTATGGATTTAAATGGATCGATTGTGAAAAATGTTTTTGATAATATTTTTAAAAGAGTCTCTGCTCATTGAAATGTCAACTTCAGAAGTAACAGAATTAAATAACATTTAAGACCGACTTATTGGATTATTTTGACCATAATTCGTACGGTGAATGGGATGATAGAAAACTTCATCTCAATGTCTTAAACTTACGTCTACAAAGAAATTAAGGCGAGTAGCTCTTCAGATTTTATATTGCAACTTAAAATGTCTTTGATAAGTAAAACACTTTGAACTTGTCTTCTACTTTCAAGACTTTTTAAGCCCAAAAGAGCACATATTGCTGCATATTCAGGTAAACCGCCACACCACCTCAGATTTCTCAGAGCAAAACGAGTGAATCTTTTTTGAATTCTTTCAATTCTAATTACGCTATTCTCATAATATGGTGTCCAAATTACACATGAATACTCTAATATAGGGAGTATCAGTGATGGGAAAATTGACTTAAGCGTATAGGGATCCTTAAAGACACTTGATGTTCTTTTAAGGAAACCTAACATAGAGTTTGCTTTACATATGAAAAAGTCATAGTGTGTTGAAAAAGTAAATCTTGTATCAAAGTAGATACCGAGATCCTTCACTTCTTTAACTTGTACTAGTAATTCGTCTCCAATTCTATAGTTAAAAGTCACTGGTGACAACTTTCTATATACGCTAAACGTCGTGCACTTCGCTATATTAAGTTCAAAGTGATTATATTTACACCAATTACCAAATAAGTCAAGATCAATTTGTAATTTAAAACAATCAGAGACACATGAAATTTGTCGAAATAATTAAATATCGTCTGCATACATTTTTTTTTCTTTTTTATAATTGACGCGTGCAAAAGGGGTTGCGGGTCCCCTAAGTGACCGGATCAAGTCACAGCACAGGCCGAAGGTATAGAGGAAGAGAGGGAGAGGAGGTACCGATGCACATTGGTTTTAAATGCTTGTGGATTGTAATGAGGAGGAAAAATCGAGCTGGGAAGAGCATTCCAGATTCGTGTAGTGCGGCTAAAGAACGAGTCTCTGAATTTGACTGTACGTCCGGAAGAGGGCTTGAGAATGAATTGGTGGGCATTCCCAGCGAAACGTGTATTGCGGGTGAATTCTTGAAGGGGAGGAATGCAACTGGCTAATTCATCTGAGCATTTCTTGTTGAAATAGCGGTAAAAAAGTGACAACGACGCGACATTACGTCAGTGTTCTAACGAGTCAATTGACTTCGCAATATTACTGTCACCTATAAGTTTTATCGCTCGCTTTTGAATTCTACTCAGCAGGTGCAGGGAGGTCTTAGAAGCACCTGACCAGATAGGAGCGTTATACTCAAGTTTTGGGCGTATGTATGCCTTGTATATTGTAGCCAGTTCAGAGCGGGTGAAGTACTTCTTGCATCGTTTAAGGAAACCTAGACATTTCGCAGCATTTTTGGCGACCTCAAATATATGATCGTTCCAACTAATTGTTGGGTTCATAGAATTTTTCATTTGGGTTCATTTTTTCATGGGTTTATAGAATTTCCGCAAATTTAAGAAGTTTTGGAATATCATTCACGAACCGAACAAACAAAAGTGGGCCTAAATGACTCCCCTGAGGAAGACCAGATATTACGTCTATATAATTAGATCTTAGGCTGACCGTTCGCTTTTCAAAAATATGTGTAGACACTTCTTAATGTTAGACTAACTGTTTCAATACACAACACGGGATCCACAAAGATCCTTGCCTCCCACGGAATGGAGTCCAAAGACGTAGCCCCGGCGATTCGGACGATTCAGAAATTTTATTTGAATTCTGTCTCTGTTGTTCTTTGAGTCATTTAGTCAACTGCAGCTCCATTGAAGGCACGGAGTTTGTGCAACTCTTCAACTGAAAGGCAGCACATTCCTTCAGATTCAGGGAACCACAAGAGTTATGTATATCGACCTCGTCTGAACGTAATCTTCAGAATTTTCCAGTCTTGTAACTAAGCACAGGTGAATCGACTTCTCTTACAAGTCTCAATGGTCTTGTGGCAACCCTGACCCGCTTCGAAGCAATCGAATGACACGTCAGAAGCACAGTGTCGACTCATTTGTAGAAGTTCACCGGGTTGCGTGCACAGGCATAATTGTACAGCAGGCTCCAGCAGTGCAACCCGCGTCCCAGATGCGTCCAATTAATTAGGATGTGTGAAGCGAGACACCCCCTCCACCCGCAAAATGTCTTGAGCATCTCCCTCCGACGTGGTCTTCTTGTGAGTTAAGCGCCGCCCTACATCCCTGAGGTGTGTTTATGCATTTTTCAACCTCCGTCCGCTGCAACCACAACCGCCGCTCTGCGAAGCAAAGTGGCAGCGAAATGGGATCACTAGGAAACGGGGTCAGGAGCCGTGCGTCTTGTTGTCTTTCTGTTGAGACCAAACCAAACATTTGCAGTATGCATGTTTTCTTGTTTTTGCCAAGTGCCTTTCGCAGATTTAGCTTTTTACTGCGTCGTGCAACCTTTTGTGGGGAGACGCGACATTTGCGTCCCAAGTAGTTTTGTCTGCCAGGAGCCACAAGGGGTCGGTCGGAGTGCTTAACCAGCTGCAGTGCACTTGTTGAAGTGCATTGCTTGTTTGTCGGATGAACTGCCGGAAGCTCAATGCTGAGGCTGCCCCTGGGTTGATGCATCGATTTGCATTTATGCATTAAGTGGGATTCCGGCGGGGTGCACGCCAGAGATTGACTTGGAGTGACCTATGGCGCTGTCGGGGTTCTGAGCGAGCTCCCCGGCAAATATTCAATGCAAATACGGTGCAGAGTGGGCACTCCCGTCTGATGACTGCTTGAAACAATACTTGATAGAGAATATCATTGAAGCTGAGGAAGGACTCATATCTTTCAAGAGTGGGTCGGCTGACGAGGCATTTGCCTTCAGGTTTTCGGATATTCTTTTGGGCATTTAAATTGTTGAAGGTATAGTGTGCTCTGGCAGATTGAGGGATAAGTGCTGTTGCTGATGGTAAGAGTTGCGAAGCCTTTGTCCATTCAATTTAAATTTTCCATTTTCATGAGACGACTCCTGGTCCCGTCTGTTGTTCAGAAATTCAATGAAAATATAATAACGTGCATTCCTCTGTAGTACTCTGAAGTCTCGTGCAACATTCACTATAGGAAGGGAACGTGTAGCATGTCATCAGCCAAGATTGCTTATAAGTATGGCGGGATGAGTATAAATATGAATCGTGTACGAGAATACATCTACAGAGCACTTTGACAACTAGGGCTCACTGGGCCATCCGCTTTGAGTTAAGAAATCATTGAGAATGTCGGAAAAGGATGTTCTTATTAAAGGAAGCAAGTGCAACGAAGTCCCAAAGAAGATGAGAAGCTTTAAGCCTCTTCCTCACAGCAAGAACTTCTGTCGAAGGCATGGATAGGAGATTCTTGTATTCTAAAGGCGGATCATCGTAAATTTGCTTCACATACCTTCTGTTAAGGGAAACAGGACCAAAAGTTGATAAAATGATTTTGACTAAGTATTACAATGAGCGGAAGAAAAGCTTTTCGCCGATATTCTACATCGAGGCTAGAGCAATTCACAGCACGGCAAATGGAAAGGTTTTTCTTTTTGTCTACAGACGGTGGGTTTTGAAAATTGAAATCAAGATACCGGTCCTTACGTATCGACAGACGCCCACACTTGATAAACAGCCGAAATCCAAACCGAGATAAACCAAGGATTGAGCTTAAGTAACTGAGAATGGACTTAATCCTTAACAGCCAGTCTCCCCTTGCAATAGATTAATGCATAAATCCAGAGAACTGACTAAAGCCTGACTTCTGAGTGACATACCTATCGAGACATTTGCTATGCAGATGAAACTGTCTGTCTTTCCTTGGTTGGCTTTTATCGAAACATTTGTATCTTGACGCTCACTTCATACTGGTATACCTGGTAGGCGACATCTTCATTAGCGCTCAGTTTTCTGTCAGTCTACCACGTGGTCACAAAATTTAAACTGAAGATCAAAGTTGGTCTTACCTTCCATCAGGACCGAATGCAAAGCCACACAACCAAAATGTTCCAAGGAAACCATCGTCGTGCAGGTGCAGCAAGCCTTAATTAAACTGTTCAGTAATTAGCTCCAAAAAAGTCGAACGCACACAACGTGCAAAACGAGAAAACTTGTTTATCGAAATCCTATACAGATAAACAGGAATTATAAAATTTAAAATATTTCCACTGCTATATGAATCTGAAAACACCGATGTTGCTAACAGATCAGCCTGGCAATGAAATACAAAGCGCTGAAGAATTAAAAATAAAACGCCTCATCCGCCAGGAATCTATACAGTAGCAAATAAGAAATTAAGTTTATGGATGATCAATTACACGCAACAGAAGAAGTACGTGTTTTAACATTTTTCAATCAACCGTGCAACGATGAAAGTTTACAAGATGCCATCTTGCAGAAAATTCAAGCAAGCAGAACTTAAAAAGCTTTCACGAACTCCACGAAAGCGAACGGTGCTGAATTGCAGCTGAATGCTGCGAAAGCTTAATGCCAGTAAAGCTTTAAAGGGTGATTCAGAAGTGTGCAAATATTCTTCTTATTTCTTTGGAATTGACATTTTGTGCTTCATATAATAGATTTCGATGCCAATTTTGGGCTTTGGATGGTTATTTGTTCGAAACTTTATCCGAGTCACGTTCGAATACGAAAAGAAATTCAATTTCCGGATTCGCAAGCGATTGTTTTCGGAGAAACGTGTTTTCACGATCAACTCTCACGCTCTTTGTCATCGGATTCGAAGGTTTTTAGTTTTCTATGGCTGCCGCCTATCATCAAAATTTCCTGTTCCGACTTTGAAATTTTTAGCATGGAATCAAACTTGTGTTAACGCAATTTTCTTTCTCAATACGCAATTTTCTTTTTCGCGGTATCACCTCTTTCGAGCTGCTGACAACACTCAAAGCCTAATAACAGTCTAAGAAAAACCTTCTCAAACTTCGCCTTTCGGAGTCCATAAAAAATTGGTTCCCTTTTGTTTGTCAGAGAAAAGTAGCGCGCACAACACGAGTAGTTGATGAGCCAGCTAGGCTCTGGTCGCTCTGTGGATTGAAGTGCCACCCAATTATCATTAACTGTCACGCTCTTCGTCATCGTATTCGAAGGTTTTTATTTTTCTACGGTTGTCATGTGTGTCTATGTGGTCGCCGTGGGGTAGTGGGTAGATTTCGATGCTCACACACCGAAGGTTCTAGGTTTGACTCTAAGCTCAACACCAATTTTTCGAATTTTTCACGGCACCACCTCTTTCGAGCTGCTGCCCACCCTCAAAGAGTAATAACTGTCTAAGAAAGCTTCTCAAATTTCGCCGTTCGGAGTCGGCATAAAACTGTAGGTCCCTTCTACTCGCGAGAGAACAGTAGAGCGCACTACATGATGAGCAAACTAGGCCCTGGTCCCCCTTTGGACTGTAGCGCCAACAATTATTGTTATGGTTGTCACCTGTCATCAAAATTTCCTTTTCTGACTTTTAAGTTCTAAGCACAAAATCCAACTTATGTTAACGAAATTTTCTCCCTTAACACTTCCTTAACGCGCATTTTTTTCGTGTTTTGTCCCGGCTGAACACCTCCTCTTTCGAGCTGCTAACAACACTTAAAGGGTAATATTTGCGAAAGGAAAAGCTTCTCAAACTTCGCCGTTCGGAGTGGCCAAAAAACTGTGGGTCCCTTCTACTCGTAAGAGAACAGTAGTGGGCACCACACGAGTGGTTAATGAGCAAGCTAGGTCCTGGTCCGCTGTGGACTGCCGCCCCATCCAATTATTATTATTATCTGGCGGCAGCAAAAATCAACCTTTGTTTTATTTGGCAGCGCATTCCGAACAATTTTTTTGAATTTTGAAGAAAAACAACAAATTTTCCAAGAAAGAGCACCCATCAATATCGTATTGCTTATGTTATACCGTTATTTCTCCGCACACTCCGCCAGATAAGACATTCATGTGTCAGCCACCCGTGGTATACGCCGTCCGCAGCGTGCTAATTTGTATAAAAGGTATTAGAAACAGACTCGGTGGTTCTCTAAAATTTTTCTCGACTGACAGCAACAAATCAAAAATCCTCACTCCGTATGA
This sequence comes from Eristalinus aeneus, assembly GCA_955652365.1. Classification (NCBI taxonomy): domain Eukaryota; kingdom Metazoa; phylum Arthropoda; class Insecta; order Diptera; family Syrphidae; genus Eristalinus; species Eristalinus aeneus. The sequence goes on from OY019131.1 coordinate 19,152,164, forward strand.
TTCATGGCTAGAGCTCCCAATTTCTTTCGGAAGACAAAGAAAAGTTACTTTCATCGGAACGTCAGATAGCCAATAAAGTGTAAACACAAACTTGATACGCTTGCACAAGATTTCCCAAAAATATGTATAAAAAAGTTTTCTCATTATCCTATCCCTTTAATTTTTCCCTTTTCTTTCTTCGCACTAACTCCACCCCTCACTCCATCAATCTCACTTCATTCCCAAGCCCTTCCTCCCCTATCCTCCTTCCCACACCCTCCTTCATAAACCTTTTGTTTCAAAATGAGAAGCCAAGGAATTATCAGAAAACGTGACGTTTTCATACGAAAGTCAAAAGCTTGTCATCATGATTTAAAAAATGAAACCACGACTCTTTGATTGATCTGCAGGAATCTTCAATTAAGTCACGCATATTAGCACAGTTTTTGGAAACCCGAAGATCGTCAAATGCGAACAGTTTGTTTTTTAGAGTCTTATGGCGGCAGTAAAACAGTTAACGACGAAAACATGCTCTGCGACTGAATACCTGCTTCTTTACTCAAATTGGCAGCACAATGGTCCTGTATGGGACTAAGTGTATTCATCAGCCATCTTAACCTACCTACCTACTGAAATTGGATGATGCTAGACAAGAGTTGCTTCCCTCCTACTTAGACGACGTCAAGGTTTTCAATATCACCACGGAAATCGAAAAAAGGTACTGGAGGAGACCGTCTATCCGCAGGACTGTATACAGCAGCTGAATATTATCTAGTGGGTCTCATGGACCAGCTCATAAAGAAGATATGGTCAGAGGAAAGCATTCCCAATGAGTGGAATTTCAGCGTCGTTTGCCCGGTCCACAAGAAAGGAGACCCCTTTGACTGCGTTAATTCTCAAGAAATCAGCCTTCTTAACATCGCCTACAAGATTCTCTCGGCCGTATTAAGTGAGTGTCCGAAACCTTTTGTCTACAACCTGATAGGTCCCTATCAGTGTGGTTTCAGACCAGGAAGGCCACGGTAAAGCAGATCTTAACATAACGGCAAATCCTGAAAAAGACCCAAGAAGCGTAGACTGACACTCACCGCATATTCGTCGATTTTAAGGCCGCATATAACAGTGCGCATAGAGACGAGCTATATAGTGCCATGTATAGTTTTTTCATTCCTACCGAACTTATCAGATTGTGTAGGATAAAGTTGGAGAACTCTCGCTGCTGCCTCAATGTCGGTACCGAACACACCGACACCTTCAATGTTAAAAAAGGTTTTATACAAAGTGACGCATTGACATCATGTAACTTCTTCAACATCACTCTTGGGAAGATCGTGCGTAACTCACAAGTCAACACCAGAGGAACGAACTTCCAACAGTCAGCTCAATTTCTAGCTTATGCCGATGACAGCGACGCTATAGGATGAACACAGATAGCTTGCAATGAGGCGTTTGCTGGCGGCTAAGACAGGTCTGGTGGCAAATGAGACCTAGTTTATGCTGTCATGAAGGAATGACTCACAGCATCGACTCGGCAGAGTGCCACAATAGACAAGAGAAACTTCGGGGTTGTCAAGAACCTTGCCTTCCTCCGCTAAATACCTCATTTAGTTGGTTTCGTTTAATATCTTGATCATCCTAGTCCTGCCGGAAACTTGCACGCTACTCAAAACGGATGAAGAAGTCCTTAATAATAATTGTTGGTGCTACAGTCCAAAGGTGGACCAGGGCCTAGCTTGCTCATCAACTACTCGTGTTGTGCACGCTACTATTCTCTCACGAGTAGAAGAGACCCACAGTTTTTTTGCCGACTCCGAACGGCGAAATTTGAGAAGCTTTCTTAGACATTTATTACTCTTTGAGTGTTGTCAGCAGCTCGAAAGAGGTGGCGCCGTGAAAAATTCGAAAAATTGGTGTTGAGCTGGGAATCGAACCTACACCCTTCGGCGTGTGAGCGTCGCACTCTACCCACTACGCCAGTCCTTAGTCTTTTCGAAAAAAAAGTTCTGCGTCTGGTTTTGTATGTCCTTTTGCATTTATCGGATTTTATTGGAGAAGATTTAGAGACGAATTCTAAGACCTGTACATTGACATACGTCTGGTTAAGTTAAGAAACAATACATAAGATGGCTAGTCAATGTACCACTGCTCCGTTTTCAATCTGAACCATTGAAAAAACGCAACTGAGAGTGGCCAAGACTATGATGGCGCACACAAGTGGAGAAGGACTTCAACCGATTTAGAGTGCGCAACTGAACGCAGCTACCGAAAGATCGTTCTGGTTGAAGAAGCATTTTGTTTGAGGCCCTGGTTCATTCTGAAAACTTTCAATATTTATTTGTTTATCCGGAAATTATCATAGAGCCCGAAAAATATTGGAAATTATCAGAGGTCTCTCTTTCTCTCTTCTTCTTCGACAATTTCATGTTCATAAGAAGCGCCTCAATTCCTAGTCGGCGTTATTGGCACTTTGCGGGCCCAATAAAAATCTCGCGACTTCAAGGAACGTTCTCACAAAGAAACCTAATCCGCGCGTCTTCCTAAATATACCAGGTATACCGGTATGAGCGTCAAGATACAAATGTCTCGATAAGGAACATTTATTTTGAACGAGCTCTTATTTTTTTTTAGTTTGTTTGTCATAGCAAAATCTGTGAAAAATATTTAGTATACATCAAGTCATTGAACAGAGGACATCATATTTTTTTCATCGTGTTAAAACTGTCGAATTCTTTACCAGAAAGTGATGATTTGCGGAAAGCAATAATTTTTTGTTTTCATTTGAAGAAAAGTGCTGCAGAGTCGCATCGAATGCTTGTCGAGGCAAATGGTGATCATGCTCTATTAGAAGCGACATGCAAAAGATGGTTTCAACGGTTCAGAAATAATGATTTTGATGTGAGAAATGAAGAACGTGGAAGACCACCAAAAAAGTTTGAAGACGCCGAATTGCAAACGATATTGGATGTAGATGACACTTTGAGTCAAAAGCAAATGGCAGCAATGTTAAATGTTGCACAACAAACAATTTCTGACCATTTAAAGCTATATGAAAGATTCAAAAGTGTGGAAAATGGGTGTCACATGAATTGAATGAAAAAAAGATGGAAAACCGAAGAAACACTTGTGAAATGTTGCTTCAAAGACACGAAAGAAAATCGGTTTTGCGTCGGTTTGTTACTGGCGATAAGAAATGGATTTATTTCAAGAGTCTTAAACAGAAACAATCATGAGTTAATATGGGACAACCATCAACATCGACTGCAAAACCAGATCGATTCGTTAAGAAAACAATGCTGTGTGTTTGGTGGGACCAGAAAGGTGTGATGTACCACGAGCTCCTAAAACCTGGTGAAAACGTTAATACTGATCGCTACCGACAACAAATGATCAATTTGAACCATGCATTGATCGAGAAACGACCAGAATGGGCCAGAAGACACGGCAATGTAATTTTGCTCCATGACAATGCACCTGCGCACAAAGCAAAACCGGTTCAGGATACAATCAAAACACTTGGCTGGGAGCAGCTACCCTACCCGCCGTATTCACCAGACTTGGCTCCTTCCGACTACCATTTGTTTTCATCGATGGGACACGCATTGGCTGAGCAGCATTTTGATTCCTACGAGGTGGTCGAAAATTGGGTGTCTGATTGGTTTGCTTTCAAAGACGAACAATTTTATTGGCGTGGTATTTACAAATTGCCAGGAAGTTGGTCAAAATGTTAAGAAAACAAAGCCAATACTTTGAATAAAGTGTTTTTATTTTCCAATTAATAATTAGTGTTTTATTTTCAAATAAATTGTCAATTGTTGAAATAAATTGCCTACGCTGCTCAGCCTGATCAGTGCCTCAAACCTAAGGATTCCGAAGACCACCGGTGGATCTCGAAGACTATGTGTCGGAATTCATCGCATTTTTGGTAGTCCTCATCAGTTTCAAATCTTCCTGGTAAAACTAATATGTTTTCTTCAGGAATTTCGTTTAATTCCTTGATAAAGAAATTACGATCCTATCTGTTGCAACAGAGACAAAAGACACTATTTGGAGAATCGAAAACCCTTGTTGTCCCCAAAAGAATATCAAACGTATCCCGTTCTCACAAATTCAGAAACTCCTTATTATTCAATTTTTAAGAAGAAATTCATTCAACAGACAGAATCCACTTGAATTCAAGTCTGAAAAAGTGCTGCGCACTCCTCCCCGAATTTCATGTCATTATTCTTTGAACAAATCCCAACACAGCTTTGACCGAATCACTGCAAAAAGCATACTGAAGCGATTGCAGAAGCTCCCCTGTAAACCATATCTATGCCAAACCAAGCACACACGCACGCACACACCCTCGAAGGCAGCCATTCTCCATTTGTGTCATTGACAAAAGTCCTTATCACATCGCCGTTTAGTTGTCATATTATTTATTGATAACCCCAACACAGTCGCACAAACAGAACTTACAAACCTCACTTATCCAGCAGCCACCCCCGTTGTGTGTCTACACACACAAGGTCTGCCATTAAAGCTCCCAAGTTTGACCGCCTTCAGTTCGCATGCGTCAATTCAACTCCAAAAAGTTAACACTCCCCCCTGACACACACCAGCGCAAGCCACCCAACCGAAGGAAGAACTTTTTTTGTTCACATTTCGAAATCGATTTTCAAGAAAACTTCACAGATTCGCCTACGGTTCGTGCAACCAAAACGCGAGTGGATTCTCTCATCTCTGCGTGTGTTGTTCTCTGTCCCGAAGTGAAAATTCAATTCAAAAGAAGAAGAAAACAAAAAAGTTGTGGAAAAAAATTTGAAAATAAATTGTTTTCCAATCCATCCATCGAGTTCGAGCATCTCAGTTTTTTTGAAGTCACAGTGAGCCTTCGATCCTCTCCCCGAGCAATGGATAAAGTCTCCTAGTGTGAAATTTTCGGTTTTTTTCTTTGGAAAGAAAATTATTTCTCTCCCGCAATCCCCTCGTCACTCGTATCCTCACCGTCACTCGTATCCGTATAGGCAAGTGAGTCTTTTTTTGTTCCCAGAGTGTGCTGAGTGCGTCGAACGAAAGAAAACGAAAAGTTCCAAAAAATTCCTTCACACATATTGATTTGCGCAGAGTTTTTCTTCCCCAAGGAAATAAACCGTTTTTCCACAATTCATTGGAAATTTCTTTTTCGAAACAAAAAATCTAGAATTCGGTGGTGAAAAGTATCAAGTTTTTCCTGGAGGACGAAGGAGGAACCCCCCAAAAGCAAAAAAAAAAAAAAAACACATACACACACACATGTACACATACGTGAAAGCTCTCTTCGAAAATGTCGGTCCGAGAAAATAACTGAAAATCAACCTATCCCCCGTGTGTGTCGTCACAGGATACTTCCCAGATACATTCTCGACCAAAAAGAAAAGAATTCAAATCATCAAAGTCCGCAACGAGTGTCGCTGAAGTGAATGGAAGTTTAGAAAACTGGATTAAAAAGTGCACGCATTGCAGTTGGACAACCCGCGACCGATAGAGAAAAATCGAAGCAGCTACGCAACGGACCCTCATCACATTTCCTAAGGTAAGCGCAAGGACATTCAAATTTTATCTCCCAACATAACGCAGAAGAAAACGAGAAAAATCTTTGGTTTCGGTTACAATTTGCAGTGGTCCTGTGTGGTGCACACAGAGGGGAGGGAGGGGATGTGAATTTCGAAAGGACACAAGATAGGAAGTCTTCACAGTTTTGTTGTTATGATCAAATCCGATCAATAGAGGGTAGCAAGTGAGAGAAAAGCAAAAAGAAATCGACGTACCCTTACAACCCCCACATAACCTCCACCACTACCACAAGTACACTCATCCTCCACACATAGGGGCGCATGGAACGCAAAAATTAAATCGCATGAAGACGAATAAAAAAATAAGAGAAAATAACGACTGTGCTTTGAGTGGTGGGGATGGTGCTTTTTGTATGGCTTTCCATTCCTCTACTACGGGGGTTGTTTCTGGTGCGAGCTTTTCGAAAATACCTATACATACAGACACATTGAACGGTCATCAATTGATTGAATGATTTTTGTGTTGCAAATGGGAAAGCAAAAAAGGGAACAATGAGGGAGCAGTTATAGCTGAACAGAGATCCATCTCGGGATGCCCTCTAATATGTGTCGCGCAAGTGAAGGGAACTGAGTCAGCAGCAGGATTCTTGTGTAATTGGCTTCTCATCTTTGTGGGGAGGGATCAATAAACAACTGACATTATCGAATTGCGTTTGACAAGGGCCGATGTGTCAGATTTTAAGTGAAGGACAAAAAACAAAATGTCCCCTAATTAATTTCCTCACCTTGGGTGATGTTCCTCTTGCTCGAGTATGCATTTCGTCTACTGGTTTTTGGAGCTGTGACAGTTGATTGCAGATTTTCTATTTTTTTCACCCTCAATTTGCATCTTTCGCGTGGAATCAAGGCCGATTTGACGTAACGTTTGTGTATACATAACGAAGTCGAGTAAGTTTAAATGTCAGGGAAAGCTAATATTTTCGAATGAAGCAGATTTTCGAAATTTTTGGTTTGAAATTAATGATCCTGCAGGAGCAGCAAAGCTATTAAATTGACAAAGGGGGAATACAAGGTGCCAGGTTTTAAAGTGAAACGTCGACGTTGCAATAACACAAAAGATTTCTTTTAAACAAGAATTCTCCATTGGGGTGGATTTGCTAGACACACGACGTCGAAATCCAGAGTTTTGTTGCAACAAAATGCACCCAAAGCAAGAGCGATTGACTTCCTTTTCGACTTGTGAACTTAATTTGATTTTTTTCAAAAAATACAATCTGTGCTCCGGCCCACTTGGAGGCACTTAATTCATTTTGTCAAAATGCGCCTGAGCGACCTGAATTTGTGACAGCTTCTAAATGCTTACTCTTATTTGGTTGTCTAATTGTGGACAAAGCTGTTCAAAGTCGAAGACTAATCTGGAGGCCGTTTGCTAGATTTTAGCAAAATATAAGGTTGTCAAATATATCTCTCCGCTTTTTTGCTCTTTATTCAATGCTTCATAAAAAGTATTACAGTCATCGGATTTAGTTCAAATATGCGCCGTTTTGTTCAATAATTTGTTTCTATCTAAACGGCAACTTCATAATACTCCCCTCGTAGAAGCCACCTCCTTATTTGCGAAGAACTCGGACAGCCACTTTTCACAAGCCTCTTTTGAGTTTAACTTCACACTCCCAAGGGCGTTCGAAATGGACATGAACAGGAACAGGCTATTAGCACTTGGTACTATGTCCGGGCTATATGATGAATGCGATAAAACCTCCCATCCGAGCTCCCGTAGCTTCTGACGAATCATCAATGAAGTGGGATTTTGTTTTACGTGACCACCTGTCTCAACGGCTTGCACCACGAGGAACCTTTTTCCCAAGAGTCGTAAGTAACGCAAGACTAGACGCCTTAGTTACCCAAGTACCAAACTGAGGTCATGCTTGAGGGGCAATCACCCCACCTTGGTTTGATGCGAAGCCTTCCTAAAACCTCTTCCGCTCTTTGGGTTGCAGCGCCCGGTTGAGAATGCCACTCCACACTGAGAAGGGATAGTCCCCTAACCGTCTTGCCTAGTTGTGCTTAAATAATGAACTAGACAAGTCAGCATAGTACACTATCCCCGACTCTACCCGCGATGTTAGGTGATAAACCAAAGCCACCACGATACTCCCACAAGGGGGCCTACCGCACGGTCAGGCTGGTACCGAAGTTCCAGGGGCCCCCGACCTCTCGTGGCACCAGAATATAGCCTCTGGTCAAGCTGTCGCTACCAGTCAGGTTCCCTCAAAGCCTGGGTCTGTTAGCCGCCATCCCGCCACAGATGGTCTTTTCTCCATCAGTGTTTCCGTTGTCACTATAAATAGTGATACAGATGTGATTTTGAATCACGTGATTCATAAACCTTGTCACATCATCTGGACATCAATGAAGTGTGTTATCTGGCGTTGTTCTGGTGAAACAGTACACTCTTCCTGTAGGCCAATTCTAGACGCTTATGGTCGATCGCCTACTTCAAGCGGTTCAGTTGTTCGCAGTAGATGGCAGAATTTAGCGTCTGGCCATATGAGAGCAGGTCATAGTGGATGATTCCCTTCCAAGCCCACCAACCACACAGCAAAACCTTCCTGGCTTGGCCACTGTTTGGGACGATTCACCGGCCTTCAACCATAACCGTTTTCGCTTGATATTGTCGTATGTGATCCACTTTGCGTCGCCAGTTATCATCCAAGTAATGTAATGGGTCGAGTTTGTTCCGCTTCAGCAGCATATCACAGGCGTTGATTCGGTCCAGAAGGTTTTATTTGCGCCAAATCATGCGGCACCCAAATATCAAGCTTTTTTTGGTTTCCAGACTTCTGCAGATGGTTTAAAATGGTTTAGTGACTAACCCCCATTTATTTGGCGATGTCACGAGATGCCGTGGCGTAGTTGCAGAGTGCGACGCTTACACTCCAAAGGGTCTAGGTTTGATTCCCGGCTGAACACCTCGAATCAGTCATGGCACCCCCTCTTTCGAGCTACTGACAACACTCAAAGGGTAATAACTGCCTAAGAAAGGTTCTCAAATTTCGCCGTTCGGAATCGGCAAAAAACTGTAGGTCCCTTCTACTCCTGATAGAACAGTTGCGCGCACAACACGAGTAGTTGATGAGCAAGCTAGGCCCTGGTCCCCCTTTGGACTGTAGCGATATATAATACATAAAACATAAAGGAAGACAAAAAGGCGGAAGCAAAATATCTGAAAACCTTATAAATCTCCTTCTGCCAACTGTCACTTCAAAAGAAAGACAATTTCGCTGACCAAGATAGTCGATATCCATTTGCAATTCTGAGCAAAACGTGCTCCAAATAGCTTTTCAACAGAATTCTACCAAAATTCAAGTCTAGTGGAAATTTAAGTCCTTAGGACCATGGGACTGGATCTTTTGTCTTACGTCCCAAATCATTCGGTGTCAAAATTTGGGTATAATGGGTCAATTTACTTGAAGAGGTCCTACGTTTGTTACCTAGACCGATGCTCAATTAATTGCAACAACAAGAAAAACAAGAGGAAAATTCTCATTTGCTTTAGCTACAATATTAATTCGAAAATTAAAGCTGACAGTGTGCAAAGCACTCTCCAAGTATAAAACTGCACCCCTTCAGGACTAAAGTTTTCTTTTTTCACAACGCTGTTTACCGAATTGCATGGCATTGCAGTCTAAAACGAACTGAGCTTCTTCAGCAACTGCTCGCGGCGTGCGATATTGTTTTTTTGTCGAGGGTGCGGGAGCTATACACAACGGAAATATGTTGTCACCTCCGAACAGATATATGCAAACAGCGTTTTAATGCTACTCTGCAATACGAAAGACGTGATGTTCTACAAAAATGCGAAGTGTTCTGTCCTGAAGTTCAAGCTGGCAGCTTCGGTACTTTTCAACTACGGCTATGCTTTTTCTTATAGACCTTTGCGACTGATAACCAATAGAAAACCAAACTTAGGCAGCATCCGGTTCTCTTCCGAGTACGTTGGAAAAATTTAAGTTTGAGAACAATGTGAGGTAGGAAGTGGAGGTATGAAAGAAGTAAGTTCTGTGAGTTTTTTTTCTTTTGACAGCGCTTGACAGTCATCAAAAAAGGCCTCAACTTCTTCTGTGCTGTCTTTTTCTTTGTCTTGTGGCTCTACAATCCGTGGTGGACATGGGCCTCAATCAACATGCCTCTTCAGCTAGCCCGATCTTTCGGTAGCTGCCTCCAGTTGCGCACTCAAAGTTGATTGAGCTGCTTCTCCACTTGTGTGCGCCACCTTAGCCTGGGCCGTCCTCTGTTACCGTCCTCTGTTGCCGTCCTCTGTTGCCGTCGTCTGTTGCCGTCCTCTGTTACGGTCCTCTGTTGCCGTCCTCTGTTGCCGTCCTCTGTTACGGTCCTCTGTTGCCGTCCTCTGTTGCCGTCCTCTGTTGCCGTCCTCTGTTACGGTCCTCTGTTGCCGTCCTCTATTGCCGTCCTCTGTTGCCGTCCTCTGTTGCCGTCCTCTGTTGCCGTCCTCTGTTGCGGTCCTCTGTTGCCGTCCTCTGTTGCCGTCCTCTGTTGCGGTCCTCTGTTGCCGTCCTCTGTTGCCGTCTTCTGTTGCTGTCCTCTGTTCCCGTCCTCTGTTGCCGTCCTCTGTTCCCATGCTCTGTGCCGTCTCTGTTGCCGTCCTCTGTTGCCGTCCTCTGTTGCCGTCCTCTGCTGTAGTCCTCTGTTGCGTTGTCCCTATGTCTCAGATTCGAAGACTTTTCGGGCCGGAGCAGTGGTATCCATACGCTCTATGTGGCCCAGCCATCTTAACCGATGTATCCAAAGACGCTTGACCAGGCGCATATCGCAATACAGCCTATAGAGTTCGTCGTTAAATCTTCTTCTCCAGAAATTGCCCCAAATTTTTTTCTCGAAAATGCTATGGACTTCCTCATGGGCTGTTAGTTACGCCTAGGTTTCTGCCCTCCTGTAGCTCCTTCAAAAGTCATTGTGATAACTGCTGCGCCGTGCGTGCACAGTGCAGCGATCTGATGTAACACTATTTGTGGGCCATAGACGCTATTATTCCAAGCTATGGAGTCAGTGAGAGAGAAGGTTTGAAACTAAGCTGTACCGAATTGCCTTCGATATAGAACGAGAGAGACTCTCAACTCACCATTTGGTTTATTCGCCCAGTGTACATGTTGGATCGGAAAAAATGTACTTCTGCTAACATAATAATAATAATAATTCGATGGCGTGATAGTCCACAGGGAGACCAGGGGCTAGTTTGCTCACCAACTACTCGTGTTGTGCACGGTACTGTTTTTCCCACAAATACAAGGAACATACACTTTTTTGCCCACTCCGAACGACGAAGTGCAAACAGTACCTTCAGAGACACTGTCGACCTGCTTTTGAAGTCACTGTTCGAACAAATACTAATCGAATATGAGTATTTTGCTTCTGAAGTTTGGGGGTGTTTTCTTAAAATATATAGAACTTCAATATTAAATAAATTGACTACATTTCCTGTTAATCTACATAAATTTCACTTTGTTCAAAAGAAAATCTTGTGGCATTAAACTTAGCTTTTGACATATGACCACCATGTCTGACATGAACGAAGTATAACCCTTAGGTTCAAATTTCAATGAGATTCTCCAAAACGTGAGGCCCTATGTCGGCAAAAACGTTAAATTTCCTATAATTGATCAATTTTTTCGGGCATTTCGGTGTTGGCTAGCGACTGCGCCAAAAATAGACAAGTGCCGCGTAATTGCACAATTTTGTAGGCCCATTCATGGGTCCGTACCTTGAAGCTATGCGGTTACCAAACGTTTTCCTCAATAAATCAATTTAATCACTCAATGGCACGATCTGTGGGACACTTTGCGCTATTTTGTTGAAACACACAATTCCTACACATCATTGCTGTTAAATTGGTGAGCAAAACCTAAGTCATTGTACATTTTAAGTGATCACCATTGAATGTAAGGTTCTGACCATCAGCAGTTTTCGAGGAACTAGAGACCAATTATTGCACAAACAAACAATCACCATTGAATGTGGGTTTCCGGCCATCTTCATTCAAGGAAGCAGGGACCAATTATTCGACTAACTAAACAATCAATAGATGTAACAGTTTCTCAAAATTCATTTGAGGAATACCATCGCTCCAAATACGGTCGTTTTGTTTGTAGACTTCCCCCCAAAAGTGAGTTTTATTAAAAAAGGCGTAGTATGCGATACGTACTTCGAACAGAACCATGACTTTCAAGTGAATCCAAGCAATTTGGAAGTATTGTTTAATCGTCAGTCTATACATGTTGAAATTTCAAACCAAACTAAAAACAAATCACTTTACAGATCACAAAATGGCCGCCGGTTAGAGTAGTGTTGGCTAACTTTAGTTGTGTACCTCTAAAAAATCACACTTTATTTATGGTGATCACTATCGTTTCTGTTTTTGCAAGAGATTGTTTTTAGTTTTATTTTGTATTTGTCGATTTACTGAATCAACTTTGGCAAAAGGTAATTGGAAGCCTTTTGCTTAGAATTACGAGGTGTGATCAGAAAATAAGCCAAAAAATGGGAAAATACGACTAAAGTCAAATTTAAGTGACTGACGTTAACAAAAGGAAACATCGGATCACATAGGTGATATAGTTCTTTCGCGAGGACCGAAAGAATCACAAAACGAAAGAATACTACAAAATGTACACTAAAACCAAGGAACGTAAATAACTGATGAAGAAGGAATTACATACCATGTTCGAGATCAATAAAGTATCGATAATTTTAGATATTCCTAACGTTTTGGACTTACTTTCAATTTTAACTCCACTGTTGGGCGCCACATTGAATCAAATGTTTCTGCGTTATGTGAGAACGATGTTTCAAAGGATAAACTACATGGTGTTGAAGCACTTCTTCACTTGTGGTCGCAAATAGATTGAATTTTTTCAATTTGATGGACCCCACAAAATTCTTCAAAAAAACAAAACAAACTCAAGTTTGCACCGCTCCTGTTGTCTCCTTCTGGCTATGGCCTTACAGCCTTTAAGCACATACAGACTTTTCCAGCTTACCCATGGTGTAATTTCAGTCAGTAGTTGCCCACAACGTATATTACTTGTCATCGGTTGGATATCATTTTCATTTTATGTGGCATCATTTTAACAATGTCTATAGGTTACAAAATTTTTGTGGACAGATATGGCTAATGTACCCTACTACTACAAAATTCATAAAACTAGTTGAAATAATATCACAGATCTTTTTATAAATTTTGAAGGAAAAAGCCTTAAAAAAAAACCTTTTTTATATTATTTTATCATCGGTTATCCCCCACCAAATTTTAGTTCACAGTAACATGTTGGGCGCAAATTTATATGCGCACCAGCATCGGCTTTTATTCGTTTACCGTCATCTTACACGCATACATGTACTGGCTCGAACTATTCTAATATGCAAGCATTTCTCCGACTTTTGGAACAAGTTTAAAATTTCACAGCCTCCTGTTGGGCGTGAGAATTTCCCGCTTCCTCAAAATATGCACCGGTATGGAATTTTTACCGCACTTCGATTATTTTCTTTTTTGTAGCTAGTCATTTAATTGACACATTTTGCAAACAAACTGTCCTCTGACGAAGATTAAACGGACTTTTGTGCGTAGTAAAAGCAGGAATATCGGTTGTAGAGTGGTTTAAGTACACCATGGAAGACGTTCGCCGTGGCGTAGTGGGTAGAGTGCGACACTTACACGCAGAATGTCATTTTTTTCACGGCGACCCCTTTCGAGATGCTGACAATACTAAAAATTAATAACTGTCCAAGAAGGCTTCTCAAACTTCACCGTGTGGCTGCCGTTGCGTAGTGGATAGAGTACGATGCTCACACGCCGAAGGATCTGGGTTCAATTCCCGCCTGAACACCTCGATTTTTTCACGGCACCACCTCTTTCGAGCTACAGACAAAACTCAAAGACTTATAATTGTCTAAGAGAGCTCCTCAAATTTCGCCGTTCAGAGTCGGCAAAATACTGTAGGTCCTTTCTACTCGTGAGAGAGCAGTAGCGCGCACAACACGAGTTGTTGATGAGCAAGCTAGGCCCTGGTCCCCCTGTGGACCGCGCCATACATCTATTGCTATTATTAAAGACGACCTTTGGGAATATATCGGAATGCTTACAATCGAGATACTAAGTAAAACCTAAACCACTGTTCCTAGGATGAGTAACACAGTCAAATTTCGAAGGACCCATTTCTTCTTCCCTCATTGTTGGTAACGATACATGCCGAATTTTTTCCACAATTTATTTTACGAGGTTTGTCTTTTATGTTTCGGGATTAGAGAACAATAACAAATATTAATCATCGAAAATAGCTTTATTGTTTTTCAAAATAAACCCCTTTAAGATCTGTACACTTTTGCATGCGTTTGAACCAATTGTCGAGGCACTTTTGCCACTTCGATTGAGGTATCTCCAAAACATGCATTTTGAAGGCATCAACCGCTTCTTCAGGTGTCGAAAAACGTTGACCTCTCATTTTATTTTTTACGTACGGGAATAAAACGAAGTCACCGCGGATGATTCATGAAATTGATGTTTTGCGTGCTCAAAAATGCAGTTGTTTGAGCCGATGTGTGAGAGCTCGCATTGTCGTGGTGGAGAGTGATCCGTCTTCAGCGGTTGGCAAATAAATGGTTGTGTACCACTCAGAATTGACTGTTCTGCGCTGTTCTAGCAGTACGGTTACAGCATGTCTAGTTTCTCCCAAAAAACAAGCGACCATTTGCTTGAAAGTGCTTCGTGTGCGATCAACTTTTTTTGGATTTGGCTCAATTTGAAACACCCATACAGTCGACTGCTGTTTCCTTTCGGGCTCAAACGCGTAAATCCACGATTCATATCCTGTCTCGATGTCATAGACGTGTTTCGAAGCACCGCGATCGTATTTTTGGAGCATTTCTTTCGATCAATCGACACGAGCCTTTATTTTGAGCGATTGACAAATAATGTGGGATCCAACGCGAACTAATTTTTTGACGGTCAAATGTTCATGCAATATTGAATGTATGCTGATCCCACTTATGCCTTTGGTTGTCTCAGTCTCACCATATGTCACATGACTATCAATATCAGCAACATCCATAGCGATATCAGTTGGCGCACAGCATAAATGGTTTCCGGAACAACAACTGATTTTGGACGACCTTCACGAAATTCGTTTTGGGGTCAACTACGACCTCAGTTCAATTCACCATACTATCGATAAACATTGGTCCTTGATAAAGCTTCATTGACAAAAATTGAATTAAGTTCATCGATGCACTGTTGTTGAGTTAATCCACGTCGAAAGTTGTAAAAAATAATCGCGCGGAAATTTCAACGGTTTAGTTCTATTTTTTGGGCGAGGTGAATCTTTTAAGTTACTGTAAGCAACACAAATAGCGCTGGTATGTCAAAACGTTTTGAGTACGTATAACCTCAAAAATGTCAAACTTTACGATAGAGCCGGCAGTTGCCAATTTGCAACACTAGGGTTGCCTAATCCCGAAATAAAATTCAACCTTCGTATACTACTCAATGTACAAACTATCACAGTTTCTGACTGCAGCCTGTCCCTGTAGATGCTCTGAGTCTAGTGCCAACTTCGGTCTGTATTTGCTATCTCGTGCATGCCGGTCACATTTTGCGTTGCAAAATTTGCCTCCCTCTCAATGTCGTAGACAACCGAGGCAGCCTGTGGCTTCAGCACGTTGAACGCCCTTAAAGTTTCCAGAGTGATGCATGTCCACGTGTCAGCAATGTCTTTGATTACGGTGACTATTACATTCTCCTTGGCGCTGACGTGAATCGCCTGAAAGCAAATCCTTGAAGAGGACACTCATAGTCACACACATACACAGACAAGGTTAAGCCCACCAATACTCTGCCGTTGAAATTGGCGTCAAGCGAACTCTGTTCCACAATGTAACCAGACGGCAGGTGAATCTTCATCTTGGTAAACTTGGGGGCTGCGTCCTACGACTGAGCAACCATACAAGCTTGCAGGCTTTCGCGGAGACCATCTCTTTGAATCTTTGACGGTCACATTCGTGCGATAGTTGGGTGATGGACGTGCGTGTGACGGAAGAAGATCGTGTCTGCACTTTATGTTGACGATGGCAAAGCCCTTGCCAGTCGTCTTAACTTTCACGCTGCGAGTGGTGCTCTTCAGCTGAAACTGGAGGACTTACAGAATCTATTAGAAAATGCGGTCTTAACTCACTTGAAATGACTGCATCACATCGGCGTTATTTGGGTCCACGCATAAGTTGAAGGTCCTCCCTGATCGGTGTCGACACGCAGGCTCAGACTCTTCGTGCCAAATTTCATAGTTCTAACCATGCCGATCATCGCGTCGAGTGCTATCAGATGCGCTGGAATATTCCCCGACCGCTTGGTCGCAATCAGCCCCTCGAAAACGGGCTGCAGCCACCTGCAGTTGCACCCAAGACGCACCGACGAAAAGTATTTCGTTGCGTCTTCAGCTGTGTTAAAATCGCCAACCGACGTCAGTGTCACATCGATTTCAAGCCCCCTGCCCGAAGAAAAGCTGCCACCGGACTGCTTCGAAAGCAGTAGTATCTCTGTTGAATAGAGTTTTGTCGATTTTTATGAACCTCCGTGCCTACTGAAGCGCCCACAAGACGAAGGCCGTACGCAGAGTGTCTCCCGTCCTCTTCACCGTGCGGTTGACAATGCCGAAGGAACAAGTGCTTGAACTGCAGTAGGCTCTGATACCCAGTTTCCAAAGACTCCGTCTCCAAGCTGGAGTTTCGGTGGTTGAATGCCTGGACCAACGACCACCACGGAGCTGGTTGTCAGCAGCTCGAAAGAGGTGGTGCCGTGAAAAATTCGAGGTGTTCAGCCGGGAATCGAACCAAGACCCGGCCAAGATCCGGCGTGTGAGTGTCGCACTCGCCATGGCGACCACATTTGTTACACCTACTCTTTCAAATCTTTCAAACCACAGCACCCGCGTTGATGTCACAGAGAGTCAATCAAAATAATCATTTCATGATCTGGCTTTAAAAAAAGCTTAATGAGCAAGGCCAACACTAAATTCTTATTTCGTTTTAGAATTCTTTAAATTTAATCATTATTGCTAATCGTGCGCTTAACTTGGAAACAATGGCAGAAACCACGGAAGTTAATTTCAAACAGTTAGTCTTTCGCAAGTAGTGATTCTTCTTCTTCTTCAGATGGCGCTACAGTCCGGGGTGGACCTGGGCCTCAACCAACATGCCTCTCCAGCTAGCACGATCTCTTGCCAGCTGCCTCCAATTGGTTGAGGTCATTTTCCACTTGTGTGCGCCACCTCAGTCTAGGACGTCCTCTGTTGCGTTGTCCCTGTGGTTCAGATTCCCATGCCCATGCGCTCTACACGGCCTAGCCACCTTTAGCGTTGTATCCGTAGACGCTTGACTAATCTTATGCCGCCGTGCAGTCCATACAGTTCGTAGTTGAATCTTCTCCTCCAGATGCCATCAACGCAAACAGGACCAAAAATCGCACGCAGACCTTTTCTCTTGAGGAGACCAAGGACTTCCTCATCCGCTTTTAGTAGCGTCCAGGTTTCTGCGCCGTAAAGCAAGACTGGGATGATCAAAGTGTTGTACAAAGTCACTTTGGTCGTTCGGGAGAGGGCTTTATTACTCAATTGCCTCTTGAGCCCAAAGAAACAGCGATTGACAAGATGTGATTCTGCGCTTGATTTCGGTAGTGATGTTGTTGTCCCTATTCACCGCGGAGCCGAGATAGACGAAGTCTTCCAGTACCTCGAAGTGTCTGCTGCCCATAGTGGTGCTCTGTCCGAGACGTCGATGTTCTGCGTCCTTCTTCGATGACAGTGATAACTACTACCTATAGTGATAAGTTACTTTTATTTTTCACTTTAAAATACGACGTTGGGGAAGCTTTTTAAAAAGAAGCGGTGCTCTCACAATGACACACCGTAAACTGTAATGTCCGTATTGGATTCTACATCTCCACTGAGTCACTGGAGAAGGTAACATTTTAATTACTTACTCATCGGCGTCGAAATAAAACAATGATCTGAGCGATAAACTTCCAGTCCTACGACATATACTGTCCCTTTGTTAACCTGCACACCGCACTTCTCTTTGATTTGACACAAATTTTATCGGTTAAGTAGAAGCCGAAATTTCAAACTCAACAGTCCGTTGCTTTTGACAAAAATTAACAATTAGAGGCACACATCAACACCTTCTCACAACAGCCCATAAATCGCATCAACTTTACTTTCATATCACCTCCGCATCTTAATCCACTTTGACACAATCACAAGTTGAATAGAACTAACAAATCCCGCCCCGCACAGTCCCATAAAAGAATTGAAATCCGGACAACAAACCAAACGTACATACATCAACACATCCACAGAGTCCCCCACGGCAGCCGGTCGTATAAGTTCGTTGATGCAGATAACGCGGAAGAGCACTATTTCTCCAGGTCTGTAGAGTTTCTTGTTGGTCTGAATGTACACTTGGTAGCTGAGATCTTTTATCACCTTGACCGTATCCTCCCATACAATGCCGCGATACCCTTTAGGGTGCAGAATAGAGCGTTCACTTTCGGCACCCTAAAGCTGACTAGTTGCGTTGTGCGTAGATCGACTTTAATTAGTTTGAAAGTCTTAAACAGAGATACGTTCAGACTTGCCGACTGATGAAAATCACTCAGCGCATCAGCGATATTGTGCATTGTATTCGGGCGCAACGACTGTGAAATGCCCGCTACAGAATACAACAGTAAAACAAACGAACGAATAAACGATCAATCACAAACGCCTAACCTGACTGCAGTTGACTTAAACAGATTGCCCAGAGTAGCGCTAAGTAAATCAAGCTTCCTTTCGATAACATTGTGAACTTTGATTTTGAAAAGTACCGACGCGACTGCTGTCCTGCAGCTCCAGGGTGTACAGCGACTCGACGCGGATTAACAGACCGAGATGAGCCGCTGCTCGTCTTCAAAATTATAGCTTTTTCCAGATAAATGCTCTTCCTAGCTCGATTTTTCCTCCTCATTACAATCCACATTCATTTAAAACCAATGTGCATCGGTACCTCCTCTCTCTCTTTTCCACTATACCATCGGCGTGGTGTGACTTGATCCGGTCACTTAAGGGTACTCGAAACCCCTTTTGCACGCCTCAATTCTAAAAAAAACAAACTGACTGCGTGCTAGGTGGGCTTTTCCAATTTACGGTACAATGCGTTGCATACTTTTAGATGCTTCGAAGAAAAATAAGCTTGTTGCTTGCTACAACCCAATGAGATCTGAACACGAGGGATGTGTGTCGATATCCCCTTTCGGAATGTGGTATTTAATTCTAAACACTAAACATATTTTTAATTTTTTAAAGCGGTGTGTTGGTGCTCTAAATTCGATGAACCGCAGCCGCAGTGTGCGGTGGAGGAGTTTAATTTGATTTCTTTTTTGTCGGCGCAGGTAAACTTTGAAGTACACACACGATGAAAAGCAGTAGGCGAGTGAGCGTACTGTATGGTGGCAAGTTGGACATCAGGGGGAGGATTCGGATAATGAAAAATTTAAATCTATTGTTTGACGGCATGATCAAGCTGGTTGGTCACACTTTTTCACTCATTGCTAGCACTGTCTGTAATTTATCATCTTGGCGTTGATGTTGTCACATCATGAATGCCTCACGCCAAAGTTTGTGCTTTTTTACACAAATCCTAAAATTTTATATTACGTAGTTCCCAAAGTATCAATGTGTTCAAAATGATGAGGTTTCCAAACCCCAAAGTGCGCAAAATGATGAAGTTCCCAAAGTGACCAGAATTCCAAAGCGCCCAAAATCTAAAATATTTAAAATTTGTACCCAAAATGAAGAAGCGACCAAGAAATGCCGAAAATCCCAAGATACACAAATTCCAAAGGAATCCAAAATTTCTACTCAAATCGATGAAACGATGAAGCGGTAAAACTGTCAATGTGCCCAAAATATGGAGGAAACGACCAAAAGCGCAAAATGCCAAAAATCCCAAAATATAAAAATTAATAAGGAACAAAAAATCTCTACTCAAATCTTGAAATGTAAATCCCAAAACGCCCCAAAAATGTCGAGTGCCCAAAATGACCAAGCTCCTAAAGTTTCAAAATACCCAAAATGACGAATGTCCCAAAATCCCAAAGAGCCCAAAATCTGAAATGTCTGAAATTTGTTCCTAAAATGAAGAAGAAACCAAAATCCCAAATTGCCCAAAATCCCAAAATACCCTAAATTCTTAAGGAATCACAAATCTCTACTCAAATCTATTAAACGATGAAACAATGAAGCGCTAAAAACCTCAAGGTGCCCAAAATATGGAAGTTCCCAAACCTCAAAGTGCCCAAAATGAAGTTCCCAAAATTTTAAAGTGGCCAAAATTCCAATCCCAAAATCCGAAATGATGAAGCTCCAAAAATGTCGAGTGCCCGAAATAACCAAGTTCCCAAAGTCTCAAAGTACCCAAAATGACGAATGTCCCAAAATCCCAATTGGGCCAAATTTCGAAATCTCAAAATATTTTTAATCTCAAAATATTAAAATTCCAGAAATGCCAAAAATCTATAAAGGTCAAAACCTTCAAGTGTTCAACATAACAAGAAAATCAGGAATTATCAAAATCAGAGATTAAGAGCACATCCTTATTTTGGACTTTAAGATTCTATCCGCTTCAATACCAATACACATGTTTTTAAGACTACCACCAGTCTTGAACGTAAATCCGAACATCTCAGTGCTCCTCAAAGGCAGCTCTAAACAATGAGAAATCTTCAGAATTGTCTCCTCTTTAAGAAAGAAGACGGCACTCCTTTCTGGCATCCAGTTTCACTTCCAATGTGGCATCTTCTGAACAGACATGAAGCTATACCGATACCTTAGACAGACTTTGGAAGTGTCATCAAAAAAATGTCTGTTTGTGAAACTTTGCGAAGAAGGTTTTAAATGTCACTGCGTGTTGTACTTAATTTCTTTGCCAATGAAAATTAAAAAAAGGGAGTCTACAAAAGTTAAAAAAAGGAGTCTACAAAAGTCAACAGAAAACATGTCTACCGGAACTCAAATTGTAGGAGCTAACAATGTCAATGATGGACAGATCGTAAAGAAAGTAAGCTGTTCCAGTTGACGTTTAGTACATTTCTGATATCTGTTAGAAAACTCAGAGAATCAAGGAAAAGAGGATAAGTGAACCAAACTGACGATACAGAAGAATTTTACAAGACTCATGTGGAACAACTGCGAGGTATGAGAGGTTAGAAGGGTCTTGTTAGAATATACATACAATAACGTATTTATTCAAATCCAAGACCAAGTCATGCATGACCTTGTCCTTCCTCACTTAACGACATTCATCCTTTTCAAATCACGCCTTACCGAACACAACTACATCCCCACATCAATCTCAGCTCTGGCAAATATGACTGATGAAGATTCCAAGGCGAGGGTCGAACAAATTGACAAGCTGGACACCTGTCAAATTAATCAGAACAACGGACCAAAATCCCCTCCAACTCTTTCTGTCCATTTATCAATGCACGTTCCATAACAATGTGTCAGAGTGGAAAAAGCTGCTTCCAGCAAAGTTCGGATGTCACAATATGTTTAATAAAAGGGGCCCAATCGTAGGGCTGGGCTGTGACATGTTCCCATCCCTGACCACCGCATCGGACCGAGATCTGTACCCAGTGTCGAACGGACATGCTCAGGAAAAGATGATGAAACACAAATCACCCACCCAAGCTTCCAGTATCGAAATTAAGACTCATAATGTCCTTGGAAGCGTTCAATTTGAAAACCAACAACTCCCAAGCAGAAAAGTCACGCACAAAGCCGATACACCGCCCATGCAAGATACACGCCGACAGAAGCCAAGGAAAACGCAAGAAACAGCAGAAAAAACGAAACACTCCGCCATTAGGAAAAGCTGTCATCTTACGACGACGCCTTTTGAGTGGCGTGAAGGATCGAAGGAGAGCAACTGCGTCCACCCCTGCTAGCAACAATGTGCGACAAAAGCTGTACCCCAACGTATGCACAGAATAAGACGCAGGCGAAGGCAAAGTGTCACGTTCATTGTGGTTGATTTCGTTTCGTGTTAAGAGGACGGTTTTATTTTTAGTTTTGCCACTCATTGAAATTCATTGGAAGGCGTTCGGGTGCGTACTGGTGTATGTGCCCTTCACCGGGGGTGACTGCATTCGGATACACAGTTGCCCGCACACACATGCTCATGAACGGAAAAAACCGTAACATTCTTTATAGGGATTCACATAAGTCAAACAATTTCGATTGTCATTCGGTTTAGTGCTGGGTCGCTTTCATTTGTCACTTGCGCCAGTCGTCTTATTAAAGTGTTCAACTGAGCTCTGTCATTGGATGCATACTGGGGGGTTGTGAGCTCTGATAAAAATTGTGTGTGTTGCCGTACGAATTGAAGCGTAATGTCCTGGCGCTGGATAGGAAAGTGAAGGCCACATTCGAGTAAGATTTACGTTGCATTGCTTGAAAATCTTTCACTTAATCTACATCACCGTGGTAAGACCAATGGGGGCATTTGAGACACATTCTGGTACCTTGTCTCCATTCCGCAGAGTCCAACATGGATAGCAAGCTGTGAACAACGTAAAGGTGGTGGACACACCAATATTCTCCTTCCCTTATGGAGTAGAGTTGATTTTTTTTCTGGCTGATGGATGAGAGGACAATCCTGGTTCCAAGTTCTAGGAAGGGAAATGCAACTGAATTTATGCGAAAAATCTTAATAAAAGCCCGCAGTTCTGAGTTCCGATTTACTCAAGAGTCTTAAACTTGCGCATACTAGACATAGTGCAGTGACTAATGCGAAACTTATGCAAGGAGCTCACAATACCCCATAGTCAGTCTTACAAATCAAACATTTTCTTCGGAACTAACTGCCAAGGCAACAGACAATACAGACATTTCTAGAAATCTAGTCTTTGTTGTACCACCGAGCCAGTTGATGTTGGTCTCTCACCACTTGCAAACTACACCGCAAAGCGAACAAGTGGCTCACTACCGATCAGCAGTTAAAGACTTTGTCTGATCTGTATGCAAAACTGTCCCAGGCTTAACAAAAAGTGTTTCAAAAGTCTTACCGCCTTAAATTAGTGTAACTTTTGCTCAGCGAAGAAATAAGTGAAAACTCTGGGCGGACTTTTTCAGAATGTCTTGAAAAAGAAAGAAAGACAAATCCAGCGCACTTGAGAAAAAAGACGTGAGTCTCAGTGGCCTTAAAGTCGCCTATTACATATCTGGACCTTTTTGAGCTCCAAAAAGTACCAGTATTCAATATGTTGCCCAGGCATACCATACATGCCAGCTATACCGCTTACCTGTTTCCGTATTTCACGTCTTGCTATAATTCCCCATCGTTAGTTGCTAAGCCTTTCTGTAACTTAAAACTAATCACTGGGCATGGGTCCCAGCTCATGTAATGTGGAAGAAAGGCACGGGTATTGTATGGAATTTCATTACTTTTCCAAATTGACAGATAACCTCAACCTTCATGAAGTCCTGACGAATTGTGAACAGTTTAAAATTTCAAGCTTGTCTTATTACGCGGTTCTTTCTTCTTTTTCTTTTCTTCGTCATAACCATTTTAATCTATCCCTCCTTCGGCTGTTTCTTCTACGTTTTTTCCTTCTCCTTCTCCTTCTCCTTCTCCTTCTCCTTCTCCTTCTCCTTCTCCTTCTCCTTCTCCTTCTCCTTCTCCTTCTCCTTCTCCTTCTCCTTCTCCTTCTCCTTCTCCTTCTCCTTCTCCTTCTCCTTCTCCTTCTCCTTCTCCTTCTCCTTCTCCTTCTCCTTCTCCTTCTCCTTCTCCTTCTCCTTCTCCTTCTCCTTCTCCTTCTCCTTCTCCTTCTCCTTCTCCTTCTCCTTCTCCTTCTCCTTCTCCTTCTCCTTCTCCTTCTCCTTCTCCTTCTCCTTCTCCTTCTCCTTCTCCTTCTCCTTCTCCTTCTCCTTCTCCTTCTCCTTCTCCTTCTCCTTCTCCTTCTCCTTCTCCTTCTCCTTCTCCTTCTCCTTCTCCTTCTCCTTCTCCTTCTCCTTCTCCTTCTCCTTCTCCTTCTCCTTCTCCTTCTCCTTCTCCTTCTCCTTCTCCTTCTCCTTCTCCTTCTCCTTCTCCTTCTCCTTCTCCTTCTCCTTCTCCTTCTCCTTCTCCTTCTCCTTCTCCTTCTCCTTCTCCTTCTCCTTCTCCTTCTCCTTCTCCTTCTCCTTCTCCTTCTCCTTCTCCTTCTCCTTCTCCTTCTCCTTCTCCTTCTCCTTCTCCTTCTCCTTCTCCTTCTCCTTCTCCTTCTCCTTCTCCTTCCTCATAGATAGAGCCACTCTTCAAACAGCAAAAAATTCCGACAAGCTGATTGCAGTTGCGCACACCATGTTGTCTTAGGTTCCACTAGGTTCCACACTGTTTACCTCCCAGTGGATCTGATTCAAAGTCTTGGTGTGCATGACGGACTGCTGACTGCATGCCAGAACATTCGCGTGGTTAAGCCATCATGCGCGTTGTACTCTAAGCATGCGCCGTGCTCTTCAACTGGCCCAGGAGCTTCCAAAATGTCCACAAATTGTCCCTTAGACGAACTGTTGGCTTGCTTCATCAAGTGATACTGCGTGAGACTATGACCCCCATTGGCACAATGGTCCTGTATGGGACTAAGTGCATTCATAAGCCACCTTAACCTACCTACCTACCATCACCCCCATTTTTTCGGGGTCGAGTAGGAATTTCAAGTCCCCTCGATTCGTGAGAGAACACCCGCACACAGATTGCAGTTCCTGGTAGCGAGCTTTTTCTTTATCTTATGTTTCAATATTGAGATGTACAGCCAAGGAATTGAAAAGTCTAAATTTCAAAGCTGTCCCTGTTTCGCACAGGGGGCTACACACCCCAATCTTGGCCTTGTAACTTTCTTCCCTAGATAGTGTGTCGACTTTATGTCCCACTTTGCAACATCGTTTCCTGTCGGAAACCAGTCCGGCATTGGAATGGTGTCTTGTTTAAATCAAATTGAATTCCTCACATAAACGCATTTCGGTGGAACACCCACTCATCTGACTCTGATTTATAAAATTATTATTTTCTCCATTGTCTTCACGGAAAGTCTTTGAAGTCTCAGCATCAAACAAAATCTCTGCAATCATCCATGAGTGAGAATTGCATTGACGCTCTCCCTCTACAGGAAGCCGAAGGAGAACAAAAGAATTTGCGCCCCCAATCAAGATCGTCTAGTTCCTTCACGAACAACCACCTACAACTCAATGGTACAGCTGACAAGATTTCATTTTTGCATTTAATTTAATAACTCCCACACCTCGACGTTCCGGCATTCCAGATAATCGCTTTCATTCATTCTGCTACTCGGCACAAGTTGACCGGCAGCGCATTCCTCCTGCTGACCCACTTCCGGTGTACATGTGAATGCGAGCGAGTTTGCCGCGTGTTTCATCAACTCCTGCCTAGTAAACTGTGTGTTCTTCGAAATGAGATGTGGGGCGAAGGCGATACAACCGAAGCGGAGATTAGATGGATATAAGTCTGGCATCATTCCAAATTTGCATTTTTATGAAGAATTTCGTGTAGACTGCGCTGGGATGTGGCCGATTCGAATGGTTCCTGCGGGGAACAATACCGCAGAGCTTGAGAAAAATGTAGGGAATGTGGATAGGTTCGGCTTATCTCTGCTTTGCTTTCGAGTTAAGTAATTTCTTTTTTGTTTCGTTCTGGTGTTCTCCAGCTATTCTGGGGCTGTTAAGTGGTTGTTTGCTGGGCTTTCAGTGAATGTGGAGCGCCGACATTTTTGGTGTTTTGGTAGTTTGGACCAACTAGCTCTGAGATGAAGACTCGTTTTCGTGTAGTTCTCTATGTTTCCTTTAAGGATTTGTAACATGAGATTACGTCGTGAATGGAGGCGTTCTTTTGATTCCTTTTATCGGTATTGGCGTCTTCTGAGTTGAAACTTGTTTACTTCTTTACGGTTTCGTTTCTAAAAATAATAAGAATTTGGTGCGTTTGCCTTTGTCCGCCGCATTGAATATACCTCTGTAGTACACAAATATGCATGGAGGGGTAAAAGAGAAAGATGATTGCAGAAGGAGAAGGAGAAGAAGAAGGAGAAAAAGAAGAAGAAAAAAACTTAGATGAAGCAGACGAAGAAGAAGCAGTGAAATCAAACTGAGCAGTTCTGTCAAAGTAAACGCCTTACTCAGGCGTCAAGGTATTTATACAGAGTGTATAGAAAGGATTGAAGACTTTTGGTCATTCACCTGATCAGTTCACCGGCTATTCGTGCAGAAAGGCCTGAAACGTACAGCCTGTTGCAAAAAATTTGCATCACATTTTAAATATCAGCCTTAACCTCCGGGGAACCGACTGACAGGAAGTTTTGAAAAAAGCAAGGAACGTGTTGTCGCCGTGGCGTAGTGGGTAGAGTGCGACGCTCACACGTGACGTAGTGTGTAGAGTGTGACACTCACACGCCGAAGGTTCAGGTTCGTTTACTAGCTGAACACATTTTCACATTTTTTACAGCAGTGCCTATTTCGAGCCACTGACAAGTGTAGAAAAAGTAATAACTTTAACAAATGTCAGGACAAACTTCGCCATTCGGTGACCGCAAAAAACTGCACGTCCCATCTAGTTTGAAGTAGTGCGTGCAAGACGAGCAGTTAATAAGCAAGCTAGGCCCCGATATTTTTATACACATAGCTAATTATGCTCTGTGAGAACAAGTCAAGTAAATGGTGTTTTTTTAGCTATTAGCATTTTGGCAACACTGATTTAAAGAGCTGACGCCCGTTTCGTGTTTTGTTTCACTGTCAAACATCTTCAGTTTGGTCTATAATTTAACCATGAATCGTCTTAAAAACGAACATCGTTTGCAAATTATTGAATTTTATTATCGAAATGCGTGCTCTGTCAAGTTCATTGCGCGCTTCTTTTATTTTATGGTCAAAAACGGACGAAGCTCATTTTTGGCTCAATGAGTACGTAAATAAGCAGAATTGTCGATATTGGAGTGAATATCACCCAGAAGCATTGCAAGAGCTACCAATTCATCTAGAAAAAGTCACAGTTTGGGGAGGTTTATGGGCTGGTGACATCATTGGACTGTACTTCTTCAAAGATGATGTGAATCATAACGTAACTGGGAGCGCTACCCTGAGATGATATCAAACTTTTTTTTGCTCCAAATGCAAAAGCTTGACTTGGGTGACATGTGGATTCAACAAGACGGTGCCACATGCCACACAGCACGCGCAACAATAAACTTATTGAGAGGCGAGTTCGGTAAACATTTTATTTCACGTTCGGGACCGGTCAATTGGTCGCCTAGATCGTGCGATTTAACGCCTAAAGACTAATTTTTGTGAGACTATGCTAAAGCTCATGTCTATACAAACAATCCCGCCTCAAGTGACGCATTGGAAGACAACATTGAAGCATTTATTCGTGAGATACCGACCGAAATGTTGGAAAGAACATGCCAAAATTGGACTAAGCTGATGGACCATTTGAGGTGCAATCAAGGTCAACATTTGCATGAAATAATCTTCAAACATTAAATTATATAGACCGTACAATCGATTCAAGTAAAGATTTCATGAATTTTTCTGAATTTTACTTGTTTTTTTTTAACTTTCCTATAGCTTTTAAATACCATATATAAGGTTGTCAAATATATCCCTTCCGCTTTTTTTCCTCTTCATTCAATGTTTCATTAAGGGTGTTACACTGACCGAATTAAGTTCAAATATGCGTCGTTCTGTTCGATAATATGTTTCCATCTAGACAGTAACTTCATAATACCCTCCTCGTAGAAGCCCCCCTATTTATTTGCGAAGAATTCGGATAGCAACTTTTCACAAGCCTCTTTGAAGTTCAACTTCACTACATTAAATGCATTCGCCATGGACAGCGACAGATGGTAATCACTTGGTGCTATGTCCGGGCTATATGATGAATACGATAAATCCTCCCATCCGAGCTCCCGCAGCTTCTGACGAGTCATCAACGAAGTGTGTGGTCTGATGTTGTCCTGCTGGAACACTACATCCTCCCTGTTGGCCAATTCTGTACGCTTCTGGTCGGTCGCATGCTTCAAGCGGTCCAGTTATTCGCAGTACGTGGCAGAATTAAGCCATATGGGAGCAGCTCATAGTGGATGATTCCCTTCCAATCCCACCAAACACACAGCTAAACCTTCCCGCCCGTCAATCCCAGCTTGGACACTGTTCACCGTCAATCCCGGCTTGGCCACTGGCCACTGTTGACGATTCACCGGCCATTTTCGCTTGATATTGTCGTATGTGGTTCATTTTTTGTCGCTAGTCTCCATCCAATTCGAAAACGGGTCGAGTGCGCTCCGCTTCAGCAGCATATCACAGGCGTTGATTCGGTCCAGAAGGTTTTTTTGCGTCAAATCATGCGGCACCCAAACATCAAGCTTTTTTTGTATCCAGCCTTCTGCAGATGGTTTAAAATGGTTTGGTGACTAACTCGCATTTCCTGGGCGATGTCACGAGATGCCACATGCCAGTCTAACTCGATGATATACATGATTCGATCGGTATCTGTCGTCGCAAGTCTTCCGCCGGTTGACTTATCCATGGTATCGTTTGCACCGGCTCTGAAACGTCGAAACCATTCCTCCGCGGTTCGAAGTGATAGAGTATCATCCCCCAAGACATCATTAATCTCACGGAACGTTTCTCTAGCGGATTTGCCCTTAACGATGGGAAACTTTAAAATAGCGCGAATTCCGGTGTTAGTGAACTCCATGTTTACTGTTGAACGGAATATTCAAACTAATCATGTTTGTTGGCCATGTCAAGACCTTCCGAGTGATGTATAGTGTAGCCAGATACGAGCTCTGCAGCGCTTTGTGAATGGCCGGAAAATTCAAAAGACAAAAAGACGGAAGGGAGACATTTGTCAACCTTATATACAGGCAAATCAGAAATTTCTTACCACTTGGATAACAACATTCGTCTCGTAATTGTCGACACATTACTACAATTATTGTAAAAACCCAATGAAAATTTGATCTTCAGAACCAAAACAACCAAAAAATCTCTGCTAAAAAATCGTTAAATGTCACTTTATTTTTATAATGCCAAATAGCTGTCTTTCAAACAAAGTAAACTTTATTTCAATTGAGGTACACCATTTTGAATTTATTCCACTTCCAAGTTGTATACCTCTTAAAAGCACACACTTCATCACGCTGGAAACAACTCTACAAATGGTCAAAAAATGCCTTCTGACGGAAAGAACTCGATTTCCTTCTTAAATTATAAATACTTTAAAGGAATAAACTGTCATCATTAAGCGCCGTCTGCATCTGACACAGGTAGAGTACGTCAAATTCTCCCGTCCTCTTGGCAGTTTGACACAACTAGAAAAACTTCTAAAATACCGTAATGCAGTAAATAATCATAAATAAATAATAATGGTTGAGATTCGGAGACTTATGAACATTTTGGGAAGGCCGAGCTTTAACTTGAAATGTCAGTTCAAACAACAACTGTGTCAGAAGAGGAAGTGGAATTTCGTAAATTTGGAAGCACACATAGGCATTGGTCCACAATCGCAATTCATTCTAATAACCTCCTTTGTACATTCCCTTTAAAGAAAATCCCTTATTCACACACTTCACTGATGTCAGTTGTCGGTGAATTATTTCAATACTGCTCGCAGGGGATGGTTGCGAAACAATTCCTAATATTCTGCCTAATTTGAAGCAGTCCCAAATTGAGTTTGTTATTTGTTTGAAAATAATGCCTCCTCATTGCGGTGAGCACGCGAAAAACTTTTGTCAAGTGTTTGAAAAGAAGTGCTGACTCGCAGTTCGTATAAACTATCACCTGGCGCTGTGATGGCTGTAGGCTGTAGGCTGTGTGCTCTTATTTCACAACTCATGGCAATTCGCACGTCAGACTCAGTTGTTGTCAGACGCTTTCTTGTGTGTGAGAAGTATTGTCACATTTCCGCGCATTAGCACGTACCAGACAAGCAGTCTATTTTGGCTGATCGACTTTAAGGTTCAATTTGGGAGCATTTATTGACACATGAACAGCCACTAGTTCATTTGAGTGGTTACAGGGATTGCGAGCCAAAGTGCTTTATGAGTTAATTAAATGAACGGGGGCAGCGACCAATCGATTAAATGATTCCGAGCACAACATTCCGATAGGGGAGCACCAGTAATCTATTTTAGAAGCAATCGATAAGGCGTGTGACTCGTTATGTGGGTGCC
The DNA here is from genome assembly GCA_955652365.1 of Eristalinus aeneus. NCBI lineage: Eukaryota > Metazoa > Arthropoda > Insecta > Diptera > Syrphidae > Eristalinus > Eristalinus aeneus. Next base: position 19,181,999 of record OY019131.1, read on the forward strand.
TTTGGAGGAACATTGACACTTGAACGGAGGTTTTATAAGTGCTAGGAACGTCAAATGAAACCTTTATTTTTATTGTCAACGGCTCAACAAGCACCGCTTGCAGTTAGGGAAATCCATAGTCAATACAGTCCACGAACGAATGATCTGAGCGGCAAAGCTCTCAAATCTCACTTAAACTGCAAACAACTTCAGAACACGGTATTTTCCCAAACGTTCATGACGGTGAGCTCAAAGTTTACCCTAAGACAGATAATTTTAGTGTTTACAAGCCATTGAGTAGTTTAACGTCAGAGTGGTATAAAATATTTATTTCCGATCGATTTCAAATGTGATCGAATTATTGCTTAATACGAATATTTGCATTGTGGCCGCCGTGGCGTAGTGGGTAGAGTGCGATACTCACACGTCAAAGATCCGAATTCGATTCCCGGCTGAACACCTCGAATTTTTCACGGCACCACCTTTTTTAAGGTGCTGACAACACTCAAAGAGCAATTACTGTCTAAGAAAAAGCTTCTCAAACTTCGCCGTTCGGAGTCGGTAAAAAACTGTAGGTCCCTTCTACTCGTGAGAGAGCAGTAGCGCGCACAACATGAGTAGTTGATGAGCAAGTTAGGCCCTGGTCCCACTGTGGACTGTCGCGCCAACAATTCTTAGAGCATTTGGACGTACAACCAGAAGCAGCTCTGGTAAGAGGTCTACAGCATCTCAACGTATTTCAATTACTTGAGTCACAAAACATAGCTTGTAAGCGTGCAGCGCTACAGAAGACCATAAACGTGGTTATAATAATTCAGTAACATCAGCAGAAGAAGTTTGGACGTGAAAGCTTGAATTACGAGAAGTTCGCTTGGAGAGGAATAAAAATATAAAAATACATCAAAAATCACACGATCTCACACTGAAGTCGAAAGAACGAAGGATTTGCTACGCAGCGCCGAACTCTGAGTAAGTTTCAGGGAGACTTGGTCGGCAAAGTTCACAGCGATTGGTTGCGATTGTAGCTTTCCGACTTCAGACCCTATCGGCTCGTTCCGACACCGTGGCTCTCTCGATCTCGTGGTTCTTACCTTGGCTACAAATCGATAATGATCCGAGTCAATGCTTGCATCTTGGATAGTTCGGTCATCGAAAATGTTGGAGGAGTGTGTGACGTCGATCGCAACGTGGTGGATTGACCAGGAAATCGCCAGGTTCCTTTGTGGATGTTCAGGTGTTGTAACCGTGTGCTAGCCACAGAGAGCTTCCGCTCCGAGGGGAAGTCCAACAGCCTGAGGCCGTTTTCGGATGTTTTGTTGTGCAAGCTATGTTTTTCGATGACTCCAGCAAAGATGTCCTCCTTTCCCAGCTGAACGTTGAAGTCTCCTAGAATGATCTTGGTGTCATAGTTGGGGCGCTGATCGTATGTTCTTTCTAGGAGATCATAGAAGTCATCCTTGGTGTAGTCATTCTTCTCCTCTGTCGGGGCGTGAGCGCAAATCAGGCTAATAGTCTCGAATTTAGCCTTGATGCGGATTGTCATGAGGCGTTCCCTGACGGGGTTGCCTAACTCTACCTCGAACAACAAATCCGCATCAGAATAAGCGCTGCCTTCTCTCTCTGTAGCAATCGCTGTAGTAGATGTCGCAGTTTTTCTTCGTTTTTTTCCGGGCACATCCCATCGCACTTCTTGAATGGCTTTTGCTAGGTAGCAGTTCCTACGCTTGCACGAAAGTGATAAGTTACAGAATTTGTTTCTTTCCAACAGAATCAACAAAAAAAAATAACCGAGTTTAGTTTGTAAATTTTCAAAGAATCTCTCCTGCAATTCTTTGAAAATTGACACTTTCGCATTGTCACCAGAAATGAGACAGCTCCGATGGTGACCGGTTTGTTCGCCAAAGTCGTCCTCCGCTTGAATTTTAAGGACTGTGAGGTCAAAATTATTGCAACCGTATACAACACAAATATCAAAGAGGCAGCATTTAAGCCCAGCGCAAATAAGGGACATTTCAAAAAGTCTCGACACCGTCTCACAAAGCCCGCTTCAGCCAAGATTGTTCAGAAGACAATGTTCCATACTTCATTTCTTCGACACTGTAGACTGTAAATTCTTCGGATGCAAATCTGCTGGGTTTATCTGTTCGAAAATGGCCTTAATGCCATTTTTCGAGCTGAAAACTCCTGACACAATTTGAAAGCTGATGTGATTTGCAATATTTTTTTCAAAAATTCTGTGGACTGTCGCGCCATCCAATTATTATTAAATTGGATGGCACTACAGTCCACAGGGGACCAGGGCCTAGCATGCTCATCAACTACATGTGTTGTGCACGCTATTGATCTCTTACGAGTAGAAGGGACCTACAGCCAGCCAGCAATCGAACCTGTACCTTCGGCGTGTGAATGTCTCACTGTACCGAGTACGCCACGGTGACCACGCATTTAGGTACACTCAAATTATCTTTTAGACGTCAGAGAGGTAGGTTTTGTTTTGTTTATTTTAGTCTTAAAACTGTACGGAAGCTTTTCTTTAAGAACAAGTGTAGTGAGACCAAATCGAATCACATTCTGTGTTATTTTGCGAATAATTTCCGAATTTCAAATGTTGGCTGGATTGTTGCATGATCCAGGGATGTGGGATTTGGTCTTACGTGATCACCTGCCTTGACGACTCTTATCACGGGGTCCATTTTCCCAAGAGTCGTAGATAACGCAGAGCCAAACGCCTTAGTTACCCAAGTACCAAGTACAAACTGTAATCATGCTTGAGGACCAATCACCCCACCTTGGTTTTATTGCAAAGCCTTCCTGAAACTTCTTCCGCTCTGTGCGTCGCAACGCCGGGTTGAGAATGTACCTCCACACTGAGCTGGGATAGTCCCCTAACCACCTCACCTAGCCATGTGTTAACAAATACTAGACAAGTCGGCAAGTCGTTAAAACTATATTTTTTTGAAAACTTTTAATTTTCAATTGGATGACGCGACAGTCCAGGGAGCAGGGTCTAGCCTGTTCATCAACTACTCTTGTTGTGCGCGGAACTATTCTCTCACAGGAAGAGGCACCTACAGTTTTTTTGCCGACTCCGAATGGCGAAGTTTGAGAAGCGTCTTAGACAGTTATTACTCTTTGAGTGTTGTCAACAGCTCGAAAGAGGTGGTGCTGTTGGTGTTGAGCTGGGAATCGAACCTAGACCCTTCGGCGGGTGAGCGCCGCACTCCACCCACTACGCCACGGCGACCACGAAATCGAAATCGGACTTAAGAATTTGAAAAAACGCACTTCCAGGCCGCTTATCCTTTCTCTTATGAATGAGTGATGACAGATAGCTCGTAAGAAGTGGTGCCGTGAAAAATTCTAGGTGTTCAGCCGTGAACTGGAATTATTCATGTATTTTAAGGCAGTCCAAGTCCGAGTTTTTCATCGTTCTTCTTGTTTAACTGGTTGAAACCCAGTTGAACAAGAAGAACGATGAAAGCAAGCAAAAAAAAACAACCATGTCCAATCACCGAAATCAATCAACTTCAGGCGCGGTTAATATGTAGATGGAGGAGTCTTTCATCCTCTAGGCTTAATTTTCATCTTGTTCCCGCTGTTGAAGTTGATCTGCCCTCTGCCAGACAAAATCCTTGACAAAGTAAACACTGTTTCTAGGTTTTCCTCCAAACGGGAAACTAATATGAATGCAGTTTTCCGCCTCTTATTGCATTAGGCGGGCTATCGAGCCTGAGTTGTCTAGTACTGTGTTCGAAAACTATATCTTTGAAAAAACAAATGACAGGGATGGGAGCTAATCTATGACTGGACTCCATAAGCTGAAGGGTTTGGACTTCCTCTTGTAGTTAATTTGTTGGTAAGCGCGGAAGTGACCACGTCCTTCTTCTTCTTCTTGTGGTGCTACGATCCGGGGTGGAACTGGGCCTCTCCAGCCAGCACCGTCTTTCTATAGCTGCCTTAAATTGCGCACTTTAAGATGGTTAAGGTCCTTCTCCACGTGCGTGCGCCACCTTAGTAGAGGTCGTCCTCTGTTGCATTGTCCCAATGGCTCAGATTCGAAGACTTTTTGGACCGTAGAAGTGGTGTCCATACGCTCTACATGGCCTAGCCATCTTAAGCGTTGTATCCGAAGACGCTTGACCAGGCGCATGTCGCTATACAGCCCATAAAACTCGTCATTGTATTCTCTCCTCTAGATGCCATCAACGCAAATAGAACCAAAAATCTCACGTAAAATTATTCTCTCGAAAAGACTATTTTTTTTGGAGAGTGTCCAGTCGATCCAATTTGTAATTTTAAGAACCTGAGGGGATGCTTAATGGATCATATGGTTAATAGTCTCAACAACTAACTTAAGCAGTCGTAAAGATACTTAAAAATATGCTTTAGATCCTTCTCACCTCCTCCTTCGTGAATTCTAAGATGACTGTGTTGGAGGCTGGCAAGAAAACGAAACGAGGCAAGAAAACGAAAACGAAATTTTGTGTGTCTTTTATTTTCTAACTGAGCGGCATAAGCTGAGTTCAAAAACCGAATAATAATAATAATAATTGTTGGCGCAACAGTCCACAGGAGGACCAGGGCCTAGCTTGCTTATCAACTACTCGTGTTGTGCGCGCTACTGTTCTCTCACGAGTAGAAGGGACCTACAATTTTTTGCCGACTCCGAACGGCGAAGTTTGAGAAGCTTTCTTAGACAGTTATTACTCTTTGAGTGTTGTCAGCAGCTAGAAAGAGGTGGTGCCATGAAAAATTCGAGGTGTTCAGCCGGGAATCGAACCTAGACCCTTCGGCATGTGAACGTCGCACTCTATCCACTACGCCACGGCGGCCACAAAAACCGAATTAACGGCTGCTAAATATTTAAAAATACAACACGTGCACGAATTAAAACCAGGTTTAAAGAAGTGGGCACCGTAGCGTAGTTGGTAGTGTGCGACACTCACACGCCAAAGTTCTAGGTTCGATTCCCGGCTAATCACCTCTAATTTTAGATTCCCGGATGAACACTTCGAATATTTCAAGGCTCCGCTTCTTTCGAGCTTACTGACAACACTCAAAGAGTGTTAAAAAAAACACGTTTCTCAAACTTCGCCGTTCGAAGTCCGCAGGTCTCTTCTGCTCGCAAGAGAACAGTAACGCGCACAACACGAGTAGTTGAGGACCAAGCTAGACCCTGGTCCCTGTGGACTTTTTGTAAATCGCGTGCAGTTGTTGTTCAAAAGAGCTCTAGTTTCCAACAAAGACAAAGTAGACAAAAATGGTCAGGGGCCCAGTGAACTTTCTAGCATCTTTTCCATATTCTCACACAAATTGGACTCTGTTCCTCATTTGAACAAGGAAACATGCTTCCAAATTGGGTTTTCGATGAACAGAGAAGGATACACTCGATTTCGTCCTTCTCAGCATCCCTCATCCTCATCTTTCCGCTTCATCCGTCCGGATAATTCCTTCTTATTGTCCGCCCTCTGCACCACTTCCCACTATCCCTCTATCCCTCTTCACCATCCTTCTCCGCCATCTCACCAGAGCTCCTTGTGGGACAGATTCACTTTACGAGATGGCTACTAAGAACTTTCCGTCCATTAGCGATTGGTTTTTTTGATCGTGTTCAGCTGAAGCTTTGTCAGAATGAAGGATATAGATAAACTACAAGAGATGTCTGCATCGATGTAGTGTCGATTTTGCCGAGTTGTCACAACCGTCACAGGGGACCCACATCAATTGATTCCAGTGGTAAGCCATCTTCATTAGAGATTAATGACATATTCGGAATGTTTTTTGTGTGACACCGTCCAGTTCAAATGACAGCCTACCTAACTACCATCGTTTCAGGTTACGAAGAGTTGCAGAGGCTCCTATTTTGTCATCCCGAATGAAAGGTTGAAACTTAAGGATCTGAAGTGGATGACATTTCCACTTCGATCCGATTGTAAAGGTCCCCTGAGAACCACCCAGCGAATGGCAGTCAAACTGCGACTCAGCCTCGACGGCATGCTTCTAAAAAGACTCTTTTCAAACGCAAGTTTGTATGAATTGAGTTCAGCCTCTGCGGTGAGAAAGTTGAGTGACGAATAAAAAGGAAACTGGAAAACCGGTCATGTGTGAGGTGGCTGTTCAGTTTGTCACGAGAGCGCCGAACAGGTCTAACTAAGTGAAGCACTCTTCAAATCAAACCGCTGATACGTGTGAAGGTTAATCTTTGTAAAACATCTTCATTGAGAGCTCTCCACAACAGAGAAACTTCGTAGAGGCGAACTCATTTTAACACTAGGACGTACGCCCAGTAGACGAAACGTGCCTGCATTCGGCCGCATTTTTAATGTCATTGAGTGGTGTGTTGCCAACTAAGTTTTCTGTCAAAGGGGCTCAGAATGTTTGACTTATAGAATTGTACACAGCTTGTTAAATGGAAGAATCTTGAACTTCAAAGCCCTCGCAACTTTGTTTTAACCCATGCTTCAGTCATTCCTTTCACTTAATTTTAGCCAAGGAACTTTGCGTACTCTGCGGTTCCTCTGTGTTCTTGGGCACCGACGCGAGAGACTAGAATCACGAATCCAGTCACAGAACATTCCAGATCAGACCAAAACCTTCTTTGGCATCATTTGACAACCGTGGGGAACACCGAAATCGATAACCCGCATTTCATTTTTTTGGCTTACGTTTACCTCCCCATTCTCCGTTGCATGAAATGAATGGAAAACTTTAAGAAAGCAAACCACACGTTTTCCTCTGCCAAATTTGATGCCCTGTTAGCTGCGCACAAGCTTGGCAAGCCGAGCACATTTCGAACAACAATGAATGGGAAGTTGTACCCAGATGTTCAATCAAAGCGGTGGTGGCCACCCTCCAACACCAGATCAACTCGTTATGCCGTCACATCCATAAAACGCTTGTCAGTTCTGTTAACCTGCATAATCGACGGTCCACAAATACATATTTCTCGTTTTTTTATGAACCGTTATTACCGTTATTTCCCTTTTGAAAGGTCACACAGTAGAACTGCTTTGTCCAGGAAAAACGAACAACATGCCACCCGGCACACACATGCCAAAAAGGAGAAGAAACAAAATTGAACGAGGGGCACAACCCCGTTCCGGTGTGCCATTTCGATTGCATTGGCATCATTGGCAGTGGATTGTTGCCGCTGTACAAGGCGCTGCCATGACGGCGGATTACTGAGTGCTGTAGACTGTGGAGGTTGTGTAATTCTTGGAAATCGTTCAAGTGACGTGCGCGCGTGTGTGTGTTTATCGGGCTTACCCTTTAATCGATTTTTTCTTTCGCTCGTGCCTCTTTCGTGATGATTTCATTGCTCGGGCCAAGACGCATTAATAATTTATTTAATATTTTTGTTACATTATACGGACATCCTGCCTCCACCTCATTAGAGTCCGTGAGCGTATCCTTTTTTGATTTGCATTCCCATTCACTGGAACGAGCTTTCTTTTTTTCGTTCGTCCTGCCCATTTGGCACAATAGCTGAAGCTTTTTCGAAGTTTTTTTTTTGTCCTGCTGACGTTGTGTGTGTAAGCACGAATACGTCCTTCTTTTCATCCTTTTTCGGTTTTATTTCGACCCCCTTCGGTCCGTTTTCTTGAATTGTTAAAATCGATTATTTATTACAGGCTCCGGCTCCTTCGGCAGGCATACGAGCCGTGGGGGTGTGTGTGTGTGTATACGTGAATCAGGGACATCGGGAAGTGTTGTTGGAGTGCTATTGCTGCCAACTTGGTGGAGACTATTTGTCTGTGGAGCACCAGGAAAGTTTGAATGAAAAATGATGGCACCTCTTGGTGACACACAGTACGAGCTTGAGTCGAGGTTCTGTGAGGTAGTCGACTGAAGACTTTGATAGACTACACGTCTGTTTTGCCTCTGCGTGTGTGTCGCGTGTGTGTTAGTGCGTCAGTGTTAAGTGAATTTCCGTGAAGGATTTTTTTGAGAATTGCTTTATAGTTGATTGAGTTTTTCTACCGTCACAGTGCTCGGAGCAGGTCCTTTGAGAAGGAACAGCGTGAAACGAGTTGATAAGTGCCTTTCAAATTCCCCCACCCTCGGGGATGAATTCACAGTTCAGTGAAGGATAATACTACGAGAAGTGAGTAGAGGTCCCAGTTGAATGAATATTTAAATGAGCGAATGTTGTGCGTGTTTCTGATTGGGTGTGAGTTGGGTAACATCAAGTTGGATTAGTTAAAGGTTCGTGGCAGGGCTGAGCCGAAAATAAATATCGCCACGGTGTGATCAGTGTTCGGTGAGTTTTCCGATGTATACCCAAGTGGATGGTCTAGTCGGGCCTGGAGTGTATGTACTCTCCATCGTTCTGTGGCATAACAACTGGATCAAAAGTGCTCCTTATGAATTGGCAGTGTTTGTGCTTTTATTAATGCAGAAACAGAGTGAGAAAATTTTGTGTTTGCGTTTCTGAAAAAATTTCACAAATTCTAAATATTCTAGGCTGCCTTCAGTCGAGTGAGGATTTTTTTTAAAGTGAAAAGTGGCCTAGTCGTTTGCTTGAGTTTTGGAATAAATGGGTTAAGAGTGGCTTAGGAAACAAGAAAAGAGGGTAAATGATTGTCAACTTTTGTGCTGAAGTCTAAAATTATCCAACCGAGGATGTTTTAATTTTGAACTAAAAATTTCACTCAACGTTGTGCGGCTGAAGAACGAGTCTCTAAACTTAACTGTACGTCCGAAGGTGGGCTTAAGCGTGAATGGGCGAGCACTCTTAGCGAGGCGAGTATTGCGGGTGAATTCTTAAAGGGGAGGAATGCAGCTGACTAACTCAGCAGAGCATTTTTGTTGAAATAGCGATAAAATAGAGATAGAGACGAAACATTTCGTCGATGTTCAAGCGAGTCGATTGATTTCACAGCACCGGACCAGATAGGAGGGTTGTACATAAGCTTTGGGCGGATGTACGCCTTATATTGTTGCCAGATCAGAAGGGGTGAAGTATTTCTTGCATCTCTTTAAGAAACCTCGACATTTCGCTGGATTTTTGCGATCTCGAATATGTGATCATTCCAACGTAGTGTTGAGTTGATACACGTAAGTCGTTCAGTTTCAACAATGCTAGAGGCATTCGCAGATAATGGCAGGTTGTTTTGAGAACGCTTGAGTGACAGTAGACAGCACTGTGTTTTGGAAGCATTCAATTCCGCTCTATTCTTTTTACCCCAATCAATTATGCTGTCAAGATCGGAATTTAATGAGCTTAACATACGCTGCCGTTCCAAGTCAATTCCCGAAAAGGAAGGACGAGAGCCGAGGAACGCATATGAAAAGCTGAAGGTACTGTAATCAGCGAAGGAGTGAATTGCATGAGAAGTGATACACAGGAGATCATTTATCGTTTAATGATAAATAAAAAAATAATGTTTGAAAGGACTGTATGTTAATAGCCGAATCATGGGAAAGTGTTCAACTTTACTCTCTGTGAGGGAAGTTTTTTTTTGTTAAAACAGCAAAGTGGAAGGAAGGGAAATGATTTCTGATGTCAAAATGATAACAAATACTTCTCTCTTTGAGTTAAAAAAGATCATGCAAGAAAGGAGATCATGAGCCGTAGCCTTAGTTTTGATTACAGTATAAGTTTACAAAACTTTGACAGAAAGGACAGTCATCAGTACGCATGTCAAGTATATCAAGTACAAGAACCATCGAAAAATGAAGAAACATAAACCGATTGTGAATTTAAAATTCATAAGAGAAATGTCAAGCGGCCTGGAAGTGCGTCTTTCAAATTCTTAAGTCCGATTTTGATTTCGTGGTAGACGTGGCGTAGTGGGTAAAGTGCGACGCTCAGACGCCGAAGGGTCTAGGTTCGATTCCCAGCTCAACACCAACAGCACCACCTCTTTCGAGCTGTTGACAACACTCAAAGAGTAATAACTGTCTAAGAAATCTTCTCAAATTTCGCCGTTCGGAGACGGTAAGAAACTGTAGGTTCCTTCTTCTCGTGAGAGAACAGTAGCGCGCACAACACGAGTAGTTGATGAGCAATCTAGGCCCTGCTCCCCCTTTGGACTGTAGCACCAACAATTACTATATTTTTTTCCGCTGGGGCACCACTATGTACCGTCACGTGGAATTGCATTGCAACCGGTCTCCTGCGCTCTTTAAATGCATTTAAAAAATTAAAGGCACTTCTTGACAAAAGTAGTTTCGCGGGTGTGTGTGTGTGTTTGTTGGCATCCGCGCATAAATTTCAGAAACCGATTGTGTTGTTCTTGCCTAGTTTCATGACAGCCTCTCTGCACCCATGGGACCTTTTCAGATTGCTTTCACTTGCAGGTCGCTGACACGTTACGTTCACATTCGTCTATTCATTTCAACATCATTTGCGTGAGTGTGGGATAATGCACAGCGGCCTTTGTGCGGTGTGGGTTTGAGGGGTGAAGAACCTAAAATCAAGAGGCTGCCCTTTGAAATATGTGAGGAACTCTTAGTTTTCCGTTTTTTTCGGAGTGTAGAAAAAAGACTTCAAGATTCAAAATGGATGAGACTTTTTTTGAAACAAGTTTGGCTCTCTTTTAGAGGAACGATGTGAGTGGCCTATACAACAGCAGGCAAAAGGCAACTCCTAATCGTGGAGGAAGAATAGTATGTGCCTTGTCCTGGTTTGTTTGTTTCACTTGGGTAACTAGGCGTTTGAGACCGCTGTGGCTTAGTGGGTAGAGTGCGACAATCACACGCCGAAGGGTCTGGGTTCGATTTCCGGCTGAACACCTTGAATTTTTCACGGCATCATCTCTATCAAGCTGCTGACAACACTCAAAAATTGCCAACAGTCTAAGAAAGCTTCTCAAACTTCGCCGTTCGGAGTCGGCAAAAAACTTTAGGTCCCTTCTACTCATGACAGTACAGTAGCGCCCACAACACGATTTGTTGATGAGCAAGCTAGGCCCTGGTCGCTTGTGGACTGTCGCGCCAACAATTTTTATTAATTATTATAACTAAAGCGTTTAGTCTTGGGTTATCTACAACTCTTGGGAAAATGGACTCCGTGATATAAAACATCATGGCATGTGATCACGTTAAACCAAATCCCACATCCTTGGATCGTGCAACATTCCGGCCAAAATTTGAAATTGGGAAATCTTCGCAAAATAACACAGAATCTAATTCGATTTGGTCCCACTACACTTGTCCTTAAAGAAAAGTCTTCGTTCTGCTTTAGGATCAAAATTAAGAAAACATCCACCTCTCTGCGGCAAAAAAAATCATTTGAGTGTACTAAAATGCGTGGCAGCTGTGGTGTAGTGGGTAGAGTGCGACACTCACACGCTGAAGGCCTAGGTTCGATTATAGGCTGATCACCTCTAATTTTTTACGGCACAACTTCTTTCGTGCTGCTGACAACACTCAATGAGTAATAAGCGTCTAGGAAAGCTTCTCAAACTTCGCCGTTCGGAGTCGGCAAATAAACTGTGGGTCTCTTCTACTCGCGAGAGAACAGTAGCGCGCACAGCACGAGTAGTTGATGAGCAAGCTAGGCCCTGGTCCCTGTGTGGACTGTCGCACCAATAATTATTATTATTATTATAACCTCTTTCGAGCTGCTAACAAATCTTAAAGAATAATAAATTTCTAAGAAAAAGCTTTCCAAACTTCGTCGTTTGGAGTCAGCAAAAACATTTAGTCCCTTCTACTCAGGACAGAACAGTAGCGCGCACAATACGATTAGTTGATAAGCAAGCTAGGCCTTGGTCGCTTGTGGACTGTCGCGCTATACAATTATTAGTAAAATGCGTGAAATGCAATCTGTACTGAATTGTTGGGTTTCAATATCCTTGAAACCTATATCTATCCCCAAACTTCTTCTTCGAACTGATTCCGACCGCTTTCTTGTCGGAATCTTCGCATTAATTCTAGAAAAAGACACGTTCGACCAAATACCACTCAAAACAGTAACTTCATCCTGAATGTCACCTTTTTCCTCACTTGTCGTTTTTCGGAGCCCCATATGTGGCTTTTTTATTGGATTATAAGTTTTATCTCCAATTTTGTTCAGTCATCACCACTTTTAATGTCACTCACGCACAATTTTTTAATGGAAACCATGAAGCCATTTTTTGAATAAATTTACATGCATTGCAAACGTCAATTTGTCAAGGCGTCGCCCCTTCAACAGCAATTTAAAGTGTGCGTTCAATTGCTCATTCATGAGTGGAGGTGGAAGTGGAGTTTAATTACGTGCTCCAAGGACCATGCAAATGAAACTTTTCAAGAATTCTGCTGTGAGTTCCTGCGATGCCATTGTTATTTCCACGTCGTTAAGTTATTACGTGCCGGTCGCAATGCTATGACGGTTTTGTCCAGAACTACGACTACGTTCTGTCAGAACCGAAATACTGTCTGTGGGATTTGGAACAATTCACAAGACTCACTTATTGCCGCTGTATATGACACAACATTGGGTGCTCTTTTAAATCCTTTAAATTAACGTTTTCAGCTCATTCTGCATTCAATTTTTCTCCATTAGCGTTTAGCCTTCATGCAGTCTAGAAAGCGGTCATCAGGTGCTATGAGCTGCAAAATCATATGAAGAAGTCTTGAGGCTATGTTCAAATTCTCCGGTGAAAAATGCAGGTGGCACATGAAATTGTTGATTTTCAACCCCCTCCAACCCCTCCAACTCCACAATCCCATCAACTCCTCCAACCCGTGAATTAACCATGACTGGGCCAGCCTTGACACTGTGAGCCAGAATTTACTGTCCTTGATAATGATGATTGATGTTCCTTTTCTACAATTAGTGGGCATTTTGAGCGTGCTCTGAATGCGCACTAGCGAAGGCCGACGTGCATCTCCCTTTAAGTAGACAGCTGCCATCTCTTCGTGTTCGCTTGTTAACTATTCCTGTCAGAAAATCTTCTGAAAATGACCCAAGACCTTAGTTTTCTGGGCAATCATATTTCTTGTGTCCCATATGTACACGTTGATGATACTATGCATGGGAGAGGTAGAGAACTTGGTCGATCTGGCGTGCTGTTGACACAAGATTCCAGTTTATCCTACTCAATCATGGTTGTTTCGTTGACGTTTGTCAAAATTTTGCATGGCTCCACTTTGTTGGTATTTCTGCCAAGGCAGCACTAACTTGTTTCCAACGAACTCTGCAAGAAACAGTTAGAGTCCTTTGAAAGGGGACTTTGTCACGGGCAGCGCTAGTGAGTGTTGACGAAGAAATATCCTTCAGAGGAGTAAAAGAAAATGTTTTCCATTCACTGTGTGAAGTGAAAGTGGAATGCATATCGCAGCATGAAATTATCCTATCTCGAAAATTGGCTGCCTCTCACTTGGCTCACATGCCCGGCGCACAAAAGAAAGTGCACAACAGGGAGTACCTTACGACAATGACGTATTTTAAAGACCCCAAACATCATCGGGACGCCATCTTGACAATATAACATTTCAGCACCATCGCACCATCCATGATAGGATGACTCGTAGTCTCCTGACATGTCGATGTTTCAACGAACTTAATCTGTAACTTTGTTAACCTTTATCCCCTCCTACTTTTGAACTCAGGTTCCACATTAAATAAATCGTGGAACATTAATTGAGTTTAACTCTCCATGTGTCTCCTTTCTTCCTCTCCACACTAAGCTTTGTGCTTTCTCAAACTGGAAATTCGTTTCAATTACATGTTGCAGCTAGACTCCACCCCTTTGAAAGCAATTAAAACAGATAAACGTTCACTGTAGAGTTGCAGTAGCAAAAACTACATCAGAAACTCTAAAAATAATTTTAATTCGTTCCCTCTGTTTTATGCCGGGAGCAATTTGAAACTCTGCCACGAAAGCACAACCGTGGGTGATTGCCAAGATGGAACATTCGCGTTTTTTATCCACATCTGGTTACAAGTGTTTTTCGCAGTCAACAAGTCGACGCTTGAAAACATCAACAACCTGCCCCACACTGCGCAGTCATCCGTGTCAGTGGAAAACAAAGTAAATCCCTTCCGAGGCGGAGCAGACACTGTGCACAGTAGTTGAAGTAGCAGCAGCCCACGCAACGGCACACGTTCACCCTTCAAGCACTTACAGCCTCATCGACAGCCGGTCACAACAGAAGACTTCAGTATCGTTCTCCTTTCTGCGTAATCCTCAATGAGTCATCGAGATCAAAGAGCTCCCCCGGCGACACACACTCTAATGGCGACCCACCAATTAGCCACTTCCACCGAAGACCTATATTTAGCGGTACATCCTAATCACCGACTACTTAGGATCACTGCCAGATGGATTTGGATTCCCAGAAGTCCTATGCAGCACCTCAGTCAGATTGTCTGAAAGCCGATTAAAGTGAAACCAATTTTCCCCGCGGCATGGTGCCTCAATGCCAGGCCTAATCCCTTCCTTTTCACCAGCCGGCCCACCACTCACCGACAGTGCATATCTTCCGGCAGTTGCAACGTTTTGTCCTTATGCCACCAAACCCAGAGGCAACCGCTGCGCTGCTTCCTTGTGCCACTAGGCAGAAATGGGGGTAGGTCCCGACTTACTTGTTTTCAGCGTTGCGCCTTCGAATGGAAAATAGGACGTCGGCGACACAGCTGAGACGTGGGCGGAAAAGATATGACGACCCACCACTCCAGCGCCCCCTCATGTTGCCGTCGAACGTCATACCGAAGCTGCCACTGACGTCGGTCTTCGACGAAGAACGCAATTTCAGCTAGTTGTGGCAATCATGAAACTGAAAGGAAAGGCAGCTGGCGTAGCCGGAGTAGGCCTCCTCCGCGTGTTTACCGAGTGCTTAGACGGTTTCTCTGGCGCTTCGTGCTTGTTTTGTTTGATTGAGTGCTCTGCGGCGGTATTTTTAGGGCCAACCAGGGTGGCATATATTTGACAACAGCCGTGCGATGAGTATTTTACAACTCCACGAGAGTTGAGCACTAGCAAGCGCAAAATGTCATGTTAATTGGGTGAACCGTCGACTCTCTGATGTGGTAACATTTGGTCTTTTAAAATGCGCCCAATGACTCCGGCATCTGTTCAGTGTGGTGCACGGACTTAAATTACACCTAATGAGGGGGGGAATGCGAGTCACGCAAAAGCAACGCGCAAAAAGGCATCCGCATGCGGCTGGGCGGAAGGGTTTGCAGCATTCGTGCACACACAAATTGACGTCAGTGGTGGCTCGATTTAACGCAGACTGACACATTCTATGGAACTCTGCGTCGATAGAGGGTGCTCTGGTACCCCACACCACGAAGCGGCGTGATGCGAGGGATGCTGTGATTTATTTTCATTTATTAATGTTAATTTCATTTTGGCTTAGTGAATGGAATATTTATGATTAATAAGGGAATTTGCGGTAAACCACTTAAAAACGGTTCCCCGCGCAAGTGCGATCTTCAGCGGGATCTGTGGAGTCGCGAGTAATGGTGTCATTTGGGAGGTGTGGGCGGTTGTATCGATTTTCTTGCTGGTATCTGGGTTTTTGGGCTGCCACGCCGTGGCCAGCTTAAAGGCAGAGCCAAGTGGTATTGATGCCAAAACTGCTGTCAACAGATGGATTAAATTGCGGACAACAATTAAGAACTCAATTAAGAAGCAGGACGGGATTTCATAAATTTGACGGCTCTTCGTTTTTTTTTCCATGGAGGACTGAAGGACAATAAGAACGTTCTCTGAGGTGGTTCCTCTCAAAGATGAAAACTAGAGCTGGTGTTCCTGGTGCGGTTGAATTTGTGAATTTCTATTGAATTTCTGAGTTTGTTAAAATATTTCTAAACAATTCCAGACTAATGTCAATTTTATGTCTTCGCTTCTAAAGAGTCCATTCGTGACTCCGTCAGACAACCTGCATAGTTCTAAACAAGTGAATATCTTCGTCAACTTGTGCACCTTTTTTTGCCGGAGTTTGGGAGCGCTCAGACTCAACAAATGGTCCATTGTACTACCAGGCAGTAACCCACATTTAATATAATTCCTTCTTCTTTCGGGGAAAACCAGCAATAGCCTCTATGATAAAGAGCCTAGGCTTTCAGGTCCAGCCAAATCGCTGCCAAAGAGCCGCCACCTGCTCCGATCAAAGGCAGGACATTGTTCGAAGTAAGTGCTTGACAGTACCTTAACCTTCTCAAAAGCCGTTGCATAGGTTGCCATCAATAAGCCCGAGCACGCTTAAGTGGTATGTTGCAAAGCCCTTTCGAACACACCTCTCTTGTACAATGCGAACACAGCCTTAACCAGTCAGAGTCAGGTCGGCCATTGAAAACTGATCGAATCGGCCATGTTGCCGAATACAGTCATCTTAACGAGATCAATTTTTTTTATTCGGGAACTTTGAAAACGAGGAAAGCATTCGATAGATCGGCTGTCTACGAGATCGACCAGTAGATCGTGGAAAAAATAATAGTTGTGTTTATCGGAGAATTACGTTTAATTTTTTTTTAATTTATAAAGTAAAGGTGAACTGTGAACATTTATATGTCAAGAAGTCGTTTGCAGTCTTTGCTGTTAAGAGATCGTAGAAAAGCCGTGGATTTCTTTCTTGGGAGCATGCACTTGGTCAATCTGCATCTTGGATAATCATGGTATCTCTGTTTGCGCAAACGGGAGATTCAACAGTAAACCGAAGTCTTATCCAATTCATCGGACAATCTCGAGGAGATTCTGGGCTCTGTGAATGTTTTTTTTTTATAATTGACGCGTGCAAAAGGGATTGCGAGTACTCTTAAGTGACCGGATCAAGTCACAGCATGGGCCGAAGGTATAGAGGAAGAGAGGGAGAGGAGGTACCGATGCACATTGGTTTTAAATGCCTGTGATTTGTAATGAGGAGGAAAAATCCAGCTGGGAAGAGCATTCCAGATTCGTGTAGTGCGGCTAAAGAACGAGTCTCTGAATTTGACTGTACGTCCAAATGGGGGCTTGAGGGTTAATTGGTGGGCATCCCTAGCGAGGCGTGTATTTGCGGGTGAATTCTTGAAGGGGAGGAATGCAACTGGCTAATTCATCTGAGCATTTCTTGTTGAAATAGCGATAAAAGAGTGACAACGACGCGACATTATGTCGGTGTTCTAACGAGTCAATCGACTCCGCAATATTACCGTCACCTATAAGTTTTATTGCTCGCTTTTGAACTCTATCCAGCAGGTGCAGGGAGGTCTTAGAAGCACCTGACCAAATAGGAGCGTTATACTCAAGTTTTGGGCGTGTGTAGGCCTTGTATTTTGTAGCCTGATCAGAAGGGGTGAAGTTCCTCTTACATCGTTTAAGGAAGGCTAGACATTTCGCAGCATTTTTGGCGACCTCAAATATGTGATCGTTCCAACTAATTGTCGGGTTGATACACACACCGAGGATGGAAGTCTTTCGATTTCAACAACGCAAGTGCCGTTCATGGATAACGGCTGACTGTTATGTGATCACTTTAACGAGAGTAGATAGCACTGAGTTTTGGAAGCATTAAATTGCGCTCTATTTTACTCTTCTCTCTATTCCCCCAATCGATTATGCTGTCGAGGTCGGAATTTAATTTGGAGGCACGTAAGCCAAGGAACGAATATGAAAAGCTGAGGGTACTATCATCAGTGAAGGAATGAATAGGAGGTAGCAGACAAGAGATCATTTATATCATTTATAAAAATGAGGAAGAGTGTCGGAGACAAAACTGAGCCCTGGGGAACATCAGCATTAATATGGTGAATATGAGACTTGAATCCATCTTAAGCGACTTATAATATATCTCTCAATATTTGCCTAGCGACTTCATCGGTAATCTTAATCCTCATGATTTCATGTTGTCTCAAGACCCAGATAAGTCTAAGCGAATTTAATATTCTTCTTCTTCTTGTGGCGCTACAGTCCGGTGTGAACCTGGGCCTCAACCAACATGCCTCTCCAACCAGCACGATTTTTCGAAAGCTGTCTCCAGTTGCGCACTCCAAGTTGGTTGAGGTCCTTCTCCACTTGTGTGCGCCACTTTAGTCTAGGTCGTCCTCTGTTGCGTTGTCCCAATGGCTCGAATTCAAAGACTTTTCGGGCCGGAGCAGTGGTGTCCATATGCTCTACATGCCCTAGCCATCTTAAGCCTTGTATCCGTAGACGCTTGACCAGGCGCATGTCGCTGTACAGCCTATAGAGTTCGTCATTACATCTTCTCCTCCAGATGCCATCAACGCAAACAGGACCAACGCAAACAGGACCGCCTTTGCTACCGTCCAAGATTCTGCGCCATATAGTAGGACGGGGATGATCAAGCTGTTATATAAAACGAGCTTAGTCCTTCGAGAGAGGGCTTTATTACTCAATTGCCTCTTGAGCCCGAAGAAACAGCGATTGGCAAGAGTGATTCTGCGTTTGATTTCGGTACTGATGTTGTTGTCCCTGTTTACAGCGGAGCCGAGGTAGACGAAGTCCTTGACTGCCTCGAAGTTTCTGCTGCCTAGTGTGACGCTCCGTCCGAGACGTCGATGTTGTGTGTCCTTCCTTGATGACAGCATGTACTTCGTTTTGCCTTCATTTACCACTAGACCCATTTTAGCCGCTTCCGCTTCAATGCCAGCAAACGCATCATAGACGGCTCGCTGTGTTCGTCCAATCACGTCAATGTCATAAGCGAAAGCTAGCAATTGAACTGACTTCTGGAAGATCGTGCCTCTGGTGTTGACTTGTTAGTCTACCGACCAAACTAAGGGAAGACTCGCATTCTTCAACTATCTTCAAAATGATTAAAGGATGAATTGCCACAGCATTCTATCAATTCTGCTCAATGTATTAGTTAGTATCCATTAGGATCGCATATTTTTCCGCCTGAAAGAGAGACGCGAAACTGCCTAAAAAGGTTTGAAGTCCATTGTTTGGCTCTGAATATTGCCATCATCTTAGAGTCATCAGTGAAAATCCGAGCACATTCCCTTTCCGGCTAAATACTTGGCCAGAGCCAGTCCTGGATACTTGGAAAGTGGACTGTGTATGAACAATACAACTTTGTGTCCCCACATCACGGAATGTGCATAAGTTCAGTTTCATGGGAAATGCAGTTCACAAGGTCATCCAAGTTGAACCAAAGACGATTCTTGTTTATTCGGCAGATGGCCTTGATGGTCGCCGTGGGGTAGTGGGTAAAGTGAGACGCTCACACACTGAAGGGCCTAGGTTCGATTCCCGGCTGAACCTCGAATTTTTCACGGCACCACCTCTTTCCAGCTGCTGACATCACTCAAAGAGTATTATCTATTATTAAGAAAATGCTTCTCAAATTTAGTCGTTCGGAGTGGCCTTGATGGTCGCCCTGGCGTAGTAGGTAGAGTGGGACACTCACACGCCGAAGGGTCTAGGTTCGACTCCCAGCTCAACACCATTTTTTTGAATTTTTTACGGCACCACATCAAGCTGCTGGCATCACTCAAAAAGTATGATATATTATTAAAAAAAAGATTTTTAAATTCCGCCGTTCGGAGTCGGCAAAAAAAAACTGTAGGTCCCTTCTACTCGTGAGAGAACAGTAGCGCGCAAAACAGGAGTAGTTGATGAGCAAGCTAGGCCCTCGTCCCCCTTTGAACTGTAGCACCAACAATTATTATTATTATTAGATGGCCTTGATTGTGTGGTCCATGATGTGGACGTCGGGGAGATTTATGCACTTGGCGCTACAGTCCAGTGCGGACCTGTGCCTCAACCAACAAGTCTTTCTAGCTGGCACGATCTTTACCATGCTGCCACCACATCAACTTGTATGTAGTGTCCGTCTACTTCTGTGCGCTTTTGTCTCAGTTAGCAGCCTCTATTGCATTTTGCCATTGGCTAGAAATCGGAAACTTGTCGGGCTAGGTCAGTTATGTCCATTAGCTTTACATGGCCCAGTCATCATAAACGCAGAGTCTGAAATTTCCTGAATAGATAAAAGTCGCTGTTCAAGAAACCATCAACGCAAACGCGGCTAAAGACTGAGAGCATAACAGTTCTCTTGTTAAATCTAAGGCTTTCTTCATCTGCTCTTGAGATTGTCGCAGTTTCTGCACCATAGACCGGGACGGAAAGGACAAAGATAGAGGTGTCAGGACAGGGATCTACCATCAATTGCCCAAAGAAGCAACGATTGAAGTACTTTTCTCTGCTAGTAAAGAAATTGTCAAAATGAAAGGAAGAAATGTATAAGCATTTCGAGGGTACGAGGTCTGTTCAAAAAGTAAGGTGAACTTTTACTTTTCTAAAAAAAATATATTTTTTTATTCATAAATCTCTATTTGTCCCGCTCAAAGTAGTCCCTCTCAGATATAACACATTTATGCCACCGTTTTCTTTACTCCCAGAAGCAGTTGAGATATGCTCTTTCTGATATGGCTTTGAGCTCTCCCAGCGACTCGGCTTGTATTTCCTCAATAGATGAAGAGCACCGACTTTTCATGGGTTTCTTCAATCTTGGGAACAGAGAAAAGTAACAAAAGGTGCAAAACTGGGGTTTGCGATTGCTGAAGCAACATAAATGGTTTGTTTTGGCCAAAAACTATGGAGAAGCAATGACGAGTGAGCAGGTGCATTACCGTGATGCAGAAGCCATGCATTTTTTTTCCACAATTCCGGACGTTTTCTTCGTATTGCTTCTCACAAGCGGTGCATATTTTCATGCTGACTTATTGACCGTTCGACCATGTGGTAAGATCTTCTCTTGCACTATGCCACGGTCATCAAAACAGCACTCGACAAAACCTTCCTATTTGATTGAACATGGAGCGCTTTTTCGGCCTTGGCGCTCCCGGGCTCTTCCATCGGGAGCGTTGAACCTTGTCTTGAAGTCATAATCACATACCTATGATATGTCAACAGTTATGACTCTTTCAAGCAAATCTGGATCGGCGTTGACGTTGACGTTGCTTTCGACAATTTCTGAATGATGCTCATACGACATGTTTTGTGGTCGAAATTCAGCAATTTCAGGACAAACATGCTTCACGCCCAAAAATTCCGAAAAAAATTGCATGACATGAGCCAATCGAAATACCGACATTTTCAGAATCTTCTCCTATAGTAATTCGACGGTTCTCCATAAAACTTTTCTTCACGTTCTTAACATTTTCATTGGAAGTTGATGTGCTGGGGTGTCCAGCGTCAACATTTCGAATGGTTGTGAGAACTTAATTCCATTTTTTAGACAAAAGTGAAAGCAAATTTTTGAATCCACGTTTTTCGACAACAGGAAATCCAGGAACATGCAAAAAAAGTCCAACCCAAGAATGATAGAAAAAGAGATTGCGCAATAGAGTGTTCAATTTTCTTTCGTTCAGCGCAGCTTACGTCACGCGAGACTTCTGATTTGACAGCTCTTTGTTATTGTTTAATATCTTCATACAAATTGAAGCAGGAAAAGTTATTAGTTGATTTTTTTTTCTAATATTATTCACGTTTCAAGAACTTTTTAGCATAAAATAAGTTTTAAGTGTATATCCAATTGAGTTAATTTGACTATCCAATTACTTTCCGAGCTATTAAGTCAAGCATTTTGCATGCAGAGTGGAAAAAACTTCCACAGAGTTTCGTAAAGCAATAATCATAATTGTGTAAAGTTTTAGAATTGCCATTAATAAATCAGTTTAACTAAATTTTATTATTGCATGTTTTATTTCCAAAAGAGTAATGTAACAACCAAGCTATTGAAATAAAAGACTAGATTTAATTTTTGAACTAGTGGACAATTTTATTATATTTTCTTTTTTTCTGAATTGAAACTCTGTAATTTCTTTGTTTAGTTTCCTTATCCTAAAATACATTCGTGCTCTAAAATAAAGTTTGTTTTTTTATTTTCTCCCCACAGTTCACATTTTCGGTCAGTTCTAAATGTGTCTTAAGATATTCGGGGGAAATCAAGAGGTCATCCCCATTCACACTTTCAAAAATTTCTTCGAGTGCAGATATGAGTTTATCCAAGCCTCCTTCGTTGAGATGGTTAACCCACGTAAAAGTCGTGTCCTTATTTTGAAGAACACGTATGTTGGGAATTTCATCCCCCAACTTATGGCAAATGTACCCAGCCAAGTTTTCAAGCCCATCGTGAGCTAAAGATTCCAATTCATTGTCCACCTGGCTGTAGACATCAGTGCTCGGAAAATTTGTAGTTATACTCTTAAGTACCGTACCTCAAAGTAAAAAGAATATTAACATATTTATATAATTCAGATATTTATGTAGACAAAACATTACTTGTAAGAGTACATTCGGAAACTAAGTCAGGCGTGTCATCCGAAGCAACTGTTTGGTCACCTAAATGAAAGAGATGTGAGAAAAAAGTTTTGTAGCAATTTTAGCTTTCTGTCTTTCAGTTCCAATAACGTTTAAATGGCCTGCCGATATCTTATGGGTGACTGACATTCAGATGCTGTGCACGCTAGAAGCCTAAGGATTGTTTTTTTTACTTCCTTCCCATTTATTTTAAACCCTTGGTCAATAAAATGATTCTGAAGGAGTTTAATCAAATGTCAATGCCACTGGTTTCTCCGCTAGTAGCTCTGCAATCATTTCATGTATTGCCTTTAATTGCATTCTGATGTCGCGGGATGAAGGAGCGACTATTGCTCTCAGTTGGATTGTTGGAATTGTTCCCGCCTTCAACTTATATCCATTATTTTTGCAAAGGCATATTATAAAATTGTGACTAAATATGTAAGTAAATAAACAAATCATCCTGCCCATTTCAAATTGTAAGTTTCTTTCAAAACTATGCGCAGTGAAATGTGCACTAATCCTTTCTCCTGCATAAGTGAATCCACTGCTTCCGTAGGGTGTTGTGTTTTGGAACCGAATAAAACCGTACATTCGGTTTTCCCTTGTTGTTGTTTGCTTTGCAGCCAAACACAGCACACCTCATTTTCAAAAATTTCTCTTTATTTAATTGTCAATAAATTACAAAATATTTTTCTTTTATTTTTTTTTTCAAATAAACGCGCGGAAATCGCAGTCAAACCTAACATCCGTATATAAAAAGTAAACATCCGTTGTCTCAGCCTACGTCATCAAAAATTTACAGAAGGTGACAGACATGCGCAATGCGTAATCTGCATTTCTATCAGTCTTGAGTCCAATCCGTATGCCTCTCGCAAAAAAATAAATGTGTTATCGAATCTGTAAAGATATGTTCGAGACGAGTGTACCAACATAACAAAACAAAATCGTTAATCGCGAAATTTGTATCTCCCCTTAATTTTTCAACAGACCTCGTATAACGTCAGCTTAGTCCGTCGAGAGAGGGATCTATAACTCTACTACTCTCTTAAGCCCAAGAAGAAACAGCGATTGGAGAAACTTATTCTGCCAGTGAAAAAATTAACGCAAAATGTAGGGTATAGCCGACTTTTCTTTAACGTATGTGCGATTAGTTCCCGACAATGCCAAGTCGGGGTACCAATTTCAAATCTGTTCTACTCCAACGCCATATCCACAAAGTCGTTTGTCAAGCAATTTGTCGCAAATCCAGTCCTCACCCTGTTCCCAAGGTAACAACTCAAATCAATATCACACAAAAATACGGAACAAAAATCCACCATCTCCACTGAGACTTGCAGTGTAATTTCATTTCCACACATCCTTTCAATCACAACCCCACAAGCAGCGCATTTCAGGCGAATTTCCAATTTCTTTAACCCTTTCACTTGAGCAGGTTGCTAACGATCCCCAGGGTGGGGCTATTCCCCGCCCAACAAATACATAACGTCCAAAAATACATTTTACTACTCCGTCCCGCATTCGAATGCCTACTCAGTCTGCGCCATAAAAAGCCGAGTCATAAATTTACGTAAAGACCCATAAACTCAGCGAGAGAAATGATATCGGGTCGAGTCAGCCGCCTTCGTTTCGTGCGACATAAAAGCCAACGCACTGATACATTAAAAGGACATCCATCCCGACCCAAAATGAAACACAAGCCGAGCGGGCGCGAAACCATAGCAGTGCAGGAGATTTTCGGCGTCAGGAAACCCACAAGCACATCCTGAAGTGGAAGCTGGGGTGCTTTTTAATACGGTGACGCCATATCGACGTAGATGCTGTAGTCGAACAAGAAACCGGATCCTCAGGGCTTTAATTCGTCCGAACTTCGCACTTAAAACCGGCGACACAGGGAGAACAACCAGCAGCGGCTTCTTGTGACCATCAAATGGTAATGTGCGTCGTCCTCCTACGATATGTTACAAATATCTCCTCTCAAGGATGAAAACGTTCAAATCGCACACTACCGGCCCACAAGGCAACCAGACAAACGCATGCGGCGCGTGTTGGCATTTTCCATCGAGACGTGGAATTTTATCCCTAATGGTCGATTCACGAATCTTTTTTCAGATGAGCAAACGCAACGCTCCGAAGGAATTCCCAATAAAACGGAACATTCCGGGAAGTAATTGGCATCGCAATGAATTAGTGATAAGAGATGTCCCTTTTCATCTGTCACACGTGACGTGTGATGGCGTCTGTCACGGGTGTGCTCCGGCGACTGTTTAAGTGGATGGCTAATAGATGAGATTTATTAAAGTCACAAGTTAGTGGCAATGAAAGAGGTGCTTTGGTTGAGCCGAAAAGGAAGTGTTAATGGGGACTAGCTGATGGAACCTTTTGGCAAAAGTGGATTCCCCTTTTGAGCTAAACTCCTAACTGCTCACCACATTTCCGAGGGATAAGCTCTGATTTGAGACAGAAGCTTACGAGACGATATTATTATTCGTTGTATCGGATGATGGTGGGTGTCACAACTTATTGCTTCCTTTAAGTTTTTGAATTTTGCATATTTTTGTTATGTTGCTCACACAGTGTCTGTAGCAAGTCTGAGTTAAGATTCCACAAACGAAGAGTAAACTTACTTCAATACAGCCGCTGTTGCATGGTTTGGTCTAGTCTGAAGTTGCCACATGACTCATCAATCATTTCAAGGTTTTCAAACGAACGAACAATGGACAGCCTGAGGGCCGCGACACCACTCCACATCGTTATCGAATTTCTGCTGCACAGTTTCTGTTATTGTCTTAACCTTCGTCATGCCCTGTCGAGCGACAAAGCTAGGAACAAGTTGCTGACATAGCAATCCTGAACAACGAAAAATTGGGGAGCGATTAAGAAACGAAGCAAGGAGTAGCTAGCGACCAAGCAACAAGCAGCTAAACGACAAATTACTAAAGAGCAAGCAGCGATAAAGTGATAGACGGATAAGCGATAGACAAATATGCATCGAGCGACTGAGTGATGAATAATGAGTTGCGAAAAGCGGCAATTGGCTACTCAACAACTCACTAAGTTACGCACACGAAGCAACAAGCAACTGATCGAGGACGAGCGAAGAATTAACACCGAGCTCTGAGTTTCTAAGTGACAAATACGTATTAACGACAGCATAAGCGATAAGCTGCTAAGCAATGAGCGGTAAATCGACAAGCGAAGTCTTAGTGCCTAGCATCTGAACGATAAGTGACTAAGCAGTGAACGGCCTTGTGGCAAGTGACTAAGCCACGAGCAATAGAGACGCGTTGCGATAAAGCAACGAACGGCTAAGTGACGAGTGACGAAGCGACGAACTGCTAACAAACGAGTAACTAAACAACGAGGGACATAGAAACGAGCGTCTGAGCGACTATTGTCTAAACGGTGAATGCCTAAGCGACAAATATGTAGCAACGACAGCACAAGCGACAAGCTGCTAATCAACGAGCGGCTAAGCGACAAACGGTCAAACAATGAACAAAGCAACGAGCGGCTAAATGACGAGCATATAAGCGATAAGTGGCTAAGAAACGAAAGGCTTAGAGAAAAGCTAGGATAAAAAGAGCA
This sequence comes from Eristalinus aeneus, assembly GCA_955652365.1. Classification (NCBI taxonomy): domain Eukaryota; kingdom Metazoa; phylum Arthropoda; class Insecta; order Diptera; family Syrphidae; genus Eristalinus; species Eristalinus aeneus. Next base: position 19,207,747 of record OY019131.1, read on the forward strand.
ACGTGCGGAAAAAGAAATGAATTGCTGAGCGACGAGTGACCAAGCGACGAGCTGCTAATAAACGAGTAACTAAACAACGAGGGACATAATGAGTGTCTGAGCGACAAGTGTCTAAACGGTGAATGCCTAAACGACGAATACGTTCCAACGATAGCACAAGCGACAAGCTCCTAAGCAATAAGCGGCTAAACGACAAACAGCCAACCAACGAAAGAAGCAACGAACGGCTAAGTGATGAGCATCTAAGCGATAAGTTGCTAAGCAGCCTGCATTGGAGCAACTTGCGGTAAAGCAACGAGCGGATAAGTGACTAGTGACTAAGGGACAGGTGGGTAAGCAACGGGCAGCTGGATGACTAGCGTCTAAGAGACAAGGGGCTAAGCAACAAGCGGCTATGCCACGAGTGGCTAAGCGACAAGCTGCTAAACAACGAGTGCTAGAGTAACGTGCGACACTGGAACCAGCAGCTAAGAAATGAGTGACAAAGGGACACGCGGGTAAGCCACGGGCGGCTGTGTAACGAGCATGTAAGAGACAAGGGACTAAGCAACAAGCCGCTATGTGACGAGTGAATAAGCGACAAGCAGCCTAAAAACATAACAAAGAGTCGCTAAAAATCAACAGCAAAATCGACAAAAGATCAAGAAACAAGCGTAAATATATGATCAGTGACCAAGTGGCCCTTGCAATGACTATGCTGAATTGAGAAAAAAATTGGCTCTGCGAAAAAAAAGCTAAACAGTTTTGGCCTTCAAATACTCCTTAAATTTTGTGGTAGTTCTTCTTATTATATACCCAAAAATCAGAAAAGATAACACGCGTTATGACGAATTATGACGAGGAAATTATTCAGCAACCGTGTAGAAGGCAACTGAGCAGCGTGTCAGTTTAAATTGAAGGTACACGCAGAAGACATCAAATTCCTTTTACCAAGCGTTTGGTACTTCTAAACGAGAATCCGTTTATGTTTCTTGATTTAAGGAAATTCAAGACATTTGTGTATATTTCGCTATTGCCTCCAAAGTCTTGTTACATCTTCATCACCTTGATTCTTTCCCCTCTCGAAGTTCAATAAACACTTCATTCGAATTCGCCAGCAAACACTAACCGTACAACTCTCAGCAAAGCACGCCAAGCAGGAAAATCAGCACAAGCTTATCGATACCTTTAATTAATCATCTGTCCCCTCAAAAAACGTTCTCCTCAAAATAACCTTAAAGACCAGCAACACCCACCTGCCACCGTTCTCGCAAACTTCACCCAAACAGTTGCCAATTCACATCACATGTGCACCAATAGCTGGAAGGCTAAGCCCCCCACAATGAGCTACACAACGAAACACATGGTGTCCGCAGGATTAAATCTTCTCCGAACTTAATTGGCGCTCTCCTAGTTGATTGAGTTCCATTGAAATTAATTGGCATACACGGAATCAATTATCCGCCGCCGCCGCAGTGCAGTGTCTTCCTCTGTTCGATTTCTATTTTTCGCTGCCATACCGTGGGTCGTTTCCCTGTACTCCTCGCCACTAAATGTCGCCACGTTTACACCCGTCGTGGCAGCGCTACGCCCACCTGCGCTGTGCTGACTATTAGATTAAATTGCAATCGATATCGTGTCTCTGACGGTTGGTAGTTAGGGCGAGATCGCGTGTAAAAATGGACCAGCATCGGAACGGGGCGGAAGACTTTGTTTGTAGGTACTCTCGCTGTGAAGTAGTCTCACTGCCGTCACCTTGGTGCGCTCCGGAAACATGAATGTATTCATCAAGGGAATACTATACCTGTCGCCCCACAGACCCGGTCACGACAGACGTCTTCGCTTTAATGGAATTCTCTCATTTCAGCGGCGTTGTGAGCAATTTGAAACGAACCTGAAGGATGTGTCAGGCATCCGTCGTTTGTTCGCTCGCACAATGGGGGAAGGCCAGAACGGAACGCGACTAATCAGATTACGCCAGCAAGTGGGGTCGCAACTTTTACCCCCAACTGAGCCATGAGTAGTTGATGCTTCGCAGTGGGGTGGAAAATTTGAATTATTGAGAAATTTTTTCATATTGCGTTTGTTTGAGAAACGTTCAAAGAAACTACGCTGTAGTTGCATGCAATTTGAAAATTCAGAATTTCTGCGAAGACGCGAAGTTGACAAAGTCTAAGGGTGGCACAAAGCCATACGTCACAGCACCCCATGTGGAGCTGTTCACTTCCTGCATGAATGGCTGCGACTGCGAAACCATCAAACCAGAGCACACACAAGAAAAAAAAACAAAACCTGAAGGGCTTTTAAAAGAAATCTCGGGCACAAGTTCAAGGTCGCATTTGAATATTCGGTCAACAGCACGTTTATGACGGATTGCCTTCGTGTCTATCAGCAATTCGCAATTCGAGTGTACTCCCTGAAATTGTTTCTGACGAACATCCATTATCGGAGTTTAGAGTAATCCCTCCGCATTTGGAATTCGTTTGTTGGCCCTGAGGAGGGGGATTTCGGTTTTATGCCACGATCGCAGATTCAATTCGTGATCTAATTTGCATAAAGCCACATCATAATCCACGCAGGCATATGTAAATTTTTCAGAATTTATTCCCACTCCGTCTGTGGCGGTGGGACGCAACTGAGCACACTTAATGCCACTCACATTTTATTTATTTTCGTTTTTCAATCAAGGGGTGGGTTTTGATGGTTTCAGGGGGTGGTATGAGGTGGTATGAGGTGGAGCGGGGGACATTTGAAGCATTCATACGTAAAAAAATTATCTCAAGTGGGGTGTAGATTTAAATTGAGGAATGTTGGCAGAAAGAAATCACGGAAATTTTGCAAATTTATCAAATGATCCACAACGCTGAGAAGTTTCACATGTCATTTTGTAATTCTCTCCAAGAGATCATGGATGTGGGTACAAAATGTAAAGGCCAAGCCAAATACTGCTGTCAGGCAGGCTTTACCCGTCTCGGCGCAGACATCGAGGAGCATCGAGACGGAAACCTGCCAAAGCTGTCGAACTACACACAATTTAGAGCTGCCGAAATATGGTATGCACATTACGCTATCGACAGAACTAGTTTGGGACATGTCTCTGTTCATGTGTAAAAACACAATCATGTCTGATATGTGGCATCTCAGTGTCGTTTGCCCGATTCACAGGAAACGCCTGCGTCAGCTGCAGAAGGCCCAAACTACTTTGAATAGCGTACAAAATCCACATCTCTCCACCAATTTCTGTCAAAGCCAAGAACCATTCATTGCTTTTCAGTGTGGTTTCAAACCAGAAAAGACAATGTTGCCCCAGTTTGGACGATCTGTAGTACGTAAGTGTCCCTGCAAATCTCCGGTTCGACTCTCGTTGTTTTTGCGGCTCTACCTCGATTAAGTTACTGTTTGTACAACTGTCTATGTATAGGTCTGTCAAAAAAGAATTCTCAAATTTGGCCGGTTGGACGTGGCGAACAACCTGTTACTCGTGGAAACAATGAAAGAGGGCTCTGAACGAGTAGTTGTTTTAAAAAAAAGAGGTTCTTGATCTCATTGAGGACTGTTGCACAGATTTTCACACTTAAACAGACTCTGGAAAAGATTCAAAAATTGCAAATCTACACCCACTATCTGTTTGTCAATTTTGGAGCGGATTATGACAACGAGAGACGAGCTTATTGTGCCATTTGACAAATCTGCACCCACGGTATGTTTGTCAATTCTATAGAGAATTACGATAACGTGAGACGAGTAATAATAATAATTGTTGGCGCTACAGTCCAAAGAGGGACCAGGGCCTAGCTTGCTCATCAACTACTCGTGTTGTGCGCGCTACTGTTCTCTCACGAGTAGAAGGACCTACAGTTTTTTGCCGACTCCGAACCGCGAAATTTGAGAAGCTTTCTTAGACAGTTATTACTCTTTGAGTGTTGTCAGCAGCTCGAAAGAGGTGGTGCCGTGAAATATTAGAAAAATTGGTGTTGAACTGGGAGTCGAACCTAGACCTTTCGGCGTGTGAGCGTTGCACTCTACCCACTACGCCACGGCGACCACGTGAGACGAGTGCCTTTTGATAAATCTGCACTAACTGTATATTTGTCAATTCTGGAGAAAATTACGATAAAGTGAGAGGAGTGCCTTTTGACAAATCTACACCTACCGTATGTTTGTCAATTCTGGAGGAGACAGGGTGAGACAGTATTAAAGTGCCTTTTGACATTCCTGTCGAACTTAAGAACTACGATGAGCCCACATCGCTACTCCATCAGAGGTGGTATCAAACTCACAGCTGCCTTAGTATCAAAAGAGATTTGAAACGAGTGCGTCGTACTGCGATGTAATATTTGGGAAAATCGTAAAAATTCAAAAGCCCTCGTTTGACAAAATTCGAAATTCAAGGATGACATGATCATAATTACGCGACCACAGTGAGCCGTCAATGAGAAATGATTTTGCTGGGAAGAAAATAAAAGCGGTTGAAAAGGTTCTAGTGGTCAACGAGGGAAAATAAAAGTCGTAGTCTTCACGAAGAGAAACATACAAGCGACAGAGTGTCACAATGTCCGAAGCTTTGACGTATTTAATGACGCCGTCTTCGCACTAAAATAGGGACAACAAGAACAGAATCGGACAATTACAAACAGGGGTTGAATTGGGCTCAAGGAGAGACTAAGAAATGATCCCGTTCTGGAGAGCCCAAACCAGTTTTGCACAAAACCTTACTTACTCCTGTATTTTTCTTTGGCGCTTAATCTTTAATGGGACCTATTTGTTGCGCTGTTGACGTCTTTTATGAAAAATTTTCCGAATAATACTCATATTTTGCATGAAATTGTGAGTCTATGAAGAGCGGCAATACTTCGATTCTGAATAAATGTCCAATTCAAGGTGAAGCGCAAAAACTGAAGGAGGCCTTCCCACAACTCGGTGTGTGAAGCATGAAGTAGGAGGCTCAATATTGTCCGCGCTGGAGAAACTTATTGAAGTTCAGGACTGGAGGGATGACTTCCACCAACTCTGGAGGATGATTGGAGGAATGACTTTTACGAACTCCGGCGATACTTCCCCGCAAAAGGAATTGTTGCATGAAGCTTAGGTCTACCGCGGACTGTAGTGCCCCATGAAGCAAAGAAAAAGAAGACGAAAAAGGAATAGAAAAACAAGAAATACAAAAGAAGAAGTTCTAGATGAAGGAGCAGAAGAAAAAGACGAAAAAGAAATATAAGAATAAGAAGATTCAATAACAAAGCATACAGCCTATGCGGTGCTAAGCGCTTTGATAATTTTCTTCATATGATCCGGATGTACAAGTTATCCACAGCCCCAAGAATTTTGGTTTCCAAGTCATTGGAACAATGCAGTAAAGACCATTCTCTCCAAAACGGAGGAGGACCAACCGAATGAAAGAAGTCAATGTTTCAAGTCAATCATTCAAGTCAATGATTCAAGTCAATGATTCAAGTCAATGATCCAAGTCATTTTGTGTAAAGGGGTGTGAGAGTTTAACTCACTTATGTTTTGAGAAGACAAATTTTATGTCTAGATCAAAGGGGACTGAAGTTTCCAGAAAAAGAGGATGCTTACTTGTCAATCGCTTCAGTGAACAAAAAAGGCACTCCGCATACTAGTCTCATCTTTATTACTCAGAAGTCGTGATATTCCTCCCACTGAGTGACATAAAAAAGAGGTCACAGCCCCACATGCCAATTTTTCCTTAACTGTGCTCAAATCTTAAAAAGGACTAGTATTCCAAAAACGTGCCCTCCTTCCCGTCCCTTCCTTCAATCCTTACACTACTAGCATGCTTCAAGGAGCTTAAAAACGTGTCATGTGAATTTAAAACTCCTACAAATCGAAATTTCCATAAATCTACCCCGTCACATGTATGCATTCCCAACACGCCCCTGCCATCTAATCGGACAACGCCTTTCTTCACAACAGATTTGATCGGAAGAAAATCGAATTCCTCATCGGGAATTGTCTTCAATTCCATTTATCTTAACAATTTTCAATTCGAATAGTTGCAGAACTTCCCACCCGCCCCTAAATGCGCAAGTATTCCCATAATCAAAGGGAGCGCAGGGATATGGATGAGTGGGCGGCAGAAGGACGACATGCAGTTGTCGTCAAGTCCTTTGACCTGGAAGGACGAAGAAGTGGAAACCTGGCAACACCGCACCTAACCCATTTTCCTTAAGTGAACAACAAAGAGGCTAACCCCACGCTTATCCCTCATCCGTAATAAATCCCCCCCCCCTCCACCCCGGAACACATCAAACGAGCGAGCAACTGCAGGAACTGGGCCAAACCATCCCCCATCCACGTACGTGGCTACATGGCGGCGACTGTACGAATACCCTGCACCGGGATATGTGCCAGAAATCGATTTTTGCACAAGCATGACAGGACAATGATTGAGCACAATCCTGGCTGCAAGGAGACTAGAATATGGGCGAACAGAGTGCAGGACAAAGATAATGTGCACAATTACGCTGAGTGGTGTACGCGTGTACCAATTATTAATATTATCCAACTTCTGCTTCCGCATGGGATGCCAAGAGGCGCCTTTTCCCACCGACCGCGCCGAGACGAGTGAATGAAGATTAATGTGACTTCAAGTTGAACTCACTGTTCACTTGGGGAAATGTTTGACTTGTTAATTACTGACTAAGGTCCCGGCTCACACGGGGAGAATCCAGAAAATGGGACACAATTTGAATTGACCTCATGTGGGCGACAACAGCCATATGGCACAGTGCGAGCACGAATTGGATCTTATCTCCGAACGCAAAAGTGGGACGCGAGTGAGAGTTAGACGGTGACATAAATTCCTCTTATGTCACCCGCCACCACCGCGAGTAAATATGCAACGTCCGAGAGATTTATGCTTTTGGGGTAAAATAAACTGTTTATGCGAGAGCGTTAAAACTGCTATAAATTTTAGATCAGTTCTTGAAGATGATTAGGCTTGTGCCCCGGTTTGAGTCATCTGATGGATTTATATGGCACGAAGTTTCCAAATGGAGCTTTCATAGAGTTTTTGTTTGCGTTTAATAGCGAAGCGGGAGTGGAATGAGCGGCTCGGTACAATGACTTGAAACGTTCTGACTCGCACAATTGAGATCTTATACTGAGATTGGTGGTGTGATGATTTTCTGTGAATATATCCTGAACTCGATGGTGCACCCCAGAGGATGCTTTTCTTAATCGAATGAAAACAGTTGTCAAATTACTGGAATTATGAATCAACTTAACCCAAATTCACTGACACTTCACCATCCTGACATCAGAGGTTTTGGATTCAATTTTTCTGAGACAGACATTGCTTTTAGTCGCAATTCATCACTAGTGTTCTTAAAGTTGTCACCAGCGATACGGTCACTTATAAAAGATGCTTAACCTTTAACAGACCACGAAAGCCAACAAAGATTAAGTCTTGATTAGGACAGAGATGTACACTGGCGATAGAATTCCCATAAGTTCACTGGCAATCGAGCCAAAAATTTTGAAGACAGTCGATAAATAGGCATGACTGAGTGGATAACTTTGATGATAGTAACATAAACCATAATGTTTTCATTCCTAAAAAGTGGAACAAAAATGAAGGACAGAACAGGTTGAACGAAGCTTACGGAAGAAGCTGTTGGTGAAATCTTCAGAAGTGAAGTACGGGCGTTGGTGGGTGCACATTTAAGGCCGTGGTCAAATTCTAGAAGGAATGTACGTTCTGGTCCTTGTGCCGTTGTGTACAACTGAACAACATTGCACTGCAAGATTGTTGGTCTTCGGAAGTGCTCGGCAACTCCCACATAGGCCCTTCAAAGATCTTTTTTGTTGTTCAGATGTTCGATACTTGTAATATGAACTAGGAAGACACAAACACTTTCACAAAGCAAACTCTGTGCTTTGTGTTTAGCAGAAATAAGGAATTGTTCGTCTTTTTTATAAACATTTAAGCCTCTATTGGACGGCTGTATAACGACTAATCAAAAGTGCTGAATTCGTACATGAATACATTCATTCTACATTTATTTTTGTCACATTCTTATGTTTTTGAATTTTTGTCTTTTAGAATTTTCAGATTTTGGGTCTTTTAAAATCTGGATTTAACTAAAAATTGACCTCTCATCGTTTTAGTTATTCTGAAATAACTCAAAATTTGGTATTGATTAAAATTGATAAGTAATACAATGGAATAGATCCTTTGGCACCTTTAGTTCATTTCGAGATTTAGGCCATTCAAAAATTAAAATCATGTCGAATTTTTTGAATACACTCCTCACCGGACTTTCAGAAGTCTGACATTTTCGGTCCTCAAATATTTTAGGCCTTAACAAAATTGAATTTTCAGACATTTAGACATTTGCAAACTATGAACGTTTCAATATGCAGGTCATTCTGAGTTCTTGGTTCTTTAGAGACCTGGACTTAGGAACTTTTGATTTCAAGCATATTGACATTTTCAGAAGTGCAATGTTTCCAAATTGTGGAATGTTAGTTCATTTCGACACTTAAGCCATTCCGGAATTCAAATCATTTTGAATTTTTTTAATATAGTCGTCACAAGATTTTAAGGAAACAATGAACGTTTTAGTTTTCGGGCACTTTGGGATTTTGTTTGTTTTTGAATACTGTGACTTTTGGGAAATTTTGCTGTCCTGATATTTTAAGAGTTTAGAATTTTTGGTCGTTCAGAATAACAACGGTTTCAAATTTTGGATTGTTATGCCATCCGAAATTTCGGTCACCATAGGAAATTTGGGGCCGCCATGGCGTAGTGTGACACATGTTTTACATTTCTAAAACAGGTATAGTATGTAGGTGCCTCTGGATTGGTGAGTAAAAAGCTATGTATGTGTTAATAAACATGTATCGCATAGTTAGCTCCAAGCGCATTATTTTTCTACTTTCTTTTTAAGAGTCTTTCAATCGATCCATCAATCTGTTCAATCATATGTAAATCAAAACTTATAATTGAAAATAATTCTGTTTGCAAAGCAAAGAGCGGAACAAATTCAACGACAAACGCAACCAACCATGAGTAACTGACACTCTAACGCGCCAAGTATACATTAGTGCAATGTTGACATCCCATTTGTTTCTCCTATATTTTAATGAAGAAAAGAAAATGATCGAGGGTTTCTGTTCATACATTTACAGTCGAACCCGGATACAGTCACATCGCTTATAAACACAAATCTGTCTACGGCATAATGTCATCCAGCCAGTTGCTCTTTTTCATAATTTGTACTAATAATACAACTTTTACGTAGGTTGCCATTTCTATTTAGGGATTGGGTAACCCTAGCGTCGCAATCCGGCATCTGCCAGCTCTATAGTAAAGTTTGACATTTTTTAGGTTATACGTACTCAGAACGTTTTGACATACGAGCGCTATATGTGATGTTTAAAGTAACTTAAAAGATTCATCTCGCCCAAAAAATGAAATTAAATGTTAAAAATTTCCGTGCTATTACTTTTTTTCAACTTTCGACGTGGATTAGTTCAACAACAGTGCATCGATGAACTTAATTCAATTTTTGGCGATGAAGGTCCATCACAGACCAGTGTTTATCGATGGTATTGTGAATTCAACCGAAGTCGTAGTTCACTCGAAAACGAATTTCGTGAAGATCGTCCAAAATCAGTTGTTGTTCCGGAAACCATTGATGTCCTCTAACTGATACTGCAAGATCGTCATGTGACCTATCGTGAGATTGAGATAACCTTGTGGGACTAGCATACATTCAATATTGCATAAACATTTGACCGTCAAAAAAATTTGTTCGCATTGGATCCCACACAATTTGTCAATCGCTCAAAAAAAGTTTCGTGTCGATCGGTCGAAAGAAATGCTCAAATAACACGATCGCAGTATTTCGAAACACGTCCATGACATCGTGACAGGTGATGATACATGGACTCCAACGAATGAGCCCGAAAGTAACCAGCAGTCGAATGTATGGGTGTTTCAGCTGGAGCCAAATCCAACAAAAGTTGGTCGCGCATGACGCACTTCCAAGCATATGGTCGCCCGTTTTTTTTCGAAAAAACTGAACATGTCGCAACCGTACCAGTAGAACAACGCAGAACAGTCAATTCTGAGTGGTATACAACCATTTATTTTCGAGTTGTCTTACAAGATATCAGAAAAACTAACGGTCGAAGACGGATCACTTTTCATCTCGACAATGCAAGCTCTCACACATCGGCTCAAACAACTGCATTTTTGAGCACTCAAAACATAGGTTTGATGATCCATCCGCCTTATAGTCCTGACACCGAATGACATCTTTTTATTTCCGTACGTAAAAAATAAAATGAGAAGTCAAAGTTTTTCGACACCTGAAGAGGCGGGTGATACGTTCAGAATGCATGTTTGGGAGATACTTCAATCAGAGTGGCAAAAGTGCCTCGACAATTGGTTCAAACGCATACAAAAGTGTATAGATCTTAATGGGGAATATTTTGAAAAACAATTGAGCTGTTTTCGATGACTGATATTGGTTTTTTTTCTCTAATCCCGAAATGTAAAAGGCTACCTTCGTAGTAGCTGTCTAAGAAAGCTTCTTAAACTACACCGTTCAGAGTCGACAGAAAACTGAATTTCCCTTTTACTCGTACAGAACAGTAGCGCGCACAACACGAGTAGTTGACGAGCAAGCTAGGCCCTGGTCCCCATGTGGACTGTCGCGCCATACAATTATTAATTATTATAGGAATTTGGGCTTCTCGGCTTTAAGAAACTTATCCATTACATTAAATCTTAGACATTTTCAGAACTTGAACTTGGACTTAGTGATTTTTTGTTGCAGTTTTGCAAATTTTTTATGATATTACTTTTTGGGATATTAGACATTTAAAGACTTGGAATCTCGTATTAGCAGATTTTCTTCCGGATTTTGTGAATTTAGAAGATTGTGAAATTTTGCGTTCGAGGCCATTGATGTTCTTGGGATGCCGATTGTTTTACGATTTTGCCCATTTTGGTATTTTGACACTTTCAGGTTTTGGGTTTTTGGACACATTTTATCTATATCAATTAAAGTCTCTTAAACGACACTTAAGTCAAATTTCACAAAAAAATCTATTACAGATGGGCGCTTGGAAGAGCTAGATATCTGTACTTACTAACATGAAAGTGGTGGAAGAGTATAAAGTAAAGCGTTGAACACACTTTGATGCACGTACTTCACTCTTCTAGAATTTCTTCACAATATTCCTCAGAGTCATTAGGATCCCAAAAACTTCCGTTTAAGAAACTGACTCAAAATTACCTTAAGATGTGCAAAATCTTATGTTCGCAAAATATAACTATTCCCATTCTTCTGTTTTTATGCTTTTTTGAAACATGAGACATTCCCCCTCTTGGGCTTGGCAGCTTTCCGGCTACTCCTTTACGTCCCCACATCCCTTGACCATCCTACTTACTGAAGCTTAACCATGAAGCATTGAAACATTGCTCTACCTCCTTCATATGACCACTTTGTTATGCTCTGCACAATTTCCTCTTCAATTTAAAGGCGGTACTTAAGAAATTTCGTTCTATACGGTCACCATTTCAAGACCGGAGAGGCATTTTTATGACTTTTCTCCTCCTTCTCACCTCTTGGCGTAACGCCGAGAGAAAGGAAAATGCCGTTTAATTTTATAACCCTGAAAAAAACTCATTTCTGTACCGATGGCAACGGCCATCAAAAAAGTTAATTTCTCGAGTACTTTGGATTTACTGGTCCTTGGGTGTGTGCGTAGAAAGTTCAACGGTGGTTCATGAAAGCTTCAAGCATTTAATTTCAGCTGTATACTGATTGAGGTGACGGACAAAATGAAATCCTTTACCTTGAGCATGTGTCACTTCAGGAAAAGGGTGGCCATCATTTTAATATTTTGAAGAGTCACAGTCCCTCATCTGTGTTAAATTTTGCTAAAATTTGGCGAAGACTTTAGGCAATTCCCAGCTCAACACCAATTTTTCGAATTTTTCACGGCACCACCTCTTTCGAGCTGCTGGCAACACTCAAAAAGTAATAACTGTCTAAGAAAGCTTTTTAAAATTTCGCCGTTCGGAGTCGGCAAAAAGCTGTAGGTCCCTCTACAGAAAGGTAGGCCCTGGGCCCTTTGGACTCTAGCGCCAACAATTTCTTCTAAAAAGGGTTCGTAGGCAAATGAGAGAAAGATTTGCGCTTCGGAGTATGCAACAAACACTTCCAGGTTAATTCGAAGCCTAAGGGGCTATTCAAACAATAGTACATTGGGTAATGTATGAAATAAAGTTGAAACCCGTTAATGATTATTCATGTGGTGGAAGTTTTTGCAATGCTTTATAGGAGATAGATCCTAATACACGAGACTTGTTTTCTAGTGACATCTGGCGGAGCGTAGGAAAAGGAGAAACATCAAACACTTTCTTTGTAACCCCGCGGCAGACGCTTTTTCTTTTTTGACACTCCAAGTTCAGAAACTGTGTGCACGCAGAACTTTCTTAAATTTCTTACAGTGACACTAATGACAATTTCCTCTGATTAAACTAAATTCAAGCCAACTTAACCACTGGAAACATAGCCACTTCCAACCTCCCCAAAAGTAAAACTCATCAATAAAAGTGAACATTTGCATGTTTTTAACTGCATCGCGGGCTAGTGAAAAGATTGTGAAGTGAAACCGAACTAAATGACTAAATGAGGAAAATTTTTTATCGACCTTTATCGAACATCGGATATATGCCATTCAAAGCGAAGCCGATGAGGACAAGTTCCACATACAATTTTGGACGTAGAATTGTGATCCAGAAAGGCATTTGAAGAGGAGAAATGGTGTTCTATTGTGGGTCCAAAGGGTTTCCGAGTCGAACCATTGTCAGTAAGAGAACGAACAATTCGTACATTTGTATTGTATGCTGAGAGTTATTTTATGTTGAAAGAATGTGCATAGCGACTAAATAATCGTGCGACAATTAACCTTTATATGTTGAACGCCTCTTTCTGGAACCTACGGCCCGTTTTATTTGTGCAAGACTCTGATATCTTCTTTGTCCATGACAATGCGATTTTAAGTGAAACTCATTCCACCCCTTTCCTCTGTTAAAGAATTTGTTGATGAAAGTCAAACACGTCAAATTTGTGTTTCTTCTCCTTCTTATCAACCCATTAAGCAAATTTCAAAATTCTATTCTTCTAGACTCAATTCCTCTGTCATGTAGCGAATGTTAGATTGTTCTTCTTTTTCTACTTCTTCTTCTTCTTCTTCTTCTTTTCTTCTTCTTCTTCTTCTTCTCCTTTTCTTCTTTTTTTTCTTTTCTTCTTTTTCTTCTTCATCGTCATCTTTTTCTTTTTCTTTTTCTTTTTCTTTTTCTTTTTCTTTTTCTTTTTCTTTTTCTTTTTCTTTTTCTTTTTCTTTTTCTTTTTCTTTTTCTTTTTCTTCTTCTTTTTCTTCTTCTTTTTCTTCTTCTTTTTCTTCTTCTTTTTCTTCTTCTTCTTCTTGTTCTTCTTCTTCTTCTTCCTCTTCTTCTCCTTATTCGACTTCTTCTGCTTCTTTTTCTTCTTCTTTTTCTTCTTCATCTTCTTCTGTTCTTCTTCTTTTTCATCTTCTTCTTAATTTCTTTGTGTGTCGCTATAGCTCGGGGCGATCCTGATCTTTATCCAATATACCTCTCCTGCCTGTACGATTTCTTGCAAACTCTCAATTGCGCACTCCATGCCAGTTGAGGCCATTCCCCACTCCAGTGTCCGTAGATCGTTTTCTGATGGGTTATTGGCTAGAGTTCGAAGATTTTTCTGCCCGTAACAGTGATGTCCATGCGCCATCTTACTTAAGCATCGACACTTAAGCAAGCGAAGGCGCATGCCGGCGAACAGCCAATAAGGTTCGTCGTTAAATCTTTCCTTCAAAATGACATTAACGCAAACAGTTTCAAAAATTGAACACAAACAAGTCTGAGGGCTTCCTCATTCACTTATAGTAACGACCACTAATTGCCAGCTTCGTACATAAAAAAAATGAATTTAATTCCCAAACAAACTTCTCCAGAAGGCGCCACTTTATGGACATACAAATGCACTAAAGCAGTAAACCAAAGGCCGTACTGAAACTTTCGTTACTGGCTATGGGTAGCGTAAAAAATCAAATATCAGTCTCCCGTTGGGCGCCATTTTCAAATTAAATTTCAGAATGATCGGCGTTGTAAACAGAAAGTCATAATTTTTGCCTTTAATATGTAACCAGTATTCCTATCTTAGCCTTTTATGCGTCATTTTGTTCAATTAGTGTCTTCCCTGTTAATTTAATTACTCCTCTTCTATAGAAACTTTGTTCCCTTTGATCAAAATGATCCGTCAAACTTCTCTTTATTCAATCTTTCGCTATAACAAGGAACAAGGCGTACAAGTTGGTGCTGTATTTGAACTTAATGGTGAATGCACAAGGACTGCTCAACCGAAACCCCTAACAGAATTTCCAGAGCTTATGCAGAGAGACTTTAGATGTCTGGGGCATTCTTTAAGCTTAAAAAAGCCGGCCTCCTCTGAGCGACTGCTTTTTTAGCCTTTCTTTGGCTAAACTTAACTGTTTGCGTTAATGTCATTTAGAGGAGAAGATTCAACGACCAACGGCGGCAGGCGTCTTCGCCTGCTTAAGTGTCTTTGGATACAACGTTTAAGATGGCGTTTGGACATCACTGATTCGGGCAGAAAAATCTTCGTGTTCTAGCCAACAACTCATCAGAGTGAATACTGTTTCTGTTGATTGCTATAGGAGCACAAATATTTCGTTGAAAGCAGCCGTCATCGATACATGTTTCAGAAATAGTTAGGTTCCCATTTTACTGCAATTAAGTTACGATTCCCTAATAGAATGAGATCTTTCGGTGTTGGCTCTGTAGCACGCATACATCGGCCTCAGTCATCATTGGGAATTAGTGAAATGCTTCCAAATGGTACAATGTTCAGTTCGGCTACAGTGAGATGTTCCCAAATGGTACCACGTCCCACCTGAGCAGTGGAGTTGGAGTCGAATTCAACATTTCCAAATTTCATCAATATTAAGGACGTACAACTGAAATTCAAAATAACTTAAAAGGAAACGACGAAACATTTATCACATCAATTAAAAAGTCGCTGGTCATATAGGGGGCGCCACTATAAAAAAAAAATAATATTAAGTTAACAATTTTCGTTAGTGGCGCCCTTTATTTTGAGTGATCTGTTACAGTATTCGGACCTTTAAAGCATTATTCTCATTTTCAACTGTCTGACTCGCATTTTCGTCTTTAACGAAAATGAACTGTAAAATTTATTTTCACTCCAGACCCGGTCGCCAGTTGGATCAAAAAGAGTCAAATACAAAACTTCCAGGAAAGCTATCGCAGTACTTACTTCACCAACATCAGTTGTAGATCAGTGAAACAAGATCTTAGCCAAGCTTAGAGTACTCAGATGGCTTAAGCTGAGAAAATAACACTTTACTTCTTTCCTATTGATTTTCAAGCCTGTTGATGAAAGCACAAAACTTTGAATTGGTTCTCTCATACCTAGGGCATCAAGAAACAACACACCACGAAAATGTCGGTCATTTCTTTGTGTCTGAGTACAGCTTCAGCACAAACTCCTCCACAGCACAGCCATCGAATGCATCGCAGTTCAGTTCCTTCGCAAACATCAAATTCCATTTCCTTTCAGTGTCACCCTGGCGAATAGCTTTTCAAACTTCATCACAAACCGGTCCTTCTTCACCAAGTGTGATGAGTGGCGCATTACGCGCCCTCTATCTTCCCGCATGACCGCGGGCATTTGATTCTTTTTACAGACGACAGCTTCTTTGCTTTTACGTCTCTACACGATTACACATCATCGTCAGCGCCGACTTCAAAGAAAACTTTTCCATTGAGCTGCCGACATGCTTCATAACTGAAACATGATTAGCACTTCAGGGGGTGAGTGTTTTTGAAACGCGCCGCAGGAACACATTTGCGTGCTTAAGGACTGTGCTCTGCACACGTTCTTCCGCTCGTGCTTACCCAGCTTCAATCGACCAGCCATCATTATGAGCAAGAAACGGCGGACATTTTCGCCCCCTTTCCCAGGGGCTGTCGGCTGTCATCGTATTAAGTTTCATTATTCGGAATTGCATGACTTTTGCTCAGTCCGTGATGAAACATACCATATTCGTGATCAGGAATCAATTCAATCAGAGTGCCTCTTGGTTTATCGTGCGCCGCAACAGTCTGTGGTGGACACGGGTACAACCACACGTGGCGTCCCTGTTGCGAAATCAAATTGCTTGTGGCTCTAGTTCAACAGTGATTCAATTAAATTATTATTTCTGCAGGATATCCCGATGACGGAGGAAGGAGTGAACAGGACTGCCAGAAAAACGATAAATATTTTCGAGTGGAAAGCAGGATGGTTGCAAATATGCTATGAATTGAATTTATCGCATTCGTGCGCTTGCTTATTTCAATGCGCCGAGTAAGGACTGAGAAAGACATTTTTAAGCATCTTAGAAAGAGGTTTTAGAGTTATGTAGGTTATGGTTATGGTCTCTCTGCTGCAGAAGCAGCATGTGTGCACTTGGAACAGTCATTTACTTGCCGCGTTAAGAAAATTTATTCCTTTGACATTTTCCACCCACGTCTCTGCCAAGTAACTTAAGGCAAAGAACGTCAACTACGCTCCTTATGACTCGTCGACTTCCATAAATTCACAAATTTCCTTTCAGTGGATTTAAATCTGCTTCCAATGAAATTTCCACGGGAATAAACGTGTGGCAAATGCACCACAGAAGCAAATAAATGTTAATTATACCACCAGAGCGGTGTATTTTCGACTTAAGCACTCATGTGACATTCAAAGGAGTCTACTAGTCTCAACAACATTAACGAACGTTAAGGACATGAAATGGGAGGCAACGACAACTGCTTCAAAATTCATAAACTTTTAAAAGATTAAAGAGGTGATTAGTATTGATGTCAGTCGGGCATGCAGGTCGGTCACACTTGAAAGCGCAGCAATTGTTTTATTGCGTGCCAAGTTGAGGTTGGTGGAAGGCTTAAGGGGAGACACAATCATTTGCTTGCAGGGAGTTATTGGAAAGCCTTCATTGAGATTTAATTGTCAGATCGCCACCACTTCTATCTCTTTACGAAGAGGGATTCAAAAAAAAAAAAAAAACACTGAAAGAGACATCACCAGCCTGAAAGAGACATCACCCTTCTCTGATGAGTGGCTGACAATAGTCAAACAGGGTGTTTCTTTCTGGTGTATACAAATTTGAAATGAAACAAAACAAGGATATTTTGTTTGATTGACAAAATATTGATTTTATTCGAGGGATATTCATTCGACAATTTAATATATGTATGATTTTTGGTATACGAATGTCATGGCTGATTCAGGCGATATCTAATTTAAAGATCTAAATTCTGATGGCTTTTTTCAACATTTATAACCGTGTGTTGTTGTTGACACACGGCCATGTAATATGAGCGGCGAATTTTCGCTCCAAGTGATCAATCGATTTCGGATCTTTGGTGTTGACTGGCAATTTCATATACCGCAGATATTAGACAAGGGGCGTTTAAAAGCAATTCGTGGATCCGATACGTAAAACTATGCGATCAAGCATTTAAGCATGCGATCAAGCATTCAAGCATGCGTTCAAGTATTCAAGCATGCGATCAAGCGTTCTCTTCAATAAATCAATTAACGTAGGAGCTTTATGACATTAACGACGCACAGCTCCTGCTTAATTTATTAACGAAAAATCACAAATTGTCGCTCTATAGCGAAAAATTTGGTTCTGGATAGCATCAATTTTAAGGAGGTACCGACAATTTGTTCCACCAACGCATGAAACTCAGCAAACCCTTAGTGGTTCTAAGGGCTTCTGAGTATTAACACAATTCCAAATACGACGTTTAATTATTGACGAGTCCATTCCACCGAAAGTGAGCCTCGTCAAAATTCAAATAATTTTCGAACCGTTATTCGAGCATTACGAAGGTTGCCTTTTATATTTCGGGATGGGGCAACCCTAGTGCGACAATCTGATAACTGCCAGCTCTTACGTAAAATTTAACATTTTTAAGGTTATACGTACTCAGAACGTTTTGACATACGAGTTTAATTAGTAATTGTTGACGCTAGAGTCCAAAGGGGGACCAGGGCATAGCTTGCTCATCAACTACCCGTGTTGTGCGCGCTACTGTTCTCTCACGAGTAGAAGGGACCTACAGTTTTTTGCGGACTCCGAACGGCGAGATTTGAGAAGCTTTCTTAGACAGTAATTACTCTTTGAGTGTTGTCAGCAGCTCGAAAGAGGTGGAAAAATTGGTGTTGATCTGGGAGTCGAACCTACACCCTTCGGCGTGTGAGCGTCGCACTCTACCCACAACGCCACGGCGACCATACTAGTTCACAGTAACTTAAAATACACGTCTCACCCAAAAAGATTTTTGTGCGATTATTTTCTACAACTTTCGACGTGGATTAAGTCAACAACAGTGAATCGTTGAAATTTATTCAATTTTTAGCGATGAAGCTCCATCAAGGACCAGTGTCTATCGGTGGTATGGTGAATTCAACTGGGGTCGCAGTTCACTCCAAGACGAATTTCGTGAAGGTCGTTCCAAATCAGTTGTTGTTCCGGAAACCACTGATGCTGTGCGCCAACTGATATTGCTACATCGTCATGTGACATATCGTGAGATTGAGACAACCTTAGGCATTAGTGGGACCAGCATACATTCAATACTCCGTGAACATTTGACCGTTAAAAAAATTTGTTCTCTTTGGATACCACACAATTTGTCAATCGCTCAAAAAAGGCTCGATTGGTCGAAAGAAATGCTCCAAAAATACGATCGCTGTGCTTCGAATCATCAGTGATGAATCGTGAGCTTACGCGTATGAGCCCGAAAGTAAACAGCAGTCGACTGTATGGATGCTTCAAATTGAGCCAAATCCAACAAAAATTGCTCGCGCACGAAGAACTTCCAAGCAAATGGTCACTTGTTTTTCGGAAAAACTGGACATGTCGCAACCGTACCACTAGAATAATGCAGAACTGTCAATCCTGAGTGGTATAGAACCATTTGTTTGCCAATTGTCTTTCAAGAAATCAGGAAAACCAACCGCTGAAGACGGACCACTCTTCACCACGAAAATGCGAGCTCTCACACATCTGCTCAAACAATTGCATATTTGAGCACTCAAAACATTGATTTGATGATCCATCCGACGTATAATCCTAACTTGGCACCGAATGACTTCTTTTTATTACCGCACGTAAAAAATAATATGAGAGGTCAACGTTTTTCGACACCTGAAGAAGCGGTTGATACGTTCAGAATGCATGTTTTGAAGATACCTCAATCAGAGTGGCAAAAGTGCTTCCACAATTGGTTCAAACGCAAAATCTATTATTCCTATTTGTTTTTGTTTTCTAATCCCTAAATATAAAAGGCAACCCTCGTACCATAATTTTCGAAACAATTTGTGCACAATTTTGCGAGCATTGTTCTGACGTGTGTTTTTTTTTTCTTAAAAAGCCAATTCAAAAATAAATCGCTGAACAATTGAATACATGGCTACCAATGAGAATAGTGTTGCCAGCTTAAAGCTCTATATCTCCAGAAAAACACTCGCTGCTTTACACAGAGCTTCCAAAATTGCACCGCTTGGAATCGACAGAAAACTGAAAGTCACCTGCCAGAGCAGGAAAACTGTTGCATGAATATATGGAAAGTTCTTTTTCAAATAGTTATGCCCAGCACAATACAGTCTGGAGTTGATCAGGGCCTCGATGAACATGTCTCTGCAGCTGACGAGATCTCTTGTTAGTAATAATTGTTGGCGCTACAGTCCACAGGGGGACCAGGGCCTAGTTTGCTCATCAACTACTTGTGTTGTGCGCACTACTGTTCTTTCACGAGTAGAAGGGACCTACGGTTTTTTGCCGACTATGAATGGCGAAGTTTGAGAAGCTTTCTTAGACAGTTATTACTCTTTGAGTGTTGTCAGCAGCTCGAAAGAGTTGGTGCCGTGAAAAAAATTCGAGGTGTTCAGCCGGGAATCGAACCTACACCCTTCGGCGTGTGAGCGTCGCACTCTGCCCACACGGCGTCTTGTTAGGTTTAAGAAAATAATTGGCACAAAGAAAATCAACAAAATGATGTCAAACCTCCTACAATGTCTTGTATGTTTGTGTTCTATTTGTAGTTCAGAACCCAACCTTTCGGGTCTTTTTTCGTGTGCTTTTTGAATAATTTTTCTTTTAAAGGAAAGTAGAAAAAAGAGTGCGCTTGGAGCTAAATATGCGATACATATTTATTAACACATACATAGCTTTTTACTCACCACTCAAGAGGCACCTACATACTATACCTGTTTAAGAAAGGTAAAAGTTGTGTCAAATAAGATTGACATGAAGCACGTAACAAACCAATTAATGGACATACATCCCGAAATTAAAATGGCTTCGTTTCTTGAAACGCATTTGCATTTGCCGCCTACGCAGGCAATGATTTTCTAGTTTCCTTTTTCAAACAATTCATTATTTACGAATTTCCGAATTCGCAAACCATACTTCCAGCAACCCTTTTAAAAATATGAATGTTTGCCTGACGTTTAGTTGTTGAGTTTAGTCAAATTTTCAGACTCAAACGATTTAGAAGTGATATGCAGTCATCATCACTCTTAAACTTCTATAATCTCATCAATTTATAAATGTTCAAGAACTTGCTGAGATTGAGGGGGACTGTGAAGAAACCATTCAAATAGAATGCAAAAGAACAACTTGATGACGTAATTTTCTCTCTCTTTCTCTACTGCATATCAAGAAATAATTCCAAGCAAATTAGCTTAAGGACAAATCATTGTGAACTCCCTTAACTGAAACTTGCAATAAAGTCGATGCCTCACAAACATCGAATTGACACACCTCAACAGCGCACAATCCAGAACCAAGTCAACAGAAATTTCCTTTCCTCAGCACACAAAGGAAATGAATCACAAATGGGGCTCAAGTCCCCACTCAAACAATGTTCTACAGGAAAGGAGAAATTCCTCTCAATACCTTACTTAGAACCGATTAAAATATTGTTTTCAGACGACTTTGAAACATTTCCAAATTCTCTCTTTGGCGTCCTTTCAAATCAAAAGTCAATTCATTAATTGGTTGACTTTATCATCAGTGCAGCTTCTGTGCACACAAGAAGACGACTACAAGAGTGTTCAGTTAAGTAAGAAAAGCCTTAAGAACCTAACGTCATTGTCACCAATACTCCCCCTATTCCGGAAAAGAACGATGCGGCAAATTCTATATTCACAACACATCGTATGCAGCGCCACCTGGTCATCAAACAAAACTCTCCATTCAACTGAAGAGCATGGCTGACCCTAATGAAAAGCAAAATAAAACAAACTCAACCTGCCCATCGTCCAGCAAGCCACTCGCATTGATTGAAGTTCACAAAGGAGAACTCCTCAAACACACTGCAAACTTCCGTCGTCCACTTCGTCAATTGCACACCCCCCATCCGGTTACGAAAGCCCCAATGCGATCAATTCAATCAACTTAACATTCCCCAGACTAAGTGCCAACAATGGTCCCCGTTCCCATTAGGCAAATAGTCAAACTCCCTAAGCGGTCTGTCCTCTGCACTCCTCGGGGGTCTACTAAACTGCAGGTCCTCCCCCCAGTTGGTTTCAAATGCAATTAACCGTGGCATAATCACACAATAAACCTGGAGGACGTTCACCACAACCACCCCCACCCCCACTGTCTGTCTGTTCGGACCCGCCCACACGTACAACCAACAACACGGAGCTACTCGAAGCGGTGTTCAAACAGAAAAAAATACACGGACACACAGAAATGCTTAGATACACACTTGACAAATCCAAACGTCACTGGGCGAGTGGGCATCTGTCGGACGAGAGGGTGGACGGGGCCGTGAGGTCACTGCTTCGATGTCCGTACGTTCGCCTTTGTTCGTCCGGACGGGTGGGAAATGCGTGAAGTGTGACTCGAACCCGAGTGTACACTGGAAACTGATGGGCAGTGAGCCTTGGGGGTGAAAGCCGTGATTAATGGCCTGTGACGGCAAGCATTCTTGTTTTTAAACTGTAATAACGTGTTCCCTCCACCCACCGTTTGTGATTGATGATCTGACTTATAACGTTTGTCTCGCTTTTCTCGTTTCAGACTAATACGCAACCATGCCTCCAAACAGTCAAGTCGAGGAGACAGTGCCGCAGGTCGGCGAGGAGCTCAAAGTGGAGGATACAACGCCAAAGAGTCACTTCAGGGAACTGCAAACGACTCTGGCACCAAAAATCACCACAACCCTAGCAGCAGAAGGTAAGTGATGACCTCTCCCGCTGCGGGTCGTTCAAAGCGAACGCCACTTCTAATGTATTTCCAAAACCACAAATCTGACCCAAACACAGAATCGGAGGGCACCACAACGACTGCCGTACCCTTCGAGGAGAAGGTCGAAAAGCTCGGCAAAGAGACCGCCGAAATCACAGAGAAAATCGCACACAAGGTCGGCATCCCAACATGGGGCGTGGTGGCGATCATTATCGCCATCTGCCTGATCGTGGTCGGCCTGGTCTTCTTCTGTGTGCGCAGATTCCTCAAGAAGCGACGGACCAAAGATGGTAAGGGTAAGAAGGGGGTCGATATGAAATCGGTCCAATTGCTAGGCTCCGCGTACAAGGAGAAAGTAAGTATCACGCCTTCACCATTATCTTAGTAGTTATTGGGTTCTGGTATGTCATAGGTTCAGCCTGATATGGAGGAATTGACCGAGAACGCTGAAGAGCAGGACGACGGCGAGAGCAAGCAGAGCGAACAAAAATTAGGCAGATTAAATTTCAAGGTAAGTTCTCTGTCCGTCATCAGTCGACTGTTTTGTGATGATGGCACTGACTTTGTGTGATGAGACGGCGATGCTGAGGCCGGAACACTTACGCACAACAGAACACAGATGAATGGTTTCTTTGTCTGTACACACACTCGAAGCAGGCTACGGTGGATGTAGTTGCAGGGCGTGGTCAAGTATAATCGTGGGGATCTGTCATCTATCTCTCTTTCATGTTTTCACTCTTTTCTCACCGGAATCGAATCATTTGTTGGTTTGGAGATGGGTCATGGGACTTGTATGGCATGGTAAAATGGATTGCGTTTGTGCTCAAAGTCAGGTTTTGGTCTTGGGTGAGAGGGAGTCTAATGGTGCTAGAAACTAATACTTGTTTTGCAAGTCGAGTCTTATGCTGGCCTACAATGGGAAGTAGCCGAAGATGAGTTGATTTCAAGTGGGTGGACTACAAATTTAATCTTTTAGAGTGCTCGGGGATCGGGGAGCATTAGGAATGGCCACTGAAATTAGAAAATTTAACAAAGATCAAGGGATATCTCTACAAAAACCGTCAAAAATTTAAATTCAGTTTGATCAGATATTCAGAGCGAGGACAAGTATGCTGTGGATGAACTACTTCCTTACCTTGCTGAGCTCGTTCTAAACATTCAAGAAAGACCTCCGCTCTGAACAACTCAAGTTCCTTGAAGACATTTGACAATGATGGGGAGCAAGTGATTTCGCTTACGATTGCTTGTCCTTCCGGTGGCTCGGAGTCGGGTTGTGTGTCGACTTCTACTTCCTTACCCTGCTGAGCTTGTTCTAAACATTCAAGAAAGACCTCCGCTCTGAACAACCCAAGTTCCTTGAAGTCATTTGACAATGATGGGGAGCAAGTGATTTCGCTTACGATTGCTTGTCCTTCCGGTGGCTCGGAGTCGGGTTGTGTGTCGACTTCCACTTCCTTATCTTGCTGAGCTCGTTCTAAACATTCAAGAAAGACCTCCGCTCTGAACAACCCAAGTTCCTTGAAGTCATTTGACAACGATAGGGAGCAAGTGATTTCGCTTACGATTGCTTGTCCTTCTGGTGGCTCGGAGACGGGTTGTCAAGGAAGAATGTAAGAAATATCTCCACTGCCAACAATCATCTTGATGTCGTGTGACAGTGATGGCAGTGACGGATTTAGTCAATGACTTCCTGTTCCTTGTATGGGATGCACTTGCGTAGGGGTCAACAAGGAAGCACAACATCTAACAAATTTGATCGCCGAACAACAAGAAGTACAACCTTATGCCAGCTTGGTTGTAGACTAACTAGGAAGCATAGCCTCTCTCCCGCTGCATTAAATTTCACACAAAAAGCTTAATAAAGTATCAGATTGTAGGATTGAAGACTCCTCCGCCTGAAACTGGTTTCTGCACACGCTTTATGAAATGAGCGTTTTTTTTTATAAATAAAACACTAATTATTAATGGGAAAGTAAAAACATTTTATTCAAAGTATTGGCCATTGTTTTCTACACATTTTGACCACTTTCTGGCAATTTGTGAATACCACGCCAATAAAATTGTTCGTCTTTTAAAGCAAACCAATCAGACCATTTAGACCATTTCGACCTCGTCGTTTGAGTTCTAGTCAACATCGTCAGCAGAATTAATGTTAAACTCTCTAGCTCGAGCCAAAATACTTCATACAAATACGGACAAGCGCATACCCAGCAGTTTTTAACCATTCACACCACAAAATAGGTGTGAGGCATTACTTCGCGGGTTTGGTTTGCAAGTTATGGCTTTGCTCTGGAAGAAAGAAACCTTTTTCTTCAGCCTGACTTAATCTTAAGTGGACTCTCACGATGAATGGGAATGGCTCACTTCAGTTCTCTTCATGCAGTGGATCTTATTGTCATTGCTGGGTAGGTTTACCACGCGTTTCTCCTGCGTACAACTGCAATTCTCTTCATGCAGGGGATCTTTTGTCATTGCTGGGTAAGTTCCTGAGTACAGCTGCAAACTGATTGTCGCTATTATGACATGGAGGGCACAGCGGCAAGATAGGGTGCCCTAACCTGTGGAGGTATGTTCTGCAGATGCCGTGTCCTGAAACTTGTAGACTGGGTGGTTGCTACATCCACGAGGTATACCGGTATGAGCGTTTTTTTTTTTTTTGAAAATAAAACACTAATTATTAATGGCAAAATAAAAACATTTCATTCAAAGTATTGGCCATTGTTTTCTACACTACATTTCGACCAACTTTCTGGCAATTTGTGAATACCACGCCAATAAAATTGTTCGTCTTTGAAAGCAAACCAATCAGACACCCAATTTTCGACCTTCTCGCAGGAATCAAAGTGCTGCTCAGCCAATGCGTGTCCCATCGATGAAAACAAATGGTAGTCGCAAGGAGCCATGTCTGGTGAATACGGCGGGTGGGGTAGCTGCTCCCAGGCAAGTGGCTTGATTGTATCCTGAACCGGTTTTGTTTTGTGTGCAGGTGCATTGTCATGGGGCAAAATTACCTTGCCGTGTCTTCTGGCCCATTCTGATCGTTTCTCGATCAATGCATTATTTAAAACGATAATTTGTTGTCGGTAGCGATCAACGATCAATTAACGGTTTCACCAGGCTTTGGGAGCTCGTGGTACAGCACACCTTTCTGGTCCCACCAAACACACAGCATTGTCTTCTTGCCGAATCGATCTGGTTTTGCAGTCGATGTTGATGGTTGTCCCAGATTATCCCATGAGTTTTTCCGTTTAGGATTCTTAAAATAAATCCATTTTTCATCGCCAGTAACAATCCGATGCAAAACCGATTTTCTTTCGTGTCTTTGAACCAAAATTTCACAAGTGTTTTTTCGGTTTTCCATCTGTCTTTCATTCAATTCATGTGGCACCCGTTTTCCACACTTTTAGATCTTTCCCATAGCTTTTAAACGGACAGAAATTGTTTATTGTGCAACATTTAACATTGCTGCCATTTGCTTTTGACTCAAAGTGTCATCTCCATCCAATATCGTTTGCAATTCGGCGTCTTCAAGCTTTTTCGGTGGTCTTCAACGTTCTTCATTTCTCACTCTTAACAGTTGAAACCATCTTTTGCATGTTCCTTCTGAAATAGCATGATCACCATATGCCTCGTCAAACATTCGATGCGAGTCTGTAGTACTTTTCTTCAAATGAAAACAAAAAATTAATGCTTTCCGCAAATCATCACTTTCTGGTGCAAAATTCGACATTTTTAAAACGATGAGAAGATATGATGTTGTCTGTTCAATGGCTTGATGTATACTAAATATTTTTCACAGATGTCATAGCAAACAAACAGATATAAAGGCTCGTTTACAACAAATGTTCCCTATCGAGACATTGGTATCTTGACGCTCACTTCATACCGGTATACCGATATTTCCAGGTAAAATGCTGAAGAAGGCTCATACCTCCGTACCCTATGTAGACTTCATCGATGCCTTTCGAATGATACTCAGAATAACTTTTCTCTCAAAAAACAAAATGGATCCCTGCTCCGCGCATAAGAAGGAGGGATGCATAACATAACACAAATCCAGGTCGGTAGTTCGAAAGAGGGCTTTGTTACATGACTTTCGAACGCTAAGCAAATGATGCTCAAACGCCCTGTTTTTCTGCGAAGTCAGTGTAAGAAAATTTCGAGATTTCATCAAAGATTTAATCGATGTTACTTATTTTCTGCGAAACAACGGCATGTCAAGTCCTAGACTCCATCAACTATTTTGGTGCACATTGCCGCGCTCTTTCCAAGATGATAAAGCTGTGCCTCTTTTATGCTTTCCTTTGCCCACGTTTGCCCCAAAACTAATATTGGGCGGTTTTTTGTTGTTATTTTAGGAAACTCTTTATTTCAGCGATCGTCAATATCTCTGATCGAAAACTGTACATTTAAATATAGAGCACGATATTGACGTCAAATTTCGTACAAATCTTACCTACAGTTGTGCCAACTAGAAAAAAATGGAATTTAACAATAATTATAATTTCTGTTCTTTGGTATATTTTCTTCCTTTGTTGTGTACACATTTGAAAATTAATTCAAATTAATTGATCACATGCTGTCTTCGCCGTGGCGTAGTGGGTAGAGTGCGACGCTCACAAGCCGAAGGGTCTAGGTTCGACTCCCAGCTCAACACCAATTTTTCGAATTTTTCACGGCACCACCTTTTTCGAGCTGCTGACAACACTCAAAGAGTTATAACTGTCTACGAAAGCTTCTCAAACTTCGCCGTTTAAAGTCGGCAAAAGCTGTAGGTTCCTTCTACTCGTGAGAGAACAGTAGCGCGCACAACACGAGTAGTTGATGAGCATGCTTGGCCCTGGTCCCCCTTTGGACTGTAGCGCCAACAATTATTATTATTATGCTGTCTTCTCTCTTCTCCATCCATTTCTATTATGGACACATCTTTTGTTTATGGTTGGAGTTAAGTTTGTAACGTCATATCCACGACAGCAGCAACAGCAATCATTTAAAAGTTTTCCCTACTTCGGAAGAAGGATTAAATTACAAAAAATTTTAAGGCAATCGACCAAATTTTTCTTTTGCTTAATTAGTCCGTAATCGCATTTCAGATTCTTTCAACTCTAGTGTCGACAAGTTGAGCCATCGCCTTGTCTTAATCATTGCGAGCAAGTCAAGCATTCCGTTCGCTAAATTCCAATAAATCCACACCAGCCTTCTCACACCAAAGAGATAAGGAAAGTTCGTTTTACTTACAAAAAAAAAAACACGAATGGCTTCTCCTTGATTGTGTGTAGGACTTTTCACTCGGAAACTGATACTCCTGGACTTTATTTTTAATGAAAAAAAAAGTTTCAACAGGAAATGCGTTTGAGAGATACCAATCATCGATAAAAAACTAACTGAGTCAAGTAATTCCATCCAGATGCTTTTTACCGTGGAATGATAAAAAGTTGATGACAGCGGGAAGATATATTCTCCGTTTGTCCTTTGAAAGGAACATTGTTCTTGCACCCAACAACGTCGGTCATTATCCGTGATGCCTTTTTTCCTTAACTGAGCCTTTTACATTGATTGACTTTGTTTGTGCAGTTTTATCAAGTTGCCCATGGCCACGGCATTTGATTTCGTAAACCTGACAGAAGATCCTTTTTATTTGTCTTAATTATGTTTTCATTTGAGAAAGAAATTTTCCTTGAATTCACAGACTATGTCGAAGTGCGAGTTTTGTCTGAAATGGGAAATAAGCACACACCACATTCGAACCTACTTCGAATTGAAAATATGCGTGATGGCTAGGAATTGATGAACGGTAATGAGAACACAATAGTACCCAGTATTTAAATATTGTGCTGTCATCATATTCGTGTTCCAATTTTTCAAAATTCTTTCATTTCCCTTCGAAATGACTCATTTGGCTTTTCATGCAGAACACGACTGATCCGACACTCTCTGGCTTGTGTACAAGTTAAGCTGCGAGGAATGGTGGTGGGAGTTAATGAAGTGCATTTGAATGTGCACCTAATGCAGAAGCTGCTTACAAGCAAAAGCTTTTAAATCTACTTATGGTAAATCTAATCCCCTTTGTCTGTGTAATTTATTGCCCTTGTGTCTGGTCATGAAGGCTGAAATTCGAACCGCATAAGGTGATTGCAAGCTATACCCTTGAACGATGTGTGCAATTCAAGACCACTTTTGGAATCCAATATGACACTGTTGCCCTGATTCTGTCTCCGCAGGGGAAAACAAGTAAGGTCGTTTTCTCCACTTATAAGGTACTGAATTCTATTCACTGGAAATTCGCTCTAAGTCCAAATTTTTTAAATGAATTGAAATGAAAAAAGAAACAAATAGGATGTTCCCAACATTTGTATTAAAATTTCAGGGCCTGAAAAAAATTTAGGAAAATATTTTTCTTCTTCTTTTTGTGGCGCCACAGTCCGGGATGGACCTGGGCCTCATCCAACATGCTTCTCTCATCTTTCTTTCACCAGCGGCCTCCAGTTCCGCACTTCAAGCTGGTTAAGGTTCTTCTCCTCTTTTGTACTCCACTTTAGCCTAGGCCGTCTTCTGTTGCGTTGTCCCAATGGCTCAGATTCGAAGATTTTTCGAATCGGAGCCAGTATGAACTCCACCTTCATACACTCTACATGGCCTAGCCACTTTAAGCATTGTATCCAAAGACGCTTGAACAGGCGCATGTGGCTGCACAGCCTATACAGTTCGTCGTAAGGTCTTCTCCTCCAGATCAACGCAAATATGACCGAAAATCGCACGCAAAAATTTTCTCTCGAAGAGACTAAAGGCTTTCTGCTGCCTAGTGTGACTCACTTTCCGAGACGTCGATGTTGTGTGCTTCCTTGATGACATGTACTTAGTTTTGCTCTCATTTACCGCCGGATGAATTTTAGCTCCATTCATGCAAGCGCCTCATTGATGGCTCGCTGTATTCGCCCAATCACGTCATTGTTGTCCGCGTAAAGTAGCAGTTTGGGTGACTTTTGGAAGATTGTGCCTCTGTTGTTGACTTGTGAGCTACGCATGATCATTCTCAAAAATGATGTTAAAGAAGTCGCATGACATTCCATCGCCTTGTTTAAAGCATGCCTTAACCAGAAGAACAATGCTCCATCGGTAGAGTTGTTGAAAACCAGTTAAAGCCGTGGAAAGAGACTTCAAACAATAAAACGGAGGCACTAAGCTAGTGCAGCAGAGAAGGCAGCGCTTATTCGGATGCGGATTTGTTGTTCGAGGTAGACTTAGGCAAAAAGTCTTGAGCTACGACCCCGTCAGCGAACGCCTCATGACAATCCGCATCAAGACTCAATTCGGGAACATCAGCCTATATATATAAATATGCGCTCATGCCCCGACAAAAGAGAAGGATGACAACATCAAGGATGACTTCTATGATCTCCTAGAAAGAACATACGATCGATGCCCCAGCTACGACACCAAGATCGTTCTAGGAGATTTCAACGCTCAGCTGGGAAAGGAGGACATCTTTGCTGGAGTCATCGGTAAACACAGCCTGCACGACAACACATCCGGAAACGGACTCAGACTGTTGGACTTCGCCTCGGGGCGTTACCTCTCTGTGGCTAGCACGCAAGTGTCGATTTGTACTTCTTGAGTCTTTTCCGGGATCTGCCGTAATGTGAAGATCTGGTCTATTGTGGACTTCTCTGGTCTAAAACTACACTGATAGGGACCTATCAGGTCATGAACAAAGGGTTTCAGACGCTCACACAATATGGCAGAGAGGATCTTGTAGGCGATGTTAAGAAGGCTGATCTCTCGATAATTGGCGCAGTCAAATTGACCTCCCTTCTTGTGAACTGGACAAACGACGCTGAGATTCCACTTATCGGGCATGCTTTCCTCCGACCATATCTTACAGACAAGCTGGTGCATGCGCCCAACCAGGTCATCTCAAGCTGATTTAATTGGTTCTGGGAATAGTTCGTCCGCTCCAGCAGCTTTGCTCGACTTCAGCTTCGATATTGCTGGTGGGCCTTGGTTTGTGGAAAACTCTTTTTGTATTCTTTCCTTTCTTTTGACTCACTAAAACTAAATTTAATGAAAAAGAGGCCACATGTTGTCTTTCTGGAATTGGTATGTTTACTTTCAACGCAGACTTTAGTGTTTTATTTTCAAAAAATCTTATACTCCAAGATTCAAAATGGATGACACTTTTTTTGAAACAAGTTAGGCTTTTGAAGGACATTTGAAGGCTTTTGAAGGAGAAAGCGATTGGCCTATAGAACAGAAGGCTAACGACAACTCATACGTGATGGAGGAATAACATGTGCCTTACCCTGGTTTCATTTGGATTTAAGCATATTCCTGGGTCATTCCAGATGATGTGGCTAAATGATGAACCACATGATTCAAAAATCACATCCGTATCACTATTTATTGTATCAACGGAAACACTGATGGGGACAATACCATCTGTGGCGGGATGGCGGCTAACCGACCCAGGTTTCGAGGGAGCCTGATTTGTAGTGACAGCTTGACCAGGGGCTATATCCTGGTGCCACGGAAAGTCAGGAGCCCCTGGAACTTCGGTTCCAGCCTGACCAAGCGGTAGGTACCATTGTGGGAGTATCGTGGTGGCTGTGGTTTACCACCTAACATCGCGGGTAGAGTCGAAGATATTGTACTGTGCTGACTTGTCTAGTATTTGTTAACACATGGCTAGGTAAGGCGGTTAGGGGACTATCCCAGCTCTATGTGGAGTTACATTCTCAACCCGGCGTTGCGACGCAGAGAGTGAAAGAGGTTTTAGGAAGGCTTTGCATAAAACCAAGGTGGGTTGATCTGTCCTCAAGCATGATTACAGTTTGGCACTTGGATAACTAAGCCGTTTGGCTTTGCGTTATCTACGACTCTTGGGAAAATGGACCCCGTGATAAATACACAACACATGAAGTTGATGAGCAACCGAGGCCCTGGTGCCCCTGTGGACTGTCGCGCCATCCAATTATTGTTGTTATTATTAGAGTCGTTCATTCAGTAAGTAAATTAAAAATGAGTGAATTTTAAATGAGTGTTGTTTTTTCTGAACACGTAATTTTTCTTCGAAAGAATGTGGAAATCTTCAACAAATCTCCGTTGCGAACGATCGCCACCAGGAGTGTTCGAGTTTTTCTCACTAAACCACCTCCCATTGGATGCTTTGTTCGACTTCAAATAAGTAAAGCACTTGGTTGGAACGTTCGAAAGGTCATTTTCCAATGGAAGTTCCTTTGAACACCACAACTATAGACGGCTGTAGTTTCTCGCACGAGTCATTAGAAGTTCTCCCAAGATAAATATTATTGAATTTCATGCATTTATATCCAAAGAGTGATATTCCAGAGACAGTCAGTTAACATCTCTTCTGCAATGCGTATAATTCCCATAACTCCAAAAACTATTCTAACCCTCTAGGACTTCACGTCTCGCAAAACAGATGTCACACATTTGTGACAACGCCAGATACGTCTCTTTGCTAAGCAATCGCTCGAAGCATGAATCACCCCCAGCTGTGAGGAGCATCAAAGATACACAATGCCACTGCCCCCCCCCCACCCATGTCCCCATTCGATATCAGTTCCAGCAACAAATCCTTTCTGTTTGTCTTCGGCAGCCGGACTTTTGTCTGAAGGTCCTTTCATTCCAAGTGACCACAGGAAAGCGAATCGAATAACGGTTTCTACCTGGTACACATGCAAGAGAAACCTCGCTTTTGGGAAACCACTACTTGGCTCCCCAAACACCCCACAGCAAATGTGTACCTCCCGAATCCCACTGGTCTTGGCACCCAATTCAACGACATACACCCGCTGGGTATTCACGTGCCTTTGAAGTCAATCCCAGCACCTGTCACATAATCCACAACCGATTGTGTGGTACCAGGCTTTGAGTACTACGCTCCACAGACGACAAACAAAGCGAAAAAAAGAATCACCAGGAATTCTTATGAAACCTTTGTATCCGACGTAATCTCGGAAGAGCTCCGCAAACCGGTCCCATGCCGAAAGTTTTCCTCGAATCTGACAAATGACCTTTCCTCTCCCTAATTCAACGAAAGTTTTTAATAAATATTTTATCCGCCCCCGCGCGGTCGTCGATCGATGTCTGACAGGGATTTTGAAAATAACCAAGGTCGGATGGGCGTACACCGCCCACGAAGATTTACGAGCCTCATTCCATGGGACGTTGCTCCGACACATATTCACTCCCATAACTCGCCAGCCATCCATTAAACACATTCCTCCGCACACACGACGGCTACAAATCCATCTAATCTCGCAACCGACTTCTCTCAACAGCTTGAATACGACTTTAATTCAAACAGCTTAGCGGTAACAATAATCCAAGCTGAGGAGCTGCCCGCCCTTGACATGGGCGGCACGTCAGATCCCTACGTCAAATGTTACCTGCTGCCCGATAAAAAGAAGAAATTCGAAACGAAAGTCCATCGTAAGACCTTGAATCCTGTCTTCAATGAGACGTTTACATTTAAGGTAAGTGCAGTTGAACTCAGTGTGCTTGGCTTGGTGTAAAGGATGATGTGCTTTTTCTCTTGCAGAGTTTACCCTATGCCGATGCCATGAACAAGACCCTAGTATTTGCGATCTTCGATTTCGATCGTTTCTCCAAACACGACCAAATTGGCGAGGTCAAGGTGCCTCTGTGTACCATCGATTTGGCGCAAACTATCGAGGAGTGGCGTGACCTGGTCAGCGTAGAAGGCGAAGGTGGACAGGTATGTACAGCGCAATAAATTCGTCTTTATAAATAATTTTTTTGATTTTTCTTATTATTGAAAAAATAATTTAAAAAAAATTATATAAAATATACTTAAGAGATTTAAGGTTGAAACACCGTTTTTTTTTAAATGCGAACATATTTATAAACGCAAAAAATAATGAAAACTGAAGTAAAATTCAATCCACACCCAGTTCAAAAAGCTAAAAAATTGAACTACTTTTGAGTTTATTTAACAAAACTACACGAAATTTGATTTTCTTTTATTTTACTTTCCACAATTGACTACAAACACATTGAGAAAAACAGTTGTCTGTCTTCTAAAAATGAAAACAAAAATTTTTACTGAAAAAAAAAAACATTCACAAATTTGTTTTAATATTATTTTTTTCTAAATATTTATTTATTAAGTGGGCGGGTATATCTCAACAGAGACTTATTGAAAATATATTTCCTGTTTTTCTTTTCCCCCTTCACTTTGTTTCGACCCTTCGTAGAAGGTAAATACAAGAATAAATACACAACTACAACAACAACAACTACTACTACTAAAGATACTTAACTACTTCTGAATAAAAAAAATATGTAAAAAAAAATAAAACGAACAAGGTCAGAGATTTTCATTTCATTTTCATTTGTTTCTTTGTAAACCGTACATAACTAAGAATTAAATCCAAAAAAAAATTGTTTCTTGTTTTTTCTCTTGAGTTTTGACTTTGATTTGATTTTGTAAAGAAGCAGAGCATTTTCTCGAACATTTTTTTTCTTCTACTTAGCAAGTCTTTTTAATGTGAATCGATTTACTTTTTTTTTTAAACTTAACTGAGCTGATTGATTGGATGATGGCTAAAAGCAACGAAATTGTGATACATGAATTTTATATAGCTGAGATTGGAGTTTTATTTGAATTGTATCAAATGGACATTTTAGATATTTAGCGATCATGGTTCGGCTGTTCTTTTTGGATTCTTTATGCACCATTTTGTTGAAGTATTTTGTAATGATTTGACCGAGTTTTTATGTTTTTCTTTGTATACCTGTAGAGTTGTAGGTAGATTAGGGAGAAATTGAATGCAGACCATTCTGTTGTTGGAAATGAGAAAACTCAATAAAATCGAAACGGTTTATCCTTTAATTTTATGCGATTTTATTAATGCTAATTGTCCGTTTTTATTTTAAGAAAAATTTAGATTTTAAATTAAATGTACATTTCGTTCTGTGTTGACATTGAAATTAAACGGCGAGCCGTTCTCAGCTTAATAGCTTCACCGCCCTTGCCGAAAACTCGATTTGCAATGCAATTGAAAATCAACTGTAGAATTTTTGTTTTCTTTGAGCCTGGATTTCTAGGCTATTGGACGTATTCTTCCTTCTTCTCTTAAAGGAAAAAAATTCTGCCTTCGAACTT
This sequence comes from Eristalinus aeneus, assembly GCA_955652365.1. Classification (NCBI taxonomy): domain Eukaryota; kingdom Metazoa; phylum Arthropoda; class Insecta; order Diptera; family Syrphidae; genus Eristalinus; species Eristalinus aeneus. The sequence goes on from OY019131.1 coordinate 19,242,233, forward strand.
ATAGGCAGAAATCTACATCGACAGCTGATACTTGCATAATAGTCTTGCTTCCTAATAAATTGCTTTAAGGGCCAGTAAATTGAACACCGCTTTAGTCTTCACGGGAGTAGAACATAACCTCTTTAGCAACTACTTTAGCCTTCGAGCTTATAGGCAGAAATCTACATCGACGGCTGATACTTGCATAATAGTCTTGCTTCCTAATAAATTGCTTTAAAGGCCAGTAAATTTAACACCGCTTTAGTCTTCACGGGAGTAGAACATAACCTCTTTAGCAACTACTCACGTTGCATGCGCAATTGTTCACTCATGAATAGGGGGTGTCCACTTTTTACTTCGTGACTTCTCCACACAGCAGGAATTAATTCATTTTTTTGTGTTACCCTCATTTGGACAGAGATAGAGCCTCCGTGGAGTTTAAAGTACTCGGTCCAGGAGTCCCATTTAAGGTGTTTCGAGTCACCTCGCTTTCCTACAGAGTCGCACCAGCCCAGAAATAATGGTTTCTGCCTCCGACATTTTTCAATCTTATGCATAAATTTACTGGTCTCATACTGGAGTGTGAAAGAGCTTTTCAGTCCCTCTTCAGTCTTGAAAGCATTTCTTGGCCCTCAATCAATTAAAGGAAAATATTAGACAAGATTGTACAGGGTGGATGGAAGATGCTAACCACCATCAGTGCTGAGTTCTTGGACTACTACCAGGACTCTGACGATCGGTGCAGTTGAGTTTTGCCAAAGTTCTTGTGTCCCCATGTCAATGGGATCTCCTTAGTCGTGAAACTTACCGATTTATACAAATTCGTTTTGATATGCAAAAAAGTTTGAAACTACCTTCGACCGTTTCTCCTCAGTTCTTCAAATTATATACTGTGTCACCTTTTCGATAGGGTTTGACAAAAGAATCATTTTTTTCATCTTTCCATACAAGGAATGTGTTCAAAAGTACTCAAAATTTTGGGTTATTTCAAAACTTATTCACTTATTTGCAAATATCATAAATATTTTCTATAGCTATACGCTCAACGTTATGTTGTGATGTTTTCTTTAAGGGACGGTGCATTGCGACCACCAGATGTATAGTGAGTCTCTCTAAAACATGTTTTGAGCTCCCTTTATTTATCATACTTTCGAGAAATAGTTCGATATTGTATGTCTTTAACTGTGCACGGAAAGAAGGAATCTACTCTGCAGAATTCTTTCTACACTGATTTGTCTTGAGAATCTGAATCGCACGCTATTAGCAGCTGATGATGCGTTTTGAAGTCCTCCTTCAAAAATGCTTTCATTAATACGAGTAATATGTCATCGTGGCGTAGTGAATAGAGTGCGACACTCACACGCCGAAGGGTCTAGGTTCGATTCCCAGCTCAACACCAATTTTCGAATTTTTCACGGCACCACCTCTTTCGAGCTGCTGACAACACTGAAAGACTAATAACTGTCTAAGAAAGCTTCTCAAATTTCGCCGTTCGGAGTCGGCAAAAAACTGTAGGTCCCTTCTACTCGTGAGAGAACAGTAGCGCGCACAACACGAGCAGTTGATGAGCAAACTAGGCCCTAGTCCCCCTTGGGACTGTAGCGCCAACAATTATTATTAATACGTCACTCAATAAGTCCCGGGACTAACTAATATGCAAAATGTGTTTCATTTTCTAGACAAAATTCAACTTTGTTCATCAACAAAATTTTCTTCAAGAGCGTTACAGTTTGCCCAACGCTGCCCTAACATTTTGATACCTTTTTTATAGAACGATTTATCTTTGGTCTAAAAGCAGGCTTCTATTTCGCCGATCACCTTTTAATTCGAGCCATATTTTTTTCCGGGGACCATGTTTTTGAGGTCTGAAAAGAGGTAGAAGTTACTGAGCACTAGATCTGGAGAAGCAAGTGGAAGCAGAAGCAATTCAAATTCATAGACAATGCCTTGTGAGACGGTGCATTGTATTGGTGTCGTGGTGTCTTGGTGGACTATTTTTTTTTTTTTGCAATTTCTTCCTTAAAATGCACCAATGATGCCATTTAGTATTTGCAAATTATCTTTTTCCCTTTTTCAAGATAGTCAACGAATAAAATTCCGTGTGGATCCTAGGACATGGATGTCATAATCTTTCCAGCCGACTTTTGTGCATTCGGACGCTTCGGACGTGGTTCGGCCGTTGCTGTTCACTCCGCTGATTTTCAATTCTACTACTCTGAAGTGCACTGGTGGATCCATGTTTCATCCATTGTAACATACCCACCCAAAAGGTCCTGTTTACTCCAGCGAAACAGCTCCAAACAGTTTTGAGAATCATCGACACGTTGTTCGTTTTGGTCTTCTGTAAGCAAACGCGGAATCCATTCCGAAAACAGATTTCTCATGGACAAATGTTCATGCAGAATAGTGTACCCACTACCTGATGATATCTTTAATGTGTAAACTATCACACGCATTTTCACTTTGGGATTTTGCAAAACGATTTTGTGTACTTCCGTGACGTTTTCAGGTGTAACCACCTCAATTGGCCTTCCGCGTTCCGCACTATTGGTGTCTTTACGGTCACATTTAAAGTCAGCATAAATAATAATAATTGTTGGCGCTACAGTCCAAAGGGGGACCAGGGCCTAGCTTGCTCATCAACTACTCGTGTTGTGCGCGCTACTGTTCTCTCACGAGAAGAAGGGACCTACAGTTTTTTGCCGACTCCGAACGGCGAAATTTGAGAAGCTTTCTTAGACAGTTATTATTCTTTGAGTGTTGTCAGCAGCTCGAAAGAGGTGGAAAAATTGGTGTTGAGCTGGGAATCGAAACTAGACCCTTCGACGTGTGAGCGTCGCACTTTACCCACTACTCCACGGCGACCACCGACAAACAGTTTTTTTTTTTGATGGAGTAGAGTCCCTGTAACACTTTTCAAGCCTTTGGTAAGCTTGCACGGTATTTTATACCATCAGAATGAAGTCTTGAAACAACACACGGAATTTTGTTTTTTCCATTGTTTTAAAAATCGCAAAAGTAGCGTCACTTGAATCACTGTGTAACTTGTAACCAAAAAATCAGATTGTCATTAAAATGATAGCGGAGCCCCACATATATCAGTCCCGAGATATGTTGAGTGATGTGTTAATTTTGGACACAAAAGAGAAACGAATATTTTTACTAATAAATATTTCGACTAAATAACACTGATGCCAGTGACATTTGTCAATTTTGTCGGAGTTGGAAAAAAAATCAATTTCCAGAATCATCGAAGACAATTTAGGAGACAGTGCAAGAAAACAGCCATAATGCATTGACTGGACATTTAACACTTCTGAACTAGAGACACTCGTCATAAGTACCGACGTAATGAAATAAAAACCGAAATTTGAGTAATTTATTTACTCAGATAAAGTACACACCTTCTGAACTTTCTTTCTGTTCTCAACACAAATAGAGAGAATCGAAAATATCAGTTTTTTTCTCCTGACCATTTAATTTTTAGCTTCAGCCACATAAAACTGTTTATTCGGATCACGATGGTCAGATTTACTCAACAACAAAGCAAAACAACAAATAACGCAAAAACAAAGAAACGGGTGTCACAGCCCAGACGTAAATTCCCTATAAAATTGTGCGTCAAGTTACTGTCGCCGTCAAGTTCGACAGAGCACCATGCACCTCTTTGGGCTCATGTTGTTTATTTAATTGAAAATGTAAATATTGTAAAAAAAATTGTAAATTTGTAGCATATAAGACAATTCACATTGTTGAGTCAAGATAAGTTCAATAAAATGAAACTGTGTATGAACTTAATATCCTTCGGGTAAGGTGTCAAAATTTTCCACAGTGCAACAGATCAACGTCGGCAAAAAACTATAGGTCCGTTCTAGTCGTGAAACAACAGAAGCGCGCACAATACGATTATTTGATGAGCAAGCTAGGTCCTGATCCACTGTGGATTGTCGCGCCATACAGTTATTATTATTTAACAGATCACTCAATAAGAGGGCGCCACTAACAAAAATTATTAATTTAATACTAACTTTTTGCTTAGTGGCGCCCTCTATATGTCCCGGGACTTATTGAGTGATCTGTTATGTAATACATATTGTATGGCGCGATAATCCACAGGGGACCAAAGCCTACACATATCACTTGGTGAGTGATGTGTGTATAGGCCGAAAAATCAAATATACTTCTGTTAAAATTCAAACTACAAATTCAAATTTTAGTTGGCTGTTTTAAGAATTGGGTACCGATAATCTAAAAAGGGCTACCAAATTGGAATAAAGGAAGTTAGTCAGTCGATTTTTAAGAATTCAAATAAATACAAGACTATGTTTCGTTTTTTCTGTTTCTTATTGTTCAAATAGGTTGCTAGGTTGCCGGTTAAAATATTAGTCGGTCAAAATAAGAATTTAACTAAATGACATCAACCCAACAGACAACTCACTAATTTATTTTAAATATTCTTCGAATAAGCTTGTCATTACTTTGAGAAAACAGCTAAACGGATAGAAATTCGATTTCTTTTTTAGTTTTTTTTGGACTTTTTGTTTTTCGAGATTTATGACACTTCAGGGTTCGAGTTTGAGGAAATTTCTACTCAAATTAATTTTTTTTTTTTCAAATCTTGGATATAAATTTTTCATTTACATAAACTTTATAAATATTTTTGTAATTCTCAAGACAGAATGGTCTACATTGCAAACCACATCACACCATTTAGCTTAGGACCTACTGTAAATTAAACCATCCCTTCGACACAAGTTTTCAGTTCACATTCTTTGCCTTTTGAATACTAGACGTTCTTGAGAAAATTTATTTACTTTATCGCATCCCCCTCTGGCCTTTGGAACGATTGAATTTATAATAAAAACAAAAACGAAAAAAAAACATTTCTTTAGTACTTTTTCAACATTTCAAATACATTTCCTTAGAAGTTGCACACAATTTTCTTATGCTCTGCTAGAAGTGAAATGATCGCTAAAAAAACAGCATTTTCTTTTTCGATTCCGAAACGAGTTTAATTTCAAAATTTGCATTCTTTTAAAAACCAAAACAATTTCCGATTCGATTTTTCAGTACATATCAGCGCTAAAATCAAACTCTTGAAATTGGTTTCTTTTTTGGTTTCTCTCTTCTTTTTTCATACTTATTGGGAAACGTTTTCTTTAACATTCTTTTTTTATAGTTTGTATCCTGTAAGCGACATCTTTGTAAGCCACACATATTTGTATTCAGTTGAACATAGTTTTTGAATCCCCCACCAACCCTGACTCTCTCTTCCGTTTGTAGACAGTTGACATTTACATAAGTGTTTCACACAGCAAATCAAAACAAGAAAGTTTCAAAATTCAAAATTTTCAATTTTGATAATAAAAAATATAAAACACAACTATTCAGAAACCAAAACACAGTGTGTCTCCACACCACAACACAATAAATGTATTTTGAATACTAGCCTTGAGAGATGTTTACTTTCATTTTTACATTTCTTGTGTTTTTGAGTTTCGTTCGTTTCTTCACCCACTATCAGTCTCCTTGTTTTTCTTTTTTTTTAACTCAAACTTCTGCTGTGCTTACGCCTGTGAATGGTTGTGTACTCTAAAAATGACTGAATAAGATACCTATCAGATTGAATCTTTGAAATCAAGAAACAATTCGCATTTTGAACATGAAAAAATACCACCAAAAAATTAATTCAAAATATGAAAACATGCATGCTTCGCTTATCAATGAACATTTTTACTTAAAACCATTTTCTTTATCTCGAGAACATGTATTACATTTGAATATTTATCCTCTTTCGAATCATACCTCTTCAGATATATGTATCAAAACAAATCTCATTTCGTTTTTTATATAAAAATTTTAATCTAATAATTCGTTTTTCTTGTTTTTTTTTTCGACATTTAATTTTTGTATCGCTAACGAAACAAATTATCAATCAATCCATACCTATTGCCAAAATTACCAATCAAAATTCTATCTCGCAATCTAAATCATCCACGTAAGTATGAAGAAATTACAATCTAATATGATATATCGTATTCATGTAGCTTTGTTTTGTTTTTGTTTTCGTTTCGTTTTTGTGTAATTCGTATCGTGTTTTGTATGATTTTCAATTCGGATTTGATTTCATGTCTGGGAGTGTTGCTGTTGTAGATGTTGGTGTAAATTTGTTTTTTTTGTTTTTTTTTTGTTTCTGGCGAACTCTGTTGGAGATTGGAAAGTGTATAGTTGCTCGTAAATGTGCTGTAATTTGTCAGTTTGCTTCTGCCTTCAATTTTAGTTGGTGTCGAAGTTTTTCTTTAGTTCTGTGATTTTCATGTTTCGTAAAAGGAGTATTTGTAGATTTTTAGTTTCCTTTCAGAACATTGTCAACTTAAGTGTAAACAGTATTTTTTAAGAGTGTCTCCTGATGAATTAGGGTCTTGTTCTTTTCACAAATGGGCGTTATGTACTACATGTTAGAACATTAAATTATCTGGGTCTTAGAGGAGAAACCAACGTTTTTAAGAGAATAAATTTCAATGACTTAAAAAAGTTCCTGAGAAAAGTAAAATCGCCGTGGTAGGTCTACGTCCTCAATATAAATAAACCTTAATGAGCTTTCTCAGATTTCGACTTCTTCTAAAACGACGTTGTTGTTTCAATTCCGAAATACAAGTCTCTTTGCGCTTTAAACTGAGTTTTAAAAAACTTTGACTGGCTTTGACTAATTACGCGTCGCGAAACCAAATTAAAACGAGATGCGAAAGAGAAGCGTGTAAAAATAAACGCTATCTAGATCTGAAAATCAAACTGCAGCAAGAATGATATATATTTTTGTAACTTACCAACTTCTCGATCGATAAGCAATATTCTTATGTAAGAACTCAAGTTATAAATTAAAATTGTAGTTGACAATTTTAAGAAATGAGTATCGAAAATGTAAAAGAAGCTACGTGATATGAATAAAGGAAGTGAGTACAAATACACGCTATCTACATCTGGAAATCAAATTGCGGCGAGAATGATTTACATTTCTGTAACTTACCAATTTCTGTATCGACAAGCAATAAACTGAATATTGTTTTATGCCTGATAGCGACTCCAAAACATAGTTCATCTGGTAAAACCTTTCAGAAATATGAAGATTATATTTTGAACATTTATTCATGTCTATATTTCACTGCCAAGTGTGGCATTAATTTTGTCATACGCTACAATAATGTCTGATATTTATCTATTTACACAAACTATAGCATTGCCAGATGCAAATAGAAAATCTTCTGAATTTTCTCTTAAAATTGCCAGTGTCCTATGTTATTTTCTGAATAGCTCCTTAATTCAAATTGTGTTGAATTTCTATCATTAATTGAAATATAACTTAGAAAGTTATATTTTGGTTGCTTAGATCAGCAGAGAAAAGACTGTTCATAAGAAACTAAACTTCCTTTTAAGACATCCAAAATTTTGTTTTTTCACAAGACGAAGTAAGGAAGGAAGGATAGGACCTCCTTATCTAAAGGCCAATTGAATTTGCTTTTTCTTAAAAGATCATTCGATCGGTCGTCTCAGCTGCGGAAGTGGAACGAAATGACAGCTTCAGTGCAGTGAATACATCACATTAAGCAAGTCCCTTGCAGTCACATAAAAAAAAACTCTGGATACCACAAAACCAGGCTTCGAAATCGTCTGTCATAGATCCTTTTTTCATCCCCGCGTATAAATAGTTTAATATAGAGTGGTAACTCAAAAACGTGGTCGCCGTGGCGAAGTGGGTAGAGTGCGACGCTCAGATCAACACCAATTTTTCGAATTTTTCACGGCACCACCTCTTTCGAGCTGCTAAAAACACTCAAAGAGTAATAATTAAGAAAGCTTCTCAAATTTCACCGTTCGGAGTCGGCAAAAGACTGTAGGTCCTTTCTACTCGTGAGTAGTTGATAAGCAAGCTAGGCCCTGATCTCCATATGGACTGTAGTGCCAACAATTATTATTATTAACCAAAAACCTAGCTTCCAGAGCAGCCTGACCAGTGTTAAAGATCCATTTTTATCATGAGTATATTCTTTAATGCCAGCATTACATTCCAACAACTTCCGCGCGGGTCTTGCCATATCAATTGCAAAATCGAATGGATTTTTTAATTTTAAACGAGGGTTGCTTTTTTACATTTCGGGATTAGAGAACAAAAACAAATATTAATTATTGAAACCAGCATTATTGTTTTTCAAAATATTCCCCATTAAGATCTATTCACTTTTGCATGCGTTTGAACCAATTGTCGAAGCACTTTTGCCACTCTGATTGAGGTATCTCCAAAGCATGTATTCTGAACGCATCAACCGCTTCTTCAGGTGTCGAAAAACGTTAACCTCTTGTTTTATTTTTTACGTACGAGAATAAAAAGAAGTCATTCAGTGCCAACTCAGGACTATACGGCGGATGACTCATCAAATCGATATTTTGAGTGCTCAAAAATGCAGTTGTTCGATCCGTCATCGTCGGTTAGTTTTTCAGATTTCTTGGAAGACAACTTTGTTTGCCAGCTGTTGCTGGTTGTGTACTACTCAGGATTGACGGTTCTGCGTTGTTCTAGTGGTACTGTTGCGACATGTTCAGTTTTTAAAATAAATGAAAAGGCGACCATTTGCTTGGAAGTTCTTCGTGCGCCAGCAACTTTTGTTGGATTTGGCTCAATTTGAAACACCCATACAGTCGACTGCTGTTTACCTTCTGGCTCACACGTGTAAGCCCACGATTTATCATCTGTCACGATGTCATTGACTTGGTCCAAAGCACCGCGATCGTATTTTTGGAGCATTTCTGTCAAATGTTCATGCAATATTGAATGTATGCTTGTCCCATTAATGCCTAAGGTTGTCTCAATCTCACGATAGGTCACATGAAGATCTTGCAATAACATTTGGCGCACAGCATCAATGGAAAAAACGGAACAACAACTGATTTTTGACGACCTTCACGAAATTCGTCTTGGAGTGAACTACGACCTCGGTTGAATTCACCATACCATCGATAAACACTGGTCCTTGATGGAGATTCATCGCCAAGACTTGAACTAAATTCATCGATGCACTTTTGTTGAGTTAATCCACGTCGAAAGCTATAAAAAGTAATCGCACGAAAATATTCACGATTTAATTTCATTTTTTGGGGCGAGATGAATCTTTTAAGTTACTGTAACAACACAAATAGCGCTCGTATGTCAAAACGTTCTCAGTACGTATAATCTCAAAAATATCAAACTTTACGATAGAGCTGGCAGACACCACATTGCAACACTAGGGCTACCGAATCCCGAAATATAAAATTCAACCTTCGTACAATTAAATTAGTTGTTTGTGATTTATGGATACTAGTGACAAAATTTATCTATCCTATATAACCACTTCGAAACAAACTGAGACAAAGTTTGTTTATTAAATTAACAGCTAGCTGTCAAATTTCTTTTGGTTTTATCGGTTTCATCGATTCAGATGTCAAACAGGAGTTCTCTCGATCATTCTGAATATAAATGCAAGAAACACCCGGTCTGCATAATGAGACTTGAATGGGGATATATCCATATTTCTAGCAACTTTCAAATGTCGTCACTTAAAGCTTAGTTTGGAAGAACACTAAATTTACTGCCTTATTCCTTTGTGAAAAGTAAAGACAAGTTACTACACACCGTATACATGACCGGCGCTCCTCGGTCTCTCTCTCTGTACAGAGAGATGCATGAAATGAAAGAATTGTGTTATTTTATTAACTCGGTCAAGGGCTAAATCTTGCATTTTCTATATAAAAAGAATTAAACATCAGAGCCTGATACTAAGTTATACTTTAAGGGAAACAAAGCTACAAATTGACACAAAATAATCGAAGAGTAATTGAAAATATACCTTGACGATTTAAAATATTTTCCAAATTAAAAATGTAATAAAGGTATCAAATTTAGCAGTGGCCACCGTGGCGTCGTGGGAGGGTCACACGCCACAGGGTCGAGGTTCGATACCCGGCTGAACACCTCGAATTTTTCATGGCATCACCTCTATCAAGCTGCTGACAACCCTCAAAAATTACCACCAATATAAGAAAGCTTCTAAAACTTCGCCGTTTGGAGTCAGCTGAAAACTGTAGGTCCTTTCTACTCTTGAAAGAACAGGAGCGAGCACAACACGAGTAGTTCTTGAGCAAGCTATTCCCTGGTCCCCCCTGAATTATTTATATCAAATTCAACAAATAATCAGATGTCGCTAGAGTATAAAAAGCTCCAGAGCCTTGGTTCTTCAGAAAAGACTCATCTTGTCGTACAAGAAGACTTCTTCTTCTTTTTCTTCTTCTTGTGGCGCTACAGTACGTGGTTAACCTGGACCTCAGCCAACATGCCTCTCCAGCCAGCACAATCTTCCTATTGCTGCCTTTAATTGCGCACTCCAAGTTGGTTAAAGTCCTTCTCCACTTGTGTGCGCCAATTTAGTCTAGGTTGTCCTCTGTTGCGTTGTCCCAAAGCAACGGATACAAAGACTTTTCGGGCCGAAGCAGTAGTGTCCATACGCTACATGGCCTAGCCATCTTAAGCGTTGTATTCGTAGACGCTTGAGCAGGCGCATGTCGCTGTACAGTCCATAGAGTGCATCGTTAAATCTTCTCCTCCAGATGAAATCAACGCAAACAGAATCAAAAATCGCACGCAAAACTTTTCTCTCGAAAAGACTAAGGGCTTTTTTATCCGCTTTTCCTAACGTCAAAGCTTCCGCCCCATAAAGTGTTGACTTCCGTGCCTCTGATGTTGACTTGTGAGTTAGGCACATGGCAGTGCCTAACTTTTTTTTTGACATTGAAGCTCTCGGTGAGTTCGTTACCGACCTTGGCGAAGCAGCGAGAATTCTCCATCGTCATCCTACACAATCTGACGAGTTTGGTAGGAATGCCAAGACTAGACATGGCACTTCATAGCTCGTCTCTATGCACACTGTCATACGCGGCCTTGAAATCGACGAATAGATGGTGGGTGTCGGTTTGTACTTCTTGGGCCTTCTCCAGGATCTGCCGCAGTGTAAAGATCTGGTCGATTGTGGACTTGTGTGGTGGGTCTGAGACAAAAAAAAAAAACAACAGGGCTGGGAGCTAATCTATGACTGGACTCCATAAGCAGAAGGGTTTGGACTCCCCCTTGTCGTTAATTTGTTTGTAAACGCGAAGACGAGGCCGACCACGTCCTGCTTCTTCTTCTTGTGGAGCTACAATCCAGGGTGGACCTGGACCTCAGCCAACACACCTCTCCAGCCAGCACGATCTTTAGGTAGCTGCCTCCAATTGCGCACTCCAAGTTGATTAAGATCCTTCTCCTCTTGTGAATAAGGGGACTCCAAACTTTACAAAAATTCCAAACCGAAAAAGTTGACAATGTTCTTATTGTATAGGAATAAGTAGCAAATTCATTTTTATTAGATTTAAATTACTGTAATGTTACACAGAGCTTCGATAAAACGTGAACATTTTTTTTAATAAACATCAAAATAATACTTTTTTCCAGAAAACTTGTAAAACGACACTTTTTTAAACTAGATCTTAGATAAAATATAAATCTTTGGACAGGTTAACACTAAATTTTGAAAACAGTGTTTTTTTTTTCAAGTGAACACAAAATTGGCGAGAATCGAGTTAAAACCAGCCAAGGGTTTAAGAATGAATATGTCCGAACTGACAGAGCTGTGACACTTAAATTTACTAACAATTTTTTGAAGCTTATATTTCACACGTTTAAAAAAATTACTGGAGCTGTAGAACAATTGAAATAGAATCTGCATATGAACGGCGTTTAAAATAGATTTGAAGAACGATCATTTCGAAAGCAAAGAAGCCGAAAGAATAATTTTTTTCAAAACTTTTACAGCCCTTTGTTAGAGTTAAGGTATCAGCGCGTATATTTCGATGAAAAATTTGGACACAATATATTTTCTAGTCTGTCGAATCGTCAATAACCGAGGATGTGTATCAAAATTCTCAATTTTTTGAGGCCTTCGTCGTCAAAATTCAAAATAATAAAGCCTAGGATTTTAAAATGCCGGCTATGGTACATTATTGTAAAAAAATTTAATCAGTGCACACTTTATTGAGGGAAATTCAAACACAAAAAATCCTCTATTCCACAGTCAGTCTAAGGAGTGGTTTATTGAAAATAACAAATCAAATGTTATGTAAGTGTCGGTACATGAAATTTTTAAAGTCAAAGGCAAATTGATATGGACTGGACCTTTCTCTTGATAGTCAAAAATAACCATTTCTAAGAAAACCTTGAATGTCCGAAGGGCTCATGAATAGCACTGTACTCCGAAAATTAAAGTCGACAATTTACGGGCCGCCGTAGCGTAGTGGGTACAGTGCGACGCTCACACGCCGAAGAGGTCTAGGTTCGATCCCCGACCTCGAATTTTTCACGGCACCAAGTCTTTCGAGCTGCTGACAACACTCAAAGAGTAATAACGGTCTAAGAAAGCTTCTCAAATGGACAAAAAACTGAAACTACTCGTGAGAGAACAGTACGCACAGCACGAGTAGTTAATGAGCAAGCTAAGGCCTGGTCCTCCCGTGGACTGTTGTGCCAACAATTATTAATTAACTTACGGGACAACATCAAGCCCTTATCATGGCCTTGGCACAGCAGCAGCTTTAAGATTGAATATAATGACAATGACTGAATGGTAAATGGTGACAGCTCTGAATTGGTCAGAGGGTGAGGTCTCCATCCTCCCTCTCAAATATTTGCATCCTCCATGAAATGATTCTTTACACACAAAATTCAAAAGGCACTGTAGTTATAACGAAAGAATGAAACTGCGAAATCTTTTTCCAAGTCCCAAACCACTGTCAACATCTCCAATAGTTACAGTCATAGTCGTCGACGTCGGCTGGAATTGGAGGATATTTCACGCTCTGTGTTGAGTCAGAACTCTTCCAAAGTCGTCAAGTTGCTGAGCAAATTAGTGACTTAACCTGGTCTCACAGAAAACAGTCCAGGAGCCTTATGAAGCACGATTGAGACGACCAATCAACTGGTCATTTCCTGAGATAACAAGCAAGTGCTGTGTATTTTTCACTGTCCTGATATTTTACGTTCTGTGTTGACTCTGAGCTCTTGCGACGTCGTTAGATTACTGGGGTTACTCAGTGACTGAACGTAGCCCCACGGAAAATAGTCCAGCAGCTTTATGAAGCACAATTGATTCGACCAAACAGCTGGGCCATTTCTTGGGAGAACACATACGTGTTGTAAGTTTTTCACAGTCCCGTTGAAACCACATATCGTTAAGGTTCAAGTCTGTCAATTCAGGTGAGATATTGATGACCGTTCGCGGTAACACGTGTCAACAAAAAATACGGCCCAATAACTCCGACCGCAGCAGACATTAATTGTACGGAGATGAATTGGTAGATCATAAGGAACATATATTTTGATTTCACCCGACAATTACCTCACATTTCGCTTACTTACGAACCCATAAAGCCGAAAGTGGTTGATTTTGCGATGATATACATAATCTTGCTGCATCTTCTACGAAACAAAATCGGGGAACGTTCGTCCCTTTAAATGGCTTATCGGCTTCAATTCTTTCTTCAGCTTCAACTTAAATGGGTGTAAACTTCCTTACGCAAAATACGCCACAACCTGGTCTGAGCTCTTTATTTAATCTGTTTGTTCAATTATAAGGTTGCCAAATATCTCCCTTCCGCTTTTTTGCTCTTCATTCAATGCCTCATAAAAAGTGTTAAAGTGATCGGATTCAGTTCAAATATGCGCCGCTTTGTTTGATAATCTGTTGCTATCTAGATGGCAACTATATAATACCCTCGTAGAAGCCCCTCTCCTTATTTGCGAAGAACTTGGACATTCAATTTCCACAAGCCTCTTTTGAGTTCAACTTCACACCACTAAGGGTGTTCGTGGACATCAGCAGAAACAGGTGGTTATCACTTGGTGCTATATCCGGGCTATAGTGCGGATGCGATAAAACCTCCCATCCTAGCTCCCGTAGCTCCTGACGAGTCATCAACGAAGTGTGTGGTCTTGTATTGTCCTGATGGAACACTACACCCTTCCTGTTGGCCAATTGTGAACACTTTTGGTCGATCGCCTGCTTCACGTGGTCCAGTTGTTCGCTGTAGATTTTAGAATTAAGGGCCTGACCATAGAGGAGCAGCTCATAGCGGATGATTTCCTTCCAATCTCACCAAACACACAGCAAAACCTTCCTGGCCGTCAATCCCGGCTTGGCCGCTGTTCACCGTCAATCCCGGCTTGGCCAGTGGCCACTGTTGACGATTCACCGGCCTTCAACCACAACCGTTTCCGCTTGATATTGTCGTATGTGTTGGCATTAGATGGTAGAATTAAGCGACTGGCCATATGAGAGCAGCTCATAGCGGATGATATCCTTCCGATCCCACCAAACACACAGCAAAACCTTCCTGGCCGTCAATCCCGGCTTGGCCACTGTTCACCGTCAATCCCGGCTTGGCCACTGTTCACCGTCAATCCCGGATTGGCCACTGGCCACTGTTGACGATTCACCAGCCCTCAACCACGACTATTTTCGCTTGATATTATCGTATGTGATCCATTTTTCGTCGCCAGTCACCATCCGGTTCAAAAATAGGTCGAGTTCGTTCCGTTTCGGTTCGGTTCGGTCCAGATAGTTTTTTTTGCGTCAAATCGTGCGGCACCCAAACGTCAAACTTTTTCTGTATCCAGCCTTCTGCAGATGGCTTAAAATGGTTTGGTGACTAACTCCCATCTCCTGGGTGATGTCACGAAATGCCACATGCCGGTCTAACTCGATGATTTCCATGATTCGATGGTATTCGTTGTCAAATGTCTTCCGCCGGCTGGCTGATCCATGGTGTCGTTTTCACCGGCTCAGAGTCGTCAAAGCCATTCCTCCGCAGTTCGAAGTGATAGAGTGCTATACCCCAAAACACCATTAATCTCACGGAACTTTTCTCTAGCGGATTTGCCTTTAACGAAGGAAAACTTTAAAATAGCGCGAATTTCGGCGCTAGTAAACTCCATGTTTACACGTCATTAACTGTTGAACGCAATATCCAAACTAATCATGCATATCGTCGATTTGCAGGTTATGTCAAGACCTTTTAATAAATTATTATATATATTAATAATAATATATAATAATATTATATTAATAATAATATCGTACAGTATCGTACATTATCGTTTCGAACCCAGTGGCGTCTTGTACCTAGCCGGAAAATTCGAAAGAAAAAAAGCGGAAGGGAGATGTTTGACAACCTTATATTTAATCTTGAGCAGTGAAACTGATTTCGGTCGTTGGTCACGGATGTTAGATGATGAAGTGATAGTTCCAATACGTTGACTAACCTATTGTCTTACTGACACACACAACTAATAGGAAGACTCAAATTCTTTGCTCGAGACTTGTCAGTTAAAAACGCAAAGTGGAGCCGAATTTATTAAAATTACGGCCACAGCCGTGACTCGTTCGTGTACTGCGATGGAAATGTTTAATTCACTTTATAAATTGACAGCTGCAGTGAGAGTTTGCATTCCAAATTTTATTCAAAATTGTTTAGAACCTATTCGAGAACCCTTTAGGTCTCTACATATTTAGAGGTAACTTTGTTCCAGTAATGTTATTCTTTCGAATATACAGGCCAGTGGTTATAGAATAACATGCTTCCTCAGAAAACATTGAAAAAATTCAAAATAAACGCAACAAATCTCTGAGAATACCTTAAAAAATATATTAAATTTAATAATTTAATTAATTAATCAATTTAATATATTTTAATATAATTTAATGTATTATAAAATATATTAAATAAAGTATAAAATAAAAAAAATTAATATATTAAAAATTAAAAACAGCGCTGTAAGGACATATTCAACTTAGATAAAATCCGCTTTTTACTCTTTATATCATATTTTCATATTTTTGCTAAATACTCGTATATATCAAAACAACATTTTGAATGCTAACTAGAGCTTTACAAAAAAAAAATCAATTTTTTTCTAAATAAACGTAATCATGAAAGCCTATCTTCACATAATCATACCTCTATTTCTTAGTTGAGTTTTAAGAAGAATAGTTCATTCCGCCACACAGTAAAACGGATGTTGACATGGAAAAGAACAGAACTCAGAACTAGAATAAAGAGAGTCGATCGAAACGAATGAATTGTATTTGTTTTTGATTTTTCCTCAAATTGGTTACATTATAAATGAGAAAGAACAATATACAATGGAGCTGGTTTGAGCTGGGTGTTTATCATTTCAAACAAAAACAAAAGGTAATCTAGGGACACACGAGGTTTATTTCTTGTCATTTTTGTTTTTCTACGAAACTCTGCCGTTGGTTCGATGTAAACCAACACATTTCGGCGTTACGACGTGTCTTCGTTTGGTTTTGTCTTCAGTTTCGAATTTCAATTTTGTTTTCCTGTCTTAATCGAAGCTCTAAATACGTTCAGTAAAAGTGCAAAGGTCTTTAATGTGTACAATTTATGTTTAACCCTTTATTTTGGAGTTTTATTTTCAAAGTATCTATAATAAGTTTCTGCGTTAATGATCGATGTTTACTTGCAAAGAAAGTAGTAAATGTGTAATGAAGTACATGAAATATATTAATTGTTTATGTTGATTAAAATTAGCATTGATTGGTTGAACATACGTATATGTTAATAAAACGCTTTCAGTAAATATATATTATATCCATTAATTATAAATTACAAACTTTGTTTTGTTATTGGTTGATTTTAAAAAAGGGAAGATCTGGCGTATACGTAATTTTTTGTAAATACTTTATTTTTTTAAACTTAGGAACTATTAATATTATCATTCCATGCAATTTTTACAGCATGGTTCGATTAAAAAATAGAATATCTGTCATTGCGGTTAACTATTACCTTGTCCCCACTAAGTCAAAAAGTCGTATAACCTCTTAAAACATATTTGGCCAGCATTACGTTCCAGCAAAATCACTCGCCGACTGCCTCCAGTTGCGCCCTCTACGTTATGTGAAGTCCTTCTCCAAATGTTTGCGCCGTCTGAACCTACGCCGTCCTCCGTTGCGTTGTTCCAATGAATCGGAATTGAAAACTTTTCTGGGAAGCGCAGTGCAGTGTTAAGGCTCTTAACGATGTAGCGATTTCAGGCGTTTTATCCAACGACACTTGACAAGATGCATGTCGCCGTACAGCCCATAAAGTTCGACGTTAAATCTTCACCTTTAAACGTTAGGCAAACGCAAAAAGGGCCAAAAATCGCACGCACAACTTTTCTCTCGAAAATACAAAGAGCCCCCGTATTTGCCTTTAATGTAAAGTGCAAGATTGCACGCCACATAGGAGGAGTGGGATAGTCGAATTGTTATACAAAACCAGCTTAGCGTAGAGAGCACTCTTGCTTTTTGACGCAAAAAAGGCTCACTTTGTAAATGACTTTCTACGTTTTGATAATCCGAGGTAGAAGCTCTTCTGCGACCCAGTGTGACACTCTGACGTCGATGTTGTGTGTCCTTTTTTAATAGCAGCCTGTACATTGTTTTGGCCTCAATACACAACAGACCCATTTTCGCCGCTTCCGCTTCAATGCCAGCGAACGCATCATTGGCGGCTCAGTCTCTTGGTCTAACCACGTCAATTTCGACCGCAAAAGTTAGCCATAGAGCCAAATTGTTGAAGATCGTGCCTCTGGTGTTGACTTGTGAGTTATGCACAATCTTCTCGTGAATGTTATTACAGAAGTCACAAGACAGAGCAAAGCCTTGTCTTAAATATGCCTTAGCAAGAAGAACAATGATTCGTCCGTAGAGTTAATGAGAGACTTCAAACAACAAACTGGAGGCACTAATGCCTCCAAACTGGAGCTAATGACTTTGTTCATTAGGCTGTAGACGATGACTGGTTCATGCCCCAGAGTTACGCGGGATCTTCTTAAGAATGATGTCACATAACATTGTGTCGCCTTGTCTAAAACCATTTTTGTCATTGAAGGTCTCGTTAGGTTTGTTACCTACCATTACAGAAGAGCGAGAGTTCTCCATCGTCATCCTCCATAATCTGACGAGTTTGGTAGCAGTTTTAAAACTAGACATGGTACTAGTGGTCGCCGTGGTGTAGTGGGTAGAGTGCGACGCTCACACGCCGAAGGGTCTAGGTTCGACTCCCAGTTCAACACCAATTTTTCTAATATTTCACGGCACCACCTCTTTCGAGCTGCTGACAACACTCAAAGAGTAATAACTGTCTAAGAAAGCTTCTCAAATTTCGCCGTTCGTAGTCGGCGAAAAACTGGACGTCTCTTCTACTCGTGAGAGAACAGTAGCGAGCACAACACGAGTATTTGATGAGCAAGCTAGGCCCTGGTCCCCCATTGGACTGTAGCGACAACAATTATTATTATTATTATTATGGTACTGTATAGCTCGTTCATATGCACGCATACGACAGCTTTATGGCCGCTGTCGTATGCGTGCATCAACGGACAGGTGGTGAATGATGAGTTGTAGTTATTGGGTCTTTCCCAGGATCTGCCGTAAAGTGAAGATCTGCTCTGTTATGACTTTTTTCTGGTCTTAAATCATGCCGGTGGCCGCCGTGGCATAGTGGATAGAGTGCGACTCTCACACGCCGAAAGGTCTAGGTTGGATTCCCGGCTGAACACCTCGAATTTTTCGCGGTACCACCTCTTTCGTGCTGCTGACCACACTTAAAGAGTAATAACTGTCTACGAAAAAGCTTCCATTATCGCCGTTTTTTTTTATGAAATATGAGCAGATCTTCTCTGTCTGAGGGGTTCCAAAAGAAACTAGCTCTTTACTTTCTTTACTTTTCACACTCCAAAGTGCAGCTTGTGTAAAAATGTCAATACGGTGTTAGAAGCCGCTTATATGTTGACTGCAAAAAATATAAACTTTTGGTTGATGTGGCGTCTATAGACTTTCATTTGTCGTTATTTTGATTATTCGGTAGACAAGTGCTTGGAGCATTTGGCGTTCAGGTTTGATAAGTCTATTCTCAAGTTCTGTATTCAGTCAATTTTACTTTTCAACACCTTTGCCGAAAGTTCACTTCACAGCAGAGGACTGTAGATTCTTTCACGTTACGTAACCTCTTAGATATGTGGCCGCCGTGGCATAGTGGGTAGAGTGCGACGCTCACATGCCGAAGGTACAGGTTCGATTCCCGGCTGAATACCTCGAATTTTTAACGGCACTACTTTTTTCGAGCTGCTAACAACACTCACAGAGTGTTAACTGTCTAAGATACAGGCTTCTCAAACTTCGGCATTTGGAGTCGGCGAAAGACTGACGGCTCCTTCTACTCGTAAGAGAACAGTGGCGCGCACAACACGAAAAGTTGATGAGCAATCTAGGCCCTGGTCCCGCTGTGACCTGTCACGCCATCCAATTATTAATCTCCTAGATTGCATGCAGTAGTCATGCCTGAAAAGGATTCATTGTTGCTACATTCTCTGTTGCTGTTTCATCGGGAAAGATCTCTTTCAAAATGGCACAAGAATCATATCAAGTTCCAATTCATTAATTAGAACTAAACGAGTTACATGGCCTGTCTGGCTATCTCAACTTTCTTTGCTCCTCGTAAACAGCAACCCTTCCTACGAATGTTCAGAATTCAATAAACGCTTTTCACCTCCTCCCCCATCCTCTTCAGTTTCAGATCATCCAGCTATCGATGCGATCTTCGTCAGTTAATTGAACCTTACCCAATAGCTCGGTATCAGTTTCAAAATACAAATCAAATTACATTCGAGATGAGAAAAGTGTTCCTCCTGGCCATCGACTCAAGAATCAAATGCAAACTTTCCTAGCGCAATTAATTCTCCACTTAGCACACGTCGCCAGTTCACTTAATCAGGCGAACAATGATTTTGTGCTGAACACACATCGCCATCGCAACCCTTGCCCCAACTGTGTACACCTACATTGCAGGCCTTGAATTAACAAGACTACTGTGGAATTTCCTGAATGAAACAATTTTATTGCCTACCGTTCAAGGAGAGACTTGCTGTCCGATGGCATATCTTTTCGTGCACCATGTAGTTGTTAACACGCACAAGGCACACGAAGAAATTAAGGATTCAATCACTGATTTCGGACGCACACCAACACCTTTGTTGGGTTTTCTTTCTTCTTGGGTGTTTGACCTTTACTCCAATCCTGCATCTTGATGAATAGTTAATGTTCATGCCACTTGTTCTTGAAGTGGAGTGTGACGGTCTACAGCCTGAACGTTAGTCAGTCCGATGGGAGCATGGAACGAAGTTGAGTTGAGTTGAAGTTGATCGATTGTCGGTTGCTTGTGCGGGGTTATTTCAACTAAAAGTCGATTTAGAAGTGTCCCTTTTGAATAATTTCAGAACTGGACAGAATTGGGTATCAGTTCGAGAGTTAAGATAAATGAGAGGATGCCAAAACACAACCGAAAGGTATGATATTTGTCCTTAACTTTGGGCACCTTGCAAGAGGAGAATAGTGATACACTTTAAAGCACTTCGATTGATTTGATATAGTTTTTGAGCAAATCTTGAAGTTTTCGGAACAAAGTGAAGAAAGAATATAAGGGGTGCTCTCTTTGATATGAGTGTTTTTACTTCGCTGCAGAAAATGTAAATCCGTACTCTAAAAAGTGTAGACTAGGAGATGGTGGCACTCTCTTTGTTTATTTATTGAAAGCTTCAAAAATGTTGATATGTTGACCAGGTACTGAAGTTCTGCCAATATTTTTATTTATTTGAGTTTATGAGTGAAAATTGTTGCAAAACAGAGCAGGAGGACGAAAATCTACTTCTCTATTAAACAAGAGAACTGAAATTAAAAATAAACTGTTATGCAAAGACGATGTAATTAGGTGGCAAAAATGCAGTGAAATGGTTTGTATCTAAACATAATTCTGATACCACAAATGTACTTTCCTACTTTGATGTAAATGTTTTTTTTTTTCTTGACTGCAAAGTTACTGCAAAATCCATTAAATCATGCATTTTGTAAACCCTTTAGGTACTTAGACAACTTGGGACAAGGCAATCCCTATTTAAGGAATCTAAAACACACAATATTCGTAATGTAATGTTAGTAAAACATTAATGCGAATAATAACCTACGTCACTAAATTCAAGTTTATTTTTATAAATTGGAGATAAAATATTTTCTTGATTTTTACTGAACTTCAAACGTGTTTTTCTTTCAACCTTCAAGTAGCTCTGTCATTTGAAGTCAAAATATTTGTTCATTGGGAGCTTCTTCGAACATCTTAAATAACGAAATATTTATTATGTGGTTAATCTTTTCCTAAGAAGCAGAATTGTATAAATGACTGAACACACCCATTTTCTTCGCATTTTGTAGATGCGCCTATATTTTGTTAAATTGCGCAAATAATTACTGTGCATCCTGTCAACACATCAACATTTTGATCCTGATGGGACAATATATGTAAACAACTTCAAGCACCAACGTGCTCAATTTAATTGGAAAAATTACGTCCTTGATGTCAGGATTGTTTGAAATGGCAAAGGAACTTAAGACCTTTCCACAAAATTCCAGTCCAATTAAATCAGATCGCTCCATTAGAAAGCAAAGGTCGTGAGCGATATTTGATATATATGGCAGAACCAACTACAAATATTTAAACATTCAATAATGTTCTGCATCAATCCCACTTCACCAGGGCCTTAAACATTGTACACAACGTATCCCTTAAACGAAGTCGGTTGAATTTTCTTTACGTTTGCCTGGTGTGTACTTAAAATCTGACTCCTGCTTAATGGGTTGTCTAGCAGCTTTATGATATTGCGCACTTGTTTAGGGATAGTGTTCACCAGATTTCAGTTCATCAGAACTATTATGAGTGTTGTTAATCACATGCGGTAAAATGGGACCAACAAGAATATTTTCTGGTGACTGCTGTTATAAGTATTGGGACATACACGCCCCAGATATCCCTTAAAATTTAACATAAAATAATGTTCCACATTCGCCACAGTAACCAGCTTGTTTACCTTCGGACAGACTCTATATAAAGGGTGTCCCAACAAGAAGGAAAGATTTAAATTTTAAATAAAATGCAGTTATTTAAAAAAAATAGTGAATTCTTTATTATGTCGTAAAGTAGACAGGTGGTCGCCGTGGCGTAGTGGGTAGAGCGCGACGCTCACACGACGAAGGGCCTAGGTTCGTCTCCCAGCTCAACACCAATTTTTCGAATTTCCCACGGCACCACCTCTTTCGAGCTGCTGACAACACTCAAAGAGTAATAACTGTCTAAGAAAGCTTCTCAAATTTCGACGTTCGGAGTCGGCAAAAAACTGTAGGTCCCTTCCACTCGTGAGAGAACAGTAGCGCGCACAACACGAGTAGTTGATGAGCAACTAGGCGCTGGTCCCCCTTTGGACTGTGCCAACAATTAATTAATTAATTAAAGTAGACAGGATAAGTAAGACAGGATAAGAATATGGAATAACACATCGGCCAGATGGCCACCGTGGCTTTGCTGGCACATGCTCGATCTTTTAATGAAATTTCCAATGAACGTTTTGCATAAATGCTGCTGTAATTCATTAATGCAACGTCCAATTTCCTCTTATCGTCGTCGGATTATTCGCATAAAACATCGACTTCAAAAACCAGAGAAAGAAGGCCAATTGTGTAAAATCGCACAATCTAGATGGCCAATTCTGGTCTCCAAAACGCGAAATACCAGGTATACCGGTATGAAATGAGTATGATTTTTTTTTTAAATGAAACACTAATTAAACATTTTATTCAAAGTGTGTTTGTTTGTCTTCTACACATTTTGATTACCTTCCCAGCAATTTGTGAATACCACGCCAATCAAATTATTCGTCTTTTAAAGCAAACCAATCAGACACCCAATTTTCGACCTCCTCGTAGGAATCAAATTGCTGCTCAGCCAATGCGTGTCCCATCGATGAAAACAAATGGTAGTCAGAAGGAGCCAAATCTGGTGAATACGGCGGGTGGGGTAGCTGCTCCCAGCCAAGTGGTTTGATTGTATCCTGAACCGATTTTGCTTTGTGTGCAGGTGAATTGCCATGGAGCAAAATTACCTTGCCGTGTCTTCTGGCCCATTCTGATCGTTTCTCGATCAATGCATTGTTCAAAATGATCATTTGTTGTCGGTAGCGATCAACGATCAATTAACGGTTTCACCAGGTTTCAGGAGCTCGTGGTACAGCACACCTTTCTGGTCCCACCAAACACACAGCATTGTCTTCTTGCCGAATCGATCTGGTTTTGCAATCGATGTTAATGGTTGTCCCATATTAACCCATGAGTTTTTCCGTTTAGGATTCTTAAAATAAATCCAGTTTTCATCGCCAGTAACAATCCGATATAAAACCGATTTTCTTTCGTGTCTTTGAAGCAAAATTTCACAAGTGTTTCTTCAGTTTTCCATCTGTCTTTCGTTCAATTCATGTGGCACCCATTTTTCACACTTTTGGATCCGTCTCATAGCTCACTTTTGGATCCGTCTCATAGCTCGGTCAGAAATTGTTTGTTGTGCAACATTTAACATTGCTGCCATTTGCTTTTGACTCAAAGTGTCATCTCTATCCAATATCGTTTGCAATTCGGCGTCTTCAAACTTTTTTGGTAGTCTTCCACGTTCTTCATTTGTCACATCAAAATCATTATTTCCGAACCATTGGAACCCTTTTTTGCATCTTGCTTCTGATAGTTCATGATCACCATATGCCTCGACAAGCATTCTATGCGACTCTGTAGCATCTTTCTTCAAATGAAAACAAAGAACTAATGTTTTCCACAAATCATCACTTTCTGGTGCAAACTTCGACATTTTTAAAACGATGAGAAAATATGATGTTGTCTGTTCAATGACTTGATGTATACTTAATATTTTTCACGGATTTCATAGCAAAAAAGCAAAAAAAAAAATAAGAGCTCGTTCACAACAAATATTCCCCATCGAGAAATTTGTATCTTGACGCTTACTTCATACTGGTATAACTGGTAAATCGGATCAAAGGCAAGGCAAAGGCTAGTTTGAATAACACTGGGATTTTTTGTCACAACAAGAACGTAAGATCTAAATGACTGATGCTGCAGTTGAATTGTTTCTCTGGCTGTATGAGATGTGGCGCCGTCTTGTTGAAACCACATCCCCTCCACACTCATTTCTTCAATTCTAGGCACGAAAAAATTGGTTATCATTTCACGATACCGAACACCATTGACTGTTTGCGCTTGACCTGACTAATTTTCATAAAAAACAGTTGCAATGATCCTTCCAGTCCAAAATCCACACCACACAGTGACACGTTGAGAATGCATTTGCTTCTCATGAATCACTCGAGGATTTTCCTCTCCCCAAAATGCGACAATTCTGGCTATTGACTAAGCTATCAAGATGGAAATGGGCCTCGTCACCAAAAATGAACTGTAGCCGCAAAACTTTCACCATTTATTAAAAACTATTTCACAATGAGAATGCGTTGTTCATTCGTGTAGCGCTCCATTTTTTATAACCTTATACCTTAAACCTTCTACTAACAAACTATAATATTTGTACATGTGTCAAACAATGACAACTCAAATGGCGCCAAATTTAAATCTTGCATTCTTGTTGGGACACCCTTTATAAACAATCTTATTATGCTTACGAAATTTTTTCAAAAATTTCTGTTTAGTATTTTATAATAACAAATTAAATTGTCTGGTAAAACAGACCACAAGACGCCAGGAACGAGAATTTTGAGGAACTAATTGTGTCTGGTGTGGTGGCCGGTGTGGTGTAGAGTGCGACGCTCACACGCCGAAGGGTGTAGGTTCGATTCCCAGCTTAACACCAATTTTGCGAATTTTTCACGGTACCACCTCTTTCGAACTACTAACAACACTCAAAGAATAATATTTGTCTATAAAAGCTTCTCAAATTTCGCCGTTCGAAGTCGGCAAAAAACTGAAGGCCCCTTCTACTTGTGAGAGAACAGTAGCGCGCACAACACGAGTAGTTGTTTAGCAAGCTGGGCCCTGGTCCACCTTTAAACTGTAGCGCCAACAATTATTATTATTACTTGGTCTGGTGTTTTATACTTTTTTCCATAACCAATATGATTTTCTGATTTATTACCAACTCGATACAGCAAAGTTGACTGGTTTTACGTGGCACAGAAAGTTCTTTTTGAGAATGAGCTAATCTTCGAGAACCCACCAATGCCAATACTACAACTACAAAAACTACCAATACAAAAACTAAAATTCACTTGAATTAGAACAAAACACAGCAACAAGGAAACGAAAAGAGAAAGTTACAAAAGTGACGCCTTGTTGCGAAATCGATTCAGAGTCAATTACTCAAACTTAAAATACCTTTCAAGGACAAAACACAAAAATATTCCTGAATGCCCAGCATTGCCTGCTTCGTTTTGTCTTTTTAACTGCTTAATGGCGAAATTGAGTTTGCCAAAGTGCCATAAAGAATTTTACTTGTTCCTTCCTGGACATTTATCGCAGCCGAACGGGGTAACTCACACTACCACTCAGAGTAACTGCCACCACTATTCAGTGCATACTTGCCTCGTAATCTTCCTTCTATTTACTGCAGAGGAAGTTTGGGATTTATTTAATGGCGAACTGCTTCGAAACGACTGCCAGAGCAACTGCTCATAAAGAAAGTGTGTGGGGTGCTTAATCAAGTTTCAGTTATCATTGGTGGGTAAATAAGGCGACATTAAATGTTGAATTGTTACAAAAGAGCTGAGCTGCTGAGCTGAGCTGCACTCAGTTGAACGATAAAAGCAGTTGACATGCAGCCACAATGAATCCATTTTTGAATGAAATCCTATGACAGTTTCAGTTTTAATTTATTTGGAAAATGCGAAGAAACTGCAAGTCGTATGGATTTTTGGGGAAATTCTTAATGTAATTAGGGATGAGCAAGCATTAAATTAAATTAGGAACCAGTCTTATTTGATACATCTAATCAAGAAGTCGACGCGCGGTCTCTTGTACTTTGTCCACATCGAATATTTGTAAAGAAATACTTTGTCAAGTTTCACATAGTGCTGGGTTTGTAAACAATTTCCTCATCATCATGATTATCGTAAGAAAACTGATGCAATTAATATCCTTAAATCAACAATCCTTTTAAAAAACACACACTCATAAGATTTTTCTAAACTGTTTTAATTTCTTAACACAAGATTTAATTTAAGAAAAAATAATTTGTTGAGTTAAAATTTTATTTAAGTAATTTTATTTAAGGAAAATAAATTTAAAACAAAATTACGTATACGCCTCCTAAAAAAACTATTTTCATATATTTTAAGCAAAATTTACAAATTTTATATAATTTGCAAAACGAAACAAAAAACTAAAAATATTAAAAAAATAACAGCTTTTTAAAAGCCTTATATTAACAATTAATTTAAGTACTTATTATGCAAAAAATAATAATAAATCGTATTCGATGTTACTACGTATTGTTGTCCTTGTACCAACCCCTTCTTAATCCAAGCCGGTGCACTTACAAACGGGATAATTCTACATCCACTCCCTCCCCCTTCCCAACCGCACCAAACAGACGGCAAACAAGCAACATGCGATGAACCTTCAGACAGGTGCTCCTTGAAACAAACTTGCCAACAAACATGATTCAACCCCCCTCCCAATATCAGTGTTGTGAACTGCAGACTGTTGTCAATGAGCAAATGTGTATACAAATAATTCTTTTGCGTTTATTTTGATTTTTATTTATGGAGTAGCTATAAAAATGTTGCGTAGAAATATAAATGTCTCCTATCCACCCCCTTTCATCCATTTTTAAACGATTCTAATTAAAACTTTCTCTCTCTTTCCGCAAATTAATTGAAAACAGGAAAAGCTTGGTGACATCTGCTTCTCTCTGCGTTATGTACCGACCGCTGGCAAACTGACTGTCGTCATCCTGGAGGCCAAGAACTTGAAAAAGATGGACGTCGGTGGATTGTCTGGTAAAGAACTTAGTTACCAAATCGACTTGAAAATCACCGATCCACACACCGTCACCGCCTCGCAGCCAACAACCGTCGAGACTTTCTACCGCAACCGGTGGATTGAGATTTTCAAGTCGATTGCGGTTTGCCTTGCATTTTGAATTTTCCCCTCTAACACGAAAAGTATGTTTTTTTATTTTTCTCTCGGCACAAGAGTCAATCTCTGGGGAGTTCCAAAACCAAGTCCGGGAATTTCCAGAGACAATCGTGCCTTCGATCGTTCCGTAGATTCATTAATTTTTGTGATATTTTCATATGAGCAACACTGGACATCGACAAGATCGATTTACATTTTGTGAAGCCCATCTCTGTCTTGTACCACTATTTGCTTGCCTTTGATATAAGAAAACTATATATACAAACATTTTTTTAATTAAACTTAATACAAACGTTTTTGCTATGAACTTTGCATTTATCGTACTGTTTTGTCCTCTTTTTTACTAATTCATATTTTTCTTCTTTATCTCGCTGAATACATATTTTACATTGTGTACGTCTCTTTTCTCACAAGTGTCCGTCTTTTCATCCAGTTTATGTCCTCTTGTCGTCGGTAAGGTGATCGCAACGATTGTCGGTAATTTTTGATGTATACGAGATAAATGAGTGTTGCCTATGAAAATATCAACCGAAGCTCTTCTAAGCTTTTACAAACAAACAACTCTAAATTTGTTTGCCTCCATTGTTTTTTGTTTCAGTTCTGACAGATTTAGTTTATTACATTTGTTACAAATTTCGTTAATTTTTTTGACATATATTCTTTTTTTTTACATTTTAACTTAAAGTATTGTGTTGAAGTTGAGTTGAAATTTTTGTTTCCAGGACAGTTTGGAAGAGTTCTCTGGTGACCATTAAGTGATTTGTTTAAAATTTAATTTTCTTTGCAGAGATTTAGTTATTGAAACCAGTTTTCGACCATTCCGCGGAAATTGGTCAAAATTCCGCGTATTTCACGTTTAGTATAGAATGTGACTTCATTTGTAAATGCCAGCTTGTTGCTATACGTTAGCCACTACGTTAATCCAAACCAAATAGTCTAAAAGAATCCATTCACATGATTGAAGCACTCTTGGGACTGTCCCTTTTAACGTTAATCCAAACCAAATAGTCTAAAAGAATCCATTCACATGATTGAAGCACTCTTGGGACTGTCCCTTTTTAAACCTACTTTTGATAAATCCATTGCGTCGTGTGCTGTGTGGCATGTGAGAGCGCATTACTGAAATCACATATCGGCCAAGTTTATGGGCTGCAGTTGATGCCAAAATTTATCACTTATCATTGTGTGATGAAAATAAAGCTTCTCAAACTTCGCCGTTCGGAATCGGCAAAATACTGTAGGTCTCATCCACTCGTGAGAGCTTATCACTGATGCTCCTGTGGACCGTCGCGCCGTCCCTTTATTGTTTTCACATTTTGTGATACGTCCCGGGACATAAAGGGGCGCCACTAACAAAAATGATTAATTTAATATTATTTTTCTTTTGTTAGTGGCGTCCCCTACGTGTCCTGGGACTTAATGAGTGATCTGTTATCACACATTGTGTAAAATAATAATTGGATGGCGTGACCCCCGACTCATTGAGTGATATGTTAAATCACTGTAATGTTAGCACCAACAAACGGCTGTGTTGCGCCCTATTCTACTATATGGCGTTGCTGTTTGGCGGCCTGCACTAGACACAGCCTCCCACTATAACACTATCAGAAAAGTCTAGCAACTGGCCTCCATATGTATCTGCGTTGCTCTAAGAACCACCCCATCAAATGCATTGGACGTCATTCTCAACCTTTGCCCATAGATTTGTTTGCCCAACAGGCGGCGGCTAGTACAGCCATAAGACTGATCTCCTTATTACAATGGAATGTGTCCCACGGACACTCAAAAATCCTTCAAAGAGTAAACTTTGTATACCAAAATCTTGACTACGCGGCGCCGAAGGTCTTCTTGACACAGAATTTCCGCACGATCCCTAAGCGAGAAGTGTGTTCAGCTAACCCACAATGGGTTGCTGACGCTACGTGTATCTACACCGATGGATCAAAAACAAACGAAGGCGTTGGTTGCGAAGTTTACTCTGAAGATCTTAACCTTAGTCTGAAATTCAGACTTCCCAGTCACTGTAGCGTGTTCCAAGCTGAAGTAATGGCCATTCGTGAAGCACTGTCTTGACTGAAGAGGAATAGAATATCCTCAGCTGATATCCTTATTCTTACGGATAGTTAGGCAGCACGCAGGGCCCTGGAATTTGTCTCATCAAACTCTACGACGGTCATGAACTGCCGCACATCCTTAGATGAGATGGCTGATCAGTTAGTAATATGCCTGTGCTGGGTGCCAGGTCACAGAGACAATCCGGGTAACTGTCAAGCAGACGAATTGGCCAGTCTTGCCACAACGCAACCACTACTTCAGAAACACGAATACCTCGGTATCCCTCTCGCCACATGCAAATTAGAACTGCACTTGATCGCAATCCATCAGACTAATCAAAGGTGGTCTAACCATAATCTTTGTCGCGTCTCCAAGGAGGTGTGGCCCTCTCTTGAACCCAAACACTCCAGACTGCTACTATCGCTCAAAAGATCAGACATAAGCCTGGTCATGGGAGCCTCAACCGGACACTGTCTAATCGTTGAGCATGTTAGCAGGCTAGGGGCTTCCTCAAACAATTCTTGCAGAAGCTGCAGGGATGAGGAAGAATCAGAAACGCTCCTACACCTGTTATGCACATGCCCGGCGCTCTCGCGCCTCAGACACCATCGCTTTGGAAGCTACTTTCTCAACGACCTAGATGACCTTAATAAAACCGTTCCCGCCGATATTTTAAACTTTATTATCGGCTCCAGCTGGTTTTAGGTTCTTCCCACATGGTGTGGTAGCACAATTTTCCTGTATGGGACTAAGTGTATTCATCTACCATTTTAACCTACCTACCTAGCACCACAAAAAAAAAAATTGGTTTAGTCATTTCTTCGGCTTACACACCAATCAATATTTTAATTTGAGAATATTGGCACCCCGTGAAGCATGTGCGGATTGCTTCTGTCAAGCAAAACATATTTCGCGTGTTTACAAGGCGCAGCAGCCTTTAATGAGCCTCATCGTTGAACAAGGTTCTTTCTCCTAAAGTTGCTATAACTCGACGCATATTTTTGGTAAAAAATTTAAAAACGCTGTTTCAATTTTTATTTGCCATCTAAGGTTAAGTATAATTGTCAAAACAAACCTGTCGTTCGATCTTGTCCAAAAAAGTTTGAGCGTCCCTATTAAAACAACATCTACCAGCCCAGCTTGAGGGACAAGCGCTCTAGCTTGGTAGAGCACTAGCAAAAACTGCCGTTTTCGCCGTACTATGGGTCACAGCAAATGGTTGAAATACTAGGCAGCATAGTCCCCATAGCCAGCTGTTGAAACAACATCTACCAGCCCAGCTTAAGGGACAATCGCTCTAGCTTGGTAGAGCACTAGCAAATCCTGCCGTTTTCGCCGTACTATGGGTCACAGCAAACGGTTGAAATACTAGGCAGCATAGTCCCCATAGCCAGCTGTTGAAACAACATCTACCAGCCCAGCTTAAGGGACAATCGCTCTAGCTTGGTAGAGCACTAGCAAATCCTGCCGTTTTCGCCGTACTATGGGTCACAGCAAACGGTTGAAATACTAGGCAGCATAGTCCCCATAGCCAGCTGTTGAAACAACATCTACCAGCCCAGCTTAAGGGACAATCGCTCTAGCTTGGTAGAGCACTAGCAAATCCTGCCGTTTTCGCCGTACTATGGGTCACAGCAAACGGTTGAAATACTAGGCAGCATAGTCCGCATAGCCAGCTGTTGAAACAACATCTACCAGCCCAGCTTAAGGGACAATCGCTCTAGCTTGGTAGAGCACTAGCAAATCCTGCCGTTTTCGCCGTACTATGGGTCACAGCATAGCCAGCTGTTGAAACAACATCTACCAGCCCAGCTTGAAGGACAATCTCTCTAGCTTGGTAGAGCACTAGCAAATCCTGCCGTTTTCGCCGTACTATGGGTCACAGCAAACGGTTGAAATACTAGGCAGCATAGTCCCCATAGCCAGCTGTTGAAACAACATCTACCAGCCCAGCTTAAGGGACAATCGCTCTAGCTTGGTAGAGCACTAGCAAATACTGCCGTTTTCGCCGTACTATGGGTCACAGCAAACGGTTGAAATACTAGGCAGCATAGTCCCCATAGCCAGCTGTTGAAACAACATCTACCAGCCCAGCTTAAGGGACAATCGCTCTAGCTTGGTAGAGCACTAGCAAATCCTGCCGTTTTCGCCGTACTATGGGTCACAGCAAACGGTTGAAATACTAGGCAGCATAGTCCGCATAGCCAGCTGTTGAAACAACATCTACCAGCCCAGCTTAAGGGACAATCGCTCTAGCTTGGTAGAGCACTAGCAAATCCTGCCGTTTTCGCCGTACTATGGGTCACAGCATAGCCAGCTGTTGAAACAACATCTACCAGCCCAGCTTGAAGGACAATCTCTCTAGCTTGGTAGAGCACTAGCAAATCCTGCCGTTTTCGCCGTACTATGGGTCACAGCAAACGGTTGAAATACTAGGCAGCATAGTCCCCATAGCCAGCTGTTGAAACAACATCTACCAGCCCAGCTTAAGGGACAATCGCTCTAGCTTGGTAGAGCACTAGCAAATCCTGCCGTTTTCGCCGTACTATGGGTCACAGCAAACGGTTGAAATACTAGGCAGCATAGTCCGCATAGCCAGCTGTTGAAACAACATCTACCAGCCCAGCTTAAGGGACAATCGCTCTAGCTTGGTAGAGCACTAGCAAATCCTGCCGTTTTCGCCGTACTATGGGTCACAGCATAGCCAGCTGTTGAAACAACATCTACCAGCCCAGCTTGAAGGACAATCTCTCTAGCTTGGTAGAGCACTAGCAAATCCTGCCGTTTTCGCCGTACCATGGGTCACAGCAAACGGTTGAAATACTAGGCAGCATAGTCCCCATAGCCAGCTGTTGAAACAACATCTACCAGCCCAGCTTAAGGGACAATCGCTCTAGCTTGGTAGAGCACTAGCAAATACTGCCGTTTTCGCCGTACTATGGGTCAAAGCAAACGGTTGAAATACTAGGAAGCATAGTCTCGATAGCGTAGTCCCCATAACCAGCTGTTGAAACAACAACTACCAGCCCAGCTTGAGGGTCAACCGTTCTAGCTTGGTACAGCACTAGCAAATCCTGCCGTTTTCGCCGTACTATGGGTCACATCTACCAGCCCAGCTTGAGGGACAATCCCTCTAGCTTGGTAGAGCACTAGCAAATCCTGCCGTTTTCGCCGTACTATGGGTCACAGCAAACGCTTGAAAGACTAGAATACAGCTGTTGAAACAACATCTACCAGCCCAGCTTGAAGGACAATCTCTCTAGCTTGGTAGAGCACTAGCAAATCCTGCCGTTTTCGCCGTACTATGGGTCACAGCAAACGGTTGAAATACTAGGCAGCATAGTCCCCATAGCCAGCTGTTGAAACAACATCTACCAGCCCAGCTTGAGGGACAATCGCTCTAGCTTGGTAGAGCACTAGCAAATACTGCCGTTTTCGCCGTACTATGGGTCAAAGCAAACGGTTGAAATACTAGGAAGCATAGTCTCGATAGCGTAGTTCCCATAGCCAGCTGTTGAAACAACATCTACCAGCCCAGCTTGAGGGACAATCCCTCTAGCTTGGTAGAGCAATAGCAAATCCTGCCGTTTTCGCCGTACTATGGGTCACAGCAAACGCTTGAAAGACTAGAATACAGCTGTTGAAACAACATCTACCAGCCCAGCTTGAAGGACAATCTCTCTAGCTTGGTAGAGCACTAGCAAATCCTGCCGTTTTCGCCGTACTATGGGTCACAGCAAACGCTTGAAAGACTAGAATACAGCTGTTGAAACAACATCTACCAGCCCAGCTTGAAGGACAATCTCTCTAGCTTGGTAGAGCACTAGCAAATCCTGCCGTTTTCGCCGTACTATGGGTCACAGCAAACGCTTGAAATACTAGGAAGCATAGTCTCGATAGCGTAGTCCCCATAGCCAGCTGTTGAAACAACAACTACCAGCCCAGCTTGAGGGACAATCGTTCTAGCTTGGTACAGCACTAGCAAATCCTGCCGTTTTCGCCGTACTATGGGTCACAGCATAGCCAGCTGTTGAAACAACATCTACCAGCCCAGCTTGAGGGACAATCGCTCTAGCTTGGTAGAGCACTAGCAAATCCTGCCGTTTTCGCCGTACTATGGGTCACAGCAAACGGTTGAAATACTAGGCAGCATAGTCCCCATAGCCAGCTGTTGAAACAACATCTACCAGCCCAGCTTAAGGGACAATCGCTCTAGCTTGGTAGAGCACTAGCAAATCCTGCCGTTTTCGCCGTACTATGGGTCACAGCATAGCCAGCTGTTGAAACAACATCTACCAGTCCAGCTTGAAGGACAATCTCTCTAGCTTGGTAGAGCACTAGCAAATCCTGCCGTTTTCGCCGTACTATGGGTCACAGCAAACGGTTGAAATACTAGGCAGCATAGTCCCCATAGCCAGCTGTTGAAACAACATCTACCAGCCCAGCTTAAGGGACAATCGCTCTAGCTTGGTAGAGCACTAGCAAATCCTGCCGTTTTCGCCGTACTATGGGTCACAGCATAGCCAGCTGTTGAAACAACATCTACCAGCCCAGCTTAAGGGACAATCGCTCTAGCTTGGTAGAGCACTAGCAAATCCTGCCGTTTTCGCCGTACTATGGGTCACAGCATAGCCAGCTGTTGAAACAACATCTACCAGCCCAGCTTGAGGGACAATCGCTCTAGCTTGGTAGAGCACTAGCAAATCCTGCCGTTTTCGCCGTACTATGGGTCACAGCAAACGGTTGAAATACTAGGCAGCATAGTCCCCATAGCCAGCTGTTGAAACAACATCTACCAGCCCAGCTTGAGGGACAATCGCTCTAGCTTGGTAGAGCACTAGCAAATACTGCCGTTTTCGCCGTACTATGGGTCAAAGCAAACGGTTGAAATACTAGGAAGCATAGTCTCGATAGCGTAGTTCCCATAGCCAGCTGTTGAAACAACATCTACCAGCCCAGCTTGAGGGACAATCGCTCTAGCTTGGTAGAGCACTAGCAAATACTGCCGTTTTCGCCGTACTATGGGTCAAAGCAAACGGTTGAAATACTAGGAAGCATAGTCTCGATAGCGTAGTCCCCATAGCCAGCTGTTGAAACAACAACTACCAGCCCAGCTTGAGGGACAATCGTTCTAGCTTGGTAGAGCACTAGCAAATCCTGCCGTTTTCGCCGTACTATGAGTAACAACAAACGGTTGAAATACTAGGCAAGATATTCCCCATAGCCAGCTGGCCAAAGTGCAGACATGTCAGCACGGTGCATTCATCCCAGACCTGGTGGTTCAAGGTTTTGTGCATTAAAGCGCAGCCACCGTTCTCTTCTGAAACCTTAATTTCAGATGCTTCCGGCCTTCTGTGACAGCAAAATTAAGGCACTGTTCAAGGTGTCACGTGAAGTTAACTTCGCTCATAAACTATTTGACAAACGCCGTCGTAGCAAGTGGTACTTCGTCAGTAATTTCTTTAATACCTTGTAGCGCGTTATGGATTTTTAATCATATGATATACAAGAACGTGATGAACTTAAAAATCCAATACTCTCGAATTCGAAGGCAAGTCGAAACTGGTGCAAGAAAAACCAACATTAATATTTGAAATGTAAATGAGCAGATAACTCAAACTATTTTACTTGCTTGTACAATTTGTCTCGAACATCACTTCCACTGTGCGAAAATACATGATTATCTTATTCAATCAATCGCCTTTTGTTTGCTCTAACTCCTCCTTCGAACAGTGTCTGCTGGTGGCATACACAAAATAATTTCCAGAGGCTGCTTAAGCCAATATCAACTCAAGCGAAGTAATTGTCTATTATTATGCTCATTGCTCAAGTTCGTTAGTGCTATGAACATCTATCGAGTTGGCCTGCAGCTAAGAATATGCAATTCAATTATTGGAAGAAGCAGTTTTTTTCTTTTTAATGCTTCGCTTTCATCCCTTTTTGATTATCTGAAAGCAATCCTTTCATTTTTGCGATGAGAAATACTTTTTACCCCTGCAGCCAAAATAAATGATAAAATTAGAAATAATCGTTCCGTCTTATGCTGACTAAGTAGACTTTACAAGCAACATTCAATTGAGACTATATCAAGGCGGCCGTGTCGAAGTGAGTAAAATGTGACACTCACAAGTCGAAGGTCCAGGTTCGATTCCCGGACCTGTCGAGCTGCTGACAACACTCAAAGAGTAATAACTGTCAAGGAGAGCTTCTCAAACTTCGCCGTTCGAAGTCGGCAAAAAACTGTAGGTTCCTTTGTCTTGTGAAAGAATAGTAGCGCGCAAAGCACTTGTAGATGCCTAGCTTGGCCTTGGTCCCAATTACATCTAGCGCCACCCAATTATTATTAAGTATTACTTCAAGTCATTCCTTTAGATCTTTCTACAACATTGCCAAACAGATTATTTGTTCGTTCCCTTGAAACCTCTACTCAAGCTGGACTTCCGCATATTTCCTTCAACTACGAGGGTTGCCATTTATATTTCGGAATAAGAGAACAAAACCCCATCGAAAATAGCTTTATTGGTTTTCAAAATATTTCCCATTAAGATCTATACACTTTTGCATGCGTTTGAACCAATTGTCGAGGCACATTTGCCACTCTGATTGAGGTATCTCCAAAACATGCATTCTGAACGCATCAAACGCTTCTTCAGGTGTCGAAAAACGTTGACTTCTCATTTCATTTTTTACATACAGGAATAAAAAGAAGTCATTCGGTGCCAAGTCAGGACTATATGGCGGATGACTCATCAAATCGATGTTTTGAGTGCTCAAAAATACAGTTTTTTGAGCCGATGTGTGAGAGCTCGCATTGTCGTGGTGATGAGTGATCCGTCTTCGGCGGTTGGCTTTCCTGATTTCTCGGAAGACAACTGGCAAACAAATGGTTGTGTACTACTCAGAATTTTTCTGCGTTATTCTAGTGGTACGTGGTCGCCTTGGCTTAGTGGGTTGAGTGCGACGCTCACACGCCGAAGGTTCTAGGTTCGATTCCCAGCTCAACACCAATTTTCCAGGTCTACCTCGGACTGTAGCGTCAAAAGAAGAAGATTGTAACGCTCTGTCCTAATCATCGTTGTTCTATCTCCTTCCTTGACTAAAGGTCAATTGACACATCCCATATCCTGGTTGTTTTTATAAAACTTCTCCTCCGTTTCTTGACGTCTTCTGTATCATTCTGCTTCCATAGAAAAATAAAGAACTCTTGTTCTGTCAAGATATTCGATTTATTTTCTTTTTTTGTTTTTTGTTTCAAAAACAAGTCGGGAAGAACTCAGCTTATGTTATTCCCAACGACAGGGAATTTTCCCAATGAACAAACCGTTTCCGAAAAGTTTCACGTATGCCAGATTGTTGTGGTTTATTATGAAATTGGATGCCTGAGGTACTAAGGAATAGTGAACGTCAGAAAAGTATTGCTTTCGTTGACTGCATTTAAGGGAAACTGAGCAAACTCATAAGCGGCCGAAAACGTGCTTCTTAGAACACACAATGAAATGATTTTCCTGTTTATGCTGCATTTCACATCCTGTTGCGAGCACAGAACAACACATCGAATTTCAACACTCCTTCTTCTTCTTCTAAGCGCCAGAGGCATTAATTCTCATGCAATTTTTTAATCAGACCCCAGGGCCTTTTAAGGAAAGTTTTCGAAACCAACTTCTGTCCAAACATCAAAAGACTTTTAGCTTCAAGTGTTTACCACAATTTTGAATGATAGGCTGTATGTTGGAGGTTTTGAGATGCAAAATAAGAGCAAGCAGTAAGTCTGTCTATAATGCAATCTTTTGATTTATACGTTTACAATTGCGACAATGATCCGGAGACGTCAAAAATAATGGACCAACATGTTGACTGAAGTTTTTTAGTCAGACATGGCGAACAAACAGGATGTATAAGCGCCCTACTATGGACCATTTCAGATCACTCGTTGATCACAAAATACTCTAACCCCGTGTGCACCGAATAGAAAATTTCGTTGCTCTTAAATTTCATAGTTCCGCTTGTCAGCGCTTGACCTAAGAACCCCTGCATGGAATACCAAGGCAAATGAATTGTGTACCCTCTCCGAACTCGCCTTATAATTATCATTTTGAACTCTATTTGGCATAGACTTAACAGCCCTATGATCTTTGATGTGGATGTCATTTTTTAGGCCATCCAACAGCATTTCATTTTCTCCTTGCCATCGTTTCGTGAAATTTGAAATTAACTTGTGGATTGCAAAGTTCATTCCTCCATCTGATCTCAGTTTCAAAATAAGCAAGTCTGTCTGCAATTCAGTCAATTAAGCTTGGTACCAAACCATGAAACTCCATGCTGGCTGAAGCAACGTAGCCTGTTTTGTTTTTGAATAAATTGCAAGATTTTTCTTGGATTCAAGTTTAAAATTACTAATTACCAAATAACAGTCGGTTAATATTTCTTGTTTCCTTTTTGGTTCGCTAGAGTCCGGGCTGGACCTGGGCCTCAATCAGCATGCCCTTCCAGCCAACACTTTCTTTCGCTAGCTGCCTCCAATTGTACTCTCTAAGTTGGTTTAGGCCCTTCTCTACTTGTGTGCGACACCTAAGCCTAGGCCGTCCCCTGTTCTTCCTCTTCTTCTTCTTCTTCTTATGGCGCTACAGTCCGTGATGGACTTTGGCCTCTACCAACATGTCCCTCCAGCCAGCACGATCTTTCCCCAGTTGCCTCCAGTAGCACAGTGCAAGTTGGTTTAGGCCCTTCTCCACATGTGTGCACCACCTAGGCCTATCTGTACCAATGGCTCAGACTCGAAAACTTTTCTGGCCAAAGAAGTGGTGTCCATACGCTCTCCATGGCTTAGCAATTTTGTATCTAAAGGCGCTTGACCAGGTGCATGTCGCTGTACAGCCCAAAGAGTTCGCCGTTAAGTCTTCTACTCCAGATCAACGCAAACAAAACCAAATGTCGCACTCAAAACTTTTCTCTCGAAAAGGCTAAGGTCTTCTTCACCCGCTTTTAGTAACGTCCAGGTTCCGCGTCGTTCATTCATTCCGCGCCATTCATTCATTCCGCGCCATTCATTCATTCCGCGCCATTCATTCATTCCGCGTCTCTTCTACTCAATTTCCTTAAAGATTCAAAGGAGCAGCAATTGGCGAGAGTGATATTCTTCTTCTTGTGGCGCTACAGTCCAAGGTGGACCTGGGCCTCAACCAACATGCCTCTCCAGACAGCACGATCTTTTGCCAGCTGTCTCCAGTTGCGCACTCCAAGTTGGTTGAGGTCCTTCTCCACTTGTGTGCTCCACTTTAGTCTAAATCGTCCTCTGTTGCGTTGTCCCAATGGCTCGGATTCAAAAACTTTTCAGGCCGGAGCAGTGGTGTCCATACGCTCTACATGGCCTAGGCATCTAAGCGTTGTATCCGTAGACGCTTGACCAGGTGCATGTCGCTGTATAGCCCATATAGTTCGTCATTAAATCTTCTCCTCCAGATGCCATCAACGCAAACAGGACAAAAAATCGCACGCAAAACTGTTAGAGTGATACTGTTTTTAATTTCGGTACTAATGTTGTTGTCCCTTTTTACCAAGAAGCCGAAGTCCTTGACTATAACGAATTTTCTGCTGCCTAGTGTGAAGCTCTGTCCGAGATGTTGTAGATGTTGTGTGTCCTTTCTTAATGATAGGTTGTACTTTGTTTTCCTGTTCTCAACCAGCAGACCTATTTCAGCCGCTTCCGCTTCAATGATAGCAAATGCCTCATTGACGGCTCGCTGTTTTCTTCCAGTCATGTCAATGTTTTCA
Organism: Eristalinus aeneus; assembly: GCA_955652365.1. NCBI lineage: Eukaryota > Metazoa > Arthropoda > Insecta > Diptera > Syrphidae > Eristalinus > Eristalinus aeneus. Next base: position 19,281,190 of record OY019131.1, read on the forward strand.
GTGTAAGCTAGCAATTGAACTGACTTTTGGAAGATCGTGCCTCTGGTGTTGACTTGTGAGTTACGCACGATCTTCTCGAGCCTTATGCTAAAGAAGTTAGATGACAGTGCGTCGCCAATGTTCTCCTCTAGTTTGAGATTAAGAGTCTTTGAAATCAGCTTTTAGTAATTTTGACAGGGAACTTTTTAATGGCGCCCATGAAATAACACAATTCACCGGAGGCGGAAGTTGGCGAACTGCTTTTCATTTATCTATCAATCAGATGTGGTCATAATTTTTCAGAAACAAAATGACCGACTGGATGTCACTTTTCATCTACGTTTGGTACAGATACTGCTGTCTCCGAAGAGTGGAACACACTTACAAACTTAAGATTCCACTTTGAATGGGTATACTAAACGAGTTGGAAACTCTTACAAACTTAAGACTCCACTTTGAACGGGTATGCTTAACGAGTTGGAAATTTTGTATGTATGAACGGCTAGACGCGACTGCTGTTACCCGCTGTAAACTTTTATCACTTTGCTTCTCCCTATAAATATTTGGTGAATTCCAGATTATGTTGAACATCACAAGTCATCTAAGCGTTTTTAAGTAAGCTGTCCGTCCATCTTCTTCGCCTTCAAAAGACATTGGGTTTCTCTGCGAAAAAAATATGAAAAAGACACTTTATTTTTGAACCTTCTGCAAGTCGAACGCAGCAAAGAGAACTCTTCAAAACACCAAACAAATTCAATGCGTTTACTTATCATTTTCCATCACAATTTAAGTTCAATTATTTCATTTTTGTTTTTTTCTTAGAAAAAAGAAACATTTTTGAAATTAGACAGTAGTTAACAGTAACAATTTGAAACAACCAATGAATCCAATTAAACCGATTAATTTGAGTTTTAGTCTTAAACAATGTGTATCGAGAAATGGTAACGAACAAAATTTTGCAGATGAAAACCAAACCACAAAAAAAAAACAAACAAAAAAAAATTCAAAAATTCAAAAGCTAAATCAAAACAAAAACATATTGTGTTTTCTTTTTTTCTATTTTATAGATCCATATGTGAAAATTGCTATCATGCAAAATGGAAAACGTTTGAAAAAGAAGAAGACAAGTATCAAAAAATGCACCCTCAACCCTTACTACAATGAGTCGTTCTCATTTGAAGTTCCATTTGAACAAATACAAGTATGCGAGAATGTATTATACTATCCTATAACTAAATATAACTGTTTAATTTACAAAAACAAAACAAAAACAAAATCAAACCATTATGTTCGTATTAAATTACAAAACAACTGCAAATACCAAACCATGCAACTACCCAAAAATAAAATATATGTAGAAACAAACTCAAACACTTGATACCAAAAAACAGAAACTTTGCAAATGGCAGCCACTTTCCTACCAATTTTCCACTACAACCAATACAGCCACGTACAACAGTTACAATAAAACAACAGAAAAGAAAACCAAAAATGACAACTGTTTGGTTCAAACTCTCTCTCTCTCCTTCTATCTCATTCTCTCTCTCTCTGTCTTTTCCAAAATGATAAACATCCCCTCTGACATGAAAAAAAAACAAATATTATCAGAATGTTTGATGTTTATACACTCTCCCCTCTGCCATGCCACCTCTCTATCTAAGCATATGCGATGTTTATTGTGTTGTGTATTTTTGTTGTAAATGAATATGCTCCCCTTGCCCGTATGAGCCGTTGCACACACACACGTACACTCGTACACTCGTTTGTAACTCGAGAGCAAAGTTGCATCGAATTCAGTTGAAAGTTGTAAATAATTAAATTTATTTCGTATCTTTGGAATACTAAATGTGTTTTGATGTTGTCCTTATTCACAATCTATTGTGCGCCCTTCCCAGTTCAATGTTTTATGTTGCCCACCTGCCCTGGATACATTTTGTGAATGCAAACGGCTCGTAGATGACAATCCGGTTATGACCTAAGTTGCTCTTTTCAGTTACTTCAGTTCTGGCATTAGTTTTTGAAATCGACATTATTTTATTGTGTTTTTACGTTTTTGTTGAATTGATGTTCTTACGTTGTCGTACGGAAATTTTGTGTTTCGCTGTTAGCTTTGTTTCAATGGTGGTAAGTGTATGTAATTTTTTTTTTTTTTTGTAAACTATAGCGAAAATAAGAGAAATCAAATTTTATTGTTGTATTGAAATATTCAAAATATTTAAAATATTCGAAGGACGGAACTCGTGAGTGGCATTAACAATATTTGAAAACTATAAGCTCATGGGCGTTTATTAAATAGCTGTATCATCAAACTGGGCTGTTCGAATAAGACATAAGCCGCTTCCAAACCGAATAAAGAAATTATTCAAAACGCAACTAGGAATTAAATGATAGTTTCCTTTGTTAAAACCAGTTTCATTAAGATTTTCAATGTCTTAAGGAGTGTATTGCATCAACTTACATTGGTGATAGTTTTAAATGATGACTAATGTATTAATTCGGGTAGATTATTCAACCTAGTAGACTACTCATTCAAAAAGAAGGAATTAACTTCGGTGTTGTAAATGTCAGTAGTGGAGGACAAATGTTCAGGTACCAAAATATTTTTAACCTCAAATCAATTAAGAAAAGTTATCCTGTGTTGGTAACTAAGCAACTAAGTAATTGCGTATTTCACTCACAGATGGCTTTAGTTCATTCTTCGGTTTGAGGACGTAATTGAAATGTGAAACACATTTAGTTACTTGATAGTTTGTACTTTACCTATCAATCAGATAAAGAAAATTCGATCGGTTGCGTAATGCTCCGGCTATAGAGTAAAATTGTGTGCAGTCACATCTTTCTAGGTTTGAACACAATTTACCGCTTTAATTCGTGGCTTAAAATAATATTTTAATTGTTTGATTAGTACTCAGCATTGAACCATATATTCAACTGCTCTTTAGAGCAGGAAGACATATAATTTTTTAAACATCTCCGAAACGGGAATTATTTATATATATACATTCGTTGCAGTTTTAAAACGAGAATTTTTAAAGTGGCTGATCTTTAACAGAATGTATTTAAACCTCATCGGACCTTGCCGGAGCCTTTTTCTTAAACTCAACCAAAGTTCCTGAATACAGGTTGTCTTTCTCTTGCATGTACAGCAATACTGTGCGAAACATGGAACATATATAAGGTTATCAAATATCCCTTCCGATTTTTTGCTCTTCATTCAGTGCTTCATAAAAAGTTTTACAGTGATCGGATTTAGTTCAAATCTGCGCCGTTTTGTTTGATAATCTATTTGCATCTAGATGGCAAACTTCATAATACGTCCTCTTGGAGAAGCCCCCTTGGAAAAGCCCCCTTGGAAAAGCCCCCTTGGAGAAGCCCCCTTGAAGAAGCCCCCTTGGAGAAGCCCTCTTGGAGAAGCTCCCCTCTTTATTTGCGAAGAACTCGGATAGCCATTTTTCACAATCCTCTTTTGAGTTCAACTTCACACCACCAAGGGCGTTCGCCATGGACAGGAGCAGGTGGTTATCAATTAGGGCTGTGTCCGGGATATATGGTGGATGCGATAAAACCTCCCATCCGACCTCCCGTAGCTTCTGACGAGTCATCAACGAAGTGTGTGGTCTGGCATTGTGCTGGTGAAACACAACACCCTCCCTGTAAACCAATTCTGGACGCTTCTGGTCGGTCGCCTGCTTCAAGCGGTCCAGTTGCTCGCAGTAGATGGTAGAATTAAGCGTCTGGCCATATGGGAGCGCCTCATAGTGGATGATTCTCTTCCAATCCCTCCAAACACACAGCAAAACCTTCCTGGCCGTCAATCCCGGCTTGGCCACTGTTCACCGTCAATCCCGGCTTGGCCACTGGCCACTGTTGACGATTCATTGGCTTTCAACCACGACCGTTTTCGCTTGATATTGTCGTATGTGATCCATTTTTCGTCGCTAGTCTCCATCCACTTCGATAACGGGTCGAGTTCGTTCCGACATAACACAGGCGTTGATTCGGTACAGAAGGTTTTATTGCGTCAAATCATGCGGCACACAAACATAAACCTTTTTTTGTATCCAGACTTCTGCAGATGGTTTAAAATGGCTTGGTGACTAACTCCCATTTCCTGGGTGATGTCACGAAATGCCACATGCCGGTATAACTCGATGATTTCCATGATTCGATCGGTATTCGTCGTCGCAAGTCTTCCGCCGGCTGGCTTATCCATGTTGTCGTTTTCACCGGCTCTGAATCGTCGAAACGATTCCTCCGCGTGAAGTGATAGAGTATCATTCCCCAAAACAGTATTAATCTCACGGAACGTTTCTCTAGTGGATTTGCCTTTCACAGAGGAAAACTTTCAAATAGCGCGAATTTCGGCGCTAGTGAACTCCATGTTTACACGTCTAAAACTGTTGAACGCAATATCCAAGCTAATCATGCATACCGTCAGGTTGTAGGTTATGTCAAGATCATTCAAATGAGCGCTTGTACATAGCCGGAAAAATCAAATGACAAATTTGTTTTTTTTTTTTTGCGTCGGTTAGTAGTGGGAAGACGCCACCAGTCACACGCCCAAGGTCCCAATTTCGGTTCCCGGACTAATCACATCGCACTTTTAACAGCACCACTTTTTCCGAGCCGCTGACAACACTCAAAGAGAAGCTGTCTATAAAAGAGCTTCTCAGACTTCGGCGTTCAAAGTCGCCAAAAAACTGTAGATCTTTCCTACTCGTGTGGCACGCACAAGTTGACTTTGAGTTTAAAATGCCCCCGTGGGGGGCCAATCTTAACCTAATTTGGCTGACGACAGCTGGGGCTCTTGGTGTGGCTCTAACCACCAATAGAACCCTCGGTCCTTATCCGTTTCTATCCTATCGCGGATGGAGACGGATGTGCTGAACCGGAGAGCATCCCGACTAACACTTGCGACGTTGGCGTCGTACATCAGTCGCCTGACCACTGTCCTTCCCATCACGTGGTAAATAAGTGGACATGCATCCGCATCCTGAATCAGTCCAATCCGGTCAAGATAAAAGAACGCTTCCGGCGGAATGAAACCCCTTCGGCGAGCTTTCGAGGTACTCGTCATTTGAGTAGTAGGCCCCAAATATGATCGTTCTCAGAGGTTGCCACTTTTGACAAAAAATCTCCTACCGGTTACCATGTTGAAGATCATGTAAAGCAGTGGTTTGCTTATATCCATCCTTGTCAACTTAAAGAAGAGGCCTTCTAATCATTCGGCGTCGAGTGCATTCTCCAAGTCAACGAGACAGGCCCCGGTGCACTGGGTTTTGTGGTTGTTCCACTGAATGTCCGAAACCAGTTTTAACGCGGAATGTACGGTATAATGCCTCGCCCTAAATCAAAACTGGTTGTTCGGTATAATTTTGTTGTCCTCAGTTCACTGGATCAGGACTCTATTGACAATCCTCTCGAAAACCTTGCCTATGCAAGGGAGGAGACTTATCGACCGAAGATTTTTCGGAAGCGAAGAATCTTTGCGCCTTTTGGTGATGGGTTGCACTGCCGCCGTCCTCCAATGCGCTGGGTAATGTGCATTACGCAGTACATTGTTGAACAGGATTGTGTATATTTCCACCGCCTCGTCAGGGAGATGGCGCAGCACTATATTCGGTATCCCGTCTATACCAGTCGACTTTTTGTTCTTCAAACTGTTGAAGATGTGTTTGAGTTCCTCCTTCGAAATGAGGATTGCATTGCAACCATCTTGGGCGACAGCATTGGTTGCCTAATTTTCGTCATCGAATCTGGTAAAGCCAGGATTCTCAGAACGCCAATGTTGTATTTCATTTTGAAGGTAGACGTGGTTTAGCAAAGCTCTGTTCTCCAGGTCGTGGTTCGGCCTACGGGACTCGTTGACCGTGTACACTTCCTGAGAAACAGCTCCTATTGCCTTCACCTTTTCTTGAGCATCCTCAACAATGAAGAACTCATTGTCAAACATGGCCTCATCCAGATCTATGCCAACCGATGTCAGTATATTCACATTGTCAGTTGTCCTGTCAAGTCGAACAGCCTCCAAGTCGAAATGACCACTGGCACGCATAACACGATTAGTTGGTGAACAAGCTAGGCCATGGTCGCGTCGTCCAATTATTATTACATGTGAAAGAAATGTGTCTAGAGAACAGCCGACAGTTGACTGAAGAAATAAAAACATCTCGTAAACTGCAAACGGATGAGAAATTGAGTGGTGACTGCAATTTTAATGAAAACAGTAAAGATAAATTAAATAAAATGAAATAGGGTCGGTACAGTTTTTAATGGTTAAAATTTTACAACAACAATGCGTAACAAACATTTGTCGTACTAAATGAAAATGAAGTCTTAATTTACACGAATTTTTTGTCAAACAAGAAACTACATGAGAATTCCGTCCTTAAGTATAGTGGACCTCCAAATTTGAAAGAACTTTATTTGAAAATTCCGAATTAAGAAATAATACTTTTCATGCACTTACCAAAGCAATAATCAAATATTAAGTTGACTAAAGGAAAACCTTTTTTTGAGTAAATTAGAATAATCGATGTTATTTTGAAAAACCGTAGCATTTAAGTGTTACTTTAACTGAATCTAATTTACACAAGAGCCTATTTGAGTTATTTTTGGTTTGCTTAAACAAAAAAGCCTTAATTAAATCCAATCAAAGTTCAGCAACAGAAATCTGTTAAGGATACACAAATAAAATCAATGAAAGGAATCCCCAATTCAGAATGGTGTCATCTACCTAAGGCCACAAGGAAACTCTTCTTGTCTCTGTCTCTCTTTCTCTCTCTGTTCTGTTTATCTAAACACACGAATAATCTGAGTAAACTAACTTAATCGGCGTCAAAATTAAACCCCGGGTTCATTATTTTGACACTGTCTTCTGATTTGGATACAACCGTATAGATACACATATCTAAATCACAGAGGATTCCAATGTAATCTACTCAATATGTGTACTATACCCTGGACGTCGACCATAGCTAAATCGATATCGCTACAAAACATACCGCAAATCCTGTAAATGAATATCCTTAGAATCCCCCTCGACTTCGAAAGCAATTCTCCAATCCAATCCATTCAAAAAAAAAAAAAAAATACACACCCCCATCCTCAGAGCAGGATGAACTCATTCCAAAAATTGAATTCAACTCCCGGCGATGACACCAAACAGCATTGCAGAAAAAGAAAACTACTCCAAAAATTAAAACACCAGCAAAAAATACAAAAAATAACAAAATAGGATTGAATATTATACATTTTCGTCTACCAGTATTTAACGAACAATTGCTGTTCGTTATGTGTTCATGCTGTCATCTGTACAACGTCAACTAATGTGAAAGAAAAAAAATTACAAAAAACACACCATCCGCTCATACATATAAATAAACATCTCAATCATTCTCTCTCCATGTCCACCTACACACAGTTTAGACAACATGGCTTACAATAAATATTTTAGTATTTTGTACATATGATACTAGTACTAAATATGCACTCGTAGTCATGTCCTGCAAGTATGATGATGCCCCGACACAGAGACACCCTAGCATTGCATGTTAATTGAGTCATAGAGTGATGGCAAAAGGATGCCCAGAAGGAGCGAGGAGATGTTCAATTTGTAAAAGGTATGTCTACGGAGGAAGTTAAAAGGTGTTTTTTAAGCCTAGTGTCACCGAAACAGTCGTCGAGTAGTTATGAATTTTTAAAAATGTGAATTTGTAGTTCACATTGGAAAGCGTGTAGTGAGTGAATCAAATCATCACAAAGGCAAATCCTCACTGGTCAAGTTCTCATCCGTCAACAAACCTCTTATCCGTGTTCTATGCGTAACAAGAAATTTTCTCTTTCTTAAGTGGATAGCCAATAGGCTTTTCTTTGTTCATATGTGTCCTTTCAAGACTTAAAACAAAGAGCGCATCTCAAAACGTAGAAAAAGTGATAAGTTCTGACCCTTTTGGCTATTTGGCCACAGTGTAGTGTTCCAGGTTCCTTTCCAGAACTGAACACTTTGCATTTTTGGACGGTGTTACCTCTTTCGTAGCCACCGTGGCGTAGTGAGTAGAATGCGACGCTCACACGAAGAAGGTCTAGGTTCGATTCTTGTCTGAAGACCTCGAATTTTTCACGGCACCATCTCTGACAACACTCAAAAAGGAAAAACTGTCTAATAAAAAACTTCTCAAACTTCGCCATTCAGAGTCGGCAAAAAACTGTAAGCCCCTACTACATGAGCGATCGGTAGCACGCACAACACGAGTAGTTTATGAGCACTGGACCCCCTGTGGACTGTCGCGCCGTCCAATTACTGTTACTGGCTTTAGTAGATTGCTATGCCCCTAGTAGGTTTTTCGAATCGCACCACAAACACTTCTCACAGAACGTTGGCTGTCAAACTACGGTAACAGTTTGTTGACACTTTTCTGAAGCAAGTATTGCCGTGATGAAATGTCAAGGGATTCTGCACAAAAACGCCAAGGCAATTTGATAGAAATCACCCGAGATCCGATACAAAAGTCTATTGAATCGAACGAATCTCACGAAGGCGCCTAGTTCCACTGAATGTCTTGAAAACGTCGACACCTTCCTGCAAATGAACATCTCTTCGCGCTTCCTCGCAGTCTGCCATCACGAAACCCCATCACCAAGTCACGCCTCCTTCCTCCCAAACGCCAGAAAAAAATATGAACCCGTTTCCCACCTCCGTAGCAGCGTATGCAAAATATAATGTTTGGTAAATTCCGTAGAACTATTTCACTTAAAATAATAAAAATTTTGATTTCGTTTATTTAGAGTAAGCAACCCAGTGTGTTCTTATGTGTAATGCTTTTATGTGTTGGCTTGACAAGCGCCTACCCCTAACGTAAATAACTATTTGCCCTCCAAACACACACCGTTCACGATCCGCAGAACGGCGGTCGTGACAGATCTTGTGTTGGTTTCAAGTTCACATTTTTCGTTTCGATTTTCTTTTTTAAACAATCTCAAATGTTTGGCGAAGAAAACGCTCAACACTGAGCCGAATACTCTTCCAAGAATATTTGAGAATTTTCAATTGATTGTGTGTTTCATTCGTTTGACTGTTTTAATTCAAATTCAAATTAATTGCATTGTGTTAGAAAATTCAACTTGTCGTCACTGTTGTGGACTACGATCGCATTGGTACCTCTGAGCCGATTGGACGATGCATTCTGGGCTGCGCTGCTACCGGCACCGAACTACGGCATTGGTCTGATATGTTGGCATCACCGCGACGACCAATCGCCCAATGGCACACCCTCAAGGATCCCGAGGAGACCGATGCTCAACTGGCTGCTATGAAATAAGCAGTTACCGCTCCAAATTATAACCAAAAAATAAAAATAAAATAAAACAAAAGAAAATAGGAAATGATGATGATGATGATGAATACAAATTAAGATAAATAAATAAATGATTGAGATTAATGTTACAGATGAAGACGTCAACGGAACAGGTAGATTAATAGATTTGTGTTACGAGTGGGTGTTGTGATTTGTTTTTTTTTTCTTGTCTCTTTTGTTGATTTGCGTTTTGAAATGCTTCTGTAGTTGAGTGTATGTAGTTGTAGTGATTGTTTGACTTAAACGAACATTCTGCTGGCTGCTTGGTGGACTTTTCGCATTCGAATCAAGAAGCGAGAAAGGGATTTGACACACAACTTTGAAACGTGCAGTAAAACGTTCAGAAATTGAAAAGAGTATGACTTAAGGAAATGCAAAGTAGATGGACGTGCTGATTATATTGCTAAGAATATAGCTATTCCCTAGCCCCCTGTGAATTGTTGCGTCTCTTACTCGTTTTTTACAACATCTCTAATTGAGCTCAGCTTCGAGTTGCTGCTAAAGTGTGACTTTAGGAAATTCAAAGTAGATGGACGTGCTGTTTATGTTGCCATGTATATTTCGGGATTAGATAATAAAAACAAATATTAATTATCGAAAATAGCTTTATTGTTTTTCAAAATATTCCCCGTTAAGATCTATACACTTTTGCATGCGTTTGAACCAATTGTCGAAGCACTTTTGCCACTCTGATTGAGGTATCTCCAAAACATGCATTCTGAACGCATCAACCGCTTCTTCAGGTGTCGAAAAACGTTGACCTCTCTTTTATTTTTTACGAACGGTAATAAAAAGAAGTCATTCGGTGCCAAGTTAGGACTATACGTCGGATGACTCATCAAATCGAGGTTTTGAGTGCTCAAAAATGCAATTGTTTGAGCCGATGCGTGAGCGCATTGTTGTGGTGAAGAGTGATCCGTCTTCGGCGGTTGGTTTTCCTGATTTCTTGGAAGTCAACTGGCTTGGTTGGTTGTGTACTACTCAGAATTTTTCCGCGTTATTCTAGTGCTACGTGGTCGCCTTGGCGTAGTGGGTTGAGTGCGACGCTCACACGCCGAAGGGTCTAGGTTCAATTCATAGCTCAACACCAATTTTTCGAATTCTTCACGGCACCACCTCTTTTGAGCTGCTGACAACACTCAAAGAGTAATAACCGTCTAAGAAAGCTTCTCAAATTTCGCCGTTCGGAGTCGGCAAAAAACTGTAGCTCGCTTCTACTCGTAAGGGAACAGTAGCGCGCATAACACGGGTAGTTCATGAGCAAGCTAGGCCCTGGTCCCCCTTTGGACTGTAGAGCCAATAATAATTATTATTATTCTAGTGGTACGGTTGCGACATGTCCAGTTTTTCCGAAAAAACAGGCGACCATTTGCTTGGAAGTTCTTCGTGCGCCAGCAACTTTTGTTGGATTTGGCTCAATTTGAAACAACCATACAGTCGACTGCTGTTTACTTTCGGGCTCATACGCATAAATTCACGATTCATTAACTGTCACGATGCATAGACGTGTTTCGAAGCACCGCGATCGTATTTTTGGAGCATTTCTTTCGACTAATCGACACGAGCCTTTTTTTGAGCGATTGACAAGTTGTGTGGGATATAACGCGGACAAATTTTGTTGACGGTCAACTGTTCATGCAATATGGAATGTATGCTGTTTCCACTAATGCCTAAGGTTGTCTTAATTTCATGATAGGTCACATGACGATCTTGCAATATCAGTTGGCGCACAGCATCAATGGTCTCCTGAACAACAATTGATTTTGGACAACCTTCACGAAATTCGTCTTGGAGTGAACTACGACCTCGGTTGAATTCACCATACCATCGATAAACACTGGTCCTTGATGGAGATTCATCGCCACGACTTGAACTAAGTTCATCGATGCACTTTTGTTGAGTTAATCCACGTCGAAAGTTGTAAGAAATAATCGCATGAACATTTTCACGATTTAATTCCATTTTGTGGGCGAGATGAATCTTTTAAGTTACTGTAAACAACACAAATAGCGCTCGTATGTCAAAATGTTCTGAGTACGTATAGCCTCAAAAATGTCAAACTTTACGATAGAGCTGGCAGGTGCCAAATTGCAACACCAGGGTTGCTCAATCCCGAAATATAAAAGGCAACCTTCGTATTGCTGAGAATATTGCTATTTCCTAGCCCCCTTTGAACTGTTTCGTCTTTTAATCCTTTCTAACAAAATCTTTAATTGAGCTCAGCTTCGACTTGCTGCTAAAGACTATCGAACACGGGCTGTAGTGCTTCTTTCTAAAGCTCAATTGAGCTTATTACTGCAATGGTTAAGATAAGGTCGTTTTAACGAATAGAAGTCATGTGGCGTCCTACAGGTTTTCGAAAAATATTTGATATTAAGAAGACGACTTGCAACATGTCGACTTATAACTTGTCGCCACTGGTTTATTGGCTTAGTAGGTAGAGTGCGACGTTCACATGTAGAGGGTTTAGGTTCGATTCTCGGCAGAACACCTCGAATTTTTCAAGGCATCACCTCTTTCGAGGTGCTGACGACACTCAAAGAGTAAAAACTTTCTAAGAAAAGCTTCTCAAACTTCGTCGTTTGGAATCGGCAAAAAACTGTATGTCCCTTCTATTCGTGAGAGATCAGTAGCGCGCACAACACGAGTAGTTCATGAGCCAGATAGGCCTTGAGCTGTCGCGCCATTCAGTTATTATCATTAACTTGTCGCCAGCAGATATTCGTTCACGTCGAATCAAAACCGCTTTCACAACAATCTAAACAATCATTGATAACTTGTTAAGTTCTAACAGATACGAAAAACAGCTAAGCAAGAAGCACCATCTACGCAGGACACCATCGCGCGAGGCATTCAACTCAAACTAAAAATTCAGAAGAACTCATCATTCCTAGAAGGAAAGCAACAATAACACCACAGAATGTATCTACAACAAAATCACAGAAGAGAAGTGTTTCCTCAATCCGCAGTCAGAATAGACTCACCACCATCGTAAACATACATCAACAAACCACACCCCCCTTAAGAGAACAGAAGCTCCTAACATTAAGTTTAAGTAATGAAAAAAATATATTAAAAAAAAAAACCGAACAAAAAACCCACAATAACAAATCTCTACGGTATTTTAAAGAACTTTAAATTCATTGCAAACTGTTTTAGATTTGCTACTACAAACATAAAACCAAAAAACAATCTTTACTCTTTCCCAACCAAAAATTAAACAAAAAAAAAAATGAAAACCAAACAAATACGAACAAGAATTCACAAATAAATGATCGACAAACATGTTTGCAGTTATTATTATGATTATAATTATTATTACGACTATTTATAAAATGAAAAATGAAAAAAAAAAACTATTATTATCATTATCTCTCTATTTATGCAAAGAAAACAAGTTCAGAGTTTAAATATTTAAATGAGAAACAAAAAGAACAAAATATGATCATAGTGCAAACGAACGACAAAATGAAAACAAAAAGAAAAGAAAAACGTCATTGCATTAAATTCACAAATTAATTTCACCAAAAGATATTTTTCATTGTGAAATTAATTTTCATTTACAATAAATAAAAAGTTAAATTTAAATTATATTCAAAAACAAAAAACATAATAAATAAATACAAGTAAAATGAAAACAAAAACAATACACTTGTTATGTAAATTTTATTAATAATTGTGTAAGTATATATATATATATATAAAGAAATTCAAATGTATAAAACAAATGAGCATAGATGATTATTGAAGATAAATATAAAAATAAAGTTAAACTTTATTCGTGATTAAATTGAACATATATATGATATCATTTTGCTTAGTTTTCGTTAATTATTTGAATATACTGTTACATATTTTATAAAACGTATCTGTATCTACGGTTGATTTCAAATGATTGTAACTTTTAGTGAATTCACCTCAATCTACTCTCGTCTTTTGGCATTGTTGTAGTTTATTCTTGTTGAATTCAAAGAGTTTTCTCCAAGCAAAGGGAATGTAGACAATTTTCTTTTGTTTTTGTTTATCTATAGACATTTATAAAAAAAAAAATAATGAATGTACACGAAAACCAATAACAATATTTGTAACGAGATATTTCTTCTAAGGATGTATATGCTTTGAAAATGTAAACTAACTCGCTTTGGCGATTTTTGCTTCGATGACTGTTGCGAGCTTGGCTGAGTGGTCTTATGAGTAGAGGTTTCATTGGCTAAATGAGGCAAGTACATCCATAGGCGTATACTTCACGCGGTCTGAGGAGGTATATAAAGCTAGACAGATGATACTTTCTGCTGTGGTCCGCATTTGTCTGCCTTCTTTCGTCTTCTTTCGATGGAGCCTTTGAAGAAGTCTGACTTTGGAAATTAAGCGATTAATTTGAATTTGCCTAAAAAGGCGCAGTTGAGACCCACTTTCAAAGGCTCTATGGGAGTTGCTCCTTCCACTATTTCTCCATGTCCACAGATTTCAAAATTAAGCATGTTTTTGTAAAAGTGGCGTCAAACTCAACACAGCCTTTAAAAAAAATACATTTCGAGAAAATTCATTTTTCCATTTCTAACCTCATCCGAGAGGTTTAGAAAATATATGCATCAGGGACATATGGACGCTTGAAAACCAGAATCATGACCAAAATGTTTGATTGGTACTTCCCTTAAAGCGAAAATGTAACTCTTAGGCTCGTTTCAAGACTACAAATTATTCTCCTTCATGTACAGTGAAAACACAACACGACTGAGCCGAGCTTATGTAGGATTTTTTAAGGATTTAGACCACTTAGCCCTTATTCTCCTTCTCCACTTATTTTCCTTCATGTACAGTAAAAGTTGGCTAAGCCGAGCTTGAGGAGGATTTTTTAAGGTTTTAGACCACTTAGCCCTTATTCCTCTTCGCCACTTATTCTCCTTCATGTACAGTGAAAGTTGACTGAGTCGGGTTTAAGTAGGATTTTTTAAGGTTTTAGACCACTTATCCTTTATTCTCCTTCTCCACTTATTCTCCTTCATGTACAGTGAAAGTAGCATGAGCTAAGCTTAAGTAGGATTTAGACCACTTAGCCCTTATTCTCCTTCTTCACTTATTCTCCTTCATGTACGGTGAAAGTTGGCTGAGTAGGATTCTTTAAGGTTTTAGAACACTTTGCCCCTATTCTCCTTCTCCACTTATTCTCCTTCATGTACAGTGAAAACACAAGTTCACTGAGCCCAGCTTAAGTAGGATTCTTTGAGGTTACAGACCACTTAGTCCTTAAGCGGAATGTTTTCAGACCTTTGGGTTTTGGCGAGGCAGGAAGTTTTTGAATTCAAGATCTGAGATCGAACAGTATAAATTCGTATATTGCTTGACGACGATGAGCAATTTCGGCTATTATTTCTGCCTCCACAAAGGGAGCTTTAGAAGGGTTTTCCTCCCGTGTTACTTTCTCTGCTGTATATTTCCCTTTCAACTCGAAAGGAAGGAAAACTTCAATTTTGATTAACCAGCACTCAAGCTGTTTACTTGAAAATCGCCCTAAATACCGAGTATACTTCTACTCAAAGCAGGACGAATCTAGTCATTTGCAACTTCAAACAGACCTGAACGAGGGTTTCGTCTGTATCACATTTATTTTCGCAGTTAATGTCAGCTTCCGTCACAGCATTAAGCAATTTTAAACATAACTTTAAGAAAGTACAACTTCGCTACGCAGACTTCATCTGTAAACTGAGTCAAGATTTATACCCAACGAAGTTCCATCTGTGTCCATCATATGCTTGCTGTTGACTAACAAAGTCAAGTTGATAACAAACCATATTCCAATTCAGTGCTCACAACTCATGCTTGCTTGACTCTTGAACTGTAAGCTTCTATAAGACGTTTCGAAAAGAGATCACTTTAAGTTGTCACCGGATTAAGGATTGAACAATTAAACTTGGTTCAAGCAAAAATTCAATTAAAACCAAATCCACAAGAGAAGAGGAAGAAAATAACTGCAATTCTCTCTTGTGTCAGATCCCTCAGTAAGCTCGTGCAACTCATACAAAGATGGACTGATGTAAAAGGAGACTATAACTCATTATGCAGGAAGGACCCCTGAATATAATTCGTTTTCAATTTGGCATCTGCGTGGACGTAGTCGGTCACAAATCCATTAGAAAATCCTTTAAGTAACAACTAATTAACTGCAGTTTACTTTGAAAAGAAGTATTTTTAGGTAACAAGTAAATAAATGCAGTTTAGCTTGAAAAACAGGATTTCGGAGAACTCTGTTGAATGAGGGGAATGTCTGCCACGATACTTGCTCACAACCTGCTCACAACGCCCACACTCGTGGATTTTCTGCTTAAATGCTTCAAAAACGACCACAACTTCGCCTTGTCGAGAGTGAATTCACTTTCTAACACTTCCTCGAGACCACGGCTATTTTAAAATATGTTTAGGCTCTAGTCAGAGACACGATAGAATTCGATACATACCTGATACATAGTCAATCCACAATTTCATCTTCCTTTAAGCAGGAGAACTCTGTTGAATGAGGGGAATGTCTGCCACGATACTTGCTCACAACCTGCTCACAACGCCCACACTCGTGGATTTTCTGCTTAAATGCTTCAAAAACGACCACAACTTCGCCCTGCCGAGAGTGAATTCACTTTCTAATACTTCCTCGAAACCACAGCGATCTTAAAATATGTTTATGCTCTAGTCAGAGACACGATAGAATTTGATACATGCCTGATACATAGTCAATCCACAATTGCATCTTCCTTGCTCACAACTTGCTCACAACGCCCACACTCGTGGATTTTCTGCTTAAATGCTAGAAAAACGACCACAACTTCGCCCTGCCGAGAGTGAATTTATTTTCTAACACTTCTTCGAGACCACAGTGATCTTATAATATCTTTATGCTCTAGTCAGAGGCACGATAGAATTCTATACATGCCTGATACATAGTCAATTTACAATTTCATCTTCCTTTAAGCAGGTTTTCAAGGTGCTCAGGAGTTTCACGGACAGATGACTCTCCCTTTTTGTGCTGAATTCTATCCTCAGGGCAAGATTTTGCCATATCGCACCAAGGGACATAACTTCGTCTCAAGTAACTCACGCTAAGCACGTTCAGCAAGGAACAAATTTTCGAATTGTGTGTTACGTTTACTCAACTGAGGACAAATTTCCCATGCCAATAACACTGGATGTGTAAACTCACATCGTTTGTTTTTTTGTTGCATTTGCATGATTTTGTCATCTTGATGAGATTAAAATTGTGTATTATGCAACACCCTCCTTAACGGAGCTGTGGGAGTTCTCTGCTATTCATTTACACATTCTGACAAGTTTGGTAGAGTGTCTCAATTTGTTTTAGCTGTGTAATAATTCAACTTTTGACCAAATCGAGAAACAAGAAAATGATATTCTGAATACATGCTCAACGTCACATGAACTGTGGGCACACAATGCAGCAGCAACTATAAATGAGGTCTCTATACTGCTATCGAACAACTTATGTGGCCCGTTTTCTTGAACAAAACAAAAAGTGGGCACAGTCCGACTTGATAGTCGTTCTGAAAGGAAGCAGATTGAAGAACCACACTCTAATCATCTCTTTAGGAAACAGCTTGTTTAGCAAAAGTCCTCCAATTTCAATCAAATATCGTCGACATCGGTTATGATTTATGGAGATTGTCCCAAATTCAGGGATGATGAAGTAAACTTAAAGTTTGATTGACATTGATTGATATTGATTGGCATACATCTTCGAATACATTTTTAACTATCCCGCAGGAGAACGAACTCATGCCATTGTCAATGGAGGACCTTAATCTCCCGTTGACACAATAAACAAACACCAAGAGCTCATCCAAAGAGCAGTCGTCATCGAATCAATGGAAGACCTTAATCTCCAGTTGACACAATAAACAAACACCAAGAGCTCATCCGAAGAGCAGTCGTCATCGAACTAGAAAATCGCCAGAAAAAACAGAAATCACTTTTTCAGTTTCTCTCAAAATTGAATTGTTTAGTTTAATCAAGGAAATATTTTATATATATGTATTTTGAAATATATATATAATGATGAAATATTAAGAACAATAATAGCTATTACTTATTTATAAAAAAAAATATGAAAATAAAAAACAACATATTATATACATAAAATAAATTATTATATATATAAAACCAAGCCCCCTACTTTAGACAAGAAAAGACAAAAAATCAATGACAACAAATTAAATTATTATATTGAGAAAAAGAAACAAAAAAAATCTATATATATATATAAACAATAAATTAATTAGATGTTTTTTGTCCTGTATAAATACTAACTTCTAAATTATATTTAAACACAAAACAAACAATAAACAAAACGTATATATATATATGGAGATGAGATCGATGATGATGACACAGAAGCGTATGTAAAATATATTTCAACAAATGGGACAAAGAGTTTAATAAATGTATAAATAAATGAGAAAAACAGAACAAAAAAAACTGCAAAATGCAAAACAGAATACAAAGTATATAAATAAACTATATTAATTCATGAATGATGTTGAATTTATTTACATTTTTATTTAATTTCCCCTTTTTCTCTTTTTTTGTTTTAAATGGTAGTCTTCCTTTAGAGAAAAACAAAAACAAACAGAATATAAGTAAAATTACGTGTAGGTCATCTTTAAGCTGACGAGTTTGTTTTGATTTTCTTTTGGATTTGTTTTTACAACTCGACGTCAGTATATAGGAATTAAATAAGAATCCTACCTAATCATAAGAGCATAAATAGAGTGAAATTAAATATGACAACACAGACAAACACACATACACACACTTACTAAGTAAATAAGTAAATTCGATCCGCAACTACTTATATACAAGGAGAACAAGAAAAATAAATAAATTAACATATATATAGAGATTAACAAAATTTAATTTTTAAATCAATTTATGGGAATGAACAAAACAAATAGGGATTCACAATAAACAAAAAGGGATTTAATTGAACGAATAAATTAACTTAACGCTAACGACCAAAGACATGAGCAAACACAAAATGAAACAATAATCGACTTCAGAGAGTTATCCGTTTTGTTCGACTGTGTAAATCAGTTCTGTTTCGCTTGTCATATCACGAAAAAGTAAATAAATATATCGTATAGCAAGGAAATGTAGCAAAATGCAAAGATCTACACCCTTCCCGCCCCGCCCCCCACAGACACATATTCTTCACTTTCACGCAGGGCGTGTGAGGGTCCACAATGTTCGTTCGGTTATTGCCAACAACGATGCATGTCATAGGGAAACATACTTTTTGTCGCGTCTTTGGAGGTGACCCTTGCGCATACACACAGAGTTAAGTAGAGAAATTTTTAGGAATAGCGAATAACCACAGCACGTTAGATTGAGATTGATCGACACACTGCGCGAGTTTTGGTTTCTCTTTTTCGGTTCATAAGGAAAAGCATATATATACATACATAGTGAATTTATAAACTTAACCCACGGAATACAAAATATATATATACAAGGTAATTATATAGCAAGTAGATGTAGCAGAGCAGGAAAGTACGTCCTCAACAGAAAACCAAATGAAAAGGAACGGGTCAGCAGATATTTTATATGAAACCAAAAAAACGAAAACAAAATATACTACATAGCCCCACAGGTATTATAGGTTTGTATGTAAATTAAAACAAAAATATATATATATATATATAAAGTGACACTCGACTAGATGGATTAACAAAAAAAAAGCACAAAGCCCCGTTTATATAAAATAAGTCAAAAAAATGCATGTATTCGCGAGTAGTTAGACACCTCTGTTGCAGAAGGCAGTCAGAACAGGCCCCGAAACCCCCAAAAGACACCCGCACACCTAGAAAGGATATATAGGAAAAACCAAACCAAACTACACCCCCCCACACACATACACGCGTATTAAGCAAAAATGAGTAAACGTTTCAATGGATAAGGTTATATATGTATAGGAAAATGGTTAAGACAAAGTACTCGTACGTAATCAAATCTCTTAAGTTGGTTTCCTTTCATTTCCTTATATTCTTTATTTCCGTTTGCAAAAAGATAAGAAAAAAACTCTCGAGACTTTATCCCTCAAGAAGGTATTTTTTTTTTTTTTCATTTTGAATCGAATGATTTTGCAATATATGTATGTAATATGTAAAGAAAATGAACCTCCTCTCAAAAGATGTATTATTATTGAATAAATATATTATATATATAAACAGTGTATTTTATAGAAAATAAAAATCTACAAACAAACAATTTACTTTAGTGTCGGGAGTTGAACTAAAACAAATATAGAAAAATTAATTTCCAAAGAAATGCAAACAATTCGAAAACATTACAAAACAAATATATATGTATATGTATGAAAATAAGAATTGATAAAACACGAATATGCAGATAAATGAAATATATTATTTAATAATAATACAACTGCAAGAATTAAAAGATGAAAAATAAATTTAAACAAAAAATAAATAAAATGAACAACAAAAACTGACAAAAATAAGAAGATTGAACAAATGAAGACATTATTATAAATAAAAGAAATAAATCTCTGTTATTGATTTAATTTCGTTTCCTTTGTATCAGTTGTTTGGCGACATACGTTGGCGAACTGACTTTCTACGTGGTTAGGTTGACTCCAGTCAGTCAAAAGCACATTTGGAGGTTTGTGTCAATAAGTCCCCGGACTAACCAATAGAGAGAGTTTTCTACAGAAAATTCAATTCTGTTCATCAACAACATTTCCTTCAAGAGTTATAAAATCAGTCGGACGCCGCTCTAACATTTCGATACCTTTTTTTATAGAACGGTTAAAATTTGGCCTTAAAGTTGGCTTTAGTTTCGGTGATCACCTATTCATTCCATATTTTTTTCCGGTGAGTATCTTCTTGATGTCTGAAAAAAGGGTAAAATTCGCTGGGCGCCATATCTGGAGAATACGGTGGGTGCGAAAGCAAATTAAAGCCCAATTCGTGCAATTTGACCATTGTAGCCAACGACTTGGGACACGGTACATTGTCTTGATGGAAGAGAATTTTTTTTTCATATGGGCCCGTCTTTTTTTTTTTTTGCAATTTCTTCCTTCAAATGTACCAATGATGCCATGTAGTATTCGCTGATGATTCTTTTGTCTTTCTCAAATCGTTGAATAAAATTCCGTGCGCATCCCAAATTACGGATGCCACAACCTCGACAGACGACCTTTGTGTTTTTGGACGCTTGGGCGTGGTTGACCGGCTGCTATCTACTCCGCTGACCACCGATTTGACTCTGGAGTGTAGTAATGGATCCACGTTTCATCCATTGTGACATACCGACGCATAAAGTCCTGTTTCATCTTGCGAAACATCTCCAAACAGATCTTAGAACTGGAGTTAAGCGGTGGACCGATGCTTCATACATTGTAATAAATCAACGCAAAAAGAGCTGTTTGTCTGGCAAATATCTCTCAGAATCACCAATATGTTGCTATTTTTGGTCTGTTGTGAGCGAACGCGGCATCCATTTTGAAAACAGGTTGCTCAAAAAAAAAAATGCAGAATAGTGTACACACTGCCTTCTGATATCCTTAAGTCGTCAGCAATCTCATGCGATTTCACTATACGATTTTACAAAACGATTTTGTGTACTTCTGTGACGTTTTCGGGTGTAACCACCTCAATTGACCTTTCAGAGCGTTTAGCATCGTTGGTGTCTGTACAGCCACATTTAAGGTAGGCATACGAAGGTTGCCTTTTATATTTCGGGATTGGGCAACAATCTGCCAACTGCCAGCTCTATCGTAAAGTTTGACATTTTTGAGGTTATACTTACTCAGAACTTTTTGACACACGAGCGCTATTTGTGTTGTTTACAGTTACAGTTTACAGTTTACAGGTTCATCTCGCCCAAAAAATGGCGATGAACTTAATCAATTAATCGATGAACTTAATTCAATTTTTGGCGATCTAACTCCATCAACGACCAGTGTTTATCGATGGTATGGTGAATTCAACCGAGGTCGTAGTTCACTCCAAGACGAATTTCGTGAAGGTCGTCCAAATTCAGTTGTTGTTCCGGAAACCATTGATCCTGTGCGCCAACTGATATTGCAAGATCGTCATGTGACCTATCGTGAAATTTAGACAACCTTAGGCATTACTGGGATCAGCATACATTCAATAGTGCATGAACATTTGACTGTCAAAAATATTTGTTCGCGTTGGATCCCACACAATTTGTCAATTGCTCAGAAAAAGGCTTGTGTCGATTAGTCGAAAGAAATGCTCCAAAAATAAGATCGCGGTGCTTCGAAACACTTCTATGACATCGTCACAGGGATAATTTGTGGATTTACGCGTATGAGCCCGAAAGTAAACAGCAGTCGACTGTATGGGTATTTCAAAATGAGCCAAATCCAACAAAAGTTGCTCGCGCACGGAGCACTTCCAAGCAAATGGTCCCCCTAGAATAACGCAGAACAATCAATTCTGAGTGGCACACAACCATTTGTTTGCAAGTTGTCTTCCAAAAAATCAGGAAAACCAACCGCCGAAGACGGATCACTCTTCACCACGAAAATGCGAGCTCTCACACATCGGCTCAACTGCATTTTTGAGCACTCAAAACATCAATTTGATGAGTCATGCGCCGTGCGAGTATAGTCTCCTGACTTGGCACCGAATGACTTCTCCTTTTTCCCGTACGTAAAAAATAAAATGAGAGGTCAACGTTTTTCGATACCTGAAAAAATGGTACTGAACGCATCAGAATGCATGGTTTGGAGATACCTCAATCAGAGTGACAAAACCGCTTCGACAAATGCTTTAAACGCATGCAAAGTTGTATAGATCTTAATGGGGAATATTTTAAAAAAAACAATTAAGCTATTTTCGATTAATATTTGTTTTTGTTCTCTAATTCCAAAATATAAAATGCAACCCTCGTAGAGGTTAGTGGTGGATCGATGCTTCATACATTGTAATAATTCAACGCAAAAAAACCTGTTTATTCTGGTAAACAACTCTCTCAAAATACTGTCCACACTGCCTTCTGATTTCTTTAAGGTCTTAGCTGCCTCACGCAATTTCGCTTTGTGGTTTTCCAAAACGAATTTGTGTACTTCTGTGACGTTTTCGGGTGTAACCACCTCATTTGGCCTTCCAGAGCGTTTAGCATCGTTGTTGTACGGCCACGTTTAATGTAAGCATACCTCCGACAAATAGTTCTTTTTGAGTCCCTGTAACATATCTCAGGCCATTGCTGAGCTTGCACGGTATTTTTTCCCATCAAAATGCAGCGTTTAATCAACACACGAAATCCTGTTTTTTCCATTGTGTCGAAAATCGCAAAAGTAGCGTCACTTGAACCACTGTAACTTAATAATCAGATTGTTATGAAAATTTAACAGGTATCATGTTTCAATAGGTGTATTCCAGTACTCTCTGCACCAAATTCCGAAGTCTGTTATTTGTTAAGGAGTGGCGGTTAATCTCCCCAGAAAGAACCAAAGTACGGGAACGCATCTAAGCCAAATGTGTAAAGTATGTCATTAAGAAATTTCAAATTCACTTTTCCTATACAGAAAACAAAAACAAAACAAACATATAAGGTGTGTTCCCGTACCCGAAAAAACTACACAAAACAACACAATGTGCGTTCCCGTATTCCGAAAAAGTGTGTTTTACGTCAAATGATCGCTCTCTTGAAAGAGTAAAATATTTCCCCACCCTTCTTATTTAACACAAGACATTTTTGTGGGTAGATTTTTGGTTTTCTGTCAAATTAATTAGTGTGTGTATAGAGATAAGTAAGCAATGACCCATTTTCTTTTTTGTATGTGATTCAAATCTTGTTTCTGTTTTTGTTTTCTGTACCGAAAAGGGAATTTGATATTTCTTAATGACATACTTTACACATTTAGTTTAGATGTGTTCCGTACTTTTCCTTTTTCTGCGAGAGATTTTCCCCCACTCTTTAACAAATGACAGACTACAGAGTTTAGTACACAAAGTACTGGAATACACCTATACACACAGATAATGGGTCAATGCTCTCTTATCTCTGTACGCGCAAGGGTCTTCTGCCTTCTGTCTTCTGTCTTCTGTCTCCTGTCTCCTGTCTCCTGTCTTCTGTCTTCTGTCTTCTGTCTTCTGTCTTCTGTCTTCTGTTTTCTGTCCTCTGTCTTCTGTCTTCTGTCCTTTGCCTTCTATCTTCCTTCTGTCTTCTGTTTTCTGTTTCTGTCTGTCTTCTGTCCTTTGTCTTCCGCTTCTGTCTTCTATCTTCTGTCTTCTGCTTTGTGTTGTGTCTTGTGTCTTCTGTCTTCGAAATCCGGTGCAGGCTTTTGGCCTCTTGATCTAAACATATTCGGATTAGTTTTGCTGGAATTAGGAAATGACCACAAAGATCTCCTTGCAAGGAATACGGGCGGATGCGATAATCGATATCAATCCAGTTCAATCTATTCTAGGATTTACCTTAGCGTGGCCATTTGGATGCAGTTTGAGTAAGCGATGATCTCATAAGAATCACTAACTAATTAGCATTCACCTCAGAAAAAAATAACTCAATTGTCGTTAATTGTGTCTAATCCGATTAGATTGATTTTTGATTAGTTGGATCGGTAATTCAATTACATATGCACCTCCCAAGCAAACGAAATAATTGACTAATGCGTCCATAGTCGTCATATTCTTGCAAAACCAGTCAATATTGTGTCACATCTGATGTGTTTCACAAAGTTATTTAATGTTTTAGTTTCACTGAACAAATATTGAAATTTATGTCCATCTATATTGCAGTAGAAGAACCTCAAAGAAGCAGATACAATTTCGAGACTCGGTGTTCACTACTAGAAGAGCACAGCCGTAGAGACAGCAAATTGACAGCCAACCCCATCTCCCTCAATCGCACTTAGCACAATTGTGTACAAATATTTTCCAAAATAAAACGCGAGAACTAGGAAATCAAACGTCGACCAGAGAAAGTTGCAGTAATACAGAACAGGAGCACTGCACCCAGCCAAGGAAAAACAGATAACATTGCCCTTAGTGTGAAACTACAAATGTCTGAGCTTCGTTCGAAAGTTATTCAACTTTACAAGCAGGTAAACAAGCTCATAATTAATTCATATCGGAAAAGCCTTGAACGCAATTATTTTTTGTGCCCCCCACAGCTGATATTTCTTGGCAGGGAGTACCCCGGCGGAGCTGAGAACTTTCGTCAGAAATGTCATGAGGCATTCATGAAGAACAAGGACATACAAGATCCAAGGAAGATAACGGCCCTTGTCGCACAGGGCCGCTACGTGGTGAAGGAACTCGAAGCCCTGTACTCGCTGAAGAAATATCGGGCCATGAAGCAGCGATACCAGAAGCAATAAATGCAACTGAGAGTGGTCGGGAGCTATTTTCAAAATTCTCTTCCAAAATTAGATGCCAAAGGGTTTTCCTTCGTTTAAATGTTTAGTTTCTTTTTATACTCTTTACATAATGTAGTGCTCGTTAATGTGCGTCGCATACGTTAGTTCATAAAATATACCTTTTGAATGTTCACTGATGTGCAAGGTGTTGTTTTTTTCAAGCACATGTATGCTTTAGATGTGAAGCGTTGCAAAGGTTTCAAACGACATTAGAAGCACTTTAATTTTTCCAGACCATGTTTTTCCCCTGTTTGCATAACTAAGAAACGCAAAATTTGGGGTGCGGTTGTGATAAAGCAGAACAAAACCAGAGCACGACTCCTGATCTGCAGTTCAAGATGCGATACTTATGGCTAGACATGGGTGTAGTTGTTTTGTTGACCTATCGCCGAATATTTTTCATTCGAAATAGCATTCTAGGGTGATGCCGGCATTGATTTGTGACGTAACCGGTTTTATTATGTCGCCGCCGACGAATTGAAAACCTGCCAGAATGGCGCGGCACTTTAACGCGCAAATGTCTTAAAATAAATCATTTCTTATCAAGTGAACGGATTCTGTGGGCGATAAGTTTTTCAAAATAGACATTTCTAATGAAAACAAACATTTAGTCATTGTTTTGAAATTCATTAGGTTTGCGATTAGGAAGGAGTTGTAACGAAGGCCAAGCAGAATTCCTTGACATTTAACAATGTATGGTGAGATTTTAACAATGTAGGGTGAGATTTTTTTGGATTTTTTTAATTGTTGTCAGGTCTTTAGGCAGTACTCTCTTATTCCAACCATACACATTCACTGTTCTGCAATGAGCTCATTGATTTTATTGATTTCAAGCTCGCATAAGTAAGTAGGGGGAGAGTGATCCATCAAATTAAAAATTGGATTCAAATAAAATATGTGATTCAAATGAAAATAGCAATACTTCAGGAAATTATTTCTAGAAAAGCCAAACTTGCCGATTATGGAATCCGGTGGATTCGATAATAGGGTCGATTTACTTCCGCAGTATATCCATCGGATTCCATAATCGGCATAAAATACAACCTTGCATTGCAATGGCTCTATGGAGAGAATCACTATGAACCTTTCGAAAGATTCAGACTTTAGAAGATACCAGTAGAGATATGAGTTGGAAATTATAACAAAAAGCGTGCCATCAACGATCGAATTTCTTTGTCGCAAAAAATCTACAGATTTTTCTAGGAAAGAGAAGGGTCCCCTTATTACAAGAAGTTTACGGACTTTGAATATATAAAAATACTTATCTACATATGAACTCTTGAAATTAAATTGAAATTAATGTTTTTTGTTCCCAAATTCAACATTGTCAGACTTTATTTCCGATTTATATTGAGCCGGTCGCAAAGCACACTTTGAAAAACAACAGATTACATCGCTGTGCCGCTTTCATAACTATGCCTGGTGACGTACATATAACTGAGGGAGGAGTAACTGCTGCTGCTGTATTTAACTTTCATTGAAGAAAGTTGAATTTAAGAAATATAGATATCCTTTGAACCTCATATGTACACCAATTTAAAGTCAAGTAAAAGGTAGCTTTTCTCAAATGAAAAAGCAAGTCAGTAGATTAAATCGCGTGTCAATGATCAAGCAAATTCAGTTCTACTTTCTCGAAAAAGTGATCTTAAAAATCCAGAAGTTTGTCAGGCACTTGGGGTTTGATTTTTAGACGTACTGCTAACCATCCTCCGTCTTCTTTTGAAGACTGTAATGCTTATCGAACGTGTTTGTTTTTTTTTTTGCTAGTTCGCCTCCCCTTTTGTCATTTCATCATTTAAATCCAAAAATTAATAATTGGGTGGCCGCCGTGGCGTAGTGGGTAGAAAGCGATGCTCACACGCCGAAGGGTGTAGTTTCGATTCCCAGCTCAACACAAATTATTCGAAATTTGTACCTTTTCTGATCTGCTGACAACACTCAAGGGGTAATAACTATCTAAGAAAAAGCTTCTCAAATTTCGCCGTTCGTAGTCGGCGAAAAACTGTACGTCTCTTCTACTCGTGAGAGAACAGTAGCGCTCACAACACCAGCAGTTGATGAGCAAGCTGGGCTCTGGTCCCCCTTTGGACCGTAGCGCCAACAACAATTATTATTATTATTATAAGTTAATAATTGGATGGCGCGACAGTCCACAGGGAGATCAGGGCCTAGCTTGCTCATCAACTACTCATGTTGCGCGCTCTGCTATTCTCTCACGAGTAGAAGGGACCTATAGTTTTAAAAAGCTTTCTTAGACAGTTATTACTCCTTGAGTGTTGTCAGCAGCTCGAAAGAGATGGTGCCGTGAAAAATTCGAGGTATTAAGCCGGGAATCGAACCTTGACCTTCGTCGTGTTAGCTCTGCACTCTACTACTAACGCCACGGCGGCCACAATCCAATTATTGCTCGATCAAATTAGTTGAAACTGATTTCACCTCATATTTCTTTCACTTATGTGCAATACTTTCTACAAAACGGGACTTTCTCATTTTAAGATATGGTATAGAGAAAATTCGAATCCTCATACTAATGCCGATGATGCATTCGTATTCCCCTTTTCTAAAAGTGCTTGGCTTTTATTTTAACAAATATGTTTCTTGAAGACTAATGCGCCAAATAGTTATTGGAGAATTCGTTTCACCTACTTAAAAAAACGTGTGTTATTTCCTTGATTTAAAAATTCCGCCATGAAATAAAACATGCAATCTGCTAAATAAAACATTTTAGGCAAAAAAGTACAGCTTTTAATGCAATTGCAAGTTGTGCCAACAGTTGTGGCTCACGATATCTAGCGACATTAGGTCTGTTCCAATTGATCTGAAATGCTACGAACGTCTACGAAATTCACCCAAAAACTGACAAAAGGCGTTCCACTTGATGATTTTTTCGTAGCAAAGAGAGCTCATGAGAGTAAACTATTTCTCCTTTCTACGAATTTCTGTCGAAGAAAAATCTGTGGGCAACAGAAAAATAAACGCATGAAAATAAAAATCTTTGCCATTTTATGTATCTAATAGCTGTTTAAATTTATTTCTGCGAATTTCTACGAAAAGTTTTTCCACAAGTTTCGGCAGAGTTACTCTGAACAAGAGAGATTTTTACCTAAACTACTCAATTACGAATTTCTGTGCACAAATGAATTGGAGCAGAGCTATTGTCTATTGTTGTTTATTGTTTATTGTTGCAACCGAATAACAATCGCACTTAAAGAAATGTTTATTGTACGCATTGAAGATTCACGGCAAAATCTGCACATTTTTTACTTAGAAAAAATATTTGAACTTTGTGGAATCCGATATCTTAAAAACCAAAAAAATATGAAGAACATGATTTAACATTCATATGAGCGCGACAGATTATATGCGTCGGGACCTTAAATGTTGCGGTAGATGAAATCTTCTTAAACATCATCCAGCCAATTCAAAAG
Organism: Eristalinus aeneus; assembly: GCA_955652365.1. NCBI lineage: Eukaryota > Metazoa > Arthropoda > Insecta > Diptera > Syrphidae > Eristalinus > Eristalinus aeneus. Next base: position 19,309,365 of record OY019131.1, read on the forward strand.
AACTTTAATAATTCCAACGAAAAATCATAAAAATATGTTCCACAAAGACCTACAAAGAAACATAATTTGATGCTCTATAACGTTAAGTCGGTTTAGTCGTTTAGCGATTTTCGTAATCAAGGTGAATTATCAGTTTTTGATATTGTTGTTTCGTTTATTTAATTGTACCAGATGAATCCATCTAGTCAAACTTTTCTTATATTTCGCTTATTCGAGTTATTTTGTAATCCCTGTAAAAACAGTCGCTTCTTGATGCTGAAGCAGAAATGATCACCGATATTAAATGTTATTAAAAGGCACACAAACAAATCCTCTATATCCTTCTTGGGATTACCTATGTAGTGATACTATCGTACGGCCGGCGTGTAATTACGAGATAACGCGCAGTAACCAATCCCTAATTTTAAATTTGTTCTTTTTTGACTTCCTTTCTTTTCTTTCTTCTATTCAATAAAATCACTCAAATTATTACATTCGACAGTGACGATACTATCACTGAATGTTCTCACGATCAAGTTTTGCCTTGACATTTTGATAACGAATATTATTAATGATCACGAAGGTCTGTAAATTCCACTGCAAATAGATGCTGCATCAAACGACGCTTTTGTTTTTTGTAGACAAGGTGAGAGTGAGAATATAAACAAGAAAGGACAAAGCAGAAACAATCCAATTCGCTTCATCAAATGAATGTGTCATCGAATAATTTATTTATCTTTCCCTTAAAAAAGAAGTTCTCTTATCGCTAGCTTATCGACTAAATACCTAAGCTAAATTATTTCTAAACACTGTAACATTTTACGCAATCCCGGGTCTATCACATAGAGAACACAGCAACAAACATGGTTTCGTCATGCAAAGGGTACTTAAGTAAACAGAAAACAAAACGAACGGCCGGGACACAAGACCCGTCCTCCAGCCAGTAGCCACTACCCGAATTCGAAGCCCAGAACCTGTTCTACGCCGTAATCGAATAACCGAAAATCGTCCAAATATATCTCGTAAAGCCTGCGGATAGCACCGATGGGCAGGGGATCGAAGTACTCGCGCAGGTGAGATCTCGTGCCTGAGGACTTGTGTCCCGTGGGGAATGTCAGGTTCTTGTCACCGGTTAAGTACAGCGCCAACGCTGAGTCGTCCAGAAGTGTCTCATATTTGCCTGAAAAGAGGAGGAAGAGTCCATTATGTTTGAGCTCAAAATTTGCGCTCGTCACACTCACCAATCACATTGTACTTTATGAGACAGGGATGGCAGAGTTTCGATATGGGCTGCCAGTGCTCGTTGAATGACTTGTTAAAGAGGCTCACGTCAGGGGTGAGCAGGTATTGCACGAACTCTCCAAACGTCACGTCATCACCATTTTCCAGTGACTCATTGCTCGGGTTTGTCCGGAAGTACTTCACGATCTGCCTGCCCACACGTGTCTGGAAGTACTTCGCACTCGATGAGGTGCCTTCCAATTTATTGCGATACGCGGAGAGCAGACGCTCGAAGGGATGACGGACGATGATGAATCTTGTATACTCGGATAGAACTGTGTTGCGTTCTTCGTCGCTTAGAGAGCTTAGTTTCTGGAACATGCCAGGGGAATGTGCGAGAGATGCCGGAATCTGCAGGGGATCTGTGCCGTTCTGCCACTGGCCCGTGAGAATCATAAGAACGCGCTTCCAGTTCGTGCAGGCAACCTACAAAGAAACAAAAAGATTTATTGCGATTTGAATTTTAGGAATAAAGGAAATAAATTGTAAACACGTTTTCGGTGAGGCATTCGATGAATACTTCTGTGGAAAATTGATTCACCATTTCATTGGCTTTTTGTTTACTTGTGAATGAGAAGTGTTTTTTTTTTTTTTTTTGTTTGTTAACTCAAGGTCAATGCGATGCTGGTTTGGGATTGGGAATTGGGGCATAGGGAAATTTCGAGGTAGTTTCAATTTACTGCTCGTGTAAGGAAATGGGAAGAATTTATTTAGAGCAGCAAAATGATCGTTTGTGTGTTCCCTAGTCCAAGGTAAAATAGAAATTACACCAAAAAAGTATTTAAACAAAATTTAATTTAATTTAATGTAACTGAACTTGCAAATTAGAAATGTTTTAAGAAAATCCCCGTCCTCTACAGGCAGTTATCAGCATGTTTGAAATTAATTAAACTAGAATTTTAGTCTTACTCTTATGCATTGACAATGACGGGGTTTCGAGCGTGTTCTCCTACAGCCAAAGCTACATTCAGTAACGCCAATAACATTGAAAGGTGGACCAACTATTCTTCTTTCATATTCTTGCGCCATTAAAAAAACTAAACACTCACAAAAAACTTCTGTGTACTTTCTTAAAACAAGAAAGATACCTAAAAACAAATTTTTAGACAAATAAATTCTTCTTGTGACGCTACAATCCGGAGTGGACCTAAATGAAATCGAAAAATGAACCTTTTACAATATTGGAAAAAGTAAAAAAAAATGAACAAACAGTTTTGAGGTCATTGCAAAATCTATGATCGCATGAATTTTTCGTTTAATTGAGAAACCAAAAAATGAACAAATAGAGCAAACAAACTGAATTGATTTTATTGAGTTCCTTTTAGACTATATTGTAACATGACCCTTCGCCCATACCATATTTAGCTGTTGGAAACACCATATTTAAGGTGCTCGGAGCTTAATTCAATAGAACGTGACTCTTAGCTAAATGCAAGACTAAGTTCAGTGGGTGGAGGCGAACTTCAACTAGGAGGTATTCCATTCACTTGCTGCTCTTCTTAATACAATTCAGCAGTTTGGAAGGGATGCTAGGTGTTTAGTCCTAGAATCGAACCTGGGATCCAGTACGCTACACCGGCCACCACGCCAAACAGCTGAAAAGCTTTTTGAAAAAGGTGAGAATGTGGGTACGAGGTATGTTAATTTTTATCAAAAAATAATTTTTTTCTTTTTTTTCGCGTTAAAGTGGCCAGCGTTTTTTACAATTCTCGTAGCAGTTCTAATGAAGTCTCGAGCTCTGTCAGCGATTGGGTTTTTATCTCTTAAATAGTCGCAAAATGCCGTCCATTCATGGTTCTCTTCAATCTTGAGAAAAAGTTGCAAGGGGTCAAATCTGGTAAACACGATGGCTGAGGCAGGTTTTGGAAAAAAAAAAATAAAACCAAGCAAAAGCGAGTAAGCAGGTGCTTTAACGTTATGCAAAAACCATGAGCTGTTTTACCATAATTCCCGATGTTTTCTTCTTATAGCCTCTTGCAGGCGGCGCATAACTTCAAGAAAATACTTCTTACCGTACGTACGACCATGTTGTAAGACAATGCACTATGCCGCGGCAATTGAAAAAAAAAAAACATTGGGCACAACCTTTACATTTAATTGAACTTGGCTTGCCTTTTCGGGCCTGGCTCCCCTGGGCTCTTTCATTGGGGCTATTGGACTTTGGGCGCCATGTCAGAACCATGTACGCATGATTCGTAATCAATTGTGAAACTTTTAAGCAAATCTGAATCGCCGTTGACTTTATTCAACAATTCCTGATCGATGGTCAAGCCACATTTGTTTGGTCAAAATTCAGTAATTTTGCAACTGACTCATCATATCGATGTTTTGGGTGCTAAGTGTGAAAGCTCGCATTGTCGTGATGAAGAGTGATCCGTCTTCGGCGGTTGGTTTTCCCGATTTCTTGGCAGACAACTGGCAAACAAATGGTTGTGTACCACTCAGAATTGACTGTTCTGCGTTGTTCTAGTGGTACGGTTGCGACATGTCCAGTTTTTTCGAAAAAAAAACAGGCGACCATTTGCTTGGAACTAATTCGTGCGCGATCAACTTTTGTTGGATTTGACGCAATTTGAAACACCCACACAATCCACTACTGTTTACTTTCGGGATCATACGCGTAAATCCGCGTGATTGACCAATTCGGTGGGGTCCAACTCGAACAAATTTTTCTGACGGTCAACTGTACATGGAATATTGAATGTATGCTGGTCCCACTAGTATTTAAGGCTGTCTCAATCTCACGATAGGTCACATGACGATCTTGCACTATCAGTTGGCGCACAGCATCAATGGTTTCCGGAACAACAACTGATTTTGGACGACCTTCACGAAATTCGTCTTGGAGTGAACTACGACCTCGGTTGAATTCACCATACTATCGATAAACACTACTCCTTGATTGAGCTTCATCGACAAAAATTGAATTAAGTTCATCGACGCACAGTTGTTGAGTTAACACGTTCCCTGCCAAGCTGTTTTTCACTAGGTGTCATTTCTACGCCGCGTGTACCAAAAACAGTACACGGTAAGCGCTTTAATAATTTTGTATAAATTCTTATTGCTTTCATGACTAATCACCACGCCGCGTGTACCGTTATCAATACACGATGCGAAAATTCCTCTAAACATAAAACAATCATAACGAGAATTACAATTTAGAAAAAAAAAATTAATTTGAAAAAAAAACACGTTGGCGTAGAAATGAAGCTAAGTGTGTACTGTTTTCGGTACACGCGGCAGGGAACGTGTTAATCCACTTCGAAAGTTGTAACAAATAATCACACGAACATTTTCACAATGTAATTCCATTTTTAATTTTTAATGAATATTTTACGTTACTGTAAACAACACAAATAGCGCTCGTATGTCAAAACGTTGTGAGTACGTATAACCTCAAAAATGTCAAAGTTTACGATAGAGCTGGCAGTTGCCAGATTGCAACACTAGGGTCCTAATCCCGAAATATAAAAGGTAACCTTCGTAATGTTAATTGGATTGTGCTATAGTCCACAGGGGACCAGGACCTAGCTTGCTCATCAACTTACTCGTGTTTTGCGCTCTAATGTTTTTTCACGATTAGAAGGAACCTTCGTTTTTTTGTCGATTCCGAACGGCAAAACTGGGAAGCTTTTTCTAAGACATTTTTGAGTCTGCCGTGAAAAATTCGGGCCTTTGGCGTGTGAGTACGATACTTTACGCACTACGCCACGGCGGCCACAATACCAGCATAATAATACAGCAGTACCAACATAACAAAATAAAAAAACATAAATCCTAAATCCTACATTCTTAAATTTTAATGATACAATATTCCATCTATTCTAGGTCTTGTGTGACCAAGATTAACAACTCTTCAAAATTACAAACAGTTACACGTTTTTATAGGATCAATTCCTTCAAAATGCTCTATACGCGCTTACTCATTTAAAGTACCATGCTACAACTTTCGTATTAAGTCAAGTGTACTATGCTTTAGTAGAGTCGAAACTGAGGTGTGGTATACCTACTTGCATGGGGCAATGCATCTGCCACTCACAGGAATAAAATTCTAAAGTTACAAAATTCTGCCCGAAAAATTATAGATAGAAGTCACCAGCGTAACTACCCCGAACAAGGAAGGTTTAAAGCTCTCTCAGTAGATGGCATCTTTAAGATGACGCTCATACTCGAATACTACGATGACAACCGGTTTAACTCACCACTTCAACACGATACCAACACAAGAAGACGGGCACAGGACATGTTTCAAGAACCCCAATTTTACAACCACTACGGTAGACGACAGCTGAAGTGCAGTGTAACGGAAATATTAAATAAACTTCCACAAGAGTTCAAAAACATTTCAGACATTGAAACAAGGAAAAAACATATTAAGCATTATTTCTTAAACAATATTTCTAACAGCCAATGATCTTAAAACAATTTTATAAGTCTGTGTGTATTATAGTGATATTTTCCTTTTTCTTAATTTTTAAAGTAGTGCAACTTAGTAATTTAATGAACTAAGTTTACCTACACTATTTTTTTTACAAATTTCGAAATTCAAATTTCTTCCGAAAAGCCTCTAAGGCTTCGCAGAAACTATTAACAATTGTCAAAAAAATAAAAGTAATAATACAAGAAGAGAGATTTTCCGAACTTACTTCTTTACTTTCGTTGTATAACAAGGATTTAATGTCGGCTGCATTTTTCTGAATTTGCGCCTTTATTTTGGTTTTTGTTTCGTTTTTCTTTTGTTGCAAAGAGTATCTGATAAGCACGTGTGCAATACAGAAGTTCAGAAGACAGAAAATGTGTTTGTTAGTTCTTCTCTGTTTATGTTCTTTGATTAGACTCTAGAATTACTGCGCCTTATACTTTCTATTTTGGCGATATAGTTAAGGCGTCTGCCCAGGATACAAAAAAACATTTTTTGATTAAATTTTGAGTTTTGTTCAGAAATTTATTAGAAATCCAAATTGCAATAAATGTTTTTCGATAAAAATTAAAAAATGGCAGCTGTATCTTGATCATAGCTAAACAAAACAAAATTCGAAACATTTTAAGATCTTTCTCTAGGTCATGGACTTTGGTTTCCACAAAACACATTCAAAAATCCGACCATGAAGCAGGAGGATAAGGAAAGGTTTTTTTCCTGCCTCCTTTGAACGGACATTACAGTTTTTTGAGCACTCTTTACTGCTTTGTAGATGTTATTGAATATTGTAACCAAATTTTACACATTTTTATACAAGTATCACGTTGCGCTTTAAACTTTTACAAATTCTTGCTCTTCTCCCTGCATTCCTTTTTCAAATTTTTAAAAACTCTTGTAAGTAAGAGACTTTGATAAAATTCAACATTTATTTTAATGTTTTAAAAGCCGTCGATCTTTATCTCTTTTTAAAAATTTTTTTTTTTCAGACTGCTGTTGAAAGCTTTGACTGTGACTGTGAACATGTGTCAATACCGCTGTGTCATACTAAATATTGGCCGCTAAATTTGTGGAAGAGTTCACTTGTTTACATTGCCACACACATTGCCGAATGGGTGTTGTTTGCTAGGCTCTATAAACTATTCACTAGAGACAAATCGGTGTAAGCCACATGCAAACAAAATATTTATTTTTGACGTATATTTTGAAGAACTATTTTCACACCGATAATGCACAACTTCTTGCAAATGTCCATGTGACTGTACCTTCGCCTGAAATGAAAGTTGTTCTGCCCAAATGGAAGAACACACATTAAAGTCATCTGTGAGACACATTTTTGACATGCATATTATATTCATTTAACGCACATTTCTGATTCCTTTTGGGAATTCCGAAAAACAGTCGGTAGATAGGATTCTAGTCATCACGATCACTTTTATGACGCATGCATTCTGTGGCCTTTCTATTTTTATGACACGCTTTAAGTGGATAGAACCCGTACACCAAGGCACTCTTTCCTTAAATTGATGTCATCTTCTGCTGTGCGTACATACATTTTTTTTAAGAAAATCGTAAAATCTTAAACGATCTTAGTAAAATTTGAGATGTCATCAGTGATGGCTTCTACAACGCGTTCTTTCACTCAAACAACCCGTAATGCGTAAGACATAAATTAATGACGGTAATTCCTCCGCGTACAGAAAAAATAAAGAAGAAAATAATGTTAATCGGTCAGTCCCTTCACCAGGTGACTGCAAAATATGTTAACTATGCGAAATTGTGCATTTGAGTTGAAAACGGCACAATGCAATATAAATGCCAATGGCACTGGTCAGCGAAAATTAAATATACTCAATGCTGTATACTTTCTTGATGAAAGATTTGCCACATATAGCACCTTTTTGCTGCGGTTTTGATAAACAAATGGGATGGCGGCTGCAGTTCACAAGGAACCCGTCTCGCATCCACTCATGCTGTTTATTTTCTTACGAGGGGTTTTCAAAAGTGAAAAATCACAAAATGGTATGAAGTGAAGGATATTTCAACAGAACTTGCGATGTTGTCTCATGTGGTTTGGCGAAAACTTGCAAAAGACCGATTGAGCGAAATCTTTCTTATATTTTAGATCAACTCACACATATTTGATTATTTACTTTAATCATTATGTCGTGCTTTTACGAGGATTTGTAAGAGAAAAAGGTGCAGACAAGAATTTTCAAAAATGGTAGGGAACAAATAAAAAGAATGTATACGAGATTAGAATTGATTAACCTGGTGAATCAATTGGAATCTCTGTGGAGTTGTGCACATTCAGTCCACTTTAAACCCCTAAGCGATGTTTGAACAAACACACATACTCGATGTTTGAGAGAGAAATGAGCAGGCTTGATCCTTAGAGTGTGAGTATGGTATGACGACAAGGAATATACGAGTATACGAGTAATATGATATATGAACATTTTGGGGATTGTGGCCGATGACGTTGATTTGAATCAAAATTTTGAAATAAAAACTTTAACATATTCGGGTTTAATTTCCTTTTACTTGTACGAAATATTAAAAAAACGAAGCGATTCATGAGCGAGTGTAACTTAAACTTTTCCATTTTTTGTAGAAATCAGTTAATTGCGTCAGGGTGTCAGGTTCCCTTAGAAATCCTTCCACCTTGAACGGATCACAAACCGCCACTGCCACACTCTGTAGCCTTCTTGCCTCTTGAGCCCAAAGAAAGCGGTTGAGATGAGTGTACTGGTGTTGTTGTTCCTATTTACCGCGGAGCCGAGGTAGACGAAGTCCTTAATAATTATAATAATAATTGTTGGTGATACAGTCCAAAGGGAGACCAGGGCCTAGCTTGCTCATCAACTTCTCGTGTTGTGCGCGCTACTGTTCCCTCACGAGTAGAAGGGACCTACAGTTTTTTGCCGACTCCGAACGGCGAAATTTGAGAAGCTTTCTTAGACAGTTATTACTCTTTGAGTGTTGTCAGCAGCTCGAAAGAGGTGGTGCCGTGAAAAATTCGAAAAATTGGTGTTGATCTGGGAGTCGAACTTGTACCCTTCGGCGTGTGAGCGTCGCACTCTACCCACTACGCCACGGCGACCACCGAACTAATCTGGCAACTGCCAGCTCTAAAGTTTGACATTTTTGAGGTTATACGTACTCAGAACGTTTTGACATACGAGCGCTATTTGGGTTTTGTTTACATTAGCTTAAAAGATTCATCTCGCCCAAAAAATTGAATTAAATCGTGAAAATGTTCGTGCGATTATTTTTTACAACTTTCAACGTCGATTAACTCAACAACAGTGCATCGATGAACTTAATTCAATTTTTGGCGATGAAGCTCTATCAAGGGCCAGTGTTTATCGATGGTATGGTGAATTCAATTGAGGTCGTAGTTCACTCCAAGACGAATTTCTTGAAGGTGGTAAAAAATCAGTTGTTGTTCCGGAAACCATTGATGCTGTGCGCCAACTGATATTGCAAGATCGTCATGTGACCTATCATGAAATTAAGACAACCTTAGGCATTAGTGGGATCAGCATACATTCAATATTGCATGAACATTTGATCGTAAAAAAATTTGTTCGCGTTGGATCCTACACAATTTTTCAATTTCTCAGAAAAAGGCTCGTGTCGATTGGTCGAAAGAAATGCTCCAAATATACGGTCGCTGTGCGCCGAAACACGTCTATGACATCGTGACAGGTGGTGAATCGTGGATTTACGCGTATGAGCCCGAAATTAAACAGAAGTCGACTGTATGGGTATTTCACAATGAGCCAAATCCAACAATAGTTGCTCGCGCATGAAGCACTTCTAAGCAAATGGTCCCCTTTTTTTCGGAAAAACTGGACATGTCGCAACCGTCCCACTAGAACAACGCAGAACAGTCAATTCTGAGTGGTACACAACCACTTGTTTGCCAGTCTTCCAAGAAATCAGGAAAACCAACCGCCGAAGACGGATCACTCTTCACCACGACAATGCGAGCTCTCACACATCGGCTCAAACAACTGCATTTTTGAGCACTCAAAACATCGATTTAATGAGTCATCCGCCGTATAGTCCTGACTTGGCACCGAATGACTTCTTTTTATTCCCGTACGTAAAAAATAAAATAAGAGGTCAACATTTTTCGAAACCTGAAGAAGCGGTTGATGCGTTCAGAATGCATGTTTTGGAGATACCTCAATCAGAGTGGCAGAAGTGCTTCGACAAACGCATGCAAAAGTGTATAGATCTTAATGGGGAATAGTTTGAAAAACAATAAAGCTATTTTTGATGATTAATATTTGTTTTTGTTCTCTAATCCCGAAATATAAATGGCAACCCTCGTAAAGATTTGAATGAACTGTTCCTAGTTGAAGGAAATGTGCGGAAGTGCTGCTTGAGTAGAGGTTTCAAGCGTAGTGATTGGACGAACAAATAATCTGTTTGGCAATGTTGTAGAAAGATCTAAAGGAATGACTTGATGTTATAATTTCTAATAATTAGGTGGCGCTTGATGTAATTGATGATGATGTAATTTAAAAGGCACGACCTAGATTGAAGTGGCGTACACAAGTGGAGAAGGACCTCAACCAACTTGGAGTGCGCAACTGGAGACAGCTGGCGAAAGATCGTGCTGGCTGGAGAAGCATGTTGGTTGAGGCCCAGGTCCACCCCGGACTGTAGCGCCACAAGAAGAAGAAGAAGAAGTAATATAAAAGGCAACTCTCTTACTGAATACACCTTTTTTTGTTTTGTCCACCGCATAATTTGAAGTGGGATTTGTCTCGTAGAAGACCTCCACTATGTTCACAAAAAAAATTACAAGTTGTCAAGCAGTAAATTCGCAGTTATAACGTTTAAACCTTGTATGAAACCTCCATTATTCAGCAAAGTGTTAGATTTTCAGGGCATAAAACTAAAAGTAAGTTCGTCTGAGCTGTTAGTGCGACGTTGATGTAGCATTAAAGGCACCGACTTTGATGAATAAGTTGTGAAATATGCCACATGGCGTTTCAAACATAAAAAGAGACAGGTATGCGAAAACATTTTAGCAGTTTAGTCACCGTATATAAATGCAACACGGTTTGCTTCCTGGAAGGGGATGTTTACTTTCCCTGCTTAATGGCAGTAAGCAGACAAACGATAATCACTTTATCACTTTTAAAGCCCAAAATTCTTGCAATGTTATAGTGCAAATAAACTTTTAAATAAAAAAGAAACTTAAAAGCACGTCAATTCACTGACTACGGGATGTCATAAAGTCTTATGTTAGCCGTCATAAAGTCTTCAGTTAGCTTACTACAAAGTAGTCTAAACTAAAACAACAAGACGTGCGTTTCCGTCGTCTCTCCAACGAATTCCCCCCGTATTGTTTTCTTCCAAACATTAGAAAAACCCCAAGCGAAGTCCTAAACCATTAACAATCGATCGAGGCTTTGTTCTTATCTTTCAACCTGCCCCCTAAAAAACCCATCTAGCAATTTCAGAAAAAATCCCAAAATAAGTAATTTTCCATTAGCTTCTCGTCAACTTTGACAAAAATTTTCAAACTAATCGAATTAAACCTAATCTAATCGCAAGCGGAATTGTATCAATTAGCGATAGGCAGTCACTAGTTCCCCAGCCGATTAGACAGAAAATCCCGTTCAATCGCACAAATGACGTTATTTCCCAAAATTTAGGAACTCTCCAGCCCACCTGCATCGCCTCTCAACTTCCCTAATTAGTAAAATTAAATCGGGCCGCAGAGCTCATCCGCCAAATCGAAGTGTTCAACGAAATCCAAAACCGCCGAGTGACACACATCGACAGCGGCACGCCGTCGTCAGATTATCGGATGATTGCTTTCTCAGCACATGGTCGGCAAAATTCGGCGGTCAGCGCCTCTCTATATGGCTTCCATCCACCAAAGCAGCACACAAAAAATGGCAAGTAAACATCCCGACTCCAGGCGGATTATTTACACTGGCATCTTCGATTTGACGTAATTTATTTTTGGTTTAGTCTAATTTAAGACGTTTTTACGAGGTTCCAACAACGGCAGGAGGTAGCAAACCCGCACACAAACAGCGCATGCAGGTTGCAAAGTTGTCGGTCGACCTGCGGGTGATTTTGAATTGCATTCTGATGGATTGGCTTGAGCAACGAGACGAACACATGCGCAAAACGCTTCCAGGAAATCATTCAGCAGCCCATTCGATTGTTTCGACGTGAGTCAGGTTTTTACGTTATCTTTCCACGCGTTTTCGGGCGGACTTTGGATGCAGGTATCGCAAATAGTTGGTCTGATTGTGTTTACCATTTGGACTTGTATTCGATTGATTTCGTTGACACCCCGGTGTCAGTCGACTGAATGTGGTGCCATCGACAGAAATCGAAATCGAAAGCGCTTCGATTTATTTTTAACCCGCGGGTTCAAGAGGGATTAAGAATGGCATTGCGAAACTGTTCTGTGTGAATTGCTGCCGACGAACTGCGAGCTCTGTGTATTTTTAGACAAATTCACACCTTTGACGGCGACACGCGAAGGGAACGATGTCCGCTGTTTGTGTTGTGTTACTGCCACTTATTCACTTATGAAAAGCAAATATTTGCCGCAGAGACAGCTTACAACACGGCGGGAGGAATGCAACATCAAATGTGCGGTGGGGTTGGACCACACACTCTTGATTTCACTTGTGACACACTTAGCGAGGCTGGATGTGAATAAACTGGATAGGCTTTTAGTTCCGTAGACCAGCGGAGTGGGTTTACTTTCACATGGCGATTAGTGGGGAAAGTCGTGTGTGTTCCCCATCCTCCTGTGCAATAGCCTCGGCAACAAGTGATGTCAACTCTGACCCAAGGTTAGGTTTACATCAGCGCTTAGTGCATCTGGCAGCAATCTGATGTCATCGAGAACCACAAACACAAGAGGGGAGTTCAGCGGAAGATTAGAGAGAAAAAGTTGCGTATGCGTTGTTTGCACATATGGGTGATTTATTGCCGTCAATTAGCTTTAATTGGCACAGAAGTTGTAAGCCGGGCTTCGGATAGTGTATTGTTTACTACTGGATGTCGTTTTTCCAGCTGCGAATTTTCATGTTTTCTGCAAAAGAAAACCAAAATATGACGAAAGTGCGAGAAGTTTTTGCTCTTTTTTAAACGGCAAATGGGATCTTCTTAACGCCTTTTTATAAAAATGAAGCTTAACTTGTCAGCTATCACACGAGCCAGAAACAAATAATGTTACCAGATATAGGAGTCTTCTACCGACAACCACAATTCAAATAAGTGTGACCAGGACTTTCGGAATATAGTAGCAAGATCTTATAATAATAATTGTTGGCGCGACAGTCCACAGGCGGGCCAGAGCCGAGCTTGCGCATCAACTACTCGTGTTGTGCGCGCTACTGTTCTCTCACGAGTAGAAGGGACCTACAGTTTTTTGCCGACTCCGAACGGCGAAATTTTAGAAGCTTTCTTAGACAGTTATTACTCTTTGAGTGTTGTCAGCTGCTCGAAAGAGGTGGAGCCGTGAATAATTCGAGGTTTTCAGCCGGAAATCGAACCTAGACCCTTTGGCGTGTGAGCGTCGCACTCTACCCACTACGCCACGGCGGCCACAGATCTTATTCATGCTTAAAACCAGTGAGTAAGTGTACGGCGCCTACAAGATCCTCTCTCCAGCATCGTTTGAGCGTGTTACGTTCCTATCAGTGTGGTTTCAGCCCAAGGAAGTCAACAATAGACCAGATCTTTACTTGGCGGCAAATTTTAGAAAAGACCCAAAAAGTACAGATCGATGCTCACTACTTTTTTGTCGATTTTGAGGTTGCATATGACAGTGTGCAAAGGGACGAGTTATACAGTGCCATGTCTAGCTTTGGTATTCCTACCAAACTCGTCAAATTGTGTAGAATGAACGCGGCTGCTCCGCTAAGGTCGGTAACGAACTCACCGAGACCTCCAATGTCAAAAAAAAAAGGAAATTAGTCAAGGCGACGCGCTATTTGACATAATTCTTAAGAAGATCCTGCGTAAATCTTGGCCATAAACCAGTTGTAAGTGTCAACTTCGTTCATTAACTAAGTGCCTCCAGTTCGTTGCTTAAAGTCTTCTTCCACATCTTTGACTGGGTTTATCTACCGACGAATAATTATTCTTCTGGCAAAGGCATGTTTCAGACAAGGCGACGCGCTGTCTTGTGTCTTCTTTAACATCATTCTTGAGAAGTTCGTGCGCAGCTTACAAATCAACACCAGATTCACGATTTTCCAAAAGCCAACTCAATTTTTAGGTTACGTTGACGACATAGATGTGATTGTATGAACACAGCGAGCCGTCAATGAGGCCTTTGCTAGCATTGAAGTGGAAAAGGGCTTAAGTGGGTCTAATGGTTAATGAGGGCAAAACAAGGTACATGCTGTCAACAAGGAAGGACACACAACATTAATGTAACGGACAGATCGTCACAGTAGGCAGTAAGAACTTCGAGGTAGTATGAATTCGTCCACCCCGGGTCCGTAATAAATAGGGACAACAAAAAAAGTACCAAAATCAAACGCAGGATCACTCTTGTCAATTGGTGCTTCTTCGAATTTTGGAGGAAATTGAGTAGGAGAGGCGTCTTTTAAAAGACTAAGCTGGCTTTGTACAACAGCTTGATCATCCCAGTCCTGCTTTATGGCGCGGAAGCCTGGAAGTTACTAAAAAAAGACGAGAAAGCCTTCAGTCTTATCGAGAGAAAAGTTCGGCGTGTGATTTTTGCTCATGTTTGTCTTGATGGCATCTGGAGGAAAAGCTTTAACAAAGAACGGGCTGTATAATGACATGCGCCTAATCAAGTGTCGTCAGATATAACGATTTAGATGGCTGTCCCGTATAGAGAGTATGGACACCACTGCTTCGGCCGGAAAAGTCTTCAAATTCGAGCCATTGGGACAACGCAATAGAGGACGGCCTAAGGTAAGGTGGCGCATATAAGAGGAAAAGGACATCAACCAAGTTGAGGTGCGCGACAAGGGGCATCTGCCAAGAGATCGCGGTGGCTGGAGAGGCAAGTTGGTTGAGGCCCAGATCCACCCTGGACTGTAGCACCGCACAAAGGAGAAGAAGATGAACGGCACAGATCTGGCTTAAGTGGAAATCGTTCTCATAAAGGACGCCTTCATTTTCACGGATAACGAAGCGATTTTTCAGCTTTAACTAAGCTGCAAAACTGTCAATGATTGCCAACATGGCTGGTTGCCAAGAGATCCTAGAAAACGTTGTTGCTAATGATTTTGCCCAAAATGTGCTGCCTCTGCTACAGGAACCTGCCGACACTCGCGTGCGTCCTTCCACATGCTCATCTATGCTACACCTAAACTTAAAATGAGCCAAAGACCGAACTCCTGTGGTATCTCAAGAGAAATCTGGCCACTTCACGCTTGGAAATGTATTAGGCAGCTCATTTTGCTCAAAATTCGGGATATTACTGAACGATGTTAGAATTATTTGAGTGTGCATTCCAGAAGGCTGTTTGGCCGCAGCTTTGCAGTTAAATTTGCAGAAATTATAATTTTAACAGATTTATAAAATTCTGCGAGTTCTCGTTAAGTTAACCAGTATCCTCGTTTCTGACAATAAGATTCTGATCAGATAGCAGAGCAAAACTTTTCAGAATTACAAAATATTCCCGACAGTCCCCGCGAGTAGCCCGAGCAGTAAACATCTCAATCCGATGTCCACTTCCTAGAATCGTTCTGTTCTGTAACAATTACTCTTTTGAAAAATTCCGCCACTGATCGAAATTGATTTACAAACAACACGCGAAGCCAATAAATCCAAGACCGTCACTCATTACAAACCAATCTCCGTCAGATCAAAGTCGCGCCACTCCGCAGAAGTGCTCAGATGACAAACACTGCGGCCGAGGTTCATCAAAACAACTGTCGTTTACAGATATTAGCCAATGACATCGATAAAGCTCCGAAGTGACACTTTGTTTCTACGTCTTTACGACAGTACGTCCATTCAAGTTCGTCGAGTCATAAAGATTTTATCTCCCGCCGGCGGACTTGCAAGAGCAGATCTCGCTGTGGACGTGTTCACAATAATCCAATGACACAACAGCAACGTACTCAGCGCGGAAAAACCTCTGCCGAGTGTAAGGGTTGAGGAATTACACTTTCCACAGAACTGGTGTGGCTTATCGTGTAGCAGCAATCACGTCATATTTTTTTATTTGGTCTAACACATGCCCGCTGCGGTCGAAAGCAAGTCGCAGTAGCATTTACATCTTAATTTACAGCCGCTTTCACCAGACGAAATCAAAAGTGCTGCACTTGCCCACTGCCACCGTGCGCCGTTATTAGACTCTCTTGCGGCGGCTTCTGGTGCACATACGATGCAAAACTTTCACAATGACCGACTTGCAACGGCCCACTGTATGGGAAACAAAACCTGCACTGTGCGGACCGGGGTAGAGCGTTAGGCACACATATCCCGTGTCTCAGTCGGTCGCCTCGCTGTAATGCAAATGAGGTCGGGGCAGATTATTCGATCTGTCTAATCATCAAGCACGTGTTGTGGCCTCCCCAGTCGCTGTGCTGCGGTGACTCTGTGTTGGCATCAATTACGCCCGGGCCAGTGAGTGTGCGACTTTTTCTAGCCCTCCCGTAAATCAGTGTGTTTGCGATCTATCATTGACATTTCAACTTCAAACAATTTGCTCAGCTTTTATTTTTGCGTAATCCCCACACACGGCGAACCTGCGCGATAAAGGTTCAAAGCAGCGCGCGCACATCACCCCGGGAGTCTTAAGCTCTCACCACCTGGCCGCTTGAGAAACGAGAAAATTACGGCGAACGCGCGATGATTGCCGTGAGTGACTGGGCGAGTTAGGACTGTTCGCTGATTGCTGGGCGTTTCTTGTTTATGGGATGAGGACGCGCAATCGGCTGCTAATTAGCGGCTAACTTTATGGGATGACCTTATCGGCATGAGCTGCGAAAATTGCTTCCCCGTATCGGTTCAAATTGAATTACGCACAGGCCATGGGGGTGGACGTAACACTTGGAGTCACTCAGCAGCGTTTCTGTTGAACGTAAATTATCGCCACCTTGTGATTAACGAGCATGTGCCGGAGCTGCGAAAAGGCTTAAGAAAACAATTAGAATTTCTGTCAATGCCAGAGCTCCAATCGGCGCAGCTGCAGCTGATGACAGGTTAAGTGAGCGACTTGTAGAGACTTTGGGTTGATAATGTTGTGGATTAAATTCCACACTGGTGGCACAGATAGCTGATTCGTCGACGTTTGTGTCGATATCTTGAACTTTGGCCGTGAAATTCACAAGGTTCTGATTGCGAAAGCAGAGGAATTGCGTTATCTTTTTGGCGTTTAAATAGTAATCTTTCGAAGCGTGAAATAATTATTTCTGGATTCGATCTTTCGAGTATTCATGCAAAATTCAAGTGATTGCCTGATTTGTCTAGAATGGAGCGGGTGTCACAGAGCGTGTGTCAAAACAACGCGATATTGAGTTGTACAAACAGGAGATATAAATGTTTCCGATTTGAAGCTTTATCTCTATCGATTCGTTTAAAGGAAATTTGTTTGTTTTGTGGGAAGGGGAATTTAAAACGATTGTGCTACAATCTTGTGTCTAAATCTGTATTTTTATCATTGGCCAGTCGATGAGTCGTAGTAAGGAGTGGTTTAAGGAATGGTTTAAGTTTAAAAAAAAATTCTCAGCAGAATCATTGCCAGACTCGATGTTCGACAACATGGGGCATAACTGTCGGAACTCCCTTCTTGTGTGAAGGAAGAACGTTCTTTGTTTCATGCGTTTCGACTGCGCCTTGGATAGGTTCAAGTCTGATGCTGAAGTTTTGCATAATTCTGTACATAGACGTGGTTGGACGAACACAGCGAGCCATCAATGAAGCCTATTGAAGCAGATGGGAATGCTGTCAAGGAAGGACACACAACATCGATGTCTCGGACAGATCTTCACAGTAGGCAGTAAAAACTTCGAGGTAATATGAATTCGTCCACCCCGGGTCCGCGGTAAGCCGGGACAACAACATAAGTACCGAAATCAAGCGCAGGATCACTCTTGTCAATTGCTGCTTCTTCGAATTTTGGGGGAAATTGAGGAGAGACCTCTCTTGAAAGACCAAGCCGGCTTTGTATAATGGCTTGAGCATCCCAGTCCTGCGAAAGTTACTAAAAGAAGATGAGAAGGGCTTAGTTCGGCGTGCGATTTTTTAACCATGCTTGCCCTGATGGCATCTGGAGAAAAAGATTCAGAAACGAACGGGTTGTATAGCGACATGCGCCTGGTCAAGCGTCTTCAGATACAACAACAAATGGCTGCTACGTGTGTAGAGAGTATGGATACCACGGCTCCGGCCCGAAAAGTCTTCGAATTCGAGCAATTGGGACAACGCAACAGAGGACGGCTTATGGTTGTGCCTGCTTCATAATAATAATAATTGCATGGTGCAACAATCTACATAGGAACCAGGGCCTAGTTTGCTCATAAACTACTCATGTTGTGCACGCTACTGTTCTCTCACTAATAGAAGGGATCTACAGTTTTTTGCCGACTCCGAATAACGAAGTTTAAGAAAATTTTTCTTAGACAGTCAATATTCTTCGAGTGTTATCAGCAGCTCAAAAGAGGAGGTGCCGTGAAAAATTCGAGGTGTTCAACCGGGAATCGAACATTGACCTTCGGCGTATGAGCGTCGCATTCTACCCTCACGAGTCAACTTCAGTCCTTTCCTGTCGACAATACCATCAACTTTTCATATTTCTTCCTTGCACCCTATTCGGCTGTAGAACTGGGCACAAAACCGACCTTGACACATTACAGACAAACAATAGAAACGAATTGCTTCGAAAATTTAATTCAGTCTACAGTCAATTCCCTTGACTGGATTTATTCAGATTCCAAATAATATTCGTAAGATCTGAGACCAAAACCAAAGACCTTTAAGGCAATATGACGGCTACCAGACCCAGTTGTTGATGGAACCTGACTAGTAGTGACAGGACCCATGGAACTTCGGTTCCAACCGGACCATGCGATAAGCGCCTTGTGAGAGTATCGTGGTGGCTGTGGTTTAAAGCCCAAAATCGCGGGCAGAGTCGAGGTTATTGTACTGTGATGACTGGTCTACCCTTTTGTTCACCCAGAACTCGCTGGGCAGCGAGGGAACTTTTCGGGTTCAGTGTTGAGCTGTATTCTGAACCGTGTGCTGTGACCAGAGAGCGGCATTGGTTTTAGAAAGATCTTGCTCCCAACCAGAGTGGGCAGATTTTCCCTCAAGCATGGTCTGAATTTGGTACTTGGGTAACTAAGGCAGCTAGTCTTGAGTTATCTACGACTCTTGGGAAAATGGACCAAGTGATATAAGCCATTCATTGCAGGCGATCATGTACAAACAAAACCCACATCTGTCACTTGAGCGTTTTCAATACCAGGCCAGGCATTCCACATAGAAGTCGTTGCAACAAAAAAAATTCTTCAATCGATATGGCATCACGTCCCACCAAATTGGAATACCCATATATTGAAAATCGGACATCACTTCATCGCGACCACATATTCAAAGTTGGCTAAAACACTGCGATGTGGCCGCCGTGGCGTAGTGGGTAGAGTGCGACGCTCACACGCCGAAGGGTCTGGTTTGGATTTCCGGCTGAACACCTCGAATTTTTCACGGCACCACCTTTTTCGCGCTGCTGACAACACTCAAAGAGTAATAACTGTCTAAGAAAGCTTCTCAAATTTCGCCGTTCGGTGTCGGCAAAAAACTGTAGCTCCCTTCTACTCGTGAGAGAACAGTAGCGTGCACTACACGAGTAGTTGATGAGCAAGCTAGGCCCTGGTCCCCCTTTGGACTGTCGCGCCAACAATTATTATTATTAAAACACTACGATATGTCTAAACTTCTTAAAGCCTCTTCTGATTTGCAATAAACTTCATTATTTTATAGATCGCATGCATAATTGTGCTGATCAGCTACAGTGTTTCTTTCTCATCCAAGCATCTTCAGAAACCGTTGATAAGACTTCGTTACCTGCTCTCTTCTTCACTAATTGAGCAATCTTGACCTGAGGCGTCAGATCCGCAACGAATTCACCGCAAGCCGCACAGTTGATAAAGGGTCGTTTTTTAAAAGCTATAGGAAAGCTTTTCAAACAAAAAACACATAAAATTCAACAAAATTTGTCAAATCTTTATTTGAATCAATAGTACGGTCCATATAATTTAATGTTTGAAGATTATTTCATACAAATTTCGATCTTGACTGCGCCTCACATGGCCCATCCACTTAGTCCTATTTTGGCATACTATTTCCAACATTTCGGCCGGTATCTTACGAATAAATGATTCAATGTCTTTCAATGCGCCAATTGAAGCGGGCTTGTCTGTATAGACATGAGCTATAACATTGCCTCACAAAAAATAGTCTAAAGGCGTTAAATCACACGATCTAGGCGGCCAATCGACCGGTCCCGAACGTGAAATAAAATGTTCACCGAACTCGCCTCTCAATAAGTCCATTGTTGCGCGTGTTGTGTGGCATATGGCACCCTCTTGTTGAAACCACATGTCATGCAAGTCAAGCTCTTGCATTTTGGGCAAAAGAAAGTTGGATATCATCGCACGGTAGCGCTCACCATTCACATTTACGTTACGATTCCCATCATCTTTGAAGAAGTACGGTCCAATGATGCCACCAAACCATAAACCGCACCAAACTGTGACTTTTTCTGGATGCATTGGTAGATCTTGCAATGATTCTGGCTGATATTCACGCCAAAATCGACAATTTTGCTTATTTACGTACCAAAAATGCTATATACTTTTATAAATTAAAAATCCTCACTTTCAAATGACAACCAAATACTTTTGCATAAAGTTATTTTGCAGACAACTTTGTTGTTCGGCTGTCAAATGGCCGCCCATCCGGAAGATTGCAAATATAGCGAAACAAAATACTAAAAATGATGCTTAACCTCACCTGACACAACTCTACCAGTGATTTCCACAACAGAGCTAATACTGAATTGACCATTTTTGACCATAAAATGGAAGAAGCGCGCGATAAACTTTCTTAACAGAGCACATATTTTGATAATAAAATTCAACAATTTGCAAGCGTTGTTCGTTCGTTAATCATGGTTAAATTACAGACCAAACTGAAGACGTTTGACAGTGAAACAAAACACGAAACGAACGTAAGCTGTTTAAACCAGTGTTGCCAAAGCGATAATAGCTAAAAAATCACCCTTTATTAAGGATGATTACCTTTGATACCTCACAAGAGTTGCCAGTTTTTAATAGACCTTGCTTCTAGCAGGGGTGCTGTTTGAAAACACGTGTTTGAATAAATATTGCCGTTAGGTTACGTGTGGCAAATTAAGAACATCGATATAATAGTAATAATAATTAATAATTGTCGGCGCTACAGTCCAAAGGGGGACCAGGGCCTAGCTTGCTCATCAACTGCTCGCGTTGTGCGCGCTACTGTTCTCTCACGAGTAGAAAGAACCTACAGTTTTTTGCCGACTCCGAACGGCGAAATTTGAGAAGCTTTCTTAGGCAGTTATTACTCTTTGAGTGTTGTCAGCAACTGGAAGGAGGTGGTGCCGTGAAAACATTCCAGGTGTTTAGCTGGGAGTCGAACCTAGACCCTTCGGCGCGTGAGCGTCGCACTCTACCCACTACGCCACGGAGGCCACATCGATATAATCTATATTACTCGGAATGCGCTTTTATTTAGTGCAAAGCGTATGTTTGAACAGAATAAACCGAGATATATGTGTAAAAATTGCTGTAATTAATGTTTTGAAGTCGACGGCAAACAGAAAGCTGCTTGATTGGTGGTTAGAGTTAGAATATCCTTTAAAGCGGACACAAAATCTATTTCTTCATCTTCTAAATGTGGATTTACAACAATTCTTTATCATCTCTATCGTGGACATACTGTGGCAGTATTTAATATAATGGAGTCGTACTTTATAAAGAAATATTTTTCTCCCTATTGAAAAAAAAAACTTCTTTCAATTCTTCTTCTTTCAATTCCTTCAAAGGAGCGAATAGAGAAGATGCAATTTTTGAGCACATGTTCTGCATCAAGATATGAGTGTAGAGCAGCGCGGAAGCAGCACTGCTCACTCACAGCGAATGGACAACAAACCTCCAGTAAAGAGCGTCTTTAAGGAAGAACACTTAATACGTGATTAAGAACAAGGGAAACCAATGAATTCATTTGCAAGTAGCATCTTATTTCGAATTGCGGACTTCCATGCATTGTCGAGATATAAACTTCTCCCTTCATACGATAGAAATGGAAGACCTTCTCTTTGTAGCAAGGGTCCATCACAAGAGGAACATACGAAGGTTGCCTTATATATTTCGCGATTGGGCAGCCCTAGTGTTGCTATCTGGCAACTGTCAGCTCTATCGTAAAGTTTGACATTTTTGAGGTTATACGTACTCAGAACGTTTTGACATATGAGCGCTATTTTTGTTGTTTACAGTAACTTAAAAAATTCACCTCGCCCAAAAGTGGAATTAAAAATAGTGATTATTTTTTACAACTTTCGACGTGGATTAACTCAACAACTGCGCATCGATGAACTAAATTCAATTTTTGGCGATGAGCTCCATCAAGGACCTGTGTTTATCGATGGTATGGTGAATTCAACCGAGGTCGTAGTTCACTCCAAGACGAATTTCTTGAAGGTCGTCCAAAATCAGCTGTTGTTTCGGAAACCATTGTTGCTGTGCGCCAACTGATATTGCAAGATTGTCATGTGACCTATCGTGAGATTGAGACAACCTTAGGCATTAGTGGGACCAGCATACATTCAATATTGCATGAACATTTAACCGTCAAAAAAATGTATTCGCTTTGAATCCCACAGAATTTCAAAAAGGCTCGTGTCGATTGCTCCAAAGAAATGCTCCAAAAATACGATCGCTGCGCGTCGAAACACGTCTATGACATCGTGACGGGTGATAATCATGGATTCGACTGTATGGGTGTTTCAAATTGAGCCAAATACAACAAAAGTTGCTCGCCCACGAAGCACTTCCAAGCAAATAGTCGCCTGTTTTTTCGGAAAAGTGGACATGTCGCAACCGTACCACTAGAACAGCGCAGAGCAGTCAATTCTGAGTGGCACACAACCATTTGTTTGCAAGTTGTCTCCCAAAAAGTCAGGAAAACCAACCGCCGAAGGCGGATCACTCTTCACCACGACAATGCGAGCTCTCACACATCAACAACTGCATTTTTGAGCACTCAAAACATCGATTTGATGAGTCATCCGCCGTATAGTCCTGACTTGGCGCCGAATGACTTCTTTTTATTCCCGTACGTAAAAAATAAAATGAGAGGTCCGTTTTTCGACATCTGAAGAAGCGGTTGATGCGTTCAGAATGCATGTTTTGGAGATATTTCAATCAGAGTGGCAAAAGTGCTTCGACAATTGGTTCAAACGCATGCTAAGTGTATAGATCTTCATGGGGAATATTTTGAAAAACAATAAAGCTATTTTTGATGATTAATATTTGTTTTTGTTCTCTAATCCCGAAATATAAAAGCCAAACCTCGTACAACAAATTAATATCCAACTGAGTCTGTTTAGCTCCAACCTTTCGAAACCCATCTTTTTCATCCTAATGATGGCTGGTTCGTCAAGCCTTATGGTAATGTGAAGGTATTCAAAAGTGTCAGAATGCTGACAGCGTATTGTGGGTTGAAACTCTCGTTGCATTTGCTGCACATAGACTTTTGTACTTTTTTGTTGGCGCTTCTCACTATTCAGCAGATAAATTTTAACGTTTCCCTAAAACTGTTACCTTCATACTTCTAGTCGTAGATTACTTCACAAACATTTTCCATTCAAAATTTTTCAAAATTAACGCTTGTGTTGTTGTGTTGTCCAAAGCGTATGGCTCACGTAAAGGTATCGCGCTTGTCAGTGTAAATGTGGACGGTGTGGGTTGAGATCTTTATTTGAACGTATTTTCTAAGGAAAGATTACCGATTAGAGCAATCGTATCCGAGGAATGAATACGATAAGATTGACTATAATTGGGTGAAGGGTGTTCCAAAAGTCAAAAATGATTTCAAAAACTCGTAAACTGAACAAGAGTATTCGTTGTCCTCGTTGAGGCAGTTATTTAAAGCCAATATTTCAAAAACTTCAAAAACTTTCAAAAACTTTCAAACTGAACAAGAGTATCCGTTGACTGCATCCTAAATAATTTTAAGGCCCTCGTTGAGGCAGTTATTTGCAGCCAATACTTTGACGCGAACTGAAAAAGGAACCGGAAACGAAAACTTTATTGCGACGGGATTGAAAATAGTATGTTTCTTTGTGTAGAAACGTGTTTACTGATATTTTTTTAAAAATCCCAACTTCGAAAAACTAACTGGCTTTAAAGCGTGTCTCTTGCAATCAATGATTAGAAAAAATTAAGAAGACGTACTAGTTTGCTGGTGATGTTGAAATAAATTCAAGGACTTTTTCAACCATGTTCTAGGATTATCCTTTATTGCATTTATCGAAGTATTTAATAATAATTTTTAATAATTGTTGGCGCGATAATCCACAGAGATACCAAGGCCTAGCTTGCTCATCAACTACTCGTGTTGTGCGCTCTACTGTTCTCTCACGAGTAGAAGGGACCTACAGTTTTTTGCCGACTCCGAACGGCGAAATTTGAGAAGCTTTCTTAGACAGTTATTACTCTTTGAGTGTTGTCAGCAGCTCGAAAGAGGTGGTGCCGTGAAAAATTCGAGGTGTTCAGCCGGGAATCGAGACTGGACCCTTCGGCGTGTGAGCTTCGCATTCTACCCACGGCCACGTTTGAAGTATTTAGAGTTCAAAAATAACAAAACTGAATTGAAAATAACACCGATTTCTCCTTTTTTAAAATAACATATTTGACAGCATTTCAATGCAAAAAGTTAACAACAAGATCGAATGGAGAAAGTGTACATTCATCGAGCTGCAGCAAAATGGCAAAAATTTGTTACACTTGTTGTTGTCACATAGTCATGCAATCACAAACATTTCAGTTCCTGGACAGGACTATATCACTTCAAGTCTGCACGTCACGTCAATTCACAATTTTCGCCATTCTGGCATTATATTGAAAAACGCTTCAATTTTCAAGGTTCATTGATTGTCGTAAAACCAAACACGCGATGTGGCCGTAATGCCACCAGTAACACACGGCCGCGTCTAGTTAAATGTCAAAAACGCAAAACTAAGCCCCCAACGTCGTTCGTACCGAGATCGGCTCCAAAGATTCCACAAATCACAACCTACACTCGCCCGAATCTCTATTTCGAAGGTTAACTGCTTCGCAGAATAACTTACGAATCGGTCGACTCCACTCTTAATTACATTTAATTACGGAGAACTATCCAAGTGAAAGCAATGTCCGGAATCATTAGCTGGCTCCAAGGAACCGACTCGTTTATCGTTTCCAATTATAAATTCATGGCTGGCTTGTCGCCCTTTTGCGCAGAGCTCAGTAGAGGAAGTGGCAAAAAAATTCCCTTTCCAAAGAATCAATGAAGCTATCGATCACATTCCATTCAGGGGCGTTGATATCAGATCCAACTACAGCAAGCATGTCGTTACAGCACAATTCACGCGAACGTTCAGCAAACAATCAAGTGCGTTAAGAGTAGCAGCGATGTATCAAAACAAACCCCGAGGGTCGCGAATTGCGGCTCCCTGGCGTGACTAGAGACGAAAGCAAGCGCGAACCTCAGTCCCTTCCGCTTCGCCCGTCGTCACCGCATAATTCCGCACACGATCGGCGACTCTCCTGACTCGCCTATAAGCGACAACAGAAACTCCGCCGAGTCAGCGAAACATAAGAGCATGTGTATGCCCGCCGATGTCGGAGACCCCACTTGCCTGCGCGGAGCGGAAATGTAGCGCTCGGCGAACTAAACGAAAGAGGAGAGGCACGCAGAGTAATTAGAAAAAAGGCCGCATTTTGATTGACAGCGGAGGTGGAGGTGATCACTTTAAAACCCACGCAAGCCCGCCCAAACCCGACCTGCACTCACCTTCGGCACGTAGCAATACATGAACTTGTGCTCGGGATCCACGATCATGTGCTCCATTTGCTCCTCGGTGAGGTCCTCTGCCGTCTGGCCGCCGTAGTCCATGGACTCGCACATCTTCTGCAGGTACTCCTGACGCTGAATGTTTATGGTCTGAGTCAGTTCCAGGCCGTGTTTGGTGATCTTGACGTTGTTGTTGTTGCCATCTTCGAAGCACACCACACCTGAGTGGAGTGCCAACACAAGGATTACGGCGCAGGTAATCCCCTTGCGCGGGATCATCGTTCCGGGACAAATCGCCTGTCAGATAGTGTCGAACCGATCAAGAGACTTGCGAGATACGCGCTGAACATTGATTCTAGCTTCGTTGCCTCCGCCGACCGAAGTAGTTTTCACGCTTGACGAAACGCAGCACCGACTTGTGACCGATGCCGAAGTCGCTCAACAACTGACGACCGTCTGCGTCGGGCAGTGGAGTTGGTGGCGTCGCCGCTGCCGTCAGTTGCTCTGAGCCGTGCGCTTTACAAAGGGCGTACGCTCTCCAGAGGAAACGCCACGACGGGTTAGTACGATGCGGTCGCTCTGCACGAGCTGGTGCGGCCGCTACCAAGTCGCCACTTCGCCGTGGAGGTGTGTCCGTTGAGCTTTTCGTAACTGTAGCTTTCTCTCGATCGCTGAACGCCTGGCTGTGCTGGGGCTGGTTCTGCGAAGGGGCTTTGCGCTGCTGAAGCAAATTGGCTGTACGTTCGATGGCTCTCTTGAGGTTCGCAATCGTCGGATTCGGTTGATGTAGCTGCAAAAGAGAGAAACCGGAGAGAGAGAGAGAGAGAGAGAGAGATTATAAATGAGAGCTGTATTCTGTGGACACATGTGCTGTGGTGAGTGATCTGATGTGGCGGCTGTGGCTGGGGAAGGGACTATGCTTCGAAAGAAATGTGATACGGTCGCAGTGCATGTTCATCGAATTAGCTCGTCGACCTTGGACTTGTACGCCGGTCGACCAAAAATGTCTGGCGTCTGCGGATTTACAGATCAATCGATCCGTCGCATGAAAAATGGGAAAACCTTGGGTTATCCCAAATTAATTCCCGTATCGGATTAGTCCTAATTTGCATATCACACGCTTTAGTGGAATTGAACGTTTGTATGGCAGCGGCGGCGCAGTTGGATATTCTACATCATGAGGTGGGAATTGTTGCTCATGTCACCACGGGAAGACGTGCTTATCAACATTTCAGTTTCAGATAAGCGAAACAACAGAACGGTCGATTGCTGAGTACGCGGAAACACACTGCTTCGTTGATAACTTCCGAACCTTCCACAATAACAGAGAAGCAGATCGGAATAGAGGTTCACGGTCAGGTTTCAGGGGGAGCCAAGGGGAGTTGTGCGAAGATTTCTTGGAAAATTTTGATAGGCGAAGCTCAAAATGTGACGAAAACAACTTTATAAAAAACAATTTGAGTAATATTTTAAATTTGGATTGTGATAGATTGTGAGAATATTCCTCTAGCAAAAAATAGAAATCCGACGAAACCGTTGACTTGTGATTTTGCAGTGGAATCTGTCACTGATTTCGCAATTAATCACAATCACAATGCCTAAAGACTCTTACTGCGAGGGTTGCCTTCTATATTTCGGGATTAGAGAACAAAAACAAATATAACTCATCGAAAATAGCTTTATTGTTTTTTCAAAATATTACCCATTAAGATCTATACACTTTAGCATACGTTTAAACCAATTGTCAAAGCCGTTTTGCCACTCTGATTGAGGTATCTCCAAAACATGCATTCTGAACGCATCAACCGCTTCTTCAGGTGTCGAAAAACGTTGACCTCTCATATTACTTTTTACGTACGGGAATAAAATGAAGTCATTCGGTGCCAAGTCAGGACTATACTCGTACGGCGGATGACTCATCAAATCGATGTTTTGAGTGCTCAAAAATGCAGTTGTTTGAGCCGATGTGTGAGAGCTCACATTGTCGTGGTGAAGAGTGAACCGTCCTCCGCGGTTGGGTTTCCTGATATCTTGAAAGACAACTGGCAAACAAATGGTTGTGTACCACTCAGAATTGACTGCTCTGCGCTGTTCTAGTGGTACGGTTGCGACATGTCCGCTTTTCCGAAAAAACAGGCGACTATTTGCTTGGAAGTGCTTCGTGGGCGAGCAACTTTTATTGGATTTGCCTCAATTTGAAATACCCTTACAGTCGTTTACTGTTTACTTTCAGGCTCATACGCGTAAATCCACGATTCACCACCCCCATTGAAAATCTTTGGACAGATGTTAGGAAAGCTGTTTTTAAAGCTAAACCAAAAATTACACTACAGCTATGGGAAGCTGTGCAGGCTGCGTGGAGGGATATTCCAATTCGGCGATATCAGGCACTAATCGACTCTATGCCACGACGTTGTGTCGCTGTGTTCAAAAGTAAGGGTTATAAGACGAAGTACTAGAACAGTAGTATAAATAAAAAAAATAAAAACCGTACTATTCCACTAAATTTTGCATTTTATTTACGACGTCTTACTTGTGGTGCTATTATTTTGCACACCAAAATTTCGGTTTCATTTCGTATAACGGGAATTTTCTTGTCTTAAAATGCATCTTCGCTTATCTCGTTTTTTGCATTTTATAACTGATACCCAACAGATGTCCTACAATAAATATCGTGTCTTTACATGAGAATGGAGAAAGAAATTACCATCCAAAGTGCAGACCTCAACGTTGTGCTATTTTTTTGCACAGAGCTGTACATGTTTCGAAGCAGCGCGATCGTATTTTTGGAGCATTTCTTTCGTCCAATCGACACGAGCCATTTTTGAGCGATTGACAAATCTTGAGGGATCCAACGCGAACAAATTTTTTTGACGATCAAATGTTCATGCAATATTGAATGTATGCTGGTCCCACTAATGCCTTAAGTTGTCTCAATCGTTACATGACGATCTTGCAATATCAGTTGGCGCACAGGATCAATGGTTTCCAGAACAACAACTGATTTTGGACGACCTTCACGAAATCCGTCTTGGAGTGAACTACGACCTCGGTTGAAATCACTATATCATCGATAAACACAGGTCCTTTATAGAGCTTCATCGCCAAAAATTGAATTAAGTTCATCGATGCACTGTTGTTGAGTTTATCCACGTCGAACATTGTAAATAATAATTACACGAAAAATTTCACGATTTAATTCAATTTTTTGGGCGAGATGAATCTTTGAAGCTACTGTAAACAAAACCCAAATAGTGCTCGTATGTCAAAACGTTCTGAGTAGGTACAACCTCAAAAATGTCAAACTTTACGATCGAGCTGGCAGTTGCCAGATAGCAACACTAAGGCTGTAATAATATAAGGAATATAAAAGGAAACCTTCGTAGTTAAACGGCGTCAAGTCGAATATGCATTTCAATTCGCGGGTGGGTAACGGCGAAGTATGCGTATATTCGACGTGTCTTTCAACAAATCAATTCTGGAATGAGCTGTGTCATATGTAGCGCAGTGTCACTCTCCATGGTCAATATGCATAGGAATCAGACAGATCTGCTTTTTGAATATCGCGTTTCGTTTATTCTCTGGATGAATTTAAATACATATATTAGAAATAATTACAAAAGATAAGAAGAACTAACCCTTCTTAAGCAATTCCTTCGCTCAAGTTCCGATTCCAAAGACAAATAAAAATGGTTTCTTTGCCGGATTGCTGAGATCTGTTGTCGGAATACTTTAAAGTTTTATTTCACCCAGTTTAAATTTTCAGTTTGACAAATACCTTTGTTTGTTTTCGGATCGGCAACTGAGTCGAAGTTAAGGGTCCGGCATATAGAATACTTTATTAGCGTCAGCGCCAGCAATACTTTGACAGATATATAGAAATACATGTATTCTTATGGGAGGTGGCCTATAGACCAACGTTGCCGCTCACGCGACGGATGTAGTAGCTCAACTTTGTACTTTTCTCTTTACGTCAGTGTTGACAATCGACACATTGTGACATTTCAGGAGACTTTTTTTTTTAAATTAAAGTTTGTTAGAGTTGTGTTGGCTGAATACTGAATAGTTTATAAAACATTTCCTTTTTATTCTCAAAGCCGTAAAAATTATTCCGGATCGTCATTGTATGGTTTTTCAAAATTTCACGCTAAGAAACCATGCACATCTCGAGTTAGGATCCAAAATCGACAGTGTCTGTTTTTGGTATTAATATATTCTTTAAGTTCGAGCAGAACCACATTAGTTAGTCCAGTAACTCGTCTGGAGGCATTTTAGCAAAATAAATATCATTATATCTACAGTATAACCAAAACAAATTTAATTTAAAGCTACTGTTCAACGAAATCAGTTGAGCGTTGAAGTATTCATTGTGTTACCCCCTTCTTCAGATACTTCACCGTCAACGGATACTTTGCCGCTACAAAGTATTCTATCTGCCGGAGCCCTTACACCTTGAACACATTATAAATTCAATGACACGCCGTCTTGTTGAAACCAAACTCTCGTACATCTTTTTCTTCTTCTTTTTCTTGTGGCGCTGCAATCCGGGGTGGACCTGGGCCTCAACCAACATGCCTCCAACTCCTGCACATAACGCCTGTTTAATCCATGAACTAAAAAGTCAGTAATCATGGCTTTATAGCAGTCAACATTGCCAGCATTGTTTTAAAACAAATGCAAATTATTTCAGTTTTGTCAGTTTCTGCTAATGTAAGGGTGTTTCAAAATACAGGGGATCATTACATCACTCCAAGTAGATCCATTCTGTTTATTGAAGTAAACAAAATTCGCTTATGAAAAATGGGATGGGATGGGATGGGTTTTAGACCCATTCGCAGAATCTATGCCTTGCTAGGTCTGTTCACGTGAAAATGCTAAATCAAACTAAGAATAAATCACTTGGCAGGTGACAAAATGGCTGCCACTTAAAACAGTGTTGTCAATTTAAGCTTCTTCATCGCTTAAAAACACATTAGCAGAGACCAATAGGGAGACAGTCAACTCCCTCGTCTCCCGCCCTTGAATTCATTTTGACAGCGTTTTTTTATAACATTTCCCCTCCTGAACAGCTGACGCACAAAAAGGATTTTGTTTGTTTTCAAATGAAAATACGAGTGAACTGTCTATACGGTGGATCTCCTCACTCTTCACACTGTTAGAAGGAGAGGGCATATAAATCAAAACGTAAGCATGTGTGAGTAAAGTGAGACAATGTTCGATGATACGTAAATAACTTTCAGAATTTGAGGTTATGTCTACTAAAACACGTAAATAACAGTCAAATGGTCGTTGGACCAAGGGGAAATCAGCTGTTTGATCAGCCGTTCAGTTGACCATCTCCTTCCTTATTGGTTTCTGCACATTATAAAGGGTGCTCCAACAAGAACGCATGATTTAAATTTGGCGCCATTTGAATTGTCATTATTTGACATTTGAACAATTATTATTGTTTGTTAGTAGAAGGTATGTGGTCGCCGTGGCGTAGTGGGTAGAATGCGACGCTCACACGCCGAAGGGTCTAGGTTCGACTCCCATCTCAACACCAATTTTTCGTATTATTCACGGCACCACCTCTTTCGAGCTGCTGACAACACTCAAAGAGTAATAACTGTCTAAGAAAGCTTCTCAAATCTCGCCGTTCGGAGTCGGCAAAAAACCGTAGGTCCCTTCTACTCGTGAGAGAACAGTAGCGCGCACAACACGAGTAGTTGATGAGCAAGCTGGGCCCTGGTCCCCCTTTGGACTGTAGCGCCAACAATTATTATTTAGTAGAAGGTATTAGGTTAATAAAAATGGAGCGCTACACGAATGAACAACGAATTCTCATTGTAAACATGAAAATGCTGATTTTGCCGATAAAATCATCTTTAATGAAGAGGCCCATTTCCATCTTGATGATTTCGTCAATAGACAGAATTGTCCCGTTTTGGGTGAGGAAAATCCTCGAGTGATTCACGAGAAGCAAATGCATCCTTTACGTGTCACTGTGTGGTGCGGATTTTGAGATGGAGGAATCATTTGACCTTTTTTTATGAAAATGAATCAGATCAAGCGCAAGCAGTCAATGGTGTTCGGTATCGTGAAATGATAACCAATTTTTTCTGGCCTAGAATTGAAGAAATGAATGTGGAGGGGATGTGGTTTCAACAAGACGGTGCCACATCTCATACAGCCAGAGAAACAATTCAATTGCTGCATCAGTCATTTAAATCTTGCGTTCTTGTTGGGACACCCTTTATAATCGTTATGGGGACTGTTTAGGTACAAAGAATAACAATGTTATTTAAACAAGCCTTTGCCTAGCCTTTGACCCGATTTACGTATATGAAAGACAACCTCCTTAATCCTAAATTCGAAGTTTCAAAGCTCCCAATACTACGAGTACTACATGGGTAGCAGGTGTTGACTACCGACGGCAACGATGTAATGCCAAGTGGGCTCAGTAAAATGTGATTCTAAGAGACTAAATTACAATCCATGGATTTGATCAAGGAATTTTGTCATCGAATTGTGTCTTTAACGAAGAAGTGGATAAACCTGGAATTATAGGTAGCAACAACTAAATTTTGCTAGGGCAGTAGCAATCATGTGACGCAGTAAAACCCGCCGGCACAAGATGGAAAAATAAGCAGCCGTAACAAAACTTGCTTACTTGATGCAATGCTGAAGAGAAGTAAGCCGTGCTACTTTAATTTTTTTCGAAACAGCTGGGCTCAAGAGTCCTTACTGGAGGGATCAAAAATAAGCTTTTCTGTTCTACCACTTCTGTTAAATGGAGCCGAAAGCTAAACGGTAAAACACCGGGCTAATTTTTGGTGCCTTTGAAAGTAAAATTATATGACCCGTAAGTCGTCCTACCTGCAAGGAGGATGAATAAAGGAGTAAACATAGCCGCAAACTCAACGACCTATACCCAGATATCAATGTAGTTCCAAAGAAAAAAATTCACTGATTGCAGTGAGTCGGCCTGAAGTCGAACAAAACAGCTGGCGCGGATGGACTGCAAGCAGAACTATTTAAAGCAGCTGGAGATGAGTTGGTTGGGCACATGCACCAGCTCATCTCTAAGATATGGTCGGAGGAAAGCATGTCCGGTGAATGGAATCATAGACGATTAGGAACCTCGTTTGCCCGGTTCACAAGAAAGCAGATCCCTTTGACTGAGCCAACCACCAAGGAATTAGTCTCCTGAACATCGCATACAAGATCCTCTCTGCCGTATTGTGGAAGCGTCTGAAACCGTTTGTCCATGACCTGATAGGTCCCTATCAGTGTATTTTCAGACCAGGAAAGTCCACAATAGACCAGATCTTCACATTACGGCAGATCGTGGAAAAGACTCAAGAAGTGCAAATCGATACTCACAACCTATTTGTCGATTTTAAGGCCGCGTATGACAGTGTGCATAGAGACGAGCTATACAGTGCCATGTCTAGTCTTGGCATTCCTACCCAGCTCGTCAGATTGTGTAGGATGACGATGGAGAACTCTCGCTGCTCGGTCAAGGTCAGTAACGAACTCACCGAGACCGTCAATGTCAAAAAAGGTTTTAGACAAGGCGACGCACAGTCATGTGACTTCTTTTACATCATCCTCGAGAAGATCGTGCGTAACTCACAAGTCAACACCAGATCCCGATCTTTTAAAAATCAGTTCGATTGCTAGCTTACGCTAATGATATTGACGTGACTGGACAAACACAGCGAGCAGTCAATGAGGCGTTTGCTGACATTGAAGTGGAAGCGTCTAAAATGGGTCTGGCGGTAAATGAAGGCAAAACTAAGTACATGCTGTCATAAAGGAAGGACACACTACATTGACGTCTCGGACAGAGCGTCACAAAAGGCAGCAGAAACTTCGAGGTAGTCAAGGACTTCGTCAATTTCGGCTCCGCGATGAACAGGGACAACAACATCAGTACCGAAATCAAGCACAGAATCACTCTTGCCAATCACTGTTTCTTTGGGCTCAAGAGGCAATTGAGGAATAAAACCCTCTCTCGAAGGACTAAGCTCGCTTTATATAACAGCTTGATCATCCCAGTCCTACTTTATGGGGCGGAAACTTGGACGTTAGCAAAAGCGAATGAGGAAGCCCTTAGTCTTTTCGAGAGAAAAGTTTTGCGTGCGATTTTTGATCCTGTTGTGTGGTGTTGATGGCATCTGGAGGAGAAGATTTAACGACGCACTCTATGGGCTGTACAGCGACATGCGCCTGATGAAGCGTCTACGGATACAAAGCTTAAGATGGCTAGGCCATGTAGAGCGTATGGACACCATTGCTCCGGCCCAAAAAGTCTTTGAATCCGTGCCATTGGGACAACGCAACAGAGGACGACCTAGACTAAGGTGGCACACAAGTGGAGAAGGACCTCAACCAACTTGGAGTGCGCAACTGGAGACAGCTGGCGAAAGATTTTGCTTGCTGGAGAGACACCTTGGCTGAGCCCCTGGTCCACCCCGGACTGTAGCGCCACAACAAGAAGAAGTGAGTCGGCCAGAGAGGACTCTGTTCGTTTGAGAAGAGGACCAGATCTCCGGCATAAGGACTAAGTTATTGCGGATATAAGACAGCTAGATATTGATAAGTGGAAGGGACAAGGTAGCGATCCCGGATTCGGACTCTGCATGGGTTGCAAGTAAAGAAAAACTACAGTGAAAGAGGAACCATATCAAATGTAGATTGCGGAGAACTGGAGTGCATTACCCACAATGGCGTTAATGAAACTCAAAGAAGGACATCAGACATGCTCCAATAGAGCCAACGTCAGTTGTTGTGAAAGCTTACCTTTCGGAATCAAGATTCCTATATTTAGAGCCCAAAGACGTAAACTGCTACCCTGTTTAATTTAAAACACAAAATTGAAGACAGCTTGCAAAGATCATATGAACCGAACCGACGTCTCTGTCGAAGTCTAGATCGCTCCCGGACACCACCCTATGAGGAAGAAGAATGCGTGAAACTGCTGTAAACACGGTCGTTTAAAGCTGGCAGTCTAAATTTCGGCTAGATGTCACAGAATACGACAGTACCATCAAAATCCATTGGATTACGGACTTAATATCGCACTTTGACTTGAAAACAGACCTCTTTCCAACATATGAAGACAGAAATTTGCCACTGATGTCATCTTCAAACCACGTCCCTTAAAAAAAATTCAACCCACATTCAAACATCATCAAAATTAATTTTTCCATAATTCCCATTCAGTTCTTAAGAATTCCCCGAGGAACCTTCATTAACCTGGTAAACAAAAGATTTGATGACTCTCATCACACCGCAATCGCACGAAACCATAAACCACCAGCAGACGTGTGTAGCAAACTTATTTCAAGTACTCGCACATCCCCCATCTCCGCGCTCACAGTCTCGCATTCAAATTAGACCACCGGAAGCAGGCCCGATTAAAATTCACAAAATCTGCCCACAAAGTCGTTGATCTGCGTGACGGGTTGCTGAGCGCGTCTTCCGTCTAAACGAAAACATCCGACACAAGTGCGAATGACAGACAGTCCCTCGTTTGCTCGCACAACATTTCAAGTTCAAATCCCAATGACTCCGAACTTCCATTGAGCGCGGATCAAAGGGAGAACACTTCTCGTTTTCATTCTTTGTCAATTAGCCTGCTGTTAGTGTCGCTTCGCTTTATTTACGTTGTGCGCGGTTCGCTTCAGGGATTGATTCGTTGCTTTAAGTAATTTACGCAATCAAGCGAAATGGGTCAATTTGCAAGTAATTGATCTGAATTCAGTGGGAATTTGGTTAGTCTGCCGCTGTTTTGCTTCTGCTCCATCGCTTTTGGGCGGATTCCACGAAACGTATTGTAATTCGATTGGATTTTCGTAGAGAATGACACGTTCTGTGGTATTTATGATTTCGTTTCTTTTTGTGCTTGCAGGTAGTCGGGCGGTTGAACAAAAATGAGCGTGAAGGAAATTTTTGAAATTTTTTGCACCATGGTCTGTGGTGAGAAGAGAACAATGAAGAAAGCCAACTGAAATTGTTTATGAATCTCATTCTACTGGATTCTGCTTCTTGACAAAACCTAACCGCTTTCAGACCACACACAACCTTTGTTACTTTGTCTAAAGTTCAGTTCAAATTATTAAACTCCATTCCACACTCCACTGGCCGTCTGCCTTACTTAAAGACGTCCGACTCAAAGTTGCGCAGATCATTTACGACACATTACAGCCAGTGGTTCATACGACACCGTCGTGAGAATGCGGAATAGGAGGACAAGTCAAGATTTTATGACAGCCGCCAGTTGAAAACCTGCTTTGTTGTGTAACTCCTCTACTGAATGTCGATTACAACACATATCTCCACCGACAAGTAGACAGAATTATCGCAATTACTTTAATCACTGTCGATCGAGTGAGCCCATTGATTGGCCAGCAATCTGACGGGTTATTGTCGGGGCTGGGGTGGAAGCATTGCAGAAATATGCAGCAAATGTTTGTAGTGGATCACATGACGTTACCAATTGTTTGCTTGACTGGCAAATTACGGAAAATGATGAATTGCGGCAGACACAGGCGCTTTTACTGAAATTCTGATTCTGACTTACGTGAACAAAATGTGTTTACCATAAATCATAAATTGGCGGAACCTTCAAACAGTGCAATGATGAAAGCTTTGCTGGCGACTATCTTTTGACAAACTCAATGACTTCTTAAGAACTGCAATTTCTAAAATTTAAATTCTGATGTTTGACATGACTTGATCAATGTCGCCAAATTTGGTAAAGCTATATAGCCTGAAAGGAAGAGAGCGTAATGTAGAGGAGGTGGCTTTTGATATACACTTGGTGCCATGCAGAAGTATTGTGCTGTAACTTCAGATTCGGCGGAGATTAGTTAGGTGCATTTATAACGCGAAACAGTGAGGGATTTTGCTGGGGTATCCTGGTTACTTTTTCAGGGTGCACAACATGTTTCTCCTTCGTCTACACAGCTTTTGCACAAAGCGTTTGAGTGAGCACCTGGTCTGCCAGCGTCGTCACCTAGCCCCGAGGGACACACGAACTGGCGTATGTTCGGTATAGTTGATCCACTGGGACGGCCATTGACTGTGAAAAGTGTAGTTAGTACCCATAAAGATGCAACTCTGATCAGAGCTAAGAATGCCTTCGCTATGGCAAGAGTATTGTTTTACAGCAGTTAGCTGCCAGAGTGAAGATAGTTTACTCAATGGTTCCCAATCATCGTAAATAATAATAATAATTGTTGGCGCGACAGTTCACCGGGGGGGCAGGGCCTAGTTTGCTCATCAACTACTCGTGTTGTGCGCACTACTGTTCTCCGTACGCGGACAATCCGCAGGGAGACCAGGGCCTAGTTTGCTCATCAACTACTCGTGTTGTGCGTACTACTGTTCTCTGACGCGTAGAAGAGACTTATTGTTTTTTCCCGACTTCGAACGGCAGCAGCTCAAAAGTGATTCGATTCCCGGCTCAACACCTTGAATTCGAGAGAAAAGTTTTGCGAGCCACTTTCTATCCTGTTTGCGTTAATGGCATTAGGAGGAAAAGATTTATCAACGAACTTTATGGGTTGTACGGCGACATGCGCGTCTTCGGATCAATGATTCGGATGGCTAGACCATGTAGAGCGTATGGACATCACCGCTACGGCCCTAAAAGTCTTCGAATCTGAACTATTGGAACAACGTAACAATTGACGACCTAGGCTTAGGCTAAGGTGGTGCACACATGTAGTTCTCAATCAACTTAAAGTACCCAACTGGAGGCAGCTGGTGAGGGATCGCGCTGGCTAGAGGAGCATGTCGGTTTGGGGCCAGGTCCAGGCTTCAACCACACACGAGAAGAAGAAGAAGTTAAATATTTAATTTTAAGCTCAATGGCGCTTTAGTACCATTCTTTATATTTTTGACCTCGTTGATGACTATGTCTGACTTTTACCTGTCAACCGCCACCTTAAGTTTATGACTTATAAACTATAAGTCATATATATATAACGCGTCAAATTTATGGCTCACACCTTAAATGACTTTCATGCAATTTAAAATTGTTCCCCCTCTCCCCATGAATCAAGATCTCCTATATCTCAGTTCGTCTACGCTTGTACGTAACCACCTGCACAAGTTTGGACCCATTGAAATCAAATTAACTGTGACAATATCTACCTCCTAATCAACTTCAATAAACCGCCAACTTCGTCTTGAACAAAGCAAAACGCCCTGAAGCGAAATGAATTAAAACCATTCTCAGTCTCATCTCATTCGCGTTGTCACCAGAATGGCTGTCTGAATCTCGAAATCAACTTAAATGTCATGAACTCACGAGAATCATGGCGATTAGTCTCATTTTTCGCAGCGATCAACGTCGACTGACCACAAACGAAGCCTTCACACCCGTCGCAGTGAGTAGGCATCATCGAGCTTTTGCTCTTCCCTCAAAACACATTCGCTTGGCTTAATTGCTTGCAAAACGCACGAGATAATTAAGTAGAGTCGCTTGTCTAGGGCAGAGGTCGGCCTTCAAGCACCAGCTGGCGATAAGACGCGATTAGGAAACAGCGACAGGCGGTTATTACACTCAACTAGGAATAACTTGACGTGGGCCGTTGAATAGATTCCAGTTTAGGACACATAAAAATAATATAAATTCGCTAATTCCATAGCTTGGAACGTGGAGAGGTGAGGGGAAGAGTGGTGGCCAATGTGAACGCCGCGATGACGCATGAGGCGCGTTGCTGTCAAAGGTGAAGTGTTGTTTATTCATGGATCCAAACGGGCGTTTTGTTTGCTGAAAACAACAGATGCCCCATCGCTGTGGACATGACATTGATACCCTGAATGAGTGGCAGTAAATTGCACACAAATGAGAATGATATCAAAAGAAGAACTGTTTGGCAGGCGTTTGGATGGACAGACGAATGGATTCTTTTAGGGAATCGTTGGCAGGTAGACGCATGCAGATTACTTTGAACTTTTGCGGTTCTTTAAACAGACAGATAGGTCGATGAAAGGGAGCCGGAAAATCCGATCGCACGTGTATTGATTGAGATGTTTATTTCAGAAAAAAAAATAATCAAGTTGGGGAGCTTTAAAGATGTCCAATCGAAACAACTGAAGACTACAAGGGGAAGCAGCATGTCTGCAGTGAAGCTTACCTTGGTGTTTGGAAGAGTCAGGGTTTGCAAAGTTTCGTCCTCGGTAGTAGGACGCAGCAGAAGATATTCACACGGAATAAACTAAACAAAGAATTCATCATCTTTTGCGATTTATTTGATGGACTGTGCTTCTTTTTGCGATCTTCTTCATCTTCTTGTGGTGCTATAGTCCGGGATGAACCTGTGCCTAAGCCAACTTTTTTGCGATCTTTTTCTTCTTGTGGTGCTATAGTCCGGGGTGAACTTGTGGTTAAACCAACTTTTTTGTGATCTTCTTCTTCTTCTTGTGGTGCTATAGTCCGCGATGAACCTGGGCCTAATCCAACTTTTTTGGGATCGCTTCCTCTATATATTGCTCTCCTAGAGCAAAAAAATCTAACGCCGTGCAGCGCATTGTGTTAAACTTTGATTGTTGAGAGTCTTCCCAGAGAAGAGGAATCAGAAATAAAAGTTAGAGAGCTTTATCAGCTGAAGAGTTTCATCGCGAAACCAAGTTCAAACGTTTCCACATTCGTAACGCATTGCGACGTTAAGATGAATCAACCCACGCGGAGCACATGAGCACATGCTAAAAACAAATTCTTTCTACAATCAGCGCTATGACTTTTTCGGTTTCCCAGAAACAGAAGTGTGTTCAAAGAATTTTCTGTCCAAAAAGGAAATGAGTCGTTTTCCCCCCATCCACATAACTCACTCGCAAATGACACCATAATTGATGGAAAAGCAAACACAACACATGACGAATAAGACGAATAACCCACATTTCAGCGTGCCGCCAATATTTGCGGACACCTGCGCGCAAATATCGCAGCTTGTAGTCACTCATTTTCACATTGGAATACTCCATAATTCGTTTATATCTTATCACGCACCCCCTCGACTGTCGATCGCCCTTACGTGCCACTTTCAACAAAGAGCCATTCATACCCAAGAGCACCAATCGACGAGAGCGATAACGATTTGCAAATAAGGCAGCGGCGCACCGTTTAGCCCATTAATACGAATTGATCGATTAGCACAATAAACCGTGATACCTCAGGAAAGAAAGGCAAGGTACCAGTCTACACTTAGGAGTCGAATCCATCCAATCACAAACCAGCCACGAAATGAGGGCACACTCTGGAACAGAGGATGGGAAAATAACTACACTGTTGTACTTACCACAACTCTTAGCGTTGAAAGTCCCTCCCGTTTCACGTAGATGGTTGTGGCCAGTCCCCTGGCAAGGGCAATCTGTTTGGCAAGACAGAATGAAGGGGAAAATTAACGTATGAGGTGATGCAAGACAAACACACACTCGAGTGCGGGCAAGAGATCTCACTGAGTTCGACCACACCACGACGTGGTTCTGTAATCTTTCCTCGACTTCTTGCGGCCAATTAACGCTCAAAGTGTGACGTGACTACCGTGCAGCAGCTTCACACTTATCGGCTAATTGCTTTAGAAAAGTTTACTGACCCACAGACACCGATAGTCAATTTCTTCCTTAAGATTCCATAGATTGCGAAAAAAATTCACTTGTAACTACCGTAACACAAAGCACGGATTGCAAGAGCCACCGGCCGACTGGTGGCAATGTTAAGGTCACCGTGCGCGACAAATAGGACCGGAAATCAGCCAATAATTGTACTAATTGGATTTGGTGTGGCCGACTTGAGAGCACTTGCAACGCGTGTGCCGGCCGGTGTTCGAGTATTTACTCACCTCTGCTTGGAGCTCTTCAAGTGTGCAATCCGGTGGAAGGTCAGCGAAGTGTTCATCTGTAGTGAGGATTTCCCGTAGAACGGACTCAGTAGCAAGGCATTGTGCATTGTGTTCGTCCAATGAAGGATCTTGTTGTGGTTTTTTCTTGGGTTTGGCAGTTTTTGTGCACGCACGATGGCGGGATGTGGAGGAACCGGTTTTGGAGTAACTCATGACGTGATTAATTTTCTATGTGTGGAAGTGAATT
This sequence comes from Eristalinus aeneus, assembly GCA_955652365.1. Classification (NCBI taxonomy): domain Eukaryota; kingdom Metazoa; phylum Arthropoda; class Insecta; order Diptera; family Syrphidae; genus Eristalinus; species Eristalinus aeneus. The sequence goes on from OY019131.1 coordinate 19,350,208, forward strand.
TTGGAAAACTTGTTATTCGTTTGTGGAGGGCTTTTAATGAACAGAGTGACACGGCTGTGAAATCAAAACAAAAAAAATGTAACACAACAAACCGAGCGAGTGACAGCTGTGTGGATGGTGGAACGGTGGAAAGACACTGAACTGTGGAAAGTTGAACATACAGTGATGCCAAGTCTGTTTATCATGTGGAATTAATGAAAATTGAAAGTTTCTTGTTAAGGTTTGAGTGCAACAAACAAATAAAAACAGAAAATAGTAAATTATTTGATTTTGATTAAATCTGAAAATATTTTGTGCTGTCTAACTTAGTTAAAACGGGGTAAATTGTCTATGTTCCACACATCCCGGACACTGCGCGCGAGTGCGTTAGACATAAAAGATGATTAGTGAAGACATCAACCTATAAACGGTCTTTTATTTTGAATAATTTGCCTGATTTGGGATTGGAGACATAGATGCACCATGTCCTTAACGATTGTAATTTTAAGAAAATTGCTGTTGGTTCTGTATTATCCATTACAGGATTATCTTATTTCAAGTGTCGTTGATAGAATATTATTACACCCTGAGCGACATTAGTAAACGGCGCATGGATACAATGTTCAAAATGATTTGGCCATGTAGAGCGGAAGGACAACAATCGATGCGCATCTCTGTCTTCATTATTAGTTAAAATCTGAAGGAATGCTTTTTCAACATCTTGCAATTAAGGAACGTGACGATACCGAGGGTAGCTGTTACTTGCTTAACTAGTGAAGTCAAGTGTCATATTTTTGCCGACGCAAGTCTCAGAGTATTTGGGACCGTTGCATACTTCAAGGGAGTAAGTACAGGAGCAATCTCATTTCTTTGTTCGAAAAGCAAAGTATCACCCATAAAAATTGATGGATCTGATGAGCTAACTTTGCCGAAACTGGACCTGACAGCAGCATTGATTGCTGCTAGAATGTGCACGTATCCACGAAAATCATTGAATGTTCCTGTCGTAAAAATCTTTCTTTGGACTGACTCAAAGATTACACTCAATTGAATTTACGGACAAATACAAAGCTGGAAGCTAGAGTGGAAGAAATCCATAGACACACTCCTGTTACCAGTGGGAGTCACTGTTCAGGGAAGAATAATCCAGCCAATCTATAACGCGGGGTATTTCAGTTGACAAACTACATTTCCCTGCTGTGTGGATTGGTTAAAGGGTTGCAAGTACCCTTAAGTGACCGGATCGGAGGTACCGATGCACATTGGTCTTAAATGCCTATGGATTGTAATGAGGAGGAAAAATCGAGCTGGGAAGAGCGTTCCAGATTCGTGTAGTGCGATTAAAGAACGAATCTCTGAATTTGACTGTACGTCCGAAAGAGGGCTTGAGGGTGAATTGTTTGGCATTCCTAGTGAGGCGTGTATTGCGGGAGAATTATTGAAGGGGAGGAATGCAACTGGCTAATTCACCTGAGTATTTCTTGTTAAAATAGCGATAAAAGAGTGACAACGACGTGACATTACGTCGGTGTTCTAACGAAAAAATCGACTTCGCAATATTACTGTCACCTATACGTTTTATCGCTTGCTTTTGAATTCTATCCAGCAGGTGCAGGGAGGTCTTAGAAGCACCTGACCAAATAGGAGCGTTACACTCAAGTTTTGGGCGTATGTAGGCCTTGTATATTGTAGCCAGATCAGAGGGGGTGAAGTACTTCTTGCATCGTTTAAGGAAGCCTACACATTTCGCAGCATTTTTGGCGACCTCAAATATGTGATCGTTCCAACTAATTGTTGATATGCATACCGAGGATGGAAAATCTTTCGGTTTCAACAACGCAAGGGCCGTTCATGGATAACGGCTGATTATTTTGTGATCGCTTTAACGACAGTAGACAGCATTGGGTTTTGGAAGCATTAAATTCCACTCTATTCTTATTTCCCCAATCGATTATGCTGTCAAGGTCGGAATTTAATGTGCTTGACATACGCTGCCGTTCCGAGCCTATGGCCGAAGTGGAGGGACGTGCGCCAAGGAACGAATATTAAAAGCTGAGTGTACTGTCATCAGCGAGGGAATGAATAGGATTAGAAGCAGCAGACAAGAGATCATTTATAAAAATGAGAAAGAGTGTCGCAGACAAAAGAGAGCCCTGAGGAGCACCAGCATTAATATGGTGAATATCAGACTTGAATCCATTAAAAACGACTCGTACTGAACGATTCGAAAGGTAATTTCTAATCCATTGAAGAAGAGACTCATCGATCCCAAAAGCACGCAGCCTGATGCCAGACCCTGTCAAATGCCTTTGAAATATCAAGCGCAACAATCTTGCTTGCTCCTACATAGTGCAAAGATTGGTTTCACTTTTCAGTGAGATATGCCATCAGATCACCAGGGGAACGGTTGCTTCGGAAGCCGTACTGCCAGTCATTAAGAAGCTTCCGGGACTCAAGATATTTCATAAGCTGACGGCTTATCAGCGTTTTCACGACCTCGGAGAGAAGGGTTTATCAGCGTTCAGAGAAGGGACGTTAGTGCTATGGGTCAGTAGGAGATGGGTGAAGAAGATTCGCCATTTTTAGGGACGGGCTGGACAAATGCAGTTTTCCACTTACTCGGGAAGAGCCCTGAAGAGTAGTACAGATGGAAAAGCTTACGCAGATGTTTTGCCAGCGTGGAAGACCACCTCTTCAGAAGAACAGGGGGTATACCATCCGGGCCAGCGGATTTGTGTATGCTTAGATCTTTAAGTGGTCGCCGTGGCGTAATGGGTAGAGTGCGACGCTCACACGCCGAAAGGTCTAGGTTCGACTCCCAGCTCAACACCATTTTTTCGAATTTTTCACGGCGCTACCTCTTTCGAGCTGCTGACAACACTCAAAGAGTAAAAACTGCCTAAGAAAGCTTCTCAAATTTCGCCGTTCGGAGTCGGCAAAAAACTGTAGGTCCCTTCTACTCGTGAGAGAACAGTAGCGCGCACAACACGAGTAGTTGATGAGCAAGCTAGGCCCTGGTCCCTCTTTGGACTGTCGCGCCAACAATTATTATTATTATTATTACTTTATGGCGCGAAGACCTGAACGTTACTAAAAGCGAATGAAGAAGCCCTTAGTCTGTTAGAGGGAAAAGTTTTGTTTGCAATATTTGGTCTCGTTTGACGACAAGCTCTATGGGCTGTACAGCGTCAAGTTTGTTCAGGTACAATGCTAAAGGTGACAAAACGTAGAGCGTATAGACACCACTGCCCCGGCCCTAAAAGTCTTCGAATCTGAGCCATTGGGACAACGCAACAGATGACGGTGTAGGCTAAGGTGACGCACGCAAATGCAGAAGGACCTCAACCAACTTGGAGTGAGCAACTGGAGGAAGCTGGCGAAAGATCGTGCTGGCTGGAGAGGCATGTTGGTTGAGGCCCAGGTCCACCCCAGACTGTAGCGCCACAAGAAGAAGAAGAAGAAGAAGAAGAAGAAGAAGAAGAAGATCACTCTTGCCAATTTCTGCTTCTTTGAATTTTCAAGGAAATTGAGTAGAAGAGACGCGGAATGAATGAATGGCGCGGAAACCTGGACGTTACTAAAAGCGGGTGAAGAAGACCTTAGCCTTTTCGAGAGAAAAGTTTTGAGTGCGACATTTGGTTTTGTTTGCGTTGATGGCATCTGGAGGAGAAAACTTAACGACGAACTCTATGGGCTGTACAGTGACATGCGCCTGGTCAAGCGTCTTCAGATACAACGCTTAAAATTGCTAAGCCATGGAGAGCGTATGGACACCACTTTTACGGCCCGAAAAGTCTTCGAATCTGAGCCATTGGTACAAAGCAACAGAGGACGACCTAGGCCTAGGTGGTGCACACATGTGGAGAAGGGCCTCAACCAACTTGCACTGTGCTATTGGAGGCAGCTGGCGAAAGATCGTGCAGGCTGGAGAGGCATGTTGGTTGAGGCCCAGGTCCACCCCGGACTGTAGCGCCACAAGAAGAAGAAGAAGAATTCACATTTTTTGCGTCATATGAGCCACGAGCATCTAGCAAAGAAATTAATGAGCTTAGATTTGTTGCATTTAGCTCCCACTTAGTCTCCAACACCCTAAATGCTTCTTCTTTTGCACATTTATAATATGATTCATTATACAATGATAAGAGTAAGTCCGGTTTTCGTTTGTCCTTTCATTATGTGTCGTTTAGCATATCCACAAAATTGCACAAGAAACTCTTTAGAAGTGCACTTGAGACTGTAATTAATACTATTCTTGTCTACTCTTTTCAATTGAAAACGACACTGGGATAACTATAAGACATTTTACTTTGAGGTAACTGTATAAAATTTATTCCCACCGGTCATATCGACCGACCGCGGTAGTTAGGCCACGAAACAAATTTTTTCTAGAAAATATAACAAGAAGTAAAGAATGTAGAAAATATTATAAGCATGTTCTAAGAATTGTCATGCAGTTTGATAACGGTGTTATAACGTTAAACAATGAGTAAGTTTTTAAAAAAGTTTGAAAACTGTCATTTTGACCGGTACTGGTAGATTTAGTTTTACAAAACAAGACAGAAACGAAACATAACTGTGAAACTGCAATAATGAAAGTAATTACTTAATTATCTTAAAACTGAGGTTGTTCCCTTTACGAGAAGGAGGAATATGACTGGTTTGACTCAACTGGTACTTAAAGGCGTCAATATCCCACTTTCTAATGATGCCAAATATCTAGGTGTTATCCTGGACAGTAAACTTCTCTGGAAAAGACACATTGAGATGAAAACACCCAAGGCGCTGTCAGTCTTCTGGCAATGCAAGGGAGTTTTCGGCAAAACCTGAGGTCTATCACCCAAAAGATCCGTTTGGATCTATACGGCAATGATAAGTTCACTTCTCTCTTATGCATCAGTCGTTTGGTGGAACAAGCTTTCGCGCAAATACGTGACTGCCGCTTTCACCAAGTTTCAAAGAACAGTTTGTCTCGGCTGCACAGGGGCTTTCCCCAGCACGCCTGGCTCTGCTCTTGATGCTCTGATTAATCCCGCCCTCCCCTTGATCTCCACATCATGGGATGTACACTCAAGGCCATCTCTTGACTAAAAAGGAATGGTCTTTGGTTGCACTCGCACTGGAGCTTTGATGACCTCGCACACCGCATCTCCTATGATACTACTCTCATGGACATGCCGTCTGATGCGAGGTTGCCAATAACACAGTTGTGACGCTTTTACAAAGTCGACTTTCCACGTGTCCTGGACTGGCTGTGGCCAGAAACTGAACCGGGAAAGGAATGTAGTCGGATTTTCACGAACGGCTCCAAGACAAAGGACGGTTCTGGAGCTGGAGCCTTCGTGGAAAACGACAACATTAGACTTCACGCCTCCTTAGGAAACTTCGCGTCGGCCTTCCAGGAGGAAGCCTTCGCGATCCTAATGGCCACCAACTACATTGTGAAGAATAGGTGGAAGGGAAGAAGTATCTGCGTCTGCAGCGACAGCCAAGCTGTGCCCAAGGCCTTAGTCAACCCTTAAACCACTTCCAAAATAGTTAAAAAATGCAAGTCTTCCCTTAATTTGGTCGGCGGGCTGAATTCGCTAAGACTTGTTTGGGTCCCGAGTCATCACGGGATCCTGGGAAACGAAACTGCCGATGAACTAGCTAGGCTAGGTTCAGCAGAGGCATTCGGGCCCGAACGCAGCCGCGTTCCCGCGTCCCTGGTCAGGGCCTCCGTCGATGGTTGGGTCTCTCTACAGCACAACCAGAGATGGCGTGACTCTCCAGGATGCAGGGTGACCAAGAGTATGCTCTCAAACGTCAGCAAGAAATCCGAGTCTTTTCTGCTATCTCCAGACAGAAACGAGTCCAGGCGACTTGTCGACGTACTAACGTGACACTTTATCTTCACTATGCACCTAAGTCGGCTTGGGCTTAGTAATGTCACACTCTACGACGCCTGTGGAGAAAGTGAAGACATTTCAGAGCACTTTCTCTGGCAGTGTCCTGCCTTCGCTCGTATCAGGTGGCGGTTATTTGGCGCTGATGTGGTGGGAACTGAAAACCTAAGTTCTATATCACAGAAGCGCATCTTGGTTTTTCTTCGGAAAACCAAGAAATTACATTAAATGAAGGTTACTGCCTGGTAGTACAATGGATGGTACAATAGACAAATGGCGATGTTGGGGTTTTAGTTCTCCTTGATTTCTCAAAAGCCTTCGATTGCATAGATCATTCCTTGCTGATTAAGAAACTTAAACCAAATTTTAACTTTTCCTCATCGTCATCAAGACTGCTGGAAATGTATTTGCACAACCGTGTCCAAAAGGTGATTACAGACAATGATGTCTCTGACCCATTTAACAGTAGTTTAGGTGTGCCACAAGGTTCTGTGTTAGGACCTCTATTGTTCTTAATGTTCAGCAATGACCTTCCACAGATAGTACAAAATTGTAACGTGCACACGTACGCAGATGATGTGTCAATTTATTTGGCACGACCGATAGGTTTAAGTGAGGACTGTATTGCAAGAATCAATGAAGATCTTCGTAATATTGGAGAGTGGGCGGCAGTCAATAAATTGAAACTCAACCCACTGAAATCTACAAGTCTCATATGCGCACGAAGTACTGCTGATATAAGTGAACTTTCGAATGGAAATATCATTTCTGCTGAAACAAGTGTATAATATTTTGGGTATTATATCAATTCCACTCTTACGTGTTGTGATGCAGTCAGAAATACCATCAGAAACATTTAAGCTGGCCTGCGATACCTGCGACAGTCATCCTACTTTTTAAACAAGCAATTATAATAATTGTTGGCGCAACAGTCCACAGGGGGATCAGGGCCTAGCTTGCTCATCAACTACTCGTGTTGTGCGCGCTACTGTTTAAGCAATTGACTTTTTAAAAGTCTGTTAATGCCATTTTTAACCTACAATTGTTGGGTGTTAGCTTGTGTTGACTATGAGTGTTATAGAAGGTTGAATGTAGCGTTTAATGACTGTGTTCCTTTTTTCATTATAATGTTCCCAGATATTGTAGTGTTAATAATAATTAATAATTGGTGGCGCTACAGTCCACAGGGGGACCAGGGCCTAGTTTGCTCATCAACTACTCGTGTTGTGCGCGCTACTGTTCAAGCAATTGACTTTTTAAAAGTTTGTTAATGCCATTTTTAATTTACAATTGTTCGGTGTTAGGTTGTGTTGACTATGAGTGTAATAGAAGGTTGAATGTAGCGATTAATGACTGTGTTCGTTTTATTTATAATGTTCCCAAACATTGTAGTGTTATTAATAATAATAATTGTTGGCGCGACAGTCCAAAGGGACTGCCTAGCTTGCTCATCAACTACCCGTGTTGTGCGCGCTACTGTTCTCTCACGAGTAGAAGGGACCTACAGTTTTTTGCCGACTCCGAACCGCGATATTTGAGAAGCCTTCTTAGACAGTTATTACTCTTTGAGTGTTGTCAGCAGCTCGAAAGAGGTGGCGCCGTGAAAAATTCGAAAAATTGAAAGTTGAGCTGGGAGTTGAACCTAGACCCTTCGGCGTGTGAACGTCGCACTCTACCCACTACGCCACGGCGACCACATATTGTAGTGTTACTCATTTAAAAATGAATGTTTTTGGTGTAAATCTGAAAGATTTTTTGAAGTATCGTTTGAAGTTTTGAAATTATTAAAAAATTAGTCATCCTAAATGTCCTAATTATCTACGAGACTTTCTAACATTTGCACTTTCTTCACGTGGCCTGAAATTAATTTTACCGTTCGTTTCACACATTGTGTTGGAGAACAATCCTTTTTTGTTCCGGTAATTCGCATGTGGAACTGTCGTTAGCATGAATTGCAGACGATTAAATCAATGACCGAATTTGACAGAAAACTGTTTTCATATATAAATAATAAAAATATCACAAGATAAGTAAACGTTTACCTTTTACATTTTCCTTTATGTTCCTTCCTGCAACTGTAAATTGAATTTGATTATATAACTTTTTCTTTATGTTATCTCCTTTATATGCTTCTAAAAGATATAAATATATATCTTGTAGCATTATGTCAAAAATATAACTTAATAAAAGAAATGAAAAGCTCCCGCTCTCCTGTGTGAAGTAATGGAACTTCTCCAGGCATCATCCCTCCATTTGCTGTTAACCAAAAAAATCCTTCATTGGATTTATTTCCCAAATCCACCGCCTAAACAAACCTGTCTCTTAAGTATTGCATTGCAAGAAACGCTAATCCAGGAACGGAAACCTCATCCATTAAGACGCATATTCACTCAAAAAATGAAAGCCACCGTGTTTGTTCCGCTGTTGTAGCTAAAACTTTATTTTCTGTGTAATTTCTGTATAATCATTGTTTATGTTCTAGTAAGTAACACTATCAGTAATCGATAAGTTTTATGTTTAAGGTTGTAATTCATTTATAAATTCTTGAAGTAATTTATTTATTTATTTTTTTTTTTTTTTTGTATTTTCTTGGACTTGGGAAACCAAAACATTTGTCGGCTGTTTCTTATCTTGTCATGTATTTACAGATATCTTAATCTACGTTCCCGAGCTGACCCAAGGAGTCCTTGGCGCGATGCATCGCACCCCAGTTTGGTCGACAGAAGCGCACATCCATCACTGCCGCGGAGCCTTGGAGTTCGTATGGGAAACGAAAAAAAAAACTGTTTCTATGGCTAATGCTCCTTCCCTCGCAGAACGGCCGCAAGCAGGAAGCACTTCGAATCTGATTTGCACGCGACGAACCTACACGGTCGCTGGATTGGGTTCAAGCAGCTGAGGGTTGATTGGCTTGCAACGAATCCTCTCTGGTGCTTGCATCCAATCGGTGAACTGCATTTCGTGCGCTGCTCCTCGTTCCTTACTCTACACCTCTCGCTTACTCCTCCGCTCGCTATCGATGTGTCCTGCCAACTCCAGCCGAGCAGGCCCCTTCCCTCGCCGCCGAACGACGTCCAATGCGGTACACTGTGCTAAGCACCCAGGCGTATGTGGACTCTTGCGCTTTGAGTCCGTACATGTACGTGTGAGTCCTTAGCGCGGTGGGGTTGTAGTGGTGCGCCGACGGTGCGAGAGGGATGCACTTCGGTGCGCATTTTGCCACTCCGGGGTTGGTCAGGCCCCGTGAGTAGCCAATGGAGTTGGCAGGAGACATGGATAAACTCATTGGCAAATGATTGCCCTGTGATTTGATTGGAGCACTTCTTTGGCTGCATTGTTCCTGAAAAGAGAAAGCAGAATGGGATGCGGTTAGTTGGTGGTTTGAATGGATTGAAGGAAATTGTGATGTGTGTTTATGGAACAATTTGGAAGCTCTGAAAGTTCTTCTTTTGGATTTATGAATTTGGGCCAATGGCGTTTGTGCATGTTGTGCAATTTTTTATTTCATTTTAGACAAAGAGACAAACGAGCTGGCAGCTGTTCTGTATACAATTTGAAACAAGCTGGCTACTTGATTTCATGTAATACTCTAATGCTAAGCTAAGTGCCACGAGTTTGTCGTTAAGAAATTTTGTTTCTTTTGGTGTGACGCAAGCAGAAGAAAACATGTCAGCTTTACTGCCAGGGTGTTCTGGAACCCTCACTTTGGATGTTTTTTCTTAGACTTGCCTTACCAGAATTAGAGCTTCTTGTGATCTGGCATTTTTTTGATTTGTCTTAGCAAGTGGTTTATTTGATATTAGTTTCAATTTTTTGTGTCCTGACAGAGAGCAAATGTTCCAACGAGAACGCAAGATTAAAATTTGGCGCCATTCGAATTGTCATTGTTTGACATATGAGCAATTATTATTGTTTGTTAGTAGAGGTAAAAATGGAGCGCCACACGACTGAACAACGCATTCTCATTGTGAACATGAAAATGGTCATGTCATCAAGAGGTCATATCAAAAAATGGTCAATCATATTTAGTGACGAGGCCCATTTCCATCTTGATGGCTTCTTTAATAGGCAGAATTGTCGCATTTGGGGAGAGGAAAATCCTCGAGTGATTCACGAGAAGCAAATGTATCCTTAATGTGCCACTGTGTGGTGTGGATTTTGGGCTGGAGAAATCATTGGACCTTTTTTCATAAAAATGAGTCAGGTCAAGCGCAAACAGTCAATGGTGTTCGGTATCGTGAAATGATAACCAATATTTTCAGGCCTAGAATTGAAGAAATGAATGTGGAATGGATGTGGTTTCAACAAGACGGCGCCACATCTCATACAGCCAGAGAAACAATTCAACTGCTGCATCAGTCATTTAAGTCTTGCGTTCTTGTTGGGACACCCTTTAGTTAGAAATGAACATTTTAAGGGCTTGGTAAGTTTTCTCCGCTTAAAACTCTTCCTGGCTTTGTGAGTGCTGCTCTCAGTCTAATATATTTTCAAGTCGATGTGTAGACTGGGTCCTGCCACTTTCGCACAACACCCGCCCATTGATTCATTTTTGCGCCTGAGGAAGCCGGCAACGCAACGTTCTGCCAGAAGCCTATCAGCGGTTGAAGGATTCACATTTGCGTTTAAGGAAGTCGGCAACACAACGTTCTGCCAGAAGCCTTTCAGCGGTTGAAGGATTCACATTTGCGTCTAAGGAAGTCGGCAATACAACGTTCTGCCAGAAGCCTATCAGCGGTTGAAGTATTCACATTTGCGTTTAAGGAAGTTGGCAACACAACGTTCTGCCAGAAGCCTTTCAGCGGTTGAAGGATTCACATTTGCGTCTAAGGAAGCCGGCAACACAACGTTCTGCCAGAAGCCTATCAGCGGTTGAAGGACTCACTTTTGCGCCTGAGGAAGCCGGCAACACAACGTTCTGCCAAAAGGCTATCAGCGGTTGAAGGACTCACTTTTTCGACTGAGAAAGCCGGCAACATAACGTTCTGCCAGAAGCCTTTCAGCGGTTGAAGTATTCACTTTTGCGCCTGAAGCAGGCGGCAACATGACATTCTACCACGAGGCTCTTAGCGGTTGAAACAAATGGGAGCAAATGAGGACTGTGCTATAGAAAGCAACCACATAAAGATCCTTTCTTATAAAAACTCACAGCAGGGAGGAAGAGCCTTTCCTTCGCTTACACTGGAGCACTCAATCTAAAGAAACTAGTCACTTGGGGTGTGCACCAGCAACCTGAACTCCTTCTTCCTTCTATTAGAGTAAGGCTAGCAGTCAGCTAACATCAACTCTTGTCACAAATGCACCAAGAAATTGTTATCTGATTAAAACAGAGGTGCCACAATGGCAAAGGAACTGCACTGCAGTGTCATTCCACTTTCCACATACGTCACAGAGGGTTTTCTACTGAGACCGTCAGAATAAAATCGTATGCCGTCTTTCCAGTTAAGATATAACAGTCAAGGATATCTTTGAAAGTCTCAGAAGTATGCACCTAGTTTACTTCTTCCTGGAGAATCAAGACATGTGTACACACAGCTCTCGGGGAAGACTCTGACTATCAACATGGTAAGTTTAAATTCATATTCGGGTGATCGCTCATCACCTCCTCTGTTCCTTGTCGTATGGGGATCGTCAAGTTTAATGACCATCTTGGGTTATAACGATATCTTATCGATATCGTCGTAAGAGCACGTAACTTTCTGTATAGGTAAAGGCAGTACCCAGCAAGCACTTGTTTCTAGGAAAGAGATCATCGGCTCTGGGAGGGGCACCGGGCGAACATTTTTTTCTCAATTCGTTTTCTTCTTCTTCTTCTTCTTCTTCTCCTTATTCTTCTTCTCCTTCTTCTTTTTCTTCTTCTTCTTCTTCTTCTTCTTTTTCTTCTTCTTTTTCTTCTTCTTCTTCTTCTTCTTTTTCTTCTTCTTCTTCTTCTTCTTTTGGTGCTACAGTCCGGGGTGGTCCTGGGTCTCAACCAACATACTTGTTGCATTGTCCCAATGCCTCAGATTTCTCAATTGACTCACTTCAAATAACAAGGATGTGCAATGAAGGCACCATGTTCACCGGCTGGTGGTGACACGTTGAACGATGTTTGCACCCCACTTACCTTTCCTGTGCCTCACTCTTTTGCAAGGGCTGTGGGTTAAAATCTGCCACCACAATTGTAGTTCTTGGTAGGTTTCCGAATTTGAGCTCAGGTGACGTCTTCTTCTTCTTTTTGTGACGCTTCTGTCCGGAGTGGACCTGGGCCTCAACCAACATGCCTCTCCAGCCAGGACGATCTTTCGCTAGCTGCGTCCATTTCTTCTTCTTCTTCTTCTTGTGGCGCTACAGTCCAGGGTGGACCTAGGCCTCAACCAACATGCCTCTCCAGCCAGCACGATGTTTCGCCAGCTGTCTCCAGTTGCGTTTTCCAAGTTGGTTGAGGTCCTTCTCCACTTGTGTGCGCCGCCTTCGTCTAGGTCGTCCTCTGTTGCGTTGTCCTAATTGTACGGATTCAAGGACTTTTCGGGCCGGAGCAGTGATGTCCATACGCTCTACATGACCTAGCCATCTTAAGCGTTGTATCCGTAGACGCTTGAGCAGGCGCATGTCGCTGTACAGCTCATAGAGTTCGTCATTAAATTTTCTCCTCCAGATGCCATCAACGCAAACAGGATCAAAAATCGCGCGCAAAACTTTTCTCTCGAAAAGACTAAGGGCTTTCTCATCCGCCTTTGCTGACGTCCAAGATTCCGCGCTATTAAGTAGGACGGGGATGATAAAGCTCAAGCTGTTATATAAAGATCAGATGACGTCAGATAAGATAATTTGGCTCCTGTTTGCTTTGAAATATTTAGAGAAGAAGATTAATTAATTTATAATTGAATGGCGTGACAGTCCACAGAGGGACCAGGGCCGAGCTTGCTCATCAACTACTCGTGTTGTGCGCGTTACTGTTCTCTCACGAGTAGAAGGGACGTTACAGTTTTTTGCCGACTCCGAACGGCGATGTTTGAGAAGCTTTCTTAGACACTTATTACTCTTTGAGTGTTGTCAGAGAAGAAGATGCAACAACGAATTTCATGGCCAATACGACGGCATGTGCCTGTTCACTCGGCTTTGGATACAACGCTTGAGATGACTAGGTCATATACCATAAAGTGCATGGACATCATTGCTTCTGCCGTAATGTCTTCGAATCTGAGCCATTAGAACAACGAAACAGAGGACGGCCGACACAAAGAGGAGGTGGACATAAGTGACGATGAACCTTTATCACCTTGGAGGGCACAACTGGAGGCAGCTGACGAAAGACCTTGCTAAATGGAGAGGCGTTTTCATTGAGGCCCACCTTAATTCCGGACTTTAGCGGAGTAGAAAGAAGAAGATGAAGACGAGAAGCGATCATATATTCAAGTCGCAGCAAGAATATTGTCAATTGACAGTAAATTTCCTTTCCCTGCAAATTGTAATGTACTTAATTTCAAGCATACATAGTTCTACATTGACTCCTAAAAGTCAGGCAAAGTACATAAAAGAAAAACCAAAATCCAAATGTGTGGCCGCCGTGGCGTAGTGGGTAAAGTGCGACATTCAAACGCCGAAGGTTAGTTTTCCAGCTGAACATGTCGACTTTTTCACGGCACCACCGCTTTCGAGCTTCTGAGTATTAATTGTCTAAGAAAAAGCTTCTCAAACCTCGCCGTTCGGAGTCGGTAAAAAATTTTAGGTCCCTGTTACTCGTGAAAGAAAAGTAGCGCGCACAACACGAGTAGTTGTACTCCGCTATCCAGGACCTCAAGGGACACGAAGAAAAACTGGCGCAAGTTCAGCATATTTGTCCCGCGGTGCTAGCCATTAGCTGTGCAAAATGTAGTTAGATATCTTGGCATTTGGTTAGACCAGTATTTGTACTGCGGCAAGCATGCAGGTACAGCTCTGACAAAAATTAAGAAAGCCTTTGCTTCGGCAAGTTGGTAGTTTTGCACCAGCCAACATGATACCAGAGTAAAGGTGATCTGCTACATGGCCCTCATACGGCCAATCATGGTGTACGGTTGCCCAGTGTGGTTCAATTTGAGTCCTTCCCAAATGGAAAAAAAGAAGGGTGTTTGAGACGCAATGTTTTCGGGTCTGCCTCCGGTTGTATCGAACACCTGAATCCGATTACAAGAAATTCGATCCAAACGACGTCTTGTTCAACGAGGCAAACCTTATCAGGATAGATAATTTTATTATTAAGCTGACTCGAAGGCATATTTCACGAGCGATGACTTCGACAAACAGTCTGAACTTTGGGGCTTACTACCCAAACCCTATGTACCACGAGAAGGTGCGGCAAAACGGCTTCATTCCACCCGAGGCATTTCTCTATCTAGACTCCAAAAGGCTTATACAGAATACGGAAGGTTGTCCTGTCATCTTCCATGTCGTATGCAGAACAGTGGACAGGCGACTCCAATATGGAGCAGACGTCGCTTGTAGCCATGAGGAAGTTCTTCAGTTTAGTAGGGCGATCTCCGCCCGAGACAGGGCACAGTCCGATAAGAACGTCACCTTTACTGGTGGCTTCACCAAAATCAGCCTCCGCCACAGTTCGTAGTTAACCCCGAAAGTTGACCTTGTGACCAGCTTACATAGTTTTTAAAAAAGAAAAAACACGAGTGGTTGATGAGCAAGCTAGGCCCTGGTTCCCCTGTGGACTGTCGCGCCAACAATTATTTTGATTATTAAGCCATAAACTTTGGGCGATACTGTAGATGTCTAAGGAATACCGCCGATTGTCTTTGAAAGTTTGGACACCCTCAAATAAGCCTTGCAGGTTTATGATAGGTGCCTAAGCTTGATACGGCGCTCTCTGTCGCAGCTGCCCCATTGGCAGTTTTATCACTGTCTCTCGGCAGTCAGCATAGAAGATTCGCCTGACTCAAGAGCTCATAGTATTGTAGCTGGCTGTAGGCTTTGACTTGCCTTCAACTCGAGCGATTGCATTTGCCCCCGTCCTACTGTCAAGTGGTTAAGACAGACCTGACATTTTCCTGTACACTGACTAGGCGGAGATTTGACGAATTCGACAGGAATTCTTTCGTCTGCTGTCAACGTTACGCGGCTAATGATTTTTGCCTTCAACGTTTTCTCCCCTGTGGTGTTTTGAAAGACATTTCATGGTGACTGTGCTAACTCTTAGAAAAAAGTAAACGCCTTGAGTGAGTCAGAAATAGAACCGATCAGGGGACATTTCATCAAACCAGACACTTGCAGGCCAATTCAGGAAACGACACGAACGTTGTCCAACACGAAATCAACTTCAATTGCAATCCAATCGAACATCCAAACCAACTGACATCCTTAATTAGTAAGCCACCCCTCGCCCAGGACTCTCCCGTCAACCGCCCAATCGCATGCACAATTCACTCGGACAGCGACGACCATCATCTGCTCTAAATCACTTTGAGGCGACACCGAATTACGCAATTAAATCAAAACACCGTTCAATTACTGATGTATTTCGGTTGTGTAATGCACAGGCCGCTCACCGCGCGCAAGCAAAACAAATAAAACAAAATAGAAAATAATTGAAATTGAATAAATAAAGGCACACCGCCCTGGCAGCGCGGCCCTCGGTCCTCGGTCCATGGCACATAGTCTAACGCCCGTGGCTCGGTGTGTCTGTCCGCTGTGTTTTAATTATAAATTGGTAAATACGGTAGACACCAAGACAGAGCGCTTCTAAGCCGAAGACGGCTGCAGCCGCGCGATGGTGTGCGAGTGTCGGCCGCTGTATATTGGGTTAATGATGCATAAACACACAGTGGCGGCGGCTACGTGTGCACAGTGTCTATGGCTAGAACGTAAATTACAAAAATAAACCGCGCATCTTCTCTCAGTGGCCTGGGCTAAATAAAAACGTCTCTCGAATGTTCCGCTGCCGAATTTACGACTAACGATGAGTTTCTTAATGGACGGCGGGTGGGGATTAGGGTTGGAAGGAGGTGGAGATGGATATTTTTGTCCCCCGAATGGATCAGGATAGATTTACGATACGAACGCGGCGATTCGCGAGGCAGAGTCTGCTAGCTGATGCGGTGCGAGGTGAACGAGATCGTCAAGTCGTGCTCATGTTCTAGAGTCAACCTCTAACGAATCGGATTAATCCGATGTGGTGGTTGGTGGAAGGCAAGCACGGGCTGCATAGTGAGCGAAAAGTTGCATCACCACCATGTCGTCTAATTAGGAACTCGCGGAGAGATGTTTGGTTTCGGGTTTTATATTTTGTCTATTTCTTTTCTTCGACTTTTGGTTGTTTGGTGCTGCTGAGGTCTTGTTGATTGCAGGGATCTTTATTTAGAACTGACGCAGGCGGCGTGTACACGGGCAGAGGAAGCTTTTGTTTCGAGACAGCGCTCCGAATGGACATTTTAAGTGATGAGTACATCAGCTGGGCTGAGCTAAGGGGAAAATTACTGACAGTGGCATAATCGCCGGAAAGGAGGAAAAATCCTTGAATTGATCTTGAAATGTCTGTCGGAGGTGAATCGAATGCGACGGATTTTCGGCAGCCTTGTTTATTTTCTGTAGACAAACGCTTTCAGTTGAGTGGCAAACATCACATCATTAAAATGCACTTGAAAGCGTTAAACCGTAAAATATCAGCAATGGTGCGGCAAAGTGGAACTGACGCGTAACTTAAGGGAGTCTGGAATATGGCGATTGGATCTGTGCAGTGGCAGACCTTGTTTGCAGGAACAAATTAAAAAATATTTTCCTCGAATACCCCATGTGGAAACAATTTTTTGTTTTACAAGGAATGCTATCAAAATCTGAACAGTTTCTATTGGGTTCACTTGGAAAACAAAACGGAAGCGTGCTAAAGAAAACTACATTTTTTTTTAATAATTTAGATCCAATTTACTCTTTTCTAAAGCGTAGAGTAGAATAAACCTTCAAACTTCAAATGCACAGCACAAAGTTGACCCCAATAAATCCACGAACTTAGAAAGACTACGGCCCAGATGAATATGAATAAAATGTCCCAGATTCGGGACAGAGCTATCCGTCCGTCTCACACACTTATGTTCAAACCTGGGAAGTTGTACCGAGATCCAAATGGGCTCATACAGCCACCTGGACACATAATAATAATAATTGCGTGGCGCGACAGACCACAGGGGACCAGGGCCTAGCTTGCTCATCAACTACTCGTGTTGTGCGCGCTACTGTTCTTTCACGAGGAGAAGGGACCTACAGTTTTTTGCCGGCTAAGAATGGCAAAGTTTTGAGAACAGAAGACAGTTATTACTCTATGAATGGAACCCACACCTTCGGCGTGTGAGAATCGCACTTTACCCACTTAGCCACGGCGGCCCCAAGAGGCGTTTCATCAAAATTGTGTACGAAGGTTGCTTTTTATAATTCGGGATTGGGCAATCCTAGCGTTGTAATCTGCCAACTGCCAACTCTACCGTAAGGTTTCATATTTTTGAGGTTATACGTACTCAGAACGTTTTGACGTACGAGCGCTATTTATGTTGTTTACAGTAACCTAAAAGATTCATCTCGCCCAAAAAATGGAATTAAATCGTAAACATTTTCGTGCGATTATTTTTTCCAACTTTCTACGTGGATTAACTCAACAACTGTGCATCGATGAACTTAATTCAATTTTTGGCGATGAAGCTCCATCAAGGACCAGTGTTTATCGATGGTATGGTAACTTCAGCCGAGGTCATAGTTCACTCCCAGACAAATTTCGTGAAGGTCGTCCAAAATCAGTTGTTGTTCCGGAAACCATTGATCCATGATATTGCAGGGTCGTCATGTGACCTATCGTGAGATTGAGACAACCTTAGGCATTAGAGGGACCAGCATACATTCAATATTGCATGAACATTTGACAGTTAAAAAAATTTTTTCGCGTTGGATCCCACACAATTTGTCAATCGCTCAAAAAATGCTCGTGTGGATCCAAAAATACGTTCGCGGTGCTTCGAAACATGTCTATGACAACGTGACAGGTGGTGAATCGTTGATTTACGCGTATGGGCCCGAAAGTAACCAGCAGTCGACTGTGTGGATATTTCAAATTGAGCCAAATCCAACAAAAGTTGCTCGCGCACGGAAAAACTGAACATGTCGCAACCGTACCACTAGACCAACGCCAACCATTCAATTCTGAGTGGTACACACCCATTTGTTTGCCGCCGATGACGGTTCACTCTTCACCACGACAATGCGAGCTCTCTCCCATCGGCTCAAACAACTGTATTTTTGAGCACTCAAAACATCGATTTGATGAGTCATCCGCTGTATAGTCCTGGCTTGGCACCGAATGACTTCTTTCTATTCACGTACATAAAAAATAAAATTAGAGGTCAACGTTTTTCGAAACCTGATGAAGCGGTTGATGCGTTCAGAATGTATGTTTTAGAGATACCTCAATCAGAGTGGCAAAAGTGCTTCGACAATTGGTTCAAACGCATGCAAAGGTGTATAGATCTTAATGGGGAATATTTTAAAAAACAATAAAGCTATTTTCGGTGATTAATATTTGTGTTTTGTTGTCTAATTCCACAAATATAAAAGACAACCCTAGTATATACACGTTTGCGAACTTTTTAATTTTTACTTTCTTACTTCTTAGTTTTTTTAAGTTTTTCTTACACAATGCATGTTTATAAAATAATCTGTTTTTAATATAGAATGTGTCATAATAATATAAGTCTAAATGTTTTTTTATATATCGGTTATAAAGTGTTTTCTTTTTTTTTTTTGTGTTATCCACAATTTGTTTGTTTATACAATTGTTCCAATTGACTGATGCAGCCTTTGTTTTGTTTCTTTGTTTGTTTTGTTTGTTTCAAAATTGGAAACTAAATAATTTCTGTTCTTAGTTAATGCAATACAAACACGAAGAATCCTGCAAGTCGGCAAAGCTTTGACTTGCCTTTTTTGTGTCTGGCCAGAAAATATGTTAAAACAGTTGTTGCCTTGAACCTTGAAGTTGGACGTATATTTTGTTTTTGCTAACACTCAGAATAGTGGGACATATTTTTGCTTTTTATTTTTTATATTTTATTTAATTACTATTTACTGGAAAGAGTTTTTGTTTTAGTTCTATTTAATTACTCCCTTTATGTGTGGCCGTCAACTGAAAATATGTGGTGCAGTGAAAATCTGCAAAATGTCTCCAAATTATTAATCGATGCACTTACCTACTACATCACATCAGCCTCGGTGAAGAATGTCATTTTTATAGCCGACCTGCATTGTGTGGCCTACAATTGATACAATAGAGCACGATGTCAACACACTTTTGATAGTAAATCAGAAGAACAAAACTTTCCGATTTGCAAATTAGTTTTGCCTCAACAACAAAGTGTGTGGTAAATATAAATCTTCTTTCCCATGCTTCTACGTTATGTCAATAAGAAACTATTCATATTGAGTTTTGATTTCTTCTTTTTTTAAAAAAGAAAAAAAATCCCTTTGCATGTTCCCTTTAAAAGTGTAATAGATTCCTATATATCTTTAAATTTATTTGGTACAACGTGAGTAAATCTGGCTGAACTGTAGGGAGTTAGTCGGCTAGTAGTGCGCGCTTCCGGCCTGTGAGGTTTATTTACGTCAAACATTTGTGCTATTCATTGATAATCTCTTTACGCGAGAAGTGTTGGAAGCAAAATATAAAAGAATCAATAATGAAAAGGTTGAGAGTATTAAAAAAGAAGGTTTTAATTTTTTATGGATTTAGAAATTGTGGGTGGCATTGGAGCATTATAACACTGTGCTTGCATTTTCATTTAAAAAAAAAACTTTTAGTTTCAAAAATAAAAAATGCAATAAAAGAAAACGAAACCCTAAAGGGAGGAAAATCGATTTTGAAATGAATAATTGGGTAAGATGGATGTCGTTCTGTTTCTAATTTTAAGAGCTTTCTTCATTATTCATATTATATGTACGAGTGTCTGTCAAGATTGTATTAATTCACTTCATTTCTTTGTACCATGCCACAGTCCGGTTACTCTCATTCATTTTCATTAAACTGGATTGAATGCCAAAATTAAGGTTTTTCGTGAAAGCCAATACTATTCTGTCTCAGTAGGCAAACCTTTGTGGTCGCCGTTTCGTACTAAGTCAAGTTCAACAAATCCTCACCAAGGGCCTCAGTTCGTTTCCTGGATTGAACACATCGCTGAATTTTGCGGAACCATCTCTTTCGACTTGCTTACTTACTGAAAGTATATTACGTACTGAAAGTATATGGTTTGTCAAAGAACAGGTTGATTAGACTCTGCTGTTCGTCGAAAAACTGTAGCGTCCATTTACCTGCGAGAGAATAGCTTGAGTTTGAGTTTGTTGAATCTAATGTCCCTGGTACATAACAAAGTTAGCAACAGGGAAGCTTCTAGATGGCTAAAACTCTAGGCTCTGGTCTCCTTGTGGTCTGTTGCGTCATCCTGGTCCGCGGGGGACCACGGCCTAGCTTGCTCATCAACTACTTGTGTTGTGCACACTACTGTTCTCTCACAGTAGAAGTGACCTAAAGTTTTTTGCCGACTCCGGACGTCGAAATTGAGAAGCTTTCTTAAAGAGTTATTACTCTTTGAGAGTTGTCAGCAGCCCGAAAGAGGTGGTGCCGTGAAAAATTCGAAAAATTGGTGTTGAACTGGGAATCGAACCTAGACCCTTCGGCGTGTGAGCGTCGCACTGTACCCACTACGCCACGGCGGCCACGTACACTGTCATATGCGACCTTATAAGTTTCTTGAGAACCTTTTATAGACAGTTCTTTCTCTTTGAGTATTATTGCAGCTCGAAAGAGGTGGTGTCGTCAAAATTTCGAGGTGTTCAGCCGGAGATCGAACCTAGACCCTTCGGCGTGTGAGCACTCTACCCAGTACGTCACGGCGGCCACGCCATCCAAAATACGTATATATAAATGTAGGAAATCCTTTGTCCCAAGAAATGTAGTATGACAATAGTTAATTTAAAAGGAAATATTGGCGAAGAAAGCGCCTGAATATCTTTGCAAACAGCAGCCTTGTACAAATAAGTGCTAAAAGTGCAAACAAGGATTTTCCCGTCACCTCACACAATAGCACACATAAGATCCACTTGCGCTCGCCGTTCGGATAAAAACTTACACAAATGTGTAAATTGAAGAATTTGAAAAAAAAAACTTCAAACACAAAGTATTATCAAAAACAGAATGTATACAAATCCCATACCCCATTGCAACCCAAATGCCTCAAATACACTCCAGCTACAGCTACCTCATCAAGTCCAAGTTCACGATCAAGCAGAGCAAGTGACAGATAATTGGCACCCACCTTAAGAGACCAGCCCACTTCCGTCTCAGGTTCACGAAAGAGAACATAAGACTTGCCAAACAATGTGTCAGCGTCAGTGTCCTCCTCCAATCAAAATCAAATTTTTATTTTAATTCAAAAAAATAAAATAAATTCCATCGTAGGCTAGTGCCAATAAATTTTTACCTCATCCGGATCGGAGCCAAAAGAAATGACTAGCCTCTAGCCAATAAATAAATCTCCAACCTCGGCGGGTCAACGGCCGCCACTGACCTTCAGAGCATCGAATTCTCACGGTTAACCGTCAAGCGATGACAATACCTACCCACCTAGCCATCTAGCCACCTGTCCGCTGTTCCGTATAAGCCTCTTTCTGGGCAACGAATCAACTGGCACATCCCCCCACAGATCAACCACCGACTGCGTTCATTCATCCATCCATCCGTCCATCGATAGAATCTGATGAGAGCCGTGCTCAAGGATATGCCAAGAAATTCGACGAATGCAGCCAGAAAGGCACACGCCTTACACAGCGCAAAACAAGTGGGTGACGAGTATCTCCTCAGCACGCTTACGCATCGAGCACACCACCACCAACACCACCACCGCCGCCGCCACCTCTATCGGCCGAAGTCTTGCAAATCAGAAAAGTGGCCAAAAGGGTGTGTGTGTATGCCTGTGTGCAGCCCGCGAATACGGGGGCTTCCAGTGAGCAGTGCCAAAATTCTGAGTGTTTTGTTTTTGTTTTATCTGTCCGCTAGTTGGATTGTCTTTTTGGCCAAGATCTTGGCAAACCTCTCACTCATATGAGTTCAGGGAGAGCGGACGATTTATTGTGATGTGTCCACAATCTTAGCGGGTTAGTAATCCAAGAGAGCCGCGCATCGACGGGGCAAAACGAAAGCAGAAGGGAATGCCTTGAAGTGCAAGGGTTGTGCTCGCAGCTGCAAAGAGTGACTGTGGAGCCAGCCAAGAAATCGTTCCTTTGCATATGAGCGGGGGGAGGCTGTTCATTCGCGCGACAGCTAGACAAGTAGGCGCTTCCAATATTTGTTGGCGTTTTGTTTTTTGCTTTTTTTCTTTTAGCTTTCTTGGCCCAATCCACTCTTGGCTCTTGTCTGCGATGCATTGCGTCAAAATGCGCTGCTGGTGGCGGCACACAAACTGGCAGGGTGACGATAGTTCTTGGCTCTGGTCGAGGATTACTTTATTTCGCTGCCTCCGTCCTATGGGCGTGAGCATTGGCGACGATGGCGGCAGCGGTGGAGCGTCTCCTTGATGTTGCTTCAATAATAAAATATATCTTGCAATGTGACATCCTTTTAAGGGAAATTTATGTCTTCATATGCGGAAGAGTGCAGATTGCTGTTTCCGCTTACATGTCGCAGTGCGAAGGCGTTCTCTTGACTCGAGGGGCATAATGAATCAATGGATAAGCTCTCAAGGACCTATGTCTACACAATTTCTTCTCATTGCGGGTGCATTAAAGGAAACAAAAAATTAGTATTCAGCAATGATTTAATTGCTTCAGTTTCCAAAGAAATTGACAAGCAACAAAACACAAAGAAAAACATTTAAGTACAGTCTCTTAGAACTTCAATTTATTGATTGTACTTTAATTCATCGAAATTAATTTCAAATTTGCAGGGTATTTGGTATTCGCTGCTTGGACAAATGGAAAGCGTGTAGGAGGTTTTTCAATGGGGATGCTCAAACTTTCTTCGAAAGAAGCAGTACACGACGCTATGTTTAAAAAAACAAAATTTTGTCATGTCTTCGCCTATTTAGGTGGCAAAATATTATGGAGCAGTACGCGCTTGATCAACTTTTACAAGTTCTTCAAATTCTTTACAAAAATTGGCGCGCCGTCACTACAGTTTATAGAGCATTATCTTGACGCACACATTTTCCCTCTAGATGAATAAATCAACGTCCAGTGTAACAATCTTAATACAGATCTTCGCTACACAATGTGAGACAAAGCCAGTGGTTTTTCTTTGGAAAAACAAGAAATCACATTAAATGAAGGTTACTGCCTGGTAGTACAATGGACCAGTATTTGAGTCTGAGTGCTCCAGTGTAGTTGATCCAAACCTCCAACAAAAAAAAAAAAAAAAAAGCCAGTGAGACAAGGAAGTGCGTGCAGTGATGAAAGTATCGCCGCAGTCAGCGCTTCCGTTTAAGGGGACCCGAATTAAATACTTAGACCACGTTTTCTAAATTTAGGCAATCCTCTGTTGTCATTCTGTGAAAAGATGTTGGTCTACATCTGAACAAGATCAAGCTTACACAAGACAAACGCCGTTGGAACATTTTAAATCGGCCTTAGAACAGCTTGAACTTCAAATTTTCAGGAATGAGGCTCATTTGTGATAGAATGGGCTTGTCAGCCAGCAATACATTTGTTGCTGGACGGCAGCAATCCACACGAACTTCACGGGGAGCTGTTACATCCCGAACAGGTCTCAAGTTTAGTGTGGATAAAATGTCAGTTGTGTCATTCTGCCATATTTTATGATACTAATCGTTATGTGGGGTTCTTATATGGGAAACGCGTTAATTTTTGTATCCAATAACCGATCAGTACCGTAAAATGCTCCTGCTGACAAAAAATAGTCGATTTGGCTTAAAAAATAGCAGATAAGTTAAGCAATTAAAATAACGCCATTTTTTCATTTAATTGCATAAATAAAATATTTCATAACAATTTACAATAGATCAGGCTCAAAAAAAAGCTGTGATTCATATCAACATAGAAAAATTACATCCAATACGATTTACTTGCACACTTTCGTTGTAAAAAATTGTAAATTTGAATTTAGTGTAATAAGGCTTGCGTTTCACTCCTTAGTGGTTCATGTCCATGGTATTTGGGCAATACAAGCTTTAGAAGAGGAATGGTAGGAAATAAAAAAAAATGCCGATAAATGTCAGAGATTGCTCCACTAAAACGACCCGTTCTCTTAAAGTGCAAAAAAAATGAATATTTATTTTTGCACAATCGATAGACAATATTTCAAACTTTCAGAAACATGTGGCCGTCATCCGTTGAGACTCTTGGAGCACTTTTGTTATTTTCCACCAAACACGAAAGTACTTCCAGCGAAAGGTGGTCTTAACAAAATGCCTGGTCTAGAAAACCTGTGCTCGAAATGAAAAAAGCTGTCGATGCAGTTTGAAGGGTAAATGTATGCCCTTTCAAGTAAATGTAAAATCATGTTACAAGGTACCTGGATAAAAAAGATATGGAACATCAAATTTTATTGAAAAGAACGGTTAAATTTCAAAAATTTGAAAGTCTCAACACTGAGTTAGTTGTACACTGAAACGGCTCATTTGAAGTCAATAAAATTCTGGCGCTCTAAGTTCCTAAATATAAGATATCCAAATATCTCCCTTCCGTTTTTTTTTTGCTCTTTATTCAATGCTTCATGTGGCCGCCGTGGCGTAGTCGGTAGAGTGCGACGCTCACAACCCGAAGGGTCTAGGTTCGATTCCCGGCTGAACACCTCCAATCTTTCACGGCACCACCTCTTTCGAGCTGCTGACAACACTCAAAGAGTAATAACTGTAAGAAGGCTTCTCAAACTTCGCCGTTCGGAGTCGGCAAAAAACTCTAGGTCCATTCAACTCGTGAGAGAACAGTAGCACGCACAACACGAGTAGTTGATGAGCAAGCTAGGCCCTGGTCCCCTTGTCGACTGTCGCGCCAACAATTATTATTATTCAATGCTTCATAAAAAGTGTTACAGTGATCAGATTCAAGTTAGTTAGTGTTAAGATTGGATCAAATGTGCGCCGGTTTGTTCGATAATCTGTTTCCATCTAAACGGCAACTTCATAATACCCCCCTCGTAGAGGCCCCCCTCCTTATTTCCAAAGAACTCGGTTAGCCACTTTTTACAAGTCTCTTTTGAGTACAACTTCACACCACTAAGGGCGTTCGCCACGGACAGGAACAGGTGGTAATCACTTGGCGCTATGTCAGGGCTATATGGTGGATGCAATAAAACCTCCCATCCTAGCTCCCGTAGCTTCTGATGAGTCATCAATGAAGTGTGTGGTCTATCGTTGTCCTGGTGAAACACCACACCCTTCCTGTTGGCCAATTCTGGACGCTTTCTAGTCGATCGCCTGCTTCAAGCGGTCCAGTTGTTCGTAGATGGTAGAATTAAGTGACTGGCCATATGCGAGCAGCTCATAACGGATGATACCCTTCCAATCACACATACAGCAAAACCTTCCTGGCCGTCAATCCCGCCTGGCCACTGTTGACGATTCACCGGCATTAAACTACGACCGTTTTCGCTTGATATTGTCGTATGTGTTCGTAGTAGATGGTAGAATTAAGCGACTAACCATATGAGAGCAGCTCTTAGTGGATGATTCCCTTCCAATCTCACCAAACACACAGCAAAACCTTCCTGGCCGTCAATCCCGGCTTGGCCACTGTTTACCCTAAAACAGTGGTCACTGGCCATTGTTGACGATTCACCGGCCTTTAACTGTCTTTGCTTGATATTGTCGTATGTGATCCATTTTTCGTCACCAGTCACCACCCGCTTCAAAAATGTGTCGAGTTCGTTCCGTTTCAGCAGCATATCGACGGCGTTGATTCGGTCCAGAAGGTTTTTTTGCTTCAAATAGTGCGGCACCAAACATCAAGTTTTTTCTTGTATCCAGCCTTCTGCAGATGGTTTAAAATGGTTTGGTGACTAACTCCCATCTCCTGGGCGACGTCACGAGGTACCACATGTCGGTCTAACTCAATGATTTCCATGATTCGATCGGTATTCGTTGTCACAGGTCTTCCGCCGGCTAACTTATCCGTGGTGTCGTTTTTACCGGCTCTGAATCATCGAAAACATTACTCCGTGGTTCGAAGTGGTAGTGTACCATCCCCCAAAACACCATTCATCTCACGGAACGTTTCTCTAGCGTATTCGCCTTTAACGAAGGAAAGCTTTAAAATAGCGCGAATTTCGGCGTTAGTGAACTCCATGTTTACTCGTCTATAACTGTTGAACGCAATGTCTAAACTAATCTGGCATAGCGTCAGGTTATAGGTTATGTGAAGACCTTTCAAATGATATATAGTATTGCCAGATACGAGCTCTGTAGCGCTTTATACATAGCCGGAAAATTCAAGAGACAAAAAGACGGAAGGGAAATATTAGGTTACCTTATATATAAAATCGAAAAACCAATATCACTTGGCAGAGAAAATTATTTCATTTTCGTATTCTTTTCAGAGGCACCACCGTAGCGTACACTCACAAGCCGATGGACCCAAGTACGATTCCCTTGCTGAACACAACGACACCACCTCTTTCGAGCTGCTGGCAACACTCAAAGAGCCATAACTGCCCAAGAAAAAGCTTCTTAAACTGTGCTGTTTCGAGTCGGTAAGAAAACTGTTTTTTTCTGCTCGTGTAGGAACAGTAGCCCGTACAACAAAAGTAGTTGATGTGTAAGCTGAGCCTTGGTCTCTCTGTGAAATGTCAAACTATCCGATAAATATTAGCCCCAAGTTAATAATAATAATTGTTGGTGCGACTGTCCACAGGGGGATCAGGGCCTAGCTTGCTCATTAACTACTCTCTCTCTCTAGTAGAAGGGACCTACAGTTTTTTGCCGACTCCGAACGGCGAATTTTTCGAAGCTTTCTTACCAAGTATTACTCTTTGAGTGTTGTCAGCAGCTCGAAAAAGGTGATGCCGTGAAAAATTCGAGGTGTTCAATTGGAAATCGAACCTAGACCCTTCGTCGTGTGAGCGCCGCACTCTACCCACTACGCCACGGTGAGCACAATCCCCAAGTTACTGCGAAGAAAAACCGCCATAGTACCACGGTAAGGGATTATTTCTGGCCTCTGATGCAAAGTAAGAATTTGGACAATGTTTGGTTCCTAAAGGACGGTGCTACGAGCCACACAGCACATGTTACAATCAATATTCTAAGCTGTAGATTGGCCAATGAGTTTTTTTCACGAAATTTGTCTGTCGATGACCATCTCCTGCATGCGATTTAACGCCCGGTGACTGTTTTCTCTGTTGTAACGTAAAGTTATTGACCTTTACCACCAAGACGTCAACAAAAGATTTGCTCAGAACCAATATTGAATGTTGAATAGCTGAAACTCCAATTCGTGCAACAAAGCGATCGAAAATGAGTTCAAAAACTGAACTTCTACAAACGTGTCCGCAAACAACGCACTAAAGCGCTCAGAATCAAAAAGCAGTCTATTCACTTCTTGAACACAATTTGGGCCATTTTGTCTCATATCAGGCAGCTTTCTACATTCAAAATAATTTCTTGATTTTCCGGAGAAAACCAGCAAGCGCATCAGATAAAGTTTTTGTTCCAACCCCCACCTGATCCGAGCATAGGCGGGACACTGACCGAAGAAGTGCTCTGTTCTGTCTTCACCTTCACACCTTCTTACATGCGTCGCAGAAGGTTTCATCACTAAACTCAAGCACACTTAAGTGCTCAGCTAATGTGAAGTATACGGCTTATAGGCCGAAATGCCGTCTGCACCCTTTCCTGTGTAGGGATAGCAGAAATGTTGTGGATTTCTTGTTGACGTTCAGGCAGTCTGCATCCTGGAGAATTATGCCATCTCCGGTTGAGCCCTCGAAAGACCCAGCTGTCGGTGGAAGACCTGACCATGGGTACGTACGGGTAGTTCCAAGGTGGGTTGAAGCCCTACGAATACCTTATGTGACCATTGCCTAGCAAGTTCATCGGAAATTTCATTTTCTGTGATGCCCCAGGATTGAATTTCACATAATTGTCACAAATTGTTCTTGAGGACGCACATAATTTTTGGATTTCCTACCCCCTCTTGTTTTATTTAAAAAAATGCTTAAGTTCAAAATAAAAACAAAATGAATGCAAAACCCTCCACTCCTTTTTCACCTTGTGGCAAATAGGTGACAGTTTAATTCACGTTTTGTGTGATAAATAAATGTGAGGAATGTCTAGCCGCTAAACCTCTGCGTATTCTCAGCCTTAGAATTTGCCCGTCTTCAGAACCAAAACACTTTTCGATTCCAGAGAAGACACCAGCACTCATGCCTGCGACTCACCTCTTCCCCTGCCAATAGTGCGTCCCAATTATTCTCACATGCTACTGGATTTATTGCACCGCAATTAATTACAGTAATAGATTCCATATGCTTTATGGCCATCTGCGACGACAAGCCTAAGCATAACTTACGTAACCGACCACCACATGCCCCGACTCCTGTCTGCATCCACATCACCTCTCAACTGGAATGCTTCCAACTTTAATCCTCGACCTTCCTCAACGCCTCGCCCGTAGCCAGAAGCGTTCCAAAACGTGTTCTTCTTCTTTCATTCAATTAAAAAGACTCTCAGTCGATCACGCCCCCCGCCGCACGTGTCAGTGTGTTGAACTCAAGAAAAAACATCAAAACGTAAGGCAAACGCACACTTATTGGCAGCACTCCATGAGTGATAAATTATGCACTCATCAGTGGCACTACGCATTGCCGCTTAGCAGCAGACGCGGCTCGCTCCAAAATTGTGTTTACACTCGGCCGGGGCGGTGGTGCTGACAGTGACGGCAGGCTTCGCCTGGCACACGCAATGCGTTTGTTGTTCCTGCCAAGTGGGACGACGCATCTTGATGGCCCTGAGGCAATGTGTGTCCTCAACCGGATGCGGTTTTTGCAAAATTCTCGAAAGCAGTTCAAACGAACTCGCAAATACATCTTCGATGACGCGCACGTTTCTAGTGGCAGCGGTCTTTTGATGTGAATCAGGTTTCAGCAAAGCAGCGGGCAGCGGCCGGCGAAATTCTGATCAGCGTCCAAGTCTCAGACGCAGATGATGTGTATGCGTGCGTGTGCATGATGCCAGCATCGTGGCGAGTTCTTGGCAGGACCCGACGTAAACAAATTTCAGCGCGGCCTCTTGTCGTCACTCCATCGAGCCAAAAAGTGGAGACAGCCCCTGGCGGCAGGTTGCCGAAAGCCATCCCCGGGGGAACTCTTGGAGCGGAAGGGTTACTGTTGGCAGCTGACGGAGAATTTTCTTGTGGTGAGTTGATGTTTGCCTGTGTGTGTGTGTGTGTGTGCTTTGGAACGTGAGTCGTGGGAAAATGTCGCACCTTCAGACGTGTGCGTTATGATTAGACACGGAGCGGGGGAGGGGGCGGAGGTGCCAAGTTGCGGTTGTCGCTCTGTTTGGCCGTGAATTACGTGAGTGGTCTGAATGACGCACTGGCGAGTAAGAATTCTTTGGCACGTAGTGAGGCAATGAATTTGGCACCACCTCAGCCGAATGACGCCGGGACAGGAGGACACTGTTGACAGTTTTTGATCATGTGCCGAGGTGAATGATTGAGTAATGGAAGTCAAATGGACCTGACTGCTGATGGATGGGGTTTTCTGAACTGACGTTTGTCAAAATGAATGAAGGGGCTAGAGACGAGAGAGTCTGTCCGAGGGAATTGTCGAGTTTCCAGAAATTTGCTTGTGTGATCGAATATTCCATTAAATGAAGCACTGACACTGGAAGATTCCAGAATTTGGGAATGTTCCAGAATGAAGCCTTGACGAACGTCAGTTAGACGGATCATATTGGCTGACAACGACTTTTGTGCCCGCGTTTGCGTTTTATCGTGCACGTTGTGGCGTAGTGGGTAGAGTGCGACGCTCACACACTGAGGCAAATGCGGAAACTCGTTCGGGAGATGGCGATTTTAAACACCTCTGACGGCCTTCCTTCTTTGTTTTACTCCTTTTTTTTTATAAATGTAGGAAATATCGCATGGTATCGTCTCAAGGGAGACTTGAGGACAACAAAGTTTTTATCGATCTGCTGCCATTATTGTCTGAAACTCAATTTCTTTTCTTGTCTGTCTGTCTACGTCTTCACTTTGATGCTGTTGTCATACTTTGGTTCCTACCACTTTTTGTTGTGTTGGATGTTCGGATACACTGCACTGGAGGAGCGCTCCGACTCAAAACGTGTTTTAAAAAACACAATACGTATCACATCTGGGAAGTCTTTTAAAGCGTTTCAAAAAGCCGAAGTCGATGTGAATTAAGTTGGCGGTTGATTGATCCGGTCCGGAATTTACGTAGAAAGGATGTCTGGAATCCTTAGAAGTGGAAACCATGTAGCAACTTTCGAGACAAGCTGAGCTATCTCTTGCTCAGACTGTTTAGAAGTGGGAACCACGTTGCAGCTATCGAGACAAAGTCCGCAACCCCTCTTCTGTTTCCGAATGCGTAGTCATGCAAGCTGAGTTATCTTTTGACTCTATCGAAGTTTGCTTTTCAGCTAATTGTTCAAATGTCTTCAAATAATATAAGAGTCAAAGCACTCTTTTTCAAGCTTTCGAAAATGGGCGTATCAAGCAAAGTTTTAAGAATTCTGAGAGCCTTGTATGAGAACAATACTGCACATGTATGGGATGGAGACTTAATTTCCGACGAGTTTGAAACATCAATGGCTGTACTCTAAGTGCACTACTTTTTATACTATACATCAATGATATAACAGATGATGTCAAAGGTGGAATAAGATTTAACGATGTATCCATTCCCGCGCTAATGTATGCTGATGATATCGTCTTTCTGTGTGACACTATCCAAGGTATGCAATTAATGATAGACAGGATTAACGATTTCTGTAAAAATTGGAATCTGACTATAAACCTTGGTAAATCGAAAATGATGATATTCAGAAACGCAGGTGGACGCGTCTCATCTTTGGAAAAGTAGAAGTTGGACGGGGAAGAAATTGAGGTAGTATCCAGATACAAATACCTAGGTATCCTAATATCGTCCTCTTTAAATTTGAAACCACACTTTGAGGAAAAATTAGCTGTTGCTAAACGATCTATCTGTTCGATTTGGGAACGTTGCTTCAAAAATAAATATGTATCGAAAAGTACAAAACAAACTTTATTCCACTCAACTGCAGCTTCAATAATGCTCTACGGAGCTCAGGTATGGGGCTACAAAGGCTATGATGGTGTGGAAAAATTCCTTTGCTACTTTTTGAAGAAGATCTTTCGGTTACCAAAAAATGCCCCCAACTATATGCTACATATTGAAACGGGAACTCCTCCGTTGCTCTTGTATACCATCAAAATGCACTTCAACTATATTTTAAAAATACAACAGATGAGCGAATGCAGATTACCAAACGTAGTTTTAAGAAGTATAATTAGAACAAACGGATACATTTGCGAGGAATGGAAAAAAACAGCTTCTGGATGCGGTCTAAATCTGTCTATTGAGGCGGACGAGCCTCCTCATCTTTTAAGAAAAAAATTTAACTCTGTTTTGGAGACACACATATGACAAATATGTCGAAGAAGCTGAATCTTCACCGTTTAGAAACTAACTAAACCATTTTTTAAATGAAAAAACATACTTCCCTGACATTCACTCAATCGAAAAAATAAGCACAATTTGTAAACTGAGAGGAGAACTCGTTCAGTTAAACTTTATCCCCCACAGACCAGATTTACCAATTCTTTGTAACCTATGCAACATGAGGAAGAGAGAAGACATCTTACATTTTATTGGTGTGTGTCCGATTCTAAAAGAATTTCGACTAGCAATTTTCGAAAAACTTGTTTTAGACGAATATGAAGTAACGTGCATCTTAAATTGAGAAAAGGGATGGAAGGCCTTATACGATTATTCAGTAGCAGCACTTTGTTATAGAAAACGTATCATAGATGGAGATTTTTAATGTAAAACTTTTGTATGTATTTTGTCAACCTGGTAGACGGCCATAGGCCAAACCATAAATGACTTAGGTTAAACTTTACATTGTAAAACATTTATTGAAAATAAAAGTCAAACTAACTAAACTAACTAAACTAAACTATAAGAGTCAAAGAAGTCGGCTTTTCCTCCATTTCGGAAAGCCTTACTGGCAGCCTTAATGCGGTTTTCGAAATTCCAGACAGGGAAGGAGACAGTCTTTAAAAAAAAAGAACAAGCAAACTTTCATAGCAAACGACTGGTCAACACAACTAGACATTTTGCGTATGCCAAATCTTGGCACCATCGCAGCACCCACACCCTTTCAATTCAGTTTAAATTTACGATTGCTGACCTATGCTAACTTTTCATCGCGAATTTCCATAGAAATTCAACAAAACTGAATCATAAAGCACATTAAGCTCTCTCTCCATTCGTTTTCAGTTCCTTATCCTCGCATTCTGCCGCTCACTGAAGTGTAAACAAACAAAAGGCGCGTCCAACGGAAAGAAAACAGCCGGGCCCTCGAGCTTAAAACCACACACGCATCGCCCAGCGGCAAAGAAGCGACCACAAAGTAAATCAAATCACAGACCTGTATCCAGCCGACTAAGAAGCAAAAAAACGCAAAAGCAAGCACCCAAGTAAAGATATTAAGCGCCAAGAGAATAACAAATATGGTGCCGAAGGAAGAGTAATATTTATTGGACGCCAGTCAGAGACCGGAAAGGGTTACATGGCCCTTGAAGTATTTCTGCGACAAGCAGAAGAATTCAAATTCATTGTCCTGCTTGCAATTTAATTAATTGCTTCAGCGTTTCGCGTCCGCTTCAAAGATTTATTTGCATCTCAATACGAATTGAATTCGATTTGAAACAGAAAATCACGAAAAATAAATAAACATCCCCGTCGATGGCCAGGAAGTGGTGTGAACATTGCACTTAACTGCTTTGTCCACTCCGGGCGTGGAAACAGTCGCCAAAAAAATGGAACTTTTCCGGCAGAGAACATACGAGGGCAGTCAAGAAAAATGTTCGACGGGAAATTCCTTTAATCGTTTCACAGGACGGCACACTCTGGTGAGCATTTGTTTGCTTGGAATTTGCGAATTTCCGAAACAGGCGATCAATGACAGCAGAGGAAACTTGAAAAACAAAGTGGCGTCCCTTTGGCATTGTCCAGCGAATTCAGGGAATGTCAACTATTTGTTACCGAGCTTCCGGGGAAGGAAGTAAAAAACAGACTGTGTTAGCAAATCCTTTAAAGTCCTTGACGCGAAGCCTCTCCTGTTAATTACGTCCCAGGGGGCTTCGCTCTAATTGTTAATTGCTTAAATGGGTCATAAATTCCTCCAACGAGTCTATTTCATTTCGAGTCTTCAAATCGCTGCCAAGAAATTAATCTCAATGCAGTCCTTAATTGCTGGCACTAGTTGTTTTTGACCCCCCCCCCCATCGGGTGAACAAAGAAAAACCTTGTAGGCGACAGTCTTAATAATTAATTGGAAGGCAAAGTGCATAGGCGATCAGGGCGCAAACCGAAAAGAAACCAGCAAAAATTGTTTGTCGGGATAGAACAAACTTTGGAGCCAAGGTCCTGGCCAGAGTGACGATTCGAGCAATGCCGTCGTCTTTAGTGCAAAAATATGCAAATAAATCATAACATTAACATCAGCGGGGGATGGTGGGAGCACTGGACAGTGGCGCTTTACGACGACCATTCCTTTGAGTCATAATTCTGTGGCAGATTTTTTATGGTACAGACGGGAGCCGATTCATTCTGGAGTCAAAGGTGGGGAGCCTCGCACGAAGATGAAATTTTCCGAAAATATCCTTATTTTTAACTACGAATCAAGGGGAAAACTGACTATGTCATAATTGCATAACATTACGAAAGGAAGCAGCATGGAGCGGCAGAAGTTTGCGGCGTTTAGTAGTTTTGCGCCTGAGATATTTATTACTGCGGTAATCGTTTGTGTCTTGTGTAATTTTTTTTTTTCCGAAGAAATTATCTTGTATACGCTTTTGGTGCTTGCTTTGTGATGCAAATTTGCGAAAGGCGGGAGATGGGGTGTAACGTATCCAGGTGCAAGGACGGAACGGGATATGAGAGTCAGTAATGGGACAACGGCTTACTCGTACAATGTTTGAAGGGTTGTGTCGTGATATGATAGTGATGGCGATTCTATTTTTTTTTTCTTTGGAATGTGGGATGTTTCGGTTTTGAATCTGTGATTTCACGAACAAGATTGTAGAGTCGTTGAAAAAACATTTAACAGCAACAATCGACAGGAACGCGTGTGATTCTTGGTCCTGTTTACGTTGATGGTATCTGCAGGAAACGACTTAACGACGAACTCTATGGGCTGTACAGCGACATGTGCCTTGTCAACCGTCTTGGGATACAACGCTTAAGATGGCTAGGCCATGTAGAGCGTTTGGATAGTACTGCTCCGGCCCGAGGAGTTTGCGAATCCGAACCACACGGACAACGCAACAGAGGACGTCGTAGACTGAGATGGTGCACACAAGTGGAAAAGGACCTCAAACAACTTGCAGTGTTCAATTGGAGGCAGCTAGCGAAAGATCGTGCTGGCTGGGGATGCATGTTGGTTGAGGCCCAAGTCCACCCCGGACTGTAGCCCCACAAGAAGAAAAACAAGAAGCAACAATTGACATTTTAGTGAGAAAACAATGCCATTGAAATCAATTCAAACCGAAGCGACGTCAGTAATTCTTGAGCACTGTATTATGATTCGGATATGACAACTTTGACAAAATTTTTTTAATATTTTTTATTTTATGAGGGGAAGCAAATGTTTAAGGTTCCTTTTTCAGCCTAACACATCTTATGTTTGAATAGTGAAACTATAGCTTAAATTTAAAATTATTTTCACGAAAGGAATATTTTTAAGGTTCCGTTTTCAAAATAATTTCATTCTATGACAGAAATGTGGAAGTATTACAACTTCAGCAACTTTTTCAGGATCGTTTTTCTTAGAACTTGTATTATTTATTGTTATTATTATTTATTATTATCGCCGTGGCGTAGTGGGTAGAGTGCGACACTCACACGCCGAAGGGTCTAGGTTTGATTCCCGGCTGAACACCTGGAATGTTTTCACGACACCACCTCCTTCGGGTTGCTCACAACACTCAAAGAGTAATAACTGTCTAAGAAAGCTTCTCAAATTTCGCCGTTCGGAGTCGACAACAAACTGTAGGTCCCTAGCTAGAGCTAGATTCATGAACATTGGTACTAGCGCTGTTTCTTGATTTAAAAAGAGCATTTGAAACAGTAGACAGATCTATAATGTTAAATAAATTACATAAGTATGGTGTGAGGGACAAAGAACTTAGATGGTTTGAGTCATTTTTATCCTTAAGAACACAACGAGTAAAGTTAGGAGGAGAATTTTCACCGCCTAGAGGGGTTAACCTGGGTGTGCCGCAAGGAACAATATTAGGAGTGATATTATTTTTATTATATGTGAATGACTTAGAGGATTGTCTTAAGTTTTCAAATGTTTCATTATTTGCCGTTGATACGCTAATATATATTGTTGGAGAGAATGTAAATACTTGTGAAACGAAATTAAATGTTGATGCTGAAAACTTGTATATATGGCTATGCAAAAATAGATTAATGATAAATGTCTCAAAAACTAAATGTATGTGCATTGGTAAAAATTGTGATAATATAAATGTCGAAATAAATTATAATACTATCGAGTGTGTAAGCCAAACTAAATATCTACGAATAATTGTAGACAATAAACTTTCTTTTAACGAACATGCTGACTACATTTGTGGAAAAATATCAAAAAATATAAACTTCCTATTTAGAATAAGAAAAAAGATTTCAAAAGAATGTGCAATTAATATTTACAATCCTATTATACTACCACATATTGACTATTGTTCTTTTATTTTATTTTTATGCAGTGTTAGTAAAATAAAATAAAAAATAAAATCTTTACAAAATAGGGCAATGAGATCTATACTTAAATGTGGATCAAGATCTCATAGTGTTGATATGGTAAACGAGTTGAAATGGTTGAATATCGAAGAAAGACTGAAAATGAATGTTCTAATTTTTATTTTTAAATTAAAAAATGGACTATTTCCTGTATATTTACAACGAAATTTGCAATATGTAGGAAACTATTATAACTTAAGAAATGTGGGAGATTTCCAGTTACCCCTATATAGGAGGGATAGAACACAAAATAATGTTTTATACAAAGGACGCAATTGTTCAATAACTTAAATACTGACATCAAAAATCAAACCAACATTATTCGATTTAAAAAGCAAATTGTTCAACATGTTTTAAGATTTTATTAAGAATGAAATTGAAATTGTAAGAGTTTATTGTTAAACTAATAAATTACTATCTATCTATCTATCTATCTATCTATCTATCTATCTATCTATCTATCTTCTACTCGTGAGAGAACAGAAGTAGTAGTTGATGAGCAAGTTAGGCCCTGGTACCCTTGGCCCTGGTACCCTCGCCAATATTTATTATAATTATTATTTAAAGTGGTCGCCGTGGCGTAATGGGTAGAGTGCGACGCTCACACGCCGAAGGGTCTAGGTTCGACTCCCAGCTCAACACCAATTTTTCGAATTTTTCACGGCAACACCTCTTTCGAGCTACTGACAACACTGAAAGAGTAAAAACTGTCTAAGAAAGCTTCTCAAATCTCGCCGTTCGGAGTCGGCAAAAAACTGTAGGTCCCTTCTACTCGTGAGTGAACAGTAGCGCGCACAACACGAGAAGTTGATGAGCAAGCTAAGCCCTGGTACTCCTTTGGACTGTAGCGCCAACAATTATTTTATTATTATTTAGAGGCTTTTTTGAAATCATTGTTTCTTGGAATCAAATGTTGACTACAGAAGAATATTCCTCTGTTTATTACACATCGTGATTGATTTGCTTTAAAATTTTGGGGGTAGTTGTAATAAGAGGGAATAAGGAGATAGCTGGTGACGTTCAACAATTTCAAATTATGTCACCCACATTTAGGTATAAAATTGTCAGAGAAACAAAGGAATAATAGTCGAAAGCTTAAAATATACAATACAATTACTTGTTGCTAACAAAAGTTAAAAAGGTCTAGTGATCTTCCATTCAATCGGTGAAGCACTATGTTTTGTTTTCAAATAAGTCTGTTTTAACAGACGATCACTTTGTGTGATTTCGAGAGTTAAGAACTTGACTGTTTGTCCCAGTAAAAGAAATGGCTTTATTCCGGTGTAACAAGAGCTAAACAACCTTCGGAATTTAAATAATTAATAATTGTTGGCGCAACAGTCCAAAGGGGGACCAGGGCCTAGCTTGCTACTCGTGTTGTGCGCGCTACTGTTCTCTCAAGAGTAGAAGAACCTACAACTTTTTGCCAACTTCAAACGGCGAAATTTGAGAAGCTTTCTTAGACAGTATTACTCTTTGAATGTTGTCAGCATTCGAAAAATTCGAAAAATTGGTGTTGAGCTGGGAATCGAACCTACAACCTTCGGCGTCTGAGCGTCGCACTCTACCCACTACGCCACGGCGACCGCCTTCGGAATTTATTTCAATTTAATTCTACAGCAGGGGCTTGGCGGTGGTTGTGGTGTAAGCCCAAATCGAATTAAGTTCTAATTCAGTGTCAGCATTCTGGTTTCAACTCCCGGAATTTATTTCAACCTTATAGAGCTCTGCGGTGACTGTTGTTTAGGCTCAATTAAGTTTTAAATCAGTGTCATAATTCTGTCTTAAAAAGGATTTGAACTTCCGGAATTTATTTCAACCTCATTCTGCAGGATGGGGTTTGTGGCGGCTCATATCAGTTTAACTGCTCAATCAGTGTCAGCACCCTGCATAAAAAATCGTTTGTCCACTCCTCTGACTTAGAACAGACACCAACTCAATGTAGACTTGAATTCCAACTGGATGGAGTGGCCCAAATATCGGCAGGAATGACTTTCCGAATAATGCGAAACAAACTCTGTCTATTTGTCTGGTCATACTCATAGACCGTGAAATAAAAACCATCCATGGTCGATCTTGGGTCGATCAATTTTCTCGTCCTGATTTGATTGCGCGCCAACTACCGAGGGATTAGGATCCGCAACATCGCATACAAGATCCTCTCTGCCGTACTGTGCGAGCGTCTGAAACCGTTTGTCCATGACCTGATATGTCACTATCACTGTGGTTTCAGACAAGGGAAGTCCACAATAGATCAGATCTTCACATTACGGTAGATCTTGGAAGAGACTCAAGAAATGCAAATTGACACTCACTACTTATTTGTCGATTTCAAAGCCGCATATGACAGTGTGCATAGAGACGAGCTATACAGTGCCATGTCTAGTTTTGGCGTTCCTACCCAGCTCGTCAGATTGTGTAGGATGTCGACGGAGAACTCTCGCTGCTCCGTCAAGGTCGGTAACAAACTCACCGAAAACTTCAATGTCAAAAAAGGTTTTAGACAAGACGACGCACTATCATGGACTTCTTCAACATCATCCTCGAGATGATTGTGAGTAACTTAAAAGTCAACACCAGAAACACGATCTTCCAAAAGTCAGTGCGATTACTGCTTGATGACAGTGATATGATTGGACGAACAATGTGAGTCGTCACTAAGGCGTTTGCTGGCATTGAAGCGGAAGGGACTAAAATGGGTCTGGTGGTTAATGAGGGAAAAACAAAGTACAATCTGTCATCAAGGAAGGACACACAACATTGACGCGTCAGACAGAAAGTCACACTAGGCAGCAGAAACTTCGAGGCAGACCAGAACTTCCTCGACCTCGGCTCCGCGGTAAAGGGACCACATCATCAGTACCGAAATCAAGCGCAGAATAACTCTTGCCAATCGCTGTTGCTTTGGGCTTACGAAGCAATTGAGTAATAAAGCTCTCTCCCGAAAGACCAAAGTGACTTTATACAACACCTTGATAATTCCAGTCCTACTTTACAGTGCGCAGACCTGGACTAAAGGCCCAGTTTGAGGCCCAGTTCCAACCTGGATTGTAGCGCCATCCGAAGAAGAAAAAGAAGACACACTATCATGTGCTTTCCTTAACAGCATTGTTGAGAAGATTATGCGTTACTCAGAAGTCAACAAAAGATGCACGATCTTCCAAAAGTCAACTCAATTGTTATCTTACGCTGGTAACATTGACGTGATTGAACGTACATAGCGGGCCGTCAATGAGGCGTTTGCTGATATTGAAGCGGAAGCGGCTAAAATTGGTCTGGCGGTATGTGGAGGCAAAGCAAAGTACATGCTGTCATCAAGGAAGGACACCGACATGAAACGAGACAACTGAAGCTTCTCGGTCATCAAGAACTTCGTCTTCCTTGGCTCCAGGTAAATAAAGGCAATATCATCCAAACCAAAATTAAAGGCAGGCACTTTAAACACTCTGGCCAAAAAAAGCTCTCTCTCTCGTTCGAAAGACTAAAAGGGCTTTGGATAATTAACGCAGAGTCCTGGATTATACTAAAAGCGGATGAGAAAGCCCTTAATTTCTTCGTAAGAAAAATTTTGTTCGATTTTTGGTCCTGTTTGCCTCGATGGTATCTGGATGAGAAGATTTAACGACGAACTCTATGGGCTGCACAGCGACGTTCGTCTGGTCAAGCGTCGGATACAACGCTTAAGATGGCCAGGCCATGTGGAGCATACGGACACCAATGCTCCGGCCTGAATCTGAGCCATTAAGACATCGAAACAGAGGACGGCCTACGCTAAGGTGGCGCAGACAAGTGGAGAACTATTTCAATCAACTTGGAGTGCGCAACTGGAAGCAGGTGGCGAAAGATTGTGTTGGCTTGACTGACATGGCCCGGGATTGTAGAGCCATAATTAGAAGAAGAATGTGAAACCATTGAGAAAAACCCCCGAAATCAGAATACTTCACAAAATTAATATGCTGGAAGCTCGCGAATTCAAATTTTGCACTTTCTGCAAATTCAACGCGACTACAAGTTTATGTTCCCTCTGGATTTCAGTTTTGGACATGTGTTCTACAGGATTTGTGTTTTTCGGGATTTTAAACTTTTCGCAATGCGGGGGAGTTCCATTGGGATCTTATATTTTCATTACCGACCGGAAGAGGAATATTTAATATTGTACGCTATTTTAAAACTATTTGAGAACGAGTAGAATTCGTGTAATTTGTATTTTAGTTTTCGAACGTTTTCGGTATTCCCGTAAGATATTTAGTTTTTTCATTGTTTAAATGCACATTTTTGAATTTTGTAGGGTCAGAAAAGAGCTGCAAACTTAATCGATTCTAAATTCAGTAAAAAATGACCCTAAACTTAACAAGAAACATGAAGTTTCGCGACTTTAACAGCTAAGAATCTTTTAATCAAATTTCAATTTTGCATGGTAGCTAATTTTAATTCTTCAAGGTCAGTTCAAATTAACACTTTTTAAGGCGCTCGCACTTTAAACTAGCGATAAACAAAGTTATCTACGTAGGTGAGAGAAGGCGTAGAAATGCGTAACTTCGCTGAAAAGCTTTGGATAACGGCGTGTTGGGCATACTAATTACAAAACATTTCTCAAAATCCAAGAATTCATTGACACGAAAGCGCGTTTTGAGATCTCTGCAAGAGACCTTCAAAACTTTGTA
Source organism: Eristalinus aeneus (assembly GCA_955652365.1). NCBI lineage: Eukaryota > Metazoa > Arthropoda > Insecta > Diptera > Syrphidae > Eristalinus > Eristalinus aeneus. Next base: position 19,390,752 of record OY019131.1, read on the forward strand.
ACGCAATTAGTCTTAGAAAATAACGGAAGTTGCGTTTCACAGATTTTGTTGCTATCTCTCGCGATTGATAGATTCACTCAATCACTCACTTTCGTTTGTTTGAAGCAGAGGAGCTTTAGACTTCTGACCAGGCGATTCATTTTCAGAATTTGCTAATAATTTGGTTAAATGCGGCATTTTCCTTGTGTGTGGAGACCGCTTCCCATCACGAGTCATTAAACGCGAAAACAATATCAAAACTAGGAAGTCCATAGAACAACTGCGACTGTAGGTGCTGGCCAAACAACTGCTGACAAATGGTACGGGGTGCTAATCAGATTATTGCTGGTTCTCTAAATTTTGCAAATATTGCGGATTTCCTCGGTGATCTTGAGATGATTCGTTTCGAGATCTTACCCCTACTCTTGTCTGAAAGAACTGACAGAAGAATTTTCGAAAAAGGCAAGAAGAGGCAGCTGTTTTGCGGGTTTTAATTTTCATCGTGATCGGAATCATTTGTGGAGTTGTCTAGTAAGAGTGACAACGTTGACAAACCGAATATTGTCTGGTCAGTCAGTTTTATTTGGAGTTTTATCATAAGTTTGAGCGGTTGGCGTTATTCAAGAAACTGTAACAAAGGATTCCCAGAAAACGTATGCATTTTATTTGATTTGTTTCATTGAAATATAAATTCCATTAAGTCCTTTCGCAAATTTAACGAAAATGTTTTGGACGGTGTTTGACATTTGTTCTATTTGGGAAATAATTTGTGAAATCGTAATCTAACGCACAATTACAAAACAGTGTTTTTCTAGTCAACTGCTGTTTATCCTTTATTTGATTAATTTTGTTTTGTTTTCATTGTTGTATGTTAGGGACTGTTGTTGAGCACAATTTTCGCCAGTGTCACATCAATCAAAGTGCAAGATTTTGTAATTTTTTTTAATGCAAAATGTCCTTCATTAATTTTAAGTGAATATTGGATTAAATCAAAACAAAAATTTGTGTGCAATAACTGCTACTAATCATTTTGTGTAAGTTCTTGTGGTGTTGTCATAATGAACTTTCCCTGATAATAATATTTGTTGGCGCTACAGTCCAAAGGGGGACCAGGGCCTAGCTTGTTCATCAACTGCTCGTGTTGTGCGCGCTACTGTTTTCTCACGAGTAGAAGCGACCTACAGTTTTTTGCCGGCTCCGAACGGAGAATTTTGAGAAGCTTTCTTAGACAGTTATTACGCTTTGAGTGTTGTCAGCAGCTCGAAAGAGGTGGTGCCGTTAAAAATTCGAAAAATTGGTGTTGAGCTGGGAATCGAACCTACACCCTTCGGCGTGTGAGCGTCCCACTCTACCCACTACGCCACGACGGCCACTTTTCCAATGGACAACTTTCCCTGACGGACACCCTTATAGTTTTTCGCAAGAAAACAGTGCTCACGTATTTGTTATGGCCCTCTACAGTCAAATGTCTTAAGTTTTTGCTTAAGGTTTTCAATCTACGTTTTTGGATTTTTCACAGTATATCATCAAAGCTAAAATGTTTAAATCACTTTTCATTCACCACTTTTTATATCACACTACTTCATCATTTTTTCACATTGTCATTTAAACTGAAGTGTTTCACACGCAAGAGCTGTGTTCCAGTACTTTCTATACCAAATTCTGAAGTCTGTCATTTGCTATGGAGTGGAGGTGAATCTCTTTCAGAAAGAGGCAAAGTACGGGAACGGGAACCTAGATCCTCCTAAATCAAACCTATCCACAAAACTTTCTTGTGTGGAAATAGTTTACTCTCACAAGAGACCGTTCATTTGACGTAAAACCAATTTTTTTGGCATACGGGAACGGGCTTTGTATTAGTTTGTGTTGTTTTGTACTGTTTTGTGTAGTTTGTTCGAGTAGTGCAACGCACCTAAAGTCTGTTCAAAAATTATTGAAAATTTCAAACTGCTACGATGGGGGGAGGCACATTTTCGGTTTTTGTTGACATTATGTCGGTTGTCATGTCTCTAATTTATACCCACTTGTTCGATTTTGCTTAATGCTCTTAACTGCTGATGTGTTTGCATGTATTTTGACTCGGTTTCGATTTTTCACTTAGAGTTTTGAGTAGGAAATTAAATATCTGTGGAATATAGAAAACCTAGAAGGAAAGCAGAAAGGATTTAAATATTACCGTCTGGCGAAAATTTTGATAAATCTGATAAAAGTACTGGTCAATAGGCAGGGAAGTTGCGAAGGATGTAACATTCATTGAATTTTGTCCATTGATATGGGTCTAGGGCAGGCTACCTTTCAATTCTTAACAAAGCTGTTAGGTACATCGAAATCGAAATGAAAAGCGCGGAAACGAACCATCGCATTTTGTTTCAAAATTCTACTTTCTGATATAAAGGAAGTTTTTTAAGAAGCATAAACCTATAAGTTGGCAAGGCCATTTTAACCGGCGGTAAGCAAGAAACCAAAGCAAAAAGCTGTGGTTTACACAAAAAGCGCAACATGTCACACAGATCCTGTTGTTGAAGGAAACCTTCGCTGACCGGATTGTGCCACGTAACAAACCCGAGAATCGGGCTTTTAGATTCTGCTGTTTGACTGTGCTGCTTGACTATTTTTTATGAGAATACACGAAGTCGTGGCCGCCGTGCCGTAATGGGTGGATTGCAATATTGACACACACCGAAGGTCCGTGTTCGATTCCCGACTGAACACATCGAATTTTTCACGGGACCACCTCTTTCCAGCTGCTTACAACACTCAAAGAGTAATAAATGTCTGAGAAAAAGCTTCTTTAACTTCGCCGTTCGGAGTCGGCAAATAACTTTGGATTCCCTCTACTCGTGAAAGCTACTGTTCACGCACAACATGATTAGTTGATGAGTAAGCTAGCCCCTGGTCACCCTGTGGGCTGGCGCAGCATCCAATTATTATTATTATTATTTTGATCATAGAACACTAAAGGGTGTTTCCACAAAAACGCAAGATTTAAATTTGCCACCATTCGAATTGTCATTGTTTGACATTTGAACAATTATTAATGTTTCTTGGTAGAAGGTAGAAGGTTAATAAAAATGGAGCGCTACACCAATGAACAACGCATTCTCATTGTGAACATGAAAATGCTGATTTTGCCGATAAAATCATCTTTAGTGACGAGGCCCATTTCCATCTTGATGGCTTCGTCAATAGGCAGAATTGTCACATTTGGAGCGAGTGCTTCTCGAGAAGCAAATGCATCCTCAACGTGTCACTGTGTGGTGCGGATTTTGGGCTGGGGAAATCATTGGACCTTTTTTGATGAAAATGAATCAGGTCAAGCGCAAGCAGTCAATGGTGTTCGGTATCGTGAAAAGTAACCAATTTTTTTGTGCCTAGAATTGAAGAAATGAGTGTGGAGGGGATGTGGTTTCAACAACCACAAAGCCAAATCTCATACAGCCAAAGAAACAATTCAACTGCTGCATCAGTCATTTAAATCTTGCGTTCCTGTTGGAACACCCTTTACACGAAGAATGTGGCTTGCTTGATACCAGTCCCCCAATCGAAAATATCATCGAAAAAATTTGGCACATAAACAGCGTTAACGTTGCAAGTGATCACCTAACGCTTATCAACCATTTGAAGAATGCTGAATAAATATCGAAGTTCGTCGTTTGATTGTCACACTTCAAGAAAGGAAAATTCATCCCATGGAGTTCCTATTTGCAGTTATTCTTCCAAAGCTAAGGAAAATCAAGCTTTTTGTAAACCAAGTGAATACGGCCGTTGAAAAGTAGATCAAAGAAATTTGCATTTTTTGGGAGTTCGCGACGCTTCTGTAGATTTTTCTTTATATATTCGTACGACAGTCCTAGTGTTGCAATCTAGCAACTGCCAGCTCTATCGTAAAGTTTGATGTTTTTGAGGTTATACGTACTCAGAACGTTTTGACGTACGAGCGCTATTTATGTTGTTTACAGTAACATAAAAGATTCATCTCGCCCAAAAAATGGAATTAAATCGTGCAAATGTTCGTGCGATTATTTTTTATAACTTTCGATGTGGATTAACTCAACAACAGTGCATCGATGAACATAATTCAAGCTCCATCAAGGACCAGTGTTTATCGATGGTGTGGTGACTTCAGCCGAGGTCGCAGTTCACTCCAAGACGAATTTCGTGAAGGTCGTCCAAAATCAGTTTTTGTTCCGGAAACCATTGGTGCTGTGCGCCAACTGATATTACAAGATCGTCATGTGACCTATCGTGAGATTGAGACAACCTTAGGCATTAGTGGAAACAGCATATATTCAATATTGCATGAACAGTTGACCGTCAACAATATTTGTCCGCGTTGGATCCCACACAACTTGTCAATCGCTCAAAAAAAGGCTCGTGTCGATTAGTCGAGAGAAATGCTCCAAAAATACGATCGTGGTGCTTCGAAACATGTCTATGATATCGTGACAGGTGGTTAATCGCGGACTTACGCGTATGAGCCCAAAAGTAAACAGCAGTCGATTGTATGAGAGTTTCAAATTGAGCCAAATCCAACAAAAATTGCTCGCGCACGAAGCAGTTCCAAGTAAATGGTTGCCTGGTTGTTCGGAAAAACTGGACATGTCGCAACCGTACCACTAGAACAACGCAGAACAGTCACATCTGGAGTGGTACACAACCATTTGTTTGCCAGTTGTCTTCCAAGAAACAGGGAAACCAACCTCCTGAGAAGGATCACTCTTCACCACGACAATGCGAGCTCTCACACATCGGCTCAAACAACTGCTTTTTGAACACTCAAAACATCGATTTGATAAGTCATCCGACGTACGAGTATAGTCCTGACTTGGCACCGAATGACTTCTTTTTATTCCCGTACGTAAACAATAAAATGAGAGATCAACGTTTTTCGAAACCTGAAAAAGTGGTTTATGCGTTCAGAATGCATGTTTTGGAGATACCTCAATCAGAGTGGCAAAAGTGCTTCGACAATTGGTTCAAACGCATGCAAAAGTGTATATATCTTAATGAGGAATATTTTGAAAAACAATAAAGCTATTTTCGATGATTAATATTTGTTTTTCTTCTCTAATCCCCAAATATAAAAGGGCAACCCTCCTTATTTAAACTTTATTTAAATAATTTCTCCTGTCGAAGTAAAGTTATTGGTAGGTTTCTCTATGTAGGTAGTGTACACTACAGAAGTGTTATACGATATCAGTATAACACAGTGAATATATAAAACAATATTTGAGAAACATCGGAAGGCTAAACATTAGCAAAATCACCAACAACGTCAAATTTTACCACTTTTTCTAAAGACAAAACTGCTACGAAAGAAGTAAGAAAAAAAGTAATCTGTGACTAGCCGGGAAATTTGAAGAAAAGAGCACACACAAGAAGTCCCAAGAAGGTCACTTGATCCCTTCCTTCTTTTCTTCTCTTCATTTGCAGCTTTCAGTTAATTTATTTCAAAATGTTTAAAACACGCCAACACGACCCAGGTTTAAGTTTACTATTCTTCTTTCTTGTTTGGTCGACCAGTTTCTGTTTGGTGTTACGAACATTAAACATTAAAAATTAATTAAATTCACTAATTTTTTGTTTTCAAAACCAATTAAATTTTAAAAAGTATCCACCAACAAATTTGAAAATAAACAAAGTCCAAACAAAGAAATTCAACAAAACACATTATACTCACCACGAGTTGAATATTGTGAAGGAGTTTGAAAAACTTTTCCACTTCTGCGGTCCGTTTTTTATGTTTAATTTATACGCGTCTACTGACTATCTCTAAACACTACGCACTACTGTATCCTCGTAACTGTATGTCTAGGGGTTAATTTGAATTCAGCGGCAACTGATTAACACTACGTCTGGGTATAAGATAAGATTGGTTTAGTTGAAGTTTTGCTAGAAGATTTTATCTGTCTTAAGATTAGTCACTACTGCTGTGAAACGAACTTGGTTTGAGTTTTCGAAAATATCGCGCACGAAAACACAGGACTCATTTGTATTAAGCAAGGTTCTGGGTGTTATGCGGACTTTGCAGGACACACACGGTGACAGGTTAAGACTCCCCGGCGAAGTGAAACAATGGACGCATTTCTTGGGTTCGTGTCCATTTCAATTGGCCGGGCGATGGAAGTTTTTTTTCTGTTTTGGTGAGTGGTCCTTTAGGGATTCTTCTGTTTTTTTTTTTTGTTTTTTTGGGTAATAGCCAGTTGGCCGACGACGCAACAAATGCTCCACACACTCCTTGGGCGGCGCGCTTGGGATGGGCGGTTGATGATGAGGGAATCTGGGAATCCGGTTGGCTTCGTTGACGTTTGCAGCTGCAGATGGTCGCGGAGCTGAGCTGTATGATCGAGACGGACGTGTGTCAGCGGTGAGGCAATCGTGCTCCCAAATAGAGTCATCATCCCCCTCAACCTGTTGGCGATGGAGCGGTCCATCCGCTCAACCAGCTACCCCTGGGCCTCAAGTGGGTTGAGTTGGCCGTCGACGTCTTGGATTTGGCCAGTAGCGTCTCCAAGAATCATTATCGAGCTGTCATCGCACGGTGGACACAGATAACCTCTTGTGTGGCTCTGCTGCGGTAGACTTCTTCCTCCTCGCTGGTGGTGGTGGCGGTAGGAGGAGACACTCTTGGACTTGGCCATCACAAGAATATTTCGTATCTGCTCCTGCTGATGATGATGAGTTTCTGAGTCGGTGGCCAAGTTAAGAGACACCGTCCAAAAAATGTTTTTTTTTCCTCTGCGCTTCCTCGCTTCCGACGAATTGGCCGAGCAGACGTCTAAAAAGAATTTTTGTCGGATGGTCGGATGTTGGCTGGCCCGATCCGTTTGAGAATTTCGGTGATGCCTTTTTTTTGTCGTGTCGGGCGTAATTTTTCTTGGATGCGTCTCAATCGTGCCCGAAGGCACGATTGGTGGCACCGCACGTTGCCTGCCTGTGCCAGAAGCGGCACAACACTGCACTGGCAAACAATTCGCAAACAACTGGCTCCACTCCAAGATTCGACACGACTCGGTCGCCTTGGTCTAGTCGCTGCTCGGTGGCCACACTCTGCCATCAGCAGCGGCAGTAGAACTTTTTCGGGGGATGTCGCTTGTTGTACACATTTGTCGTCGTGGTCGGAGTCACCGTGTCGTCGCTTGGTTGTGTGGAGGCACGAAGCACACAGTGTTCTTTTGTTTCTGTGTGAACTGGCGGAGAATCTCTGCGCGCAGCTGTATGGGTCTGGCCCCCAAAATAGCACACAGCTTGTGGCTGTATGGGTCTTGTTGGCAGTGGTGGTGGTTGCTGTTGAACTACGCTGCTGTGCAGCCGTTGGAGCGACTGCGGTGAAGGAGGGTCGGTTGCAAGAGTTTTCTTTTCAGTTTTCTTCTCTTTTCGTGTTTTCCCTTTTTCAATGTTATTATTATTGTTTTCGACGAAATGAACGGTCCTACGGTATTACGTGCGCCGATTGTCTCGCGTGTGTGGGAGTTCGGCGGCAGTTTGTGTGGTGGCTACACGGTAAGGAGCAGCGCGTGTCGCTTTAAACGTTTATGGGATTTCGTTGGATACTTGTTCCGATGGCCGACACATATAGGCTGTGTTGTCGCACACATAAATCTCTGCGGGAATGGCATTTAAATTTAATTTTAAGCACAGTTAGTCCGATGAATTCATGTTTCAGCTATTCCTTGAGACGCGCAGTGGATCGCGTCTATTTTTAAGGTGACGTTTCTAGGTTTGGGTTCCTTCCGAAAGAGAGAGACAGAGGGCGATCCGTCGCCCGGCTCTTGGACGGATCTGATCCGGAAGGTGGAGTGTGGTTATTTCGTTTTACATAACGATTTTGTTTTTCTTCGTCGGCCGCAGACTCCCAAGTGAGATGATGCAGAGCTGGCGCGTCCCTGAGGATCGAACTTAATTTGCATTCTTTTCGAGGGGAATGATCTCGCTGTTTATGGGGAAAGTAATTACCAAATCGCAGGTTAATTGGCACCAGTGGAGATCTCACAAATGCCAGCTCTGGGGCGTTTATTAGCTCGGGGAGGGGGATGTTGCTTTAAGTGCAGCGGTTGATCAAGAATACGTTGCGTGCCCGTTGTTTTTTGTTGAAAAGATTAGCTGCTGTAGAGAATGTAAGAATTTGCCAGCAAACTATTCCATTTATTTCTAAACTGAAGGTGGAGTAACTCAAACAAAAGTTTTAGTTGACTTCTTTTTTTTCTTCTTTTATGGAATAATTAACTGTGGGTACAAATCATTTGCACAGAATTTCATGGTCGCCAAATTTTGACTTTTTTTGTGGTCGCCGTGGCGTAGTGGGTAGAGTGCGACTCTCACACGCCGAAGGGTCTAGGTTCGATTCCCAGTTCAACACCAATTTTTCTAATATTTCACGGCACCACCTCTTTCGAGCTGCTGACAACACTCAAAGAGTAATATCTGTCTAAGAAAGCTGCTCAAATTTCGCCGTTTGGAGTCGGCAAAAAACTGTAGGTCCCTTCTACTCGTGAGAGAACAGTAGCGCGCACAACACGAGTAGTTGATGAGCAAGCTAGGCCCTGGTCCCCCTTGGGACTGTAGCGCCAACAATTATTATTATTATAAATTTTGTCTTCAGTTGATCATCAAAAACTACGTACTCTCGCGTAGCAGGGCAGGCACGTATCGGCCCTCAATTTGAGGCAATCTATTTCCATTCCGTCGTTGTTTCTACTGCAAGGTCGTTATGTTGCTTCAGGTTATCAGCCATCCTCAAAAAGTATTTGCTGTCATCTGAAAACAAAGCCTGTATAATGACAAACCCAAAATCACATTCCCAGTGGCGAATATAACCTTGTGGTGGAACAAATGTGTAGACATGTGCAAGGTTCCCATCGCTGAACTGACAAGGATTCAGGTTGCGGTCTCCACATATCTTACCCAATGGCCAGGTTAAGAAAAAGTCTACGATTTTATATCCCACATAGTGTGGTTGATTCGCCAACCTACCATTGCGCCAGCTCTTGTTTCAATAGTTTCCTTGTTGAAGCCAAGGTAAGAGTTTGAACATGCAACAAAGTCCAGCATCAAAATCTGAATTTGACATTCAGGTTTCATGGTCGCACCAGAGCGATAAGAACTTGGACGAAGTTTCCCGGAAATCCAAATAAATATTTAAAACTACAGAAGAACAGAGACGTGCTTGAAAACGCCGTCAGGGAAACTTTCAACGACGAAAGAAAAAGACATTTACAATGAAGGCCCGAATGGTAACCATAAAAGCATGCACAAATAGACCTGTTGTTGAACTTTTCAAACAGAAAAGCAAATCAAGTACCAATTTTGTAGAAAAAATCAGTTTGACATCAATTTCCAACCAAACTTTCCGAGAAGAACAATAGCAACTCATAATACAGTGACAAGTGTAGCCAATATGAGCAGTCGTTCAACGCTTACCCAACCTACTTAGGAATCTTGAACTTTACAGCTCTTATTAAAAAATATAAAAAACATCAATAAGGGAACCGATTGCGAGTTTGAAAAAGAAAATCATTCTTTAACTTAATGAAGAAATTTTTCAAATTGATTTTGAGGTTACGTTCTTTCGGAACTTTATCCGTAATCTTTAACTTCAACCCTCTTCACGAGGTTATGTTCCGTTTATGTTCCATTTATTAGGACATTTGTTTTAAACATCAATACATCTTGTCAATGTTACTCGTAAATGTTCAATCGTGAATTCCAAGATATTTTGATGACTTGGTTCACCACTGATCGAAGGATTTATTTTTCATTCTTTTTGACGTAGTTAGCTAGCAGTTTCTTGTAGCCCCTGTTGTCAAACTAAAGCGAAATCGCACTTGAAAGCCCACTCTGCTTTTCATCGTTGTCAAGGAAAGTTTTGTCATAGCGCAATTTTCTTTTTCCATGAATCAATTTTTCTTCAAAATTTTTCAGAACTCAGAAAATTTTCCAAAAATACAATGTACGAGTATGTGAACAAAATCAAAAATAACTTCTTTATTTCAAGAGCTGCCTTTTTCAACGCAACGAAACTTAAATCAACAATTGGCCGTAAATGTGAAGAACAGCCTTACTAGCACGACCGCATTGGTCGATGTAAGAAATGAAACGTGCGCTCTTCAATCCAGTTAAAAGCATATACGAGGGTTGCCTTTTAAATTTCGGGATTGGAAAACATAAACAAATGTGAATTATCGAAAATAGCTTTATTGGTTTTCAAAATATTCCCCGTTAAGATCTATACACTTTTGCATGCGTTTGAACCAATTGTCGAAGCACTTTTGCCACTCTGATTGAGGTACTTATCTCCAAAACATGCATTCTGAACGCATCAACCGCTACTTCAGGTGTCGAAGAACGTTGACCTCTCATTTAATTTTTCACGTACGGGAATAAAAAGAAGTCATTCGGTGCCAAGTCGGGACTTTACGGCGAATGACTCATCACATCGATGTTTTGAGTGTTCAAAAATGCAGTTGTTTGAGCGGATGTGTGAGAGCTCGCATTGTCGTGGTGAAGAGTGATCCGTCTTCGGCGGTTGGTTTTCCTGATTTCTTGGAAGACAACTGGCAAACAAATGGTTGTGTACCACTCAGAACTGACTGTTCTGAGTTGATCTAGTGGTACGGTTGCGACATGTCCGCTTTTTCCGAAAAAACAGGCAACCATTTGCTTGGAAGTGTTTCGTGCGCGACTAACTTTTGATGGATTTGGCTCAATTTGAAACACCCATACAGTCGACTGCTGTTTACTTTCGGGCTCATCCACGATTCATCACCTGATACGATGTCATAGAAGTGTTTCGCCGCACCGCGATCGTATCTTTGGAGCATTTCTTTCGACTAATCGACACGAGTCTTTTTTGAGCTATTGACAAGTTGTGTGGGATCCAACGCGGACAAATTTTGTTGACGGTCAACTGTTCTAATGCCTAAGGTTGTCTCAATCTCACGATAGGTCACATGACGATCTTGCAATATCAGTTGGCGCACAGCATCAATGGTTTCCGGAACAACAACTGATTTCGGACGACTTTCACGAAATTCGTCTTGGAGTGAACTACGACCTCGGTTGAATTCACCATACCATCGATAAACACTGGGGCTTGATGGAGCTTCATCGCCAAAAATTGAATTAAGTTCATCGATGCACTGTTGTTGAGTTAATTCAAGTCGAAAGTTGGAAAAAATAATTGCACGAAAATTTTTACGATTTAATCCCACTTTTGGGCGAGGTGATTTTTTTAAGTTACTGCAAACAACACAAATAGCGCTCGTATGTCAAAACGTTCTGAGCACGTATAACCTCAAAAATATCAAACCTTACGGTAGAGTTGGCAGTTGCCAGATTGCAACACTAGGGCTGCCCAATCCCGAAATATAAAAGGCAATCTTCGTACACATATATATGATATATACTTTCAAAGCCCGATAGTAGTTTGAGTATTGGTCTTTTTAATGACTTTTCTGTCGTACTATTCGTCGAAGAAAATTACCTAAATTATGAAATTGTGGCCGCCGTGGCGTAGTGGTTAGAGTGCGATGCTCCCACGCCAAAGGGTCTAGGCTCGATCCCCAGTTCAACACCTCGAATTTCTCACGGCACTAACTCTTTCGATCTGCTGACAATACTCAAAGAGTCATAACTGTCTAAGAAAGCTTCTCAAACTTCGCCGTTCGGAGTCGGCAAAAAACTGTAGGCCCCTTCTACTCGTGAGAGAACAGTAGCGCACACAACATGAGTAATTTGATGAGCAAGCTAGGCCCTGGGCCCCCTGTGGACTGTCAAGCCAACACTTACTATTATTACTATAAACAAAAACCCAACGACTGTGGTATTCGACTCTTTTGACCATTTTGAACAATACTTTTTTAACGGTATACCCCAATGTCCTATCTATGCAGTGTGATGATTTCTTGAAGGAAACCAATCCACTTTATCGTTTGATATGTTTAAGCTTGTAAGAAGCACACCATTAAAGTCAGAGGTACAAATCAGAACTTTAGAAAAGATCCTATTTATGGCATCAGAGTCCTACCTATAGAGTGACTCACTTCATCGAATGTCAGGGCATAACTTTTGAATTTCAAGAACAGTTCAAAAACAACCAATCAAAACGAAAATCAGGCTACACGTTAGAAGGGCCAAATAAAATGCTCATGAATCAACGTGAGCTAGTGTCAGATATTAACAAGAGCTCGCAAAAAAACAAAAAAATTTGTATTAATTATTATATCACTTTATCATAAAATATACCCCTCTCACGGTTTAATTCTGCCGAAAATAAAAAAACACCTGATTAGTGAAAATTCGCAATTTAAAACAAGTAAATCTTGCATTCGAACCAATTCGAATTTCTCACATATTTTTATAAAAAAAATATCATACGTAAAAAACACATCATTTAGAGTACTATCCGTCAGAATCTACTACTTTTGTCCACCTCTTTCGAGCTGCTGATAGCACTCAAAGAATAATAACTTTCCAAGAAAACATCTCTAAATTCGCCATTCCGAGTCGGCAAAAAATTGTAGGCTTCTGCTCGTGAGAAAACATTAGCTCGCACAGCACGAGTTGTTGATGCGCAAGCTAGGCCCTGGTCTCTGGTGGATTTCGCGCCATACAATTATTATTATTGATATATTATTATATCTATATATATTATTGATATATATATTATTGATATATTATTATTAATTAAAACCTCCTATAACTTAGTCCTCTCTGGCATCGATCCAATCATTGAGCTGTAGTTGGGGAAAATATCAAATAAATTCAAACTGTTGCTATTGAAAGGCTCTGTAGTTGGGGAAAATTTCAAATAAATTCAAACTGTTGCTGTTCAAACGTTCTGTAGTTGGGGAAAATTTCAAACAAACGCAAACTGTTACTGAAACGTTCATTATTCAAATCCCCTGCTGCCAGCGAAGGTCACCATATTTATATCGAGAATGCATTTTGACTTTCGAGACTTCGGGTCGTTCAACTGACCAGCTGGCTTGCAATTTTCTAAACCAGAACGAGATAGCACTATTCGAGTCATAATGGCACAGTATGTGGTGCAAGATTTCTATTATTGGCCTCTTTTTTTCTACAGAGCCATTCTATGATATCTTCAAAAGACTGGAACCAGTGATCTCCCCAATCGTTTTCCCTCCGGCAAAAAAGCCAGTCGGTGGAAGGAGTAAGCTCTGACTTCAGCTGCCAAAAACTACATATAGACGCTGAAATGAAAAGTGATGTCCCACCCAGAATACGGTGAGTGGGACATCACTTTTCATTTGAGCGTCTATATGTAGTGTTTGGCAGCTGAAGTCAGGTGGAGCCGAGTGTTACCATGTTGCAAGGCCAAGTCATGCTTTTAGGTTCTTCCAGTCCATTTTTTACTCGATGAACGGCTCTAACGACTTAATTGTAGTCCACAACGTTTTCTATCGATGGTTTCACCTGGTTATAGCAGTTCATTGCACACCACACCTCCAGTCGTTTTCCATCCTCCTCATCCAAAACATGCTCCATAGCTGCATATGGTGCGACTGAAGGATGTGTTGGATGTTTTCTTCTAACATCAGATTAACCAGGCCAAAAGCTGGTATTTTTTCTTCTTAGGGAAAATACAATGTTGTCATCTAAGAGACGTTAACAAATGTCACACTTTTTCAATGATGTAGTTAATCCCTTCCAAGATCAGCCATAACAACAGGTGGCGCCATCTTTTGACAATGAAACCAATTTTATTGAATATTGCATAAGAGCAATAGGTCTTTCTGTACTTGGTAAGTAAAGACAAAACGCAAAAAATTGATTGATTCTTATTCCTGCAGAATTCTATCGATCAGTCTGATGTATTATAAAATGTCCTGTCGCGGTGTGTGGTTGAAAATTCCATAAGAGCTATTTAAGATTATTTTTTTACATTTTTTTACAACACTCAATAAGTGGCCGCCGTGGCGTAGTGGGTAGAGTGCGACGCTCACACGCCGGAGGGTCTAGGTTCGATTCCCGGCTGAACACCTCGAATTTTGTCACGGCATCACCTCTTTCGAGCTGCTGACATCACTCAAAGAGTAAGAAATGTCTGAGAAAGCTTCTCAAATTTCGCCGATCGGAGTCGGCAAAAAACTGAAGGTCCCTTCTACTCGTGAGAGAACAATAGCGCGTACCACACGGGTAGTTGATGACCAAGCTAGGCCCTGGTCCCCCTGTGGACTGTCGCGACAACAATTATTATTACAACACTTAATAAGTAATACATTCCCAAATAGGTTCCAAGATTTCGTTGTTATAAGACTGCATTAAAGGACTCCTCTAAAGTTGTGAATGGAAAGCTGTCACGACAAGAATAACTTTTAAAGAAAGTTATTCGTGTTCGCAATGCCAACCGTTTTGTTAATTTTCTCATGCGAGAGATGATCTGCGATTAAGTCATAACGACTCAGAATCTAAGATTTCTTGTTTACTTAGCTCGCAAGTGAATTAATAGGCTTCCAAAACGTATCTACCACATCATTGCTCCTATGCACTGGTACCCGATCTCGGCTAATTTTGATTTAAAGCCAACGAAGTTTTCTCTTATCCACCACGTCATTGCTCCTATGCAGTGATACCCGATCTTGGCTAATTTATTTCAAAGCAAACAATGTTTTAAGAAGGTAAATGGCGTTATGTTGTTAAACATATCCAAGATGCTTGTAACAGTTTCCCATAAAATCGTAGACATCGTGTTTCCTGATTATAATTCTTTTGCTCGAGGAGATATTTATATTCATTTTCATTTCTATTTCTGTTCATGCTCTGCGATGACCTATTTCCTGCCCAATCAGTGTTTGACCAACTTGTTCTGAGGATTCGACACTCTGAAGAAAATTCAGAACATAGCGTTCGCCACAAATTCAACCCATTTCTTTTTCGCAGTGTAACCCCTCGAACAAACACTCTCGCAAAGCCTGCACCGGATGACTGTGTGAGTGAGCAACAACTCTCTTCTGAAATTTAAATGCGCGAGAGGGACCAATCGCTTGAACTCGCATTCAAATATCGCTATGAGACGAACTGCTTGCTCTTTTAGCCGTGTCCACAGCTCAAGTGCCGCACTGATTCATTCGTCAATTTGCATCCTTCCTCACAAGCCAGTCAGCACCTCACGTGCTTCACGTCCGAAACTCCGCAGAGGACTGTTTCGTAGATCCTTAGCCATCCAGCACACGTTTGTGTTGTGTTGCTGATGTCCTGCTGAGAGGTCATGTAAACTGCGGAGAAGCACCCCCGCCCTCTGCAGAACGCTGAAGATGTTTATCTTGATTTCGGAGTTCGTGTGCGTCTTCGTTTGTTTATTCTCGGCCGCTTTTGGCTGGCGGAGTCAAATCTCTTGGACGTCATCTCAATCTAGTTCTTGTTGGCGGGATTTTTTCTTCGTCGAGACAAACTGCCCGCCGTCGAACACAGCAACTACCACATCGTCCCTCACCACGCGCTCGGGCCTTCTCCTCGGTGTCCTTGTGCTCTCCGGTGTTCGCCTGGAGCCACATCGGTGGAGCGCATGTTTCATGGTTCGCGGTGCACGCTGTTTTTCATTGATGACGTCGATGAGGATGACGATGGCTGTGGTGGTGATGGTGGTGGTGGTGGTGGTGGAGCTGGTTGTAGCAACCTAACCAGCACGTGGTTTTTGCTAAAAAATCCTGCCGTTGGAGCAGCTGGTGGTTGTGTAGTTTGTTCGTGCTGAGTACACTCTCTGGTCGCACAGGGGTTTTTCGATGTTGTTCTGCTGAGCGATGGAGTAATTCCTAATTCGGTGGATCGGCTCTGTTTAGAGGGCGGCCATCCTAATGCCGCTGGGTTAAGGACTTTTGAATTATGTGGCTGATGTTTCGGCTGATAGCGGTCTGTGGGGTGTCGAGACACCAGCCGAAAGGATGTAATCGTTTCCCTGATATATCGCAACCACATACATTGCAAATGGTGTATTGGCTAAGCCCTGCGGAGGTATATCCTCGATGGGTGCTAGACCGTTGCTGGCTTGCAGTGAAAGTCCTTGTGGAGTTGAAAAATTGTTTTTATTTTTTTGCAAAACTTAGTTCTCTGAGTATGCCTTGCATACAGATTTTCTTTTCGTCAAAGATTTGAATTTAGTTAAAAACAAGCTTGGACAAAAATGTCTCACTTTTGGAAGTATTTGCTTCTTTTTAGCTTTTAACTCATGTTTGCGTGGTTGAGTTTATACAGACGTTTGTTAATTCGGACCGATTAAAGAAGTTCCCTTGTCCTGTTTATAGGCATCGATAGGTCGAAACTCTCCTCCGGGGTATACCAGGTATACGGGTATGAAATGGTGTTGAAAATAAAACACTAATTATTAAGAGGAAAGTCATAACATTTTATTTGAAGTATTGGCCATTGTTTTCTACACATTTTGACCACCTTTCTTTCAATTTGTGAATACCACGCCAATACAATTGTTCGTCTTTTAAAGCAAACCAATCAGACACCCAATTTTCGACCTTCTCGTAGGAATCAAAGTGCTGCTCAGCCAATGCGTGTCCGTCGATGAAAACAAATGGTAGTCGGAAGGAGCCAAGTCTGGTGAATACGGCGGGTGGGGTAGCTGCTCCCAGCCAAGTGTCTTGATTGTACCCTGAACCGGTTTTGCTTTATGTGCAGGTGCATTGTCATGAAGCAAAATTACCTTGCCGTGTCTTCTAGCCCATTCTGGTCGTTTCTCAATAAATGCATGGTTCAAATAGATCATTTGTTGTCGGTAGTGGTCAGTATTAACCGTTTCACCAGGTTTTAGGAGCTCGTGGTACAGCACACCTTTCTGGTCACGCCAAACACACAGCATTGTCTTCTTGCCAAATCGATCTGGTTTTGCAGTCGACGTTGATGGTTGTCCCAGATTAACCCATGATTTTTTCCGTTTAGGATTCTTAAAATACATCTAATTTTCATCGCCAGTAACCATCCGATGCTGAAATGCAGAAATTTTATTTCTGCAGACTCCTTAGCGGCGATGCCGGCCCCAATTCCGCTGTTAGGCAGAATGTTCTACTTAATTTGGACGAAGATAGACAAGAATTCCGTCCCCTCGACTTAGACGAGGTGAAGATAGCAATATCCAAGCCGAAGTCGAATAAAGCTGCTGGAGTGGACGGACTGTCCGCAGAACTATTTAAAGCAGCTGGAGATGACCTGGTTGGGCGCATGCACCAGCTCATCTGTAAGATATGGTCGGAATATGGAAGCATGCCCGATGAGTGGAATTTCAGCGTCGTTTGCCCGGTTCACAAGAATGGAGACCACTTTGACTGCGCCAAATACCGAGGGATTAGTCTCCTGAATATCGCATACAAGATCCTGTCTGCCGTATTGTGTGAGCGTCTGAAACCGTTTGTCCATGACCTGATAGGTCCCTATCAGTGTGGTTTCAGGCCAGGGAAGTCCACAATAGACCAGATCTTCACATTACGGCAGATCCTGGAAAAGACCCAAGAAATCCAAATTGACACTCAGCACCTATTCGTCGATTTCAAGGCTGCATATGACAGTATGCATAGAGACGAGCTATACAGAGCGATGTCTAGTTTTGGCATTCCTACCAAACTCGTCAGATTGTGTAGGATAACGATGGAGAACTCTCGCTGCTCCGTCAAGGTCGGTAACGAAATCACCAAGACCTTCAATGTCAAAAAAGGTTTTAGACAAGGCGACGCACTGTCATGTGACTTCTATAACATCATCCTCGCGAAGATCGTGCGTAACTAACTTCCAGAAGTCGGTTCAATTGCTGGCTTACGCTGATGACATTGACATGATTGGACGAATACTGAGAGCCGTCAATGAGGCGTTTGCTGGCATTCAAGCGGAAGCGGCTAAAATGGGTCTGGCGGTAAATGAGGGCAAAGCTAAGTACATGTTGTCATCAAGGAAGGACACACAACATCGACGTCTCGAACGGAGCGTCACACTAGGCAGCAGAAACTTCGAGGTAATCAAGGACTTCGTCTACTTCGGCTCCGCGGTAAACAGGGACAACAACATCAGTACCGAAATCAAACGCAGAATCACTCTAGCCAATCGCTGTTTCTTTGGGCTCAAGAGGCAATTGAGTAATAAAGCCCTCTCTCGAAGGACTAAACTAGCTTTATATAACAGCTTGATCATCCCCGTCCTATTATATTGCGCAGAATCTTGGACGTTAGCAAAGGCGGATGAGGAAGCCCGTAGTCTTTTCGAGAGAAATGTTTTGCTTGCGATTTGTGGTCTTGCTTGCGTTGATGGCATCTGGAGGAGAAAATTCAATGACGAACTCTATGGGCTGTACAGCGACATACGCCTGGTGAAGCGTCTACGGATACAACGCTTAAGATGGCTAGGCCATGTAGAGCGTATGGACACCACTGCTCCGGCCCGAAAAGTCTTTGAATCCGAGCCATTGGGACAACGCAATAGATGACGACCTAGGCTAAAGTAGCGCACACAAGTGGAGAAAGACCTCAACCAACTTGGAGTGCGCAACTGGAGACAGCTGGCGAAAGATCGTGCTGGCTGGAGAGGCATGTTGGTTGAGGCCCAGGTCCACCCCGGACTGAAGCGCCACAAGAAGAAGAAAAAGAAGAAATGGACGCAGCTAGCGAAAGACCGTGCTGGCTGGAGAGGCAGGTTGGTTAAGGCCCAGGTCCACGACTGGTGAAATTTTGTCTGTTAACTTTAATAACGTTGCCTCGAACTCGAAAGTAACATATCGTTAAAGTTCAAGAACTTCCAAGACTCTAATTGATAGGCCATAACAAAGCTTATGAACGAGCCAATTTAAAGGATATTTCCACTGGATCTTGTAAATGAGTAATCGAAGGCCTTTGTGCCGTGTTCAAGACTCGTGCTAAGCTGTCATTCGCACTTTCTTCTTCTTCTTTATTTGTCACCCCAAAACATATAGGTTCTTTTTGCAACGTGCTCTATTTGGATGGTCGGTGTTTAGTGGCTTTGCTAAATTCTGAGAGCTTCTGTCGCGACTTTTCCATATGTGCAGCAAAATTTCATTGAGCTTTCCAGTTCCAAGTCCAAGGTAAATCTTTTAATTGAAAGGTCTTAAACTGTATCAATCCTGCTCGAAGTCAAAGCATTCTTTGCGCAAAATATTTTTATGCCAGTTTTCGAATCGTTTTATTTGCTTAGAATGAAAAGCGTACTTCTTTTAATAATTCATTTAACACGTTCACGTCGGAGTCAATTTTTAGTTTCTTGCTGTTACGAGTTGCTGAAATAAACGCCATTCTTTATCTGGCAGCTCGTGATATTTGCCTTTCTGAACCTGGGTTCAATTTACCTCAATAGTACAGTGAGGGCTTATTGTGCAAGTTGTGTTATTCGAGCCGTTTTTTCCATCTTGATCACAAATTTCTGCCAATTCTTATTCTTTTTGTGGCGCTACAGTCCAGCGTGGACCTGGGCCTCAACCAAGATGCCTCTCCAGTCAGCACCATCTTCCGTCAGCTGCCTCCAGTTGCGCACTCCAAGTTGATTGAGGTACTCCTCCACTTATGTGTGCCATCTTAGCCTAGGCCGTCCACTGTTGCATTGAACCAATGGCAACAGAGGACATTGGACCTGGGACCTCAACAAATTCGATCCAGTAAAATATTCAACACGACCAAAGAGGTACATACATGTATTTCATACATGTACATGTGCATAGCTGTATTCAATAAAATGTAGCTAGACATGTGCCCTTTGAAACGCATGACAGTTTGACTCAGCACACGTGGAGGCTTTCGATGCTGCCCCATTTGCCGCATTCAGTTAGAAAGCAATGCCTTACACACTCCAGGGTGAGGGTATTTTCAACTAAGTTAACAGTTTCAGTACAAATTTCACTCTCTTGTTTCAAAAGTGTCACTCAAAATGGTTTCACTAGTGTGACTGGCTTTTGATATCCCCACAAGATCGGGGAGGTTTCGAAGTATCAATTTATTATGACTCTGTAGAACAACAGTCTTGGGCTACTTCAGCAACTTCTCGTATTTTTCGAATGTAACAAAAGTTTTTCTTGCCATCGCTCATACAACAGTTTTTCCTGCCGTCACTCATACACTCTTTCCGTCAATCAAACCTGTCCATTGAAGACTGTCCTCGAA
Organism: Eristalinus aeneus; assembly: GCA_955652365.1. Lineage (NCBI taxonomy): Eukaryota > Metazoa > Arthropoda > Insecta > Diptera > Syrphidae > Eristalinus > Eristalinus aeneus. Next base: position 19,410,851 of record OY019131.1, read on the forward strand.
ACCTCTTCTTCTTCGTGTGTAATGTGTTCTACATTCACTCTATTCCAATCTTTACTTAATATTTCATCTATATTTCAAAATTCACTTGTGATTGGAACGCAGGGAACACCGCTGTTACCCCATTCGAACGGCAGTTCATTTTAATTTCCGTTGAAAGGATTCTCAACTTAGACTGCCAAGTTGACAGCTATCAAAGTGGCAGAGTTCAGTGCAGTATGCGTGAACAACGTCATCATGGCGACGTTTAACAATTTAATCTTCATAAATACACTCATGGTAGCCGACGTGGCCACACACGGAAAATTCGGTCATGGCACACGGAAAGTTCGGGTTATTTCGGACACTCTTCAAGCAACAAGCTTGCCTCCACTTTCACCTTACTTTATTCACAGTTGAAAATAATAATCGCACATGTACAGACTATCAGTGGGCTTAACGTACGGCAAAAGAGCCAACCATAACGTTTTTTACCCTTCAACATGACTCTGCACGGCAATGCAACCAGAACCAAGAAACAATAACCCAAAAGACACCACAGAGTGTCCAAACCACACGTCAAAAGACTTACAAAAATTTAAATTTTTACTTCAGTAACTCATCACAAAGGACATTTTGTACATTGTTCTTCTTTGTACGACACCAGTCCTTCTTCCCATTGCTCCAGAAGACAGAAGAGGCAATCACCGACAGAAGAGGCAATCTCTCACCACCCTCCCAACTCCTTGCAACATGTCGACATTCCCATATTCTGAAGAAGGGAAATCAAAATCTCTCATGCACTCGGACGTATGCACTTATATCCGACGGCGGCGCCACATGCAATCAACTTGAGGACCGCATCACGCCGGCGACAGGACAATTCACAAATCGCATATCCCTGCAAAGCATCTTGCCTCACAATCCAATCAAGTGTTCATAAAATTCTGTATTTCCGCGATTCTCCAGCAGAAAGGTACACCGTCTCCTCCTGTCATGTCCTCTTCCCCGAAATTTTAAATTTACATACAATTCCAATAAGACAGTGCGTCGGGAATTAAGCAATCTCCTCCTCGTGCATGTGTAACGCTGGATTCCCTCGGAGACAGTAGACTTATCTTAATTTTCACAAAAGGATTTTTCAAGGAACTCCAGTCAATTTGCATATTTCTAAACACCACTCAACGGGATTATGCAGGACAAGATTCTTCCTGGAGTTAACCATCATCATTGTTGACAAACAAGAGGGCAGATGGGGAGCAAGAGGCAAGCAGGCCATCCGAGAACGACAAGAAAAAGGTGATAATTTGTGATTTGCTAATCCAGGATGCCCACATACACTCCGTCACCAGGGCGAAGAAGGAAAACCGGGATTACTCGGCATTCATTGTAAGATGCACAACCTTCTGCTATCGACAACTTTTCGGGTCATTAAGTTTTCCGTTCAGTCAGAGCACTGGAGGGGTGAGACAAACAATGACAAAAAAAACTGGAACACATTCTCGACTGGAGATTGCATCGAAATCGAGGAGAAACTTTAAGGGATGCAACTTTAAGTGAGGACTGTACGTGCGTCGCTTTCCGGTTGGCATGCTCGCTCTTTACCCCAGGCTCTCGTAGTTTCTTTCTTGGCAGGAGAAAGCAAATTGTTTTGCGAAACGAAATGAGGATGGCAGTGTGGAATGTCCTTTTGGCCTTAAATTGGTAGTTTTTGTCATCTCGTGCGCTGTGCTCTCAGTCGTTTAAATATTTTTACATCCTCGATGGCTTTGGCTGAGAGCTTATCTGAATTGGACGTTGTTTCGAATGGATTGCTGTGTGCTGTGTGTGTTTTGAGAAGACGGACGGAATGATGCTTGAGATGGCAGGAGGTGAGTTGATTGAGTGGGTGGAGAGGCTACTTTAAAGGAATTCTAATGCCGCGAGGACGTGTGGAACTAAGTTGCTAGAGAAGCGCGGTCTGTTTTGAAAGTATCGTGAAACAATTGGTTCCCTCTAAAGTTGGCTAAATTAAACTGATGCCACAATGAATAGGCTGTAGCGGAATGCCTCAGAAGCGTCGCGACCCAAACAATCACTTGCACAAAAGTCTGATTCCAAATCGAATTGGAATCCAAACGCGCCACAATCAGAGAATCAATAGAAGACAGCGAACATGAGTTGTTCTCCTAAGTCACTCCACCCCTTGCAAAACTCAAACCACAACCCAACCCTAACCTGTTGCTTTAAAGCATCACGAAACAAACAAATCACCCCCAATCCAATGGCTAATCTCGAAGCAACCCCTCGCCCAGTGCATCCACCCACCAAACCACAGCAAAAGTTTCACCGCCCCCACGGAGACAATAAAATCGCAATCACTTGTAAATTATGATTGAAGTAATGTCCTGTCTGCCGATCCCAATACACCACAACTGCACCGATACCCGGCAGTCGCCGCCGGCTTTGAGCCATAAAAAGTGACTAACTACACCTGCAAAACAACCAGCACCAGAGAACGTTCACCAGCCCGCGCCCGTCTAAGCTGAAAAATCCTCGTGTGTCCTGGGAGCACTTCATCCAATAAAGGCAATACCACAGTCGATTTCTTGCTTATGATTGTCGACGCTGCGGCTTCTGTTAGAGCTCTGTCCCCTGTTCATCCAGTTCTCTGTCGTTTTGGGGTCATTTTGGGTGGTTTTTGCTGTTTTTTGAGGTTATGTCATTGTTTACCCGAATCGAGTTAGATGATAAATGTGGCACATTGCCGGGGGTGGGTCGGTGAGATATTTTTGCTGGTGGTTCACTTGAACCGCTTGGAAGCACTTGTGTCACTGTTGTTCTTCGCCGCTCTCCTTTTCCTGGAATCGCAAGAACTCAATTAGACTGTGCGGCATCTGTTGAGTTGGACGATTTTTGCTTTCGAATCTAATGCAAGACGTTGTTGCTTAATGTGTATGCAACACCAGTGCAACCAGTTCCGGGCAATTTCGAATTTTTATTTATAGACCGTTGCGTTGCATTGCAAATATCTGCAAGCGCTTGTACATATCGAGTGGATGTTCGTCGAGCGTTTTGCATCTTCGTCGTGTGTCGCACAGTCATGGGCCAGGGAAAATGCTTCGCTTTTCTAATTTCACATCTGCCCGTAGACATGAAAAGAATAAACTATCGGACGGGAGCGATGAAGGCAGGCGACAGCGGCGGCGGAGACAAGCGCGAAGACGACGACATACAAATGTCGCGCACCAAATGCGCATTTGACAGAGTGTCGCGCAGAGGATGGCTTGCGAAAAAAGCGGCCCAAATACGTGTGTGTTGCCCGATGATGTATGTAAGTGTGTCCGTTTGACAGCACGAAGAATTAAGGTGTATTTTTTTGCATGTTTTTTGCTTTGTGTCTTATCCAGTTACAAACTGTGTGTTTGAATACAGATGACGACAGTGGCTATCAAAAGTTTGAAGCCGTGTATAGTGGGGTGAGGTCTATGTTGTTCTGTAGACCTGTATGGGTGTAGTTTAAAATGAAACAATCACTTTAGTGCTGAAGTCAACATCTTCTCTGTTGAAAAAAAAATTATTTGACAGCACAACAATCCCGAAATGTCAAATTTGACTTGTGAGAAAAAAGCAGTGTGAACTATCAACATGTAATGGGATCTCAAGACAAAGCAGAAACACGCGCCACCAATCGATAACAGAAGAATTAGAGGGTAGCAGCAACCTCAAAGAAGGTGTGAAGGACACTAACTAACTCATCAGAACCGAGGACGGAGGAAGCGAGTTAAGATGACAGTAAGCCCCGCATTCTTGTTTTCAAACTGTTGCTGGTTTCTTTCAGAACTTTTCACATTACAACGAAAATATTTTAGATCTATGACTCTTTCCCAAAATTGTTGGTTCATCAGATAACTCGACCGATTTAGAAAAGTCAGGGATATATTAATTTCCTATAGTACCTGCTGTTGTAGAAAAACTTAATCGAATGTCCATGCATACTAACCCTCAGCAGCACTTTTATTTATTTTTGTGACCCATCAATTCAGGAACCATGGCTTGGCTTCCTTAGCAAACACTCTGTAGTCGAGAAAAATTTAAAACAAAATTGAACTGTTACAAATGCAACTGTTTCAAATGCAACTGTCTATATTCAAATCCAGATGATGTGACTGGATTTATGAATCACATGATTCAAAATCACATCCGTATCACTATTTATAGTGACAACGGAAACACTGATGGAGGAAAGACCATCTGTGGCGGGATGGCGGCTAACAGACCCAGGCTTTGAGGGAACCTGACTGGTAGCGACAGCTTGACCAGAGGCTATATTCTGGTGCCACGAGAGGTCTGGGGCCCCTGGAACTTGGGTACCAGCCTGACCGTGCGGTAGGCCCCCTTGTGGGAGAATCGTGGTGGCTTTGGTTTATCACCTAACATCGCGGGTAGAGTCGGGGATAGTGTACTATGCTGACTTGTCTAGTTCATTATTTAAGCACAACTAGGCAAGACGGTTAGGGGACTATACCTTCTCAGTGTGGAGTTGCATTTTCAACCGGGCGCTGCGAACCAAAGAGCGGAAGAGCTTTTAAAACGGCTTCGCATCACACCAAGTTGGGGTGATTACCCCTCAAGTATGATCCCAATTTGGTACTTGGGTAACTAAGGCGTTTAGTCTTGCGTTACTTACGACTCTTGGGAAAAAGGTTCCCCGTGATATAAACCGTTAAGGCAGGTGATCACGTAAAACCAAATCCCACATCTGTCTATATTCAAAATCGCCGGGACAGCTGGCTTGCACTTTTCTAAGCCAGAACGAGACAGCACTATTTATGTCGTGATAGCACAGTGTGTGGTGGAAGAATTCTTTTATTGACTTTATTTTCTTCTACAACTCTACTTGCCTACTCCAAAAAGCGAAATTTGAGAATCTTTTTACAAAGAGGGCTTATACTTCTTCAGCGTTGTCAATAGCTCAAAAGAGGTAGTGACGTGAAAAGAAACTTGAATCTTTGGCATGTAAGTTTCGCAATTTACTCACTAAGCCAAGCGGCACTCTAGAAAATCGAAATTTGTCTGTAAGAAGAGGGGTACAGATTGCAGGAAACGATCAAAGTTTCCTACATGCCCCTAGAACGACTTGATTTGATCACTGTTCTTAATTCCTCCTTTCCCATTGCGCTCTTAACACGTAGTCAACTACAAGGATTTTATGTCTGAAAAATAGAAAATTAAATAGACATGTCTATATACATTATTAACCCACTAAGTATAAGCACAATTGAAAGTAAATAGCTTTCTTATAGGGATTTGATAATTTTGAATATAATTTTGAAAAACGTTGTTAAATCCTTATTTTGGGAAACCCTTCATGTTAATCCACAGCAACATAGCAATTGTGCCAAGTATTGTTCCTTGAGGTGAAATATTAATGCAACATCGTCGATACATGCGATGTAAAAATTATGACTTAGCAATCGAGCTCACTTCAACGTACGCGCCAAGTATAACGTAGACTTAGTAAGAAAATCATTCATTTAACTTGCTGCCGACTTACGAGAATTATCAAAGTGATGAACGTCTCCTTAAATAGAAGTTCGCATTCTGTACTTCTGTGGCCGCTGTGGCGTTGTGAGTACAGTGCGACGTTCACACGCCGAAGGGTCCAGATTCAATTCCCGGCTAAACACCTCGAATATTTCAACGCACCACCTCTTTCGAGCGGCTGACAACACTCAAAGAGTAAAAACTGTCAAAGGAAGTTTCTCAAACTTCGCCGATCGGAGTCGGTAAAACACTGTAGGTACCTTTTACTCGTGAGAGAACAGTAGTGCGCACACCATGAGTAGTTGAGGGGCAAGATAGGGTCTGGTCTCCCTGTGGACTGCAGCGCCTTACGAAGGTTGTCTTTTATATTTCGGGAGTGGGCAACCCTTGTGTTGAAATCTGGCAACTGTCATCTTAAGGTTTTACATATTGGAGGTCATACGTACTCAGAACGTTTTGACAAACGAGCGCTATTTGTGTTGTGTACTGTTACTTAAAAGATTCATCTCGCCCAAAAAATGGAATTAAATCGTACAAAAATTTTTGTGCGATTATTTTTTACAAATTTCGACGTAGATAAACTCAACAACAGTGCATCGATGAACTTAATTCAATTTTTGGCGATGAAACTCCATTACGGACCAGTGTTTATCGATGGTATGGTGAATTCAAACGAAATCGTACTTCACTTCAAGGTAAATTTCGTGAAGGATGTCTAAAATCAGTTGTTGTTCCGGAAACCATTGATGCTGTGCGCCAAATGATATTGCAAGATCGTCATGTGACCTATCGTGAGATTTAGACAACCTTAGGCATTAGTGGGGCCAGCATACATTCAATACAGCATGAACATTTGACTGTCAAAAATATTTGTTAGCGTTGGATCTCACACAATTTGTCAATCGCTCAAAGAAAGGCTCCTGTCGATTTGTCGAAAGAAATGCTCAGAAATAAGATCCCGGTGCTTCGAAACATGTCTATGATATCGTGACAGGTGGTGAATCGCGGATTTACGCGTATGAGCCGAAAAGTAAACAGCAGTCGATTGTATGAGAGTTTCAAATTGAGCCAAATCCAACAAAAGTCGCTCGTGCACAAAGCACTTCCAAGCAACTGGTCGCCTGTTTTTTTTTTTTTCGGGAAAAGGGGACATGTCGCAACCGTACCACTAGAACAACGCAGAACAGTCAGTTCTGAGTGCTACACAACCATTTGTTTACCAGTTGTCATCCAAGAAATCAGGAAGACCAACCGCTGAAGACGAATTACTCTTCACCACAACAATGCGAGCTCTCACACATCGGCTCAAACAAGTGTATTTTTGAGCACTCAAAACATCGATTTGATGAGTCATCCGCCGTATATTCCTGACTTGGCACCGAATGACTTCTTTCTGTACCCGTACGTACAAAATAAAATGAGAGGTCAACGTTTTTCGACACCTGAAGGAGCGGTTGATGCGTTCAGAATGCATGTTTTGGAGATACCTCAATCAGAGTGGCAAAAGTGCTTCGACAATTGGTTCAAACGCATGCAAAAGGTGTATAGATCTTAATGGGGAATATTTTGAAAAACAATAAAGCTATTTTCGATGATTAATATTTGTTTATGTTCTCTAATCCCGAAATATAAAAGGCAACCCTCGTACAATTAATATTATTAACGTAGAACAGTGACAGGTTTATTGCAGGTCTGTCTCGCGACGTTGTCTCACGGCTTATCTTACTGTTGCCAGAATGGATTTCTTTTAGATTTCCTATTTCATTCTATTCCAAGGCGAAGACGGTTGTTAATTTTCAGATACCCACTTTTTGCACGTCTGCTGTACATATCAGCAACTCTTGGGAGTTGGACAGAAAATATGACGACGTCTGTTTTAAGTAACAGACAGATGATACTTACAATACAAAGAATGGAAGTTGATTGAAAGGAAGTAAAAAAAAAAACTTAACCCCAGCTTCTAAAATTTCCGCCGCATAAAAGAACTTCCAGCGCTTGTAAGCCAACTTCTACTCCAGGACACTAAATTCAAAAAATCTGGAGAAATTTCCTATTCCCTTGCCAAAGGACAAACTAAAGTTTGAAACCAAAACTCCATAATCGCGATTGTTTTTCAATTTCATCGAAGTCATTTCTTTTCAGCAATCATCTAAAATTCATTTTTATTTTTTTTTTATTTATTCAACACAACACTCCTTCGGCATCGTCTGTTTATAAATACTTCAGAAGCGGCTATTAAGTAATCGCCAGTTCGAAGGCCTACATCAAACAGGCTATTTCGCTTTTTTGCATTCTATCAAACCGCTCAAAGGGATGAGTAATTACGTCACCGATTTAGGAAGCCCCCTATTGACAGGTTACAAGTGCGTCCCTCTCACCAGTCCTTCTATTTTTAAACTCATTCAAAGCTACTCTCGTTGTCATTTTTCCTTTTCTCGCTCCCTCCCGGCTGTCACCTACCAATTACCAGGATTTACTGACGGCGCAGCTATAATTCCCCCCATCACATGACAGATCACCATCAATTTGCACCTGTCATCTGGATTCTCTGTCAAGCGTGCGCGTTTTTCAGCCGCCACTGTATCGCCATTGGAAAAGTTGGGTTAAATTTAAATCGGAAAATACGGCAGCACAGCTCTGCGTGTAGTGCGCATCAAATATGATCGTCTACACCTGCTTGGGAAATGTCATCTAATGCGACTGGCAGCATGCGGTGCACGTAGACGAAAGTGCATTCAACGGATTGTCTTCGGTTAGCTGTTAGTTTCGCTATCTGACTTGACTAGGCTTTGGCCCGATCTGCCTTTAATAGACTTTCACAATGCACCGCACACTCGCACGCACACACAATGTGTTCCCATTTGCGAATTACAGGGCGGCCGCGAGCCGAATTCATAATTTCGCGCAGCACCACCGCTGGACTGCACTCCTCCAGCGGCGGACCGATATTCATTTGACATTCCTCTGGCAGTGGCACAAACGCAGCAAAAAAAACCAACCAACCGCGCTCGTCTAGCTAGGGACGGCCTGGGGGTGGGGCGCAGTGCGAGTCTATCTAGCGGCGATAAGAATCAAAAATGTTTTGTTTATTTGAAAGATACTCGGCAATAAATCGTGCCGGAGACGGTTATGGGTGTATGTGTAGTATGTGCAGTTGGTTGTTCAATAAATTCATCTCGTGGACATGATTGGGAGTGAGAGGGAGCGGGCGAGGTGGCAGCTGAAGAGCAGCAGTGCCACCGAAATTATATTGAAGAAACAATTGCGAGACTTATAAATCACAGCAGGAAAACTATTCGTATATGAGTTGTGAACGCATTGAAATCCGGGGGAAGTTGGGGTGGAATATATTATGCGGTGTGGACAGTCAAAAAGAAAGTGGAGCTTGCAGAGAGAAAGTTCCATCGGTGCGTCATAGATTCGAGGCTGGAGTCATCACAGCTTGAGTCTGGACTCGGACGTTGTCCTTGTCTGCTTAGGAACTCCGGGATGTCAATTACCTTTTGAGATCATTTCGTTGAAAGCTTGCGAAAGTATGGTTTGGAAACAACATTTTTAATCTCAAACGCAGTTGTTGTCCATGGAATGGGAAGCAGTAACAAGACACAGGAGTGCTAAGGCATCGAATGAGGAATGGGTTTTTTCAAGAGATGGACATACTGGACCAACGAAAAATTCATCAAAATACAATTTATGTGCTGTGTGCTGTGTGAGCGCTGTTAGATGATGCGCCAAAGAAAGACCCTACATGGGAAAGGCGAAAGTGTCCAACATTAGAGTTTTTGAAGGCAGCTATAAATGGGTGTTATGGGTATCGGTAGGAAGTCTATGACTACAGTCGATTATAGGCCGATCTAGTTTCGCCGAATCAGCGTCTGCATTTTCGATGTCCCACATTCTAAAAAGTTAAGTGCCAAGAATGAGTTTAGAAGCTTATCTGTGAGCGCTTTGTATCGAAACATTGTCGACAGCATGAAAACATTTAGAGCAAGCATGCAACGACAGTTGGCGGCTAGGGAGGAATAAGTGCACGAATTCAAAAATGTCCGAATTACATAATCCCCAAACAAAGAATCCTCAAGGGTTCTAGTATTCGTGCATTTGTACAGGAAGACATGATTCGACCACAATCTTGTGTGGGGTGAATTCTTCTTGCAAATTAGACCTTTTGAGATTTTTTTTAAATGCGTGAGCTAAATGTTGGGACTGCGATGGTAAATTGTTCCCTTTTGACCATGTCTACGTACAAAGTTGTTGTCGAAACAGGGTCACTAGATGCAAACGATAGCCAAACTAAGGCTGATTGCTGGAAACATATTGTCGCTGTGTGCTTGGTGATATCTGCAGGAATTTATCCTCCACGAACTATTGTCATAGGACAAGAATTTAAACGCGTTTCTTTGAACTAACTTATCTATGAAAATCAATCGATAAGGAATGATCGGCTTCGAATAGTTGACAAGGAACTGTGCCCCAATACTGGCTGAGGAAAAACGATTGAATTTCACCCCGATAGTCTAGTTATTTATAATAAATTGTATGTTTCTTACCAGCTATATTAGTATGAAGTGAGCGTCGAGATACAAATGTCTCGATAGGGAACATTTGTTGTGAACGAGCCCTTATTTTTTTTGTTTGTTTGTTTGCTATGACATCTGTGAAAAATATGTAGTATACATCAAGTCATAGAACAGCCAACATCATATTTTTTCATCGTGTTAAAAATGTCGAATTTTGTACCAGAAAGTGATGATTTGCGGAAAGCATTAACTTTTTGTTTTCATTTGAAGAAAAGTGCTGCAGTGTCGCATCGAATGCTTGTCGAGGCATATGGTGATCATGCTCTATCAGAAGCAACATGCAAAAGATGGTTTCAACGGTTCAGAAATAATGATTTTGATGTGAGAAATGAAGAACGTGGAAGACCACCAAAAAAGTCTGAAGACGCCGAATTGCAAACGATATTGAATGGAGATGACACTTTGAGTTAAAAGCAAATGCCAGCAATGTTAAATGTTGCACAATAAACAATTTCTGACCGTTTAAAAGCTATGGAAGAGATCCAAAACCGTGGAAAATGGGTGCCACATGAATTGAATGACAGAAGGAAAACCGAAAAAAGACTTGTGAAATTTTGCTTCAAAGACACGAAAGAAAATCGGTTTTGCATCGTATTGTTACTGGCGATGAAAAATGAATTTATTTTAAGAATCTGGGACAACCATCAACTTCTTCTTCTTCTTGTGGCGCTACAGTCCGGGGTGGACCTGGGCCTCAACCAACATGCCTCTCCAGATAGCACGATCTTTCACCAGCAGTCTCCAGTTGCGCACTCCAAGTTGGTTGAGGTCCTTCTCCACTTGTGTGCACCACTTTAGTCTAGGTCGTCATCTGTTGCGTTGTCCCAATGGCTCGGATTCAAAGACTTTTCGGGCCGGAGCAGTGGTGTCCATACGCTCTACATGGCCTAGCCATCTTAAGCGTTGTATCCGCAGACGCTTAACCAGGCGCATGTCGCTGTACAGCCCATAGAGTTCGTCATTAAATTTTCTCCTCCAGATGCCATCAATGCATGCAGGACCAAAAATCGCAAGCAAAACTTTTCTCTCGAAAAGACTAAGGGCTTCCTCATCCGCCTTTGCTAATAGTAGGACGGGGATGATCAGGCTGTTATAGAAAGCAAGGTTAGTCCTTCAAGAGAGGGTTAGTCCTTATAACTCAATTACCTCTTGAGCCCAAAGAAACAGCGATTGGCAAGAGTGATTCTGCGTTTGATTTCGGTACTGGTGTTGTTGTCCCTATTTACCGCGGAGCCGAGATAGACGAAGTCCTTGACTACCTCTGCTGCCTAGTGTGGCGCTCCGTCCGAGACGTCGATGTTGTGTGTCCTTCCTTGATGACAGTATGTACTTCGTTTTGCCCTCATTTACCGCCAGACCCATTTTAGCCGCATCCGCTTCAATGCCAGCAAACGCCTCATTGACGGCTCGCTGTGTTTGTCCAATCACGTCAATGTCATCAGCGTAAGCCAACAGTTGAACTGACTTCTGGAAGATCGTGCCTCTGGTGTTGACTTGTGAGTTACGCACGATCTTCTCGAGGATGATGTTAAAGAAGTCACATGACAGTGCGTCGCCTTGTCTAAAACCTTTTTTGACATTGAAGGTCTCGGTGAGTTCGGTACCGACGTTGACGGAGCAGCGAGAGTTCTCCATCGTCATCCTACACAATCTGACGAGTTTGGTAGGAATGCCAAAACTAGACATGGCACTGTAGAGCTAGTCTCTATGCACACTGTAATATGCAGCCTTTAAATCGAAGTGGTGAGTGTCAATTTGCATTTTTTGGGTCTTTTCCAGGATCTGACGTAATGTGAAGATCTGATCTATTGTGGACTTCCCTGGCCTGAAACCACACTGATAGGGACCTATCAGGTCATGCACAGACGGCTTCAGACGCTTACACAATACGGCAGAGAGGATCTTGTATGCGATGTTCAGGAGACTTATCGCAGTCAAAGGCGTCTCCTTTCTTGTGAACCGAGCAACCATCAACATCGACTGCAAGACCAGATCGATTCGGCAAGAAGACAATGCTGTGTGTTTGGTGGGACCAGAAACCTGGTGAAACGGTCAATACTGACCACTACCGACAACAAATGATCTATTTGAACCACGCATTTATCGAGAAACGACCAGAATAGGTCAGAAGACACGGCAAGGTAATTTTGCTCCATGACAATGCACCTGCATATAAAGCAAAACCGGTTCAGGATACAATCAAAACTCTTGGCTGGGAGCAGCTACCCCACCCGCCGTATTCACCAGACTTGGCTCCTTCCGACTACCATTCGTTTTCATCGATGGGACACGGATTGGCTGAGCAGCACTTTGATTCCTACGAGAAGGTCGAAAATTTTGTGTCTGATTGGTTTGCTTTAAAAGACGAACAATTTTATTGGCGTAGCACTCATAAATTGCCAGAAAGGTGGTCAGAATGTTTAGAAAACAATGGCTAATACTTTGAATAAAATGTTTTTACTTTCCCATTAATAATTAGTGTTTTATTTAAAAAACAAAAACGCTCATTTTATACTGGTTTACCTGGTATGTCGCCGTGGCGTAGTGGGTAGAGTGCGACGCTCACACGCCGAAGTGTGTGGGTTCGATTCCCAGCTCAACACCAATTTTTCGAATTTTTCACGGCACCACCTCTTTCGAGCTGCTGACAACACTCAAAGAGTAATAACTGTCTAAGAAAGCTTCTCAAGTTTCGCCGTTCGGAGTCGGCAAAAAACTGTAGGTCCCTTCTACTCGTGAGAGAACAGTAGCGCGCACAACACGAGTAGTTGATGAGCAAGCTAGGCCCTGGTCCCCCTTTGGACTGTAGCGCCAACAATTATTATTATTATTACCTGGTATGTTAGTCCCGGGGCTCATTTAGTGATGTGTTATGTGAATATTCTTAATGCTGTTAAACCGCAAACGTTGCATGTAATGTTTAAACGATAAACGGTTTATTAAAACCCCAAAAGTAAATGATTTCACATGACGATTTGCTACAGTGCACAGACTTATTTCTTCAGCAAGTCCTCCTCTTGCGTGGTGTTTTTCTCTTAAAGATAGAAGTGTACCTATAACTAACTATCGCTTTCAAATGTTATGTCATTAGATGCCTTACAAAAGTGTTTATTACTTCTTGCAGCCAGTAACTCGAAAGAAGGTACCTCCAGTAACTCGAAAGAAGGAGCCTCCATGAAATAATGTGAGTCCAAAAATCGGAACTAGGACCTCTGACGTGTGTGTATTCAAACAACCATAAAACTTGTAAATATCCAACACAAAAATATGTCCATGTCAATATTCATATTTTCAAAACACATAACTTTTGGTGGATGATCTAAATGTGAAAAGAAAAGAAAACAAAGAACACGCATACACCCGTTTTGACAAGGCCATCAACACACCTGTTTTGCAAAAGCCTTCACGTTTATGTGCATTTTATGCCGCAAACACCATAAATTGAAAATTGAATTGGTTTGCCTATCTTTTTACATGAAACTGGCTAAAACGCTTCCAAGGTCAATGGCATAAGATCTATAAGCAAAATTACAACATTCACGAACTGGCTGCCCAAAATTGAAGAATAAAAACAAATCGCAGGTCGTAATCTTATAAAACACATGTTGCGCCATTACGCGAATGTCACAAAGTGGCCAGATAAGTGGGCTTCGTGAAGCTGGAAGAACTCTCTTCGGGTCGGTCCACTCTCAGAAACGTACGTGCGACTTTGGTCTTTGTGTTGACGCAATTCACTTTTAGTGAAGAGAAAAGAAGCAAAACCGAAAATGAAACTATGCCTGGAAAATGTGGTGGGCGGTCGAATATAAAAGAAACGTTTCATTTGCTTGTGACGCTTCAAATTTATATCTTACGCATTTCAATCGGATAGTAATGCGAAGTCAGCCGCAGAAGAATAAGTGTTTTGTGCTCATTTTGAATTATAGTGGTCATTAGGATTTTAAAGACAGTTTCTTTTTTTTTTTGATATTAGCTTGCGAATTTGATTTGTGACCACAGAGAAAAATTTCAAATGTATGTGTCTAGATAAGGAAAAGCTTACTATTCTGCCACGGGGAACTGATTGAGGTGTAAGACCTGTGGATTCAAAGGACTGTATTCTCGGTGAACAGCTTTTGAATGAACCACCTGTTTTGTGCTTTTAAGAAGACATTTGACCGGAATTCGATTCTGAATCGAGTTAAGTAAATTTCAATCGTGGGGATATACACTTTTCATCTCCAGTCAAGACCCGCTGAACAAATCCTTCTTTTGCTGTCTTTCAATAAGCAGCTCCGAGGTACAAAATCCTTTTTCGACGTCCCTCGGTTTCAACTCGTATGACACCCACTTTCCTTCCAAATTTCTTAAAGCGAGGAAATTGTATGCGGAGTCACTCAGAAAAATTCAGCGAGTTCACCTTGCGTTTGGAACGTTTCTTGATCCAGTAAAGCCTCTAATACTTCATTTTTAAACTTTTGGTACTGTTTATCCTGGACGCGAAAATAACCACTTTTGAAGCCGATTTGCCATAATCTTCCACAAGCATTCCATGGGTTTCAGCTGTTTTTTTATTCAATTGATATGGAAAACAAAAACTTTTTACGAATCCTATTGACTTAAGACAAAAACCGAAATAATAAAAATAATAATTGTTGGCGCGACAGTCCACAGGGGGACCAGGGCCTAGCTTGCTCATCAACTTTCCGAACCTAGACCCTTCGGCGTGTGAGCGTCGCAGTCTACCCACTACGCCACAGCGAAAAAAGTCCTGTTGTCTAAAACAGAAACTGATGCACACTTAATGTCACGCATTTCCAATAAAGTAGTTAATCCCTTCCAAGATCAGCCACAGCTTGCAGTTAGCGCTATCTTTTGGAGATAGAGCGAACTAATTTGTTCCCCAAATGTTTTTAATACAACTGATATTTCTTTAGGAAGTTTTCCGTTTTTTTGACTTCGATTTTCATTTCCACTGCGTGGTCACGATGGCGAAGTGGCTCATACGCTAAAGTTTGATTCCAGGACTACACAACCCAAGAAGCAATCGTTTTCTTTAAAACAAAACATTTATCAAACTTCGCCGTCAGAAATCTTGAAGCAGAAGAAGAAGAAGTAAAATGCGAGTTGACACCTCGATCCAATCCCAAATAATACTGGACAAACAATACATTCTGGAATTCATAAACATTATGATTTGTGACCCAAGCGATTTCCAAAATTCAAGAAACCACTTGAGCATCGGAATGTTTTCCAAAAATGTGCATCGGTTCAGAATACCGAGGTAACTTACTTCGAGTAGCATCCTACAAAAGGCAATCGAGATCAAGTTGTCGGACGGTCCAGTCCTCAGACGGTCCAGTCCTCGGACGGTCCAGTCCTCGGACGGTCCAGTCCTCGGACGGTAAAGACCTCGGACGGTCCAGTCCTCGGACGATCCAGTCCTCGGACGGTCCAGTCCTCAGACGGTCCAGTCCTCGGACGATCCAGTCCTCGGACGGTCCAGTCCTCGGACGATCCAGTCCTCGGACGGTCCAGGCCTCGGACGGTCCAGTCCTCGGACGATCCAGTCCTCGGACGGTCCAGTCCTCGGACGTTCCAGTCCTCGGACGGTCCAGTCCTCGGACGATCCAGTCCTCGGACGATCCAGTCCTCGGACGGTCCAGTCCTCGGACGGTCCAGTCCTCGGACGGTCCAGTCCTCAGACGATCCAGTCCTCGGACGGTCCAGTCCTCGGACGGTCCAGTCCTCGGACGGTCCAGTCCTCGGACGGTTCAGTCCTCGGACGATTCAGTCCTCGGACGGTCCAGTCCTCGGACGTTCCAGTCCTCGGACGGTCTAGCCCTCGGACGGTCCAGTCCTCGGACGATCCAGTCCTCGGACGGTCCAGTCCTCAGACGGTCCAGTCCTCGGACGATCCAGTCCTCGGACGGTCCAGTCCTCGGACGTTCCAGTCCTCGGACGTTCCAGTCCTCGGACGTTCCAGTCCTCGGACGGTCCAGTCCTCGGACGGTCCAGTTCTCGGACGATTCAGTCCTCGGACGGTCCAGTCCTCGGACGGTCCAGTCCTCGGACGGTCCAGTCCTCGGACGGTCCAGTCCTCGGACGGTCCAGTCCTCGGACGATCCAGTCCTCGGACGGTCCAGTCCTCCGACGGTCCAGTCCTCGGACGGTCCAGTCCTCGGACGTTCCAGTCCTCGGACGGTCTAGCCCTCGGAGGGTCCAGTCCTCGGACGATCCAGTCCTCGGACGGTCCAGTCCTCAGACGGTCCAGTCCTCGGACGGTCCAGTCCTCGGACGGTCCAGTCCTCGGACGGTCCAGTCCTCGGACGGTCCAGTCCTCGGACGGTCCAGTCCTCAGACGGTCCAGTCCTCGGATGGTCTAGTCCTCGGACGGTCCAGTCCTCGGACGGTCCAGTCCTCTGACGGTCCAGTCCTCGGACTGTCCAGTCCTCAGACGGTCCAGTCCTCGGACGGTCCAGTCCTTGGACGGTCCAGTCCTCGGACGGTCCAGTCCTCGGACGGTCCAGTCCTCGGACGGTCCAGTCCTCGGACGGTCCAGTCCTCGGACGATCCAGTACCCGGACGGTCCAGTACCCGGACGGTCAAGTCCTCGGACGGTCCAGTCCTCGGACGGTTCAGTCCTCGGACGGTCCAGTCCTTAGACGGTCCAGTACCCGGACGGTCCAGTCCTCGGACGGTCCAGTCCTCGGACGGTCCAGTCCTCGGACGGTCCAGTCCTCAGACGGTCCAGTCCTCGGACGGTCCAGTCCTCGGACGGTCCAGTCCTCAGACGGTCCAGTCCTCGGACGGTCCAGTCCTCAGACGGTCCAGTCCTCTGACGGTCCAGTCCTCGGACGGTCCAGTCCGCGGATGGTTCAGTCCTCGGACGATCCAGTCCTCAGACGGTCCAGTCCTCGAACGGTCCAGTCCTCGGAGGATCCAGTCCTCGGACGATCCAGTCCTCGGACGGTCCAGTCCTCGGATGATCCAGTCCTCGGACGGTCCAGTCCTCGGACGGTCCAGTCCTCGGACGGTCCAGTCCTCGGTCAGTCCAGTCCACGGACGATCCAGTCCTCAGACGGTCCAGTCCTCTGACGGTCCAGTCCTCGGACGGTCCAGTCCGCGGATGGTTCAGTCCTCGGACGATCCAGTCCTCAGACGGTCCAGTCCTCGAACGGTCCAGTCCTCGGAGGATCCAGTCCTCGGACGATCCAGTCCTCGGACGGTCCAGTCCTCGGATGATCCAGTCCTCGGACGGTCCAGTCCTCGGATGATCCAGTCCTCGGAGGATCCAGTCCTCGGACGATCCAGTCCTCAGACGGTCCAGTCCTCGGATGGTCTAGTCCTCGGACGGTCCAGTCCTCGGACGGTCCAGTCCTCTGACGGTCCAGTCCTCGGACTGTCCAGTCCTCGGACGGTCCAGTCCTCAGACGGTCCAGTCCTCGAACGGTCCAGTCCTCGGAGGATCCAGTCCTCGGACGATCCAGTCCTCGGACGGTCCAGTCCTCGGATGATCCAGTCCTCGGACGGTCCAGTCCTCGGACGATCCAGTCCTCGGACGATCCAGTCCTCGGATGATCCAGTCCTCGGACGGTCCAGTCCTCGGACGATCCAGTCCTCGGACGGTCCAGTCCTCGGACGGTCCAGTCCTCGGACGGTCCAGTCCTCGGACGGTCCAGTCCTCGGACAGTCCAGTCCACGGACGATCCAGTCCTCGGACGGTCCAGTCCTCGGAGGGTCCAGTCCTCGGACGGTCCAGTCCTCGGACGGTCCAGTCCTCAGACGGTCCAGTCCTCTGACGGTCCAGTCCTCGGACGGTCCAGTCCGCGGATGGTTCAGTCCTCGGACGATCCAGTCATCAGACGGTCCAGTCCTCGAACGGTCCAGTCCTCGGAGGATCCAGTCCTCGGACGATCCAGTCCTCGGACGGTCCAGTCCTCGGATGATCCAGTCCTCGGACGGTCCAGTCCTCGGACGATCCAGTCCTCGGACGATCCAGTCCTCGGATGATCCAGTCCTCGGACGGTCCAGTCCTCGGACGATCCAGTCCTCGGACGGTCCAGTCCTCGGACGGTCCAGTCCTTGGACGGGCTAGTCGTGTTTGTTATTTCTTATTTGTAATATTTAAATTGTACTATTCGAGAAATAAAGTGAAATAAATAAATTAATTTGCAACAGAAAACGAAAGCCACAGATATCTGAGATTTTGCAGACAAATGCAGAAGAACCTAAATCAACATACGAATCCGATTTTGAAGAGGCGTGTAGGAGAAGTGCTGGCTAAGAAACATGTTTGCTAAGGCCCAGGTCCATTATGGACTTAATGTCACTCACAAATGAGATTTTCTCTGTAGATCTCTGTAGAAAATTCGGTAAAAAACTGTACAGAAGAAGTAAAGTTCAAATCGAAATTCGGACCTTAGAATGAAAAATGCCTCCCAAGTTCATTAACTGGAAGATTCTTGGTACGTGTTATGATCTAGAAGTTCATAAAAGAGTTATCAAAAACGAGACATATGGATCAGTCAACACATCACCTCCACATGGTGTGATCGGTTTGTTTGATCAGTGCTGTCTGCACAAATGTACTATGTTTTGGGAAAGACTGTAGAAGCTCCAGCACAGATTGAAGGTTAGAGTCCATGAATTTGTTGTATGAATGCTTAGTAACAGTGAAAGCAAGCAACAAATATCTATCTGAAGTCTCCGAAAGAGGCAAATATGTCTTAAGTGATGATGATTATTTAAATTTTTAGTAATACTTCACTATCAGAATAGCACAATGCATATACATTTTTCGAAAATTGTTACCCATAGGTGCAATAGATGATTTCCCCAACAACCGTTCTCAGTACGATAGTTGCTTTTTATGTTTCGGGATTAGGGAACAAAAACAAGTATTAATCATCGAAAATAGCTTTATTGTTTTTCAAAAAAATTCCTTATTAAGATCTATACACTTTTGCATGCGTTTGAACCAATTGTCGAAGCACTTTTGCCACTCTGATTGAGGTATCTCCAAAACATGCATTCTAAACGCATCAATGGCTTCTTGGAGTGTCGAAAAACATTACCCTCTCATTTTATTTTTACGAACGCGAATAAAAAGAAGTCATACGGTGCCAAGTCAGGACTATTCGGCGGATGACTCATCAAATTGATGTTTTGAGTGCTCAAAAATGCAGTTGTTTGAGCCGATGTGTGAGAGCACGCATTGTCGTGGTGAAGAATAATCCGTCTCCGGCGGTTGTTTTCCTGATTTCTTGGAAGACAACTGGCAAACAAATGGTTTTGTACCACTCAGAATTAACTGTTCTGCGTTGTTCTAGTGGTGCGGTTGCGACATGTCCAGTTTTTCCGAACAAACAGGCGACCATTTGCTTGGAACTGCTTCGTGCGCGAGCAACTTTTGTTGGATTTGGCTCAGTTTGAAACACCCATACAGGCGATTGCTGCTTACTTTCGAGCTCATACGCGTAAATCCACGATTCATCACCGGTCACGATGTCGTAGACGTATTTCGAAGCACCGCGAGCATTTCTTTCGACCTATCGACAGGAGCATTTTTTGAGCTATTGACAAATTGTGTGGAATCCAACGCGAAAAAATATTTTTGACGGTCAACTGTTCATGCAATATTGAATGTATGCTGGTCCCACTAATGCCTAAGGTTGTCTCAATCTCACAATAGTTCACATGGCGATTTTGCAATATCAGTTGGCGCACAGCATCGGAACAACAACTGATTTTGGACGACCTTCACGAAATACGTCTTGGAGTGAACCACGACCTCGGTTGAATTCACCATACCGTCGATAAAACTGGTCCTTGATGGAGATTCATCGCCAAAAATTTAATTAAGTTCACCGATGCACAGTTTTTTAGTTAATCCACGTCGAAAGTTGTAAAAAATAAACGCACGAAAATTTTCACAATTTAACTCCATTTTTTTGGGCGAAATGAATCTTTTAAGTTACTGTAAACAACACAAATAGCGCTCTTATGTCAAAGCATTTAGAGCGCGTTATACGCATGTCAAACTTTATGATAGAGCTGGCAGTTACCAGATTGCAACACTAGGGTTACCGAATCCCGAAATATAAAAGGTAACCTTCGTATTTTTCTCACTAAGATGAAGCTGCAGGCGAACAACGCTGCTGGAGCGAATGAACTGTCAGCAGAACTATTTAAGAAGCTGGAGATGACCTGGCTGGGCCAATGCACCAGCTTAGATATAGGTAAAATATGAGTGAAATCTCAGCGTCGTTTGTCGGGTCAATAAGAAAAGAGACCCCTTTGACTGCGCCAATTATCAAGGGATAAGCCTCCTTAATATCGTAGCGTATAAGATTCCATCTGCCGTTTTGTGCGACCGGCTGAAACCTTTTTTCCACAACCTGATCGGTCTCTATCAGTGTGGTTTCAGGCCAGGGAAGTCCACAATAAACCAGATCTTCACATTGCGGCAGATCCTGGAAAAACTGAACATATGCAATGCGACACACACCACTTCTTCGTCAATTAAGACAGTGTGCATAGAGACAAGCTATACAGTGCCATGTCTAGTTTTGGCATTCCTACCAAACTTGTCATATTGTGTAGGATAACGATGGAGAGCTCTCGCTGCTCCGTCAAAGTCGGTAACGAACTCACCGAGACCTCGGCTTCGCGGTAGATAGGAGCAACAACACCAGTACCAAAATCAAACGCAGAATCAATGACAGAATGACAATCGCTGTTTTTTTTTAATTTCAAGAGGCAATTGAGGAATAAAGCCCTCTCTCGAAGGACTAAGTTCGCTTTATATCCCTTGATCATCCCCGTCCTACTTTACAGCGCGGAGACCTGGACGTTACTAAAAGCGGGTGAAGAAGCCTCTTCAAGAAAAAAAATTTTGCGAGCAATTTTCGGTACTGCTCGATTGGCGACATTTAGAGGAGAAGACTCAACGATAGACTCTTTGGACTGTACGGGTGTATGCACTTGGTCAATCATCTTCGCTAAACGCTAAAGATGGCAAAACCATGTAGAGCATATGGACACCACTTCACCGGCCCGAGAAGTCTTCGAATCTGAGCCATTGGAACAACACAACAGACGACGGCCTAGGCTAAGGTGACGCACGCAAGTGCAGAAGAACCTCAACCAACTTGGAGTGAGCAACTGGAGGCAGCTGGCGAAAGATCGTGCTGCCTGGAGAGGCATGTTGGTTGAGGCCCTGGTCCAAACCGGACTGTAGCACCACAAGAGACGAAGATAACAGCGAGCTATACAATGCCATGTCAAGTTTATCGTCGATTTATGTAGAATGACGACAGAAATTACTCTCTTAACTCCGTCAAGGTTGGTATCGAATCCACCAAGACCTTTAATGTCAAAAAAGATTTCAGAAAAGATTGTCACGCAATATTTTCAACATCATTCTGGATAATACCAGGCCCAACGCACAAGTCAACACCAGGGGCATTATCTTTCAAAAGTTTGTTCAGTTACTAGCTTACTCGGACGTAATTGAACGATCTCAGCGAGCCGTTGTTTTGTCGTTTCTCGTCATTTAAGTGTAATCATTTACAATGGCTCTGGTGATTAATGAATTCAAAACTATTCCTCAATGGACCTTGGACTCCAATAAACAACAAACGGCTTTCTCAGATGACTGGTTCCACCACCAGTTGTCTTTTATCTTACAGACCAAGTTGACTGTGATGCTTATAAACTCTCTGCGGCATTCCACCTCAACGAAGTCCTCTGTTGCGTAGCCATGATAGTCCGAAATCGAGGTCTAACCAGGCTGGACCTGTGTTTTATGTAAAGGAATATGGAACATATTGCTTTCTACCAAATGCGATAATCACTTTCTGCACAGTTGCAACTATTCGAGTTTTACCGGCAAATCCAGCCAATTGAGAAACACAGAATTCAGGACCCGCAGCCTGACTTCCCACAAAAAAACCGAAGCACTGTTTTTATTACTGAATCGCTGCTTAAGTATTTTATGTCTCACCCAAAGAAAGTTATGTTTATTGTAAGGATTTACAAATATCAGTCCTTGTCTGATATCACTTTTAGCAGGCCTTTTTTGCAGTGCAAATCTCCTCCAAATTCCTCCCCTTCTCAGCCCTCCACCAACCCCCAATCAACAGTGTCACTCGCTAATTGGACAAAACCACACGTTGCACAACACTTCAAGTCGCTCATTGCCAACGAAATGATCCAAATTAGCCTCGCACCCACTCGGAGCATCCTTTTGCGCCAGGCAGTCCTTGCTAATTTTCATGGGTCATTTAGAAAGTTGTAAGTCTCCCCACAAAATTGGCTCCATCTCCCGCCGAGCATGACTCGAAATCAGTCCGGAAATCAAATGAACTCAAGTTTTTGTTTGCCAACTCGCTCCACTGCACCAATCTCATCTGCATCAGCAGCGGCTGCGCCCCGCCCACGTTACGGCCGCATCATCAAAAACCGTCATCGCCGCTGTCGTGTATGGAATTTTTCCGCCAAACTACACCACATCAAATGAATTGTCTCGTTTCCTTTTCGCCCGTTCGTTCGTCCCTTGCATGTGATGCGCCACCCCGACCTCGGAATTGATCCACATTCGTACGGTCGTAGGCTTAAAACAATCGTCTTATTCGGAGTAATTCGTATTCAAAGGGGCATGTGTCATTTTTATATTTCCTTCTTGTGCGGCCTTCATCGCCCTTCCCCGAGAAATAATAATCATAACGGCAACCAGCACAAAGGACGACCGTGGAGAGGGGGTAAAGGCAGTCGAGAAAGGATGCGATATTTGCGATATTTTAATGTTTACCCTCCGCAATGGTCGCGCGATTTTTCCGCCTTTGATTTTGGACTCCCTCTCCCGCATCCGGGCACATCCAAGGACTAGACGCGACATGGAGCAACAGACAATGTTGTCTTTATTACATTCCAGCTATTATGGGATAAGTTATGTGCCTAGAAGGCAAATGTACTCGTACATTAATTGGAGGGATTTATATTTGTGTGCCCTCCCCAGCGCGTTGTGTTAAAGTTGAAGAATAAATTTCTGTCCAAATCCCCGAATGCAATTAGTTGAAGATACGCGCCTCGGCAAATCGGCAAATCCCCGGCGAAGTTGAAAAACCGCTTAAAGTTGTGCAGCCACCGATGGTGGTGGGAAGTAATTAATTGAATAGAACCACCCGCCAGCGCACTCATATGACTTCCGTGGTAATTCGTTTGCCGCTGCGAAGAGGCGATTATCAGTGTTAGTGGCCACTAGGTGGGACTGAGGAGTGTTTGTGGTAATTTATCCCGATTTTTGGCACCAGAAATTGCGCAGCAATTCGAAATCCTTTCCGCCCGAGGGACTCTGAAAAATCTATGCATGCGGGCGTAGAAGTGATTTTTCAAGGATCTCTGCGGCTTCGGAAAAACGACACTCACTGGGAATGAAAATTCATTTGTAAGGCGGATCTGCGAACCGGGTTTTTGTGTGGTTTTGTGCTAATTTTCCAAACAGAACATTCACTTGGCAGCGATTTACTTGGCGGAGAAACTGTGTGTTGAAGGCTGATGAACGAAGAACTTACCGAAGCGAACTTACAGAAGCTAGAAGTGACGGAAGGACTGACACACGAAATGTGAATGTTGCAGAACGTTGTATTGACGGTAAGCGGAACCGGAACTGACAGATGATTTTACTGATGAAAAACAGAGCTAAAAGAAAAACATAAAGCTATCTGAAACTGAAACTGATAAAACTGGACTGACAAATGACAAAACTTACAGAAATCAAGGCTGAGGGAAATCTAAGCTGACAGATGTCATAACTGACATTAGTCGTAACTGACAGAAGACACAACTGACAGAAGTCATAGCTGGCATGAGTAACAATTGATTGAAGTCAATACTGAGAGAAGTCACAACTGACAGAAGTCATAGTTGGCAGAAATAACAACTGGCTGAAGCCATAACTGACAGATGTCACAGCTGACAGAAGTCATAACTGACGGAGGTCATAACTGGCAGAAGTCACAACTGACAAGTTGTGAAGTTATAACTGACAGAAGTCATACCTGATGGAGATCATAACCGACAGAAGTCACAACTGACAGAAGTCATAGCTGGCAGAAGTCATAACTGAAAAAAGTCATAGCTGGCAGAAGTATCAACTGGCTGAAGTCATAACAGACAGAAGTCATTACTGATGGAGGTCATAACTGACAGAAGTAACAACTGGCTGAAGCAATAACTAACAGATGTCACGGTTGAAAGAAGTCATAACTGATGGAGGTAATAACTGACAGAAGTCGCAACTGACGGAGGTCATAACTGAAAGAAGTCACAAATGACAGAAGTCACAAATGACAGAAGTCATAACTGACAGATATCACAACTGACAGAAGTCATAGCAGGCAGAAGTATCAACTGGCTGAAGCCATAACTGACAGATGTCATAGCTGACAGAAGTCATAGCTGGTAGAAGTCAAAGCTGGCAGAAGTAACAACTGGCTGAAGACAGACGTCATAGTTGACAGATGTGATAATTGAAAGAAGTCATAACTGACAGGAGGTCATAACTGACAAAAGTCACAACTGACAGAAGTCATAGCTGGCAGAAGTATCAACCGACTGAAGCCATAACTGACAGAAGTCATAGTTGACAGAAGTCAAAACTGACAGAAGTCATAGCTGGCAGAAGTAACAACTGGCTGAAGCCATAACTGATAGAAGTCATAGTTGACAGAAGTTAAAACTGACAGAAGTCATAGCAGGCAGAAGTATCAACTGGCTGAAGCCATAACTGACAGAAGTCATAGCTGGCAGAAGTCATAACTGAAAGAAGTCATAGCTGGCAGAAGTATCAACTGGCTGAAGCCATAATTGACAGATGTCATAGCTGACAGATATCATAACTGAGGAAAGTCATAACTGGCAGTAGTCACAACTGACAGAAGTCATAGCTGGCAGAAGTAACAACTGGCTGAAGCCATAACTGACAGAAGTATCAACTAGCTGAAGCCATAACTGACAGAAGTCATAGTTGACAGAAGTCAAAACTGACAGAAGTCATAGTTGACAGAAGTCATAACTGACAGAAGTCATAGCAGGCTGGCTGAAGCCATAACTGACAAATGTCATAACTGACATAAAACTGAAAAAACGAATGAGGAAAATAAAAACATAGGGGCTGGCTGAACTGACAGAGAACAAATCTGACAAGAAACAGATTTGACAGGGAACGGAGACAACACAAAAAAGCAGACAATTGATAGAAAATAAATTGACAGGTGAATGTAGAGAAGTTTTACGTTAATAATCTTTTCATAGGAAAAATTATCAGAAGAAAAGGATAACTGGTAAGGGTCTGAAATGGAAAGAGATGAAATCAGGACATGGAGATGTGCAGTCGGGGGATAGAATTGAGAGAAAGTTAACAAATGACACAATGAGCAGACTACAGCCACAGCTAGCCAATAAATCAAAGACAGTTTAAATTATACCGAAGGAAGTATTTTACACATGTCATCAATTTTTGACAGATCAAGATCGAAGCCTTAAAGGTTATATGATGAGGAAAATTTGCTTTCATATCAATTTGGAAAATCTGTTCGTCATGGAGAAGCGATACCATTCTAATGAAACTCAAGAAATCCAGCTTTTCGTGACGCGACTGAATTTAGAAATGTGCCTCACCCAACACTCAGCACAAATCCCTCCATAAAATTTTTCGCCAATCAATTTTGCCCGCATAAAGTTCAACCCTCAGCAGAACCTCCAAACCATATTCATTTGCAATAAATTCATAATTCCCAAGTATCTAAGCGTTAAAAATGATTATCGGCTGCCATAAGTGCCAGGCTCGGAGGAGGCAACGACACTCTCGGCCACCACCCCCCAGTCAACCCATATGCCACTAATGCGTCTCACTTCCACTTAATTACGACATCGCTTAACGTATGTACGAGAATGAAGTATGCGCCGTGGCAGCCCTCTCTGCTCGTTCATAAATCTATGATTTTTACTTGCACACTCGGAAGGATGAATATTTTATAGTTGGCCACATCGCTCGTCCTCCTGCGGCTGCGAGAGATGAAATGGAAAAAGGCCAATCGACCTCAGCCGAAGTGCACTTAGACAAGAGTTATCTCCTTCCCCGTGTCTGTGGACTCTGAATGGCGTTTAGGAGAGTCTATGGGTCGGTTTGTTTTGTCTTTTTCCTTTCTGGCGACGGCTGCTTTGCTCGTGTGGTGGGTGACAGTGGGGGTTTGTCGTGTCACTTTGTCCGGGCTAAGCCGAAGGATTTGTGGGAACAATTTGAGTACTATTGTCGCCTAATTTATGAATTCATCTGGCGGTGAGGCAGTCAATGGGATTGGAATGAATGAAAAGGAGGTCAGCAATGGGACGATTGAGCCATGGACTACTGACTGTATGCGAAACACTGTCAAATGAAGAGAGAAAAGGACGATTTATTGGTTTTGCAGTTGTTAGCTGAAAACATGAGGCCAAGCAGCACAATAATTATGAATTGTGTCCTTTCTTTGCCAACAGATTGAGTTGATCAGAGTGTGTTATTAGAACAAAAGAGATGAGTATTACTTTTGAAATGACAACTCATATGCTGAAGTATCCACTTAAGGGTGGTGGGAGTAAGATTTCGCATTTAAAATTGGGCACATACGTTTTATTGTTTTTATTTTGGATTCCCGTTTATCGAAGCTACTGATGTTGATTCGCAGATGTCGGATTTTGTTAAAGTGCAAGGCGTGATGACAGACAACTTAACCCATATAACACAGTCGTCCACAAACGAGGACGCCATTAAATTTGTATCCTTTCTAATTTTTTCCTTTCTTTTGTTCATATTTGATGGTTAGAAAGGTGTTGAAATATAATTGGACGAGTCAATAAGCAGAGACTGTTAAAAGAAATTTGTGCGGCACGTCCTTTTGCGTCTCCTAAAATAAAAAATGGGGGTGCTTCTACGAGAGGGGTATTATGAAGTTATCGTCTAGATGGAAACAGATTATCGAACAAAACTGCGCATATTTGAACTAAATTCGATCACTGAAACAGTTTTTATAAAGCATTTGATGAAGTGCACAAAAGCGAATGGGAAATTTTTGGCAACTTTATATAATATTTTTCTTTTTTTGGGGTATAGGCCTGTGCAAGCGATGTAACGTCCTTGATTGCGCTCAACATGGCGAGCTGCCATGGCTATCCAAGTTAGTGCACAGGTAAAGTTGACATACAGCCTCCACGCGGCGCCCCCTGGACCCGTTGTATGGTGAACTAATGTATGCAGCAAGCCCCTTTGCCCAAGGAGTTTAAATAATGGGCCTGGCCTACCAGTCTGTGGGTTTGCGTGAATTTAACTTCCTCACCATGGAAAAAACCTTTACTTCAGAAACGCCGAAATGCCTCGGATAATGTAGGACCAACTGTTGACGACCCCAGCAAACGTTATAAAGACAACGATTTTCGGTCTTGGACGTGAAATCTGAGGTCCCTTAACAGACCACGTGCAGTCGAACATCTTGCGGACAACGATTTTCGGTCTTGCACGTGGAATGTGAGGTCCTTTAACAGACCACGTGCAGTCGAACAACTTGCGGAGGCCCTTGACTGCTACAAGGCAGACATTACCGCCATCCAGGAACTGCCATGGGATGGGCCTGACATAAAAGTGGTGAAGAACTGCGATATCTACTACAGAAATTGCTATAGAGAGAGAAGGCAGCGCTTATTCGGATGCGGATTTGTTGTTCGAGGCAGACTTAGGCAAAAAGTTTTGAGCTACGACCCCGTCAGCGAACGCCTCATGACAATCCGAATCAAGGCTAAATTCGGGAACATCAGCCTAATTCGCGCTCACGCCCCGACAGAGGATAAGGATGACAACATCAAGGATGACTTCTATGATCTCCTAGAAAGAACATACGATCGATGCCCCAGCTATGACACCAAGATCGTTCTAGGAGATTTCAACGCTCAGCTGGGAAAGGAGGACATCTTTGCTGGAGTCATCGGTAAACACAGCCTGCACGACAACACATCCGGAAACGGACTCAGGCTGTTGGACTTCGCCTCGGGGCGAAACCTCTCTGTGGCTAGCACGCGGTTCCCACACCTGAACATTCACAAAGGGACCTGGCGATCTCCTGATCAATCAACCGTCAACCAGATTGATCACGTTGCGATCGACGTCAGACACTCTTCCAGTATTCTCGATGTCCGAACCTTCCGAGGTGCAAACATTGACTCGGATCATCACCTTGTTGTAGCCAAGGAAAGAACCCGGATATCGAGAGAGCAACGGAGTCGAGAAAGGCCAAAATGGTTTGACGTCGAAAAGCTACAATCGCAGCTGATTGCTGGGAACTTTGCCGACCGAGTCTCCCGGAAGCTCGCCCAGAGTTCGACGCTTCCTGCACTAAGCATAGAAGAAGAATGGAAACGTTGTCAAGAAGCCATCAAAGATGCTGCCACTGATATGCTGGGTTTCACGTCACCACCCAGAAGGAACCCATGGTTTGACGACGAGTGCAGGCAAGCGCACGCAGTTAAACAAGACGCCTATAAAGCGACGCTGCATCGAACAACGCGAGCTGTTCGTGAACTCTACGAACAGAGAAGAAGGGAAGAGCACCGGCTTCTCAGAAGGAAAAAGAAGGAGCATGAGAAGCGCGCGGTCGAGGAAATGGAAATGTGCTATGGCAGGAATGAAGTCCGAACGTTTTACCGAAAGGTAAAACAGCTATCCGGAGGATACAAGGTTCGGACCAAGGCCTGCCGGGACCAAAATGGACAACTCGAAATAGAGTCGCAGTCTGTGCTGAGAATCTGGAAGGATCATTTCTGCAGACTCCTAAACGGCGATGACGACCCAAATCCCGCTGTTAGGCAGAATGTTCCACTCAATTTGGACGATGATAGACAAGCATTCCGTCCCCCCGACTTAGACGAGGTGAGGATAGCAATATCCAAGCTAAAGTCGAACAAAGCGGCTAGAGCGGACGGACTGTCCGCAGAACTATTTAAAGCAGCTGGAGATGACCTGGCTGGGCGCATGCACCAGCTCATCTGTAAGATATGGTCGGAGGAAAGCATGCCCGATGAGTGGAATCTCAGCGTCGTTTGCCCGGTCCACAAGAAAGGAGACCCCTTTGACTGCGCCAACTACAGAGGGATTAGTCTCCTGAACATCGCATACAAGATCCTATCTGCCGTATTGTGTGAGCGTCTGAAACCGTTTGTCCATGACCTGATAGGTCCCTATCAGTGTGGTTTCAGACCAGGGAAGTCCACAATAGACCAGATCTTCACATTACGGCAGATCCTGGAAAAACTCAAGAAATGCAGCTCGACACTCATCACCTATTCGTCGATTTCAAGGCTGCATATGACAGTGTGCATAGAGACGAGCTATACAGTGCCATGTCTAGTTTTGGCATTCCTACCAAACTCGTCAGATTGTGTAGGATGACGATGGAGAACTCTCGCTGCTCCGTCAAGGTCGGTACCGAACTCACCGAGACCTTCAATGTCAAAAAAGGTTTAAGACAAGGCGACGCACTGTCATGTGACTTCTTTAACATCATCCTCGAGAAGATCGTGCGTAACTCACAAGTCAACAGCAGAGGCACGATCTTCCAGAAGTCAGTTCAACTGTTAGCTTACGCTGATGACATTGACGTGATTGGACGAACACAGCGAGCCGTCAATGAGGCGTTTGCTAGCATTGAAGCGGAAACGGCTAAAATGGGTCTAGTGGTAAATCAGGGCAAAACGAAGTACATGCTGTCATCAAGGAAGGACACACAACATCGACGTCTCTGACGGAGCGTCATACTAGGCAGCAGAAACTTCGAGGTAGTCAAGGACTTCGTCTACCTCGGCTCCGCGGTAAACAGGGACAACAACATCAGTACCGAAATCAAACGCAGAATCACTCTTGCCAACCGCTGTTTCTTTGGGCTCAAGAGGCAATTGAGTAATAAAGCCCTCTCTTGAAGGACTAAGCTCGCTTCATATAACAGCTTGATCATCCCCGTCCTACTATATGGCGCAGAATCTTGGACGTTAGCAAAGGCGGATGAGGAAGCCCTTAGTCTTTTCGAGAGAAAAGTTTTGCGTGCGATTGGTCCTGTTTGCGTTGATGGCATCTGGAGGAGAAGATTTAATGACGAACTCTATAGGCTGTACAGCGACATGCGCCTGGTTAAGCGTCTACGGATACAACGCTTAAGATGGCTAGGCCATGTAGAGCGTATGGACACCACTGCTCCGGCCCGAAAAGTCTTTGAATCCGAGCCATTGGGACAACGCAACAGAGGACGACCTAGACTAAAGTGGCGTACACAAGTGGAGAAGGACCTCAACCAACTTGGAGTGCGCAACTGGAGACAGCTGGCGAAAGATCGTGCTGGCTGGAGAGGCATGTTGGTTGAGGCTCAGGTCCACCCCGGACTGTAGCGCAACAAGAAGAAGAAGAAGAAGATTGTTTTTGGGACTCTTTCAAATATTTTCTAGCATCTTCGTAAAATAAGTAGTCAATCGCTTTAAATAACCATTCTGCAAACCAAAAAATTGCCTCGACAAAGCTTCCAACCTGCAACCTTAATGTCATGCAACCTCTTCTTTTATCCCACAATGCAAACCGCTTTCCCTTGCATACTTCTGGGCACTTTCACATTTCCCCCACGACATGTGATGTGAATTTGAAGTCTGCTCCGAGGCAAACCACACTCGTTCCGCAAAAGTTCAATTAGACGCTTCGAGGCCTGTGTGCAATAAAACCAAACCCACAGGCCACATAACATCTCTCACCCGCCAAACATCCCCCGTCAGCAGCCATCTTCAAATCAAAACATAGCGACATTGATGCTCACAACAAACGCAATCATCCACTGACCATTTGCCCAAATCTCTGCCACAAAACAATCTAATTTGCAATCGATTTTAGGCGACGGCAGTTACACCAAAAACGAAAACGAAACTCATCCCCAATACGGAAGGTTCATCACTAAAAGTCGGAAACTTTCATTCAAACGCAGAGACGACGCACTACCCCGGCAGCCGTAACAGCAGTAGAGTCTGAGTCCGCCTTTGGCAACTGCAAGGCTTGACGAAGTAAACACGAGCCAAGGCTCCCCGAGATAAACACAATTAAATGGCGATTCGTATTCCACAGCCGTTTGCGACGTGCTGGCCGGGGCGGGCGTTCGTATCCACCAACAGCAGCGCTGTCTTTCAGTCAGTCAGCGATCGGTAGGTCACACAGAACAGTCCGCGTGCGGATATTCCCAGATTCTGCACCCGTTCCAACTTTTGCTTAGATTTTTCCATTTTGTTTTGTTTCGCATTTCCCTTCGAACATGAGCGAGGACTGCGATCATTTGGCGCACTTTCTGGCCATCTTGGGACTGTACGTGTTCGTGTTCTTCCTGTACAACACCCTGCGGTCGCCGTTCCTGATCGTGGCGTCGCTGATTAAGGGGCTTGTTCTTGGCAAAAAGGAAGCGGATCTTGCCTCAAAGTATGGATCATGGGCTGGTAAGTTTCTGACAGGAGTGTGTATGCGGGACCTCACGCATCTTCTGCTGCAGTTGTCACTGGATCCACGGACGGCATTGGAAAGTACTATGCGCGGGAGTTGGCCAGGAAAAAGTTGAACGTTGTTCTTATCGCCAGGACTAAAGAAAAGTTGATGCGTTGCGCTGAAGAGATTGGTGAGTGTTGAGTTTAAGTGTTGCTGTTTTGACTGTGATGTCCAATCCCGGTCTTGTTTGTTTGTGTAGAGCGGGACTTCGGAGTGCAGGCCAGGTGGATACAGGCTGACTTCTCTAAGGGGGCACCGGTGTACAAGCACATCGAGGAGGAGCTGAGGGATATTCCCGTTGGAATTTTAGGTAATTTTTTTTTGGAACTTCTAACTTTTGAACGGCTTTTGATTGCAAATCGATTGCAGTGAACAACGTGGGCTGCACCTATGGGCAGCTCGATGCCCTGGGCGATGTGTCGCAGGAGAGCCTGTGGAATGTGATAAACACAAACGTGGGGGCGGTGACGATAATGTGCCGGATGATGATCAACAAAATGAAGGACGGCAGGGGTGCCATTGTGAATATTTCATCCGCCACTTCTACGCAACCTGGACCATACGGCGCTGTTTACTCGGCTTCTAAGGTAAGTGGAATAGTTTATATTATCGGTTGTCGTTGCTAGAGTGTGTTGGTGTTCGAAATATGCTTACACCGCAAAAACTCATCAAAGTCACGCATGTACACTTTGATGAGTGTATTCGGACTTCCGTATTGCGAGTATTCAATCCAAAGCATGTGAAGAGATATTTTGGTATGACGGAGGTGGACATCTCTTCGAGGGACGTTCAATATATTCTCGGTGTCAATATGAAGGAAAATGCGAATTCAATTTAAATTGTTTTTATTTCTCAACACAATCTCCCCTAATACAATGCATTTGTTACATCTTGAGATACGCTTTTCTGATAATAATAATACAGTCCAAAGGGGGACCAGGGCCTAGCTTGCTCATCAACTACTCGTGTTGTGCGCGCTACTGTTCGCGCACGAATAGAAGGGACCTACAGTTTTTTGCCGACCCTGAACGGCAAAGTTTGAGAAAGTTTCTAAGACAATTGTTACTCTTTGAGTGATGTCAGCAGCTCGAAAGAGGTGGTACCGTGAAAAATTCGAAATGTTCAGCCGGGAATCGAACTAAGACCCTTCGGCGCGTGAGCGTCGCACTCTGCCCACTACGCCACGACAGCCACAATATAATACGCTTTTCTAAACCCTCAAGACATACGTTTAATCTTTCTCTGCCAAATACCCATTTATTGCCGACTTGAGTTCTTCATCATGTGAAAATCTTTTTCCTCGAAGATATTTTTTTTCACTATTTTTTTAATTCACTTAATTTTTAATCACTATTCTCTGGAATATAGGGTAGGTGTTGAATTTCTTCGAAACCACAGTCTCACGCAGCAGCGTTGGAAACTAGCGCCGTGTGAACAGGAGCGTTGTCATAAAGAAGCAACACATCCGCTGAGAATTTACCCGTCTTCTCTTTTTAATTTCCTCCCGCAAATTATGCAAGGTGGAAGAGTAGGATGTGACGTTGATGGTCTCACCTGTTTTGTACTCAATGAGCAGGATTAATAATAAGTAATTGTTGGCGCTACAGTCCAAAGGGGGACCAGGGCCTAGCTTGCTCATCAACTACTCGTGTTGTGCGCGCTATTGTTCTCTCACGAGTAGAAGGGACCTACAGTTTTTTGCCGACTCCGAACGGAGAAATTTGAGAAGCTTTCTTAGACAGTTATTACTCTTTGAGTGTTGTCAGCAGCTCGAAAGAGGTGGTGCCGTAAAAAATTCGACAAATTGGTGTTGAGCTGGCAATCGAACCTAGACCCTTCGGCGTGTGAGCGTCGCACTCTACCCACTACGCCACGGCGACCACCAATGAGCAATGAGCAGGATTGGGTCCCAAAAAACTGTGGTCATGAGTTTCCCGGCAGACGGAGTGACGTTGAACTTCTTCGAGGAGTCTGTTCCTTTTTTATGCCACTGCATGGACTCTTGTTTGCCTTCAGGGTCATTGTAGTGAACCCATGTTCCGTCCCCATAACAATTCGATCCATACAAGAACAAAAACAAATATAATTCATCGAAAATAGTTTTATTGTCTTTTCAAATTTTCCCCTTTTAGATCTTTTTTTGCATGCGTTTGAACCAATTGTGGAAGCACTTTTGTCACTCTGATTAAGGTATCTCCAAAACATGCATTTTGAAAGCATCAACCGCTTCTTCAGGTGTCGAAAAACGTTGACCTCTCATTTTATTTTTTTACATACGGGAATAAAATAATGTCATTCGGTGCCGAGTCACGACTATACGGCGGATGTTTCGTCCCCAGTAACAATTCGATCCATTACTCCGCCCGCGCTCTCACTACACATCTCCAAAAGCTCTCATGCGATACAGTATGCGATTGTTACATTTTTCTGAGGCGCTGTGAGCATTCGTGGCACTCGCCTTGCACTGACCTTTGAAAGGGTAAGGTGGTCATGAGGAATGGTGTGAATGGTACCAGTTGAAAACTTGGTGATCTCTGCCATAATTTTCACCTTAATTCGGGCATCCTCAAGAATAAGTTTTTGACTTCTTTGATGCTTTCTTCCGTACAAGCAGTAGCCGGGCCCCCGAAGCGGGGATTGTCTTCAATGCTCTCTCTGCCTGTCTTGAACTCACTTGACCACAGTTGATAGTGAAGGTGCGGAACTCTGCTAAACAGCCACCATCTCTTCATGAATAGTTTTTTGACGTTTTCCCTCCTTGGTGAGAAATTTAATTACACCGAATTTGCTGAATTTGCACCATCATCGTTTCACTTGCCATTCTAATTCTGTTTGACTAGAGATAAAACGGTAATTAATAATCAAACTTATATGAAATTTTACACAAATTCACTAAAATATTAGTATAACTTGATAAATAAGTTCTTGATAACCACAGCTTCACCCCGATAACGAGATTATATTGAACGCCCTTCGTAGACTTCAACAATTTAATGGCTGACACTACAATCCACAAGAGACCACGTCTAGCTCCTTAAGCAACTACTCCTGTTGTGTCTAATATTCTCCAGACGATGCGACTGGATTTTATGAATCACATGATCCAGATATCACATCCGCAACACTAGTGTCAACGGAAACACTGGTCGAGAAAAAACCATCTTGTAGCGGGGTGATGGCTAACAGACTTCGAAGTTTCTGCTGTCTAGTGCGACGTCCAGGTGATGTGACTGGATTTTATGAATCACATGATTCAAAAATCACATCGGTATCACTATTTATGGCGACAACGGAAGGACTGATGGAGAAAAGACCATCTGTGGCGGGATGGCGGCTAACAGACCCAGGCTTTGAGGGAGCCTGACTGGCAGTGACAACTTGACCAGAGGCTATATTCTGGTGCCACGGGAGGTCAGGAGCCCCTTGAACTTCGGTTTCAGCCTGACCGAGCGGTAAGCTCTCTTGTGGGAGTATCGTGGTGCCTGTGGTTTACCACCTAACATCGCAGGTAGAATCGAGGATAGTGCACTGTGCTGACTTGTCGAGTTTCTGGTTACCCTGGGAAAGGCGGTTAAAGGACCATCCCGGCTGAGTGTGCAGTTGCATTCTCAATCGGGTGCTCCAGAGAGCCTCGGGAAGGCCACGTATCAAAGAAAGGTGGGGTGCTTTTCCCTCAAGCATGGTCTCAATTTGGTACTTGGATAACTAAATCGTAAGGAATTGCGTTATCTACTCTTGGGAAATTGGACCCCGTGATATAAGCCATTCATTGCAAGCGATTATGTTAAACCAAATCCCACATAAAGCTGCGGTCAAAATAATAGCAGTGCAACAAGCATGATATAAAAAGATAAAAAGAAATCAAATTTTTACTGTCTCTATTTTATTGTTTTTTCTTTTTCTTTACTTTTCTTTCGCACCAAAGGTTCTCAATCGGATTGAGATCAGGTGACTGTGCAGGCCTTTCCATTACGTGCAGCTCATAGCACTGAAACCTTCTGCAAGCCTGCTTGTATGCTTGGGGTTTACGGGTCTTGTTGAAAGACCCATAAGAGTGGCATTTCTTCCAGAGCATATGGTAGCGTAGTTTCTTGCAAAATTTTAACATAGAGGTGACGATCCATTATTTCTTTGATCCAATAAATAGGACCCAGTGGTCGCCGTGGCATAGTGGGTAGAGTGCGACGCTCACACGCCGAACCGTCTAGGTTCGACCGTTGAGCTGGGCTCAACACCAATTTTTCGAGTTTTTCACGGCACCACCTCTTTCGAGCTGCTGACAATACTCAAAGAGTAATAACTGTCTAAGAAAGCTTCTCAAATTTCGCCGTTCGGAGTCGGCAAAAAACTGTAGGTCCCTTCTACTCGTGAGAGAACAGTAGCGCGCGCCACATGAGTAGTTGAGGAGCACGCTAGGCCCTCGTCCCCTTTTGGACTGTAGCGCCAACAATTATTATTAATAAATAGGACCCACACCATAAATTGAAAAGCAAGCCCAAACCAATACCCTCTCCTCTCCACGTTTTAGAGTTTTTGTCAGGTATTGTGGAATGAATTCGGTATTTGGAGGTCGTCTTACAAATAATCGAAATCCTTTACCTCCATACATGACAAATTTCGATTCGTCTGACCATAAAATATTTCTCCATTTTTGTAATGGCCAAGTATAACGTTCCTTTGCAAACTGATGTCTTTTTGCAACATGCCTTTTAAGAAAGCAAAGGTAGCCCTTGTGGACGACGAGCCACAAGGTTATGTTCGTGCAAACGTCTCCGCACAGTTTTTACGCTTGCTTGCTGGTCTTTGATATCCGTTGCTGGCATAAACGGATTTGATTTTGGGTGTCTCAATGCCCGTTTTATCATTTTTGAAGACATCACTGGCTTGCGTCTTCGAGTCTCGGGCTTGGGTCATTATTTTAGGGCATTCCTGATTATTGTTGGTGAGCAACCATGAATAATGCCCTCAGATATAAATTTTCTATGAGTTTCCGTTGTTCCACTGTGCAATGCCTACCTCTTTCCATTGCCCAATAGATTCTATAGATATTTAGCGAATGTTAGGGAAAACCCTGTGGCCGCCGTGGCGTAGTGGATAGAGTGCGAGGCTCACACGTCTAGGTTCGATTTCCGACTGAACACCTCGAATTTTTCACAGCACCACCTCTTTCGAGCTGCTGACAACACTCAAAGAGTAAGAACTGTCTAAGAAAGCTTCGCCGTTCGGAGTCGGCAAAAATCCTTAGGTCCCTTCTACTCGTGAGAGAACAGTAGCGCACACAACACGAGGAGTTGAAGAGCAAGACATTCGACAGAGGTCCCTCTGTCGACTGTCGCGCCAACAATTATTATTATTAGGGAAAACCCTAAATCGATATCATATTTCCCGTTTTAGAGTTTTACACGCCAATATTTGCAAAACCTTTATCTTTTCCTCTAGAAACGGAAACACTACTATTTTCTGATCGTTCAAATAAACCACCTTACACCATAACATCTGCACCTAGAATATATTTGCAAAGATGACAACAAATTGTTTGCGCTTATAGTATTCCCTTTTCATCATGTAACTGTTTTTCAAAAACAAATCGAAAATAGCAGTGAAATGAGAGCGAAAGTACTGTTACTTGATGTTTGCTTTACTCGGTACTATTATTTTAACCACAGTTGCGTCTAATATTCTTTGCCTGCAAGTAAAAGAAACCCAAAGCTAAAAACAAGGACAACTGTTTTGTTGTCGTAGAAATTTTTAAACAAGCCGCTTAATGTCAGTTTCGAAGTTTAAAATAGAAATTCCCTTTTCACTTTTGGTTATCAACAACTTAACAGATTTGGAGCTGTAAAATGTGCTGGTTATAAACTTAATGCAGGATTTGACGTAAGAACTGGAAACAAGGATTTATTCTGTTTTATTTTTCTTCCTTCCTAGTCTTTTCTTCCCATGACCCAGTACAGTTTGATTTAATCTTCACAGACATAATGGTTATAACCCAGGGTTAATTTATTTGTCTTACTCTTGTTTATTATGTCCACGTACAGAATGAAATTAGTTCAAATATACCCAAGAGCCTTACTCCTTAGCAGCTTGTTACCCTCACCTCACAGTTTACCCCGTTCAGAAATTTGACTTTTCGATTTGAGTGATAAATTTGAGTGACTCCAATAAACGACGATGTAGGCTTTCGCTCATTTAAATCTAATTCTAAAGTTTGAAAGACGCTTCAAAACTCCGTAAAGAATATTACATGTGCAGCAGAACACCTAACATAGCGAGCGTAAGACGCTGTCGTTAGGAGAAACGTATTCAGTCGCATGTATCACGTTACGAAACAGGAAGTGTAAGTTTCATGGACTCAAAAAAATTTTACGAGATGTGCAAATCTAAATACTTCTTCTTCTTCTTCTACAGTCCGGGGTGGACCTGGTCCTCAACCAACATGCCTCTCCAGTTAGCACGATCTCTTGCCAGCTGTCTCCAACTGCGCACTCCAAGTTGGTTGAGGTCCTTTTCCACTTGTGTGCGCCATCTCAGTCTATGACGTCCTCTGTTGCGTTGTCCCTGTGGTTCGGATTCGAAAACTCTTCGGGCCGGAGCAGTACTGTCCATGCGCTCTACATGGCCTAGCCACCTTAAGCGTTGTATCCGTAGACGCTTAACCAGCCGCATGTCGCTGTACAGCCTATAGAGTTCGTCATTAAATCTTCTCCTCCAGATGCCATCAACGCAAACAGGACCAAAAATCGCACGCAGAACTTTTCTCTCGAAGAGACCAATGGCTTCCTCATCCGCTTTTAGTAGCGTCCAGGTTTCTGCGCCGTAAAGCAGAACTGGGATGATCAAGGTGTTGTACAAAGTCACTTTGGTCGTTCGGGAAAGGGCTTTATTACTCAATTGCCTCTTGAGCCCAAAGAAAAAGCGATTGGCAAGAGTGATTCTGCGCTTGATTTCGGTACTGATGTTGTTGTCCCTATTCAACGCGGAGCCGAGATAGACGAAGTCCTTCACTACCTCGAAGTGTCTGCTGCCCATAGTGACGCTCTGTCCGAGACGTCGATGTTCTGCGTCCTTCTTCGATGACAGCATATACTTCGTTTTGCCCTCGTTTACCACCAGTCCCACTTTAGCCGCTTCCGCTTCAATGCTAGCAAACGCCTCATTGACGGCTCGCTGAGTTCGGCCGATCACGTCAATGTGATCCGCATAAGCTAGCAATTGAACGGACTTGTGGAAGATCGTGCCTCTGGTGTTGACGTGTGAGTTCCGCACGATCCCCTCAAGGATGATGTTAAAGAAGTCGCATGACAGCGCGTCGCCTTGTCTAAATCCTTTTTTTTCTAAATACACCGGAAATTATTCCTACCCATTTCCAAGTGAAATGGGAAAACGACAAAAATAATTTACACATTGAGTGGTTGTTCCTGTACGAAGACAATTGAAGCGACACAGCACAGCCACGTTGTACATGAAATTGAGCGAATATATAGGAAGAACCATCGCCGCGCGTTCTCAACTGAAACGGTCACTAGAGCTTGCACGAGAGACCTACAGGCAATTCCAGCCTTCCATCCTCCAGCATTAACTCTTACTCATCAGGAGCTCTTTCAAGTTCAACAAAACAACATTATGGACTTAATCGAACCGCCTCGCTTGCGAAGTAGTCGTCTTTCTAATGGAATCGTACCTACATTACGCCTCGGAAAACGCGAGGAAGAATCAT
The DNA here is from genome assembly GCA_955652365.1 of Eristalinus aeneus. Classification (NCBI taxonomy): domain Eukaryota; kingdom Metazoa; phylum Arthropoda; class Insecta; order Diptera; family Syrphidae; genus Eristalinus; species Eristalinus aeneus. Next base: position 19,450,224 of record OY019131.1, read on the forward strand.
TTCAAAGGGAAACAGACCATAGCGGACTCAGCACTGGAAGGATGATAAACTAAAGAATCACAATTTCTATTGCCCTCCAATGTCATCGCCCCAGAACACAAATTTTAAGTTCGAACTAACTATTTTCCGGGCACAATTCCGCCTGGTGGACTGCTCTCATTCGAGTGAGTGTCATTCGTCAAGCTAGGCATCATCTTCATCCATCAATTTATGTACAGTCTGTTGCGGTTGTTGCTCGGTGCGTAGATGTTTTTTTTAACTACATTGAACGACTGTGCAATAACAAAAGGACGGTAAACAATGGCCAGAAACATAAAAGCAATAAAACGACGTGAAGAAGAAATGCTTTGTAATCTGTAACATTAGACATCTATGAATACAATCTTCGACTTCCTCGACTTGAAACAATTTCTGGTTAATTTTTCAAATGCTGCCATAAGCACTTGGTCTTCTTATGTAAACGACAAAATCTGTGAAAACTTATTTTCAGACAAGGTCGGAACATCTAAGAAAAATTAAAACTCTCCATCGGCACTCATCCAGAACAGACAACAATCAATCACTTGCGTTACCTGTCAGCTAAGAAAGACTTGCTTCGACAAAAAGTAAAATACATTTCGTTTAACTGTACATACATGACTTCACTTTTGTTCTCACTTGACAAATTGATAGCCAGTCGCAAGCGGCATTCAAATGAAGACGCATTTTAATGGGAATTTCCCATTAAATTTTATTGCTTACAATTATGTCATCATAATCGAAAAAAAAACAACTTTCACAAGCGATGTGCAAATATGGGACCAGTCGGTAATGTAGGTCAGCACATTTTTTGGTTGACGAATACCAACCCCTTACAAGGCGAAATGTGATTTCTGCATAATTTGCAACTTTTACTTTCGTTGGAAATTCACCACATTTGAATCAGTGACAGTTAGCAGTGGTTAACTTATCGTCGAAAACTAATGCGTTGTTTCGAAGGTTGCCTTTTATATTTCGGGATTGGGAATTCCTAGTGTTGCAATCTGGCAACAGCCAGCTCTATCGTAAAGTTTGACATTTTTGTGGTTATACGTACTCAGAACGTTTTGACATACTAGCGCCATTTGTGTTGTTTACAGTAACTTATAAGATTCATCTCGCCCAAAATTTTGAACTAAATCGGGAAAATGTTCATGCGATTATTTTTTAAAACTTTTGACGTGGACTCAACGTTAACGTTGTTAACTCAACAATAGTGCATCGATGAAATTGGTTAAATTTTTGGCGATGAAGCTCCATCAAGGACGTAGGATGTTTGTCGATGGTATGTCGAATTCAACCGATTTCATAGTTCACTCCAAGATAAAGGTCGTCCAAAAGCAATTTTTGTTCCGGAAACCATTGATGCTGTGGGCCAACTGATATTGCAAGATCGTCATGTGACCTATCGTGAGATTTAGACAACCTAAGGCATAAGTGGGACCATGGGTTCATATTGCATGAACATTTGACCGTCAAAAAAACTTGTTCGCGTTGGATCCTACACAATTTGTCAATCGCTCAGAAAAAGGCTCGTGTGAATTGGTCGACAGAAATGATCCAAAAATACGATCGCTGTGCGTCGAAACACGTCTATGACATCGTGACAGCTGATGAATCTCGGTTTTACGCGTAACAGCCCGAAAGTAAACAGCAGTCGACCGTATGGGTGCTTCAGATTGAGGTAGATCCAACAAAAGTTGCTCGCGCACGAAGCAGTTCCAAGCAAATGGTCGCCTGTTTGTTCGGAAAAACTGGACATGTCGCAACCGTACCACTAGAACAACGCAGAACAGTCAATTCTGAGTGGTATACATCCATTTGTTTGCCAGTTGTCTTCCAAGAAACCGGGAAAACCAACCGCCTGAGAAGGATCACTCTTCACCACGACAATGCGAGTTCTCACACATCGGCTCAAACAACTGTATTTTTGAGCACTCAAAACATCAATTTGATGAGTCATCCACCGAATAGTCTTGACTTGGCACCGTATGACCTCTTTTTATTCGCGTTCGTAAAAATAAAATGAGAGGAAAATGTTTTTCGACACTCCAAGAAGCAATCGATGCGTTCAGAAAGCATGTTTTGGAGATACCTCAATCAAAGTGGCAAAAGTGTTTCCACAATTGGTTCAAACGCGTGCAAAAGTGTATAGATCTTAATGGGGAATATTTTGAAAAACAATAAAGCTATTTTGATTAATATTTGTTTTTTTCCTCTAGTCCCGAAACATAAAAGGCAACCCTTGTAGATTGAAAAATAATGGTGAAATAAAAGAGAAGCTCATCACGGAAACGTTGACTAGGATGAATAGGAGCAGGTTTACCTAGTATTCACTCTTCTGCCATTTGGTCGCTTTGCAAAACTAGAGTGAGAGGATTCTCCTCGGTTTTATTTATTGTAAGAGGGCATGACTTAACCTTAATTATATAAATTTAAATTTGAAGCCCTTGCGTTCAGCAAAATTGTCTACCAAGGGGATCTTCTGCAATTGCATGCAGTGCGCATTGTGGACCAGATTTTGAATCAATTCCAATTGCTGCAGTGTTGTGTTTGCCAACGTCGTACTCACATTGCGGATCTAATTTCAAAGCACTATAGGATATACAGAAATATTGTTCAACTCTTATTCTTTTTTCATCGTGTTCGAAACTTATTCCTGATTTTACCAATTACTTAGTGACATGTGCGCATTTCCATTGAATCATTTTGAGAGATAATATCTGCAGGTCTCTCGACTTGTATTACATATTCAATAGACTCAGAAGTTAGCCCAGTTGTTTTTTTTTTGCATTTTTTTTTTAATTATTTATAATGGTTTCTTTAATACTAGACAAAAATACTTAAACTAGCTTACTTATCTAATCTATTGATCTTAATTCTAGCTTACTGACTTCTAACAAGTACTCTAAACTAACCCAGTTTCAAATCGTTTCTGCCTTTCGGCTTCTTTAATTGATTCAGTTTGTTTTTATTATCCTAATTTATTGTTAAATTTCCCCAAGAAACTTAAGACAAAAAAAAACTTGGGAATAACATTCTTAAACTTAACTTAACTTAACTTAACTTTACTTAACTTAACTTAATACTAAGAGTAAAACCTATGCTAAAATTAAAACTAACTACAAGTAACCAACGTCTAAGCCTAATCCAACTCAACTATTTACATTAAACTTAATTGTGCCCGTAATAAGCTACGGACGCGTACACCATGACGTATGTGTTATTTATATGCTTTACATATATATCTAATACGTCATGGTGCACCTTTTTTTTATTTCTTTTTTTTTTTTTTTGTTTTTTGGTTTTTGTGTTTAATGGTTTTTTTATATTTTAATTTTTATTTTTTGTATTTTTTTATATTCTTTTTTATTTTTTTTTATTATTTTTTTGTAAAATACCTATAAACTATCTTAACCTATGTAAGTTGGCCTCAAGACTCAACTATCCCATTCCACCTTACGAAGCTAGCGGCATCAAAAGCTGGTTTTGGTGCAACCACCAGTAAAAATGCCGTTCTTTGGCTAAAACCGCTCTATCGCGGGCAGAAATCGCTCTACTGAACCGTAGGAGATCCTCGTTGCTGCGAGCGACGTCCGGCTCGTATTGGAGTTGCCTTTCTACTGTTCAGCGTGCGACGTGGAAGATGATAGGGCAGTTAGCCCAGTTGTAGTCCTGTTATTAATTCATACGATCTTTAAACTTGGGAACGCAAAAAGCTTTAATTGAAAGATGGCGAAAAAAATTCTTAAAAGAAAAGTACAACAACCTTTGCTTTTTAGTCCGAATGGGAAAAGATATAGAAGGTTATTATAAAGTGTAAGTGGAACGTATTGATATTCTTCTTTTTCTTGTGCCCGGGGTAGAACTGGACCTCGAACAACATGCCACTCCAGCCAGCACGATATTTCGCTAGTTGCCTGCAATTGCACACTCCAAGTTGGTTGAGATCTTTCTCCACTTGTGTGCTTCACCTTAGCCTAGGCCGTCCTTTGTTGCGCTGTCCCAATGGCTCAGATTCAAATACTTTTCTGGCCAAAGCTTTTTTACTCAACTCCCTCTTGAGCCCAAGAAACAGCGATTGGGAAGTTTGATTCTGTATTTGATTTCGGGACTGATGTTGTTGTCCCTGTTTACCGCGGAGCCGAGGTAAACGAGGTAGGCAAAGTCCTTGACTATCTCGAAGTTACTGCCGCCTTAATGTGACGCTCCGTCCGAGACATCGATGTTGTGTGTCCTTTCTTGGTGACAGCATTTACTTAGTTTTGCCCTCATTTACCGCCAGACCCATTTCAGCCGGTTCCGCTTCAATGCCAGCAAACGCCTCACTGACGCGTCGCTGTGTTCGTCCAATCACATAAATGTCGTCAGCGTAAGCTAGCAATGGAACTGACTTGTGGAAGATCGTGCCTCTGGTGTTGACTTGTGAGTTTCGCACGATCTTCTCGAGGATGGTGTTGAAGAAATCACATGACAGTGCGTCGCCTTGTCTTAAACTTTTTTTGACATTGAAGGTCTCGGTGAGTTCGGTACCGACCTTGACGGAGCAGCGAGAGTTCTCCATCGTCATCCTACACAATCTGACGAGTTTGGTAGGAATGCCGAAACTAGACATGGCACTGTATAGCTCGTCTCTATGCGCACTATCGTATGCAGCCTTGAAATCGACGAATAGGTGGTGAGTGTCCATTTGCATTTCTTGGGTCTTTTCCAGGATCTGCCGTAATGTGAAGATCTGGTCTATTTTGGACTTCCCTGGCCTGAAACCGCACTGCTAGGGACCTATCAGGTCATGAACAATTGGTTTCAGACGCTCACACAATAGGGCAGAAAGGATCTTGTATGCGATGTTCAGGAGACTAATTCCTCTGTAGTTGGCGCAGTCAAAGGGGTCTCCTTTCTTGTGGACCGGGCAAACGACGCTGAGATTCCACTCATCGGGCATGCTTTCCTCCGACCATATCTTACAGATGAACTGGTGCATGCGCCCAACCAGGTCATCTCCAGCTGCTTAAATAGTTCTACGGACAGTCCGTCCGCTCCAGCAGCTTTGTTCGACTTCAGCTTGGATATTGCTATCCTCACTTCGTCTAAGTCGGGGGGACGGAATGCTTGTCTATCATCGTCCAAGTTGAGTGGAACATTCTGGCTAACAGCGAAATTTGGGGCGTCATCGCCGTTTAGGTGTCGGCAGAAATGATCCTTCCAGAATCTCAGCACAGATTGCGACTCTACTACTAGTTGTCCTTTTTGGTCCCGGCAGGCCTTGGTTCGAACCTTGTATCCTCCGGATAGCTGTTTTACCTTTCGGTAAAACTTTCGGACTTCATTCCTGCCAAAGCACCTTTCCATTTCCTCGACCGCGCGCTTCTCATGCTCCTTCTTTTTTTCTTCTGAGAATCCGGTGCTCCTCTCTTCTTCTCTGTTCGTAGAGCTCACGAACAGCCCGCGTTGTTCGATGCAGCGTCGCTTTATAGGCGTCTTGTTTAGCTGCGCGCGCTTGCGTGCACTTGTCATCAAACCATGGGTTCCTTCTGGGTGGTGACGTGAAATCCAGCACATCAGTGGCAGCTTCTTTGATGGCTTCTTGACAACGTTTCCATTCTTCTTCTATGCTTATTGCAGGAAGCGTCGAACTCCGAGCGAGTTTCAGGGAGACTCGGTTGGCAAAGTTTCCAGCAATCGGCTGCGATTGTAGCTTTTCGACATCACATCGTCTTGGCCTGCCTCGACTCCGTTGCTCTCTCGCTATCCGGGTTCTTACCTTGGCTACAACAAGGTGATGATCCGAGTCGATGTTTGCACCTCGGAAGGTTCGGACATCGAGAATACTGGAGGAGTGTCTGACGTCGATCGCAACATGATCAATCTGGTTGACGGTTGATTGATCAGGAGATTGCCAGGACCCTTTGTGATTGTCCCGTCGTGGGAACTGTGTGCTAGCCACAGAGAGGTTCCGCCCCGAGGCGAAGTAAAACAGCCTGTGTCCGTTTCCGGATGTGTTGTCGTGCAGACTGTGTTTACCGATGACTCCAGCAAAGATGTCCTCCTTTCCCAGCTGAGCGTTGAAATCTCCTAGAACGATCTTGGTGTCATAGCTGGGGCATCGATCGTATGTTCTTTCTAGGAGATCATAGAAGTCATCCTTGATGTTGTCATCCTTCTCCTCTTTCGGGGCGTGAGCGCATATTAGGCTGATGTTCCCGAATTTAGCCTTGATGCGGATTGTCATGAGGCGTTCGCTAACGGGGTCGTAGCTCAAGACTTTTTGCCTAAGTCTGCCTCGAACAACAAATCTGCATCCGAATAAGCGCTGCCTTCTCTCTCTATGGCAATTGCTGTAGTAGATATCGCAGTTCTTCATAGCTTTTATGCCAGGCCCATCCCATCGCACTTCCTGGATGGCGGTAATGTCTGCCTTATAGCAATCAAGGGCCTCCGCAAGTTGTTCGGCCTCACGTGGTCTGTTAAGGGACCTCACATTCCACGTGCAAAACCGAAAATCAATGTCCTTTAAGCGTTTGCTAGGGTCGTCAACAGTTGATCCGTCCTTATCCGAGGCATGTTGTTGTCTCTGAACTATCGTTAGTTTTACGTGGTGAGGGAGTTACCCTCACGCACAACCCACAGACTGGTAGGCCAGGCCCATTATTTAAAACCTCGGCAGAGTATGATTATAGTGACGTTATAAGTTCAACACGAATTTTCTACGAAGGTTTACAGATGTGCGTTACTGCTGGAGATTGTTATCCCCGTTCTGGAAGACAGTTGTTTCAGAAGATTGGAGCGAGTTGATGTTTTTCGAGGTGTCATTGTAATCACTAGTGGTTGCAGTGGCGTAGTGGGTAGAGTGCGACGCTCACACGCCGAAGGGTCTAGGTTCGATTCCCAGCTCAACACCAATTTTTCGAATTTTTTACGGCACCACCGCTTTCGAGCTGCTGACAACACTCAAAGAGTAATAACTGTCTAAGAAAGCTTCTCAAATTTCTCCGTTCGGAGTCAACAAAAAACTGTAGGTCACTTTTACTCGTGGGAAATCAGTAGCGCGCACAACACGAGCAGTTGATGAGTAAGCTAGGCCCTGTTGACCTTTTGGACTGTAGCGCCAACAATTATTATTACTAACTGCAGTGCTCTTTCGTCGCTTCATGAAGATCCTACTTGAAAAAGATTTGCAATGTCCGTAGAAAAATCAATGCTTAACAATTTCAATTCTGAAGCTGAGATGGTCTGAAAATAATTGGGACAGAAAAACAGAATGAAGCCTTCACACCAAGAAGTTCCTTAGAATTGCTCTTCATCCCTTTCAATTTCCGTTTACTTTCCTCAGAAATCGCATGCATCTGTTGACACGTTGTGACTTGCTGCGGTCGCACAGAAATGCCTTAAACGATCAACAAAAAACAGTTTCAAATAAGTTCTAAACAAACTCACTATACACCGTTCACAGTACGACATTTGCAAATGCAAACCGATACAGACAAAGCACATGTCAAGCGGAAACTTTGTAATTTTTCTAGCCAACATTGACATTACGAGATGTGCAAAGCAAATAAGGCAAACTTATCAGAACTTCTTTACAAGTACTTCCAGCCGGTAGCCATTAGTTGAATTGCTTGCTAAATGTTTACTCAACTAAACGACAGTCATTGCATTCAGTTATCTTGGGAAGAAGTAAGAATAAGGCGCACTTTACAATATGAAAGTAAAAAGCTTAAGCGGCCATTTCATAACACTGTCAATAAGGGGGCGCAAAGTGTGCTAAACCAATCAATCTATGCAGTGTTGTCATTTCGAAGTACACATTTATTTTTATTTTTTATTCTTTTAGGCCTACATTTCGAACCTGACAAACAGTCTTCAATACGAGTACTCCCACCTAAAAATCGACTTCCAACTGGTGTCACCATGGTTCGTCACCACAAAGATCAACTCTTACTCCACGGCGATCATGAAGGGCGGCATATTCATACCTGATGCCGAATCATACGCTCGCCAGGCCGTCTTCACCTTGGGCAAGACCGACGACACCTGCGGATATTTCTGGCACGCAGTTCAAGTAAGTGTCCTCTGTCCACACACCAGTTGCCACGCTCATCAAACATTTCTTGAATTTGCAGAGGACTGTGGTGAATATGGTCACTTACAGAGCGCGAGGCGTTGTGGCGTTCAGAATAGCCAACTCACTGAAGAAAAATCAAACGTTCAGCCAAGAAATGACAAGATAGCTTTTTCAGACGGGAGCTTTTTTTTAGCATAAGTTGCATGAAATATATTGAGTTAAGCTTTTGAATGTTCAGCTTTTATTCAGTGATTTGTGTCCGGGGAAAAAGCCTCCAAAAAGCTCTGCAGTTTGAAATTAATTTGAAGTGACAAGTCCTTGAGTGGGCATCGTTTCCTTGACAGTTCGACGGGGTAAACGAAACTGACTGAGTTCTTTGGTCCTCTGTTTAGCAAGCAATTGTGATTTTTCCTTAGTGACCTACTTGTAACTAGACAAAAGCGGAACACAGTCACCGCGTACAACCGTTAAGAAATTAGACTGGTTGTGCTAATCCAGTGAGTATAACAAAAACTTGCCCTTGACGCTAACAATGGATACGTGCGTGAATTGGAGTGGTTGCTAATTTTTTTGTGCCAAGAATTTGAAGGGTTCAATATGAAGAGTTCAATTTGAAGTTTTAGTAATAGCCGCAGTTGGGAGTTCATTTGTTTATAGAACGAAAGCATGCATTGCGTGGGTAGAAAAATCGATAATCTGGAGGAAACTGTCAAATGGATGGTTCCCCCACTTTCGCAAGCAAACAAAGAGCTGATTGTTCAAGCCGTCTGATCGCTCAAGTCATTTGAATTTGGACAGTCGTGTGTTATTTTAAATTTATGTGAGATTTTACTTTACAGCATCACCTTATAAGTCCCGGGACTAACCAATAAAAATACATTTTCTAAAAAAATTCGACTCTATTCTTCAACATAGTTTCAGTTGGTACAGTCAGTCAAACGCCGCTCTAACATTTCGGCACCTTTTTATATATCTTTGGCCTTAAAATAGTCTTCAGTTTCAGCTCCTCATTCGAGCCATATTTTTTTCCGGGGAGGATGTTTTTGAGGTCTGAAAAGAGGTAGAAGTCGCTGAAAGCCAGATGTAGAAAATACGGAGAGTGTGGAAGCAATTCAATTCGTGCAATTTGGCCATGGAAGCCAACGACTTGTGACACCGTGCATTGCCTCCGTGAAAGAGAATTATTTTCTTCTGCATAATAATAATAATTGTTGGCGACGCTACAGTCCAAAGGGGGACCAGGGCCTAGCTTGCTCATCAACTACTCGTGTTGTGCGCGCTACTTGCTTGCTCATCAACTACTCGTGTTGTGCGCGCTACTGTTCTCTCACGAGTAGAGGGGACCTACAGTTTTTTGCCTACTCTGAACGGCGAATTTTGAGAAGCTTTCTTAGACAGTTTTTACTCTTTGAGTGTTGTCAGCAGCTCGAAAAAGGTGGTGCCTTGAAAAATTCAAAAAAATTGGTGTTGAGCTGGGAGTTAAACCTAGACCCTTCGGCGTGTGAGCGTCTACCCACAACGCCACGGCGACCACCATTTCTGAGCGATGCTCATGCGATATTCAAAATTTGTTGCCACACGCTTCATGTCCAAAATTTCTGAAAACATATCATAGCAAGAGCCAGCAGATATACCAACATCTTCAGCAATTTCTCTAAAAGTGATTCGACAGATCTCCATTACAATTTTCTTCAATTTCTCAGCATTTTCATTAGTTGTTGATGTACTTTGGTCTCCACGGCGAGAACCGTCATTATCATCCTCTTTGCCTTCTTTGAAAAGCTTGTATCACTTGTAAACATACTTTTGGCCTGTAGTTTTCTAACCGTACGCCACTGTCAACATTTCAACTGCATTTGAACAATAAGTTCCATTTTTGTTACAAAATTGAGTGCAAATTCCTAGATCTAAATTTTCGACAGCAGGAAATCGCTGAAAACGCAAAATACGTCTCACTTTTATGTCACTCATAAACAAAATAAATATACAATGTAACTGAAACTGTAAATATATGTTTGAGGCATATCGAGTGTACGTAGCCCACGATATTTTAAAATTCAATTATTTTTTTAACAGACCTTTTAGTGCTCAAAACGCACCTTGGTGCACCAAGTATACCAAGTATATGAAATGAGGTTTTTTCTTTTGAAAATAAAACACTAATTGCTAATGGGAAAGTAAAAACATTTTATTCAAAGTATTGGCCATTATTTTCTACACATTTTGACCACCTTTTCGCCAAGTTGTGAATACCACGCCAATACACTTGTTCGTCTTTGAAAGCAAACCAATCAGACACCCAATTTTCGACCTCCTCGTAGGAATTAAAGTGCTGCTCAGCCAATGCGTGTCCCATCGATGAAAACAAATGGTAGTCGGAAGCAAGTCTGGTGAATACGGAGGGTGGGGTAGCTGCTCCCAGCCAAGTGTTTTGATTGTATCCTGAACCGGGTTTGCTTTGTCTGCAGGTGCATTGTGATGGAGCAAAATTACCTTGCCGTGTCTTCTGGCCCATTCTGGTCGTTTCTCTATCAATGCGTGGTTTAAATTGATAATTTGTTGTCGGTAGCGACCAGTATTTACGGTTTCACCTGGTTTTAGGAGCTCGTGGTACAGCACAATTTTCTGATCCCACCCAACACAGAGCATATTCTTCTTGCCGAATCGATCTGGTTTTGCAGTCGACGTTGATGGTTGTCCCAGATTAACCCATGATTTTTTCCGTTTAGGATTCTTAAAATAAATCCATTTTTCATCGCCAGTAACAATCCGATGCAAAACCGATTTTCTTTCGTGTCTTTGAGGCAAAATTTCACAAGTGTTCATTCGGTTTTCCATCTGTCTTTCATTCAATTCATGTGGCACCCATTTGTCCCCCCTTTTGGATCTTTCCCATAGCTCTTAAATGGTCAGAAATTGTTTGTTGTGCAACATTTAACATTGCCATTTGCTTTTGACTCAAAGTGTCATCTCCATCCAATATCATTTGCAATTCGGCCTTTTCAAACTTTTTTGGTGGTCTTCCTCGTTCTTCATTTCTCACATCAAAATCATTATTTCTGAACCGTTGAAACCATCTTTTGCATGTTGCTTCTGATAGAGCATGATCACCATATGCCTCGACAAGCATTCGATGCGACACTGCAGCACTTTTCTTCAAATGGAAACAAAAAGTTAATGCTTTCCACAGATTATCACTTTCTGGTACAAAGTTCGACATTTTTAACACGATGAAAATATATGATGTTGTCTGTTCAATGACTTGATGTATACTAAACACTTTTCACAGATGTCATAGCAAACAAACAAACAAAAAAATAAGGGCTCGTTCACAACAAATGTTCCTTAGGTTACCTTAGAGCACTTGCTAAGAGTCAGTAAGTTAGAGTTAAGATCAGCAGCATGTCTAGCATGTAAGTAAAACAAATAATGAATAAATGAAAAAATGAAAAACAAAAAAAAAAAAAAACAACAAATGTTCCCTATCGACACATTTGGCACTTTTGGCGCACACTTTGCGCCCACAAACGACGCTCACTTCATACCGGTATACCCTGTAAATGTCGCTGTTGCCACGGCATAAACAAGCCAACAAAGTATGGTATAATGCTTAGGTCCAGAACAGGTTGAATAAATTTCTGAAATTTACCGACTTTGAAATCTAAGATAGATTCCCGTTCGTTTTAAGTCTGAGTAGGCCCGTTTGCAGTCGCTTGCTTGCCTTATGGCAAACCAGTCCTTAAGCTTCAACGTCTGTTGTTTAGTCTTATTCGACCAAAAGTCTAACATCTCTCCATCTACTTCATCGCGACTTACTTTAGTGGTTAAATGTCATTAGGGGTTAAGTGTCCCGTTTGGGGTTCAACCCAGCACCATTCTAAGGTCAACAAAATGTGGGAATAGCAACTGGTCACACATGGTATCGTCGCAAGAAAAAAAATCAAATTGGCTGGTGTTCTTGTCTAAGAGAGTGAACCTTAATTAAAGGCACAACTATAAGGAAGCACAGACAGCAACCACTTTTGAAAGACATCTCATCTTCTCATCTGCCTAACAAAGATTAGAAAAAACGTCGGCAACTCCTAAGTGATTGGCTATTCCACGATATCCACAAGTAATGTGCGGTGACAAGACAACAGATTGCCTGGAAGGTTTTACTACATAACATTATCCCTGCAAAGTGATGAGATGCCTCAATCATTTGTGGTCATTAGGCTCCATGTTAGAGAGCAAATGAACAATCCAAACACGCAGCTCGTTCTCAACGACCAACCCTCATCTTCCGAATGTTTCCTAAATTTCCCCAAGTCTATAGCCTAACCTATCAACTGGTTAACATTCTTCAGACTATTTTTGTTTTTGCCACAACATCATAAATATCACAAAACTCACAAGTGTGACTTTGATCAATTAAAACAATTACCTCATCAACAGGGAAGACATCGTTAATTAGAAACCTCATCGTTTGGATACGTAACATGCGTGATGACGAACATTTTCACGGTCAGCCTCTCAATGTGTTCCATTAACTCAATTACTGCAGAAATTTTACGACCGTACGACGAACGACAACAATGGCACATTGTCACGCACTAAATACAAAAATCTACAAGCGATTTCGATTCGAAGTACGTGTTTTGTCATCACAGCCGTTGTCGTGACTCGACTGACATGGTCAGATGAGAAGTGCCAGTGGAGATGGTAATCCTCCTTGGAAACTAACAAGCGCATGTGGGAGAGGTGATCATTTGAAGGAAATTCAAACGAGTTCGGTTTTAATAACCTCAAACATTGAACACCACTTGAACTGTGGGATCTGATCGTTTTAGGAAAAGTGTGACGGTTCAAAAGGCGAAATGTTGTCTTAATAGGAATCCTTTAAAACTGACCTTACTCATTGCGAAGTAAGAATGTCTCTTTCTCAATACAGACAAAAGGGATGAAGGCAGGAAAGAAGAAACATGATCAATATTTAATGAAGGTTTTTTAGTGGCTTTTCCTTCAAATTAAAATTTTAGTAGTAAGGTAACATGATCGTATCTCTAAGTAATGTAAGACACACAAAAACTATGGTAACTCTTGCCACAATAAATAAATAAATAAACATGATCAAATCTTAAAACCTTTCAATTGTGTCACCAAATGCAAACTTTGCAAGTGAACATTTAAAAAGAAACGGAAAAAGTTTGATGGATTGGCAGATCAGAAATAATTATAACAGAAAAAAACAAATTCATGCCTTTAAGTGACATCGTGCAACTTCGTCATGACTTCAAGTCACGCTCCTCCATCGTTTTGAAATTCTCAATTATTTCCCAGTATCAACTGTAGTTCAAATTAAAACCGGCAAATGAACTCGTCAATGATTTGGTTACGTGGGGAGGCCGATTTTTACAATGTTTCATTACTTCGAAGAGTTTGAAAAGATCTATTTTAGAGTACTAACCAGAGACCAATAGGGAGACAGTGAACTCCCTCGTCTCCCATCCTTGAACCTGTACCTGGGAATAATTATTGAAAATAAATTGAATTGGAATGAGCAAATCCTGGCGATGAAGAAATACTTTAACTCAACATTTCGTATTTTTTATTATCTCAAGAATACATGTTCCACCAAGTTGTTAAAAATGATTTACTATGGTATTTTCCATTCCAAATTGCGCTATGGTATTTGCTGCTGGGGTGGTGCTCCTCAATGCAAATAACAAAAACAAATTTTATCATTCCATGCCATTATTTAACAGCTTGAAAATTCTTTCTCTGAGACATTTGTATTATTATAAAGTGTTGAAAATTTTCTTCGTGAGATTTAACTATCTGAATAACAGACATTCTGATCGCTATAGTCTACGAAGCAATCAAAGCCTAACTGTCAATGTTCCAACTTTTCGTAATACGTTTTTCAGAAATACATGTTGCATAGTTCCATTTATTGAATTAAAGTCATTACACTCATTTAAATTATTTAATATTAAAATTAAAACATGGCTTTTTGAATTCGATCACAATCAAATAGAAGATCTACTAGACCCAATTATATAAAATTAGTTTTTAACTTTTTCTCGATGGTTACTCATAGATGCTGTTCTTCTGTTCTTTTTTTCCTTCAATGTAAATCTTTAGTTCACCCCTTAAAAATGTTTTTGTATTTTATGAAAAATAGCATTTATCACTATTATTGTTAAAATTTTACAAAATGATACCCCTATTCTCTACAAACTAAATTGTCATTAAACGAAGTACTATTAATGGATAATAACAACTGTAATCAACTAGAGAATATGAATAAATAAATGAAAAAAAAAATGAAAATATTCATTTTGACAGCGTTTTTTTATAATATTTCCCTTCCTGACCAGCTGATTCACAGACAACATTTTTTTTGTTTTGAAATGAGAATACGTGTGGACTGCCTATACGGTGGATCTCCTCACTCTTAAAACATAGGCATATAAAACAAAAATTTAAAGGGAGAGAAATATAATTTTTTCCTACACAATGTAATGGTTGCCGATAGCCCCGTTCAGAAATTATGTTTGTAAGGCAGAAGTTGCATCAGAAAAGCAATATACTTAAAACTTTATGATTAATTCAAAAACAAAATGAGGATGTAAACTTAGTTTAAACGCAATAATTTACTAAATCGTATTTATGAATTAATAAACATTACAAAACACTGAACACCAGCTATGTATTTTAAAATCTGCAGCTCGGTTTTAATAAATGCATTAATTTTACAACTGTTGTTAATAAATATTATGTCTGATATTATTCTTGTTCTTATTGAAACAGTACTCAAAAGGTATCTTCAATTTGTAAATATGTTCTCATTTCGAACCAACTTAATTGTTTAAGTATATTTAATGTGTTGCAATTATCATATACCTTCATTATGAGTTAAATTAGACAAAAATGTTTCGCAAAATATATTCATTTTATTATTATTGTTTTTATTTTGATTGCACGAAACATGTTTATTATTTGTTTTGTGGGTTAGGTTTCATTATTTTTATTGATAACAACACCTTTCATATTGAATTGATTTCATATGGACAATAAAAATAATATTTTGTAATAATAATATGTAACACCAAATATTTATTTAAATTATAATACGCTTAACTCGAAGTATCAATTGACACTAAGTCTTTTCCAAATGTGCGACTTTTCAGCACGCGTTACTCTCCTGTTTTTCTACATATTTCATAAGTTATTACAAATATAATAACAACACTCAAAGAGTAATAACTGTCTAAGAAAGCTTCTCGCCATTCGCCGTTCGGAGTCGGCAAAAAACTGTAGGTCCCTTCTATTCGTGAGAGAAGAGTAGCGCGCACAACACAAGTAGTTGATGAGCAAGCTAGGCCCTGGTCCCCCTCTAGACTGTAGCGTCAACAATTATTATTATTATTATTATAAATATAAATGCTATCAAATTATCCGTTTATTTGAAATAAATCCTATTTGAAGTTTCGGCAACACAATTTGCAGTAGATTTTCCGAATGCGTTCTTTTGAATGTACACAAAATGGCTGACGAATTCACGAACAGTTGATAAATTACAAGTGTTTGGCACTATTGAAAACAAAAATTGACGAATTTTGAAGGGAAAACGTAAAGATGTCTGAGTAAAATGAGGCAATGTTCGATGTTACGTAAATAACATTCAGAAATTGGGGTTTTTTCTACAAGAACACGAAAATAACAGTCAAACGGGCTATAGACAAAGGGGAAATCAGCTGTCTGATCAGCTGTTCAGTTAACCTTCTTCCTTCCTTAATGGCTTCTGGTATTAACTGTCTATGAAAAAGCTTCTCAAACTTCGCCGTTCGAAGCCGATAAAAAACTGTAAGTCCCTTCTCGTCAGAGAACAATAGCGCTCACAATACGAGTAATTGAAGAGCTAACTAAGCCTTGGTCTCCTGTGGTCTGTCGCGCCATCCAATTATTATTATTACTGTCAAAAATTTTCCAATATAGTTTTGTGAAATTTCGTCTTTTTCTTGAACAATTTTAATATGAAGGTTCCTTGGCTCTCAACCCTATTCTTCAGCCATAGACTTGGAACGGCACGGAAAGGCTAAGCTCATCAATTTCCGATTTCGACAGTACAATCGATTGGGGTTAAAAGGATAGAGTGGAATTTAATGCTTCCAAAATCCAGTACTGTATGCTCAAGCGTTTTCGAAACAACTATTCATCATCCAGTAATGGAGATGTTGAAATCGAAGGACTTTCCATCCTCGGTAGGTTAATGAACTCAACACTAAGTAAAAACCATCACATATTTGAGATCGCCAAAAATGCAGTGAAATTTCTAGGTTTCTTAAAGGATCTGGCTGTCGGGCGTGAATGGGCTGATGTTCCCGAGCTAACCGTTTATTCGCCATTGAGTCTAACACTCCTATTTTGTGTAAAGCAACCAAAACCTCACTGCGCCTACTGGATAGAATCCAACAGCGAGCGATAGAACTTATTGGGAACAGTAATCCTGCGATGTCATTGACTCTCGCAAATCGAAGTAATGTTGCGTCTTTGTCACTCTATTGCAACTTCGGCAAGAAATGCTCAAATGAGTTAGCCAGTAACAATCCTCCCTTACAAAAATGTACCCGCAATACACGTCTCGCTAGGAATACTCACCCATTCGTCCTTAAGTTCACCTTGGGACGAATAGTTAAGTTTAGAGACTGGTTCTTCAGCCGGAATATGAAATACTCTCTCCAGCTCAACTTTTCCCTTTCATTATGAGGGTTGCCTTTTATATTTCGGGACTAGAGAACAAAAACAAATATTAATCATCGAAAATAGCTTTATTGCTTTTCATAATATTCCCCATTAAGATATATACACTTTTGCATACTATACACTTTTGCCACTCTGATTGAGGCATTTCCAAAACATGCATTCTGACGTTGACCTCCCACTTTATTTTTTACTTACGGGAATACAAATAAGTAATTCGGTGCCAAGTCAGGACCATACGGCGGATAACTCATCGAATCGATGTGTTAAGTGCCTAAAAATCCAGTTGATTGAGCCGATGTGTGAGAGCTCGCATTGTCGTGGTGAAAAGTGATTCGTCTTTGGCGGTTGGTTTTCCTGATTTCTTGGAAGACAACTGGCTGGCAACATGGTTGTGCACAAATCAGAATTGACTGTTCTGCGTTGTTCTAGTGGTACGGTTGACACATGTCCAGTTTTTCCGAAAAAAACAGAAGAAACAGGGACTGTTTGCTTGAAAGTGCTTCGTGTGCGACCAATTTTTTTTGGATATGGCTCAATTTGAAACACACATACAGTCGACTGCTGTTTACCTTCAGGCTCATACGCGTTAATCCACGTTTCATCACCTGTCACGATGTCACAGACGTGTTTCGAAGCACTGCGATTGTATTTTTTTGGCATTTCTTTCTACAAATCGACACGAGCCTTTTTTTGAGCGATTGACAAATTGTGTGGGATCCAACGCGAACAAATTTTTTTGACGGTCAAATGTTCATGCAATATTGAATGTATGCTGGTCCCACTAATGCCTTAGGTTGTCTCAATCTCACAATAGGTCACATGACGATCTTGCAATATCAGTTGGCGCACAGCACCAATGGTCATCTGAACAAAAACTGATTTTGGACGACCTTCACGAAATTTGTCTGGGAGTAAACTACGACCTCGGTTGAATTCACCATACCATCGATAAACACTGGTCCTTGATGGAGCTTCATCGCCAAAAATTTAATTAAGCTCATCGATGCACTGTTGTTGAGTTAATCCACGTCGAAAGTTGTAAAAAATAATCGCACGAAAATTTTCACGATTTAATTCCATTTTTTGGGCGAGATGAATCTTTTAAGTTACTGTAAACAAGACAAATAGCGCTCGTATGCCAAAACGTTCTGAGTACGTATAACCTCAAAAAAGTCAAACTTTACGATAGAGCTGGCAGTTGCCAGATTGCAACACTAGGGATTCCCAATCCCGAAATATAAATGACAACCCACGTACGAACCACAAGCATGTAAAACCAGTGTGCATTGGCTCCATCTCTCTCTCTCTCTCTTTTTCCGCTACACCTTTGGCCCATGCTGTGACTTAATCACTAAATGATACGAATAACAAATAGTTCGTTTAAACGTTTATTTTTGAGGATAAATTGTTTTGCGGGTATTTCAAAAATGTTGTTCCTGACTGTTGGATAAATAATTCGGTGCTGATTTCGGGGCTTCCCATTCTTCTAGCAGGACTTCTTTTAGTTATAGAAGTTAAAATTTTTCAAGGAAAAGGGGTTTCAAATGACACTTTCTCTTCATGTTGATGCTTTCATGATGTTGATGACAGAAAAACTACGAAAATTTGTTGGCTCTAGAGACTCAACATTTAATAACGTCATTCTTTCCGCGTTTCAAAAAATGTATTTTTGGTACAATTTTGGGTCTCTTTCTAATAGTTTTGTGTTCAAAAACAAGACTATTTTAAGATGCTTGTCCTTTGGACTAAACACTTCACATTATTCACGACCCCACTCCTTTCAAATTGCTGACAATACTCAAAGAGCACATACTGTCTGTAAAAAGGCTTCTCAAGCTTCACTGTTCGCAGTTTTCAAAAACTGAAAATTCCTTCTACTTGTAAGAGGACAAAGCACGTACAAGAGAAATAGTTGCACAATCCTTTGTGTGTGAATAAATATTTACTCGCCTGTCTGGGCTGCAATCACTTAACTTTTCAAACGACTACTGTCCTGACGATCCATCCGAAGAAATTGCTCTCAAAATTTGTGCTTTATTTGTTAATTTTAAGTACTCCACTAATATCTAATAAATAAGGGGAGTACCTAAAATTGTTTAGCTACCGAATTATTTTTCATTACACATGGGCAATTTCTGGGTTCTTAGGGCTCGAAGTTGGGAATGAAATGATCGTTCCCCATACCCCAGGGATTCAGGTTTATTTGCCTGCTTCAGTTTGCACCCCCTTCAGTTGGTATATCTTGGAAAAGTGATAAATATATCATCCGATTTTTGCCGTTTCTAAGTGCCCAATTAGGCTTTGCCTGAATGCTGTTTTAGAGTTCAGAGCGCCAATGTTTTACAGTGTTTGGTTATTTTTAGTTCAAATTCCTAAAGTACTTTCAATTAAATCCTTTCATCAAGTACGACGTTTGACTGATTTTTTTCCTATGAACGGACCTAAAAAACAGGAAGTGATCAAATGAGAAATACCATCTGCTGTTTTTCCCAGTTGTTCAACTTAAAAGTACTGGAACAATAATAATAATAGAAAATAATGAAGCGTGAATTCTTCTTCTTCTTCTTGTGGCGCTACAGTCCGTGGTGGACCTGGGCCTCAACCAACATGCCTCTCCAGCCAGCACGGTCTTTCGCTAGCTGTGTCCATTTTTTCTTTTTCTTTTTCTTGTGGCGCTACAGTCCGGGGTGGACATGGGCCTCAACCAACATGCCTCTCCAGCCAGCACGGTCTTTCGCTAGCAGCGCCCATTTTTTCTTTTTCTTCTTCTTGTGGCGCTACAGTCCGGGGTGGACCTGGGCCTCAACCAACATGCCTCTCCAGCCAGCACGGTCTTTCGCTAGCAGCGTCCATTTTTTCTTTTTCTTCTTCTTGTGGCGCTACAGTCCGGGGTGGACCTGGGCCTCAACCAACATGCCTCTCCAGCCAGCACGGTCTTTCGCTAGCAGCGTCCATTTTTTCTTTTTCTTCTTCTTGTGGCGCTACAGTCCGGGGTGGACCTGGGCCTCAACCAACATGCCTCTCCAGCCAGCACGGTCTTTCGCTAGCAGCGTCCATTTTTTCTTTTTCTTCTTCTTGTGGCGCTACAGTCCGGGGTGGACCTGGGCCTCAACCAACATGCCTCTCCAGCCAGCACGATCTTTCGCCAGCTGTCTCCAGTTGCGCACTCTAAGTTTTTTGAGGTTCTTCTCCACTTTAGTCTAGGTCGAACTCTGTTCCGTTGTCAAAATGACAACGGATTCGAAAAAGCCTAAATGTTGGCCTGTAAAATGATAGGTTGTTCGTTTTAGAGGAAAACAAGTTTGAAATAAAATATAAAAAAAAATTATTTAATATAATCTTTTGTTTATTTAAAACATTACCTTCTGGCATTAATTTTAAATTTTTCCTCTGACAAATGATCCTCATGGCTGGATCTTACAAAGACTTATGCGGATGTACAAGCGTGGTCGCCGCGGCGTAGTGGGTAGAGTGCGACGCTCACACGCCGAAGGGTCTAGGTTCGACTCCCAGCTCAACACTAATTTTTCGAGTTTTTCACGGCACCACCTTTTTCAAGCTGCGGACAACACTCAAAGAGTAATAACTGCCTAGGGAAGCTTCTCAAATTTCGCCGTTCGGAGTCGGCAAAAAACTGTAGGGGACTTCTACTCGTGAGAGATCAGTAGCGCGCACAACACGAGCAGTTGATGAGCAAGCTAGGCCCTGTTGACCCTTTGGACTGTAGCGCCAACAATTATTTTTATTATAACGTAAATGATCCACACGACTGAATCTTACAAAGTCTTATGTATGTGGAGGTAAAATTTTTAATGATTTTCTACAATATTAGTGACCGCTTATCGACAATTACGTGGCGAATGTCGGCCTTTAAGTCAATCGTTTCGGGGTTACCAGAGTAGTCTAACGACGTCACACATCTCCGTAATACATAATCAAGCTGCATTTAATCGCAATATCTTGGAGTCCTATTCGCGGGGGCGTAACATGGACTATGGTGTTGCCAAACGTTAAGTTGAACTAATCAATTTTGGCAGGCGCTATGTAGAATGTTTCACCATCTTTTTAAAATCACAGATCCTGCACATTATTATTTTTTATTATTGTTGGCGCTACAGTCCAAAGGGGGACCAGGGCCCAGCTTGCTCATCAACTACTCGTGTTGTGCGCGCTACTTTTCTCTCACGAGTTGAAGAGACCTACAGGTTTTTGCCGACTCCGAACGGCGAAATTTGAGAAGCTTTCTTAGACAATTTTTACTCTTTGAGTGTTGTCAGCAGGTCGAAAGAGGTGGTGCCGTGAAAAATTCGAAAAATTGGTGTTAAGCTGGGAATCGAACCTAAACCCTTCGGCGTGTGAGCGTCGCACTCTACCCACTACGCCACGGCGACTACTGCACATCATGCCTGCTAAATTGATGTACGAAAAAGCCAGTATCCATGGCTCTATAGCGATCTCCATTAACTTGGAGGAGTTCTGGCCAGCATCGTTTTTAAGGAAGTACAAGCTCGCTAACTTTTAACTTCACAAACATTCAGTTTTTGTGGATACAACGGTATCTCAACAAACACTCGAGAATTATCATCATTACCAGTACAAAAGTTTTCTTAATAGGTGTCTAAATTCAACCAAATTCGAGTTTATTTGCAGAACAAAATTCGGCTGTGAAAATTGAGATCAACGGCAGCGTTTTGAAACCCTTCACCGAATCAATAATCCTAGGGCTTCAATCCTTGTAAAATAAATTGACAGCGGACAAAATGCCCAGCAGCTCAAATAGTATTACCAACTTAAAATTACCTCTTAAATGAGCAAAGATTCTGAAAATTCTGTCAGTCTTTTCGTAAGCTGTGTGAACATAGACATGGACCGCAGTCTAACTTGCTGATCAGAAATGTAAAATGCCAATTAACAGGCAAACGAAGAAAAGAATATCGTCTTGTCCACTGGGACATCATCAATAGCGCAGCAATGTTTTATGGTACTTTAGCATGAAGGTGAATACAAAATTTACCGGCGTTTCATAAGGAATATCACCTCGTCTAAACTTCAAACGCCAGCTGTTACATTTCTGAAAAACCCCCTCAAGTATTTACAAAAGTCAACCATCCTCTTGTCCATCAGCAACTCTCTCTTTGTTTGCTCTTCAAATTACAAACCTAGTCAAAAAATTAGCAAATGATCCACGCCTTAATTTATTTGCACTCCTCATTATCGCATCGGCAGTGCTGGCTCACGGTAATTTAATAAGTCACGACCGACTTCCTTGAACACGAGCACTTGCCGAAGTGCTCTCGTTCAGAGAAAGTCGAACCAGCAGAAAGCACCCGTTGAACATGCTCCAAGTTTACGCCACAACTGCTCCGCAATCTGTGTTAAGAGCCGCGTGTCATGTCGCTGATAGTGGACAAGCCTCTGTCGTCAACAGTCATCATTCGCCGTACGCTCGAAATGCCTGCGATAAATTCGCACACTCGTACGACTACCGTTATCAAAACTGCACTGCCGCGGTATTGTGTGTTGTACTCACTCACACAAGCGCACACGCGCTCCAGCGCAACAGCGTCTAGCATGAGGGAGGTCTTTGTACGTTTTCGACGTCGATTTGGGGATTTTTATGGATTCCGCCGCTGCGGCCAGTGGCAGTCGACTGGCGACGATCTTTGTTTGCAGAAGGAAGCCGAAGCAAGTGTGTGCACAGTCAGTTCGTTGTGGCGCTTCGCGATTGCGGGTTCATACAAACCTCACTGGAAAAAAACGCGTGTTTTGTTTTGTTTCGTTTTCGTTTCTAGTCAGCTTTGAAAAGTGTGATAACGCCAAGGGCGGCGATAAGGGAATAGATTGAAAAAATCAGAAAATATAGAATCTTTGGATTTGTGACAAATTTGCGTTTACAATGGTCGATGTGCTACCGGGAGTGCTTCAAATCGATGTCCTCTGTGGTCACGTGAGGAATTTGATCACACTCGTCGGGATCTACGCGCTGCTGTGGTACCTCTATGACAACCTGAAGTCGCTGCTGGCCATAGTTAAATCGATCCTGGAGCCGTACTTCCAACCGCATCTGCAGAAACCCCTGACGGAGAGATACGGAAAATGGGCGGGTAAGTAGGGAGGTTGATTGGAAATGTGTGACAGATGTGTTTATGACCTTAAAGTGAATAAGGGACAAGCTTTGAATTTCAATTTAATGTGAATTGTGTGTAATTTCTATTATTGCGACGGAGTCTATGCGCTCATTTGTATTCCGAGCATATCCAGTTGGATTGAAGATTGCATTCTTCAGCGTGAATGTGAGAGAACGTGTTATGAAACGGACAAGATACTAATTTATTTGTTTGGCTTGAAAATCGCAAAAAACATGAGAGTTTGCTGTGTTTCCAAAGTGACAGTGTGTACACGAGAATTTCCTATTTTCCAATTGACGTGGTTGAGGAATTCGATTGGTTCCAAAATTAACTACGTTGCTAAGAAGTGAACCGTGTTAATGCACTGACAAGTTTATCAACTTTTTTGACTTAACCACGTTAGATGAGGTAATTGGCATCGGTTGCAACACCATACACTGTTGGATAGGTCGTTGTGCCCTATCTGAAGGTCGATTTGTCCAGGGCTGTGAATTATGATTCGATGTTCTTGTGTACAACTTAAAAATAGTGGGCCTCTGTTGCTTTTGAGAATACAGTTAAGAACTACAGAAACTTGTTAAGATGTCTCTTTTTCTTTCTTTTTTTATATGATTTAATATTATTTAAATTTCCTTACACTTGAATTTGATTTAAAGCTTATTGATATATTTCATAAACTACAAAATGAGAATGTTCTTAGTGTCAACTGGACACACGAGACGAACAATGTCAGTTCAAAAACCTTAAAACTGGGCGACTTGAAGGGGTTGTAGCCACCAATCAAGCCCCTCTTTCATATTTATTTTCGTTCTTTGGTGAAAGTGTTTATTGATAACTGTATGGAGAGACAGTTCTTAGAGGGACCAGGGCCTATCCTTCTCAGTAACTACTCGTTTTTTGCGCGCTACTGTTCTCTCACAAGTAGAAGGGACCCACAATTTTTGCCGACTTCGAACGGAGAAGTTTTAGAAGGCTTTTCTTAGATAATTATTATTCTTTGATGGTTGTCAGCACAACGAAAGGGGTGGTACCGTGAAAAATTCGAGGTGTTGCTCTAGGAAACGAACTTACCCCTTCGGCGTGTAAGCACCGCACTCTACCCACTACGCCACGATGGCCACGATGAAACGGTTTGCATGTGCTAAACTGGAGACTAGTTGGAATGTTACCGAAAGTGTTTGGAAGTACATCGCTCCCTTAATAATAACCGTTGGCGCGACAGTCCACAGAGGGACTAGGGCCTAGCTTGCTCATCAACTACTCGTGTTGTGCCCCCTACTGTTCTCTCACGAGTAAAAGTGACCTACTGTTTTTTGACGACTCCGAACGGCGAAATTTGCGAAGTTTTTTTCTTAGACAATAATTACTCTTTGAATGTACTCAGCAGCTCGAAAGAGGTGGTGCCGTGAAAAATTCGAGGTGTTCAACCGAGAATCCAACGTAGACTCTTCGCCGTGTGAGCGTTGCACCCTACACATTGCGCCACGGTGGCCAGGGTGAAAGGATTTGCATGTGCTAAGCTGGAGACTAATTTCCTTCTTGCCATGTGGTACGTAAAATATTTAAGAAGCACTTCAGCATTTACTCTGCCCGATGTGCTTCGTTTAGGTAGCAGACATATGTATTTTGGATAGCAGAACAGTTCACAAGGGAACTAGGATCTATCGTCCTAAGCAACTACTCGTGTTGTATGTGCTTTTGCTCTCTTACGAAGAAGGACTTGCAGTTTTTTGTCGACTCCGCACGTTGTTATTTCTAGACAAATCGCAACTTTGAGTTTTGTAGCCAAAGTCAAAAGGGGTAGAGCCGTAAAAAAAACGCGAGGTGTTCAGCCCAAGAAACGGAACTGAGGCCCTTGGCGCGCAAGTCTAGAATTTACCCAATTTCCTTCCTTCTTTTACTTTAATCTGGGGTGGAATTAGGTTTCCAATTTACCACTTTACCAACGTTATTCGTCTTCTTCTTCTTCTACTGCTTATTCTCCTTCTTCTTCTTCTTCTTCTTCTTTTTCTTCTTCTTCTTTTTCTTTTGCTTTGTCTTCTTCTTCTGCTTCTTCTACTTCTTCTTCTTTTTCTCCTTCATCTTCTTCTTCATCTTCTTCTTCTTTTTCTTCTTCTTCTTTTTCTTTTGCTTCGTCTTCTTCTTCTGCTTCTTCTACTTCTTCTTCTTTTTCTCCTTCATCTTCTTCTTCATCTTCTTCTTCTTCGACTTCTTCTTCTTCATCGTCTTCTTCTTCTTCTACTTCTTCTTCTTCTTATTCTTCTTCTTCTTCTTCCTTTTCTTCTTCTTTTTTTCTTTTTCTTCTTCTTCTTCTTTTGCTTCTTCTTCTTCTTCTTCTTCTTCTTCTTCTTCTTCTTCTTCTTCTTCTTCTTCTTCTTCTCTTCTTTCTTCTTCTTCTTTTTCTTCTTCTTCTTTTTCTTCTTCTTCTTCTTCTTCTTCTGCTTCTTCTTCTTCTTCTTCTTCTTCTTCTTCTACTTCTTCTTGTGGTGCTACAGTCCGGGGTGGATCTGGGCCTCTACCAACATGCCCCTCCAGCCAGCACGATCTTTCGCCAGCTGCCTCCAGTTGCGCACTCCAAGTTGGTTGAGGTCCTTCTCCACTTGCGTGCGCCACCTTAGTCTAGGTCGTTCTCTGTTGCGTTGTCAAAATGGCACGGATTCACGGACTTTTCGGGCCGGAGCAGTGGTGTCCATACGCTCTACGTGCCCTAGTCATCTTAAGCGTTGTAACCGTAGACGCTTGACCAGGCGCATGTCGCTGTACAGCCCATAGAGTTCGTCATTAAATCTTCTCCTCCAGATGCCATCAACGCAAACAGGACCAAAAATCGCACGCAAAACTTTTCTCGCAAAAAGACTAAGAGCTTCCTCATCTGTCTTTCCGACGTCCAGCTTTCCGCGCCATTAAGTAGAACTGGGATGATCAAGTTGTTTATTTATTTTATTTTATTTTATTTACCTTCCTCTAAAATTCTATTCATTCTCCAAGGTCCATAATTCAATTTTCAAACAAAATTTACGTTTGCTTCTTTGTACAAAATGTCGTTGCCAAAGAATTTCTTGAACTGTGATTCTGGGATTCTTTTCGTATTGAAAGAAGTGTAAAGACATTGGTTCTTGAACACCATCAGATCTGGGAAGTATTCAAGTTTATCCACACCGGACAGCCATACGTAAAGGAAATATTGTTAAGACCTTAGTGACAGGTGACCATGCACTGTTTGTCCAAAGATTTAAAAGAATTTCCATTGGCGATTTGATTTTCGAAATTTCAGCGGTGCTATGTTGGCACTTATGTCTGTCACTTTTTCAGTATATTATTGACAGTTGCTTTGTTTGCACGAGTTTTGGCTCGTTATCGATGCTTGCCTACTGGTTTTGGGTTTTTGAGGGGATTTCGATAGAGACAAGACCTTCTTCTTTGATTGGTGAAGTCCAGACGAAGCTGGACCGCCACCCACACCTGTAGCCAACTGCTTCCAATTTCGCACTTCAAGTTGTTTGAGATCTTTCTCCACTTGTGTGCAGCAACTGAGCCTAGGCAGTCCTCGGTTGCTCTGTTCCAAGAGCAAAGATTCGAAGACTTTTCGAGCCCGAGCGGTGGTGTCCATACACTCCAAATGGCCTAGCCATCCAAAGCGTTGTATCTGAAGATGCCCATGCCGCCGTACAGCCCATTAGGTTCGGCATTGAATCTTCCCCTCTAACTACCATCAAAGCAAACACAATCAAACATAGCACGCAGAACTAAGCCGGCACCACCCTCCCTCTCCCACATGACCAAACATAGCACGCAGAACTTTCCGAATACTTTTACTTTTAAGCCGGCACCACCCTCCCTCTCCAACACGACCAAACATAGGACGCATCCTCCCACTCTAACATCTGCCTAAGTCATCTGCTGAAAATAAAATTCGTCACACTGTAGTTAGCGTCAACGGAGTCACTGAATGAATCAAAGTCCATTTAGTGCGATGACGGCTAGCAGACCAACCAACTGTTGAAGAAACTTGATTGGTACTCACAGCTTGACTAGACCCTATGCGAGGTCTGACGCCCCTGGAACTTCTGTTTGAACGTGAATTAGCGCTAAGCTCCCTTGTGAGAGTAGCGTGGTGTCTGTTGATGTATGATCATGTTAATGACTCTTCTGAGTAGTTTGAAGCAGATTTCTTCACTTCCGGATGAAAAGAGACGGTTAGGAGAACCTGATTTGTATTCAGTTTCTATTCTGCCATGCAAAGATCGGCAGAAGTATGAGGAAGGCCTCGTTCCCTTTCAAGCAAGAGTGATTGTCCCTTGCGCATGACCAGAATTTAAAACGTGGACAGCCTTGTGTTGACTAAAGCTCTTGGGAAAACTAATCCTGTGGTGTATGGTCAAAGTCACAAATCCAAATCCCACATCTTTAACTGGCATATCCATTTTTCTGAGTGTTCAGACACACTTCCTTTTGTAAGCACCTGAAATTGAATGTCTAAACACATTCAACAATCTCGTCTCCGAAGACGACCAGCATGTTAAAAAAATCAAACAACTGTAGTGAGGATTAATAATATTAATAATTATTAGCGCGACAGTCCACAGGGGGATCAGGCCTAGCTGGATCATCAATTACGCGTGTTGTGCGCCCTACTGTTCACTCACGAGTAAAAGGGACCTACAGTTTTTTGCCGACTCCAAAGAGCGAAGTTTGAGAAGCTTTCATGGACATTTATTACTCTTTGAGTGTTATCAGCAGATCGAAAGATGTAGTGCCGTGAAAAATTCGAGGTGTTCAGTCGGGAATCGAGAGTCACTCTATCCACTAAGCCACGGCGGCCAGTGAGGATTACACTGCAAAAATAAATAAACAACTTTTGGAAAAAAAACACAAACTTCCCAATCTCGTTAATCGAGACGGAGACAGAGAAGCATTTAGACATCGTTTACGACGCCATAATGCGACAATGCCATAACTGCGACAATTGCTCTCAGAGACCGGTTCTTCATGATTGAGTATTCTGTTTTGTAAATTATTGAATGAGAACAAATGAAACAAATAAACAAATATTTTATAAAAGTCAATAAAAAATACTGAATTCCCAATCCCGTTTCTCGAGACGAAAAATCATGTATTTGCCGTTGATCGCCAATCTTAGTACCGGTGTAATTAGCTGCATATTTAAGAACCAGCATTTCGATGATCGATGGATCCACCTTTGTCCCCCTAATCCGAGCTTGAGAATGTTAGAAGTTCATGCAGGGGACTTTTATTATACTCCACTGATATTCTTAAGCGCATTTAGAGCAGGTTCTGTTTCTCTCTCCATCCCGAGGGTTTGAATTTGAAGATTCCCCCATAGCTTGAAGAATGACTATCAAAACAGTGCAGTCGAGCAGTGACTACATTTTTGATTCTATCCCGACTGCTTTGAGGAGTTTATTATTTGCTTAGTACCGGTGAACAAATAAGGCGAACTTAAAAAAAACTTTGTCTTTTGGTGTAATTTAGTGAGTTTTTATAAAGAGTGTTTTTGTTAAAGGCACAGAACACTAAAAT
Organism: Eristalinus aeneus; assembly: GCA_955652365.1. Classification (NCBI taxonomy): domain Eukaryota; kingdom Metazoa; phylum Arthropoda; class Insecta; order Diptera; family Syrphidae; genus Eristalinus; species Eristalinus aeneus. The sequence continues at coordinate 19,478,724 of OY019131.1, forward strand.
TAAGTTTTGGAAATTAACATGAAGTTAACAATTTTGTACGATAATTTTCTGGCATAATAATTAATATTTACCATCTTTCATTAAAGTGGTCGCCGTGGCGTGGTGGGTAGAGTGTGACGCTCACACGCCGAAGGGTCTAGGTTCGATTCCCGGCTGAACACCTCGAATTTTTCACGGCACCACCTCTTTCGAGCTGCTGACAACACTCAAAGAGTAAAAACTGCTTCTCAAATTTCGCCGTTCGGAGTCGGCAAAAACTGAAGGTCCCTTCTACTTGTGAGAGAACAGTAGCGTGCACAACACGAGTAGTTGATGAACAAGCTAGACCCTGGTCCCCCTGTGGACTGTAGCGAAAACAATTATTATTATTATCTTTCATTAAAGCAGCACATCTGTTTTGTCACTATAAGTGTCCAAATTTTGTTCCGCAAGAAATCAGGACCTAAATTCTTGGACAAAATCCACATATTACTGTAAATTGAGCAGCAATTTAAGGCAATTACAAGATCGATAGATAGATAGATAGATAGATAGATAGATAGATAGATAGATAACTTGCTGGGGAGTGAAACCCTGTAAAATAAAGACTCATAAAAATCGACTGCTGTCTATCTCCGCCATTTCTCCAATCTTGCCAATTTGCTTCCAAAAAATCACTCAAAAAATCACAACAAATCACACAATACACTCTTGAAATAAATCATATTTACGAGTATTCATTTTAAATTGCCACTGAATCATTTATTAAAGATCCCACGACGCACGACGCTTCGCTGAACACGGGAAGTCGTGAATGAGGTGTTTGCTGGCATTGAAGCGGAAGCGGCTAAAATGGGTTTGGGTGTAAATAAGAGTAAAACGAAGGACATGCTGTCGTTAAGGGAGGATGCTAATTTTCGCGCCGCCGTGCTTAATGGTTTTTAAAGTACACTCCGGTTTAAACTCTTGGTTTTTTTACCTGTGAACAAATGTCCTGGTCCCAGGAGTTCCAAATAAAACAATTTTAGACTCATCTGTCCATAATATATTACGCCATTTGGTTACTTCCCAGTTTAAATGTTCTTGCGCAAATTGTTTTCTTTTATGAAGATGAACCTTTATCAGCAAGGGTACTTTTCTGGAACTTCTGGCAGGTAGTTCCTTACCTATCAACTTCCTTCTTATGGTTGATGTTGATACGGGCAGATTTAGTTCCTCTTTTATTTTGTTTGATGTGATGGATGGGTTTTGTTTCACTAATCTTATCATTCTTCGCTCGTCGGTAGAGGTTAATTTCGATTTTCTACCTCTTGTTTCTTCTTTTTCGACGTGTTGTTTTTTGCATTAGTAATCATTTTATTCGAACAACCAACGATTTCCCGAATAAATTTTTTTTATAAGTTCACATTTCTTAGGAGTACAATGCACACCGCGACCCATTTTAATTGTTTATAACGTTGTATTTTAAAAATACTAGTTTCAAAATACATAAATTTTTCTACTTAAATCTTTTGACGCACAAAAAAAAACTAAACATCACCAAACACGTCGAAAACACTTTTTAGAATGACATGGTGCTATTATTTTGCGCACCAAAATTTCGGTTTCATTTCGTATAACGGGAATTTTCTTATCTTAAAATACATCTGTGCTTATCTTGTTTTTTGCATTTTATTACTGATACCCAACAGATGTCCTACAATAAATATCGTGTCTTTACATGAGCATGGAGAAAAGTAATTACCATCCAAAGTGCAGACCTCAACGTAGTGCTAATTTTTTGCACAGAGCTGTACGTCCGGGACAGAGCATCACATCAGGCAGCAGAAACTGCAAGCTTCATCGCTTCAAACTTCAAACGTAGTCAAAGACTTCATCTACCTTGCCTTCGTTGTAAACAGGATAGTGCCTGGAGAGGTATGTATCTTGGGCTCCAGGCCCACTCCTTACTGTAGCGCCAAAAAGAAGAAGATGGCATGCGCAGTTCCGATAGCTGAACTTTTTTGTGGATCATATTCTTCATATACATTTCTTAAGTTCCTATCACTTTCCTCGCTATCATCGAAACAAATCTACTCAGATAGTGAGAAATGATTTCAATATTTCAAAGAGTTAACAGTTCGCAGGGAAATAGTTATCATATATTGTAATCTCTTGGCGATAGAGTGGTCATTGAGATTATGAGGGAAATGGTTTAAATAACAACCAATTTACTAGCAGAGAAAAACCAAGTATACTTCGAATTGTATCTGGGCCAAATTTCTGTTAGATTTTTGAAGTTTGCATAGTACTCTTCAAAATTGGGCATGCTTCCATTTAGTCTTTTAACGTTGTTATCTCTCGCATCTCTTGTAAAGCGATGTATTTGCACAGTCTTCTGGCAGTGTAGGGGAGTTTCTGGCAAAACCTGGGGTCTATACGGCAATGATAAGACCCCTTCTTTCATATGCATCAGTCGGAAGCTTTAAAGAATGGTTTGTCTCAGTGGTACAGGGGCCTTTCCCAGCACGCCTGGCTCTGCCCTTGATGAACCGATCAATCTGCTTCTCCTCGACTTCCACATCACGGGATGCACACTCAAGGCCATCTCTCGACTAAAAAGGATTGGTCTTTGGTTAAACTCGCACTGGAGCTTTGATGACCTCGCACACTGCATCTCCTATGACAATGACCTATGACAATGATCAATCTGCCTCTCCTCGACATCCACATCATGGGATGTACACTCAAGGCCATCTCTCGACTAAAAGGACTGGTCTTCGGTCAAACTCGCACTGGAGCTTTGGTGACCTCACACACTGCATCTCCTATGACAATGACCTATGACAATGATCAATCTGCCTCTCCTCGACATCCACATCATGGGATGTACACTCAAGGCCATCTCTCGACTAAAAAAGATTGGTCTTTGATTCAACTCGCACTGGAGCTTTGATGATCTCGCACACCACATCTCCTATGACACTGACCTCATTGACATGCCGTCTGATGCAAGGTCACAGCTGCGTCGCTTATAAAGGGTGTCATAACCAAAACGCAGGACTTCAATTTTAAATAAAACGCAGATATTTAAAAAAAAACGTCAATTCTTTATTATATCGTAAACTAGACAGGATGAGGCCAGATGGCGGCCGCGGCTTTGATGGCACATTCGCGATATTTTAATGAAATTTTCAATGACCGTTTTCCATAAATGCTGCAGTATTTCATTAATGCAGCGTCCAATTTCCTCTTTTAAGGCTTATTCGCATAAACCATCGACTTAAAAAAATCCCAAAGAAAAAAGTCCAATGGTGTTAAATCGCACGATCTTGGCGGCCAATTCTGGTCAACAAAACGCGAAATAACACGACCGGGAAATGACTGATGCAGCAATTGAATTGTTTCTCTGGCTGTGTGAGATGTGTCGCCGTCTTGTTGAAACCACATCCCCTCTACATTCATTTCTTTAATTCTAGGCACGAAAATATTGGTTATCATTTCATTTCAATTGACTGTTTGCGCTTGACCTGACTCATTTTCATAAAAATAAATGTCCAATGATTCCTTCAGCCCAAAATCCACACCACACAGTGACACGTTGACTCGTGTCTCGTGAATCACTCGAGGATTTGCCTCACCCCAAATGCGACAATTCTGCCTATTGACGAAGCCATCAAGATGGAAATGAGCCTCGTCACTAAAGCTGATTTTATCGGCTAAATGAACATTTTCATGTTGTCTCTCCAATACCCAATTAACGAGCTCCCTTCGCTGTGCATGGTCAGCTGGCTTCAGTTCCTGAATCAATTGAACTTTGTGTGCATGAAGATGCAAATCTTTCGTCAAAATGCGCTGCATAGTGGATTTGGAAACACCAATTTGCGTAGCTCGGTGTCGAATTGAGGTGGATGGAGTTTTAGCGACATCATCACGTACTGCTGCGATATTTTCGGTCGATCGACCTGTTCAAAGGCGCGTTGTTGTCTTTACATCAGTTACAGACGCAGTTTCAGTAAATTTTTCCATTAATTGCTTTACAGTTGACTCTTTTGGAGCATTATTGCAACCCCTAATTGATCGCAATTTGCGAACTGTAGCCGCAAAACTTTCACCATTTTGGTAAACAATTTCACAATGAGAATGCGTTGTTCATTCGTGTAGCGCTTCATTTTTATTAACTTCTACTTCAAACAATTATAATTGTTCAAATGTCAAACAATGACAATTCGAATGGCGCCAAATTTAAATCTTGTGTTCTTGTTGAGACACCCTTTAAAAGTTCGACTTTCGCGGTGTCATGGGTTCTCTCTGGCCAGAGACTGAACCGGGAAAGGAATGTAGTGGGATTTCCTCGGAGGGCTATAATACGACAAAGGTTCTGAGCTAAGGCATTCGTGGAACACGATAACATCAGACTTCACGCCTCCTTAGATAATTTCGCGTCGGTCTTCCAGGTGGAAGTATTCGCGATCCCAATGGCCATCAACTATATTTTGAAGAATAGGTGGAAGGGAAGGAGTATCTGCGTCTGCAGCGACAACCAAGCTGCGCTTAAGGCCTTACTCAACCCTTTCACCACTTCCAAGATAGTCCAAGAATGCAATTCTTCCTTAAATTTGATCGGCAGGCTGAATTCGCGAAGACTTGTTTGGGTCCCGTGTCATCACAGGATCACGGGAAACGAGATTGCGGATGAACTAGCCAGGCAAGGTTCAAACGAGGCATTCGTAGGGGCCGAACCTACCTTGAAACTTCTTTTAGCCTTAGTTGGGGCCTCCGTAGACGCACAACAACTACCTGCATTCTTGGTCAGGGCCTCCATCGACGGTTGGGTCTCCCTACAGCACAACCACAGATGGCGTTACTTTCCAGGATGCAGGTTGACCAAGAATCTGCTCCCGAACGTTAGCAAGAAATCCGCGTCTTTTCTGCTATCTCTTGACAGAAACGAGTGCAGACGACTTGTCGGCGTACAAGCGGGACACTTCACCTTCGCTATGCACCTAAGTCGGCTTGGGCTTACTGATGTCACTCTTTGCGACGCCAGTGGAGAAGGTGAAGACACTTCGTAGCACTTTCTCTGTCAGTGTCCCGCCTTTGCTCGAGGCTGCTGTTTGGCTCTGATGTGATGGGAACCGAAAACATAAGTTCTATATCACAGAAGCGCCTTCGGGTCTTTCTTCGGAAAAGCAAGAAATTACATTAAATGAAGGTTACTGCCTGATAGTACAATGAACCAGTATTTGAGTCTGAGGGCTCCAGCGCAGTGTATCCCAACCTCCAACAAAAAAATTTTGATTTTTTAACAAATCCATTTCCTCTTTGTTTGAACCAACTAACGGGTGCAAGAGGCGTACTTAAAAAAAAAGTAAATTTTTGTTGCATGCAATTTGGGCTTAACAAAATCCATTATTCTTGTTGTGTGGCTCAAGAACATAACACTTTAGTTGTTAAATACGTTAAGTTTTGTGAGGTACTTGTATCAATTTGAATGCCTTGGAAATTTATTTCCCCAAAAGCTGTGGCCGCCGTGGGGTAGCGGGTAGAGTGCGAAGCTCACACGCCGAAGGGTCTATGCTCGATTCCTGGCTGAACACCTCGAATTTTTCACGCCACTACATCTTTCGAGCTGCTGACAACACTCAAAGAGTAATAACTGTCTAAGTAGGCTTTCAAATCTCACCGTTTGGAGTCGGCAACCAGTAGGTCTCTTCTACTCGTGAGAGGTCAGTAGCGCGCACAACACGAGTATTTGATGAGCAAGTTGGGCCCTGGTCCCCCTGTGCACTGTCGCACCAACGATTCTTATTCAACTAAGATTTAAATAATAAGTTTTTGTCCTTTTGAAAACAAATAGATAAGCATCTGTGTCAGGAGGCTTATTTAATTTAAGAATTTTATTCAGAAACTTAATTTTGAACCTTATATTTAAGAAGTAAAATTGGATCCCAATCTGGTATTTTTACAAAATTTTTCGAATTTTTCGAATTGGTCAGCATGTTATACTCAATTTTGGTCAAACATTTAGACTGGTAAAGATTTTTGGTAAAAGATTTGACCAAAATTGCGATCCTCATTTTAATTTTGGTCAGAATGTTGATTCAAATTTAGTCAAAATTTCGGCCAAGATTTTGGTCAAAATTTTTGTACAAATTTGATTCGAAACTTTTCGAAATTGCGGTGAATATATTGGTTTGATCGAAATTTTGGTCCTCATTTAAGTGAACAATTTCAGTCAAGAATTGAGTCAACATTTTGTCACAAATTTTGATCAAATTTTTGGTTAAGCTGTTGTCAAAAGTTTGGTTAAAATTTTGTCGAGTTTACATTTTGGTCCAAATTTTGAGCAGAGTGGTTGTCTAATTTTTGACTATGTTATTGGTTAAATTTTGGTCAAGGCTTTTGGTCAAAATTTTGATGGAAATCTTTTTTCAAAATGCTGGCCGAAATTTTGGTCACCATTTTTGGCAAAATGTTTTTGAAAGTTTTGATAAAAATTTCGATCAAATTGTTTTTTTGGATTAAGAGTTCGGTCGAAGTTTTAAATTTTGATCCCAATTTTCGTCAAATTTTTCGTCAAAACCAATCTGGTAGTTTTTAAAAATTTTACTTACAATTAGACAATTGTAGCACCAAACCTAACTGGTTTGCAAAATTATTTTTGGAAACTGCAGAGGGTCCCACCCATCCGTTTCCGAGGCATTCGGTTGGTCCTTAACTGGTGATTTTTATGTGGCCGGGCAGTTACCCGGACGCACACCCCCAACCTGGAGGACCGGGCCCTCTTTTTTATACCTCTTGGACGGAGGTCGCACTTATAGGTTTAGCAAGTTGAGTCCGGATGAACAACAACCAGTTCCCGGTGGTTACCAACGTGGAGGTAGAATAAGTACGTTTGATGTGTGGAAGACAGTTACAACAGCTAGGTTGATACCATCAGTGCCTACCCTGTTCCCACATCAAGCGCAGCGCAGAATCACTCTTGCCAATAGCTGTTTCTTTGGGCTTTAGAGGCAATTGAGTAATAAAGCCCTCTCCCGAACGACCAAAGTGACTTTGTACAACACCTTGAGCATCCCAGTCCTGCTTTACGGAGCAGAAACCTGGACGCTACTAAAAGCGGACAAGGAAGCCCTTGGTCTCTCCGAGAGAAAAGTCCTGCGTGCGATTTTGGGTCCTGTTTGCGTTGATGGCATCTGGAGGAAAAGATTCAACCACGAACTGTATGGGCTGTACGGTGGCATGAGCCTAGTCAAGCGTCTACGGATACAACGCTTAAGATGGCTAGGCCAAGTAGAGCGTTTGGACAGCACTGCTCCGGCCCGAGGAATTTTCAAATCCGAACCAGAGGGACAACGCAACAGAGGACGTCGTAGACTGAGATGGCCCTCACGAGTGGAAAAGAACCTCAACCAACTTGGAGTGTGCAATTGGAGGCAGCTGGCAAGAGAGCGGGCTAGCTCCAGAGGCATGTTGGTTGAGGCGCAGATCCACCCCGGACTGTAGCGCCATCCGAAGAAGAAGAAGAAGGTCCCAGCTGTGGCCACCATGGTGCAGTGCGGAAGTGAAACACACTCGCAGAAAATCCCAGTTTCAAACCTTGCCCTGAACACCTCACTGCATTCTCCATTCGAGTTGTGGACAAAACTCTAGAATTACTAATTGTCACCAAAAATTGATCCCGATTCTCCTCGTTCATTATTGGCGTTAAACTGTTGGTATTTCTTACTGGTGCGCACACGCACAACAAAAAGTTTTTGTTGAAGAAATTGGGCTTTAGATTTATTTATTCTTTTGTTAGAAGAGAAGGCTTAAGTTACATTCTTCTTCTTGTGATGCTACAGCCCGGGTTGGACCTGGATCTCAACCAACATGTCTCTTCAGCCAGCAAGATCTTTCGCCAGCTGCGTCCAGTTCTGCACTCCAAGTTGGTTGAGGTCCTTCACCACTTGTGTACGCCACCTTAGCCGAGGCCGCCCTCTATTTCGTTGTTCCAATAGCTCAGGTTCAAAGACTTTTCGGGCCGGAGCAGTGAGTGACCTTGTGAAGGCAATAAATTCTTAAATAAGCATTGTGCGCTATGTTTGGTAGGATAATTTGTGTCCGTTTAAATTGTGAACCTTTGTTGCTGTCAACTTCTCCTAAAACATTGACTGGGTAGATACCATTTATTGAGACCATGCAAATCATCCAGAAGAAATGTGAATATCTGACTTGCTGTAAGGCCTGGTTACTGATTACTCCTCACCCCTACAAGCTTCAGCAGAACCCATTTAAACGATTTCCAAAGCTTTTGTCAAGTTGAACAATTAAAAAAATTGTTATTGACCACATACCCATTTCATAATAAACATTTACATTACATTTTTCGAATTTCAACAACTTTTACGAGTATTAAGACATTAAAAGGGTTGCACGACAAATATTATTTTCTTATCATTTTACTTGTTTGCAAAAATAAAAACAAGAAAATGAGAACACGACTTAAACTTTCATAACTGAACGTCTACTCAAACTCCACTTCACGCAAAATGTTTCCGACCGTGAAACATACAATGTTGATTCCTGTTTAAAAAAAATATGAAATCAAATGATGACCTTAAGTTGAAATTTCTCCGCTTATCAATTTCGCATTTAGAACGAATCAAACGGCAATAAATCGGAGATTGTGTGTGCAGTAAGTGAGCAGCAAGTAGCACTTGTTGTATTTGAGGCACATGCAACACAGCGGTACTCAAGTCAAATTTGTCTTTTTCTCTGTCTTTTTCTTTTTTCCTCGAAAAAAGTCACACAAATCGATTAAGGAAAAACAAAAAAAAGGTAACGGTGCTTATAAAGTATGGTCCCCAAAAAAAATCTGCTTTGGAAAATTTGAATCGATTTTGATCGCTTTTAAGTCATGCTGGCCCACTGCGCTGCGAAGGTTCTGATTTTCAAATTTAAAGAGCTGCAAAAATTAAGTAAAACAAAAAATAAGAAGAAAGTATATATTTTTGTTAAATCAATACATTTTTTTCTTGTTTTTGAAATACATTTCTTTTATTTTTTCTTTTTCTTTAAGTCTAACTATAAAATACTTAAACTAGTTATAAAATTTATAATTATTAAGAACGACCTTACTGGCCCTTTGCGGGCACTCTAAGTTCATCTATTCTTAAAAAATGTAAATTAGCCGTAGGAGACCAACAATCAGCTTTTTAAGCTGACAGCAGCTGAGGCACCTGATGCGGCTCTAGCCACCAATAAAAGTGCCTATCCCTTCTCGATTTTAAAAGATTTAACAAATTATAAATTTTAATGTAACAAAATTATTGTTGTCGCCACCTTAAAGAAAAGCAATGCAGCCAACACACAAATCCACATATTTACCGTTTAATCTTTGACGTGCAAAATTCTTTCTTTTCTCGAATTTGCTTGGCACGAGGCATTTGGAAAAAGTGCTTAAATTTTTTAAAGTTGAACAAATATTAATAATAATAATAATTGTTGGCGCTACAGTCCAAAGGGGGAATAGCTTGCTCATCAACTACTCGTGTTGTGCGCGCTACTGTTCTCTCACGAGTGGAAGGGACCTACAGTTTTTTGCCGACTCCGAACAGCGAAATTTGAGAAGCTTTCTTAGACAGTTATTACTCTTTGAGTGTTGTCAGCAGCTCGAAAGAGCTGGTGCCGTGGAATATTAGAAAAATTGGTGTTGAACTGGGAGTCGAACCTAGACCCTTCTGCGTGTGAGCGTCGCACTCTACCCACTACGCCACGGCGACCACAAATACAAACAATGTTAAATAATTGAATTAGATTTTGTACATTTAACAAATAAATTTAGTTCTTCTATTAGAAGTTAAGTCTTAAAGTTTATTCCAAACATTTATATTTAATAATTTATAAGAAATGAAATGTTTTTCGTTTTTAAAGGTTTTTTAAGAAATAAATTTAATTTAATTAATTTAATTCGCCTATCATATCTGTTGCGAATTGGCATGGATGTGCTGAACAGAAGAATTACGGTTTCTACATTGCTCCCGTAGAGCAGCCGCTTGTGCACTATCCGTTTTACGACGTGGAAGAGAAGCAAACATCCCTCTGCATACTGGACAAGGCCAAGTCGGTCCAAATACAGGAAAGCTTCCGGCCGAGTGAATCCACTTCGGCAAGCGCTCTCATGATATGCGTCGTTGGCGTAGTAAGCTCCGAATATCAGCTCGTTTTCCGAGGTCCTTGCTCGTGCAATAGGTCTTCGAATAAATAATTAATAATAAATATAATATTATATAATAATAAATATTTTAATAAATAAAAAAAATTTAATAAAAAAACTAAAAACAATTTAATAAATATTTATTAATAATAAATTTATCCAGCCTATTCAGATTTGCTGCATTGCACAATATTAAATCAACACATATGGCAATAAAAATTGACACACAAGGTTATCAAATATCTGCCTTCCCCTTTTTTGCTCTTCATTCAATGCTTCATAAAAAGTGTTACAGTGATCGGATTTAGTTAAAATTTGTGCCGCTTTATTCGATAATCTGTTTCCATCTAGACGGCAACTTCATAATAGCCCCCTCGTAGAAGCCCCCCTCCTTATTTGCGAAGAATTCGGACAGCCACTTTTCACAAGCTTCTTTTGAGTTCAACTTCACATCACCAAGGGCGCTCGCCATGGGCAGAAACAGGGTGTAATCACTTAGCGCTATGCCGGGCTATAGGTGGATTCGATAAAACCTCCCATCCGAGCTCACGTAGCTTCTGACAAGTCATCAACGAAGTGTGTGGTTTGGCGTTGTCCTGGTGAAACACTACACCCTTCCTGTTGGCCAATTCCGGACGCTTTATAGTCGATCGCCTGCTTCAAGCGATCCAGTTGTTCGTAGATGGAATTAAATGACTGACCATATGGAAGCAGCTCACAACGGATGATACCCTTCCAATCACACCAAACACACAGCAAAACCTTCCTGGCCGTCAATCACTGCTTGGCCACTGTTCACCGTCGATCCCGGCTTGGCCACGGGATACTGTTGACGAATCACCGGCTTTCAAGCACGACCGTTTTCGCTTGATATTGTCGCATATGATCTATTTTTCGTCGCCAGTCACCATCCCCTTTAAAAATGGGTCGAGTTCGTTCCGTTTCAGCAGCATATCGCAGGCGTTGATTCGGTCCAGAAGGTTATTTTGCGTCAAATCATGCGCCACCCAAACGTCAAGCTTTTTCTTGTATACAACCTTCTGCAGATGGTTTAAATGGTTTGGTGATTAACTCCCATCTCCTGGACGATGTCACGATATGCAAGATGACGGTCTAACTCGATGATTTCCATGTTTCGATCGGTATTCGTCGCAACAGGTCTTCCGCCAGCTGGTTTATCCATGGTGTCGTTTTCGCCGGCTTTGAATCGTCTAACCATTTCTCCGCGGTTCGAAGTGGTAGAGTACCATCCCCCGAAACACCATTAATCTCACGGAATGCTTCTCTAGCGGGTTTACCGTTAACGAAGGAAAACTTTAAAATAGCGCGAATTTGAGCGTCAGTGAACTCCATGTTTACACATCTATAACTATTGAACGCAATATCCAAGATAATCTTGCATAACTTCGTTTTGTAGGTTATGTTAAGACCTTTCAAATGATGTATAGTATTGCCAGATACGAGCTCTATAGCACTTTGTACATAATCGGAAATTTCAAAAGACAAAAGGGCGGAATGGAGATATTTGACAACCTTCTACGGATATTAGAGTTTTGATCTCATAACACAGTGCCACAACTCGAACAATCGAGTCTTTATGTACTTGGGTCCACATTTTGAACTTTTCAAAGATAGGGACATGGTCCTAAAGCCGAAGTGAATGGTACTCTTAACTTACATTCCTATTCTTTCCTTTGATCCTAAAATCTTGCAGGCTGGATACGAATATCCATATTCCTCCTTTAGCCAAAATGTTTAATTAAAATTTTCCAAGAAATAATCGGCGATCAAGCAGCACTCGAGAGAACGATTATAAAAGATTTTAAGAACATACAAGTCCCTTTAAAAAGTTTGAGTTCACGATTTAATATGATTTAATACGATTTAATATATGACAACCTTATACTTGCACAGCATCAAGCATTGACAGTTCGCATGATTAGGCGCACGATAAGTCATCTTTGAAGGCATCTTTACCAGAAAGAAGGTTACCAAACCAAGGTACCAGTGTTCCACAGGACATCTCAGAATCATTCTTTAACCACTGCACAGAGATATTTTTGTCTCACCCAGTTTGTCAGTAAGTCACAAAAATTTGCACCATTTTCCTACTACACAATCACAACACAACTTGATCGAATTCAGTTCCCAAGCATTTGGCACTCCTCCCTTGATCATCGTTCTCATTGCTCACCTGACATTGCAGTGCACAATTCAGTTCCCAGGCATTTGTCACTTGTCCCTCGATCATCGTTCCCATTGCTCACCTGACATTTCCAAAACCAGTGCACAATTCGATGTCACCAACGTGCGCGAACTGCTCTTCATGCACACGCTTCCATCACCATGCTTCCGACAGCGTCTTGCCATTGTTTACCCAAGCCTTGTCGCAGTTGAGCAACCTCCCGCGGCGCCAATTAACTGACATTAACCGCGCTATTACCGGCGAAGAGCGGGAGAATCTCGTAGAAAGCGAAAATACTCACATTTAATTACAGCGACATTGCATGGCGTGTGTGTAGCGGGGGCAACCGCTTCGTTGGTGAGGTGCGAAAAGATGGTAACTTTTTACGTCGCTGCTGCCTGCCACTCTTCGCTCAAGGTCATCTGCGCGTTTCTTCATTTTACGGAGTACGCCGCGCATATGGCGATGTATTTAAATTTTCGCTGATACTAGTTGTAAGCAACAAAGACCGGGTTGGGCTGACAGAAGGCGGAAGGTTGGGAATGCTTCAAGTTGGGGGAAACTGATGACGATAGGGCCGAGGGTTTATGCAGAGCTGCATGAGTTTTCAGCTTAATTGGCAGTGTCCGTGAACTAGTTGAGCGAAGAGAAGTCTTCCGAGACGTTATGCTTGTTGGGCAGATGATTGCAATCGCTTAAAGACTTTTAAGCCGCTTGCGAAGCGGTTTCTTGTGGGGAAGGTTAAGAATTAGTGAAGAAATCTGTTTGGTAAATATTTTGATTTCTTTACAAGACTTATTGCATTCATTATTTATTTCTACGTTCTCTAGACGGTTATCTTTGGGACGATGTACACGTCAGACTGTACGCATTGTCAGTGACCCGTGGTGACGTTGTTCTTTTCTGTGTCACAGTGTTGATTATTCACTTCTTCTTTCTGATGAACATTTTTGGAAATGAATCAGCCATAAAAATCAAAGCAGACTTAAGAAACTTGTAATTATCAGACCCACGATTGTCCATAATTTGAATTTAACGACTTTTAACTGCAAAACGGTAATAAAAGTAACGGAACACAATTCGAATCAATGTTAAATAAACATTAAACTATTATTTTTGGTTGAATGAATGCAAAGAAAGAAATAATAAAACAAAGCCAAGAAGGCATAGCTTGGATTGCAAAAAAAAAACCTTTTTGTTTGAACACATGGTCAATTGAGCGGCAATTTTGTAATCATCAGAGAAGGAATTATCGAGGTTCATTTGGTGATTTTGAAAGCGTTTTAATTGCAATCAGCTTTGAGTTGGTCTCCTTGTACGTTACGAAGAGTGCTATTGAAGAACTGAACTTGTTTTCGTTCGATCTTCAGTTCTTCAAAGTTCACATTGTGAGCGTTGTCGCGCTCCCACGAGTAGAAGACACCTATATTTGTGGCGAATTTAAACGAAAAATTTAAGAAGATCGATCATTGATTGATTTGCAACCAGGAAATGAAAGTCAAGCCTTCGATCTGTCTCGCCCTTTTTTATATGTATTTTTCTTTAATGAACCATATTTTTAAAATGTTACAGCTATTGAAAACACTTAAAATATCTAATTGATTAGCTTAAATTTAACATGCATTTAACATTTTTCTAAATTTTTTTTGTTTGCTAGGATTATTGTTTTTACCTTTTAAAAGATATTTATTTAGTTAAGTGGAAGGAAAATGTTCTTAAAACCTGCTGATTAATTTTTTATTAGCCTAATCTAACTTAAACTACCTTAATCTAACTTACTCTATTTATTATCAATTTAAATGAGCTAGAAGCTCAGTTCGCGCTCTATATATTGTGTATTGTTGTACTTAAATGTGTTGTTCCTCAGCCTGACATTGTGGTAAGTGATATTGTTCTGCCTGTCCACTATTTCCCCTGCATGGAATAAGTGTTCAACATGGTTAGTACTCAGGAAGTAGTCCGTAGGATCAGCTGCTGTTGCCGCTACTTCAGCTATGATGTTGTTGGGGATGTTGGGAAGGTTCTTGATGAAATTAATGGAGAGCTGGAGGATTCGTCTGTCAATCCAATCTATTCCCGTTTGTCTGTATACGGTGGAAGACTTGTTGAACTTCATGGAGTTTGGTTGCCTGTCTCGCCCGTACGAAGGTTGCCTTTTATATTTCGGGATTAGGCAACCCTAGTATTGCAATCTGGCAACTGCCAGCACTATCGTAAAGCTTGACATTGTTGAGGTTATACGTACTCAGAACGTTTTGACATACGAGAGCTATTTGTGTTGTTAACAGTAACTTAAAAGATTCATTAATTAAATCGTGAAAATTTTCGTGCGATTATTTTATACAACTTTCGACGTGGATAACTCAACAACAGTGCATCAATGAAATTAATTGAATTTTTGGCGATGAAGCTCCATCAATGGCCAGTGTTTATCGATGGTGTGTTGAATTCAACTGAGGTCGTAGTTCACTCCAAGACGAATTTCTTGAAAGTCGTCCAAAATCAGTTTTGGTTCCGGAAACCATTGGTGCTGTGCGCCAACTGATATTGCAAGATCGTCATGTGATCTATCATGAGACTGAGACAACCTTAGGCATAAGTGGGACCAGCATACATTCAATATTACACGAACATTTGACCGTCAAAAAATTTGTTTGCGTTGGATCCCACACAACTTGTCAATCGCTCAGAAAAAGTCTCGTGTCGATTGGTCGAAAGAAATGCTCCAAAAATACGATCGCGGTGCTTTGAAACACGTCTATGACATCGTGACAGGTGGTGAATCGTGGATTTACTCGTATGAGCCCGAAAGTAAACAGCAGTTAACTGTATGGGTGTTTCAAATTGAGCCAAATCCAACAAAAGTTGCTCTAGCACGAAGCACTTTCAAGTAAATGGTCGCCTGTTTTTTTTTCGGAAAAAGGGGACAAGTCGCAACCGTACCATTAGAACAGCGCAGAATAGTCACATTTGGAGTGTTCGACAACCATTTGTTTGCCAGTTGTTTTCCAAGAAATCAGGCAAACCAACTCTTCATCACAATACGAGCTTTCACACTTCGGCTCAAACAACTGCATTTTTCAGTACTCAAGTCGTGACTTTTGAGAACTCGAAACATCGATTTGGTGAATCATCCGCCGTACGAGTATAGTCCTGACTTGGCACCGAATGACTTCTTCTTATTCCCGTACGTACAAAATAAAATGAGAGGTCAACGTTTTTCGACACCTGAAAAAGTGGTTAATGCATTCAGAATGCATGGTTTGGAGATACCTCAATCAGAGTGGCACAAGTGCTTCGACAATTGGTTCAAACGCATGCAAAGGTGTATAGATCTTAATGGGGAATATTATGAAAAACAATTAAGCTATTTTCGGTGTTTAATATTTGTTTTTGTTCTCTAATCCCGAAATATAGAAGGCAACCCTCGTAGTGGAGTGCGTGTTTTCTTCTTCTTCTTCGTCTTCTTCTTCTTTTTCTTGTTTATCTTCTTCTTCTTCTTCTTCGTCTTCTTCGTCTTCTTCGTCTTCTTCGTCTTCTTCATCTTGTTCCTCTTCTTCTTCTCCTTGTTCTTCTTCTTCTTTTTCTTCTTTTTCCTCTTCTTCTTCGTCTTCTCCTTTTTCTTATTCGTGTGGTGCTACAATCAGAGAGCCTCCACCTCAACCTCAACCAGGATGCCTCTCATCACCAGTACGACCACCCGCTACGAGGGTTGGTTGCCTTTTATATTCATATCTGTCTCGAATTTCGCACTCCAAGTTGGTTGAGGTCCTTTTCCAGTTGTGTGCATCTCTTAGCCTAGGCGGTCCTTTGTTGCGTCGATACAATGGGTCTGATTCGAAGACTTTTCTGTCCGGGTCAGTGATGTCCTTACTCTCTCCAGTGTCTAGCGGTTCATGCGAAGGCACTTGACCAGGTGGATGCCGCCTAAAACCCTGTAAAGTTCGTCGTTGAATTTTCTCTTCCAAATCTCGTCAACACAGGCAGTACCAAAACTGGTACGCAAAACTTTTTTCTCGAGACGACTAAGGGCTTTCTCATCCGCTTTTCATAACGTCCAAGTTTCCGCGCCGTAAAGCAGGACTGTGATGATCAAGCTGTTATACAAAGCAAGCTTAGTCCTTCGAAAGATGGCTCTATTACTCAATTGCCTCTTGATCCCAAAGGAACAGCGTGATATGTGATTCTGTGTTTGATAGTTCCTATTTACAGCGGAGACTATTTAGACGAAGTCTTTTACTACCTCGAAGTGTCTGCTTTCTAGTGCGACATCCAGATGATGTGACTGGATTTTATGAATCACATGATCCAAAAATAACATCCGTATCACTATTTATAGTGTCAACGGAAACACTGATGGAGAAAAGACCATCTTGTGGCGGGGTGACTGCTTACAGATCCAGGTTTTGAGGGAGCCTGACTGGTAGTGACAGCTCAACCAGAGGCTATATTCTTGTGCCACGGGAGGTCAGGAACCCCTGCAACTTCGATTGAGCCTGACCGAGCGGTAGGCCTTCTTGTGGAAGTATCGTAGTGTCTGTGGTTTACCACCTAACATTACGGGTAGGCTGGAGGGTAGTGTACTATACCGACTTGTCGCAGTTGAGTTGCTTGTTTACCCAAAAACTAGGCAAGGCGGTTAGGGGACTATCCCGGCTCAGTGTTTAGTGGCATTTTCAACCGGGCGCTGCGACCCAGAGAGCGGAAGAGGTTTTAAAACGGCTTCGCATCACACCAAGGTGGGGTGATTGCCCTTCAAGCATGATCTCAGTTTCGTACTTGGGTAACTTAGGCGTTTAGTCTTGCGTTATCTACGACCCTGATATAAGTCGTTAAGGCAGGTGATCACGTAAAACCAAATCCCACATCTGCGACGCCCTGTCCGAAACGTCGATGTTGTGTGTCCCTTCTTGATGACTGCATGTACTTCGTTCTAACCTTTTTTACCGCCGGACTCTGCTTTCACAACAATGCCAGCAAACGCTTCATTGATGGCTCACTGCATTTGTCCAGTCAAGCCGATGTCTTTGGCATAAGCTAGCAATTGAGCTGAATTTTTGAAGAACGTGTTTCTGGTGTTCACTTGGGAGTTAGGGACGATCGTCTCAAGAATGAAAAGAAGACATATACGAGTGTTGCCTTTTATGTTTCGGGATTAGAGCACAAAAACAAATATTAATCATCGAACAATATATCATCGAAAATAGCTTTATTGTTTCTCAAAATATTCCCCATTAAGATCTATACAATTTTGCATGCGTTTGAACCAATTATCGAAGCAATTTTGCCACTCTGATTGAGGTTTCTCCAAAACATGGATTCTGAACGCATCAACCGTATCTCCAGGTGTTGAGAAACGTTGACCTCTCATCTTATTTTTTACTTACGGGAATAAAAAGAAGTCATTCGGTGCCAAGTCAGGACTATACGGCGGATGATTCATCAAATCGATGTGTTAAGTGCTCAAAAATGCAGTTGTTGGAGCCAAAGTGTGAGAGCTCGCACTGTGGTGGGGAAGAGCTGGTTTTCCTGATCTCTTGAAAGACAAATGGCAACCAAATAGTTGTATACCACTCCAGATGTAACTATTCTGCGTTGTCCTAGTTTTTCCGACCAGTTGCTTGGAATTAATTCGTGCTGGAGCAACTTTTGTTGGATTTGGCTCAATTTGAAACACCCATACAGTCGACAGCTGTTTACTTTCGGGCTCATATGTGTAAACCCACGATTCATCACCTGTCACGATGTCATAGACGTACTTCGAAGCACCGCGGTCGTATTTTTGGAGCATTTCTTCCGACCAATCGACATGAGCCTTTTTCTGAGCGATTGACAAATTGTGTAAGATCCAACGCAAACAAATTTTTTTGACGGTCACATGTTCATGCAATATTGAATGTATGCTGGTATCTCACGATAGGTCACATGACGATCTTGCAATATCAGTTGGCGCACAGCATCAATGGTTTCCGGAACAACAATTGATTTTGGACGACCTTCAAGAAATTCGTCTTGGAGTGAACTACGACAGAGAGAGACCCAGAGTCTTGCCACTCGTAGAAATACGTTCCATTTCGTGTATTTGACTCGATACTTCATTCTCTTTCATATGAGCTAATGTGCTGTCAGCATTTGAGGGTTAGCAATCTTCGACTCTCGTTTGGGTCTTGATGCATAGTGTAAAGCATCAAGACCCAAACCCTCTTGTCACTCATTTTGAAGGTGTGGAGAGTTTAAGCCACTGAATTAAAAATTGTTTGAAAGGCTTGTGTAATCGCAGCTAAATAAATTTTGGTATGATTGTGTGTTTGCTTAAATTCTGAAATTTGACTATTTGTGTGAAATTCTAAGGCTATTTCACTGGAGCACTCGCGAGAATAGTTACATTGTTCGCCTTTTCATGAAGCTTTGTCAACTCGGTTTCTTGTGGGTCGATGGTATAAAACCTACTTAGACTTACTTCTTCTTCTTCTTCTTGTGGCGCTACAGTCCGGGGTGGACCTGGGCATCAACCAACATGCCTCTCCAGCCAGCACGATCTTTCGCCAGCTGTCTCCAGTTGCGCACTCCATGCTGGTTTAGGTCCTTCATCACTTGTGTGCGCCACTTTAGTCTAGGTCTTCCTCTGTTGCGTTGTCCCAATGGCTACGATTCAAAGACTTTTCGGGTCGGAGCAGTGGTGTCCATACGCTCTACATGGCCTAGCCATCTTAAGCGTTGTCCTGCCAAAATCCACGTAAACTAACTCCTACATAAAATACAAAATCGACTGTTTTTCGGTTTTTTAACTTCGCCAACATCGTCAACTGAATCATTAGCTTTTTCTTCACGGTAGAGCTTATCGTCTAAGACTTAAGAAATTTAATTTTGTTTGCCACTTACTCATATCACAGCGTTGTATTCTTTCTTCACTTTCTCAGATAAAGATCACTTTTGCAGGTAACTTTTCGCGACCAGAACTTAACGGTTCAGAGTGGAAAGTTTCCACAAATGGCCTTCACCAGGCCTTATGTCATTCTCTAGACAATTAAATATCCATTCAGTTTTTCTGTTTCTAACTAACCATTCGTCACTATTCGATGATATTAATTCATTGAACAAAGCTCTTCCGAGAAGGCCCCCAAAACTCATTAAACAGACCTACTCGTTCAATATTTGCCTAAACATACTGCATTTGCACACATTAACGCACACTGCAGCCATAAATGTACAAATTTGCTCAGATCTCTCCAACATTTGCCGCCCATTTCCTAATGACTCTCCAGACCTCGCATACACACCGATGCACAGCAGCGATGTACAAATAAAGCACAGAGCAGCACAATCCATCACAGTCATTAAATTTTGCAAATATCGGTCCATAGCCGGCGCATTATTGGTCAACGCTTCCGTTTGCCACTAGCCGCTGTGTGCATAGCGATCTCGTTGCACCGAAGCCGTACACAGCGGACGGGAATACGAGTTAACCGCTAAACACAGCGCGGGACAGCGGAGATCCGAGCATTATCTGAAGACTTCTTGCATAATAAACACCGGCAATAACTGGTTGTGGTTTGAGAAACTCAAACAAGATTTTTGCTGTTTTTTGTTTTTGGTCGTATGCACTTTTTCTGCATCCCGCCGCACCGGTGCCGAGGTAATTGAATGGAGCTGCGAAAAGCGAATGCGCACCATCAGCACAACTCGTGATGTAAGTCTCCAGCTCTGGCTAATGTGGCAAAATGCCAGAATGTCAAATGAAAGTGGGTCATGCAAGTGTGCCTTTCTGTGCGAGGGGGAAATGCGGCGCATGCATGTAAATGGAATTTATTGCACTTATGGCTTGAAATGATTTTTGCTTGCAGCGTGCCAAAGAAGTAGCAGGAAGGAAGTGGATACTTTCATTTGCTTGGAAACAGGGGTGTTTGTGAAGCTGCTCGTGCAAGATGAAAGTGAATAAAAACGAGCAAATGACACTCTAATCGTTTGAACATTAAGGACATAAACTACTTAAAGTATAACTGAATATGGAAAAACTATCAATAGGAAGAAATATTAACTTTAAGAGTTCTTTTTCCGATGCTTTCATTCGGTCACTCTGCGGAAGTTTAGTTTTGTTTAAAAACGAACCGGGAGAACCAGATGAAGGGGGTCCATGTTGATCATTTATTTTAAGCGCTTCTTGCCTTGTCTCAACAATTACAGTTTTGTTGTGCAATCAAGAAGTTTGAAACCATAATCTCAGGCATGCAGGCATGCAGAAAACAAAATTTTAACGTTACCTTTATACATATCTTTCACTAAAAGTAGTCAACTGAAAATCTTCGTGTAATCAAATTAGCAAAGGATGATCTCTGCTGTGGATTGGGAACTGAATGAAGAACAATTTAGGGAGGAAAACGTCGAAGACATCTTCCTGTTTGTTATGGAATGGAAAATTTTCAAAGTTTAAGAAACTAAACTTTACATATCATCATTCAAAACGACGTTTCCATTCCTCTTTCCCTGAAGGAACAGCCTGTGTCGAGGTTTCAGAGAAATTACATTTTTCCATCTGTTTCAGACACAAACCAATCTGTTCCTATTCCATACCGTTCCTCCTCTTGGGTTCTTGTGTTCGCTCCAGCAAAGAAAAAGTCCATATTGAGGTTGGCAACTAGGAAAGTTTGGACACATAACATGGTGTAGGAGTGCCTAAAGTCAATCGTAACGCATTATTCTGGTTCATCACTCATTTATCAGAAGGCCAAAAGGGTGAGATATAGAAACAGCGTGCTTTCTACAGATAGAGTCTGGCTCGTGGTGAAGTCTACAAATTTTCGAATGATTTAACTGAATTTTCTGATGACTCCTCTTTACCCATCTGTGCATTGACATTTCTTGATTTCGATGTTGAGGCATCGATTTGGTGTCCATTCTTGAAAATCATCCTTTCAATTGTCTCCTTCCTCTCTGTCGGGGCAGAAACGTAAATCAGGTTGACGTTCCCAAAGTAAGCCTAGATAGAGACTTTTGTCTTAATCCGCCTCTGATAACAAATCGACAAATCCAAGTAAGGACTGTTTTCTTTTCTTCGCACTTTCCTTTGACCCATTCCCCAGAAATTTCCAATAATAATGATTGAGGTTTCGTATGTATGTTGGAAGTGCGTATATGTTTTCTTGATTTGGAAGGGGATCCTGTACTCACAATTACCATTTGGAAAGAAATGTGTCCGAAATTGGAAATAAAAATGACCAAATATTAATAAAAAGGACCAAAATATTGCTAAGACAAGAACGAGACATTCATCACATATATTTTACATTTAATTCATTACATATGCATGTCTTGCATTTAATTTATCAACACACATGTATATCTTACAATCAATGTTGCAATTGCACACATCACATTATTTTATTAATTATTAATAAAAAAGAAAATCAAAAGAACAGGTATCAACAAATTCACAAAGTTCCTCTTAAACTTATTTGTTAATTAAGCACACCTAGTTTTTTTTACGATTTTAGCGTAATATAGATAGAATATACATTATGAAACTGTAGCAAAAGGGTTAATATCAAACACAAAAATGATTTAAATCAATACAAATTTACCCTATTTCTTAACAAAAAAAAACAGTAAAAATAAGGTCAAAAAAGTATTAGCACACACACTTTTCTGTGAATGTACACACCATTTGCGTCAAAAATTTAACGGTTTTTAGGTGTTTGTTGTTTCTTTATTCATTTGGCGTGAAGAATTTTGCTGCATAGATCGGAAAGCTATATAAATCAATAAACTGTCTCCAAAACAAAGTGAAATACCTTTGAATGTCCGGGAGAAAATTATATCTTTGAGCGAAAGTGGTCAGAGTTATCGACAGATAGCGGAGTCGGTTGGATTTAGTTTCTCTGCAGTTCGTTACATCCTGAAAAGGTTTCGAGACACTGGAACAACGGCAAACAAATATTGTGCTGGACGACCGAGGAAGGTGAGTGTCAAGCCAAACACAGAACTCCAAACTAACCATTTGAAGCCCATGGTAAAACATTGTGGTGAACATGTTATGGTATGGGGCTGTGTGGCTTACAATGGAGTTGGTAACATCGCCTTCATCGATGGAATTTTGACGGCTCTTGGGTATTTTGACATTTTGCGCAATAATTTACTTTAAAGCGCCGTCAACTTAGATATGGAGGGAATATTCCTTTTCCAAAAGGACAATTATCCCAAACACTGTGCAAGGGTTACGAAGGAATGGTTGTTATATAATACCCTCCACTAACTTGTGGCGCCCCCCAATCACCAGACATAAACCCAATATAAAATCTATGGAGTAGATTGGATACAAAAATAAGAAAAAGAAAAATTTCAAGTAAGAGTGACATGAAGACAGCACTTGTTGAAGAATAGCTTAAGATAAAACCGGAAACCAATCATAATCTCATCGATTTAACGCGGAGGAGATTACAAGCCATCATTGTAGCAAACGGGATGCACACAAAATATTAGTTAAAGTTCCATCAATTTTTTTTCAATAGATAGATCGATTCATGGCAAAATTTCCTCTTATTTTTCGCTGTGACTGCATTTGGCTCAATAACAATTTATATACATATATGTACATATTAAGCAAATCTGATGAAACTTCAATTCTAATAAATAAACTATTTACCAACTCCTAAAAAATTATGGCTTATCTGCTTCTGCGGGTCTTTTTGCTTCGGTCTCAGTTTCTTGTCGAGCTCCTTTCTTCACATTCACGAATCTTAAATGTTGTTTTATTTTTAATATGAGAATAATTTCTCTTATATAACTTATCTGTGCATAGTGTTTATTTTGATTTTGCCGAAAACAAGAACAGCCCGCTAAATACGTTACCGATTCGTACACACAATTTTGAGTTTTGAAGTCATCTGTCAAAAAATTGGGCGATTACATTAACTCCTTTTCCTATATGACTGTCATTCGCTCTGTAATTCATTCATTTTCAGTCAGTAACTGAATCAATCATTGCTTTGTTTTAGAAATGATTCAGTATTTCTAAGCGAATATACCGATTAAACAAAGAGCAAAGTATTGTTATTGAGAAGCCCGATGAATCGTTTAGTGGAAAAGTATTGACCTGGTGACCGTCTTATACGAAGTTGTGTGATACTTTTTGGTGACCGAATCAATCGCGATTGACACAGCTCTGTGAGTGAAGTGATTGGAATTTTTTCTTTCGGCAGCATAAAAATTAAAATTTCGTTGCTGTTTTTCCTTTGCGGACAATAAACAATTGGAAAAAATTACCATGTGACCAAGAGCATATTTATTGCCCAAAAATGAACAATTTTGGTCACAAATGACAAAAAACGGCAACCGTTCATGTACTATATGTACCGAACCGAAGATTGAAGTTCCTCTTATATTTGCAAATGTCAGTGACTTAACTTTACGCAAAATCAGATGTAGAATTGAGTAATAGAGGTTCTCTTGAGAGACTTGATCATCACAGTCCCTCTTTCATCTTTTTCTTCTTGTGGCGCTACAGTCCGGGGTGGACCTGGGCCTCAACCAACATGCCTCTCCAGCCAGCACGATCTTTCGCCAGCTGTCTCCAGTTGCGCACTCCAAGTTGGTTGAGGTCCTTCTCCACTTGTGTGCGCCACTTTAGTCTAGGTCGTCCTCTGTTGCGTTGTCCCAATAGCTCGGATTCAAAGACTTTTCGTGTCGGAGCAGTGGTGTCCATACGCTCTACATGGCCTAAGCCATTATGTATCCGTAGACGCTTTACCTGGCGCATGTCGCTGTACAGCCCACAGAGTTCGTCGTTAAATCTTCTCCTCCAGATGCCATCAACACAAACAGGACCAAAAATCGCACGTAAGACTTTTCTCTCGAAGAGACGAAGAGCTTCCTCTTCCGCCTTTGCTAACGTCCAAGATTCTGCGCCATATAGTAGGACGGGGATGATCAAGCTGTTATATAAAGCGAGCTTAGTCCTTCGAGAGAGGGCTTTATTACTCAATTGCCTCTTGAGCCCAAAGAAACAGCCATTGGCAAGAGTGATTCTGCGTTTGATTTTGGTACCGATGTTGTTGTCCCTATTTAACGAGAAGCCGAGATAGACGAAGTCCCTGACTACCTTGAAGTTTCTGTTGCCTAGTGTGACGCTCTGTCCGAGACGTCGATGTTGTGTGTCTTTCCTTGATGACAGCATGTACTTAGTTTTGCCCTCATTTACCTCCAGACGCATTTCATCCGCTTCAGCTTCTATGCCAGCAAACGCCTCATTGACTGCTCGCTGTGTTCGTCCAATCACGTCAATTGAACTGACTTCTAGAAGATCGTGCCTCTGCTGTTGACTTGTGAGTTACGCACGATCTTCTCGAGGATTGTGTTGAAGAATTCACATGACAGTGCGTCGCCTTGTCTAAAACTTTTTCTGACATTGAAGGTCTCGGTGAGTTCGGTACCGACCTTGACGGAGCAGCGAGAGTTCTCCATCGTCTTCCTACACAATATGATGAGTTTGGTAGGAATGCCAAAACTAGACATGGCACTGTATAGCTCGTCTCTATGCACACTGTCATATGCACCCTTGAAATCGACGAATAGGTGCTGAGTGTCAATTTGCATTTCTTGGGTCTTTTCCAGGATCTGCCGTAATGTGAAGATCTGGTCTATAATGGACTTCCCTGGCCTGAAACCACACTGATAGGGACCTATCAGGTCACGGACAAACGGTTTCGGACACTCACACAATACGGCAGAGAGGATCTTGTATGCGATGTTCAAGAGACTAATCCCTCGGTAGTTGGAGCAGTCAAAGAGGTGTCCTTTCTTGCGAACCGGGCAAACAACGCTGAGATTCCACTAATCGGCCATGCTTTCCTCCGACCATATCTTACAGATGAGCTGTTGCATGCGCCCAACAAGGTCATCTCCAGCTGCTTTAAGTAGTTCTGCGGACATTCCGTCCGCTCCAGCAGCTTTGTCGAACAGTCCCTCTTTACGGCGCGGAACTTTGGACATTATTAAAAGCAAATGTGGAAGCCCTGAATTTTTTCAATAGAAAAGTTCTGTGTCCGATTTTTAGTCCTATTACATACAATGACGAACTTGACAGTCCGTACGGCGGCATGCGCCTGGTCAAGCGTCTTCCATTGTAACATTTGAGATAGCTAGGCCATGTAGAGCGTATGGCCTCGATGGCTCCTACTCGAAAAGCTCTCGAATCCGAGGCACAACAGAGGAATGACTAGTTTGAGTTGCCATTCACATCTGGAAAATTAATTTAATCAACTTGGACTGGGTGGTCGCCGTGGCGTAGTGGGTAGAGTGCGATGCTCACACGCCGAAGGGTTTAGGTTCGATTCCCAGCTCAACGCCAATTTTTCGAATTTTTCACGGCACCACCTCTTTCGAGCTGCTGACAACACTCAAAGAATAACAACTGTCTGAGACAGCTTCTCAAATTTCGACGTTTGGAGTCGGCAAAAAACTGTAGGCCCCTTCTTCTCGTGAAAGAACAGGAGTGCGCACAACACGATAAGTTTATGAGGAAGCTAAGCCCTGGTCCCCCTTTGGACTGTAGCGCCAACAATAACTATTATTACTTGGATTGCGCAGCTGAAGCCAACTGGCCAGAGATCGTGCTAGCTAGAGAGGGTTGTTGGTTGAGGCTCTGGTCCACCCCGGAAGGAGAACAAGTGAAATTAAACTCTACACACAACTGACAAATGATTGAACAAAAGGGGAACCTTGCACTTATTTGGTTTAAAATACATACGCTTTCCAAGGGATGCGACAAGGAGGCTGTTTGCTCTCTTGACGTCTTCATTGGCATTTCCTTTTGAGTGCTTCAATTGTAGAATGTGTGCCTTCAGGTCATACATTGCGCCTTCATTCATTCTTTTTTTTTTCGTACACATAAACTTCCTGAGTGTCTCGCAATCAAAAGAGGTTAAGTTTAGATAAAGAGAAGCCCAGTTCCAACTTTGCAAATAATCCACCAACCAACCACCCTTCAGTTCATGCACCAATCCACAACAACCGCCACGGTCATCAAATGTATTCTCTACACAACTTCGAGTTTTACGTTAGTCACTTAAGTCGCAATGGAAATAATTTTGTAGCCACTTTACCGTACGAAACGATTTCAACTTTACAGTTAGGATCACTTATGGAATTGCCAAACCGCACCGACCGTGATATTCATGGTTATGCACTCAGCACCATATGCACTCTCGACTAATGAGCTTTTTAATTGTACCACGTTTCTCGTTTCATTTGCAGTAATCACCGGCGCAACGGATGGCATTGGAAAAGAATACGCCAAAGAATTGGCCAACAAGGGTATCAACATCGTACTCATATCGAGAACGGAGCAGAAGTTGATTGATGTGGCGCGAGAAATCGGTGAGTCAATGCGTGCAGTGGCCAATGCCTGCAACTCACGAGTTATTTCATTCAATTTCAGAATCTGGGTACAAAGTGAAAACGAAATGGATTGCTGCTGACTTTGCCAAAGGACGGGAGGTTTACGAACACATTCGCAAGGAACTGGAGGGGATCCCTGTTGGCATTTTGGGTAAGTTTTCAAACTCAAATGAAAAAAAAAGACAGACAACGTGCTTAAGCGACCAATGAATCAGAGGATATCAGTCAAGAAAGGCCTGCTATCACTTGAAGGCCTATTCGTGTGTCAAATTCCTCATGGTCTATTATGCCCGGATCATTTATATTCACACAAAAAATTAGATACGGAGCTCGCAAGTGATCTTTTTAAACGTCCAAGACCAATCCCAAATAAGTCACCGCAGCCTTGGGCAGAGTAAAGCACCTTAAGTGCTGCAAAGTCTTTGCAATTGTCGCTGTCACAATGACGCATAATTGATCATCAACAAAACGTCCGCCTCCACCCTCCTCCACCACTAATGCTCGATCAACAGAAAACAAATATCAGCCAGCGGCCAAGAAACACCCAAACCAATTGTTTCCGATACTCGTTGCATTCTCCAATACTGTTTCACGACCGATAAATCCGCCATTAAGCCCTCGCTCTGGAAACCCCACATTCAATACAATTCGTTACGGTCCACAGCGCCGCTGACGCATGCGCAAACAAGTGCCTCACGCTCGCTTTCATTTGCCCACAAATTAACCTTGCCTTTGACTTACTTTGCCGAACTGCTTCATGGTTTCGTTTTATCGCTTTGTTTGCTTCTTTGCTTGTCCCGCCTCTGGGTTTCCCAGGCCATCGTGCTACTTTACGGTACAATATGCATTAAAACATAAACGTTGTGTCTTGTAATCGCGTGTTATCATCTTCCTCTTTTAATTACAGTCAACAATGTGGGTAAAATGTACGATTATCCGGATGAGTTGGCCAAGGTGCCCGAAGACATACTCTGGGACTTGATCAACATAAACGTGGCCGCGTGCACCATGATGTGCCGCATGCTGATCGATCACATGAAGAAGAACGGAAAGGGCGCCATTGTGAACATTTCCTCGGGAAGTGAACTGCAACCTCTTCCCTACATGGCTGTATATTCGGCGACCAAGGTACGTTCGGATTTGAAGATGTCTTGTAAACTTCCGATTGAACTTCTGATTTTGCAGAGATACGTGAAAAGTTTGACAAAGGCCCTGCAAGAGGAGTTGGACGAGTATGGCATCACTGTGCAGTGTGTGACGCCGCTGTTTTTGGTCACCAAGATGAACCAGTATTCGAAGAACGTGATGAGCGGAGGATTCTTCATTCCAGACGTGAAGAGTTTCACAAAGTCGGCGGTATTCACGCTGGGAAAAACCAACGAGACCACTGGATACTGGACGCATGGAATTCAAGTAAGAAATGTGATTTCTCAGAGTCGTAGGACTCTCACACAATCTCCCTTGCAGTACGCTCTGACGAAACTTGTGCCGGAATGGGTCCGGACGAAGATTGGACACCAGATCACCCGTCGCCTGCGCGCAGAGTACTTCAGTTCACTGAATCAGAAAGCCGCCTAAGACTGACCACTATTTGTTGGCCAATAGTTTAAGACACTCTATGTTCATGGAGCCTCTAAGCTTCAACTACAATGTAAAGTTTGTATATATATATTTAACGTGAAAGAAATGACAGAATTCACCTGTGTCTTGATTGTTGGCAATTTAATGTTATACCGGCAGTCTTTGAGTGACTTTATGTTGGTGCCTTGTGAGCCTTTTATTTTGAAAGCTAAGTCAATCTCAACGAGGGGAGTAAGAGTAAGTGGAAGAAGCAATGGAGAATCCTTACTACAACAACGGAGGAAATTATTGCCCCCCATCATGCGGAGATTCGAGAATTTCAAAGGTTTTTTGACAGGTTTTCCAGGAGTCCAGAGAGCTATGCGTGTCGATTCTTCTTCTTCTTGTGGCGCTACAGTCCGGGGTGGAGCTGGGCTTTAACCAACATGCCTCTCCAGCCAGCACGATCTTTCGCCAGCTGTCTCCAGTTGCGTACTCCAAGTTGGTGGAGGTCCTTCTCCACTTGTGTGCGCCACTTTAGTATAGGTCTTCCTCTGTTGCGTTGTCCCAATGGCTCGGATTCAAAGACTTTTTGGGCCGGAGCAGTGGTGTCCATACGTCCGTGTCCGTGGACGCTTAACCAGGCTCATGTCGCTGTACAACCCATAGAGTTCGTCATTAAATCTTCTCCTCCAGATGCCATCAACGCAAACAGGACAAAAAATCACACGCAAAACTTTTCTCTCGAAGAGACTAAGGGCTTCCTCATCCCCCTTTGCTAACGTCCAATTTTCCGCGCCATAAAGTAGGACCGGGATGATCAGGCTGTTATATGAAGCGAGCTTAGTCCTTCGAGAGAGGGCTTTATTACTCAATTGCCTCTTGAGCCCAAAGAAACAGCGATTGGCAAGAGTGATTCTGCGTTTGATTTCGGTACTGATGTTGTTGTCCCTGTTTAACGAGAAGCCGAGGTAGACGAGTTCCCTGAATACCTTGACATTTCTGCTGCCTAGTGTGACGCTCCGTCAGAGACGTCGATGTTGTGTGTCCTTCCTTGATGACAGCATGTACTTAGCCTTGCCCTTATCTACCACCAGACTCATTCTAGCCGCTTCCGCTTCAATGCCAGCAAACGCCTCATTGACGGCTCTCAGTGTTCGTCCAATCACGTCAGTGTCATAAGCGTAAGCTAGCAATTGAACTGACGTCTGGAACATCGTGCCTCTTTGTGTTGACTTGTGAGTTACGCACGATCTTCTCGAGGATGATGTTAGAGAAGTCACATGACAGTGCGTTGCTTTGTCTAAAACCTTTTCTGACATTGAAGGTTTCGGTGATGTCGTTACCGACCTTCACGGAGCAGCGAGAGTTCTCCATCGTCGTCCTACACAATCTGACGAGTTTGGTAGGAATGCAAAAACTAGACAACGCACTGTATATCTCTTCTCTATACACACTGTCATATTCAGCCTTGAAATCAACGAATAGGTGATGAGTGTCAATTTGCATTTCTTCGGTCTTTTCGTGTGTCGATTCTGCAGAAGGAAAACAAGATGTGATGCTCATGTTCCAAATGTTAACATTAAGAATACTTCCCTTTTTTTTCATTTTTAAATAAAACAAACACGGATTAAAATATAAGAAAATAAATGTGTTCAAGGACGTTAATTGGCAAATATGTATAATTCAATGTCCTACGCAGTAAAGCTATTTGTAGAAGTCCAGTCTTTAACAACGTTTAAGCGCAAACTAACCGAACAAAGTTTGACACCATTTTTGCATAAATAAGTCGAATCCATACAATACATATTGTTGTGAAATAACCAGGAGTCTAATCACTGCTGACGACTATCGTGCTGCAACGAGAGCATCATTATTTTGTTGTGTGTATACAATTATGACAAGATAAAGTTACGGTCAGTAGAGCTCAAACTGTGTATAAAGTAGACCGTAGACGAGACTATAGTGGTTGGGTTATGTGATGCAAATTATTGACGGTATTGTTTTGGGGTATTGTCAGGACGAAATTTGTTTGAAAAGTTAAGTGACTGCAGCCCAGTACTTAGTCATATGAAATTTCTAGTCTCCCTCAGTCATCTCCTTTCCATACTCTCTTGTAAATTTTAAAACTGTTGCCTCAACTAACCGGGACAACTGATTTGGATAGGGAATGAATATTTCTGAATCAATGAGTTATTCCATTTCGGACGTTATATGTTATCTACATTTATGGTTGCAAGGCCTTCCACAATAAATCCGTACCCACCATAACGAAATCCCTTTGACTTCCACGCCTTAAGTAATGAATGTTCGATTTCATGTGCTAAGTGAAATATCGGATTTAATGTGTTGAAAGACGATGATAGCAAGAATCCCATCCCCCCGACCTAGACGAGGTGAAGATAGGAATATCCAAGCTGAAGTCGAACAAAGCTGCTGGAGCGGACGGACTGTGAGACCTCACAGGGACCTCCTGATCAATCAACCGTCAACCAGATTGATCACGTTGCGTTCGACGTCAGACATTCCCCCAGTATTCTCCATGTCCGAATCTTCCGAGGTGCAAATATCGACTCGGATCGTCACCTTGTTGTAGCCAAGGTAAGAACCCGGATATCGAGAGAGCAAGGGAGTCGAGAAAGGCCAAAACGGTTTGACGTCGAAAAGCTACAATCGCAACCGATTGCTGGGAACTTTGCCGACCGAGTCTCCCTGAAAGTCGCTCAGAGTTCGACGCTTCCTGCACTATGCATAGAAGAAGAATGGAAACGTTGTCAAGCAGCCATCAAAGATGCTGCCACTGATGTGCTGGGTTTCACGTCACCACCCAGAAGGAACCCATGGTTTGACGACAAGTGCAGGCAAGCGCACGCAGCTAAACAAGACGCCTATAAGGCGACGCTGCATCGAACAACGAGGGATGTTAGTGAGCTCTACGAACAGAGAAGAAGGGAAGAGCACCAGCTTCTCAGAAGGAAGAAGAAGGAGCATAAGAAGCGCGCGGTCGAGAAAATGGAAAGGTGTTATGGCAAGAATGAAGTCCGAAAGTTTTACCGAAAGGCAAGAGAGCTGTTCGGAGGATACAAGGTTCGGACCAAGGCCTGCCGGGACCAAAACGGACAACTCGAAATAGAGTCGCAGTCTGTGCTGAGAATCTGGAAGGGTCATTTCTGTAGACTACTTAACGGCGATGACGGCCCAAATCCCGCTGTTGTTCCACTCAATTTGGACATTGATGGACAAGCATTCCGTCCCCCCGACTTATACGAGTTGAAGATAGCAATATCCAAACTGAAGGCGAACAAAGCTGCTGGAGCGGACGGACTGTCCGCAGAACTATTTAGAAACTGGACATGATTTGGTTGGGCGCATGCACCAGTTCATCTGTAAGATATGGTCGGAGGAAAGCATGCCCGATGAGTGGAATTTCGGCGTCGTTTGCCCGGTCCACAACAAGGGAGACCCCTTCAACTCCACCAACTACCGAGGCATTAGTCTTCTCAGTATCACATACAAGATCCTCTCTGCCGTATTGTGTGAGCGTCTGAAACCGTTTGTCCACAGCCTATTAGGTCCCTATCAATGTGATTTCAGGCCAGGGAAGTCCACAATAAAACAGATCTTCACATTGCGGCAGATCCTGGAAAAACTCAAGAAATGCAGCTCGACACTCTCCACCTATTCGTGGATTTTAAGACCGCAGTGTGCATAGAGACGAGCTATAAAGTGCGTTGTCTTGTTTTGGCATCACCTCACGCCCCTCCCCAGCGCGATCGCGGCTAATTAAAGCCGTTAAGGAACATTAAAGTGTCAAATTATGTCAATTAAAAAAAGCGAATTTTTAACTTAGCGTCCGGTCACGGCAGGCGCGAAGGTTCACCAGTGCAAACGTTGCAATTAGGATAAAAACCAAACGCGCCACTTTGACTCACTAACTGGCGGAGCTGCACGCAAAACTGCCCCCAAAATGAGTGACGAGGTGATCCCGGGATGTTAGTCGAGATCAAAAAACACATTTGATTTGACTTTTAGATTCACAAATTGCGGGGCGACATACTTGTTTGTTTACTGATGCTGGACAACGGCTTTTGTGCGATGTCTGGCTTAGTAGACCACGAACAAAAGCTGAAACGCTTGCTTTGCTGCGAACCGGGGACAACGAAAAACCGATACTGTCATCGGAAGGGGGCGTTGGGCTAATGGCACACCGATGTCATTCGAAAGCACACACCGAACGGGTGTATTTTCGGAAGAACTTACCTATCTAATTGGTTTGACCCTGACTGGAAGAGGGGACAGAATTTGTAGGCTAATGCTTTTCTGACAAGGCTGTCGATTTGTTACAAAACAACTTTGTGCTTGAGTCTCACCGTGATGAAAACTCAACGGCGTTTAGGAACTCGCAAACGGGGAATGCATGGCTTCCTCAGGTGGCCGGTGAGTAGCAGTTCTTTCAAGGTTATTCGAATGCCAATTTAAAAATTCAATGTGGAGATTGGAATGCGCAATTGGAGGCAGCTAGCGAAAGTTCGTTCTGGCTGGAGAGGCATGTTGGTTGAGGCTCAGGTCCTACACGGACTGTAGTGCCACAAGAAGAAGAAGAAGAATATGCAGCTAGAAGGTCTCCTTAGGTCGACAGGAAGTTCTCTACAACGAAAGTAGAGAAGGTATTAGTCTACAAAGATCGTAGTCTAGCTTCTTGAGTAACCATTCTTGAGTGAAAGGAGCCTACAAATGAATTTTAAGAGTTTTTCATAGACGACTCGTACACTTCGAACGTTGTTTGCAACTTCAAAGTGATAGTATTGTGGTTAACTATAAAGCTGAAATCGAACGCAGGACCTTTGGCCAAAGATTTTACGTGCTCACGAGCCATCTACTGAAGTTGAAATTAGAAATTTTACAAAGGGCTTAAATTCTGAACCAGTTATTTGGGAATCGCTACAAACGACGAAAACCTAATTTTTGTTTTGTATATACAAAACATAAGTCCATAAGTGGCAATTAAGTATGAAATTCAATTTTCATCGTATCACCACTTTGGACATATTTGCAGAATTCCAGTCATTAAACCCAAATTTCAACAAATTGTTTGCGTAAATTCGCTGACACTCTTGCTATTACACTTTCAATATAATCTCTTAACTCATTAATCCTAACCGGCTTATTGGTATAGACCAAAAACTTCATGCTACCCCAAAGAAAGTTATCTAAAAGCGAAAAGTCATTTGTGTGGCTGCCGTGGCGACACGACGAAGATCCAGGTTCGATTCCTGGCTAAACACCGCGAATTTTTTACGGCACAACCTCTTTCGACCTGCTGACAACACTCAAAAAGTAATTAATTTCGAAGAAAAAGCCTCTCAAACTTCGCCGTTCGGAGTAGGCAACAAACTATAGATCCCTTCTACTCATTTGAGAAATGTAGCGCGCACAACACGAGTAGTTGATGAGAAAGCTAGGCCCTGATCCCCTGTGGACAATTGCGCCATAAAATTATTATTAAAGACATTTGTGGTGGCAATGCGAAAAGTCCACTCTTCAAAATAACATGCCTTCAGTGTTAACAAGCCCATTCAGCCGAAAATGAGTTTCATCCCTGAAGATGATGTTTTATTGATGAAAATCAGCATTAATTTCAAGATTTTTTAAGCGAATTGGAGAAGTTTAAGTCGAACGAAGTTGCTGGGGCGCACGGACTGTCCGCAGAACTATTTAAAGCAGCTGGAGGTTGACCTGGTTGGGCGCATGCACCAGATGATCTGTAAGATATGGTCGGAGAAAAGCATGCCCGATGAGTGGAATTTCGGCGTCGTTTGCTCGGTCCACAAGGAGGGAGACCCCTTTGACTGCGTCAATTATCGAGGGATCAGCCTTCTTAACATCGCCTACAAGATCCTTTCTGCTGTATTGTGTGAGTGTCTGAAACCCTTTGTCCATGACCTGACAGGTCCCTATCAGTGTGGTTTCAGGCCAGGAAAGTCCACAATAGACCAGATCTTCACATTGCGGCAGATCCTGGAAAAACTCAAGAAATGCAGCTTGACACTCACCACCTATTCGTCGATTTCAAGGCTGCATAAGACAGTGTGCATAGAGTCGAGCTATACAGTGCGTTGTCTAGTTTTGGCATACCTACCAAACTCGTCAGATTGTGTAGGATGACGATGGAGAACTCTCGCTGCTCCGTCAAGGTCGGTAACGAACTCACCGAGACCTTCAATGTCAAAAAAGATTTTAGACAAGGCTACGCACTGTCATTTGACTTCTTTAACATCATCCTCGAGAAGATCGTGCGTAACACAGAAGTCACCACCAGAAGAACGATCTTCCAAAGATCAGTTCAATTGCTAGCTTACGTTGAGTGGACGAACACAGCGAGACGTGAATGAGGCGTTTGCTGGCATTGAAGCGGAAGCGCCTAAAATGGGTCTGGCGGTAAATGAGGGCAAAACAAAGTACATGCTGTCATCAAGGAAGGAAACACAATATCGACGTCTCGGACAGAGCGTCACACTAGACAGCAGAAATGTCAAGGTATTCAGGGACTTCGTCTACCTCGGCTTCTCGTTAAACAGGGACAACAACATCAGTACCGAAATCAAACGCAGAATCACTCTTGCCAATCGTTGTTTCTTTGGGCTCAAGAGGCAATTGAGTAATAAAGCCCTCTCTCGAAGGACTAAGCTCGCCTTATTTAACAGTTTGATCATCGCAGTCCTAGTCTTGGGCGCGGAAACTTGGACGTTACTAAAAGCGGATGAGGAAGGCCTTAGTCTTGTCGAGAGAAAAGTCTTGCGTGGGATTTTTGGTCTTGTTTGAGTTGAAGGCATCTGGAAGAGAAGATTTAACGACGAATTCTATGGGCTGTACACCGACATGCGCCTGGTCAAGCGTCTACGGATACAAAGCCTGAGATGGAAAGCGTATGGACACCACTTCCCCGGCTCGAAAAGTCTTCGATTCTGAGCCATTGGGACAACAGAGGGCGGCCTAGACTAAGGTGGCGCACACAAGTGGGGACTGACCCCAAACAACTTGAAATGTGCAATTGGAGACAACTAGCAAAATATCGTGCTGGCTGGAGAGGCATGTTTTTTGAAGCCCAGGTCCACCACGGTTCATAGTGTCACAAGAAGAAGAAGAAAACATTGGCAAAAACGAGGAATTTAAAGGAAGAGATATTAACCGGTAATGGAAGAAGAAGAAGAGTTTTGTTGTTATTATTATTATGTTATGCTTACAAAAATACGAATTTTATCAAAACTTGATTCCTAGAAAGTTCAAAAGAAAGTAGAAAACTAGACTTCCCTAATTAGTTCCTTGTTCTCTGTCAAAAAGACTTAATTTAAATATTGCTGTAAAGAATTCTAAAGTCGACTAAGAGTTTATCGTCGAAGTGAAGACTTATACGCAAGACTGACGTTGAGAAGGTTAAGGCGGTATAATCAGTCGACTTTGAAAATCGAATTTTAAAAAAATGCTTTTCTAAAGTTACCAACAATTCGGGGAATTTGTCCAAATGTCTGCTTAAAAAGTACAAACTCGCCTGGTTCGGAACTTTGAATTAGACACTTATTCCTTCCGAATGTATACTAATGAAAGCAAAAGTTCGGTGCGTGATGATGACATAGAGGGCAGTTAATCGGAATTAAATAAAAAATTAAGTGAACATCAGCTTCTTTTATTGTGGTCTAGGAAGGGCACAACTGACATATCCCAATTCTATGTTTATACTTTGACATCCACCAATTCTATGTTTATACCTTGACATCCACCAATTCGATGTTTATACTTTGGGTCACTAGATTGTAATGTTCAAAATTAAGGCGACTTTTCTACATTACAATTTCTGTATTCTTTCAGTTCTTAAGAAACAAAAACGGGATATGTCAGTTTACAACGAGAAGTTGGGATTATTCGAGTCCTCACATCACGGAATCATATCTCTCGAACTGCAGGCAGTATTCAGCCAGCTAGTTTTTAACAAAAACTGTTTCAAACTCAAACCTTTTCTTTCGGAGTTAGCAATACACTGTGGATTTCTTCAACAACCCCTTGTTGGAACGTATTGTGGTTTAATTTACTTAAAAACGTTTATTTTTGGGTCGGAATGTGAGGTCATAACCAGGGACCAATAAGTAAATAACAGTCGAACTTTCGATGGACGAAGGGGAAATCAGCTGTTTGATCAGCTCTTCAGTTGACCATTTCCTTCCTTATTGGTTTGTTTGAGTTTTTCCACTTTTTTTTTAAACATAGAACGTTTACATGCAAACAAACGTTTACAATTATAAAGGTTAGAGATGAAAAAATTAAAAATCTAAGTAGTAGTGTCTATCTACCTCGTCTCCGCGGTAAACAGGGACAACAACATCAGTACCGAAATCAAACGCAGAATCACTCTTGCCAATCGCTGTTTCTTTGGGCTCAAGAGGCAATTGAGTAATAAAGCCCTCTATCGAAGGACTAAGCTCGCTTTATATAACAGGTTGATCATCCCCGTCCTACTATATGGCGCAGAATCTTGGACGGTAGCAAAGGCGGATGAGGAAGCCCTTAGTCTTTTCGAAAGAAAAGTTTTGCGTGCGATTTTTGGTCCTGTTTGCGTTGACGGCATCTGGAGGAGAAGATTTAATGACGAACTCTATGGGCTGTACAGCAACATGCGCCTGGTTAAGCGTCTACGGATACAACGCTTACGATGGCTAGCCCATGTAGAGCGTTTGGACACCACTGCTCCGTCCCGAAAAGTCTTTGAATCCGTGCCATTGGGACAACGCAATAGAGGACGACCTAGACTAAAGTGGCGCACACAAGTGGAGAAGGACCTCAACCAACTTGGAGTGCGCAACTGGAGACAGCTGGCGAAAGATCGTGCTGGCTGGAAAGGCATGTTGGTTGAGGCCCAGGTCCACCCCGGACTGTAGCGCCACAAGAAGAAGAAGTAGTAGTAGTGTCAAACTAGTTCTCCTTTCGCTTCTGCCATAAATTTTGTGGTCAGTCCCAAAACGCCCCAGGACAATATCTGAAACAAAAGTTCACTCAGCATCACCCCAAGCTCACCAGACCCACTCTACTTTGGCCGCACAAGCAGCAAAAAGAGAAAATTTCGATTTCGCGCCACCCTCTGAAAACGTGTCAAAGTCAACGTAGGAATTTTTCCCTCTAACAAAAGAGCGAACATAATTACGACCATTCAGAAATAAATATCGCAGAGGAGCAGCTAAAAACGATTCCTCCCGCTTATTTATAGCTTTCAAGTTTCTTTTATTTTCCTTTTCATCTAGACGTTTATATGTACGTGCGTAGTCAGCAAAAAGAAAAAGATTAAGATGCGAGGCTTTATAAATTCCCCGGAGAATAAAGTCACAGACATTATTGATGCTTCGAGAGCGTAGCTACCGGAAAATATTTCCATGACTCGCGTCCTCAAAATACGACGCAAACTGTTTTGGTCTCCGGCCAAGCATTCTTCCAGAAATGTCGTTCGCACAGAGCGTAGACCTACTTAAGGCAATAGACAAACAATTGCGCCTTAAATAAATATCTAGAGAATAGAATTCGCTCTGGCCAAATACTTGTCGCAGTTGGGCGTGTCCACACTGCTTCTGATTTGAAAACAAAAAACATTCGAAACGAATATAAAAACCTCACGGATGCGCGCATTTCTGTCATATGAGTGTTTGTAGAGGACGACATTGTGACATTTCGCTTTTGGGTAAATGGCTGCCTCACGACGACCGTCCCACGTGTGCCGAGCACCGAATTGTTCTTCTCCGCCTGTACGCTTGGAAGAAGCGTCCTCCGTACGCTTCATTTAAAAATAATTCGTTTGTTGATTTAGCTGGGCAACGAATCTGTGATGTTTTACGATCTTTTGGTTTGAGGTTCGCTTGGAATTCCAGGACAGAGGGAAAAAGCAATGGCAATGTGCCCTGAAATAAAAAACCGTGATTTCAAGTGACAGCCACAATTCCGGAAACTGAAGTCTTCTGAAAATTTGAATAATTGTGATCAAAAATTAATGAAACTTTGGAAAACTGTTTTTCAGGAAGGCCTTGAATATATTCCGCATATTTTTCCACAAATTCAAACAGCTGCTCATTCACTTTGTCAATGTCCCAATTGAAATCGTTGGCTGTATCTCGTGATGTGATGGTATTTTGGACTTAAGAAAGAAACTCATCTGACAAAGAAAATCGGACTTAGCGCAGCAGCTGTTGTGATTTTTTTTCAAAGCTTGGTAACCTAGTCTACAGATCGAACAGCGTGTATGTACGAGGAAGCTAAGTAAAATTGCGTTAAAATCAGCTTCAAAAATATATAAGAAAAAATTAATTAATCAATGATAACAAAATACTATTTTCCATCTCTCTGATAATTTTTGAATAATAATTATAATAATTGTTGGTGGTACAGTCCACAGTGGGACCAGGGTATAGCTTGTTCCTCAACTACTCGTGTTACTGTTCTCTCACGAGTAGAAGGGACCTACAGGTTTTTTCCGACTCCGAACGGTGAAATTTAAAAAGCTTTTTTAGACAGTTATTGAGTGTTGTCAGCAGCCAGAGGTGGTGCCGTGAAAAATTTCAAAAATTGGTGTTGAGCTGGGAGTCGAACCTAGACCCTTCGGCGTGTGAGCGTCGCACCCTACTCACTATGCCACGGTGACCACTATAATTTTCGAATACCATTTCTATACAACGAATCGTTTCTGGCGTCGATCCAATCATTGATTTCTTTAAAAGAACGGAACCAGTGACCCCTCAAAACGTTTCATCCATCAAAAAAACCAGTAGTCGTGAAAAGCAAGGCTTGGTGCATACGGGGGGTGGTATGCGGTCTCTCAGTTCAGCGTTTCTAGGCAGTTTTTAATCACTACAGCCATGTAGGGTCGAGCGTCATCATGTTGCAAAATCATCTGTTCACGTCTTTCGGTCGTTTCGGGGCTGTTTTTCAATGCAAACGTATACGTTGTAGTGGACTTCGTTCCCCATCAATTGTTATCCTCATGCAACATCTCTCCGTTTCAACAAATCCAAAATTCTTAAATCGGGAACAGAAATTGTTTGCTGAGTATCTCCCAATGATTCGGCAGGCGCATTCTATGTTTGGCAAGGATCTTGATCCAATTCCTATTTACCTTCGACACTTAAGTCAACACTTTTGAAGCATCGAAACGCTTCTCTGCATAATTCAGTAGTCGGAGCAATTTTAATTGGATGGCGCAACAGTCCACAGAGGGAAGAGGGCCTAACTTTTTCATCAACTACTAATGTCGTGCGCGCTACTGTTCTCTCACGAACAGAAGAGACCTCCAGTTTTTTGCCGACTCCGAACGGCGAAGTTTGAGAAACTTTTTTTATACACAGTTAAAACTCTTCGAGTGTTGTCAGCAGTTCGAGAGAGGTGGTGCTGTGTGATCATGTTAAAGACACTTCACTGTTTTTTTCTTTTTTAAATAAAACAAAAACGGAGTAAGATATCACAAAAAATAAAATGTGTTCCAGGACGTTAATTGGCAAATATGTATAATTCAATGTCCTACGCTGTACCGCTATTTGTAGAAGTCAAGTCTTTAAAAACGGTTAAGCAAGAACTAACCACACCCAGTATAAACCCAATTTTCGACAACATTTTCGCACAAATTGGACGAAACCCTTTGTTTTTTTTTTTTTTTTTTTTTTTTTGTTAACCTCTGCAATAAATATTGTTGTGAAATAACC
This sequence comes from Eristalinus aeneus, assembly GCA_955652365.1. NCBI lineage: Eukaryota > Metazoa > Arthropoda > Insecta > Diptera > Syrphidae > Eristalinus > Eristalinus aeneus. The sequence continues at coordinate 19,518,748 of OY019131.1, forward strand.
AGTACTTATAATAATAATAATTGTTGGCGCGACAGTCCACCGGGAGACCAGGGCCTAGCTTGCTCATCAACTACTCGTGTTATGCGCACTACTGTACTCTTACGATTAGAAGAAACCTACATTTTTTTACCGTGTCCGAACGGCGAAATTTGAGAAGCTTTTTTAGACAGTTATTACTTTTTGAGTGGTGTCAGCAGCTCGAAAGAGGTGGTGCCGTGAAAAATTTGAGGTGTTCAGCCGGGAATCGAACCCAGACCTTCGGCGTGTGAGCGTCTCAGTCTACCCACTACGCCAGGGCAGACACTTTGGAGCAAATTCACAATAAATTGTTATTATTCTTGCATTTAAAGAGCTTCCACTAAACTTTTCTTCCAATTTAAAAGAAAACAAAAATTTTCCGTTAATGCTATTTCCTTTAGAAAAATCCGGGCATTTTCAAAGAGGCAATGTTGTTGTCCAAAACAGACGGTGATAAAGGCTTATTACTGCTGACAAATATCACACCTTTCCAATGAAGTAGGAAGTCGCTTCCAAGATCAGTCACAACATGCTGGTGGAGCCATCTTTTGAAAATGGATAATAATTTGTTCCCGCAATATAAATATTCCTAAATCAGTCCTTTCAGGCTTACCACCAAACATGTGCACACTCAGAGACAATACTTAGTTTCAATAAGTGACAAGTCTTAAGCCCTACTGCCAAGCAACTACAAGCACAAAAAACATTTTTGGAGCAATGAAAAAAAAGTACGGTTCCAAAATTGAACACAGCATTTTAGACGTCAATGAGGCGTTTTCTTGCATTGAAGCGGAAGCGGCTAAAATGCGTCTGGCGGTAAATGAGGGCAAAACAAAGTACATGCTGTCATCAAGGAAGGAAACACAATATCGACGTCTCGGACAGAGCATCACACTAGACAGCAGAAATGTCAAGGTATTCAGGGAATTCGTCTACCTCGGCTTCTCGTTAAACAGGGACAACAACATCAGTACCGAAATCAAACGCAGAATCACTCTTGCCAATCGCTGTTTCTTTGGGCTCAAGAGGCAATTGAGTAATAAAGCCCTCTATCGAAGGACTAAGCTCGCTTTATATAACAGGTTGATCATCCCCGTCCTACTATATGGCGCAGAATCTTGGACGGTAGCAAAGGCGGATGAGGAAGCCCTTAGTCTTTTCAAGGGAAAGTTTTGCGTGCGATTTTTGGTCCTGTTTACGTTGATGGCATTTGGAGGAGATGATTTAATGACGAACTTTATGGGCTGTACAGCGACATGAGCCTGGTTAAGCGTCTACGGATACAATGCTTAAGATGGGTAGGCCATGTAGAGCGTATGGACACCACTGCTCCGGTCCGAAAAGTCTTTGAATCCGAGCCATTGGGACAACGCAACAGAGGACGACCTAGACTAAAGTGGGGCACACAAGTGGAGAAGGACCTCAACCAACTTGGAGTGCGCAACTGGATACAGCTGGCGAAAGATCGTGCTGGCTGGAGAGGCATGTTGGTTGAGGCCCAGGTCCACCCCGGACTGTAGCGCCACAAGAAGAAGAAGAAGACACATGTTTATTATTTTTTTTGGGTTAATAATAATAATTGTTGGCGCTACAGTCCAGAGGGGGACCAGGGCCTAGCTTGCTCATCAACTACTCGTGTTGTGCGCGCTACTGTTCTCTCACGAGTAGAAGGGACCTACAGTTTTTTGCCGACTCCGAACGGCGAAATTTGAGAAGCTTTCTTAGACAGTTACTACTCTTTGAGTGTTGTCAGCAGCTCGAAAGAGGTGGTGCCGTTAAATATTCGAAAAATTGGTGTTGAGCTGGGAATCGAACCTAGACCCTTCGGCGTGTGAGCGTCGCACTCTACCCACTACGCCACGGCGGCGTAGTGGGTAGAGTTTTTGGGTTAGGTTTTATTATTTTTATTGATTACAACACCATTCATATTGAATTGATGTCAATTGGATATAAAAATAACATTTTGTAATAATAACAAGTATTGCCAAGTATTTATTTTAATTATAATACGCGCAACTCGGAATATCAATTGATAATAAATCTTTTCCAAATGTGCGACTTTTCAGCACGCGTTACTCTCCTGTTTGTCTACATATTTCATCAAATTAACCACGTTTGATCAGCTGTTCCGTTGACCATCTCCTTCCTTAATGCTTTCTGCTTGTAACCTAATAATCAGATTGTCATGAAAATTGGACAGCTATCACCTAAATCTTTGAACTTCCTAAAAATAATTAAAACAAATCTGGACGTGTTAAATGAGGAAAAAATAATGCTTTTGTCTAAGACAGACGCTGGTGCACACTAAACATGGCTTGCAGATAGCGCCAAATCAATAGTTGTAAAGTGGTAAAAAATTAAAAAGTGGTTTTACCACTCAAACAATTTCATTTGTTAGAATAATTTCGATTCTCATTTTAACACATTAACACTTTCTTTGATCTTGACATCCACGTAACGTCACTTGATGACTTCTTAATGAAGAACACTTTTCACCATGATAAACTGCCTACCGGACTGACTAATTTTGATTTATTTCTACAAGTAACCTACACACCTCTTGGCTGAGGATCAGTTGTCCTAGATTTCTGACAAAAAAAAATGAGTCCATGAATTACGCACGACAACACCAGACTGCTTCAGTTTTAATCAGCGTCAAATTAATTTTTTTTTTTTTTTTCTTAGTCACTATCAGTCGTGGCGATATTTGGCCGCATAACTGAATCATCGTCCTCCCGAAGACGAACTTACTCAACAGCAGTTAAAGTGTTTTATTGGAATTAAAAGAGTTGCTCTCAGAGCAACTAGTTCAATGGGAAATTATTTTAATTTTGATAGCATCAGCGTATGACTGGAAATGGGTCAGGTTATGTGCAATGCAATGGGTGGAATCTGAAAATAAATTTCTCTCATAACGCATCTAAGTGAAATCTCATTTCCAATCTAATGGATCTGTATAATTTCGAATTTGAGGAAATCGTTGCATAGCACTGCAGTAAATCACACTTAGATCTTTCCGGATGCTGACATGGACTGCTTTCCTCTTTCAACAAATCGGATGTGCAAACGTATGAAAGAAGTGGGGACGAATAACGCACTTAACTTCTCAACTTTGGAACTGTTAGTGTCGTGTGAGAGGAATGAACAGATGAAGCTGATAAGTCCTGTGTCTTAACAGTTACCTGTATAAATATATATGTATACATATATTACCCTTTCCTAATTAAATTGTAAAGGCTCCGGCAAATAGAATACTTTTCTTGCGTAACGGCAAAGTATCCATTGTTTCTTTCAGTGTTTCTTTTCTTATTTTTTTTGTAATATTTTGTTGAGCCTCCTTGGCATTGATAAGAGCCTCAATTTTGCGTGGCATACTATCAATACATGATTTAACAGTCTCCGGGATATGTGGGTGACAATTCCACACTTTAATTATTTTGTCTATTAGATCGGATGTTGTAGAAATATACTCTTTAGCCACTTCTCTTTTAATCAACTACCACAGGTTTTCAATTGGATTCATATCAGGGCTATTTCCTGGCCAGTCCAATAGGGGGATATTTCATGTAAGGCGGCATATGACATATGCGTCGGGACGAGCTACACAGTGCCATGCCCAGTCTTGGCGTTCCTACAAAGCCCGTCAGATTGTGTAGTGAGACAATGGCGAACTCTCGCAGCTCCGTCAAAGTCGTTAACGAACTAATCGAAACCTTCAATGTGCAAGGCTTAAGACTAAGCGATGCGCTGTCATGTGACTTCTTAAATAATTTTCTTGAGACTATCCTGCCAAACGCACAAGTCAACACCAGAAAGACTAAGCGATGCGCTGGCATCCGACTTCTGAAATAATTTTCTTGAGACTATCCTGCCTAACGCACAAGTCAACACCAGAAAGGCTAAGCGATGCGCTGTTATGTGACTTCTGAAATAATTTTCTTGAGACTATCCTGCCTAATGCACAAGTCAACACCAGATACACGATCTTCTTAAAGTCAACTCAACTCAACTCAGCTAACGCCGATAGCATTGACGTGATTGAACGCATGTTTTCGACGAGCTTTATGGATTGTACGGCGGCATGCACCTGGTCAAGGGTCTTCGGATTCAACGCTTACGATGGCTAGGCCAAGTAGAGTCTATGAACACCGACACAGTTTTCAAATCCAAGCAATTAAGACAACGCAACAAATGAGGACCTTGGCTGAGTTGGCGCACACAAATGGAGAAGGACTTCAACCAATTTGGAGTGCGTAATGCTCGCAGCTGGCGAGAAATCGTTCTAGCTGAAGAGGCAGATTGGTCGAGGCCTGGGTCCACCCTGGATTGAAGCACTACAACAAAAAGAAGAAGAAAAGGACCGAATCCATTCATACTAACATTCCCACATTGACTTAGAAGCAACATCCGCTGAAGCCAGCTGACACTCTAAGATCCAGATTTTACCCTGCCTTAGATATTCGAAATAGCTCACATATAACCTCGGGTTTGCATCACTGACAATCGTTTAAGGACAACTTCTTCAAACAGGAACTTTTCAATTAACATTATTAACAGAAGTTTTAACAAGGAAAGTGATGTTAATTGGGAAACAAAAGGTTTCACAGAATGGTTCAATTTGATCATTGTGCAATTGTGACAAGGATATTTAAAAGACAGAATGGTGCCGATTGATGGAAGCCGAACTAAACGAAATTCATCTTTACGAGAGCATAAGAGTTTGCTTCTAATTATAAAGTGGATGTCCATTGCCGAGAAGATTAATAATAATTGTTGGCACTACAGTCCACAGGGAGACCAGGGTCTATCTTGCTCCTCAACTACTCGTGTTGTGCGCACTACTGTTCTCTTACGAGTAGAAGGGACCTTCAGTTTTTTGCCGACTCCGAAAGGCGAAGTTTTGGGAAGCTTTCTTAGGCAGTTATTACTCTTTGAGTCTTGTAAGCAGCTCGAAAGCAGTGGTGCCGTCAAAAATTCGAGGTGTTCAGCCGGGAATCGAACCTAGACCCTTCGGCGTGTGAGCGTCGCACTGTACCCACTACGCCACGGCGGCCACGTGACGAGAAGATTGGGAAGTATTAAATTAAGCAATTTGAAGTAACAATGAAACAGAATAAAATACAATTGAATCCAAGCATCAATTCTGCAACAAAACATTTCTTACACTCATTTTTGCAGATGGATACATTACATGCCCTCTCAGAAGCACTTGTACTTGTTAGAGTGTGTACAAGCATTGTGTGGCAATACAGCTCCAAATTGTCTGTTCCCATAATCTCTATATCTTACCTAGGCATAACTTTCTTAGTTCAACGTCGCAGCTTAAAAATTGACATATTTTAATACTTTTAGCACTTCTGTAAACGTAGACTGCAGAGAACGAAACTACATCTGAAATGTATTTCTTGAAAAGTGATCCAACTGAAAATGTTCCCGTGTCGGGCGCCAATGTTCTAGTTTGAGGTAATCATTTGATTTGGGCACACTGACAGCACGTCATAGAGTGACTACGACACCCTGACTATTTATCTGCGAAAACGTTTCAATTCCAAGAAATTTCCTAGAGACTTGTCCAAGTCACAGTGCCCGGAATTCGCTTACACATAGTTTTGTCTCCTTCATATTTTAAATCTTCAGAACTTAATGGCTTTTGATAAAATTTATGAACAGAAGTAGCCAACCTGTTCCCGCACGTCCTGCGCTGGAAAGAAAATTGCTGACACCAGTTCTCTGCCCCGGCAAGGGGCTGAGATCTATGCGAGTATGTAAGTTCTATTTGTATCAAAGAATTGATCTTTGCTCTCTCGTGGTTCACAAGTAAATAGATAATGAAACTCTTGTGTCTTTTGTTGTCAGCGAAGAGTGTGAATTATTTATATTTTGGACACCGGGTCTCTCTCCAAAACAAAAAAAAAAGTCTAAGAAACGACCAAAATTTCTGTACCTCTCTAGTTGTTGTTGTCACAGGCGCTCCAAACGGTTCTTGCGACTTTTCGATACACACTTTTTTTTCGTGTTTCGAAAAGAGAAACATAAGACAAGTTCGTCACTTGCGCATATGTTCCCGTATGTATGTGTGTATATGCATTTTTTTTTTCAATCTCCACGGAGGAATAAAAAGAACCGAAACGAAATTATTTTGAAGTAAACGAAAAACTTGGGTAAAATTGTTTTAAGACAAAATTTTAGTTTAAGACCAGGCCTCACTAAGTTCGGTACATCCTCTGAAATCGATTTCAAATTCAGTTCCGTGTGATCTTCGAGTAGAATACAATTTTTCAAAAAGGTCAGCAGAGATTTAATTTTTTGTTTTTAATTTTTTTAACAAAATTAGAAATTTTATTTTGTGGTCTGAGTTTTCTGTTTTTTTTTTAAATCCAAAATGACTTGGAATAGTTTCAAAATTAGTGTTGAACGCTTGCCCGGAGTCGATTTGTCGGGAGATGCAAATAATTACGTAGTCGATAGATATTAATTTTAAGTGGTGGAGGTGGACAGGTCGATTTTTTGTTTTTTTTTTTTTTTGCTCCGTTTCTGTTTCAATATAAATTTCATAATTTAATTCGTTGCGATTGTGGCCAGCGGGCAATATTTTGTAGGTGGAAAATTATTTGGCCGGCGTCCAATTAAATTCCTTTGACTGCCATCAGCGCTAAGCTGGAGTGAATTTATGAAAAGAAAAATTACAAGATCTCTGCCAGAGAAATCGAAAGTATCCGCCGACAGTTTGCAGATGTCCAACGTTTATTTCGCAAAACAAAATTAATTATCGATCAGTTTGCAACGCAAAAGTCAGTTATCATTGTGGAATGGCTGTACATTCTTTGCCAGGCGGACCAGGATTTGTTTCATAACGGCAGAACCTGGTGCGTGCACACCCTGAATCACTTGTCGCTGCTCGCTATCATCTGAAGAAATTTAATTTTATCTAAGGTGGAGCTTCGTGTAAGAAAACCGGTCTGGGAGACCGAATGCGTGGGACGTTGGTTTATTGTCTTTTTTGCGTCACGTTTTTGGCAAGTCTCTCGAAAGCTACCCTGGAAAATATTGAGCTGAAATATTTTATATATTTGCTTTTTTTGTTGATCCATGGTCTGGTGTAGTCAGGCTCTGTGTTCTCACAACTTTGATCATTTTGCAGATTTGTTTATTCTTTGATATCGGGTTTGTGATGGATTTTGTTCGTTGCGATGTTGATGTTGGGCCTCGACTAATTCTGAAACGATTTTAAATTTTTCCAATAATTTCCGATATTTCACTCGTATTAGTCAGAAATTGTACAGTTGTTTGTCCAGATTATTTTAAAAGTGAAATCTGCTCAAAATCAGTTTTTTTCGGCCTTCGAATAAGAAGCAACACATAGCTTACAACAGACCTATATTTATGTCGGAAATAATACTTTAAGATCACAATTAAGCCTTGAAATGTCTTTGTAAACGTTGCATCGTCCTTAGGAGGATATGATGGCGAAGTAAAAGAATACGCATGTTCCAGTGGAACATGTTTGTTTAAATGATTGTTTTCCTACAACCGAAATCCCCACAAAAATTTAATAACTTGAAAGTGACTACTTCTTTCTTCACCTTGGGCATGGCTGGATAAAGACCCTAATCAAATCCTGCCTCTGATTCCAAACACAAGTGGATGGGAGTCCTTGGATCCGTGTGTGCTGAAATTTTCTGCTCCGTTACCCTAATGACTTACAGTGGCAGACTCGTGTGGCTGTAGCTGCGTTTTCAGTGCACCCTAAAGGACCTAGCCATCCTAAGCGTTGTGTTTGTAGAAGTTTGTCGTAACCATTGCCACCGACTGTTACTTCTACCCAGACATCATCTGAAGTGCCGAATCATCCTCCGACGCATGCACACGTCCCGCCGCCGCATGTAAAACAACAAAAATAAATCTCTTTGTCAAAAAATAAAAAAAATCCCTGGCGCCGGAAATAAAATGATTTAATGGCTTATCTTATCGAAAAAAGGAACCAATCTTTGCACACTGTAGAAGAAAGCAATATCGTTGCGCTTAATATTTCAAAAGCATTTGACAGAGTCTGGCGTCAGGTTCTCCGTTCGAAAATGAGTGCTCTTGGCGTCGATGAGTCTCTTCTTCAGTGGATTAGAAATTACCTTTCGAACCGTTCAATACTTTTGTCGTCGATGAGTCTCTTCTGCAATGGATTAGAAATCACCTTTCGAACAATACAGGTTGTATTGGATGGGTTCAAGTCTGATATTCACCATATTAACGCTGGTGTTCCCCAGGGCTCCGATGTTGTCTCCGACACTCTTCCTCGTTTTTATAAATGATCTCCTGTCTGTCATTTCCAATCGAATTCACTCCTTCGCTGATGGCAGTACCCTCAGCTTTTCATATTCGTTCCTCGGCTCTCGACCCTCCCCTTCGGCCATTGACTTGGAACGGTAGCGTATGTTAAGCTCATTAAACTCCGATCTCGACAGCATAATTGATTGGGGAAATAAGAATAGAGTGGAATTTAATGCTTCCAAAACTCAGTGCTGTTTACTGTCACTCAAGCGTTCTCAAAACAACTTGCCGTTATCTATGAATGGGTTCTGCATTGTTGAAACTGAATGACTTTCCATCCTCGGTACGTGCATCAACTCAACACTTAGTTGGAACGATCACATATTCGAGATCGCCAAAAATGCAGCTAAGTGTCTAGGCTTCTTAAAGCGATGCAAGAAATATTTCACCCCTTCTGTCCTGGCAACAATATATAAGGCGTTCATCTGCCCAAAGCTTGAGTACAACGCTCCTATCTGGTCTGGTGCTCCTAAAACCTTTTTGCACCTATCAGATTGAATCCGATAATAATAACAATTGTTGGCGCTACAGTCCAAAGGGGGACCAGGGCCTAGCTTGCTCATCAACTACTCGTGTTGTGCGCGCTACTGTTCGCTCACGAGTAGAAGGGGCCAACAGTTTTTGCCCGACTCCGAACGGCGAAATTTGAGAAGCTTTCTTAGACAGTTATTACTCTTTGAGTGTTGTCAGCAGCTCGAAAGATTGAATCCAATAGCGTACGATAAAACTTACCAACTTACCAGTATGAAATTAGAGTTTTTTTTTTCAAAATAAACCACTAATTATTAATGGAAAACTAAAAATATTTTATTCAAAGTATTGGCCATTATTTTCTACACATTTTGACCACCTTTCTGGCAATTTGTGAATACCACGCCAATAAAATTGTTCGTCTTTTAATGAAAACTAATCAGACACCAAATTTTCGACCTCCTCGTAGGAATCAAAGTGCTGCTCAGCCAATGCGTGTCCCATCGATGAAAACAAATGGTAGTCGGAAGGAGCCAAGTCTTGTTGTATCCTGAACCGGTTTTGCTTTGTGTGCAGGTGCATTGTCATGGAGCAAAATTACCTTGCCGTGTCTTCTGGCCCATTCTCGTCGTTTCTCGATCAATGCATGGTTCAAATTGACCATTTGTTGTCGGTAGCGATCAGTATAAACGGTTTCACCAGGTTTTAGGAGCTCGTGGTACAGCACACCTCTCTGGTCCCACCAAACACACAGCATTGTATTCTTGCCGAATCGATTTGGTTTCGCAGTCGATGCTGATGGTTTTCCCAGATTAACCCATGATTTTTTCCGTTTAGGTTTCTTAAAATAAATCTATTTTTCATCGCCAGTAACAATCCGATGCAAAACCGATTTTCTTTCGTGTCTTCGAAGCACAACTTCACAAGTGTTTTTTCGGTTTTCCATCTGTCTTTCATTCAATGCAAGTGGCACCCATTTTCCACGCTTTTGGATCTTTCCCATAGCTTTTAAACGGTCAGAAATTGTTTGTTGTGCAACATTTAACATTGCTGCCATTTGCTTTTGACTCAAAGTGTCATCTCCATACAATATCGTTTGCGATTCGGAGTCTTCAGACTTTTTTGGTGGTCTTCCACGTTCTTCATTTCTCACATCAAAATCATTATTTCTGAACCGTTGAAATTATCTTTTGCATGTTGCTTCTGATAGAGCATGATCACCATATGCCTCGACAAGCATTCGATGCGAATCTGCAGCACTTTTCTTTAAATGAAAACAAAAAAATTAATGCTTTTCTCAAATCATCACTTTCTGGTACAAAATTTGACATTTTTGACACGATGAAAAAAAAAACACGATAAAAAAACGATGAAATATATGAAAAATATGTTCAATGACTAAATATTTTTGACAGATGTCATAGCAAACAAACAAAAAACAAATAAGGGTTCGTTCACAACAAATATTCCCTATCGAGATATTTGTATCTTGATGCTCACTTCAAACCGGTATATCGTGCTGCTTCTGTTGCACCATTATTTCTTGACACACGCCGCCAGATAAAAAATTCATCTGTGAGCCACCGTTGGTACACGCCGTCCTCAATGTGTTAAACAATATTTGTTAAAGACAATATGGTTATTCGTTGCTTTAAGGATCATTTCAAATTATGAAACAGCTACTTAATTTTGTTAAATTAAGGCAATTATGTAGCTTGTATGATTCACTAATACTTAAACCGCCGACAAGACATCTTTATACAGCAGGCATCTTTAATTTTTGCCAACTGATGAAATTTCAAAAAATTGGAACGAAGAAATTTTCTAAAGGGTGATTTCTTAAAAGCTATTGGAAAGTTTTTCAAGAAAAAACAACACATTAAATTCCGAAATATGCATGAAATCTTTATTTGAATCGATAGTACGGTCTATATACTTTAATATTTGAAGATTATTTCATGCAAATGTTAACCTTGACTGCGCCTCAAATGGTCCATCCGCTTAGTCCAATTTTGGCATACTCTTTTTTAACATCTCGGCCGGTATCTCACGAATAAATGCTTCAATGTTCTCTTCCAATGCGTCAATTAAAGTGGGCTTGTCTATATAGACATGAGTTTTAACATAGCCCCACAAAAAATAGTTTAAAGACGTTAAATCGCACGATTTAGGCGGCTCATTGACCGATCCCGAACATGAAATCAAATGTTCACCAAACTCGCCTTTCAATAAGTCCATTGTTGCGCATGCTGTGTGGCATGTGGCACTGTCTGTTGAAACCACATGCCATGCAGGTTAAGCTCTTTGATTTTGGGCAAAAAAAAGTTGGATATCATCTTACGGTAGCGCTCACCATTCACAGTTACGTTACAATTCGCATCATCTTTGAAGAAGTACGGTCTAATGATGCCACCAGCCCATAAACCGCACCAAACTGTGACTTTTTCTGAATGCATTCGTAGCTCTTGCAATGCTTTTGGCTGATATTCACGCCAAAATCGACAATTCTGCTTATTTACGTACTCCTTGAGTCAAAAATGAGCCTAGCCTATTTTTGACTATAAAATGGAAGTAGCGCGCGATGAACTTTCTTAACAGAGCACGCATTTTGATAATTAAATTCAATAATTTGCAACCGTGTTCGTTTCTAAGACGATTCATGGTTAAATTGTGAACCAAACTGAAGATGTTTGACAGTGAAACAAAACACGAAACGTGGTTGCTTAAACCAGTGTTGCCAAAAAGGTGATAGCTAAAAAATCACCCTTTATTTGCGATAAGTTTCTGAACAAGTGTTAAAATAACTCTTGCTTACACATGTTTATTCATTTTAATTTCTTTTGAACGAATTTCGGAAAAAATGTCAATAAAGGTGAAATCAATCCCCCTTGTATTCCCCTTCACCAAAAAACTGAATTGAAATAAAGAGTACCCTGGTAACCCTGTTATCACATTAACAGTTCGATTCTTCAGGACACAAAGAAATTTATCCATATCTTGACAACACAAGCCTTCTTCACAAACATTTATCACGCAATCAGCTTCGGAAACTGTTGTGGGTTTGACCCAATACGTCCCGCCACCACTCTGACTAGTGTTACCATTAATGTAACCTGTAATCCAAATAGTATCACCAGGAATAGAAGGGAAAGGAAAACAGAAACCCGTAACGGTCATCAAGGAACGCAGAAAAAATTCAAATATTGCTTTACTGTTGTATTTGATTGTCATTTTATTCTTTAAAAAGACGCCTACCTGGGTTGGCTTGCGCATTTGACTTATGTATTTCTTTGTTAAAAATCAGGATAACGTGATTTTATTCATTTCATTGGCTTTTCAGCTTTCGCCTCGTGCTCGGCTCATTTATAAAGTTTTTCGACATCTTCATGAAAATACTTTTCTGTGGCAAAAGAACATAACCCCACCATTTTAATTTGAAAAACAAACCCAGGCGGCTCTTTTCCCGTCGCAGATTGATTTCAGTCAATGCGATGAAGACTCCGCAAATGTGTTTCATTTCAAATTGTTTTCCGGTTGAAAAGATCTATTCCATTAGAAGTTCATTCCTCTCGAGCATCGTTTGAGCCACATTCCTTCCACAAGTCGCACAGTTTATCTCTTTTGAATCTTTCAACAGTACAGTCAACTCATTTGACAGTACAATAGTGAAAATCTCTTGGCAGTTGTGCCAAATCGATTGTTTTTCTTGGGAATCATGACTTGGGGCCTAAAGCGTGCGACACAGACGTCGGGTGTTAACATAGGAATTGTTTGCAAAAAAGTAGGTGTGGCTACCTTAAACGTGACGCACGAACAGCTCAAGATAAAAATTTCGCGTTGAATTGTTGGATTTTTCCCCGTTTCGATTGTCACAAGAATGACAGGCGGTTAGTTGACGCTATGTGTGTGTACTCTCAGAACAAGATGTGTTTATTTTTTTTAAAACGCAAGTGTAATCCAATTTCAAAAGAAAAACCTACATACTCAGGAAAACAGAACTCTGTGACCCAGATTTTTTTGACATGGTCCCGTTGGAACTAATCTCTTTGATTTACATAAACTGTCGAAAGAAGCAACAGCCAAGTACTTGCAGATGAGCTGAACATATTGGTTTGTCTTAACTTTTAAGCTTGTCAACCCTGATTTCACATGACCTAGATGTTGTTTACCGTTTAAAAATATCTGCCTTCTTGTTTATCTCTTATTTAAAAGAAAAACATGTTTTCTCTTTCAATTTTAGCATCAACATGAGTGAAGTAAAGAGTTTGATGACAACATTCCTCATCCTGGCCGCTTTGCTGATATTCCTTTGGACTATTTACGCAACATTCAACTAAATATATACTTCATGCAAACAAATTTATATATTTTTTTACATAGCTCTTAGGATAAGGATAGAATGTGAGTATTGTTTGGTTTTGTCAGCATTTCTGGATCTGGAATCCTTATTTCTTTTTCTACGATATTTATTTTATTAAATTAAATTTATATATCCAGCAGTAAGAAAACGTTTCTTAAAATAATTTGCAACACAAATTGAATTCACAAAGACAGAGAAAATCTATGAAATATCAGGTTGTCCTGAAATACTTCATGACGAGACTCGGCATTTTATCAAGAACCTTTTCTTTCTCTCATAGTCAACATCAAATCCATAATAATGGGTCACATTGCTTAATTGTTTAGTTTTTGTTTGCTTTTGACGGTGCAGTAGGGGCCTTAAATAATTAGAGTTAATTTGCACTCGCTTCTAGTAAACTTTCTTTTCCATTTGCGTACATAGTCCCAACCACAGATTCCTCTGGCCATGTACAGACCATAACTAGCCATATCCCTTGAAATTTCAACGAAGACAAAGCGATATATAGAGTTGATCCACGCACCAATATTCAACTGACACCACTACGAGTGTTGCCTCCTATATTTCGGGATAAGAGCACAAAAACTAATATTAGTAATCGAAAATAGCTTTTTGGTTTTTCAAAATATTCCCCATTAAGATCTATACACTTTTGCATTCGTTTGAACCAATTGTCGAAGCACTTTTGCCACTCTAATTGAGGTATCTCCAAAACATGCATTCTGAACGCATCAACCGCTTCTCCAGGTGTCGAAAAACGTTGACCTCTCATCTTATTTTTTACTTACGGGAATAAAAAGAAGTTATTCGGTGCCAAGTCAAGACTATACAGCGGCTGACTCACCAAATCGATGTTTTAAGTGCTCAAAAATGCAGTCGTTTGAACCGATGTGTGAGAGCTCGCATTGTCTTGGTGAATAGTGATCCGTCTTTGGCTGTTATCATATTTTTCCTGATTTTTTGGAAGACAACTGGCAACCAAATGGTTGTGTACCACTCAGAATTGACTCTTCTGCGTTGTTCTAGTGGTACGGTTGCGACATGTGCAGTTTTTCCGAAAAAACAGGCGACCATTTGCTTGGAAGTGCTTCGTGAGCGAGCAACTTTTGTTGGATTTGGTTCAATTTGAAGCATCCATACAGTCGACTGAAGTTTACTTTAGGGCTCATACGCGTAAATCCACGATTCACCACCTGTCACGATGTCATAGACGTGTTTCTAAGCACCGCGATCGTATTTTTGGAGCATTTCTTTCGACTAATCGACACGAGCCTTTTTTTTGAGCCATTGACAAGTTGTGTGGAATGCAACGTGGACAAATTTTATTGACGGTCAACTGTTCATGCAATATTGAATGTATGCTGTTTCCACTAATGCCTAAGGTTGTCTCAGTCTCACGATAGATCACATGACGATCTTGCAATATCAGTTGACGCACAGCATCAATGGTTTCCGGAACAACAACTGATTTTGGACGGCCTTTACGAAATTCGATTTGGAGTGAACTACGACCTCGGTTGAATTCACCATACCATCGATAAACACTGGTCCTTGATTTAGCTTCATCGCCAAAAATTGAATTAAGTGCATCGATGCACTGCTGTTCAGTTAATCCACGTCGTAAGTTATAAAAAAATAATCGCACGAAAATTTTTTAAAATTTGATTCCATTTTTTGGGCGAGATGAATCTTTTAAGTTACAGTAAACAACACAAAAACACAAATGTGGCCGCTGTGGCGTAGTGGGTAGAGTGCGACACTCATACGCCGAAGGTCGTACAACACTCAAGGAGTAATAACTGTCTAAAAAAGCTTCTCAAACTTCGCCGTTCGGAGTCGGCAAAAACTGTAGGTCCCTTCTACTCGTGAGAGAAAAGTAGCGCGCACAACACGAGTAGTTGATGAGCAAGCTAGGCCCTGGTCCCCCTTTGGACTGTAACACCAACAATTATTATTATTAATTATTAGCACTATTTAAGTGTGTCAGCAGCTTGAAAGAAGTGGTGCTGTGTAAACTTCGAGGTATTCAATTCGTATGCGAGTGTTGAACATAACATAATACCATAATTATATGCTCCTTCACTACCCTGTGCTGCTTAAGGAAAGACGCCTGTCTCAAACGACTTATTCGCCTTTTGGACGCACTCTTAAACAGTATCCACACAAAAGACTTTATTGGAGCTACCACTAAAATAAAGAGAATATTGATACTTACGGCCCAGGCAAATATGTGCGGTCTTGATATGTCATGGAATTCCATGAGATGTGGAAAAAATATTAAGTTTGCGTTGAAACACAATAATTTCAAGGCAAATATAAAATATGGCAGAGGGTTTATTTTCTTTATTTTACCTCAATGTAATTTTTTGAATATCTTTCCGTTAAACAGTTTCATTATAGGGAAGACCCTGCCTGTTATTTATGTTGTTTTCCATAAAACTGAAAACAGATTAATTTTGTTGGAAATTACTATCGCTCCCTTCAAAGTGCTTCGCATTGTCAGGAACTCACATGTTTGATCCTCAATTTTTGGATGTCAGATCGAAAAAGTAACTGAGTGCCCATCTAATGAATTTTATTTCTGTTCAAAATTTGTTTTCGTTTGTCACCGACACACATTTCCAACATGCTTGAACCACTAAACAAACGAATTAAATTTTTGGTTTAATAATAATTGTTGGAGCGGCAGTCCACAGGGGGATCAGGGCCTAGCTTGCTCATCAACTACTTGTATTGTGCGCGCTACTGTTCTCTCACTAGTAGAAGGGACCTACAGTTTTTGCCCGACTCCGATCGGCGAAGTTTGAGAAGCTTTCTTAGACAGTTATTACTCCTTGAGTGTTGTCAGTAGCTCGAAAGGGGTGATGCCATAAAAAATTCGAGGTGTTCAACCGGGAATCGAGCCTAGACCCTTCGGCGTGTGAGCGTTTCACTCTACCCACTACGCAACGGCGGTGCTAAATAATTTGATTGAAAGATACGAAATAATTTTTGCATATGAACCTTACCTTATTTGAACAAAACAAGATTGCCGTTATTCCAAATTTACCAGGTATACCAGTATGAAGTGAGTGTCAAGATACAAATGTCTCGATAGAGAACATTTGTTGTGAACGAGCCCTTATTTTTTTTGTTTGTTTGTTTGCTATAGCATCTGTGGAAAAAAATTTAGTCATTGAACAGATAACATCATATTTTTTCATCGTGTCAAAAATGTAAAATTTTGTACCAGAAAGTGATGGTTTGCGGAAAGCATTAATTTTTTGTTTCATTTGAAGAAAAGTGCTGCAGATTCGTATCGAATGCTTGTTGAGGCATGCTCTATCAGAAGCAACATACAAAAGATGGTTTCAACGGTTCAGAAATAATCATTTTGAAGTGAGAAATGAAGAACGTGCAAGACCACCAAAAAAGTTTGAAGACACCGAATTGCAAACGATATGGATGGAGATGACACTTTGAGTCAAAAGCAAATGGCAGCAATGTTAAATGTTGCACAACAAACAATTTCTGACCATTTAAGAGCTATGGGAAAGATCCAAAAGGGGGGACAAATGGGTGCCACTTGAATTGAATGAAAGACAGATGGAAAACCAAAAGAACACTTGTGAAATTTTGCTTCAAAGACACGAAAGAAAATCGTGTTGCATCGGATTGTTACTGGCGATGAAAAATGGATTTATTTTAAGAATCCTAAATGGAAAAAATCGTGGGTTAATCTGGGACAACCATCAACATCGGCTGCAAAACTAGATTGATTCGGCAAGAAGACAATGCTGTGTGTTTGATGGGACCAGAAAGATGTGCTGTACCACGAGCTCCTAAAACCTGGTGAAACCGTTAATACTGATCACTACCGACAACAAATGATCAATTTGAACCACGCATTTATCTAGAAACGACCAGAATGGGCCAGAAGACACGGCAATGTAATTTTGCTTCATGACAATGCACCTGCACACAAAGCAAAACCGGTTCAGGACACAATCAAAACACTTGGCTGGGAGCAGTTACCCCACCCGCCGTATTCACCAGACTTGGCTCCTTCGACGGTTTTCATCGACGGGACACGCATTGGCTGAGCAGCACTTTGATTCCTACGAGGAGGTTTAGGTGTCTGATTGGTTTGCTTTAAAAGATGAACAATTTTATTGGCGTGGTATTCACAAATTGCCAGAAAGGTGATCAAAATGTGTAGAAAACAGTGGCCAATACTTTGAATAAAATGTTTTTACTTTCCCATTAATAATTAGTGCTTTATTTAAAAAAATTATCGGTGTACCTGGTACATAAACGAATTTTGTTTTGCTCAATTTTAGCTGATGTTTACTTCAGAAAATGTGGTCGCCGTGGCGTAGTGGGTAGAGTGCGACGCTCACACGCCGAAGGGTCTAGGTTCGACTCCCAGTTCAACACCAATTTTTCTAATATTTCACGGCACCACCTCTTTCGAGCTGCTGACGACACTCAAAGAGTAATAACTGTCTAAGAAAGCTTCTAAAACTTCGCCGTTCGGAGTCGGCAAAAAACTGTAGGTCCCTTCTACTCGTGAGAGAACAGTAGCGCGCACAACACGAGTAGTTGTTTAGCAAGCTAGGCCCTGGTCCCCCTTTGGACTGTAGCGCCAACAATTATTATTATTATTATTATTACTTCAGAAAATAAAATGTTCGTATTTGGAGTGATAATTTGGATTGCATAACGAGAAAATAAAATTTCGAAAAAGTAATGTAATTTAAAAACATCATCTTTGTTTCGCTCAATTTAGTTCAGCCTCCAATCCCTCATCTTAAACTTTTTAGGCTGGTCAAGATCCATTTTGTCTTCTCCCTTAAAATCATCAATTTCGAAGCATCGTCTCAATACAGTGAGTTTAGAGTAGTTTACTCTTTCCATTATTTATGGGTTGGAGTAGTTTCACCCTAAACATCTTTAAGCATTGTTATGATGTTATGATGATGTTAAACTGTTGATGTTGATGTTAAGCTGCATTTTTTTCTTAATTAGAAAAGAAAATCAAAACTTTTTCGCAAATGCCTTTTTTAAAGGGGCAAAAACCAACACCTGTTCCTTAAACAGACTCTGATGCTCATTCTTGTAAGCTTGCACAGCTTACAGGTAGCGCAATCTCTTGAAAAGTGATCGAATTGGTAACCTAATTCCTAAGGGATTTTCCAAAATTCACCATAATTTTTTTTTTATTGACGTTAAAATCAAGCGGACAGGCAAAGACAGTTTCAATTATTTTTAATGAGAATTCGAATAAAAAGAACAATCAGTGTGAAGTAGAACAAAATTATGACTTTGTGTCTTAAAACTTTAACCCTTGGTATCGACCCATGTTCGTGTGATACAGACAATAGACAAACGCAAGTTTGAAAAGAGATATAATTCTCCACCTGCTTCCGTTGCATACATTGGTTGCATAGCATCCATGAAAGAACACAAAATATGCAAAATATGCTATGCGACTCATTCAAACCAACAATCAATTTCAACTCACACAGTGAGCTACAGAATTTAATTACTTGTACTGGTGCAAATACCTCTTGAAACCATGAAATCTTTGCTTCTTTGAATGTTGTTCACTTTTGAACAACGATGAATGGAAAAGAGAAAACACAAGATAAAAAGCAAACCTCTTCCTCTTGGCTAATCAAATAAGAATCCCGAAGTCTTATTCAAAGGTATCATTCTCACCGACCTTCAAGCCTTCTTCGATCACTGCTAATCATCAGTATTCCCGTAAAAACTAAATAACGAAATAAATAAAAAAAATTCTCAAAAACTGATCGTTGGCATTTCAATAACATATTCATACCGAGGATCAGCTAATTTATTGGAGCACATATTTCATCTTAGAGGAAGCACAATTGTACTCTGAAGTTGGCATTAATATATTTTAATAAATTCATGCAGCACTTCATATTTTTAGTAGAGAAGCGAAGAAGAAAGAATCCACCACGCCAGCCGTTGATCAATCGATCTCTTGGCTATTTTTATCCTGGAGCACCCCGAATTTTTTCATCGATGGCTGCTGTCGTCCACTTTTCTCCAACAACAAACTTGCAAGGCTCATAAAGAATAGGGACAGATTGTTTGAGGTCAAAACGAACAGCAAAACCACGTTCCAAATAGAAGATCCAAAAAAATATGACTTTTTTCCCACTGCTCCTCCCCCACAAAAAAGGAAAGCAAAAAACGGAGAGACTTGAAATAAAATAAAAGATCTGCATGGAAAATTCATCCAAAATTAAATTCCGAAAATCCATCAGCACTGGGTGGAGGGGAGTACAGCAGGGTGGGTGGACTACTGGCCGGACGAGGGCAGTGGAAATCAGCTTGATATTGGGAAGAAATTCGTGGAGAAATCTGTGGAACAACGTCCCAGTTATTTGCAAGCGTTCGGTTAGAACACAGTACACATCTCCGAGCGGAAAAGCAAACAATTTGTCACGAGAAAGTGAAACGCCGCAAAAAGAGTGACCCGCGACCGACCACTTAGTTCAAAACTCAGTTCTCAAGCAGTGTCAGTGTCTACCGTTGTTTTCGCGCAAAAACCAAATCAAACAAAACCGCCGCCACCATGAATGAAATGAGAAGTCTGATGACCACCTTCATCATCCTCGTCTTCCTGTTGGGATTACTTTACGCCTTCTACATATCATTAGCTTAGATTTAAATTTTTGTTCTCCTTTCGGTTCACTTTTCCTTTTTCGGTTTTTTTTTCGTTCAACTTAAATTTATGTTTATGAGTTAACAAACAAAATGCAATTTAATTTTAACGAATATACAAATATTCCATCATAACTTATTACGTATTAGTAAGAAGGATGTAGTTTAAATCATAAAATCTCGAAAAAACAAAAATAATCCTTATCATCTCATAAAAACAAAAACAAAACAAAAAAAAACAAAGGTGAGTGACGGGACGTCAACAAAGAACAAAAATGAATGATTTTCCTAAGTAACAATTTGAAGGCATTTGTTGGAGCGCTCGTCTGTGCTAAAGTGCCAAGTGAATGCGCCTGACAGCGGAAGAGATATTCGTCCGTACGCACAACGCTTAAAGACTTTCGTTTAAAAATAAAAGCGATTACTAATGATGCGGCGCACGTAGGGAAGTCAAGCCATTTGGTGGTTGAGCAGAAAAATACACGCCTCTGAAATGTATACAGTTTTGCAGACGGATAGGTATCGTTTTGTTGTATTTTTGGAATGACTGAAGCACTCCATCGAATTAGAAAAATCGGTTTCTGCTCACTGCGAAATTGCGTAGTTCCTTAAAATGCGATATCGAACATGTCAGGGGCTGAGTTTCACCCTTTTCTCTATTTTTCTATTTTTATACTTAAGTGCCCTTCCATATGGCTGTCAATAGCTCGCCCAAACACCTCCGCAGGTGTACGTATTTGTGATGGAAAACACAAATAATTGCGGAACCTTCATGAGATCTGTGCTATTTTAAGGAGGCAGCAAATATTTAGAGTGGGGGCACCTTCAAGGTCATCTGCGAATGTTTAGCAGACGTCTATGTATCACATCCTGAGGAGATTCGCTGTAAACTCCTGAAATATTTATGGGCTTCAAGAATGTCTTTCCTGTGCAAATAACACTGCGCTGTCGACATCCTTCTTTTTTCGAAATTTCAACTCGTGGAATGGAGTTTTAGGTTTCACACCGACATTCGGATTAACCGCTGACGGACAGAGTTTTTTTCTTGTAATCTTAATAATTAATGCGTTTGCTCAATCAAATAAAATAAAAATAAAACTATAAGGCCATTCAATCGAAAAAGGGATGTTACAAATAGTCACCATTAAAGCGTGACTCGATTATACCCGTACACGTTGCGTGCTTAGGCATCATTTGAACTCAAACTTCGGAACATCTGTTTTTTTTTTCAAGTCAATCAGAGTTTGATTATATCTTTTAATCTAAGCATAATTTATTTTAGTTACTTTCTTTTAGCTAAATTTTTTTAGTGGCCGCCGTAGCGTAGTGGGTAGAGTGCGACGTTCATACGCCGAAGGGTCTAGGTTCGATTCCCGGCTGAACACCTCGAATTTTTCACGGCACTACCTCTTTTGAACTGCTGACAACACTCAAAGAGTAATAACTGTCTAAGAAAGCTTCTCGAATTTCGCCGTTCGGAGTCGGCAAGAAACTGTAGGTCCCTTCTACTCGTGAGAGAACAGTAGCGCGCACAACACGAGTAGTTGATGAGCAAGCTAGGCCCTGGTCCTCTTTTGGACTGTTGCGCCAACAATTATTATTATTATTATGGACAACACGAGAGTACGACACTCACACGTCGAAGCTCCAGGTTCGTTTCGCTGCTGAACACCTCCAATTTTTCGCATCACCACATCTTTCGAGCTGCTGATAACACTCAAGGGGTATTAACTGTCTAAGAAAGAGCTTCTCAAACTTCGCCGTTCAGAGTCGGTAAAAAACTGTAGCTCCCTTGATGAGCAAGCTAGGCCCTGGTCCCCTGTGGACTGTCGCGCCATCCAATTATGATTAGACTTTGATCCTTTGGAGATAGTGGCGCAACATACCTTATTTTTATTTATCAAAACTTTGTTTTAAAATTCAAACAAAGAAAGAGCATTGCAGTGCTTTGATAAAAATTCAGGCCCTGAAGTGAATTAGCTTCCTTCTTTTTTCCCTTTAAGAATTCACCCTCAAGACACGTCTCGCTCGAATTGCCGTTCAGTTTAGTCTCACACCTCTTTTAGAACGTGAATATAAGTTTGGGACTAATTTTAATTGAATTAGGCATTTGTTTAATGCGCATCATATGCTGTATATCAAACCTTTTTCTCTGTACCTTCGGATCATACTCTGTCGTAGGTCTCTACGCTAAGATGCACATCCTTTGAAAAAAAAAATATTTAAATAATGATCCGTCGGATTCATTATTTATTATTTAAACATTAAAAGGAAGTGAAGCGACGCCTGTAGAGAAGGTGAAAACATTTCGGAGCACTCTCTCTGTCAGTGTCCCGCCTTGGGGTCGTGTCAGGTGGCGGCTGATACGACCTCTGATGTGGTGGGAACTGAAAACCCAAGTTCTAAATCACAGAAACGTCTCCTGGTCTTTCTTTGGAAAACCAAGAAAACACATTAAATGAAGGTTATTGCCTGGTAGTACAATGGACCAATATTTGAGTCTAAGCTCTCCAGTGCTCAAAACAAAAAAAAGGAAATCAAACGAAAACAATTTAAACTTGAATCGGCTTATAAGAATCTCAACCATAAACCAACTATATCGTAAAGAAGAAGAAGCCCTTGGAATCATCGTCTTTCGCTTTTGTTGGGGTAATTCTGCATAAAAACCTTGTTTTTGAAGAACTTTTGCCTTTAGAAAACTTCGTCTTTTACCACAAAACTTCTTGCTGAAGTCTGTTTCTAAAGAAGAATTGTCGTTACGTATACAGCAGCTTGTCGTTGACTCTTCTAATTTTACAGCAGCTAGTGGTTTGTAAAGGAAGCTTACATTGCGTATATAGATTCAAACATCATTGTCCGCAATCCGTTTACAGAGCATTCCATTTGTTTATTGCGACCACACTTTAATTAAATATTAACAAAACATTCCAATGGGTAGCACTTGGTCGTAGAATAAGCACAATTGTTGCGTAAACTAACACAATACTGGGCACCTTCAAATTTACTTCAATCGGCAGTTTCCCGATTTACACACCACTCAACCAGAAGGTTCTGGCATTTTGCTAAATTCGACAAAATTGTGGGTTCCAGCAACTTTTGCAAGCATCAGCAGTCAGACTAAATGAGATAGTATCAAGACTAGGTAACATATTAAATAATTGTGAGCCGCCGTTCTTAGTTGATAAAGTGTGACACTCAGACGCCGAAGGTCCAGGTTCGTTTTCCAGCTGAACTTCTCGAATTTTTCACGGCACGACCGCTTTCGAGTTAATAATAATAATAATTGTTGGCGCTTCAGTCCAAAAGGGGACCAGGGCCTAGCTTTCTCATCAATTACTCGTGTTGTGCGCGCTACTGTTATCTCACGAGTAGAAGGGACCTACAGGTTTTTGCCGACTCCGAACGGCGAAATTTGAGAAGCTTTCTTATACAGTTATTACTCTTTGAGTGTTGTCAGCAGCTCGAAAGAGGTGATGCCGTGAAAAACTCGAATTGGTGTTCAGCTGGGAGTCGAACCTAGACCCTTCGGCGTGTGACTGTCGCAGTCTAACCACTACGCCTCGGCGACCACAAGACTAGGTAACACTAACAAAAAAATTAATATTAGTGAAAAGTGCTCAAAGGAGAAAGAAATATTTATAATTAACCTTTTCTTTCCACAAACCAGTCGCAAGAGCATCTATCTTCAAAGGTTTAAGAAATTGTTTCCCTTAAATACCGTCAGTGCAACTGGAAGCATCCAATCTGAAGCGTCTTGGTTTACCAAACAATTTTCAAACACTTTCACCATCAATTGATTTTACTGAGTAACCCCTCACACTTACAGTGTAAATGAAATCAAGAAAACCAAATATACCGGCAAGTCACTGTTACACTGCCCCCAATCAGCTACTTCATTTCAGCGGCTAGCTGTTGTCCCAAAACAAGACAAGACTTAGAAAATTAGACATTAAGTCCCCAAAATAGAGATTGGTGGCCAACAGAAGCTCCCTGTCTAGCAAAATCTTGGCTGACTTGAGAAAACAATTTTAATGAAAATAACCATAAAATGTGTCTCTTTAAATTGAAAGAAATTTTTATGAATTTTTAATGGAACATTTAATCTTCACCTGTCAGTGCAACATTGGCAACAACTGTGCTCCCTGCAATATGCTTAAGTAATTCTTTGCAATGTCACACAAATTGAGGCCTCAGGTGGCTTCTAGCCCACACGCAAGACACCCACTATAGACCACCATCTCTCATCAACTTACCGCCCATATTCAAGCAGACACTCCGACAAGGTCACATGTGCGTCTCTGCCGTTAGGTAATCATATTAAATAATTGATGATCCAAAGCGAAAAAAACAACACACATAATTCCCAGTCCCAGCCGCAGATTTATTCAATTCCCAAAACATCCTCGATTCGAAATTATTACACGATCGTATATTTCAGTCCAGCTGCGTGAGATATGCGCGATCCCATCCGAACATCTCTAGCTATACAGCTCGATGTTATTTTTGAAAGAGAACCAACACAAAAAAGAACGATTTCATTTTTTATAAATGATTATAAATGATTATTCGAGGACGGTTTGTGGCTCTCCTGCAAATACATTTGAACGTTTTTTATTGCTTGATATAAAAATAATCATATTTCCGTTGGTATCCCCGGATTTTTGCTTTGTTCTTGAGGTTATCAAAATTAGCGTCTGACAAAAAACATCAAGTCATTAAGGATGTCTGCGAATGGGCTCAAATGTAGATGGACTGCGCTCGTTTTTTTGCAACACTTAGAAGATTTTGAATTCTTTTCAATGTCATTTTATGTGAGGTTTTTGTGAAGAAAATTAAAAATTTTGCAAAATGTTCATAATTTAATATTTAGCGTGAGGAAAACGATTGGATGAGCCTTTGACGATGAAATTTATTGCTCATGAATGTGATCATGGCTATCATCGGTTTTAACAGCTACCCTGGGGAATATTTGTTTTTCTTGAAAGTACTTTTTTTTGTTGGAGGTTGGGATAAACTACTCTGGAGCGCTCACTTGAAAGTACTTAGAAGGTGGTTTTTCTTATTTGTATATTTGTTGTGTTCTTCTTATTTGACGTAAATATTTCAATATTTCAACTAGACCAGGAGAGCTGACAACTTTTTGTATGTGCTTCTTAATATGTTCGCTTCAAATTGTTTCTTCTTCTTCTTCGACTTCCTCTTCTTCTTCTTCAACTTCTTCCTCTTCTTCTTCTTCTTCTTCTTCTTCTTCTTCTTCTTCTTCTTCTTCATCTTCTACTTCGTCTTCTTCTTATTCTTCGACTTCTTCTCCTTCTTCTTCAACTTCTTCTTCTTCATCTTCTTCTTATTCTTCGACTTCTTCTTCTTCTTCTTCTTCTTCTTCTTATTCTTCGACTTCTTCCTCTTCTTCTTCTTCTTCTTCTTCTTCTTCTTATGGCGCTACATTCCGTGGTGGACCTGGTCCTCAACAAACATGCCACTCTAGCCAGAACGGTCTTTCGCTAACTGCCTCCAATTGCGCACTTCAAGTTGGTTGAGGTCCTTCTCCACTTGTGTGCGCCATCATAGCCTAGGAAACTTCAAATTGTTTGCAATCTTCAATTTGTAAGCAATTGGACTTTGTATCCATTGTACGCGAGGACATGTGCCTCCCATGTCTCAAGTAACTTCTTTCTTAATTCTTGAAAATATCAATGTCAGCAAATCATTGGACTTAAACGAAATCAAAAACGAAACATTCCAGCCTGTCTGTTTCTTTTATTTTCTCACGTTTCAAGTCTGCAGTGATTTCCGAAATCCATCACTGAGTTTCAAATACAAATAATGAATATTTTCACACAATGGCGCCCAACGCAGGATCTTCTTTTCTACTCTTCTGCGGCGGAAAGTGTGTGAAAATCTTGACTTCAATTGTTGGCACCGTATTTGAGGAAGCCTGTTACCAGAGAATCAACAATCAGAGACTACATATATGCGTTGTTAACTTAGGAACTGATGTCGTGGTAAAAATAATGTTCGACAGACTTCGGTGGGCAAAACAACTGGCTCGCGTGGGCGAAAAGTAATCGATCCAGAAAGTCCTTTGGCGGCCATTTTATGGTAGACAATATCGTGTGGCCGTCGTGGCGTAGTGGATAAAGTGTGACGCTCAAAAGCCGAAGATTTAGGTTCGATTCCCGGTTCAACATTTCGAATTTATTCATGGCTCCACCTCTTTTGGGCTGCTGACAACAGCCCACGCTACCTGAATGAAGGAAGAGATCTTGGCGAAGATCAAGACCTGACAACAATTGTCGATCAAGACCGGACATTGTTGACGATGACGATGATAGTTAGGAGAACAATTCAAATGAAAGAACTTGTTTGGCTTCATTATAAGAATAAATTGGTCTCCAAACAAAGAAATATTTCCAAGCCCAACAATTCTTTGTTTCCAAGAAAGATCACTGTTTTGGTGTAGGAACCTCACTTCATTTTAAATTGTTAACTTTTTGAAATGTTCACTCTCACATTCAAGCCCAGAATGTGGTACTCTGGATGACCGCAAGGGACCATATCAAAACATTAACAAAGTCAACTGCGAAGGACAACATTTGCAAACATAGCACATTTGTATTCCCTCTAAATTTACAGGAACCTAATAAGGCAAAATACAAAAAAAATTGGAGTACGATTCCATACGTCATAATCATCCACTTCTCCATGACGTCTTTTAATGGCACAACTGAGTGAACAAATTCTGCCTAATTTAATATCAAAATTGGCCAGAAGTCCTCTACAGTCAAACTAAGTTTGGGTGTGACGAACTCATCTTGCACAATACTCAATATCCACTGTAGATATGGTTTCCACACCGTGTAGTAAACATTTTTGGGCATCATTGTTTGCTGTCCATACTGTGTCCATACTTCTCCTCTTGATCTGTTCTTTTGCTTTCGGGAACACTGATTTCCTTCATGGCTGTGCAACCGTCGACTTCATCAAAATTTCCCTTCGCTTCTGAATTTAAAAAAAAACACGTCTCTTGACCACCAAACCTGCCCAAATCAATCGAAATCAACAATTGTTTCCTCAATCGTGCCAACGGTTGTGTTTATTTTTCTTCCCGAAAACATGACGAGACAACTGCAACCAGACAAGAAAAACATAATTTCTACATCAAATCTCTTTTCGATCACCATGCAGCTCATTGAGGGACAGCTGCTTGCGGTGAGCTCTGTACTGTGTGCTGTGTGCATCTAATTGATTTCGTTTGATGCCAAGCAACGTTCGGCAGCTTGAATGGCTGAGCGAATTTCTCATATTATATCTAACAATGTGGAATTCCAATAAACGTCCACCATCAAGAAGCATTAGCACAACTATATGGGCCACCGCTGAGTTGTTAGTAAATAAAAGCCATCCAAGGTTCTACTTAGTCGCTGCGCAAGTAAATTCATTCGTTCCATGAATGCAATTAGTCAAGTAGATTCAATTTGCGAGCGAGTTCCTCCCCCCAACAGCCTTCGAATCGTTCGATCCACGTCAAAATAGAACGCAGGCCGGCAACCAGGCAATTTAAATTCATCTTGAAATAAACTTTTATCTCTGCTCTTGTGTCTTTCAGGTGACGTAAGTGCGGATGTGGCGCCATGCAGAGGGGAGCGGAAATGCAGTCTCATCGCCCAAAATAATTCAGATTGTTCTGAATTAAATTTGAAAGCGCCGACAGCAGGACCAGCTGGTAATTGGTAATTGACTTGTGAATTCCCGTCCCATGGACGCGTGCGATTAATTCTGTCATGTTCTGCATTTTTCAGCTCTCTGGTTGTTTCGTGTGCCCCTTGATTCAGCCGGCACGAATCCCAGCACTGGCCAACTTGCATCCCGACGTCACCGCAAATATAAACACCATCTGCTGTATTGATATTTAAATTGTTTATTTTTTGTTTCCTCCTTGTTTCCTTTGGATACAATGTTCATCTTTTGTTGTTACGTAGTTGAATTGTTTAAAGAGAGGTGCACCTGCTAGGTTTTATTTCCGTTTTTGTATTGTTCTTAACTCTCTGTCGATCACTTCCCGGGGGTGATGGATGGAATTGTCTTGGAATTGTAATTTATTTATTTATTTTTTTCTTTTCTGATTGACTTACGAATATTTACATGTTTATAAGCTGATAAAACCATTCTCTTCATTATGTAAGAAATAAAAATAAAAACGAAATACAATTGCGGTTTGTTTTAATGGAGGCAGAATGGAATTGACGATGAATTTCCGTAAAGTGAAAAAACAACACAAGTCACTATTCTGCATTTCTGTGCGGGATCTAGGCCTCAATGGATAGACCTCTTCAGCCAGCAGGATCCCTCGCCAGTTGCATCCAATTGCGCATTGCAAAGAGGTTCTTTTCAACTTTAGTGTCCCATCTCAGCCTAGGCCGACCTAAAATGTGTTGTTCCAATATGTCGGAATTAACGACTTTTCGGCACGGAACCGTGGTGTCCATACGCTCTACATGGCCTAGCATCTTAAGCGGAAGACGCTTAACCAGGCGGATGCCGTTGTACAGCCTATAAAGTCCATCGTTTAACATCCTCCTCCAAGTGTTACCAACGTAAACGGTGCCAGAATTGACACGGAGAAATTTTTGCTTGAAAAGACAAAGGGCTTACTCATCCGATTTTAGTAACATCCAAGTTTCCACACCCCAAAGCAGGACTGGGGTGATCAAGCTGTTATGTAAAACAAGCTTAGGCTTTCGAGAGATAGGTCTATTAACAAATTACTCAAAAAGTCACGGGACTGACATATAGAGGGCGCCACTGACAAAGAAGCTGTGGCAGACAACCACACCAACGGTCTGGCCAACCAGTGCAGCTGAGCATACTGAACGGTCTAAGCAACGGCACATTCAGCAGCACATCGCAGTACGTGAACTAACCCAACGGCACATAACCCACGCGAGGATATCCTTCCACGCAAAATAACATCTGCGATCGCGGTCCGTACGTCATTGGGTAAACAACCCAACGAACCCAACGGTGCCCGCGACGCACAAGAGGATATCCTTCGCATCCCACCAACGCCGAGGGATGCAACGTGGGCATGTGCCTACGGAGCAATAAAAGGAATGGGTTGGGTCACACGAAAGACACTCGCAATTAGAAAGTCACACGGATCATACTTACATAGAAATCGCCGACGATAACTTATCTAAATAAAATATTGTATACCTAAATCGACTCCTCGCCTTTTAATTAACTCCAAGTAGGACATACTTGTGGCAACGAGCTACACATGTTCAGTGTGCACCAGCGTCTGTTTTAGACAAAAGCAATGTTTTTGTCTCTTTAAAAATATGCAAATTTGTCTACATTGTTTTTAGGAAGTACGAGTACAAACATTCAAATGATACCTGTCTGACTGTTTGTGATTTTTAAAACAATGGAAAAAAACAGAATTTCGTGTGTTGATTAAACACTGCTTTCTGATGGGATAAAATACCGTGTCATGGCTTCAAATTTGAATCCGCTCCATCAAAACAACTATTCGTCGGTGGTATGTTAAGTTTAAACACACCAACACCAACTATGCTGAGCGCAAAAACAAAGTTTTGTGTGTAATTTTTGGCCCTGTTTGCGATGATCGTATCTGGAGGAGAAGATTTAGCGACGAATTCTATGGACTGTACATCGACATGCGCCTGATCAAGCGTCTTCGGATACAACGCTTAAGATGGCTAGGCCATGTAGAGCGTATGTACACCATTGCTCCGGCCCGAAAAGTTTTCGAATCAGAGCCATTGGGACAACGCAACAGAGAACGGCCTAGTATAAGGTTGCGCACACAAGTGGAGAAGGACTTCAACCAACTTGGAGTGCGCAACTGGAGGCAGCTGGCGAAAAATCGTGCTGGCTGGAGAGGCATGTTGGTTGAGGCCCAGGTCCACCACGGACTGTAGTACCACAAAAAGAAGAACTATGCTGAACGCTCAGAAATGTAATTGGGGTGGTTACTCTCGAAAACGTCAAAAAAGTACTCAAAATCATTTTGGAAAACGGCAAAGTAAAATTGCGTGAGATAGCTGACACCTTAAATATTTCAAAAGACAGTGTGTACACTTTTTTGCATGATCATTTGTCCATGAGAAAGCTGTTTTCAAAATGGATACCGCGTTTGCTCACAATGGACCAAAAACAACAACGTATCGAGGGTTCTGAGAGGTGTTTGGAGTTGTTCCGCCAGACAAAAACAAGACTTTTTTTGCGTCGGAATGCCATAATGGGTAAAACATGGATCCACCACTACATTTCAGAGTCAAATCGACAGTCAGCGGAGTGGACAGCAGCCCGTGAACCACGCCCAAGGTTTCCAAAAACACAAATGTCGGCTGGCAAAGTTATGGCATCCGTATTTTGGGATGCGCACGAATTTTTTTTCTTCGACTCTCCTTAGAAAGGCAAAAGGATCAACAACGAGTGCTACATGGCGTTATTGGTGCATATGAAGGAATAAATTTCAAAAAAACGGTCCCATATAGAAAAGAAAAAAAATCCCTTTCAACAAGACAATGCACCGTGTTCCAAGTCTTTGGCTACCATGTCCAAGTTGCACCAATTGGGCTTTAAATCGCTTCCGCACCGTATTCTCCAGATCTGACCCCCGGTGACTTCTTCCTCTTTTCAAATCTTAAAAAGATGCTCGTCGGAAAAAAATATGTCTCGAGGTGATCGCCAAAACTGAAGCCTATTTTGAGGCCAAAGATGAACCGTTCTATAAAAAAGATATCGAAATGCGGCGTTGGACTGATTTTAGGAAACTATGTTGATGAAGAAACTCGAATTTTGTATAGAAAATGTGTTTTTAACTGCTAGTCCCTGAACTTATTAAGTGAGGTATTGCTCAATTGCCTCCTGAATTCAAAAAAACTGCGATTAGCACCAATGATCCCAAAATTTGAATCAAAATTATTGCTGCCTAATCTGTCCAACACGTCGATGTCGTGTGTCCTTCTTGACGAGAGCACGTTATTCCTTTTATCGTCATTTACCATCTGGCACAATTAAGCCACTTCCACTTCAATGCTAGCAAGCGCCTCATTGACGTCTCGCTGTCCTCGTCGAATCACACCAATGTCTTCAGCGTAAGCTAGCAGTTGACTGAATTTTTGTATTGATTTGTGAGTTACGGACGAGCTTCTTAAAAATGTTGTTAAAGAAGTCACAGGACAGGACGTCGCCTTGTCTAAAACCTTTTTGCACATTGAAAGTCTCTGTGATTTCGTTGCCAACCTTGACGGATCAGTGATAGTTCTTCATCGTCATACTACACTATTTGACGAGTCCGGCAGGAATAAAAACAAACTAGGTATTGCACTGTATAGTTAATTTGTGGCCTTAAAATCGACGAAAGGGTGTTGAGTGTTGGGTCTTTTCCGAGATCTGCCGTAAAGTGAAGATCTGGTTTAATGTAGTCTTTCCTGGCCTGACACCACATCAAACACCTACTAGGTGTTCACACAAACAATCAAGAAATTGAAATTAAATTTCTGAAAAAAATTTCAGGATGCAATGCATGCAAATAAATGAACATTCGCCATGAACTACATCCTGGTCGAATTCAAATACTTTGATAGGAAAATATTAAGAAAATATTATCGGCTATTTGATTTTCTAAATTTAGATAAAATTGGCATGAGCCTTGAATTTCTCACAAGCTGGGCATGCGTTAATCGAGGATAAACATTTTTCTTGAATTCCACTAATTATTAATGGGAAAGTAAAAACATTTTATTCAAAGTATTGGCCACTGTTTTCTACACATTTTGACCACCTTTCTGGCAATTTGTGAATACCACGCCAATAAAATTGTTCGTCTTTTAAAGCAAACCAATCAGACACCCAATTTTCGCCCTCCTCGTAGAAATCAAAGTGCTGCTTAGTCAATGCGTGTCCCGTCGATGAAAACCGTCGAAGGAGCCAAGTCTGGTGAATACGGCGGGTGGGATAACTGCTCCCAGCCAAGTGTTTTGATTGTATCCTGAACCGGTTTTGCTTTGTATGCAGGTGCATTGTCATGAAGCAAAATTACATCGCCGTGTCTTCTGGCCCATTCTGGTCGTGTCTCGATAAATGCGTGGTTCAAATTGATCATTTGTTGTCGGTAGTGATCAGTATTAACGGTTTCACCAGGTTTTAGGAGCTCGTGGTACAGCACAAATTTCTGGTCCCACCAAACACACAGCATTGTCTCCTTGCCGAATCGATCTGGTTTTGCAGTCGATGTTGATGGGTGTCCCAGATTAACCTATGATTTTTTCGGTTTAGGATTCTTAAAATAAATCCATTTTTCATCGCCAGTAACAATCCGATGAAAAACCGATTTTCTTTCTTGTCTTTGAGGCAAAATTTCACAAGTCTTTTTTCGGTTTTCCATCTGTCTTTCATTCAATTCAAGTGGCACCCATTTTCCACGCTTTTGGATCTCTCCCATAGCTTTTAAACGATAAGAAATTGTTTGTTGTGCAACATTTAACATTGCTGCCATTTGCTTTTGACTCAAAGTGTCATCTCCATCCAATATCGTTTGCGATTCGGCGTCTTTAAACTTTTTTGGTGGTCTTGCACGTTCTTCATTTCTCACATCAAAATGATTATTTCTGAACCGTTGAAATCATCTTTTGTATGTTGCTTCTGATAGAGCATGCCTCAACAAGCATTCGATGCGACTCTGTAGCACTTTTCTTCAAATGAAAACAAAAAATTTATGCTTTTCGCAAATCATCACTTTCTGGTACAAAATTCGACATTTTTAACACGATGAAAAAATATGATGTTCTCTGTACAATGACTTGATGTATGCTAAATATTTTTCACAGATGTCATAGCAAACAAACAAAAAAAAAAATAAGGGCTCGTTCACAACAAGTGTTCCCTATCGAAACATTTGTATCTTGATGCTCACTTCATACTGGTATACCTTGTATATATGTTTTCTGTTCTCTTAAACTGTCCTTCGAGTGTGAATTAATTTCGCTTAATTTCGCTTCGCACGTTGATATGTTGTATCTTCGTAGAATATTCCTTTATCTCTCTTAAATTGTAAAAAAGACACTCCTATGGGTGAAATGAAAGCAAGTTAAGAAAGGTAAGTCATCTCAAAGTGAATGTACATTATCTGCCCTCTGTACACATCTTCTTCTTGTTGTGGCGCTACAGTCAGGAGTGGCCCTGAGCCTCAACCAACATACCTCTCCAGCCAGCACGATCTTTCGCCAGCTGTCTCCAGTTCAGCACTCCAAGTTGGTTGAGGTCCTTCTCCACTTGTGTGCGCCACTTTAGTCTAGGTCGTCCTCTGTTGCGTTGTTCCATTGGCTCAGATTCGAAAACTTTTCGGGCCGGAGCAGTGATGTCCATACGCTCTACGTGGCCTCGCCATCTTAAGCGTTGTATCCGTATACGCTAACCAGGCGCATGTCGCTGTGCAGCCCATAGAGTTCGTCATTAAATCTTCTGCTCCATATGCCATCAGCGCAAACAGGACCAAAAATTGCAAGCAAAACTTTTCTCTCGAAAAGACTAAGGGCTTCCTCATCCGCCTTTGCTAACGTCCAAGTTTCCACGCCATAAAGTAGGACCGGGATGATCAGGCTTTTATATAAAGCGACCTTAGTCCTACGAAAGATTGCTTTATCACTCAACTGCCTCTTGAGCCCAAAGAAACATCGATTGGCAAGAGTGTTTTTGCGTTTGATTTCGGAACCGATGTTGTTGTCCCTGTTTACCGCGGAGCCGAAGTAGACAAAGTCCTTGACTACCTCGAAGTTTCTGTTGCCTAGTGTGACGCTCTGTCTGAGACGTCGATGTTGTGTGTTCTTCCTTGATACATCATGTACTTAATTTTGCCCTCATTTACCACCAGACCCTGTTTAGTCGCTTCCACTTCAATGCCAGCAAAGGGCTCAGTGACGGCTCGCTGTGTTCGTCCAATCACATCAATGTCATCAGTGTAAGCTAGACATTAAACTGACTTCTGGAAGATCGTGCCTATTCCCGAATTTAGCCTTGATGCGGATTGTCATGAATCGTTCGCTGACGGCTTTTTGACACTCAAGACTTTTTGCCTAAGTCGGCCTCAAACAACAAATCCGCATCCGAATAAGCGCTGCCTTCTCTCTCTATAGCAATCGCTGTAGTAGATATCGCACTTCTTCATTGTTTTTATGCCAGGTCCATTCCATTGCACTTTCTAGATGGCGGTAATATCTGCTTTGCAGCAGTCAAGGTCCTCCGCAAGTGGTTCGGCCGCACGTGGTCTGCTAAATGACCTCACATTCCACGTGCAGAACCGAAAATCATTGTCAACAGTTGGTCCTACATTATCCGAGAAATTTTGGCGTTTCTAAACTATATTATTTTCTACGTGGCGAGGAAGTTAACCTCACGCACAACCCACAGACTGGTAGGCCAGGCCCATGATTTAAACCCTCGGGCAGAGGGGCTCGGTGCATACATTGGCTCACCATACAACCATTTAATTCATTAAAATTGAATTACACATGCACTTCTCTTATTCCAAAAACCAATCGTTCAATACAGTGTCATATATTTTATTATTTCATATCAGTTTGTTTTTTTGAATAAGAAATCATGAAAAATGTATTTTACTTTGAAATCCAGACTGTACTACAACTAAACATATCTTTTACAATAAAGGTTTATGTGTAGACCATTTACTTTGAATTGCGAAACGGAATTAAAATCTGACTACTTCTACAAAAAACAAGATCACCCAGAGGACGTCATCAAAAAAAAACAATTTAATTCTAGAAAACAAACAACAAAACAGACTAAGTCACACAAACGAACACGGCAGGAAAAGATTTTGACAGGTATTTTGACCCTAGCTTACAAAAAAATATGAAATGTGTATGAAGAGTAAAAAAAGATTATCAAAGAGGGGCATACATTAGCACATGTTTTTCTTTTTCAAGTTGGCACCCTTGTTGCTTGGATCTGTCCTAAAAATTTCTTATGGAAATATTCAACTGATATTTTGTAAGCAACTGAGCATATTTTTATTTTTTTCCGTTTTATCCAAAATTTTTCAGGAACAAAATTGGAATCTTGTCTTCAGCAAACAATTACTTTCAAAACAAATATTAAGGAGTAAATTTAAGAATTCAAAGATGACTACGAAAAAAAAGCACCAGCAAACATAAATTGAAGATAAAGAAGGAATTCAAGGCAGTTGACTTTACAGCACATTTTGAAAATTAGAAAAAAAAGGGAACACAAGTACATTGCGTCATGAGGGACTGTTTTGAAGATGAAATTTTTCGATTTGTAAATATAATTACAACAAACATCAAATAGATGATAGACCGTACTATTTAATGAATAAAACATACTTTTAAATAATCATTTTAACGACGATTCAAGGCATACCGTAAAGATGAAGGGCACAAAGACATAACCTCCGTAGAAAGCATTCTTAGAACGTTTGGGACGTGAAAAATCAAGGCTATGCTTTTAGAAAATGAATAAGGAAGTTTGAGGCAAGTCAAGTATTCAATCGGTTTTGTGCAATACTGCAATACTAAATTAAACATTTCGATGAAAATTGGGCGTATCGAAAATTGTTTAACAACTGACATTAAAAAATAAAATAACCCATTTCTTTCAAACCATAACGGTAACCACACCCACATTTGATACCATAAATATATCAACACTATTGGGATATATTTTACTCTCGCGAGAGAGCACTTATTTAACATAAAACCCATTTTTTCGGTATACGGGAACGGACTTTGTGATAGCTTGGGTTGTTTAGTACTGTTTTCTGTTCTTTATCATATAAATCCCTGTCTTTATTGAGTGGACAGATGTATTCTCATATTGAAGAGTCACTCTTTTAATTTCTGTTAATCTTATCAATTCCAAAGATGATCTTAAAATTTCAATAAGTAGTAGCCGGGCCAATTCAAAGTCGGCAGCAATAATGTATAGTGTTATAGTAGTTGTAAAGTCAGAATAAGAACTGTGTCATAACGAAGCAAAAGGAAAATCTCAACAAAACTGAACCGAACTAAACTGTTTTGTGTTGTTTGTTCGAGTACATGAACACACTTATTAATACAAAAAAAAACATACAAAAACTTTAAAATAGAAAAGTTCAAATGTAGAAACTACCTGAAGGGACAAATATCACTGCCCTACGAAGATATCGTACTGTCAACAGAGAAGCAAAGTATTCCTCAATTGAGTGAAGGCAAAGTCAGACCACTTTATTAGCTCTTGCA
The DNA here is from genome assembly GCA_955652365.1 of Eristalinus aeneus. Classification (NCBI taxonomy): domain Eukaryota; kingdom Metazoa; phylum Arthropoda; class Insecta; order Diptera; family Syrphidae; genus Eristalinus; species Eristalinus aeneus. The sequence continues at coordinate 19,554,880 of OY019131.1, forward strand.
GAATGATGCAAGTAAGGTAAATACATATATTTTTTTTGTAAAAAACGTAGAAATCAGGTGGCAATGTTAATGAGACATTATTGTAAATATCTTTGTGAGTTTCCACCAGCTATGTATGTGGATTTGTTGTGAACACTGATTTCTTCTGTCATGGAAATTTCATATTATGTTTACAAGGGTCTCAAGGGTCTGTGTATAGTTTACATACAAAACACCTGCACCAATTACGGCAGGGATGTCGTAATATACTCATGCATTCCCTTCTATATTTGATAATGAAAACAAGAAGTCAACGAAATTAAAAAGTTTGATCAAGTATGCATTAAATGTTTTATCTAAAAAATAGTGCGCTTTCAAGTCCGCAAACAATTTTTTGGGGACATATGTTCTGTACCCGTTTTTAAAATTAAATTTAGTTTACGTTTTAATTCTTTAATGCTTAAAAAAACCGAAATGTTTATTATAGGAACACTGGTTGAATGCATTCTTTAACTTGCCGTGTTCTGTGTTCGATTTTTGTCATCCCCGTATAATTTGCACACCGGCTCAATTCTATTTTTCAAAAGATTTTCGAAAGAGTATTCACAAAAAAAAAGAGTGTTGTTGTAAACGAGGTCATGTAATTCTACATTTTCATCGCGTTATTCCATTTTATGACGAAAATACAAATTTTGAAAATACTTCAAAAAATCACTTACGAGAGAAATAAAAATTTACATATTCGAGAAGTGTTTTTTAATATCAAGGACTAAAACCCAACGTAGTGCAGGAATACACTTCGTAAAATGACGCACTACTCATCTTGTATTTATGTATTAATGTAGCATTTTCGTAAATGTGATTACTTTCAAAATGAGACGAGCCTAGAGCCATTTTATGAAAGGATAAACATATGTAAATCATTCCATCTCATACGTACAAACACATTGCCCAAGCTACGTTACTTGCTACTTCCTCAAACTTTAGAAATCCACTGTGTCCAGGGAAACATCAGTTCGTCACTTATATACGTTCGCGACTCCGGAAGCCACAAATTCTATGCAACTTTAGCATGAAACTGGTCCAGAATTCCACCGAAAAATTAAAACCCTCAACATTGAGACATCGCGAAGGGTAAAAAACAAATCAAATAAATTTTAGGTTTTATTTTCTTTTTTTATTTTTAACTAAAATATCAGTTGATATAATGTGTACGCATCAGTAAGGCTTTAAACTGAGTTGCAGCGTTGGGCCTTTATTACTCATGTCACCTGGCTATTAACGACTTCTATGAATTAAAAGTTTTAAGTGCAAAAATGGAAATACTTTTAATTCCTCACACGGTTTAAAAACAGAATTTATGTGTATATTAATGTTGGTTCTCTCTATGCACCCTCGAGTCCCCACAGTCAAGCATGGGACGCAACAGAAAAGGATAAAAAAAATATTTGGAAAAAAGATTAAGTAATAAAACAAATTGAAGTTAACAGCTAGCTAGTCTATATAAATTACATTTAAAGGAGAGAGTGAGAAACAAAAAAAATAATAGCTTAGTCGAGAGAAGCTGCTGAGACAACGATTGATTGAGCATCGTGTTTTTGTATTCTGCAGACGCGCTGGTTGGATTTTGTTGTAGGGGGGTGGTGGTGTTGTCCAATGGATGAGATGTTTGATGTAAATGTATTGTTTATTTTGATTCTTTTGGAAAATAGGTTAGCGTTGGTCAATGTCAACCGCTATCTATGATAACTTTTGAAAAAGAAACAAATTAGATTTATACAAATAAAAGGATGCTGGATATCCTGTTCGTCTGTGTGAGGGCACGCTGCGGCGCGTGCCTAATCTTCGCCATCTGAATACCAAGAGAGCCGCTCTTCGTAGAATTTTATCACCAATTGTGGGCATTTGACGTTTGCAATGGGTGCTGGCACAAGTTCAGCCTGATCGACTCCCTTGAACTGTATAAGGAAGGTTAGTGTTCCGGTCAGATCTGAGGCTCCCAGAATTTTTTCCGGATCCAGTCCCCGCTCGAATCCATTCTTTTCTGGTTTGACAGCGCCGATCGATTCGTTTGTGGTTGACTCATTGTCCGAATCCGATTTTGATGATTCTCGTCGACCCTTCTTTTTGCTATTGCTTGTTGTGTTGTTTGTAGCAGTACTGTTGTTGGAGTCTTGGCTTTGTTCATCGGTTTTTTTTCGTTTTGCTGATGTTGTTGTGCTACTGTTGTTTGCTTTGTCTTTTGAATTTGCTTCATCTGGTTTGCGTTTGGATCCAGGTTTACCAGCAGACGGCTTTGCTTTATCTGATTTTGTGCTCTGAAATAAAAAAAGAAATCGTTGAAATAATTTTTCCTATTGTATAAAAAGATATTTTAACAATTTCTAAAAAGCTCATAGCTATCGGATGAGTATAATGAGACATACCAGCGAATTCCAACGCTAGTTTACTCCTAATAATAGACTGGATTTTTATTCATATTTTATTTTTCTCCCCTCTCAAGAATAGTTATAATTATGAAAGCAAATTACTTAAGATTTCGTCTTTTGGAATCAGCAATCACTGCATGTTCACACGCATGTTCATTGTACACCAAAGTAGCACTCAACTTGTTTACTTGAATGCGAGAGCGGCACATTTCCATTACATCGCTTGTTTACAGAAGATTACAAATGTTTAATAATTGGATGGCGGGACTGTCCACAGGGGACCAGGGTCTAGCTTGCTCATGCACTACTCGTGTTGTGCGCGCTGCTGTTCTCTCACAAGTAGAAGAGACCCACAGTTGCCGTTTGCCAACTCCGAACAGAGAAAATTGGGGAGCTTTTTTCTTATACAGTTATTACTCTTGAAGTGTTGTCAGCAGCTCGAAAGAGGTGGTGCCGTGAATAAATCGAGGTGTTCAACCGGGCATCGAACCTGGATCTTCGACGTGTGAGCGTCGCACTCTACCCACTACTTCACGGCGGCAACATTAGGAACGTTTACTGATAAAAATAAAAAGTTTTAAACATTTAAGAGGTCTGCACATACTACACCAAACGCCTTTATTTTAAAGTTACCCTTAAAGGTTTTCTTTGTAAACGGAGCGATGGAACGAGAGGAAGGTTAAGAATTTGTACTGGTTTCTATCGTTTTTGTAAGGAGACAGTTCAAACCTTTCAAAAATTATGCCAAGAAAACGTTTTTACAAAATTGAAGGTTACAAGCTGTAGCTCTAATAAAGTTCTCTCATTTTTACCCTTGGATTAAAGTAGTAGTAGTAGTAGGTTTTATTTCGTTTATAAGTTTACACAGCAGTCAAAATAAAACAGTTGCTGGATGGATGCGAGAGAAGTAGTCTATCGGATATTTGTTTGATCTTCCGCATTTAATTTGACTGCGAGTGGAAGCGGATAGAACTTCAAATTTTAGAAAAATGAAATAAGTGCAATAACTGTCAGTGGTTCGGTTCTTGTCTTTTAAGGAAAACCCCTTAAACAATTGGCTACCTTTGCTTCGAGGCCAACATAAGTCGAAAAATTATGTAACTAGTAGTGCAGAAAAAGAGTAAAATGTATGTGCGAAATGCCAATTGTATGTTTATTGTAATGAGCTTGGATCAAAAGCGAAAGGTAACCAACTTTTTCAACGAGGTGTGGTGTTACGTATGCTAATATTTTATTACAAATGAAGAGCACCTCCAAAACCAAAGAGCTGCTACAGTGTCAAAGTAGGAAATGCTTAGTATAGGAAATTCCCATTAACAATCTATGTTGAGACTCCCAGTGTGCAAATTGTGCAACGACGACAGGCAGCCACTGCCATTAAAGGAGCGAGAGATGACTGCAACAACAGCCATAAACTGCAAAAAATATTTGTTTTTAGGAAAACTACTACTCGCAGGAATATGTGCAATCACGGCGTGGTCACTTCATCCCAGTGGGTCAATTGCAGAAAAAGACCCCATACAATGAAGAAAAACACCATTATGAATGTAGCGACGTCACCCAGATCCAAGCGGATTAGCCAAAACATTTCTTTTCAAGCGTTTGACCAAATAGAATGTATTCGATCTTAAAAAATGACTCACTGGAAATAGTCAATATTGTGAAGCAGTGAAATGTTCGTCTGAGTGAGGGAAACGCAAAGAGAATCAACAAGATGACGTTAAGTGTTACACAACGTTATTCGAAAGAGAAAATAAAGAGTAATTACATTCGCATGCACTAGCGAATACAAAAGCTCCGGAAAAAATGTGGATTAAAACTGCATAAATCGATGACGGAAATGAAATAACACCCACCCTACAGTGAAATTCAATACAAATATGTTCATGTATACCAAAAATGTATGTTTTCTTAAGAATTCCCCCACTCTGTCCATTTAGAAACAACACAATTCTGTGGTTGGCTTGTTGCGGTTTTATGAGATCAATTGTCATTTGGGATTTATTGCGTCCAATAAAACAATATCTACCACGTAAACTCTACAAAAAATAATTAAAAAAAACTTAAGTGCGAAGTTATGAAAAACTAAAAGTTTTCTAGAATTAAGAACCTTCAGAAACTATTGTGATGATGATGATTGTTGGCGCTACAGTCCAAAGGGGGATCAGGGCCTAGCTTGCTCATCAACTATTCGTGTTGTGCGCGCTACTGTTCTCTCACGAGTAGAAGGGACCTACAGTTTTTTGCCGAATCCGAACGGCGAGATTTGAGAAGCTTTCTTAGACAGTTATTACACTTTGAGTGTTCACAGTCAACAGCTCGAAAGAGGTGGTGCCGTGAAAAATTCGAAATGTTCAACCGGGAATCGAACTGAGACCCTTTCGGCGTGTGAGCGTCGCACTCTACCCACTACTCCACGGCGACCACCCAGAGACTATTGTATTAATTAAATTAAGAAGAGACTGTTTAGAAAGGTATATAAACGCGAGGAATACTTGCTGTTTATAAACCTTTCCTATATTTTTCATTCTTATACTATCTCCGATTCGTGTAAGATAGTCTGTTTTGAAATATATCGAGCAATCTTTTCTTATTATTTAATGTTTAAAACTGGTAATAACTGCTATTATTTACGAATGCTTGCTTTCCGCCATTTGCTTTGGTATAAACAAAAAATTTTGTACACAATTGGAAGGGTCCAAAACTCCGCAACATCAAATCCATAGTAAACAATTAACAACACCTTTCGTAAATAGCAGCTGCTGGAATTGAGAGATTCCTACAAACCTTGAAATAAAACTCTACTTTCGTTGAATTTTATCTTAGAAAATTGAACATTTTTTTCAAAGTGTTAAAAATGATCAAAAAGAAATTTGAGGAATCTTAAATTGCGAAGCAATGTGGGAAATATGAAAAGAGCAGCAGTGTCATCGAAAGGTGAAAACCCACTCTTTCTTTTCAACGCGAATAGTTTAAACATGCTTTTCTAAGATTTTTTTTAATGAAAAAAACTATTTGCCTCTTCTAAATAAGATAATTTTTCCCATGAGCGCTGATAAACCCGCCTCTTTCAAAGATGTCTATTATCCACTGTTTTCGTTGTCAAAAGGTGTGTATGTAGTCTATCTCTTTCTAACTTTTCATCACAATGCAGCGTATCGAATACTAATATCCACTACCACCCAAATTGGAAAAAAACATATTATTGGTGGTTCAAACACATTTGGTTACCATTTAGTAGCGCGAAACGAAAAACAGCTTTTGAACATTTCCACCACTCAACTTCCATTGCTCAAAATCTTGTTTTATTGAAAGTAAATTCTTAAGAAATGCGAATGAGAAAAAACACGATATAAAACACGAGCTCAGGTTTCACCACAATAAGGAACTGTAAACATTTCCCGCCAAAATCGTGTACCAAATCGAAAAACAAGAGTAAAACGGCGCAGATGTATGATACATAATTTAAGACCCACACATTCTCATACACAACATACACATGCAGTAACAGTTTCTCGAGAATTCGACTTAAAAATGTCACTTTTTGAACTCGAGTGATTTCTCTTCTTTTACAAACCGCGCCAATGCCAAACGACACCAAGAACTGAAATACCGACGTCCGATTGCACTTACCTCCGACGCTTCCTCTTGCTTTTTGCGCTCGGCCTCATACGCAGCAATCAAGTCCTTACAATCCAAGTTCTCTACGGGCTCCCATGTATTATCCTCATCCGGATAGCCTTTCCATTTCAGGAAATACTCAATCTACCATGCGAAAAGAAAAACAAGACAAGCAGTTTTTTTTGTTGCAAAAACTGACCACCTACAAAACAAGATGAAAAAAAAGAAACAAATTTACCTTTCCCTTGCGCGTCCTCCGGTCAACAACTTTTTCCACTGCATACTCCTCCTCTGATGAGCCCTCATCCTCTGAGCCAGCAGCAGCGGCCGACGACACTTTCTTCTCGTCTTCCTCAGCAGTTTTTGTTTCTGTAGATCCCTTCTTCGATTTCATGTCGGGTTTGGCCAGATTTATATCTTAAAACTATCTGCAATTTGCAAATACGTGAATCTAAATTTTTTCCTCTTCCTGCCAATAAGTATCGGCGTCTTTGAGCGATGTCAGTTTGGACTTTTCCGCTTTCATAGGTTTTTTTTTACGTTACCTTTTTTTACGTTCCGCCGGCTGTCGATAAAACTTTCTTCGTCAGGCGCAAGTGTGCAGAATTTTGAACAACTTCTTCCGGTTTGCAATTCAATGATAAATATTTCTGAGTAGAACTAGGTTAATGATTAGTTCTGGGCGCTCTTTTACGTTTAAAAAAAAGTGATTAGTGTTCAGATATTTGAAATGTACAAGCACATTCCCCGTTTGCAATTCGAGTGTTGGGTTGTCTGAATTCACGGCGGTATTAGACAAGGCAAATGGCGTTTTGGCTTTCGTTGAGAATGCGTATTAGCTATCGATAACTTGTATTGTTTGGTGAGACGGCTTCACGGGGTGCGTCCAGTGAAGTAGTTAAATCAATATGTGTGTACAAATTATTTATTTTAATTAAATTTACATTTATTGTTGCTAAGAAAACATGTTGTTTAGTATTTATATAAATTTATTTTTTTTTAAATGAAATGATCGTTTTCTCAGAGTTGGGGAACTTTAATCCTGTCTGTTTCCGATTCTCTTCAACTAAGCTGTGAAAATATCGATACATATTTGGTGCATCACAATTCGATTTAAGCAGACGGCGCATTCAGTGTAAAAATTACATAATTCATTATTACATTACATTCAGGAGGAATTAAAAAATGCATTACATAGCCAAATTTTTAATAGTGGCTGGGCTCTGACAGTTTTTATTTGTTTTTTTATTTCTTAAATTCCTAAAAAGTATACTGAAGCGACTACTAGAAATGTTTGAAAGCAAATGAAATTGCTGAATGAATTGAATGAATGAATTTTCTTATTCTTCTACATTATCACACACATTTTGTGCGTTACTGATTTCCTGGTCAAGATTACGTTTTTATTTTTGTAGGCAGGCAGGAAGGCACAATGTGATATAACCAAAGAGTTTTATTGTTTTTATTTTTAAACTTTACTAAAAGAATTATGACCGCTTTTCTTTTCTTGTGTCGGTTGTGACTTCGTGGTAAGCTTTCTTTTTCGAATAGCTTACACTCACATATGGGTAAAGGATACCCTTACGAGAAATAATCAAATTGCTGTAATGTAGTCCGAAGAAGAGGTTAGAAGTTCCCTTTGCAAAGTTACTTAGGTTTATTTGTCCTTGTTTTTGCTAACCCGAAAGTTTTTCACAGCTCTGTGTTATAAGTTTCCCACCTCTCGTACTTATTCGAAAGGTTTACACAAACCCAAAATAACTAACTGTTTGTGCTAGTTTCAATCCATTCCTATGTAGCTCGAAACTAAATAAATTACCTGTACGGCTTTATGTATATCAAGACCTTCTACCTCTCCATGAATTATATATTCTGTTATGTTTGGTCAAGTGTCTTTGGATACAGCGCTTAAGATGGCTAGGCCGTGTAGAGTGTATGGACATCACTGTTTCGGCCAGAAAAGTCCTCAAATCTGAGCCATTGGGACAACGCAACAGAGGACAGCCTAGACTAAGATGGCGCACACAAGTGGAGAAGGACCTCAGCCAACTTGGAGTGTGGAACTGGAGGCAGCTGGCGAAAGATTGTGATGGCTGGAGAGGCATGGTGGTTAAGGCCCTGTTCCACCCCCGACTGTAACGCCACAAGAAGAAGAAGAAGAATGTTTGCGAAGTTATGTGTTCTTGTAAATTTTTCTTAATTTCATTTATACGGTCCAATAGCCAGCTGCGCTATAGAAAAAACAATTTTTGTATAGACCGCTAGTTTTCTCAGTGTATTATTATATTCTTCAATGCATAACGGTAACGTGTGTTCGGCAATAAAATTTTATTAAATAATGTGTCCACCTCATGGCAAAACTCTCTTCTCTTATTGTTTGTTTCTCGTTTAATAATTTGTTTTACAGAATCTTATCCGTGCTGTTTAAAAAGACAATCTATGCAGTATTTTGTTGCAACATTCATCAAAATTTAAAAAACAAGAAGAAATTGTGTAAAAAAAAATTGACAAAAGACCACACGATTTTTGAAATTATTTTCCCAAAAAATGTGAGAATATTGAGATACGATGCATAACTCCGATTTGGTAAAGTAAATCATTAAATGAGTAAATGGATCAGCGTTAAAAGAAAAACACAATAAAGTAGAAAGAAAATCAGCAGAAAACAAAAATGAGAATTATTCATTTACTTCATTGCATTGATCTATTTCTTCCCACATAAACCTGTTTACAATGTACTGTGCTTGGGTTGGTTTTCTCTTTTTATACAATTAAAAGAGAACTAGAGCAATTCTCTTTCTGTTTACAGAAAACAAATTGGTACAATCAATATAACTCTTAGGCAACACAAATGTTTAAGTTCCTTGAAAGAGCTAGCTGGTTCAATTTGTGAAAAATGTTCAACTTTTTTATTTGGAGCCATTGCCACAAAAGAACAACGTATAAATTAATGGGTTTAACAGTCCGCAAGAAGACCAAGACTTAATTTTTCCTGGAACAAGTTGTGTTGCGCCGTCGTGGCGTAGTGTGTAAAGTGTGACAGTTACACACCAAAGCTTCAGGTTCGATTTGCGGCTGAACATCTCGAATTTTTCAGGCCAAAACTCAAGGAGTAACAACTGTGCAGGAAAAAGCTTCCCAAACTCCGTCGTTCGGAGTTGGCAGTAAACTGTAGGTCTCTTCTACTCATGAGAAAACAGTAGCGCGCACAACACGAGTAGTTGATGAGGAAGCTACGCCCTGGTCCTCCTGTGAACTGCCGCGCTATATAATTATTAAGGAAGAAGACTCGATTCCCAACCGCGAAATGATAATTAATACTTCTTATATGTTGTCACTAAATTGTGAAGAAAATACGATTCCTGGAAGAGCGTGCCACGTCGTTGTTGGCTACGACTTCAGCCACTCATATACGAAAGTCAGAGAGAGTAGGGAAAAATAGTGTCGGTTGGAAGAATTTACCGATTGAGTAGTAATATGAATGTTAAACGATATGAAATAGGTTTGGTTTGCCTAAGTACCGTTAGGCAATTCCTGACTTTTAGAAATGAAATAAAAATTAAGGCGTCATTTTATGAATACACAATTCCGTATGCAAATGAAATAATTGGCGCGCAATCTCCGCAAGCAGATGAAATCTTTACAAAACATTACAGTAAGGATCTGGATAAGAGGGTCTTCACATAGAATAGTTTACATACAAGAACTGAGCACGCCAAATTAAATTTGTTGACAAAAGTGGAGCAACTGGTGATGTATGGATTTAATCTAAATCACCCTGGCTTAGATATTTAATTTATAGTCTTTAAGTTTCTTTTATTATCATATCTTTCAGCTTTTCTCAGGATCTGTATTTTAGGCTTTGACTAGGTAGTTTCTTCGAAATTCTCGTTGGGTATAGCGCAGAAATTTTAGCTATCCTTGGTTTCTATACAACAATAGATAGGCCCCTCAGATACATTGACTATTAACTGATTTTTTCGTTTTTTCCATACAAAATCTGGAGAGCACGTAGAAGATTGTTTAGCAATTGGTGAGTGTACCCGCTTTTTTGTTCCCCTAAATTCGTTTTCTTGTACAAACGTTCAGGTATGCTCTGCAAGGGTCTAGAACTACTTTTCTCCGGCGTTGTCTGTTGTTGCTATCTCTATATTATAGCTCTATTCAAATATTATTTATATAATATATATTAACAGAATGTTATAGCTTTAACCATGAACCCACAGAAAAAATGGCCTTCCAAACTTGATTTGATTTGTTTTTTTTTTTTTACTGCGAATCGCTTGCTTTTGATGCATGCAATGAAGGCATGGTGGTAGCCGCCGTGGCGTAGTGGCTAGAGTGCGACGCTCACACGCCGAAGGCTCTAGGTTTGATTCCCGGCTAAACACCTCGAATTTTTCGCGGCACCACCTCTTTTGAGCTGCTGACAACACTCAAAGAGTAATAACTGTCTAAGAAAGCTTCGAACCGTAGGCCCTGGCCCCCTGTAGATTGTCGCGCCAACAATTATTATTAATGCAGGCATGGAAGACAAGACCAAGTTTTGTGACATAAACAAACTGCTTCTACTAAAACCAGCACTTCTCTGATGAGCATAGCATGCTGTATTCAAATTTAGATCATCCATGACAAACTAGGCAGTCCTATTCTTTTGTCCGTGTATTTTTATTAAAAACTATATTTGTTTAGAAATATCCTTAATGCACTAAACAAACTTAGTCTACCGATAACACAAGCTTCCCCCTTGTAGTTCACATTTCGCTTATTATACTGTCGTCTCTTCGTTCGTCGTTAGGTTTCTTCTGTTCACTCTATTTCAGTTATTGTTTATTTGTTTGCTTGTTTTCGTTCAAGTATCGCGCTGTTGCTTATTTATGAGAACCGGAAAAAATTTATAGTGGAGCCCGTTTATTTGGAAACGTTTTAGAAACAAGAGTAGTTTATTTCTTGGATTTTATTTATTTATATTTTAGTTTTATTTTATGTTTAGTGGTGGTGGAGTGTTCAGTTTAGTTCCTTAAATCTTGACGGAATTTTTTACGGCGCATTATATAATACATCTGGAAATGTGAGAGAGAGGGAGAGAAAGAAAAAAAGTGTGTGTCAGTGTTGATTAGGAGCAATAACGTCTGTTTCACTTACATCTTGTTCGCGTTCTTTTGCGCGTCGTTCTTCGTATCGTTTTATTAGGTTTGGACACATTTTACTGAGCACTTCTTCACTTTCCCATTGCAGGCCGGGTTTATCAACCCATCTAAATAGGTATTCAATCTGAAAGAAAGGAAAATTCAAAGTTTTACAGATTAAATGTAAAATGAAACAGGGGTCTGTGTGTAGGTATCCGAGAAATAGGCTGAAAAACATGCCAAGAACAGGAAGGAAAATGGAAGACAGTGTGGTGAATGTGGTTATGCTGTGTAGCCTATAAACTGCCACTCCAGTTTATGTGTGATAATCGACAACTGTGAAGAAGACTAAAATCCTAAGGGATATAAATTTGATTGCGTGGATCACGCAAAAATCATCTTAAATAAGATATCATGAATCCAGTAGAAAGTTTTAGGACAATGAGAACTTTTCTAGGACGACTTAAAATTTTTCATAATTTCAGCATAAAAAATTGCAGTGTCTACTCGTATAAATTAAGGGTGGGCTGATTTTGGTCCTGTGAATCAGAAGCCGACGAAAGCTTTGGAGTAAGAAGAGAAAGACCTACTTTGTACATTCAAAGAGAGAAAAAGATTATGCAGACATGGACGTTATGCACTATTTCACTAAGTGGAAGCATTTAAGGAGCTGGTTAATTAATTAGACAGAACATGAACAGTAGAAGAAATGTTCACTCAAAAACAACAGAATCTTAAAGCACAGATTTTTGTGCGAAGATGCGATGTCATTTAATTTTGTTCGATAGTGCACCAGTAAGGACGGCGCGGAAATTGGACATGAGCACGCAGGGCATAATCTTTTGAAAATTAAAACATCCTGTTCTGGATCGTTTAAAGAAAACAGTTAAAGACAAAGACCGAAAGCAAGTTCTTTAAGATTCTTTTATTACCAGCTCTGCTTTTCGAAACTGAAATGTAGCGGATTCGCGGCACAAATTTGAATCTATAATTAAGGTGAAAGAAACAAAGGACACAATTGTGAAATGCACGAACTGCATGAAGACATTGAACCTTAAAAACCTCTCACCTATAGGGTTTACCTACATGAAGCAATGATGGCTCAGCATTTGCAAGAAAGTTCTGAAAATCAGATAGGAACCCTCACTTAGCGAGAGTGCTCGAAAACTTTAACCAGACTAAATTGAACCGTCAATTGCGAATGAATAAAGCTTCTGCATATTTTGTTTTTTTTTTTGCTCAAATGAAATTCTTTGTAGTCTTCGGAAAATAAATACTAATCCTTGAGCTCAAGACTAGAGCTCCAGAATTTAGGGAACATTTCCAATATGGAATTAAGGCAATATGCACTTTGATTGATAGATTTGATAGAAGCTTGCGCCCAATTAACTGTCGAGCGTCAAAAAAATGTTAAATCTATTTTTCTCTCCGAATGTATGTCCTGAGCTATTCTTGGTACACTAAATGGGAATGATCTTATTGGGGTAGAAATGTGCCGAAGTAGGTCACTACAAATAGAAACCAAACATTCGCACAGCCAATAAGGTCAGCCTCTGAAAAATGAATAAACAGGCAAAGCTGTCGCACTTTGCATAAGTAGAGGATAACTAGAGGATTAGGCACCGAACCACCTGTAAGTCTTGAGACTAGTTTTTCTCAGAAACGCGAACAATGTCAGATAGTTTTCAACACGGAAATCAGCATATGAATGTGAACACAGTTTTGTAACATGAACTGGTAACAGAAACGTAAGCAAAACAAATCGATATCCAATTGGCAATTCTACGAGCATCAGTCCCTTTCGCACACACACTCCCACACTGGGAATTATTTACCTTTCCTTTCTGACACAGCTTTCCCAGAATATTCTCCACACCACCCTCAGGTGGAGGATCTTCCATCTCCGTTTCGTCCGTGAGCAATGGGCCGCTCGCTTCATCGTTTAAATTGCTTTCTTCCTCATCGTAGGGGGATGCAAACGACAGCGATATTCTGATCTTTTCACATTGACTCTCATTCAATGTGTCCTCATCATCATCGTCCTCCTCATCTTCAGGTTCGTCTTCCTCCTCGTCATCCTCATCATCGGAACGATTTTTGCTCTGATTAAACTTAAACCGCACTTTCTTTGTGGTTTTCTTTGATTTCTTTTTTTCGGAACTGGCGGATCTTTTCGATGGTGATTCATATGTTATTGTCTTGTCCGAGTCGTAGTCATCACTTTCAGTTTTACAATCTTCTAACATTACTGCTGATGCTCCTGAAGCTGCTGCGGCCGTTGTCGTCGCCGTCGCTGATGGTTCAACGACCGCTGCTGCTGTATCGTTCTTACTTACATTGTCGTGATTCTCGACTTTTTCTACGCTATTCTCGTCGGCTAGTGTTGTATCTTTGAGATCATTTGAGATCTGTCTGACTTTCGATTCGAAGCCTCGAGAGTCTTCTTTGCCACTGCTACTCGTATTCTCATCAGGCAGGTCTTCTTTGTCTTTGACAACAACTGAAGCAGTGTCAGAGGTGTTGTTGTCTGTCGACGGTAAATGCTGCGTCGGCGGTGGTGGTGGCGATGGTGATGCTGGTGAATCTTTGGGATCAGACATATTTCCTCCAGGCTCTGTGGTGGGTTCCTCTGCAGCATTATCTTCTCTCACTATTGGCATAATAATAACATACTCAAATATAAACAGAATACTAAGAAAACACAAAAGAAATTTACTAAATACCTGCTGCATCCGGCTGTTTTGAACTGTCATCGTCGGCGACCACGCATTTTTTCTGCAGCGACTGATCAAGTGTATCACTACCAGAGTCTTCACCCTTGGCGTCCATTGTGCATTCAATTTAATTGCTTTATACTAAATTTAACTAAAGGGAATTACAAAAGAAATGGAATTGAAAAAATTATTTTATTATTCTGTTTATTTTTGTTGACTTTTGTTTGAAATTCCACCATCTGTCAAAATTGCCATCCACATAAAAGATGGGGTGCGTTCCGATAATCCATTTCTGTGTGAAGTAGGTCATAGAAATCTAGTACACTAGATTAAGTGAAATTTTATTATATATTATTTATGGAATGCGTATAATTGCAGGTAGGTATGAACATTTTTACAGATGCTCGAATATTTGTAAGCTTAACGTCATATAAAAAAACGTTAAAAATGGAAGAATGACATGCGCAAGTATTTCTGCATTTGGAAAGTTCAAAGTGATTTTGTGATCCAGTGAATTTTCTCGCTCGAATACCCGTTTTAGACTTTTAGAAAGAAAAATATAAAGAAAATGTTCTTTGTGCGCGATAGGAGTCACAAAATAGAGGGCTGTTTGAGACAATCGGCATTTCCTTTACTTATTTTAGCAAATGTTGAACAATTTTGGCAAGATAAAGGATCGGTTAAAAGTCGACTTTTGTATGTTTTGCGAGAATCTATTCTGACCTTAGTCCAAGAGTACAGTGCAGACAGACAGGTCAACTGGTGAGCTCTAATTTAATCGCCAATTGTCTGCAATAAAAGGCAATCAGGATGAGAACCTCTAAAATTTGACAAAACTTTCATCCAACTAAAAAATCCTTACATACTCTTAACCTAACGGTAATGTGAAGAAAAAAGGTTTTTGTTCCAAACTTCATTTGTTTATTTCATACAAAGTAAAATTAAATTAAAAACAGAAACACGTTAAGGTGGCTCTTATTTCTTCCTTGACCTGTTAAACCAAAAACGCATTAATTTCTTTTAATTACTTGACCAGTTTTCGGATTAACCAGAATTGTTTTGTGCTCAGCTACAAAGGACGCTGATTTCCTTCCAACAGGCCGAGTTGTAGCAGTGCACCCAGACCTCCGCAAGGTCGTAAATTTCTCATTTTTGTTTTTCTGATCCTCTTCAGTTTTTTTTGATGCACTTTTCAGTTGACCTGGGTCATTTTTCGTCCTCCCGCCAACAACCTTCAATTTCAACTCGTCGAAGGACGTAAAAAATGCAGCTGAAGTTTTATTGTTGAGAAATTCAAAGTGGACACGGGTGTGTTCGTTGAATTCAGATATGGAGGACGTGCTGTAGTCACAGTGTTCACAACGGTGGGACGCTTGTGAGTTAATGTGACGTTGAAGATGCTGGTGGAATGTTTTAGAACATTCATTTTTAAAGGGGCAATAGGGACAGTTCAGGATGTTGCTTAAATGGGAGCACTGTTCGACAGATGTTCCAGATTTTGTGGCTGAGGTGGGCTGAACTTTGGTTGAGTTCGAGGCAATTGAAGACGCGTCATTGCTATCCTTGACAGCGTCTCGGGGCTTAAACTTGTTTGTCTTGGACGGGGACGAATCTTTAGAAAAATCTTGACCGGGGGACTTTAATCTCTTTTTCGCATTAGGAGCTGATGTGTTGAACTTGTTTTCGCTCTTTGTATCGCCGGCGCATTCGCCTGTCTTGCCTTCGCTACTGGATGGCTTGAGTGCAGATGTCTTTTTCGATATATTTTTGATAAAGGGGTCATTAATTTGTTTATTGGAAGAATTTGGTTTGCATGACGTTTGGTGGCACTCTGACCTTTTCATTAAGAAGTTTGTGTCCGATGCGCTGGAATCTGTAAGATGAGGAGTTTGAACTTCCTGCTTATTGGATTTATCAGCAGGGTTGGTAGCTTGTGTCTTCGCTGCATGCGCTTCTTGTGATCGACGTGGTTGTCCGAAGTCTATGGGGTGGTATGTCGGCTTGACTACGTCTCTGCTGCGATTTAATGCCTCAATCTGAATGTTTCCCGAATGCTTCAGACGACAATGGCGCTGTGAGAGAAGACAAGTAGAGTTGGACTTAAGGATGCAGACTTTAAATACAGAACAACATAAACGAATTGATTTCATGCTCTTCGAATGTGATTAGCAACCGGAAAGGAAATAATCTATGGATCGCCGAGTGAAACAAATTGGGAACAGATAGCTCTTCTTTTACCTTTCCAGTTACTTGAAACTTAACTTGAATTAACTTTCCGAAGGCAGAATCATAGTGAGTTCCTACCTGAATGACATGTTTCCAGTTGGAGACTTGGTGACAGTGTCCACATCGAAACGGCGACGGACCTTTCCTCTCAGGCACTTCCTTGCAAAAGTTGGGCGACGTGATCACCTCTCTTAACATCTGTGACACTTTTGGATCTGCAAGGCATTTAGGTTTGCTTTTAGGTTCACCTTCAAAACATGCAGGTGGTGCGGTGGAACTCTGGATATCTGTGATACCTCCACTTTTGTTCGGTCCATTCTTTCTGTCCTTACTATTTTTAAAGAAATCAGTCTGATGGATGTTGTTGTCTGTTAATTGTTTGGTCTCTTGTACCGACTGCTTCTGCTTCAAACTGATGGCTGCAGCGAAGACTTTGTTCATATTGGACCCTGGCGGCTTAAAATTGCGTTCCCTTTCAGTTGCTTGTCGGTGTAGGTGCGACTGAGAATCTTGCAGATGATAAATTCTTGCGTGAACAAGGACCGCGTCCCGGCTGTCATATCTAGGATGCAAATCGAAATTGAATTTGTCGTCAAAGAAGCCGCCCAAGTTTCCTTACCTGTAAGGACATTTATGGCACTTATAACCTGTGCTTTTGTCCGCTTGTTTCGCCTGTTTCTTCTCATCTTCAGTTGATTCCGTCGTCTCGGGTAATGGTACCTCTCTCTGATCGTCTGTCATCTCTCCAGTTTTCAGCCCTTTCGAGTCACCATCTTCGTCGTTTACCTTCGTCACTGTTAGATATTTGTTGTATTTGGTGTAGTTCCGTCGCCCTGCGTCATCGTTCATCAGCACCCGGGCGTTTTTGTGACAAGGGTTCCGAGTGCCCTTCATTCGAATGTGCTTCGTGATATCCCAGCGCCAATTGGAGCGGTACGTGCACAGGGAGCACTTGAATGGTTTCTTGTTCAGGTGTCCAACGATGTGCACGTGAAAGCGGGATGCGGTTGAAGCCCAAAACGGACACCGCGGACATTTGAAAACCTTTTTAAGCAATGTACCCCCTGCTTTCTCCTGTTTGTCTGCCTCTGGCAGCTGTGATGTCACAGTTTCAATCGCGCTTACATCGTCAGAAATTGTTTCAAACTTGGTTTCAGCTTTGCCTTCAATTTCTTCTTCGGATTTATCAAGGAATCCGCCGCCAATTTCATTTCTTTCAGAATCGAACTGGGATGAAGTCCTGGCTTTTTCTTTCTGGAATGTCCCATATTGTGGACAATTCAGGTGATGATTGTTGAGGTCTTCAACAGCCTGCTTGCAGTGCTGGCACTTTGTAGATACACTTTCACCTAAAGATTGACCAAAACTTTCCTCCTTCGTCCTGTTGCACGCCTTGCGATGGACGAACGTTTCCGATAAACACTTTGACATATGTCCACAGGGACATTTTAGATCGCTTTCGTGAATGGATTCCTTTTTCACTTCCTCAAAAAACGATCTGACTGGTGCTTTCTGCTCCATCGTAATCGACAAGTCTTCCATAGCAATCTCTGCCAACAAAACTTCGTCAGCTGCTTCCATTTCTGACATTATTGTCTTCACTTCCTCCTCTGCGAAGTACAACACCGCGAGGTCCTTTAAGATTCCCCTTGACTCCTCCAAGGCACTCGAAAGATCAACATTTTGTGCGATGTGCTCCACAGAATCCTCTAGAGAGCGCAAAGCTGGAGTTACGCAATCCTCTTGTTCCTTCGTAGCGCCGGCAGTTTCTTCAATCATCGCTCGTTTCCGCGCCTGCCCTGTGATGCTCTCCGCTGATCCATGAACCATCTTCATGTGACGCACCAGTTTCTGGAAGTGGCGAGATGCATACAAGCAAAGGTTGCATTTGTTGATGGCAATCCTTTCGCCGTGAACGTCCCGCAGGTGGCTGAGATGAAATCTGGGATTCTGTGTGAAGTACGAACAGTGGTTACACGAGTAGTTTCTTTTGATTTTGCACTGCGGCAGTTCATTTTCCTGCCCATCATTGCTTTGTGCATTAGCCGCTTTGGAACGTTGAACTTCCATGAAGGTTTCTGGAGTTTGCTTTTATAGAGGACACAAGTAAATCCAACACAGACCGCGGGGAAAATAATTACTCTTTCGGGTTTTCTCCGTTTTGCAAATTGGTTCGGTTCCTTAGATTGATTTTTGCGAGAACAAAGTGGACTGGGCGAAGCTGTTGGGAGTAATTTTATAAAGGCATGCCATGGATTGCTTTCGATATCACCATGGGGCGAAATTATTCCGGAAACTGTTTTTCTTTTAATTTGTGTATAGTGGTTTTTGGGTGAGTAGGCAAAGTTGAGAGCCTGGCAAAGCCGAGCTTGTGTTTTATGCTTTCTTAAGAGAGAGGCAACAAATCTTAAGACAAAGAAAGAAACATTTCTTTGTTAAAGTCATCGTAAATAACAAGACCTACAATTTAACATTCTGAAGCGTTCAAAAGTTGTTGAAATTTGTTGGCAGCAAATAGACAGAGACATCTTTAGCCGGAAAAACTTCCGCTTTTATTAGTTTGGTCGTGTCACTCATATGGTGAGGGTACCATGTTCAATTCCTGGAGCGAACATGTCACACTTTCACGATCTCACCTATTTTGAGCTGCTTACAAAACTCAAAGAGTATTCGATGTTCGGAGCCGGAAAAAACTCTAGGCCCTTTCTACTCGCGCGAGGCCAGCCGCATACGAGTAATTCTTCTTCAATTCTGCGGAGTGCAAGGAGGAATACTATCGAAAAGGTAATTGATTTCCAGGTCTATGATGAAGCTCTGGGAGTCCGTATAGAAACTCAACTCCTTGCACTTCGTTCTTAAAAAAGTCCAGTCGATGGCGGGAATCTTAAAACAGTTATGTGGACTTTTCTTACTTTCAGAAAACCATTTTTTGTATAAAAGCCTGTTTATTTTACCCTTCCGAAGAATGAAAACATGGAAACAGAGAAAGATGGTCATCGTCTTTTGGAGTGGTAAGATATCATGTAAATGTTTGTTGCGTTTGCTGTGTTTCAGTAATTTCTGTCCTATGTGATTATGAAGTCTGGCATTTGTTAAGGAGAAGGGGGAAAACCTCTTAGAAAGAAGAAATATTTCAAAAACGTACCTGAACGCAACTACACCAATTTTGAAAATTGTATAAATCAAGATATCAGGTATGCCGGGACGAAATGAGCGTTGTTTTGAAAATAAAACACTAATTGTTAATGGGAAAGTAAAAACATTTTATTCAAAGTATTGGCCATTGTTTTCTACACATTTTGACCACCTTTCTGTCAATTTGTGAATACCACGCCAATAAAATTGTTTGTTTTTTAAAGCAAACCAATCAGACACCTCAACCTCCTCGTAGGAATCGAAGTCCTGCTCAGCCAATGCGTGTCCCGTTGATGAAAACAAATGGTAGTCGGAAGGAGACAAGTCTGGTGAATACGGCGGGTGGGGTAGCTGCTCCCAGCCAAGTGTTTTGATTGTATCCTGAACCGGTTTTGCTTTATGTGCAGGTCCATTGTCATGGAGCAAAATTACCTTGCCATTCTGGTCGTTTCTCGATCAATGCAAGGTTCAAATTGATCATTTGTTGTCGGTAGAGATCAGTATTAACGGTTTCACCAAGTTTTAGGAGCTCGTGGTACAGCACACCTTTCTGGTCCCACCAAACACACAGCATTGTATTCTTGCCGAATCGATCTGGTTTTGCAGTCGATGTTGATGGTTGTCCCAGATTAACCCATGACTTTTTCCATTTAGAATTCTTAAAATAAATCCATTTTTCATCGCCAGTAACAATCCGATGCAAAACCGATTTTCTTTCGTGTCTTTGAGGTAAAATTTCACAAGTGTTTTTTTCGGTTTTCCATCTGTCTTTCATTCAATTCATGTGGCACCCATTTGCCACGCTTTTGGATGTCTCCCATAGCTTTTAAACGGTCAGAAATTGTTTGTTGTGCAACATTTAACATTGCTGCCATTTGCTGTTGACTCAAAGTGTCATCTCCATCCAATATCGTTTGCAATTCGGCGTCTTCAAACTTTTTTGGTGGTCTTCCATGTTCTTTATTTCTCACATCAAAATCATTATTTCTGAACAGTTGAAACCATCGTTTGCATGTTGCTTCTGATAGAGCATGATCACCATATGCCTCCACAAGCATTCGATGCGACTCTGCAGCACTTTTCTTCAAATGAAAACAAAAAACTATTGCTTTCCGTAAATCAGCACTTTCTGGTACAAAATTCGACATTTTTAAAACGATGAAAAAATATGATGTTGTCTGTTCAATGACTTGATGTATACTAAATATTTTTCACAGATGTCATAGCAAACAAACAAAAAAAAGGGCTCATTCACAACAAATGTTCCCTATCGAGACATTTGTATCTTGATCACTCACTTCACTACTCACTTCATACCGGTATACCTGGTATATCAAATCTATTCCGGAAGTAAACAACACAAAACATACAACATACAAAAGACCGCAATTAAAGGGTTCCCATATCCCAAAAAAATAGGGTCAACTGTTACATGACTAGCTGGTATGAGGTAACCCTCGCGGCTTCGAGATGAGCCTTTGCTCACCTAACCTAAACTAACCAAACCTAACCTAAAGGCAAAATAATAAACCCTTTTAAGTTCTCCGTTTTTATAAATGTCTGAGTACTACGCGAAATTGTTGTAGTTCTTTGCAAAAAAAATTTTCTTTCCGGAATTTTTCTTCTTGTTGTCTTTTTGAGAAGAACAAGAAATTCATTTGGTAAGTGATGGAAAGTTGTTTGTTACTGCTAATCTAAAAATATGATATCAGATGTTGTAAGATAATAGGTGTATTCCCGTACTCGAACAAACAACATAAAATAGCACAAAACAACACAAACTAGCACAAAGTCCGTTGCCGTATGCCGAAAAAATGGGTTTTTCGTCAAATGAGCGCTCTCTGCAGAGAGTAAAATATTTCCCCGCCCTGCCCATTTTAACATAAGACATTTTTTTGGGTAGGTTGTTGGTTTTCTGTCAAATTAATTGGTGTGCGTACAGAGGTTAGTGACAATTGACTTATTATCTCTGTGTGTGTGCCTCAAATTTGTTGTTTATCTTGTTTTCTGTAGCGAAAAAGTGAATTTGACATTTCTTATTGACATACTTTACACTTTACACTTACTTTAGATGCGTTCCTGTACCTTTCCTCCTTAAGAGAGAAATTTAATTAAATGCCAGATTTCAGAATTTGGTACAGAAAGTACTGGAACACACCTTATGATGTCAATTAAGCACAGTGAGTCTAATGGGTTAAAGAACAAAAGTACATAAAATGACATCCTTAAAAGCGCGATTAACAACAGCAGTGTCGAAGAAGGCTGGAGCTAGCTTTTGCAATTGTGGAAAATTATTTAAGAAACATGCGAAGAAATCAAAAACGTCACTGCGATCAAACTCTCCTCAACAATTACATGGTGAAAGATGCTGAAATGCTGCAACACGGGTGAAAAAATTTCAGAAGTAATAAGGAATGAGAGGGGAAGGCAAATTGGCGAAAGAATGATAGTGGAAAGAAATGTGGCAGAGTGACGGAGTGCTGTTTTTGTCTGTTCAACGGTTGCTATGAGACTCCCCTGTACATTCTCTGCTAGATTTTACTCCATTGAAATGTGAAGTCGTCATTAGAATAGGATGGGACTTCCTGCAGACAGACATGACCGCCGTTGCTATGTAACTAGTGTACTTTGAGGGTCTCTTCAACAAGATAAGGGAATCTTATCTCTTCAATTAGGTTAGCCTTACGTAAGGACTGTGTTGTACCTTTTGAGGCCGACAAACAATTTTTTTTTCTCATTCGAAAAATATACCTTTAGACTACTATATATGTAAACACAGCTACAAAAGTAAGTATGCAGCACGACCGAAACATTTAATTTGCCCAGGAATGAAAAATGTATACATTTTATAAAACATGTCCCATATGTATATTTTTGTTGTGAATATTTTACCCGAATACAAACAATAAAAACAAAGCAACAAATAATTAATAAGTTGTTGGAAATAAAAAATAAATCACGGTTCATTTTGCTTAAAGTTAGTATTTGTCACAAAATATGCATTTTAATATCGCGTCGGATATCCTCTTGCCTTTATAAGTGCGCTTAGCCTCAATCCCCGCCGTCGCGTAATGGGTAGAGTGCGACGCTCACACGTCAAAGGATCTAGGTTCGATTCCCGGCTGAACTCCTCCAATTTATCACGACACCACTACCACCAACTTTTTTAAGAGGCATAAACCTTTAAGTTGGCAAGGCCATTTCGACCGGTGACAAGCAAGAGACCAAAGCAAACACAGATCCTGTTGTTGAAGGATACCTTCACTCATCGCATTGTGTCACGTAACGAACTCGAGAATCGGGCTTTCAGATTCTGCTATTTGACTATGCTACTTGATAATTTTTTATGAGAATATACGAAGTAGAGTGCGATGCTCACACGCCGAAGGGTCTAGGTTCGATTCCCGGCTGAACACCTCGAATTTTTCACGGCACCAGCTCTTTCGAACTGTTGACAAAATTCAAGGAGTAATAATTGCCTAAGAAAGCTTCTCAAACTTCGCCGTTCGGAGTCGGCAAAAACCTGTGAAAAACAGTAGCACGCACAGCACGAGTAGTTGATGAGCAAGCTAGGCCCTGGTCCCCCCGTGGACTGTCACATCAACAATTATTATAATTATTACTAGCCTCAATCCCATTGAAGCAACAAGCCTTGGAGTGATATCCGGGCTAATTTTCCGCCATTCTTCTAGGAGACTGATTTCAAGCTCAGTTTTGGTCTTAATTTTGTGTTTTCGAATTTGACGCTCCAAATGGTCCCATAAATGCCTCTTCTCCTTGTGATGCTACAGTTCGGGGTGGACCTGGGCCTCAACCTTTATGCGTCTCCAGCCAGCACGATCTTTCGCCACCTGCCTCCAGTTGCGCACTCTAAGTTGATTGAGGTCGTTCTACTCTTGTTTGCGCCACCTTAGTCTAGGCCGCCCTCTGTTGTTCCAATGGCTCAGAATCGAAGACTTTTCGAGTCGGGGAAGTGGTGTCCATACGCTCTCCGTTATAGGCGTTGTATCCGTAGACGCTTGACCAGGCGCATGTCGCTGTACAGTGCATAGAGTTCGTTGTTAAATTTTCTGCTCCAGATACCATCAACGCAAACAAGGCCAAAAATCGCACGCAAAGCTTCTCTCTCGAAGAGACTAAGGGCTTCCTCATCCGCCTTTGCAAACGTCCAAGTTTCCGTACCGTAAAGTAGGACCGAGATGATCAGGCTATTATATAAAACGAGATTAGTCCTTCGAGAGAGAACATTATTACTTAATTGCCTCTTGAGCCCAAAGAAAGAGCGATTGGCAAAAATAATTCTGCTCTTGATTTCGGTACTGATGTTGTTGTCCCTGTTTATACCGCAGCCGAGGTAGACGGAGTCCTTGACAACCTTGAAGCTTCTGTTGCTTACTGTGACGCTCTGCCAGAGACGTCGATGTTGTGTGTCCTTCCTTGAAGCAGCATGCCCTCATTTACCGCCAGACCCATTTTAGCCGCTTCCGCTTCAATGACTGCAAACGCCTCATTGACGGTTCGCTGTGTCCGTCCAATCACGTCAATGTTATCAGCGTAAGCTAGCAATCGAACTGACTTCTGGAAGTTCGTGCCTCTGGTGTTGACTTGTGAGTTACGCACGATATTCTCGAAGATGATGTTAAAGAAGTCACATGACAGTCGCCTTGTCTAAAACCATTTTTAACACTGAACCATAAATGCTTAATTACATTTAAATCCGATGACTGGGGTGGTGTTTTGAGCTGCTTTGGCATTATATAACAAGCATTCTTTTACGATTAGCGAAGTATGCTCTGCGTCATTATCCTGTTTGAAGATAAATGACTCCTCAAAAGTATATTTTTTCGCATTTCGGTGGATATTATTACTGAGAGTATTTAGATAATCATACCGATTCATTGTATTCTCAATAAAGACTGAATCTCCCACGCCGCATGCTGCCATGCACCCCTCACTATAACCAACCCACCACCCTCCTTCACAGTTTCAGCTTAATTCTTGGGATCCAGTTGTGTGTTCGGTTTTCTTGAAACCTTACCGCGTTCATCGTAGCCGTGTGTATTGAACTTACTTTCGTGGGCGTATATCGCATTCTAGAAATCCATTTTTTTCTCTGTTTTCTGGATATTCAGAATTCAAGTCGCTTTTGTCGATTGACTTTGCTAATGTATGCTTTATTTCAAATAGCATTAGCGCTATACACGGCGCCATTTAAGACACGACTGATGTTTTGGGGACTACATTGCTTACCTATCTCTTCTCCTATTTCCGCTTGCAATTTCGGGGCACTTATTTTAGGATTTTGCTTTACTTTTTGTATAAATATTTTTTTTCCGTGAATGTACGCGACCGCCAACTACGGGCACTATTCTCAACCTTTCCTAAGATTCTATATTTTTCTATAAGGTTGTCAAATATCCCTTCCGCCTTTTTGTCTTTTGAATTTTCCGCCTATGTACAAAGCGCTACAGAGCTCGTATCTGGCAATACTGTACATCATTTGAAAGGTCTTGACATAACCTACAAAACGACGCTATGTATGATTAGTTTGCATATTGCGTTCAACAGTTATAGACGTGTAAACATGGAGTTTACTAACACCGAAATTCGCGCTATTTTAAAGTTTTTCTTCGTTAAAGGCAAAACCGCTAGAGAAACGTTGCGTGAAATGAATGGTGTTTTGGGGGATGGTACTCTATCATTTCGAACTGCGGAGGAATGGTTTTAACGACACCATGGATACGCCAGTCGGCGGAAGACCTGTGACGACGAATACCTATCGAATCATGGAAATCATCGAGTTAGACCGTCATGTGGCATCTCGTGACATCGTCCAGGAGATGGGAGTTAGTCACCAAACCATTTTAAACCATCTGCAGAAGGCTTGACGTTTGGGTGCCGCATGATTTGACGCAAAAAAACCTTTTGGACCGAATCAACGCCTCCCATATGCTGCTGAAACGGAACGAACTCGACCCATTTTAAAAGCGGATGGTAACTGGCGACGAAAAATGGATCACAAACGACAATATCAAGCGAAAACGGTCGTGCTTGTAGGCCGGTAAATCGTCTCAAACAGTGGCCAAGCTGGGATTGACGGGCAGGAAGGATTTGCTGTGTGCTTGGTGGGATTGGAAGGGAATCAATTCAACTATGAGTTGCACCAGGCCATGGCCAGACGCTTAATTTTACCATCTACTGCGAACAACTGAACCGCTTGAAGCAGGCGATTGACCAGAAGCGTCCAGAATTGGCGAACAGGAAAGGTGTAGTGTTCCACCAGGACAACGCCAGACCACACACTTCGTTGATGACTCGTCAGCAGCTACGGGAGCTCGGATGAGAGGTTTTATCGCATTCACCATATAGCCCAGACATAGCGTCAAGTGATTACCACCTGTTCCTGTCCATGGCGAACGCCCTTGGTGGTGTGAAGTTGAACTCAAAAGAGGCTTGTGAAAAGTGGCTGTCCGAATTCTTCGCAAATAAGGATGGGGGCTTATACGAGAGGGTATTATGAAGTTGCCGTCTAGATGGAAACAGATTATCGAATAAAACGGCGCATATTTGATCTAAATCCGATCACTGTAACACTTTTTTTGGAGCATTGAATGAAGAGCAAAAAAGCGGAGATATTTGACAACCTATTCCTTTACAGTGAATTTACGCGCACTTCGAGCACGATTCTAAACCGTTCCAAAGGTTCTATATTTTTCTATTATTTTTCGAACAATTGGTGGGGCTTGTGTTTACAAGTTCTGACACTTTGTAGATCGATTTTCCTTCATTGAAATATTTTAGAACTCATTAAGTCCTATCGAAAACTCTTTACCACTTGGTGCCATTACTAGCTATATGCAAGAACAAGTTGACATTAAATTAATTCTTTTTATTCACCTTTTGAGTTATAATAATGTTTAATAAAAATGAAAAAAATCACATACAACTTACCGCAGATCAACGTACCACTATGAAGTATAGCAGCAGTATACTTACTTTCTCACACATGTTTTGCAACAAACATTCTATTGCCAAACGAAAAAGCACTGTTTTTCTGCTTCTCGACAGTTGTGGCACATTCAGCTCCCAGGAGGATCATGGCCTAGCTTGTTCAACTACTCGTGTTATGCATTCTACTCTTTCTTCAGGAGTAGAAAGGCCCTACAGTTCTATGCCGACTACGAATGGCGGAGTTCGAGCTTTTTTTTTGACAGTTGTCAGCAGCCTGAAAGTGGTAATGCCTTGAAAAATGGTATATGTTCAGTCCGGGCATCGAACCTGGGAGCTGTGATTGTCACACCTTCACTACCCACCGCTCCACGGCGGCCACCTCAAAAACAGAATTTAAATAAAATCACCAAAAGTTTTTCCTATTAATTCACTTTATTGCAACATTAATTTAATATACATAAATTTGTATGATTTTCTTGTTTTTTTTGTTTTATTTAATTCATCAATGCTTTACATTTAAGTTTGCTTTCTTGGATTTATATAATTAAATTAATTCATTTTCACTTTTTGTTTGTATTCATCCTTTCGAGGAGACCGTTATTTCCATTCTTTTATAAGAGGGCTCCCCTTTGCTTTGATTTCTTGTATATATTTATGCGTATATATTCCAAGTTTCATTTCATTTTTTTTGTTTTGCTTTTATTATCCGCTTTTCACATTTAACAAATATTTGGCATTTGATGCTTTGGTAAAAATATCTAATTTATTTTATGTTAATATATTGATTTTTTGTTTGTTTTGTTTTTATTTTTATTTATCAAAATGAAATGAGATATTCCCTTATACATTGTGTTGTGTTTCATTCACTTATCGACTATTTTGTTTCACTTTTAGTATTTGTTTTTTTTGTTTTTAATAAAATTTGTTTTGTTAAAAATAGTTTAATGTATATATTCGAATGTCTGTAGAATTATGTATGTATGGTGTATATATATTTGCTTTTGTATAATATATATATTCATTCTTTTGTATATAAATTATGTTCCGTTTTGTTTTTTTGCTTATGTTTCTTTTCAGTTTGATTCCTTATTCACTGATGTTTTGTTGCTGAATTTTATTGTTTGTTGAATTTACTAGCTAATTTAAAAAATATGTATGTTGGTATTTCTGTGATTTCCGTTATGTTTCAGTTGAATTTAGAAAGTTTTCTTAATTCTGTTTGTTAAAAAAAATGTGTTAAATGTTATTCATTTGTTTTATCATTAAGCCTAACTTGTTAATATTTTACTAAAGAAATTTATTTGCTATGAATAAGGATAAATTGTTCTCTTGTTGTTTTGTTTTTTATAAATTTTATGAGAAATAAGAATTAATAAACGCTTAAACTAAAGAAAATGCTGCACCAAATACCTAGAAAAAAAACTAATTATTAATATAACAGAAAAATGCTTACAATGTAATGTGGGCGTGTCTAGTATGCACGTGTAAGGGAAGGTTTTTGTTTTATTTTTTTCCGAAGATTTTCACTACTTGCATTGCAACTGTAGAACTCAAAGAAGTCCCTTGTTGGGAATACGAAAATTGTGCTTGATTTTGAAAGTAGATATGGATTGCTTGACAATGAATTAAGTTTTCACTTTCAAACGGAACAATTTATTGGCTACAAAGTGTGGTATATTCATATCCGTGTTTATGCTTTGACATAGAGTTCGGCATTATGAAGAATTTGTGTCATGACATCAAAGCTTATTGACGTGTCATGCACGAACAGACGCTTAGAGTGTGTAACTTGATAAGGTTAATTGTGGCTTACAAATCAGGGCCCTTGTCCATTTTGTATGCAATTCTTCCAAGACTTCCAGCGCTTTGAAAGTTTAGAGAAATATATAAGAATGTCCAGCTTGTCTCTTTCTACAATGGCCCACTACTGATATGACATCTGCCCAGTAAAAGACAGAATGCAGGGGAGAATTAGACAAAGATTAAGTGAAGAATCTGAGTTAATGGCATGGACCTGGAAAACGGGGAAGGTGAAGTGTTTAAAAATTGATCTTGTTGATGGCTAAAGTGTGAGTTTCCTGGTTCATTTAGTCTTATGCAGCTTTTTAAATTCTTGCAACTGTGGAATGGGTTCAGATTATTCAAAAATTTGAGCAGTAGCGAGGCATTCTTGCTTTTTTCAGAATTTTGATGGGATCTGTCATTGAAACTCATGAGTGGCTTGGAGTACACTAATTAAAGTGTCTATAGAGCAAATGTTTGGTTACACATTTGAAGTGACAAAACATTGACAAGTTGTAACACGGATGGCTTTAAAGCATGAGTTCGAATAGGTACACATTTGAGGCGACAAAACATTGACAAGTTGTAACACGGATGTCTTTAAAGCATGAGTTCGAATAGGTACACATTTGAGGCGACAAAACATTGACAAGTTGTAACACGAATGACTTTAAAGCATGAGTTCGAATAGGTACACATTTGAGGCGACAAAACATTGACAAGTTGTAACACGGATGGCTTTAAAGCATGAGTTCGAATAGGTACACATTTGAGGCGACAAAACATTGACAAGTTGCAACACGGATGACTTTACAGCATGAGTTCGAATAGGAGTTGTGTAAATCGAAATGAGGATAAATCAAATTTCTTGTTAAAAGCCATGAAAGAATGGGCAATCTGAAACAAGGACTAAAGGAAACACACTCTCTACCCACTTCTTCGTTTGTTTAGTAAATCGTTGCAGTTATAACAAATACGGATATAAACAAACTGTTCTAAATCAAGCAAAAAATATAAACCACTTCAAGTCCAGTAACTAAACGAATAAATTTAATATCAAGCAATTTATTTGCTTGATTGGTCCTTCGAGCCGCATAGCTTTTCATTGCCTGTGCGGTAAATGTCTGATCATTTTGTTTTCTCAAATGCTGTACGTGTGTGTCTGTGGGTGATCAACTTAAAACTAATATTCAATAGCTTACACTTAAAACATTAATTAAGAAACAATTAGAGACGTAAAATAATAATAACTACACGAATTTGGTGCTTTTCTCCTGATTAGTAACAAAATGATAAAAAAAAACAAAGAAAAAAAAACATTATTTCCTAAATGTTAACAAAAAATATATAAATATATATATATTTTCTTTTATTTAACATCTGTGATTTAAATATTCATTTCTTTTGTATTTTTTGTTTTGTTTTTGATTTTCAAGTATAACAATTAACAGATAAACAAAACGAAAAACATAAAATAAAATAAATGTATCTTCTCTTAAACCCTACGTGTTAGTCACATTTTTTGTTGTTATCTTTTTTTCAAAAAAAAACCTACGTTATCTCTTTATATTTATCTAAATTTGTTTTAAATGTTTCATCTTTTGTTTTGTTTTGTTGTTTGTTTATTATTTTCTTCTATATAAATATGGCCCCGCTATTCCACAAAGTGTAAGGTATGTATATATTTCATTTTTTGTTTACTTCAATATATAATATATATTTCATTTATGTTAACGGACTATTTACTAGACTTTTTGTTTGTTTCTCTACAATTTGCTGTAGAACAAAACGGAAATTATATTCAAAATCAAAACGAGAATTCAAATTTATTCGAACAAACAAAAGCGGAAGTAGAAGAAAGGGAGATAGAGACTGAAAAAAACAATATAACATCATGATCACAGGCTCAAACATTTCAACCAGCCCTCGTGTCACTTCCTTAGACCTAGCTCAACACACAACAAAAGAAACAATTCAAAAAAAAAATTAAAATTACAAATTATTTTAAACAAACGCAACGAATAAACAAAAAACAGTTAATTCCTCCTGATGACCTGACCAGTTTTGGGATTCACTAAAATAGTTTTATGGCTTGACGGTGGTGGTGGTGGTGGCGGCGGCGGTGGTGATGACTTCTCCTCACCGTTATGCGCACTCGAACGGCTGCTGCGGCGAAGATTTGGTGATGTTGCGGGATCCTTTGCGGACTTCTCGTTGTGCTGCGCATTGCTGCCAAAGCTAATGGGCTTTGGTGGCTCCTCGCTCTTCTTTGTGTCGTCTTCGTTGGTGACAATCAACTCGAGGTTGTCGTAGGACGTGAAGAAAGCGACCGACTTTCGGCCCTCGATGGACTCGAAGTGAATCGGTGTGTGCTCGGTGAGGAGGGCCTCGGACGCTGTGCTGAAGTCGCAATGATCGCACGTGTATTTCTCAGTTTTGTTGGAGACGGAGATATGACACTGAAGATGGCGTTTGAAAGCGTCGCTGTAAATGGACTGGAACGGACAGTGGGCGCACTTTTCCGGCTCGTTTATCTCGCTGATGGAACTCAAACTTGGCGACGCCGAGGACGTGGGTGAGGCCGACTCCTTAAGTGAGCCATTCTCGAGCTGCTTCTTAAGCAGTGACGAACCGTCGCCGTTGAATGTGGAGACGTCCCTGCTTTCTGCCACAACCCAGACAGTTGCACCGGTCTTCGGCAATGTTATCTGCTTCATCTTCTTTGCGGGGAACTCTGAGTCTTCCTTGGCGTTTTTAGCGATCTGCTCGGTCTTCTCCTGGTACGTGCTGGTGTGCACGTACGAGTGAGAAAGCAGGATCGTCTCCTGCTTTGTGGAGAAGTCGCACGCCTCGCATTGGTATTCGAAGCTAGCGCCGTGCGCCTTCGAATGTAGCTGCATGTCCCGCGGGCTGTTGACGAATCTGGCTGGACACTTGGGACAGTATGCGATAACCTTTGAAAGGTCCTCGTCGTCACTGTCATGAGATTGCTTGGAGCGAAGATCAATGGCCGCGGGGGCGTCTAGCGTGAACGGGCCCGAATTCTCGTGCATTGCCTTCACGTGGTTGCTCAGGTGTTGCTTCTTTGTGCAGACATACGAGCACAGGTTGCACTCGTACTGGGTGGGCTTGTGCAGGGATATATGATAGTTCATTTGTGATTTGCTCTCCGAGATGTACGGGCACGAGGGACACTTCTGCTGCTTGCTCTTGTTGGAGGGTAAGCTATACGCCGTCGAGTTCAGGCGCCCAATCTCCGTGCTGTTCATCAGTAAATCATATCTGAAATCCTGCTCGGATTTGTTCCTGTCGGCGGCTAGCCGCGAGATTTCATTGTTGTTCATCAGAAGGTCATACCTGAAGTCCTGATCGGACTTATTGCGCTCCGTGCCGCCGCTGTTCATCATTAAGTCGTATCCGGAGTACGGATCGGTGTGGCACGGCGATTCGCCCTGTGGATGGTTGTCATCTTTGCTAAGTACGCTGCCCTTGTTCTGCGGTTGGTTGTGGGCCGACTTAAGCCTGCCCAAGATGAAGCTGTCTGCCGAGGAGCCCAAAACATGACCTGACTGTCCGCTGCCAGCGATCCCTAGAGGTCGGTATACAGGAGCACTGCTGTTTCTGTCCAGTGTCTCAATGCGGATGTCGCCCGAGTGTTTTAGACGGCAATGACGCTGCAAGAGTGGCAAACAAAATCAAATTAGTCCTCGTTTAATTGGCAGTCGTGTTTAAGTTGTTTGTACAGGGAGTTAGAAAGTAGCGTTTGGGGAGGAAGTTGTGTTAAATCATAAGAACAAGTAGGATATGTATAATACGAGTCGATATGTTCCCACACCACGTAAAAATGAGAACAAATAAAAGCGAGCGTTTGTATGGATAGGTAAAGCGTTTTTATTTGAAATGAAATGTCACCCTGTTACCGACAGAACCGCTTAAAACTACGTGATGCTTCTGCCTCCAGGGCAGTATGAATTCCAACAAACTAAACACTTAAACATAGAGGATGAAACCAAACCATTGCATGAACAACCAAACCACCGACATGTAGAATGTGAAGCTTAAACAGATGTGTTTTCTCGATGTCATAAAATAAATGTATAATCTTTACTCACACGGACAAGGCAAAGTTTTCTATTTTCTCTATAAAAAAAAAAAATGATTTTATAGCTTTGGGACGACACTCGTATTCACGCTTACAATGTACGGAGACCATTCTATTCGAGCACGACGCAATTTTGAATGAAGTGGGGCGCAGGTTGAATTCGATTTGGGAGGGTGGAATAAATAAATTAATTTTTGGAACACGATTCGGGGAGTTTACGCTTAAAGTAAGTATTTCACGGGGGTTGCATATTGTTTGAGTCGGTATATCTGAAGGAGGCGATGTCACATGTCTTTGAAATGTGAATGTCAATTCAACAATTCGACATAAGAATGAACTAAATTTAGGCAGGATGTTCGAAAAGAAATTGGACACAAATTACCGTCAGATGCCTCTGAAATGCAAATCTTTTCGCATCTGGCGCTTAAAGTTTTCGAAAATCCAGCACGAACATTATGAAGTCCTGGGTTACCTTTATTGAAACAGCCTGTCTAACAATTTGAGTGCAAACTTCTGTTACGAAGGACTTAGAGAACTTTAATGTTCCTTTATTTTTCGTGATGAAAAAATGAAATGAAATAATTTTTTGAAGAAAAACTAAACAAATCTTAAGGATTTGTGCACTAAATGTGATTATGCACACAATTTTCGAAATTTTGAAGCAGTTCTATGTTCACTGGGCGAAATCCTGATAAACATAAGGTCTGCTCTAATTCATTTGTGTACAGAAATTCGTAGTTGAGAAGTTTTGGTTAAAAATCTCTCTTGTGGAGAGTAACTCTACCGAAACTTGTGAAAAGACTTTTAGTAGAAATTCGTAAACAGCTATCAGATGTATGAAATGTCAGAGGTTTTTTTTATTTTAAATTTGACAGCCATCTGTTGCCCACAGATTTTTCTTCGGCAGCAATTCGTAGGGAGGGGAAATATTTTGCTCTCTCATGAGCTCTCTCTTCTACGAAAAAATCAGCTAATGAAACGCCTTTTGGGAGTTTTTCGGGCAAATTCGTAGACATTCGTAGAAATTTAGAGCAATTGGAACGGACCTATAGATGATGGAACCCGAAATACTTCACATTTGTAGAATAGACAAAACGATAAAAAGGCGAATTTGTAAATTTGTTTGCCTGCAATATATTACAGACAGCGAGCGGAGAAATTTGAGTTGGGCGAGTGATGTCAGGAACTCGGATGGCGCTCAGTGAGGTGTTCAGTCTTGAATTCGAACTAAGGTGTGTAAATTTACGCACAGCTCCACCGAACACATTCCTGTTTTAAGGAACTTTTCAGTCATAAGTTTTGCGCGACAATTGCCACGAAATTGTTGTCGACTTGTTGTTTTGCTTGTTACAAAGATTTGATAGGAGACATAATTTTCAGAGCGTAGAGTTATTATTTTTTATTTCTCACTTATTTTCCTAGCAAGGACTTTTTACATCTGAATTTTAAGCGCAATCCCCTTTAGCCTTAAAACTATCGATTCGGATGTAGCCTTAAGCCACTGGGTTATCGTCCCCACTCTACTCATTTTTAAAATTCACTATGCATCAAACAGATCTGTAATTTCTAACAAAAATACTACAGAAGATTGTGCTTATACTGGGTACCTTTGGGGGTACTAACGTATTATAAAGGAATGTATACAACTAATGAATCATCTTCAAAACGTAGACAAATTTATGATTTTCTTTTGTTTTCAAGCCTTTCACCTTAGATTTGTCTAAACTTTCAGAAAGTTTGTTGTGGATCTTCTTAAATAGAAAGAATCAATTGAATCGAAGTAAGAGAATTCAAATTCAAAATATCAACATCTGTTTAATTTAATTCTATTAGGGTTTCAATAGGCAATTCTGAATTTTAAAAGGTCCTGTCTCGGGCGAACATTTATCTCATGATATAAGAGCTTCTGACACTGACACACTTTTGAGACTAGAAAGATTTTTGACATTTTTTTCAGTGTGGAGGTACCTATGGTACCTTCTACTCGTGAGAGAACAGTAGCGCGCACAACACGAGTAGTTGATGAGCAAGCTAGGCCCTGGTCCCCCTTTGGACTGTAGCGCCAAAAATTATTAGGTACCTATGTGCCACGACTCTCTTCATAGTTGTGACTATTTGTTTCATAGTTGATTCCTTTTTTGGCAAGACGATAGTGTAGGACACTCTGATAAATTGTAAACTGGGTAAAAATGAAAGTCGGCTTATGGGGACATGCTGCTATCCCTCTGTATTCACAGATTGGATTTCGGAGGATGGCGAGGTAAAATGCATTTAGAGCTTCACCTACCCTAAACCCAGCAACCAAGAAGTGCTCTCTTCCTACAACTTATATTCTTGGTAACGGCATAAAGAAAATTTAGGGTTGGTACAACATTGAATGCGTTCAAACTCGCTAAATATAAAAGGAGGACTGAACAATGAAACTGCAAATTGGCATTACACCATATAGTCTTAAGTCAAATTGGGTATGTTTTCATGCATAGGAAAAAGTTCGTGAGCACTACAAATAAGCCCAAATTTTGTCTAAACTCACAAATAAAATTGCTTTGAAGGAAAAATGTTTGTCTACCGTATTTGGCAGCCTGAAAACTTAATTTACTTCGTCAAGTTGTTTGTTATAGCGTGTTTTGACGTTTTAACAATTTCTTACAGTATTTTATGTTCCATTCTCAAAATTAGGGAACAGGCGATAGAGCAGGCAGATCTGTTAGGAAAATTGGTATGTTCCAGTATTTTCTATACTAAATTTTGAAGTCTGTCATTTGTTAAGTAGTGGGGTGTACATTTTTCTCAGAAAGAGGCAAAGTACGGGAACGCATCTAAGCCAAATGTGTAAAGTATGTCATTAAGAAATGTCGAATTCACGTTATTGATACAGAAAACAAGAACAACAACAAAATTTCAGACACATACACAACGGTAAGGGTCAAGAGCGTACTCACTCAGTACGCACACCAATTAATTTGACAGAAAACCAACAACAAAATGTCTTGAGTGAAAATGGGCAGAGTGGGGAAATATTCTACACTCTCGACAGGGCACTCATTTGACGTAAGGCCAATTTTTTCGGAATACGGGAACGGACTTCGTGTTAGTTTATGTTGTTTTGTACAGTTTTGTGTTATTTGTTCGAGTACGGGAACAAACCTTATGGAAGTTGAAAATGTGCAACATCCACAACGAGCTCGTCAGTACAAGCACATGTTACTCAAAACTGCATCCCGTTCCTTTTGCGGACCTTAATGAACTCTAGAATTGGACAATGAATTCAACAAAGTCAACAAAAACTTCGACCTGACCAATCGATTTCGAAGTTTTTAACAAGGACATGAGAAGCCTATGGACATCCACGGTCCGACTTGAAAAATTTTTAATTGCAAACCCTGCTCCTTGTGGCCACCGTGGCGTAGTGGGTAGACTGCGACGCTCACACGCCGAAGGGTCTAGGTTCGACTTCCAGCTCAACAAAAATTTTTCGAATTTTTCGCGGCACCACCTCTTTCGAGCTGCTGACAACACTCAAAGAGTAATAACTGTCTAAGAAAGCTTCTCAAATTTCGCCGTTCGGAGTCGACAAAAAACTGTAGATATCTTCTACTCGTGAGAGAACAGTAGCGCGCACAACACGAGCAGTGATGAGCGAGCTAGGCCTTGGTCCTCCTTTGGACTGTAGCGCTAACACTTATTATTTTTAACCCTGCTTCTAATCCCATGTCCAGCTGACTGTTTGGTGGACTTATGAAGGACGATTCCAGAAGGAGAATCGGCTGTATTGAAGTTAAGATCGATAAAGGATGACCACTTAAAGAAATCTTGGTGAAAGACCGAACGTCTTATTCGATTCTGTTGTGATTTTTACCCTCTGATCTCATCTACTGATCGAGGATATACACGCTTTCCATATACACCTCCCTCAAATACACCGACTTAAATGCAAATATCCAAAAAATAATAAACTCAAAAAATAAGTAAAAAAAAAGAGAAAAAATCAAAAAAGGGTTAGTATTAGTGTTACTGTCCATTTTGTGTGCATTTCTTATACAAAATACCTGAATGACATGCTTCCAATTTGATACTTGATGGCAATGACCACAACGAAAGGGTGACGGTTCGCGCCTTTCGTTGCTATCGTTACTAAGGTTAGAACTGGTTGTTGTTAAACCCATTACCACCGTTGTAGAATTACTAGCACCACCCATGAATGATGAACAAGTACCACCCGCAGTAGTAGTAGTTGTAGCTGAAGGAGAATTATTAGGCGCGCCAGCAGTTGGTGCACTAGCAGTGCCGGCGCTCAACACCGTAGGATTACTAGCTGCCACCAATGCTGATGGCGATGGCGCGAGGCCATCACACATCGGTGCCGAACCACCAATGACAATTGAAGAACTTGCCTCATCGGTTATCTCACCGTGCTCGATGGTAGTACCGGCCGCCTGGATGGCGGCTAAAGCTTTCGGCGAGATGGCCTGCTGGAGGCCACTACCAACAGCACTGGCCGCGGATGAGAGTGTGGAATGTTGATTGTTGGTGGCGCTGCTGCTGCCGCTGCTGTTCGGCGATGACTTTTGCTCCTGCAGGAGTTGGTTTTGCGAAAGGCACATGGCGGCCGCCAAAACCTTGTTCATATAGATGCTCGTGGGGTTGACGGAGGCCGGCAGGGATGGATTGTGGTGATTTGACTTTGACGACGATGGTGATGCGAAGATTTGCTGGTCCTGACAGTGGACTTTTACGTGTGCCAAAGCTGCGTCGCGATTTGCGTGTCTGCAATAAGAGAGGTTCTTGTTAGAAGTTTTCGATTGGCGATCTGGCATTCTGGGTACGTACCTGAAGTGACACTTGCGGCATTTGTAGAGTTTCTTCTTTTCCTGACCCTCGGTCTTGATGTCTGTGATGAGATCGTCACTGGGCTTGATCAGTGGCGGCGGACTTCGCTTGGTTCCAGGAGCAGATGCGTTCAATTGCTCCTGCTGCTCCTTTTGCTGGGCGATGGCTGCGTTGAACACCAGCAAGGGCAGTCGCATGTAGCCGTTCGTGTCGACCCCCGAATCCGACGCGTCGATCTTTTGGCGATCGCGCAAAGAGTCTCCGTCCTGCGAGTGGCTGCTCTTTATACCGTTCGGCAGAACACACTCCGAATTCGACTTGTTGAAGTCGCTGAGTAAGGCCAGCGAAGCGATTTGGTTCGGTGTCATCTCGCCGGACTTCATCAGCTTTGGGTCGCCGTCCTCGTCAGTGACCTTCATAAGTGTGATATACTTGTTGTACTTGGTGTAGTTGCGACGCCCCGTTTCGTCGTTCATTAGCACCCGGGCGTTCTTGTGCGTGGGATCGCGGATGGTCTTTAGCCGGATGTGCTTGGTGATGTCCCAACGCCAGTTGGAGCGGTAGGCACACAGCGAACATTCGAACGGCTTCTTATTGAGGTGGCCCACGATGTGGACGTGGAAGCGAGATGCGGTTGACGCCCAGAAGGAGCAGTGCGGGCACTTGTAGACCTTTTTCAGGGACGAGTTGGCGGCTTCCTCTTCGGGTGTCATCTTTTTGGTTACCTAGGGACATTGAAAGTTTCAAATTTCATTGGAAACGGTTATGGTAACTAATGCGATAGGCTTTGAGGGGCGCTGGCGCCAGTTTAAGCTGAACAACTGGTCACCATGCCTTTGTGGAGTGGAGGGATGGGGGAGGGAGAATGTATGCGAGGGTGTGTCTAAACAAAGTCACTCACCTCACCGTAGCCTGGCGCCGTCTCCACGCCGTAGTAGCTGTTGTCTTCGTTTTTCACACCACCGCCACCTCCACTGCCGCCCATTAGCATCAAATTTTTCGCATCGAGATTGCCATTCACGTCGCTCTTGCTGCTGCCACTGCCGTTAGCACCATCAACGCTCCCTCCGCCACAACTGCCACCCCCTGCACTGCTTCCCACGCCGGGCATTTTATTCCATACGAACACCCTGTTTTCCATCGGGTGCTTGCTCATGTCCTCTGATCCGGCACCGTCGTCGTCGTGCTCCTGACGACCTCCGCTGCTCCCGCCTGACATCGACATCGAGTCAAAGGAGTCATTCTGACTGCGCCCAGCGTCCGAGCAGTTCTTCAAGTGATTCAGCAGGTCCGCGCTGGACTTGCAGCGGTGGCGGCAGTGCTGGCATCGCGTCGACCCGCTACAGTTCACGGTGAGATTAATTGGCGATATGCTGGAATGTTTGTCCTCGTAGGAGTAGTTGCAGGTCTTCCGGTGGATAAACGACTCTGACAGACACTTGGAGACGTGGCCGCAGCTGCACGATAGATTCTCGTTGCGCGCGGACTCGTCCGCGAATGACTTGAGTTCGTCGAAGAAGGACGAGCTGGTTGCCTTCCGTTTGCTGGCCGTCGAGTGGTTCGACGACGGCGATAGCTGCGCAGCGTCGACCTTGTCCATCTGCATAATGATCTCCGGGATCTGGTCCTTGTCGAAATACAAGGACGCGAGTTCTTTGAAGGAGTTCCGCGAAGGGGCTGGCTCCTTGGTGAGGTTAATAGCATTCGTGGCCGCCTGAATTGGGATGAGGTTTGGCACTGGTCGCACAGGCTTCTTCTGTAGGTGCTGGCTCCCGGCGTCGGAGCCTCCGCCCTTCTGGGACAGATCCGTTGGCTGCTCTTTGTCCTCCTCATCGTCGTCGGGCAGGTCGTACTTGCACCTCTTGGCGTAGTTCTCGTCGATATCATCAATGTTGTTGTTGTTGTTGTTGAACTGATCATCAACGTCACCGGGATCGCTTAGGTAGTCGTCGGAGTTGTCGGTGCCACCGACTTTGTTGCGGCGCCGAGCCAGGCTCATGCCTGCCGCATGCCCGACTGGGGGGACGTGGTGATTCATTTCGTGTACCGTCAAACTCTGCTTGATGTCGGCAGTAAAGTCGCACGCCGCGCACCTGAAGGGGCCAACGCCGCCATGATTTTTCATATGACGGTCGAGATTCCATTTGTATGGCGTCCGGAAGTCGCACGTTACACATTTGATCATCGGCATGGAATGATACTTGACGTGTTTGCTGAACCTGGCCTTGATGTGCGTCACGTAGGTGCACTTGTCGCAGCGGAAGAACTTTGTCCGGCAGTGTTCCTCCTGCTCGTGGTCCACTAGTTGGGCCCGATACAGAGTGGTGAAGTCGCAGAGACTGCACTTCAGAAGGCGATTCTGTGGGGCATCGTCTATGGACACCGCGAGCGATTCTACTTTGGGCAGCGTGAACTGCAGCAGAGCCTGCTGCTGCTGTTGCAACTCCTGTTGCTCCAACTGCTGCTTTATTTGTTGTTGAACTTGCTTCTGCTGCTGCTGCTCCAACTGCTGTTGGAGATGCTGCAAGTTTGATTGAAGTATCAAGCCGTTCTCAAGACTGTCCGTCTTGCGCTTGCGCACTGCCTCTCGGTTCAGGTTGCGTTTGCGCGATTGCCCATGGTTGCCGGCGATTCCCTCTGTCGAGCCGTGGACCATCTTCATATGCCGCACTAACTTCTGATAGTGACGCGACGCGTACAGGCACAGCTTGCACTTGTTGATTACGATCTTCTCGCCGTGCACATCTCGCAAGTGGGTGAGATGATAGCGAGGATTCTGGGTGAAGTACGTGCAATAACTGCACGAGTAGTTTCTCTTGATTTTGCACTGCGGTAGACCTTCGTCCTTTGTGTGCTCCTCGGCACTTTGAATATCGTTGTCCTGCATATGCGACGGCGGTGGATGCTGCGGCTGCTGTTGACTCTGCAGGGCGGCAGGTGGAGGATTGTTTACAACGTTGCCTGTCTCTTGATCCAGATAAATTTGATTACCGCTAACTACACTGCGCACAATGAGGGTTCCGCCCGAACGGTGTACCATCGATGGAACGTCCATGATTGATGCGGATTTCTAGGATATACTCTTTACAATGAATGTCTGTGTCCAAGAATCACAATGATTCAGATGTCTGCAAATACAAAAAAATGCGAGCACCGTTATTTTTCACAATCGAATGCGGAATACGAAAATTACATGAGGGGATTGGGGGCAACAGGCAGGAGTATCTTTTGCAGAGAATGGCTTGAGTTGAAATGAAAATTTTCTTTGCGAGCATTTTCAGAGTTTTCATGCCCCACTACCTTCGATCAATGATATTAGAGAAGCAAAGTGAAGAAAAACCGGTATGCGCGGGTGGGGGAGTACCTGTTTCGGAAGGATTTGTTTTTTAGTTGTGCAGACTTAAATTTTAAAAGAAAATATTTATTTGACAGCTTAACAGATGTTCGTGAGGGATTTAAGGCTAACTGAGAGGAGGACAGGGTGATGAATGATTCATTGCTAAGCTGGAAAGCAATTATTCATTTCGGGGTACTGCAGCGAAAACGTCGGAATTTTTGGCAGAAGTTCAGGCATACACTGTTGAAAATGCATTTTTGTGGCTGATTTGGTGTGAAGAGTGTTGCATACTTTTTGGAGGGTGGAGAAGCACTCGGAAGCAAAA
Organism: Eristalinus aeneus; assembly: GCA_955652365.1. NCBI lineage: Eukaryota > Metazoa > Arthropoda > Insecta > Diptera > Syrphidae > Eristalinus > Eristalinus aeneus. The sequence continues at coordinate 19,595,440 of OY019131.1, forward strand.
TGTCATATTGCATGTAAAAGTACTAGATTTGGCTATGGCATGTACTAAACTTATTGAAAAAGAAGTTCTGGTGATTTGTGATGAAAATTTTGAAATTTTACAGATTTTGAGAGCATTGCAAGGCAATGTTGCGCCCAAAAGTTAATTTGTACCGAATTTGTAAAATGTTTGGTAGGTATATAGACAGCTATTGAAGAAAGTTTTGCTGGGGAATTAAGTCAATTACGAACGGAATTATGTAAAACTTAGCGGAAACAGGATCAATAAAACCAAACATTGATTCCAGCAAGAAAATGGAGTCAAAGAAGTTGTATAGAGTTAGACTGGAGGCTGCATTCATATTTTGGGCAAAAAAATAAACCGCATTATCGACAGAATTTTTAGGCTTTTGTGAGACTAAGACATGATTAAGATAAAAGTTGATATTCGCAGTAGAAATTCAGAAAATAATAAACTGAATTAAATGTGCTTTTCAAATATGTTAATGTGTAAAAAAGAAGAAGTACGCTGAAATTTCATAGATTTTGGTAAAATTAATCAAGACTAGGCAAATATTTGATATTGGGTTTGGAAACTTAAACGGCTACAGCTGCAATTAAACAGATTTTGACTAAATTAGGCACGATTAGGTTCCACTACAACAATTTGGGCTTCAGTTGGACTTCAGACACGTAATTCTTTGCTATTCGGTTTCGGAAATACAAGAAATCCTTCTACAAACATTTGATAAGAAATTCAGTAAAAAATTATGTTGCAACAACTTGCTACAACCCAATTAGAGGTTTTTTTTATACATTTCCTCTGTTTTCCCCTCCCGCAACCAACACAATTTCGGCCAACCCAAGCAAGCCCATTAATTCAATAGAAATTCACCGATAAACACAGTTCAAAACCACGCACCCGCAGTTTCCGTTAAAGTTCCTCAATAACTTTCAATTCCCGGTAGATTCACGGTCTTTCGTCTGCCACTTAAATTGGTAAATCGTCCCGTAAACAGCTACTTACTCACTTAAACGGTTCATGTTCGTCCTCAAACGTAAACATAATAACTTTTGTGCGTTGTTGAAGCATATCGGGGCCCAGACACACACTCAAGCGCCGTTATGGCCTTTTGACACTGTGCTTTCTCCTTGCTGATAGTCAAAGATCAACTTCACTTCCATTTGATGGCGAACCTTCTTTCATGGATTCTCCACCGCCCCCGGTTCGGTCAAAACAACGACCAAAATCCCGTGAAGTTGCCCCTCTAAATGTGGAAGACGACGCCAGGACAGAAGGAAGTAATAAAAAAGGGAAACGCATTACTCCCAGATGGATGACCCAAAAAGTTCATTACCCGCTTGAATAAAGATATCTCCCCAACACCCAGCCACACACACGCGCGCACTGTCTTCCACACACTCGTTGAATATGATAATATCCTTCGAATCATCCCACGTGTACACTGGAGACGATTTAATTTCACATGCCAGGGAGCAAGACGCAGCAGTCACACCGTGGTTTACAAGAATTAACCCTCCCCGCGTCACGCGCAAACATACCATAACCTACATTGTGGCGAAAGAAAATTTGGTTGCGTATACGCCATCGCCACCATCCCATAACAGGCGCAAAATTTTAGCTGATTGCCTTGTTGCCCTGTCTTCACGTATGGCGTTGAAGAAGTTGCAGATATTAGCCCAGATAGTCATCCTGTGGGACTGCTTTAAGCTGAAGGCCACAAAAAACTCGGAGCCCTGTCGGTCCCAAAGCGACGACTGCCGTGTGCACTTAATTTTTCACACCCCCACCTGGGTGTGTGTGTGGATTCATCCATAAAGCCAGCCCATTACTTACTCCATTACGGAGCGCGAAAACTTTCACGGCATATCCTTGAATCGAAGGATGGGAATTGCTCAGTAATTTTTCACGCCTCGTAAATTTCAATCACTTTCCTGAAACAGCGCTCACTGACAAGTGGTCGCGCCGGGTGTGAGTGTGCGATGCAATTGCACTAATTAGACGCGATAGGGGCGAATGAAGCAAAAAACGCCAAAACAAGAATGAATAAATGGGTATATCGAGAAGGGGCTCAATCGCAAGGAGGACTTGTTTGACTTAGAAGCACATCTCCATGTGCAGCACTCAACAACTTGGCAAATGAAGTGAATAGGTTTTTGTGTGCGCGCTCCTTGGCAAAACTTATCTTTCTCCATCTCTTTCGAGATAGAGAAAGAGAGGACAGGCGTGACTAGAAGAAGAGGGACAAACACATTGCAAGGCGCCTGCCATGAAAAGAACAATGAACAGAAAGAACAGCGAGGAGAAAAGCTCTAGTTACAATAAACAATTCGCATTTAGCGAAGCGGAGAAGTGGAGCGAAAGACAAAGGACAGGACTTGGGTGCTAATCCTTCGTGGATGTGACGTGTATGTTCACAAATTGTTAGTGGGGTACAACATATGGCAAGGTGGTGGTGGCCCATCAAGGACACCTCGAAGAAGCCGATTCAACCACGTAGAGAGAGGAACTCTCCCGAGTGCCGACTTGGTGTGTTCTGATTTGCTGGAAGCGGTGTTGCTCTTGTTAAAAATTTATGTTGTGTGAAGGCTGTAGAAGAGTACAGAGACTGGGGTTGTCATGGAGGGACAGATGTGTGAGGGAAGCCACAAAGGAGGGGATGGAGGGTAAAGCATGTAAACACCTCTGACGATGTACACCTCTGTGTGACAAATCTAAGAAATTGGAGAAAAACTTAAGGTAGGGCCAGCAGGGAAGTTAAAAGATGTAGATGCGATTTGAAGCCTGATTTGAAAAATTATGTGAAATGGGAAAATTATTAGGAGATGCAAACGGACTCAAGTGTAGGTAGACTCTCTGCTGTCTAGATATTCTTACTTCCTACTCTGATAGGCCTAAATACCCCATTTTGAGATATATTTTGCGAATCCATTTCGGAGTTAAAGTTTTAATGAAAACCGAGTTTAAAAGTCCAACTATTTGAGTGTAATCTATCCAAACTAGCAACTGAGTGAGTTTTTAAACTTTTGCTTTTTCTGTTTTTTTTTGTTGGAGATTGGGATAAACTACACTGGAGCGCTCAGACTCACATACTGGTCATTGTACTACCAAGCAGCAACCTTCATTTAATGTAATTTCTTGGTTTTCCGAAGAAAAACCAAGATGCGCTTCTGTCATATAGAACTTAGGTTTGCAGTTTCCACCACATCAGCGCCAAATAACCGCCACCTAATACGAGCGAAGGCAGGACACTGACAGAAAAAGTGCTCTGAAGTGTCTTCACCTTCTCCACAGGCGTCGCAGAGTGTGACATCACTAAGCTCAAGCCGACTCAGGTGCAGCGATGGTAAAGTGTCCCATTAATACGCCGACAAGTCGTCTGCACTCGTTTCTGTCTAGAGATAGCACAAAAGACGCGGATTTCTTGCTGACGTTTGGGAGCATGCTCTTGGTCAGCCTGCATCCTGGAGGGATGCATGCCATCTCTGGTAGTGGGTAGGGAAACCCAACCATCGTTTTCAGTGATGGTCGGTAGATTCTCGCAAGTAAGATCCACTTATGGGTTCAATTACACAATTGTGGCAGCTGTTAAATATAAGCCGTGATGTGCTATTTTACAAAGTTAACGTTTTTAAGGTTTCGTTCATGAAACTCACTTTTTATTGCCAACTTTTTCATTCGATGCACGCATTAAAAAAGACCTCAACCAGTTTCCGATGTCCGAAAAAATTCAGAAAAAAAAAATCAAAAATCACAGAATTCGTTTGATGAGGATGTGAGAACGAAAATCATTTCGAGCACTTACGTCCAAATTGAAATCAGCAGTATCAGAATATATACGCGCTTAAGAATTTTAAGACGCAATAAGCTTAATTTCTGTGTAGTGAAGGAGTTTGTCTACCTCCTGCAAGCGTGCACTTCACAAATGCAAGGACGATACCTCGATGGAGATTCTGAAGACACTTGCCCTCTGCTTTTTTTTCCTGTGGAAGGCATATGATTCGTACGACAAGGAACTTGTGATTCTATAAGGAACTGAAAAATAAACAGAATGGTAGAGCAAATTCTGGTTCTCTTTAATAGAAAGATTCTGTGTCGTATAAAAAGTCTTGCCTGCGAGAAAAGCGGATGGCGGGGAAGACAACATCACAAACACAAACAAACCTTCTCTACCAAAATGTGAATGTATTTCGGAACCGTCGACTTTATTGGATCGGCCAAATAGAGCAAATGTGACCGCCGTTGCGTCGTGCGTAAAGTGCGACGCTCACACGGCGAAGATCCAGGTTCGTTTCTCGGCTGAACACCTCGAATTTTTCACGGCACCACCTCCTTCGAGCTGCTGACAACACTCAAAAAGTAATAACTGTCTAAGAAAGCATCTCAAACTCCGCCGTTCGCTGTCGGCAAAAAACTGTAGGTGCCTTCTACTCGTGAGAGAACAGTAGTGCGCACAACACGAGTGGTTGATGAGCAATGTAAGCCCTGGTTCCCTGTGGACTGGCGCGCCGTCCAATTATTATAATTTACTAAATAAAGGAAATAGGCAATAAAGTTCCAGCAAGGGATCTCAATCCTCGGGGTCAGGAAGGAATAGGAAACCTAACTCAGTATAAAGACCAAGTGATCTCGGACGCTAGAGTTCTTGATCTTAACAATCAAAAGCAGCGGGCTCGTTTCAGTCAGGAAACTATAGGTCAGGCTCAGATCCATTATGGATCGCTGGGTTCATAAGTTAGTTAGAGATAATTTACTTTCAAAAAGCAGACATGTTGTCGGCATGTAGCTAATGCCGAATAATAATATCAGCCCTCAGGGGGACTAAGTCCTTATCAACTATTCGTGTTGCGCGCGCTACTGTTCTCTCACGCGTAGAAGGAACCTACAGACTTTTGCTGACTCCGAACGGCGAAATTTGAGAAGCTTTCTTAGAAAGTTATTACTCTTTGAGTGTTGGCAGCAGCTCGAAGGAGGTGGTGCCGTGAAAAATTTGAAGTGTTCAGCCGGGAATCGAACCTAGAACCTTCGGCGTGAGAGCGTCACACTCTACCCACTACGCCACCGCGGCCAGTCAAGGATTATAAGTAGTCAATATTCAAGTCGACATGCAGCTCTTCAGTAGGTGGTGACAGTCGCTTAGGTTGTGACTTGCTTTCTGTCGAAAACCGCCTTGAAAAATTGGTTTCACTCGTAAATTTTTTGTTTCCAGCGTTTGCAACGTTTTGCAAATTCTATGACACACACAATATTATGCAGTTTTTGTCGCAGTTAGAAGTGGTCTTACCGAGTACCGCAAAGGTTTAAAATTTAAAATTTCAAGAATGGGCACACTAAAATGTGAAAAGATTGCCTTTTAGCAACTAGCAAACAACAAGTAAGTTGTAAACTAACTAATGAGCTGCGTTGGTTAGAATTCAAAAGATGAGTGAGTGAAGAAACCTAGATTCCATCGACTCCATTTGCACGATTCCAAACCTTACAATTTTGTAGCTGATACATTGACGATTGCAATGTGTGTATATATGTAAGTCCTTCAATTTTTACTTAAAATCTTCGAAAAGTTGATGTGGCCTCCTAAGGAAGATTGCTGAAACCAAGAGTGGACCCAGTGAAACTTTTTTCTAAAAATTTTGGCACAGTTTTCCTAAATTCAATTCTGAAAACGATAAAAGAAACGAAATAAGCCTTCCCTATGATTTCGATTTTATCTGTTTGAAACAAAATACCAGTACATAGTTGTACACCTTCTTCGAAAACATGTCAAGCAGTTGGCATTTGAAGAGATTCGCCCGCTTGACCACGTTGCCTTAGTCCCATCCCCCGAAGAGTCCATGGCAACCGTTATCAGCTCTTGTACTTTCGCTCGCACACTCCTCTGAGAGACTAGCCAACTCAGAGAATTTTACACAAATACGATTGAAAGCTCGTTAGAAATTCACCACTCACCATCGAATCCTCTCTTCGTCGAGAGTTCGACACCCTCTCTCACTCCCGCCCACCCACCACGCGCACAACAGATACCACCAAGGATCAGCCACGTCAACAATTTGCAAAATCTCAGCGAAGAATAGAAGCTTTTCCATCATTTCCTCTCTTTTGTTCTGTTCTATTCCCAATAGCCGTCGAAACAGGCGGCAGGGGGTTTCAGTAACTTCCTTCATTTAATCCAAACCATTCATGCCTATTCAACATCATTATCGCTTCCCCCACCCCACTCCACACCGTGCTCCTTGCACAACCCCGTTCTCAATGCAAGTGCAGCGTATTTGGGGGTCTCCGTACTGCTCAACGTCGACGCTTCTGCTGGTTGGCTGATCAATTTGCAGCACACTTTAGCAGCGCTTGGATGGTTTCCTTCTTTCAGTCCTCGGAGGGATCGCCCTCCTGCGCCCTGCCGCACGGCTGGGAATAAAGTTATGATGTCATTCGTGGCGATTAGCAGAAGCCATCGTGCCACGAAGCAACAGCGCCGCCACCGCGTACCAGCGTACCAGCGAAGAACAAGAAAACCGACCGACCAACGAGGGATGAAGTACCAAACCGTATGACAAGCGTGCGGCAATGCAGGACGGTATGGGGAGGAGTGCAAGATGGAATGACCTCAACTGGAAGCTGAAAATAGCAGAAACATGACATGATGACGACGACCATGGTGGTGGTGGTGGGTCTTTCTTCTTCTGAAGGGTTATTGTTTGCAGGCCACCCACCTCCACGCATGTATTGTACACACACACACGCCCGTACGTAGCACATGTGCGATACCGACCGACAGGGACGAGGCGGCGGACGGTATTTACTCGAGTACATATTTGTTCGGCTAAAAATTCCTGAGGGAACCACCAACTGGCTCGGATTGTTCAGAGCCGACGCGTTTTTGGTTGGGGCTTTCCACGGTTGCTGAACGAAAGAAAAACACAAACACATTTTCGTCTGAAAAGTGGGCTTTGTGAGATGATTTCTCGCGTTTACACGGGAATCAGGAGATTAACGGTGCCGTATTGTTGTGAGCCGTATGCTCACAGATTGATATACGCGATGTGTGACCTTTGAAATCCGAGTACGCCTTGTCAGGGAACACGTGTGCGAATCTCTGGGGTGATGGCTAAGAAGTTTGGCGATGATTGAAGAGGAGTGCTACTTGGAGTACACAATGATTCATTTTAAGGCTGCAATTTCGAATTGAAAGAAATTGGAGAAGGATGCTCGGCTAATGTGCATTGGGAAGATTTTTGATATTTCTCATGGGAGACGAGCATTTCACAAAATGGACGACCGATTAGCTACGGCTCTTGTAGTAGAAGTCTTCGTCTAAGGTGGCAGTCACACTTTGAAATGAGTTTCACAAACGTCGCTGAGCTTCGCTTCTTAGGCAGTGTGTTCGACTGATGTTTGATAAGTTCTAGATGCGAACACTTCATTTTCGTTCAGTTCTGAAAATAATGAATCATTTTGAGGTTTTATTTTCAATTTAAGTTAAAATGCAATAATTTCCCAAACCGCGGACGGAGACTTTTTATGCTCAAGTGTTGGCATTTATCTTATTGTTGAACTTAAATAAACCTACCGGGCTTTAGCGCCCTTAACAGTGTCACATTCCGATGATTAATGGCTTAAAGATTTCAAATGAAATAAATTGAAATTGTTTAAAAAGGAAGCAGTCGTAAAAATTTGACGGTTTCGTTGATTGAAAGCTGTCATTAAAAAAAAATAATTTTGTGTTGAGTCGCGAACGATTCTCAAGTTTACTTCAAAATTTTAACGTGTCAACTTGGAAGGAAAGGAATTTAAATTTTTTTCATATTCAAGGACACAAAATAATTTGAGTCTTTCGCGGGGAAAATAATAGGAGCTAGGATTACAGTCTACCGCAGCCTAATACATTAAGAAAGACGTGAATTTAGGAACATTTAGTGTTCATATTTTTTTTTTTAATTTTGTTTGTGCCTATAGCATTTGTGAACAAATATCAGCTACATCGAACGGTTAACATTTTGTTTCCTTGATGAACTTGGATATACTTTCTATAGCTGTTGAAAAGCAGTGCATTTAGTGCGCTCAGTTAGTGTTACCATCAGTGAAGGGTTAAAGCAGAAAGTATTGGATTTGAAGTATGCATGTGGCAGAAAAGATGAGAAAGGATAGAGAGAAAAAAGAAAGCATCCACCAGGTATACCGGTATAAAGTGTTTTTTTTTTGAAAATAAAACACTAATTATTGATGGGAAAGTAAAACCATTTTATACAAAGTATTGGCCATTGTTTTCTGCACATTTTGACCACCTTTCTGGCAATTTGTGAATACCACGCCAATAAAATTGTCCGTGTTTTAAAGCAAACCAAAAATAATAATAATTGTTGGCGCTACAGTCTAAAGGGGGACCAGGGCCTAGCTTGCTCATCAACTACTCTTGTTGTGCGCGCTACTGTTCTCTAACGAGTAGAAGGGACCTACAGTTTCTTGCCGACTCCGAACGGCGAGATTTGAGAAGCTTTCTTAGACAGTTATTACTCTTTGAGTGTTGTCAGCAGCTCGAAAGACGTGGTGCCGTGAAAAATTCGAAAAATTGGTGTTGAGCTGGGAGTCAAACCTAGACCCTTCAGCGTGTGAGCGTCGCACTCTACCTACTATGCCATGGCGACCACAAAGCAAACCAATCAGACACTTAATTTTCGACCTCCTCGTAGGAATCAAAGTGCTGCTCAGCCAATGCGTGTCCCATCGATGAAAACAAATGGTAGTCGGAAGGAGTCAAGTCTGTTGAATACGGCGGGTGGGGTAGTGCTCCCAGCCAAGTGTTTTGATTGTATCCTGAACCGGTTTTGCTTGTCATGGAGCAAAACTACCTTGCCTTGTCTTCTGGCCCATTCTGGTCGTTTCTTGATCAATGCATGGTTCAAATTGATCATGTGTTGTTGGCAGCGATCAGTATTAACGGTTTCACCAGGTTTTAGGAGCTCATGGTACATCACTCCTTGGTCCCATCAAACAAGCATTGTCTCCTTGCCGAATCGATCTGGTTTTGCAGTCGATGTTGATGGTTGTCCCAGATCAAGCCATGATTTTTTCCGTTTAGGATTCTTAAAATAAATCCATTTCTCATCGCCAGTAACAATCCGATACCAAACCGATTTTTTTTTCGTGTCTTTGGAGCGAAATTTCACAAGTGTTTTTTGGTTTTCCATCTGTCTTTCATTCAATTCATGTGGCACCCATTTTCCACACTTTTGGATCTTTCCCATAGCTTTTAAACGGTCAGAAATTGTTTGTTATGCAACATTTAACATTGCTGCCATTTGCTTTTGACTCAAAGTGTCATCTCCATCCAATATCGTTTGCAATTCGGCGTTTTCAAACTTTTTTGGTGGTCTTCCACGTTCTTCATTCCTCACATTAAAATCATTATTTCTAAACCGTTGAAACCATCTTTTGTATGTTACTTTTGATAGAGCATGATCACCATATGCCTCGACAAGCATTCGATGCGAATCTGCAGCACTTTTCTTCAAATGAAAACAAAAAATGAATGCTTCCCGCAAATCATCACTTTCTGGTACAAAATTCGACATTTTCTACACGATGAAAAAATATGATGTTGTCTGTTCAATGACTTGATGTATACTAAATATTTTTCACAGATGTCATAGCAAATAAACAAACAAAAAAATAAGGACTCGTTCACAACAAATGTTCCCTATCGTGACATTTGTATCTTGACGCTCACTTCATACAGGTATACCTGGTGGTAGACCATTGCATGCATTGAGCTTGCATTTAAACAATAATTATTTAACTTTGGAAATGGGAGGAAGGAATTATTTAAATTCAAAACAAAAGACAACATTTGCATCGTTTACTATAAAACGGTCTATGGGAAATGATTTTAGGAAAAGACAAACAGAATGGCTATACATTTTCCTGTTCTAAATTTTAAAAATTCAGACTTACAAAGCATTCATTTGGAAAGAAGTTACCACTGAATGGAACACCTGGTAATAAGAGCAAAAATCAAACGAGATGAATTTCTAGTAGTAATAAAAGGGGAAAATGGCTGCCGTGGCGTTGTGGGTAGAGTGCGACGCTCACACCCCGGAGGGTGTAGGTTCGATTCCCGGCTGAACACTTCGAATTTTTCACGGCACAACCTCTTTCGAGCTGCTAACAACACTCAAAGAGTAATAACTGTCTAAGAAAACTTCTCAAATTTCGCCGTTCGTGGAGTAGACGGTCGCCGTGGCGTAGTGCAACGCTCACACGCCGAAGGGTCTAGGTTCGACTCCCAGCTCAACACCAATTTTTCGAATCTTTCACGGCATCACCTCTTTCGAGCTGCTGACAGCCCTCAAAAGGTAATAATTGTCTAAGAATGGTTCTCAAATTTCACCGTTCGGAGTCGGCAAATAACTGTAGGTCCCTTCTACTAGTGAGAGAACAGTAGCGCACACAACACGAGTAGTTGATGAGCAAGCCGAAGGCCCTGGTTCCCCTTTGGACTGTAGCGCCAACAATTATTATTACTATATTAATGGAGTCGATGCTCGCCCAACCAAGTTCCTTTTAATTTTTTAAAAATAAAATTCATTCACTATGTTGCTTGAGTGCCACAAGAACATGGATATAATTCATCATTTCTTGTGTCACGTCCTCCAATCGGGACTTTCAATATTCGACTGCTAAAAAGCAGGCATATTGTGCACGTAATATCTGCCTAATTAACTGTCACATATTTAACATGTCTAACATACATATAAGAGATCACTCAATAAGTTCTGGGACATATAGAGGGCGCCACTAACAAAAATTATAAATTTAATATTAATTTCATTTTGTTAGTGGCGCCCCCTATATCTCCCGGGACTTATTGAGTGATGTGTTATATGCGAGAAAATATTGGATGACGCGGCGGTCCACAAGGTGACCTCCTCATCGACTACTCTTGTTGGGCGCGTGACTGTTTTTTCACGAGTACACTTTTTTGCTGTTTCCGAAGGACGAAGATTTTGATGGTGTTTCGTGGACAATTATTACTCTTTGAGTGTTGTCCGCAGATGAAAGAGGTGGTACATTGAAAATGCGAGGTTTTCAGTCCGAGAATCAAACCTCAATCTTCCGCATGTGAGCCTCGCCCTCTGCTCAATACGCCACGATGGCTACCATGTCCAACAGGATATTTCATGAAAATGAAACCTCTGTATGTGATAACTCTCAATAAACCTTGACCATGCAAGAGAAGCTGAAGTTACTCTGTGAGCTTCCGGCCCCTGCCACAACTAAATACGCACTTCTTCCTTATTCATACTTAGACGCCCCACCACGTCTTGCGTCATACATACTTCCAATTTGTTCACACTTTCAGTTGTTGGGGTAATTCATTTTGCGTCCGTAAGGCCTTTGTTAAACATTGCTGCCGCTTCTAACCTTACCTAACCTCGGCCGTTTTACGTTCGCCACAGGCGTCCTACCGACTTGGCGTTGTAATGATTGAAGCAGATTGAATTTCGTTCGGAAATTCGAAAACCATAGGAAACGCAAAATTTGTACAAAAATAAAATTGACACTAGTCAATCTCACGTCGCTTTGAGTAAGACTCCGTCTTTGGCAGATCAACATTTTATTTCATGACTTGTGCGTGGACTCGGACGAAATTAGTTCAATGACTGAGATGATGTTCTAGACCAAAGAGTCAAATCAATAGATTTGGAACGATACCAGTCAACTTCAGATTCAGGAGAATCTGAATTATAGATACAACTTATAGTTTTTAGCAAGAAAATTTCACAATTGGCTACGTAAACTACTATCCGGGGAACAAAATCCGTACATTTGTATTTACTCAGAACGAGTGCATAAACCATGTTATGGCTTCCAATTCAAGCCCGACTATCTCAATCTTCAGAGCCAATCCTTGCGCAAAATTTATTCTTTTATACATGTTTGGTTTGGAATCGTCATAGGTGAAACTTATCAACCTTAATCACTGCCTGTTAATGGAAACCGTTGTAGATTTCTGATAATAACTTCGTTTGGCATGAAGAAAATGACACCAGCATGGAAGTGATGCGTATGACAACAAGTCATGTAAACTGCAAATTTTCTGGAGAAGTTCTTAAGCCGCACGTCCAAGCCACAATCAAATGAAGACTATTATCCGAGAACATACAAATTGAACAATCGAGAAGTTCAATATTTACCTCGATCTCGATGTGCTTCCTTCTTAAATAAAAATGCTCACTTAATGATTAACTTCCCAAAATGAAGAAAATTGATAAATGAAGTATATTTCAGAGACTAGTTCAACGTACGTCCCAACAAGTGGTGTAGAAATGAAATTCAAAATTGGATTCCCTTCAGAAACTGTCAACACAGTTTGCCAGTCTCATTTTTTAGTCGTTCATAAATATTCTATCCCCCTCGAAGTCCTTCCCTGGCATCACAAATTGACTCTATCTGCATTTGCGTCATCCGAGAAGTGCTCATTTTTTGCAGACATCGAGTCGCCACTGTAATCTGGTTGCAGCTCAGCAACCTTCACAACATTTTTTATTCAAAGTTCCCTTCTTTCGGGTGACATTCTCGTGCAGAACGTACTCCAGTGACTGGTTGCCCCTGAAAGTTCTGCTTGTTTCCTTCCATCAAAGCCAAGGACAAAGGCAGCCGATTAAGAAACCCGTTCCACTACATCCACTGCCTGGCTCCTCTCCCAATTATTCACTCTCCGCTCTCACTGCTCCACCAGACTTCCATCATCAATCACCGCGCAGTGTCGTTGTGTCCTTCACCAAGAAGCCATCTGAAATCGCAACACAATCGCGTTCCAACCTTGCTCTAGTTAACCAAAAGCAGCCAACGCAGATATCACTCCTCTCCTTTTCGTCGCCATCTTCGTTCAAAAGGAATCCGTCAGTCTTGCCACTAGCGTCTCTCGGATGGCGATCAGGATGTCCTTCAGTGCTTTACCAGCTTCAAGGAAACCTCACGTCACCGTTCAGCGTTCAGTAGCGCGGCAACCAGTTCATCAATCAATTAGTTGAGTTTGCTGCTGGGGCTGTTCCAGCATCGCTGCAACTGACTGGTATTCGCGCGACTCGCGATCGTGACCATTTTCAGCGAGAAGACTCGCAATCTGACATTGGCTTAGATTCTCAAAGATATCTACAGTTCGCATTCGTGCACGCACACTCACGCGCTGCCGCTCACGCAGTGCTCCGGCCTAAGGACGTCCGAGCGGCGAGTGGCGGCAGCGGCAATTATCGGCGAAGCTCACGCCGAACGCATGCACATGTGAGCAGTTAAAGACCCAATTACCATGACCGATTGAGCAGCGGCTTCCAGCTGCCCACCGCCTCGTCCGGCATCCGTCACCACGCACTGCGCTCCGAATCGGAACAGAGCGCAGAAATAGATGGAATTGCGACGCTCGTTCGGCGTAGATGGATTTTGCAGGCGCGCCAGTAGTTGTTAGAATGCAGTCTGACTCAGCAACGCCGCCGCCACCAACCCCAGCGGCCATTTCAAGAATTTTCAAAGTCATCCAAATGGTGCGTCAAGTGCAACCACTATTCCCGTGCAGTACTAGCGGCGGTTTCTCTTGTGTCGCCGCTGCTGGTTGACATTAACGCAAGGTTCTGGGCTGTGTGAGATGCTCGCCTCTCAATTAACGATTCGCGCGCATTATCGAAACTGCCGAGGCGCAGTCATTAGCGGGCGCGCGTCGTTTTCCGATGGTGGCTCGCCGATGGATGCCGCAGCCCCAGAAGCACCACCTGGGCTTCATTCTAGATGCAGATCGCGAACCCCCAGGGGGTTTGCGAGGGTAGAGCAAGGCCGACACGATCTGATTTGTATCCAAAGCAATGCAGTTGCAGCGTTTCTGCTCTTTTTTTGTGTTTTGTGCTGCGTTGCCGCTCGTTTTGTTGCGCGCCGCAAATCGGAGGCGACTCACTGTTTTGGTTTTCTCCATCAGTGGAGATGCGGTTTGATCTTGGACTGCGCGACTTGGCACGATTTCTCAGACACCGCCGAGATTGAGATCAAGTGCAAGATTTGGCTTTGCTGACCCAGATTCTTTACGGACGCGGGGCATACGCGCACTCGTTTGGGTATCGAGCGGCGCGAGAAGGTAATCGATTGAACGTGGAATTGGTTAAGTTATAATTGATTTTTGTTTTTTTTTCCTCTCTCTGTTTGGAGCTTGCAGGTGGAGCGTGCTGTCGTGTGTTGCAAGTACTCGAATGGCTTAGGATGCCAATGCAAATTTGATTGATGCGATTGCGTTGTGAACTGCGCACACAATTTTAAGTGTAAAGAAGACGAAAGTCCTTGAGAAGCGATCTGAAATTCCACAATTCCAAGGGAGTTCAATTTGGTCTGAATGCTCCGATTAAAAAATCGCTGATGTGAGCGTCGTTTAACAAGGCAGCGTGCCCAACAGAGGAGGAACTTAAACAGGATAGGAGCTGGCAGAAGCAGATAGAAGCAGACTGAAGAACAGCGTAGAAGCAAGGTAGTTGCCGATGGAGATGGTGTTTGGGAAATTTTGCCACGAATCAGAAAACAGAATAGAAGATCTGGCATAGCAAAATATTTTCGCCCAGAAAATCGGCTTTGAATCAACTGAACTTAAGCCCGATCTATTAAAGTGTTAAACAATTGAAATGACGAATCGCTGTTGTGCGGTAACTGGAAATTACATTCATTAAGGTGATCGGTAGTCTCCGCGGCGTAGTGGGTACAGAAGGACACTCACGCACCGAAGGTCCAGGTTCGACTCCCAGCGGAACACCTCGCATTTTTCACGGCACCACCGCCTCGGGCTGCTGACAACACTCAAAGTGTCGCCCAAAAAGCTTCTCAAACTTCGATGTTCGGAGACAACCTAGGTCCCTTCCACTCGTGGCAGTAGTAGAGCACACAACACTAGCATATGATGAGCAAGCTGAGCCCTGGTCTCCGCGTGGACAGTCGACGTTAAACAATTAAAACTCTTATACAGTACCCAGAGTGGGGTGCTTATTACTACGTTTTAGAATAATAATTATAATAATTGTTGGCGCGACAGTTCACAGGGGGACCAGGGCCAAGCTTGCGCATCAACTACTCGTGTTATGCGCGCTACTGTAAGTGGGACTTCCAGTTTCTTGCAGACTCCGAACAGCGAAATTTGAGAAGCTTTTTCTTAGACACTTACAAGTATTAGATTATTGTCAGCAGCTCGATAGAGGTGGTGCCGTGAAAAATTCGAAAAATTCGTGTTGAGCTGGGAATCGAATCTAGACCTTCTTGTGAGCATCTCAGTCTACTCACTACGCCACGGCGGCCTATAAAGAGAATGATAATAATAATTGGAGGGCGCTACAGTTTACAGGGGGGCCAGAGCCTAGCTTGCGCATCAAATACTCGTGTTGTGCGCGGTACTGTTCTTTCACGAGTATAAGGGACCTACAGTTTTTTGCCGACTCTGAACGGCGAAGTTTGAGAAGCTTTTCCTTAGACATTATTACTCTCTGAGTGTTGTCAGCAGCTCGAAAGAGGTGGTGCCGCGAAAAATTCGAGGTATTCAGCCTGGAATCGAACCTTGACCTTCGGTGGGTGAGTGTTGAATGGCACCCACTACGCCACGGCGGCCACCAATAAAGAGAATGCTTGGATTAAATTCACAAATTTCTTTAATGTCCTCCCTATAAATTTTACCCCAGAAGCTGAGATTTCTTTATAGAGAAAAAACTTAGCTCCACGACTGTTTGAAAGGCAAACGAAAAGGCACGCTAAGCCCATCTACACTTTTTTCTCAGAAAGAAACAGGAGTCTAAGACAATTTGTGGGAATTAAGAAATGATGAGATAAACAGAATCTTAGTGATCACTTCTTCCGACTGTAAGTTGATTGTTTGGTTACTTGCTGTGAATGCCCGTGTAATCACGATTTCAAAGGGGTGCCCTGAAAATGATCATTCCGTCTATCCTTGAACATACCTTCTGATGAGTTAGAGCCGATACAGGAGGATTGAGTGGTCTGCTTGTTGTGTGTGTAATGTGTAAATGTAAATGACGGTAATTAGTAATTTTTTCTAAATATTTGTAATAAATTTTTGAAATTTTTAAGAAATTTCGAGTATAAATATTTTCTTTGTTTTTTTCCTTAAAGGAACGCAACAATAAGACTCTCTCAAACCCTCTCAAAAATATTCTGCTTAATGTCGACAAAATTTTGCCCGAAACGTTTTGTTTCACGGAAATTCCTTTGTAAACGTTGAACAGATTCTGATGTGATTTACATGACGTCTACGTCTGATAAATTAGTTTTCCCCTTTTTGCATTGAAAGAGAAACAATTTCACAAGTGTCTTCCCAAGATTAACAATTTTTCATCTCGAATCAGGGATTCCCACACATCTGGAAATACCAGTTAATGGCTGAGTTCGTGTCTCTCACTTACCAATTTACTGCACGTCATAGAAAATTCTGAAAAGAGAGGAAAAACAAGATGGGGGTTAGTGAGTTCATCAGAAAACCATTCACAATAAATCAACCCTCTCCCGTCCCACCCACTTGCCACCAAAACATCTCCTCATCATCATCAATCTCGCCGAGAGACCTCTACTTATCGACCCTCGCTCACGCGACCAACCACTGCACCGACGGTGAAAAAAAAAGATAAATTCAATAAGAGACAAAAACGAGTTCTATTAAACCGAAATAAAATCATTCACGGACAACACCGCCGTAGCTGAGTGTGACAGGCAGGCCAACTGCAACGACGTCAAGTACACCACGAGACCGCCGGCAAAATCGCCCTGACACCGTCGAAGGTGTCTCACGCAAAAAAATCACTCCCTCCCCCTCTAGCACGTCTCACCGGCTAGGCACACAAGCACGGCATGAATAAGAGCCGTGCATAATTAATTGCATAAGCGGACTGCAGTTGGCATACGATCACCGAGTCCCTCCATGAAGCGCAGTTGCAACCAGTCGACAATCCAGCACTCGTTCTCGCGTTCTGGCAACGTTACCACGACGGCATACAGACTACTCGATGACGACTTTAAACTCTGACTTTGTCCAAGGAATCGCTCATCCTTGACCTGGTTCTTGAGTCAACAAAGAGTGTCAGTGTGACGGTGGCGTGTGTGTGTGCGCGCAGCAAGATCCGCGCGCCTCAGCTGTCAGCACTTGATTTTCCACTTTTTCGCTGTTGTTGCTGCTGATGGCGGCGGTGTCGCCGGGAACAGGGGTTCGCTTCTCAGAGAAGTCTGTCCGCAAGTGGTCGGGGCAGGTATTACGTGAGTGTTTACTGCATCAAGTGGTAGACACTCGTGAGTCTTGGCAAAGTCATCACGCCTCGAGCTCGAGGGGATGCTGCATTGTCTCTAAGAGCTATTTGGAGGCGTTGGTCTTTTTTTTCGCGCGAATTGTTGTAGCCGTCGAGTGCTAGAAGGAGATTACCGAGCGCTGTGTGAATGCCGCCCGTTTATGGATGTTGCACTGGCCATAGTCGTGCCGCTGTCGCCGCCACCGAGAGCCATCATTCAGTCACTCAGTCGCCACTGTCGCAGCGAATGTTGCCATCATCGACGCCGCTTGACTATAGCGGTAACAATTAACCTTGCGAAGCGTTTAAGCTCGAAACTGATACCAAATGGAGCTTTACTGCAGCTCCAAAGGTGACACTGGCTTACTGGCTGGTGCTCGTGCTGGTGGCGGCGGTGGCGGTGGCGGTAGCAGTGGTGGTGGTGATGGTTGTTAGTAGTCGACTCTCGGCGGCAATAAAATGGAAATGTAAACGAATACTGTTTTCCAATTTCCATTGGCGGGCTGTTGGCCATCTGATCGAAGGTCGAGGTGACAATATTAATGAAATTATTAATTGGCATGCGGCCTCCTGGGTAATGTAATGCAACACCATCGGGGCGCATGACATGCCTGGGCGGCGGGCAAGAACCGTGTGTGTGCGCTATGTTGTGTGGTATTTATTCCAGAGGTGTCTGATATCGGATTCGGATTGCGATTATGTACGCCATCATTTGGGGGAGGGTGGAGAAAATCTATGTGGAGTCAAATTAAATTGATGTCTGGAGAGTTCTTTTCCGCTGAGCAAATCTATCAATGGGGGCATCTGCGAAATGATTGGTTTGAAAATTGTAGTAGATGGACTAGATTTTTTTTTTGCGTAAAAAGAAAAAAGGTGTTGTTAAATATAGAGAACAAATCAATTTCAGAGAGCGGTCAGAAAGGATGTTACTGCGCTTTAGTGAAGCTTTGGAATAACTTTCGTTGAATTTTATATATGAGTCTTCGCTGCGTTATGCACAGGAACGGCCGCAAGTGTTGAAAAAAGTGATCAAAACTTGATTAGACTCCGTTCAATACAGCCATGTTGACCCGTGTGTCAGAAATCATATTTTTGTTATAATGCCAGAAGTTTGTCTTTCGAATAAATTTATTTTACCGTCAATGTGCAAAAATCATCTTTATTTTGATTTAATTCAAAGTTTTAAAGTCTAGAAAAAACACCCAATATAACCAGTGCAATCACTATAAACAGCATTTAGCGGACATATTTTTACCAAATTTTCTCAACGCGCTAAACGCACACGGAATTCAATCAATTCCCAAATGACAATTCCTTTCATCTATGCTAAGCCGACATTTCTTGGAACAAAAAATCCATCACATCATACCTCCAGCTACAACTGTCATAATCAAACAGTCCCAGCTGTCAAAGACAGCACCAAAATGAGTGGAATTGGCACTCCCAAGCTTCCTCGATAAATAATTAATCGAACCAATTCGTACATCGTCGGCACAACCCACAATCCAGAAGCAGAACGAAATGAAATCATCATATCGGCTTACCAATCATAACTGCCTCTTGGGAGTAGCAACCAACTCCGCCAGTAATGCCAAATTGAACACAAAACGAACCAAAAAAACCGTATGAATCTTAAAAAGAGAAAAATAAAACAAAAAATCCAATTATACACGACGTTCCATCAGATTCAAGGCCCCTCCTGTTCTGAGCTTGTACCATCTGTGAGCTGACGCTTGGTTTGTTCGAACAACTTGAGCGTCGTCATTATTATCCTTATCGGACGTCAAGGTTATTATTTCTTCTCATCTCCAATTACGAATTCGCAGATTCTTCCCTCCTCACCCCGACTGCCCACTTGCTCCCGATGAATGACGAATAAAAGACTTAACGCCAACGAATGAGAGAAGAAAAGCGGACAGCAACGGAAAAAACTGAAACAAGTGCACGCTAAAAAGGAGAACTATAGAAAGTTGATCTAGATGACCTTTCTCATGAGCATAGCAACGGCAGCAATAGCTGCACTGAGTACCAACAGCAGCGGTAACTTAAGCTCCAGAGAAGAAGCCATCAAGCAGGAATCAACTGAAGAAGTCTTTTCATGCAGTTATGCGCAGATTGTCGGAGGGAATATCCTTTAATGAGTTCCATTCACCATTAAAGACCAATTCATGGTTGAAGATGGCTGTGCCTGTGTGCAGGAGGAAGGAGAACAGACAAGCAGAGTGAAAGGGAAATAAAAAGAACTTTTAACCTCAAGTGCAACTAGATACACACTCGTACAGACAAATGCCAAATCGAAGGTGAACACGACGAAGAAGAACGAGACCTGCACAAAAGCCAAACGAGGTGACACTGATCGCAAGAGAAGGGATTGTAGGCGTACGAAACTGCCATCCACATCATCGCCACCATCATCATCATCATCGACGTTGTCGTCGTTGGCATGATTATCATCATCAGCCGATGGTTTGTCTTTGAAGCGTTCTCATTTTTTCCGGTTCACACAAAAGCCAAGGATGCTTAATGCCAAAGAAGAGAAGCGATCCGAGGCGACAACGAAACACGATACTATTCACGAACACACCCACGACAGGGATGGTGAAAGGGAGGAAAAAGAAGAAGAAAAAAAAATCGCCCACCGAAGAGAATGGTGGCATTTTTCGGATTCCGTGGATTCTTAATTCCTCAATTTCTGAAGTGTTTTGATGATGATTGCAGATGAAGATGTTTTTCAGGGTTCACAGAGGTGAGTGGCGGCATAGGGTTCACACAGTGGAGTTTATTGCTTGAGGAAGCTTCAATGAACGCTTGGGAATGGGTATTTGGCAGCATTTCTTCTGTTTCAGATTTTTCCGCGACTTTTGCGTGTTTGCCTATGCATTCGACTAGCATTTGTTGTGCTTGTTGCAGATTTCTCAAGAAAGGGGCATATATGAGGCAAGGCGGGTCTGTTTGGTTTCAGATTCAACAAACTTTTGGCGATGGAAACGTAGTGCTGTGGTAAGGTAGGGTTGATGATAAAAGAGTTTTCTTAGAAAGCTTACTTCGGGAAATGCACGTATTAACGTGATCTTAGGAAACAAAATAATAAAAACTGTGTGTCAAGAAAGTGATAACAAATCTTGTGTTTAACACGCTCTATCCGGCATGTTGCTATGCATTGCGTACACGACATCACAAGTTAGTCGTACAAAGGCACTTTTTACTGCTCAATTGTTGTCAGACGACAGAATGTTAGTCATTGTGCGAATTTTCGGAGAAAGTGCTTGATTGCTTGAATCGTGAATTTGAAAATATTTTAATAAATAAAATACCGATGATCCACGAGGCCAGATAAATGGATTTGCCTATGGTGGTCCACGCCGCCAGATAAATGGATTTGCCTGTGGACCATCGGTGGTCCACGCTGCCAGATAAATGGATTTGCCTGTGGACCATCGGTGGTCCACGCTGCCAGATAAATGGATTTGCCTGTGGACCATCGGTGGTCCACGCCGCCAGATAAATGGATTTGCCTCTGAACCACTGGTAGTCCACGCCGGGTAGAACGTGTTAAATAAGATGTGAGGTAGCTGCAGAACATGAAAACGGTACTTAGGTTTTAACGTAAAAATTTTAATTACAACGCAAGCCGAATTTACGAAAACAAGGAGTGCCAAGTTGAATCAATAAATTTGAACTTGAATTTAGAACTTCAAATTTTATTTTGAAGGAACACTTATCTAAGAAATTACTTAAGCTACGATCAGGCAATTACAGATTTGCAAACAATACCAGATCTGTCACTGCAAAATTGTCCCAAATATTTTGTCTGACAATATTTACAGACAAACAGATTGTCAGGCCATTGCCAGATGCTGAAAAAAATTTGACACAATTTTGTCAGTGACAGAACATTTTGCAGATAAAACCGCAGTCAGAAATTCAGCTTTAGGAAACATTTCTGTCTCTGCTCTCATTTTCAATGGTTTTCCTAAATTGTGATCTTATACCAGGTGTATTAAAAAAAGTAGAGTAGACTCTTAAACTTGGCGGCTATGTAACGCATCGCTCAATAAGTCTCGGGATATAAAGGGTGTCCCAACAAGAACGCAAGATTTAAATTTTAAATAGAACGCAGATATTTAAAAAAAATCAAGAATTCTTTATTATATCGTAAAGTAGACAGGATGAGGTTATGTGTGGAATAACGCATCGGTCAGATGGCCGCCGCGGCTTTGTTGGCACATACGCGATCTTTCAATGAAATATTCAATGACCGTTCTGCATAAATGCTGAGGTATTTCATTAATGCAGCGTCCAATTTATTCTTTTAAGGCTTGAGTAATCGCCGGCTTATTCGCATGGAGCATCCACTTAAAAAAACCGCAAAGAAAAAAGTTCAATGGTAAATCGCACTAGCTTCATCAGCAAAAATTGAATTAAGTTCATCGATGCACTGTTGTTGAGTCAATCCACATCGAAAGTTGTTAAAAATAATCGCACGAAAATTTTCACGATTTAATTGCATTTTTGGTGTGAGATGAATCTTTTAAGAATCATCGACCTCTTAGAATTATATTTAGTCAATCGCTAAAAAAGGGTGAATTCCTAGATGAATGGAAGTATTCCTATTTAACACCACTTTATAAAAGCGGGTTGAAACAAAAAGTAGAAAACTATCGGCCTATATCAAAGCTTTCTTCCATTCCAAAATTGTTTGAGAGCCTCGTAAAAGAAAAAATGTATTTTCTAGTAAAAGAGCTTATTTCAAATAGGCAACATGGCTTCATGCGAGGTAGGTCATGTTCTACTAACTTATCTTTATTTAATAATAATAATTGTTGGCGCTACAGTCCAAAGGGGGACCAGGGCCTAGCTTGCTCATCAACTACTCGTGTTGTGCGCGCTACTGTTCTCTCACGAGTAGAAGGGACCTACAGTTTTTTGCCGACTCCGAACGGCGAAATTTGAGAAGCTTTCTTGGACAGTTATTACTCTTTGAGTGTTGTCAGCAGCTCGAAAGAGGTGGTGCCGTGAAATATTAGAAAAATTGGTGTTGAACTGGGAGTCGAACTTAGACCCTTCGGCGTGTGAGCGTCGCACTCTACCCACTACGCCACGGCGACCACTTATCTTATTTACAAATTATATATTTACAAATATAGAACATCGCCTACAAGCTGATGTACTTTATACTGACTTTTCGAAAGCCTTTGATAAAGTGCATCACACTTTGCTTTTAAACAAACTTAAATTCATGGGAATTCATTCAGCAATGCTTGAATGGTTTTCAAATTATTTAAAGGAAGGAAGCAAATGGTTAAGGTCGATAGTTATATTTCTCGTGTAATAATGGTAACGTCGGGCGTGCCACAGTGTAGCCACTTGGGCCCATTATTATTTCTTTTATTTATAAACGTTGTTCACGAAATATTTAGATTCTGCGAAATTCTAACATTCGCGGGTGACTTTAAATTATTTTTGTCGATTAACAGTATAGCTGATTGCATTAAGTTTCAGTCGGATATACACAACCTAGCGGAATGGTGTAAACATTATGCTCTAGATCTAAACATTTCAAAATGTAAAATTTTTACGGCACATAGAATAACCTCCAATTGTTTATGATTATATTATCAATAATCATAAACTGGATCGCTTAGAAGAAGTTAAAGACCTTGGAGTAATATTGGACCCCAAGTTGGATTTCTCACTACATTATGATTATACCATTGCGAAGTCGAATTCTATGTTAGGATTTTTAAAAAGAAATAGTAAAGATTTTCGCGACATATCGAGTTTAAAGACCATCTTTGTTTCGTTAGTAAGACTCTATTTGGAATATGCATCCATTGTCTGGGACTCACCTTACGATAATCAAGAACTTAGACTCGAACGAGTTCAAAAGAATTTCACGAGATATGCTTTCCGAAAGAAGATCTCCCTAATTGTGTTGAAAGATGCAGAACAATTGGCTTGCAAACCTTAAGTTTCAGGCGTAAGCCAACGTCAGCTATGTTTATTCGTGATATTATTAATTATCAATTAAATTCACCAGAATTACTTTTTCTCATAAATATATATGCTCCCCAAAGATTTCTACGGGTGAAAAACTTACTTTTTGACAAAAGGCACAGAACCAATTATGGTCGCAATGAACCTATTACAAGGTGTATAAATACATTTAATGATCCTTGCAACGAATTTGATTTTAGCTTGCCAAGGTTAGAATTTAAAAACATGATTATTGCATCGTATTTGAATTAATATTATTTATTGAAGTAATCTGTAAGACGATAAGAGTCGGTAGATGATCCTTAGTCGCTCAGCAAACATCTGCTGTGTAAAGCGATACTGAGAGTTAGCACTTAGAGAACGTAGCGCTCGTACGTCAAAACGTTCTGAGTACGTGCAACCTCAAAAATGTCAAACTTTACGATAGAGCTGGCAGTTGCCAGATTGCAACACTAGGGTTCCGAAATATAAAAGGCAACCTTCGTATTCCAAAAATGCAGCGTTGTTAGTAAAGTCGTGATCGGGTTGTGTTGTGCATTGTACTCCCAAAAACCGTGCCTTCAGAAAAACAATTGCTTTCTTAGGGTAAAACTTACAAATTCATAAGTGTAATTTTTGGTTGTTCAAATAAATGTAAATGCCAAAAGATACATTCAGAAGGCAGAAAAAAGGGAAAGAAAACTGAAACTGACCCCGCCTATAGTAGGATTAGTCAACGATTAGGAGCAAAATTTACCCGAGGCTATATCAAAAATGCTGGAGCGGATGGACACTCCGCAAAACTATTTAAACAAGGTAGAGATGGAGAGGGGGTCGCAACCGTGGCGTAGTGGGTAGAGTGCAACGCTCACACGGTGAAGGTTGTAGGTTCGATTCCCAGCTCAACACCAATTTTTCGAATTTTTCATGGCACAACCTCTTTCGAGCTGCTGAAAACACTCAAAGAGTAATAACTGTCTAAGAAAGCTTCTCAAATTTCGCCGTTTGGAGTCGGCAAAAAAATGTAGGTCCCTTCTACTCGTGAGAGAACAGTAGCGCGCACAACACGAGCAGTTGATGAGCAAGCTAGGCCCTGGTCCCCCTGTGGACTGTAGCGCCAACAATTATTATTATGGAGGTGGAGAACATTCGCTACTCGTCAAGGTCGGTAACGAACTCACCGAGATCTCCAATGTCAAAAAAGATCTTGGACAAGGAGACGTACTGTCATGTGACTTCTTCAACATCATCCTCGAAAAAATGTGCGTGCGTAACACACAAGTCAACACCAAGGGCACGATCTTTCAAAAGTCAGTTCAATTGCTAGCTTACGCTGATGACATTGACGTGATTGATCAGACACAACGAGCCGTCAATGTGTCGTTTGCTGGCACTGCTGCTAAAATCGGTCTGGTGGTTAATGAGAACAAAACAAAGTACATGCGGTCATCAAGAAAGGACACACATCATGGAGGTCTCAGACAGCGAGTCACACTAGGCAGCAGAAACTTCGAGGGAGTCAAGGACTTCGTCTACCTCGGCACCGCGGGAAACAGGGAGAACAACATCAGTACCGAAATCATTCCTGCCAATCGTTGTTTCTTTGGGCTCAAGACGCAATTGAGTAATAAAGCCCTGTCTCGAAGGACAATGCTTGCTTTCTAGAACAACTTGATCATCTCAGTCCTACTCTATGGCGCGGAAACCTGGACGTTACTAAAGGCGAATAAGAAAGCCTTTAGTATTTTCGCGAGAAAAGTTTTGCGTTCGATTTTTGGGCCTGTTTGCGTTGATGGCATTTTTGGGAGAAGATTTTACGACGAACTCTATGGGCTGTACAGCGACATGCGCCTGGTCCAGCGTCTACGGATACAACGCTTAAGATGGCGAGGCCACGTAGAACGTATGGACGTCACTGCTCCAACCCGAAAAGTTTTCGAATCAGAGCGATTGGAACAACGCTACAGAGGACGGCCTAGGCTAAATATCTCACGAATACATGCTTCAATGTTGTCTTCCAATGCGCCAATTGCAAATTGTTTGTATAGACATGGGCTTTAACATAATAATAGTAATTGTAGACGCTACAGTCCAAAGGGGGACCAGAGCCTAGCTTGCTCATCAACTACTCTTGTTGTGTGCGCTACTGTTCTTTCACGAGAAGAAGGAACCGACAGTTTTTTGCCGACTCTGAACGGCGAAATTTGAGAAGCTTTCTTAGACAGTTATTACTCTTTGAGTGTTGTCAGCATTTCGAAAGAGGTGGTGCCGTGAAAAATTCGAAAAATTGGTGTTGAGCTGGGAATCGAACCTACACCCTTCGGCGCGTGAGCGTCGCATTCTACCCACTACGCCAAGGCGACCAATAAAAGCAATGATGTTGATATTTATGCAAGCTTCGAAAACAAACGTTAACGTTTCTTTAACACATTGGACATTGTAAAAACCGTATTTTTAGGATTTGCTGTTCTGTGTAAGTGATTTTTCATCTTAATCACATTTAAAACCCTCTGCAGTAACAATCACCAAAACTTTCAGAGCAGTAAATTAAGTTTCACTTTAAATATTGAGTATTTTCCATTTGGTCTGAAATCATGGTTTGAGGATCTCGGTAGTTAATAATTTGCTGCGTTGAAAATTCGAGTAGCATTTTTTATTTGCTTGGGAAGTCAAGCTTCGCGTAAAGTGGAAGAATGACCAAAACTCGATATTCGTATGTCTTCAACACAATTTCTTTTAAATTCTAATAATTCTAGATTCCGAGACAAGTTTTGAAATGTTTGCCTTCTCTGGACTTAACCCTCAATTCGCCTTTAAGTCTCAAAAATACATAAACCGTCATATTTACCAAACTTTACAAACTTTTTTGCCAAAATACAAAAACTTAGCTTCACTTTTTAGAAACTCGCCCACCGTGAAATAAAAGAAACAACACTTCCTCCAGCCTGCACTTAAACCTGCAGAACAAATGAAGGAACAAACGACAAAGCCCTTCTGAGTCCTTTCATTTTCACCGAGTCCAATACGCCTTGGCTTGCACTCCATACAAGTCATCCAGCGAACCAGACCAACCCAGTCGTAGAAGGCAATTTGCCGTCTAAATAATTTGCCTTGCCTGAATTCTGTTTATTTTAACAAAAATGCAAAAAACACCAAAAAACACAAGAAGGAAATCCTGTGAAACTGACCTCATTAATAAGATTTCCTCTCCTCTTGGCTCTTGGCAGAGTTTGTTGCCAAAGCCCACCGCAAAGCACACGAGTGTGCATACTCCTTCCTAACGACTTAAGCCACTCCTAACCACAATTACAAAACAAGCTACCAATCGAGTAACACACAGAGTGACTGCAAACCAGAAGGACGACGAGAAGGAGAGGCTGGGAAGCAAACAAAAATTAAAATCTAGCACAAGGATGCGAAGTAAAAGAAATTCAAAGCATACACCATCTACCAACTGCCTCCGGTCTCCTCTGCATTCTCTTGCCTCTCTTTCTCACGCGCTCCCTCTCATTCACCACCCACTCCCATAGCTCCCCTCCTCTTTGCCATCACCTTTTGCGACGATGACAAAATCATGCACACATCAAGTGGAGTCAAACGTCTGCATGACCTTCTGCTTTGACAAATTCTCTCCTCATCTCAAGTCTTACATATCAGCAGCATCGCCTCACATCCTTTCTACCATCATCTTCTCCTGTCCACACACCACCCGCTCCCCCCTCTTCAGGCCCGGCCACCCACTCAGTTACGGCATTCGTCTACTTCAATGCAATGTCCTTCCTCTGACATGGTCTCTCTGTGGTTTCAGCAACAACAGCTGCTGCAGCACCTTCACTCATCCGCACATACACACACCCGCACTGCACGGGGTGGCGATGATGACAAAAAAGCATAAGAAACCCGGAGCCAAGCTCATGGTTAGAGGTGGTGGTGGAGGCTGCCATGGTAAATGACTGTGGGGAGGGCCCACGGGAGCGGAGGTGGTTGGTTAGCTAAGCACGAGACGACAAAAGTTCGCCCCCACACTCGGGCGGAGGCAGGGCAGTGCTACCAATGTGTGTGCACACACATGCTACCCAGATTAGTTCCAATAGCTTGTTCTTTTTTGGAAAGTAGATCGTTTGGGTGGTGGGTGTCCGGGCGTGCGGACTGGTCCACCCCCCCGCACGGAGTCGACTGTATTGGCAACCATGACGGGGCTCTTTGCTGCAGAATTAATGCCAAAGTTCCAAGATTGCTTTCTGAAGGTGGATGGATTGGAAGAGGACGTGTGAGGGAGGGGGTAGTTTGACAGTCAGGTGTTTGGCAGTTCGGATGGAGGACAAGAAGAATACCCACTTTGAAGCAGCAAGCGCTTGTCATTCTAAGGTAATTCAGATAACTTATGACGTTGTGAGCAATAAATGAGGGACTCGGTGGTGTTGTGGGCGGTGGATGTGGTCTCCTTTCGGTTTGGGCCTCTACGACTGTGAGCAGCAATAAGAATGATTTTATATGTGCCGTTCTTGAGGAGACTGCCTGCATGGTCCGGGTGAAAGATAAAGAGGACCATCGGCACAAACACAGGAAATTGATATGTCCAGCGATAGCTCGAAGATGGATGGCACCCTGTGCAACTTTGACATGCAGACAGGATTGGTCTTGACGAAGCTTGTGCAGTGTGCAGTGATTACTTGTGGGATGGGTGAAGAGCAGACGGCTTATGTGCCAGTTGTGGGGGAGTTTGTAGCGCGCCAAGACTTCAACAGCTGAAGAACTGCTTGGAAGGTTTCTCCCTGACCTTCCCTTCACAGCCAGGCAACCGCAGAATACGGCACGTGAAAGAGCAAACGGCTTATCCTAACACAGGACCAGGAGCAATGTACACAGTGAGCGGTGTAGAATGAATGTGTGAATTCAAAAGAAGGCGATCCTAAAGTACACACACTCTGAGGTAAGCGCGATTATCTAACCGCCAGTCATCCACACGACCGAGCTCCGCAAGTCCTTAACTTCAAGAACAGAGTACAGAGCCTTCACCTCGGACATCGCTGTCATTATGAAAGTGCGGTCACACTGCCAAGTGATAGCTCGCAGTGGGCGCACGTTGACGTCGTTCCTCAAGGATACCCTGATGACCAAAAGCAGGCCATGTCCACACATCGGTCCACACATGCCAACGAGCACACGTCACCACAAGGCTACACCAACACACGCGCTCGCACGAAATTGCATGCTCGTCCTTCGGCATTGTTTAGCACTCCGGCGGTTTCCAATTGAGGTGCAACCACTGTGTGGCGCAACTAATTTCCACTGGGCCTGCACAGGGCACCACGTGTCCGAAGCTCGCGGTTATCAAAAGACGGATGACGGGATTCAAACAAAATCCTTCCATTTGGCGATGCGGAGGGAGGTGCAAGACAATAAGCGGCCTAATAACTTTTAAATAGCCACGATGCGCGAAGTGAGTGCTTTTGTTTGCTGCGTGGCACACTAGCAATCTGGAATCTTGATGAACTGGATTATTTCCAAAAAAAGAGCACTTCGCTGCTGCTGAAGGCCATTTCGTTTCGTTTTTTATGATTCTCTCTCCCTCTCCCTCTCACTCTCACTCCCGATGAGTTGAAGAAAATGAATAAAACGAAGAACCTAAAGAAGACAAAGAAAGCAAGGATTGCAAAGAAGGCAAAGAAGGCAAAGGACATGGCAAAGGAGATGAAAGCGAAGGCCGTTTATCGATGAGAAGCCATTGCGACGGAGGAAAAGGGAGTGGGACGAGTTAATAAATGACACTTCATTAGGGTGGTTACAAATATATGGCGCAGCGACGGCGGGACGGATTGGGACGCAATAAACCGAAGCGGAGGCACTTCCATCGGAAATGAGGTCCACTAATGGCGATTCTCATCAGGAGCGGAAGACCCACTCAATCGGTTTTACCGCAGAAGTGATTGTTAAATTTGTCATCACGCGACAAATTTGCACCACCACAACTTTGGCAGCACTGGTGGATGTCGAAAGAACTGAAATTTGTCGCTCAGTGGGTAGGTGGCTTTAGCTCCATGGGTAATGACGTGAAATTAGGTCTGGAGTCTGGGAAAGGGTCCTCTGAGATGAAACAAAGTGCATCCTTTTCTGGAGTGAGGAAATTTTGTCCCACGACAAATTTGCACCGCCACTTCCTGGAGTGACAGGACAGATTTGGAGTGGGATTAAGTGGTTTGATATGGTTTCGGAGTGGAGCTGGTCAAGAATAGGAATGAATCTAGCAGGGATCGGGCTTGAAAAGTAATCCAAGAAGTTAAGACTTAAAGAAAATATACACAGTTTAGACTTGGACTTGTTAAATTGAAAGATAAGAACCGCAGAACTCTGTGCGTTGTGAATTTAGTAAGTTCCAGTTGAGTGGTCGCCGTGGCGTAGTGGGTAGAGTGCGACGCTCACACGCCGAAGGGTGTCGGTTCGATTCCCTGCTCAACACCAATTATTCGAATCTTTCACAGCACCACCTCTTTCGAGCTGCTGACAACACTCAAAGAGTAATAACTGTCTAAGAAAGCTTCTCAAACTTCGTCGTTCGGAGTCGGCAAAAAACTGTAGGTCCCTTCTACGTGTGAGAGAACAGCAACACGCACAACACGAGTAGTTGATGAGCAAGTTAAGCTCTGGCCCTTCTGTGGACTGTATCGCCATACAATTATTATTAGTTGAGATGACAAACAAAAAGTCTCATATATGTACCTATTCGAGGAAGATCACAATGTGTTCGAAAATAAGACAAGACTGAGTGGACGTGCCAAGTTTTTGAATATCCTAAGGCTGGAGACGTTTCAATGCACCGCCTGCTAAGAAATAAAATGTATTGCGCTGCAGATCAGAAGAGGTACAGATTCTTCAGCAGCTAGAAGCATCAGGACTGAATTCAAACAAAGTGGTCAAACAAAGGTCGGACTGTTCATAGAACTATTTAAAGCAACTAAAGATGATCTTGTTGAGCGCATCCATCAACTCCTCCGTAAGATACGGTTGCCTAACGGGTGGAATCTCAATGTCGTTTGTCGGGTTCACAAGAAAGGAGACCCATCTATGAAGGGATCACCCTCTTCCACATTGTCTCTCTGCCGAATTGTATGATAATAATTAATTGTTGGCGCGACAGTCCACAGGGGGATCAGGCCCTTTGGCTTGATCAACTACTCATGTTGTGCGCGCTGCTGTTCTCTCATGAATAGAAGGGACCTACAGTTTTTGCCGACTCCGAACGGCGAAGTTTGAGAAGCTTTCGTCGACAGTTATTACTCTTTGAGTGTTGTCTGCAGCTCGAAAGAGGTGGTAAAAAATTTGAGGTATTCAGCCGGGAATCGAGCCTAGACCCCTCGGCGTGTAAGCGTCACACTCTATCCACCACGCCACAGCGGCCACCCGAATTGTATGAGCGCCTGAAAAAGTTTCCGAACAGCTTCTTGTCAATGTGGTCTCGGCCACACAATAGATCAGACCCTCCCTTTCCGGTAGACCCCGGAAAAGATCCAAAAAGTGCAGACCGACACTCATCACCTATTCGTAGATATTAAGGCCGCAAGTGACAGTGTGCATAGAGACGAGCTATCAAGTGCCATGTCTAGTTTTAGCGTTCCTACCAAACTCGTCAGATTGTGTAGGATGACGATGGGGATCTCTCGCTCTCGGTGACGAACCTACTGTCACTCTTTTAGACCTTATCTAACGACGCGCTGCTATGCCGTCATTCTTAAGAACACCCTGAACATGAAGCGGTAAGTGTCTTCAGTTACCTCGTGCATTAGCTAAGTGCCTCCAGTTTGTTCTTGTGAAGTTTTCTTCTACATCTTTGACTAGTTTTCGTTAACTCTGCCGAAGGATAATTGTTCTTCTGCCTAATGCATGTTTCACACAAGCCGACGCGCTGTCTTATGACTTTTTTAACGTCATTCTTGAAATGATCGTAGGTAACTCACAATTCATCACCAGAGGGGCGATGTTTCAAAAGTCAGCTAAATTGCTGACCTACGCTGACGATACTGACAAGATAGGACGAATATAGCGGTCAATGAGGCGTTTGCTGGCATTCAAGCGGAAGTGGCCAAATTGGGTCTGACGGTTAATGAGGGCAAACCAAAGCACATGCTTTCATCAAGGAAGGTCCCACAAAGGAAGGCAAAACAAAGAACATGCTGTGATCAAGGAAGGTCCCACAATATTGACGTCTCGGACAGAGCGTCACACTATGCAGTAGAAACTTTGAGGCATTCAAGAACTCCGTTTACCTCGGTGGTGAAAAGGGACAACAACACCAGCACTGAAATCAAACTCAGAATCACTCTTGCCAAACGCTGTTTCTTTGGAGGCTGCTAAGAAGTTCAGCCTTTCCAGAAAGGCTTTGTGAAACAGCTTGATCATCGCAGTCTTTTTTACGGCGTGGAAGCTTGGACTTTACTAACAGCTGATGAGGAAACCCGTAGTCATTCCGAGAGAAAAGTTCTGCGTGCGATTTTGAGTGGAAACGGACCTCATGCGTCTGACCAAGTGTCTTCGGGTAAAACGCTAAAGATTGCTAGGTCAGCACTGGGCACCACTGCTTCGGACCAAAAAGTCTTCGAATCAGAGCCATAGGGACAACGCTACAGAGGACGGCCTAGGCTAAGGTGGCGCACACAAGTGGAAACGGACCTCATGCGTCTGGCCAACGCTACAGATTGCTCGGCCAGCACTGGGCACCACTGCTCCGGCCCGAAAAGTCTTCGATTCTGACCATTTGGGTCTAAGCAACAATGAACGACCCATGCTAAGGTGGGGCACAACGAAGAAAAGGACCTCAACCAACTTGGAGTGCGTAATTGAGAGAATTTCGCGAGATTTCATGCTGGTGGAGCATGTTGATTGAGGCCCAAATTCACTCCGAACTGTAGCAAAGAAGAAGCAACACGATCCGGGGTTCCCTCCGAATGGTAATTTTTGAAAGGAATTAGAAATCGTTGAATGCTGTGAGCAGCCCGATTGAAATAGGTTTGTGGACGAATGCAAGTTTTTCATCAACGTAAGTAGAACGTCTATCGTGTAAGTAGATGCACTTACATCCTGTATAACGGTGGCCATTCATTAAGTTGATCTCATATGTAAGTGCGTATGTACCTATAAAGTGCGAACACTTTTGGCGCATCGCTTGCTTTACAGTAAATCTCTTTTTTTCGGAAGCTACGTCTAATCAAATCAGAAATGTTTTTGAAGGAGCATCACTTCTTTAAGTCCATTAGAGCCCTTCCACGGCATTGTAACGAACCTGTAAGATTTAGGGATGAACTAAATGTTGCAACGTGACTCCTTATCTAGTTTTCCTCTGAAACATGTGCAAGCGATATGAGAGACGTCATTTCGACCTTTGAAGTCGTCAATTTCTATTTTTCGTCAGTTAAAGGCTGCCTTGTACGCCATTCCATTTAAAAATTCCCCTCCACGCAATATAAAGCAAGAGCAAATTCAATCTGGAAATTTCAGAAACCACTTTGTCCCCTATTTAATTCATAATCCCAATAATTCGTTCGTCCATTCGATCACGAACAGATTTCCGAAGAAGTCACACACTCCTCTACCACCCGCAACACCGCCCAGAACCTTGTTGCTCCAAGAAATCTTTCTTGTGAACGAAACAAAACAATGGCGATTCTCTATTCCCTCGCGAAAATTTAATTGCAGACCCCCAAACATCCATCCCGACCATCCACCAAGATGAGAAGCTAATGGGACTTGAACTCCCGTGAATCTAATTAAAAATTAAAATAATTTCCGAAATGCTTTTAGCACACAATTCCCGTGGATCAAATCAATATCAGCGCACCCCTTGCTCGCGAGTGCTGTTCAAAGGTCATGCACACCCACACACTCGACTCCCACCCCGCCCAACCACCATTCACCATCCAGATCTCATCTGGAGAGCACGGCACAGCAGAAAAGAATCTAGGACAAAAAATAATCCAATCGATGCGTACCTCAACTCATCACAAAATCCAAGGGTGCTACTGTGGTGGGCGTTCGCCAGCCAGAAATCCCATTTCAACACGTATCCTCTTAATTTCTTGAAAATAGCTCTCCACACTTTCATTAACTCCACGAATTGCACACAAGCACACGCACGCGAGAGCGAAACGAAAACGAAAACAGGCCGAAAACTAAAACGGCGACGACACCGACGACGACATCGGCAATACCTTGGCCCAAATTGGCGCTCGCACAGGCCGGCACCACACTCGCGCGCAACCACAAAACTGTCGCACTCTTGTAGGAACAGATACAAATAACATCACCAGCACGGCCGCGCTTTGGTAAACATCTTAAAACGAATTCGGCCAGAACATGGCAGGAAGCCAACAGAAAAAGACGAATGACGACGACACCGACACACACACACACACACGAACACCTTCTTTGGCAGTCAGCCTCAACAGTGACAATAACAGTGATGGCCCAAAACGCTCGCACATCCAGCACAGCGCGCAGACACCTCGAACCGCACGACGTGCGAACCGTACGCACAGCACGCCGTCTCGTCTGACGACGAGGTCGAGGGAAGAAAACTATTTGGCGCGCCCCCACACCACCAGAACGTATCCACCGCGGTGTCCAAGTGCGAGGCGAAACTTTTTCCACACACGCACCCCTCACGCAAGAGCGGTTCGAGTCCACGATGATATCGCTTGCACACACGGTAATGTGACACCGGCTTGCTGTCTCTGCCCCGCCCCCTGCTGCTGCTTCCCCTTTCACCTTTTCACTTTCTTTTGCTTCGTCTATCGGCGGCAACTCCGTTTACGTAAGCGCGCTACGCCAACAACAACAAATGCGGCGACAACCACCGAATGCAGAGTTCAAACTAATGAAGTTATGTGCGGTCCCGTGGCCGACCCCAAAGACTCTCTGGCGGCAGCGACGCGCGCGGTTAACACTTGAACGCTTCGACACAGACTGGCACACAGACAAAACGCCGAGCGATAGCCGAGATACACGGAGAGACAACGAGAGACACCTTTAAGTGCTTGCTAGCGGCGGCAGACTGATGTCGATGTTGATGTCGCTGTCGGATGGTGTGCCGTCGCCACCGCCGCGCCGCCACCACACAAAGGCTCGACAAAAGATGATGATTTTGATGTTGTCGTGCAGCTGCTGCTTAGTCCGCTGGCCGCTGCTGGTCGTCGATTGGCTTCTGGCAGTGGGCCAGCCAGCCAGCCAGTGAAGGCAACAAAAACAAAGGAAAGCACCAACAAAGACCGAGTCAGTTCCCTTTCCGTGATTCTTTTCCGTCGCGTCGGCTGCTCTGTTGAAATGTTAAACGAACCGCCTCTCTCTCTGCTCGACCACCGCACGAGGGAACTGGTGAGCCACTACTGGCGGAGCAGCGAGCGCGTGGCTCTCACGCCAGCAGCAGAGGCGAAGGAAAAGCTCTCTTATTCGCTAGCCGTCATCACCGTCGCTGGCAGCGTTTAACTTTTCCAAGAACACTCCGCATGCGGAGGAATTTTCTTCAGCTGGGCCGGTGGGTGCTGTGCTACCGTTGTGCACCCCGAATTATCGGTTTGGTCTAATAATAGAAGCTGTCTTCGAAAGAGAAACCCAGCGGCAGCAAAGAGTGCTCGGGAGAGCGTCAAGCGCCGAGCGCCGAGCAAGCACATGCGCCCTGCACCCGATGTGCATGGTGGCATCGCTCACACAGCACACAGCACTCAGCACGCTAGCGGCAGAAGCAGAGCCGCCGCTTCAAGCGGCAGCGAGGCCATCATCCAAAAGAATGGTGCTGGTTCCTATGACCATCTTCGTGCCGGGCGCGGGTGTGTGCAGCGCAGAAAGAAGACTAGTTCTAAATATACAAACAATGTGGCCGGCTGTTGGTGTGACCGTAACGAAATTTTTCCTCCTCCCATCGCTTTGGTATCGAGAACATATCGACGGGGCGATGCCGGATTGACGGAGCAGAGCAGTTACGGGTGCGGCAGATACACACACCGAGGTGAGATGAGGATGGATTTACGATGATGCAAGAGCTTTCGTGGATACCACACGCACCCCGTTCGGCCCTGCTCCGCGGCGTGAGTGCGTGTGCTTGACGGCGGGCTGCGGGGTGACTAACGGGGCAAGTACTTGTTCGCAGGAAATAAAGATTTTCGCAGAAAATCGAGTACACCCCGGTTAACGAGGTGTTTAGGGGCAGTGAGTGGACTGGGTTCTGATTTGGGGGAGGCTGTGCAGAGAGCAATTAAGACGCGTTTGAGCTCTTTAACACATTTAAGGTGACATCGAGATGGACGTGGGGTCTGACAAGTGAGTACTTAAATTGGAGCTCAACAGGGGGAATCGAATAGGATCGACTGGGGAGGGTATAAGTGATGATCGCGATTCCAAACTGGGAAGGCTCTTTGAGGCAGCAATTAAGGGCACAAAGGTCAAAATATCTTTGAGGAGAGTTTCGGGAGTGAAGCAATATGGAAGTTTGAAGCCATCTTGGGTGGATTCACTGGATCGGACTGGAGTGCCATCGGGGCTAGACACTGAAGATCGAACGTTGTTGGAGGTGATTCTTATTTTTGGATGCAAAGCGAAGACGATGCAGGCGATGAGGAACCAGACCTGATTTTTTACGAGCGCTTATTGTGCCTTCTGTGGCCGCCGTAAAGTTGTATGAAGAGTCCACGCACAAGGTCCCAGGTTCGATTCCCGGATTGAACACGTCGCATTTTTCACGATACCACAACTTTCGAGCTGCTGACAATACTCAATGAATATTCACTGCTTATGAAAAAGCTTCTCGAACTTCGCCGTTCGGGGTCGATATATAACTGTGGTTCCTTCTACATTAAAAAGAACTGAAGCGCGCAAAACACGAGCAGTTGACGACGAAGCTCTGGTCACCGTGTGGTCTGTAAACCCAATATATATTTAAAGTCACTCAACATAGGGGGCGCCACTAACAAAATTATTAATTTAATATTACATTTTTTGTTAGTGGGCGCCACTACCTCATCTTACATATCCCGCGACATTTTGAGCGATTTGTTATGTCCTTAACGTTGTTCTTATTAAAGTGGAGGGGACCCACAGTTTAAGACCGACTTCGGACGGTGAATTTTTTTTTTAAGTATTTTGAGGACCACAAGAGCGGCGCCTAGTGATAGAATAGGTAAAATTCCTCATAGGAAACAGAGATGTAGGATTTGAGGATGCTAGAAATCGAACCTGTGACGTAGGAGTTGATACACCACTTGTCACCATGAGGCACGTTGAAGGAACAGACTGCCTTTGTAGAAAAACGTGGTCAACCGGCCTTTTGTCGAAAAAGCCTTCACGGAATTAAATGTAGAAAGGAAGCTCAGAGTCGGGAGTTTAATATTGAGTATGAATTTCGTTCTTGTTGGCATTGGTGGAGTTTGGAGAAGAAGAAGAAGATTTAATGGCGGACTTTAAAGTATGTATGGCAGAAAGAACGTGGTTAAGTGTCGGCGGATGCGATGCTAGGGATGACTAGAGCACGTAGAGCGTGTAAGAGAGAAAGTGTTTTAAGTATATGCTGGCAACAGGCCCTGGGAGAGGAATCTCTGCAAACTTGGAGTGAGGGAATGGATGCAGATGGCGAAAGAACATTGGTGAGGCTTAGATCTACCCCGAAATGAAACAAAATGACTGTTTCCCCTGTACCGCTATTCAACAAGATATTCCGGCTTTAACAGTTGGCCTATACTCTTTTTCGTTGTAAATTTTAAAAAGATTTTGCTGAAATTTCCGGCACGGTTCGGCGTTGAAAAAGTATATAAAACTTTTTGTCTGTTTGTAGGCTTCACCGGTTTGTCTAAAAAAGTAGTAATTGAAGAATTCTTTGCAGTTTCCCTTTCTTAGAGCGAGGCAAGTGTATGATTCCTTGTAAAGCCTGTTACTCTACAACACGGAATCATAGACTTGCCTTACTTTAATAATAATAATAATTGTTGGCGCGACAGTCCACAGGGGGACCAGGGCCTAACTTGCTCACCAACTACTCGTGTTGTGCGCGCTACTGTTCTCTCACGAGTGAAGGGATCCACAGGTTTTTGCCGACTCCGAATGGCGAAGTTTGAGAAGCTTTCTTACACAGTTATTACCCTTCGAGTGTTGTCAGCAGCTCGAAAGAGGTGGTGTCGTGAAAAATGCAAGGTGTTCAGCCGGGAGTCGAACCTAGACCCTTCGGCGTGTGAGTGTCGCGCTCTACCCACTACGCCACGGCGGGCACCACTTGCCTTGCTTTAAGAAGGGAAAACTGCACAAAATTCTCCTCTTACTACTTTTTCAGACAAACTGGTAAAGCCCCTAAACAGACAAAAAGGTTCTCACGACAGTATACTCTGTCGTCTCCATTGTTTAGACCGGCTCACCGGGGTTTGAGATGGAAGGCTCTAACGTACAGCTGTAGTGCCATTGGTCATTTGCCTTCAAGTCTTCTCTGAACAAGAAAAAATGTTTCAAGCTTCCGCATTAACCTAACAAGCTTAAAGCTTAAAGCCAAACTGAATTATGTGACGTTCAATTCATGTCACTGTCAACCCCAATCAAAGAACTTCCATTCCCCAAAACCTTTGATTTCCAATCGAATTGCGAATCCAATGCACTGCGTTTTCGAGCACTAAGCCAACGCAAATGGAAATGTCATCGCTCCCAAAACATCCGAGGTCTGTCAAAGCGTGTCGCGCGTTGTCAGCATCCCTGATACCGGGATGCATGCAGACATTTAATCCAATTCTAGCAAATGTGATATTCTCCTCCTCCTCCTGCTCTGCTGCGGATAAATTCATCCATCCCCCCCCCCTCCCCCACAACCCAGTCGACTGAATAAAATATCTGACCGTCAACGGTGAGTTATTCCCTTGCAGGTCAGCAGCCCCTAAATGCACATGAGACACCACATCGTCGTGGTCGTTGTTGTTTCTTTTTTTTTTGTTGGTTTGCCGTTGTTGTGGCATATGGCAGAGATTGGGTCTTGAATAGGATCGCGTCCGGTGCGACATGGTGGGTTATGCGATGATGGAGCGCGTCTGCAAATTCTGATCATGCGGCGGCAGCGCAGAAATTGCTGCTTTCTGTTTCAAATGTATGCAGCAGGGAGACGGGATTAAGTTCGGGTGTCGGGATGCAGAGTGTCGGAAACAGAAGCAGAGGCGGTTGTGGCTGGAGCTTGAGTAATGTGATGCGACTGCAATGGATGTTGTTTTTTGTGTCTGGACGCGAAGATTTGGTGCACGGGGCGTAAAGATTGAAAGAGGTGGTGCGAAGCAGTGTTGGATTGGTGGGGAATGAAGGGAGAGTCTGGAAGGTGGACGAATATTAACTTCGTGAGAAGCGATTACATTACACACGGTCGGGGATCAAATGGGACATCATCTGGCCGAACCATGATCAGAGGTGTTGACGGTAACGCGAAAGTGATCTGAGAGAGGCATCAGGATCAAGGTGACGGACTTGGACTAGGATTGTCAGCAGATTGCAATGTGGAAGACTCAGCCGGGACACTGTCCAACAATTGGACCGAATCGGCAAGTGAATGAGGATTCAGCTTAGTTGGGAAAATTTAGAGAATAGAAGAAAATTCGACACGGCACGAGATAGTGAGTCAACGAGGAGTGGTCTTGGGATTTGCGAAAGTTCAACAATGAATGCACATAATGAACGAGGAGGAGGGAATAGGCGTATAGCAAGCTTTCCAAAAAATGGGACATTTCTCCACAAAGGAGGACAGGACAAGAAAGCTATTCAACAAAGAGACGAAAATTCAGCCATGGGTAGAAGCACAGAGTTGAAAGGCTTCAGATAAAGATGATCCAAAAGTTGGGATATTTCGAGATTCCATAATGGAAGCAAAGTAGAAGACTCGCTGAAGGAAGAAAGATCTTGTTTAGCACTACAATAGTCAAAAGGTTGACAAGGAAGCTTTAAGAGTCAAAGAGGGGGCAAGGGACAACTTATCGGAACCAACGTTGAGTCTAATTAACTCTAAGTGCAGTCATACGATCTAAGCGACACAAGCAATTCTAGTAACGCTTCCGCTTCATCCATCTCCACAAGCACTCTTTATTGCCTAGATTAATAGATACACACATGCACACAATCCGAAAGACACAGAAACCGCGGAAATATTACTTAACTCACACGAAACCAGGCCAAATGACAATGACACCGAAGCAAAGACGATCCCGAGACCAGATTCCACAGAAGACAACTCCCAGCCGAAGAAAAACGAAAATAAACCACTGAGCATCGCCACCGTCTTCC
Source organism: Eristalinus aeneus (assembly GCA_955652365.1). NCBI lineage: Eukaryota > Metazoa > Arthropoda > Insecta > Diptera > Syrphidae > Eristalinus > Eristalinus aeneus. The sequence goes on from OY019131.1 coordinate 19,634,997, forward strand.
CACAGGCCAGGGCATGGCCCAAGCGATAGGCACAGCAACACAGAGGGAGCACTCCCCTCCCGCCCCAAAAACGTCCTATCGGCGGCGTGCGTGTGGAGCAATAAATTTCATTAGAGGTGGTCATGACGTACGACAACGAAAACAACGAAAACGACAACAGCGACAGCGACTCCCCATCATTCAGTCGATTCTCCCCTTAAGAAGTCTTCCTCATCGACGACGTTGTGGTCGTTGAAAGCGCTTAAGAAATCGTTTTCGTTTTCATTTAACGATTTTCTACAAATTCAGGCCGATGGCGATGTCGAAATCAGGGTGTGGACATGGAGGAGACGACCAAGCAACCAAGCGACCGAACAACCGTGCGACCAAGTGCCTCTAATCTGTGGTGTGTAGCTCGTGCGGTTCACCACACTGCCGTGGCGCATATCTCCCCGCCCTTGTGACGCCGGCGACGGCAGTGTGCAAAATGTGTGATGAAGCGAAACCAGAAACCATCAAGTAACTTGTAACCAGAGCTCTGGCCGAGTGTGTGAGTGCGCCAATCCTCAAACTCATCCGTGCATCGCGTATCTATCGCCGCAGAAGCATCGGCTAGATGTGGCCGGTCGCATGTAGCGGCAGATGAAAGGAGAAATTACTGATGTTATGGTCGAATGAGATTATTCAACATCAACATCATCATGGCGGCCGTACCCCCGAAAGAGGGCGCCCTCCACGATGGTGGTTGACAATTGTGGCAAAGAGTCCAATTGTGAGAGAGGGGCTGAGCGGTTTCAAATAGAAGAGGTCAATGATGTGGTCTCCATAATAGACACACTCGCACACACACGCCGACGATGAGGCCGACGCTGGATGATGATGCTGATGCTGATGGCTGTGAACCTTTGGCTGTGTGAACCCTTGGCGCTGGGAAATATGAAAACCGAAAGCGAATGATGATGAAATCCGTAATCCGACGGTTTATGACCGCCACCGGTTTGTATTTTTGGCGCGTTTCTTTGACACACACCGAGGGCAGCGGGTGCGCTTGATAGAACTCATGTGAGAGCGCAAGAGGACACGAGAGGTTAACAATTTGAAACGTTTCACCAAGCGGGGCCTATGAACGATCCCCTCCTCTCAGCCACCGATGGTGCAATCGATTTGGGGGATTTCATCATGTTCCCCGCTAAGCGAGATGCTCCGCTGCAGAAGAAACAAAGACGCAGGGAGGGCCATACGTCAGGCTGCACGGCGATACCCCATCGTTGGTGAAGAACCGACGTGCGACGATACGCGGATGAAGGTTATCGCGTGGCCGATGAGGAGAAGTGAAGGAAAATCGTATTATTTTGGACAATTAAGCGGTTGTTCACGAGAATTCACCAGACGTATTTGCGGGAACGGAGCGATTATTTTTCTTCGATAAGAAAGCCAAAGATCTAGCGGAGTCTTCTTTGTTGCGATGGCTAGGTGCTCTTGGGTTCTACGCAATGTCTTGACGGGAATACGTCAGCCAGTGGCGGTGGTGGCGCGGGTCGGAGTGGAAAACGAATTACTGACTGATTATGTGCTGACACCTGGAAGTCAATCAAAGGACTGACTTTTCAAAGGAACTCAGAGGAGTTTGATATCCTCTTCCTTTTCTTACAGCTCAGTAGGCAAAAAAGAACAGGCCCTATAGTGGACTCCAAAGGGACTCCATTCGAAAGCGCAAAAACCGATAAAGCGCGTTGTCTCTTGCTACGTGACTCACATTCCTTCATCAAATAAGGACACCCGCCTGCCCCCTTTCTTCCTCTCTCAGTCTCCCTCCCAATATCACATCCACCATTCGCGAATAACTATTCCGCACATTTGACCCACAAAACACTTCACTTCCTTCCATCTCACACTTAGCCTGACCAAAGCCAATTATCTCCTTCGCTCCAAACTTTTCATCGCTCAATCTGACGCCCCTGTGCAGTCCTTTTCCGCAGCACATCCTTTCTGCCAGCACCAAACCGAATCAGTTAACAAACTCCGAAAGACCGGAAACAAACTAAATTCAATGACGAATACAGATCCCGAATCCATCATCGACTTTGTGAGCCACTGGGCGACAAAAGGCAAACGTTTCCACTGCCAGCTCAAAGACGCCGTGCTCAGAGGTGGTCGACAGGGGGGCGGGAGCGGACGCAAGATATTTCAGTGTTCAGTGAATATCTGCATTTCGGGGGCTCTCATGAAATTCAGATCGAAAAATGTGTTTTCTTTTCGAATCCATCTGACCAACATCAGCGCAGCAGCGGTGGTTTGGCATGAACGGCGGGCGACGGTGACGGGGTGGGGCGGCCGCCTCTCTTATAGTTGGGCAGGAAAAATCTATTTCTGGACCGGGACTGGGGTGATCTACTTTATTGCGATGCTTCTGCTTCTGGTGCTACTGCTGCCGTCGCACCGTTGTTGGTGTGTTTTCCTTTCTCCTTTCTTTTTTTGTTCTCTCTCATTCGAAAAGTTTTATTCTTTCTCTACTCATTGTCCCCCACACTCGTCTCCTCCCCCCTTCTATCACGGTGCCCGATGGGCAGCGGTTGAACAACTTGCAACAATGGCAGCACCACCATCATGGCTATCGACCAGCATAGGGTGCTGGGAAGGGGGGGGGGGGGGATGTGAACTTTTCGAGGACATCGGTTTGTTTGAGGAGACATTTGGTACTTGATTCAAAATGGACTACGACAACGGTAGTCCCTTTTATTCGATTTCCTATGCAAGCCACGAAGTCGAAGTTGCCGATGATTACGCGCGTCGCATTGTTTGCCAGCGGTGGCGTGGCTGTGGAAGCGGGTACGACGAACAATGAAGATCGAAGATAGGGGTGACTTTTCTGGTGGAATTATGTCATTTTGTTGGAAAAGGATTTGGCCAGGGAGGCGAATTTATTTGATTTGCGAACTAATGTGCGACTTGCGGAAATTGCTATTTCTCGAGGGTTTCCTGGCGTTTCCGGTTGGTTGTCACACCTTCTAACTTGGAGGGGTGTATGGTGGTGTGAGATGGTATCATTTTTAGTGCGGCCTTTGCTAGGAATAGAATTATTCAACACGTCGAGAGGATGGCTTGTGCCACCGGTGGCACAGACGCGAATGTTTTATACCGCTTTGCCGTTCCATAAAATTGCGAAACAAGTGCGGAGAAATAATGGTACAACTGAAGCAGCACGATATTGACGTCTCCATTTGTCGCAAAGATTGTCGTTTTTCGTCAAGGCACCGCCAGATAAAGCGATGTTGATGCCAGATGATGCCAAACACAAAAAAAAAAAAAATGAGTCGACCTCAACGTTTTAAGCTTATTCCTGGAATTTGCGTGCAGTTGTAAAAGTTGCAATGAGATCCACTTTGAACATCTTCTCAATTGTAAATGGAAAAGCAACAGCTTTCTCCTTCAGTTTTGAAAAGCCTTCAAGCGGTTCGAACAGTAGGTGTAAGCAGCGTTTGTTGTTCAAGTTAGGGTCCAAGGAGATTGGGAGACACACAAAAGAAAAAACATCGAAATCCAAACAATGGCGATATCCCAAGGTGCGCAAAACGCGGACAGTTTCGAATATCGTCGCGGTCTACAGGTGACAACATTCATCTCCATTAGTGTAAGGTTAGGTTTGGGAAGCTAGCATTCTAGTCAGTAGCTAGATTTCCTACTTAGTTCCGTGTGAACTTAATATGACGGTTGAAAGGGAGTTTGTTTTCCCTCAATTCGGTGAGTTGTAGAAACTTACAGAAATTGGAGATCTTTGAGAACGAAACGCAGAAATGTAAAATCTCGGCAATTAAAAAAAATAAAAAAAAAGTCAAGTCTCCAGGAATAAGGTAGTATGCCGCTTATTGGAACCGTCCAACGTCGATTGGCTGTAGAATTGTGGTATGTGCTGTATTCCCAAAAGCGACAAGTTTCGTTTTTTCGAAAAATTGGGCATCTCGTGCAATTGGATTTCAGGACTCTGATGGATCTGTGTTCCACATGTAGAGACAGACATAGATTAGGTTGTTCGCAGGACCAACGTTGTATCGTCCTCCATTAGCAGGTCCTCCATTCATCTTCCCTTCGGCGAAACAGCACCTGGAATGAGTCTCCTTTTTTTAAATGTTTCTGACGTTTTCTTTGTTTTTAAACGAATTTTCTGCGCTATTCTCGCTAGGAAACTTTGTGCATCCCTCGGAAAGATTATCAGTTTTGTTAGGGTGAATGTAAAGGTGTTCTTAAATGAAGTTTGTAAACTAGAGAATACTGCATCCCAACTCTTTTCTTAGAAAACAAAGGTGATGGATCAAATCCCCGAACAGTCCTCATTGTGTCCTTTTCTGGGAAGTGCATCCGAAAGTTTATTGATTTTTCTACTTTCACTTCTTGATTTGGTTTGTTCGATGCTCAGGCCTGTTGAATCTGAGATTCTATCGCCGGGCCCCGAAAAGAAGTGATTTCCGTGGTGTTGGAGCCCGATTGGAGGCATAGGGTAATGAAACATTTCTGCTCTTTTTTTCTTTCGAGCATGTGGGGTGTGAGAAAAAAAATCCAGTCATTAAGCACGATTTCACGACTTGTGAGAATTGTTGTAAGTCCTTCTTTTGTCGAGGGTTCTGTCACGGCGTACGGGGTAGAATGCGACACTCATATGACGGAGATCGAGGTTCGATTTCCGAACTAAACATCTCGCATCTTTTATGGGCCACCTCTTTCCAGCTGCTGACAACATTCTTCTTCTTCTTCTTGTGGCGCTACAGTCCGGGGTGGACCTGGGCCTCAACCAACATGCCTCTCCAGCCAGCACGATCTTTCGCCAGCTGTCTCCAGTTGCGCACTCCAAGTTGGTTGAGGTCCTTCTCCACTTGTGTGCGCCACTTTAGTCTAGGTCGTCCTCTGTTGCGTTGTCCCAATGGCTCGGATTCAAAGACTTTTCGAGCCGGAGCAGTGGTGTCCATACGCTCTACATGGCCTAGCCATCTTAAGCGTTGTATCCGTAGACGCTTGACCAGGCGCATGTCGCTGTACAGCCTATAGAGTTCGTCATTAAATCTTCTCCTCCAGATGCCATCAACGCAAACAGGACCAAAAATCGCACGCAAAACTTTTCTCTCGAAAAGACTAAGGGCTTCCTCATCCGCCTTTGCTAACGTCCAAGATTCTGCGCCATATAGTAGGACGGGGATGATCAAGCTGTTATATAAAGCCAGCTTAGTCCTTCGAGAGAGGGCTTTATTACTCAATTGCCTCTTGAGCCCAAAGAAACAGCGATTGGCAAGAGTGATTCTGCGTTTGATTTCGGTACTGATGTTGTTGTCCCTATTTACCGCGGAGCCGAGGTAGACGAAGTCCTTGACTACCTCGAAGTTTCTGCTGCCTAGTGTGACGCTCCGTCCGAGACGTCGATGTTGTGTGTCCTTCCTTGATGACAGCATGTACTTCGTTTTGCCCTCATTTACCGCAAGACCCATTTTAGCCGCTTCCGCTTCAATGCCAGCAAACGCCTCATTGACGGCTCGCTGTGTTCGTCCAATCACGTCAATGTCATCAGCGTAAGCTAACAATTGAACTGACTTCTGGAAGATCGTGCCTCTGGTGTTGACTTGTGAGTTACGCACGATCTTCTCGAGGATGATGTTAAAGAAGTCACATGACAGTGCGTCGCCTTGTCTAAAACCTTTTTTGACATTGAAGGTCTCGGTGAGTTCGGTACCGACCTTGACGGAGCAGCGAGAGTTCTCCATCGTCATCCTACACAATCTGACGAGTTTGGTAGGAATGCCAAAACTAGACATGGCATTGTATAGCTCGTCTCTATGCACACTGTCATATGCAGCCTTGAAATCGACGAATAGGTGGTGAGTGTCAATTTGCATTTCTTGGGTCTTTTCCAGGATCTGCCGTAATGTGAAGATCTGGTCTATTGTGGACTTCCCTGGCCTGAAACCACACTGATAGGGACCTATCAGGTCATGGACAAATGGTTTCAGACGCTCACACAATACGGCAGAGAGGATCTTGTATGCGATGTTCAGGAGACTTATCCCTCTGTAGTTGGCGCAGTCAAAGGGGTCTCCTTTCTTGTGAACCGGGCAAACGACGCTGAGATTCCACTCATCGGGCATGCTTTCCTCCGACCATATCTTACAGATGAGCTGGTGCATGCGCCCAACCAGGTCATCTCCAGCTGCTTTAAATAGTTCTGCGGACAGTCCGTCCGCTCCAGCAGCTTTGTTCGACTTCAGCTTGGATATTGCTATCTTCACCTCGTCTAAGTCGGGGGGACGGAATGCTTGTCTATCATCGTCCAAATTGAGTGGAACATTCTGCCTAACAGCGGGATTTGGGTCGTCATCGCCGTTAAGGAGTCTGCAGAAATGATCCTTCCAGATTCTCAGCACAGACTGCGACTCTACTACGAGTTGTCCATTTTGGTCCCGGCAGGCCTTGGTCCGAACCTTGTATCCTCCGGATAGCTGTTTTACCTTTCGGTAAAACTTTCGGACTTCATTCCTGCCAAAGCACCTTTCCATTTCCTCGACCGCGCGCTTCTCATACTCCTTCTTCTTCCTTCTGAGAAGCCGGTGCTCTTCCCTTCTTCTCTGTTCGTAGAGTTCACGAACAGCCCGCGTTGTTCGATGCAGCGTCGCCTTATAGACGTCTTGTTTAGCTGCGTGCGCTCGCCTGCACTCGTCGTCAAACCATGGGTTCCTTCTGGGTGGTGACGTGAAACCCAGCACATCAGTGGCAGCATCTTTGATGGCTTCTTGACAACGTTTCCATTCTTCTTCTATGCTTAGCGCAGGAAGCGTCGAACTCTGAGCGAGTTTCCGGGAGACTCGGTCGGCAAAGTTTCCAGCAATCAGCTGCGATTGTAGCTTTTCGACGTCAAACCGTTTTGGCCTTTCTCGACTCCGTTGCTCTCTCGATATCCGGGTTCTTACCTTGGCTACAACAAGGTGATGATCCGAGTCAATGTTTGCTCCTCGGAAGGTTCGGACATCGAGAATACTGGAGGAGTGTCTGACGTCGATCGCAACGTGATCAATCTGGTTGACGGTTGATTGATCAGGAGATCGCCAGGTTCCTTTGTGAATGTCCAGGTGTGGGAACCGCGTGCTAGCCACAGAGAGGTTTCGTCCCGAGGCGAAGTCCAACAGCCTGAGTCCGTTTCCGGATGTGTTGTCGTGCAGGCTGTGTTTACCGATGACTCCAGCAAAGATGTCCTCCTTTCCCAGCTGAGCGTTGAAATCTCCTAGAACGATCTTGGTGTCATAGCTGGGGCATCGATCGTATGTTCTTTCTAGGAGATCATAGAAGTCATCCTTGATGTTGTCATCCTTCTCCTCTGTCGGGGCGTGAGCGCATATTAGGCTGATGTTCCCGAATTTAGCCTTGATGCGGATTGTCATGAGGCGTTCGCTGACTGGGTCATAGCTCAAGACTTTTTGCCTAAGTCTGCCTCGAACAACAAATCCGCATCCGAATAGGCGCTGCCTTCTCTCTCTATAGCAATTGCTGTAGTAGATATCGCAGTTCTTCATCGCTTTTATGCCAGGCCCATCCCATCGCACTTCCTGGATGGCGGTTATGTCAGCTTTGTAGCTGTCAAGGGCCTCCGCAAGTTGTTCGGCTGCACGTGGCCTGTTAAGGGACCTCACATTCCACGTGCAAAACCGAAAATCATTGTCCTTTAAACGTTTGCTGGGGTCGTCAACAGTTAATCCGTCCTTATCCGAGGCATATCGGGATTTCTGAACTATGTTATTTTTACGTGGTGAGGAAGTTACCCTCACGCACAACCCACAGACTGGTAGGCCAGGCCCATTATTTAAATCCTTGGGCAGAGGGGGTCGCTGCATACATTAGTTCACCATACAACGGGTGTTGTGATGGCTATCCAGGGGGCGCCGCATGGAGGCTGTATGTCAACTTGACCTGTGCACTAACGAGGATTGCCTTGGCAGCTCGCCATGTTGAGCGCAATCAACGACGTTACCTCGCGTGCAAAGGCCCAGCTGACAACATTCAAAGACAAGTAATTCTCTTTTAGCTTTTTACACACTCTCGGTGGTGGAAAATTGTAGATTCCTTCTCTTAGCTGGCTGCACTTCGTGGAGTTGGCAAAAAAGCGTAGGTCGCCTCTACTTCGGAAAAAAACAAGTTTTCGCCCTTACGGACTAGAATAATAATAATTGTTGGCGTTACAGTCCAAAGGAGGACCAGAGCCTAGCTTGCTGATCAATTGCTCGTGTTGTGCGCGCTACTGTTCTCTCACGAGTAGAAGGGACCTACAGTTTTTTTGCCGACTCCGAACGGCGAAATTTGAGAAGATTTCTTAGACATTTATTACTCTTTGAGTGTTGTCAGCAGCTCGAAAGAGGTGGTGCCGTGAAAAATTCGAAAAATTGATGTTGAGCTGGGAATCGAACCTACACCCTTCGGCGTGTAAGCGTCGCTCTCTACCCACTACGCCACGGCGGCCTTGCGGACTATAACGTCATCAAATATTTGTAATATGAATACTATAAGCGCACATTAACAAGGATGACAACTGCCTTCTTGTAGATCGATTCTAATCGTGGAGACGCAATTTCCCCGAAATTTAGAAAGAGGGACAATCACTGTATTGAGGAGGATGCGGGTATGATTGGCCCTTTGAAGATAAAGGATTGTATTGGCCACTCGAGACCTATGCAACGAATATAAGGTACGTAGATAAGACAAAGAATTGACTGAGAAGGTACGTCAACACTGATTTGGCAGATTTAGAGAGCGACTTTTTCAACTCTCAAAACGAATTGTGCACATGCTACAATAGTGAAAACTAAATGAAGGAAGTAAAGTGAAGGCGCAAACCCTGTTTCCTGGAGCTTTAAGTCATTAATACTAGATTTTTTCGAAGAACTAACTTAAGAAAGAAGTAACCAAGTTCTTCTGCATGGAACAGATACGTAGAAGAAGAGGGAAAGGTTATTGAGCACTTTGAGAAGAACGCTTTTTGAAATAGATTATGTAAGCCCCACTTTTAGAATGACAAGGCCTTCTTAAAGCTTATGTGAGTTGAAATTTTTCGAGGTTTTCGAAAATCGATCATCTGGTTTAAAAATCAAAAAGTCTACGATTTCAACCGAACGGGGCAAAGTGGCAGTGTATTACCCTACTGAGATTGAGCAGGTCATAAAACAAAGTTTTAACTGAAAAAGTCTTTCAGTGCTAACTTGCAACAAACTGCATGACAAGCTGATGTGTGGACTTATTTGGTTGTTTCCGCTGAAATGCAAAATTGATCACTCTTGGCCTGTCCAAAACGACCGAGCCAAAGGGAATATTTCATAACTAACTCCGAAATGCGTACACAAATAGTGAAATATCTCTTCCCACGAAAGCGATCGATCGTAAGTGGTTACATTGGGGGGATCATCTCAGATGAAATTCCGCTTGTTACCTTAGAGGAGGATCGTTCTCTAAAGTTAGTAGCAGCAAGGCTCCTGCACCAGATGGGATCCCGACTAAGGCGGTGAAGGCAGCGGGTACGATCAGACAGATCTTTACCAACATGCTTTGGGCGTCTTTCCCATACAGTGGAAACAACATCTTCTGGTTCTTCTGCCTAAAATAAATAAGCCATCAGGAGATCTGTCCTCGTACCGCCAAATTGTGACAATATTCGGCTTTGCAAAGCGTATTGAAGACGTCGAGGCTGCTACGGTTACAACTTTCTTCAATGTAAGAGATTGGTTTGAAAACATCGGCCATGTACTTAATAATAATAAAAAGAAGAATAAGATGGCGCGATACAGGAGGCCCGAGGCCTAGCTTGCTCATCAACTACTTGTTTAATGCGCGGTATTGTTCTTTCACGACTAGTGGGGACCTTCAATTTTTGTCGACTCCGACCGGCGAAGTTTGGAAAGCATTTTCTTAGACAATCTAAAGCCTTTGAGTGACGTCAGCAGGTCAAAAGAGGTGTTGCCGTGAAAACTTTGGGATGTTCAAACGAAAATCGAACCTGGACCTTTGACGTGCGAGTGTCTCACTGTACCCTCTACTATGCCATGATGGCCACGGGCCATGTACTTAAGGCATACACCAGTCGTAAGAAAGTGGAATATGCCAACTTCATAGCTGGAGACCTAATCCAGACTGAATAGTTGGAGACCAGACAATTAAGTCCAAGGAGTGCGTGAAGTACCTGGGAGTCATGTTGGGCTGTTGGCTCACCTTCAGGGAACACGTTAAATATGCCAGCAAGTAGGCATCACTAGTACAAGGAGCACCCTCGAACCCTTTCGAATATGGGTCGGCCCGGTTATGCACGCAGAATCCTACTCTCGCGAGAAGTCAGTTCTGTTCCCCAGTATGCAGCTTTGATTTAGCCTAGATCACTCTGAAACGGAAGATGATGAAGATGAAACAGAAGATGAGATGAAGATTTTGTGCATTACGGACTATCACTGGTTTCAGGATTATTTCTGATGAGGCAGCTTTTGCCATAGCGGACATAGGAAGCCTTGCAGTAGAGCTTATGAGGGTGCGCCATCGAAGAACTGACGACCAGCACCATGCTAAGCTTACTAAATGAGAAGAACGATCAGCATCCGTAGCAATTTAAAAAGTCAAATGGGACGCCTCCACAGAGGTATACGGACACACACCCTCATCCCCTTCGTCGTGACCTGAATATCAAAACCTGCGAGGATGTTCAACTTCCAACAGTTAAGGTTCCTTTCCGAACACGGCGGCTACCAAAAATATCTAAGCAGGTTTAGGCACGACATGGCGGCTACCGAAAATATCTACGCAGGTTTGGGCACGACACGGCTACCGAAATATCAGCACAGGTTTGGGCACGACAACTCGCCGCTGTGCCCGCAATGACCAAACTCCGAGGATGACGTAGAACACGCAGTTTTTCACTTCAGCCGCTTTGCGCAGGAGAGACACATGGTTAACTTACTCGCGCCGACAACACGAGATTTGTGGAAAACTGGAATAAGGATTGCTCATCCATGGTGAAGGTGCATTCAGTCTGACAGACAGTCTGAAGCAGAAAGGGCTTCCCTCTAGAGCAGAGCGGAATTGGCTAACCAACCTGCAGCTACGCGGAGTGTTGAAGTGAAGTGAGGTGAAGTGTGCAGAGTGTGGATTAGTACGTAGGCGCTTTTCTATAATCGTCTATCTCGGGTGTAAGCTGCCAGTTCGGACTGCTAGTATCTTCGGAAGATTACTGCAACCAAAAAAAAAGGACTTTGGAATACAGATTGGGATTCAAAAGAATCTCGTTTGGCGTATAAATGAAGTCACGCTGTTTGACAAGGCTTCCGACACTCCACAAAATATGGAAGCGATACCCAAAGGAATGTTTCTATACCAAGCTGAATCCGATTGACAGGTACGGCTCCGTTAAAATTGCCCCTCCAATCGGAAGCCCAAGCTGAGGCCATGTTGAGCTTGTACAACCGCAGGTCGAGGCACATTTGAATGTGAACCAAATGATGAACTGTCTCATGAGAAGACAGATTCAGAAGAAATGCCCCTCAACGAGGCCTACTTTATGCAGCCAACAAAACGCTCGGGATAGAATATCAACACTGTCGAGTGGATGCATTCACAACACTACCCAGCGGTTGTCTAAAATGAACTTTAGACAGGCAGACCACATCTTCCCTGCATCCGCAGACACATTTGAAAACAAAGCGAAATTTCAAACGCTGCACTACACATCTGCCGAGATACAGATCCGCCCATTTTTTCCCTTCGTATCTACTTCACATCCCCACCTCCCATCCCGCCGCATCACGTCTAACCACCCACCCCTGTCCGTCGCTGTATCCATCTTGAGTGTTCAAATTATGTGGCCGTGTGTGAGTGCGCGGCGCGCACAAGTCGAGCGAAAAAACACAGAATTTAGGTTAATAGGTACGAAAGCGGCAGTCAGCGAAGGCAGTCAGTAGTGTATCTGCAAATCATGTTAGTGCTTCTTATCTAGCGAAACGGTCCACCCTCTGCTCCATCCCTGCTCCCGCTGCGCTGAGGAATGCGAAAAAGATGAACCGAAACAGATGAAGAACATCCATCTAAGACGCCTCTAAAAATACAATCATAAGCGCGGCAATGCGCGCATCACTGGATGTGCAGTGCACATTTTGCAGGTCACTCGGCCACACATACATTCGCCGGAACACGCACAAGATAGCGCGAGGGATCCAGTGGAGATCAGCGGCAGCATGTGGTGTGATGTGATGCGATGTGTCTGTGTTTTGTGCGATTGCAGGCGGTTACATAACGCGTCCGGATCATTGATTATCCGCTGGAGAGGGAGAGGTGAAGCAAAATGAAAAAGCAGTGGTTCCACTAAATCAAACATTCAGATTTGAAGCCAGCTTCAAGTTTGAATGCGATGATGGCCATCGGACGGAGAGAGGGGGGTGTATGTGGAGGAGGACGAGAGATGCCAAGTGGCTGATGCTTCTTGAAGCGCTCTAATGAGTCTGCGGGGCTAAGAAGAGTGGCAGAAAGTGGCAGAGTATGTGAATTACAAAATAAAAGGCGCCGCACACCGCACGCTGATTGAATGCATACACACGAGAGGGAGAGAGGAGGGCTTGGGGAACGGAATCCATCCAAACGTCAAACAACAACAGAAGCAGAAACAGAAAACCCATCTCTCAGAAGTCTATAGATGCTTTTGTATCTTCGTATCTGTACATCCACAAACAGAGGGAATCTGTTTAGAAGTGCTTAACAAATGACGAGTGTGCGGACTGTGTGTGTGTATGCTTCTTGCTCAAGGTTGCAGTTAAATCGTCATCAGACCGACAACGGCGACGACGACGACGCACTGATGGACAACAAGCGTCTAATTTACCAAGTATCTATGTGTCTTCCCTTTCCCTGGCCCCTCCCCACCCCATCACTCACCCAATGACCCATATGAGTCCCTGTGTCGGTGCGCGTGTGTGTCGGTGTGTATTGGTGGGTGGCACTGTGCGATGCGATGAAAACTGAAAAGCCGTGCTGTGCTGTGCCGTTCTTTTGTTGGGCAGAACCAGCAGCAAAAAAAAGTTAATTTTATCTTTTTGGATGAGCGGTAGCGCGCTGTGGGAGGAGGGAGGACGGGGAAACTGACTTTTACGACACACTGTCACACAGCCAAAGCGCTCAAAAACAGAGAACAAACTCAATCAGAGCGACGGACAGGGAAGAATGCACGCCACAAAGCACACTGGACACTGTGACAATGGGCTGTATCGACCATTGACCAATTTTTGTTCAGTCGTGCTCGTTAAATAGACGACGTTTTGTTGCGCGCCGACTATGATGTCATGCCCGGAGGGTGGCAGAGAAAAACAATTCCAGATACTCAATTTCTTCTTCACCTGAAGTGGAAGTGGTGGTGGCGTATTCGTATTCGTTTCTCGGCTCGCTAATGCATTTCTGTTTCGCGTGATGAAGCCCAAGGTCGGAGTGCGATACATTTGACCGCGTCCGAAGCCAGGCAACAGTTTTCTGTGGCGTTGCACACTCCGACAAAGGATCATAATCATCCACCCACGGCAGGGGAGTGGAGTGGGTCGCAACAAAATTAATCACCGCCAACCGCGCATTGCTTTGTGCACCGCCTTCAGCGATTCGGCGACGAGCGGCAGTGGCTACCGCTCTTGGGGGTGGTGGCCGCGACTGGATACACTCCTGTCATAACTCAGCACACACGGTGCGCAATGTCAATGTCATCCGAACATAAAATACGATCGGGTCACCGTCGTCGCCGCCGCCAGTGGAATGAGCGATAATTCGCCCGAAACGGAGATAAAACAATTATTCACCAGCGAAAACAAACAGAAACCGCCCCGCCGCCGCCACCGCCGCTCAGATAAGCAGCTTTTTTGTGTACACCACACCGGGGGTTGGGTAGAAGCGCAGTCCAGCTCTATAAGGCCAACAATCAAATTCAGCACAGCGCAGCGCGATCCAAAGAGATCCATCGGCGTCGCGGCTTTAACGCCACCGCTCCCGCCGCCTTCGGGGGGGGTTGACAATAAATTTCTGATGTCTTTCACTTGACTTGACGGACAAAGAGTTAAGTGTATGCATGCAATTAAGAGGAATGTGTGCACAAAATTTTTAAGCGAATTTAAATGCCTTCTTAATTGGGAATGGATAGCAATCTGTTCAGGGGGAGTGGGATGATGAGCGTGCAGCTATGATTCAGACACTGGTTCCAGAGGTGGAGTTGTGAGCTTTTTGTGTTGATTTCTTGATTTCTGGCGTTTTTGAGGGGCGAGCCGTAAATGGGATTCCGCAGAAGTGGGGTATTCCACGTATCACGCGTGATGTCACGCTGCCATCACGCCATTTGTGGCGCTGCAGTGAAAGTCATTGACTTGTTTTTGTTTTCGTTGCAGTAATTAGGTTCGACCAGGGGAGAGGAGGTCATTCTTTGTGATTTGCCGACAGGAAGTCTGCCGAAATGAGGATGACTGACAAAAGGTGTTGCTTTTTGTTGCAATCGAGAGAAGGAATCTTTTCAACAGAAGCTGCAATAAGGAGCAGTGACGCATTAGACAAGAACCTGGATCAGACTTTGTTTGAAAAGGAGGTCGAATATGTGGCCAAGTGTTCGTTCCAAACTGACGTTGTTATGGAGCAGTGACGATTTTGACAACAATTTGGATCAGACTTTGTTTGAAAAAAAGGTTCAGAATATATGCCAAGCGATTGTTCCAAGCTCACGTTCTTAGGAATCGATGATTCGGTCAATTTGTGAACCGCAAAGACAACTTTCTGATTGATATTCTGGGTTACCCCGAGACTTGAATGGTTTTCAGAAGAGGAAACAATTTCGATCAGCTGGAAGTTGGGCTTTTAAATTTCTGAACGCTTTCGAGATTTTGCTTGGGATATATTTATGTTCGAGTTAAAATCAAATAAAAAAACCGCTGTAGCTCTGAAACAGATCAATAAATTTGGATCAATTGAGAGATTTGTAAATTAAAATCAAGTCGTATACATTGTTAGTCTTTGAGTTAAATTTTGAATTTGGTTTTTTGCAAGTTTTGATCAAATCTAAAAACTTGAATTGAGTTCAAACATTTTGTTGAAACCCTAAAATTTCGATCAACACTTAACGTTTTGACAAAAATTAAGAAATTTGGATTTGGCAAAAACCCAAAAAAGCTGACAAAACCTTAAAATTAAGGTTAGTTTCATAAACTTGTCTAAGAAAAAGCTTATCAAATTTCACAGTACGGAGTCGGCAAAAAACTGTAAGTCCCTGTTCGTGAGGGAAAAGTAGCGCCTACAACATGAGTAGTCGAGGAGGAAGCTAGGCCCTGGTCCCCTGTGAACTGTCGGGCCATCCAATTATTATTATTTTTTATAAACTTGGGTTTGCAATCGGATTTGTGGAAAAGAACATAACTCAGTTAGTCCTCAAACGAGATCTATATATTTTGATCCAAATTGTAATTTTGACTAAATATATATAGATGCTGGTGGGAATGGAAATGTGCGGAAACTAATTTGTATGATCTAGGACAGGACTGTAAGTTTGGCAAGATCTAGGACAGGACTGTAAGTTTGGCAAGACCTAGGACAGGACTGTAAGTTTGGCAAGATCTACGACAGGACTGTAAGTTTGGCAAGATCTAGGACAGGACTGTAAATTTGCATGATCTAGGACAGGATTGTAAGTTTGGCAAGATCGAGGACAGGACTGTAAGTTTGGCAAGATCTAGGACAGGACTGTATGCTTGGGAAGATCTAGGATAGGAATGTAAGTTTGGCAAGATCTAGAACAGGACTGTAAGTTTGGCAGGATCTAGGACAGGACTGTGAGTTTGGCAAGATCTAGGACAGGACTGTAAATTTGCATGATCTAGGACAGGATTGTAAGTTTGGCAAGATCTAGGACAGGACTGTAAGTTTGGCAAGATCTAGAACAGGACTGTAAGTTTGGCAAGATCTAGTACAGGACTGTAAGTTTGGCAAGATCTAGAACAGGACTAAAAATTTGGCAAGGTCTAAAACAGGACTGTAAGTTCGGCAAGATCTAGGACAGGACTCTATGTTTGGCAAGATAAACGACAGGATTGTAAGTTTGGCAAGATTTAGGACAGGACTGTAAGTTTGGCAAGATCTAGGACAGGACTGTAGGTTCGGCAATATCTAGGACAGGACTCGGTTTTTAGAGATAGTATTCAAAAATTACCAGAGTTAGGAAAATGTAGTCACTTCCAAAGGTGAGGGCTTTTTACTTTTTGAACACACAGAAATTAATCGAATTTGTACGCCCGATACTTGCTGACATTCGAATCATCCAGTCGCCAAATTATAATCGAACACATTTGGTGATAGTCAGCGATAACATGAAATACATCAATAGCTTCAAGTCACAATTATTCTTATGTAATGAGTTCTGGTAAAAACAAAAGTATTACAAAAGTATCCAAATGGGCGACAACGAATTAGTTCACATGATCCTTTGTTCCGTTCTCACCAAAGCTCAGTCGTTATCTTTACGCCATCCAGATGGGATTTTTTTCAGATTTGCAACGACTGCTGTGAAATTCCATTAGACTCCTCCTTACACTTCCATCGTTCCTAAGAATTCCCCTTGGGTTACCAATCTTCAGGCCTTACGTAAGGTCTCTTACTCAGCTTCTCGCTCCTATCGCGCACCGAAACTATTTCAAAGCCACTTTATCTCTTCGGGTCACGATAAGATTAATCTACTCCTTCGCTGGCAAAACAAATACCACCGCCAACACCACCGCAGCTGTCTTCGCGGCCATAAGCCGTAATAAAGCGCTTTTCCGAATGTCTCACAAATTTTCTTGAATTCATCGGAGCACCTATCGTGTTTCAGGCGCAACGCAATCCGTATTCTCTTGCGATTCTCTATCGCCTTGGATCAGTTTGCCAGCAAAAGATTCGTGTTCTTGAATGAGACGTCCACACTGACCCCTGGTTCGAGGCTCATTTCGGCGGCAGTCACACGACACACCGCGTACATGTACATCTGATTAAGTGGAGTCATTTGAAGATAAGCTCCCCATCGCAGAGCGATGCCAGAACTCTATCCACAGCCGATGCGGTAGATGATGAAGCGAATTAGCAACAAAAGACACACACGAGTGGAGAGCACATCTCCGGTGTGCGCGCGGGTTGGCTTGCGTCAGTGCTTATTCTAGTTTATGTTCGTACAGATGTAATTGCTGGAGCGATCCGAAGACTGCTTTATATCGCAATTAAGATGTAGATACTGCAATGACGGATTGATGACTTCTGAAGAACGTATCCGAGGCGATTAAATTGATTTATAACGCACACGCAGCCCTGCTGGCTCTTCTGGGTCTAGTGGATGTGTTCGCGTTATTTTCTGAAGGAAACACCGTCAATCTTCGTCAAATTTCGTTTCGGGATTACCCCTCTCGCTGGTCGAGGTGTTGCGGAAAAGGGTCCATTGAAAGGATGGCGGGGTGACTTCGCGTGAAAGGGGCGAGAGTAAATTGGCATCCTTTGGAAGGTTTTTTTTTGGGAAATCTTGTGAGGGATGGTGTGTTTTCTTTTCATGGCAAATCCAT
This sequence comes from Eristalinus aeneus, assembly GCA_955652365.1. Lineage (NCBI taxonomy): Eukaryota > Metazoa > Arthropoda > Insecta > Diptera > Syrphidae > Eristalinus > Eristalinus aeneus. The sequence goes on from OY019131.1 coordinate 19,652,567, forward strand.
CGGTTCCAGGTATTGACACCGCAGGTCCGAGCGTGATTCGGGGTTTAAAATCATTTTTCGGATGGAAGTGGGGGACACTTTGTTGCTGGAAATTAATGTACACCAGCTTATGGGAGTTCCTTTTTCAAGGCTGAGGTGGACCGTCTTAAGGGATTTGGGAGAATTTGTGAATTTGCCTTCGGCATTGTGGACGGCTTTTGCGGTCATTTGAGGCATATTTTTAAAGGGGATGATTTGTTGTAGCTTTGTCGTTGTCTGAGCGCCTGAGGGAGAATTGGATCGTAAGAACATCTTTTCATCATTTAACCGTGAAAAAAGAGTTCTTGAATTGTGAAAAAAACGCGCAGAGAACCCTTTTTGGCACATAATGTGACTTGTTTTTTCAGCATGCTTGTTGTGATCTTTTGAGGACACAAATAAAACAAACGACACTTAACTCTGCTACGTGAACAAGTGCGGAAGGAAAGGGCGGAGAGGGCTGAGAGGGCTCAAGTTCATCCCAAAATTGAAAGAAGAAAAAAATGATGGTGGTAGGAAAATGTGCGACTTTGTCAATTATTTATTGAGTGCCTAAAAATAAGTGGCACAGTTTAAGGTTAGGTTGGCACGATGTAAAGACTTCATTTCTTGTTTCAACTTTTAAAGGTTTTTCAGAGGCCAAAATGTGTCCGTAAATGCCCCACATTCATAAGAATATAACAGATTGGAAAACGGAAATTAAATGTTCCAAATTTTGGGCTTTTGGTACTATTTGTGCGATAAATAGAATTCAAGAATTTGCTGTGTATGTCAGAACGGCTACCACAATTATATCAAGTGCCGCTTTCTTTAATCTTCAATTTAGAACCGACATCAGAAATCTAGAAACTTGTCTAGTCAAAAAATTGTCATTGTACCAAAAACATAGGCATGTTTATAGTTTTAGGAGCTTTCTTGCAAATTAATTTTGATTTATAAAGAAATGAAGTGAAAGATTAAACTCTGTTCCAAAATGTGGAAACAATTCGTTACACTTTTTCACAAAACTTTTGAGTTTTTGATATTTTTTAGACAATAAGTTCAAAATGAACTTAAATGAACTTAAAAAAAACTTCAAAGTTTTGTGAAGAAGTGAGACGGCTTGTTTTTAGTTACATTTCAACAGCTTACAAAATAAACTACAACTAGGTTATACAAATTTCGACATCACCTTGGTCGAAGCTAAGTCACTTCTAGTCAGAATATTGATCAAAAAATTTAAAAATTATGTATTTTAAGGAAGATTCTAATCCCTGCTTGACATTCATTTTCAATCAATCATTTCTTTACTGAGACTTAAATTCACAATTTGAGCTTTGATTACAGTGCTTTGATGATGCCGATTTTATTAGGTATGTCTGGCTTTTAAATGATTGTTACTAAGAAACTTTGTATAGTTTCTCTTATATAAGCTAATATAATTTAAAATGTCTTTCTCAAGTCGTATGCTTGCTCCCGGCATACGTTCACATTGTGACTTTTAAAGGCGAAGCTTAAGGCTAATAAAACTTAAATAACAAATGATGCGTTAAATGCATAAACTTAAATTTTTGAACAGTTCCTTTTGTTTCTAATGTTTGATAGAAGTTGGAATAAGTTCAGGAAAGCAGTTACTTCATTCTTGATATACATAAATATATTGGAAAGTGTAGTATCCTGCTTGACATTCTAGAACACTTTTCCACGCTTGAATTCGTCATTAATTTGACATTGATATCAACAAGATTTTCAAAAATTTGTCCAAAAACATAGCCGATATGATTTTTTAGTCATGGCTACGTAGTTATATGACGAAACGCCAAAATAGACCAAAGGGGAACACAACATTGATGACCAAGTTTCAAGTTTGATTACTTTTTCAAAGAATAAATGGCGATTCACTAAGTCTTGATAATAAATCATTTGTCGTAAAATTCCACTGCGAACCTGTATTAAGTTACAATTGTTTCAAAATTTGCCCAAAGGAGCAAAAAAAAAAAATACTTGAAATAAATCATTTGTCGCAAAAACCAACCGCGAACCTATTTCAATTCACAATTGGTCCAAAATTTGCCAAAAGGTACCCAAATTACTTGAAATCAATCATTTGTCGCAAAATTAAACTTTGAACCTGTATTAAGTCACAATTGGTCCAAAATTTGTCAAAAGGTACCCAAAATATTTGAAATTTTAAATTACTTTTGGAATCGGCAAAAAGAATGCAATGCTCTAGAACTAACTCTGAACTCAATTTAGTGCAGTTTAGTGAAAAAAGTTGTACACAGAAAGATGTCAAAAATGTGTTAAAAGTCACCAACTTCGTCCAAAATTGCAAATGTGACAGATATAAGATATAAGTGTTTCTCGTAACAATAATGTCTCCTATTAAAAATTAAAGTAAAAAACTATATCGGCCGAAAAGCCAAAACTTTCGAATCTTTAGGCCAGAAAGCAAAATTTGTGACGCAAAATAAGAATATCGAGAAATTCAACAGCCACCGATTGGCAGGATCCCGTAAGAGATCACAAGTGGAAAAATTTAGCACGAATCGAAAATATGGACCAAAAACAAAACTTACCCGAAAATGGAACCTGAAAGTTATTACCTTTGTCCAATATCACAAATGTGACTGCATGTCCAGTGTTCCTCATTAGCAATCCTGTCTCCATTTGTCTACTAACGAAAATAAGGGAAACAAAAATCATAACGGCCGAAAAGCCAAAACTCGTGGCCTAAATTTTGATTCTTTTGGTCAGAATGCAAAATTGGTGACGCGAAATAAAAAAATTCAGAAATTCAACAACTACTTATTGTCAGGGCCCGTAAGAGATAAGAGCGGTAAATATTTAAGACGAATCGAGAATGTGGACCAAAAACAAATGGCCCGAAAATGAAACCTTTGATATATTATATAGTTTCAAAAATTTGGACACACAACAATCATTTTTAAAGAAAACCATGAAATTTTAGGTATTACAGTTAACAAAGAACCTGAGGGCTTGCTTTATCAACAACTCCTTATGTTATGCTCCATTCACACTGCTCCGTTGCGAGTAGGTGCTCTACCTCTTCAGAAGGGATGATTAACTACCAGAAGGGTGGACCCCTCAGAAGGGTACAACCCCCAGAAGCTTACAGCCATCAGAAGGGTATACCTCTTAGAAGGATACACCCAGCAGAAGAGTACACCCCGTGGAATGGTTCAAACTTCAGAAGGGTACATTCCGTAGAAGGGTACTCCCCGCAGAAGGGTACACTCCACAGAAGGCTACACCCCGCAGAAGGCTACACCCCACAGAAGGGTACACCCCGTAGAAGGGTACACCCCGTAGAAGGGTACACCTTGCAGAAGGGTACACCCTGTAGAAGGGTACACCCCGTAGAAGGCTACACCCCGCAAAAGGGTACACCCCGCAGAAGGGCACCCTCCTCAGACGGATACTATGAAATATGAAAAGCTCAAAAATTTCGAAACAAACAAGTTCAAAAAACAAAATGTTCAGAAAATTGCCGTGAAGTAAGCTGCCATTTTAGATTTCCTGAAATATGACAAAAAAGTCGTCAGAGAACGATTTCTCTAACGCTCAACTGGATAAAGTTGACGTCAAGCTGGTGCTTCTTCTTGACAAGACAGCTCCATCACACAATGAATTCTAAAATCCAACGGCGCTTCCGCCTTCCAACCCTCTGAAACCAGACACACGGCTGTTCACATAAAGTCAACTTCCTCCATTGATAAATCCCACCATAAAGGCCTCGTCCAACCTTGGACTCTTGGACCAACATCGGCACCACCATCAGAATCCGTCAATGAAAAACTTATTCTCGTTCTCGAGAAGACTAAATCACCGCGCTTCCCAGGAACAAGATTGGATCTTTCCGCAAGTCACCTGATACACTCTCTGCGTCAAATGAAGGTCTTTGGGTCAAATCTATTTCATCACAGCTGCCATTGAGATTCGACAGATTCCCACATACAGCGCCAGATGGTCCCCGTGCTTCTGGTGCGTTATTAAAGACACAAGTACGCTCCCAGCTGATTTATCTCGTTTTTAATTGTTGACATGAACCAGTAATCCACTGGTGGGGCATCTATCTGCTGCGATACGCTTAGATGATCATTGAGATTATTTTTCAATTAAGAGACTTATGAGCTGAGGCTTAATCATCCCTCGAAGCTGACAGCGGTGTTGCCATCGAGTTTAAACCGCCCAGGGTGTCTGTTCGTTCCTCAGAATTATTCCTTGGCTCACCTGATGCTGCGTGCCTGGCACAATTTGTCTTGTTTCCGTTGCCACAATTGCGAAAACTTCAATTAATCCTCAAGGTTACGCTTCGCTTTGGCCGTCGTATATTCACTTCAAGCACGTTGTACAGCAAAAACAATTCACGCAGCGTCAACAACCGAAAAATTGACAAAATGAAGTTGTTTCGGCTTCAAATGTGACCGCCGCTGCTGTCTGGGGACCTCTGTTAAGCCGCCGCCACCGTCAAGCACTTGACGTCTTCATAGCAAGACAAAAAAACAATACCCCAACGCAACATCATTTATCGTTCCTCGAGCCATTTTCGGGACGTCTCGTTGACGTCGCTGGGCGGCCGAATGGCCAAATGGTTAAGCTTGGGCTATTTGAGTGCGCAGCCGATAAATTGATTACTGTTGCGGTTTCCCACTATCACAATAAATTATTGGCCAGCTCTTGCGCGCTCCTCTCGCTTTGGCGGTGCTCATCATTGGAGGGAGGGCGAACATTGCCAGGTAATCTTGGGATTGGTCAGAGGGCTGACAGGGGGGTACAGACAGAACAAATCGATTTTTAGTGGACGATGGTTTCGGTGGAATAGAAAAACAACCAGCTCGGAGTGGATGACATTGAAATGTGTGTGTGTGCCTGTCTAGTGATTGAGTGTGTTGGAGTACCTTGAGATACTTTTATTTTCTGTTTTTCTACTTCTCCACGGATGCCCTTCGACTTGTGCTTGGGAAAGGGAATGTGCAAAGACATCGAGTGCCAGAGGGCTTTAAGAATGATGGACTGCTTCGGAGGTGTTGTTGGCATCAAATTTTTGACCCATTTTCCGAGATGTCCTGAGGGAACTGGAAGTTTAGCTGGATTACCGGGGAGATCAAATTGTCGAGGTATTTGTTGTGGGGGGATTTATTCGAAGGAAGTGGTAGTATTCGAGGATGGTGGCCTGGACGTAGAGCTTCGAAATGAAATTTTGTGCCCTTGAAGATTCTTTTCAGAATTCGTCACAAACTAGGTAAGATTTGATTTATTGATTCGAGAGCTGTAAATTTTTCCACTTTAAAGGCCAGCAGGCATTAGATCTGTTTCCTTCAACATCCTAAATCACAGCCGATTGCCACGAAGCAGGCTCTGAAGGCTGGATTTTATTCTCAATTAAGTTAGAATCGCAAGAACGTTTAAAAATGGATTCTCGCAGGATTGTCTCGCCAGTAGACATTACCAAGAAAATATTACGCATGCAGTCATCAGGAAAAGGACCAAAGAAGGGCTTGTCGACTTTGAAAAAGAAGTTCCACACGGTTGATGGTTAGGGCCTTTGCTTTTTCAAGCAATCTGTAATAAAGATTGATCTGATTGGGATCTTATTAAAAAGGCACAGAATGAACATGCATTTCAACCCTTTTGGGGTTGTCCGGAAAGTTGGGTAAGAGCTGCTATTTCATAAACCCTTCCAACGCTCTAAATTCCGACTCAAACACAGAGTTCCCTCTTATGTTTTTTGAATCGAAACACACTGACCTACAAACCTTCTGCCCGCAAACTCGGTCGCACCTTGTAATCTAACTTAAGAGCAGACAATGACCTTTGCTTTCTGTAGTTTAAGAGCCTGTCTCACTTGTTCAGCGCCCCTCAACTACTCACAGCATTCTGTCCGACTCCCCTTGGCATTCGCTCAAAATTCTCCCTCTACTGAATTCTTATCACCTTCAGCCATGCGTTTGACGAGCTGTCAAGTCGAGGCTACATTACGAATGTAAATTGCATCGCCGTGAGGTGTCCGCACAGTCGGCGTGGAGTGAAGTCACCCTCACCCGTCGCCGTCATCGGCTAATTGTCGCTTCTCTGCGGCACATAACTCACCCAACACACTCCACCTACACACTCGACAAGAGTTGTCCGCTTTTCAAAGTTTTTTTTTTTTTCTCATTTTCCCACCGTTGTCAGCGTTGATGGGTTCCCAATTTCGCAACGATTCAGCGACAGCCACACAGACGCAATCATCCCAAACGGGCGACACAGCGAGCACCACTCCTCGGCCGTAAACCGATTTCTATTCCGATCCGATCTTGTTCCCATAACGACCGCGTCGCCATCATCGTCGTCGTCGTTGTCGTTCTGCCCCGCCTCCTCAATCCATCGCTACGGCTGTATCTTCGGCTTTTGTGTTGCCGCTCGATCGACCAAAGTCAATAGGTCGTATACGTAACACATTTGTCACGGCTTCTACACACACGGCATCCCCCTGCCAACTTCAATTGCTCCAGAAATGTCGGACCGCGCGGAAGGAAGCCGTACATAGTCCAAGTTTACGACACGTGCATCTTTTGCGTTTTAAGACGCTCCGGATACGGAGTAACCGACTCGACGACGTGCATTCAGAATGCGATGCACTTGCACTGCTGCCAGCCACGCCCGTGAATCGGGTTCGTGACGAATGCACGCCACCGCCATTCGTCGCCTAGCACACATCGCTTCGAGGAAGCAATGCATTCGTGAAATAATTAAAAAAATTTACATTAGACACTGTAGCGCAATGGAATGCGCGGGCAAAGTGTCTCAATGTCGCGCCGCCAGAGGTGCGCAGATGCGGTCTATTTCTTTAGATCGCTTAATAGGATAATTGCCACAGCTCTAGTATTCGGGGGGGAGGGGGCGGAGGAGCAAATTCGCTTCTAACACGGAATATCCACATCAATACCACTTAGCACACAAGACCGGGGCGGATGCCGAAAAACGAAGTTGTCTCTCCTCCAGCCACCGCTTGTGTGTTGTAATGGAGATGAATGGCCTGGGGATGGAGAAGGGGGAGTACAGGCGAGATCAAAGCCAAAGAAGGCTTTTACAGCACTTTCGTGTCAAGCAAGTTATGGTGGTGCTTAGGAAAATGACTTCATTTCGAGCCGGGCGCGAAGTGACGTTCGTCGGATGGACCATTTGTGACGCAGGGCAACGGGCTTGATTGATGGTGTGCAGCGGTAATTAAGTGAAGCCCTTGCTCTGCAAGGTTTTCGTTTCCATTTGAGTTCGGTGATGGCTTGGTTTGTTTTTGAGGCGGTTTCATTTTTTTTGTTTTCGGGTGATTTAACATGACCCTGGAGGAGATGCTTGCTGATTGTCTTAAATGGTGGTTCGCTTCGCGTCTCTATGTCAGGAGGGAAAGATGAAATGTGTGATTGTTGAAGTAAGTGGGCTTCTCAGAAGCAGGGAACTTCTTGGGAGGGTTCGTTGTCGGCTGGGGAGTCGGGAGGAGATGTCTGTCGACTAGAAGAACGACGCCATCGAACGTCACTAAGCTGGGGAGTCGGGAGGAGATGTCTGTCGACTTAAAGAACGACACCATCGAATGCCACTGAAGCATGCATCAAACAGTTTTCAACACCACTTGGAAGGTCATTTTCGTCCGTCTTCGAACCCAACTTAAATTTTTCCAAAAAATCGGTTGAAAGAGCATGTTTGCTTAAGCAGCTTGTTTGTCCTTCGGTTCTGTTCACGGTTTAAGTGTTCGATGTGAGTTCCCAGTAGCTTGCACTTAATTAAGGAAAGGTGGTCTGGTTTTAAAGACCAGAAAGAAAGTGACTTTTCTCTGCTGATTTTTCCAAACTTTAGGCACTGACTAACAAATGAATCTCACAGAAAACAATTGAAGGACGTCGTTCGCACAATTCAACGTCTCAGGTTCGCCTCAAAGGTCCACACATTCAACAAGCAAGCCTAATAGACGAGACGTAGAGCCGTGCTTATGGACAGTAGCACTGTCAGTCGCTGACTGTGTGTGGAGTGGTTCAATTTTCACTTCAAAGCACCGCTTGTTGCATGTGAAAAAAATTTAGTGGCGTCCTGACTTAATTTTGGCAGCCTTTAAGACTTAAAACCATTCATTTAACAAACAACGCACGGTAACGTAAATCGTTGTTTCCAGAACGATAAGTTTTCCAGCTAGGAGGGTTCCGATTTGGTTGGGCATACACAATGGGAACAGGGAAACTACCCTCTCGTCAGTTTAAAGGCCACACACGGCAGCATTCGTGGAAACCACCTGTGTTATAGTTTCTTTTATGCCCTGTTTCAAACTTAGTCTAATTCTGGAATCCCCAACTTACCTTGTGCCGCGCTATCAATGTCGCAACCAACCCGCCGAAGCTGTGGAAAAGACCTTTGGACCAAGTATGCGAAGTAATTGTAATTCTTTGGAGGGTAGTGCCAAATTCACAGGGCAACGATGAACAGGGGGCGGCTTTCCAAAAGACCATTGACTCGGTGGCTAACCCCAGTTGTGTTGACATGAATGGAAGAATTCTGCTCACCGTCAGCGACATGTTTCAAAAAAGTTTTTAGTCGGTCATGGGATGAACACAGCACCAGTGTCTCAGACCGATCTCCAGGGAGGCCTGCTTCAATGCTGTCAATGACTTCTGTCGATCTTGTCTATAAATTAACAAGGTCATTGGTAACGAAATCATGCATGAAGACAAAAATAGGAAAATGGCAAGGCAAATCACGCAGAATGCCAATCCATCGCCCTTTCTGCTCAAGAGAGGAAAATTTGGTAATGAATCCGTCATTTAAAAGCATAAGCTGACTGCGTACAACACAAAAATCATCACTATCTTACTAGATGGAGTAGAAGTTCGAACTTTATCAAGAGTCGCGATCTTGGAAAATCCGTGTAGTTATGAACATGCTCAGGCAGTGTTGACGGGACCGATCAAACACAGAGAGTAATTATTTTTCAATGAAGCGGTGGCTGGTATTGAAGTGAAGGTGATCTAGGGGGATGAGGGCAAAGCTAAATAAAGGACACACAACATCGACGCAGCGGCCAAGACGTCACCATAAGCAGCTATAGCTTCGATTTGCTGAAGGATATCGTCTGCCTTGGCTCCAACATTAAAACGATCGTACTTGTCAGAATCGGAATTAAAACAGTATTAAGCACTGAAACACTCGTGCCAATTGTTGTTCCCTTGGGCTCAAGAAGCAACTGAATAGAAGAACACTCTTTCAACCAAACTTTAGGTATACAACACCTTGTTCCGTGACCACTGCTATGGTGGAGTTTAGATACTCCTTTGGTGGAGTCTAGACATCTTCAAACACAGGTGAAAAAGCCTTTGATCTCTTTTAGAGGTAGGTGCTGCTGTGAATCGTCGGAGTTATTTGCATTCATGGTTTTGGGAGAAGAAAACTCAGTCATGGACTGTATAAGCTGTACAACGACATCTCTCAGGCGTCTACATCCACAGACGGTGAAGCCATGTAAAGCATACGGCCTACACTGCTGCAGCTCAAAATTTTCAGCCTGTGGGATAACGTAATATGGGATAAACACGGAGCCATCGATGCGTTCAAGTGGAAAGGGGCGAAGGATCTTCAAGCAAATCGTCCGAAATTCGCAGCTTGGTGAAGAGGCCTGTTGGTTGAGACCAAAATCCACCCTGAACTGTAAGCAAATAATAAAACAGCCACATTGGCCTCAAGTCCTTTCGAGGGAGAAATTTTGAGGTGAATTTTGATTCAAATTGCTCTGAGGATATATAAAAATCAGGACACGTGACACGAAGGTTGCCTTTCATACTTCGGGATTGGGAAACCCTAGTGTTGTAATCTGGCAATTGCCAGCTCTGTCGTAAAGTTTGACATTTTTGAGGTTATACGTACTCAGAACGGCTTGACATACGATAGCTATTTGTGTTGTTTACGGAAACTTAAAAGATTCATCTCGCCCAAAAAATGGAATTAAATCGAGAAAATTTTCGTGAGATTATTTTTTACTTTACTTTCGAGGTGGATTAACTCAACAAGAGTGCATCGATGAACGTAATTCAATTTTTGGCGATGAAGCTCCATCAAGGACCAGTGTTTATCGATGGTATGGTGAATTCAACTGAGGTCGTAGTTCACTCCAAATCGAATTTCGTGAAGGTCGTCCAAAATCAGTTGTTGTTCCGGATGCTGTGCGCCAACTAATATTCCAAGATCGTCATGTGACCTATCGTGAGATTGAGACAACCTTAGGCATCAGTTGTTGTTCCAGAAACCATTGATGCTGTACGCCAACTAATATTACAAGATCGTCATGTAACCTATCGTGAGATTGAGACAACCTTACGCATTAGTGGGACAAGAATACATTCAATATTGCATGAACATTTGACCGTAAAACAAATTTGTTCGCGTTGGATCCTACACAATTTTGACAATCCCTCAAAAAAAGGCTCGTGTCGATTAGTCGAAAGAAATGCTCCAAAAATACGATCTTGGTGCTTCGACACACGTCTATGACATCGTGACAGGTGATGAATCGTGGATTTACGCGTATGAGCCCGAAAGTAAACAGCAGTCGACTGTATGGGTGTTTCAAATTCAGCCAAATCCAACAGAAGGTGCTCGCGCACGAAGCACTTCCAAGCAAATGGTAGCCTGTTTGTTCGGAAAAACTGGACATGTTGCAACCGTACCACTAGAACAACGCAGAACAGTCAATTCTGAATGGTACACAACCATTTGTTTGGCAGTTGTCTTCCAGGAAATCAGGAAAACCACCCGCCGACGGATGACTCTTCACGACAATGCGAGCTCTCACACATCGCCTCAAACAACCAAACAACTGCATTTTTGAGTACTCAAAACATCAATTTGATGAGTCATCCGCCGTAAAGTGCCGATTTGGCACCGAATGACTTCTTTTTATTCCCGTACGTAAAAAATAAAATGAGAGGTCAACGTTTTTCGACACCTGAAGAAGCGGTTGATGCGTTCAGAATGCATGTTTTGGAGATACCTCAATCAGAGTGGCAAAAGTGCTATGAGAATTGGTTCAAATGCTTGCAAAAGTGTATAGATCTTAATGGGGAACATTTTGAAAATCGTGGCCGCCATGGCGTAGTGGGTAGAGTGCGACGCACAGCTCAGCTCAACTCAACGCCAATTTTTCTAATATTTCACGGCACCACCTCTTTCGAGCTGCTGACAACACTCAAAGAGTAATATCTGTTTAAGAAAGCTTCTCAAATCTCGCCGTTCGGAGTCGGCAAACAACTGTAGGTCCCTTCTACTCGTGAGAGAACAGTAGCGCGCACAACACGAGTAGTTGATAAGCAAGCTAGGCCCTGGACCCCCTTTGGACTGTATTATTATTATTATTATTTTGAAAAACAATAAAGCTATTTTCGGTGACTCGCATTTGTTTTTGTTTTCTTATCCTGAAATATAAAAGGTAACCCTCGTATGTTTAGTCAAAATTACAATTTGGATCAAAACTAATAAATCTCTTTTGGGAACTAACTGAGTTATGTTCTTGGTCACAGATTCGATTGCAAACCCAAGTTTATGAAAAATAATAATAATTGGATGGCGCGACAATTCACAAGGGACCAGGGCCAAGCTTGCTCATCAACTACTCGTGTTGTGCGCGCTACTGTTCTCTTACAAGTAAAAGCGTCTTAAAGTTTCTTGCCGACTGAGAATGGCGAAGTTTGAGTAGCTTTTCCCTAGACAGTATTACTCTTTGAGTGTTGTCAGCAGTTTGAAAGTGAAGGGGCCGTGAAAAATCCGACGTGTTCAGCCTGGAATCGCACGTAGTCCTGCGGAGTGTGAGCGTTGCACTCTACCCACCACGCCACGACGGTCACTAGTGTTCGAACTATTTTCCTTAAAATTGTAAACTTCCTGCTAAATCTTTGACATTTTTGATATTTTTTTTTTTGGAGTGGTTCGCGCTTAAGTGTTTACCTAGAATGCCTTAGTGACGGGGATTAAGTCAACGACCACTCTAAACAGGTTAGGTTGGAAGAGCACTGAAGAAAATGTACGGCCGCTTTTTGTGAGTCTGCCTGAAGACACATAATTTAAACTTGTCAGCCTGTTTTTGTCACAGTGAAAGGTCTTTAGAAAGCCTTTTAGGAATAGTTTGCAGACAACAATAAAGTGACGAATGGAATTTAAAAAATTTGTTTGTAAACTTAACTTACCATTTCTACAATTTATATTCGTCTGTGTTTATGTACTGGTGTTTGTTTTCCTTTGTAAAAATATAAGATGCGTTTAGGAATTATGCAGTTTCTGACTTTTTAAGTTTATATCTGCAAAAAGAGAAAAAAGTTGATCAAGCATTATGTTGAAGGAGTGTAAGAGATTAAAGAAAAGTGGATTTTAGGTTGAAGGGATTTATTAGAATAGATTGACTTCCAGATTTATACATTTAAGATGAGTCAGACCTGATAGGTCCTTATCAGTGTGGTTTTAAGCCAGGGAAGTCCACAATAGACCAGATCTTTACATTACGGCAGATCCTGGAAAAGGCCCAAGAAATGCAAATTGACACTCACCACCTATTCGTCGATTTCAAGGCTGCATATGACAGTGTGCATAGAGACGAGCTATACAGTGCCATGTCTAGTTTTGGCATTCCTACCGAACTCGTCAGATTGTGTGGGATGACGATGGAGAACTCTCGCTGCTCCGTCAAGGTCGGAACCGAACTCACCGAGACCTTCAATGTCAAAAAAGGTTTTAGACAAGGCGACGCACGTTTTAGACATGTGACGTCTTTAACATCATCCTCGAGATGATCGTGCGTAACTCACAAGTCAACACCAGAGGCCCGATCTTCCAGAAGTTAGTTCAATTGCTAGCTTACGCTGATGACATTGACGTGATTGGACGAACACAGCGAACCGTCAATGAGGCGTTTGCTGTCATTGAAGCGGAAGCGGCTAAAATGGATCTGGCGGTAAATGAGGGCAAAACTAAGTACATGCTGTCATCAAGGAAGGACACACAACATCGACGTCTCGGACGGAGCGTCACATTAGGCGGCATCAACTTCGAGGTAGTCAAGGACTTCGTCTACTTCGGCTCCGCGGTAAACAGGGACAACAACATCAGTACCGAAATCAAACGCAGAATCACTCTTGCCAATCGCTGTTTCTTTGGGCTCAAGAGGCAATTGAGTATTAAAGCCCTCTCTCGAAGGACTAAGCTCGCTTTATATAACAGCTAGATCATCCCCGTCCTACTATATGGCGCATAATCTTGGACGTTAGCAAAGGCGGATGAGGAAGCCCTTAGTCTCTTCGAGAGAAAAGTTCTGCGTGCGATTTTTGGTCCTGTTTGCGTTGATGGCATCTGGAAGAGAAGATTTAATGACGAACTTTATGAGCTGTACAGCGACATGCGCCTGGTCAATCATCTACGGATACAACGCTTAAGATGACTAGGCCATGTACAGCGTATGGAAACCACTGCTCCGGCCCGAAAAGTCTTTGAATCGGAGCCATTGGGACAACACAACAGAGGACGACCTAGACTAAAATGGCGCACACAAGTGGAGAAGGACCTCAACCAACTTGGAGTGCGCAACTAGAGACAGCTGGAGAAAGATCGTGCTGGCTGGAGAGGCATGTTGGTTGAGGCTCAGGTCCACCCCGGACTGTAGCGCCACAAGAAGAAGAAGAAGATGAGTCGCTACACTATAGACATATCGAATAAATCAGGCGGCACAACGGACAACTGTTTTATGATCAGGCGGCTAGACGACGAACTATACATACAAGACCAGATGACACCTCGCAACAGTACGACTGAACGAAGTGATCATACAATACAAACGAACAGGGCAATTTACTGAGAGCTAGGAACAGTTTTGGGAAGAACATCGTAAAGTATAGACCGCCAACAGCTACCCAGAGCGTATTGTATTAATAATAATTGTTGGCGCGACAGTTCACAGAGTGACCAGGGCCTAGCTTGCTCATCAACTACTGGTGGTGTGTGCGCTACTATTCTCTCACGAGTAGAAGGGACCTACAGTTTTTGCGGACTCCGAACGAAGTTTGAGAAGCTTTCTTAGACAGTTATTACTCTTTGAGTGTTGTTAGCAGCTCGAAAGAGGTGGTGCGGTGAAAAAGTCGAGGTGTTCAGCCGGGAATCGAACCTAGACCCTTAGGTGTGTGGGCGTCGCACTCTACCCACTACGCCATTGCGACCACGAGTATTATATAAGTAAAGTTAATTTTCAATTAAGATGTTTGAAGAACATTAAAATGCGTTTCGTTTCTTTCTCTGATCGCCAAGTCCTACATACATGTGCCCAAACGTTGCGCTAGAAAGAAGCTCGTCTCTAAGAGTCTGAGTTCCAATGTTGACTCCCTCAACTCTGGAGAGTCGAGTAATACCCACACATCGGTCCTGGTATTTGAATGAGCTTTACTTGGATTACTTTTCTTCTACACTGCCGCCCTTACCGATTTCGCAACCCACCCAAATGCTCTTGTCTCCAATTATTTTCTTAAACATTACCAAGTCTGTCTTGCAACTTCCTATCATCAATTCATTCACACTTTCAAATTGCAGCGATAACAAGGCTTTCGTTCCCGCAATGCGGTGCCACCCTGATCAAACAAGAGCTCAAACATTCAGAATGAAATCTGGTGATCCTCTTGCATTGCAGGACCGTGAAATCATTTGTGTTTTCCTCAGGGAAACTCGGCTTATTTCCAATGCCAGGAAACGCTACGTTTGATCAATGACGTAAACTTAAGCAATCAGACTTCGAAAAGTCGTTCTTTTTCTTGGCAGGACCACTCTTTTCGCAAAGCGCACATGTCTTCTAACACGCAATTAGAATGCAAAGTGCACACGAATTCTAAATGGACCACGAAGGTCTACCCGCCAAGGGTCTCTTTCTGAAAATTGCAGCAATGAGGGATGCAGAGTTGCGCCACAGCCAGCAAAGGCATCCCCTGCCAGCAAGGCATCCTCCCCTGCTTTACAAACAAGCACGCTGCTAAAAACTGGAATTGTGCACAAATTCATTGCCACTCGCGTCCTGAACTCCGGCACTTTCGCATTTTGATAATGCTTACAGCCATGTCGTTCAGCACGAGAACATACTTGCAACGATCTGAATTGCGGAGACTCACACACGAACAAGCCAGTTAGACACACATATGATGTCCCAAGACAAAAGCGTTTCACACTGAGTTCACCTCAAATGCATTCTGCGACGCATGGTCACTTCATGCGCCACAATGACCATTACAACCGATCACTACTTTGCTTGACAAGTCATCGAAATTCTTATCGCAGTGGTGGCATGCGAATTCAGTGGATCGCTGGCTGCTGTCTCCTACGCCGCGGAGTCTAGAATTGCCGTCAGAGTTAGCCCTGTAAACCTTTTCTTTGCTTTTCTGACCAGTAGATCAACGTTCCCACAAAATTTGAGTTTCTGTTACATTCCATGGCATCTGCTCCCCTCCCTCAGCGAATAGATGTCGACCCAGTTGACGTATCAACCTTGCAAAGAGTATTTGAATTAATTCAAGTTTGCTCATAACCATGAACTGATCCGAGAGGCTAATCCAACAAGCTCTTCAATCATTCATGCCTACTGGCGACTCTATCAACACTTTGGACTGTTTTCATGAATTTCAAAAGAGGTGCTGATTCATCTTCGCAAAGAATGGCAGAACATTAAGTGAAAGATAACCTTAAGAAAATGCCATTGTTCAAGGTTCCTTGTGAATATGTAACTTTCCATTTCAGGCAAATTCCGATTCCGAGGAAAAACCACTCCCAACACCCCATCAAATCTCTCGCATATCATCCCTCCCCCACGCCACAAACCCCACATAACCTCAATTTATTGCCCACTTCCTGCATGCGTCTCATAACTCAGTTCGCCCGTCACCCTGTGAAGCTGTTTCAAGCAAATTGAATTGAGGGAGAATTAAAAAAAAACGCCAAAGAAACCCCTCTTAACCACCTGTCGCATGCATCATTGTCAGAGATGTCATCCAGCCGAGCAAACATCACTTCACCGCCACCGCCACCACCATCGCTACCGCCGCCCCTCGCCCGACCGACTAACTGACGTTCAAGTGTCAACCGCAAGACTTCAACACAATTTCCAAGCCACTAAAGTGCACTTGGAATTCAACCCCCCGCCCCACAACGCACAGCAAACTCGCAGTCATAAGCCAATGACGACCACAAAAAGGTTCAGCGGTGTCATTACCAAAAGACTCTCCACACTCCACGCTCGCCAGCAGCGTCAGAGTGACACTTGTGCCGTCGCCGCTGTCATTAGGCGCGCGCGCACACCACTCACTCACTGCGACCAAGTTCAAGTGCCAATTTCCCAAGGCACAAGGAAAATCGTCTTAAGAATAATTATTATTATTTTTGCACTGCACTTGCGCCTTGTGTGAATTCGCGTCCACATGAGTCGCGCACAACAGCGGCGGCAGCAGCGTCGTGCATTCAGAAAAAAAAAACGCGAATATCGGTAACCTTGCCTGGGTAATGAAGGAAAACTCTCCATCGCAGTGGAACGCGGCGGGGCTGGCTGTGTGGAATGTAACGCATAAACACGGCCGCTGCACGACGATCGCGGGCCGTCGCTGTTGGGCGGACGCGCCGCGCTGCGCGAATATGAATTGCGATTGTGAATAATTTGTCGTTGGTTTGTGTTTTACGCTTTTTTCGCTGCTTTTCTTGCGTCAAGCCAGTGTATTGGGATTGTTTGTTTTTCAATCGACCGGGGACGCCCCGTTCTCTCGCTGAAAAATAAGCGCGGCTGAGTTTTGGGAACTGCTTCCAACTACGCAGAGATTGAGGCGAATGCTAAGTGGGTCGGTGTGTGGAATGTGGAATGTGTTTGGACGTCTGTTTTGACATTTCAACCAATGATCTGATTCTGATTAGAGGGAATTGTGAGGTGATGTGTTTTTCAGTGGAACTGATTTGTAATTGTTTTGAATTTCAAGAGTGGAACAGTGGTTGTCACCTGAGGAGATGTAGTTCAGGGTCGGCAAGTGTGTGTGAAACAGTCAGGCAACTGGTGATCAGAATTTTCTGAAATTAATTTTCTGCTGCAAATTTAGAGATTTCTCGTGAGTGATCCTGGGTTTTAAAGCAGAGAGAATTCTGTATGATGGATGAAGCCACATTCGAGGAACTTCTTCGAGACTAGTTTGGAACTTCGGAAAATGGGGTAGGGTTTTGGATTGAGACAGAACTTACATTATTTCAAGTATGGAGGAAACTTCTTCTAGAAAACACCAAAAGCAGAAAAGAACATTCGAGCAAAAGAAAACCCAGGCACTATTCTTAAAAGTCAAAAATCTGACACGCCCAAAATCTCAAAAAATCGAAATTAAAAAAACGTCCAAAATTTGAAATCATCTCGCGAGGAGCTGAAGGTAGATGAAGTTTGCATTGCCTTATGCTAACATCCTTACTTAATAGCCAAAAGTCTGGAGCACCAAAGTCAAAGTTCTGAAAACGCAAAATTTTAAGAACTATGAAACTGGACACATCTGGAAGGAAATGTATTTAAATTTAGTTCGAGTTGTTTCATGCGGAAATCCTTAAAAGTCAAAAATGTGATGTGATGTGATCGAAAATCAAAAATCTCCAAAATTTTAAATCATAAATCTGGACACATCTCGGGAGAAGATTAATGTAGGTGAAGTTTGCATTGCTCAATGCCAACATCCTTAATAGCCAAAAGTCTGGGGCGCCAAAAGTTAAAGTTCCAAAAACTGAAAATTTAGAAGTCATGAACACTGGACATAAGGGAAAAGGTGAAAAGAACATTTGAGTAAAAGAAAACGTAGTCAACATCCTTAAAGGTCAAAATTCCGACATGCTCAAAATCTACAAAAGATCAAAATTCCAAAAATTCAAAATTTGGCAATCGCGAAATAAGACATTTCCGGGGGAAATGAAAGTAGATAAAGTTCGCGTTGCTTCATGCATGTAACATCCATAAAAGCCAAAATTCTGACATGTCAAAAATCTCCAAAAAATTAAAATTCCAAAAACTAAAAAGTTTGAAAATCATGAAACTGGATATATCTGGGGCGAAATCAATGTCGAAGAAGTTCGTATTGCGTCATGCCAACATCCTTAATAGCCGAAACCTCAGAATGCCTAAAATCCCAAAAAGTCGAAGTTCCAAAAATTTAAAATTTGGATATCATGAAGTTGGTCACGTCTGGCGAGAAATGAATGTTGTCGAAGTTTGCATTGCTCAATGGAAACTTATTTAAAAGCCTACGGTCTGGAACGCCAAAATGCCTAAAAAGTCAAAGTTCCAAGAACTTAAATTTGGAACTTTGGGACATTTGGGGAATAGGTGGATGCAGATGAAGTTGATGATGAAGCTCCATGTCCGTACCTACATAACCCAATCAAGGGGTGTTCCGTAAGACGAATCTCCATAATTCGAAAAGTTAGAAATTTTGATTTCGGGCTTCTTTCGCCATAAGACGCTGGTTAGAGTTGCTGAGCATTTTTAAGACTTTTCAAGACCTCTTCTTAAGTAGATCCTTCATTTTCTCCATATTCTTCCTGGTTTGCGGCCTAAGGTTTCAACTCTTTGCATCACAGCCAAACTAGGAACAAGAGCTACATTTGCAGTGTAGTCTAATTGCAACAAATCTGTCTGCTGATCGACCGAATTTAGAGACCGGCTTACAACTTCTGTATACTGCGAACTATAGTTTTTAAACGAAGAAGGCCTAAAACTGGCTCTGGTTAGAAACTGAGTCGGCAAGTACTCGAATTTTTACAGACGGCTGCAAGACGATGGAAAGATCTGAAGCTGGGCCTTTCGTTGAAAACGACAACTTTAGAGTTCATACCTCTGTAAGCAATTTCGCGTCGGTCTTCCAGGCAGAAACGTTTGCGATCCTAATGACCACGAGCAATGTTGTGAAGAATAGGGGAAAGGGGCGAAGTATCGCAGCCAAGCTGTGTTTAATACCTTACTCAGTCCTCTAACCACTTACAATATAGAAAAGGAAAGCAAGTCTTTCCTTAATTTGGTCGGCAAACTGAATTCGCTAAGACTTGTCTGGGTTCCGGGAAATTACGGCATCATGGGAAACGAGATCGCGAATGAACTAGTCAGGCAACGTTCAAAAGAAGCATCAAAAGGGCCCGAACCCACCTTGGGTCCGCCTTCATAATTAGGGCTTCCGAAGACTGTCTTCGGACAGCAGAAACAAAGGTGGCATGACTCTCCAGCATGCAGGCTGACCAAGTGCATTCTCCCAAACGTCAGCAAGAAATCCGCGGCTTTTCTTCTTTCTCTAAATAGAAAAGGTCGCAGATGACTTGTTGGGTAACAAACAGGGCATGTTTTCTTTGCATATAAGTGTGCTTGAGCTCAGGGACGGTATCCTATGCCACGCCTGTAGAGAAGAAGATGACACTGCAGAACACTTCCTCTGTCAATGTCCGGTCTTTGCTCAGATAAGGTAGCGGGCGTTTCGCGCAGATGTGGTGAGAGTAGAAAACCTAGGCTCTTAATCACAGAAGCGCCTGCTGGTTTTCCTCCGGAAGACCAAAAAATTACAGGAAATGTCGGTTACTGCCTGGTTGTACAATGGACCAGTTATCGAGGGTGAGCGCCCCAGTGCAGTGTTTCCGAACTTCCATCCAAAAAAGATCCTTTTAAAACGATCCTTTCACAAAACATCAAGAAGCTACTTCGACACCTTTGTTTCATTTCGTCTTTTTCTTCGACAGAAGCTAAGGTCACGCCTTAAGGGACTCCGAAGTTGTTAAGCCCAAGGCTGCACTCTATCTTCAATTGGACTGCAGCCATCAAAGCATAGACCACTTCACACAACACCGCGTCACTAGAAGTTTCCGCAGAGCCAAAGCCCGCCAATCAACCGACACCTCAAAATTGGATGAGTGACGTTACATTAAAAAGAAGAACTCTTCTTGGCACCAAAGCCAAACAGTTATCCGACCGCAATCCATCGAATCAAGAACACCGCCCCGACCATCGCTCAGGGGTTGACAAATTGATCGCCATTTGTCCGAATTACACTTGTATCTGGAGTAACCTTGCGCGGATTACATCTGCTCTATTTTTTTTTGCCACATCCACCGCCTCTGCCAGCTTGACCTTCGCCAAAGCGAACTCCATTCCAAGAAGCAAGTGCATCCCCTGCCAGGCTGTCAGGAGATGAGAAAAAACCAAAGGAAACCGAAGAAATAGAACAAAACACAAATTTCATCACGGAAACAAAAGAAATGCGAAAGAAAATTCCATCAAAGAGATTATTGAAAGGACGACTTCCTTCCTGACACAGAGCACAATGAAAAATACCCAAGGACGCCCTCCATTCCCAGCCATTCATCCATCTTCTCTCATCTATCCATCTTCAAACGCCGCCCTGGTGTCTTCATCAGCCCCCCTCTCCACCTCGCCAAGGCAACATCATCAAATCGGTTTAAGCAGCAGCAACCACTTTGACATGAGATGACCTTGATTCCGGCAGCCACAGCAGTGCTCACCTCCTGGGTGTTGGCTGCTCGCACTCCTGGCCGCCTTCTCCGGCCAAGTGATTTACTGGTACTCGTATCGGGGAGATCTCTCGGCTGGTATGATACACGGACGCCGCCTCGAGTTAGGCAAACAGTCGGGGGATTGGTGTCAATCAGCGGATGACCTCTATTGCGTCGCTTTGACACTCGCACACACGGGCGCGTCGAATTTTCGACCACAGAAAGCCGACAAACTGTATCTCTTGAAAAATTCAAAGACTCACCGGGCGAAGGCCCCGCGCCCGACGTGCGTTCGGACGGAGCGCTTGCTGAATATTTTATGCTCGTGGCTTCCGACACTGATATGCAATCTCTAACGAATTCCTTTTGGCACCGAGAGCAGAGCCAGAAAAATCACAAAACAGAGGAGGAGCGCTCCGTCAGTGTCAGCCGCTGCGGTGGTGGAAGTCCCTCCTCAGATGCTGAGGCAATGCCGGCGTGGTCATGGTTTAAACATCACGGCGAGGCAGCCGGTAGCAGCGCAATCGGCGGCAGTCGAGTGTCAAATTGTAGAAAAGAATGTTAAAGAGGCGGCGGCGGCGGCGACGGGCGGGCGAGAGCGAATGACAAATACCACACCGAAGGGCAATTTGAATATTTAAATGCGCCTCCCGCCCCGGTGCGGTGGTTTCGCTGCTGTTGGGGACTTTTTTGTTTTCGGCTTTTGTCCTCTGCATGTGCTGGCCTCCTTCCGATGGGCGGGGGGCAGTGCGAATGAGAGCAAGAACCGATTGTTGATTCAGTGAGCGATGTGCATAGTTTGCCAGTAGTTGACCTAATGACCTAGGCGGCGACTAGTCGCACTGACGTGCGTTTGTCCCTTTCGCATGCGTTGGTTTATTGTTGGATGAATGTCAATGCGTATAAATAAATAAATTTCCAAAGGGTTATTGGGTTTTTCTGTTCATCCGTGGGAGAGGCTTGGTGAGCAGCCGAGGCAGGGGGTCTCTGGGTTACAAGTAGACGTCGATGTCGGTGATGATGGGATCTTGAATATTTATTTGATTTTTTGAGCGGCGTTAGGGGTCTCTTGGAGCACATCTTTTGGGTAAAGAGGTCAAAAGAGGGGTGGGGCCTCTCTGTTGAGGGTGATTGGGTGTAACACTTGGTGACGAATCCAACAGATGTGAGAATGTGTGAATGGGTTTGCTTTGAAAAATCAGCGTCACTCGACGGGGGCGACATTAAAGCACGTTACGCAGTGAGTTTTATGGGACGGTCTGTAGTTGCAGCTACCGAAGCGGTCTTCAATAAAGAACAAAAGCCTGGACAGGGCAAAAAGATCACAAAGTGACCGGAGCCTAGCTGTCGCATCAACAATTTGTGTGCGCTTCTATCCCTTTATGAACACACGCGACCTAAAGGCCTTTGCCGACACTGAACCGCGAAGTTTGAGAAGCTTTTTTCATTTTCAGCAGACCGAAAGAGGTGGCGTGGTGAAAAAGACGTTGTGTTCACTGCGGGATTCGAACCTGTACCTTTGGCGCGTGGGTGTCGCACTCGAACCACTACGCCACGGCGACCACACAGTTTTGGTGCCCGAAAAATTCTAGAAAATTCTTGAAAATCAAAACAAATCCGAATTGGTCCTATATACCTAAAGGGTGTCTTGAAAACCAACCTCTCCTTAAATACCGTGTATGTTGCAAATTTAAGGAGCCAAACCGGTGCCCTACACATCAGTCAATAAGTCGGACCATATGGAATGTGCCAATAACAAAAAAAACTAATATTAAATGAATAATTTTTGTAAGTGGCGCCCCCTATAAGTCCAGAAACTTATTGAGTGATTTGGTACATCAAAACCCTTAAGCTTATGCTTAGGAAATATGCATTTGTGTCTGAATTCGGCGATTTTACGAGAGCATAGGAGCTATTTCCTTTAAACAGCGACGAAGTAAATATCGTTTTCAACGTTTCTAGATCCATTTCAAGGAGATCTTTGTTCTGCCTAATTGTTCCTTGTTTATTTTAGCATTTGTCCAACAGAAACTGTTTAATCTATTTGCCAAGACAACAAGTTTCTGTTGCAAGGCATTGCTCCAACCATTGCCGAAATGAAAACAAACGAACAAGAAACAATGATAAAGATCGTTCCTGAAAGTTTGAATTTTTGAAAAAAATTTTAAAAAGGTTTGTGGTTGAGGTGGAGGTTGTTTCTTTTGAGTAGTTTCTTAATTTTTGACATTTTGTGTCTTTTTAGAAATTTTTTCTGACGTTCTTAAGTTTTTGATTTTTATAATTTCTTAATTTTCGAAATTCACCCATTTAAAGTATTAAGTGTAACGCTCTTGTCGCAGCGTATAAAAACCCGCGATAGTGACCGTGCGGGGGCTGCCGTTTAGAGTAAATACAGTGTGCAAATGAAGTTCTTTAAGTTCAACCGCCGTATTTCATTTAGTGGTTCAGAACCGTTATAACATAAGGGACTTAGTTTTATTTTATGTATTTGCTATTATTTTTATTTTTTTTCTCTCTATGAATGCTAGTAAATTTAAAATTCCTTTTCAAAAATGTTTCTGGCAACACTTGAAAAGACTCGTCCACTGAAACTTTTTGACGCACACATCAGCACACCGAACCTCCTTAACACTGATGGAAGAGAAATTTTTTAAGCTATCATTTAGCTTTCCGCCGTGGCGTAGTGGGTAGATTGCGAGGGGCCCAAGTGTCGATTCCTGGACTAGGCACCTTGCGATTTTTACGGTACCATCTCTATAAAGCCGTTGAAAAACATATACAATTAGGTTAGTCTTAGAGAGCCTGCGAAGGGCCAGTAAGATTATGATTATACAATGTTAGGTTAACTAGCATTAAGCATTTTCGTCTAGAATGTAAATGTCCCTTTATAAGTTAATAAAAATGCAAAAAAAAAAAACGGTACTATCTCTTCCGAGCTGACCGCTGATCACACTCGAAGAGTATTCAGTGTCTATAAAAAAGCTCCTACAACTTCACCTTTCAGCTTTATTTTATTTATTCACGATTGAGCAACCCTAGTGTTGCAATCTGGCAACTGCCAGCTCTATCGCACAGTTTGACATTTTTGAGGTTATACGTACTCAGAACGTTTTGACATACGAGCGCTATTTGTGTTGTTTTCAGTAACTTAAAAGATTCATCTCGCCCAAAAATTGGAATTAAATCGTGAAAATTTTTTATGCGATTATTTTTTACAACTTTCGACGTGCATTTACTCAACAACAGTGCATCGATGAACTTAATTCAATTTTTGGCGATGAAGCTCCATCAAGGACCAGTGTTTATCGATGGTATGATGAATTCAACCGAGGTCGTAGTTCACTCCAAGACGAATTTCGTGAAGGTCGTCCAAAATCAGTTGTTGTTCCGGAAACTATTGATGCTGTGCGAAAACTGATATTGCAGGACCGTCATGTGACATATCGTGAGATTGAGACAACCTTAGGCATTAGTAGGACCAGCATACATTCAATTCTGCATGAACCTTTGACCGTCAAAAAAATTTGTTCGCGTTGGATCCCACAACATCAATCGCTCAAAAAAAGGCTCGTGTCGATTGGTCGAAAGAAATGCTCCAAAAAATACGATCGCGGTGCTTCGAAACACTTCTATGACATCGTGACAGGTGATGAATCGTGGATTTACGCGTATGAGCCCGAAAGTAAACAGCAGTCGACTGTATGGGTGTTTCAAATTGAGCCAAATCCAACAAAAGTTGCTCGCTCACGAAGCACTTCCAAGCAAATGGTCGCCTGTTTTTTCGGAAAAACTGGACATGTCGCAACCGTACCACTAGAACAACGCAGAACAGTCAATTCTGTGTGGTACACAACCATTTGTTTGCCAGTTGTCTTCCAAGAAATCAGGAAAACCAACCGCCGACGGATGACTCTTCATCACGACAATTCGAGCTCTCACACATCGGCTCAAAAAAACTGAATTTTTGAGCACTCAAAACATCGATTTTATGAGTCATCCGCCGTAAAGTCCTAACTTGGCACCGATTGACTTCTTTTTATTCCCGTACGTAAAAAATAAAATGAGAGGTCAACGTTTTTCGACACCTGAAGAAGCGGTTGATGCGTTCGGAACGCATGTTTTGGAGACACCTCAATCAGATTGGCAAAAGTGCTTCGACAATTGGTTCAGACGGATGCAAAATTGTATAGATCTTAATGGGGAATATTTTGAAAAACATTAAAGCTGTTTTCGATGATTAATATTTGTTTTTGTTCTCCAATCCCGAAATATAAAAGGCAACCCTAGTACACTTGACCTTCTGATCCATGCAAATGAAATTCGCTTTCATCAGTGAAAAGAGCCTTTAAATTTAGAAAAATAATAGTTGGAAATGTTTTCAAGATATTTAATAAATGATTTCCCGTCAGCTGCTTCCAATTACGTACTAAAAGTCGGCTGAGGTCCTTCTCCACTTGTGTGCGCCATCTCAGCCTTAGCTGTCCTCTGTTGTGGTGTTCGATTTCGAAGACTTTTCGAGCGGAGCAGTGGTATCCACACTTTCTACGCGAGCTTGCCTTATGCTATGTATCCGAAGGGACTTAACCAGGCATATGCCGTGGTACAGCTCATAGAGTTCATGGTTGAATGTTTTCCTCCAAAGCAAAGCAGAACAGTAATCGCATGCAGGACTTTCCTCCCGAAAAGGCTTGGGGTCACTCCTTACCTTGAAGACAGTCTTAAAGCACAAATTTATGTCTGCTGACTTCACGATCCCTTTTTCGGTTGTTGAGGCGATTCATTCTTCGTTTTCCTTAACCACCTCAAATCCTGAATTCAGGTATTATCCTCCATTTCTCTGACCCTTGCTTCCAAATATTCACACTTCAATGAAACCGAAATGGCGCAACTCGGAGCTGCAGACGAAACAACTTGTGCCACCCGCAAATCATATTCCCCAAAATAGCATCTTGCTCAACACCAACGGCTGGTCACTTCTGGACCATACTCGACCCCACATTTAAGCTCCTGCCCATCTGGCTGTTAACGCAATCTGTGCCTTTGATTGACGTCCATCCGGCTGTGTCGACAGGCCACCGAAGAGACGCCATACAGCTTCTCAATCGCAATGAAAAACATCCCAACTTAAGTCCCTTCCATCAACCAACCCACCTCCGAAATCTGATATCCCCCGCAAGCGCCCCAGTCCTATCCCTGGACGCTCGGCAATCTTAATCCCATCGTGTTCCGCGAAATCCCCGAATCAAAGAATATCCCCCCCCCACCCAACGTGCACATGACAGGGGAAAGGGAAAGTGCCACAGCTTTCTACGCCCAGATGCACGGCCGATTTTGGTGATGGAAATTAAGACACTAGGCTCGGTACGCACGTCCGCCTGTCACCATCATCATCACTGCCGTCATCTTCGGCAGCGGCAGCAGTCCTGAGATGGCCTGGGTGCTGCTGCCCCCATTCATCTCGCGCTCGAAGAGATACGAGAGTACGGGCGTATGAAAAGAAAATCACAATAATTCAATTACAGTGTCACGACTTTTGTCATCACCAGCACCGCGCATAGCCGCGCCACTCC
Organism: Eristalinus aeneus; assembly: GCA_955652365.1. Taxonomy (NCBI): domain Eukaryota; kingdom Metazoa; phylum Arthropoda; class Insecta; order Diptera; family Syrphidae; genus Eristalinus; species Eristalinus aeneus. The sequence goes on from OY019131.1 coordinate 19,678,696, forward strand.
CAGTTGGCCTCCCTCGGATGAAATGGAATTATGTTAAGCCACCATTGACGATGACCCCAAAAACGTAGCGCCCGCGTCGCCGCCGTGATCATCATTGTGCGTCGAGTCGCGTCACCTTTTTGGAGTTCTGTTTTGCTTTTCGGCGTTTTCTGTTGTTTTTGCGGCAATTTTTCGGATGAATTCCACCTTGGATTGACGCATACGCGGCATAAAACCGACGAACGCTCCCATTGTTGGTTTTTATCTTGTGGCATCCTCGCCCACATCCGGCGCTGGCCGTGCGAGAGGTGCTGAAGAGCGACATCGGTCCCGCGTGCCGCGCGACTGAGATCCTTGTCAGTGGCGCAGCCAGCCAGCGCTGACTTTCTTTCTTGGGGGACGGCTGCTGTTAGCCGAGTTTTTACGACGCTCGTTGCGGTAATGTCAACAGCGCTGCCAATTGCGATGACAGACAGTACGAGAAATGTCAATTGTGTGTACACAGAAGGTCTTAACAAGAATTTTCACTTGAGACTGCCGTCGTCGTCGTCGTTGCTGTGTCGGTTGGTGCTGCGCAGTGCCCAGTCGAAGAGTCAGAAGTCAAAAGTGAAAACTTTCGGTTAACAATAAAATGTTTTATTGTTATTGTCATTATCACCTCGGCGCTCTGGCTGGCTGACTGACACACAGCCACCGACACAGGCGGTTAGCTGCACGATGCAAGTGACGAAGCGGACATGGTCGAGGGGATGGCGAAGCGGTGCGTTGGCGCTGTCGCCGAGGGACTCTCCTGTGGCCGTGAGATGAAAATAAAAGTCAATCGACGCAGCGGCGGGGCGATGGAGCGGCCGAGGCTGCTTTTTATTGCGCTGAGATGACACAGGTGATCCTAATTGGGCCAATAATGTTTATGAATATACAGCGGGTGACGGATGGCTGGTGTTGGTGATGTTTGACGATGATGGTGTCGTGCTAATGCTGAACTGGAGCGTGAAGACGTTCGGATCGACGGACGGCAGGTGCTTGTGGAATGAGGTTAAAATGACGTTGGAGAGGAAGAAGGCACCACGCACAACGGTTGAAGTGACGAAACTGGGTCAGGAGTGGATTGCATTGTGTGCGCAGATGTTTGAGGACAGGAGCACTGACTTTGTTTCGCTTGTATTTAGTGATCGCGGAGGTTTTTGTTTGTAGTTTTCTCTGCTCGTGCTTTGAAAACAAATCAGCTTCGGTTGGCTTTGAGCCAATGTGTAGGGCTTGGTGGCTCTGGATGCTTCACGCTGGTGATTGTTTCTGGGATTCCAACGATTCTGGGTGTGGATCATGTTGGAGAACTTTTCTGAATCCTGATGCTACTGCTGCTTGCTCGTGTAGGACAGATTTTAATTTTTTCAAGCTGTGCATAGTCTTCAAGACTAAATCTGGCGGTCCTTTTCTGTGGGCTTTCTTGCAAACATTTCATTTAAAAATTCTTTTAAATCAACCAAGACCGATCTGTTTGCTTACGACTTTAAATATAATTGAAGGAGAAACTGCTTAGACACAAAAAATCTTGTATGCTGTCATTTGCCTAACCACTTTTGAACTAATGGTCAACATCTTTAGTTTCCGCGGTAGTTTGTCACGTTAAAACATACCTCAAATTAACGGCTGATCAGAAGATTCAGTATTCAGTTTTCAGCATCGGTTTCTGAAGTATTGCACGTGGCCTATGAATTGATAAAATAAAATACCGAATGTGTTTTTTTGTGTTTTGCAACACACTCTATTACGAAAAGAAAATGTCAGAATGCAACACGTGGAATGACTTCATTTCTTCGATGGTTCAACGCGTATTAACTTGAATTTACCGTCGCTTTATTGTGATGGGGTTTTAGAGATTGCTTGCGTCTTACAGATTGACCTTAGATGAAATCGTTCAGGTATTAGAGGCCGGCGAAGACGTTGCTGAGATTCTGTTGTTTACTCCCGACCCACTATGGGACAGCCCTATGGCAGGAGCGGTGAGAAGTCGATTTTTAAAAACGTAACCGATCTCAATAAAAGTTACCTTTCCAGTTAGCTGATATTATGGACCATATGGTTTGGGACTTTTTTTCCCAATAAGTGGCTTAATCACTCAGCGCTTGGCATCAAAGTTGTAAGAATAGGGAAGTTGCGTTCATTCAACAGTACTTGACGCAACTTTTTCCAGTTGGTACATTAAAAACCAAGAGTTTGTAACAAATGTTTTGGATTGAATTTATCAATTAGAATATCTTCTTTGAATACAATTAGTTTTTACTCGGTTATAAAGTACCGTCAGCCCAAAAAAAAATGGCGGATTACAAGAACTTAAAAACTGTTTTTAAATAACGGTACTTTTTGAATAGGCAAACATCGAGCTACATTTGAACTTAATTTTTTCAGCTTAGTTATTTCTTTACTGAAAACCGAAGTCAAAAGCCACCGATGTTTGCCTAAACTAGTTTTTTTTTAAATTTTTTGTGTATATACAGAGATATTAACGCTCAGCTGGGGAAGTAGGACATCTTTGCTGGAGTCATCGGTAAACACAGCCTGCACGACAACACATCCGGAAACGGACTCAGGCTGTTGGACTTCGCCTCGGGGCGGAAGCTCTCTGTGGCTAGCACGCGGTTCACACACCTGGACATTCACAAAGGGACCTGGCGATCTCCCGATCAATCAACCGTCAACCAGATTGATCACGTTGCGATCGACGTCAGACACTCCTCCAGTATTCTCGATGTCCGAACCTTCCGAGGTGTAAACATTAATTCGGATCATCACCTTGTTGTAGCCAAGGTAAGAACTCGGATATCGAGAGAGCAACGGAGTCGAGAAAGGCCAAAACGGTTTGACGTCGAAAAGCTACAATTGCATCTGATTGCTGGGAACTTTGCCGACCGAGTCTCCCGGAAACTCGCTCGGAGTTCGACGCTTTCTGCACTAAGCATAGAAGAAGGATGGAAACGTTGTCAAGAAGCCATCAAAGAAGCTGCCGCTGTATGCTGGGTTTCACGTCAGCACCCAGAAGGAACCCATGGTTTGACGAAGAGTGCAGGCAAGCGCACGCAGCTAAACAAGACGCCTATAAGGCTACGCTGCATCGAACAACGAGGGGGTTTGTGAGTTCTACGAACAGAGAAGAAGGGAAGAGCACCGGCTTCTAAGAAGCAAAAACAAGGAGCATGAGAAGCGCGCGGTCGAGGAAATGGAAATGTGTTATGGCCGGAATGAAGTCCAAAAGTTTTACCGGATGATACAAATTTCGGACCAAAGCCTGCCGGGGAAAAATGGACAAATCGTGGTAGAGTCGCAGTCTGTGGTGAGAATCTGGAAGGATCATTTCTGCAGACTCCTTAATGGCGATGACGGCACCAATTCCGCTGACGGGCAGAATGTTCCACTCAATGTGGACAATGATAGACAAGCATTCCGTCCCCCCGACTTAGATGAGGTGAGGACAGCAATATCCAAGCTGAAGTCGAACAAAACTGCTGGGGTGGACGGACTGTCCGCAGAACTATTTAAAGCATCTGGAGATGACCTGGTTGGGCGCATGCACCAGCTCATCTGTAAGATATGGTCGGAGGAAAGCATGCCCCATGAGTGGAATCTCAGCGTCGTTTGCCTGGTTCACAAAAAAGGAGACGCCTATGACTGCGCCAAATACCGAGGGATAAGTCTCCTGAACATCGCATACAAGATCCTCTCTGCCGTATTGTGTCAGCGTCTGAAGCCGTTTGTCCATGACCTGATAGGTCCCTATCAGTGTGGTTTCAGACCAGGGAAGTGCACAAAAGACCAGATCTTCACATTACGGCAAATCCTGGAAAAGACTCAAGAAGTACAAATCGACACTCACCAAATATTTGTCAATTTTAAGGCCGCATATGACAGTGTGCATAGAGACGAGCTATACAGTGCCATGTCTAGTTTTGGCATTCCTACCAAACTCGTCAGATTGTGTAGGATGACGATGGAGAACTCTCGCTGCTCCGTCAAGGTCGGTACCGAATTCACCGAGACCTTCAATGTCAAGAAAGGTTTTAGACAAGGCGACGCACTGTCATGTGACTTCTTTAACATCATCCTCGAGAAGATCGTGCGAAACTCACAAGTCAACACCAGAGGCACGATCTTCCAGAAGTCAGTTCAATTGTTAGCTTACGCTGATGACATTGACGTGATTGGACGAACACAGCGAGCCGTCAATGAGGCGTTTGCTGGCATTGAAGCGGAAGCGGCTAAAATGGGTCTTGCGGTAAATGAGGGCAAAACGAAGTACATGCTGTCATCAAAGAAGGACACACAACATCGACGTCTCGGACGGAGCGTCACACTAGGCAGCAGAAACTTCGAGGTAGTCAAGGACTTCGTCTACCTCGGCTCCGCGGTAAATAGGGACAACAACATCAGTACCGAATCACTCTTGCCAACCGCTGTTTCTTTGGGCTCAAGAGGCAATTGAGTAATAAAGCCCTCTCTTGAAAGACGTAGCTCGCTTTATATAACAGCTTGATCATACCCGTCCTATTATATGGCGCAGAATCCTGGACGTTAGCAAAGGCGGATGAGGAAGCCCTTAGTCTCTTCGAGAGAAAAGTTTCGCGTGCGATTTTTGGTCCTGTTTGCGTTGATGGCATCTGGAGGAGAAGATTTAATGACGAACTCTATGGGCTTTACAGCGACATGCGCCTGGTCAAGCGTCTACGGATACAACGCTTAAGATGGCTAGGCCATGTAGAGCGTTTGGACACCACTGCTCCGGCCCGAAAAGTCTTTGAATCCGAGCCATTGGGACAACGCAACAGAGAACGACCTGCACTAAAGTGACGCACACAAGTGGAGAAGGGCCTCAACCAACTTGAAGTGCGCAACTGGAGACAGCTAGGGAAAGATCGTGCTGGCTGGAGAGATATGTTGGTTGAGTCCACCCCGGACTGTAGCGCCACAAGAAGAAAAACAAGAAGTATATACAGCCCTGTTTATAAGAATGGCACCATTGATTTTGCTAATAACTTCTTCCCATGGTTAGGGAGGCGCTTCATATTCATTGCACAACATCTTTATTACATTAGTCATAAAAGTAATAAACAACATAATAATAAAAATGCATATTGTCATTAAAAAAACATCCGAATACCGGAAATGCAATCTATTTTAAGTTGCGCAAAATAATATCGGCACGTTATTTTGAAGAGCCTTCTCGTACCGTAGTTAAAATTTCTTGACTTTAAACCTTATTTTACACATATTATTATAGATACAATTTCAAAAGTGCAAGTGCAAGTACAAGCGCAAATGTAAGTGTCGAAAATTTTGAACTATTGTTATTATATTCAAGGTGTCAAAATGCAATTTTTTTCTTGTGAAAGACAGGAGCTCTTTGAAATATTTTTGAATAGTAAGTTTAGGACTTTTAAGAAAAGAATTGAAGAAGTTGAGACATTTTTAATAACAAACACAAACTGCTCTGAAAACCGTGTATCAGAGCTGAGGAAAGAGTTAACCCGTTTCAAAAGTGAACTCAAATCTCAATGGAGCAAAAGCCACCGCACAACGTCGGTATTTGAAAAAAAAAAACAAATCAATTTGGATTCAAGAAAAAATAAACTTCGCAATGTTTGCACAACCCTCTGGACGTCCTCAGGTAAGTTTTGATCAATTGAGTAATCGGAGAACACGTGAAAGAATAGCCGATCTTAGGGACACATCCGCTGAAGAACTTGTGTTTGCTGCTCAAATGAATTTTTGAGCTTCTGGAGACAGAAGAACTGCTGAATTATTAGAAGAAACCTTATCTCCTCAACCTCAAAACTTAAAAGCCAGGATATGGCAACACGAATACTGGGAATGTGGCCAGGCGTTTCGTTAAAAACGCAATCAAGTCAAGCGAAATAACAGGTATAGACGTAAATCTGATAAAAAAAATTCACATAATTTTGCAGTGCTTATCCAGAGGATTTAATATAGACGTGCCAAAATTTAAAAATTATTGCCTTGAAACTGCGAGATTGTTTGAATCGCTGTATCCTTGGTATTATATGAGTACTTTAGTTCACAAGATATTGATACATGGGCATGAAATAGTTTCGGACTCAGAATAATTTGTAAATTAAATCTTGAAAAATGTAAATAAAATGTTTTACTTTTATTTTAAACTCAGATACACAAAATATTTTATTTTCAGATTTTCCAACTTTGTAAATTGTCTCAAAGTAAAGTTATACTAATAATAATTGTTGGCGCTACAGTTTAAACGGGGACCAGGGCCTAGCTTGCTCATCAACTACTCGTGTTGTGCGCGCTACAAAAAACGAGCTGCCATGTAAACGTTGAGAATGTGCCTGCTGCAGGCTGTCCGTCTTTTCTGTTAAAAAGGTGGAAGTGCACAACCGATAAATGGAATCAGTTTAACACTCACTCAATATTATTCCCCGTAAACTTTTTTGTCACTTCTCCATCCACCCCCATTAAGCACAGTCTTAAGAGTCGTTCCCTCAACTCCATAAACAGTTGGGCATAAACGACTGACCCAGCACTCGCCGTTACAATTGCCTCACTTCCCCTCAACTCAGAGAATTGCCCAATTTCCCGGACAATTTTCACCATCACACAACCGGCGCGTATGCGGCCCTCCATCGCCCGCCCAAGCCGTCACAGCCCATAGCGAGTTGCGTCCATTTCACTGCCGCTCATTAATGAAGTTGTTATAATTTATTTGACCATGAAACTGTATATGCGCGACTGGAGAGACCACCGGCCCGTCCCAAGTGTCACCCGTCGTCACCCACCCATCCGCCGGGTGCGGGTGTGCATCGGCCACAGCGAAAAAATTAACAAGTGGATTACAATATCTGCTCTCGTGATGTTAATTAAAATATGCGCCAACAGCGGCGGCTGCGATAACGACCACAGTGCGGATTCAAGCACAAGTACGAGTCGAGTACAATGCCATTACCAGGAGGGCGACTCACTCCTCGCTGGAGTGAGCTCTAAACGATTTCGTGCCGTCGTCGTCGTGGATGTCGATATGCAGCGGCAACAGTTTGCTGTGCAAACAGACACGCGTGTAATTGATATTCACAGCGAGCTCCACAACCACACTCGCCGCCCACGTGTGAGTGTGTGTCTCCGGGGCTGTCACTTGAAGTCTCAACATCGACATGCGAGTGGCAGAATACTTGCTGTGTCGTCTCCACCGCCGCTCGGGTGTCATCCGCATTTCATAATCGAAGGCACACCGAAGAACCGCAAGATGCTTAAAATACTCCTTCTGTGTGTGTCCGCGATGCAACGACGCGCGGGACGGCCCTTCTGTTGGGGAACAAAATTTCCTCCTTTGAGGAGCGGTGTGGGTAAAATTTTTCACTCGAATTTGGGTTTCCCATTGTTTTGTCAGACGCACAAGCGGTTTGTTGTTGGTGACATACGGCGCGGCTCCCTCTGTTTGCCGAGGTATTGTCGTGTCACGGCGCGGCTGTCGGATGTTTACTTTTCGAAGGAACCCGTGGTAACCCGTGAATCATATTTTGGAGCAGCCTTTCGTTTTGACAAGTGTTTTCGGCAATCAGCCACGACGAATTGAGGTTGATTGTTCTGTAACTGACGCACGGCAGGGGTGGAGGCGACTGCTTTGTTTATAATTCATTTCAAGGAAAGCTCCGTTGGCTTGTTTCGAGAGAATGGAACGCTTGTGCGCTTGGCTTATCAATTTAAATGGAGGCCCAAGGCATCACCTTCCTTTCGATTCCCAAGGAAGTGGCCCCCAACCTTCGACCGCTTCGGAAAATTACACATTCATTCAGCGGCTTGTGTTCCAAGGCATAAGACTCAATTAAAATCCGTTTTTATCGCATTTATGCAAAATGAGCTTCAGCCGCAGCTACCAGTTGATCGCCCGGAAGAGGCTCATTAATGGGATTCCCCACTTGCCGGGAGGCATTAAGTCGCTTCCCGGCTAAAGCATCCTTGCTGAGTGTCTGGCGGGGCCTCCTACATTCATCGTTCGTTTCGACGCATAAATTAAATTTACGAGGCATTAATGACGACATGTTTTATTAACCGAATTCCGAATGGCAATTATTTCGCCCAGAATTTATGTGTGACCGGATTAATGGTGTCAATTGCTGTCCCTTTTGCATTTTTCGATTTGCTTTCGACACTTTGCGGTTGCCAAGCGGTGGTGGTGGAAGGACTTCCTGAAGGGATTCCGTGATGAGTGAGAGGATGCCAGTGGAAGGTGATTGACAGGCGACAAGGATTAAATTTGCTGATTTGACGGAAATGAATTTGAATTGAAGAAATTGTGAAGGTAAGCCCGATGGGAACAGAGAACGCCCACTGAACACGATTTTCGCTGTCAACTGAGTTTCATCTTTGCATGAACTATTTATGGGAATAGTGCCACAAAGATATGGATAGTTTAGTGACACTGATAGTTGTTGCTTTTTGGGAGCAAAATGTGAATTCGCGGCCTTAAACAAATTTGGGGTCTCAATTTACAAAGTCATCCAGTAAGGTGAGTGTAATTACAAGCTGCGTGACAATTGCACCAGCACAGAATTTTGTGGTGCGAAAATTGGAGCAAAGGGCAAAACTATACAAGCAAATAGTAGAAAATCGAAAAACGCTTGTCCCAAAAACGTGTCCCAAAAATTTTCTGTATGACATCCTAAGACACAAATCGCGCGCTCTTCCCCATATTCCAATTCGCAACAGTAAATCCCTTAAACCAAGTTTTGGGACAGAACCCTGAGATCCAAAATTCGGAATTTCTTAACGTTCCAAAAAATTTCCGCAGAAACTTGGGTAGGAGGCCGACAAAGTCGCATGGGAATTTGAAGACCAAAGCGGCTGGTTGTCAAGAGAAAAACACACTTAGGCCCTAATTGGGCCCAATGTGATGCGAATACGTCACTTATTGCTGAATTCAAATATAAGGCTGCCAAAAATCTCCCTTCCTTCCGTTTTGTCTTGAATTTTTCGGCTATGTACAAAGCGCTACAGAGCTCGTGCCTGGCAATACTGTACATTATTCGACTAGATGATGTGACTGGATTTATGAATCACATGATTCAAAATCACATCCGTATCACTATTTATAGTGTCAACGGACTGATGGAGAAAAGACCATCTGTGGCGGGATGGCGGCTAACAGACCCAGTCTTTGAGAGAACCTGACTGGTAGTAACAGCTTGACCAGAGGCTATATTCTGGTGCCACGGGAGGTCAGGAGCCCCTGGAACTTCGGTTCCGTGCGGTAGGCCCCCATGTGGGAGTTTCGTGGTGGCTGTGGTTTACCACCTAACATCGCGGGTAGTGTCGAGGATAGTGTACTGTGCTGACTTGCCTAGTTCATTGTTTAAGCAGGACTAGGCAAGTCGGTTAGGGGACTATCCCTTCTCAGTGTGGAGTTGCATTCTCAACCGGGCGCTGCGACCCAAAGAGCGGAAGAGCTTTTAGAAAGGCTTCGCATCAAACCAAGGTGGGGTGATTGCCCTTCAAGCATGATCTCAGTTTGGTACTTGGGTAACTAAGGCGTTTAGTCTTGCGTTACTTACGACTCTTGGGAAAAAGGTTCCCCGTGATATAAGCCGTTCACTAACGCCGAAATCGGGGCTATTTTAAAATTTTATTTCGTTAAAGGTAAGTCCGCTAGAGAAACGTTCCGTGAGATTGTGAATGGTGTTTTGAGGGATGGTAATCTATCACTTCGAACCGCGGAGGAATGATTTCGACGGTTCAGAGTCGGTGAAAACGACAACATGCACAAGCCAGCCGGCGGAAGACCTGTGAGGACGGATACCGATCGAATCATGAAAATCTTCGAGTAAGACCGGCATGTGGCAACTCGTGACATCGCCCAGGAGATGGAAGTTAGTCACCAAGCCATTTTAAACCATCTGCAGAAGGTTGGATACAAAAAAATGTTTGGGTGACGCATGATTTGACGCAAAAAAAACCTTCTGGACCGAATTAGTGCCTGCGATATGCTGCTGAAACGGAACGAACTCGACCCATTTTTGTAGCGGATGGTGACTGGTGACGAAAAATGGATCACATACGATAATATCAAGCGAAAACGGTCGTGCTTGAAGGCCGCTGAATCCCAAACAGTGGCCAAGATGGGATTGATGGCCAGGAAGGTTTTGCCGTGTGTTTGGCGGGATTGGAAGGAAATCATCCACTATGAGCTGCTCCCATATGGCCGGACACTTAATTCTACCACCTACTGCGAACAACTGGACCGCTTGAAGCAGGCGATCGACCAGAAACGTCCAGAATTGGCCAATGGGAAGGGTGTAGTTTTCCACCAGGATAACACCAGACCAACATATATCCAACATATAACCCGGACATAGCGCCAAGTGATTACCACCTGTTCCTGTCCATGGCGAACGCCCTTGAACTCAAAAGAGGCTTAAATGGGAGTTTCTATCGTATCCAACATATAACCCGGACATAGCGCCAAGTGATTACCACCTGTTCCTGTCCATAGCGAACGTCCTTGAACTCAAAAGAGGCTTGTGAAAAGTGGCTATCCAAGTTCTTCGCAAATAAGGAGGGGGGGCTTCTACGAGTGGGGTATTACGAAGCTGCCGTCTAGATGGAAACAGATTATCGAACAAAACATTGTATATTTGAACCAAATCTGATCGTAACACGTTTTATACGATCTGTAACACATTTTATGAACTATGGAATGAGGAGCAAAAAAAGCGGAAGGGAGATATTTGGCAGCCTTATATTTGGATCTTGGGTATGTTATGATTTCAGTCTTTCGAGATTTTGAGGGTTTTCGGAATTTGAATTCTTGGGCTCTGTTCTCCGCACCCAAAAAATTCAAAGAGGCATCGTCGAGTCAAAAAAAAATTTTTTTAATTGATTAAAATTGTCTAAACATTGCTCCAAAATAAAAGCGAGTGTCACGACGAAGTTGACTACATCGAGAGAATTTTACCAAAGGTCTATTTGTAGGAAATAGCGCGTTTCACTGATTTATACCATTATGGGTATATGTCATACATATTCTTCATTTTTATAAATTTTAGATTTTATGAACTTGACATCATCTCGTGGCCGCCGTGGCGTAGTGGGTAAAGTGCGCCGCACCAACGCCGAAGATCTGGGTTCGATTCCCAGCTCAACATGAATTTTTAGAAATTTTCACGGCACTACCTCTTTCGTACTGCTGACAACACTTAAAGGGTAACACTGTTCAGGAAAAATCTTCTCAAACTTCGCCGTTCGGAGTCGACAAAAACCTGTAGGTCCTTTCTACTCGTGAGGGAACAGTAGGGCGCACAACACGAGTAGTTGATGAGCAAGCTAGGCCTGGTTCCCCTATGAACTGTCGCGCCACCCAATCATTATTATCGCAAAAAGAAGCAAATGCCAAATTTAAGTCTAAGTCCTCACGCTGCTTTTGAAAGTTGGTGTCCTCTCAAACCTATTACTACCAGTAGTTCTAAGGGTGATGGTGCATGATTTTGAAAGTTATGACAACACCAGGAAATGGAAGAAAACAGCGTGTGACACCACTACGTTCCAACAAAGATCGAACCAAGCTTTACAGATCTTTGATTGAAGAAACGTCTTGGAGTGGTGCTCAACATTTAAGAACAAACTATCAATATGTGTAAAGTTCTGTTTTCCTTAAGCGCCGTGATTCACTTATTCTCCCCCAACATCACATCTCATAGCCTAACCATCACACGACATCAGAATTGATCTGTGTTCGTAATTCGATCTGTCGATCAGTTCCCGGAAGAGTTGTGTAATCTCTTGAAGTGTGACTAACCCGAAGATAGATAAGTTTGCAATTCACCACCTCCGACGACCACGAAATTCCCAATCATCACGTTTCGCGGTGATCAAAGAGTCAACGCTTTCGTCCGACAGTACGCGGCGGCACTTCGAACTCCGGATAAACCCCAAGCGTTAGCAGGGTGTGCTCCGTTTAAGGAGAAAACACACCGACAGGTCGGTCTTCCCGCTTCGATCGACTATCGATCTGACGCGCCGATGAATCAGCCACCCCGCAAGCGCCAAGTGCTCGGAATTCGTAATTAGGCGAAAAACGAAAATCTCCCAAACCCTGTCCATGAGCTCACCACGTAGGAGTGCACCCAAAAAACATATTTCGCAAAAAGCATAAATGCGTCGTCGCCCTCCCCGAGCTGGTGACTCACGAAGCGTGTCCATAAAGCACTGCAGACTGCATGCAAACTTACACAGTTCGATAAGCGATGGAATTCGCATTTCGATCTATTGTTGCGCGCACAGGTTTGTGATAAAGATTCGCACGAACGTGACTATTCGACGATTGCGCGCTGCGGGAGATACGGCGCACGGGTTTCGGAATTTGTTTTTCCAGAGCTTTGTTGGCGTGCTGCTACGCATTTGTCATGTTTCTCAGTAATTAAGACGAAACCATTGTTCTAGATGATTGTGGACACAAAGCAGAGCCAAGACGTGGCAAACAATGTGGTAACAGATACTCTTTTGTCGAGGGGCTCGGGTTATTTTTCATGTCATTTTGAAGGGAAGAGGAGGAGGTGGAGAGTGTCGATTGTCACTGGCAGAGTGTGACATGTGTTCTTTGATGAGAACTTTTTTCAAGATGGAATGAAGAGAATAAGAAACAAGAGACAAGATCCATGACACAAATCCAAACAAAACCTGAAGCCTTACTTAACAGTGTTGTTCCAAACTTCTGGGGCAACAGGATCTTCTTAATTTTGATGAAGGTAACAGTTTAGTGGCCGTCGTAGCGTAGTGGGTAGAGTGCGACACTCACACGCCGTAGGGTCTAGGTTCGATTTTCGGCTGAACACCTCGAATTTATCACGGCATCAACTCTTTCGAGCTGCTGACAACACTCAAAGAGTAATAACTGTCTAAGAAAGCTTCTCAAACTTCGCCGTTCTGAGTCCACAGGGGGACCAGGGCATAGCTTGCTCCTCGACTACTCGTGTTATGCGTGCTACTGTTCTCTCACGAGTAGGGGCCTACAATTTTTTGCAGACTGCGAACCGCGAAGTTTGAGAAGCCTTCTTAGACATTTATTACTCTTTGAGTGTTGTCAGCAGCTCGAAAGAGGTGGTGCCGTGAAAAATTCGAAAAATTGGTGTTGAGCTGGGAATCGAACCTAGACCCTTTGGCGTGTGAGCGTCGCACTCTACCCACTACTCCACGGGGACCACCTCTAACCAATTACACGATATAAGAGGAATGCAAGTCTTTCCTTAATCTGGTCGGCAGAGTGAATTCGCAAAAATTTGTATGGGTTCCGGGAAATTACGGCATCATGGGAAACGAGATTGCCGATGAACTAACTAGGCAACGTTCAAAAGAGGCGTCCATAGGGCCCGAACGCACCTTGTGTCCGCCTTCAAAATTAGACCTTCCGAAGACTGTCTTCGGACAGCACAAACAAAGATGGCATGACTCTCCAGAATGCAGGCTGACCAAGTGGATGCTCCCAAATATCAGCAAGAAGTCCGCGACTTTTCTTCCTTCTCTAGATAGGAGAGACTGCAGACGACTTGTTGGCTTACAAACGGAGCACTTCGCCATTGCTTAGCACTTAAGTCTGCTTGGGCTTGGTGACGGTACCCTATGTGATGACTACAGAGAAGGTGAAGACACTGCAGAGCACTTTCTCTGTCAATGTCCCGCCTATGGTCGGATCAGATGGCGCCTGTTTGGTGCTGATGTGGTGAAAGCTGAAAACCTAGGCTCTTTATGACAGAAGCATTTTGCTTGTTTTCCTCCGGAGGACCAAGACATTATAAGGAAATGTAGGTAACAGCCCGGTAGTACAATGGATTAAATTTTGAGCCTGGCGCCCCAGTGCAGTATATCCTAACTTTCAACAAAACAACAAACAAAGAAAAGAACTCTACCCAGTCGGAAAATGTTCAACATTTCGAAAATCAAAAATTGCAAAAAAGTTCAAAATCCCCAAAAGCCCAGAGCCTCACAAACTGAAGATCCAGGAAAAATAAAATCCAAAATGAAACGCTTTGAAGGAGTTTTTAAGGAACAAGAACAAGATCGAGTCTTAGATGTAAATGTGGCCAGCACAAGGTCTGGTCTACATGTCAGGGGGCAAACATCAAACATTAAGGCGTGTAGTGACCGTTTATTTCAAAAATTCACAAATTAAGCCACAAAGCTTGCCTAAACGCCATTCCATCAAATTTAAGGGGCATGCTGCCCCCGTGAATCATCTTTTTCGATGGGTAAGTTTAACACAAAGTACTGAATTGAAATGATTTGGATCTAATAGATTTGTTTGTCTGCTGAATTCTCCAGATCTTGGGACCTACAAAATTTTGCACTTTTCTGAATTTTGAAATTTTGGAATTTTGTAAGTTTAAATTTTGGCTTTTAGCGTTCGGTGGCCGTCGTGGCGTCGTGGGCAGAGTGCGATACTCACACGCCAAAGGGTCTAAGTTTCCTGCCCCTAGCCTGCTAGCATGCTCCCCGGTTAGACAGTGCCCGGTTATGGCTCCCATGACCCGACTTATGTCTGATCTTTTGAGCGATAGTAGCAATCTGGATCGTTTGGGTTCAAGAGAGGGCCACACCTCCTTGGAGACGCGACAAAGATTTGGGAGGGCCACACCCCCTTGGAGACGCGACAAAGATTTGGGTTAGACCACATTTGATTAGTCTGATGGATAGCGTTCAAGTGCAGTCCTGACTTGCATGTGGCGAGGTGTTCGTTTTCCTGAAGTAGTGGTTGCGTTGTGGCAAGCCTGGCCAATTCGTCTGCCTCACAGTTACCCGGAATGTCTCTGTGACCTGGCACACAGCACAGGCATACATTGAACTGCTCAGCCATATCATCTAAGGATGTGCGGTAGTTCATGACCGTCTTAGAGTTTGATGAGACAGATTCCAAAGCTCTGAGTGCTGCCTGACTATCCGTAAGAATAAGGATATCAGCTGAGAGTATTCTATTCCTCTTCGGCCAAGACAGTGTTTCGCAAATGGCCATTGCTCCAGCTTGGAACACGCTACAGTGATTGGGAAGTTTGAATTTTAGACTTAAGTTAAGATCCTCAGAGGAGACTCCGCAACCAACGCCTTCGTTTGTTTTTGATCCATCGGTGTAGATGCACGTAGCGTCAGCAACCCATTGTGAGTTAGCCGATCAAGCGTCTCGTTCAGAGATCATAGTGCTGAAATTTTGTGTCAAAAAGACCTTTGGCGCCGCATAGTCAAGGTTCTGGTATACAAAGTTTACTCTTTGAGGGATTTTGGAGTGTCCGTGGGACACGTTCCATTGTGATGAGGAGATCAGCCTTATGGCTGTACTAGCGGCCGCCTGTTCGGCAAGCAGATCTATGGGCTTAAGGTTGAGAATGACGTCCAATGCATCTGATGGGGTGGTTCTAAGAGCACCGCAGATACATATGGAGGCCAGTCGCTGGACTTTTCTGATAGTGGGGGGTTGTGGTTGGGAGGTTGAGGCTGTGTGTAGTGCAGGCCAGAAAAACGGCAACGCCATATAGTAGACTAGAGCGCACCACAGCCGTATAGATTCAGGCCATTATGTGCGATTGGATACCCCATCTAGACCCAATGGCCCTTCTTCACATGTAGAGTGCAGTCGTGGCGTTGCGGGTGCGCTCGGCAATATTTGCCTTCCAGCTGAGTTTCCTGCCCAGCGTAAGTCCTAGGAACTTAGCTGCCTCGGAAAATGAGCATGGCTGGCCGCTAAAGGTCGATGGGTCAACATGGGGAACTTTGTATTTCCTGGTGAAGAGGACTAGTTCCGTTTTTTTTTTTGGCATTGATGCTTAGTCCACACGTCGCGGTAACAAATACCTAAACTCCTGAACCAACCCACTTTCCCCTCATCCCTTTAAGGCATCATAGACTATGCTCAGACAAAAGCCATTCGGAAGTGACATTCGATTTTGAATTCATTATAGAACTACAGCACGTAGCGAAGCATCATCTGCAGGAAGACAGTGCCACTTAACAACGAACCCAATCAGCACTACGTGCCCTTGAAGGTCACAGAGGAGTACAGGGTGGCGCAGGTCGACATGTCTGCAACCATCGTTTGAAATCGAGGAAATTAGCTCATTTCCCCGACAATCTTCGCAGAGATCTCACGCGGGGAACACATTTTCTTGGTTCCGCTTTTGGATGCAAAGGGTAATGTATAGACAAGCATTCCACTTGAATTTTTGTGAAATCCGATGGATACACTTGACTGGAAGCTTATCAAAAAAATTGAGCTTTAATTTGGAAGGGGCCAACTAGCCGGCAGATTAACACAACCTCTTAAACACGAGAGTCCACGGAACACCTTTTCCAAACAGAAACAAATCTCAGAGAAACAGAAAGCACTTCCCGAAAGAAAGTGACGATGACACAAATGCAAATTTCGCTTGCCGGGCTTTTGCATCTATTAACATCGCAGAAGACTCGTTCCCCATCCAACACCCTCTTATGCAACAAGTCATGAGATTTCCCAATCACCTGAACAACAATACCCCGCACTTGCTTTATGACTGCGAAAAAAGGGAAACTCCAGCGAAAACAAGCGACAAATTGATGCAAGCCCACGTGCCGGTCATTAAATCCAAAAATAAAAAAAAACAAAAACACGCTCGTCATCCCGTCATCTCGCAGGGCGACACAAATATCGTGGTCAGCCGAACATGAACATCCATCTCAAGGAGTGCATAAATTTGCTGCTTTCGCTGCCATTTTGTCGTCAAATAAAATTGAGGAGAGAACATCGCCCAACAGCAAGGCGACTACGTGCGAATGCATTTCGAGGTGTGTACCTGCGCGGGATTATGTGCTACATGCCCGCTTCGTTAATCAGCACAAGACGCAGAGATGCAGCAGGAGTTTGCAGAGAGTGAAAACGACGAAACGCAGATGCACCCAGCGACACCGCTGCCAGCAATGAGGAAGTGCGACTAGAGAACATCGTCGATAAGGTCTACCGCCGACTGTGCAAATGCAAACGCCCGAGCCAAGTCCATATGCAAAATTATTAATTAATTTATTGAATAATTGTCAAGCACGAATCACGATGGGCGACAGCGCGTAGCGATGGGATCGGTTTTTCTTTTGCCACACGAGCTGAGACTTAATTATTTACAAAATATGATTGACATGCCACCACGCGAGGTGAGAACAAAAGACCCTCAAACGCACCCCTCCCCGAGCAACCTGCACGACAACAACAATAGACCGATGGAAAAATATAGAAACTTGGGAAAAACTCCCATGAAACAAGTGACAACAATTTTCTCTCCACTTGCTCGTGCCCACGTTTATGCGCTTGTGAGAGGAAGAGAGTGTATCTGTATCAACAACTTACTACAACCCTTTACAGCCTCGACCTCATTCTCTAGATGCATCTGACAAAATGTAGGAAGCAAATTTACAAGATTACTACATGAAAAGACAGAAAAAAAAACATAGAAAAAACATAGAAAAAAACATAGACCGACGAAAATGTGCCGAAATCTGATTTTTTGTTCGTTCTGTTCGTGTTTGCAGTTTCCAATTTGAATTTAGGCCTTTCGCTGTCAAATATCGGGAAGAGGAAGAACGGGGAAATTCTCGAAGAAAATCTATTCCATTGCATTTAGATGTGCAAAACGAGCACGAGCACGAGCACATTCGTACGCTCTCGCTGCACTCCCTCTCTCGTTCTCGTTGAGATAAATAAGCCCAAAAGTAAGTGATGACGACGATGACGGTGGCGGCGGTCGGCAATAGAAGCGACGACAACGACAACGACGTTAGTGGTTGCATTGGCTGATTGGTTGTTTCGGTGGCTGGCCTGATGTAACTGCGAGGCTACGGAGAGCCGGAGTGTGGGAGACATGGGAATAATGATAGCAATCCACTTGCAAACTACTGAGAAAACAAAAAAAATTGTACTCATCACCCTCCCTGTCAGCCGCCCTCCGGCACCTTCACGGGGGTACGTGATGGAATGTGGCGAAGTGTTGGTGTGTTTCATCTTCTTCTTTTGGTTGCATTTTTACACCCCTTTTGGAAGAAACATCATACACACACACTCACACGCACACCAACAAACTGATGCACACGCGCTCACACACAGAGATGCATAGTGTGCTGGCGCGCCACGTTCTCGGATGGAGCGGCGCAAGTTGTAGAGGGATAAACGTAAAGTTCTAGTCGCGTTTTTCGAGGTCACGTCGCCGTCGTTGTTGCGCGCGCTTATATGTGTGCGATTGTACTTGGAGAAGTGGAGCTTTTTTGTGTGTTTTCGTGTGCTCACCCCCTTTGGGTGGTGGAGGGGTGGCGTGGTGTAGTTCGTCAAAGAGACAAAAGCAAGCAACAAACAACAGAAATAAATAATTATTACTTACAGTGTTGAGCCGCCCCCGGGATGGGGGCTAGAAGGTTGAGATGAAGAAGCTTTTGCACGACCGAATAGAATTGTTTTCTTTTCAAACACACACACACACACACACACACACACACGATCGCGACAAACGACGCACGGAGACGAAGGAGGCGAAGGAGGAGAAGGAGGCGGTTGGTCATCCGAGTTCGGATGAGACTCCGTGTGCTGCTGTTCTGCGGTGCTTTTCCGCGCTGAGGTCTCTCGCTCTCCGAGTTGCACTAGTGAATGTGGCAGCGATCCAACTAAAAAGGAAGTCCGCAGCGATCGCACTGACGACGGCTGGCTCGCTGGCTGGTAGATTGGTCGGTCGGTTGAATGGTTGGCTGGCTGACTGGCCCATCGGTCTGCTGCCGCCCGAGAACTGCTGCTGCTGTTGTTGGTGATCGTGGTAGAAAATCAAAAGAAAACTCACATAGACGCACACACACAGGCTAGTGGAGTGCTTTGCATAGCCAAACCGACACACACACACACACGCCGACGGGGCAGACGTGCACTCGTCGAGAAGGAGAAGAAGCAAAGAAGAATACGAAGACGATGAAGCGAAGTAATGCAAGTTTTTCTTTCTCTTCCTCCACCGCTTCTTGCAAGCCGCCTTCAGAGAGCTGTTGCCGTGCTTCGCTGTGCTTCTGCTACTCGCGATGTTTTTGTTTGCCTGTTGAAAACTACAACAACAACAGCTACCCAGCAGCAGTTTCAACCCCCCAAACGGAAGGCTAAGAGTCTTTCCGCAGTTTTTGGTTGACTTTGGAGCCAGACATACTCACACACACATATACATAGAGAGGCGCACCCGTTCGCTGATTGAGGGTGCTTGGATGCAAAAACACAGAAAACAGCGCCCGGAGTTGCGACGACGCCGCTGACCTTGAAGCAATATCAGCGCAGTCGGTGCGCGATACTGATGATGTTAGATGCAACGAATTTGTGTGCATTTGTATGTAGCGAAGGCGGCGACGACGGGCAGAACGCTGCTGGCGCGCTGCTGCTGTTTGTAGGCTCTTAGAGCTTAGAACACACATTTCCTTCGCCACCCGAATGGTGGAAGGGAGGGAGTAAGGAGGGGGATTCTGTTTTCTTTTTGGAGAGCGAGATAGACTTTTCCTGTGATGTGTGCGCGGTTTGGTGGTGCAAAACGATGGCGACAGGCCGACGCCAGTCAGGGGGTTGGTCGGCTACGGTGGCACTGCTTGACTGGGTGGCTGCTTTCGGTGTTAGATGAATCTTTTCTTTGCCTGTTTTGTTGTTTTGCTTTCTTGCCTTGCACTTCTGCGGTGCATACAAGGGGGAAATGTAAAATTAAATTGTTTGCTAAAGTTTTCTGTACCCAGGGGAATGCAATGGAGGCGAGGGGTGCTCTATACATGGAATGTATGGTCCGACACGAGGAGTGAACGTATTGGGAAACGACTGGGTTTTGAGAATGCACCACCACACCACACACTTACTGCGTTATCAATTCAAACGAACCTTGACAGTAACAAATTACTGACGATAAGCAATGGGGTCTTTGCTTTGAAATGGACTGACGTCAGACCGCTGTAAGTCAAATGCGAACTTGACTGATTGGGATGAACCGAAGTTGGCGGTGTTATGTGAGGAAATTGAATAGACAAAGAGTGCGCCAGGCATGATGCAGGGAAACGAAAGGAAAAACATTTAAAATTTCCAAAATCTTACAAACTCCTCCCGCTGAGAGGAGGAGCGGGGAAATACGAACTTCAAATGAATTTTGAACATTTTTTGTCATCTGAAGACTGAGTCTGATTTTCTACTTTTGACTGATTTGAGACCAAGGCCACGGCATTTGCTCTCAATAGGCAAATGGAACCAAGAAGGGCGGTTTTTCGAATGATTTAAGTAACGTAACAGGAAAGAAAGGGAACGGGAAGTACGGAGAATCTGACAGAGATTTGTTAAAAAAAGGAAACATGTTTTTTTTGTATTGGGTATGTAAATTAATTCATGCGCTTTTTGTATGTGTATCCCGATTTCCTTGCTTTTGAATATATCAAGGTGGGTTTTCAAAGTTTTGAAATGGCTGCTTGAATGACACCCAAACTTTCTGTGAGCTCGTGTTTGGCAACAATCTTCATAGAGTTATGCTTCCAGTTGTTCATCTTCAAACTTTTTCAGCTGCCCAGGAGGTTCAACGTCTTCCAAGCTAAAATCATGACTTTTAAATCGTGCAAACCACTTTTTGTTCGCTCAGCTACCGCATGTTCACCATAAACTTCCAACAAAATTTCGGTAGCAGTTTTCTTCATAGTTAAATAATGAAGATGAACTTCTCACAAAAACACTTCTTCAGGCGCAAAGTTTGACATATTTCAGTAAAAAAAACTTGATGTTTATGCTTCAAATTAATGACATACAGTGGCTCCAACAAATAATTCGACAAATAATAATAATTGTTGGCGCTACAGTCCACAGGGGGACCAGGGCCTAGCTTGCTCACCAACTGCTCGTGTTGTGCGCGCTACTGTTCTCTCACGAGTAGAAGGGACCTACAGTTTTTTGCCGACTACGAACGGCAAAGTTTGAGAAGCTTTCTTGGACAGTTATTAGTCTTTGAGCGTTGTCAGCAGCTAGAAAGAGGTGGTGCCGTGGAAAAGTCGAGAAATCGGTGTTGAACTGGGAGTGGAACCTAGACCCTTCGGCGTGTGAGCGTCGCACTCTACCCATTACGCCACGGCGACCACTCATTCTATACTGCTCAACAAATAATCGGACAAAGAACGAAAAATAATTAAAAATTGAATATTAATATCAAGTCGCATAGAATTGGCTTTCAAAACTGCCTGTAATCGTGTTGGCATCGAATCTTCCAATTTTTTTGCACGTTTCAGGCTGAATAGAATGCCATGCCTTTACTAAACCGTTTTTAAACTATGTCAATGAGTTGAGTTTGTTTCGTATACTCGCCTACCAAGTTCTTCCCAAGGATGCTCAGAAACATAAAGGTCTGGACCCTGTGCGGGTGTCGGTAACAACTTGGGACAGTTGTGGGTCAACAAGAGTTTTGCTACTTGTGAAGGATGTGTGGTAAAACGCAGTCACTTAAAATGCCCAACTTTTCTGCACTTTGCTTCACATTTTCCTTTAAGAAAATATGCTAATAGCATCTTATAGATGCCATTAGCAGCTATAAAATGCTAATGACCTACCACATTGCACTGCAAATGTAGCCCCAAGCCATTTCAGAACCTCCTCCATGTTTGACGGTGCTGTTGGTATTATTGTGCAAAAACTCTTCATTCGGTCGCAGCCGGACATACGAAGGTTGCCATTTATATTTCGGGATTGGGCAACCCTAGTTTTGCAATCTGGCCACTGCCAGCTCTATCGTGAAGTTTGAAATTTTTGAGGTTATACGTACAAAGAACGTTTAGACATACGAGTGCTATTTGTGTTGTTTACGGTAACTCAAAAGATTCATCTCGCCCAAAACATGGAATTAAATCGTGAAAATTTTCGTGAGATTATTTTTTACAACTTTCGACGTGAATTAACTCAACAACAGTGCATTGATGAACTTAATTGAATTTCTGGCGATGGAGCTCCATTAAGGACCAGTGTTTATCGATGGTGTGGTGAATTCAACCGAAGTTGTAGTTCACTCCAAGACGAATTTCGTGAAGGTCGTCCAAAATCAGTTGTTGTTCCGGAAACCATTGATGCTGTACGCCAACTGATATTGCAAGATCGTCATGTGACCTATCGTGAGATTGAGACAACCCTATGCATTAGTGGGATCAGCATACATTCAATATTGCATGAACATTTGACCGTTCGCGTTGGATCCACACAATTTGTCAATCGCTCAAAAAAAGGCTCGTGTCGATTGGTCGAAAGAAATGCTCCAAATATACGATCGCTGTGCGTCGAAACACGTCTATGACATCGTGACAGATGGCGAATCGTGGATAAGCCCGAAAGTAAACAGCAGTCGACTGTATGGGTGTTTCAAATTGAGCCAAATCCAACAGAAGTTGCTCGCTCACGAAGCACTTCCAAACAAATGGTAGCCTGTTTGTTCGGAAAAACTGGACATGTCGCAAGCGTATCACTAGAACAACGTACAAAAGTCAGTTCTGAGTGGTACACAATCATTTGTTTGCCAGTTGTCTTCCAAGAAATCAGGAAAACCAACCGCCGAAGACGGATCACTCTTCACCACGACAATGCGAGCTCTCACACTTCGTCTCAAACAACTGCATTTTTGAGCACTCAAAACATCGATTTCATGAGTCATCCGCCGTATAGTCCTGACTTGTCAACGATTGACTTCTTTTTATTCCCGTACGTAAAAAATAAAATGAGAGGTCAACGTTTTTCGACACCTGAAGAAGCGGTTGATGCGTTCCGAATTTTTTGGAGATACCTGAATCAGAGTGGCAAAAGTGCTTCGACAATTGATGCAAACGCATGCAAAAGTGTATACCAGGTATACCAGTATTCAAGATACAAATGTCTCGATAGGGAACATTTGTTGTGTATGATATATTCTTAGTATACATCAAGTCATTGAACAGACAGCATCAAATTTTTTCATCGTTTTAAAAAAGTCGAATTTTGTACCAGAAAGCGATGATTTGCGGAAAGCATTAATTGTTTGTTTTCATTTGAAGAAAAGTGCTGCAGATTCGCATCGAATGCTTGTCGAGGCACATGGTGATCATACTCTATCAAAAGTAACATACAAAAGATAGTTTCAACGGTTTAGAAATAATGATTTTGATGTGAGAAATGAAGAACGTGGAAAACCACCAAAAAAGTTTGAAGACGCCGAATTGCAAACGATATTGGATGGAAATGACACTTTGAGTCAAAAGCAAATGCCAGCAATGTTATATGTTGCACAACAAACAATTTCTGACCGTTTAAAAGCTATGAGAAAGATCCAAAAGTGTGGAAAATGGGTGCCACATGAATTGAATGAAAGACAGATGGAAAACCGATAAAACACTTGGGAAATTTTGCTTCAAAGACACGAAAGAAAATCGGTTTTGCATGGGATTGTTACTGGCGATGAAAAATGAATTTATTTTAAGAACCTAAACGGAAAAAATCATGAGTTAATCTGGGACAATCATCAACATCGACTGCAAAACCAGATCGATGCGGCAAGAAGATGCTGTGTGTTTGGTGGGACCAGAAAGATGTATTGTACCACGAGCTCCTAAAACCTGGTGAAACCATTAATATTGATCGCTACCGATAACAAATGATCAATCAATTTGAACCATTCATTGATCGAGAAAAGACCAGAATGGGCCAGAAGACACGGCAAGTAATTTTGCTCCGTGACAATGCACCTGCACACAAAGCAAAACCGGTTCAGCATACAATCAAAACCCTTGGCTGGGAGCAGCTACCCACCCGCTGTATTCACCAGACTTGGCTCCTTCCGAGCACTATTTGATTTCAGCGATGAGACACGCATTGCCTGAGCAGAACTTTGATTCCTACGAGGAAGTCGAAAATTGGGTGTCTGAATGGTTTGCTTTAAAAGACGAACAATTTGGTGGTATTCACAAACTGCCAGGAAGGTGGTCAAAATGTGTAGAAAACAATGGCCAATACTTTGAATAAAATGGTTTTACTTTCCCTTTAACAATTAGTGTTTTATTTTCAAAAAACAATTTCATACCGGTATACCTGGTATGTTACATATGTGGTCGAGTGGCGTAGTGGGTAGAGTGCAACGCTCACACGCCGAAGGGTCTAAGTTCGACTCCCTGCTCAAAACAAACTTTTTGAGTTTTTCGCGGCACAACCTCTTTCGAGCTGCTGACAACACTCAAAGAGTAATAACTGTCTAAGAAAGCTTCTCAAACTTCACCGTTCGGAGTCGGAAAAAAATTGCAGGTCCCTTCTATTCGCGCGAGAACAGTAGCGCGCACAACACGAGTAGTAGTTGAGTAAGTTAGGCCCTGTTCCCCCTGTGGAATGTCAAAAATGTCACAAAAAGAGAAAAGACAAAGTGGCCGCCATGTCGCAGTGGGTAAAGTGTGACATTCACACGCCGACGGTCTAAGTTTAATTCCCAAATTGAACATTGCGTAGTTCTTCCGGCACCACCTAATAGATGTAAGATGTAATAGATGTCTATACAAATGGTTCTCAAATTTCGCCCTTCGGACTCGGCATAAAACTGTAGGTCCCGTCTACTTGTGAGAGATAAGTTCCGCACACAACACGAGTAGCTGATGAGGAAGCTAGACCTTTAGCCCGTCTGTGAACTGTAGCGCTATCCAATGTAAATAACCACAAAAGATTTAAAAATTATTCATTTCAAAGGTGTTAAGGGTTTTTATAGGTTCATTGGTAAACGAGTATGTCAAAGTTTTCAAGGCTGTGACTTTGACTCAGCTTGTTGATAGAAAATGTTCGCTCCTCCATTAAAGACGTTTAAAAGACCATTGAGACTCTCAATATCGACAATGTTGAGAAAGTTCGCACTGCTATGTGACTTTCGGAACCCCATCCTGCAGGGATGATGTGAAACTCAAAAGCTACGACCAAAATCTGTTGACATAGATGTCGTCAATGAGCTGGTTTCTGCAATTGAAAGTAAAGCGGTTGAACCTATTCTGACGTTAAATTGCACACAACATCGACAGAATGTGACAGTGGGTTGAGGTTTTCAAGGACCTTACCTCCCTGGACTTGGCAGTAGAGCGGCACAACAGCATTAGTACCAGAATCGGCCGTAGAATCACTCTTGCCAGTCTTTCTTTATTCTTCAATGCATCCTTAAAGACCAGGTTGCTTTGTACAACACCTTGAGCAGTCTCTGCGCAGTTATTTAAGCAGATCGGGAAGCAGCCTGTGCTGTGAATTAACCCTGGTCATTTAAGGGTACCAGGAAATCCCTTTAGCGCGCCATTTGTAAAAAAAAAGCTTTTTTAGGAAAAAAGCTTTGGCCTCGCATGAGATTTTTGGCCTTGCGTAAGATATTTGGGCCCGCGTGAAATAGTTGGCTTTGTCTGAAATTTTTGCCTTGCGTGCGTTATATTCTATGTCTGCTTTGGAGTGATGACATCTGAAAAGAGAAATTTAGCGATGATTCAATAGAGCAGCCATTCAAAGCCATTTTTACAAGGCAACAGAGGACGGCCTAGGCTGAGGTGGCACACACAAATGAAGAAGAACCTTAACCAACTTGAAGTGTGCAACTGGAGGCAGCTGGCGAAAGATTGTGGTGGCTGGAGAGGCATGTTGGTTGAGGTCCAGGTCCACCTCGGACCTAGCGCCACAAGAAAAAGAAGAAGACAATAGAGAGGCAGTCAAGCTAGTCGAGCGCAACCGAATGAAACGCAAGAAATAAGAACGTTAAGAGAAAAGACTTCCATCCCAGCCATTTTGGCAATGCAACAGGGAACGTGCTTAAATGGTAAAAGAAATGAGTAGAACTCAAACAACTAGATGTGTGCAGATGTAGAAAGTTGAGAAGTCACTGGAGAGCCATATTGAACAATCACGGCACCTGCGAAGAACAGGAACTACAGACAACGCAGAGAATTAAATATTGCCTTTTGCTTATTTTCTTCTAATTAATGTGGTTTTACACTCCGCTGTGAATGTGACCCTCCTCCGAGCTTCTCCAGCTGGCATGGTCTGGCTCTAATTTCATACGACAAATTGATTGAGTTGCTCTTCTATTTGTGTGCATTATCGAATGAGAACGTCGACGTCCTTTGTTGCGTTGTCCCACTGCTGAAAGAATTCTTAACTTTGCTGCTCTGCGCAACCTTACCCTTAAGCAGACGAAACAGGCAAAAATATTGATTCAGAAACGAAAATTGCGAATCAACTCTGAAGGTTGCACCTTCAGCCTACACAGAAGAATATCCCCATTCCGGTGTCCTTTCCAAATGGGTTCACTGCCGAATACGGTGTAGGTTCGGCCACTACTGCAAATTTTCAGTGTCCTGTCAGCTCACCACTTCGCCTAGGCAACACACTAATCACCTAAACAGTAGTTGCAGAACGGACGGTTCAAAAAGCAGCTCAATTTGAAATGTTCAATTTGGCCCAAATTTTGGAGTAGTTAGTCTAGTAGGCACACAACCTTCTGTCAGTGACTTAAAATCATTCACAGTCTTTGCCCAGAAGATGACCAACTTCGTGCCGCACACGTCACGTGCCCTCAACATCTTCCAGCTGACCCCAGCAGCAAGAAATGTGTCACTGAGCCGCCTCGCATGCAAAACACAAACAGAAATTCAAAAGCCGTCAGCGCAGCGATTGTCTAACAACAAAAGAACAGCATGTCTAACAGCTCAGCCCAAATCGCTCATGTCCAAGACTCACTTTCCATTTTTAATGCCCCGGCGTGCCGAACAAAGGCCCCTCGGTCGGCGCAATTACAAATCTTTTCGCTTTAATGTCACGTCCTTATGCAGTCAGTCATCAGCCTCCCGGCTAGCGCGCGAGCGTGCATACATCATGTGCACTGCGCGCCGCAGTTCTCTGGGCGCGCATTCGCGGTCCCGCATAAATTAGTCAAATCCCAAGTTGGACTTTGGCGTGCGCTCGGTCCAATTGTGTGATTAATTGCGCGCGCTATATGCACCTTCCCTCCCGTCCATTCGCGGATGCACAAACTCGCGCCAAAATCACTGAAGGCACCTGCGAAAATCTCAAGGCGCATCTCCACACCCATCGTCATCCGATCTCTAGACAAAGGACAGCATTAGGCGACCGCGTGCGCATGTGAGTTAATCGACATCGTCCATCCCCAAATGCAGTGACGCCTGCTCGCCCGCCTTGAGTTCTACGCGAGCCCGGCAGCCTAACAGCCGAGAGCGTGCAGCCGAAGGTGACTCGCTGAACCACTGCCACCAGCGAGCACGGCCGGCCGGCATTAGTATTCCAGGCGCAGCGTCGTCTCAATTTGCACTTTTGCACTAACTTAGATGGCCGGCCGCGGAGCGACTGCCGCTGGCATCGCCGCGTTCTTTGGTTGCGCGCGAGCGAACACCGCTCGCATTTGAATGCCGACGCATTCCTCCTCATCCAAAATGGTATATCAGAGCTGATTCTTTAATTGCCTCGGCCCGCAGTCGTTGTCGTTGCCGCTGTCGCCGTTGTCGCTGTCGCGGAGTGCGCATCAAGAATTCCAAATGCATTCTTGAGAATTATACCTGTCCCGGGGCTTATGAGCACGCGCCCACAATCACCTACTACATCACCCCCAGTGCGGTGCCGCCGCCTCTAAGCTCCCTGGCCCACCGGGGCCTCTGTGCAGCACTCCAACGACTTATTAGGATTCCAGGTCTCGATTTGTCATCTTCGACATTGATGGCCGATCGTTGTCTCCTTGAAGTGCTGACGGACACGGAACCAATTGTCCCGACGGCAACGACGCCGTAGACGTCCGACTTTATGACAATAAAGCATTTTTCAGTCTCCGCCGTGTGCCCGGATCCCCGTCGCGGTTGCCACAGACGCGGAGACTTCATTTTTCGCTGACTTTTCCTTTTTTCGTTTCGCTTGCGCTGCGTGCACTTCTGGTGACTTTTAATTGAGAGGCAAATTATTTGCATGCACATTGGCGGGTGGAACTATTGCGTGGAGATGGCGTCTCCACCCTGACTCATGCAGTGATTCTTCCTCTTGACGCCTCGGCTCAGGTGGAAGTCATTAAGCGCTGTGCATACTTGTGGTTTGGTTCAGGGAAGCTGTAATCGGCTTGGAATTCGCGGTGCAGTAGCCCTAAATGAAGGGGGGAGAGGTGGGGGTGAGGGTTAAAAATCTGTTGTAGCTACGAAGAAGTGTGAAAGCTGCCGGAGTGCGTGCTACATGATGTGACACAGGCACGGCTTCCGATGCATGATGAAAATGCATTGTTAGCAGCCAGCAAATGACCACGATTACGGAGAAGCTTTACACCAGATGGTATTTGAATGGAAAAAATCCAAAGAATCGAAATTTTTGGTTGAAATTCCCCCAGTTCTTCGAAAGCTAGGCAGTATACACAAATCTTGAGTCAGTTGGCGAGGCTGAGTGGCCTCCTTGTCAAAGTTCCTATTCCGTTTCTTCGCCCTTTGGCACATATCATGCATTGTTCTAATTAAATCGGTTTGATGACGGGACATCTGGGATTTCCGCTGTGGATGCCAGGGGAAAAGTATGAAATTTCGAAGCAGCGCTTGTTCCCCATCTAATTTGTAAGAGGAAGGCTTGAACAAGCCGATGAAGCAGTGTCCAGCGGAGTAATGAAATATAATATTTCAAGTGCTGGGAGCATCACGGCGAGACAATTGACATTCAGGTCATGAAGAACTTTGTCTTTCTTGGCTCCGCGGTAAATAGGGGCAAAATCTAAATCAGTACCGATCAAACACAGAACCATTGCTTCTATGGACACAAGAGGCAATTGTGTAGTACAGCCCTCTCAAGTAGGACTACGCTGGTTTTGTGTAACATCTTGGTCATCGCAGTCCTGCATTACGGAGCGGAAGCTTCTTCTTCTTCTTCTTCTACAGTCGCTACAGTCCGGGGTGGACCTGGGCTTTAACCAACATGCCTTTCCAGTCAACACGATCTTTCGCCAGCTGTCTCCAGTTCCACATTCCAAGTTGATTGAGGTCCTTCTCCTTTTGTGTGCGCCACCCTCTTCCGTCCATTCCAACTTTATTCTTTGCACTAAAGGCTGTTTCCGAGCGGACCAACCAGAAGCTCAAACCCTTTTCGTAGACTTCCATAAAAAAGCGGAGTACCACAAATATAAGGTTATATCTCCCTTCTACCTTTTTGTCTTTTGAATTTTCCGGCTATGTATAAAGCGCTACAGTGCTCGTATTTGGCAATACTATCATTTGAAAGGGCTTGACATAACCTACAAAACGAAGCTTTGCATGATTAGTTTTTATATTGCGTTTAACAGTTATAGAAGTATAAACATGGAGTTCACTAACGCCGAAATTTGCGCTATTTTAAAGTTTTCCTTCGTTAAAAGCAAATCCGCTATAGAAACGCTCCGTGAGATTAATGTTGTTTTGTGGGATGGTACTCTAACACTTCGAACCGCGGAGGAAGGGTTTCGACGATTCAGAGCCGGTGAAAACGACACCATGGATAAGCCAGCCGGCGGAAGACCTGTGACGACGAATCCCGATCGAATCATGGAAATCAGTGAGTTAGACCGGCATGTGGCATCTCGTGACATCGCCCAGAAGATGGGAGTTGGTCACCAAACCATTTTAAACCATCTGCAGAAAACTGGTGTTTGGGTGCCGCATGATTTTAATCAAAAAAACCTTCTGGACCGAAGCAACGCCTGCGATATGCTGCTGAAACGGAACGAAATTAACCCATTTTTGAAGCGGATGATGACTTGCGACGAAAAATGGATCACATAAGATAATATCAAGGGAAAATGGTCGTGGTTGAGGGCTGGTAAATCGTAACAGTAAACAGTGGCCAGTAGCCAAGCCGGGATTGACGGTGAACAGTGGCCAAGCCGGGATTGACAGCCAGGAAGGTTTTGCTGTGTGCTTGATGGGATTGGAAGGGTATCATCCACTATGAGCTGCTCCCATATGGCCAGGCCCTTAATTCTAAAATCTACAGCGAACAACATAACCACGTGAAGCGGGCATTCGACCAAAAGCGTTCACAATTGGCCAACAGGAAGGGTGTAGTGTGCCGCCAGGACAATACCAGGACACACATTTCGTTGATGACTCCTCAGGAGCTACGGGAGCTAGGATGGGAGGTTTTATCGCATCCATCATGTAGCCCAGACATAGCGCCAAATGTACCACCGGCTCCTGTCCATGGCGAACACCCTTGGTAGTGTGCAGTTGAACTCAACAGAGGCTTGTGAAAAGTGACTGTCCAAGTTCTTCGCAAATAAAGAGGGGTGGCTTCTACGAGGGGGGTATTATGAACTTGCCGTGCAGTTGGAAATAAATTGTCAAACAAAATGGCGCATATTTGAACTAAATTTGATCAAAGTAGCACTCTTAATGAAGCATTGAATGAAGAGCAAAAAAGCGGAAGGGAGATTTTTGACAACTTTATGTAACCAGTTTTTCAGCCTGCTTTTGTGTAGACTCCAATACCTCATTTCTTTGGCTTCTTCGTGTTATATGTCATGAAAGAAAGCCGACCTTTGAAATTGATAGCTGACTCATCGACCCAAGTTTTTGTAATTTCCTGGTTTAGCAACTTTGGATGAAACTAATGTTCCCTAGAGCTTTATTGCGTTCCATTGTAATGGAAAATCAAAAACTTCATGTTTTCTGGATCTATTCCCACTGCTGTCAAGTTCGAACTTAGAACGGGGGTGGGATTCGGTTCATGGCTGCGTTAAGAGTCTTGAAAAGATATCATTTCACACAAGAAAAGGTCAAGGACTCGTGCACAAAGGTAAAACATAAACGGTCACCGCCTCGCATGGAGTTACACTAACGAACCATGTGAGCGACAGTCACCTCTCGAGTTTCGAGATGAAATCGGTTTGAGACTAAGGCTCACTTCTCGAATGGAAAGGTTTTGATTGACAGAGTCTTCTTATAACAGATTACTCAAGAAGTCTCAGGACATATAGGGTGCGCCTCTAACAAAAAATATTCATTAAATGTTAATTTTTGTTAGTGGCGCCTTCTACATGTCCCGGGACTTATTTAGTGACTTATTACCTGCTTCAATCTTTGCATCGGTTCTTTTTAAGAAAAGCAAATGTTTAACACATTTGTGGTCGCCATGGCGTAGTGGGTAGAGTACGACGCTCACACGCCGAAGGCTCTAGGTTTCGATTCCCAGCTTAACACCAATTTTTCGAATTTTTCACGGAACCATCTCTTTTGTGCTGCTGACAACACTCAAAGAGTAATAACTGTCTAAGAAAGCTTCTCGAATTTCGCCGTTCGGAGTCGGCAAAAGACTGTAGGTCCCTTCTACTCGTGAGAGAACAGTAGCGCGCACAACAAGAGTAGTTGAAGAGCAATCTAGGCCCTGGTCCCCCTTTGGACTGTACCGCCAACAATTATTATAATTATTATCTAACAAAATGCAGTTCGTTATGGCAAGAAACTACCACGGGCAGTCTTGTTAAGCACGGTAACTTTTTCTTGGTAGCACAGATGTTCTTTTGTGTTTCTATGTCTTGCCACGATATCGGTGGGTAGGACGCCTAAAATTTGGGATGAAGTTTTACTTGTAAAAGCTTTAGCCCGTCGAGGTCTAAGACCCCGGATGGTAACATACGAGTATGTGAGCGATGGGCTCTATATCGTGAGCCTGTTCTGGAGTCAAAATAAGTGCAAGAGCGACAGTCACCTCCCTAGTTGGTGCATGAAATTGCTTTCAGACTTAGACTCGCATCTCGAATGCAAAGGTTTTAAACGTTTGGTTGACAGAGTGTTCTTACAACAGATCACTCAATAAGTGCGGGGATACATAGGGGCCACTAACAAAAAATATTAATTTAATTTAATTAATATTTGTTAGTGGAGCCCTCTACGTATCCCGGGACTTATTTAGTGATGCTTTACCGGTTTAAGAGATCAATGGTTGTATCAGTACACTTTCGAAAAACATTTGTCCAACCAATGTATGAAATCAATATTCTTTCCTTGCTTTTCTAGTCACGTACTCATAAATTTAGTTCCCAGCGGAATCATATTTCACACAAGCATACCATACTTTTGACCAGCTTTCCAATGTAAATCTTTTAGTCGTCGTTGTATTGATACACGGGCCAGCGATCTAAATTTGTTCTCTGAGCTCATTTTACTCATTTTTCATTCTTTATATGGCGCCGCATCCTTATATCAAGGCACTGATGAAAATATTAATTCTTAAAATAACAAAAACACTTTCGAAGTTCATCGGCACGCGGATCAAGTCCTAAACTCTCTAAACTCAGTCCTAGTTCACTTTACTCTCTTTTTCGCTGGCAAAATATTTTGATTTCTCCTTTCTTCTTCTCTTTTTTTAAATTGAGAGCTGTTCCTGGTCGATTCATTCGATTGAGGCAAGGGCCAACGCTAGACCGTGAAGAATTTGATCGTGTACAGTGGCGCCCAACAGAAGACGATTAAGACAGCTCAAATTTAAGACAAAGTTGTGTTTGTAAAAGCTTCAGTCTACAGAGGTCGGAGACAGATGGCAATTTACGACGGGTTTTATATCACGAGCTTGCACTGGATTCAAGATAAGTGCAAAAAAAAACGTCTCGTAACGTGCAAGTTTTCAACCCAGACAGAGAGCGAGAGACACACAATGCCATATGTACCACTATACAGACAGGCGAAGAAGCTCTTATAAAAACCTTTTTTAAGCTACAGAAGCACAGCTTCACTGCACGAGGGGCTATCTTCGAAATAAGTCTTCTGACGGTCACATGAAACAAATCAAATCAATCCTCACTTAACTGCAACACCCATCCATGTCTACAAAGGATGACTCATTCACACTCAACAACGATTTCACATTCTTCCACGCCCAATTGGAGTCAGTAATTCCCCCCACCTGACCATGAATGAGGTTTTCTACGAAAAAAACACCAGAATTCAAG
Source organism: Eristalinus aeneus (assembly GCA_955652365.1). Classification (NCBI taxonomy): domain Eukaryota; kingdom Metazoa; phylum Arthropoda; class Insecta; order Diptera; family Syrphidae; genus Eristalinus; species Eristalinus aeneus. Next base: position 19,711,644 of record OY019131.1, read on the forward strand.
GATAGATTCTACCAAAGTGTCGCTTCCCATTATTTAATATTCCAAAACTGCCAACTCAAGGCCCGGCCACACAACAAAAACATCGAAAACAAATAACAACCCTGTGCCCGATACGAAAAACCACTCACATCGATGACTAAAAAATCGTGAATTTCTGTCCGTGTGGGCCCTTTTTTCGATGCGGTCGGGAAAAAACCGCTCAGCCAACAAAGCACACAACGGAAGACTGAAAAAAAAAGTCAAATTTACACACTCCATAGCCTCGTTAAGCCATCTGTCACTTTCTCCACTTAGCACGTGCCCTTTTTGGCCATAAAGTCATGCCATGTGAAACTGAAAGCCCACTTTTTAACCCCAAAAACCGCCATCCCATCATCATCATCGCCGGCACCCATCCTCATCGCCGACAACGACAAACAACGCGACTTTGTGCTCGAAAAGGAGTGAACGCAGAAGAAAAAAAGAATAATTTGCGTCAAGTGTCATAACGATTTAATCATTTTTTTCCGCGATCGCTGCTGCCGCACCAGAGTTTTGTTTTCATTACCAATTCGCGGCATTCAGCAGCAATAACAACGAAAATGAGCATAATTATGAGCGCGCCTGTTTTGTCAGTGCGTTGCCACCAAAGCCAAGCATTCCTAGCGCAGGGATGTGACTAAGTTGACACCTCTCGAGCTGAATACAGTATGCGACCGCCACTCGGTCAGCTGCGGCGAGGAGCAGAACGACGAAGGAGACACGTCGCCGCCCCGCGCAAAAACTTCTAGCCGACGCGCTTAACCTTCACCTACAACCAGCCATGCCTGTCCATCATCCATACATAATGAGCCATGGGGCTCTGATTAGTAAAACAAACAGCGCTGTGTGCTTACAAACAGCAAAACGACACAAAAAAAAAAGCAAATGAAGAGTGGCGAGCAAAGCGACAGCGAAAACGGCGACCAAGCAACAATAAAACCGACGCTCCGTAATGTCAAAAGTGAATGAAGGCGCACGGCACACCACGAAGAGCGCCCCGCTGCTGGATGGGGGACTAGCTGAATGGGGGACTAGCTGAATGGTGGTCGCTGGTCAGCTAAGTTGAAATCGAAAGTGCGTGTAGATTGCGAGATCGATTCGGGGGACCAACAATGCAAACAAGCAGACATTACGCACTATTTCGCCGGAAAATACCCGCAAATCCGTCGAAATTGAAAGTCCACACAATGGCGGAGGCAACCAAACAAGCGACGAAATTCCGCCGCGCCGTCCAGGGCCGACCCGGGTTGGTTCGCTGAATTGGAAAATTAACAAATTTAGATGAATTAAAGTTTCCAGTTCCGTGTGCTTTTCGCTTTTGTTTTCGTCTAACCCCAGCGGACTGCTTTTTGTTCGCTTTTCACGGAAATTAGACGCGGCAGGCGCGGTGTGCACGTCGAGTTCAAAAGGCGGCTGACGGGGCCGGACGAACTGTACACTGGAATGAGTAGAAGTAATTCATTCACTAGATTAATTGTATCTGCGAGATAATTGGCGCAGCGCGGCCGTGCGTTCGTGTGTGGGTTGGTTGCTGCTTTAATCGGTTGTTCACTTTTTCGGCGATTTCAATTGAATGTTTAAACAGTTTCGAGATACGAATTTGGGGCCCCGCCGCCGTCGAGCCGCACCACCTCGTCGGTGATACGGTGCTTCTTTGGCGGGGGATTTATTTTTAGAGCGGCGGGCGGTCGGTTTGTGGGTTCTATGCTGCTCTCGGGCGCGTATTTGGGTCACGAGGCTTATCGGAGTTCAGTGTCTGCGCTGTAGACACTTTTGGCAAAAGAAGTGTCTTTTTGTGGAACGTGTTGTGGGCTGAAGTGAAAGATGTTAGCGTACGTTTTGAATGGTTGCCACTTCTACAAGGTCATATGCGGCTCGAAGGACCAAACTGACTAGAGCTCAGGAATGTTTATTTCAATAACAGCAAACTGGACCGAGCTTGTCATAAAATGATTTCAGGGTCATACGAGTATCTGACAAAGCGCCATTCGCCATGGCGAAAATGTTGCCATGGACAGCCTTCTTCAGTAAGTTCAACTTTTCCTGGTAAAACAAGGATATCGTGGGAAAACTAAGAAATACACGTCCTTTCTAAGTTGTTGATAGTTCTTGCTGCATGACGAGCCTAAAATGGCAAAAAGACACAATCTTTTGCACTACAAAGTGGGAGAGACAGGCGCTTAGCTACTAAAATATAGTGCATGTCATAACCAGCATCATCATATTTTACCCAACGACTCTCTAATAAAGAGTGATTGAAGTGCGCACGAGTTGAGTTTGTATGAAGCATACCAGGTATACCCGTATGAAGTGAGCGTCAAGATACAAATGTCTCGATAGAGAACATTTGTTGTAAACGAGCCCTTATTGTTTTTTTATTTGTTTGCTGTGACATCTGTGCAAAATATTTAGTATACATCAAGTCATTGAACAGACAACATTATATTTTTTCATCGTGTTAAAAATGTAGAATTTTGTACCAGAAAGTGATGATTTGCGAAAAGCATTAATTTTTTGTTTCCAATTGAAGAAAAGTGCTGCAAAGTCGCATCGAATGCTTGTCGAGGCATGTGGTGATCATGCTCTCTCAGAAGCAACATGCAAAAGATGGTTTCAGCGGTTCAGAAATAATGATTTTGATGTGAGAAATGAAGAACGTGGAAGACCACCAAAAAAGTTTGAAGACGCCGAATTGCAAACGATTTTAGATGGAGATGACACTTTGAGTCATGTGGGTAGAGTGCAATGTTCACACGCCGAAGGGTCCAGGTTCGATTCCCGGCTGAACAATTCGAATTTTTCAAAGCACCACCTCTTTCGAGCTGCTGACAACACTCAAAGGGCAATAACTAAGAAAGCTACTCAAACTTCGCCGTTCTGAGTCGGCAAAAAAACTGTAGGTCCATTCTACTCGTGAGAGAACAGTAGCGCACACAACACCTGTAGTTGATGAGCAAGCTAGGCCCTGGTCCTCCTGTGGAATGTCGCGCCAACAAATTATTAACATCTTTAAAGAAACTTCAAATTCCCGGAAACTGGTCCCCATACTGTGGTCACCGTGGCATGGTTGGTCGAGGATGACACACATGTGCCGAAAGTCCAGGTTCGATTCCCGGACTGAAGCCCTCGCCTATTCACCCTCGCACCTCTTTCGAGCTGGTGACAAGTTTCAGAGAGTAACAACTGTCTGTGGCAAATCTCATAGAATTAGAAAGCTCGAGAAATAGTTTAAGGATTTCTTCACAAGGAAAAAGCTCGGCTTGCTGATACACTTCAGGGATGTCAAAATTCTTTATAATTCCCTTCGTTTATGTCCAAATCGAAGAATGAGTTGGGAAAAGACTTCACCAGCAAATCTCAACTGAGTTTATTTACTCCTTTCTTCGCAGTCGGCGTGCTGTTTCTGAAATTTGGAAAGGCTCATACAGTTCCCTATATTTCACTTCGAACTCTCTATAAAGCTACACTGACCAAGGGCCTAAATTTTGGAATATGTACTACCAAGACCCCATTCCCAAACATTGAGTCCTTTTGAACTTTACCCTTTTCTTCTTGTGGCGCTACAGTCCGGAGTGGACCTGGGCCTCAACCAACATGCCTCTCCAGCCAGCACGATCTTTCGCCAGCTGTCTCCACTTGCGCACTCCAAGTTGGTTGAGGTCTTGGTTGTGGGGGCCACTTTAGTATAGGTCGTCCATTGTTGCGTTGTCCCAATGGCACGGATTCAAAGAGAACCTTACCTTGCGATAGGTAAAAATGTACTGCCTGGCTTCTGATATTTTGTGGACCTCGTGTTGACACTCACTTGAATACAATGAGCTACAACTCTCTCGCACATCGAGTTGTGAGATTTCTTCTATTTCCAATGTGAATGTGAAAAATCAAAGCTAGACATGGCTTTGGATCTAGATCTGACGTCGAAATAGACGAATAATTGAGAACTTCGAGCCGCGATTCTCGATTTCGTTCCAAAATTTGAAGGATTGAGACTTTTCAATAAAGTTCGTTCCGTCAAGCAATTTTACAATCGGTCCAGACCAAGTCATAAGGGTTTCTTGACTTTGCTTTGTACGACTGAATAAGCGTTCGTCAAGAAGCAACGAACTCCAGTGTGTGGATCTTAAGCCCGCTGTGAGCCAAAATGAAATCACGTGGTCGGCGCAATGAAATGTGACACTTTCAACTAAAAGCATTGACATTCTTTGAATGATGCACTAATCTCCATGACGCTCTGGCTTCTCGGAAAATAAATCCAATAAAATTCCCCGACCCATTGAGGTCACCAAACAAACATCTCCTGCAGCGCTGACAGTCACTCTTCACAAGGAACAATCTCGCCACTCGGCTCACAAATCGATTAGGAAAAACCTCCTCAATTCCGCACAAATTTCCCATCGTACTCCAAGTGCTCGGAATCACAATCACCGCCATCCGAGCCATCAAAGCCATCAAAAGTCACCTCTTAAGACGGCCAGAAATCCAAAAATAGATTCGTCATTGACTTAAACCACTAGAACAAACCATTCAATTCCCATTCCCATTCGGTGCGACGACGCTCGGACAGCTTCTTCGGCGAATTAGCATTTTGAAAGTTTACTTCCTAGTCTTTTCGTGTTGACTGCTGCCGCCGCCAGACGAGAACCAGCCCCAATTGACCATGAGACAGAAAACCCGTACTGCGTGTGGAAGCAGAAACGCAAACGACTCCGCACTTACCTTGGCTCCGAAGAATGTATCTGGAATGAGAAGAGAAGACAAAAAAAGAAATCCATTAGATTGCGTTCGAGCGGGCAGAAAACAAAAAATCGTTATTCAGATGACATCCCGTGTGCACACCCTTCGCCAGCAGGCGATCGTTTTCAAGTGTCGACATTTCTCAATCACACAGCCGGCCACCACTGCCACAAATCTTCCGTTCCGCTCATAAATGTGTCCCCCGTTTGGGTGTCACGAAGTGCGTAAAGTCTGCGACAAAGGTGCCCTTCCCGCGCAACGCCGCCTTTATCCGAAAATAGACGCAGTATCTGGGTCACGTGAGAGCGAGATTTACGCGCCAGTCGGCGGCACAGCCGAGGTGTGTGTGAGTGCGCGCAGATTAAGTGCATTCTGGCCCGGGATGGTCTACAGACCTTTCCCGCTGCGATTCTCAAGAGATAAGCGCGAAACAACGCCTCCTCGTGTGTCACACGCTCGTCTCGTTTGTCCAGCTTCGTGTTTAGAGGTCAACTGGCTTGGCCGCGGTCGCAGTGTGAAAATGAGAGAAATGCAAAAATCAAGAATTCACACAAAACCGAGGCGGCACAGTCCGAGTTTGAGCCGAAATGTCAAACAGTCCGCCAGTCCACCAGCCAGCGACGGACCAAATAAAGAGGCATCACCATCACCGCGCATACTTGGAGTCCATCGATCGCATTACCATCTCAAGTTGGCGTGGTCCGACCAGGCTAACCAGTCGTCTCTCTCACTGAAACTGGCTTGAAGGTCAAACCGCCAACAATCTCGCCTCGCGATGATGTTGGTTATAATTGATCGCAAAAGACCAAGATGGTGTGACGGTGGCTGTGCCGACCGTGCTGGTTGCTGGCAATGATGATGATGAAGTTTAGCTTGCGAAGGTGAGTCCCGTTTGAATCGAAGTGTGTGACTTAGTTTGGCGGACAACTTGTCTTGAAATGAGGCACGAGGAGGAAGGAAGTTATTTAAGTTCCTTGAGTAACGTTTTCATTCGTTCATTTGTAAGTGACAGCTGTCAACATTGCGTCAACTGAGACACTCAGCATTTTTGGAAGACAGCTGATGAACGCACAATCCAAGCAACGCAACTTCTTTCCCATGTCAAGAATGGAATTCACTCAGCCTTAGTTCCCGTGCCTGGAAAGGATGTCAAAACGCCGTCAACGATGCAGGAAACGAAAATGTTGCTTGTCTACTTTAGATAGTCTGTGGTGACCAAAATCCATAGTTTCCATAGTTTTCCTCCAATTTTAAAATAATTCCCACTGTCAAAGTCATCGTTCGTTATCAACTGTCAAAGTCATCGTTCGTTATCAACTGTCAACTGTTAACTGTCGAATGAAAACATTGACAGACGTTGGTGCACATTTTATTCTTCATTTCTGTCCATTCTGGCTCAGTTCGTAAAAATTCAAACATTTTTGCCACTGAAGAGCTATTGACATCGATTTAAGCATGAACTGTCAAACGTCACCTGTCACAGTCTTAAGAATTTGTCGCTGAAAACAGCGAAACGTTTGAACTTACTCAACTTCAAACATGTTTTCAAGCTCTCAGTTATTTTGTGACAAATGGCGACACGTTTTAATGTCTTGAATGAACTGTCAAACATTTGTTGTTGTTGCAGTAAATAAACAAAATATCTATAGTGTGTGAAATGTGAACTAAAGAAAAGTCGGAAGTAAAGTAAATGATCTTCGTTTAATAATAATTGTCGGCGCTACAGTCCAAAGGGCGACCAGGATTTAGCTTGTTCATCAACTACTCGTGTTGTGTGCGCTACTGTTCTCTCACGAGTAGAAGGGACCTACAGTTTTTTGCCGACTCCGAACGGCGAAATTTGAGAAGCTTTCTTAGACAGTTATCACTCTTTGGCTGTTGTCAGCAGCTCGAAAGAGGTGGTGCCGTGAACAATTCGAAAAATTGGTGTTGAGCTGGGAGACACAGACCCTTCGGCGTGTGAGCGTCGCACTCTTCCCACTACACCACGGCGACCACGTTTACAAAGTAAAATTTTATTTTCGATGTCAAGACAGCTGCGTTGCTGAATTTTACGATCGTTGAGTTAAATCTTTATGCGATCGTATACCGTAGAGGGAAGGAGTCTTAAAGCTGCGGTCAAGCAAACGTTTTCGTCGGAGGCCGTGGACACTTACACTAGACTTGGCACCGTTTGACAAAGCGCTCGTCATCAAAGATTGGTTAGAAAACAGTGTTCCACACTAAATTTCTTAAGCACAATGAATTGTCGCCGTGGCGTTGTGGGTAGAGTGCGACGCTCACACGCCGAAGGGTCTAGGTTTCCATTCCCAGCTCCACACCAATTTTTCGAATTTTTCACGGCACCACCTCTTTTGAGCTGCCGACAACACACAACGTAATAACTTTCTCAGAAAAAGCTCCGCAAAACATCGCCGTTCGGAAGCTGTGGGTCTCTTCTACTCGTAAAAGAACAGTCGCGCACGATAGGGCTAGTTGATAAGCAAGCTAGGCAATAGTCCCCCTGTAGACTGTAGCGCCAACAATTTTTATTAAAGGGATTCAAATCCTTTGTATTTCTCTGCCAATGGCATATTAGTTTTGTGAAAGTTTTCATATGAAACTATCAAACTTTGAACCACCTTAAGCAGCACTTCAATAGAAATACAACTAGATATCGCGAATATCATCGGTTGTTTCAAGACCATTATTCGCGCTAAAGGTTGACAGTTCGACAACCTCTGATACAATGCAAAAATTAAGAAATATTCTGTCACTTTTTGATTTGCAATAACATTTATAGAAAAACAGAACATAGCATTTAAGAATGTTGGAGATCGAGTCATTCCCCATATACGAAAGTTGCTTTTTATATAGCGGGATTGGGTAACCCTAGTGTTGCAATCTGGCAACTGCCGGCTCTATCGTAAAGTTTGGCATTTTTGAGGTTATACGTACTCAGAACGTTTTGACATACGAGCGCTATTTGTGTTGTTTACAGTAACTTAAAAGATTCATTTCGCCCAAAGATGGAATTAAATCGTGAAAATTTTCGGGGGGTTATTTTTTCAGCATTCGACGTGGATTAACTCAACAACAGTGCATCGGTGAACGTAATTAAATTTTTGGCGATGAAGCTCCATCAAGGACCAGTGTTTATCGATGGTATGGTGAATTCGGCTGAGGTCGTAGTTCACTCCAAGACGAATTTCGTGAAGGTCGTCCAAAATCAGCTGTTGTTCCGGAAACCATTGATGCTGTGCGCCAACTGATATTGCAAGATCGTCATGTGACCTATCGCGAGATTGAGACAACCTTAGGCATTAGTGGGACCAGCATACATTCAAATCTGAGTGAACCTTTGACCGAAAACAAATTTGTTCGCGTTGGATCCCACACAATTTGTCAATCGCTCAAAGAAAGGCTCGTGTCGATTGGTCGAAAGAAATACTCGAAACACATCTGTGACAGAGTGATGAATCGTGGATCTACGCGTATTAGCCCGAAAGTAAACAGCAGTCGACTGTATGGGTGTTTCAAATTGAGCCAAATCCAACAAAAGTTGCTCGCGCACGAAGCACTTCCAAGCAAATGGTCGCCTGGTTGTTCGGAAAAACTGGACATGTCGCAACCGTACCACTAGAACAACGCAGAACAGTCAATTGTGAGTGGTACACAACCATTTGTTTGCCAGTTGTCTTCCAAGAAATCAGGAAAACCAACCGCCGACGGATGACTCTTCATCACGACAATGCGAGCTCTCACACATCGGCTCAAACAACTGCATTTTTGAGCACTCAAAATATCGATTTCATGAGTCATCCGCCGTATAGTCCTGACTTGGCACCGATTGATTTCTGTTTATTCCCGTACGTAAAAATTAAAATGAGAGGTCAACGTTTTTCGACACCTGAAGAAGCGGTTGATGCGTTCAAAATACATGTTTTGGAGACACCTCAATCAGAGTGGAAAAAGTGCTTCGACAATTGGTTCGAACGCATGCAAAAGTGTAGAGATCTTAATGGGGAATATTTTGGAAAACAATAAAGCTATTTTCGATGATTAGCTTTTGTTTTTGTTCTCTTATCCCGAAATATAAAAGGCAACCCTCGTATGTTTAGTCAAAATTACAATTTGGGTCAAAATTAAAAGATCTCGTTTGGGAACTCGTCCGTCACAGTTTTAATTCTTTGAAGTTTAAGAACTACATGCCCATCAACTGTCAGCTGTCAGAATTGACAACTTCAAGAGTGCGCGTGAACTTGGTAGTTTTCAAACAATGGAACTATGCTTTGGTTGTGATATTAAGTGACTAAGTTGTGTAGCCACCGTGGGGTAGTGGGTAGAGTGCGACGCTCACACGCCGCAGGTCTAGGTTCGATTCCCGGCTGAAGACCTCGACTTTTTCAAGACACCACCTCTTTCCAGCTACTGACAACACTTAAAGAGTGTCTACGAAAAAGCTTCTCAAAATTCGCCGTTCCCAGTCGGCAAAAAACTTAGGTTACTCTACTCGTGGGAGAACAGTAGCGCGCACAACACGAGTAGTTGACGAGCAAGCTGGGGACCCGTCCCCTGTGAACTGTACCACCAACCAATTATTACTTATATTAAGTTGTTCGGCAAGGCTATTTCTGCTGTTGCGCATTCATCTTTCGTTCCTTTTCAAGGAACCCGGTCATAAGGAGTAAGAATCCCAAAAACGTAGCATTCGTAGCAAACAAAACAAACATCTGAACTAAAATTTTGCGAGAAAACTGACAAATTTTTCAATTTCCACCCAAAACAAGTAGAAAGAAGCAGTTTTGTGTCATCCATTGACATTTGAATGTCACCAAATTCCCATCCAACCAATTTTGATCTCATTGGGAAATCTGACGTGTCCCACGATTCCATCACTGCCTACAGCCGCATTCAAACTCGTGCGACACACAAAACCGACAGTTAAATTCAAATCATTGACCGCGGCGGTCAAGCCTAATCTGCATCACTGGGACGTCTCCATCGATCAACGTCAAAATTTCGCTTGCGCATGCAGACATTCCAGTCTCAATGCTCATGAATTCAATTGTACGCCATGGCACTCCCCACCGCCGGCCACTGCCACTGTCCGGCGACGGGACGACGGGGTCCAGTGGTGGGTATCTTCTTTGTCATCTTTATTGAAATTTAAATCTCCGCCTGACCATGTCCACCAACAGCGCAAAAGAAAAAAAAATTTAATTACCCGCCCGACCATTTACAGATTTGAGGTGTGTTCCGCCGAACCATACTGTCTCTCCGCCAGCAATTAACCGCCATTTTTATGCCAAAAAAACGACCGAACAGACAAACAAACAGAATGGCGCGGTCGAGAGAAGAATTCCGTGGAAGTGTTGTTCGCCCCAAAACTGGCCATTGTCACCAGCGAGTTGCGAGTGCAGACGAAGGTAACTGACAGCGACAAACAGACACAAACCCAGCAGACGCTTCCTCAAAGAGACCCACAAACACACCCACCGCACTTCTATCTGTGCTGTGCATCAGGTTTCATTGGCTTCACCTTCGGATTCGTTTGGCTTCTGCTCAGATGCTTTTCATCTCTCACGCCTTGGCCGCATCCGCGGAGCGGTATCTGCGTCTAATTCGTCGATTCGACGGTTCGTCTATCGCTGGGCCAGTCTCAGATGAGATCTGCTCAAAACGTGATCACTTCCTCAATCAAAGTTTGAATCTGTCGATTTGTATGCAAAGCAGTCGTGGGCTGCCAGCACTCAGGCACACAGATGCGTACGCACATACGCGCAACAACCAGCCGTGGATAGTAAACGGCCTTCTGTTGCGTTTAATCTGTTATTCAGACGCGATTTGGTTTCGCTGGTTTTCGCTCTTTTGTGGGTTTTGTACTTCCCGTGGTGTTGTGGTCTTAATGGGGCACACTAAATACAGTTAGTTGGCAGTGTGACAGACGTTTAATAGATTTAATGAGAGGAAGTCGAGCTACACGTCTTAGATGAACTTACCGCGATTGTGGGCCGAATGACAGATCGTGTTTCAGTGGCGGTGACGATGACTCGAAAACGGATACGATGTTCGCCGCCGGCAGGCCTAAGAGAAACTAGGTCAACTTGTGAGCGGGTGAAGGTCTGACGATGTGGGCTTGGCCATGTTCTGCATGAAATTTTGGCAGACTTTAATGCGGTTCCCATAAGCTTCGTTTAATGCTCATTTTCGAACAGAAGAAATTACGATTTTTTCCACTCTCGAGCTGCTCTTTTATTGTTGCGCTAGCCATGAATGCAGAGGAAAGCAAATTTCATAGTCCTCGCTTACTTTTAAAATATAATATAAATAATATATAAATATATTTTTTTAAATATAAGAAGTCGTTGACGTTTCTTTTGGCTGGCAATCAATTACTGAAGCCTCGAAACAGAAGCTTAGAGGCTTGGATCCAATTCGAGACCTCTTCCACTCTGAAACCCACTTGCGTCGGTGGAGGGAAGGCGCTTACAGATCTACACAACTCAATCCAAGTGAATTCTAGAAAGTCGTTCATTTTCAGAGCAACACAAGCTTCGTTAAGTGTTTCGTCTTTCGTTTAATACTCTAGTGCCTCTGTACATATTCGTGGAACAAACTTTGCTTAACTTTGTGACAATGTCAATTGATATACATAGCTTCGTTAAGTTATTGGACATGTTTCGTTCACTTTATCGTTCAAATTAAAGCTATACTTCGTTCAGTTTTGGAAGATAATGTGTTCCATTTTGAAAAACGGTTCGTTTTTCAAGTGAAAGTGAATGTAAATCACTTTTTCTCGTTCCAAAATATAACGTCAACTTTCTATCCTGTTCTCATTTCGTTTTTTTTTTTCGTAATTGATGTGCGCAAAAGGCCAAGGAATGAATATGAAAAGCTGAGGGTACTGTCTTCAGCGAAGGAATGAATAGGATTAGAAGTAGCAGACAAGAAATAATTTATAAAAATTAAGGAAGAGTGTCGGAGACAAAAGAGAGCCCTGAGAAACACCACCATTAATATGGTGAATATCAGACTTGTATCCATCCAAAACGACTTGTATTGAACGATTCGAAAGGTAATTTCTAATCCATTGAAGAAGAGACTCATTGATCCCAAAAACACGCATTTTCGACAAGAGAGTCTGATGCCAGACCCTGTTAAATGGCTTTGAAATATCAAGCGCTTTCTCCAACATTGTGCAAAGATTGGTTCCACTTTTCACTGAGATATGCCATCAAATCACCAGTGGAACGGTTGCTTCGGAAGCCGTTCTGCCGGTCATTTAGAAGCCTCCGGGACTCAAGATATTTCATAATCTGACGGTTTATCAGCGTTTCCATGACCTTGGAGAGAAGGGACGTTAGTGCTATGGTTCGGTAGGAGGTGGGTGACGAACATTCGCCCTTTTTAGGGACGGGCTGGACAAATGCAGTTTTCCACTTACTCGGAAAGAGCCCTGAAGAGTAGGACAGATGGAAAAGCTTACGCAGTGGTTTTGCCAGCGTAGAAGAACACCTCTTCAGAAGAACAGGGAGTATACCATCCGTGTTTAGATCTTTAAGTACTCTTGCTACTGTACGAGTGCGAAAGTGGATTTGCCCCATGGAGAAATTTACGCTCTCAAGTACAGGTCGGGGCAAAGTACTATCTGGCAGCGTTGAGCTAGCTGCAAAGTGTGTAGCAAGCAGATTAGCTTTGTCCAAAGACCTGTCAGCTGGAATGTCATTGCAAATGAGCGTTGGGATCGTAGACGAGGCTGAATTCCTTATGTTTTTTATGAAAAACCAAAAGCTTCTGCTACCCTTGGGGCATTGTAGAACGTTTTGCCTCAACTTTTGGTCAAAGGAGAATTTAACAAGTCTTATTAATGCATTACAGTCATTTCGGATTCGTTTGAACTTTTTCCGGGCTCCCTCGGAAGGGTTGGCTTTATAATCCCGGAAACTCAACCCTCTCATCGTGTTCTCTCATCCTCATCATCTCATTTCGTTGCAGACAGCATACTGAATAAATTGTGCAGTGGCAGAGGACGCTTCGTCAAATTATAAAATGTACATCGCCTGTTCATCTGCTGTTTCGGTATATACATGAAGTCGTGGAATAAACTTAGTTTAGCTTGTGGACATACGACGGGCATTCAATGTCATATATTCACGGTATCCGGGTGAAACAGTGGTTATATATATGTATAAATTGACCTATTTATCAAGAAATACTACCTTTTCAGTGCATTCATGTAAAATTTCATATAAGTCTGAGTATTAATTCGCATTTTATCTCTAGTTAAGCAGAATCATAATGGCAACTGAGACGATGATGGTGAAAATTGAGCATCGCGCTGTAATTAAATTTCTCACTAGGCAAGGGAAAAGTCAAAAAACTATCCATGAAGGTGGCTGTTTACAAGGGTTCCGCACCTTCATTATCAACTGGCCAAAAGTGGTCAAGTGAGTCCAAGAGAGGCAGAGAAAGCATTGAAGACGACCCTCGCTCTGGAGCCCCGGCTACTGCTTGTACGGTTGAAAGAAGTCGAAAAACTTGTTTTTGATAAGAACCGAATAAAGGTGAAAATGATGGAAGAGATCACCAAGCTTTCAACTGGTTCCATTCAGACCATTCTCCATGACCATCTTAACCTTTCAAGGTCTGTGCAAAGTGGTTGCCACGAATGCTCTCAGCGCCTCAGAAAATTGAGAATCGCATGCTGTAGAGAGCTTTGGAGATGTGTAGTGAGGACGCGGCGGATGTTATGGATCGAATTGTTACTGGGGACGAAATATGGGTTCACCACTATGACTCTGAAAGCGAACAAGAGTCCATGCAGTGGCATTAAAAAGGAACAGTACCCCCCAAGAAGTTCAAAGTCACTCCGTCTATCGAGAAGCTTATGGCCACAGTTTGTTGGGACTCAAGGGAATCTTGCTCATTGAATACAAAAAAAGAGGTGAAACCATCAACGCCACATCCTACGTTTCCACTTTGCATAATTTGCGGGAGGAAATTAAAAAGAAAAGACTAGGTCAACTCGCAGCGGGTGCGTTGCTTCTTCAAAACAACGCTCCTGTTCACACGACGCTACTATCCAAGGCTGCTGCGCGAGATTGTGGTTTCCAAAACCCACCCTATAGTCCAGACCTTGCCCCTAGTGATTATTTCCCGTTTCCGGATTCGAAAAAATATTTTCGTGGAAAAAGATTTTCGGATGATGAAGAACTCGAGCCGGCAATAAATGGGTATTTTGTAATTTTATTTTTTGAAGGTTTAAAAAAGCTTATCTCAAGATATCTCCGCATTGATGTTAGGGGAGATTATATTGAAAAATAAATTGAATCAATTTTCATTTTTCTTCATATCGATACCGAGAATATAATGAACGCCGCTCGTACTTCATTTAGTACGGAGAGACAATGAGTTAAATTTTGATGTTAGGTTCGTTCAGTTCTTGGGGATGTTTTTTTTTCACTTTTTTCTTATTCGTAAATACTTGGTCCATATTCTGTTGGGCTCTCAATTAATTGTACGCTCCATGTTGACAATTTTTAAAGTAGTCTTCGTTCAGTGGCAAAATATGTTTCGTCAAATTTTTAAAACCACATCGACTGCTTTGATCGTACGTTTTATACTCTAGTACCTCGGTATAAGTTCGTCGAACATACTTTATTCAGGTTAAGGACATATTTCGTTCAGTCTTGGGAGATAAAGAGTCAAATATTGATTCAAGGTTCGGTCAGTTCTTGGAAATGTTTTGTTCACTTCTTCTCCGTCCGAAAATATAACGTCCAATTTCTGTCATTTCTCATTTCGTTGCTGACTTTATATTGACAGTTCTGAAAACAATCCCTCTGCTGTGGCAGAAGACGCTTCGTCAAATTTTTAAATTTACATTGTCTGCTTCGCTTTGTCCGCCTCGGTATGTTGTTGAACAACTCAAAGACATACATCGGTAATTCTTGGGAGACATCCTATCCAGTCTTGCAAGACGGTTCGTTCAGTTCTTTAAAATTTCTTCGCTTCACTTTCTAGCGTTTGAAAATGTTTTAATTTCTATCCTTGCACACTTCAAGTTACTAGTTCTGAAAAAAATCTCCGTGCAGTGACAGAAGACGTTTCGTCAAGTTTCGAAAGCTACATCGTCTGTTTCGTTTTGTTCTCCACATAGTCGCAAAACGCATTTTGTTCAATCAAATCTGTGTCTACTTTAGGAAATGCATTCCTGCTTTAAGAAGGATTCCTTCCATCTCTAATGGCTCATCGTTCACTTTCTTTTGTCTCGTCATGTCTCTCAGAAGACATCTTTTCAAAGTTGTAACGCCCCCAACCGAATGTCACGTTTCTGTAGAATGACCGCTGTTTCGAAAATTTGTCTTATCTTCGGTCGACTCATTGACAAGACATTCTTTCGTTTGGAAAGACAAACAGTCATTTTCCAGAAGATGCTTTGTCCCAACTGTTTTCCTTCTTCCTCTCGCTCCTCTCTTGTACCCCTCGTCAATTAACAACTTGACCACCATCTCGCGCCCTCCTCTATCTTCCAATCTCTCACCCACCTCAATCCCTTGCAGCATGGACTCACTAATCACTTCGAACTCCAAGATCTCGACACGGACGGCCATCCACGGACGCCGACACTTACTCCTTCAGGCAGCTTCCGAGACTTCCAATCACCGCCACACCGGAAATCACCGACTTCCTCTGGTAATCTGGCATAATCCTTGGAGGGTATTCAATTCCGCAGCGCAGTCATTAAAACTGCATGCAGGCAATAGCAGCAGCACTGTTGCACCCTCTGCACCCACTCCCAAGCAAACTGCTCAGCGGCCGCGGTCAATTGTTCCCGAAATCGTCGAGTCTGTCCACTCTTTCCCATTTGCCCATGCAGCTTCTTCTTTATCGTCACTGTCAACAAAGCAATGCGCGGCAAGGCGAGGCGCGACGCACAACGGGGAATGGAGTTAACTAAGGTTTCCCTCTCAAGACACAATGGCGTTGGCGATGGCAATGGCGATGGCTTCTGTTTGGTGGGACACCGACGTAACTGACTCCCGGAGCAGATGGGAAGACGATCCAATTTGTACGTGCACTATGATGAGCTCCATTTTGCAGACGAACACCACGCCGACGATGACGACGACAAGAAGAGTGACAAAGAGGACAACGTCAAAGCAGTTAGCCGGAGATGGGAGGCGGAGCAGGCGGGGGATCCCAAATCTGTCTACAATGCATACACCATCTTTCCGTCACCCGGTTTCGAGGGTAATGGCTTTGCTTCTTAGGAGCACTCCTCCTCTGCATTGCGTGGTGGCGTTTACTAATCCAGAAAGTTACCCGCTTCTGCAGGGCCGGACGGCAGGGGGCCTGTAGATGGCGATAAGGAGATGGTGCTCAAAAGTGCACTCTCGTTCTCGTTTCGGAATTCCACTGCTGCCGTTTGTCTGCCGTGGTGTGCTCTGCTTTCACTGCTGCTGCTGGTGGTGCTGCCAATGCTGCAGCACAAGGGAGGCTAATGCCCTGCTGTTCTACTGCCGAATGAGAGGCGGACAAAGGGGACAGGGGGAGCCGGCATTTGATGAGCTGGGTGTCGTCGTGGTTCGTTTTTATTTGTCAGTGGCATACCATGCCGTGGTTCAGCTTCAAATGCGCAAACGCTTGAATTTTATTTTTCCGTCCTCCGCCGGTCGCCTCTCCCCCCGCCGACTTCCTCTGCGCTGTGACTTCTTTACCGACGACTGCTGCTGCTGCTGCTGGTGCCGTTGCCAGCGGTGGTGGCGAAGGAACGGAATTTAGTTTACTGCTGCTGATGTTTTTTGTGTTTTGTTTTTTTTTTTGTCTGCCGCTTCCTTCTGGGGAGGCGGCGAGGGAAGGGCGAGATGAAATTTGCTTACCACTGCTGGATGGGATTTTGCTCGCCTGGGCTTCGAGCGCACTCGAGGTTATTTTTGGAGTCGGCAACGGCGACGAAGACGATGAAATTTTTCCGAAGCGACGTCGTTCCCATTCACGGAGACAGGGAAGTATGTGCTTACGAGCTTGCAATGGGGTTCTACGATGAGAATTTCTACAGAATAGAGGTCTTTGCAGATTTAGGGTTGGAGGAGCTGACACTTAAGGGCATGAACTGCCTGTGGGAAGATCGACATTATGACTAGTCTTAGAAAAAATACGAGTATCCCATGAAAATCCCCCTTTTTCATCCATAGAGCAGACTCTGTGACACTACAACCCACCAATCAGCACTCACAACACAGTTAATCTGCAACACGACGTGTTCATGCTCGGCAATCACGCGACCGCTTGCCGAGCACTAATAAATTATTAGCCGCAGATGGTCAGTCCAGTCCTTATCCAGCACCGCATCCCATTATCAATTTTCCATTGGGCTACGGCCACCTCCATCGCCATCGTCGCCACCATCACCGCCGACGGATAGAACAAGCAACAAAAGCACGAAAAAAAACCCGATTAAGTAAACCATCATCATCATCAGCAGCCATCCGCCAAGAACAGAGCCAGAGCCAGAGCCAGAGTCAGAGCCGAAGGTAATCAACTCCGCTGCGAGCAGTCCCGCACTTTGATGCTGGAAGCATGAGACGATTGTAATCTTGTCCTGCTGGTTGTGCTTTAGACCGGCTCTGGGGGTACGTATCTGATGTTTAATGTCACGACTACGACTGCTGCTTGTTCGTGGCGCGATAGCGGCGACCATGGCGGCTCGGTATAGTCCAACCCACACATGCCGTGCTGCCCATGGCAAAGCAGAAGCCGGATGACGCTGCTGATGATAATGGCAGTGCTGATGGTGGTGGCGATGTCGGTGGAGTGACATATGCTCGTACGGTCGTTTCTGCGTTTTGATGAGCTCGAGTACGTTATTGTTGTTTATTGTTGGACTATTAGTCACAGAACTGTGACTGGTGGTGCTGCAAACACTGTTGAATAGGGCGGATGTAGCGATGGCTTAGGGATTCAAAGCTGTCTTGGATTGTGGTGGAGTGCGACAGATAATCTGAAAACAATTCGACACAAGGTTGTGAATTCTTACACATGTTCGAATTTGTCAATTTTTTTGTGGCAAATTTTCCCCAATTTGTACAGCTAGGGAAAGGGCGTGTAGACTTGTAGACCGAGCAGGTTCCCATGAGACATGGAAATCCCGCTGCAGTCATGGAACTTTGTGGACAGGTATCCAGTGTTGAAGTTGATGGATTGTTAAGCTTCAAATTCGAGAAAAAGGTTTTTAACGAAAAAGTGGGCGGGGCCAAAAATCTTCGTTTAACGCACACATTGTCGGAAATCTTCATTAAATGTCAGCTTTGTCTATGAAAACATTTGTTCGGTGATACATTAATAGAGGAGAGACAATATCGAAACAGCCCTTCAAACAACAGCAGGTTTACCCTGTAGTGTCATGACGACTTTAGCAAAATATTGGTTTAAAATTGAACCTAAGTTTGTAGCATGGGCCGTTTACGGTAGGAAGGTTTTGGGCCCCTAACAGCGGAAAATTTCATTCTGGGGAAGCTGCTGGTATCCCCCTTTGCTTAGGGGTCTACATTCGCAAATCGGAATGCTCCAAGAACTCTTCAAAATTGACAATCGTCAGTCCTACGATGTGTCTGCAAAGTGCTTCAGGAACTCTGAAAACAACCATCATGAAGACAACCATCAGTTCTTCGATGTCTCTAAAAGTTACACAGCAGGTTAATAATGATAATAATTGTTGGCGCTACAGTCCAAAGGGGGACCAGGGCCTAGGTTGCTCATCAACTACTCGTGTTGTGCGCGCTATGGTTCTCTCACAAGTGGAAGGGACCTACAATGTTTTGCCGACTCCGAACGGCGAAGTTTTAGAAGCTTTCTTAGACATTTGTTACTCTTTGAGTGTTGTCAGTAGCTTGAACGAGTTGGTGCCGTGAAAAATTCAAGGTGTTTAGCCGGGAATCGAACCTAGACTCTACAGCGTGTATGCGTCGAACTCTACACACTACGCCACGGCGGCCAAAAATGATCGGTTGTCTATTGTTTTTTTTCCCTACTCAGGGCTACGTATGACAAATAATTTTTCCAATTTGAAGGAAACTATGAATGAAACGTATGAACTCCCAACTGAAGCTCCGAACAGAAATTGGTGATATCCAAGGCGGTCATTTACTGAAGGAAGTCAAAAGGCGAATGTCCCCAGTCTCCTGCCATGGAACGAACTATTTGCCACAAGAACATCTCGACAGTGTCTGCTTAAGTTTGTGGCTCAAACTTGAAACCCCTTACCGGAGAGACGTTTGAGTGAAGTAGCTTAGGACGGCGGTTACTAGTAAAGCAACAACACTTACACTACCATCGGGCCCGTGGCGACGCCGCACGAAAGGTTTCCTGATAATAATTGTATGGCGCGACACTCCACAGGGGGACCAGGACCTATCTTGCATATCAACTGCTCCTGTTGTGCGCGACTGTTTTTTCACGAGTAGAAGGGACTCACAGTTTTTTGCCGACTCCGAACGGAGAAGTTTTGAGACAGTTTTTCTTAGACAGTTATTAGTCGTTGAGTATTGTTGGCAGGTCGAAAGAGGTGGCGCCGTGAAAAATTCAAGGTGTTGAGCCGGAAATCGAAATCGAATAGACCGTCGATGTGTGAGCGTCGCACGTAACCCACTACGCCACGACGGGCACCATTTCACAAATCCCTGATATCCTTCCTAAAACACTGTACGCCAGCTATGCAGCTGTAAAGATGTCTCAGGTTGATGTTAATAAGCTCATCTAGATGTCGAAGTGTGGCGCCGTGGCGTAGTGGGTAGAGTGCGACGCTCACACGCCGAAGGCTCTAGGTTCAACTCCCAGCTGAACACCAATTTTTCGAATTTTTCACGGCACCACCTCTTTCGAGCTGCTGACAACACTCAAAGAGTAATAACTGTCTAAGAAGGCTTCTCAAACTTCGCCGTTCGGAGTCGGCAAAAAACTGTAGGTCCATTCTACTCGTGAGAGAACAGTAGCGCGCGTAACACGAGTAGTTGATGAGCAAGCTAGGCCCTGGTTCCCCTTTGGACTGTAGCGTCAACAATTATTATTATTAGTTGTCGAAGTTGTTTCCTGCAAATGTTGCAAGAATATGGCGGTTATAGGGAAGACGAGAGTTGCCTGCAGAGGTCATTATGAAGGATGCTGAATTCAGACGCGTGGCCGCCGTGGCATGGTGGGTAAAATACGACACTAACCCGCCGAAGGTAATAATTGCCACTTCAACGAGTAATAACTGTCTAAGAAGGCTTCTCAAACTTCGTAGTTCGGAGTCGGCAAAAAACTGTAGGTCTCTTCTACTCGTGAGAGAACAGTAGCGCGCGTAACACGAGTAGTTGATTAGGAACCTCCAACACTTTTCCCGGTGGACTGTCGCGCAATACAATTATTATTATTCCAACGGCACAACATCCAACCGAGTCGTACAAGAGGAGATCGATTTTGATTGCGTTTAGAAAACGTATTTTTCAGACCGAATATTACTTTTTAGACCTCTCTTAGGTGTACAATACACGTCACACTCTTCAAATATTTTAAAATTAAACACTTTGTTGAACATGACTATATTCCTGCAGAATTTTATTTAATTTGGGAAGGGCTTGTCTTCAATTCCTCAAAATCGGTCATTAAACAGTGGAGCAGAACGAAGCCTTGTACAGTATGCTGATCGACGATGGAAATTCCAAATTGTTTCAATTTTAATTCTAAGACGCAGAAAATGTGTTGGCATGGTCACCTCTGAATACATTAAAAATACATTCGCTTCATTCTCTCACTTCTTCAAACGACCGAGTGCCCGAATCTGTGAAGACTAGCCTTCCAAACATGAAAGCCACTCTTGCTGGTGCTAATTGGATACTTTAGGGCCTTTCATATCGTGGACAGTACAAAAGCAGCCTTTTCCTTATTTAACTGGAGAAACACTATGTAGGGGTATCTGCTACCGCTTTTGATATATTTTGCAAAGTAGCAATTTCATCCCTAGCAATTTCAAATAACTTTTTCTTCGATTGGCGCTGCAGTCCGGGAAGAATCTTGTCCACAACCCACATGCCTCTCCATCTCACACAATCTCTAGCCAGCTACTACGATTAGGAACTCCAATTTAATTCAGGCCCTTCTCCACTTGTGGGCGGCATCTAACCTTTCCAGTTGCGTTGTTCCAATGGATCAAATTCGAAGACTTTTCGGGCCGGGGCAGTGATGTCCATGTCCAGGCTCTACAACGCCAAGCCATTTTAAGCGTTGTATCCGAAGGGCCTTGACCAAGACCATGCGGCTTTATAGCCCATAAAAGTCGTCATTGCCTCTTCCTTGATATCAACGCAAAAAGAGCCAAAACTCGCACGCAAGACTTTTCTCTAGAAAATACTAAGGGCTTTCTGCTTTTCCGCTTTAAGCAAGGTTCAAATTTCCGTCAAGCAGAACTGGAATGAAATGGAAAGGTGTTATTGCAGGAATGAAGTCCGAAAGGCAAAACAGCTCTCCGGAGGATACAAGGTTCGGACCGAAGCCTGCCGGGGTCCAAATGGACAACTCGTTGTGAAGTCGCAGCCTGTGTTGAGAATCTGGAAGTATTATTCCGGCAGACTCCTTAACGGCAATGACGGCCCCAATTCCGCTGTAAGATGTGGGATTTGGTTTTACGTGATCACCTGCCTTAACGGCTTATATCACGGGGAACTTTTTTCCCAAGAGTCGTAAGTAACGCAAGACTAAGCGCGTTAGTTACCCAAGTACCAAACTGAGATCATGCTTGAGGGGCAATCACCCCACCTTGGTTTGATGCGAAGCCTTTCTAAAACCTCTTCCGCTCTTTGGGTCGCAGCGCCCGGTTGAGAATGCAACTCCACACTGAGAAGGGATAGTCCCCTAACCGACTTGCCTAGTTTTGCTTGAACAATGGGCTAGACAAGTCAGCACAGTACAATATCCTCGACTCTATCCGCGATGTTAGGTGGTAAACCACAGCCACCACGAAACTCCCACATGGGGGCCTACCGCACGGTCAGGCTGGAACCAAAGTTCCAGGGGCTCCTGACCTCCCGTGGCACCAGAATATAGCCTCTGGTCAAGCTGTCACTACCAGTTCCCTGGTCTGGGTCTGTTAGCCGCCATCCCGCCACAGATGGTCTTCCCTCCATCAGTGTTTCCGTTGTCACTATAAATAGTGATACGGATGTGATTTTGAATCATGTGATTCATAAATTCAGACACACCATCTGGAATTCCGCTGTAAGGCAGAATGTTTTGCTCGATTTGGACGATGATAGACAAGAATTTCGTCCATGCCCACTTAGAAAAGGTGAGGACAGCATTATCCAAGCTGAAGTCGAACAAAGCTGCTTTAACGGATGGGCTCACTTCTGCAGACTTCTTAACGGCGACGGACTGTCCGCAGAACTATTTAAAGCAACTGGAGATGAGTTGGTTGGGCGTATGCACCAGCTCCTCTGTAAGATATGGTCGGAGGAAAGTACGTCCGGTGAGTGGAATCTCAGTGTCGTTTGCCCGGTCCACAAGAAAGGAGACCCCTTTGACTGCCCCAATTACGGAGTGATTAGTCTCTTTAACATCGCATACAAGATTCTCTCTTCCGTATTGTGTGAGCGTCTGAAACCGTTTGTCCATGACCTGATAGGTCCCTATCAGTGTGGTTTCAGGCAAGGCAAGTCCACAATAGACCAGATCTTCACATTACGGCAAATCCTGGAAAAGACTCAAGAAATGCAAATCGACACTCACCACCTATTCGTCGACTTCTAGCCCGCACATGACAAAGTACATAGAGACGAACCATATAATGCCATGTCTAGTTTTGGCATTCCTACCAAACTCGTCAGATTGTGTAGGATGACGATGGAGAACTCTCGCTGCTCCGTCAAGGTCGGTTACGAACTCACCGAGACCTTCAATGTCAGAAAAGGTTTTAAACAAAGCGACGCACTGTCATGTAACTTCTTTAAAATCGTCCTCAAGAAGATAGTGCGTAACTCACAAGACAACACGATGTTGTTGTTGTCCATATTTACCGAGGAGCCGAGGTAGACGAAGTCCTTGATTACCTCTAAGTTTCTGCTGCCAAGTGTGACGCTCTGTCTGTGATGTCGATGTTGTGTGTCCTTGTTTGATGACAGCATGTACTATGTTTTGCTCTCATTTACTGCAGAACCATTTTAGCCGCTTCAATGCCAGCAAACGCCTCATTGACGACTCGCTGTGTTCGTCCAATCACGTCAATGTCGTCGGCGTTGCCTCTGGTGTTGACGTGTGTGTTACGCACGATCTTCTTAAGAATGACGTTTAAGATGTCACATGACAGCAAAATGTCTTGTCCTAAACCTTCTTTAAAACTGAAGGTCTAGGTGAGTTCGTAACTGACCTTGAAGGAGCAGCGAGAGTTTTCTATCGTCATCCTACACAATCTGACGAGTTTGGTAGGAATGCCAAAACTAGACATGGCACTGTATAGCTCGTCTGTATGAACACTGTCTTCAAACTGACGAATAGGTGGTGAGCGTCAATGTGTTCCTCGTGGGTCCTTCCCAGGATCTATCTTAAAGTGAAGATCTTGGCATTTCAAACAACTTGTAGGTGGATAATTGCACAGATTAAGCCAATTTTATGTCCCCTTGTCGGAGAGAATTTAGAAAACATTCTTATTGTGTTCAAAAAGTTCACTTTCAAAAAGTCGCAAAACACGAATATCGTAATGGCCAAAACCACATTTTCAAAAATGTAAAATTTCGCACTTATCGTGTTCCGCTCTTGTATGACGCTCGAAAATGCTGATGTTGCATTCCCTCACCTAAACCATCTGCTTTGCATTCCAAAATCATGCCAAGTTTCTGGTCTCCTCTCTCAGATAATCCACACAGCCGATGCCCCCATTAAGTGCCTCCCCGCTTCGTCAGCATCTCGTTACCTTCATTAGGTCAACATTCGTGACAACAAGCCGTCCATCCCGGCAACTCCCCGGCAACAATAAACCTGTCAATCACCAGGAGTCCTCCTCCGTTGACTTCTCAATAGCCCCGGCCACTCTCCTGCCTTACGACCCTCCCCGGCCAGCAGCCCTAATCATCCTCATGTCGTCCCTATCGCTTGCGTGTGCCTGTGCAGACCATTCTCGTTATCATCAATCATAATTAGGAATGCGACAATATGGTCCTATCATACGCCCTGCCTTCTCGCCACATCACCCTTTCCCCTGGCGTTCATGCATAGCAGCAGTAACCAAGAAAATAGTTGAGTAAACGTGCTATAGCATCATCATCAAGAAGAAAAAAGGTCAATCCCCACCGCAATGCCCGCCCCTCCACGGCGTAAGTAGGATTAAATAGAGGAATCAACGATACCACCGGCCACAAGTGCCTCAAGTAAAAGTGCGTGTGTGCAGCTCGAGTACAAAACAGAAGGCGCACAACAGGAAGGCAACGAAAGCGAAGAAAAAAAAAAGGAAAAGTGGTCACACATAACCAAGAGGAAACCGAACAAGACCGGGCGAAGAAAACGAGAACCTTCTACACACGACTCCGTTACAAGCGGGAAATACCACTTCGTGTCGACGGCACACACAGCACCGTAAAACCCGCACATAATGCAAAAACCCAACCTCAGTCCGAGAACTCACGCACACACTCGACGAGGGCGCGCACACTCTACCCCGAGGCACTGAGCAGGAGGATGACTGAAGGAATCTGCGCGACGGAGCAAGAGACGGGGGCCACTTACCATTAGTTTCTTGTGCAGAGGCCATCATCGTCGTCGCCGTCGCACACATAGAGCGAAGCTCTCTTGCCAGAGGTTGGTACTCTTAAGCGACGCTCACTCTTTGCCTCACGTGTACTGTTGTAGTGGGGCAGGGGGTGGGCACGAAGTGGAATCCCATTAATTTCACTTTCAATTTTGTTTTGAAAAATATTCTTGCGTTTCTTCGTTTGGCCACTGTCTCCTCGTTCTCTCCTTTTGCCGGCCTTTGGTGGTTGTTTACTATTCAGCGACGGTCCCCGTGTGTCGCGGTGATGCAAGAGTTGGATGCAAAGTTGCAGAACTGCAATTTCGCTTTTCTTTCGCTCGCGTTCGGTGGGCAAGCATCAGACGCTGTGGCACATGTGCAGGCGCCCTGGCCGTTATTTAGGCGGAATGGGAATGCACCCTAGGGCGACAGTGTATCGAGGACAGTCTTGGAGGATGGAGTTGCTGACGTTGATCGATCTTGAATGCGTGGGCAAGGGATTTATAAAAAGTGAGGGGGTTTGAAAGTAGGCGACGATATAAATTTGAACTAAGGGTGGAATGAAACTGTCTTGAGGCCGTTTACAGATGGGAAAAACTGCCATAATCCTGTTGCGAAGTTCTGTGAGGAGGGGAGATGTTTCCACTCGACAGAAATGAAATTACTGAGAGCAGACATGGCACACGGTGCTAAGAATTTAACAAAGCACTCAAAAAGTCTCGGGACATATATGTAGAGGGCGCCACTAACAAAAAAAAATTAGTTAAATAATTTGTATTAATGGCGACCGGTATATGTCCCGGGACTTATTCAGAGATCTGGCGTTTGCTTATTTTTGAGGCGGAAAGCAGGTGGAAAGAGAATTTGCAACACTTTGCAAAAACCTTTGAGAAGTCAGAGGCTTTGTGGAAAAATGTATCTGGCTCCCAAGCCAACTTTGATTGTCTAACTTTTTGGCGGTAAAAGCTTTCCTTTCTGGGCCTTATTTAAATAGAGTTGCAATAGCAAGTGCCCTCTCTTTGTCAGAGAAAGACAAAAATGTTGCCGTTCCGGCTTCATCTTCTTCTTGTTGTGGCTCTGTAGTCCGGGGTGGATCTGGGCCTCAAACGATTCCAACGCTTTCCTTCCACAATTCCGCACTCCAAGTTGATTCAGGTGTTTCCGACTTCAGAGAACTCTTAATCTCTAAAACCAAATCAATGTAAAACAAACGTCAGCGGCAATAGGAGATTTTACACAAATCCTACCATTTAAGACTGACATGCCTGCTAGGCTTCGTTCGCAACACTTGATGATGTAAGATTGAAGTTAAGAGCACCATAAAGACATATTGAACTGAAATTACGACGTATCTACATTCTGTGGGCCATTTTAAGCAAGTTTTGTGGTTGCCATGGCGCAGTGGGTAGAGTGCGACGCTCACACGCCAAATAGTCTAGGTTCGATTCCCAGCTCGACCCGAATTTTTCAAGGCACCACCTCTTTCGGGCTGCTGATAACACTCAAAGGTTAATAACTGTCCAAGAAAAAGCTTCTCAAAACTTCACCATTCGGAGTTGGCTAAAAAATATAGGTCCCTTCTACTCGTGAGAGAACAATAGCGCGCACAACACGAGTAGTTGATGAGCTAGCTAGGCCCTAATCCCCCTGTGGACTGTCGCGCCGTGCTGTGACTGTTAAGCTACTGTCGGGCCGTGCTGTGACTTAATTCTGGTCAGTCAACATTTTCAACAATCCCTTTAGCCCGCGGCAATTATAAAAAAGGAAACTTTAAGCGTTCACACGTGAGTCTACGTTATAAAGAAACCTCGACTTTATTCCAAAGCTTCACTCAAACGACGTGAGGTGCCTTTCTGCCTTGTGCCGTGTGCTACCATTCACTCGACACATCCCAATGGACAAGTGCCATGTATGTCATCCGTCACTGTCTAGTAAGCGCACAGAGAGAGGGAACACGACGCCCCTTAATGAGATCCATCTCAAATTAAAAGACCAGCAAATTGACTTTATTATGGGACACTGCACCATTGGCAGTTTGTTCAAAATTTCGTCACACCGAAAGCGACCAAAAAATTATTATTATTATTATTGAAGCAAGTTCTAAAAGAATAGTTCCACCCGAGCGTCAAAGTCAATGACGCAGAAGTCAATAAGGCGCATTTTCCAACGAAATGAAACTTTGACAGGAAAAGGCAACTCTTACGAAGAGTATTTCAGCACGTTTGCCAAATCCGACTCTAGGCAGTGACTCTCGAAGGGTTTCTCAGAACGTTTACTAAATCTAAGCAGTGACAAAGTGACCCTTTTTGGTCAATGAAACTTGGTTTCAGTCGCTAAAGTCCCAGGAAATGGAAAAAGAAGTTTCCTAGATGGGTTCACAGCTAGAAGTTGGGATTCCAGGTCACACATTTTCTTTCTACTACCGATGAGTACAACACGAAGCGAGAGCATCTTCTTCCACACTAATAAGCCTTAAATTAGATTTGAATGGATGAAGCTCAGCATTCAGACTCTAAGTCACATATAGAATCAGTGCGGCCTTTCGGTGTAGCCTTGTGGTGTGCCGACTTGCTAGTCGTAGAGGTATTTCAGGACACTGGCACGTAAGCCGAAACAAAAAACGATTACAAGGTATAACGTTAGTGAAGTAACCAGTGCTCGAGACCTTGTGAAAGGATGAAGGAGCCTCACAGGGCAAGTCAAACATGCCCACAAATTGATCATCAAGAAATCACTGTCACTCTGGGAAAGTTTCTGTAACCTGGTCTTCGAATCCGACCCATTGGGACAACGCAGCAGAGGATAGCCTTGGCTGAGATGGCGCACAGAAGTGGAGAAAGACCTCAACTAGCTTGAAGTGAGCAACTGGACACAGCTGCCAAGACCCCTCTCCAACGCGATCTATCTCAAATTAAAAGACCAGAAATTGAACCTTATTGCCCCATTGGCAGCTCAGACAATCACTGCCACTCTGGAATAAGCAGGAAAAAGTTACTGTAACCTGGTCTTCGAATCCGACTCATTGGGACAACGCAGTCTTGACTGAGATGGCGCGTAGAAGTGGAGAAAGACCTCAGCCTGTAACCTGGTCTTCGAATCCGACCCATTGGGGCAACGCAGCAGAGGATAGCCTTGGCTGAGATGGAGCACAGAAGTGGAGAAAGACCTCAACTAGCTTGAAGTGAGCAACTGGACACAGCTGCCAAGACCCCTCTCCAACGCGATCTATCTCAAATTAAAAGACCAGAAATTGAACCTTATTGCCCCATTGGCAGCTCAGACAATCACTGCCACTCTGGGATAAGCAGGAAAAAGTTACTGTAACCTGGTCTTCGAATCCGACTCATTGGGACAACGCAGTTTTGACTGAGATGGCGCGTAGAAGTGGAGAAAGACCTCAGCCTGTAACCTGGTCTTCGAATCCGACCCATTGGGACAACGCAGCAGAGGATGGCTTTGGCTGAGATGGCGCACACAAGTGGAGAAAGACCTCAACTAGCTTGAAGTGAGCAACTGGACACAGCTGCCAAGACCCCTCTCCAACGCGATCTATCTCAAATTAAAAGACCAGAAATTGAACCTTATTGCACCATTGGCAGCTCAGACAATCACTGCCACTCTGGGATAAGCAGGAAAAAGTTACTGTAACCTGGTCTTCGAATCCGACCCATTGGGACAACGCAGCAGAGGATGGCTTTGGCTGAGATGGCGCACACAAGTGGAGAAAGACCTCAAGCAGCTTGAAGTGCGGAACTGGAGGTAGCTGACGAGAGATCATACTTGCTGGAGGGAAATATTGGTTGAGGCTTAGCTTCGCCCCGGACTGCGGAGATTATCGGGCAAGAAATGCAAATTGGTGGTGGCTTAAGTTTAACCCGGAAGAAAGGGCCACATCGCAAGAGGTTTCCAAGGTTTCCATGCACTGACATTTGTTTGATGAAGGTCCCGACATATACTCTCTACATCTGCTCGCCTTTGGTAGCTTTCATAATCGGGAAACAAACCTTTGTAGAATTCTTCTAAATAGACTCAATTGATATTAGGACATCACCCAAGTGGTCGTCGATCTTACAGGGACTGGTAATAGAACTTACGAATGAACATCAGCTCTGTAGTCACACAAAGGAAACCACTAGTGGACCACTCGGGTTTGAAATTCGGTTGCTTCGTTTTCGTCAAAATCAAGTAGCAGAAGCTGACTGTGAACATCGGCCGTTGCTCCATCAGATTTGGCCATTGACGCCATAAATCTCAAGAAGTCGCTCAGGCATGGACAGCAGAAACGTAATCAGTCACAGATCTGCACAACTGCTTGCTTACCAATGAATGGTCGAAAATCTTGACATTAGCGGGCTGCCAAAAGAATTTAGGGAGATCTCGCAGTGGGACCGTCGCCAGGCAAGAATCCCCGCTTATGCGGAAGTATAGGATACTAACCCAAGCCCGCAAAGGACTCGCGTTAGGATTTGAGATTGGCGTGAAGAAAAATTTGTAAAAGAAAATAAAGAATAGAACCGCCAGTTCCAAGTATGCATTGACAGTCTCCAAATCGTTGACAGCAGTTATAGGAAGTCATATTTAAGATGGTACCCACAAGAAGCAAAAAAATTCGCTCTGAGAAATATTCCGCGAAAGATGGGGGCTTTGTTAACCTCGCTGAACAGTTCACTCTTCTTCCTGCTTAATCGATTTTGTTCGAAATTGATGCTGTCCGAGGAGTCATCGAAGAACTTGAATAGTTTTCGGTGGAGTAGGCGGTCGCCGTGGCGTAGTGCAACGCTCACATGCCGAAGGGTCTAGGTTCGATTCCCAGCTCAACACCAATTTTTCGAATTTTTTCCCGGTACCACCTATTTTGAGCTGCTGACAGCCCTCAAAGGGTAATAACTGTCTAAGAAAGGTTCTCAAATTTCGCCGTTCGGAGTCGGCAAAAAACTGTCGGTCCCTTCTACCTCTGAGAGAACTATAGCGCGAGTCGTTGATGAGCAATCTAGGCCCTGGTCCCCCTTTGGACTGTAGCGCCAACAATTATTAGGTGGCGGTTTTCTCAATAAGGCACCACAGCTTTGGGATGACTTGGTTAAGGAGATTTATTCAACATTCGGGCCATTCTGTGACTTATTTCTGGTAAGTCAAAATTTTCAACAATCCCTTTAGCCCGCGCCAATTATAAAAAAAGAAACTTTAAGCGTCGAAAAATATCCTTTTTTTTCCACTATACGTGAGTCTACTTTATAAAGAAAACTCGACTTTATTCCAAAGCTAGTCCAAATTCACACAAACGACGTGAAAGAGGTGCCTTTCTGCCTTGTGATGTGTGCTACCATTCACTCGATACATCCCAATGGACAAGTGCCATGTATGTCATCCGCCACTGTCTAGAAAGCGCACAGGGAGAGAGAGGGGACACGACGCCCCTTAATGAGATCCATCCCAAATTAAAAGACCAGCAAATTGACTTTATTATGGGGCACTGCACCGTTGGCAGCTTGTTCAAAATTTCGTCACACCGAAAGCGGCCTTGCGTGTATTGTCAGCAAACTGCATGAAATCAACATTCATCTGTGAAATTGTTTCATTTTTCACGCTCCAATAAGCGACTCGGAGTTTGCCAACAACCACGTTCTCTGCGACGAACACCGTCACACGGCCAAGGTCAAACAACTAAACACTCCCTCACCGAATCCTATAACTTCTGGCGTCGAATTCCTGCTCCTTTTGCATGAAATCAGTAAAACATGCCGCAGAGCACAATTTCCGTTGCCAAATAAATTTCAAAAACTCCCCTCCAACCAAATTAAATTCCAAGAATCCAGTCTTTCAAATTAAACATGACTCGTCTTAACTCAATAGATCACGACCTCGTACACAAATTTTCCAATTTTCCACTGCAGCTGACATCTTCCCAGCGGGCAGCAGCATCCAACAAGTTGGCTCCTCAATCGAATCCCGCAACGAGTCGGCCACCAGCCCCGCAGCCATTTCTTTCCCCCCAACCCTCTGTGACTCTGAAAACAAATTGTCGAATAGATAAGAATACAAATTGTTTTCGCCTCTCGTCGCAGATAAACGCGTAGGCGATGAACTGTTGCGAGGAGTTGTGGGCGCGGGGCCGTTTAGGTAATGGGCGCTCCATGAATCACGGAATTCTGTTCAAGGTCATTAGGTTTGGCGTGCTTTTGGGCCTGTTGGGGATGGCCTGCGGGGTGGCAGGAAGTTCGTGTGAACTCTCCACTCCTGATGATTAATTTTTGAATGTTGACGATATCTCTTGGGAGCTTCCTGTCAACAGGCGGACGCGCAGTAGTGCAAACCAGCAACGCCAGGCCGCCCGCTACCATCCGAACTCAATTAAGATTGAATTGAATAATAATGCAAATCCCATTGTAATTACCTAACAATGACCCTCTCCGCGCAATCTGCGGCATCACTTCCTCCCGCATCGCTGGAAACCATCGTCGCCACCACAGCGACCACTAGGCCGCAAGGCCGCAAGCGCATTCGGCGCATCATTGAAATGCACTTCGTACGAAGCCCAGTGGTGGCTGCTTTTGTGACTCTAATTTCAATTGAATTCGCGGGAGGGAGAGATGCCTTCTGAGTGCGTCATCCGCACCGAACATCGACGGAATTCTAAACACCGTCCGCCGTGTCTGGTGTCGGCAAGCACCACTCGCTCCCATGTGCACATCCGCTTCTAGGCAAAGATTCAGGTTTGAGTATCGCCGCCGTTGCCGCCACCAGCGAAGAGCGTTTAATTAATAATTCAATCTGAAAGCGATTGTCAAGATTTTCCCAGAAGCCCCCTTCTACCCCCGCGAGATGCAATCACAAACCATCGGCATTAGCATAATGCAAAACTCAGTCTTCTCGGAAAGGTACTCGCCACTCGGAGCGGTCGCGATATCACTTCAAATTACCGCTGTAAGAGGCGTTATTAAGTTTGAAAGGCGATTAGCGTCAAGCCAGGCATCTCGGCCTGACCTAGTCGCGGAGGATGCACGCCAAAGGTTTCGCGGCACACGCACCCTACCAACCGACAGGGTGGTCAAAGTGTGCGTGGAAACAGTCCGCAGTGACACTTGAGTGACAAGTTGTTTGTGTCTTCGATAAGCGCCGATGCCTTGCAGGGTGGGAGGGGGTATCGAGGTGAGATCGGTAAGATACGCGGTCGATCATCGATCATGACGGGGGGAGATTGAGATGCGGTTTAATTGCCGCAAGGTTAAGGTGAACTGTGTGCGTCACCGCGCGCGGCTGGACCTGTTTTGCGAATCAGTCTGTGCGGATTAATTCATAGAAGTGATCTGTTTCTTGATCAGAAGCGCGATGGCTGCGCAGAAAGCCATGAGTCTGTGGCGTGTACTCTGTTCGGAACGTCATTGGCGTGGTGACTAAGAATGTTTGCGAGGGAACTTGTTCTGACCGTGAGATTTTGTCAGACGTCATGAAGTTTTCAAAAGAAGCGGTTTAAATTTGTTAGCTTCGCAGTTTGGGATTAGGCCCCTAGTGCGTCAGTTTTGTTGTTTGTCAATAGGCGGTATTAGCGTGAAATGGTAACCACGCAAAATCTGTTGAGATTTGTAAACAGGACGTCTTTGTTCTTTTTTTTTAATATTTAGTGACAAACATAGGTTGCGGTTTTTAACCAACTTTTGGTGTGATAAACGTTTTCCGACATTCAAAAATTTTGACACTTAAGTTAAAAGCCCGAGTGGTGAATTAGAACTTGAAATAGAGATTGAGGAAGCCCGACTTTCTGATAGTTCTTTTCAAAGGCTGACAGATTTTATGAACCTGTACAGCAGTTGTTTTTTAAAAAAAAGAAGAAATTGAAACAAAATTTAATGACTTAGGAGAAGTTTAAATTTACGTTTTCGATTGGAAAACGCGTTTCGCAGTTCTAATTTTGACACTTGTTCAGTTCATTCACCATTTGAATTCAAAAGAATAGCAGACGAATAAAAGGAGTCACGTTAGGCCTGGCAACTTCCCAGTTCAAAATGCTGTAGGATGGAGCGCAAAATCAGAATTTTCCAAGTTCAATAAGCTCGAACTTAAGCTGCTTCAAAGTTTTTTTAATATTGGGGGAAGCTTCTCAAGATATTGGGTATTATTGAAATTTAGAATATTTCTGAACGGTATCAATTCTGACTGCTTGTCAGCATTCGATTTTAACAAAGAAAATGATAATTTAGCATGAAAAATATTGAAATATGTTTCTTAGATTCCTGAGTTTTTTTAACACGTTGAGGACGGCGCAGTTTTTTCGTATTTAGCATCATGTGGCGGCAGAAAAAAACAAACGTTGCTTTATCTAACGGCGCCTTGTACAAATACATTTTAAAATTTATCGAAAAATGCACACAAAAATATCGTACTGCTTCTATTGTACCGTTATTTCTTTTCACACGCCGCCAGATAAAATATTCATGTGTGAGTCAACGGCGGTACACACCGTCCTCACCGTGTTAAACAATCAACATAAAGGTGAAGTGAGGTGAAGTAAAAGATGAATTTCTGAACGAATTTCTGAACAAATTTCTAAATAAATTTCTGAACAAATTTTTGAATAAATTTCAAAAAAAAATTCTGAACACATTTTTGAACAAATTTCTAAATAAATTTCAGAACGAATTTCTAAACAAATTTCTGAATAAATTTCTCAATAAGTTTCTGAACAAATTTCTGAACAAATTTCTAAACAAATTTCTGAACAAATTTTTAAACAAATTTCTGAACAAATTTCTGAACAAATTTCTGAACAAATTTCTAAATAAATATCAGAACGAATTTCTGGCCAACTTTCTGAACGAATCTCTGACCAAATTTCTGAAAAAAATTCTTTATAGATTTCTGAACACATCTCTGAATAAATTTTTAAATAATGTTCTGAACAAATTTCTCAACAAATTTCTGGACAAATTTCCCAACAAATTCATGAATAAATTTCTGAACAAATTTCTGAATAAATTTTTAAACAAATTTCTAAACAAATTTCTGAACGAATTTCTGAACGAATTTCTGAACAAATTTTTGGACAAAATTCTGAATAGATTTCTGAACACATTTCTGAATAAATTTTTGAATAAATTTCTGAACAAATTTCTGGATAGATTTCTAAATATATTTCAGAACGAATTTTTGGACAACTTTCTGGACAACTTTCTGAACGAATTTCTGAACAAATTTCTCAAAAAAATTCTGAATAAATTTCTGAACAAATTTCTGAACGAATTTCTGAACAAATTTCTGAACAAATTTCTGAACAAATTTCTGAACAGATTTCTGGCTTAAGTTCGTTTAAGAGTATTACTCTGCAGCTGTCGCTGCACTGTTGTGATTTTGGTTGAAGCATAATTCTGCTGTAGACTTAGTAGAATTTCGTAAAGCTGTATTTTGAATGTAGGCCTTTTTGGTTTCTGCTTTTTTTGCGTTTTTTGACATTTTCGGAGTGTCCGTCGCAAGTTTTTGGGCTTATAAAGCACAACTTTTTCAACTCTCTTCTGAAAAATTGTTTTGAGTATTTTTTTTTTAAAAAACAGTTTGCTTCAATCTATAGTATAACAGTAAGTCCAGAAAGTAAGCAAATTTTTAAAAATTATTTAATGTTTCCAAATCTGTTGCCGTTTAAAATATTTCTTTTTAATACGGGGGCGAGAATCCTTTCGTTTTCAAAAGATGGCGCCATCTGGACGTAGTGGCTGATCTTGGAAACGATTATCCACTTCATTGGAATGCTGTGACATTTATCACATTGATTGTGTGCCTCAGCGTCTATTTCAAACAACAAAATTGTTTTTGGCCTCTTCGAAAATGTGCGCATTTGTTCAAAATAAAGAGAATTTGTGGGAAGTTTTGCTTTCCGTCTTTAATTGGAATTCATTCATTCATACAAGGAAATCATTCATTCAGCTAAAGCCCAATGCATGAATGCAGAAGTTTATGGTAAATCTGTTCCGACTGACAAATCTTAAGCGTTGTGGATTCGAAGCTTCGGAAATGATGAGGTTAGTGTCGAAGACAAATAGCGTCTTGACCAGCCCAAAAAATGTGAAGACTGCGAATTGGATGCTTGACTGAATCAAGATCAATGCCAAACGCAGAATCATTGAAATTGACTCAGCGTTCAATTTCCATTTCCTTACAAATATTTGAATTTTTCAAAAGCAAAGAAATAGCTTGTCAAGCGAGTTCGAGAGATGTCGAAAGGTTGATAGGAACTGTTTTTTGAATAAACATCGAAGGAGGTGATTTTTGCACCGGATTGTGACTGGAGGTAAACAGTGAATTTACTTCGATAACCCCAATAAGAAAAAGTTATTTGCAAAGCTCGATGAACCCGTTCTATTATCGTCTGCATCGACGCCAAAGAAAAGCATAAAAGGTCATACTCTGCACATAATGGTGGGATTAGACGGGTGTGGTGTGCTATGAGCTACTTATTCCTGACGAAACTATTGATGGAGAATGTTATCGAGTACAAATAATGCGTTTTTTTCGGTGCACATCATGAAAAACGTTCAGAAACGAAGAAAAATTGATTTAACAACATGATAATGCTCGGAGCTATGTAGTCGAAGAGTACTTGGAAACACTGGATTTGGAGGTCTTACCCACCACCCACCATGTTATCCAGAGATTTCTCTTCCTATTTTTGGCTTTCTTTCGATGGATGTAAAGCCATCACCGGTGTTACCGGTTCGGGTCTTTTGTATTAATGGAAGAATGACTCATTGATTGCATTGATGCCATAGAGAACTCATTTTAAGATTTAACTGCCGTGGCTTAGTGAGTAGAATGCGACGCTAACACGTCTGTTCCATTCCCAGCATCATCTCTTTGGAGCTGCTGACAACACTCAAAGAGTAATAACTGTCTAAGAAATCTTCTTAAACTTCGTGTTTGAAGTCGGCAAAAAACTGTAGGTCCATTCTACTCGCAAGAGAACAATAGCGCGCACACCATGAGTAGCTAGGCCATGGTCCCTTCGTAGACTGTCGCGGCATAATAATAATAATGATTGTTGGCGCTACAGTCCAAAGGTTGAGCAGGGCCTAGCTTGCTCATCAACTGCTCGTGTTGTGCGCGTTATTATTCTCTCAAGAGTAGCAGGGACCTACAGTTTTTTGCCGACTCTGAACGGCGAAATTTGAGAAGCTTTCTTAGACAGTGATTACTCTTTGAGTGTTGTCAGCAGCTCGAAAGAGGTGGTGCCGTGGAAGATCCGAAAAATTGGAGTTGAGCTGGGAATCGAACCTACACCCTTCGGCATGTGAGCGTCGCACTTTACCCACTACGCCACGGCGGCCACGACTGTCGCGGCATATAATTATTATAATTCGAAAATTAACAAAAGGATGACGAATGAAGACGCTTTCGAGGGACAATACATTGAGTGATCTACGAATTTTCAGTAAAAATATGCTTCCACTCAAAAAAATTTGACTTTCAATATATATTCTTTTATAATACACTTTTGGCCTAAATCTGTTAAACTTTTTGGTACAGTGGTGGTTATTTGTTCTCTCACTGTAATTGTTCAGCAGCATATCAATTTTGCCTACACATCTGACTATAGCCCAAATTTCTTTCCATACTTATGGTAGTGCTGCTGAAATTGCGTAGTACAAATGTCGGCCTAAATTTAGGCAAACCCTAAAAACAACAAAAACATGAGGTTAAACTAAAATTTGTCTACTTTTATTATAAAGTTTAGTTTGATGAACGGCTTTTTACTGTTGTGTTGCGTTTAATTTTCTGTTCTGAATCCTACCTTGTTCCTGATTTTGAACATTTTGGACCCCCAGTTACGAATAAGTTCTGACTTGTCCACTTATCGCATATAATTATAAATATTTCCTTCATTCTTGCGGCATCTTGAAGAGAATTCATTTGGAAAACTCATGTTCTTCTACCACAAATTCTGATTAGATGTCAAACTTTCTTCAAAATTTGATCAGACCGATTAAAACAGTAAGAGTCATACTCTCCAACACTTGATCGGGTCCCAGAATTCTGACGCAACACAAGACGTTGCTTTTTTGATACCACGTCTGAATAGAGATTTAATTGACCTGAATTGTGCCCGTTTCGCTTTATCTCTAATCACCCCCAATCTGAAGTCCTATCACTAAGTCTCTACTGAGATCTGGAGAGTTTGCAGCAAAGACTCGCGTGCTTGAATAGTTTTAGATCTCCATCTCTGCAACTCTGCGGTCACACTCCGTTAACTCCGCACGTAGCCAACCCACATCAACGTCTTCTGGACATGTCTCAGCAGCCGACTTGCGCAACCGATTACCAACTTCGTTCCCTATACCGATGCGACGACGTAATAAAATCGAACCGAAAAAGCGACAATTTTCACCTCACGTCTTCGCAATGTGCTTCCGATTTCGAATTCTCGTTGTCGTTATCAATTTGCACCTGTGCTATCGACAGACACACAGCCACACACGCACCACCGTCTGTCCGAAATGCAAATCCGCCCAACTCGAAATTAGGTCATCGCTTGTAAGCGGCGGCAGCGGACTCTCAGAGGTCTTACAAAGGTCGAAGCGGCCTCCGCAGTTGCCAGTCAAGTGAAAAGTTTACCGATTTCCACTGATTTCCCGAAAAAATGAGACAAATCACCGCCGCACACACGCGCTGGCCGCAGATAGAGGCGGCGGTCAGCGCAACACTTGATACCGTCGTGGCGCTTGACAGACGCTCGACATGGACAGTGACGATGGTGCAGCGGGGGCGGTGGGGGCGGTTTCATTTGTTTGACATTTGTTAGCGGCGGCGCTCCAAGCCGCGAGTGGTTAGCATTTTTATGCATGACAGACCGCCATTGATTGCAGATACTTTGAACTATGTGCGAAGCCTTTCATGCATGACTGCGATTATCTTCGGCAGATATTGGGCAGTTTGTGTGACGGAGGAGAACTCTGGTCTCCTTTTGACCGCAGAATGCCACCTGAGGGAGGCCTTGTCCGTGCTTGACAAACATCGAGGCACTAACCAAACTCTAATTCAGCTCATGGCCAGGTTTAGTTCAACAACATTGACGCGTCGATAGCGTTGGTCGTGATTTTGTTTTTTTTTTCCATTGGTTGGGGTATGTGTGCTTTTTTTGGGTAGCCCGACCTTCGTAATGTGATGTGAATTGATTTTGTAAAATAAGGAGAGCACGTGCAGAGGGAAACAAGCAAGAAGAGCCAAGCGCGGTGCGTTATGAATAAGACAAACAGTCGCGAGCGCTGTGGCCTTCGGATGGAGTACTCAAGCAGGGCTGATGGTTGGGTGAATGAGAAGTGGGCGGAAAGGGGGAGGAGGAACCGACAGCTGACAAGGGCAGTAGTAAATTTTTGTTTTCGACATTTAATCGAATTTTTATGTGGCATTAAATCTACAATATGTGCAGACAGTCTAAATTTGTTCGCAAAATTTTCCGCACGAGTATATGGTGCACAAAGGGCTGAATAAATGTTTGGGGCCATTTGCAATGATACAATTGGCTGATGTGAATTTTTTTTAGAAATAGGTTAGAGAAATATGTTTATCTGACTGAAAATCATGAATGAGAAACTTTGACCTTAAAATCACATAGCATCTAACCAAAACTGTTTTCGTCAACTTCATTGTAGTAAAATTTCTTTCACCTCAAGCAAACAAATACAGATCTGATTAGAGTATGATATAGAAAAAACATAGAAAAAACATAGAACATAGTGTATTGGGTGTTATCACAGGAATGTGGAACTCTAATGATTAATCGAGTTACCATAATACACATATATTACTTGAAGTGAATTTTAGTTAAAATGGAAAAACATAGAATGTGTCTAAAATCTGCCCCACAACATCTTCCTTTACTTTTCTTATTGGTTGAAGTATAGGAAATCCTTTTTAATCCTTTTTCAGCAAACTAAGTGTCCGATATCGCCACAATCATAAATAAACAACATAGAATTTAATCAAATTTAATTAAAGTCCGAAGAAGGACAGACTTTTGACTTTAACTTGATGTCTTCGACTTCCCTTTTAATTTTACTACTCACAAGATCAGATTGCGCACTAAATTAAATATTAAAAAATATTAAATCATCGCACTAACACACGTCAATGAGCTACTTCTCACAACAAAGATACTTACTGTGGGAAAATGGAAGTTTGAGTCTGAAAAATGTTTGGTCAAAGATAAATTTTGAGTGTGTACCACAGAACTTTCCGTTGTTGGAAGGTGGTACGAGTGGCACGAAAGACCCTATAAGTGAACAAAAATTTGCATCTTTCACCATATCTGCGTCTCTTATCCTTGAAGGTCTCTCGCCTGTTCACAGCCCACTCTTTGTTCAAAACAGAAACCTGCCCTTGGATGATTCAAAACCTTTCCGCTTCACGTCTCAGTCCCAACGGGTATCCCACAGGGACACTCAATAAAAACCCACTCAATCCCTGTCAAGCACTGCAACAAGTGTTTCGAGAGCAGCGTAAAAAACTAGTTCAAACTACCTCATCCGTCATGACGCAATCGCTTCGCGGTCCGCGCTAGCTCTAGCAGCGTGCGCCTTCTGCCAATCTCAATGAGCAACCACTAAAAAACAAAATAAACCGCCACTAACCGAAAAGAAAGACGATCAGCAAAACCACCTCCCAACGACTCAAGTGCATGTAATTTGTTCAGCTGTCACACGGCGCAGCCAGCGGCGAGAAACGTTGAAAAGGAGAAAAAACCGCGACTCGCTTGGGAAAAATGTGCTAAAAAGATCCGCTTATCTGTGTTTATCTGCCAGATACACATTACAGCCGACGGACACCACCAAGCCATCAATACCGCCGCACTGCGGCTGCCACCACCGACACGACATCTCGTCGTTGTCGTCGTCGACGTCGAAGTATAATTGCTTCCATCGGCTGTGACCATGAAAACCACCGACCAACCGACCGACAGAGCCGAACATTACATAACCCAAGAGCACACCAGCGACAAGCTGCCCGGCGAGCGAGATGAGATAAAAAATCGAAAAAAGCCGAGAAAATCGAATAAAAGCACAAAATACATGGAGAGCAGCACACACGCGAACGAGTGGGGATGCCGCGGAGCAGCAGCAACATCATCGGGCGCACTTGGAGCACTTTACGAAACTAGTCCAATTCAGTGCAGCGTCATCGCCGCAGATCGCATCGCGTCTTCACGCTAATTGCGCATCGGCAGGTGGAGCGCAGTGTGCACAGGCATGGAATGACAAGATGCCCCCCCCACGGGTCTTGGGCGGATTGAGTAAATGGCTTCTGGCCATAAATCGACTCAGAGTCCGGCTCGATTTTGGGCAAAACGACCAAATATGGGCGGAAACTGCGCTGCGCGGTCAACAGATGGTGGCCGCGAACCTTGAGGCGGTTTGATGTGGCTGTCAAAGGTCGCCTCGAATGCGAGAGTTTGACGAAGATTGACAACCGGCCGACGACTCGGCAATGACTCTCTTTCGCTAGCTGGACGCTGGAGATGAATTTGAATTCCATTTTGGATATCGCCCGAACGAATGAGTCAGCCTTGAAACGATTCGCGGCAAGATTCTCGAAAAAAGCTCACACAGGAAATCGCCGATGAGTCAGTCAGCACTGCAGAGTGCTGGGAATAGTTGCAATGAATTCAGCTGCAGTGGTGTTAATGAATATTACCGAGTGGTACAGGGTTGTTTATTTTGCACTTGGTGGTGGTGGGTTGGCGCAAAATACTTCGCCATAGGGCTGTATCATCTGAACTGATCAATGAATGCAGATTGATCTCTGATCATGAAAATATAGAATGTGAAGCAAATGTGAACATATTTCGTCGCGAAGGGAATTTGTTTACTGGTTTGCGAGTGCCTCAAAGAGGGGTTTTACGATTTCAAACATAGTTTTATTTTTTGTTAGGCAAAAATATTTTGTATTTGAAAACAAACGTAGAATGGATGAAGGAAAAGAAGAGTTTCAATGATTTCCTGATTTGATATTGAGTTATGAATTTTTATAGTGCAATTAACAACTAACAATTAAATTTTATAGTGGCAGAAACACGTGGTGCGACTTTTTTCAACGTAAGTTTATTTTGGTTTTGAGAAAACATAGAATTAATTTTTAATTAAGTTTTTGTTAACCTCAAAGAGTGAATTTATAATGTTTTAAGGTTATTTGAAATTGTGGCATGACTCCAGTAAGTGATGGAAACAAAACGTAGAATAGATAAATAACATTGCAACAGCCTTTATTTTAATTTGCTCTGGATTATATATCAGGCCATCTCATACAATGACTCGGTCAGGAGATGGGAATAGATTGACAATGATCTCTTATCCAGCATCATTGTAAAACCTGCCCGTCAAAGAATTCGTTAAAAACATAGAATTTTCTATAAACTTTTACAAAGAAAAAAATACAATGGTTCAACTTAATTGCGTGAGAAATGAAAAGCCTAACATGCAATCGGGAAATCAAAATAAAGTCTGACGTGCCTACAATGAACGCGAAACAACATAGAAATGCAAATCATCTTCGACCATTAAAGGAGAAAGAATGTTCAGTCTATGGCTGAGTGCTTTAAAGAATAAACACATGATATACAGTACGCATATATGATTTCTGCCTAATTTTGTATGTTGACAAAAACATAGAAAGTTTCCAAAACATACTTCTTAAGAAAAAAAGAAATTCTTTATTCACTGCCTGAGCAATAGAAGTATTTTCAAAATACCAGATAACCAATTACGTGTTCAACAGAACTATGGTGAATACAAAAGCACATAGAATTGAATGGTATGAGACGAAGACGAAGTTTTTAAGAGCTCATTTACTGGTCATTCAAAAAGTAGCCAGATAGGAATCAAGGAAGGATAGA
Source organism: Eristalinus aeneus (assembly GCA_955652365.1). Classification (NCBI taxonomy): domain Eukaryota; kingdom Metazoa; phylum Arthropoda; class Insecta; order Diptera; family Syrphidae; genus Eristalinus; species Eristalinus aeneus. Next base: position 19,753,007 of record OY019131.1, read on the forward strand.
AAGGACCCTGTTCTCCAGAAGGCAAATTTCCATCAATCTTCTCGTTTTCTTCAAAGCCCTACCAAAGCAAAACAATTCGTAACAAATGCCACCAATAATAGATGACTCAACAAAACTAGCTCACAATGATTGAAATCGGGGCTACTCACCCGGTCTCGCCACCCCACCCGCAGTCTCTGTTTCGTTCATAATTTCATTCATAAATAATAGACTACCGGGCTCATCTCTTCTTTCTGCCATTGGGATACATTTTTCGAAGATCTCCCCCGCCGTCCCACCAGACAACAAGGAAGGCAGCACACACCACCGACCCGTATATCTTCTTCGCATCTCTTGACTTTAATGAATACGTACAGCATAATCAGCCATGTATCCGAGCGAGTGTGGAGGACAACCACTCCATCTCATTCAAGGCGATGCCGGAGAGATACAAAAAAAAACTCCGACTAGAACCGAATTGTATATTTCTGCGCTTGGCGCACTGTGATTTTGTGTGTGCGTAGCTTGTTTGTTCCTCTCGTCAATGTGTTATTGTAATTTTCTCAAATTGTATACAATTAGTGTTCGTATCGCGCTGACTGTTGATTTTTCCTTGCAACCCACTAAGGAGAGAGAGGGAGACACGAGAGTTAACAATCTGACATTGAACAGTGCCGTGGAAAAGCGTAATTACCTCTTCGCACACTCGCCGAATACAAATCGTTGCGATTTTACATGTGTCCTCCATTCGCGCACCACCCCCACCCACCCCCCTGTTGACGCTTTCAGTTTGGAATTACATCAACTGGCCGATCACACAGGCAAAAACAAAAAACGTCGTCAGAAAGCTCAGCACCACCACAGCGACTGTAATCGCCATCATCGACGTCGTCGGTGTATTCGCGGCGGATGGTAGATGGAAAAATTAAATGCTTCCATCACGCGATCGAATTTGAACTTGAAACTGCAAACAAAACGACAAAAACGTCAACGCCGACACGATCGCCGAGGCAAAGAAGAAAACCCAACGCCACGGATAGATGGCGGTTATATAAGAGTCTAGATACTCTTGTGCCACCGCCACCCCCAATGCCGCGCCTCGCCGCGCACTTGTGCAGCCAGTAGATCAGTAGAGCGAAATGATCGGCGACGATCGAAGAGTGGATGAGGGGACAGAGTTAGCGCGTGCAACTAACTATAGACTGCCGCATGGCACGCACGTCACATGCAAATGATGTGTGGTGGCACTGACAGTGGGCCAGAGCATGCAACCACCACCACTGCGCTGCAACCGCAACCACAGTCCGAACAGGTGGAAGAACGGAGGCAAGGGGTACAAAGTTGACTTCACTGGTGGTTTCTGGTATTACACACACGTAACCGACACGACAGCCATCATCGCTGGGGCATGCATGTCATGCAATCCGCACAGCCGCACACAGCGGCGCAGCAGCACGGCTCAGTATGCCAATTAGCCGCGACTCGAGTCGAAAATCGACAGAAGACCTTGATAAAGAAAATTTCATGGCGATCGTGGTTGTGATTCATTGTTATTGCCGCTGTGCCGCGATTGCGTCTAGGCGTCCCCTGACCGTGCCTAGTTACCGGCGACGGCGACGGCGCCTGAAAATTGTTTGCCAGGGCGAAACATTGGTCTCGTCTTGTACGGCATACGTATCGAATTTCCAATTGTTCGCGGCACATGAGTAACGCCTCAGACTCATCGCTGGCTGTGGTCACCCCGCCATCTCGTCATCGCCGTCGGTTGGGGTTAAATATTGTCTTCTGTCAATTCGGCACAAAATATTTGCGATAATCGTCAATCGCGGCGAGATGTTATCGGAACCATCAATTATCGGCGCTGACAGCCGCTGGCATGCATGTAATTAATTACCGACGAAGTGGGTAAGACAAACGGCAAACAGCCGATTGGCATGGGGTGCCACGGGGTTGCCGTTTGGGTCCTGTTCGTTTCGTTTTCGCCGTTTTTTCCCCAATTTGAGGTTGCTTTGAGGAGTTTTTTTTTTTGTTGCAGAGGGATGAGTGATGAATATTTAATGTCGAGATTGGATGAATTTTGATTGGAATACGTGTAGATGCAAGCCGCAGATATAAATGGCTCGTGTGAGGAATTTGCATAAAGCTGATTGGTAATGTCATGATATTTTCGATTATTGACGTCAAGGTCCTTTGTGAAGATGTCGGTTGGGTACCCTGCCCGACGAGGGATGCCGCTTTGATCGACAGCGTGATGCGAGTTATGATTGGCAAGTATGTGTCTTCGTCAGGGGGTATGGGGAAGATGACGTAGTCGTGAGGGCAAGGATCGCTGTTACTCTGAGTTCATGGATCAGAACACAATGTTTCAGTGAAATGAAGCGAAATGCAGGTTAGGACGTGACTTTTGTTGAGTGTGGGTGTTTTCGTTGCAAGGTTTTTCTAGAATTTAGGAAAGAAAACAAAAACATAGATAACATAGAAAAAATTAGAAACTTCGCTGCAAATGGCTTTGTTGAGTGTCTTCTGATTTGCTGAATCAATGCGTTTAGGGAGCTTTCGTTATTTTCTCTTTAAAGTGGTTTAAACTATTCGTCGTGAGGGTAAGAATCGCTGTCACTCTGAGTTCATGGATAAGCACACAATGCAACAGTGAAATGAAACGAAATGCAGGTTACGATGTGACTTTTGTTGAGTATGTGTGTTTTCGTTGCGAGGTTTTGTTAGAATTAGGAAGAAATAAAAACATAGAAAACATAGAAAAAATTAGAAACTTCACTGTAAATAGCTTTTTTTGGTGTCTTTTGATTGGCTGAATCAATTCTTTTGGAGAGCTTTCGAAGCTTTGCTTCTAAAGTGTTTCGAACTATTTTAATAAACAAAATAAAACGTTGAATCAATCTGGAAGGGAGGCTTACTCCATTTTCTCACGAATTCCATCGTCAATTTAATTTGTAACTGGTTTCTTGTCTTGGCAGGGGGTACATTTTTGCTGAGACCCTGAAGCGCTACTAGTCCCTACTAAGAATGGTGAAACTATAACGAATGTGTGCTGAGGCATCACCACTCTTTGCTTATTTTAGTGTTCATGGTCCCTACTAAGCATGGTGAAACTACAAAGGATTCAAAAGAATTCATCGACGACCAAGTCAAAACAAGTACCGTCTTCCATGAGTTAGTTCGGAGAATGCGATGGGCCAATTTGAATCAAAATTAAATACTAGCAAGTAGTCGGTAGGAAACTCATGAAAAAAAACGAGGCTAACTGGCCCGAGATTGTGGGAATCATGAGCATATCTTTCCAGAAAACCAATTGTTTCTGCAATTATTGAGAGGGTCATTGAGACCGATCAGAGTTCAGCTAAGTCTGAAATTCACTTCAGTTGAAAGTCTTATAAAAGTTTAGTTCACATTGACATCCCTATGTCTGTCACAGCGCATTCTTATCACAACTGCTCACATCAAACAAGTTTGTCAAGCTTGTCCTCAGCACAAATCTTCATAATTTCTTGACACTGTGATTCTCCATCTAATTCACGACTCCACTTAATTTACAGACATTTGTGGACTCAGAGCTAAATGCGCCTGTAAGGGCTTCCGACGCAAACTCAACTTTTTGATCCAGCCTCGCCACCTAACTGTCGCTTCAGCACAATTCAAATCAATACAGTCAACATTAAGCATCTCAAGGCCTCTCGCACTTGTTTGTTTCCACAAAAGCGTCAACTGCGACATCGCGTTGTACACACTGCGATGAAACTCCCTCTCCATCCCGACCGATGGGAGATTATCTGAAAGTCATTATGTGAATTGCTGTAATCGCCCGTAATCAGAGTTCTCAGTGTCAACTATTGACAACAGGGGCATGTAAGTGGAAAACTAAACATAGAATGCGTGCAATGATGGTTCGCTCGCTCTGAGGGAACGGGATGAAGTGTTGCGATGTCGAAAAACAAAAATGCGGATGCATTAGGTAGAATTGGCGCAATTCGCTTGCAGTAAACAGATAACGATACGGATTCAGAGGAATTGATGCGGAGTAGAGGGCGCCACATGGCCAGAGATTTATTGGACAGGCGAGTTAGACGAGTGAATGTTACTCTCGCAGATGAAGGTAGTAAAGCAATTTAATCTACGACGCTGTTTTGCCTCCAAGAATGCGTCTCATTTGTCGCTCCAGAGTCTTGTTGGGGAGAGAATATCCTCCTTCATCAGCAGTTGAATGACGAAATTAAGGCAAACGTTTCGGTGATGCATTACTTATGTCTGACATCAGGAAGGGGGTTGTTTACAATCCCCGTCTCATGATAGTCCTCTAATAGAAACAAACAACTCTCTACACTCCAAATACGTTCCTCAAAGCAGCGTGACCATATTGCAGACCGAGAAAAGTTATCAGAAACAGAAGCGGAAAAGGTTGTCAAGCAAACATCCCATAACAGCCAGTCACTTGATCTGATCTCACCCGCAAACGGCAGACAATCATATCGTCTTACCTCAAACTGGGTCGATTTCTTACTCATTCCCCGGCCCAGCAGCTCCCGACTCTCTGTATATCGCTACAGATTCACCTAACGACGCACTCACCGGAGATGGAACACTTGGAATTTCCAAATGTCACGTGTTTCGTTCATCTGTCGCACCCATCCAGCACACAATAGCGCAGCACCAGCACTAATTAAGTGAGAACAAAAATTCTTAAAATATTTACCAGCAATAAATATCCACGACACGTCGTTACCGCCGTCCAACCCCGGCCATAAACCATCGCTCTGAATGCATATGTGTGTCTCGGTCGATTCTAGGAACCGTGCAGTACACTCCCCGCCTGCATGACCAGCGGCAGCCTAGGAATGATTCACATTCACTGAGCCACCGATTGTCGCTCTTGGTGTTTCCGTTCAAGTGTTTTTTTCTCCAAAACAGATTCACCTCCTAAAGTTGTCATTGGAAAAACGGGCCGTGTTTTGATGATAAGTTCACGTCGCTGCAGCCAAGACTGAGGCACATCGGTGACTGCCATTTTTCCAAGCGGCCGTCATCTGTCAACTGTCAGCCGGCCACCCCATCTGCGGGCCGTTCAATTAAAAAACAATCAAATCGACCATTTATCCGAGAAGATACATCAAATCATCGCACAAAATCTGCCCCGCCCGCCCCCGCTCCCCTGCACTGCAGCCCGAAAGGAAGCAGCGAACAAAACAAAATCGAAGAAGCAGCAGCAGCCAAGCAAAACGAGCAAACACAGCGCACAGCACAACGAGTCTACCTCCGGCCGTATGACTCTATCTGTGTATTTGTCGGTCTGTGTGTATTCTCATTTGTTATTACATTCGCTTGCATTTATTGAAACGAGTATATTTTCTTGCTTTGACCTTGAACTTGATATTAGACAGGTAAATAAGCTCGCTGCACACCACCGCCACACACAGATGCGGTGCTTGTCATGCCAGTGGGCGGGCGGTGGGGGGCACCGAACACAACCAGATGCTTTTGTATGAACACAGTGCCCCCTCGTCCAAGTGACCACCTTAATCACTCGCTGGATCCACTGATGAAAAAAGGGGCGTGGGCACTGGGCGCAGCCCGGGACGAGACAGGGACGCGGTTTCTGCTGTTTCTGCTGCTCTAGCGCTTTAGCTACGGCTGCTGCTGCTCCTCTGCTGTCATTGTTTCACTTGATAGATGCAAGCAGGTGAATAAATGATCTTCCAGTGCCGCAGAAATATGGTAATTCCCGTAAATGTATCTATGACTCGAACTTGGACTCGGACGAGCAAGGAGATTATACCTGCTGACGCTGACACTCGTGTGCAGTGCTAAATGAAGTCGAAGATATAGATTCTCACTTTGAGGTACAGACGTTTATTTTTTGCTTGCTTGCGTGGATTGTGTGTTAGTTTTGTTTTTCGCGGAGATTGGTAGCCTGGCTATTTTTCCCTGCTGCTCCTCAAGATCAAAGGTAATTTGAAAACTGAAATTTAAGAGAGACGCAGAGGGAGAGGGCGGGCGTGAAGAGGTAGAGTACAGAACTGGAAATATTTTGTCACAAAAAATGTTTCGAAATCTTTTCAGTAACCAAGAGGTACGAATGGAACAGTAGTGAACGAAAGGTTCAGAAATTGTGAAGCAGTTGGATCAGGAGCAAGAAATTAAGTTGAGTTAGAGTTTGAGGAGCAGAATGAAATCTATAGTGATTAAAAATTCGTTAACAGCGACATAGTCATAGATATCCATAGTCTCAGACGGTCAAGCAGTTAGAAGGCGCAGATAGGTCTACAGCTGGATGAGGCTCCGAACAAAACTACCTCAAACTGATTTCTGTGCCAGGACATGAAGACTTTTGTAGAAACAGATCACTCAATATGTCCCGGGACATATAGAGGGCGCCACAATCGTAGTACGATTGTTGATTTTTTTTTTAAGTGGTGCCCCCTATATGTCCTTGGACCTATTGAGTGATGTATTAACAACAAGAGTGATATTCAAACTAGGAAGGAAGCACGAATACCATTCCCTCTGTCATTCCCCATCTGTGCTTGCCGAACAGTCTCACACTTTTTCTCTTCTTAGCTTGGCGCTACAATCCGATGTCAACAACATCCTCCAACCAGGTCGATTTTTCATTCGTTGGCTCCAGTTCATTGTGGTCCTCCTCCACGTGTGTAGTCAAAAGTGGTGCTTTAATTTGAGCGTGTAGGGTGAATTTTTGCTAGAATGGAAAAGGTGGTGGAATAACATTTCAGGCCGACTTCGAAGTGTCACTTGCTAGTGAACTGAAACTTCGTTTCAATCCGATCTTATGTCATAATTGGTTGACGAGGACCTTTGACTCTTTCTCTCCCGTATTACGAAATACAGTTTTTAGGCAGACTACAGTCGATTTTCAAAGTCTATTAACGTCACAGTTTCACTTGAGCCATTATGGAAGTTTTCTTTATGGGAAGCTATCAATTCGCAACTCCGTGTTTCTGGCAACTCCGTGTTTCCTTGGCCTTTAGAAAATTTCCTTCCCCCAGAAACACGGAGTTGCAAATTGATTCCAATGGAAGACTCTTCGGAACGGAGTTGGGGTATCCATTCGCTGAACATGCCCCAGCCGTCTTAAACCCCAACAATTCGGTGCTGAAATTTTCCCCCTACTCCATCAACGGAAATAGGACCAAATAAATCTGCTCTCAACACTCAAAGACCTCTTCATTTGATTTAAATTCAATCTATGTCGTATCGCCATAGAGCAGGGAGGGGATGATCAACGCGTTGATGTTTTCAGATATGGTTATGTTGCTCAAGTACCTGATTGAGCCCAAGGCAACAGCAAACTGACAAGCGGCCCTTGATCGGCCTGACCTGAAGCCGAGGTGGAAGAAACACTTGACTTGGTGAAACTTTCTGCTGTCAATTGTGGCGTTCTGCCCGTGCGTTGCGTCGTTATGACAGAATGCACTCATTTCATCTCTCAAACTTACACCTGCAATATGGTGCTGAAAGAAACAGTTTCGAAACAGCCCAGAAAATCCATCAAAAACAGGTCCTTTATTGGCAACCAACACGATACATTGCAGGTGTATGTCACGCCTAAAAGTAAAAGGAAGTCACCAGACTCTATAGCCAAGCGCTGTCGACAGGCACAATAGCAGGGGTCTCTAGCGAAGCGCTGTAGGCAGGAGCTGTAGTTAGGCACTGTAGCCAAGCACAGTAAGCAGGCTCTGAAGGCAGGCTCTGTTGGCAGGCATTCTAGCCAGGTGCTGCAGCTAGGCACTGAAGTCAAACGCTGTAGTCAGGTGCTGTACCCAGACACTGTAGCTAGGCTCTGTACCCAGGCGCTGTAGCCAGGCGCTGTAGCCAGGCACTGTAGCCAGCCTCTGTAGCCGGGCCCTGCAGCCAGGCGCTGTAGCCCGGCACTGTAGCTAGGCGCTGTAGAAGGGCCCTGTAGCCCGGCACTGTACCCAGGCGCTGTAGCCAGGCGCTGTACCCAGGCACTGTAGCCAGACCCTGTAGCCGGGCCCTGTAGCCAGGCGGTGTAGCCAGGCGCTGTAGCCAGGCGCTGCAGCCAGGCGCTGTACCCAGGCGCTGTAGCCAGGCACTGTAGCCAGGCACTGTAGCCAGGCACTGTAGCCAGGCACTGTAGCCAGGCGCTGTAGCCAGGAGCTGTAGCCAGGAACTGTAGCCAGGCGCTGTAGCCAGGTGCTGTACCCAGGCACTGTAGCCAGGCACTGTAGCCAGGCGCTGTAGCCAGGAGCTGTAGCCAGGAGCTGTAGCCAGGCGCTGTACCCAGGCACTGTAGCCAGGCACTGTAGCCAGGCGCTGTAGCCAGGAGCTGTAGCCAGGAGCTGTAGCCAGGCTCTGTAGCCGGGCCCTGCAGCCAGGCGCTGTAGCCCGGCACTGTAGCTAGGCGCTGTAGGCAGGCTATGTAGTTAGGTGCTGAAGCCCGCTTCTGTAGCCAGGCTCTGTAGAAGTGCCCTGTAGCCAGGCACTGTAGTCAGGCGCTGTAGTCAGGCACTGTAGCCAGCCTTTGTAGCCGGACCCTGCAGCCAGGCGCTGTAGCCCGGCACTGTACCCAGGCGCTGTAGCCAGGCGCTGTACCCAGGCACTGTAGCCAGGCCCTATAGCCGGGCCCTGTAGCCAGGCGGTGTAACCAGGCGCTGTACCCAGGCACTGTAGCCAGGCCCTGTAGCCGGGCCCTGTAGCCAGGCGGTGTAGCCAGGCGCTGTAGCCAGGCGCTGTACCCAGGCACTGTAGCCAGGCTCTGTAGCCGGTCCCTGTAGCCGGGCCCTGTAGCCAGGCACTGTAGCCAGGCACTGTAGCCAGGCGCTGTACCCAGGCACTGTAACCAGGCCCTGTAGCCGGGCCCTGTAGCCAGGCGCTGTACCCAGGCACTGTAGCCAGGCCCTGTAGCCGGGCCCTGTATCCAGGCGGTGTAGCCAGGCGCTGTAGCCACGCACTGTACCCAGGCACTGTAGCCAGGCTCTGTAGCCGGGCCCTGTAGCCGGGCCCTGTAGCCAGGCGGTGTAGCCAGGCGCTGTAGCCAGGCGCTGTACCCAGGCACTGTAGCGAGGCTCTGTAGCCGGGCCCTGTAGCCGGGCCCTGTAGCCGGGCCCTGTAGCCAGGCACTGTAGCCAGGCACTGTAGCCAGGCGCTGTAGCCAGGAGCTGTAGCCAGGAGCTGTAGCCAGGCGCTGTAGCCAGGCGCTGTACCCAGGCACTGTAGCCAGGCGCTGTAGCCAGGAGCTGTAGCCAGGAGCTGTAGCCAGGCGCTGTAGCCAGGCGCTGTACCCAGGCACTGTAGCCAGGCGCTGTAGCCAGGCGCTGTAGCCAGGCGCTGTACCCAGGCACTGTAGCCAGGCTCTGTAGCCGGGCCCTGTAGCCGGGCCCTGTAGCCGGGCCCTGTAGCCAGGCACTGTAGCCAGGCACTGTAGCCAGGCGCTGTAGCCAGGAGCTGTAGCCAGGAGCTGTAGCCAGGAGCTGTAGCCAGGAGCTGTAGCCAGGCGCTGTACCCAGGCACTGTAGCCAGGCACTGTAGCCAGGCGCTGTAGCCAGGAGCTGTAGCCGGGCCCTGTAACCAGGCGCTGTAGCCAGGCGATGTAGCCAGGCGCTGAAGCCAGGCTCTGTAGCCGGGCCCTGTACCCAGGCACAGTAGCCAGGCACTGTAGCCAGGCGCTGTACCCAGGCGCTGTACCCAGACACTGTAGCCAGGCTCTGTAGCCAGGCTCTGTAGCCGGGCTCTGTAGCCAGGCTCTGTAGCCAGGCTCTGTAGCCAGGCTCTGTAGCCAGGCTCTGTAGCCAGGTTCTGTAGCCAGGCTCTGTAGCCAGGCTCTGTAGCCAGGCGGTGTTGACAGGCGGTGGAGCCAGGCCCTGTAGCCAGGCCAAACCCATCTGGGGACGTTATGCCATTTACGCAGATTACAAGCGTCTCCAGTTCTCCTTAAAATCTTAAAAGAAGGAAAACGGCAGACCCTTGTGATCACGACATAGGCGTATTTTCTAGACACACACCACGTTCTTTTATTCATGTATGTCTTGCTGTTGTATACCTAATTTGATCTCCTCAAATTAGGTTTTAATTCATTGACTTTGTGAAAAGTTAAATCCGCACACAGATGTTTACTTCCCAAATTTGTGGTGCCTCAGTCGACACTTGTGACCAATCAATGGAATAACACAACAAGTCCTACAAGTTCCCGCTCCGCGTCCGCGTGCCTCTTATATGTTCTGTTAGCTTCTTCATTTTTTTTGCGATTCTTATTCATGCCCTACCACCTCTTGCACAATGCAATGTCAGGAGCCTACGCCGCCCCTCCCTAAACAACTTTTTTTTTTGTCAAAGAAAACCCTCACGTCACAGACCCTGCACCAAATCGCAAATAACTGTTCAAGGTCACTAGAGAAAAGCTGCACGCTTCTCCTATCACCAAATTTCTCCCCAAAAGCACATAAAAATTTTATTGATTCGTCTAGACACAGAAGTACCATGCCCCCGTTTCGCTCAACCGCCCCGTTTCCACTTGTTCTGCTTGGCAGAGAATCCCCCCAATCTCTGTGCTCGTTTGACGAAATGTACCTGCGTTGAGCCAAGTCCGCACATTCCAAGCCGCACTTGAGAGCCTCCTCCCGCAGGCTTCTCTCGCATCATACTGCAACCGCGGATTGTTCGGTTAATTAAATACTCGTCATCGGGTAAATGAAAAATTTCAGCTAATCTTCATCATCTGCGTCGCAGTGCGATCCGTGCCTCCCCCACTCCTCGCCCACCAGCCGTCAACCCATTGGCCTTGGTAGATGAAAATTTGTTTCTGTTTGTTTTTTGTTCTTTGCTCCGTGTGTCTGTGCGCCGATCCACCACACAAACGATCGTTTTCATTTCATTTTTTCTCTTTTTTTCATTGAACTTCAGTCAATGCTATAATTTAATTATGATGATCATCGTCGTCCGTCGTCGGCAGCCACCGACTGTGGCGATCAGTTTTGTGTTTTTCTCCTCATTTTGTTCTCTATTCACTCACAGTGGCACTGGCACTGGCACCGATGACGGAGACGACGCGACGCAGCGACGCGATCGATGTGTCGACGATCGCGATCGTGTTGGTTGGCGATTTTCTAATTTACCTGTTGTGTGGCGTATATTTTGTGGATTTAATGGCCGGGATGACGGCGACATTGACGGCAGATAACACGACAAAAATTGCTTGGATGCACTTGAAAGTTACAAAAACAATGCCCCAGTGAGCGAGACGCTAAGTCGTGTTGGTGAGCCGAACAATGGATTGTTAGCTGAATTTTTTCGCTCCACAAAAAAGAGCGTGATTGGCAGCGGGCCGGGAGGTAGGGTGAGGCGGCTTGAGGGCGTTCGAGACTGCTTTAATCTTATCAACGGATGTGATAAAGGGGAAAAAAGCAGCAGGTTGGAGTGCTGGTTGGTGGGATTAGGTTGGAGCCGTCGAAGGCGATAAGCCCGCAGGTTATTTTGGTACTTTATGGGGTTCTTGCAGAGCGCCTTATCTATCGGTTTGTGGCTGACATAGTTTCCGAGACGACGCGTTGATCAATCTGAGATGTGAATCGGATTTATATATTTTTCGGACAGAGTCACATTAGAAGGCCATTCCTCCGTGTTCCTTATCGCGGCTCGATGGCGGATAATTCATTTACTTTGTTTTACAGAAATGCCAGCAGACACGACTGCTGCAAGTGACTCAACAGGTTATGTACAAAATTTCAAGTTGAACCGCGGAGAAGGTATGATGTTGAAAAGAACGGAAACCTGTTCCCTCGGTTTCTTGCAAGACTTGAAAGTCTTGCGAAAGGGATTTGATCGGCTAACAAAAGGCGAGTGGACTTAAACGGGATCTTAAGAGTCATCGATAAAATTAAGCGCATCGGGTGGGTTTTTGTTTTCTGGAGTCGAGTTAAAAATGCCAAATTGACTGTCACGCTAGCTCTGCATGACAGACTTCTAGGATGTTTTTGCATTGCAAGAACAAAGTCGAAGGGAGAGGAATTTCCGACAAAGTACGACTGCATTGTGGAGTTCTTGATCACCTGACAGGGACACAAAGGACCCAAGGTTCGATTCCTGGGCAGAACTTTCATAATTTTTTCAGGATACTCAGTCGTTCAAGTTGCAAGCAACATCATCCGGTGCCAGTAGTCCTTAAAGTTTTCCAAATTTTGCCGTTCGGTGTCAGCAATTGACTGTCCCCTTTGCTTGCACGACTATGATCCCATCTATAGCCTCGTTATGACTCGTTTTAACACGACTTTAATCCCATCCAATTTCTTTCTTTTGAGGAATTTATTGGGCACTGGCTTGCGCTCAACGTCCCTGTGTGGGATCTTTCCCCTTCAGTCTACATGACTCTTCAGTTGGAGAGATCTGTTGCCACCTGTCTCTAGCTCTGCACTTCTCAGAAGCTGACAATCTTCTCCATATTCAGTGTACGCTAGAATTCGGTGTCTGTTGCAGTGAACGCTTCCAAGTTCATTGAAAACGTCATTCTAACGTCTCTATGAAAAAAAAAAACAAAAACGTGGCATCTCTAAAAATATCCCTCTGATTCTTGTCCCCGCTAAAAACTAGGATGAACAAACAAGAAAAGGTGCGCAGCGAGGGAATCGCCAAATTTTTTCCTTCTCCACATCCCAGACTTATTTTTATGTTTCTGTTAACATCGAGCGCACAACGGTTTTATGATGGACAGCAACGGTACTTTGCAGGGTGAGTGACATTCGCCACTCGCAGTAAATACAAGACAACCAGTGAAGTAGGTGCACGAAGAGAAAAAAAAGCGGAATTGGTAATTTTTTGTACCCCTCTTCGTCACACACGACACAAACGAAACGGCCCTAATAAGGAAGCTCCCAAGGAATTGATTAAGCATGAAGCAGAAGGAAGACGTTTAGCGGCAAAAGCAAACAAGCGACGCACAACATCGAGAACAGCGAAAGGAACTTGAACCCTCTGAAAGGGGTGATGTCGTGAAAAGTGTGAGGTGTCCAGACCGAAATTCAAACCTGGACCTTCGGGGTGTTTAAGGCGCTCTCCAGCGACTTCGGCGGCCAAAGGAACCCCACGCATATAATATTTAAGACAATCGCCGTTTCTTCAGGCTGAAGAGATCTTTGGAGCCCTCCTTTAGTGGCTGTGTACATCTCGATCATCCCTGTCCGATCTGAACTATATCAAAAGCGGATAAGTAGAACGATTTTTAACCTATTTGAAGAACGTACCCAATCGACCCAGGTGATATGACTGGATTTTATGAACCACATGATTTAAAAATCACATCCGTATCAATATTCATAGTGTCAACGGAAACACTGATGGAACAAAGACCATCTGGGACGAGAGGGCGGCTAACAGACCCAGATTTTGAGGGAACCTGACTGGTAGTGACAGGTTGAGCAGATGCTATGTTCTGGTGCCACGGCAGGTCAAGAGCCCCTGAAACTTCGATTCCAGTCTGACCGCGCGGTAGGCCCGCTTGTGGGAGTATCGTGGCGGCTGTGGTTTATAACCTTACATCGCGGAAAGAGTCGACGATAGTGTACTTTGCTGACTTGTCTAGTTGCTTGTTTAGCCAAAAACTAGGCAAGGCGGTTAGGGGACTATCCCGGCTCAGTGTGGAGTTGCATTCTCAACCGAGCGTTGTGACCCAGAGAGCTTAAGAGGTTTTAGAAAGGCCTCGCATCAAACCAAAGTGAGGTGTCTGTCCCTCAAACACCTGGGTACTTGGGTAACTAAGGAGTACGACTCTTGGGAAAATGGACTCGGTTATATAATCGGTTCAGGTAGGTGATCACGTAAAACCAAACCCCACATCAGTACCCAGTTGTGGACTTTTTAGCACTGGTTGCTCTGATAGCTTAAAGGAATCATGCTTTAGGCTGCACTGCCTAAAGTGGGCCTAAATCAGCGTCCACCACGTGGTGGACATAGCTTCAGTTTGGTTTGAGTCCTTTTATCATTGGCCCATTGCATGAAAGGAAGAACGTGTGATAAATGTTGCACACAAGTGAAGAGCTACTGGAATCCACTTGCTGTGCTTACTTGGAAGCAGCTGGTGTGCGCACGTTTTAGCTGGAAAACCACAAACCACAAGTTAAGATTCAGTTCCACCCCGGAATGAAGTGCCACCTTAAGATGGGAAAGGGGGCAATAATGGGAAAGATGCAGTAATGGGAAAGGGGGCAATAATGGGAAAGGGGGCAATAATGAGGAAAGGGAAGCAAATGGAGATTCGATTTGGATTTTCAGCTGGTCGAAAACGATGAAGTGATATCTGTTCGTATTTTGCGTGTTTGGCGATTTTCTGGGCTGTCATCACTTAACTTTTCGAGCGACTATTGTCCTGACGATCAACCAAAGCGATGTCGTCAGTAATTTTCATCACATAACCCACTAGCGTCTCGTTTATCATCTATTTTATACACAGTTTAAGCGCTACTGAACGCAACATATTTCTTGTCATAATTGTACACACACAACAAAACAATGAATAACGACTGTCTGCTGGTTTTCATTGTTTTGTTGTTTCCGTGCACATTACGAATGGACGAAGGACTGTGCGACTGGTGCTCATAAAATGTATGAAATTAGATTTCAGGGAATATTTTTTTAAATAATTTTGGGTGTCCCAACAAGAACGCAAAATTTAAATTTGGCGCCATTCGAATTGTTATTGTTTGACATTTGAACAATTATTATTGTTTGTTAGTAGAAGGTAAATGGAGCGCATAAAAATGGAGCGCTACACGAATGAATAACGCATTCTTATTGTGAAATTGTTCTACCAAAATGGTGACAGTTTAGCGGCTACAGTTCGCAAATTGCAATCAATTTGGGGTTACAATAATGCTCCAAAAGAGTCAACTGTAAAGCGATTAATTTAAAAATTTGCTGAGACTGTGTCTGTAACTGACGTAGAGACAACAACGCGCCTTCGACCAGGTCGATGGACCGAAAATATCGCAGCAGTACGTGATGATGTCGTCCAAACTCCAATGTTCATACTTCCGTAAGCTGAGGATTATCGCCAAAACATTTTGTAATTACTGATCACATTTCTTTTTGTTACTTCTTATTCAAATTTTCACCACTTGCACGCCAGCCCAATGCAAAACGATAGTGAAATAATAATAATAGTAATAATAATAATTGTTGGCGTTACAGTCCAAAGGGGGGACCAGGGCTTAGCTTGCTCATCAACTACTCGTGTTGTGCGCGCTACTGTTCTCTCACGAGTAGAAGGGACCTACAGTTTTTTGCCGACTCCGAACGGCGAAGTTTGAGAAGCTTTCTTAGACAGTTATTACTCTTTGAGTGTTGTCAGCAGCTCGAAAGAGGTGGTGCCGTGAAAAATTCGAAAAATTGGTGTTGAGCTGGGAATCGAACCGACACCCTTCGGCGTGCGAGCGTCGCACTCTACCCACTACGCCACGGCGACGACATAGTGAAATAGCTATCGTCAAAAACTGATCGTCAGGACGATAGTGATTGACAGTTTTGAGAGTACTTCATGTACTGCAAAACTGTGCAATGAAAATGATATCGTTTTGTCGATATCGCTTTTTTTTTTGCTTACTCGACGCAAGACTCTCGTTTCAACGATATCGTCGCACGATAGTCCTCATCCGTTATTAGACCCCTGCTATCAAAAAAGGGACCAAAGAAATTGCATTCAATTTTGCGTGAAAAGAGGAATTGGTTCAAAAACACTTGAAAACCGTGAGTGTAATCTGAGTCAAAAAAAATATTTACAATTGGTACAAGCTTTTGAAAGAAGCACAAGATGTGAATGAAGACACTCGCTCTGGACGCCCCAGCACACCAACAACCGATGAAAATGTTGAGAAAGTGAAGAAATATTGGGAAAGTCAAAATTGTTATGGAGAGACGTCGAAACACTTAAAGAGAAGTTGCTGAAGACGTCGGCATATCGGTTGGCTCATGCCATGATATTTTTTTAGGAATTTTGGGCCTTAAGCGGCTAATTTTGACAAAAAAAAAATGTCCCTTAAGCATCGCTCAGGGATCGATCCAGATTTGCTTAAAAAGATTATAATTGGTGTCAAATCATAGGTATATCGCTATGACAACGAAACCAAAGTCCATTCGCCCCATGGGAAGAGCCTAGGAGATCCAAGGCCAAAGTTACCGAACGCGCACCTACTTTTAGGCCTCTCACAAACAAAATAAATATGCTACACAACTGAAACTCAAGCCATCTGTTCAAGACAAGTTTACCAACATAATAAAATAAGCAAAAAAATGCATAACCGCCTGCCGAATTTGAATTTCACCTTACTTTTTGAACAGTCCTCGTTTTATCGAATCTGCCTTTTTAAAATGCATTTTTAAAATGCATTTTTAAAATCAATGAATTGAGGAAGTGTCACCAGTTTTGGAAAACATTCAGAAAAGCTTAGAAAAGGAAGACTGAGAGGTTACAAAGGTTCCAAGGGCTTCCACAGTCCTGTCTTTAATAAAATCTCAATCAATGAATTGAGGAAGTGTCGCCAGTTTCGGAGAACATTCAGAAAAGCTTATAAAAGGCAGACTTAGAGGTTACAGAGGACTTTCCGGGCATGAACAGGCCTGTCTTTAATAAAATTTCAATCAATGAATTGAGGAATTGTCGCCAGTTTCGGTGAACATTCAGAAAAGCTTATAAAAGGCAGACTTGGAGGTTACAGAGGACTTTCCGGGCATGAACGGACCTGTCTTTAATAAAATTTCAATCAATGAATTGAGGAAGCGTCGCCAGTTTCGGAGAACATTCAGAAAAGCGTATAAAAGGCAGACTTGGAGGTTACAGAGGACTTTCCGGGCATGAGCGGACCTGTTTTTAATAAAATTTCCAAAACAAAAAAGTTTTACCAGATAAAGATCTCAATTCAAGCATTGGAAAGTGTTAAATTTACTAGAATTGAGCATTTAAAGTGGGATGCGTTCATGTCAGCTAAGAATAATTACCACATGAACATCCTTTCCCATGTCTTCCTCTTTTACTTCGGCTCATGCCGTGCCCTAATCCGGGTTACTTAAGGTTACCAAACAATCCCTTGAGCGCACGCCAATTATAAAAGAGAAAAACATTGTCACCACATAATTTAAAATAAAGTTCTTTGCCACTTCCAAAAATTCCATTCCTTCTCCGCTTTTGTCGACTATGGATTTTTTGTTAGTGGGACTTATTGAGTGATGTTTTAAATGCTTGAATGCCTTGTTTCTCTTTTCACTCTCAAAATAATTCTAAATGTGGACTTAACACCCCACCCTGTGTGAAGATTCAATCTATCCTTTTTTAAGCGGTAAAAAAACAATGAAAGGAACTTGAATGTTACCTCTATGTCCAAACTAGACAGCGTAACAATCAACCACGAAAGACGATTTCTAGTCAGTGCTTCACGTAGATTCAACTGCAACCAATAAAAGCCTTCACGCTAATTGCTTAAAACACGAGGAAATGGACCAATAAGTTCCCCTTCGGTCCGTTCAAGCGTTCTTGCCAAAGACGTTGCTGCCAGTCATCGACATCGTTCACGGTCAAAATGAAACCTCAAACCAGACTCAAACCAGACTCAAACTAGACTCAAGCCAGACACAAACCTGCCACGAACACTAAGAATCAAATCGAACCTCGGCAATGTATCTCCGCCGCCACACGGTACACTTACGAGTTCTGTTCACAGCTCCCATTGACAACGGCCAAGTAACCTTACCTTCCGCCTTACCATCCAACACACTCGAGCCCAAATGTGTGTGGCTGGCTGCCATTCACAGTATCTAATGACCTTACTTTAATGTATTCACACAGATACCTTGGCTGTGTGTGTTTAGTGTGCGCTACACATAACCCAGTGCCGACCTTGGTACGCCTTCTCAGCATGCAACCATCAACCTACGAAAATTCCAATCAAATTCTAGTTACTCGTAAAAGTTTTTTGTTCAATGTCACCCCCGGTATCTGGTGTCTGTCATCCCTTGCAACCCACCGAGAGGGCGGTAAGTGTGCGAATTCAATAACGCACACTCCCGCACGCCAGCCCGTCACCTATTCAGCTACTTAACGATTCTTGAATGTCTTCCTCGGTTTCTTTTATGCTCTGGAGCGGGCGCAAGTGAGAGGATATCCATAAAAATAAAGTCATATCCCAGCCAATTACCGACGGAAACTTCTCAAAATTCCCCATAAAGCGCCCCGAACGCGTGCGGGATACAATTTTCGAATAAAATTTTGAATAAATCTGCAACTCAAGAGCGGTCTTGACAGTCAGAAAGAGACTTTTTACGGCTCTCTCTCTTGCGGACAATTTCGCCTCACTAATGTAAACAATCCGCACGCACGTAAATCCGGGCGCAGCTCACGAGGTTTACCCAATCGATTGAGTGCCAATCTCGAGGCGCCCAGCACTCAGGCCGTGCGCCTGCCAGAGCGATGCTGAGGAGTGGGGGATGGTCCGAAGAGAGACCTAAGAGGTAATTGCCTGCTTCTTTGTGGGCACACTGAGCTTGAAAGCCGGAAAATTGTTTACCACTCACCGAGCGGAACGTTCTAACAGCCGGCCACAGTCGGTCTTTGGCATGTTTCTTTTTTGCGCCCCCTCCCCGGCCTTTTTTTTTCCATTGAGAAACAATTAACTTTCTTGCTGTGCGCTGCCTGTAATTTGTGGGAAAACAAGATAAAAAACGAACGCGCTGTTGGCTGCGTTTGGCTTTTACCTTTAACAAGCTCTGCTCCGGAGGAGGAAACCGACCCCGGCAGCTGCAAGCACGTGCATCTACGGCTATCCTTGAGGCCAGCTTGACACTTCCTCAACGAGCTTTCTCTTTTGGTATGTCGCGCCGAATGGGTGGGGAGCAGCGCACAGGGGGAATCTACTTAAGAATGCGCAATACAGTTGGGTGTCTAATGAGCTAACCTTTTGCGGCGCACTGCCATGGATCTTAAATGAGCGATGAGCGCGATGATTTATGACGTATTCGGATGCAGCGTAATTTGCTGCCCGGTTCGGATCACTTACCTTCTTCTGTCAGTTGCCGATGATGGTCATCTGGAAGGAGAGGAAAAAAGTTAAATGAGTTGGTCTGCATATAGATGGGGGAATAAATCGGTGAATGATGTGTCGTGCATGGCGGTGGTGGCGGGACGCTTGTTAAGCGCACGATTGGCAAGTGATTTCGACTGGGGCACTGGTATTTAGGTAACTAAAAAAAATTCTGTCTAAAAACCAACTGAAGTGCTAAACAGATCATCTGTCATTTAACAGGGTTGCCAATGACAGATGGGTTGTTAAGATGGCAAGAGAAACGTCCTACAGTTTCTGAGAGGAGATGATGAACACGAATGTCAGAGGGTATAGATAAGAGGCGAAATCCATTGACAGCTACTTGGAAAACTTTCTAAAGCCTTTCTTTCGAGCTGTTTTTCAGATCAAAAATTTGGGGGTGAACGAGAATTATGACCTTGGAGTGAGCAAGTCGAGAGGGCGATAGGCTGTAGGAAGCTGCGAAGGCAGTGGTGTTGTCGTGGATTGCGCAAAGCAGCTCAATGGACGTTCAAAGAGTGGTAAGGAATAACAAAAACCTTTCTTCAGGGAAGAAGAATGTAACATTTACAAAAAACTGATAAACAACGAAGTGGCAGGCGACGCTGACTTCAATTTGAACCGTTACTTCTCTGACTGGCCCGCCATGGCGTAGTGGGTAGAGTGCGACGCTCACACGCCGAAGGGTCTAGGTTCGAACACCTCGGATTTTTTATGGCACCACCTCTTTCGAGCTGCTGACAACACTCAAAGAGTAATAACTGTCTAAGAAAGCTTCTCAAACTTCGCCGTTCGGAGTCGGCAAAAAACTGTAGGTCCCTTTTACCTTGCAGAGAACAGTAGCGCGCACAACACGAGTAATTGACGAGGAAGTTAAGCCCTGGTCCCCCTGTGGACTGCCGCGCCAAAAATTATTATTATTCTCTGACTGGGAACATAATCCTGGTCATTTGTACATTGTTTTTATGACCAATGCATCCCTAAGAAAGAAATGTCATTTTCTCATCTATTTAAAGAAAGTAATCCTTCCTCCTACCAACCGAAAAAACGTCGCATACAGCATAACATATCGCTCAATTAGTCCCGCGACATGTGTATAGGTGGTGCCACTAACAAAAACTGTTAATGTAATATTAATACTTTTGAAATATAGGGGGCGCCACTAATAAAAATGATTCATTTAATATAATTTTTTTTTTATTTATTTACTTATTTATTTATTTATTTATTTTTTTTTTTTTTTTTGTGATAGTGGCGCCCCCTATATGTTCCGGGACCTATTGAGTGACGTGTTACAGCGTGACTGACTTACCAAACGAATAAGATACATTTTGAGGCACGCATTTAGGTTCCGACTCCGCAAATCAACTGTGGAGCAGAATATCACAAAATTTCAGAAGCTTCAAATCGATACGCCACCCCCAGGCGCATGATTTTTTAAGGACACGGACGGAAGACTGATCATTCGGCCAATGTGATGCACAGTGCTTCAGAAGCACTTAAAACTTGCATCGCTGGCAATTGTAGGTTTTCTTCATCATACAATAACAAGGATAGGTGAGAAGGGCCAATGTTAACATGGCAGACAAATTTTGACACAAGTGCCGATCGGGTATAACGAAGATATTCGATGGCTTTTATCTCCTCGTTATTTAGGTAGCTCCTGCAAGTCACAAATAGAAACTCTATTCTTTTGATATGAGGACCTATCAGGAGGTTGCCGGTAATTATTTCCTAGGCAGTCCTTATATTGGATCCCTTTAGGCACTTATTGCAAAAAGGTCAAATTTACAGCGATTCCCGAAAGGTGACTTTCGTGATATAAGCCATTAAGGCATGTAATCACGTAAAAGAAAATCCCAAATCTGTATGTGCAAGTCTGGAGATCAACAAGGGAAGTATTCTTTTCGCCTTAAGGAGAGGCATCCCAGCACCAAGTGCTGGAGGGATCTGCACCAGCGGCTTGGATTGACTAGCTCTTAACGAGCGCAAAGACCTCCTAGATCACCTGCTCAGACGAAAATGGCAGGATAGGTGGGAGGCCTGCGTAAATGGCAGAGTGATAACATATACAGCTTTCTTCGCGATGTGTCATTTGTTAAGTCCATTAATAATAATAATAATTGCTGACGCTACAGTCCAGAGGGGGACCAGGGCCTAGCTTGCTCATCAACTACTCCTGTCGTGCGCGCTACTGTTCTCTCACGAGTAGAAGGCACCTACAGTTTTTTGATGACTCCGAACGGCAAAATTTGAGAACCTTTCTTAGACAGTTATTACCCTTTGAGAGCTGTCAGCAGCTCGAAAGAGGTGGTGCCGTGAAATATTCGAAAAATTGGTGTTGAGCTGGGAATCGAACCTAGACCCTTCGGCGTGTGAGCGTCGCACTCTACCCACTACGCCACGGCGGCCACTGTTAACTCCATTGGTGGTCTTAAATTGAGTAGGCATCTGATCTACTTGCTTAGTCGGCACAGTTCCTTGAACTCATTCTTTTTCAAGCGCTCCATCGGTCATGGATGTTAAGGAATGCAAGCGAGAGCAACACAGTTGCGAAACTCTACCGGAAGTTATATTCTGGTACCACGGGAGGTCGAAGGCACCACTTTTAGCTTGAGTCATCAAACGAAGGTGGATGATTATCCCTCAAGCATCTCAATTTAGTACTTGGGTAACTAAGGTGTCCAGTCTTGCGTAATCCACGAGGTATGACTACCGCAGTTGTCTTTGGCCAAGAACTTACGAAAAGGCAATGACAAGTGAGCAGGTTTACTGTAATGATGCAGGAGCCGTTAGTTGTTTTTTTTTTTTAAATTGGCGCACGCTAAATGGATTGTTTAGTTCCCGTTAGCGCCCGGAATAAAGTCACGATAGGAGTGATGGTTTAGAGGAAGAAGGAAGAAAGAGGCACCGGTGCACGTTGGTTTTAAATGCCTGTGAATTGTAATGAGAGGGAAAGTTGGGCTGGAAAGAACATTCAATATTCGTGTGGTGTGGCTGAAGAACGAGTCTCTAAACTTAACTATACGTCTGAACAAGGGCTTAAGGGTGAACGAATGGGAATTGCTAGTGAGGAGAGGAATAATAAATAATTATTGGCGTGACAGTAAACAGGGGGAACAGGACCTACCTTGCACATCAACTACTAGTGTTGTGCGCGCTACTGTTCTCTCACGAGTAGAAGGGACCTACAGTTTTTTTGCTGACTCCAAACGGCTAGGTTTGAGAAGCTTTCTTAGACAGTTATTACTCTTTGAGTGTTGTCAGCAGCTCGAAAGAGGTGGTGCCGTGAAAAATTCGAAGTGTTCAGCCGAGAATCGAACCTAGACCCTTCGGCGTGTGAGCGTCGCACTCTATCCACTACGCCACGGCAGCCACGAAGCAGCGGCGAGGCGAGTATTGCGGGTAAATTCTTGAAAGGGAGGAATGCAACTGGCTAACTCATTAAAGCTTTATTTTTTTGTTGAAGCTTGGTTTCATAATGATCCCAAATGTGGCCTAAGTGTGGCTGTCCAGTGCTAACATTACCCAAGGTATCTCAGTTAGAAAGCATTTAAATTGATCGAATGTGTTGTATCCTGTTTGAGTTGTTGGGCATGACGAAACCTTGTGACCGGACACAACTGTGACCCAACCTCTGTATGGCTTGAAAAGGCACTTTTGCAATTTTTGTTCAAAAAGCGATAAAAGAGTGATAATGACGCAACATTCCGTCGACGTTCTAGGAGTAGATTGACTTCGCAGCATTATTATTTCAAATGCGTGGGCCGTACGAGCATGTGGTCAGAACCCATGATGCATTACGCCACTGTAATCGAAAAAAAAAAAACAGTCAGGAAAACCTTCACTTTGTTCAAACTTGGAGTATTTTTTGCCCTTGGCTCTTTTGGGCTCTTTCATTGAACCGATTGGACTTTGGTTTCGTTGTCACAGGCATATACCCATGATCGACACCAGTGGTATGATCCTTTTAAGCAAATCTGGATAGCCCTTGACGTCGTTCAACAATTCCTGAGCGATGCTCATGCGACATTCAAAATTCGCTGCCACACGTTCCATGCCCACAACTTTTGAAAAAATTGCATGGCATGAGCCAACCGATACCCCGACGTCTTCAGCAACTTGTATTTGACGACTCTCCACTTCACTATCTCAACATTTTCATCGGTTGTTGATGTGCTGGAACGTCCAGGACGTCCAAAACGAGTGTCGTAACCCACATCTTCTCGACCTACACTACATTTTGTGACTCGGAGAACACTCACCGTATGCCACTGTTAACAATTCACATGTTTTAAGTTTTTCACCCAAAATTTAAGGCAAATTATTTTATTCCATCCATTTTTTTGACAGTGGGAAATCGCCAATCACTCAAGACAAGTCTAACTTTTGTGCCTCTTACAAACAAAATAAATATGCTGTATAGCTAGAACATATCTTTGAGACGAGTGTACCAACATCACAAAATAAAAAAAATCGATAACAGAATGAATGAAGCCTGAACATTTTTTAAAATTCGGAATTGCGAAGTTACCATCCTCAAGATTGCTGAGCTCTTGTATTCCTTAAAAACAAGTGCATGCAACTGCAGGGCCTTGCTGACGTTTTTATCTCTTGTTCCCAGTTGAAAGTTGTAAAGGCTCTTTCAACGATTGAAGAACAGTTGAAAAGAACTGCTTTTGATTTTGCCATAAACGTTGCATTCGTCGGTTCGATCGTATTTTATACAGCATCGGACGTTCTCAAAAATCAGTCCCCTTGCCATGGACCCTGCGATTCGGTTTCCTTCAATTTCCTTCAGACTCCTATCAAGAGAAACATCTACCGTCGAAAAGGTCTCCATTTGAAGCAAAAGTTCATGTCAACGAAAGCAGAAGATGTTGCCTCCAAGCGATAACCCAGTTTCCCAGCCTGGGAGGTTGCGCTTTTAACCCAAGTGGCTCTTCCGTCAGCCGCTTTAGATCTTCCCCAATAGCTCTCTCACTTTCATCACGGTCCAAGGTCGTAGTTCATTCTAAAACTTTCGCATGAACCACAAAATTGTTTTGAACTGCACACACATGTCACCCAGAACAGAGCTTTCACTTAACTGAAATTGCCCCCTCCCCCCAATGTCCCCTAAAGACCCCGCCAATGACGCATATGCTCCCGCAAACGTCTCAATTACCCACCACTATCTCTGGAAATCATCTTAGGGCACCTTAAGACACCCAAAACCAACAAAAACCCGTCCAATCTCATCATCATTAGCATCGCCATCCACATCCGACCCGGGCACCGGTCCGGGGGCTTGAGTTCAAGTTTTCCCTCTCAATCGTGAAAAGCAAAAGTGCCGTCGTCCGCCGCGACTTTATCCGCGGCATGCGGCAACCAAGGCGAAGCACAAGAATTAACGCCAAAACTATGCACCGTACACAAGCTCCGGCGAAGAATAAGGCAAAACTAATAAAACCACAGTCGTAGTCAAGTCATAAACGGAATGTGGGTCGACAATGACAAACAATCGCGTACACGCACGCAGCACACACACGGACCGTCTCCGTCGAGCGACGACGCTACGCAACGCACAATTTGTTGTTCCGCACGATTTTTCGTTCCCTCTCTTCGGTTTTCTTCGCCGCTATTCACCACTATGGTCGGTGTGTGTGTGTGGTGAAGAAGCCGCCGAACCAGAAATGAGGAAGAGCATAAAGATGATGGTGATGGCGATGACGATAGGCCAGGAGATGGCCTGATAAACGAAATCAAAAGTACCCGGCATGAGAGGGGGAAGAAGCAGGCCGTCATAGACACGGCCGTCGTTGGCCGCCTCGACGTGCGATGTGCGGAATCCATTATTGTGCCACAGCGAGCAATGGCGAAGCACGAGGGCATCCGCTTCTCTGTTCGGGTAGGTAGGGGAGGACCAGCACGACGAACGAAAGTAAAAGTGTGGAAATTCGTTTACACCGCCGTCGACTGCTGTGCAAGACGCCCAACCAACCAGCCAACCATCCATCCACCCAGCCCGCCGGCCAAGTGGTTAGTTATCATTTTTTTTTTGCGCTCGCGTTTATTTTCATTTGAATTGTCGAAAAAGCGTTTTTTTCTGCGCTCGTCTTTTGGTCTCTCTTTCATCGACGGAATTCCTTTCAGATGATGGCTACAGTTATGGTGATGAGGTTTGAATTAGTGCTAAACTTGATTTAATGGGATTTAAATTTGATTTTGAAAAGGCCGAGAGTTGGTGGACGTTTGGCTGGTGGGCTCCTCTGGGATGGGATGGCTCAGGAGGGATGGTTTGCCACTCCATTGTGTGTGCACGTTTCTTCGGTGTCTTTTCATTTTCAATTTGTAAGGGCGAACCACGAGAAGAATGTGTCTGCTAAGTGCTGCCATAGGGAGAGTTAATGAGATTTAAGCAAAGTTTTAACGTCTTTACGGGGTGCTACTGCTGATGCGGAACAGTGGAGCTGCGGACGGATGACGGCGTGGAAAGGATTTGTGAAAAGTTTGTATTTAACTGTTGCCGCGGATCACGGAGCAGTTGGACGCAATTAATTGGGAGGTTTTTAATTAAGACAGACTTTTCTTTGAAAAGACGTGAACACCTTGAAGAGTCAGTAAGTTTGTTGGGGTAGTGCTGTAGTTCGGGATGAACTTGGACATGAAGCAGACAGCGTCTATAGCCGGCTTATTCATAAGCTAGGTGCCTTCAGTGTGTAAGTGCGACGCACACACGCCGAAGGGTCTAGGTTCGATTCCCGGCTGAACACGCCAAACTTTTCACGGCACCACCTCTTTCGAGCTGCTGACAACACTCAAAGATCGATAACTTTCTAAGAAAGCTTCTCAAACTTCGCCGTTCGGATTCGGCAAAAATCGTAGGTCCCTCCATTCGTGAGAGACTATTAGCGCACACAACACGAGTAGTTCATGAGCAGGCTAGGCCCTGGTCCCCCTGTGGACTGTCACTATTATTATATTATAGGTGCCTTCACTCCGAAGACGGATCTTCTGGGTTTGTACATCTTGTTGACAAGGTGCCGATCTGTGCAATGACTTCGTTAACATCAATCTTGAGAATATGGTGCCTCACTCATAAGTCTACATCCCATTGCACGATGTTCCAAAAGTCAGCTCAACTGATACGACACTTACGTGATTGGACGAATACAGTGAGCCGTCAATGAGGCGTTTGCTGGCATTGAAGCGAAGGCAGCTAATAGTACAAACGAAGTACATGCTGTCGTCAAGGAAGGACACACAACACCGATGCCTCGTACAGGGTGTCATATTGGACAGCAGCAACTTCGAGGTAATTAAAGACTTCGTTTACTTCAACTCCGCAGTAAATAGGGACAACAACATCAGTACCGAAATCAAACGCTGAACCAATCTTGCCAGTCGCTGCTCAAGAGGCAATTGAGTAACAGAGGTCTCTTTCGAATGACTAAGCTGGCTTTACATACGTAACAGCTTGATTGTTAGACTCCTGCTTTATAATGATAGTTATTGTTGGTGCGACAGTCCACAGAAGGACCAGGACCTAGCCTGTTCATCAACTACTCGTGTTATGCGCGCTACTGTACTCTCACGAGTGGAAAGGACCCACAGTTTTTTGAAGACTCTGAACGACGAAAATTGAGAAGCTATCTTACACATTTATTGCTCTTAGAGTGTTGTCAGCAACTCGAATGAGGTGGTGCCGTGAAAAGTTTGATGTGTTCAGCCGGGAATCGAACCTAGACCCTTCAGCGTGTGAGCGCCGCACTCTACCCACTGCGCCACTGCGGCCACAGGATCCTGCTTCATGGCGCGGAAAAATGGGTGAGGAAGTCCCTAGTCTTCTCGGAAGAATAGTTTTGTGTGCGGTTTTTGGCCTATTTGCCTTGATGTCATTTGAAAGGGAAGGTTCAACGACGTACTTTGTGGACTGTACCGCGGCATGTGCCTGTTCAAGCGTCTTCGGATACAACGCTTAAGATGGCTAGACCAAATAGAGAATACCAGCAGCACTTTTCTTCAAATGAAAGCAAAAAATTAATGCTTTCCGCAAATCATCACTTTCTGATACAAAATTTGACAATTTTAAAACGATGAAAAAATATGATGTTGTCTGTTCAATGACTTGATGCACGCTAAATATTTTTCACAGATGTCATAGCAAACAAACAAAAAAAAATAAGGGCTCGTTCACAATAAATGTTCCCTATCGAGACATTTGTATCTTGACGCTCACTTCATACGGGTATGCTTCGACCCGATAAGTCTTTGAATAAGAGTCATTGGGACCACGCAACAGATGTCTGACTAGTCGATGACGGACACAAGTGAAGAAGAACGTGAACAAAATTGGAGTGTGTAACTGGAGGATACTAACGATAGATCGTGCTGGATGGAGAGGCATGTTGGTTGAGGCTCAGGTTCACCCCGGACTGTAGCGTCACAAGATGAAGAACAACACGGGATCTCAGAAGTTGAGACCATTTTTCATGAAAGTCAAGCTCTAGCAAAAAAAACTGAAGAAGGACCGCATTTAATAGATAGACCGAAGCGTCACAAGATGCAGAAGAAGACAGGAGCTCAGTTGAGACCATTTTTCATGAAAGTCAAGCTCTAGCAAAAAAAATTGAAGAAGGACCGCATTTAATAGATAGACCGAAGCGTCACAAGATGCAGAAGAAGACAGGAGCTCAGTTGAGACCATTTTTCATGAAAGTCAAGCTCTAGCAAAACAAAAGAAGTGAAGAAGGACCGCATTTAATAGATAGACTGAAGCGTCACAAGATGCAGAAGAAGACAGGAGCTCAGTTGAGACCATTTTTCATGAAAGTCAAGCTCTAGCAAAAAAAAGTGAAGAAGGACCGCATTTAATAGATAGACTGAAGCGTCACAAGATGCAGAAGAAGACAGGAGCTCAGTTGAGACCATTTTTCATGAAAGTCAAGCTCTAGCAAAACAAAAGAAGTGAAGAAGGACCGAATTTAATAGATAGACTGAAGCATCACAAGATGCACAAGAAGACAGAATCGAAGAAGTTGAGACCATTTTTGATGAAAGTCGTAGTCTGGCAAAGCAGAAAAAAAAGTGAAGAAGGATTGAATTTAACTCCGTGTGAGTAATTGGAAGCTGCTGGCTAGCGGTCGCACGAAATGGACAGGCATGTTGCTTGAGGTCCTGACGAAACCTCCTACAGCCCACCACGGACTGTAGGGCCACTCAAAGGAGAAAAAGAACATGTCACGGTGAAACTCGCAAAATTGTTAAATATTTTCCCGCACTTGCTCAGCAAACAGGCGGAACCGACAACAACCCAAAATTTTTTTCTCTTGAAGAACCTCAAAAAACAAATGTGGCAGGTTACGACAAAGTTCCAGTAACTGAGATAGTTCCAGTAATAGAGGGGAATGGAGACAGAGAGAGGTCTACTTTAGTTTTATTTGGATAAGGCTTTGCTTATCGAATTCCTTCGGTGCTGCTGTCGTAGTCTGAATTGATAGCTGCTTTTATTCTTTGACTCTGACGTTCTGTTGAAACGTCGGTAATTGATGTCCTTCAATTTAAGAAGGATCAAAGACAAAGTCTTGTCTAAAAGAGGGACTGATGCCCACTAATTGTTGCTGACAAATGACACACTCTTCCAATGAAGTAGGCAATCGCTTCCAAGCCACAACTTCCAGGTGGCGCCATCTTTTGAAAACACATCAAAGAGTAATCTGTCAACTTTACAATACAGTACATCGGTGTTTTGATGCCACATGAAAGAAAGTTTTATGTGCATTATCCGAATGGATAGATCATGGACAAGGAAATGTAGATGGCGACCGACAACAACGCGTGACGAAATGCTTTTTGCCACTAATATGGTAGAAAGGTACACAAATCTTTTTTCTCGAAAGGAAAAAAGTTTTGCGTGCAATTTTTGGTCCTGTTTGCGTTGATGGCATCTGGAGGAGAAGATTTAACGACGAACTCTATGGGCTGTACAGCGACATGCGCCTGGTCAAGCGTTTACGGACGCAACGCTTAAGATGTCTAAGCCATGTAGAGCGTATGGGCACCACTGCTCCGGCCCGCAAACTCTTTGAATCCGAGCCATTGGGACAACGTAACAGAGGACGCCCTAAGCTAAGGTGGCGCACACAAGTGGAGAAGGACCTCAACCAACTTGGAGTGCGCAACTAGAGACAGCTGGCGAAAGATCGTGCTGGCTGAAGAGGCATGTTGGTTGAGGCCCAGATCCACCCCGGACTGTAGCGCCACAAGAAGAAGAAGATGGTGGAAAGGCAAGTCATAATGTAAATGTCGAAAATTTTCACTCATTCTAAAACTTTTATAACTTCATCCTGGAAAATAGTATCGAATTGATGCCTTCTGAGAAAATAAAGCCCGAGGTGCCAACTTTCACACAAGCTATGGTGCTGCCAGATGTAAGTAACGTTGAAGGAGGAGGAGAAGGATGATAATAATTGCTTACAGTTTTCCAACTCACAGTGCATGCCAAAATCTTGTCCAGTACGAACTGAATGTGATGTGGCACATCCTACGGCAACGGAGACTGAAATTACAGCCAAAAAGAAAGTAACCTAGTTTCCACAAACTACATCCTTCACCTAGGACCAGACAAGAATTTCCAACTCCACATCTTTCTCCTCAAACGGAAGCCATCTGCAAATCCTCGCTAAAAGTCCTCCTGCACAGCAGAACACATCCCAGCAAAACTTTTCAGCCCTCAAACGACACTCGAAAAAGCCACTCCACTCCGCAATTTGATCCCATTCGTCAAAAACATGAAGAACGGATTCACCCTTCGGGCCATTATCTTCCCGTGCTCACGTTCTCATTGCTCTCCGCCCACCGACGTTCACCTTCGATGAAAAGTTCAAACGCTTGATTTATTTTTCACAAACCAAACCTTGCATCTTGACTGAGGAAGTCGCGCCGTCGTCGCTGCCCCACGGACACATGCTACACGTTCGAAATACCTCACACATGGCGAGTGTATCACACACAAGTGTATCTCTCTTTCTCACTCCCTGCGCTATCTATGAGGCACAACACAGCGAAGACCGAACAACACCAACGACAACGGCGACGGCGACGATTTGACAGAAAGTTCATTAGGGGTTGTTAAACTTTCACCTCCTGTGTGTCTTCGGAAGAAAAATTGTTTTGTCGTTGTCTTGTGTGTGCTGCGCAGCGTGTCTTCCTTCTAGATACATTCCGTTTTATCTGCTGTCGAATGCATTGGATGATAAGTGCACCTCGCCCTCTTGGGAATTGGGTGTGGATGTGGGTCCCCTGGTATGCACACACAATGGTCACTCGATAAGAAGGAGAACGTCCGCCAGGGGTGAGGGAGGGGGCACTTAATTGATTTCTGTGAAGGTCACATTTAACGAGAGGCAGGATTTAAATTTCACTTAAAATTCACGTATCTCTGCCACCGCATTTGTTTATCCCCCCACAGCGAGGGGTGGGGTGGGCTGTGCGGGTAACTCGATATCCAAACAAGAGAAGAATGTTCTGCATAATCATCGTGTTCGTCGTCGGCGCAGAAGTTTTGTTTTTCAACGAATTGGAAATCCAACCTGTTGCCGAGGATTAGACGCGACGCAAGAGCGTGTGTCTGTGTGTGGCGGTGTTTACTTTCAATTATTTACACTTCAATTTTACGGATACGCGTTTTAAATTCAAACGACGGCTGCTACTGCTGATGGGACACACTCGTCAACAGATGCAATTTACTGTCAAAATTAATCCTCAGATTATTTAAAATACAGCCTTCGCCTCCCCGTCTAACACAATGACCATCCATCGGAGCGTCGCTAAAGTGGTCACTTGTGCGATTTGTTGTTTACTTTTGTCATCTTGAGTGTGTGTGAAGTGTGACGGCACGGCGATTGAATTGCGCTTGAGTTAATTTTTTGCTTCTTTTATTTGTTTTGCAGAAATTCCAAGTATCTGTGAAGTTGATATGGGATGGGAATGTGCAGACAGGAAGACAGAAACTTCGAAATCGTCGGATTGTCTGTCGTTTGGATGTGGATTAGATAAAAATCACTCAACTTTTCGATGTGTCACCACTTGTGTGTGATTGTGTGTGCAGGCGCTATCTGTCGCTGGCTTGAACTCTCAACATTCCTCTTTCTCTCTCTGCCTCCTTCACACAATTTTTGTGTGTTTTCTTATCAAAGTTAAGTCGCCAGCCCAAGACACCACCGAGCAAAAGATAAAGAAAACCACAATCAAACAGAGAGTCCATGAGTTCAGCCACTCCAAGAGTTCACCATCGAGCCATCACCTCTCTCTCTGGCACGGCACCATACCAAACCGAGGCCCTGGAGCGAAAGAAGAAATAAAAATCCAGAACCGATAAGACACCAGCAGCAGCGGCAACGACGACTACTACGGCGAACGACAATTGGCCCTAATCTTCCTCAGTCCCCCGTCCATCTCCTCCATACGTCGGGGTACCTCCCCCGACATCGTCGTCGTCATAATTTCGCCTGACTTTGGGTTTGGCAGCCGCACTTGTGCCGTACTCCAGCTCTGCGACTCCGACTCTGGCTCTTCAACACGACACGGTGCGACATCTTATCTACGCGACCACACAAGAATTCGAAATACACTCCGAATAACACTTCTAGCAACGAGCACCAGGGCACAGCACCCACTTGAGCGAGAGAAAAATTCAATTCTTTCGTTCTTCGTCGCGGTCGCCCTCATTTCGACGCACTCGAGTCCATTGTCAGCGGCAGCACCAATCCACGGGATTCCTTATCAATTTTCTCACAGATATTTATGCACGATTTGAATCTGTTTGGTGAATCTATTTGCCCTTCGTATCGACAATGAAACCATGTCACCCCAAAATGCCTACGGAGAGCACACAGAAAATTCCTTCCATCGATGTGCACACACAGCACATGTGATTAAACAACAATATGGTGGCGCGTCCGTGGCTCCATCAGGCAGCCGCACAGCGACACTTATGTACATTTCGAGATGTCAACAAGTGCACACGATGATGAGACAACTACGAACCGCTCCACTATATTGTAGGTCACAGCACATAGTCCACTTCGTCGATCCACCCCCTCAATTCAGACATTGCTGCCGCTGTCGCCCAACCGCTCTCTTCCCCATTTACCCACCGATGGCAATGAGGTTCGTCGTGCCGCACTGCGCATGAGAGGAAGAAGATACGACGACAGTACTCGCACTAGTACGCGACAAGCCCATTATACTTGTAGAACGAACCTCTATCGTGGTGCTGCTTTGTTGGTGCTCGCCTGCTTGGTCTAGTCGTGTGTGAATGTACTTAAACTTTACACTATGTGGTCAAAATCGAATAACAAACTAGTGCACCCACACACTCACACTCTGGCGTGGTATCTGCTGCGCCTATGTCAGACTGGGGTATGGGAGATTTTTCGAAAGAAAACGGAGGAAGATGCGCTTTTACAAACACCTCGCCGATGATGTAGTTTTCGTGCGTCAATTGAGGTTTTCAAATGATTGCAAAGGCGGTTGTGGAATTCTACCGGTTTTGATGAACATTTTATTGTCCTCCGAGGAGGAGTTGGGGTCTGGGTAGATCTTGGTGGCGAGGAGTTCTGAATTGAATTGTCTGCAGTTTGCTTGTGGTCAGGAAACTGTTGGACCCGGGTCAAATGGCAAATCTTCCGAATTGAAGAATGAAACTAAAAATGACGCACCACTGAAAATAGAGGGAAAACACGATTCACTGTTTGGCTCATTGAGGTGATTCTGTGAAAATTTGCGAGTTTTGCAATTCTGGAATCGAACCGCGAACCTCTGTCGTATCTTCGCGGCAACAAAGTGGAATAGAACATTATTGAGGTGTCTATCACAGCTTCCCTACTAGTCTTCGCGGGAACAAAGTGGGATAGAACATTATTGAGACGTCTATCACAGGTTCCCTCATCAGATCTGATTCTGGAATCAAACAGCGAACCTCTGGCGTATGGGTCAACGCACTTCCTTTCTAGTCTTCGCTGTAACAAAGTGGAATAGAACATTATTGAGGTGTCTATCACAGCTTGCTTCATCATATCTGATTCGTTTCAAGTTTTCAATTTGTGTTCAACGAATTCATGTAGCTGGTGATCGCTTGCCTTAAGCGCTTTACTCAAACCCATTCCGTACAGATGTAGGACCATGGTTTTATATCGCTTCTTTACCTTCCGCCACAGTCCCGAAGGTGTACCTGAATTTTGAAAAGACTGAATTTGCAGCAAGGGCTCGGTTACACGTGCAACAGTGATAAGTTTTAAGGCAGCTCTCTCTGGAACAAAACAGGTCTGTTCAACAAATCATACCAAATGGGAATCTCACTGAAACTCGGAGAAGTATTGCAAAATTTGCACGAGCGGACTTTATCGACAGTGGGGAATGGTGGGGCCCTTTCAGATTGGTTCAGGACCTAGACAGGAGTAAAGCAGGGGCGTTCGTTGGGTCGAACTTTATTTGCACCTTTCATAGACAACATAGCTCACCTTCCTATCTAGTGGAGTTGAATGTAATACAAATATCGCGACAGTCCACAGGGGGACATTGCATAGCTTGCTCATGAAATGCTTGTTTTGTGCGTGCTACTGTTTCCTGACAAGTAGAAGAAACCTACAGTTCATTGCCGACACCGAAAGGCGAAATTTGAGAAACTTTTACTTAGACAGTTATTACTCTTTGAGCTCGAAAGAGATTTTGCCGTGAAAAATTTAAGGTGTTCAGCCGCTAATCGAACCTGGACCTTCGGCGTCCAGGAGTTGAATTTGCTGGAGTTATTTTTGATGTCTTCTTTTTGCGCATTATATTGTGTTACTGACATACTCTCGGAAATCGCTGCAATCGTGAATTGTTTATGCCTTATAGTCAACTTGGGCGAATCTAAGATATTGGTATTCAAAAATGGAGAAGCAGTTAAAATTAGTAAATTAGTGGTCAACGAATAGAGGAAGCACCATATATGTAATAATAATAATAATTGTTGGCGCTACAGTCCAAAGGGGGACCAGGGCCTAGCTTGCTCATCAACTACTCGTGTTGTGCGCGCTACTGTTCTCTCACGAGTAGAAGGGACCTACAGTTTTTTGCCGACTCCGAACGGCGAAATTTGAGAAGCTTTCTTCGACAGTTATTACTCTTTGAGTGTTGTCAGTAGGTCGAAAGAGGTGGTGCCGTGAAATATTAGAAAAATTGGTGTTGAACTGGGAATCGAACCTAGACCCTTTCGGCATGTAAGCGTCGCACTCTACCCACTACGACACGGCGAGCACCATATATGTAGTAGGGGAAAATTTCAAATAAATTCAAACTGTTGCTATTGAAACGTTTTTTATTCACATTCGCTGCTGCCCGAGAAGGCCAACGTATTTATATTAAAAATGCGTTTTGACTTTGGAGACTTCGGGTCGTTCAACTTCTAAGCCAGAACAAGATAGAACTATTTATGTCATGATGGCACAGTGTGTGGTGCAAGTCTTCTTTTATTGACTTTTTTTTTCTTCTACATAAAGAAATACATATATCTTGACATTTGATTTATATACGAGCATAACATCAACAGGAAAACTCGCCTTAAAGATAAATTAAAGCAGTCCAAGATGGCATTTAGCGTAGCCTGAAATAATATTTTTAATAACTCCAAGCTAACCAATGGCGGTAAGTTTCAAATATTTGGAACAGGAGTTGAATCGTTGATGCTTTTCACAGTACAAGTCTGGCAAACCTTATGAAGAAGTCGAAAAGCTGCAGCGTTTCATTTTCAACAAAATTTCCTAAACTTCCGAAAATGATCTTAAGTGGATGGTGATGGTTGAGATAGGTCTATCGCTTTGAAATGTTGAAACACTTAAGCTTCACTCAAACTTTATTCTACGAGTAATGAGCATGTCGAATGAACGACTAGGAAAAATAGTAGCTGCAGCACATCAATCAATAAGTTCCGGGACATATAGGGAGCGCCACTAACAAGAAATCCATAGTCCACTATGGATTCTGTTCTCTATGGATCTCTTACATACGATGCAAAACCAAACGGTACGGTATCAATAATGGATATATGAAGCCCGTCCTTATGGCATCGATTTGAATTTGAAAGGAAGGAGTTGGAAAAAATAGCTACCGACTTATTGAAAAGGTTGACGAGGAATCCCGAAGCAGAAGAATCACTACATCAAACTGTGCAGAGGTCAGAAACTATAATTCTTTGATTATATCCACTCAATCGAAGAACTCACTTTAATGTTTAGGCTTCGGCGTAAACTATTGAACCTAAATTTTGGTCCACATAGAGATGATCTTTCAATCCTATGCAGCAGATGCAATATATCAGTAAGATGTGATATTACGCATCTCAACGGCAAGTGTACAATACGAATAGAGACATGGCAACACTTGCTTTTGAAGAACGTCCTTACAGATGTCTTAATAGCTGTATTCAACGAAATGGCGGTTTGTATTTAGCTCGTTCGTCTCGGAGACGGTAGAGCCATGCAAAATAGATTTTGTTGCAACATATTGAATAATAAAATGGTATATGGTATAAAAATAAAATCTAGTCTAGTTTAATCTAATCCAATCTATGACATAATGTGAATAAAGTCTTACAACACCGGAAAAGTTTATGTTTTTTTATCATCCTAAGAGATTCAGGGAAAGAACGTAATTTCGCTTACTTTCTTTACATAATTGACCCTTAGTTTATTTTTTTTTTTGTTGGAGGTTGGGATAAACTGGAGCGCTCAGACTCAAATACTGGTCTATTGTACTACCAGGCAGTAACTTTCATTTAATGTAATTTCTTGGTTTTCCGAAGAAAATCCAAGATGCGTCTATGTGATAGGTGATTAGGTTTTCAGTTCCCACCACATCAGTGCCCAATAACTGCCACCTGGTACGAGCGAAAGCAGGACACTGACAGAGAAAGTGCTTTGAAGTGTCTTCACCTTCTTCACAGGCGTCACAGTGTGTGACATCACTAAGCCCAAGCCGACTCAGGTGCATGATCCTTAGTTACTCTGGATGAATATTCAAGCTCATTAAGAAACCGGTGCGAAACGGCAGGCACTCGCAGCAGCTATCAAGAACCTCCAATTGAGTCACATTGGCATGTAGCTCCTGCGGTCCATATGACCTATGAAGTGAGTCATAGAACAGAAAAAGAATTATGCCGGAAGGACACACTCCCATACGAACTGTAAAAAATGAATTATGAACCTTTGAAAAACATGGAATTTTTTATTCACACATTTTTGGCCATCCATTTTCAGTTCCCATACCTAGCTGCTGTTTCATTGTGTGGTGGGGTTTTCCAATTTCTAAGGTTTTGTGTTTGGCTGTGATGACCAAAATTCAGTTCACTCCGTATTCGACAGGGCCCACAAAGGACTGATGCCATATTGGGGGCAGTAAGACTTCACCGCCGTGGTGTAGTGGGCAGGGGAGAGACCCACACATCAAAGGACCCAGGTTCGATTCCCGGACTGAACAGTTCGAGTTTTTCACGGCATCACCATTTTCGACCACCACTTTTCATGAAAGAGCTTCTCGAACTCCGACGTTCGGTGTCAGCAATGAACTGTAGGTGCCTTCTACTCGAGAAAGAACGGAAGCGTGCATAACACGAGTAGTTGATGAGGAAACTAAGCCTGTTCACCCAGTGGACCGTCGCGCCATCATAGTTTAGATAGATTTCACTAAAACTAACCCCACTATTTCAAGAGGATCAGAAGATCCAATTTGAACCTAGAGGACACTTGGTGTGCATGAAGTAATTTGCAATTTTTTTTTATAGATCTTGTATACAACCTTAGCACGACGCTCAATAAGTACCAGAACATAAAGGGGCCAGCCACTGACAAAAAAGTTGACATTTAATTAATAATTTTTGCTACTGATGCCCCCGTGGTCGCCGTGGCGTAGTGGGTAGAGTGCGACGCTCACACGCCGAAGGGTCTAGGTTCGACTCCCAGTTCAACACCAATTTTTCTAATATTTCACGGCACCACCTCTTTCGAGCTGCTGACAACACTCAAAGAGTAATAACTGTCTAAGAAAGCTTCTCAAATTTCGCCGTTCGGAGTCGGCAAAAAACTGTAGGTCCCTTCTACTCGTGAGAGAACAATAGCGCGCACAACACGAGTAGTTGATGAGCAAGCTAGGCCCTGGTCCCCCTTTGGACTGTAGCGCCAACAATTATTATTGATGCCCCCTATATGTCCCGTAACTTATAGATCTGTTAAGTTGGCAACACTATTTGAACTGGCGACCAATGTATCAACTGTAAAGTGCATCGTTTGGTTAAGCGTTTCATAGACCGACGCCTGAGCAACGAACGCTTCCCAGTCAATTTTGAAAACCATGGTTCTGTTTGAAGTATACACGTTTCTCTCCTTCATTCATTTTGATAAAGCACACCTAACGCTGAATGGATCAACGTTTATAAACAAGACTCATGTAGTTCTGACCTGCTGCTGCTTAGATTTGTTACCCTTGAGGGCATATTAAGACGCCATTCAATCCACGAAAACTGTTTTTTTTTTTGAGTTGGTGGAATAATTGGTCCGTATTTCTTCAAAAACGACGCCGACCAGAACAATATCCCCTATTAAGAAATGCCTTCTGACTTTTTCGTTCATCAACAGAACAAGCATACTGTATTTTCGAGAAGACGGGGCAAAATATCATACCGCTTGTGCCACAATTGATTTATTCGAGGAAACTTTTAGTAATCACATAGTTTCAATTTATGGAACCACGAAGTCGAATACAAGACAGTTAACGCCGCTTGACTACTTTTTGTGGAGGGTCTAGTCTACGGCGATTAGCCTGAAACGGTTGACCACTTGAAGGGCAACATTTGCCGCGTTATTATCGACATACGGCCATGCGTTTGATCTGCCAGAATAAACTACGTTCAAGACAGCTGTGGTGCTCATATGGCAGCTATCAAATTTAAATAATAAAGCCAGAAGATTTTTGCTGGTTGAATCCATCCATCCCGGACTGAAGCATCAAACAAATTAGAAGAAGAAGATTTGCAAAAGTTTTTTATTTTGTAAGTATTCGATGTTTTTAAAGGCACCTTCACGGAAACCTTTAGCTGCTCAGCAAATGCAGGCACTTCTCTACACATCATACTTGTCAGCAGTGGAACAGATTTATCAGAAGTCATTTGCATTCCTCAAACGTTCACCAAGAGTCGAATCAGAACAAAAGGCCGACGGTGAACTTGATGGACACACTCGCGTTCTCCAACATAATCGCTGTCACTCATGTCAAAGATCAATAAGCCCCGGTACTCCGAAGCGACCATAAACCCCAAATGAATATTAAATCGAACAAGATTAACATGGAAATATGATAATTTTATGTGTGAGGGGATGTTCCGGCGGACCGACTGTCGTGGCATGCACTGCACAGGTCTGCGTATGGGCTGACTGTGTGCAAACGATAGGCTGTACACGTCACCAGGAAATCCAGTTTCTGACACACTTCCACCTGGCGAATGTGTGTTTAATCGGTGACTCGGGCTTGTCTGACGATTAAGTGCTTAGGAGGCATTTCGTTCGCCATGGTGGCGAATGACTGGTGAAGGTGTCGATGCATTGTTGTGATACAGATTTGAAGGGATTTGTTGAAGGGTGAAAGTCTGAAAGGTGAGATGCTAAAAGGGGATGTCTGTTGTATTGGGTGGACACTAAATTGTTTTAGACACTTATCTCATTACTTAAGCTGGAAACTAAAACGCTCAAGAAGGGTGGACATGGGTCAAATGTCTGAAGTTTTTCAGGCACTTTTATCATGACCCAAACAAGTTTTTTAAAATGAATTGAGTGAAAAACAAGAGAAACACAGAAATTCGCAATCTCCTGAAACTTACGAAATTTGAAGCACCTCTTTTTTCACTTGGAGTAATTCAGTCTTTAAATCCGTGCCATTGGGACAACGCAACAGGGGACGACCTAGACTAAAGTGGCGCACACAAGTGGAGAAGGACCTCAACCAACTTGGAGTGCCCAACTGGAGACAACTGGCGAAAGATCGTGCTGGCTGGAGAGGCATGTTGGTTGAGGCCCTGGTCCACTCCGGACTGTAGCGCCACGAGAAGAAGAAGAATACAATCTCTACGTCAAAGATAAAAAGTTAACAAACGTTCTAGGAAGTAGGAAAGCATAAAAAACTAAATCGATTCATTTTAAAAAAATTTTAAATTGCAATGCGACATATAAATATTAAGCGCAGATCAAACCGTGAAACCAAACCGTGCGCTTAAATCAAACAGAGAAAGCGAAGGAAGGCACCAAATTGCAGGCATTGTCACTTCTAAAGCAGCTTGAGTAAGTAAAGCCTCGTTAAGGCGACACAATACAAACGAACCTCTCAAGTGTTAAATTTAGCTTACTTAAGGGCCCACGTTTACTTAAGAGTCACGGGTGGCAGCCCTGGCGTAGTGGGTAGAGTGCAACGCTCACACGCCGAAGGGTCTAGGTTCGATTCCCGGCTGAACACCACGAATTGTTCACGGCACCACCTCTTTCGAGCTGCTGACAATACTCAAAGAGTAAAAACTGTTCTCTTCTCAAATTTCGCCGTTCGGAGTCGACAAAAAACTGTAGGTCCATTCAGTACAGAACAGTAGCGCGCACAACATGAGTAGTTGATGAGTAAGCTAGGCCCTGGTACCCTATGGACTGCCGCGCCATACA
The DNA here is from genome assembly GCA_955652365.1 of Eristalinus aeneus. Taxonomy (NCBI): domain Eukaryota; kingdom Metazoa; phylum Arthropoda; class Insecta; order Diptera; family Syrphidae; genus Eristalinus; species Eristalinus aeneus. The sequence goes on from OY019131.1 coordinate 19,792,746, forward strand.
ATTATTATTAAGGGCCCACCTCAAGGCATTAAAAACGAAACAATCGATCACTCAATAAATACCGGGACATATAGGGGGCGCCACTAGCAAAAAATTAAAATAAATTAATAATGTGTTAACTTTGAAGTAAATATAGACAACATTAGTATCAAAATCACACGCAAAATCACTCTTGAGGAAGCCCTTAGTATTTTTGAGATAAAAGTTCTGCTTGCAATTTTTGGCCCCGTTTGGGCTGATGGCGTATGAAAGAAGAAGACGATATATCGACGAACTTAATGGGCTGTACGGGGGCATGCAACACAAAACATACAACGCTAAAGATGGCTAGACCATGTAGGACGTATGAACATCACTGCTCGGTCCCGAATATTCTTCGAATCAGAGCCATTGGAGGCAGCTGACGAAAGATCGTGCTGGTTGGAGACACATGTTGAATGTAGAACCAATAAAAAAAAAAACAAGAACTTTGAAGTAAAAAGAATTTTGATTTGAAGAACAATGTGAAAACTGCAGAAAGTCAAAGGAGAAAAAGAGAATCTGCTTCTTCTTCTTTTTCCGTTTGTCTCGTCGCCCCTTGAAAAGTCAACACAACACCCGTTGGATGGTGAACCAATACATGCAGCGAACCCCTCTGCTCGTGGTTTAAATAATGGGCCAGACCTACCAGCCTGTGGGTTGTATGTAAAACAAAATCGGTTCAGAGACGATAACATGCCCCGAAAAAAAAAGCAAATCTAAAACCTAAAAATGTTCCAAACTTTGAATTGTTTAAAATCACCCTCACCCAAAATTTCTAAGTACCCAGTAATTAAAAATTTCGAAAATCACGAAATGAAAAACTTCTGAAAAGACCTAAATTTCTGAAGCCCCGAAATGATCAAAATCGAAAAAAAAAACAACTCCGAACATTATTAGGATCACGAAGATTTATTTCATATGACACAGCACAGTGGCCAGGGAAGTCCACAATAGACCAGATCTTCACATTACGGCAGATCCTGGAGAAGACACAAGAAATGCAAATTAACACTCACCACCTATTCGTCGATTTCATATGCATATTGCATATGACAGTGTGCATAGAGACGAGCTATACAGTGCCATGTCTAGTTTTGGCATTCCTACCAAACTCGTCAGATTGTGTAGGATGACGATGGAGAACTCTCGCTGCTCCGTCAAGGTCGGTAACGAACTCACCGAGACCTTCAATGTCAAAAAAGGTTTTAGACAAGGCGAGGCACTGTCATGTGACTTCTTTAACATCATCCTCGAGAAGATCGTGCGTAACTCACAAGTCAACACCAGAGTCAATGAGGCGTTTGCTGGCATTGAAGCGGAAGCGGCTAAAATGGGTCTGGTGGTAAATGAGGGCAAAACTAAGTACAAAACCATCAAGGAAGGACATACAACATCGACGCCTCCGACAGAGCATCACACTATGCAGCAGAAACTTCGAGGTAGTCAAGGACTTTGTCTACCTCCGCTCCGCGGTAAGCAGAGACAACAACATCATTACCGAAATCAAACGCAGAATCACTCTTGCCAGTCGCTGTTTTTTTGGGCTCAAGAGGCAATTGAGTAATAAAGCCCTCTATCGAAGGACTAAGCTCGCTTTATATAATAGCTTGATCATCCCCGTCCTACTTTATGGTGCGGAAACTTGGATGTTAGCAAAGGCGGATGAGGAAGCCCTTAGTCTTTTTGAGAAAAAAGTTTTGCGTGCAAGTTTTGGTCCTGTTTGCGTTGATGGCATCTGGAGGAGAAGATTTAATGACGAACTCTATGGGCTGTACAGTGACATGCGCCTGGTCAAGCGTCTACGGATACAACGCTTAAGATGGCTAGGCCATGTAGAGCGTATGAACACCACTGCTCCGGCCCGAAAAGTCTTTGAATCCGTGACATTATGACAACGCCACAGAGGACGACCTAGACTAAGGTGTCACACACAAGTGGAGAAGGACCTCAACCAACTTGGAGTGCGCAACTGGAGACAGCTGGGGAAAGATCGTGCTGGCTGGAGAGGCATGTTGGCTGAGGCCCAGGTCCACCCCGGACTGTAGCGCCACAAGAAGAAGAAGAAGCTCTACGTGTGACTCATCAGAAATTTTAGATTTCGGCACCGCCTATTCCAGGCCTCCAAAGCGGGGAAAAGACTTTGAAATTGCTCCAACTTAAATTACATTTTAGAAAGCCTCCACCAAAGCAGTCCACACAAGGAACGGTTAGGAATCCAGAGCAGAAGAAAGAAAACGTCGTGAAAAGTAAAATTAAAGATTTTTAAATTGGGCCTGGTCTTTTTTTCATGACGAATAACTTAGAAACGAAAAAATTTGACTCGTTATTCGTTATTCAAATTTCTGCCACCGATGATAAGATTTATTTCAAAGCGAGGATTCAGCACAAAATATGACTACGAGTAGAGAAACCTTAAGTTGAGTATAGACCAAACAGCTTGCCATCCTAGGTATGGTATGTACATACCGTATGTATCAACTCAGCACTAAGTTGGAACGACCACATTTTTGAGGTCACCAAGAATGTATCGAAGCGAAATGTCAACACTTTTTAAAACGATGGAAGAAAAAAAAATATCACTCAATAAGTCCCGGTACATATAGGGGGCGCCACTAACAAACAGTGTTAATTTAATATTAATTTTTTTTTGTTAGTCGCGCCCTCTATATATCCCGGGACGTTTTAAGTGATGTGTTTGTTAACCCCTTTTATCTGGCAACAATATACTAAGCCAATCAAAGCTTGAGTATTATGCCCTCGTCTGGTCTGGAGCTCCTAAGACACCTTTGCGCCTTTTAGATCGAATTCAACAGCAGGCGATAAAACTTGCGGCGTGTTCAATTGACTCGCTAGAAGATCGACGTAATGCTGCGTCCTTATCACTCTTTTATCGCTATTTCAACAGAAACTGCAAAAGCGCCTTCCAGAGCCGTACACTTCTCCGAGGTTGGGTCACAGTTGTGTACGGTCACAAGGTTCCGTCATGACCAACAACTCAAAGAGGAAACGACACGCTTGTTCAACTTAAATGCTGGCTGTCTCTGACTGGGTTAGCTTGGCTTAGGGTAACACTGGACAGCCATTCCCAGGCCACATTTGGGACCATTGTGAGGCCAAGCTTTAACAAAAAAAACTGCTCTAACGAGTTCGCCAGCAGCATTCCTCCCCTTCAAGAATTAACCCGCAATACTCGCCACGCTAGGAATGCCCATTCCTTCACCCTTAAGCCCTTGTTCAGGCATACAGTTAAGTTTAGAGACTCGTTCTTCAGCCACACCGCACGAGTATTGAATGCTCTTTCCAGCCCAACTTTCCCTCTCATTACAATCTACAGGCATTTAAAACCAATGTACACCGGTACCTCCTTCCTCCGTCTGTACCTTCGGCCCGTGTTGGGACTTAATTTTGAAGGGTACACAACATTGGGCAGTACCACACCCATACAGAAAATTCTAAAACAAAAACAAGACAAACCCATTGTTGGATTGAAGTCCTTTCCAACTTTGACCAATCTCCGTGTAGACCGTGCAGACATTATTCAATTTGCAGCAAACTTTGGTCTACTAAGATTCTCGGCAGATCAGGCCCTTTTCTGTAAAAGGATATCTCCATCAGACACTGCAGCCCTTACAAGAAGAATTTATCAGGATTTTGCAGAAATCATCGCCTTTTTGGAAGCCTCGAAAGACACTTTTAGATACAGACTTTTTGAAATGCTTTGTCTGTTACGGCGGCAAGACGCGACTCGGAGGCCTTAAAAATGACAAAAACTTCAAGGCATTCAAATTTTGTACAATTTCGTAAGTTTCCGAGCAGCTTGTTTTAAAGACTCAAACAGTTGAGGGCCGTCTGGTCGAAAGACTACCTGCCTACCCATCAGTTGGTATCTTTTGTATTTCACCTCGAGCACCTTCCCTTAGCAAACAACAAATTCGAAATCCACAAGAGCCACCACCTCAAGCATTTCATTGCCTCCGGTATTACGCCACAAACGATTATCACACCTTCTGCGGCAATCGCTTATCGACAAATTGCCACCGCATCAGGGTCAGATTGACTGTCGATCGCAACCCGCGATGAGATCGATACCATCAATCGATGGTGACGAAAGGTCTCCTGACAAGCTGTCGCCTCTTATCTGCGCAAGTGTGTCACGCTTCCGTATTGCAAAAAAACAGGAGTGCTGCAACTGACCACTCATCACTTGCAGTCTCAAGCCATGAAGCCGATCTTCGCTCCATCGGTCAAACCGAAAAGAGAACGTTTCGTGGTCCATTGAACACATGGAACAACATCCAATCTAACCACCTGCTGGACGGGGAACAGAGGGAAGCTGAAATCGGACAAATGTCATGATCAATAGGCATGCCTGTTGTACCCGCTGAAACCACCGGCGGTGGCGACGGCACTGTGCCCTGAGAAAATGGAAAGTGCATTCGGAATCCGGCGAACCTTTTGCGGTAAGCCGAGGTGGTAATTGAATTCATTCGAAAATCGGAGCGGTATTGAGAAATCCATGCCAATCAAGGCTAGACGGAGGTTTCTATGACTTTGAGCTTTCAACCGGAGCGGTGGTATTCCTTTGCTCTGAAAGTGCTGGGCCTTGTGCTGGGAGGTGATAGGCATCAGAGGAAAGGTTTGCAACAGTTGCTTGCACTTTGTGGGAAAAGAATGTGTGATCTCGAACATTTGGGTTTAAAAAATGAACAACACCCAGCATGGGAAACTAATTGCTTGCTTTGGACAGCCGATGATTAACACGCAAAACAACCGACGGAGTATGAGAAGTTCAAAGTCGAACGAGACCTAAGAACTTTGTCATCGAAGATAAAAGCTGAATGGTCTGTATGAACTGTAAGTTGACTCATTCTCCAAGGTTTGAACGGCGCACGAATTGTAAAATTGAAGGAAATTTAATGAAATCAGTTTAAGAACTGGTGAAGCTTTGAAACACAACTCAACCAGTCGGGATTGCAGGGGCAAAGTGCTACAAAATCCAGAAATATAGAAAAAAAAAACTATCGACACTAAAGTACAGGGTGCAAGCAAAATCAGCCGGGAGCTAGACGAGCGCTGTGTTTTTACTCTCTAAAATATTATTTTTAGAGCTTAGAGCTGTGCTTATACTCTCTAAAATATTATTTTTAGAGCGTAGAGCTGTGCTTATCATCTCTAAAATAGTTTTTTTTTTCTAGAATAGTATTTTTGGTTTCTGAAACTTCACTGTATACTGTAACCTAAACCTAAATGAGTTTTAGCCTTATTCCTATCCTCCACATTTTAAGCAAGTTTTTGCAACTTCAGATTTTAATCTTAGACCTTAACCTCACTTTGAATACTTACAAATTAACAGACAATTCAATTTTCTACTTAGTGACGCTGTCAATCACTGCGTCAAATTCCTTGCAGGTTGTCCGTCTAATTTGAAATTTCCTCCTGACGTGACCTAGGGACGCATGAGGGATCACAGTCAGAGGATGGTTTTCTTTTTTAGGAAACAAGAGCGCGTATCGATGCGTGAAATGGGGTCTATATAGGGTCTATAATTAAATTCGTTCTAATAGATGGCGTAACTTGTATTATTCCATTGGAATGTGCGTTGGGAAGCTACTGTCATTGTGTGTCATTTCAGTATATGTCATTCATTTGAAGCGTAAGCAACAATAATTTTTTTTTACGCAAATAACACATCACTCAGAAGGTACCGGGGCATATAGGGGGCGCCACTAACAAAAAAGAAATATTAAATTAATAATGTTTGTTAGTGGCGTCCCCTATATGTGCGGGGAATCATTGAATCATTGAGTATAGGGGGCGCCACTAACAACCAACATATAATTAAAAATAAATAATTTTTGTTAGTTCTGGCCGCCGTGGCGTAGTGGGTAGAGTGCGACGCTCACACGCCGAAGGGTCTAGTTCGATTCCCGTGTGAACACCTCGAAATTTTCACGGCACCAACTCGTTCAAGCTGTTGACAACACTCAAAGAGTAATAACTATCAAAGAAAGCTTCTCAAACTTCGCCGTTCGGACTCGGCAAAAAAACTGTAGGTCCCTTCTTCTCGTGAGAGAACTGTAGCGCGCACAGAACGAGTAGTTGATGAGCAAGCTAGGCCCTGGTCCCCCAGTGGACTGCCGCACCAACAATTATACTTATTAATTTTTGTTAGTGGTGTGTTCAGACACAATGTTCGGCATAAGAGATCACTCAATAAGCACGTATAGGGGCTTTTTGAGTGATCTGCTATGTCGAACATTGTGCCTGAAAAAGTGTTTTTGCGGGAAGTTATTCTTCATTACTTTGATATAAGGAAAATGTTGCCGAAAGTCATCACCATTCGATGGAAAGTTATAATGAAGCTGAGCGAACTTGCCAAAAGTGGTTTGAACTATTTGAAATCGGTGATTTTGGCTTGAAAGACGATGAATGTCATGGACATCCAGAAAAGTTAGAATATGAAGAACTGAAAGCATTACTTTATAATATTTGCTGACAAACACAAGAAGAGCCAGCAGGATATTTGAGTGTCATTCATTAAAAGCAGCTGGATATATTCACAACCAAGAAAATTAGGTTTCAAATCAGCTCAAACCGGGAGAGTTCGAAAGGCGGTTGTGTACGTCCCAAATGCCGCTGAAACGTCGCAAAAGGAATTCAATTTTGCACTGGATTGTTACTGGTGATGAAAAATGGATCCATTACGATATCCCCAAGCGCAAGAAATCATATGTGAAACTAGCCAAATGAACGGCAAAGTTTTTTTCTTGAACCTGTTACCAGACAAAGTCACAAGATGCCTGGTAACAGGTTCCGATTCTTTAGGCCATAAGTAGGTTTTCCTAATTTTATGTCGTCATGTGATTCAAAAGTTTGTTCTTATTTTGACTGGCTAGATGTTTCTAGTCAGTCATTTTACAGTCTAAACTTTCACTTAATGTGGAGTCCGTCTGTTTATGAGTTGACTTAGTACTTCAGTTGACAGCTGGTCTGGGTGCCAGAACCCAACGAAGCTCATAGAAATGACAAGGCAATAAGCTTGAGAGCAGTCGAACTTACTTGTTGGCCAATTTCGATATCATACGATTCCCTTTTAAGCGGTCTTCTAGTTAGACACAATAAGCCGTGTCAAACCCTTGTTGGAAATGAGTCGATTTTTCCTCGGTCAAGGTCCATTACGAAGCGAATATTGCTCAAGCTGGAGAGGATCAGCAATGGGGAAACTTGTTGAAGCGCGGAGGCAGCGGATAAAGTCATTCTAAAAACTGTGCATTTCCGCAAGGGTTCAGGAAGCGTTTGAGTCTTCAGCACCCTCCACTTATGGATCTAACAGAATAAAATTCACTTTGGGTTCATACTATTCTGATGATCTTAACTAGAGACTGGGTAGACCCTTGTCAGTCAACTCGGTAGTAAGGGAAAAACCTCAAATTGGTTCGCGGGCTTCCTTCAATGGTTGAATCTAACATTCATACATCGGTCCAGCTTTGATTTAAATGATGTTGTCCGTACTACACAACCTTTCTGGTGGCACATCAATGTGATGTGGACCTATGTCTCAGCTGGTACCCATTTGGTGCGGTCTCTTAGGTGTTGCTTCCAAGCTTGCCAAGGTAGTTGAATGAACTAAGCTCCAAGTGTACGCCTTGCCCTGGCACGGAGCTAAATTCTAAGAAATGTCTCAGCTGATACCCATTTGGTGCGGTCTCTTAGGTGTCGCTTCCAAGCTTGCCAAGGTAGTTGAATGAACTAAGCTCCAACTGTACGCCTTGCCCTGGCACGGAGCTAAATTCTAAGAAATGTTGAACCATAGCATTGTTAGCGAGTCGTTTGTTTTCCTGATGTCATTGTGCGGATCGATCGCTAGGTGTTCACCAAGACCAAGGGTTGTAAGAAGGACTTTTCTCTTGATGCGATCAAGAATCGTCTCATCCGCCTCGATTAGAATTCAAACTTGCCGACAATTCAGCAGTACAGCAGGAACAGCCAAGAGGAATATACGGGTGCTACCAAGAAGAATTTTTTCCCCCTTATTACCTTCCATTGGCAAGAGTGGCACTTCACTTCATCGAAGGCATGATATTCAGGCTCCTTAGCTTTGGCAGTTAGTTAAGGAAAGTCTTTCACTGCTTTGAAGACATTTGTAGCGATTTGTACAAACCTTCTCTGTTGGTGGACGTTTTTTACTAGAAATTAAGACCAAATACGGCAAAGGCAAGAAATCTGTAATCGAAATGATACAAGCAAGCGGTTTTTTTTAAAGACGGTGGAAGATGGAATGCCCATAAAGTGTTTGAATCTGCGTCATTGGGTTTCTTTTAAGAGCACAACTGGAGGGGGTCTGTAGATTCCTTGAATTGATGTGGAAGACTGACATATTGGTCCAGCCCGGGCTATTACATCAAACGAAGACGACGACAGAACTAAATCGCCTTTTTAATGTCTTTTTTCACCTTTTTTTCTGAATGTGTCGCAAAACAACATTTTTGGCTATTGAACTTAAAATAGTGGTTCTTTTTGCTTTCCGACATATAAGAGCACTTCAAATTAACTCCAATACAAGGCCCTTGAAATGCATTTTACAGAAAGTCCACCGAACAAAAGAAAACCACGAACTTGTGCTTGATGAATTGTATCAAACTCTGTTGTGCTGTAAAACACAAGACAACACAACTTATCAGCTTTTGACTGTCAATGTCTTTCAATATGTGTTGCAAGTTATCTGAGGGCACCACGAAGAGGATTGTCTTCTTGGAAATCCACAGCAGTGCAGTAAACAAGCCATAATTGTACCACCCACCATCCGTGACTGATGAGTCACTTTGTCTTCTAATCACCAATCCGAGACCATTACTCATGATCTTCCGTCATCGCTGTGATCTCGCATGAGTCTACTTTCCAACCATGATTGCAATTCTTCAGAAATTCAATCTCTTTCTGTTCTTGGGGTGATTTCTTAAAGAAATCGATTGAAGATTGATTGAAATTAAAAAACGACATAAACATCACAATTGTCCAAGAAATTATGAATGCCACTAAATGTGGCCAACCAGATCGATACCTGATCTCGTGGGTTCGTAAAAGATATTGATGGGCGAGGAATTGAAAGGACGCGCGACATTTATCACGTAGGGAAAGGAGCAAGCGGCACAAGTATTAAATGGTCATTTTAGGAAGCACGGAGCCTGAAAGATCGCTTTCATGAAGCAAATTCTCGATGGCGGCTTTTGTCAAAATTTCAACCAAACCGGTTAGTGTGCAGAACTGAAAATATCAGCAGATTAAAAACAAATAAAAAAGAAAAATGATTCTTGCATTTTGAGGGATATCGCGTGCCCATTTCAAACGGCGTACAGATTCTCATACGATGGTCACCGCTAAAAAACAATGAAATGCGCTTCAACGTCGGTTTATGATGAACAGCAGCAGGAGGATGGGAATGCTTGAACCCGCCATCAGTGCCACAAATGCTTACTCCGAAATCAAACGCCATTGTGAGACCACTTCAAAGCAGTGTTGGTCGCTGCTTAAGTGCATTCTGAAGCAGTTTCTGTGGCATTTCATGAGCGTTAAAGAAACGTGGACACAACGTCGTACAGCAGAATCGAATGAACAAGAAATTTTCACAGCAACGATTGTCCTACCGTTTGCAAATTAAAAGAACACATTTTCTGGGATTCAGATGTTGTGATCCATATCGACTACGCGACGGAGGACAAAATATTCACAAGGGTCTGCTTTGAACAGGTAGAGACTAGACGGAAAATTTCCAAAATTACCACTTATCCGACGCAGGAAAGAATTATCTTCCACTTTGACACCTAGGCCAGCATTAAGGGCCAACTGAGGTCTGCTGTGTCATCAATCTTATAACTTCTCCAGGTTTCACCACATGCCTCCGACTAACGACTCAAGACTTACGAAAATCTTCAAGCTACATTTTGGACGGGATGAGCGGAATATCGCCACCACTGAAACCAACTCTGCAGACCTACAAAAAGCAAAGTTGGAGCATAGCTTAGTCAAGTTTATCGGACCCAAAGGTAACTATTTTCAAATTTGACGTACTTTTGCACTTGTGTTGTGGGATTACAGTAATCTCCCGAAGGGTTTTGCCATACCAAAGCTTACAACTTTTGGCTCAATTCAGGACTAAGCCCTTTTGGAGTATGTGCGATATCTCAGAGAAAACTTTAAAAGCACTCGAAGAAAAGACAAAAACTCGGGAATCAAGAATGAGTTTCCCTTTCAAACGATGACGAAAATCAAATCTTCTTCAAAAAACAGTTGAGATGCTTTCAAAATTCAGACACATGTCAACAAGCATCAGCAGACAATTTCAAAAGAAAGAACACGATTCGAACATTTTTTCAAACCCCATCAGACATCTCATATCAGAGGCTGTCACTTCGACAGAGATCATCAGATGAGAACTACACAAGCTGTCACCAGTTGACACCCACTCGCAACGCAAACTCACTTAATTCACCGTCAAATCTTCCACACATCGAACAGAGTCAACAATCACTTACCAGAAAAGTTCATGAAAATTAATCCAATTAACTCCTTCTCTCCACTCTTTTGTTTTTTCTTCTCTCTCTCTCTTTTTCTCTCTTCCTCTCACCCTTCTGGGATATCCACAAAATGTGTGCGTGTGTCAAATCAAAACAAAAACAAAACAGTTTCGACAGGAAAATTCACCTCATCTCACAATGTTTATCAACAAAATCTGAATCTCTCGCCCACAATCAAATCGAATAAGCCCCCGAAAGCACTTGTACTTTTGAGAAATCACACAAATGAAAGAAATTTTCCACAAAACAACGACAAAAACCGCCTCTTCACGTTATCTGCGTTGTAAACGTCGTCTTAACCCACCAACAACACTTCTTTTTTTGAACACTCAACTCTCGACGTCCGTCGTTGTCTTATCTCTGTGCTTCCAAGAACGCAAGCCACACAACGCAAACCAGACGAAAATATTCGAAAATAACTGAGGGACAAAAACGCAAGGGTAAGAAGCCAAAAACAAGAAACGAACGATAATCCAAGAAGTCTCTGTCTTGCGGTTGGTTGGTATCCGCCCGATGACAGATGGCACAAAACGATCTCAACTCACTGTCACTGGTGACACTTGTTCGTTATTCAAGTGCATTCGGGAGTGTAATGCACCGTCAATCACTACGACACCGCCGTCGTTGTCACTGATAATCCGCGGCAAATGCTCAAATACAAAACAATTTGACAGTTAACACACAAATTTGATTTCATCACTCTCCTGCGGGCCTGCCGCGCACTCATTTGTTCACTCTCTCTCTCTCTCGTTCTCCGCTTCTCTGTTGTTCAATTAAACTGAAATTAATTAATTTTTCCTCGCATCTTGCGGGGCGCAAGGGGATGGGGTTGCGTGCGATTGGGGGTTTGAAACTCTTTATAGACACACTACTTCTGCCTCTCTTTCACACTTTTCCTCTCTTCTGCACTCACTTTGTCGAAAACCAAAAAAAAAAACAATTCTTACGCTTGTGCACACTTTTCGGTTTGCCGACGACTAAATATCTGCGAGCGAGACTCACTTGTTCACTTTCGCGTGGTCCTACACCTACTGTCTTGTTGTTGTGCCTTCACACACACACACGCGCACTCTCACTCTCGCTCTCAACTCTCTCCCCTCTCTTTCACTTAGTTTCTCGGTTGGTGTGCTGCTTGTGCTCTGCAGTTCTTTCGAAAAGCTCCAAGATTGCAATGAAAACGAAAGAAAAACCGAAAGCGAAAAAAAATTTGGCACACAAACAGAAAATTTAGCGTTCTCTTCAATTTGACAGACCACACTCGTCGGCGACTCTCAGACGACTGAACCTAGCAACACCGCGATGGCCAGAAGAACACTCGCAGCGCGCACGAATTGCGCCAGCAACCAATTGAATTCGACCACAGCACAGCAGCAGCAACAGTACAACAGCACAACAGCAGTGGAGCTCACAAAACAGCGCACCAGAGTGTGGACAAAACACAAGAAAGAAATCCACCACGGCACCGCCACCACCATCCCTCCGTCGATGACTCGACAATCGGCACACAGCGCACAGCTTTCGGAGCGAGGGCAGCAATCAGCAGCAACAGTGGTGGTGCTAAAAGAAAAGCAGTCGCGCACCGCACTCACCACACACACACGCCCCACGGAGAAGAGGTGAAGGAAAATGGAAAAGCAGAGCGTATCGGGGATTCACCACACTGCCTGCCATCACCGGAAAGCGCTCCACTGTCGGCGGCGGCGAAGCGAGTGAAAAACGAAAACACGACAACGACGTGCTACGTCACTCTCGTACAACTCGTCGCATCTTCCTCGTCCCCATCGTCGCTACCCACCTTCAACATCAGCTGTGCGCCGGTGTGTGTGTTGGTTCGATTCTCTTCGCTAGCCCTCCAGCGCCATCGCATCTTTGTTTTGCATTGGCGCGGCGCACTAGTGTTGTTCGATCGGAACGAACGGCGACCACAAAGAGAAACGAGCAAAAACTCACCACACACGTGGTGGATGTGCACGAACACACTCGCACCAGCCCAAGTGCATTCAGCGAAGCGACGACACTGCCCGTATCGATGCTGTGCGACGCTTGGGGGTGGCTTGCGCTCTCATCTCGTGGGCCAATCATCCCCCGTGATGGAATATCTGCGGGAAGCGGAAGGGGCTACCAGCAAGTGCACGGAAATGCACGCCATCCGAGACAGAAATGAGCGATTTTAGATCACGCTTCGCAGGAACTCGCAATCGAATTACAACAAAATTCGCCTGAAACTTAGAAACTTATCGGCGACGGCGACAACTGCCGTTTCGACTCTTTTCCCGCGAAAGCAGTAGGGTGCTGATAACCGGGAAAGACTGTTTTCAGCCTCCAGACCGGACGACAGACAGAGTGAAAGGGGAACAAGATTTAGTGCTTATGAAGCTGATTTGACGAGGGTTTGAAATGCAACAGGGCGGTGGTTTCTAAACAAAAGCTTGAATTTGGGAAATAGAGAAATTGATGATTGAGTTGGACTTGAAATGTTATTGGCAGCAGTGGACTTTGACATTTCAATGTTTGTCAGGTCAAGAGTTTGTGTTTGAATTGAGAGAGGAAAAATCCTAGAAAGGAGGGGAGCGACTGGCAGGTTGTGCTTTTCCGGCAGAAGACAAGGGGTGTTTAAGAACTTCACAAAAATGTCAAAACTGTCAATTTTGCGTAGTTGAGACACAAAATCAAATTTAACATTGCTTAACAGACTACACACTAGACCACGAAGAACCATGGCTCTGTACAAAATATTGGTCCTTCAGAAAAGTGTCGATTGCTTTTCGATGACACTCAGAGACCGCAAGAGTAAGGATTTCTTGCGGGGTTGCCTTCACAGCATCCAACCCTGGATAAGACTCAGATCATGTGGTTTCTGAAAGTTGGTCTGCCTTCAACACTCAATAATCTGTAAGAGCTTTGATTTCCTTATTTCCTCCTGCCACCAAGTAAAAATGTTCCCCTAAGGATGTTTTCCGCCTTTCTGTTGCCTGATTCTGCACGAATTTCTACGGACGGTTCCAGAATGGACAGAGAGGTGGGTTATTCGGTCTAACTGAAGTATATTTCAACCTCCTCTATCGTTGTATCACTGCAAACTCTTCTTGTTTAAAAACGACAAAAGGTTCTGTGCCACATATTGGAGGTGCTGCGCCACAGCGAATTAAATTGCCTGACGTGGCACGCGCTCACTGTTCTGCTCGAAAAGAAACGTGTCCAAAGCGAGTTGCCTAACCCAGACTAGTCAGACCCTGATTGCCACCATAAAAGGACACTACATTGCTGGCCTTTGTAGGATGTGAAGGAGGGAGAGGAAATAAGTTCCTTCTTCCTGATTTCTAAATCTAAAGAAACGCTCATATCTGAATTGAATCCTCTGACGTCTCATCTCAGAAGTGTACAGCGCTTACTTCTGCACGTAAGACCTTTGGTAAGGAAGGAAAAATGTATGAAAAAAGTAAGGCAGAATCTTTAATGATTCCTTTCAGTCCTTTAAACAAATAACAATTGAGTTTGAGAACAATATTTAAACCTGGCGGACGATAATGAAGCTTAGTAAGAATAATAAAGATGATTGGATGGCGCGACAGTCCGCAATGGGACAAGGGTATAGCTTGCTCATCAACTACTTCTGTTGTGCATCTGATCACTGATCTCTCACGAGTAGAAAGGACCTACAGTTCTTTGCCGAATCCGAACGCCGAAGTTTAAGAGGCTTTTTCATTAATAATAATAATAATAATAATTGTTGGCGCTACAGTCCAAAGGGGGACCAGGGCCTAGCTTGCTCATCAACTACTCGTGTTGTGCGCGCTACTGTTCTCTCACGAGTAGAAGGGACCTACAGTTTTTTGCCGACTCCGAACGGCGAAATTTGAGAAGCTTTCTTAGACAGTTATTACTCTTTGAGTGTTGTCAGCAGCTCGAAAGAGGTGGTTCCGTGAAATATTAGAAAAATTGGTGTTGAACTGGGAGTCGAACCTTGACTCTTTGGCGTGTGAGCGTCGCACTGTACCCACTACGCCACGGCGACCAGGCTTTTTCATTGACAAATAATATTCTTTGAGTGCTGTCAGCAACTCGAAAGAGGTGGTGCCGTGAAAAATTCGAAATGTTTCGCCGTAAATCGAAACTGGACCTTCGGCGTGTGAGTGTTGCACTCCACCCACTACGCCACAGCGGCCACGATCTTGAAGCTTACTTCAGTTAAATATAAACAGGAAGAATAAAGAATAAAGAAGGACAGAGAGATGAACGAAAGATTTGAACTTCATTTTTACGCTAACTACGGAGTTGATTACAGAAATCAATCCAAAGAGAAGAGTTTAGTAGAAGCAAATACAATTTTGATGGTAAAAAAAATGACAAGAAACTAAGACATAGGTTGTTGTGCAGCTACTCATGTTTAGCGTGTAATGACCTCTGACGACGAAATTGAAAATCTTCTTTCATAGATAATAAGAAACTCCATCCCATCACTGTAACACAGCGGCAAAGGCGTTTTCTACTGAAAATTCTTTTGCAACAACATGAATTGATGATCAAGAAATCGATAAGGAGGTATTCAGGGATATAAGGTTGTCAAATATCTCTCCTCGGCTTTTTTGTTCTTCATTCAAAGCATCACAAAACGTGTTACAGTGATCGGATTTAGTTCAAATATGCGCAATTTTCTTCGATAATTTAGACTGCAACTTCATAATATCCCAATCGCCACCTCGCCCCATCACCCCCTCGCCCCATCGCCCTCTCGGCCCCTTATTTGCGAAGAAAACGGGAAGCCACTTTTCACAAGCCTGAGTTTTTGAGTTCAACTTCCCACCACCAAGGGCGTTCGCCATGAACAGGACCAGGAGGTAATCACTTAGCGAAGTGAAGCTGTGCTTCTGTAGCTTAAAAAAGGTTTTTAAGAGCTTCCTCGCCTGTCTGTATCGTGGTATATAAGGCATTGTGTGTCTCTCGCTCTCTGTCTGGGTTGAAAGCTTGCACGTTACGAGACGTTTTTTTGCACTTGCCTTGGATCCAGTGCAAGCTCGTGATATAAAACCCGTCGTAAACTGCCATCTGTCTCCGACCTCTGTAGACTGAAGCTTTTACAAACACAACTTTGTCTTAAATTTGAGGTGTCTTAATCCTCTTCTGTTGGGCGCCACTGTACACGATCAAATTCTTCACCATCTAGAGTTGGTCCTCGCCTTAGTCGAATGAATCGACCAGCAACAGCTCTCAATTTAGAAAAATAGAAGAAGAAATGAGAAATCAAAATAATATGCCAGAGAAAAAGAGAGTAAAGTGAACTAGGACTGAGTTTAGAGAGTTTAGGACTTGATCCGCGTGCCGATGAACTTCAAAAGTGTTTTTGTTTTTGTAAGAATTAATCTTTTCATCAGTGCTTTGATATAAGGATGCGGAGCCATATAAAGAATGAAAAATGAGTAAAATGAGCTCAGAGAACAAATTAAGATCGCTGGCCCGTGTATCAATACAACGACGACTAAAAGATTTACATTGGAAAGCTGGTCAAAAGTGGTATGCTTGTGTGAAATATGATTCCGCTGGGAACTAAATTTATGAGTACGTGACTAGAAAAGCAAGGAAAGAATATTGATTTCATACATTGGTTGGACAAATGTTTTTCGAAAGGGTA
This sequence comes from Eristalinus aeneus, assembly GCA_955652365.1. Taxonomy (NCBI): domain Eukaryota; kingdom Metazoa; phylum Arthropoda; class Insecta; order Diptera; family Syrphidae; genus Eristalinus; species Eristalinus aeneus. The sequence continues at coordinate 19,808,970 of OY019131.1, forward strand.
CTGATGCAAACATTGATCTCTTAAACCGGTAAAACATCACTAAATAAGTCCCGGGATATGAAGAGGGCTCCACAAACAAATATGAATTTAATTAAATCTACAGTTGCTAAACCAGGAAATTACAGAAAGATAAGTCCGCTGTCAAATTCAAAAGTCGGCTTTCTTTCATGACGTATAACACAAAGAACCCAACAAAAAATGGGGTATTGGAGTCTACAACAGCAGACTGAAAAACTGGTTGAATAAAGTTGTCAAAAATCTCCCTTCCGCTGTTTTGCTCTTCATTCAATGCTTTATTAAAAGTGTTACAGTGATCGGATTTAGTTCAAATATACGCCGTTTTGTTCAATAATCTGTTTCTATCTAGACGGCGACTTCATAATACGGACAGCCACTTTTCACAAGCCTCTGTTGAGTTCAACTGCACACTACCAAGGGCGTTCGCCATGGACAGGAGCCGGTGGTAATCATTTGGCGCTATGTCCGGGCTATATGGTGGATGCGATAAAACCTCCCATCTGAGCTCCCGTAGCTTCTGACGAGTCATCAACGAAGTGTGTGTTCTGGCGTTGTCCTGGTAGAACACTACACCCTTCCTCTTGGCTGATTCTGAACGCTTCTGGTCGATCGCCTGCTTCAAGCGCTCCAGTTGTTCGAAGTAGATGGCAGAATTAAGCGTCTGGCCATAGGTGAGCAGCTCATAGTGGATGATTCCCTTCCAATCCCGCCAAACACACGGCAAAACCTTCCTGCCCGTCAATCCCGGCTTGGCCACTGTTTGGGATTCACCGGCCTTCAACCACGACCGTTTTCGCTTGATACTGTCGAATGTGATCCATTTTTCGTCGCCAGTAACCATCCGCTTCAAAAATGGGTCGAGTTCGTTCCGTTTCAGCAGCATATTGCAGGCGTTGATTCGGTCCAGAAGGTTTTTTTGCGTCAAATCATGCGGCACCCAAACATCAGCCTTCTGCAGATGGTTCAAAATGGTTTGGTGACCAACTCCCATCTCCTGGACGATGTCACAAGATGCCACATGCCGGTCTAACTCGATGATTTCCATGATTCGATCGGTATTCGACGTCACAGGACTTCCGCCGGCTGGCTTATGGTGTCGTTTTCACCGGCTTTGAATCGTCGAAAACATTTCTCCGCGGTTCGAAGTGTTAGAGTACCATCCCCCAAAACACCAATAATCTCACGCAACGTTTCTATAGCGGATTTGAATTTAACGAAGGAAAACTTTAAAATAGCGCGAATTTCGGTGTTAAAGAACTCCATGTTTACACGTCTATAACTGTTAAACGCAATATCCAAACTACTAATGCAAATAGTCGTTTTGTAGGTTATGTCAAGACCTTTCAAATGATGTATAGTATTCCCAGATACGAGCTCTGTAGCGCTTTGTACATAGCCGGAAATTTCAAAAGACAAAAAGGCGGAAGGAATATATGTTTTCCTTTTCGGGCACCTGTTTGGTCAATGTAAGCTGTACTGACTTGTACGATGTTGGCGCTCATTCTTGAAGGTTAAAATTGAGTCTTAGAATGCCAGTGTCTTATTCCAGAGCGCTAGAAATTAGAGGCACGATCTTCCAGAAATCAGTTCAATTGCTAGCTTACGCTGATGACATTGACATGATTGGACGAACATAGGTAGCCGTCAATTAGGCGTTTGCTGGCATTGAAGCCGAAGCGGCTAAAATGGGTCTGGCGGTAAATGAGAGCAAAACAAAGTACATGCTGTCATCAAGGAAGGACATACAACATCGACGCCTCAGACAAAGCATCACACTAGGCAGCAGAAACTTCGAGGTAGTCAAGGACTTCGTTTATCTCTGCTCCGCGGTAAATATAGGCAACAACATCAGTACCGAAATCAAACGCAGAATCACTCTTGCCAATCGCTGTTTCTTTGGGCTCAAGAGGCAATTGAGTAATAAAGCCTTCTATCGAAGAACTAAGCTGGCTTTATATAACAGCTTGATCATCCCAGTCCTACTCTATGGCGCGCAAACCTGGACATTACCAAAGGCGGATGACGAAGCCCTTAGTCTCTTTGAGAGAAAACATTTACGTGCGATTTTTGGTTCTGTTTGCGTTGATGGCATCTGGAAAAGGAGATTCAACGACGAACTCTATGGGCTGTACAGCGACATGTGCCTGGTCAAGCGTCTACGGATACAACGCTTAAGATGGCTAGGCCATGTAGAGCCTATGAGCACCACTGCTCCGGCCCGAAAAGTCCTTGAATCCGAGTCATTGGGACAACGCAACAGAGGACGACCTAGGCTAAAGTGGCGCACACAAGTAAAGAAGGACCTCAACCAACTTGAAGTGCGCAACTGGAGACAGCTGGCGAAAGATCGTGCTTGCTGGAGAGGCATGTTGCTTGAGGCCCAGGTCCACTCCGGGCTGGAGCGCCACAAGAAGAAAAAGAAGAAGAAGTTAGTCAGTAATAATAATAATTGTTGGCGCTACAGTCCAAAGGGGGACCAGGGCCTAGCTTGCTCATCAACTACTCGTGTTGTGCGCGCTACTGTTCTCTCACGAGTAGAAGGGACCTACAGTTTTTTGCCGACTCCGAACGGCGAAGGTTGAGAAGCTTTCTTAGACAGTTATTACTCTTTGAGTGTTGTCAGCAGCTCAAAAGAGGTGGTTCCGTGAAATATTAGAAAAATTGGTGTTGAACTGGGAGTCGAACCTAGACCCTTCGGCGTGTGAGCGTCGCACTCTACCCACTACGTCAATCAATTTGTCTCCAAAATGCAACTGAGATGCAATTCTAAGACCTACGAACTAAACGTGAATTGTCTTTTGCCATTTCCGGTCGTCCTGGCCCCTGGTCCCCCTGTGGACTGCCGCGCCAACAATTATTATTATTATTTCCGGTCGTCGTGTCGGACTGGTTTATTCAGTTTATTCACACACCGAACCTTAATAAAAATAATAATTGTTGGCGCGACAGTCCACATGGAGACCAGAGTCTAGCTTGCTCATCAACTACTCGTGTTGTGCGTGCTACTGTTCTCTCACGAGTAGAAGGGACCCACAGTTTTTTGCCGACTTCGAACGGCGAAGGTTGAGAAGCTTTCTTAAACAAGTATTACTCTTTGAGTGTTGTCGGCTGCTAGAAAAAGGTGATGCCGTGAAAAATTTGAGGTGTTCAGCCGGGAATCGAACCTAGACCCTTCGACGTGTGAGTGTCGCATTCTACCCACTACGACACGGCGGCCACACAACGAAGCTTGCAGACTCATAACTCTCGCCGTCTAGAGTCTACATTAAGCTGTAGGTCCCCTCAACAAAAGAGTTTGAGGCAGAGGACAACGTTACCAATACGTGGTCGTTCGGGAAGTTAGATCTCTAGTCCTAGTGGGCTGCTTTGTGACAAAGCAGCCCACTTATTTATTTATTGTTTCCTCCTCTAGGAACGCTGGAGTATCTGCCAACATATTTGCATTTGTAAACATTCAGTTCTTGACCTAATTGTGTAAACATCTCTGCTCAAACTGATGAAACGATAACCAAACTCCTGAACAGACAACACAACACACAATGGGTTTATTGTTTCATTTTAACATTTCTGGATAATTTGACAATTGTGGTGACTTATTGGTCTTGTAAACAGAAGTGAATTTTGTTAATAACAAGCACAGAAGAGGTGCGACATCAATCGAGATGGAGGATGTTCTAATATTGAGCAGCAGAAAAAATACATACAGGGAAATACAACTTGCAGGAAAAAATAGATTCCTCGGCGGGGACTTCGCATTTTTCGCGTCTAACCTCCACGTCAGCCAGAGTAGGTGGCAACAAACTGCTCAGATGAGAGCTGAGAGGTTCGTACCCTAAATCAAGTCTTGTTTCCTTGGTGACTGATTGGTAAATTGGAGGCAATTCATGCTTTTGCGAGAACACATGAATATGTAGCGTTCTTTCGCGATTTTTTTAACTCACTTCAAAAAATAAGAACTTTTGTCACAGCGTTGAGTTCAACTCGAATTCGAATTGCAATGAGCATTTCTTTGTTTTTGCTCCGTTGGGTAAGTGGTTGGCGTTCGTAGACACAACACACAGAAAACAAGAAACTAGAACCTGCCATGCAGTGGACACAACAGACAAAAAACAACATGTAGAGTGTATAAACACCACAGCTCCAGCCCAAAAAGTGTTCGAATCCGAGATATTGGAACAACGCATCAGAGAACGGCCTAGACTAAGGTACGGCACACAAGTGGAGAAAGACCTCAACCAACGTGGAGTGATCACTAAGTCGCAGCTGGCAAGAAATCGTGCTGGCTGGAGGGACATGTGAATTGGGGCACAGGTCCACCCAGGACAATAGGGCCAAAGAAGAAGAACAAGAACAGACAAAAAACATTTAATTTTCAAGTAAAATTGTATAACCACTAATATTTCTGCAATTCTTCTTCTTCTTGTGGCGCTACAGTCCGGAGTGAACCAGGGTCTCAACCGCTTCATCTAGCTCGCGCCTTCGCTAGCTGCCTCCACTTGCGCACTCCAATTTGGTTGAGGTACTTGTGTGCGCTATTAGCCTAGGCCGTCCTCTGTTGCGTTGTCCCAATGGTTCGAATTCAAAGACTTATCGGGACGGAGCAGTGGTGTCCATACGCTCTACATAGCCTAGCCATCTTAAGCGTTGTATCCGTAGACGCTTGACCAGGCGCATGTCGCTGTAAAGCCCATAGAGTTCCTCGTAAAATATTCTCCTCCCGATGCCATCAACGCAAACAGGACCAAAAATCGCACGTAAATGTTTTCTCTCGAAAAGATTAAGGGCTTCTTCATCCGCCTTTGGTAATGTCCAGGTTTCCGCGCCATAGAGTAGGGATGATCAAGCTGTTATATAAAGCGAGCTCTCTACGCACACTGTCATTTGCGTCCTTAAAATCTACGAACAGGTGGTTTTGACATACGAGCGTAATTTCTGTTGCTTGCAGTAACTTAAAACATTGATTTCGCCCAAAAAATGGAATTAAATCGTGAAAATTTTCGTGCGACTATTTCTCACAACTTTCGACCTGGATTAACTCAACAACAGTGCATCGATGAACTTAATTCAATTTTTGGCGATGAAGCTCCATCAAGGACCAGTGTTCATCGATGGTATGGTGAATTCAGCCGAGGTCGTAGTTCGCTCCAAGACGAATTTCGTGTAGGTCTAAATCAGTTGTTGTTCCGGAAACCATTGATGTTGTGCACCAACTGATATTGCAAGATCGTCATGTGACCTATCGTAAGATTGAGACAACCTTAGGCATTAGTGGGACTAGCATACATTCAATATTGCATGAACATTTGATCGTTGAAAAAATTTGTTCGCGTTGGATCCCACACAATGGGTCAATCGCTCAAAAAAAGGCTCGTCTCGGTTGTTTGAAAGAAATGCTCCAAAAATACGTTCGCAGTGCTTCGAAACACGTCTATGACATCGCGACAAGTGATGGATCGTGGATTTACACGTATGAGCCCTAAAGTAAACAGCAGTCGACTGTATGGGTGTTTCAAATTGGGCCAAATCCAACAAAAGTTGCTCGGGCACGAAGCACTTCCAAGGAAATGGTCGCCTGTTTTTTTTGGAAAAAACTGGACATGTTGCAACCGTACCACTAGAACAACGCAGAACCGCCAATTCTGAGTGGTACACAACCATTTGTTTGGCAGTTGTCTTCCAAAGAAATCAGGAAAACCAACCGCCGAAGACGGATCACTCTTCAGGACGACAATGCGAGCTCTTACACATCGGTTCAAACAACTGCATTTTTGAGCACTTAAAACATCGATTTGATGAGTCATCCGCCGTATAGTCCTGACTTGGCACCAAATGACTTCTTTTTATTCTCGTACGTAAAAATAAAATGAGAGGTCATCGTTTTTCGACACCTGAAGAAGCGGTTGATGCGTTCAGAATGCATGTTTTGGAGATTCCTCAATCAGAGTGCCAAAAGTGCTTCGACAATTGGTTCAAACGCATGCAAAAGTGTAAAGATCTAAATGGGGAAAACAATAAAGCTGTTTTCGATGATTAATATTTGTTTTTTTTTCTCTAATCCCGAAAAATAAAACGCAACCCTCGCAACAGATGGCGTAACTTGGTGCTCTTCCAGTGAATAAACTTTCCAAATATCGCTGGAAAATTGTTCATACTCTATTCTAAAGTTAACAGCAATACGAAATTTTAGATTCACTGACTATGTTAAGTTTCGAACAAAGTTGAGTGTTGTTGTGGGGAGTTTGACACACACTAGTTGACGTGTTGTGGGGAGTTTGACATTGTTATTTTAAATTTAAGTAAAAACCAGTCAAACAGTGGTCGCCGTGGCGTAGTGGGTAGAGTGCGACGCTCACACGCCGAAGGGTCTAGGTTCGATTTCCGGCTGAACACCTCGAATTTTTCACGGCATCACCTCTTTCGAGTTGCTGACAACACTCAAAGAGTAATAAATGCCTAAGAAAGCTTCTCAAACTTCGCCGTTCGGAGTCGGCAAAAAAAACTGGAGGTCCCTTCCACTCATGAGAGAACAGTAGCGCGCACAACACGTGTAGCTGATGAGCCAGCTAGGCCCCGGTCCCCCTTTGGACTGTAGCGCCAACAATTATTATTAAAAACCAGTCAAATGTCGCCGTCTTTGGGGTGTAGTGTATGATGATCGTGTTTCAAAGCTGGATGGGAAGGCTTAAAAGTGGCCATTACGAGGACGAAGAACGTTTTGGACACGTTTTAAAAACAATGTACGTTAGTCAGAAATTCAGGAACAAACGATGAGCAGACTTGTGTTGGCATAATGAAAAACTTTCTGATCATAAGATAAAACGACAAATAATAGTCACAAATGCAGGAAGGAACGATGAGCAGACTTGAATTCGCATTAAAAAAAAACCCTGATAATAGGAAAACAATGAAGGTGATCTAAAAGTCAGGAAATTCATAGCTGTATGAATTAAAATTGAAAGAAAGGTTAGTTTGCATTTCTGTAGTGTCACTTGAGCGTTATAAAACGAAATCATCTTACAGTTCAAGAAGGTTGTGAATACTGAAAAAAGACGGGCTCATTGGCATTACGTAAAACTTCAGGTTTCAAACAGAATTGTGCTTCTTACGTTGGCAAAAGCCCCCAGCATTTACAGTTAAAGGATGATGCTGCTTTTTTTGTAAGAAACAGCTTGACTGAATAGAACTAATAATAATAATAATTGTTGGCGCTACAGTCCAAAGGGGGGCCAGGGCCTAGCTTGCTCATCAACTACTCGTGTTGTGCGTGCTACTGTTCTCTTACGAGTAGAAGGGACCTACAGTTTTTTGCCGACTCCGAACGACGAAGGTTGAGAAGCTTTCTTAGACAGTTATTACTCTTTGAGTGTTGTCAGCAGCTCGAAAGAGGGGGTGCCGTGAAAAATTCGAAAAATTCGAACCTAGACCCTTCGGCCTGTGAGCGTCGCACTCTACCCACTACGCCACGGCGACCACATGAATAGAACTGACACGTTTAATTCGAACACGAAAGTCGGACACAGCTGCCGGAGATAACATAGTTATTTTTTATTTTATTACACTGATAAGAAACATGTTGCACTGTCAGTGAAAACATTAATCAGAAAGTCTTACAAAAGAAGTCTTACTACAACTGTCGTAGGTTTGAAACCTGGAGTGGTCCCATTACGATTTGTTTCACCCATTGCAATGGAGCTTCAATCGTAAAAGACATATTCCCTGTCTTTTGAATGGCTTCCGCAGTAGGCTCTACAACTTAAAAATGCAAGAACTTCGGAATGCAAAGGTGAGGAACACAGGTTCTAGGCTCAGAGCTTAAGAAATATCTCAAAAAAGCGTGATGTCTGAAAGACAAGTTTTTAGCTCCTTAGAAAACAAGTCAAAAACATGCTCTTGCATCGTTGAATTAAGAATCGTAAGAATTAAGTGCACGCACAACGCACGCTTCTATGAAACGCCAAATAATGCGTGTTGTTTTTCAAATTCCCAAAGGAAACATTTCCGGATATTCAAATGCTTGACAGAAAGGTTGAAGCTTCTCCAAAAACGAGCACTAGAATTTTCATTTTTGGTAAGCCCTACTCCATTACGTGACGACAATGCGTCGTGATATAATCTGTTAACCCAATTTGCTCCATAATCAACTGCGACGGTCCGCCTGCATGCCAAGGGCATGTGCGTAAAGAACACAAAACTCGGCCCGCATTCGCCGCACCGCAAGCCGGCCAGCTCTTCGCACGATAAATCATCTCCCGCTCTGCCATCCAATTGACTGTGTAATAGTTAATTGCTTCGCAAAACCAAATACACCACGCCACCACCACGTTGCGCTTCGGCCAACTGTTGCTCCCACCCTGACCCTCTGCCCCAGACACTTATTCATGCCGGGTTGCGGTGTGAGTGAGTGCGTGTGTGTTAGTTTGGAAATTCAGGGTTGCATGCGATTAGTGTGCATGACTATGACATTCGTCAAGGCCATGCTATCGCGCCGAACCAGTGTGCGAGCGAGCGAGCGAGCGATTTCTTTCATAATCGCCGCGGGATGACTCACTACCGAGTCGCTGCCGAGTTTTCCAAGTCATCCTGTGCGCCGACCCACATCGCACACAAGCATACTCTAACTACCGCCCCTGGCCCAGGGTCGTGGGAGCGCATGGGCCAGCCTTATCGCACCGATTGTGCCTGATTGGATTTTGCATATCTTTAGCGTTCTGCATCCGAGCGGCTGATACTCACCGTCATCTGAAGCCGCTCCACGCTGACCTTGAATGCAGTCCAGGGGCAAACAAACAACACCGGCGGACGGAAGGCGCGGAGCGTGGTAATTTAGACATGAATCTATAATTACCATCATTACTGCACCAGCAGGCTGTTGCTGCTCCAGCCCTGCTGCGTCCGCCCTCTTTCTCGCGCCTGGCCGGGCTGCTGCACGTACCGATGAGTGCTTAGCATATCGTGTGGTTTTAATTATCGAATCATCGAAGCAAATCATTTCCATCACCGTCTCCGGAGGGGAGTCCCCCCGCCGCACGGAGTCTCTTGAGCAGCTTTATCAATGACACCCCACCGCCACTGCCACCACCACCACTGCCACTGCCACTGCTACCCCTGGAATTGGCTGTAAACTCTTACACAAGTCATTTGTGAACCGATTACCAACCAGACAATGGAATGCAAAGATACTCGTGTTTCGCCACATTGTCATCCGAATGGGGCGGGCGCGGGGGATGTTGTTTGCGCTGCGAGGAAGTAATTAAATGAAGTAAGCCACGATGGGAAATCGGAGACGGATGGATGGAGTTCGACTTGTTTGTCTCTTTTTGCCACTTTTCGTGTTTTTTTCACATCACTTAGACGGCGATGGGGATGGTGCAGGCAACCATGATGCTGAGGGGGGGGCGGGGATTGCTCTGGTGACAGGTGACAAATATGACAGATGATTCTCACTTGATAGTGCGGCAAGTGGTGGTGGTCTTGGCATTGTCGTGATCACGTGGAGTTGTAAAAGAATGCGAGCCGCGATTGCATCATGTCTGCGGATAATCCGTGACATGACTGAACGAGGCACAGAGAGTTTCGCATGTGAGCGATATTCAAATTGAAGCATGATTCAAACATGATACATTCGTGTAAGTGGAGGGGAGGATTTAGAAACTAAGTTGCTCGCATGAATCACGGGCTTGGAAGAGACACGTGAATTCTAACAACTCAGGATAGAAGCGAGCTTTCAAACTGGGATTTGACGAAAATGTCTAAAATGAGCGAAGGTGGCTAAGAGGCACACTCAACGGTGTGAATGTTCGAAAAGTGGCTTGTCTATGGACAATTTAGCGCCTCGCAGCAGGTTGCGGTAAGATTCTTAAACTCAACTCGGAGGGATACAATTTCAAATTCCGAAAATACGTGGAAGAGATTGTACAGTCCACTCCCTATTCCAGTATTCTAGTATATCTGTATTCTAAGTGCAATCAGCGGGTGACAAATTTGAGACCCAAGCGTTTGTTTTCGTATATCAATCAAGCAAGGCCTATACGGAGTGAGAAACTGCGACATATACCACGGCGACTGCTACAGGGAGAGAGGGAATCGATTATTTGGATGCGGTTTTGTTGTTCGAGGCAAACTTAGGCAAAAATCTTAAGCTTCCAAAACATAAGCGAACGCCTCATAACAATCCGCATCAAGGCTAAGTTCGGGAATATACGCCTCATATGCGCCCACGCCCCGACAGAGGAAAAAGATGACAGCAGTAAAGAGGACTTCTATCACCTCCTAGAAAGGACAAATGATCGATGCCCACTACGACACCAAGATAGTTCTAGGAGATTTCAACGCTCAGCTGGGAAGAGAAGAAGTCTTTGCTAAAGTCATCGGAAGACACAGCCTACACGCCAACACCTCCGGAAACGGACTTAGGCTAGTTGACTTCGCCTCGAGGCGAAATCTCTCTTTGGCCAGCACGCGGTTCCCACACCTCAACATTCATAAAGGTACCTGGCGATCTCCTGATCAATCAACCGTCAACCAGATTGTTCACGTTGCGATCGACGTCAGACACTCCTCCAGTATTCTCGATGTCCGAACCTTCCGAGGTGCAAACATCGACTCGGATCATCACCTTGTTGTAGCCAAGGTAAGAACCCGGATATCGAGAGAGCAACGGAGTCGAGACAAGCCAAGACGGTTTGATGTCGGAAAGCTACAATTGCAGCCGATTGCTAGGAACTTTGCCGACCAAATCTCCCTAAAACTCGCTCAGAGTTCGACGCTTCCTGCATTAAGCATAGAAGAAGACCGGAAACGTTGTCAAGAAGGCATCAAAGAAGCTGCCACTGATGTGCTTTGTTTCACGTCACCACCCAAAAGGAACCCATGGTTTGACGACGAGTGTAGGCAAGCGCACGCAGCTAAGCAAGACGCCCATAGGGCGACGCTGCTTCGAACAACGACGGCTGTTCGTGAGCTCTACGAACAGAGAAGAAGGGAAGAGCACCGGCTTCTCAGAAGCAAAAACAAGGAGCATGAGAAGCGCGCGGTCGAGGAAATGGAAAGGTGTTATGGCCGGAATGAAGTCCGAAAGTTTTACCGGATGATACAAAGTTCGGACTGAGGCCTGCCGGGTCAAAAATGGACAACTCGTGGTAGAGTCGCAGTCTGAGCTGAGATTTTGGAAGGATCATTTCTGCAGACTCCTTAACGGCGATGACGGCACCAATTCCGCTGTCAAGCAGAATGTTCCACTCAATGTGGACAGTGATAGACAAAAAAAAAAATTGACAACTCGTGGTAGAGTCGCAGTCTGTGCTGAGATTTTGGAAGGATCATTTCTGCAGACTCCTTAACGGCGATGACGGCACCAATTCCGCTGTCAAGCAGAATGTTCCACTCAATGTGGACAGTGATAGACAAAAAAAAAAATTGACAACTCGTGGTAGAGTCGCAGTCTGTGCTGAGATTTTGGAAGGATCATTTCTGCAGACTCCTTAACGGCGATGACGGCACCAATTCCGCTGCCAGGCAGAATGTTCCACTCAATGTGGACAGTGATAGACAGGGATTCCGTCCCCCCACTTAGACGAGGTGAAGATAGCAATATCCAAGCTGAAGTCGAACAAAGCTGCTTTAACGGATGGGCTGCCCGCAGAGCTATTTAAAACAACTGGAGATGAGTTGGCTGGGCGCATGCACAAGCTCATCTGTAAGATATGGTCGGAGGAAAGCATGCCCACTGAGTGGAATCTCAACGTCGTCTTTCATTTTATTTTTTACGTTGGGGCCAACTCAAAATGGGTAAGGGGCATTTTACGGGAAGAACAAAAAAAAATTTAAAAAAATCAAAAAATAAAAAAAAATAGGAAAATATACAAAAAACAACAAAACATGAGACAAAACAACAAAACCAAAAAAAAAAAAAACAAAGAAGGAAGCCGTCCTCTCGGCGGGTATGGTTAAATCAGGTGCAATGGATCTTCTGGAGGTTGAAGTGCCGCACCTGCCACCTGAACTTAGTTTCTACATAAAGTACTTCGACTCCTAACTGGAAGGGACAAACATTTCTGCAGAATAATTTTTTACATGGAAATTTACACAATCAATTGCTTTTATCAGAGCACAGCTGTATGGGCAAGAGTATAATAATAATTATTGTTGGCGCTACAGTCCAAAGGGGGACCAGGGCCTAGCTTGCTCATCAACTACACGTGTTGTGCGCGCTACTGTTCTCTCACGAGTAGAAGGAACCTACAGTTTTTTGCCGACTCCGAACGGCGAGATTGGAGAAGCTTTCTTAGACAGTTATTACTCTTTGAGTGTTGTCAGCAGCTCGAAAGAGGTGGTGCCGTGAAAAATTCGAAAAATTAGTGTTGAGCTGGGAGTCGAACCTAGACCCTTCGGCGTGTGAGCGCCGCACTCTACCCACTACGCCACGGCGACCACGGGCAAGAGTATACCTTACCCAAAAAATTGTTTCCTTGACACTAAGTAACGCCTTCAACGCAGTAATCTGCATGAAAGGTGCCTTTGAATGAAGAATGATTTAACGAATGGCAGATGTTCATGTCTTGTTTACGACTCAGAGTGAAAGGCTTACACGTTTAGCTCCTTTCGGAGCACGTTCGCCAATATTATTTATTACTATTATGAACATACTTTATTGGTCTTCATTTTAACAATTAGTAATGGAAAAAGAAATGTTATTTAACATGGCAAAACGCCGTCTGTCGGAGATTGACATTATCTTAGATTCTTGTAATACAATGGGCCAAATTAATATACTTTAATTTATACAAATGATATACCTTACTGTTAGATGAAGCTATTACGGTAATTCAAGGCATGAATACAAAAACGATAGAACAGGTTCCACCCCTCCGCGCCGTTCAGTATATTCTTCGTTTCTTCAAGTGTAAGAGATACTTTTGAGAAATAAATTAAACGTAGTTCTAGTAGTATAGGACATATCGCGATAAAATGGTATATATTTTCAACTTCATTGCGATTGCAAAGTGTGCAGGTAGCATTATCATCTTGCGGTGCGGTATGTAGTTTAGAACCAGCAGTTCAGTTCTAACCCTAAAAATAGTGCTAATTTGTCTATTTAAAAGTTCTGTTTTAAAGTAGTTACTGGGTCCTAGTGTATGGTTAAGAAGCTTGTACATAGATCTCGACGAAGAAGTACAAACTCGATCTAAGCAATCTAGATACATCTTTTCATCGTCTTTTCTTATACATTCGTACAGTTTATCCTCCCATTCATCTGAATTTGCCTCAGTAAGTCTAAGTACAATGCCATGTGTGGTTGCAAGTTCATGCCATTCTTTAAAAGGAGATAAATTATATCGAAGCCTCTTTGAAAGGTTACTATTCGGCATACGCATAACTTTAATTAAATAGTCCGCATTTGTCTTCAAATTTTTATGGTAAATCTGCAGCAGACCAGATTCCACGTAGATAGCGTATGAGGGAGTTGTTGGGGGAAGTTTAAAAATTCGCTTGAGAAAAATTGCTGTACAATTTCACACTCTTCAAGGAACTTAAAGCCAAATATTAGGTTTGCATAACAGAGACATGCATTCACCGTAGCATTGAACGCCTTGAACTTTGACGCGATACCGATTCGTTGGTTAACAAAGATAGTTGTCCACATCAGATTAATTAATGTCTTAATGCAGCTACCGCTTTCTTATGAACTTGTGCGCTCATATCAAGATTCGACTTTAAAACAAAGCCCAGGTAGTTGAACTCTTTCACAACTTCGATCGCCTCATCCAGTCCAATTTTCATGTGCAGTCCTGTTACCTCGACGTCCGCCAATATACACAAGCCTTACAACACACGAACATCTGCCTCGATAAAGACATGTGTCAAACATATGTCCAACATCTCGATAGTCTTCTTTTCGGAGTAAGAAAACAGAGCTGTCCTCTTCCTAAGTCGTAGCTGTTCGCAGGAGATACCCTACATCCAGACTTAACAGTCGTTTCTTTGTTTTCGATGCAATCTTGCCACGCCGTCAGCTGATCATTATCACTACAATTTACCCTTGAAAACATCAGCAGCCACCACAGCTATAACTCCCACATCCGCTTGAATCTTTCGCATTCCAAAGAAAGAACGAAACACAGCAACACTTAATTGAATTTGAAGTACCGCCATAAAGCTCCTAAGCATCCTAGCACATTCCACCATCTTCATCTCCCCCGAAATTCCTTGCATGAGGTCAACATCTCAAAAGTGGCCAAACAACTTCGCGATAATGTTCCCGTACCTGCACATGAATGGCACCAATTGAGGACATCCGTTGTCACTGTCCGTTGGTGTGGTGACATTTCGTTTGTGTTTTTCGATAGCCCCCCACCACAGGCAGCCTCGATCAAGAGGTAAGCGCCAATTACATCACCATGTTCCCAGGACAGGACACCCATTACCAATCTTCATTCAAAATCGTTTATCGACAATAAATCCATGTACGACCAGCAAACATTTTAGCGCGATCCACCGCCGAAAAGCGACCAAAAAACCAACCTAACGGCGATAACTAATGGACTCAGCCAATAAGTCTCGTTTTAGTCGTCTAAGATGTATAAATCAATTAATTTTCCGTTCGCCCTGGTCCCCAATAACCCAAGACCCTCGTCTGAATTCTTTGGCATTTCCTCTTGGACAAAAAAAAAAAAGCAACCGAATCTAACAAAAGAGAGATGCGCATTCTTCTGCCGGCTCAAGAACCAGTAATCCAGGTTCGAAATTCCCCCCGAAAAAAGGTGATATTTGGATCTTTCCGCTTGACATGGGATTGTGTAGGGTGTGAGAGTGGCGATGGGTGGATGCTGGAACAGAGAATTGAACTTTAGTTGAGCACGATACGAGTACTTTGAACGGAAGGCGGTTGTTTTCTTTTGAGTGACAAACAGAAAAACAGTTTTTTGAGCGATGTTAGCAACTGAGGGCCGCATATGAAATGTGTTCGATGTACAGTAGCCAGCAAGCTTAAGCATTTCATTGTGATTAAAATGCAATCTGTTGATTTTGTTTTTAGCCAGATATTGTGTTTTGATTCAGACCGAAGCATAATTCTTTAAAGACTGTCGTGGCTAAGTTATAAAAATACGAATCCAGTTTGTTATCTATCAA
Source organism: Eristalinus aeneus (assembly GCA_955652365.1). Taxonomy (NCBI): domain Eukaryota; kingdom Metazoa; phylum Arthropoda; class Insecta; order Diptera; family Syrphidae; genus Eristalinus; species Eristalinus aeneus. The sequence continues at coordinate 19,824,117 of OY019131.1, forward strand.
TTCATTCTCTTGATACAAAGTAATTTACTTCTTCAACAACGCTTAAGCATTAAAATAAGAAACCAACAGCGTCGACCACAAATTGTTGCCGCGCGTTTAGGGTTACGATCGGTTAACGAAATTAAGCGATTCCTTTTCCGGTAACAATAAACTAGTCATTTGTCTAATGATCTCTTAAATTGTTACATTGAATACTGCATCATGTGCGTCGTTGTATAATGTACCGAACGCTTTAAAAAACTTGAAAGTTTTGAACATGTTGTAAACATTGTTTGTCTTGAGATCAAAATTAAGTCAAATCACTCTTTGGTCTCTTAAGTAAAACGATAACGTTGAAGTTTAGATTCGCCCCATCTATGTGAAAGAGACATCACCAGGATATCAACTTAACTGAATTTGGGTCTGCAGCCAGTTCGCCATGGCAGTCCTCAGGGGGGTCAAGGCCTAGGTTGCTCATCAACTGTTGCTGATACTGGTGCGCGTTATATTCTTTGAGACCTACAATTTTTAAAGAAACCGTCTCATGCACAATTATTGCTCTTTCTGTCTTGTCAGCAGATCGAAAAGGTGGTGCCGTGAAAAATGCAAGCTGTTTAGCCGGGAATCAAACCTGTAATCTTCAGCGTATGATTGTCGCGCTCTAAAGGGTAGTTTTTTAGCTATTATCTTTTCGGCAACACTGGTTTAAACAGCTGACACACGTTTCGTGTTTTGTTTCACTGTCAAACATCTTTAGTTTGGTTTATAATTTACCAGGTAAACCGGTAAATTTTTTTTTGAAAATAAAACACTTATTATTAATGGGAAAGTAAAAACATTTTATTCAAAGTATTGGCCATTGTTTTCGACACATTTTGACCACCTATCTGGCAATTTGTGAATAACACGCCAATAAAATTGTTCGTTTTTTAAAGCAAACCAATCAGACACTCAATTTTCGACCTCCTCGTAGGAATCAAAGAGCTGCTCAGCCAATGCGTGTCCCATCGATGAAAACAAATAGTAGTCGGAAGGAGCCAAGTCTGATGAATACGGCGGGTGGAGTAGCTGCTCCCAGCCAAGGATTTTGATTGTATCCTGAACCGGTTTTGCTTTGTGTGCAGGTGCATTGTCATGAAGCAAAATTACCTTGCCGTGTCTTCTGGCCTATTCTGGACGTTTCTCGATCAATGCATGGTTTAAATTGATCATTTGTTGTCGGTAGCGATTAGTATTAACGGTTTCACCAGGTTTTAGGAGCTCCTGGTACAGCACAACTTTCTGGTCCCACCAAACACACAGCATTGTCTTCTTGCCGAATCGATTTGGTTTTGCAGCAGTCGATGTTGATGTTTGTCCCAGATTAACCCATGATTTTTTCCCTTGAATAATAATAAAAATTGTTGGCGCTACAGTCCAAAGGGGGACCAGGGCCTAGCTTGCTATTCACCTACTCGTGTTGTGCGCGCTACTGTTCTCTCACAAGTAGAAGGGACCTACAGTTTTTTGCCGACTCCGAACGGCAAAATTTGAGAAGCTTTCTTAGACAGTTATTACTCTTTGAGACAGCAGTTCGAAAGAGGTGGTACCGTGAAAACTTCGAAAAATTGGTGTTGAGCTGGGAGTCGAACCTACACCCTTCGGCGTGTGAGCGTCGCACTCTACCCACTACGCCACGGTGAGTGGATTTCGGTGGAGATCCCTTTAGGATTCTTAAAATAAATCCATTTTTCATCGCCAGTAACAATCCCATGCAAAACCGATTTTCTTTCGTGTCTTTGAAGCAAAATTTCACAAGTGTTTTTTCTGTTTTCCATCTGTCTTTCATTCAATTCATGTGGCACCCATTTTCCACACGTTTGGATCTTTCCCATAGCTTTTAAACGGTCAGAAATTGTTCGTTGTGCAACACTTAGCATTGCTGCCATTTGCTTTTGACTCAAAGTGTCATCTCCATTGAATATCGTTTGCAATTCGGCGTCTTCAAACGTTTTTGGTAGTCTTCCACGTTCTTCATTTCTCACATAAAAATCATTATTTCTGAACCGTTGAAACCATCTTTTGCATATTGCTCCTGATAGAGCATGATCACCATATGCCTTGACAAGTATTCGATGCGACTCTGCAGCTTTTTTCTTCAAATAAAAGCAAAAAATTAATGCTTTCCGCAAATCATCACTTTCTGGTACAAAATTCGACATTTTTAACACGATGAAAAAATATGATGTTGTCTGTTCAATGACTTCATGTATACTAAATATTTTTCACAGATGTCATAGCAAACAAAAATAAAATCAGGGCTCGTTCACAACAAATGATCCCTATAGAGGCATTTGCGTCTTGACGCTCACTTCATATACATGATATACAACCAAAAAAAAAAAAAAAAGAAACAGATGCCGAAAGGCAGTAGGATCAAATATGTTTAGATTAACTTAGAGCATCCGCATGGGGTCAGTAATATAGATGTAAGAAAAGAATATGTTAAGCTACTTTAAGAAAATTTGTCTAGCGTATATGTATAACCCTGAATTTTCATCAAATTTTCAATTAAAACAAAAATATATATTTTAACAAGTCGTGTATTTTTTATTTTATCGTAAAGTAGACAGGATGAGGTTATGTGTGGAATAACACATCGGCCAGATGGCCGTCGCAGCTTTACTGGCACACACACGATCTTTTAATGAAATTTTCAATTAGAGTTTTGCATAAATGCTGCGGTATTTCATTAATGCAGCGTGCAATTTCAAGGCTTGAGTCGTCGTCGGCTTATTCGCATAAACCATCAACTTCAGAAAACCTCAAAGAAAATGGCTAATGGCGTTAAATCGCACGATCTAGGCGGCCAGTTCTGGTCTCCAAAACTCGAAATAACATGTCCGGGAAATGACTGATGCAGCAATTGAATTGTTTCTCTGGCTGTATGAGATGTGGCGCCGTCTTGTTGAAGCCACTTTTCCTCCACATCCATTTTTTCAATCCTAGGCACGAAAAAATTGGTTATCATTTCACGATACCGAACACCACTGACTGTTTGCACTTGACCTGTTTCATTTTCATAAAAAAAAGGTCCAATGATTCCTCCAGCCCAAAATCCACACCACACAGTAAAACATTGAGCATTTGCTTCCCGTGAATCACTCGAGGATTTTCCTTGCCCCAAATGTGACAATTCTGTCTTTTGAAGAAGCCATCAAGATGGAAAAGAGCCTGGTCATGATGATGATTTTATCGGTGAAATCAGCATTTTCATGCTGTCTCTCCAATACCCAATTAACGAACTCCCTTCGCTGTTCATGGTCAGCTGGCTTCAGTTCCTTAGTCAACTGAACTTGAACAAATCTTTAACCAAAATTCGCTGAATAGTAGATTTGGAAACACCAATTTGCTGAGTTCGATGTCGAATTGAGGTGGATGGAGTTTGAGCGACATCATCACGTACTGCTGCGATATTTTCGGTCGATCGACCTGGTCGAAGGCGCGTTGTTGTCATTACATCAGTTACAGTTTCAGCAAAATTTTCCACTAATTGAGAGCAATCTCAAATATGCGATGGAAATTGTCTTTAGTTACTGTGATAAATGGAAGATAAAGTACAATGAAGATAAATTACAAGCGATCTTTTTCACACGGAAAAGGAAACCTTGTTTTCTCCCTAGTACTAGCTTGCGGGTAAATGGAATCAGCGTTGAGTGGAAGAACTCCGTAAGGTATCTTGGTATACATCTTGACAACAAATTGACTTTTCATGAGCACATCAAACAAACTCTTAAGAAAGTAAGCATCGCAAAAAAAATGCTTTACCCTTTAATCAACAGAAAATCTTATTTGTCCTTCACCAACAAAGTAACTATTCTAAAATCGATATTCCAAGCAATTATGCTTTACGGTTGCCCAGTATGGTTAAAAGCCGCACTGTGCCACATCAAGCAATTACAAATAGCTCAGAACAAAGTTCTAAAAATGATGTTGGACCTACCTCGGGATTTTTCCACCTTAAAACTGCACAAAAGAGCGGCTGTTGAGCTGGTTTATAAGCGAATATTAAAACTGACGGATAAGTTTTATAATTCATGTTCTTTTGCTGACAATCCACTAGTCAATGAGTTGAGTGATTGTATTCCTCAATATGTTTAACGTCTTTCGTATGGCATTACCTTACTTATTAAACTTTAATAAATTAATTTATTTGTTTATTCATATACTTGTTTATTTACTTTTTTTTTGTTTACTTATATATTATATATTATTATTATATATTATTTATTTATTGTGTTTATTTATTTATCTGTTTATTTATTAAATAATTTATCTATTTATTTATTGTTTTTTATTTTGTATTAATTTATTTATTTACTTATATATTGATTTATTCAATCATTTATTTGTTTTTATTATTTATTTATTTATTTATTTATTTTTTTTTATTTTCATTGAAGGTTTTTGTCGTATTTTCCTTCAGTTAGTTTGCTTCCATTTTTATCAAATTTATATAGATTTAATATAAGTTAAACTCATTTTTCAGTAGTAAGATATATGATATATCAAATCTCTGAAATAGATGCTGTGCGATAGCTAATATCAATGTAAACATTTTATTACGAAATAAAAACTATCTATCTTTCCACTAATCGCTTTACGGTTGACTCTTTTGCAGCATTATCGTAACCCCAAATTGATCGCAAAATGTGAACTGTTTACGGCTACACACACTTTCAACATTTTGGTAAAACAATTTCACAATGAAATGGGCGTCGTGGCGTAGTGGGTAGAGTGCAACGCTCACACGCCGAAGGGTCTAGGTTCGACTCCCAGCTCAACACTAATTTTTCGAATTTTTCACGGCACGACCTCTTTCGAGCTGCTGACAGCCCTCAAAGAGTAATAACTGTCTAAGAAAGCTTCTCAAATTTCGCCGTTCGGAGTCGTCAAAAAACCGTTCCAAAAATAGTATTAAGAAACGTTATAAGATCTAACGGAGGTATTTGCAATGTATGAAAGGAACTTGCTTCAGACTGCAGGATGAACCTAGATATACAGACAGATGAACAACCAGCTACTCTGAGAGAGAAATTGAATACGCTATTAGAAAAATTAATCAGAACATGTACAAAAAGTTTATTGAGGATGCCAAAGCCTCGCTATGTATGAATTACTATAGTAAATTGAACCATAATTTGCATGAAAGCACTTACTTCCTGAACTGTTTTTCTGTGCACAAAATTAGTACAATCTTCCGAATCAGAGGTGGGGTAGTCAATTTAAATTTTATACCCCACCGCACCGATCTACCAACACTTTGCTAACTAACTCTGCTAATATCCCCGATATATTCAGAAAAGCAGGTCGCCGTGGCGTAGTGGGTAGAGTGCGACGCTCACACGCCGAAGGGTCTAGGTTCGCCTCCCAGTTCAACACCAATTTTTCTAATATTTCACGGCACCACCTCTTTCGAGCTGCTGACAACACTCAAAGAGTAATAACTGTCTAAGAATACTTCTCAAATTTCGCCGTTCGGAGTCGGCAAAAACTGTAGGTCCCTTCTACTCGTGAGAGAACAGTAGCGCGCACAACACGAGTAGTTGATGAGCAAGCTAGGCCCTGGTCCCTCTTTGGACTGTAGCGCCAACAATTATTATTATTATTATTCAGAAAAGCAATAATTTTTCCTCTACACAAAAAGGTGATTACAGGGACCCGAAGAACTACAGAGGAATCACATTTTTAAACACCTCTGCCAAGCTGTTTGCCTTATTAATTTACAAAAGATTGCATGATTGGGTTCAAGAACATAACATCCTTAAAGAATTTCAAGCTGGATTTAGAAAAAGTTATTCTACAATCGACCAGATATTCTGCTTAACAAACATTGCCGAAACATATAAGAGAAAGAAAAAAAAGTTGTACGCCTTTTTCGTAGATTTTCAAGCAGCGCTTGATTCAATACCACGTGAAGCACTCTTTTTCAAGCTTTCGAAAATCGGCGTATCAAGCAAAGTTATAAGAATTCTGAGAGCCTTGTATGAGAACAATACTGCACATGTATGGGATGGAGACTTAATTTCCGACGAGTTTGAAACTTGAATGGGGGTTAAACAAGGCTGTACTCTAAGTGCACTACTCTTTATACTATACATCAATGATATAACAGATGATGTCAAAGGTGGAATAAGATTCAACCATGTATCCATTCCCGCGCTGGTGTATGCTGATGATATCGTCTTTCTGTGTGACACTATCCAAGGTATGCAATTAATGATAGACAGGATTAACGATTTCTGTAAAAATTGGAATCTGACGATAAACCTTGGTAAATCGAAAATGATGATATTCAGAAACGCAGGGGGACGTGTCTCATCTTTGGAAAAGTGGAAGTTGGACGGGGATGAAATTGAGGTAGTATCCCGATACAAATACCTAGGTATCCTAATATCGTCCTCTTTAAATTTGAAACCACACTTTGAGGAAAAATTAGCTGTTGCTAAAAGAGCTATCTGTTCGATTTGGGAACGTTGCTTCAAAAATAAATACGTATCGAAAAGTGCAAAACAAACTTTATTCCACTCAACTGCAGCTTCAATAATGCTCTACGGAGCTCAGGTATGGGGCTACAAGGGCTATGATGGTGTGGAAAAATTCCTTCGCTACTTTTTGAAGAAGATCTTTCGGTTACCAAAAAATACCCCCAACTATATGCTACATATTGAAAGAGGAACTCCTCCGTTGCTCTTGTATACCATCAAAATGCACTTCAACTATGTTTTAAAAATACTACAGATGAGCGAATGCAGATTACCAAACGTAGTTTTAAGAAGTATAATTAGAACAAACGGATACATTTGCGAGGAATGGAAAAAAACGGCTTCTGAATGCGGTCTAAATCTGTCTATTGAGGCGGACGAGCCTCCTCATCTTTTAAGAAAAAAATTTAACTCTGTTTTGGAGAATTTTGGTAGACACACATATGACAAATATGTCGAAGAAGCTGAATCTTCACTGTTTAGGAACTACTACAGCAAACTAAACCATTTTTTAAATGAAAAAACATACTTCCTTGACAGTCACTCAATCGAAAAAATAAGCACAATTTTTAAACTGAGAGGAGAACTCGTTCAGTTAAACTTTATCCCCCACAGACCAGATTTACCAATTCTTTCTAACCTATGCAACATGAGGAAGAGAGAAGACATCTTACATTTTATTGGTGTGTGTCCGATTCTTAAAGAATTTCGACTAGCAATTTTCGAAAAACTTGTTTTAGACGAATATGAAGTAACGTGCATCTTAAATGGAGAAAAGGGATGGAAGGCCTTATTCAGTAGCAGCACTTTGTTATAGAAAACGTATCATAGATGGAGATTTTTAATCTTAAACTTTTGTATGTACTTTGTCAACCTGGTAGACGGCCATAGGCCAAACCATAAATGACTTAGGTTAAACTCTGCTAACTATGTAACATGCAATCCAGGGAAGATGTACTCCATTTCCTTGCAGAATGTCCAGTGTTGAGGGAGTTACGATTCTTGGTCTTCGCGAAAGCGATTTTAAATGAAAAAGAAATATTTTGAACGGGCAGAGAGGTTGGAATGCTTTATACGATTACACCACAGCTGCACTTCGTTATAGAAAAGGAATATTAAAAGGAGATTTTTAATAATTTTAAATAATATGCTCACAGTAATGAATGGATACTTGTATGCACAATTATTAATATTTTATTGAACATATGATGGATGAAGTTCATTATCAACCTGGTAGACGGCAATAGGCCAAGCCAAGTAGACTTATTGTACTTAATCTTTGTAAATTATCCGTTACGAAAATAAAAGTCATTTTAAATTAAACTAACCGTCTGATGATTTCCGTCAAGAAATTAGTCATATTGTTCACAAGATATCTAATTTCAAACATTTGTCTTTTTTGTCTCCGATTTGACTTGTGAATCACTGTATTTTCTGATATTGACATTTTGCGAATGTAATTCTTGACCTCCTTACATTTAAGTCAGAAAGTTAAAAATTGTTTTGATTGCAATTTTCAGTCGAAAGCTTGACTTGGGGAGGGGAAGGAGGGGAACTTCCCTAACATTCGAGACCTTATTCTGTTCCAACGCTTCTGAATAAAATCTTTAATTCTCGTCATCAGACATTTGACTAGGTGACGTCACCCTTGAAAGTTGCCAACCTTTTCACACGCATCTATTAGTGGGTAGACAAATTTTGACACCATCTCCAAATTCAAGACAAATAACAAGATTTAAAGAAATCGAAGTGGAACTCCTTAGCTCCACGAAGCACTTGCACCGCAGAGACCCCAACCCACTCTCACTTAAACAGCACTCCTATCGAGCTGCTGGAAAACACCCTTAATCACCGCAGGCCTTGAAGTTCTGAATCTCCTCCAGGTAACGAGTTATTACATAATAAATACTTTCCTAGGTAACCCATCCAGCGTCTCAGCAACCGGTTGCGCTGGCAGAGCTCTCTATCGCATCGAAGTGCCCATTATCCGCACTGTAATCCAATCTATCATCCATTCGAAGCCCCCATTAGGCACCGCTGCCGCTGGAAAATCACAAACAAATCACCACTCACCGCGCGCGTTATTCGCATCCAATTGAAGACCAATTTACACAGCCATTCGCGGGAATTTGCATTCCAAATCCATTACCATCGCGTAGTCGCAGCCATTACCCAAAAAGAATCGGGAAATGAACTTGTTCGCCAGCTAGCCACCTCAGCCACCTCGGCCGGCAACATAATCAGCATAATGATGCGAGCTTATGGCTGAGACACTCCGTGATCTAGCTGATAAACTGATTCGAACTGCACCGCACAAGTGCTTCGGTGGATCCCAGCAACCGGCTTAACGACCCACCGTTCCGCGAACGGTGGAGGAAGCCAAAGCGCTTCAACCGCGTATGATGTTTTCTGGCGAACAACCACCCAACCAGCCAGTCTTCGGCGCGCCGTGCATCACAATTCGCAAGAGACCGGTATGACGGTGAGAGCCGACTCTCGAGATTCTCGACTCCTGCCAATGGGAAACTCCGGCTACGATCTAAGTGTAGCCAAAGACCTTGAATCTAAATACAAGCAGTTCGCTTCGTTACGCTCGTTTACGGGGTTTCTCCCCACCGCCGCCGTCACCGAAGCGAACGTCGTCGCCGCCGCAGTCACCTTGACCACCCCGCAGGGTGACTTGCGACTTGAAGTGAATTTGAATTTTTGTGTGCAGATTTCTTGAGCTTTTTCGACTTGGCCGCCGCTGGTGGACGAAGTAGATGAGGCGGATCTGCGAGGAGTGCGCTCTGCTTAGCTCGTCATATTCGTTATCTTGTCGGAGGAGTGGTTTTTATTCCTTTTTTCGTGGGCCCAGAGAGAGGTGATTTTTTTCTCCGGAATGATGCACGAGATATGAGCGAGTGGAGTGACGCTCTTCACGGAGACAAATCTTCGTCGCCGATGCAGAAGAAGAGGTGCTTCACGGCTTTGCTTGTCTAATTCATGGAGTGTGGCTGGTTCGTGGATTTTATTGTTCACTCCAATCTGGTCCAGGTCGAGAAAAAATCACAAACAGTGAAGCTGCCCTGTGAGATTATCTGATAGAAGTGGACTTGGATTTGTTTTTTGGGGCTTTCGACCATGAGCCTCTATAGCGTGAGTTTACAAGTGTTAAAAGTGAAATATAAAATTTAATGAAGTAAAAGTGGATGTTTTTTGGGACCTAATGTGGCCCACAGCGTGTTTCCATACAGGCTATAACTAAACTTTGACTCATGGAGCTTTCTGGAAAGTTTATACATAAACCAGATCTTACTGCCGGATCTAGTACGAATTACAGTTCTCGCTTAAAGCTCTTGTCTTCTTGGGGTTCTTTTCTAATCTTTTCTCACGTTCTTGTACAAGTTCTCTTTTTCTATTCTTTCTCTATTTGCCTATGTTCAAAACTTTGCCAAAGATCTTGTGCATCACCTTGTTGGAGCTGTCACATAGACTTGTAGACTTCCTCCAAGTTCGCTTGATTTCTTATCTGAAACCTTGTTTTAGTTGTTTGTTATAATTCTTGTCCAAGATTTCGAACAAGTTTTCATCGAAAAACTTGTCGTAGTTCTTCTTTCTTTTCCAATCTGCCATTCAAACCGTTGTTCAAGTTCATGTGCCAGATTGTGCCCATGTTCCCGAAAACCATGTCCAGTTTCTTGCATAACTCTCCGTAAGAATTCTTCTCTCAGGCTTTGTAAAAGTTAGGAATTCACTAAGGTTCTTGTCCAAAATAGTGCTAAAATTTGTGTCTAAGATCGCGCCTAAATCCGTACCCAATTTTTCTTCAGACACTGTCGTCCATCTTCCTGTCCCATATTTTGCCTAAACTCTTATCCAAGACTTGATATAAGTTCTTATCTATAACTTCGTCAAAATTCTTATTTTACACTTTTCTAAGTTTGTCAAAGACTTTGCTTAGGACTTCTCCTAGTTCTTATCCAAGACTGTGCCGAAATTCTTGCTCCAGACTATATTCAAGTTCTTGTCGAAAACATCGTCCGAATTCTCGCCCTCCACTTTTTCCAAATTTGTCGACCTCACGCAAGTTTTCGTGACTTTGTCCGAGCTATTAAGTTATTTTCGGATTTCTGCTTCAAACATATGTCCAAATTTTGGTCTGAATCTATGTTCAAATTCGTGTCCTAGATTGTGTTCCAGATGGTGTCCAAGTTCTTGTCCAAGACTCTGCCCAAATTCATGTCCCAACATGTGTCCCAAATACAATAGTCCTAATAGGGGTCGAACAATTTGTCCTAGTTTTTATCTAACTCCTTGGCCAATTTATCCTGCAAACCTCTGTCTAAATTCTTGTTTAAAAATAAGTCCTTCAAATCTCTGTCTGAGTTCTTGTCCAAACATTAGTCCAAATTCTTGTGTCCAAATTCTTTTCCAAGCCTAAGTCCAGATTGTGTTCTAGATTGCCTTAACTCCGCCAAAGAAATTTTTTTTTGTCTAAATTTTTGTCTAAGTCTTTGTCCAAGTTCGTGTCCTAAATAATGCCAAAGAGTGTGTTCAAGGTCTTGTCCAGTTTCTTGTTGAAAACTTTGTCCAAATTCTTATCTAAAAATGCTCAAGGCTGTCAAAGTTCTCATCAGAGACCTCGTCCAAATGTTTGTTCTATACTTTTTCTAAAATTGTCGAAGATTTCTTGTCCAGGACTGTGTCCGATTTCTTATCCAAGACTTTTTCCCCAAACTATTACATTTCTGAATCTCACATTCAGAAATGTTCTTTTGCCAGACGTTGTCCAATTTTTTTTTTTTTTTTTTTTTTATGTTTTTTGAAAAATCTTTGCTCAAGATTCTTGTACACACCCCAATGTTCCAGTGCGTGACACAGATTGTGTCCAAATAATTCAAATTCTACTCCAATAACTTGTCCAGCTTTTTGCCCGATTTCTTCTTCAAAACTTTGTCCAAATTCTTGTCCAAACCCCAATGTTCCAGTTCGTGTCACAAATAATCCAAGTTCTAGTCCAATAATTTGTCCAGCTTTTTGCCCGATTTCTCTTTCAAAACTTTTTCCAAATTATTGTTTCAACATCTGTCCAAGTTTACGGTTTCTTCCCAAAGTCTATGTCCAGTTTCCTGTCCTTAATTGTATACATGCTCTCATCTAAGAACACTTCGTCAAAGACTTTCCTCAAGTTTTTTCCAGAACTGTGTCCAAATTGTAATATTAAACTGTGTCCAGATTCTTGTTGAACACTTCGACCAAATGTTTTTCAAAGAACCTAATGAGAACTGTGTCCAAATTCTTATTTCCAAACTTTTCTCAATTTACTGTCGAATACCTAGTCCAAATTCTTGGATTACAATTTTTTTTAAGTTTTTTGACTTCGTCTAAATTCTTGGCTATTTATCGTTCAAACATTTGCCAGAACTCTTTTTCAAACCGTTGCCCATTTTCGTGTCCCAGACTGTGTCCAAGTTTTTGTCCAAGTCTGTGACCAGGTTCTTGTTGAATACTGTGTCCCAATTTTTGTCTCAGATTTTGTCCAAGTTCTTGTCAGAACCTTGTTGAAATTCATGTCCCACACTTTCTCCAAGTTATCGATCATTTTGTTCAAAACTTATCTCACGATCTTGTTCATAACTGTACCCAAATCCGTTTAAACCACTTCGTCCAAGTTATCGCTAAATTTGTATTTCAAACATTTTTCAAATTCTTTTCCAAGTTCATGCTCCAGATTTTGTTCAAAAATGTCTTAATTCTAGTCCAACAATTTTTCCTAGACTTTGTATAACTTTTTGCCGATCTTGCCTTCAAGCCTCTGTCTGAATTCTTGTTCACACATTAGTGCTAAATTTTGTGTCTAAATTCTTGTCCAAGTATAAGTTCATGTTTATGAACCAAATTGAATTCTAGATTGACCAAATTCTTCTCCAAGACTTTGTCCAAATTCTTCTCCAAGACTTTGTCCAAATTCTTCTCCAAGACTTTGTCCAAATTCTTCTCCCAGACTTTGTCTAAATTCTCCTCCAAGACTTTGTCTAAATTCTTCTCCAAGACTTTGTCCAAATTCTTCTCCAAGACTTTGTCCAAATTCTTCTCCAAGACTTTGTCCAAATTCTTCTCCAAGACTTTGTCCAAATTCTTCTCTAAGACTTTGTCCAAATTCTTCTCCAAGACTTTGTCCAAATTCTTCTCCAAGACTTTGTACAAATTCTTCTCCAAGACTTTGTCCAAATTCTTCTCCAAGACTTTGTCCAAATTCTTCTCCAAGACTTTGTCCAAATTTTTCTCCAAGACTTTGTCCAAATTCTTCTCCAAGACTTTGTCCAAATTCTTCTCCAAAACTTTGTCCAAATTCTTCTCCAAGACTTTGTCTAAATTCTTCTCCAAGACTTTGTCCAAATTCTTCTCCAAGACTTTGTCCAAATTTTTTTCCATGACTTTGTCCAAATTCTTCTCCAAGACTTTGTCCAAATTCTTCTCCAAGACTTTGTCCAAATTCTTCTCCAAGACTTTGTCCAAATTCTTCTCCAAGACTTTGTCCAAATTCTTCTCCAAGACTTTGTACAAATTCTTCTCCAAGACTTTGTACAAATTCTTCTCCAAGACTTTGTACAAATTCTTCTCCAAGACTTTGTCCAAATGATTACCCCAATTTTTCTTCAAACATTTCTCTAAACTTTTGTCTAAGTCTATTTCCAAGTTCGTGTCCTAGATTGTGTTCCAGATTGTGTTCAAGGTCTTGTCCAAGACTGTTCCCAGTTTTTTGTTGAATTCTTCGTTTGCATTCTTGTGTAAGAACATGAGTCCAAATTCTTGTCCCTAATTTTTTCCAAGTGTTTGCGTCGAAAAATCGTCTAAATACTTGTCTTCTTGAATTCTTCTAAGTCTACGCCCACAAGAATGCAAGATTTCCTGCTTTCTCTTAAACTACGTAAATGTCAGCCGCAGTACCGGGCTCACTCTGGAGTCAGACTGTCCTGCTGGAAAAACTGAAATTGTTCCCAAAAAAGCGGAAAACCTCTGACAACACTATTCACATCTCAATTATCGCCATAACACATGTTCGCTCGCTGACAACATTTGTTGATTCAACCTCCTCCGAACACAAATTAAGTAGCGCCTGATGTTCAGGGCTTCTACCCAAATTACACGCGAGGCTAGTGCTTTCCGCCCCACCGTCCCACCGTCCCACGGTCCCACTGCCCCAGCTGGCGGACGATGTACCTCGTTGACCCACTTTCGGCGCCATCCAGTGTCGTCGCCGCGTAGTTCGATAACAATCAAACCAATCCTCCCGTTTCGTGTGTGTACCTTCGGCTGAACCTACCCAAAATCCATCGATACCGTGGGCAATAAAAATCTCGTCGCTCACTCACCTCACACCTAGCAAGGGTTTTGCATGAACGCCATCGGAGCGTCATCGCAGCTGCGGACACGACCGCTCAGTAGTGAGCGGGGCGGGAGGCAGAGGGTGAGGGCTAGTGCAGTCTAAGGTTTATCGCCTTGGTCGCTGCAGCACTCTCATGGATCGTTGCCGTCGCCATAGCAGCCGTTGTCGACTTCGATGTCATTTTCACTGCAACTACAGCACGTACGATAATGAAGTGTTCGCGGGCCATTTTTTTTCCGTTTTTGTGTGCGACGACGACGACGTCGACGGCGAAAAGAGAGCCAGCAAAAAAGCCACAAAAGCATGCATTAATCAGGCGGAGCCCGAGACCATGTGATGATAACGTGAGAAGGTCCACTTAACTCTTTCTGCCTGTGTGCTGCACTGTGCTGTGCCCCGTCTCGCCCCGTTCCGGCCGCCGTTCGCTTCTTCTAATTCGTTATGTGCTTTTCAAGAAACGACACACACACACAAAAGAACACAAAACTGCCGCGACTTTTGTCGTAAAACTCAATCTAAACCTGCGAGCTTCTGCCTGGCGACACTCGTCGAGTGCTCAAGTGATTGGTGTTTGCAGTCGCCCCTCGCGCTGTCGCGCCGCCATCGATAGATAAACACTCAGGTACACCTCAAGTCGCGATTGTTCTACACTTCGCCGGATGGTGGTGTCACCCCCTGCTCCGGTCGCAGATGAACTGACGTCATCGTCCGCTGTAAAGCTGTAAAATTGAACGAAAATTGCAAAAAAAAAACCCCAACTGCTGCTGCATGTCCAAGAGACGTGCTTCTAAAGTGATTTGCCCCCTCCATCAGCCCGCGCTTGGATCGTTTAACAACAATTTGAAGGTTGATTTGGTTAAAGGTCTCAATTATCAAGCCGAAGCTGGAGTGTTTGCGTTACTCACTCACGGCACATTAAAGATTCGAATTTTTTTCGTCGCTTTACGTAAATCACTTGACGGGCGGAATGGAGCTTGAGCACTGCAAAGATTCTGGCCGAGTGCGTAGAGGGTGTGCCAAAATGTCTGGCGAGCATCGTTGTCGCGGCAATGAAATGCCACAAGAGGCTTGGAGGTGGTCGCAGTCCTTCAAGAAGATGATTTACTTCATGGCTGGGCGCTTGTGGGCGCAATGAAATGAGCAGCGGAACACTTTGTGGGGCTCCTGTGTGTCGTGCGTCGAAATCATTAAAATTTGGGTGAAGTCACAGAGCCAATTGAATTAAAAGCCATCTGAGGCATGAGAGACACCCTTCCCCACGGCATCTTGACCATGACCTTCAGCCAGTCGAACACCAATCACGGCCACCTTCGAAATCAACCTCAACCGTCAATACAGAATCAATGCTAGAACAGGCAATTGCGGCTCTAGACTGATGACAATCCGTGAGCACCGCAAAACCAAACCAAAAACACATCACGAACCGCAGAGCGTCTATTAAGACAACCGCACGACTACCATCAACTCTGAAATGCAGGAAGGGCTTCTCAAGGTTGCACTAATTAATATCACTTATAACCTCAGCCATAAAAATGAAACATGAGTTATGAAGCATTAGACCCTAGCACCGCCACCGCTCGCCTCGCTGGCGGTGAGCAGTGACAAGAATAAAGATCAATCTTAGCGTCGAGCTGGCGTGCAAAACCTTTTGACGTGACGCGTCGCAATTAGACTGAATTACAGAACGTGATTTTCGGGCACACTAGTGACTGACTATCTTAGGGTCGGAGATCAAAATAAGAAAAGCACATTTAAAGGCACTCTCGCAGTGCTCGAATGGCCGTTCAGATTCAAGGCTGTACGAGATCTCAGGCGCAAATGCGCTTTTCTGGTTTGCGTTTGAATGGATCAAAGTTCGTTCAGGTAACTGTGAATGCTGTCCAGCGAGATGAACTCATGTGACATGAGGGTCGACGGCGAGTCGTTTGACGTCTGTCGATGTTGTGATCCTTGGTTGGGGTGGTATTTTTCACATTTTCTATCTAGAAAGTGGGGAGGTCGGATTAGTGCTTTCATGAAGTTCTAAAATGAAGACAAGCGAAGGGGAAAAGACACAATTTGCACAGGATTTCGAAAAAAATGTATTTTCGACGAATTCTTTAGTTTTAGAAAGAAAGCATTATAAAATCGGTATACCCGGCAGTCCATTCTGTATATTGGTCACAATCCTTTTTCTCATTCTGAATTGAAGTACGCAATATGCACGCAATTCACGCAAGGTTTATATTTTGGGACGTGTGTACAATAATGGCGGGCATGGACCTGTTCAGGCGAGGTAACGTTGTTGATTGCGATTAGCAAGGCGAACTGCCAAAACTATCCTCGTTAGTGCACAGGTCAAGTTGGAGTACAGCCTCCACGCGGCGCCCCCTGGATAGCCATCATAAAACCCGTTGTACAAGTATGGTGAATCAATGTATGCAGCGAACCCCTCTGCCCGAGGGTTTAATTAATGGGCCTGGCCTACCAGTCTGTGGGTTGTGCGTGAGGGTAACTTCCTCACCACGTAAAAATCATTAGTTCAGAGACCATGCCTCGGATAATGAAGGATCAATTGTTGACGACCCCAGCAAACGTTTAAAGGACAATGATTTTTGGTTTCGCACGTGGAATGTGAGGCCCTTAACAGACCACGTGCAGCCGAACAACTTGTGGAGACCCTTGACTGCAACCAGGCAGACCTTCCCGCCGTGCAGGAAATGCCATGGGATGGGCCTGAAATAAGAACGACGAAGAACTGCAATATCTACTACGGCGATTGCTATGGAGAGAGAAGGCAGCACTTATTCGGATGCGGATTTGTTGTGCAAGGCAGACTTAGGCAAAAAGTCTTGAGCTACGACCCCGTCAGCGAACGCCTCATGACAATCCGCGTCAAGGCTAAATTCGGGAACATCAGCCTAATATGCGCTCACGCCTCGACTGAGGAGAAGGATGACAACATCAAGGATGACTTCTATGATCTCCTAGAAAGAACATATGATCCAGCCACGACACCAGGATCGTTCTAGGAGATTTCAACACTCGGCTGGAAAAGGAGGACATCTTTGCTGAAGTCATCGGTAAACACAGCCTGCACGACAACACATCCCGAAACGGACTCAGGCTTTTGGACTTCACCTCGGGGCGAAACCTCTCTGTGGCTAGCAGGCGGTTCCCACACCTGGGCATTCACAAAGGGATCTGGCGATCTCCCGATCAATCAACCGTCAGCCAGGTTGATCACGTTGCGATCGACGTCAGACACTCCTCCAGTATTCTCGACGTCCGAACCTTCCGAGGTGCAAACATCGACTCGGCTCATCACCTTGTTGTAGCCAAGGTAAGAACCCGGATATCGAGAGAACAACGGAGTCGACAAAGGCCAAAACGGTTTGACGTCGAAAAGCTACAATCGCAGCCGATTACTGGGAACTTTGCCGACCGAGTCTCCCTAAAAATCGCTCGGAGTTCGACAATGCCTGCACTAAGCATAGAAGAAGACTGGAAACGTTGTCAAGAAGCCATCAAAGAAGCTGCCACTGATGTGCTGGGTTTCATGTCACCGCCCAGAAGGATTTGACAACGAGTGCAGACAAGCATATGCAGCCAAATAAGACGCCTATAAGGCGACGCTGCATCGAACAACGAGGGCTGTTCATGAGCTCTACCAACAGAGAAGAAGGGAAGAGCACTGGCTTCTCAGAAGCAAATACAAGGAGCATGAGAAGCCCGCGGTCGAGGAAATGGAAATGTGCTATGGCCGGAATGAAGTCCAAAAGTTTTACCGGATGATACAAAGTTCGGACCGAAGCCTGCCGGGACAAAAATGGACAACTCGTGGTAGAATCTCAGTCTGTGCTGAGAATCTGGAAGGATCATTTCTGCAGACTCCTTAACGGCGATGACGGCACCAATTCCGCTGTCAGGCAGAATGTTCCACTCAACGTGGACAATGATAGACAAGGATTCCGTCCCCCCACTTAGACGAGGTGAAGATAGCAATATCCAAGCTGAAATCGAACAAAGCTGCTTTAACGGATGGGCTGCCCGCAGTGCTATTTAAAGCAGCTAGGGATGAGTTGGCTGGGCGCATGCACCAGCTCATCTGTAAGAAATGGTCGCAGGAAAGTACGCCCGATGTGTGGAATCTCAGTGTCGTTTGCCCGGTTCACAAGAAAGGAGACCCCTTGGACTGCGCCAACTACCGAGGGATTAGTCTCCTAAACATCGCATACAATGTGGCCTCTGCCGTATTGTGTGAGCGCCTGAAATCGTTTGACCATGACCTCATAGGTCCCTATCAATGTGGTTTCAGGCCAGGGAAGTCCACAAAAGACCAGATCTTCACATTACGGCTAATCCTGGAAAAGACTCAAGAAGTGCAAATCGAGAGTCACCACCTATTTGTTGATTTTAAGGACACTTATGACGGTGTGCATAGAGAGCTAGCTTTATATAACAGTTTGATCATTACAGTTCAACTTTATGGCGCGGAAACCTGTACGTTACTAAAAGCGGATGAGGAAACCGCTAGTCTTTTCGAGATAAAAGTTCTACTTGCGATTTTGGTCCTGTTTCCGTTGGTGGCATCTGGAGTTCGTTGCGTTTCAGCAGCATATCACATGCGTTGATTCGGTTCAGAAGGTTTTTTCGCATCAAATCATGCGGCACCCAAACATCGAGTTTTTTTTGTGTCCAGCCTTTTGCAGATGGTTTAAAGTGGTTCGGTGAGTAACTCCCATCTCCTGGGCGATGTCACGAGATGCCACATGCCGGTCTAACTCGATGATTTCCATCATGCGTTCGGTATTCGTCGTCACAGGTCTTCCGCCGGCTGGCTTATCCATGGTGTCGGTTTCACCGGCTCTGAATCGTCGAAACCCTTCCTGCGCGGTTCGAAGTGATAGAGTACCATCCCCCAAAACACCATTCATTTCACGCAACGTTTCTCTAGCGAATTTGCCTTTAACGAAGAAAAACTTTAAAATAGCGCGAATATCGGCGTTTGTGAACTCCATGTTTACACGTCTATAACTGTTGAACGCAATATTCAAACTAATCAAGCATAGTGCCGTTTTGTAGGTAATATCAAGACCTTAAATGATGTATGATACGCCAGATACGAGCTCTGTAGCGCTTTGTACATAGCCGGACAATTCAAAAGACAAAAAGGCTTTAAAAAACGCCTCTTATAAAGATTTGTGGAATACTATCGGTGAAACCAGCAGACTGGGGAAAGTCTTCAAAAGGGACAAAGCAATAAGGCTTGACACACTCAAAAAATCTTAGGATTTATACTGAGTCTAAAGCTGAGACCCTCCAGCCCATGCTAGAGACTCACTTCCCTCGCACCCAGACCACAATTGGTTCAAAACTAGTTTCGATTTCCGGAACTGGGGATGAGTAGACAAGTACTACACGTAGAGGCTGGTATACGATGATGTTGTGAACGAGCCCTTGTAGGTTATGTCAAGACCTTTCAAATGATGTATAGCATTGCCTGATACAAGCTCTGTACATAGGTGGAAAATTCAAAAGACAAAACGGCAGGAGATATTTGACAACAATATAAAAAATTTTCGCAAACTCTGAACAACGAAGTTTTAAACGCTTCTTTTTAGACAGTTAGTCCTTTTTCAGTTAGTAATAATAATTGTTGGCGCGACAGTCCACAGGGGGACCAGGGCCTAGCTTGCTCATCAACTACCCGTGTTGTGCGCGCTACTCACGAGTAGAAGGGACCTACTCCGAACGGCCAAGTTTGAGAAGCTTTCTTAGAGAATTATTACTCTTCGAGTGTCGTCAGTAGCTCGAATTTTTTTTTCATTCATTTTTAATACATTTTTATTTCAAATTCATTGCAGACTTACGTACTAGACAAAAAATGCTTAAAACTAGTTGGACGTGCTTTGTTTTTTGTTTCCTACACTCTAACTTACTGGCCCCCTACGGGCACTCTAAGCTAAACTTATCCTTAATCTATTGTCTTTCGACCTAACCTTACATTTTATATATTTATGGTACCTTTTTTGTTTGGGTTAAAACTTATGGGCTAACTTACATACTACCTTAAAATAACTTAAAACTAGCTTAACTAAATATACACACATTTATACATGCGTGTATAATACTATACGCCCATATATACATGCGTGCACCTAACCTATGTACAAATGTGTATACCTAGATTTTTTTTTTTTTTTTGTACTCTTATATACAAAACTTACAACTATCTTACACTAAGGCTGTAAGTCGGCCATAGGTAGCTGGATCACATCCGCTGCAAGACCGACTACTCCCTTGATGGAGATCTGTGGTACCCATTACCCCGGGTCTAAAGGGTTCGACGAGGGAGTTGCCTCTGTCATCCACCAAAACTTTCGACGTTGTAACGCAACATCTCTCTTATCCCGATTCGACACCGCCATGCTAAAGCGGAGGAGATCTTCCTCAGCTCGTTGTGCGACGGAACGGTCGTAGTTAAGTCGCCCATCCACAGTTGAACGGGCGATGTGAAAGAGGAGCGGTACCCGATTTATGTCTTGTATAAGACCATGCCTGTCAAAATGGAGAAATGCTTCTGGGGGGACGAAGCCAGATTGACGTACCCTTTCGGGGGTACTGTGGATTGGGGTAGTACGCCCCAGAGATCAAGTTATTAACCGAGTTCATCGCTCTCGCAGTGGGACCACGAATCAACTTCACCAGGAAATTGTCCACTCGTATCAGGTTCGTATAAGACCTCATTGGAGTACAATTTAATGTACTGGGACTCTGGTGTTCTGTAGAAGCGAAGGCAAGCCCTAAGACAAGCCCTCTCAAACACCCGAATCTTTTCCATCAAGCTTGCACTCACGTTGAACCACACGGGACAGCCATAGGTGAGCATTGGCCGGATGAGGGCCATGTAGCAGATTATTTTCACCCTCGCATCGAGCTGGCTGTTGTAAAACAGTCTCTTTGTAAGAGCAAAAGCGCCTCTGGCTCTGGCCAGAGCTGCATCTACATGTTTGTTAAAATATAGATACTGATCTAGCCAGATCCCCAGGTATCTGGCTACAGTCCTTTGCGCCAGTGGTTGCCCGTGTCGTCCAACAATTGAGAACTTTCGCCAATTCCTTTTTGTATCCGCCGAACGGCGTTCTGAAGAGAATGGTTTCCGACTTTCCGACTGAAAGTTGATATTCAGCTTCCAGTCATCGCAATCTCTCATGAATGAGTCGAAGTCACCCTGCGCTAGCGTAGTGATGTCCTCGATTTTTTTGCCCGATCTGTACACGA
Organism: Eristalinus aeneus; assembly: GCA_955652365.1. NCBI lineage: Eukaryota > Metazoa > Arthropoda > Insecta > Diptera > Syrphidae > Eristalinus > Eristalinus aeneus. The sequence goes on from OY019131.1 coordinate 19,845,255, forward strand.
TCAAGTCGTCGGCATACGCAATTGCGTGATGAAGAGAACTTATTAGATCGCTCAAGAAAATGTTGAACAGGATCGGCGAATTAACGGCACCCTGTTGGAGACCATTTTTCACTTCAAAAATACCTGTAGAGGTCACGTTGCCGTTCTTGACTACGAACCGCCTACCAGTAAGCATGTTATGCAATAGGTACAGCAGTGGTTTACCAATGCCTAGCCGATTGAGCTTGTAGAAAAGTCCTTCTAACCATACGGTGTCGGAGGCTTTCTCCAGGTCAATCAAGCAAGCCCCCGTAAATTGTTTCTGGCTCTTATACCATTGGATATCCGACACCAGTTTCGACGCGGCATGAATAGTGTCATGCCCCGCTCTGAAACCGAATTGGTTATCGGGAATTATATGTTTGTCCTCTGTCCAGTTGATCAGAGCTCTATTTATCACCTTCTCGAGTACCTTGCTGATGTTCGGGAGGAGACTAATTGACCGGAGGTTGCACGGATTCGAAGAATATTTTCCTCGCTTGGATAGGGGTTGTACAATCGCAGTTTTCCAATGCCCCGGATAATGTGCATTATTCAGGGCATTGTTAAACAGAATTGTGTACTTCCAGGGGAAGGTGTTTTAGCACAATTTTGGAATCAGTAGCTCGAAAGAGGTGGTGCCGTGAAAAAGGTGAAAGGAAAGTTCGAGGTGTTTAGCCGGGAATCGAACCTAGACCCTTCGGCGTGTGAGCGTCGCACTCTACTCGCTACGCCACAGCGGTCACTTTTTTTTAGTTTGTGGTCGCCGTGGCGTAGTGGGTAGAGTGCGACGCTCACACGCCGAAGGGTCTAGGTTCGATTCCCACTTCAACACCAATTTTTCTAATATTTCACGGCACCACCTCTTTCGAGCTGCTGACAACACTCAAAGAGTAATAACTGTCTAAGAAAGCTTCTCAAATTTCGCCGTTCGGAGTCGGCACGAGTAGTTGATGAGCAAGCTAGGCCCTGGTCCCCCTTTGGACTGTAGCGCCAACAACTATTATTATTATTATTCGAAAAAAAATGCCAAAAAGATATTTTACTTTAAATTAATGAGATACATAGCACCTATATTGTTTTGTGTTTTGCGCAATTTTCGGTTCAAGGTTTTCGGGCAAAATATTAAAGAATATGGAGGGAACTAATCGCAGTGTGATGGACAAACTTTAGTCCACCGGCAAAGTTATCCAAAAGTCACCCTCATAGCGTGGTCAGTAGACTGGAAACAGCATCACTATCCACAATCGAATATTTTGCCAGAAAATTGCGCAGTTAACAAAGAAGGAACTGGTCTTTGCTAAAACCACAACTGGATGCATTGATCAAAAGGACTTGGAAATATTCTTAAAAGACACAGCTAAGGCCTTACTGAAGAAAACAAGTGTTAGCTGGATAAGTTCTGGGGAAGGTGATAACTGGCCTCAATTTTTATTAAAAGAGCAGAGAGACTCAATTTTGTATGTGCTGATGAACCAACGCATTGCCCACATCCTAACCTGTGTTCATTAGTCTAACCTCAATGCGGTTTATCTCCGACGGTTACACCTCCCAGAAGTGAAAAATTTTCCACTCACAAGGGTTGCTAAGTTCTTCACACAATGGAGCCTCCAGTAGGACATAGACCAGCATCTTATAATCAACCTCTCGTTGTATCAAACTTCAAGACCTTCAAGTTATAGTTAATGTGCTTATGAGAATTTTGCAAGTAAAAGATTTGCATCGTGAACAAACACACAACTTATCGATCCACCCCACCCATACCTGGCACCACGTGTATGCATCTCATTTCCCACTCAATTACACTTCAGCCCCGCCAGTATTCAAACAAACTCGCTAGCAACCCACAGCCATCAGTCTTCGCCAATCATCATTTGCTCCGCAATCAATAGCAACCAAGGCACACCACAATTAGTGTGAAATCTTTACGGCTTTGCTTTACGACGCAAAAACCTTAGTTAACCCTTGCACCGGCTTGCAGGTAATCAATGTCTTCGCAGATTCGACACCAGTGTTCGCATTCACTCGCGAACGGCAACCGAAACAAATGAAATCGTTATGCAACCCGAGGATCGCCCTTGTGCAGTGGCCGCACCACCCGCTCCCGGTCTTCAATCTCATTTTGCGGTGACGGGCGAGATGCTTTTTCTTAATTTTCATCTCGAAACAAAATTGAAAAGCAAACAAAAGTTGTGTGCACAGCGCAACGCGCTTAGAGTTCTAGAGAGCCTCCGCGAGCATCTCGCCCGTACTTCGCCCTCATCCAAACGTGCCTGTGCATTCTTGACGTTGTATAACCGGAGAGCGAGTCTAGGCCATGCCTTGTGCGCCGCTGCTGCTTTCGTTTTGCGGCTGCACGATCTGAAGCTGCTGCTGGTGCTGCTGCTGCTGCTAGAGATATTACGAAATCTGATGTCCGCTCCGTGGATGTGTGTGCAAGTGTGCATCGGTCTACAGCCCTAGTTTGTGCTAGATTCCATGAATGCATCTCATTCTTTGACCAGAGCGACGCATGCATATGCGAGCGTGTGTTTGTACCTGCGCCAGGCCGTGGAAGATGAATGCAATTACTTAATTTAGTGCAGTTGCAGGCGGGAGAAAGATGTTTTGGCACCGCGGCCGGGAGGAAGATGTGCTCGTAGCCTCCAACCAGATCCAAGTTAAGCTGCTGCTGCCTAAGACGGCATCGACGATGACGAAGATGACAACGCAAGACGATCGGCAACGTTTCGTTTTCAGTGACTTCCTGCCGACACAGTGGTGGTGGAGACCTACGTCGGTTGTCGTCAACGGCGACTGCACTGACAGCAATACCGGGGGCACGGTGGAAATTGAAAATTGCAGAGAAACGCCGCCAACGTCGCCGTTGCCGGACGAGAAGCAGATTCTTTGTGTCTTCAATTGCTGCCCAATGGGGGCATTAGAAGACTCTTAGAAGTTGGCTGACTATGTGCGCATCTTGCAATTGTATCTGCTTGACTGGCCGACCGGTGTAGGGGCGCAGGGAATGGGGAAAATGGCTGCTTATGGCGTCAGCTCTTCAATATTTTGCTGGCGGTGATGTCAATTGGGGAAGTTGTGGCGGGGTGAAAATGATAAAGCTGGCCGTCGTCCAGGAGAGAATTTATTCAACGGAATTACGTAACTGGGCTGTTGGCGATTCTGAGACGACCGTCGTGGGTGCTGGAGCAATGGTGGCTGTGCATTCTTAAAGAGTGGACGAATAGCAGATAGTCTTCACAGAATTTAGGAATAGGCTTAATTGTCCAGAACCATCACCTGTTTGAAATGGCTGTAGTCTGAAGGAGTGCGTTTTGAGTTCAAGTTCGCGACGTTTCCGAAGTTTTATTATTTTAGACTCCACCAAACTCATCACCACTGTTTCAGTCTGTTGGTGACGTGGTCTTTACACGATTTTTTTCGTGGAACCCATAAAAGTGCACCACAATTAATAGTCGAAATGTGTCAATTTATTTAAATTAATTATAAAAATTTTTGACGCGACTGTTCACAGGGAGACCAAGACCTAGCTTGCTCAGCAACTACTCGTATTGTGCGCGCCACTGTTCTCTGACGAGTAGAAGGGACCTACAGTTTTTTTCCGACTCCGAACGGCGAAATTTGAGAAGCTTTCTTAGGCATTTATTACTCTTTGAGTGTTGTCAGCAGCTCGAAAGAAGTGGTGCCGTGAAAAATTCGAGGTGTTCAGCCTGGAATCGAACCTAAACCCTTCGGCGTGTGAGCGTCGCACTCACCCACTACGCCACATCAAATATTAATCACATCAAATATTTATTTTAATAATAATATGCTTAACTCGGAATATCAATTGATAATAAGTCTTTTCCAAATAAGCGACTTTTCAGCAAGCGTTACTCTCCTGTTTTTCTACACATTTCGTAAGTTATTATAAATATAAATGCTATCAAATTGTCCATTTAATTGAAATAAATCCTATTTAAAGTTTCGGCTACACTTACTTCCGTGAACAATTTGCAGTAGATTTTCCGAACGCGTTGTGTTGAGTGTACACAAAATGGCTGACGAATTCACGAACAGTTGACAATTTACGAGTGTCTGACACTTTTGAAGGCAAAAATTGATGTATTAGCCGCCATCTTCCCAATTTTGGAGGGGAAACGTATGGATGTGTGAGTAAAATGGGACAATGTCCGATGTAATATATAAAATAACTTTCAGAAATTGGTGTTTTTTCTACAAGAATACGTAAATAACAGTCAAACGGCCGATAGGCAAAGGGGAAATCAGCTGTTTGATCAGCTGTTCAGTTGACCATCTCCTTCCTTAATGGTTTCTGATGAAGATGTCGCTACTTATGATTTTCGTTTTGTTCTTTCTTTTTGACGTTTGCACGTTTATGAGTTGTTACTCTTTGTTGAAGTTGTCACGAAGTGTGACGAATAACATAAAACTTGAATATTGTAACATTCGTTTATTTTATTAGTGTTTCTTTTACTCAGGCATGCAACAGAGTTAAAAATGGGAGACCTCTTTTCTTGTTCAATTCCTGAGTAAATGAATTGAATTTTATAACTTTTTGACATTCATTCATTCAAAGATTCACATTTTGGTCTTATTGGTTTTAATGCCATTAAGTGTATTGATTTTTGGCAGCACTCTTATCTTTAAAGTCAATAAAGTAAAGGGTGTCCCAACAAGAACTCAAGATTTGAATGACTGATGCAGCAATTGAATTGTTTCTCTGGCTGTATGAGATGTGGCGCCGTCTTGTTAAAACCACATTCCCTCCACATTCATTCCTTCAATTCTAGGCACGAAAAAATTGGTTATCATTTTACGATACCGAACACCATTGACTGTTTGCGCTTGATCTGACTCATTTTCATAAAAAAAAGGTCCAATGATTCCTCCAGGCAAAATCCACGCCACACAGTAACACGTTGAGGATGTATTTGCTTCTCGTGAATCACTCGAGGATTTTCCTCGTCCCAAATGCGACAATTCTGCCTATTGAAGAAACCATCAAGATGATGGCCTAGTCACTAAAGATGATTTTGTCGCCGAAATCAGCAATTTCATGTTGTCTCTTCAATACCCAATTAACGAACTGCCCTCGCTATAGGGCTCCATTTTTATTAACCTTATACCTTCTGCTAACAAACAATAATAATTGCTCGAATGTCAAACAATGGCAATTCGAATGGCGCAAAATTTAAATCTTGCGTTCCTGTTGGAACACCCTTTACAAATATACAGTACCTCACAAAATTGAGCATACACTCACAACTTAAACATATTTTTATGTTTATCGCCTTTAAAAAGTAGTTGATTAATAAAACTTAAATGCAGTTCGAATTGACATATTTCAATTGCTAAAAACGGTAAACAAAAATATGAAAATAATAATATGCTATTTTAACACACAAAATTGAGCATACACTTAAAGTAAATTCAAGTTACGACTAAAACACAAAACAAAACAATTACAAATAAAATTTTAGTAACGCGTGGCACCTCCTTCAGCATATATGACAGCTTGTAACCCCTTTACCACTTTACAAATATATATTGAAGGTAAGGCTGCATACACTGAAGCTTCTTCAAACTCTTCAAGCCAATGGAAATTCTCAAATTCTTCAGTCTTCGGGAATTTAAATTTGTTTCAGTAAAGTCCTAAGAAGAATGTGTACAAAGTAGTAACGGTGAATTCTTGAGCGAATTTCGATATTTCTGATGAAATTGAATGTGCGTTAGCATCCTCGAGAACTCCTTATTTCCGTTTTACTTCGCTTGGTTTGAAATGTGGTCCACGAACACAATGGCTATATGCTAACAGTTAATAATAATGACTGTTGGCGCGTCAGTCTGCAGGGGAACCAGAACCTAGCTTGCTGTTAAATCGAATCTGGACCTTTGGCGTATGAGTGTCGCACTCTACCCACAACACCACAACAGCCACATACAGACAGTTAGCTTGTGCAAATTCGGTACTCCAACTGAAATATATCCAGAATGGACAACTTGTACTCGTAATAGAGTCGCAGTCTGTGCTGAGAATCTGGAAGGATCACTTCTGCAGACTCCTTCACGGCGACGGACTGTCCGCAGAAATATTTAAAGCATCTGGAGATGACCTGGTTGGGCGCATGCACCAGCTCTTCTGTAAGATATAGTCGAAGGAAAGCATGCCCGATCAGTGGAATCCCAGCATAATTTGTTCGGTTTACAAGAAAGGCGACTTCGTTGACCACCTCTTTGACCGAGGTGGTCAAAGAGGGATTAGTTTCCTGAGCATCGTATACAAGATCCTCTCTGCTTATTGTTTGAGCGTCTGAAACCGTTTGAACATGACCTGCTAAGTCCCTATCAGTATGGTTTCCGACCAGGAAAGTCCACAATAGACCAGATCTTCACATTACGGCAGATCCTGGAAAAGACCCAAGAAGTGCAAATCGACACTCACAACCTATTTGTCGATTTTAAAGACGAATATGACAGTGTGCATAGAGACGAGCTATACAGTGCCATGTCTAGTTTGGGCATTCCTACCAAACTCGTTCGATTGTGTAGAATGACGATGGAGAACTCTGGCTGCTCCGTCAAGGTCGGTAGCGAACTCACCGAGACCGTCAAAAAAAGTCTTAGACAAAGCGACGCACTGTCATGTGACTTCTTTAACATCATCCTTGAGAAGATCGTGCGAAACTCACAAGTCAACACCAGAGGCACGATCTTCCAGAAATCAGTTCAATTGCTAGCTTACGCTGATGACATTGTCCTAATTGGATGAACACAGCGAGCCGTCAATGAGGCGTTTGCTGGTATTGAAGCGGAAGCGGTTGAAATGGGTCTGGCGGTAAATGAGGGCATGACTAAATACATGCTGTCATCAATGAAGTACACACAATATCGACGTCTCGAACAGAGCGTCACACTAGGCAGCAGAAGCTTCGAGGTAGTCAAGGACTTCGTCTAGCTCAGCTCCGCGGTAGACAGAGACAACAACATCAATACCGAAATCAAACGCAGAATCACTCTTACCAATCGCTGTTTCTTTGCGCTCAAGAGGCAATTGAGTAATAAAGCCCTCTCTCGAAAGACGAAGCTTGCTTTATATAACAGCTTGATCATCCCCGTCCTACTTTATGGCGCGGAATCTTGGACGTTATCAAAGGCGGACGAGGAAGCCCTTAGTCTTTTTGAGAAAAAAGTTTTGCGTGCGATTTTCGGTCCTGTTTGCGTTGATGGCATCTGGAGGAGAAGATTTAACAACGAAATTTATGGGCTGTACAGTGACATGCGCCAGGTCAAGCGTCTAAGGTGGCTAGGCCATGTAGAGCGTATGGACAGCACTGCACCGGCCCGAAGAGTCTTCGAATCCGAACCACAGGGACAACGTTACAGAGGACGTCTTAGACTGAGATGGCGCACATAAGTGGAAAAGAACCTCAACCAACTTGGAGTGCGCAATTGGAGGCAGCAGACAAGAGATAGTGCTAGCTGGAGGGGCATATTGGTTGACGCCCAGGTCCATTCCGGACTGTAGCAGAATCCGAAGAAGAAGAAGATGGAATGGGTGCAATCACGTCTTGCACAATGGCATGGAAATATAGTCACGGCTATTCACATCAACTCGGCTACATATGCAATGAATCCGGCTACATGCTAAACATGACTCAGGATGCTTAATGAGATGTTTAAATCGATTTGGAAATTCAATGCCTATCAAAGCTACGACTGTTCCGTTCCAACTCGGAATCGATTCTGCTTTATGAATGCAGTACCTTGAAAGTGAGCACCATCCAAAGTATCAATCTTTGGTTGACTGAAGCATAGAAAAAAACGAGGACGAGCTGACAAATCTAACACGAGCTGACAAGTATGACACTCACATAGACCACTTTTGGTGAAAAAGAAACAAGAGAGAGAATTGAATAAATAAAAATTGGATGGCGCAACAGTACACAAGAGAACCATGACTTAGCCTCTTCAACAGTCACTGAATTATTCGTGCTATTGATCCTTCTCGAATAGAAGGACCCTTCAATTTATTTGCAGATTTGTAATAACCAGATTTAGGAAACATTTAAATAGAAAAACATTAATCGAAAGGGGTGGTGCAGTAAAGAAATGTGAGGTCTTAAGTTCAGATAGAACCTTAAGCGTGTTATAGCCGCCCTTTAACCACTAGACTACAGACACAAAATTGTACATGAAGGATATTCGAAGCGATAAGTATTTTGACTGAGAAACTGACCTTTTTCCGTTTGAGATGCTCCCCATATCAATCCATATCCATACCATCTTAAAATCTTCATCAAACTCAATACGGGAGTAAGATTTATCACATTCCTGCTTGCTCACATGTGTCACAAATGACTTCTAGGAAACCCTTTGAGGACCAATGAACTTGTACACAATTAGAAGACTAGTCCAATAGACTGATCGCTAGAGTCAGACCGTATTGTTTTCCTTTCCAAATCTTTCATAACTCTGACGATAAGCTATTAATGCCCCCGAAGGCACTTCAACATCTTAGAGCTGGCGCGTGTAATTTGGGCAGAGGGTCATACCAAAAATTTCCCGTCGTGCGCTCGACTGCTGAATTGCGCACACACCTCAATATTCTGTCTCCATTCATCACTTTTAAGAAACATCAGACCATTGGTGTGGTCGAAGGTACCACAAGCAAGTTTCCCCAACTTCTGTTGGGACTGGATTAACCGGTGATTTTATTAAAGTATCATTTTAAGAGGCTTTATCTGCACGATTCAATGATTCAAGGACTTCTGCCATAAATACGGGGAAAAAATTTTCACATACACAGCAACATTTCGAGCTCGGGAAAGATGTTTTCAGCAAATGTTCATCAGAATTCTTCCCCCTCATGAATGTTAATACACTAGGCCCAAATGTCGAGTCCTGTGGAACACAGCAGTCATAGGTATAATTCATGTAGCAGTGACACAAACCCCATTTTCTGCGCTATCATCCTCAGTGTCCATATTTTTCATCTTTCAAACTTAGAAAAATAATTTTTAAGCCCAAACTCTACAAAATTTCAACACCTTGTCTCATGTGTCAGACGCGAAATGCAGAGATTAGATCATCCATTCTTGAGCACCAGCTTCTGAAGTGCCACCTGCCAGACCTCAGTTCATCTTGCGGTCGTCTTCAAGCCGCGTCATCTTCACTTGCGCAAAACTCCCACCTAAATCACGTCCGTAAACGCCAAAAGCATCATTACTCTCCCACCGCCCACTCACAGCTTCGAACTGGTCCAACTACATTCGGAAACCACGTCCGTGGTGAGGAACCATTCCTCCCCCCGCAGAGCATGTAATTATTGTCTACTCCCAGCGAAACCCTTCAGTCAACAGTGCAAACCGGGCAGCTTCCAGTTCTAGGCAGAGCGCCAAAGTCGCTGCAAAAGTCAACTTCATCCCACAGCCCATCAAAGTCGCGACAACCCGACAGCCTCCCTGGCCAAAATACCCCCGAAATACGCCGAAATACGAGACGAAATCGCCAGCAACGACGGCGGCGATGACCAAGAAGAGGAATATAAAAATTCAACCTTGACGCTGGCCGCTGGAATTAGCACCTCTCCGCAGCGTTAGGGTATGTGTCGTATGCAAAGACTCCGAATAACAACTCAAATCATCGCGCACTCAAACGAAAGCGATAATACGTATGTTTGTCTTAAAAATCAGAGTCAGCAGCAATTTACTTGTTCAAGGTCGGCTAAGAATTCCACAATTCGAGAAGTCAAGAGCCCGCGGCAGAGCCACCACCGCGCCAAAGTTGCTGGTGCTGGTGCTGTGGTTGTGGCTGTGACTGGGGAGATGTGTGATTTTGACTTTTTCTCTTTTTGTCATTCTGAAGGTGAACTCCTCCTTCTGTCTCCTTCGCCGCCATGCCAGAACAGAGAGCAGCACTCGCCAGCAAACGGACGGACCTCTGACGGGCAGTGTCTTTGGAGTCTTTCTTCTGTCGTTCTAACGCTCCCCACCCATGCCGTTCCGTCGATCTCGGTTTAAGGTCAAGAGTTCAAGCCCACAACAGCAGCAGCAGCGGTGGCGACGACACTCGCCCCGCTTCATTTGGTTTTTGCATCTTTTTTGGGTGCGCGCCTCCCGGTTCTCTTGATTTCGGTCCACACTACCACCAGCACCAGGTGGCGGGGCAGCGCGGCGGTGTGGGCACAGCGGCGATAGCTCTTTCTCTTGTCTGGGATATTTCCAGATACAAAAGTATCTGCTGGTAATTTATTTCAATCCCACATTGAAGCCGAGTGAAAGAAAAGAAAACAAGCAGGGTCGAGAAACGAGAACGCGCGCACCACAGAAACGGCAGTTGCGGTTTGCTTATGCTTTCGGGCAGCAACTGGCCCGGGCCAGGGCTGGCGGTGCGGAATGGCTCCGATCGGATGCAGAGTGGCGGATCTTGGTTTGAGAATTTGGATTTCTGGATTTTTGGCATTTCACGCGAGCTGAATGAAGTTGTTCGGGCAGCGCCGGGCTAACTGCACAGCGCCATCGACATGTTTCTCTGGATGTTGTTTCTGCGGCGCGCGGCGGGACTCTGTGTGTGGGTTCGGGCCATGCACACCCCGTGTGTACCCTCGCGCATGGACGTCGTTACTTTTTGAAGGTGATTCCAATAATCACAGCCATTGTGGTGCTAATGAATCAATGAAAGCGTTCTTTGTGTTGGCCTGGCCCTGGCATGGTTCTAAATACAGGTTGGCGGGGCGCGTTTTGGTGTTTTGGCGATTGGAAGAGACTCTCGTGAACTTTCTGCGACCGACGAAGCAGTCGCCCCTGGGGAAGGGTGATGCGCTGAATCACCATTTATCGGCTCGCAACTATAGCATAGTGAATCACTTGTTGGACTGTACTTAGGCGAGGTGCTGGCGGTGTATTTTTAGCGTTTATTGGCAGCTCACGAAAAGGCTGTAAATGCGTAGTTGATGTCGCTTACTAAAATGCGGTTGTCGATGGATTTGACACAATTCCGTCAGTCAACTGACCATGTGCTGGGACTGGTGGTGCTCTTGACCTGATTCTGGCAGTTGGGTACTAGTAAAAGTAAGAGTTTTTGCCACTCTCAGGCTAAGAGTGCTGTTTGGAAGTTTTAGTAAATAATGGACGGGCCATGACAAGGTTGAAGCTTCTGTCGAAGTTGGGCAGCGGGAAAATCTGGAAGTGAAGTATGAAAAGCCCCGCATAAAATGAGGCTTTGCGAATCTGTTCACAACGTTGGCTAATTTTTTTATACAATTTCGGTGAAAGTTGAAAACTAAAAAATTTGCTCGAACTCTGAAAGGGTTCAAATTCAAAACAGCAAAAATTCCGGGTTCATGACATTTGGAAACAAGCAGAGAAAGTGTTGAAGTTTCAAAGTTCTATTGTATTAATAATTTCGTGGCCGCCGTGGCGTAGTGGGTAGAGTGAGGCGCTCACGCGCCGAAGGGTCTAGGTTCGATTCCCGGCTGAACACCTAGAAATTTTCACGGCACCACCTCTTTCGAGCTGCTGACAACACTCAAAGAGTAATAACTGTCTAAGAAGAAGCTTCTCAAATTTTGCAGTTCGGAGTCGGCAAAAAACTGTAGGTCCCTACTCGTAAGAGAACAGTAGCGCACACAACACGAGCAGTTGATCAGCAAGCTAGGCCCTGGTACCCCTGTAGACTGTCGCACTATACAATTATTATTGTTCATTACGATTATTACATTGAAGAAAAGCTGCAAGCGTCGACAAATCGAAAAGAAATTTCATCATGACAATGCAAGGATACACACATTTTCGGTCACTCGGCAAAAATTATTGGTGCTTGGTTGGGATGTTTCGCCACATCCACCATATAGTCCTAACCTTCTGATTAGTTTTTATTTCGATCTTTGCAAATCTCCTTGAAAAGTGAAAATTTCAAAACTGATTATCAGGCATACCCGTATGAAGTGAGCGTCAAGATACAAATGGCTCGATAGGGAGCATTTGTTGTAAACGAGCCCTTATTTTGTTTTTGTTTGTTTGCTATGACATCTGTGAAAAATATTTAGCGTACATCAAGTTATTGAACAGACAACATCATATTTTTTCATCGTGTTAAAAATGTCGAATTTTGTACCAGAAAGTGATGATTTGCGGAAAGCATTAACTGTTTGTTTTCATTTGAAGCAAAGTGCTGCAGGGTCGCATCGAATGCTTGTCGAGGCATATGGTGATCATGCTTTATTAGAAGCAACATGCAAAAGATAGTTTCAACGGTTCAGAAATAATGATTTTGATGTGAGAAATGAAGAACGTGGAAGACTACCAAAAAAGTTTGAAGACGCCGAATTGCAAACGATATTGGATGAAGATGACACTTTGAGTCAAAGCAAATGGCAGCAATGTTAAATGTTGCACAACAAACAATTTCTGACTAAAAGCTATGGGAAAGATCCGAAAGTGTGGAAAATGGGTGACACATGAATTGAATGAAAGACAGATGGAAAACCGAAAAAAACATTTGTGAAATTTTGCTTCAAGGACACGAAAGAAAATCGGTTTTGGATCGGATTGTTACTGGCGATGAAAAATGGATTTATTTTAAGAATCCTAAAGGGATCTCCACCGGAATCCACTCACCGTGGCGTAGTGGGTAGAGTGCGACGCTCACACGCCGTAGGATGTAAGTTCGACTCCCAGCTCAACACCAATTTTTCGAATTTTTCACGACACCACCTCTTTCGAGCTGCTGACAACACTCAACTCAACACAACAAAGAGCAATAACTGTCTAAGAAAGCTTCTCAAATTTTGCCGTTCGGAGTCGGCAAAAAACTGTAGGTCCCTTTTACTTGTGAGAGAACAGTAGCTCGCACAACACGAGTAGGTGATGAGCAAGCTAGGCCCTGGTCCCCCTTTGGACTGTAGCGCCAACAATTATTATTATTATTCAAGGGAAAAAATCATGGGTTAATCTGGGACAACCATCAACATCGACTGCAAAACCAAATCGATTCGGCAAGAAGACAATGCTGTGTGTTTGGTGGGACCAGAAAGGTGTGCTTTACCACGAGCTCCTAAAACCTGGTGAAACCGTTAATACTGATCGCTACCGACAACAAATGATCAATTTGAACCATATATTGATCGAGAAACGACCAGAATGGGCCAGAAAACACGGCTCGGTAATTTTGCTCCATGACAATGCACCTGCACACAAAGCAAAACCGTTTCAGGATACAATCAAAACACTTGGCTGGGAGCAGCTACCCCACCCGCCGTATTCATCAGACTTGTTTCCTTTCGACTACCATTTATTTTCATCGATGGGACACGCATTGGCTGAGCAGCACTTTGATTCCTACGAGAAGGTCGAAAATTGGGTGTCTGATTGGTTTGCTTTAAAAGACGAACAATTTTATTGGTTTGGTATTCACAAATTGCCAGAAAGGTGGTCAAAATGTGTAGAAAGCAATGGCCAATACTTTGAATAAAATGTTTTTACTTTCCCCATCAATAATTAGTGTTTTATTTTCAAAAAAAACGCTCATTTCATACGGGTGTAATAATTTTAATTTTGAATTTTAATACATTGCCCTCATGGTCTGTAACTTTACAGCCAGTCATTAACGCCATTTTGACATCCTTCTATGGACCATACTCTCAACTTAAGAATTGTCTAGGAGAAGTTGTCTATGCCCTCCCCGCGTTGAAGCAAATCGTTTAATAATTGCATATTAAAAGTTAAAAGCTGATCAAAACGAAATGAAGCAGCAATTTCTTCTTTTGCCATGAAGTTGGGTGGATAACTCTGCAGCTTTTTTTTAAACCGAAGCAGACTCTTTAAGCAAGTCTCTAGCATCCAAGTTATAGACAACACACCTACTAGATGCAAGAATTACTCCATTTCTCCCGGATGTCATAGATGTGCCAAAAGACCCAAAGTAAACTTTGAGCCTGCGAAATTTTGAAAGCAATCTGCTTAGAGATTTACATGGCAACAAAATTTAAGACACAATTGTATATCCTCAGGGAATTCCGGTTCCAACGAAGTAATATATGATGTCAATTGCAATTTACGAGCGAATGCTTGACACTTTGTGACTGCGCCAATGGTGATCACAAAGCAGTACGTTTAAGGTTTCATTTTACTGCAGTTTGACTTTTTAATTTATTACCGATAAATCTCTGATGTGGAAGAGTTAAATTAAGAAAAAAATCCCAACTGAACCCGTGACAATTGCACAAGTTAGGGTTTTAATTGTCTGCTTGTTTGGTGTATTGATTTTTTAATTGTCTTTTGTCCATTTTTTAAGAATTCTCATTTTGGGCAAATTTGACAAGTTCAACTTATTTCTTGTTTGGGTCTTGAGCCGGTGAATTTGTTGTTGAAGAACTTTTCGCAGAATACAAAATACTTGTGGCCTACACGACGTAATTGAAAAGTTCATCGACTCTTACGTTTGCGTTATTCTTTGGCTTGCACCTACACTCGAAGAACTAAGTAAAAGTTTTAGTAGAAGTTTTACTACAAGTATTAGTACAAGTTTTAGTATACATTTTAGCACATGTTTAAGTACACGATTTAGTACATGTTTAGTACATGTTTTGGTACAAGTTTTACTACAAGTCTTAGTACAAGTTTAAGTATACATTTTAGCACATGTTTTAGTACACGATTTAGTACATGTTTTAGTAAATGTTTTAGTACAAGTTTTGATACAAGTATTAGTACAAGTTTTAGTATACATTTTAGCACATTTTTAGTACACGATTTAGTACAAGTTTAAGTTGAAGTTTTAGTATAAGTTTCAGTACAAGTTTTAGTAGAAGTGTTAAAAGAAGTTTTAGTACAAGATCTGTCCTAGTTCCCTGTTTGTTTTCATAAAATTCTCTGGTAAGGTTGACAAAAAAGAAACAATTATTCTGAATGCACTCATTTTGGCACATCTTCTTCAGAACCCAATTGGAGGACAAACGTGTTTTTAAATGGCTTATCGGCTTCAATTCCTGAATCAGCTTAATCTTGTAACGATAAAAAACTAGATCCTTACGCAAACAACACCATAATATGATCTGAGCAGTGAAATATACTGATTCCGATCCTTTCTTACAGCCACCTGAACGGCATTGGTTCGACGAACCCCTTGTCCATTGACATACTTAACTCACTGTACAAATATGAAGATTCAAATTTTTGCACCAAACTTGTGCAAAAATTTCTCTTAGCGAGAATTACAACCGAAAATTGGAGTTAACATTCGTTGCGGTCACCGACACCGAGTTTATTTAGAAAATTGTTATAATTTGCAGACGTTGCCCCCTCGTGTACTTTACAATAATGAAGCTATTAAGTGTACTAAGCAAATCGAATATACAATGACAGTTTGATTTAATGATTCTGATAGATTGCGCTTACATATTAAATTCGAAGTTGTCATGTACCTCTTGGGAAAACCTTTAAAAGCATTCTTAGTAATAAGCCTTATAATTTTCTGCTATATGTTAGCCCCCAACCTTCGCTATAAGCCCCATCCTTTGTGTAGAGGCACATATAGCAGTTCATTTTTGGGTTATCGAACATCCATCGTCTACATTTGCCTTATAATGGCTCAAGTTATGTCAGTGCCACAACCTTAAAGCATCAACTAAATTGAGGTGTCAATGTTTTAAGGGAAAAATAATTGTTGCCGTGACAGCCCACAAGATGACCAGGGCCTTGCTTGCTCATCAGATACTCGCATTGTGCGCGCTACTGTTCGATTACGAGAAGAAGGGACACACACTTTTTTGCCGACTCTGAACGGCCAAGTTTAAGAAGCTTTCTTAGATATTTATTACTCTTTGAGTGTTGTTAGCAGATCGAAAGAGGTGGGGGCGTGAAAAATTCGAGGCGTTCAGCCAGGAATCGAACCTAGCGACCTCGGCGTGTGAGCGTCGCACTCTACCCACTACGCCACGGCGGCCACATAGTTTTGGATACCACGAGGTTAATCCAGTCAAAATTTCTGCGAAAGGTATATTATTATGTGTCCAAGAGGGTCTAAGAGTTTCCAAGGGGGTCCGAGGGGACTTAATATTGAGATAAAATAACACACAACCTTAAAGGCTGAATGAAGGGTCTAAGGGTCTAGTCTAAACAAAACCAAATTCCATTACTTTTTCTACTGGGACATTCATATTGCGTTTACGACAACGTTTTAGCCTTAAAATTCTTCCCAAGGACCAAATAAAATTGAGCGCTGAAGAATCGGACATGGACAGCTTTAAGCATCAGTATAAAACCTACAATTGACATTGTCGTGATTTAGAACACAGCGAGCTGTTCATAAGGCGTTTACTGGCATTAAAGCGAAAATGGCGATTAATAAGGACAAAGCGAAGTACATGCTGTGGTCAAAAAAGGACACACAATATCGACGTCTAGGACAGAACGTCACACTAGGTAGTAGAGACTTCGAGGTAGTCACGACTTCGTCTCCGCGGTAAATAACGAGAACAACACCAGCACCGAATATCAAACGCAGAATCATTCTTGCCAATCGCTGTTTCATTGGGTTACAGAGCCAATTGAGTAATAAAGCCGTCTCTCGAAGGACTAAGCTCGCTTTATGTAACCGCTTGATTATCTTAGCTCTACTCTATGGCGCGGAAACCTGGACGTAACTAAAAGCGGATGAGGAAGCAATTCTTTTTTACGAGAGAAAAGTTTTGCGTGCGATTTTTGGTCCAGAGGGGAAGATTTAACGACGAACTCTTGGGCTTTACAGCGACATGCGCCTGGTCAAGCGTCTACGGATAAAACGCTTAAGATGGCTAGACCATGTAGAGAGTATTGACACCACTGCTCCGGCCCGAAAAGTCTTTGAATCCGAGCCATTGGAACAACGCAACAGAGGACGACCTAGACTAAGGTGGCGCACACAAGTGGAGAACTACCTCAACCAACTTGGAGTGCGCTACTGGGCAGCTGGCGAAAGATCATGCTGGCTGGAGAGGCATGTTGGTTGAGTCCCAGGTCTACCCCAGTCTGTAGCGCCATAAGAAGAGGAAGAATAAATAAAAAAACAGCTGGTAAGTATAGCAAAAGCAAATAGATTATGTTAACAGAAAGATTTGACTATCATGCGGAGGATTAATTATAATTTCTGAGGTACACAGTGTGGGAACAAGTTTTATGACACTGCCACTCAAACTTTGTTTTTTTTTACTTTTGTTATACAATGTTCCAAAAGTCTAAAATTGCAAAAGACTCAAAAATTTCAATATCTTCTTGTATTCAAGATTGCCTGAAGTTCTGGTCTGGTGCTCCTAAGACCTCTCTGCTCCTACTTGATACAATCCAATAGCGAACCATAAAACTTATTTGTGATAATAATGCTGCGGTGTCAATCGACATACCAGAAAATCGACGAAATCGGATCTCCTTTTTTGTGAACCGGGCAAACGACGCTGAGATTCCACTCATCGGGCATGCTTTCCTCCGACCATATCTTACAGATGAGCTGAAGCATGCGCTCAACCAGGTCATCTCCAGCTGCTTTAAATAGTTCTGCGGACAGTCCGTCCGCCCCAGCAGTTTTGTTCGACTTCAGCTTGGATATTGCTATCCTCACCTCATCTAAGTCGGGGGACGGAATTCTTGTCTATCATCGTCCAAATTGAGTGGAATATTCTGCCTAACAGCGGGATTTGGGCCATCATCGCCGTTAAGTAGTCTGCAGAAATGATCCTTCCAGATTCTCAGCACAGACTGCGACTCTACTACGAGTTGTCCGTTTTGGTCCCGGCAGGCCTTGGCCCGAACCTTGTATCTACCGGATAACTGTTTTACCTTTCGGTAAAACTTTCTGCCATAGCACCTTTTCATTTCTTCGACCGCGCGCTTCTCATGCTCCTTCTTTTTCCTTCTTAGAAGCCGGTGCTCTTCCCTTCTTCTCTGTTCGTAGATCTCACGAACAGCCCTCATTGTTCGATGCAGCGTCGCCTTATAGGCGTCTTGCGTAGCTGCGTGCGCTTGCCTGCACTCGTCGTCAAACCATGGGTTACTTCTGGGTGGTGACGTAAAACCCATCACATCAGTGGCAGCTTCTTTGATGGCTTCTTGACAACGTTTCCATTCTTCTTCTATGCTTAATGCAGGAAGTGTCGAACTCTGAGCGAGTTTTAGGGAGACTCGGTCGACAAAGTTCCCAGCAATCGGTTGCGATTGTAGCTTTTCGATATCAAACCGTTTTGGCCTTTCTCGACTCCGTTGCTCTCTCGATATCCGGGTTCTTACCTTGGCTACAACAAGGTGGAGAAATCATTGGACATTTTTTTTATGAAAATGAGTCAGGTCAAGCGCAAACAGTCAATGATGTTCGGTATTGTGAAATGATAACCAATTTTTTTGTGCATAGAATTGAAAAAATGAATGTGAAGGGTATGTGGTTTCAACAAGACGGCGCCACATCTCATACAGACAGTGAAACAATTCAACTGCTGCATCAGTCATTTCCCGGTCGTGTTATTTCGCGTTTTGGAGACCAGAATTGGCCGCCTAGATCGTGCGATTTAACACCATTAGACTTTTTTCTTTGCGGGTTTTTTGAAGTCGGTGGCTTATGCGAATAAGTCGACGACGACTCAAGCCTTAAAAGAGGAAATAGGACGCTGCATTAATGAAATACCGCAGCATTTGTGCAGAACAGTTATTAATAATTTCATTAAAAGATCGCGTATGTCCCAGCAAAGCCGCGACGGCCATTTGGCCGATGTGTTATTCCACACATAACCTCATTTTCTCTACTTTACGATATAATAAAGAATTCACGATTTCTTTTAAACATCTGCGTTTAATTTAAAACTTAAGTCTTGCGTTCTTGTTGGGACACCCTTAAGTATGACGAATTATGTTCTGAAGATTTGCGCAAAATCAGAATTTTAACCTCTGGGGAATTAGACTTTTTCGGGACTACACCTCCATGATTAACCCGTCAAGTGAATTTTCACTCTTTTCATTGATATTTTGCAATGATTAAAATTGTCTTTAACACTAGCAGAGAGGAAAGTCCTTGTAAAACGTGCAGCAGGATATGTTGGGAGTTGGCGGCTTCTCGAACTATCTCCGCTCTGACAAATACTTTACCATGACGGCATTTAAGCTCATTTATTCACAGTTTTGTGTTTAACGGGTGCTTCAGCGATGTATCATCAAACAACTTATTCGAGACCTTCGCCATCTGGCTCAGGCTAAGTCAAACTCTTGGAAGGTCAACTTTTTGGTGACAAACTGTAAGTCATCTGTCGCAAACCGAACTGAAAGAGTCAGATGAGACTACGTCAGTCTAACTGAAAGGTTTCGTAGCAAAGAATGTATAAATGTAAGTTTTTTTCCGTATTTTGTGTCGCGCCACAAACAAGGCATGGCTACCCTCACTCTTACGAAAGCCAAGTTTTTTATTCATTTCTGCACCATGAGTTCCACAACCAAAAACGAATCCGTTGCGATTCAACGACATTTGGTCGAAAAAATGTCAAAGCTAATCGCAGCAGGGTCAATCAATTCCTTTGTTCATTTCTTTATGGGCAAACTCAAGTCAATTGACACATTTGCGCGCCGACAGCGCCTCAGTTCTACCCTCCGTAAAGTCATCAAATTCCACAAAATGTTGCTCCCAACGTGGCGTTTTATTTTCTGCACAAACGTGACTCAACCTAATTGCAACTCAACCCGTGCTTAGACTCATCGTCTAGTTCCCTTTAAAATGATTTCAACTCCCCCTCCCCTAACCCTCTCGCCAAAAATGGAACAGGTACTAAAATGATTTATTCGCTGCCTCAAAAACCCACCTGTTCGAGGTGATTTATATCCCATCGCATCCTGATGACAGTGCACCTCCAGCAATGACTTCACTCGTGCATCATAATTGACGTGAGATCGTAAACGATCGCCGCTGTCGTTTTATTTGCATTTTTCGGTTGCAAAACCAACAAAAAACCTCCGCGCGAGAGAACGATAATAAAAGTCATTAAATTTCTTTCCTCCTCTTTTTTTTCATTATTTTCCGTCGCCCCCGCGCACCGCAGTCGCATCGGGGAGGGCGAACGCGGATCAGTTGCTGCGATGATCGCTTCTTCATCGTCGACGTGTTTGTTATTTGCCGGGCGGATGGAGCCACCGCATAACCGCCGAATGCCGCAGCGCAATGATACTTCATTTGGCGTCTGTGTCCGGCCTTTTAAGCCAAAACCAACCAGTCGGTGGTGGTGGCGGCGGCGGCGGCATTCCCCAAACACAGAACTCCATAAAGTGTGCTTCGGCAAATGTTATTTTTTGGTAATGCACACTGCACGCGCAGGGATGCAGGGGAGCGGCTTGCCTTCTCCTGGCCTCACACATGGCGGGTATTTACGTTCCAAATATTTCGCTGTTGACTCTTCATCTACTCGGGAGCGCAAATGCAGGTTTTGTTTGATCTAGAATCGCTGAGAGAGAGTGCTGCCGCTGCTGCTGGCCAAGTGCAAAAAAGGTCTTTAGCCGCATGTGCGCTCCAACTAAGTGCGAAGAAGAGGTGTATCTGGCGGGACCTCCAGCGGCTTTATTGTGATATTTCGTGTTTAATGCCTTGGCAAATGTTATTTTCTCTTTTCTGCGGTGGGGTCTGGTCTGGGATTGTGGTTCAAGGTCGGTGCCGATACTGATGATGGTTGTGGTGGTTGGGCTGATGGTGGTGGTGGTGTGGACTGTGCAGCGTTTACCTGCTACTGTCAACTGATTGTGTTTTTTGGCATCGCGGTTGTTTCTTAATGACGGCTCCCAGTAGCTGGAGCGGTTCGTATGTTAGTCATGCATGCATGAAAATCAAAATGGCACCAGGCACCAGGTAATTGTGGATCGTACTTTGGTGGATGGTGATGCGGCTGCTGCGGATGATGGCGATGATGTGGGAAGGGGGTAGGTGGGTCATTAATTTGACTAGACAGCGAAGTTGTCAATTAGTTTGATTATAGTCTCTGAATGTGGTTGGGCTCTGTGGTTGCGCGAGGTCTCTGATTTTGGGAAGTTCCTCCTTTGGCGGTGGCGTCGCTTCTTTTGGCGGTTCTAAGTGGAACCAATTGGATTAGGACGGTAATTTAAAGCAAAAGCTATTTGCAGCAACTTGTCCAAGACACAACAGATTTGATGAGGTAAGACAGTAGCATTGTCTTTGGCTTCATTAAGGACTGAAACTCATTTAAAAACACGTTTGCCAGGTGCGACCAATTAGGCTTTTAAGTGAATTGACTTAAGTTCCCTAAGAATAAGGAAAAAATGAAATTCTGGGCTCGCGGGACTGAAACCTTCGGTAGTTTCAAGCATAGCCTTTGAATCTATTGCAATTTATTGGAAATTACAAGTTCTACATGCAACGATGAGTGCCCGGATAAGTTCCAAATTAAATTACTGCCTCCAAACTGATCGGGTTGAAGTCTGTCAAGCTTATTGTCAGAGTTAAACATCTTTGGTGAGATCAAAGACTTTCAGGAAATTTATTTACGGTTGCATTCTGAAGGAAACTACTCGTGAGAGAACAGAAGCGCGCACAACACGAGTAGTTGATGAGCAAGCTAGACCCTGGTCCCCCTTTGGACTGTAGCGCCAACAATTATTATTATTCTGGAGGAAAAAAAGTTACTGTCTGTGATTTAAGATTGGCACTGATTCTGAAGAAAAAAAATAACTTCCATCTGGTCTACAGTCCAAAGGGGGACCAGGGCCTAGCTTGCTCATCAACTGCTCGTGTTGTGCGCGCTACTGTTCTCTCACAAGTAGAAGGGACCTACAGTTTTCTGCCGACTCCGAACGGCGAAGTTTGATAAGCTTTCTTAGACAGTTATTACTCTTTGAGTTTTGTCAGCAGCTCGAAAAAGGTGGTGTTGTGCAAAATTCGAAAAAATTTTCCGTCTTTTTACTGTTCCCAAAATTTAAGAGATCCATGAAGGGAAGGCGTTTTGCAACGATAAAAGAGATATAAATCGACTGACCGCTGACCGCGCTCAAGGGCATGATAAAAAGTGCACATCAGGACTGTCTCGCTGGCACGAGTATATTATATATAAGGGGACGACCTTGAGGGAGACAAGATAGAAATTGATGAATAAATAAATATTGTTTGTGAAAAATTTAAAATCATTTATTATTTAAACAGGTGTATATACGCCCAAAGCTTGAGTAAAACGCTCATATCTGGTCTGAATGTCCCAAGAACATTCTGCACAACAAAGATAAAATTCAGCAGCAAACAATAAGACTTGATGATGATAATTCGCTAGAACATGGACGTAATTTTGCGTCTTGATCATACTTTTATCGCTATTTCAGCAAGAAAAAGGCTCTAATGAGTTAGCCAGCTGAATTCCTCCCCATCAAGAATGTACGCGCAATACTGGCCTCGCTAGGAAGTCTTGCTAAATTTAGAGACTAGTTCTTCAGTCGCACCGCACGAGTATGGAACCCTCTTTCCAGCTAAACTTTTCCCCTTCATTACAGGCATCTCTTTCACTATACCTTGCTGTGACTTACGGCCCGTGCTGTGACTCAATCCCAATCAATTAATGGTACCAATTATTTAATTTTTATTTAAAAGATTAATTTTGCTCGAACTTGGACAGTGGCTTTGTGTTCCATATATCGAGCAACAGAAAAGAATAATAATTGTTGACGGGGGGACCAGGGCCTAGCTTGCTTATCAACTACTCGCGTTGTGCGCGCTACTGTTCTCTCACGAGTAGAAGGGACCAACAGGGTTATGCCGACTCCGAACGGCGAAGTTTGAGAAGCTTTCTTAGACAATTAATACACTTTGAGTGTTGTCAGCAGCTCGAAAGAGGTGGTGCCGTGAAAAATTCGAAGTGTTCAGCCGGGAATCGAACCTAGACCCTTCGGCGTGTGAGCGCAGCTCTTTACCCACTACGCCACGGCTGCCACAACAGAAAAGAATGCCACGAGATAAAATCAGACGCTATCAATATTTAGTTATAAGCTGATCCAGCATCTACGAAGGTTGCCTTTTATATTTCGGGATTGGACAACCCTAGTGTTTCAATCTGGCAACTGCCAGCTCTGTCGTAAAATTTGACATTTTTGAGGTTATATGTACTCAGAAGAATTTGACATACGAGCGCTATCTGTGTTGTTTACAGTAACTGAAAAGATTCATCTCGCCCAAAAAATGAAATTAAATCGTGTAAATTTTCGTGCGATTATTTTTTACAACTTTTGACGTGGATTAACTCAGCAACAGTACATCGATGAATTTAATTCAATTTTTGGCGATGAAGCTCCATCAAGGACCACTGTTTATCGATGGTATGGTGAATTCAACCGAGGTCGTAGTTCACTCCAAGACGAATTTCGTGAAAGTCGTCCAAAATCAGTTGCTGTTCCGGAAACCATTGATGCTGTGCGCCAACTGATATTGCAAGATCGTCATGTGACCTATCGTGAGATTGAGACAACCATAGGCATTGGTGGGACTAGCATACATTCAATAATGCATGAACATTTGACCGTCAAACAAATTTGTTCGCGTTGGATCCCACACAATTTGTCAATCGCTCCAAAAAAAGGCTCGTGTCGATTGGTCGAAAGGAATGCTCCAAAAATACGAT
Source organism: Eristalinus aeneus (assembly GCA_955652365.1). Classification (NCBI taxonomy): domain Eukaryota; kingdom Metazoa; phylum Arthropoda; class Insecta; order Diptera; family Syrphidae; genus Eristalinus; species Eristalinus aeneus. Next base: position 19,868,887 of record OY019131.1, read on the forward strand.
CGCGGTGCTTCGAAACACGTCTATGACATCGTGTCAGGTGATGAATCGTGGATTTACGCGTATGAGTCCAAAAGTAAACAGCAGTCGACTGTATGGGTGTTTCAACTGGAGCCAAATCCAACAAAAGTTGCTCGCGCACGAAGCACTTCCAAGCAAATGGTGGCCTGTATTTTCAGAAAAACTGGACATGTCGCAACCGTACTACGAGAACAACGGAGAATAGTCAATTTTGAGTGGTACACAACAATTTGTTTGCCAGTTGTCTTCCAAGAAATGAGGAAAACCAACCGCCGAAGACGGATCACTCTTTACCACGACAATGCGAGCTCTCACACATCGGCTCAAAGAACTGCATTTCTGATCACTCAAAATATCGATTTCATGAGTCATCCGCCGTAAAGTCCCGATTGGGCACCGAATGACTTCTTTTTATTCCCGTACGTAAAAAATAAAATGAGAGGTCAACGTTTTTCGACACCTGAAGAAGCGGTTGATGCGTTCAGAATGCATGTTTTGGAGATTCCTCAATCAGAGTGGCAAAAATGCTTCGACAATTGGTTCAAACGCATGCAAAAGTGTATAGATCTTAATGGAGAATATTTTAAAAAACAATACAGATATTTTCGATGATTAATATTTGTTTTTGCTCCCTAATCCCGAAATATAAAAGGCAACCCTCGTACCGCAAGCAGAACCACTACAAATAGAATCATTGTCATTGATTCACCAATCTGCCACCGAAAGAGCTCTTTACCATTTGTGCAATTTAAATTTAAATTCAAAGAAACACTCCGCACCGTGTGAAATATGTAAAAAATGCTCACCAAGGACGCATTTGAATTAATTCTTATCCTTTTTTTCTATTTCTCAATGGCTAAGCAATACTTTGTTTTCGTTTTAGATTTGGTCTATAAGAAAATCAAAAAACATTAGAATGTATAAATTAATTTGACACACAGGGCTTAAGTTCCTTGAAATAGGGGATCGTTGTTTAAATTTGGAGTACTGTTTGTCCGTCAAAGATCGAAAAATGCTTTCAGAATGCTTTTTAGCCAAAATGCATCCTTATTCAATTTTCAAAAATTCGGGTTGCGAATTTGCGAAGACACCCTCTGTCATGGATGCAAGTGGCTTATCGGCGCGGGAGTTCTTCAAAATCTTGTAGGCAGAATTTAAAGTGAACTTTAAGGCACTGGGTATATTCATTGACTTTTGATGTGTAACGCAGCCAGAGTACATGGTGTGGAAGAATCAATGGTGTTATAGATAAAAGCGGTTCTAATGAACAGAACTATAATTGTGGAGGCGAAGTGTGACTAGTCTGTAATGCCGGGGGAAAACATGGGCTGCCCTCAAGGTGGTGTCCTATCTTCTCTCCTATGGTGCATGTTGGTCGACTCTCTGCTTCTCGCCTTTAATAGATCTTACACCTGCGCCCAGGCTTACGTGGATGATTTAGCCGTACTGGTCACTGAACCTGCCTTGCTGCCGTTTGTATAAGTCAGCAGGTGGCTCTAGCCAAGATCCATGACTGGTGTACAATAAATGGGCGTTCAGTCAAGCCCAAGGTTGTTCACTTCTTCTTGTTGTGGCGTTACAGTCCCAGGTGGACCTGGGCCTCAACCAACCAGCCAGCACGATCTTTCGCGATCTGTCTCCAGTTGCGCACTCCAAGTTAGTTGAGGTCCTTCTCCACTTGTGTGCGCCACCTCAGTCTAGGTCGTCCTCAGTTGCGTTGTTACAATGGTTCGGATTCAAAAACTTTTCAGGCCGGAACAGTGGTGTCCATACGCTCTACATGGCCTAGAGCTCTTAAGCGTTGTATCCGTTGAAGCTTGACTAGGCGCATGTCACTGTAGAGCCCATAAAGTTCGTTGTTAAATCTTCTCCTTCAAGTGTCATCAACGCCAACAGGACCAAAAATCGCACACAAAACTTTTCTCTCGAAAAGACTATGGGCTTCCTCATCCGCCTTTGGTTATGTCCAAGTTTCCGCGCCATAAAGTAGGACTGGGATAATCGAGCTGTAATCAAGCGAGCTTAGTCCTTCGAGAGACTGTTTTAGTACTCAATTGTCTCTTGAGCCCAGAGAAACAGCGATTGGCAAGAGTGATTCTGCGTTTGATTTCGGTACTTATGTTGTTGTCCCTGTTTACCGCGGAGCCGAAGTAGACGAAATCCTTGACTATCTCGAAGTTTCTGCTGCCTAGTGTGACGCTTTGTCCGAGACATCGATGTTGTGTGTCCTTTTTTAATGACAGCATGTACTTAGTTTTGCCCTCATTTACCGCTAGACCCATTTTATCCGCTTCCGCTTCAATATTAGCAAACGCTTCATTGACGGCTCGCTGTGTTCGTCCAATCACATCAATGTCGTCAGCGTAACCTAGCAATTGAACTGACTTCTGGAAAATCGTGCCTCTGGTGTTGACTTGTGAGTTTCGCACGATCTTCTCGAGAATGATGTTAAAGAAGTCACATGACATTGCGTCGCTTTGTCTAAAACCTTTTTTGACATTGAAGGTCTCGGTGAGTTCGTTACCGACCTTGACGGAGCAGCGAGAGCTCTTCATCGTCATCCTACACAATCTGACGAGTTTGGTAGGAATGCCAAAACTAGCTCGTATAGCTCGTCTCTATGCACACTGTCATATGCGGACAAATATTTGGTGAGTGTCGATTTGTACTTCTTGAGTCTTTTCTAGGATTTGCGTAATGTGAAGATCTGGTCTTTTGAGGACTTCCCTGGCCTGAAATCACACTGATAGGGTTTAGTTTAGTTTAGTTTATAATGCATTTTTATTTATCTCAATTCAGTTTCTTACATGCTAGACAAAAATACTTAAAACTAGCTTACCAAAGTAATCTACTGATCTTAATTCTAACTTACTGACTCTTCATGAGTACTCTAAGCTAATCTTGGGTTTTTGTTTTTTGCCTTTCGGCTTCATATATTCTTTTATTATTTAAATATGTACTTAAATATACACATATATATATTTATTTAATGACTTCATCCAAGAAAATTGTAAAAAACTCGGATTTCTGTATTTTTTATTCTTAACCTAACTTATTAAACTATCTATCCTAACTACATACCTAAAAAAGTATTTACACTAAAACTATGTCTATATACAATTATATAGACCTTTAATCTTAACTCTACTTAGCTACTATAAATGCTCTTAACTATGTCCGTATAGCTATACGGACGCGTGCATCAGGGCGTATGTGTTACTTATATGCTTAACATATATATCCAATACGCCGTGGTGCACCTTTTTTTATTTTTTTTATTTTTATGTTATGTTTTTTGTTGTTTTTTTGTTTTTTATTTTGTTTTTTTTATTTTTTTTATTTTTTTTAATTTTTTTTCATTTTTTATTTTTATTATTATTATTTTCTTTAAAATGCCTTAAAACTACCTTAACCTACGTGAGTTGGCTTTACTAACACAACTACCCCGTCATATGCCTTAAGAAGTTAGCGGCACCGAAGGCTGGTTCTGGTGCAGCCACCAATAAAAAAACCGTTCTTCTGCAGATATTGCTCTGTCGCGGGCCGAAATCGCTCTACTGAACCGTAGGAGTTCCTCGTGGCTGCGAGCGACGTCCGGCTCGTATTGAAGTCGCCTTTCCACTGTTCGGCGTACGACATGGAAGATGATAGGGCAGCCTTCCCTATCTTGAATCAGGCCTTTAGTGTCCAAGTAGAGAAAAGCTTCAGGTGGAATGAAGCCGTTAAGACGCACCCGTTCATGGTACATTTCATTTGGGTAGTAAGCCCCAAAGATCAGACTGTTGGTTGAAGCCATGGCTCGAGCAGTGTGACTCCGAATCAACTTAATAATAAAATTATCTATTCTTATAAGGTTTGCCTCGTTGTACAGAACCTCGTTGGGGTAGAATTTCTTGTACTGAGATTCTGGTGTTCGATATAAACGAAGACAGGCTCGAAGGCACCGCCTCTCGAACACCCTCATCTTTTCCATTTGGGAAGGACTCACGTTGAACCACACAGGACAACCATATACCATGATTGGCCTGATGAGGGCCATGTAGCAGATTACCTTCACTCTGGTGTCAAGTTGACTGCTATAAAACAGTCCTCTTGCCATAGCGAAGGCATTTTTAGCCCTGGTAAGAGCTGTATCTACATGGATATCACCATATAGATACTGGTCCAACCAGATGCCTAGATATCTTACCACATTTTTCACGGACAACGGCCGTCCCAGTGGATCAACTATGCCGAACTTGCGCCAGTTCATTTTCGTGTCCCTTGAGGCTCTGGACAGCGGGGTTCTGAAAAGGATAGTTTCACACTTCTGGTAGTTGATCTTCAACTTCCAGTCGTCGCAAAATCGTTGAATTGCATCGAAGTCACTCTGCAACAAACCGTTTATTTCTTCTACCTTCGGACCTGATCTGTACGCGATAAGATCATCGGCAAACGCTATTATGTTAGGCATAGAACCTATAAGATCGCTAGTAAATATAGTGAACAAGATCGGCGAACCCACCGCCCCTTGTTGCAACCCATTTTTTATATGGAACACAGTGGTGGAAATTTCGTTGCCGTTTTTTACAACGAACTTCCTACCTGTTAGCATGTCGTAGATCATATATAGCAATGTTTTATGGATGCCAAGCCTGACCAACTTGAGGAAGAGCCCTTCTAACCATACGGTGTCGAAAGCCTTTTCCATGTCGATCAAGCAGGCTCCTGTGCACTGTATCTTATTTCTATTCCACTGAATGTCGGAAACCAATTTAGACGCGGCATGAATAGTGTCGTGCCCCGCCCTGAAGCTTATCAGCGAATTAACATTTACCGCTAGGATCTTAAGGGTTCTTACCTCGCGAGAGCCCATTATATCTGAGCGCGTTTGTTTGCTGGCAGCTGAGAGAAGAGGAAATCTACTCTAGCTGTCTGCGTAAGGAAACTGGTCTGTAGTTCGACCATCTGTTTCTGCAAGGCAATCATCTGCGCTTGCATCGACTGGATGGAAGACATAACATCCCTCATGGAGGGCTCTGCCTCGGGTTGCCTGGCCATTAGAGCCGGGGCATTCTTTGGCGCTGTCCGTTGTGCCGGCTCTCTGCCTAACACCATTTGGGCGTAGGAGATGGCTGGCGTAACAGTAGTAGCTACAGCACGGGCTGTTGGCCTGGCTGCTACCTTTTTTTCATTCCTTATCACCTTTACTCTCTGGCGGAGTTCTTTGATTCGTGGACACCCCAAATAGGTTGCGGGGTGTCCATTTCCTCCGCAGAGTACACATTTGAGGAGCGCCTTATCCTCGACTTCATCCACACCTAAAGGACATTCCCCTCTGTTGTGGCTGAACGTGCATCGTGCGCAGCGGAACTCCATATTGCAGTTCTCCGCGACGTGTCCCAGCCTTCTGCACTTCGCACATTGAAGTATGTGGTCAGTTTTATTTAATTTTTCCCACATTACACACAAACCGCCTACGTAACGGATTTTACGTAGGCTGTCAATTTTGGTGCTGTGGGATACCTGTACCAAGAAGAAGGGAAGTGCCTTCTTCTTCGCTCTCGCTGCCGCAGTGATGAAGGGCTTAACCCCTACAAACTGGACCTCGTCGCTCTCAACTTGGCGCAGCTTGTTGAGGAGGACCTTCGGGTCAGTGGAGGGATTTATGCCTTTGAGGAGCAAGGTCTGTGGTCTTTCCCCTCTAGGGGTGTACGTATAGAAGTCAGCGTTCGATGCCGCTAACTTCTCTTTAAGAAATCTAAAACCGTCCATTGAAAGGCAGTGGACGGTGTGAATTGAGGGGGTTTTATATTTAATATAAAAATTCTTACTTCCTAGAGCCAACTCACATAAGGTCTCCAGCTCGTCAGTTCCCATTCCGAAGACGTTGATTGGTGGGCAGCGAACCTTCTGCTGCTGTTGCTGTTGTTTTTGTTGTTGTTGGTGTTTCTCCTGCTGTTTCTGCTGATTTTGTTGTTTCTGCGGCTGTTGCTGCTGTTTCTGCGGCTGTTGCTGCTGTTTCTTCTGCGCCCGTTGCTGCTCATGTTGTTGTTGAGCAGCTTTTGATGTAGCAGAGCGCGTTTGGTGTTGTTGCTGTCGCAGTTTACTTTGTTGCTCAGCTTTTTGTAATTGTTGTGCAGCTTTCGACGTGGAAGGCATCGGTTCAGGCTGTTGTTGTTTCTTTTGAGGCTGCTGTTTCTGTTTCAGTTGCTGCCTTTTTTGTTGCAGCTCCTGAAGCTCTTTCTGCTGTTCCTCCTGCTTTGCTTGTTTTTCGGCAGCTCTTCTCGCCGTAGATTGGTTGTAGAGGAACTGTATATGGGCGTCGAGCTTTGCCCTTTCTTCATCGAGCCTCTGAAGTTTCTGCTCCTCCTCTCTTATGTGCTCTGCCTCATCGTCAGCATCTGATGTTGCGAGAACCTGAAAGGAGTTATCGCTCCCCTTGTATGAAAATCGGCATTCGTTGCCCTCTGACTGGCATTCGAGGGCATCAATGTCGATTGATGGTAATTTCGTTGTTGTTGTCGTTGCTTTTGGCGGTATATTACTGGCCGCCACCGATCCGCCTCTGCTCGGTGCGACCGCTTCCTCGTCTGACGTCATTGCTGCTGTCGTACGACGCTTTGGGAGGGTGGGCTGGGGCTGCAGCCTCTTTCTTCTTTTTTTTATGTCGGTAGTCCGGCTTGCGGGGCTGGCCACGCGGATGCTACCATCACTGGTGTGGTGGCCTGACGTCCCAGCCACCGGTGTTTTAAAATCACCCGATTTGCTGAGCTCGGGTCGCTCGTCACTCTCCATGCTCCTTTCTCTCACTCACACTTTGTGTCTGTATTATAATAAATATAAAAAAAAAAAAAATATTTTTTCTTCTTTACCCACGGGATTCGAACCCGGGTGTGTCTTTTAGTTATCACTGCACTGCTCCTCTACCACCAGAGCTACCGATCACGCCTAAACGAATTGGTTTTTTCTACTACTTCAGCACTAAGTTTTTTGCTACGAAGCCGACACACGTGCGTACTCCTCGGAGGTCTATGAACGACTGTCACACTGATAGGGACCTATCAAGTCATGGACAAACGGCTCCAGACGCTCACAATACGGCAGAGAGGATCTTGTATGCGATGTTCAGGAGACTTATCCCTCGGTAGTTGGCGCAGTCAAAGGGATCTCCTTTTTTGCGAACCGGGCAAACGACGCTGAGATTCCACTCATCGGGCATGCTTTCCTCCGACCATATCTTACAAATGAGCTGGTGCATGCGCCCAACCAGGTCTTCTCCAGCTGCTTTAAATAGTTCTGCGGACAGTCCGTCCGCTCCAGCAGTTTTGTTCGACTTCAGCTTGGATATTGCTGTCCTCACCTCATCTAAGTCGGGGGGACGGAATGCTTGTCTATCATCGTCCAAATTGAGTGGAACATTCTGCCTAACAGCGGGATTTGGGCCGTCATCGCCGTTAAGTAGTCTGCAGAAATGATCCTTCCAGATTCTCAGCACAGACTGCGACTCTACGACTCTCCTACGAGTTGTCCGTTTTGGTCCCGGCAGGCCGTGGTCCGAATCTTGTATCTTCCAGATATGTGTTTTACCTTTCTTTACCATAGCACCTTTCCATTTCCTCGACCGCGCGCTTCTCATGCTCCTTCTTCTTCCTTCTGAGAAACCGGTGCTCTTCCCTTCTTCTCTGTTCGTAGAGCTCATGAACAGCCCTCGTTGTTCGATGCAGCGTCGCCCTATAGGCTTCTTGTTTAGCTGCATGTGCTTGCCCACATTCGTCGTCAAGCCATGGGTTCCTTCTGGGTGGTGACGTGAAACCCAGCACATCAGTGGCAGCTTCTTTGTTGGCTTCTTGACAACGTTTCCATTCTTCTTCTATGCTTAATGCAGGAAGCGTCGAACTCTGAGCAAGTTTCAGGGAGACTCTGTGGGCAAAGTTCCCAGCAATCGGCTGCGATTGTAGCTTTTCGACGTCAAACCGTTTTGGCCTTTCTCGATATCCGGGTTCTTACCTTGGCTACAACAAGGTGATGATCCGAGTCGATGTTTGCACCTCGGAAGGTTCGGACATCGAGAATACTGGAGGAGTGTCTGACGTCGATCGCAACGTGATCAATCTGGTTGACGGTTGATTGATCAGGAGATCGCCAGGTCCCTTTGGAATGTCCAGGTGTGGAAAACGCGTGCTAGCCACAGAGAGGTTCCGCCCCGTTTACAAGGAGGTGAAATTCGAATGGTCTGGCATCAACTAGTACTTTCATGTGTCAGCATTCCCATTTCCGTTGGAAAGAGGTCTTTTTTTAACACCCCGGCTCTGCTCTTTGTGCACTGCTAAGTCTCCATCCCCTCAACATCCACATCAAGGACATCTCCCAATCAAACCGAGATGGTTTTTGGTTCAACTTACACTTGAGCTTTGATACCCTCGTGCGCCGCCTTATTCATGACACTTGTCTCATGGACAGGCCGTTTGATGTGGAGACATCAACAAACCAGTTTCGTCGTTCATACAAAGTCGACTTTAGCTGTTTCCAGCACAGGCTCTGGCCAGAAACTGAGCTGGCAAGAGAATGTTCTTACATTTTCTCTGACGGCTCCAAGACGATGGAGGGATCTGCTGCTGGGCATTATTGGTAAACGAGAACATTAGACTTCACACCTCTTAAAGTAATTTCGCGTCGATCTTCCAAACAGAAACGTTTGCGGTCCTAATCCTCGAACTTTATTGTGAACAATTGGTGGAAGGAGAGAAATGTGTACGACGGTAACGACAGCCAAAATGTGCTTGAGGCTCTACTTAACCCTCTAACCACTTCCAAGTTAGTAAAAGAGTGCAAGTCGACCCTTAATATGGTTGGCGGACTGAATTCGCGCGGAAAATTACAGGATCGTGGGGAATGAGATTGCCGATGAACTTGCTATGCCTTTAGCTTTATGCCACTTTGATGCTATAAGATCAAAAGAGCCTTTCACAGGACCCGAACTCAACTTGGGACTGCCCGCCTCCTTTGTTAGGGCTTCCGTTGACGGTTAGGCATCCCAACACCACAACCAAGGAATCCTCAAGATGCATGCTGACCAAGTTCATGCTTCCTAACGTCAGCAAGACCTCCTTGGCTTTTTTTCTATCTCAAAATTGAAAAGACTGCATGCGACTAGTTGGAATACAAACAGGGCACTTCACATTCGTTAAGCACATAAGCGCGCTTGAGCTTTGTAACGGTACCCTATGCGACGCCTGTAGAAGAGGTCAAGACACTGCAGGACTCTTTCTCTTTCAATGTCCCGCCTTTGCTCGGACCGGATGTCGGCTGTTTGGTGCTGATGTGGTGGGAACTGTAAATCTAGGCTCCTTATCACGGAAGTGCTTGCTGGTTTTCCTCTGGAAGACCAAGAAATTACAGGAAATGTAAATCACTGCTTGGACAAGTTTTTGAATTTCGACGCTCCCAACCACCAACAAACAGAACGTTTAAGTTGAACTCCCAAAACCATAACTCACTTCTCTTGAAACACTCATCATCAAGAAGAAGCTCGAGAAAACCTCAAAACAAAAAGATCTCCTCATTGCCTTGCAAATCGATTAAATCGATTTAATTACCGTTAAAAGGCCTGATTTCCCACTAAATCATACCGTCTGCCAATTAATCCAATTCGAGTCGTTGAACCTTCCGTTTCCTTAAATCTCTCGCATCCAGCGTTCGGCAGGTTGCACTCTTTCCGGGAAACAATAAACTTCTCTGCCGCAAGCGAAACACAAAGCGACCACCTCCAGCACGACAATCACGACGATCGACGTGCCATGACCATGCAGAATCGATATATCCAGTTGCAGCACCACAAATGGGTCATTTGCACCATGAAACCATACCCAGCTCTCAGCGAGTGAGCTGGGCTTTGTTTTGCTTTTGTTCTCCTGTCACTGCCACTGCCACCACCGGCTGAGTGTCTAATTGAACGCTCTCCTCTAATTGCCGCTGCCGTGCTGCCGTGTGAGACTCATTCGCTTACACACTTGGTTGCGATTTTTGGTCAGGCATAGCCAGATTCGAAGGCGCGACAAATCTGGACGACAGCGGCGAGTGTGCGAGAGTATCTCTATCTAGACAAGCGGCAACCAAATCCGTCAACAATGCTGTTTCGCGTTGTTTTTCGATCACTTGATCACTTGATCACTTCAAATATGGGCTCTCGATCAGCGGAGGCCCTCGCATTCGGTCTCTCTATGGGCCTGCGCTTTGTAAGTGACACTCGAGTGCTCTTGGAATCTCTAACTATTGCCGGTGCTGGTTGGCCATCGGTCTCAGTGGTAGGGGGCAGGGGGGCCCAGGGCAACAATTGGAATTCTACCTGTGACGTGAGTCGTCTTCAGTTGATTTCGGAGCTCGCAACCCGAGGCTTGCCGTTTTTTGTCCGAATGTGATGATTCAACGGTCTGGCGACACCCCCGGGGCAGCAGGCTCCGCGACCACTGACTGAGGTCTGATAAAACGAAATAAAAATGTTGTGGTGAATATTATAATTGGCTGCGACACGCCGCACCGCCGCACCACCGCCTCTGCCCGGCTGCTTAGAATGGGACTGGGCCGAGTGTTCTTTTTTTGCTTTGTACTCCTTCGAGCTTGTCACTTTCGGTTTTGTTGTAATGCTCATCGGGAGAGGTTCCATTTGCTTGTCGGAACTTTAAGTGGTTTTGCCTGTGGTTACTTTGAGGGGCGAGTGAGTGTGTTGAGATGATTACACTTGACAGATGGAATTAAGAATCATTGAGCGCAGTTAGGTGCGTATGTAAAAGCATGCGTGTGCTTGACAGCGAACTTTGAGTAGGCGGCTAGTGATTCAGATTCGTGTACTTCAACTGAGTCAAGGTTGCTTTAGAAGGCAGTACTCCAGCTAGGCGCCTGCCCCCTGCACATTCCACTAAAGCGGGCTCCATGGCCTTCAACTTGAGTCTTACGGCGGCCGAGGTTTTGAAGGTGCATGCTTGTCCCTCTACGAAAACAAAGACCACAGAGCAAGCGACTAGCTCCAAAGTTCAACTGAACGCTTGACAAAACAAGGATGACGAACGATTTCCCAGAAATAAAATCCCCCGCGTTCTACAGAGCCACTGGCCATCGTCCATTTACGAGAGTACAAGTGCAATAAAAGCCTTGCAGTGTACCACACTAAGTGCGCATAAAATCACCTCACGTCCCTCCCCAGCGCGATCGCGGCTAATTACAGCCGTTAAGGAACATTAAAGTGTCAAATTATGTCAATTAAAAAAGCGAATTCTTAACTTAGCGTCCGGCCACGGCAGACGCGAAGGTTCACCAGTGCAAACGATGCAATTAGGATAAAAACCAAACGCGCCACTTTGACTCACTAACTGGCGGAGCTGCACGCAAAACTGCCCCCAAAATGAGTGACGAGGTGATCGCGGGATGTTAGTCGAGGTCAAAAAACACATTTGATTTGACTTTTAGATTCACAAATTGCGGGGCGACATATTTGTTTGTTTACTGATGCTGGACGACGGCTTTTGTGCGATGTCTGGCTCAGTAGACCACGAACAAAAGCTGAAACGCTTTTGCAGCGAAGCGGGGACAACGAAAAACCGATACTGTCATCGGAAGGGGGGCGTTGGGCCAATGGCACACCGACGTCATTCGAAACCACACACCGAACGGGTGTATTTTCGGAAGAACTTACCTACCTAATCTGTTTGACCTTGACTGGAAGAGGGGACAGAATTTGTAGGGTAATGCTTTTCTGACAATACTGTCGATTTGTTACAAAACAACTTTGTGCTTGAGTCTCACCGTGATGAAAACTCAACGGCGTTCAGGGACTCGCAAACGGGGAATGAATGGCTTCCTCAGATGGCCGGTGAGCAGCAGTTCTTTCAGGGTTTTTCGAATGCTAATTTAAAATTTCAATGTGGAAATTGGAATGCGCACTTGCAGGCAGCTAGCGAAAGATCGTTCTGGCTGGAGAGGCATGTTGGTTGAGGCTCAGGTCCTACCTGGACTGTAGTGCCACAAGAAGAAGAAGAAGAATGTGCAACTAGGTCTCGTTAGGTCGACAGGAAGTTCTTTATAACGAAAGTAGACAAGGTATTAGTCTACAAAGATCGTTGGCTAGCTTCTTGAGTAACCATTCTTGAGTGAAAGGGACCTGCAGTTTGCTACCGATGTCGACCAATGAATTTTAAGAGTTTTTCATAGACAATTTGTACACTTCGAACGTTGTTTGTAACTTCAAAGTGATAGTATTCTGTTTAACTATAATGCTGAAATCGAACGCAGGACCATTGGCCAGTGATTTTAAGCATTCACAAGCCATCTACTGAAGTTGAAAATAGAAATTCCACAAAGGGGTTACCAGAAATATCGGTATGAAATGAGTTTTCATGAAAATAAAACACTAATTACTAATGGGAAAGTAAAAACATTTTATTCAAAGTATCGGCCATTGTTTTCGACACATTTTGACCACCTTTCTGGCAATTTGTAAATACCACGCCAATAAAATTGTTCGTCTTTTAAAGCAAACCAATCAGACACCCAATTTTCGACCTCCTCGAAGGAATCAAAGTGCTGCTCAGCCAATGCGTGTCCCGTCGATGAAAACAAATGGTAGTCGGAAGGAGCCAAGTCTGGTGAACACGGCCGATGGGGTAGCTGCTCCTAGCCAAGTGTTTTGATTATATCCTGAACCGGTTTTGCTTTGTGCGCAGGTGCATTGCCATGGAGCAAAATTACCTTGCCGTGTCTTCTGGCCCATTCTGGTCGTTTCTCGATCAATGCATGGTTCAAATTGATCATTTGTTGTCGGTAGCGATCAGTATTAATGGTTTCACCAGGTTTTAGGAGCTCGTGGTACAGCACACCTTTTTGGTCCCACCAAACACACAGCATTGTCTTCTTGCCGAATCGATCTGCGTTTGCAGTCGATGTTGATGGTTATCACAGATTAACCCATGATTTTTTCTCTTGAATAATAATAATAATTGTTGGCGCTAGAGTCCAAAGGGGGCCCAGGGCCCCCTAAAAACCTACTCGTGTTGTGCGCGCTACTGTTCTCTCACGAGTAGAAGGGACGTACAGTTTTTTGCCGACTCCGAACGGCGAAATTTGAGAAGCTTTCTTAGACAGTTATTACTCTTTGAGTGTTGTCAGCAGCTCGAAGGAGGTGGTGCCGTGAAAAATTCGAAAAATTGGTGTTGAGCTGGGAATCGAACCTACACCCTCGGCGTGTGAGCGTCGCACTCTACCCACTACGCCACGGTGAGCGGATTTATTTTAAGATCCCTTTAGGATTCTTAAAATTAATCCATTTTTCATCGCCAGTAACAGTATTCCATGCAAAACCGATTTTCTTTCGTGTCTTTGAAGCACAATTTCACAAGTGTTTTTTCGATTTTCCATCTGTCTTTCATTCAATTCATGTGGCACCCATTTTCCACATTTTTGGATCTGTCCCATAGCTCTTAGACAGGTCAGAAATTGTTTGTTGTGCAACATTTAGCATTGCTGCCATTTGCTTTTGACTCAAAGCGTCGTCTCCATCCAAAATCGTTTGCAATTCGTCTTGGTGGTCTTCCACGTTCTTCATTTCTCACATCAAAATCATTATTTCTGAACCGTTGAAACCATCTTTTGCATGTTGCTTCTGATAGAGCATGATCACCATTTTCCTCGACAAGCATTCGATGCGACTCTGCAGCACTTTGCTTCAAATGAAAACAAAAAATGTATGCTTTCTGCAAATCATCACTTTCTGGTACAGAATTCGACATTTTTAACACGATGAAAAAATATGATGTTGTCAGTTCAATGACTTGATGTATACTAAATATTTTTCACAGATGGCATAGCAAACAAACAAACAAAAAATAAGGGTTCGTTCACAACAAATGTTCCCTATCGAGACATATATTAATTCTGAAAAAGTTATTTGGGAATTACTACGAATGACGAAAAACTAATTTTTGTTTTGTATATACAATACATACTGTGAGCGTCAGAAGTGAGTAACAAATATCTGATTACTGTATAAAGATGAAAATTGGGACAAAACAACAACAAAACTCGAATTCCATTTTTACACAACTTTATTTAATGTGATCAATTATTCAAAAAATAAAGTACGGTAAAAGCAAAAACAAATACATTTTTTTAATGAAAATTATAACTACTTCTTATATTACGAGTCAAAAGTGAGTAAACATCATACATTTCTATCAACAAATGTACTTATTTATGGCTTAGAAAAACAAATTTAGTACTTTGTTGGTCCTCGTTTAGACTTTATTACTTCCTTCAGTCTACGTGGCATAAGCATTAGCAGTTTATTGGTAACATCGGGGGAAATTTTTGACCATTCTTCTTTTATAGCTTTTTTCAGGTCTTCCTTGTTGTTAATAGTACTCTGTCGAATTTTTCTATCCAAGTACTCCCATAAGTGTTCTATTGGGTTAAGATTCGGTGATTGCGGGGGTTGATCAAGCTGTTTTGGTTTCTTATAAAGCAACCATTTCTTAACAAGACGTGAGGTATGCTTAGGATCATTGTCTTGCTGAAAGATCCAAGTCCTAGCTAAACCTAATTTGTCTACGCTCTGTTGCAAGTTGGTCCTGAGAATATTTAGATAATCTTCCTTCCTCATTGTACTATCAATGAAGACAAGACTACCGACCCCAAATGCAGCTACACACCCCCACACCATCACTGAACCTCCCCCATGTTTCACAACCGGCCTAATATTTTTTTCAGTAAATTCTTCATATTTTGCTCTTCAAATTTTTTTATTCATAATAATAATACTTGTTGGCGCTACAGTCCAAAGGGGTACCAGGGCCTAGCTTGCTCACCAACTGCTCGTGTTGTGCGCGCTACTGTTCTCTCACGAGTAGAAGGGACCTACAGTTTTTTGCCGACTCAGAACGGCGAAGTTTGAGAAGCTTTCTTAGACAGTTATTACTCTTTGAGTGTTGTCAGCAGCTCGAAGGAGGTGGTGCCGTGAAAAATTCGAAAAATTGGTGTTGAGCTGGGAATCGAACCTACACCCTCGGCGTGTGAGCGTCGCACTCTACCCACTACGCCACGGCGGCCACATTCATTTCATTTTTATTCATATTGGTCTTAAAAATTTCGAATTTGCTTTCATCACTAAATAAAATGTTTTGAATAATTGATCACATTGAATAAAGCTGTTTTTGTGTATCAATGAGTTTGAGTTTTGTTGTTGTTTTGACCCAATTTTCATCTTTATACAGGAATCAGATATTTGTTTACTCACTTTTGACGCTCACAGTAAGTCGATAAGTGGCAATTTAGTATGAAATTCAATTTTCATCGTTTGACCACTATAGACACATTTGCAGAATTTCAGTCGTTAAACCCAATTTTCAACAAATTGTTTGCGTAAATTCGCTGGCACTCTTGCTATTACACTTTCAATATAATCTCTTAGTTCATTAATCCTAACCGGCTTTTTGGAATAGACCAAAAACTTCATGCTACCCCAAAGAAAGTTATCTCAAAGCGAAAAGTAATTTGTGTGGCTGCCGTGGTGTAGTACATATCGTGCGACGCCCACACGACGAAGATCCAGGTTCGATTCCTGGCTGAACACTGCGAATTTTTTACGGCACAACCTCTTTCGACCTGCTAACAACACTCAAAGAGTAATTAATGTCGAAGAAAACAACTTCTCGTTCGGAGTAGGCAACAAACTATAGATCCCTTCTACTCGTGAAAGAACACGAGTAGTTGATGAGCAAGCTAGGCCCTGATCCCCTGTGGACAGTCGCGCCATAAAATTATTATTAAAGACATTTGTGGTGGCAATGCGAAAAGTCCACTTTTTAAAATAACATGCTTTCAGTGTTAACAAACCCATTCAGCCGGAAGGAGTCTCATCCCTGAAGATGATGTTTTATTGATGAAAATCAGCATTAATTTCAAGATTTTTTTAAGCGAATTGGAGAAATTTAAGTCGAACAAAGCTGCTGGAGCAGATGGACTGCAAGCAGACCTATTTAAAGCAGCTGGAGATGAGTTGGTTGGGCGCATGTACCAACTTATCTGTAAGATATGGTCGGAGGAAAGCATGCCCGATGAGTGGAATCTCAGCGTCGTTTGCCCGGTTCACAAGAAAGGGGCCTCCCCTTTGACTGCGCCAACTACCGAGGGATTTGTCTCCTCAGCATCGCATACAAGATCCTCTCTGCCGTATTGTGTGAGCGTCTGAAACCGTTTGTCCATAACCTGATAGGTCCCTATCAGTGTGGTTTCAGGCAAGGGAAGTCTAGGATAGACCAGACCTTCACATTACGACAGATCCACGAAAGGACCCAAAAAGTACAAATCGAAATTCACCACCTATTCGTCGACTTCTAGGCCGCATATGACAGAGTACATAGAGACGAGCCAGTGCCATGTCCAGTTTGGCGTTCCTATTAAACTCGTCAGATTTTGTAGGATGACGATGGAGAACTCTCGCTGCTCCATCAAGGTAATGAACTCACCGAGACCTTCAATGTCAAAAAAGGTTTTAGACAAAGCGACGTACTGTCATCTGACTTCGTTAACATCATCCTCGAGAAGATCGTGCGTAACTCACAAGTCAACACCAGAGGCACGATCTTCCAAAAGTCAGTTCAATTGCTAGCTAACGCTGATGACATTGACATGATTGGAAGAACACAGCGAGCGGTCAATGAGGCGTTTGCTGGCATTGAAGTGGAAGCGGCTAAAATGGGTTTGGCGGTAAATGGGGCAAGACTAAGTACATGCTGTCATCAAGGAAGGACACACAGCATCGACGCCTCTAACAGAGCATCACACTAGGCAGCAGAAACTTCGAGAGTCAAGGACTTCGTTTACCTCGGCTCCGCGGTAAACAGGGACATCAACATCAGTACCGAAATCAAACGCAGAATTACTCTTGCCAATCGCTGTTTCTTTGGGCTTAAGCGGCAATTGAGTAATAAAGCCCTCTCTCGAAGGACTAAGCTCGCTTTATATAACAGCTTGATCATCCCCATCCTACTTTATGGCGTGGAATCTTGGACGTTAGCAAAGGCGGATGAGGAAGCCCTTAGTCTCTTCGAGAGAAAAGTTTTGCGTGCGATTTTTGGTCCTGTTTGCGTTGATGACATCTGGAGGAGAAGATTTAACAACGAACTCTATGGGCTGTACAGCGACATGCGCCTGGTCAAGCGTCTACGGATACGGGCTTTAAGATGGCTAGACCATGTAGACCGTATGGACCACTGCTCCGGCCAGAAAAGTCTTTGAATCCGTGCCATTGGGACAACGCAACAGAGGACGACTTAGACTAAAGTGGCGCACAGAAGTGGAGAAGGACCTCAACCAACTTGGAGTGCGCAACTGGAGACAGCTCGCGAAAGATCGTGCTGGCTGGAGAGGTATGTTAGTTGAGGCCCAGGTCCACCCCGGACTGTAGCGCCACAAGAAGGAAAAGAAGGAGAAGTTTAAAATGGTCCAGTGGCTTGAATCAATTTGATCTTGAAACAACGTTGGATAAGATCTGTTCGCAAAAATCGCCACAATGAAGACACAGAGATGCCCAAACTTTGAGAACATCAATTAAGTGATTGATTTTTATCTGCTTGAACAGAAGTGTAAACGGTGGTGAAGTGATTGAAAGCGAGTTTTGGTAATAATATCAACATTGTTCAAGTGTGCATTGTTCCAGAATCATTGCCATTAAATGCCGAAAAAAACTAAGAACTATATACAGTTATGAACAAGACAATTATACCACAACGGAAAACATCGAACATTTACCCTATTCTCACTGAAATAAAACTTAATAAGTTTCTTGACAAACTCTTTGTTGGTAACAAAACTTACTTCCCAATAAAAAAATACAAAGAAACAAGAAACTTTAAGGAAAATTTGTATTTAAATGTGAAGGAACTGCCTCAACGTTCGGACAGAATAATAAGACCAGCTTAATTGTTTTTTGTTTTTTAGTGCAAATAATTATGTCTTACATTACTCTTAAAATAATTCACTCTAAATACAGAACTGACGATGTCTGTGAGTTAAACTGCATCGAATTGTTCATTGAAGTAGGAAAAATAGGACGCGGCATGCACTACTCTGCAACGAAAGGGATTTGATCCGAGAAGTTATACAGGAAGGAAAGTCACAGCGGGAGGTGTCCAGACTAGTGGTAAGATCAAAAACATTTGTTTTTAATGCACTACAGGCGAAAAACTCTTACATGTCAAGAGGTTGTCCACGAAGAATATCTTCGGACTTCCACGTTAAGCGCTTGTCAAAAAAAGATCCGTTTTTGTCAGCTGGCCGCCGTGGCGTAGTGGGTAGAGTGTGACGTTCACACGCCGAAGGGTCTAGGTTCGATTTCCGACTGAACACCTAGAAATTTTCACGGCACCACCTCTTTCGAGCTGCTGACAACACTCAAAGAGTAATAACTGTCTAAGAAAGCTTTTCAAAACTTCACCGTTCGAAGTTGGCATAAATCTGTAGGTCCCTTCTACTCGTGAGAGAACAGTAGCGCTCATAACACGAGTAGTTGAAGGGCAAGCTATGCCCTGGTCCCCCTGTGGACTGTCGCCCCAACAATTATTATTATTATTAGACATCAAACATGAACTGGACTTACTTGTTTGTTCTAGAACAGTGCGAAGGAGGCTAGAAGAACGAAATCTCTTTGGAAGAAAGCCCCGGTGAGTTACCACTTCATACCAAAAAACGTAGGAAAAGTAAAATCCAATTTGCTAAAGAACATCTCGAATGGATAGGCCCACAAAACGAAAAGAAATGGTGAAAAATGTGTTGGTCGGATGAAAGTAGGATCAATTTGGTGGGATCAAATGGCAAGAGGTGGGCCAGACGTCCAAAAAATCGACCATTAGACCCTCAGTACACAAGCAAAAATATAAAACATGGAGGTTCTGTTATTTTGTCCGTAACTATATGTATTCATTGCAGGAAACATCCTAAAAACAGTGAAGATGGCCATATAACATATAACATAGCACATCCCTTTTTCCTTAAGGTCACTCAAGAACAGTTCTTGACACCGTTAAAGTGCACTTAAAAATATTTTTTTTGTTTCTTAATAGTTAACAAGAAATATATCCTCCAGAATCCAAGTAACAATCAAAATTGTACACTTCTCTTATAAACCTGGAGAAAAGACAATTCGACAAAGTAGCTTCATTAGACGAAGAAAAGAGTTGACTTCCATCAAGAGAACAAACTGCACTACCATCGACCCTGTTCTCCAGATTTGACAACGTGTAAGTTATTTCTTTTTCGATCGATCAAAAGTGCCACTCACCGGGCATAAATTCAAACCAATTACAACTGGCGTGAGAGTTTTATATACACGCCTCCAGAGAACGTATGTTCTATGCGAGAATAATCCTAATTGAAAAATTATTCTCCGAATTGTTGGTTTTCCTGTTTTACCTATGGACGTCCTTTCTCACAAAAACCAACAAATTCTGCTGGATGACAAGGGACAGCATTGGTCTTTGGTATGACAAATCTGGCAAAACTCAAAGTCATGAATGTAAAGGCAAAGCACACGTCAAAAGCTGTGCGAACACTAGAAACATTTCTTGTTGCACCTTGCATTCTCAAAACGTACTTTTCTTATCTTTTTAACTGACTATCAAATATGAAGTATTAATTAGTTTTTTTTAAAATGTTTCATAGACAGAAATAGATTTTTTAACACTTTATGGAACAACAAGATCTTCATCCTCCGGCAGGTTTGTTAAATCAAAACTCCTTAAAGCAGACAGAACCCGAATTTCTTTCTATTCAAACTTTACAGCCTTTATAACGTCGAATATATCGAATATATCGAAAACTGAAGTATTGGTTTGCTTGTTAAAAGTTTTTGCTCAACAGAAGTTGGTTTCTTTTTACACTTTACGGAATAACAAGATCTATTCATCCGCTGGCAGGCTTGCTAATTCAAAACTCCTTAAAGCAGACAGAACCCGAATTTCTTTCTATTCAAACTTTACAACCTTTATAACGTCGAATATATCGAATATATCGAAAACTGAAGTATTGGTTTGCTTGTTAAAAGTTTTTGCTCGACAGAAGTTGGTTTCTTTTTACACTTTACGGAACAACAAGATCTATTCATTCGCTGGCAGGCTTGTTAATTCAAAACTCCTTAAAGCAGACAGAACCCGAATTTCTTTCCACACGAGCCTTAAAGCCTTCATTACCTCGAATTCATATCATTTTCTTTATTGCTTAGACTCCATTAGAAGTAATCAAAGGCCAGCACAAAGATAAGCACGCCCTTGACGATAACGAATTCGACTTGTGTTACATCTCTTTGCTATCACTGTGCTTGCTAGATCGGAGAGAGAAACAAAATCACGTCTTCCTTCTCCCGAATCGGGTCAAATCAATAAACACGACACGGAAACTATGCCTGTCATTGTCGCCAAGTCTCGATCGAAGTGCATTCGCACGACACTGCCTTCGCTTCACAAAGATCCCTCTTGGTGTGACACCGCTGTCATTGATCGTCCATATCAGATCGGTTCTAGCTCTGTTTTTGTTTTGAAATCAATGAAACTGCATCGCAATCACTTGGTAGACAACACATTTTCATTGTGCTCCACTAATTGCACAACAGAACACTAGCTTTGGATTTTTTTCAAGATCACCGTCCGATGATCGATCATTCAATCGCGATGCGATCGAGAACACAGCTTGACTTGTCCGCCCAACTTTGGCTAGTGACGGTCTCAAAAACAAAACACAAACGTCAATCGTGCGGCACATTCTGCAGTGAATTGAGACACTGCCAATTGCAGTGCACTGCGCCACTAATCAGAACCTCCAGCTACTGACAGGGAGACAACGTGCACCGAAGTAGTGCAGCGACAACCGACGCGATGGTGGATGACCCATAAAATGGGTCGTTGCTTGTACGCCTTATCAGTTGCAGTTCGAATAACGTAGGCTCGTGGTGCCTTGTAATGTGGGGCGTGGAACTGTAATCAATTCTTCTTTAAATTGAGAACGAAAAGGTGTTGTGTGTTTTGGAGCGGCCGGAATGGTAGGTGCTTTGTTACAAAGTGGCCTTGTAGCTGGATATTGACTGATATGGACTGAAAAATGTATGAGTTTCGAGCAGAATTCAACTGCGACCTTTGGAAATGGGAATAAATGCTGCTTATGGGCGCATGGAATACTCAACGAGAATGCGACACTATCGTTTTAGATCCCCAAAACAAAAAATTGGCGTAACCGAGAGAAATGTACTGAATGTGGGTAGTTACCACCACGCTATAAATTTGCGATATTAAGAACGAAAAGTTGCTATTAGCCCATAGTGGAAAGAAGGGATGCAACCTTAGTTTCGATCTACAAAATATGGGTTTATCCTTTTGTTCTTTAGAAAATGTAGGGGGCGTAAAGAGGAAAACGATAAAAGGAAATCGTATCGAAACAAGAACAGCGTGCTTAGGCACATAAAGCTCGACGGGGATATGATGGCCAAAAGCACGGATTTTTAGTTTGTTCTTCTTTCAAGCTGTGCACATATGAGACCTCATCCCATCATCTCAACTAATCGGTTAGCCATACAGCTCGCTATCCTTACAGCTCGCTGTAAGGATACAGCTAACCAGCTGGACAACCCACTAGCTAAAACCCCACCCAACAAGATTAAATGCCCGCCGTTCTGGAGGAACTACATTTTGGAAGCCCACAATAGAGTGGATCTTGACTTTACGGAAGATCCTGGAAAAGACCTAAAAAGCACAGATCCACACTCACAACCTATTCGTCGATTTCAAAGTGTTCATAGGGACGGTCTATCGAGGGCCACGTCCAGTTTTGCACTACTAACAAACCTGTCAGATTGTGTAGAATGACGATGGAGAACTCTCGCTGCTCCGTCAAGGTCGGTTAAGAACTCACCAAGACCTTTAATTTCAAAAAAAAAGGTTTGACAAGGCGATAGACTGTTATGTGACTTCTTCAAGATTATCCTCGAGAAGATCGTGCGTAACTCACAAGTCAACGCCAGAGGCACGATCTTCCAAAAGTCAATTCAATGGTAGCTTACGCTGATAACATTGACATGATTGGACGAACACAGTGAGCAGTCGATAACGCGTTAGCTAGCACTAAAGTGAAAGCGGCTAAAATGGGTTTGGCGGTTAATGAGGGCAAAAATAAGTACATGCTGTCGTCAAGAAAGGACACACAACATCGATGTCTCAGACAGAGAGTCATATTAGGCAGCAGAAACCTCGATACATTCTACGACTTCGTCTACGTCGGCTCTGTGGTAAATACGGACAACAACACCAGCACCGAAATTAAACGCGGAATGACTCTTGCCAATCGCTGTTTCTTTCGACTCAAGCCATCTCTCGAAGGACTAAGCTCACTTTATATAACAACTTGATCATCCCAGTCCTACTCTATGACACGGAAAACTGAACGTTACCAAAGGCGGTCTCAGTTTTTTCGAGAGTAAGGTTTTGAAACTAATTTCTGATCCTGTTTGCCTTGATGGCATTTGGCGGAGAAGATTCAAGGACGAGCTCTATGCGCTGTACACCGACATGCGCCTGGTTAAGCGTCTACGGATACAACGCTTAAAATGGCTAGGCCATGTAGAGCATATGAGCACTGCTCCGACTCGAAAAGTCTGAGCCATTGGGACAACGCAACAGAGGAAAAGAAGAAAAATGTTCGTTCATGTTTTTTTTTTTTTGTTGTTTGTTTCTAAATGTTTAAACAAATGCTCAATAGGGCTCCAGTCTGGTTTCTGAACAAGGTGGTTTATTTGGTTAAACGATGTAAGTCACCATATTTTCACGAGAAGCGAGTGGACGATGTGGTCATCATAATAATAATAATAATTGTTGGCGCTACAGTCCAAAGGGGGACCAGGGCCTAGCTTGCTCATCAACTACTCATGTTGTGCGCGCTACTGTTCTCTCACGAGTAGAAGGGACCTACAGTTTTTTGCCGATTCCGAACGGCTAAATTTGAGAAGCTTTCTTAGACAGTTATTACTCTTTGAGTGTTGTCAGCAGCTCGAAAGAGGTGGTGCCGTGAAAAATTCGAAAAATTGGTGTTGAGCTGGAAATCGAACCGACACCCTTCGGCATGTGAGCGTCGCACTCTACCCACTACGCCACAGCGACCACCGATGTGGTCATCAGCCTGCTAAATGTGCCAAGATTCAACCAACTTGAAATGCGCAATTGGAGGCAGCTAACGAAGGATCGTGCTTGTTGGAGAGGCTTGTTGCTTGAGACTCAGATCGACTCCGGACAAAAAAAAAATTTTGTTCGAATTTTAATTCGCCACAAGCGTAAACGCTGTCTTAAAAGTCTGCTTTGACATGACTTCACTGACTTATACCTTTCCATAGAAATGAACAGCTCTTTAAAGAACGACACATTGGTCAAGTAAACGAACGTTCACACATCATATTTTCATCCTTTTCCTGATCCACGCTTGTAGGATTCTCAATTTTCCAAAAATTAGGAACAATATAAATGCCTTGCGAGCTTTATGTTTAGATTTGGACTGGATTTGGGAATCGACGAGTATTAACTTAATTGTGGAAATTACGTAAAGGAAGAATGAAGTTCCCTTAAGGAATCCTTTAGAAAGTTAAAGAGATATGAATTGCGTGACAGTCATAACGGAGTTCCTTCCACCTAAAAAAAAAAGTGGGAATTTTTTGCCGAAATTCAGAAAACAACTTTGCTTCTTAAACTTCTTAAATAACTGCAATTTGCAAAATTTTCTAAGCAAATGAAAGTAGCTGCCACCTTGGACACGTACTGTATAAGTGCGTCACTTGATATTCTTCTTCTTCTTGTGGCGCTACAGGCCGAGGTGAACCCTGGTCTTAACCAAAATGCTTCTCTAGCCAACAAGACCTTTCGCCAACTGCCTCCAGTTCCCCAATCCAAATTGGTTTAGGTCCTTCTCCACTTGTGTGGGCCATCTTAGCCTAGGCTGTCCTCTGTTGCATTGTCCCAATGGCTCAGATTCTATGTCGAGTGTAACTTGATATACATATACGATGGGTCGTCAATATATTCTCGGTATCGGGGTAAAGCTGATGTTATACCATACACATATATAAATTGACTTATTTATCAAGTAATACTATTATTTTTGTGCATTCATGTAAAATTTCATCTAAATGTGATTATTAATTCTCGGTTGAGCTCTAGTTAAACAGAATCATAATGGCAACTTAGACGATGATGGTGAAAATTGAGCATGGCGCTGAAATTAAATTTCTCACTAAGCAAGGAAAAAGTAAAATAACTATTCATGGAGAGATGGTGGCTGTTTACCAGGGTTCCGCACCTTCGTGATCAATTCTTCTCCACTATGACCCTGAAAGCAAACAAGAGTTCATGCAGTGGCATAAAAAAGGAACAGACCCCCCGAAGAAGTTCAAAGTCACTCCATCTGCCGGGAAGCTCATGGCACAGTTTCTTGGGACTCAAGGGGAATATTCCTCATTGAGTACAATAGAAAAAGGTGAAACCATCAACGCCACATCCTCCTACTTTCCATAATTTGCGGGAGGAAATTAAAACGAAAAGACGGGGTAAACTCGCTGCGGATGTGTTGCTTCTCCATGGCAACGCTCCTATTCTCACGGCGCGAGTCTCCAAGGCTGCTGCTCGAGATTGTGGTTTCGAAGAAATCCAACACCCACCCTATAGTCCGGACCTTGCCCGTAGTGATTATTTCCTGTTTCCGGATTTGAAAAAATGTCTACGTCTAAAAAGATTTTCGGATGATGAAGAACTCAAGTCGGTAATAAATGAGGAATGAATAGGAAGAGGAAATTTATATTTTGAGGGTTTAAAAAAGCTTATATCAAGATGTAACAAATGCATTGATGTTAGGGGAGATTTATATTGATTTATATTGAAAAATAAAAACAATTTAAATTGAATTCGCATTTTCCTTCATATCGATACCGAGAATATCTTGAACGCCCCTCGTACGAGGGTTGCCTTTTATATTTCGGGATTAGGGTACAAAAACAAATATTAATCATCGAAAATATCTTTATTGTTTTTTAAAATATTCTCCATTAAGATCTATACACTCTTGCATTCGTTTGAACCAATTGTCGAGGCACTTGTGTCAATCTGATTGAGGTATCTCCAAAACATGCATTCTGAACGCACCAACCGCTTCTTCAGGTGTCGAAAAACGTTGACCTCTCATTTTATTTTTTACGTACGGGAATAAAAAGAAGTCATTCGGTGCCAAGTCGGGACTATACGGCGGATGACTCATCAAATCGATGTTTTGGGTGCTCAAAAATGCAGTTTTTTGAGCCGATTTGTAAAAATTCGCATTTTCGTGGTACAGAGTGATCCGTTTTCGGCGGTTGGTTTTCCTCATTTCTTGGAAGACAAACGGCAAACAAATGGTTGTGTACCACTCAGAATTGACTGTTCTGCGATGTTCTAGTGGTACGGTTGCGACATGTTAAGTTTTTCCGAAAAACAGGCGACCATTTGCTTGGAAGCTTGGAAGGAAGATTTGCCTCAATTTGAAACACCCATACAGTCGACTGCTGTTTACTTTCGGACTCATACGCGTAAATCTACGACTCATCACCCGACACGATGTCATAGACGTGTTTCGAAGCACCGCGATCGTATTTTTGGAGCATTCCTTTCGACCATTCGACACGAGCCTTTTTTTGGAGCGACTGACAAATTGTGTGGGATCCAACTCGAACAAATTTTTTTGACGGTGAAATGTTCATGCAATATTGAATGTATGCTGGTCCCACTAATGCCTATGGTTGTCTCAATCTCACGATAGGTCACATGACGATCTTGCAATATCAGTTGACGCGCATCTTCAATGGTTTCCGGAACATCAACTGATTTTGGACGACCTTCACGAAATTCGTATTGGAGTGAACTACGAGCTTGGTTCACCATTCACCGTACCATCGACAATCACTGGTCCTTGATGGAGCTCGGTTCACCATTCACCATACCATCGATAAGCACTGGTCCTTGATGGAGCTTTATCTCCAAAAATTGAAGAATTCGGCTTAGCTTACTCATCAACTGCTCGTGTTGTCCATGCTTCTGTCAAGTGGAAGCAACCTACAGTTTCTTGCAGACTCCGAATGGCGAAGTTTGAGAAGCATTTTTATATACAGTTATGGGTTTTTAAATGTGGTGCCGTGAAAAATGCGAGGTGTTCAGTCCGGAAATCAAACCTGAGACCATCGGCGTTTCAGTGCCAGTAACTGATGCAACCATCTAAAAATACAGCCTGCCAGCCAGCCAGCCAACCGGCCAGAAAGAAGAGCTTTAACCGTTAAAGTAGTAACATTATAAGGGGACTATACCTTTGTTGCACTAAAGTTACTTATGTCCAAATGTATTCTCACTAAGAAAAAATAAAACAAAGTGCGCTCTTTATAAACGGTGTCGATCATTCCAAAGCAAGACTGAGATTTGGCTTTAACAAGTTTCCTTCAAATTGGAAAAATATTTTGTCATACGTAGCCCTGAGTAGGGAAAAAAACAATAAACAACCGATCATTTTTGGCCGCCGTGGCGTAGTGTGTAGAGTTCGACGCACACACGCTGAAGAGTCTAGATTCGATTCCCGGCTAAACACCTCGAATTTTTCACGGCACCAACTCGTTCAATCTGTTGACAACACTCAAAGAGTAACAAATATCTATGAAAGCTTCTAAAACTTCGCCGTTCGGAGTCGGCAAAAACTGTAGGTCCCTTCTACTCGTGAGAGAACAGTAGCGCGGACAACACGAGTAGTTGATGAGCAAGCTAGGCCCTTGTCCCCCTGTGAACTGTCGCGCCAACTATTATTATGACCGGTCATTTTGAAATTTGAAGGCTTTCTTAAAATCTGCATCGATATAGTTTCACAGTGCATTCCAATCCATATTATCTTCAAATGCATAGAACTCACTCTAGGTGTCATTAAAAATTCACTCAAATCTGGTCACGAGAGCGCAGTGCTTCCTGCAGAGCCGCCTGCCCATATTTAGTGTTATCATGCAGCTGATCTCTAGCCCCAAACAAATTCTATCCCCTCATTGACTATTCCTCTCGCATAATTTCCCACGACATGATGGAAAAAATAATTTTGCCCACATATCCCACGACACGTTTCGCATTCTTTCCAGCTTTCCGCCGCTTACTGCACTCTCACTCAGAGGGAAAGAGATGGAGGCATCTTTATCCTTGAACACCATACTGATTGTTTTCGTTTGAAAATAGCTGGTCACCTCGCTGGTCACCATCACTGGAGAGACGGAGCCAGAGAGAGCGGTCGATCGGGGTCGCCACAAACACAAGTCCCCGTTCCATTGCTGCTTCTAATTACCCAGATTGCACAACTGCGATGAATGGGTGGCACGCTGGCGACGACGATTCTCTGTATGGATGCGTTGACCACCGTGCAGCAGCAAATGATCGCGGAACATTTGGGAAGGCGTCGGGACGGCAGCGGCACAGTTGCTGGAGGCGATCTTTTGCTGAGTAAAAATAGACGAATGGCTTCATTTGTCGTGGCAAGTGGGACGGCCGCGTATGGTTCTGTGACAAGTGGGCGAGTGCCGCGGGATGATGTCTAGTTGGGTTTCAATTAGTGGAGGTCATGGACTAGAAGCTTAGACAGAAACAACACCTAGCAACGACCAACTATAAACTGCTGTGACGGTGATGCATTCATTCGCGTCGAGGGAAAACCATAAACAGTTTTCTCGTTCAATCAGAATCCGAACATAATTCAGTCGCACACACAGGCGTTGCACTGCTGCGGAGCGTTTTTACGTAAGCCCCAATGGCGCGGCATCACCCTATCGCTTCGATTCTCCTATAAGTACATCTGAAAAGCGATACCCTCCCACCCCCTCGGTGTTACACAAGCCAGAAGTGCGGCCAAGCCTCACCATCTTTTCCGTGGAATTTTACACTATTCAGCGGAAAAATCATAAAACCTCCAAACATCCATATCGCACCAATTGCGTCGCCCCCCACATTTGTGTCGGTCGTCTGCTGCCTCCGCCGCACCCCGTCCCCATCGACTTCCTCGTCAGCCATCGGTTCCTCGATAGACTCCGCTGCTTGCCAGTCAATTGAGACAAATTGCAGGGAAGATAAGAACCAAACGTGTACTCTATGGGACGGCGGGGCAGAGACGTCCACCAGTTCGGTTCTGTTTTGTAGATTACTCTCGACTCTGCGTTGTCGTTGTCGTTGAAGCACCAAGACCATCGGGGGATGGGACTTGAGAGTAAGTGTAAGTCCGCATTGCCACCGTGGGCAACATCATCATCGGCATCGCAATCGGCAATCTCTCCGTTGTGTGTGCGATTTTCTTCTCTTTTCTCCTACTTTACTTTGCCATTAATTTAGTTTACAATCTTATGGGCAGCACACTGTCTGCAGCCCTCCGCCGGTCTCAGTTAGCCGTCCGCCAGCCCCCGCAGGTCTACACTTCGCCTAGCGGAGTGACGAGCATGTTTACAGATCCACACATGGAACAGAATCAACTCAGAAACTAGGTTACTAGATTCTTGAAAGCATTAGTAATTTTCAATTTTGCTGGCGGTTCTGGCCGCCTGCGTTTCTTGTTGATCTTTGGCGTTCTTTTTTCCTCGTCACTGCCGTTCCGTTCCCCTCTTCCCTGTGAGTGCTTTTTCGATATTTTTTGTTCGCCTTTGGTGCACGCACGATCGTTTTGCAGCAGATCGCGCTCCGCGCAGTCGGTCTGTCGACCAGCTAGTAAATATTTCACGTCTTACATATTGGGAGTTTTTGTTTTGCCCCGAAGCACGCAGTTCTGTGCGCGATAGATGTTGACGTTTGTTGATTGTGAAGATCAACGAGTCATGTCCGACGATGACAACGACGACTCATGGACGGCGACTAGAGTGCTGTTGCGTGGAGAACTAGATCATGTTGAAGATTCCATTATCTGGTGTGCTTGGAAGGAGCGCGTTTGGTGTTCGTCGGTGTATTGCACGCAATTTTTCTTGCTGTAGACCGCGCAGCACACAGAAAGGAGACGAGCGAGCGGTCGAACGAGCAGCTTAAGTGTGCCCTAGGTTTGGGTCAGAGAGTGGTACTTTTGTTTTATTAGATTACGTCTTGTTAGTAGAGATAGGAACGGTCGGCCCATGCGAATGAAGAATTTATTGCGCGCTGCCGTTAGCCGGTGCTGGTGATGTAATGGAAACAGGAAGTTGCTGTAAGACTCGTGAAAATTTCCATTCACTAAGGAGGGAGAGTGAGGGTGTTAGAGATCGGATTGCTTAACGCTTCTTTACTTTATCACGTCTAGCGCTTGACAATCTGGTGTGCGAATCAGTAAGATCAAGAACATTCTTTGTATTCAAAGGGGATAAGCATCATCAATAGCTAAGCGATCGGGCTTCCTCCTCATCTACTAGCAACGATCAACTGGCACAGAGCCTAAATTGTGAGAAGCTGACTTCTGAGCTACCCAGGAATCGAATGTGAGGGTCTAAAGGCGATGAAGATTTAAAGAGATTGCGATTTCTATTTGAGCAATTGCTACAAAAAGAAAGTGCGACTCTTATTTGAATGCAGATTTATTATTCAAGACTGTCACAGGTTAAGGGAGAAAAAACAAAGGCGAACGCCTTCTGAGAATCTGCATTAAACCTAAATTTGAGAACATTTCATTGAATTGCCCTAATACGGAATCGAGGAAAAGGGTGACGATCCCAAGGATTCCGTGATCTCCCAGATGGAACAGACAATTTGTCCTTCTAAGAACCATGACCATTCTAAGAGAGATCAACGTACAACTGGAAAGAAAGACATCTTTGGTCAAAACCATCAGAAGGCGCAGTCTGCATGATTTCTGGTGAACTCAGTTCTGTGAACCAAAATTGTCAAATTCCGCTAACTCTCCTCTATTGCCAATGTTCGAAATTTAAGAATACCCAACATCCACTCGGATTATAGCGTTTGTGTAGTCAAAGTAAGAGCGCATCAACACATCAAAAGAGTGAGGATATGACGAAGTGTTTTGAATTTATAAACGTGGACCTTTTGAAAGTTGTCAAAAAGACGTTAATAATATTTCAAGCATGTCGAATTTTAACTATCCACAAATCCTGCGGTTTAATGAATGCGGGCATGCTTCTAAATAAAACTGGAGGTACTTCTGTATCAAACGACGGAAACTGGTCCACTGTCGAATAAAAAGGAGGGCACGCTAAGGAAGTTGAAGTGGCTCTTACCCTTTTCTGCTCTGGTAACTTGTCGTTTGACGATAGTTCCATCTATCGCCAAACGACAAGTCACCAGACTTTGCACAGCTCAGAAAATTTAAGGTAAGCATTTCTAAAGTGTCGTTTAGGTAATGCAGATAACGCCTGAGATGGTTTAGGAGTTGGACGATACCTTCCGTTTCTTCCCCATACATGCGAGATGGAAGAATACTTTGCTGTGCAGTCATGAAGCAATGTCCGATTATTACTTCCACAATCTGAAAAGCATTTGATGAGTTGAAAGCGTTTAGCAATTTGAATTAATGAGGATTCAGACTGGGCAAGACTTCACTTTTCCCATCAGCAAAGTGTAACCGATTGTCAATCTTAATCTAATTACTACCGAAACTATCGTTTTTCTTTAATAAAGGCAGATTTGTTGCTGTGGAAGTCCCTCTGATCTAACACCAGGCCCCATAGAGCAGCACGACAATCACACCCAAGGATGTGTATTGGGCGGTGTCTGCTGACTCATGGGTATAAGTAAAAGTCAGGATCTCATTGGCGAAAAGGTTTTGTCAACAATGAGAATATGCCTGCCGGCAATCCACACGTGCGCCATGAAACATCTCTACATCCCGACAAAATCTCTGTTTGGTGTGGAACACATGCCAGAAGTGTCAGTGGATCATAGGCTTTTATTGTTTATCTAATCTAATCGCCAGGTTATTGTGAAAGGAAATCGCTATCGCACCGCAATATGACAAGTGATTACTTTTGGCATCAATTGCAAAAACTTGGTCAACACAGAAGGCACCACTAACAACTAAGGCAGCATATGTTACAATCGAGGTTGGGCGAGCGCATTTATTTAAGAAGCGAACCCATCGCATTTCGGCCTAGTTAATGTGACTCAAGCCCTTTAGATTACTCTCTTTGAGGCTACGTGAAGTCATTGGTCTCCACCAACAAGCCGGCAATAATAAATGAGCTCAGGGACGGTATTGAACGTGTAATAGCAAAAATTTTAGCCAATTTCAAAAACTAACTTCAACGACAAGACTTGTGGAAACATGCCCGTGAAGGTCATGCGAAGAAAATTGAATTTTAAACAAAATTCCCATTAAATGTCCTGGGAACGTGTACTTGCACTATACTAATCTGTTTTTCTTTTGTGCCACGAAGCGCATTTAAAAAAGAGCCTTTTGTAGTAGCTTGGCCTGTGCGCTGATTGCTATTCACAGTGGAAGAGTATAATCGGAAGCACTGCTTGTAATTGACATACATATTCGTACACCATCCTTTGGACACTGTTCATCGTATTTGCCTACTGAATCTCTCCATACAAAATAAAACATATTCTCGTAATTCTAGAATCTTTTAATTACAAGAGATCTGGTCCTGTTAAATTTAAAATAACTAGCAAATATAAGAGCCTAAGAATTAAGCTCAAACGAATTACACGAGTGCAACATATTCCATATTTAATTAGAGTGTACTTAATAGGAGAGTACTACAACAAAAGGACGACACTAGAATATTTGGTTTGGGTTACATGCTTTGCTTTGTGTTCATTTCACACACAAATCGGTCGCACAGTCTTATCACATTATGTATGTTATATATGCTCCGTATAGCTAAAAGGGATTAGGTCCCGCCGTCTCGATTAGTTAGAGTAAGTAGGTTTAAGTCGGTTGTGAATGTCAATAAATCAGGTTATGTATGGATGTGTTGCAAGTAATAATGAATTAGTCTACGAGAAGGCGCACTGCGCCACGCCTGGCTCATCGTCAGACGTTTCGTAGTTCTCGCTCGGCTGTACGTCTTCCAACTGCACCTCCTGCACATCCTCACCGGTGGGCATGGTGAATGGTATCCTAGGAGGAAGTATTTCTTCTAACTTCTGCATAATCTCTGGGGAAGCGAAGTCTTTATCCGGCATCTCCACCGAAAATGAGATCAGAAGATCCCCCATTTCGAGTGACTTCGGCTTGGGCATGCCTTCGCCTTTGATGACCATAACAACGTTCGGCTTGACGACTTGACCAGGTTGCGTTCGAATTACTAAATCTCGATTGTCCAAATGCTTAATGGGATACTCAAGCCCACATAGGGCTTGAATGAGATCGATTTTCACTTGCGATATATACAAATCGTTGAGCTTCCTCTGGAATACTGAATGTGGCTCCTGCTGCAAGACAACTATCAAATGTCCGCGATCGCCTTCTCTGCTCTGGTGACCCTCTGAGCGGAATGGTATCTTCTCCATGTGATGCATTCCCCTCTCTATGGTCACATTAACTGAGTTTTCATTGTATCGAAGACCTCTTCCCGAACAGGTCTTGCACTGGAATTCGTCCTCGATGATTCTACCGCGTCCGCTACATGACGGACAGCGCTGAAAAGATAAACAACTATGATAAGGAAACACAAACAAAAATGTTATCACAGCAATTCCTAAATCTTGTTGTTTCTAAACAAGATTTAGAACTTGCTGCGATAACATATATCTATCATCCATGGACGGATCTCATCTAAGAACTTGTGAACTTACCCGACATGCGGCGAATTCAAACTTGAATCCAGAGCCTCCACAGTTTGTGCAAGTCTCCTCTTTACTTGAGTCACCGCCAACCCCATCACAGTCAGTACAAATCTCCCAGCGTTTGTAAGTCACTGTCCTTGCTTCAGCTCCATTGTACAGGTCTTCCAGACTCACTGCCAACGGCAACTGTATGTCATTGTTATTACTGAACGAAAAGAATCTTGAAAACTGGCTTTCATCAGGACCTGAACGGCCGCCCTCCTGCAGTCCCTTGATTCCGTAACGATCATAAATAGTTCGTTTCTCTGGATCTGAGAGCACTTCGTAAGCAAATGATATCTCTTTAAATTTGTCACCAGCCTCTGGGTTCTTGTCGGGATGAAATTCCTTTGCAAGTCGTCTGTAGCTCTGGGAAAGTTAAAAACATTTCAAATTAACGCCGATATATATCACAGAAGTGCACAGGATGTCAACACTTTCACACCTGACTGTCGGTTGTGGAACTCAAAATGAGTTCGCCATCTTCATTTAGTTAATGACATTTTTTTTTTTTTTGCATCACAAAAAATGAGTCGCTTTCCTCGATTTTGTTACATAAATTAAATCAATTGATTTCAATCGACTGTAGGTGGAATAGGGTATTCCGATGAAAAACTTGCCTTTTTTATTTCAGCATCTGTTGCATCTTTGCTTACTCCAAGCAGTTCGTATAGCGAGACATGGCTATCGTCCATCACAGGTCAGCACACACAAATGTGATTTATGTGCAAATTGGAAAATTTCTTTTTTGAGAATTTCCAACGATTTTGTTTTCTGTTGCAAAATTATGTGCTAAAATCTGTGTATGACAACTTTTGCAAAGCAACTGGCCAATTAAAACAAAAAATGCACTTACGTCAAAATGCAACTGTCAGAATCGGTATGTGCTGTGTTTACATATGTAGTGTAGATTTATAAAAAAAAAATCACAATTCGTAAATAATCTTCAAGTTCGTAAATTATTCTAATTATTGGGGAATCGGTTGATCAATTACCTGTA
The DNA here is from genome assembly GCA_955652365.1 of Eristalinus aeneus. Taxonomy (NCBI): domain Eukaryota; kingdom Metazoa; phylum Arthropoda; class Insecta; order Diptera; family Syrphidae; genus Eristalinus; species Eristalinus aeneus. The sequence goes on from OY019131.1 coordinate 19,902,736, forward strand.
AAGCTGTGCATCTCCTTTTCTCATTCCTGGCTTAAGGGTTCCCAAAAACAACTTTTTCGTTATTACAAATCATTTTGGATTTGATTCCAACGTCCTTAAATGAAATATTCGTTCTTCTGGTAAGTTTTCATTGGTAAGGATAACCCTAATGCTCACCTACATAGAGCAATTTAATACGCTCATACACTTGAGGGATTAGCAGTAAGAAAAGGCAAGCCAGTTCCCCAGTTTCCCAAAAACTAAAACTGCTTCTGGTGTTCCCTTAAGAAGTGCTTTCAAGTAACACATCTATACGCAAACCGCTTTTAAAATGGTGTACGATATTTCTAAGGTCCCATGAGTTGAGCTAGATGTTGAATAAATTTTAAAAAAGTATGTACGTATGAAAAAAAACTCTTTTTAACCAAGATATCCGGTTTTGGCGTTCAATACTGATCAGTTGCAATTTTGTTTTGATTTTGTTCTTAATCCCTGGGTCCCTTGATATGGCACACACCATTGTCAAAAGCCCTAAAAAAACGTAACACAGTAAGGAGACTACCATACTTGATTGACAATATTTTCTGAACATCCGACTTATTTAGTTACAAGAAGTAGAAGCACTTGGTGCGTGTTATTCTACTGGGGTACGTAGATTGCAAGACGTACTCTCTACCTTATCCTTTGAATTGCGTTTAATAGTTTACCAGGTTATACGACAAAATATATTTTTCGAGTTCGCAAATGCATTTCTTGAGAAAGAATCTGACATGAAATACAAACATATTCCTCACTTTAGCTTTCATTCCGAAAGGAGCTCAATTTTTATGATAACTTTGTTTCTGATAAAATTCCGATGATCGTTTCTATTTACTTCAATTTTTAAACCGAGTAATGGATTTTAAAAAAATTCTTGAAAAAGATGAATTTTTAGAAATTTCGTCCATAAAAGCTTTCTGAAACTGAAACTTGTAAAAAATTGTACAACACACTTTTACTTTCCCATGTCAGCAACTCATTGGCTTCACTTTTCACGATCAAAAAACCATTTCAGTCTCCCAAAGGAAAGGAGTGTTTTTTCTTCAACACTGTTTAATCAGTAACTATTTATTCTTATTTTTGGCTCTTACGCTTGAGCGCCGAGGTGCTTATGTGTGCGTTATTTGTTTACACCCAGAATTTGTTTATTTACATTTGAATGTAGAAGGTAAACTGTGGAAGGCATGTGATACGTGTTTAATCTTATGAATTACATAACTTCAGGTAATAAACAACTTTCGTGATGAATGTTGACCTATGTTCATAAAAGTGTGAGTCACAACAGTACATTTCTGTGCGCACAAGTAAATATAAATTACCCGATCAGTTCTTCCTACTAAAAAGTACGCAATAGATATGAGGAGCAATAATCCAATCTCACTGAAACAAGTCACAATTTCACGTTTCCCACCCTTCCCAATAAACACAATACATATTCCATACTTTTTAGAAAATGTGGATGGTAAGTGTTGCTTTCCACTGGCAACACCATTCTAACAATTGACAGCTTTCATTACCAGACGGCCATTTTTGTGAATGTCAGCCATCACGTCATTTGTAGTTTAGTGTGTGTCAAGTAATGCAGAAAAAGTCAAAATATTAAAAAAAAATCCAAATTTCTCCAATTTAACTGAAACAAATACACATAAAATTACTATCAAAATGGAAAATAATATTTGCATAAATTCAACACCATTAGATTGCAATGGCGCGATCAACAGCGATTCCACAATTCATCGCACACTCACAGACCAAAACAATTCTCCCGCTGAAAAGAACGACGCTGAAAACGTTTCCACTACTACCACCACCATCATCAACACCACCACCACCACCACCGCCATCACCACCACCTCCTCCACAACCAATACGAACAACATTGCGACGATGCTCGTCGATGGTGGACTAGGCAAAGAGACTGGTGGTTCGACACAACAACAAACTTTTGGAAATGTTTTCGCTTCAGCTGTAGTCGCTGACGAACAGAAACGGGAAAATAAAGGGATCGCTGAAGATGAAGACGACGATGACGACGAGGAGGATGCCAATTACGAGACCGATGACACCGAGGAAAATTCATCAGACGACTCCGATTTTTCAGATCTAAGTGGAATGTCGGATATATCTGGTAAGGATTGGAAGCCAGCCGCCACAACCAAGCCCATCACCTGGGTGCAGAAGCAAATCCATTCGGGCGCTAATCCGCGTGAGTTGTTATCGCAAATTCTGCCGAACGGTACGGCTGCCTCACAAATCGCCCCGGGATTAAATGACATGACTCTATGGCGAATTTTGGCCAGTATGTTGTCAGAACCTCCCAGGCGCCGCAAACTCCGCACGGTCAATACCTTCAACGATGTCATCGAACTATTGAAGGCGTCGAAGAATGTCATTGTTTTGACTGGCGCCGGAGTGTCTGTATCGTGCGGCATTCCGGACTTCCGCTCCAGTGATGGCATCTACAGCCGTTTGGCAAAGGACTTCCCCGATCTGCCGGATCCACAAGCAATGTTTGACATCAGTTATTTTTCGCGGGATCCACGACCGTTCTACAAGTTCGCCCGCGAAATCTATCCCGGGCAGTTCACCCCGTCGCCCTGTCATCGCTTCATTAAGCTGCTGGAGACAAAACAAAAACTTCTCCGTAACTACACGCAGAACATTGACACCCTGGAACGAGTGGCCGGAATACGGAACGTGATTGAGTGTCACGGTTCGTTCTCCACTGCAAGTTGCACTAAATGCAAATTCAAGACCACAGCGGACGCCATCCGTGAAGACATTTTCGCGCAGAGGATACCCGTGTGCCCCAAGTGTCAGCCGAATGTGACACACAGCTCAGACGCGTCGGACAGTGTGGCCGAGGCCGACCTCAAGCGGATTGTTGAGAACGGAATCATGAAGCCCGATATTGTCTTCTTCGGTGAAGGTAAGTAGTGGTGTTCTTAGGGCGTCCAACAGGTTTGATCTTTTGTTGTCGTTCAGCGGTAGTCGTCTTTAAGGCTGTCTGTCTTTTATCTTAGGTGGGTGTCTTTTATCACATGGCAACAAAGGTGTTTCTATTAAAATTCATACGTTGTGATTACAAATGAATGTGTAAAAGGGGGAAAAACAGACCCAAAGTCAATGAATCACACCTAAAGCAGCAGTGAGATGTGATAAATCAGCTGCACACGGCAGCGAGGATGTAAAGTTTCTGAGTCATTTTCGGGGATCATTTGAAGGTGTATTTAATTAGCATTATGCGGACGTATTCGTCATAAGGTTCAAAAATCTTATAAACCTTGACTTAGCGTGCGCTTTGAAGACGGATATGCGCATCAACTCTGTCAATTATTCGCATAACAATGAGAAAACGGACGTCGTGGTGCGTGCTGATATCTTTAAGAGAAACTAACTAACTTCGTGCATCCGACCAAACGAAGAAAATTTCGAATGCACACATGTGCGATAAACTTCCAACTTTCTTATTTGCTTTCAGTCAAGGTTGAACATTGACCAGGAAACAAAAGCGTTGCACAAAATGGTTGATTTAAACTGACTTCAGGGCATGTGATGAATTTTATGCAATCTATGGTAGCTTCTACGGCTGACGCAGCGAAACCAGAAATCACCAGTTGATATTACCGGTTTGTTTGCGAATTTGAAATATTGTTCTATAGCAATATGCGTAGTTGTTGCTTTTCAACCCGTCAATTGGGCAATTAATGAGTCAGAAAAGAAGGTGAATATCTTTTACTAGCACTTGTATGCACTACAAGGTAGCTTGATCTAGACTGACAGACAGGATCCATTTTTCAGAAGCCTTTTGTTGTAATAGGAATGTTGGCAAATATGGCCTTGACAACGGTCTAAGATTTTCGTGAGTGTGAAGTACCCAAATCCTTTGAAGAATGTGCTTTGTCTGAAGAATGTGACGAAATGGGCCCTTGCATAACGAATTCATGGAAGATCCTTTTTCATTTGGGTCCATTTTCAACGTCATTGGTACCAGTGCCAGTACCAATGTTATTTGCGCTTTAGTACTTTTTACCCAAGCACCAACATTTATTCTTTTAAAGCGGTTGTTGGTCATTGGCCCCGCCATCAGAAGCTTCCCCATAACATTGTTATAATTGTCTAAGTAATAATTTAAAAGAATTCGTGCGAATTTAAACTTTTAACAAGTTTATCCTTCGTTTCCTAGGACTCGGCATGTCTCGGCACTTAGGTAATAGTTAAAATATGATATTGGTCACGTATTGAAAATTATTCGCTGTAAGGAAGTCCTCGAGTGCGACGCTCACACGCCGAAGGGTGTAGGTTCGATACCCAGCCTAACACCAATTTTTTGAATTTTTCACAGCACCACTTCTTTCGAGCTGCTGACAACACTCAAAGAGTAATAACTGTCCAAGAAAAAGCTTCTCAAATTTCGCCGTTCGGAGTCGGCAAAAACTGTCCTTTCTACTCTTGAGGGAACAGTAGGTCGCACAACACGAGCAGTTGATGAACAAGCTAGGCCCTGGTCCCCCTTTGGACTGTAGCGCCAACAATTATTATTATTTTTATAAGGAAGTTCTTCCTGGGAACTTTCTTTTAAAGTCATGTTTAGCTTTGTAGCCCTAAATTATTAAAGGAAAGCTTCCTTATGAGTTGATAGATTATAGTGAAGAAAATCTCGCGCACATTCTATCTGTTGTTTTGCAACGACAGCAGTTGCGGCGTGTGTTTCATTGATATTCAGTAATGATTCCCGTAAGGGTTTTTATTGCTCTTCTGCTTTAGAAATCGTAAGCTTTTCTCAGACATTGAAAAAGTTATGGGGTAAGAAGTCAATTACCTTTCCTCTTAGGAAACAAGTCAAGGCAAAAAGGAATAAAACAAATCTTATTCCATTCTCAAGGTACTTATTCAGAAACTTACATTGCCCCCATGACTTTTAAAATAAATTCCTATCTGGAGAGTCGACTATAATATTTGGTGTGATGCGTTATTCTTCAGAATAACTTCCAAACAGATTCTAATGAAGTGTTCAAATTTTAAAAGATTAAGATTTGAAGGCTTTTGATCGGTGCGCATATACATATGAACGTAAAATGTTACCATTCAATGTTTTAGAAACAAATAGCTCACGACAAGGAAGATTTTTTACTCCCATAGAAAGAAGAGGGATACTTTTTTGTCCGTTTTATAATGAGTTGACTGTTTGAACATTAAAAACTTGATTTTCTAATGATGAGCAATAATTCTACAGAAACAAGGATAATTAATAAAGCTTTATAGATACAAAGAACGTTCATGAAATATAACACTATGCAAAACAGCATCCTTTTTGCGAATTCACACGTACATACGTCTTTATTCGCAATAAGTTGATGTTTGTTCAGTCCCCATCCAGTTTTAAGGAAACACAGACTGACTCATTTGGAGTGTAAGTGGCAAATTGAAATATTGATGGCGTTCGATATCCGTCATCTATTAAAACTGATTAAAAATACACTGTCTCTATAACTGTTTTGACTAAGATTGTGATGTCCATTTGCGTAAAAGTTACCATTCACATTCAAAATTTTATCCGAAGACAGTAACTAAGGTTAGGTTACTTAAAATCGCATTAAATTCGTTGTAAAGCTTTTTCCTCCTGCCGTCATCAAAGAAAGCGGGACGAGAGCTCCAAACGTACTTAGCCTTTATGTCGGTCTACCCAAGGATTGAATCGAGATTTACAAGAGATAACTCTGGCTGTAATTGTTTGGCGCGACAGTCCACAGGAGGACCAGAGCCTAGCTTGCTCATCAACTACTACTCGTGTTGTGCGCGCTACTGTTCTCTCACGAGTAGAAGGGACCTACAGTTTTTTGCCGACTCCGAACTGCGAAATTTGAGAAGCTTTTTCTTGGACATTTATTACTCTTTGAGTGTTGTCAGCCGCTCGAAAGAGGTGGTACCGTGAAAAATTCGTGTTGAGCTGGGAATCGAACCTTGACCCTTCCGCGTGTGAGCGTCGCACTCTGCTTACTACGCCACGGCAGCCACGATGAAGTAGGTTTATTTTTGTTTAAAGTAAACATTATCCACCACGATCTACTGCCTTTCTTTCTCCAATGTTTTTGCTGTTCGTTATTAGGTCTTATATTTATAAGGCAGTTGGTGTATTGCATACTTTTACAACGACATTTGGTTATTTTTGTCTCATTTAAAAACTGTTCAATTTGGACTTCTTTCTATTTAGTACAATGAACTAGAAGTTTGAAAAATTGGGTTTGTAATTTCTTGGTTAAGATTTCTACAACATATAAGTATAAACAATAGTTTGTATAATTTGCTTTTAAACTTAAAGTTAGCTGCTACTTTTCTTTATCCCTTACACCATAGAATTGCGTTACAAACAACAATCTTAAATAAACAAGGAGATCAACATTAGTGCGTCAACATGCTCAGTTAACGCATAGTTCGATGAGTATGTTACAAATGTAGATGAACTTAGTTCCCCTCACTCATTTTCGGATATTGAACAGATGATAAGGAAACAGGAAATCCTCCTACACCATGGCTGAACCTCTGCGACATAACCAGATAGTCAGTTACATTAACAATTGTTTGCACGAAAAAATAAATCTTCCCCAAATCGATAAGTTTCATACATTATTATTGCTTCAACAATGTGTTTCCTATACACCTACAAGTTTCCCCTTTGTCACACACAAGTGGTTGTCCGCGTAAGATTAAGTTCATTTCGAAGCTACACCAAATCTAATTTCAGTAGTTCCGTTGGATTAAGCTCACGTTTCTTAATTCTAAATATTTTAACTTCCAAAAAATAGATCTCGTAAGTATATGCAAAATATACGTAGTTTGCCACAAAAGGTTCCAGGTCTTAGCAAATGCCTATGTTTGCATTTCAAAAGCATTGTTTCTCTCTAATTTCTGGAGCCTGTACAAATTTGTTTGGCGCCTAATGGAATTTTCGGTCAGCAACTCCACCAACGACATAATTACACCCATTTATTTATTGCCTGTTATAAACAGTAACACTCTGTGACCACTTCTCTGTCAATTTTTACTTTGAGCCCAAAAACGACATCTCGCAAAACAGATGATTATTTTTTCTTTTCAGGTCTTCCTGAGGAGTTTCACACTGTCATGGCGAGCGACAAGGACAAGTGCGATCTTCTTATTGTCATGGGCTCTTCCCTCAAAGTTCGACCAGTTGCACTTATTCCCAGTTCGATCCCAGCGAATGTTCCGCAAATTCTTATCAATCGCGAGCAACTTCGGCATTTGGAGTTCGACGTAGAACTGCTTGGCGATTCCGATGTGATTATCAATCAAATTTGTCACAAACTCGCGGACGATTGGACAGAGATATGTTTCGACCACACCATACTTACGGAAGCAAAGCACTTGAACCCACATCCAGTGGAGGATGAAGCAGCAGCTATCGGCAATCAAGACACCGACAGTCTGTCCGTCAAGTCTTCAACATCCACAGACACAGCATTGCGTTCGACGGGGTACTCTGACTCGGGTTTCGAGAGTTCCACATCATCTATGCTCCAGCCAATGGGCAGGCCGGACGACATACCGTCCAGCAGTGCAAGAGCCAACTTCAGCGATATACCGTCATTCAAGGAGCAAGAGGACGCGGCAGTGGCCGCCATAAAGAAGATCAAGCACGGAATGCTTGATCTGGAAAATCGTGAAGAGGAGGGTTATGAGCCTGAGATCGAGGACGAAGAGAGTGAGAGTTTCACATTTGATGGCCAGCTACAGAAGAAGCAAGCAAACTGCAATTACCGCCACCTGTCAATAGATTCGTCTAAAGACAGTGGTATCTGTGACTCCTCCAACTCAGTGTCGAGTGGAACGGTTCTTGGAAATGGAATCGCTGGTCCAGACGTTGGGGGCGGTGGTGCGGGCGGCGGTGGTGGCGGTGTGTGTAGCAATATCGTCGAAAATGGTGCTCCCAAAAATCCAAACAATGTAGTCGCATCTATGGACTGCAGTCCATCCACCAGTAACAGAAGGAACAGCGGCTGGGCACGGAACAAACGATCAAAACGCCAAACAGCTGCCGAACGCCTCATCGATGGGACATACTACTGTCATGAGTCATCGTGTTCGTACATATTCCCCGGGGCACAGGTCTCATGGAGTTCAGATTCCGAGGACTCCGACGATGCCGACGAAGATTTCGACGACGAGGAGCAACTGTCACCGCTAACCCCAGCTGTTGAAGATTTGCCCCCACCAGAGACGCCCACAAAGCAACTTAGCACCCGGTCGAGTGTCAGCCCATCAAACACACCGGCCAAGCGCGAAATCACCGCGACCGCTACAATTCCCGACGACGGGCCCCCAGGCAAGAAGCGACGAAATCTTCTCGACAGCGACAGAATACTACCAGTTGCCGCCCCACCTGCCGAGGAGCTGGCACAACAGATATAAAAATCAATTTCAAAAATCATATTTTTTTTATATATACATATTAATCTTATTATTTATGAAAGTTCTTATCCTGTTTACGTTCTAGAAGTCTTTAAGTTTTATGCGGTGAAGTGAGTGGTGGAACTGAGAGAGTTTTGCTTTTGAAACTGCCCGTTTCATCTCGCTCGTCTCGGTAGTAGGAATAGTAGTACCACAGAAATCAATATCAATTAATTCTAACTTGTTTTTTTTTCTTTTTTGTTATCTAGCAATTAAGGTTAAACATGCCGAAACAAAATGCGAAAAAAGTAATAGAAGTAGTTTTTACTAAGGAATAACAAATTTTTCTCTTCCATCCCGAAATCCCCCTCCTCCCAAACAGGGTCCTCAATTGTCTGTATCACTCTCCCTGTCACATCCCCCGACAACTCTCTCTCTCTGTTTGCATTCTCCAAATGGAATAGCACAAATCACAAAGCAGAGTCACTGACTCTGGTTCAAAGCAAAAACATGTAACAAATCAAACACACAAATTTCTAAACCAACCAGGCGGCAGGCAATAAAAACAAAGAATTCAAGTAAAAACTGAATCCACGCATAAAAACAAAAAATTAAAAACACAAAAATGAATATTTTTAGATTAAAGAACTAAATAAAATAAAAGTAAAAAAAAATGCAAAAAAGAAAATCTATATATACAACATATATATATATATATATATATAAATAAATTAGAAAGAAGAAATCATATACTTATTATCAACGTAGTTAAATGTCAGAGCAGTCGTCTTTAACGAGCAACAAATGGGTTCAACACACGTTCTGTCAACTTTACTTTCTTCTCCTCATCGTTCACTTTTTCTGTTTCCCCTAGTTCGTAATCCTCCCCTTTTGATTCTTGTTCATTTCTTTTCTATACTACCTAGGTGTTAAGTGGTTTACATTATTATTACAATGAAAGTTTGAAAAACAAATAGAATGATGTATTATTTGAGATAAGTTATTTAAATCGGATGATTATTAAATCAAAATGATGCACATGATGTACACGCGGACATTATTGTCGAGGGTGCTGCTGCATGTGCGCCTGTTGTTTTTTTCTTTTTCTCACGTCTAACATTTGAATCTTGTATTTTCCGTTAACTTTTTGTATTTTTGGTAACAAATTATGTTCTCCTTCTGCATTTTCGAAGAGGAAAAAATAATCAAATTTGTTCTGTTTTTATTCTAAATCGAAACCGTAAACGATCTAACTTTCTTTTCTAATTTACACAAACATAAGTATACATATTTGCTTCAATAAAAAGATATCTATTATTTTTTATAAAAACAGACTTCACATTGTTTTCATTGACATTCGAAGAGTCTTTTCACAAAATTTGGAAAAGTTTTTGTATATTTTCAGTTTATTTGAATTCAGCAATTGCAAGATGCAACTATAACACTGAGCGTGTTTCCTGGAAATCCTGGCAATCTACGAGAAATGATAATCCACTTGTAACATAAAATATTAAAGTTATGTTCTCCAGTGATCATCTATACATGGCTTCTGCATCTGCCTCTGTACGTAATTTAAGTCACACACGTAAGTAGACACTCGTGAACATTTCATACACGATTATTATTATTATCATCTAACCCAAAAACTTTCCTTCACCAGTTAAGACCGTTCTCAATTTTGGGATAATAATTAATAATTGTTGGCGCGGCAGTCCACGGAGGGACCAGGGCCTTAATTGCCCTGGTCCTTGCTTGCCCTTGCCCAGTCCTTCTGTGGACTGTATCACCACCCTATTATTATTATTATCATGTAACCCAAAAACTTTCCTTCACCAGTTAAGACCGTCCTCAATTTTGGGATAATAATTAATAATTGTTGGCGCGACAGTCCATAGGGGGCTAACTTGCTCCGCTGTGGCGTAGTGGGTAGAGTGCGACGCTCACATGCCGAAGGGTCTAGATTCGATTCCCGGCTGAATTTTGGAATAAACTCATTAACTTAGATTGGAAACTTACAAAGAAATCTATTTTAAATAAATACAATCAAGATCATTAAATTTAAAATAATTTTAAATATATATTTAGTTGAAGAAAAAAAGAATTAAACTTATTCAAAGCAGAAAAGTTAAAAACCTCTCAAAACGATTTTCCCAAGATTGAGAGTAGTAAAAACAAAACAATAAGATGACCATCGAGGAGAAAGAGAAGAAGTCTTCTTCTATACACCAAGCAATTTGCCCTTTAACAGCAGTATGATTTGTTTGATATTGGCGTCCCGGAGTTTTTTCTAAATGCTGCCACCAATGGTTCTACCCCGGTGGCAAAGCAAGTTGCTTAACGGAGTTAAGTCACCATTCTTCCACCAGAAGCGATGTATGCTTGGGTCATTAGCCTGCTGAATGTTCTGAGACATTGTTTTGTTTTAGTGTATTTAAGTACCCTTATTTGAGCATCATTAAGTTAAAAAAAAAATACAAGCTATCCAACGCCGAAAGAGCCCATGTATCTCCACATTATTTTTTTGTTGGAGGTTGGGATCAACTACACTGGAGCGCTCAGACTCAAATACTGGTCCATTGTACTATCACAGTACAATCTCCACACTATTACATTGCCTCCGCCATGCTGTTTTATAAAAATACCCCTTTGACTTGATCCCAAACAGAATTATTCTTCTCAAAATGCTCAGTAGCACACTCCAGCCTCATACTCGTATTTAATAATAATAATTGTTGGCGCTACAGTCCAAAGGGGGACCAGGGCCTAGCTTGCTCATCAACTACTCGTGTTGTGCGCGCTACTGTTCTCTCACGAGTAGAAGGCACCTACAGTTTTTTGCCGATTCCGAACGGCGGAATTTGAGAAGCTTTATTAGACAGTTATTACGCTTTGAGTGTTGTCAGCAGCTCGAAAGAGGTGGTGCCGTGAAAAATTCGAAAAATTGGTGTTGAGCTGGGAACCGAACCGACACCCTTCGGCGTGTGAGCGTCGCACTCTACCCACTACGCCACGGCGACTACCATACTCGTATTTGATTCTCGATTATTTGGCTTCTCCCGGCTTATTTGACCATTGATACTGGGAGTGGCATCATTTCCATCAGTAGTCTTTAATTTCTCGGTAATTACATAACGGTTTTCCGATGATCTTCTTCAACACTCCGTACGACTATCTATCCTTCCTGAATGGCCAGATCTTGGCGTTTTGAAAAATTGTTGTTTGTCTTTCCAAATTTTTCCATTACTTAATAATTTCTGAAGTTGATATTGGTTTTCATGTTGGTCAAGAGGAACTTGCTTATTCACTCTGCACTCCATTTTATTTGCCTTTGAACAAGAAAATTATTTTCTGGAGTAAACTGAAATACATGAACTTACCAAAAAACAAAATAATCCGTTACCACACACACTGAACACTTTTAAATGAAGCACACGAAAAACATCTTCTCCCAACGATACTCATGTAATTGGATGTAATTTGGAATAAAAGGTTAAATATGATTACATTAAACCTTCCCAGAATATTTTCAAAATAAATCTGATTGAAAAATGAAAACTTATTTTACAAAAGCAGAATCTTAAGTATCTTGCAGTTGCGCTTTGCTTTCCGCTTCTGATTGGATTGAAATTCGAACAATTGAGTTTGTTGCTATGGTTTAACTGACAAATTGTTTTAATTAACTGGATTTGTGTGTGTAGCTTCAAGAGTCTGAACGCCCGTTTTGATTAAGTTCTTCGAGCAATAGGTTGACGTTGTTTTGTTTTTGTTTTTAGTTGATGGATCTATGGACCGCTCAGACTCAAATACTGACCCATTGCACTACCAGACAGAAACCTTCATTTAATGCAATTTCTCGGTTTTCCGAAGAAGGACCAGAAGGCTCGTCTGTGCTATAGAACTTAGGTTTTCAGTTCCCACCACATCAGCGCCAAACAGCCGCCACCTGATACGAGTTAAGACGGGACACTGACAGAGAAAGTGCTCTGAAGTGTCTTCACCTTCTCCATAGGCGTCGCAAAGAGTGACATCACTAAGCCTAAGTGGACTTAGGTGCTTAACGAATGTGAAGTGTACCATTTCTACGCCGACAAGTTGTCTGCACTCAATTCTGTCTGAAGATAGCAGAAAAGGCGCGGATTTCTTGCTAACGTTCGGGAGTATACACTTTTTTATCTTGCATCCTAGAGAGTCACGCCATATCTGGTTATACTGTAGGGAGACCCAACCATCCCGAGCAAGGATGCAGACAGACTTAACTTGGTGATTGGCGGGTTAGTGTTTTACTATTTACCGAATGTCCCAAAATCATCTTTTCAACATTTTCTTTCTTTTTTAACTAAATGAAATTTTGTTTAGGGAACCGACGATAGTTGTTCTGAAGTTGTTTCTTCGTTTTCCAGTTATTATGGAGCTTACGCGTGCCTCTGGCTGACAACCTACAAGCGTCGGGGAAAGGAACAACGCTCTGTGCATTCGTTTGCAATACCACGGTTGTGATAACAAAACACAAAACTAACAAGAAGCGCCAACAGGATTATATGTGTCAACTTAACTTGTGCAAAGCTATGTTATGTCGAGGCTTAACGTAATCCACGATCTTACTCCATGTCCGCAAAACACGAGCTTCATTTGGAAGCACTTGCTATTATCTTAATTTGGTCTGTTGCCATCGTATATTGTTAAAACTTAAGTAAAGAACAACATTGGTAAAGTAAGCAAAGTTGTTTGTTTTTAATTAACTCAACAAAATAATAATTTTTTGTTCATAGCGGTTTATTAAGTTAATATGTTTTATGAAATACATTACCACAAGAAAGTAGCTTCGTCCCTTTTATTATTGACTTTTGGAGAAACAACTTTACAACATCTGAATGTACGTGTACAGTGCACTTGCACAGTCCTCGAGCTTAGGAACAGAATTGAAGTTCCTGGGAAGCTTGACGTAGTCCTCGTAAATGCGCCTGCTCTTTTCATTAACCACCGGCGGCTTTACGCTTTCAAAGCAGTCAGTCCCGTAGTCACTCAGCGGTTGCAAGTTAATCCCAATCATCATTTTCACAACGTCTTGCTCCCGATTCGGTGCGGCGGGATACAGTTGCGGCGAGGAGAGCTTTCCAATCTTCACATACTTCTTGTAAAGGTTCAAACTGCTCTTGCTGGGATTTTCTATGGAGCAGCCGTATACAGTTTCCATGGGTGGCAGGAGTGATTCAAACGTTAGCGGTTTCTGTTCTTTGAGTTCGGCTTGCTTGGGAACGCACTCCCATTGCCCACCGAAGTCGTCATCCGAACTGGAGTCATCAGCCTCTGAGGAGGAATTCGAGTCGTTGCTTGTCGAGGAACTTTGTCCGGTAAGCGAGGGATTCTTGCGACTGGCTCGTTCCTCTGTGTGTCGTTGGAAGGGACTGAAATTTGTTCGGTAGGTTGGCAAATACCTGTTTGACATTTGGTTTATCTCGAAGGCAATATGTTCTCCGAAGTCTGTCAGTTTGAAGGACATATGGTAGTTGGAGTAGGCGTCAATCATTTCAAGATCTTTGGAGTGCACTCGAAAGAGTTCTTTCACCACCTTATTGGAATCCGAGCAGGAGTACGGCAGCGAGGAACGAACCTTTGGTCGAACCCAGTCGGTCAGGAGTGTAGTCTCCGTGCGCGGGCTGAGTGGCTTGTACGTGTTGTGCATATAGTAGTCCGAGGAGAGATCCCAGATCGGTTGGTTTTCTAAAAACAAGTTTGAGTTCATTCATGTCTGCAAAGTCGTCCAAAGAAGAATGTACTTACGTTTTGAGTGTGCCTCCTTTGGAATGAAGTAGCCAAGAAATAAGTTGATGCTGTGCTGTTTCTCCGTGTCGCTGAACGTGTTGCTGTAGTATCGACTCAAAGTCTGCATAATGTCGTTGCCCTGCGATGCCCAGACGGCGGTCTTCCTATATGTCTTTATCCTGTGTACCAGCTGCGACCCACCGTACTGCAACGCCAACGTGTCTCCATGGTCTTCATAGAGATTCTCCAACATAGTCACGCAGTCCGAGTCAAATTCTAATCGTGATGGCTTTATGAATCCCAATTTTGAAAGCTGGTGAGCTAGGGCGCACTTGCCAATCGCAAATTGAGCGGTGTTCGTGCGGTCCAAGCAGTCCACACAGTTCACACGAACAATGCCTGTTTGGAATTGCTTCTCATTGCGATCCTTGAAAAACATGCCTGTCTGCTCGACAACCTTCTCCGAGATGTCGGCCAGCATCTCCATGACGTTCCCCCCACCGCGACTCTTGCGAGCCATGTCAAAGTGAATATACCGCATGCGGTAAGGAGGTGGCAGGAACTGATTCAAGTACTTGATGCTGCTCATGATCTCCTGGCTAAGGATGCTCTCGTGCTTGCGTCGCTCCCTTTTCTTAACCAGATTCAGGACAATCAGTGGTGCTCCGTAATGAAAAAGTAGACGGTCAAAGTGGCGGGAAGGCGTCTGTGCAAAGGGATCAGATATGTCCAGCGATATTGGCGGACGAGCCACCATTTTGCTGATGTCCTGCGACCAATGCGACGGAATCGATCCCCGCATCTGCGTGAAGCTGCACATCCTATGACCGTCGGTAACAATCTGTTCGGTTTCTACTTCATTGGCCACATCGCCCTTAAAGTTCGCTCCCCGCTTGAGAAACCTGGTGCCAGCGAATCGTGTGCTCCTCCTAGCCAAAAGGCAAACATTCACGTGTCGCCCAAAAATACTGATGCAAGACTGGCTGATGTATCCGTGAATAACCTCCAGCAGCCAGTCTTTCAGCATAATATGCTGCATGGGTTTCAACAGGAAAGCGTTCCACACGAAGCGATTTCGTGGGTTACTCCGGAAGGCATAGTCTACCCGTTCATTTTCGTCTTCCACGTTGTTGGTGAGTGTGTCCCAATCTGGAAGTGGATCATCTTTCTCGATATCTACGCCGGGACCTACGTATCGTGGAGCCGACATGTTGTACTGAAGAGTCCTTGTCAAATCGTAGCTGTAGCTGAAGTAGAAATTACTCCTCAAGTCGATACTTTGAAACATCTTTATATATCGCTGTTCATTGGGGTGTGGCGTACGGTGAGAAGATTCATTCACCCGCACCATCACGGTGTCTTTAATTGTGTAGATCAAGTGCATACCTACGTATGCACATCCTTTTCTTTTTGTCACAAGGATCAGGTAGTACCCCTCCAAGAAGCGAACAAATCCCAAAACACCGTACGCACTGACAACCTTCGGATTACCGAGAGCACTGACGAACCGGCGAATCTCTGAGGCATTCTTCTCGTTGGGATCCTCATAAATGGAAAGTTTGTCTTGGCATGTGCGGTCGATTATAAGCAGGCGAAATCGAGTTTCTCTGATATTGCTTCCAACAAGATAGAGTTTCTGAAAACACCAAAAAAAATTAAAAAATGCAACTCTACTTTTTTGGAGTGAGGTAGGAGCAATCTCGTACAGTTTTGGTTTCGTAGAGGATCACTTTTTGGATGGAGCTGATTATCGGGTGGAAAACGATATTTGGATTGTTGTTATTCATTTTTGACGACTTGGGGTGGAGCCCACTTAATAGTTCATGATTTAAAGAAAAGTATGATTGACGATGGATTGGCGACGAAATCCACTTGTTATCTTTTGAACAGCTGACGTTTGTTTTGTTCTTTTATTGACAGCAAAGTTGCTGGGTTGAGTTAGGTTGGAAACACATTTTCAGGAAAAACAACGAATTCTTCTGTGTCAATGCGAGAAAGGTGTCGTGCGATAAATGTATCAAGGAAGTCTTTGAAAATATAACCAGTATCGAATTGCCTACATTTTGTGTACAACAGGTCCCTTCAATGAGAAAGTTAAAGTAAAGAGCTAGAAACGCAATTTCTTTTCACGATTGGGGTACGTCGGTAATAAAGGGAACGAAGGGAGAAGTTGGTAACCCCATTTGTATGATAATTCTCTTTCCAGCAATAGTTATATATGAATCAAATTTTAAAGATTTATCAAACGTTGTCTTCCTTGCACTGCCAATCTCCCCGAAATCACATAAATAGTTTCTATATACTTCCTACCAATGATAAGAACCAGACGTCACAACTATCTGCATACAATTGTCGTTACCTTTCCGGATCGATTTTTCTCTGTCACTCTGATTGTTATTTTAAGTTCACCTGCAATACCACCTTAATTGTTATTCTTCCCATTTGCTAGGGAAACCTGGAGTCGCGTCTGTCATTTTGAATGACAGAACTATTTATTTGGCTGCCCGAGTTTTATTTTACTTTATTTTTTTCCAAAATAAACAAACAAATCATTTCAAACGTACATACTTCGCCAATGAGTAACTTTTACTTGAAAATTCAGTGACCAATATTACGGTGGACAACCCCACCAGCAATCATATCATTAGGCTTAACTGGAATTCCATCCTCTAAAGCGCGCAGCTTTCACCACATTTTACTATGCCAGGAGTCTGGATCAATCATCATGCAGGATAATCGACAAGTAAAACGCGAAGAAATTTTAAACAAGCTCATCAAGTACGCAAAAGACTGCCAGACACAGTACGGTGGCAGAAAAGAGTTAGCTACAGAGAAGGATGACGTAATTGCAAACTTGCTCGATGCCCTAGAAGACGCCTTCAATTACGGGCTTAAGTCCCCGTCATCATCGCTTCCTATTGCGATTTTGCAGAACATGCAAGAAATTGTGTCGGGCAATACAAGCACAAACGATTCAATATTTTGGGACTTCTGTCAGAAGCACTTGACAAATCACGAGCGGGAACGTTTTAATTCACTTCACCACATATGGACGACATGTGGCAAAGTGAAGGCATTCATACGGGCGTCGCTCAATGAGAACTCCCTGAGACGATACATCTTGACCTGGTTGGATGACCCAACTCTGCGGAGCATTTACGAGCCGTGGGCATTAATGCTAGATCCAGAGGCAGCTAATCTTTTGCCTTCTATCTCAGCGGGGTTGAGCACAATCCTTTTTGCGTTGACGGTGGACACTCCGAATTTAAACGTGAATTCATCCCGCGAAGTAGTGAAAAAAGTTGAGCCGATTATTTACGCTCCATCGCCGGTGGGATCGTTCAAAAAAATAACAGCTGTTGAGCGGCCCATAGCGTCAATCGATGAAGACAAACCCGCAGAGGAAAGCATTGCGAACGGAGGCATTAGAGAAATCTACTTGGGAACCGAAGAGTTCGTTGTGCATTCGCAACAGAATGACGAGGAACCAGTAGAATATGAGCCTGAATGTCTCAAGGAAATCCTTCACGAAATGCTTACCAAGAAATTCGATCATGAACTCGATCAAATCGATCCCGCCACCCAGCACAGCACGGAAGTCGAGACAGAAACAGACGGCAGGAGTGAAGCATCTTCAGATTACAGCAAATCTTCGTCAGCAGTATCATCATCGAATCGGCAACAAAGTACTTTGGACTTGGAAGAGAAACTGCGGGAGATGACCGAACGATGCGCCTTGCTTGAGACACGTGTGGCTCAACTCAGTCTCGAGAATAGGCAACTCCGTCGACTGACAAACAGCATAGTCCCCGAGATAACAGCTAATTTTTTGATAACTATTCCTCAGGTGAGTACATGTTCTTTCTCCAGAATCAAGGCTTCAAACATTGTGATTCTTTTAGGTGAAGTTTGTGAAGAGTCGTCGACGTAACTATTACGCCTATGAAGTGCATTTAACGATGCGCGATACTGTGGAGCATTGGATGGTAATGCGACGGTATCGAGAATTCTATCTGCTGCACAAGTACTTGAAGGCCCTCCACCCGGGAATCTCGACAATTGATTTCCCACCAAAGAAACCCTTCGGCAACATGAACCGTGTCTTTGTCGAGGAGAGGCGTCAGCAACTCCAGATTTACTTGAACAATGTGATGGAATTTTTGCCACAAGTCGAGGCTTGCAAATGTAAGGACGACCTGACGCGGATTTTCCCTTTCTTTCAAGAACGATAGCGCAACGTTGAGCATTTTGCATGAAAAGTATTCTTTTTTATAACTGTAGAATTTTGTTTTTTTTTTTGTTAAAAAGTGTGTTTATGTGTGATGTACAAATATACAAGTTTGCAGAAAGTTTCATCAAAATAGTTTATTTAAGTGCAATATCGCTAAAGCTTTCTTGTGCCTTTTTCGCCTTTAGCCGCTCCAACGCCAGTCGCCGATTCTCCGCGATCCTTGCCATTTGTTCAGCTGATAACTTCGGTCTCTCTGTCTTCTCTGGAGAAGCAGGACGGGCCGGTGTCGATGGTTGACTATCGGGAAGCGGATGTGCCAGATCGCAGGAATCGTCCAAGTTGTGAATTCCTGAGTACGGTGTCGACATGACTGCGAGTCCTCGTCCAAATCCAGGAGTGTTTATGGTGCTGCCAGACATTGAACTATGTGGGCGACTGTGACTTGGTGTCTTGGGAGCGAGCTTCGACATGGCAATTTGTTCACCCAGTAACGCATCAAATTCATCAAATGGTTCGTCTTGGGCTATCTCCTCATCGTCTTCATATTGCAGCTGTTGATCTGTTATTGTTTGGCTCTCCAGCAATCCCAACCTGTATCGGCTCATGTGAACCTGAAGGGGTTTCTTTTTGCCTAAGCGCTCAATATTCGAAACAACATCTTCAAATTTATAACTGGGATACATGCGATGGGCCCAATGTTGCAGACGACGCATGACTTCATTCAGATCCTTTCGCTCGTAACCCTTGCCATGAAATTTGATATCTTTAAAGTAGTCTTCGATAGTGTGAATTCCTCTGGGGCCTTGGAGAGTTTCGATCGTTAACCGCGGTCGGGGATTGCGTACAGAACGTTTTTTTGCTTCGAACTTTACGGGCTCCTTTTGTCCATCGTCCCCTTCATGGATTTCGTCTCTGTCTTGCTCGTCTCCACTCGGTAGCTCGTTCTCGTGTGCATTTTCGTTTAGTAGATCATTAACATCGTCTTCAGCGAAAATTGACATGATTTATTTTATTGAATATGGTAAAGGACTGTAAACAAATCCGCGGCTGACTCGGTAAATCAAAATTTGAAAATGTCATTTATATCGCGCCAAAAAATGTCAATGAAATTATTTGACCAGGGCTGCTGTTGAGGGAAGTCAGTTGTGGTGTGGTGAGTTTGGTATAAGAAAAGATGTACAGTAGGCAATGTAAACTTTCATATAATAGGTCTGTTTCAATTCATTTGTGCACAGAAATTCGAAGTTGAGTAGTTTAGTTTAAAATCTCCCTTGGAAAGAGTAACTCTGCTAAAACTTGTGACGATTTTTCTGAAAATTCGCACAATTAAATGTGAACAACTATCAGATATATGAAATGTCAAAGGTTTTTTATTTTCACTTTGACCGTCATCTGCTGATCACAGAAATTTCTTCGGCAGACATTCGTAAGGAGGAGAAATATTTTATTCTCTCATGAGTTCTCTCTTCTATAAAAAAAAATTGGTAGTTTTTCAGCGAATTTTGTAAGCATTTGAGGCAATTCAAGCAAGTCTGCTCCAAGACTTAATACAATAATAATAATAATTGTTGGCGCTACAGTCGAGGGGGACCAGGGCCTAGCTTGCTCATCAACTACTCGTGTTGTGCGACCTACTGTTCTCTCACGAGTAGAAGGGACCTACAGTTTTTTGCCGATTCCGAACGGCTAAATTTGAGAAGCTTTCTTAGACAGTTATTACTCTTTGAGTGTTGTCAGCAGCTCGAAAGAGGTGGTGCCGTGAAATATTCGAAAAATTGGTGTTGAGCTGGGAATCGAACCTACATCCTTCGGCGTGTGAGCGTCGCACTCTACCCACTACGCCACGGCAGCCACGCTTGGTTAAATAGTGTCAATTTGTTAAGTGAGGTTATATCAACAGATTAACGTATGGACAAAATGTCTATGGAACCTGTCTTTTACCTTAGAGATAAACTCCTCCTTTTGCACTGTCTAGGTAAATATTAAAACACCAGTTGAAGGTGGTAATGTTATGTAGCATAGACGTTACACTTGATGGATTCAATTGGTCAAAACAATAGAATCCTCTTATTTCGCACCAGCCTTATACCGAGGTAGTTCATCATTTTCTTTTTATCTCCAATATCCAACGCAGTATTGAAGGAAATCAACAAACAAGTGTAATCGCCTCCTTAAGTAATGCCACTCTTCACAAACAATGGCAGCCAACATTCAGCACTCTAAGGAAGCTACTCGCTTTTTCCAGTCACCATGGTGGATTTACATCTGCCATTAGCAAACAAGAAAAAAGCCGTGTGTCCATACAAAAAAGTTCTCTCGCGAACGCGAGTTGTTTATCAATAATCTTATCCCGCTTTTTTTCGCGAATTACTGCGCAGAATAGTTTTCGAATTCGTGCACCATCATCTGCTCGAGTGTGTTACGCAATTGCGACGCGCAAATTACATCGATATTAATTCGCTGACGATTGTAAACAAAAACAAAAAAAAGCAGCCACAATCGGGGTTCGCCATAGGAAATTTTGCATCACCATTTATCTCTCCCGGGGTAAAACTCACCACGCATCTACGCATTTGTGTGGCGCTGTCAAACGCCGGTCAAACACTTTGACAGCTGAAAATGTCAAACGTTTAGAGCAGGGGACATCTCGTGTGTTTTGGTTATTTATTTACATTCTCTTCCGCGGAGCTGCAAATAGAATAATTTTCTACGGTGGTTTTTATTGAAAAGAAAAATAAACATTCTCGAGAAGCGCGAAAAAAAAGCCATCGCTATGATGGACAGCAAGACGAAGTACAACCTGGATCATGTGTACTGTCACACGAATGAGAGTAATAACTACATTCGTGCAAACAATACCGGCTCAACCACGTCGTCGACTGATGTGATGGCGTTGCTGAAGGAGAATAAACAACTGAAGGCAATGTTGATCCTGCACTTGGACTTGATACAGGAACAGAGCGATCAGCTGCTGGCTAAGGACAAGCTCTTGGTCGGTCTGAGGGAAGAAAACCAGACGCTGAAGGCGAAGTACGAACTTCTGGAGAAGCAGTTGGAGGAGAAAACAGTTGCAAGCCCAACAATTAATGCGCAGGAAGTTGAAGAAAAGACAAAGACCGAAATCAAAGAGGAACCAGTAGAGGAGTTGAGCAAGTACAAGATTCAGGCGAATTCACCAGTGGGTGATGAGGACGATGAAACGGATAACATTATTGGGGAATGCAATGGAAAGCTGATCAGCAAAATAATCTTGCACAGGATAAATATGCCGGGAAAGAGTCCGTCGAGCATGTCCGAGGTGTCCGAATTGGATGAAGCCGCCGCTGTGATAGGGATGGTCGAGGACAGCCAGCAGAGCCTGGTAACCGATGACGAAGAAGTGACGCGCAAAATGGCCAGCCCCACTGAGTTGACCAAGGAAAATCAGAAGGAACTTTCGTCGCCGAGGTCAGCGATGTCAGCGCCGAGCCTGAAGGTACCTGAGGTCAAAATTGACTCAGACGAGAGTTTTAGCTGTGATTCAAATTTGGAGCGAGACCAGGTAAGCACAGACGTGGTTAACATCTTTAGACCGGATTTCACTTTTTCTCTGACCTTACAGGACGTCTCTCGGGGAGCGAAACTTCCACGTAGGTCATCCCGCCGATGCGGCTTCTTGACCACCAACCAGATGTACAGCACCCGCGAGTGGGAGGACGAGGACTTCTGCGAGGAGTTCATCAAAGAAGAGGCAAAAGCCCTAAAATCCGACGCACCCATGCTCGAGATCCCCAAGTGGACAGTGCATGAGGTGCACCCGCTGTACTGCATCGAGGGTACAGAAGACTTGTCGGATGACACCTTCCTGAAGCGACACGCCAAACTTGAGCACGACGAAAAGCGCCGAAAGAAATGGGACGTGCAGCAAATCCGCGAGCAGCGCCGAATCGAGCGGCTTAAGCGCCGCCACTGCAAGGACGAGATACGAGAGGAGGACACTGGTATTACAAGCTTTTACCCGTCGCCGGACTCCATCCAAACCATATGCTACACATCTGAACTACCTGTGATGGCGTTTGGTGAGGGCATACCCCGCCTGTCGTCGTCTGAATTCTATTTGCCATGGTACCCCGTCTACGGCTACCTTTCAATCTCTCACCGGGATCACCCGTACCAGCAGCAGTCAATGAACAGCTCTTTTGTCTTTCTGAAGAAACGTCGACGACAGCAGAGTTCCTCCGTGATGTACAGTCGCCGCGGGACTGTCCTTGCTGGCCACCATCAGCGACTAAACACAAACAACAGCTCCGACGGCGGAAGAAATTAAGTCCACAACACACAGAGAAATCCAAAATCATTTGAAGATCTCACAGGTCTGAAATTCCCTACCCCACATCCTCACACCTCCACTCAGACTTATCTGTGGTTGCAGCACGCATAGGTTACAGGATAGACACATACATACCTATACACATATTCGAAGTTTTGCTTCTCGACATAGTTTCTGAACTCTGCGCTCAGCTAATCTCAATTTATCTCAATTTAACATTAAATCTTTAAGATGATGACAAAGTGTCGACCAGGGTCCCCGCTGTACCCTTGATTCCAAGCTCACAGAGCGGACATGTTCTGTTTCTTTTCCTTCTGTTTTTAGTTTTAAGCGGTTTCTTGTTTCGTGTAACTTAAAGTGTATCCAAAATGTAAACTACGAGTTGAAAGAATTTAATTGGTACTTTTTTTTGTTGATATATCGTTTGTAAGTCACGTGTGTAAAATGAAACTTTTGTTTTTTTATTTTTGTTTTGTAAAAATTCTTATGTCAAATCAATATTTTGTGTTGTTTCACTTTTTTTATTTTATTTGAATTTTTAAATCATTCGCATGGGTTGGAATGTGTTTTAAACACTTCAAAGGTGGTAGGAATGCCCAACGTCTGTTGGTAGACGATTATGATGAATAGGTGGAACTATGAAGAAGTGAGGAGAGTCTACAGAGATTGTTCATAACTTTAGTTAGAAATGAATTATTACTCGACTGAGTCGAGAAGTGTGTTAGAAGTTTGGGAACTTTTCTGTGACGCCCAGAAAGGCTTTGGAAATAGTGGTGAATAATTCTGTTCTTTTGTCTTCCTTACACTACTTCTGTGGTCGCCATGGCGTAGTGGGTAGAGTGCGACGCTCACACGCCGAAGGGTCTAGGTTCGATTCCCAGCTCAACACCAATTTTTCGAATTTTTCACGGCACCACCTCTTTCGAGCTGCTGACAAACACTCAAAGATTAATAATTGTCTAAGAAAGCTTCTCAAATTTCGCCGTTCGGAGTCGGCAAAATACTGTAGGTCCCTTCTAGTCGTGAGAAAACAGTAGCGCGCACAACACAAGTAGTTGATGAGCAAGCTAGGCCCTGGTCCCCCTTTGGACTGTAGCGCCAACAATTATTATTATTATTATTACTATTACACTACTTCTAGATAAGGATAGCTTTTATGGGAATTATTTGGAACTTTCAGTGGACCAACAGACTTTTGCTCAATATGCTTTCAGGGTGCTTTATGCGATAAATTTGCGTTCTTGTCATATTAACTCCATTTGAAGTTGTACATCGCTTGCAGTATTTACAAGTGTTTATCATACATTTGCACCGAAATGAAGTCGCTTGTAATCGAAGATGAATTTTAAACGAAAACATGGTTTTAGTCGAAATTCTGCTACGGAAAATGATGTTTGTTAGTTGCAAAACTTGAGACTGTCTTGTATGACTGAAATAATTGAGGTAACTTGGACTCTGGTTTCTTACAATGTTTCTTGCGACTTGTTACATTTGTAGCCTTTCTTAGGAATTGTAACATTTGTAGAAATTTTTTCTAATTCTAATTTACATTCTCTTCCAAGGGTGTCTTAAAATTCGTAATTCCAGTAAATCCAGTACCGAAAGATTCAAAGCTTTTATTGGATTCTTCTGTTTATTTTTTTCATGTACGTTTTTGCAGCAATATATTAAGCACTTAGCCCAACATTCTTTTTTTTCTTGATCGCTTTAGTGAATTTTGTTGTGTTGTCAATAATACAGGCATTGTTATATAAATGCTGAAATGCCCTTTTTAAAATTTAGTTTACGAGTTATTATCTCCAAATCGGCTTAGAAAAGTAGCATGAAAGGTTTAAAATTTTAGAATTTAATTTTAAGTTACCGTTGTGGCCGCCATGGCGTGGTGGGTAGAGTGCAACGCTTACACGCAGAAGGTCTAGGTTCGATTCCCGGCTGAATACCTCGAATTTTTTTTCGGCACCACCGCTTTCGAGCTACTGACAACACTCAAAGATTAATAATTGTCTAAGAAAGCTTCTCAAACATCGCCGTTTGGAGTCGCCAAAAAACTGTAGGTCCCTTCTACTCGTGAGAGAACAGTAGCGCTCACAACACGAGTAGTTGATGAGCAAGCTAGGCCCTGGTCCTCTGTCTAGTGTCGCGCCATACGATTAATTAATTAACCGTTGTAGAAAAGGATTGAACAACTGAGCAAGGGTATAGAACCAATACGGTTTAATTGCTGTGCTCGTACATCGCATGTTTAGCTACAATAAATTCTGATTGTTAGTTTAGAACTCCCCACTGTCTGCACAGATCTTTAGATCTGTTCGCGTAAAAGCACAAATTGTTTCTTTTATTTTCATCAGCGCGATTGAAATGCTGCCAAAAGTTATGAAAATAGTGAAGGAGAATAAAACCAAGACAATCGACAGCCAACATGTTGATATTGAAGTTGATTTTTCATTCTTTAAAACAGTATCGCTGTGGTCTTTTTTGGGAGAAATTTCCACATTTGAAGGTATATGAAGTTATTATGGACTGTTCCTTGGGTAAACAATCAAATCTGTTCTACGATCAAGTGACTTTTCATTAAAGTGTCTTTGCCTTAATAACTTATAGATCGGTTTCCCTCTTATAACGACGTTACAGTTACCATATGTGCAATTGCACCTCTCTCAAAGTACATTTCCAGCCTGCAAAATCGCTAACAAGCAAAGTTTGATTACGTTAATGTTGGTCGAGGTTTTTCGTTACTCGTGTGTTACATTGTTCCATTGGCAGCTTTGTTATTTTCTTATTTACATGCCTTTACATCCTAAGCATAGTACGGAAGGTCAAGTTCTCATAAATTGCACAACTTAATGAATTTTGTAGACTCATTCGCACATAGAACTTTTAAAGGATCCACAACTTCCTTTTGAACATTAAAAAGAGAGCCCTTTGAGCCTGTGGTGTTGTCTAAGCAAATAATTTTGAAGCAATGACTGTTTTGAAGTTTCTCTTGCTTATTGTTCTTTGGAAAAGGCCGATAGCTAGTGTAATATTATATATTTTCTTTACAGCAAAGTCATCCTTTTCCTCACCCCCAAAGCATTCAGCCTAATGTTTCCAATAGTTACATTCAACTCCAGTAGTATTTTGTTATCCACTTGTATAACAAATAACAATCGTCTTATTTGAGTAGAAGACTCAAATTCTATTTGATTTTCGGTATCAAAGAAGACAGTTGGGTTGCAAAGGAATGAAGTAAAATTGAATGATTCAAAAGCTTGGCACTCTATTGGATCGTTTAATCAGACTTTCTATATGAATGGCTTACAAATTGGTGGGCCACCGCGATTTAAGTAATATGTAATAATAATTAATAATTGTATGGCGCGACAGTCCAAAGGGGATCAGGACCTAGCTTGCTCATTAACTACTCGTGTTGTGCGCGTTATTGTACTCTCACGAGTAGAAGGGACCTACAGTTTTTTGCCGACTCCGACCAGCGATGTTTGAGAAGCTTTCTTAGACAGTTATTACTCTTTTTGAGTGTTGTCAGCAGAAGTGGTGGTCAAAAAGTGGTGGTGCCGTAAAAAATTCGAGGTGTTCAGTCGGAAATCGAATTTAGACCCTTCGGCGGGTGAGAATCGCACCCACTACGCCACGGCGGCCACTTAAGTAATATGTATTGACTAAGTATCCAGTTTTAGCAATAACTTTGACATGTTTGTGTGCAAAAAATGTGGGAGTAAACCCAGGTTTCTGCTCAACAAATCAAGACTACATTAACTCCGAATATGAGATACATATCAAGTGTGTTATTTCAAAGATCTCTATTCACGCAATTCAATACAATTCAGTAGCACGCGTTTGATATTGTTGGCAGCACTGAAAACGGGATGTGAAATAATTTCCCCAAATTCTTTTTCTGCTTTCCCCAAGCATGTGCGTATAGAACTTTGTGTGGATGCGATTTTGTGATAATTCAAGCTTCCAATGTGGTCACTTTTTACGGAGCTTGCAAATTTTTGAACTCAAAACTTTTGATGTTTCGGTAGTAACGCCCTTTCATGGACTCGTCACTCAGAAGTCAATATGGAAATATGGTTGTTTCCACAATTGAGAAGGCAATTTTGAATTTATTTTACTTTCACTGGATTTTCGATGGACAGATTCTCAGTTCCCCAAGCTAGGTGCCTTAACTGTTCTTAACTATTTTCTTCTTATAGTCGTGTCAATAGTTGAAGGGAAACAGAAGACAAATGAGTTTCATGCCCCATCAGTTTTACAGCCTAATTGATCTCAAATTTAGTTCGTCTTCTTTTTATAAAAACGAATTGGATACACTTTCCGTTTTAATTGTCTTTTCTTCTGTTTTTTTTTATTTTTAAGTATAAGAAAACATACATCCTATAAACAAACAATAGAATATATGTGATTGAAAATAGAAACTGCATATTCCCATGTAGCGACAACAACAAAACCATAACAATTACAAACAAAAGTAAACCAAAATAAATAGATTATATGAATCCAGTAAATATTATGTGTAAAGCAAACAGAAAATATAATTGTTGTGCATTGAATTAGCTGTTATCTATCCAAACCAACTTCTCTAAAGAAAAGAAAAACGAAACATAATTTGTTAAGTTTAATTAACTATTGTTTGGCCTTAAAGAAAATATATCGATTGTCATTCATAGCACTCTGCTCACAGAGAAACATGAACAAGGTTGAAAAATAGAAAAATTTCTTCAAAACGTGGAAAAAAAGCACTCTAAGTGTTGGGTTTTAAAAGTTACAAAGCAAAGAGAAATATATACACATAAATATATATATATATACATATGTAAGAAAAAAGAAATAAAGTAAAGATTCTATGGAAATTTAAAATTCGTTTTAATGGTGTTTAGTAAATATAATAATTGGATGGCGCGACAGTCCACAGAGTGACCAGTGCCTAGTTTGCTCATCAACTACTCGTGTTGTCCGCGCTACTGTTCTCTCACTTTCAGAAGGGGCCTACAGTTCTTTGCCGACTCCAAACGGCGAAGTTAAGCAGCTTTTCCTGAGACAGCTATTACTCTTTGAGTGTTGTGAGCAGCTCGAACGAGGTGGTGCCGTGAAACATTCGAGTTGTTCAGCCTCGAATCGAACCTAGACCTTCGGCGTGTGAGCGTCGTACTCTACCCGCTGGGCCACGGTGGCCACTTTGATAGCATTTACCTGTATTTAAAACCAAAGGAAATTTAATCGTGGAGCAGTTGTCTTGGATAAAGTGAAACATTGAGCCCATTTCCTTACTGATGGTGAAGTTCACAAAACTTGGAATCATTGTTTTTCAGTTGGGAAGTTAACATTGAAATCTTGTCATATTTTACATCTAAAGGGATAGTTTGCTTTCGAAAATTTAAAGTCATAAAAGTATATAATCAAAAATCAAAATAAATTTAAGCGGACAACTGTTTTTGAATTGACCTACTTTATAAAAATCGGTACACTGATACTTTTTAAAGATGATGTCCTACAACAATTTACAGTGAGCTCGCTACAACGTAAAGAACCATAGTTTTCAACTGCGGACAGCAGTTGCTTGATATCTCTTCATTAACAAAATAATAAATGTCCCCAAACGTGAGCAACATTTTTTTTGGGTTTAACAGTATATACGACTTAGACGAGGTGAAGATAGCAATATCCAAGCTAAAGTCGAACAAAGCTGCTGGAGCGGACGGACTGTCCGCAGAACTATTTAAAGCAGCTGGAGATGACCTGGTTGGGCGCATGCACCAGCTCATCTGTAAGATATGGTCGGAGGAAAGCATGCCCGATGAGTGGAATCTCAGCGTCGTTAGCCCGGTCCACAAAAAAGGAGACCCCTTTGACTGCGCCAACTACAGAGGGATTAGTCTCCTGAACATCGCATACAAGATCCTCTCTGCCGTATTGTGTGAGCGTCTGAAAACCGTTTGTCCACGACCTGATAGGTCCCTATCAGTGTGGTTTCAGACCAGGGAAGTCCACAATAGACCAGATATTCACATTACGGCAGATCCTGGAAAAGACCCAAGAAATGCAAATTGACACTCACCACCTATTTGTCGATTTCAAGGCTGCATACGACAGTGTGCATAGAGACGAGCTATACAGTGCCATGTCTAGTTTTGGCATTCCTACCAAACTCGTCAGATTGTGTAGGATGACGATGGAGAACTCTCGCTGCTCCGTCAAGGTCGGTACCGGTAGACAAGGCGACGCACTGTCATGTGACTTCTTTAACATCATCCTCGAGAAGATCGTGCGTAACTCACAAGTCAACACCAGAGGCACGATCTTCCAGAAGTCAGTTCAATTGTTAGCTTACGCTGATGACATTGACGTGATTGGACGAACACAGCGAGCCGTCAATGAGGCGTTTGCTGGCATTGAAGCGGAAGCGGCTAAAATGGGTCTTGCGGTAAATGAGGGCAAAACGAAGTACATGCTGTCATCAAGGAAGGACACACAACATCGACGACTCGGACGGAGCGTCACACTAGGCAGCAGAAACTTCGAGGTAGTTAAGGACTTCGTCTACCTCGGGTCCGCGGTAAACAGGGACAATAACATCAGTACCGAATTCAAACGCAGAATCACTCTTGCCAACCGCTGTTTCTTTGGGCTCAAGAGGCAATTGAGTAATAAAGCCCTCTCTCGAAGGACTAAACTAGCTTTATATAACAGCTTGATCATCCCCGTCCTACTATATGGCGCAGAATTTTGGACGTTAGCAAAGGCGGATGAGGAAGCCCTTAGTCTTTTCGAGAGAAAAGTTTTGCGTGCGATTTTTGGTCCTGTTTGCGTTGATGGCATCTGGAGGAGAAGATTTAATGACGAACTCTATAGGCTGTACAGCGACATGCGCCTGGTTAAGCGTCTACGGATACAACGCTTAAGATGGCTAGGCCATGTAGAGCGTATGGACACCACTGCTCCGGCCCGAAAGATCTTTGAATCCGAGCCATTGGGACAACGCAACAGAGGACGGCCTAGACTGAAGTGGCGCACACAAGTGGAGAAGGACCTCAACCAACTTGGAGTGCGCAACTGGAGACAGCTGGCGAAAGATCGTGCTGGCTGGAGAGGCATGTTGGTTGAGGCCCAGGTCCACCCCGGACTGTAGCGCCACAAGAAGAAGAAGAAGAAGTATATACGAGGGGCGTGCAATATATTCTCGGTATCGATATGAAGGAAAATGCGAATTCAATTTAAGTTGTTTTTATTTTTCAATAGGCCCTGGTTCACCTGTGGACTGTCGCGCCAACAATTATTAGTATTATTATTATAAATAGCGCCATTTCATATGGTAAAACAATACTTACTTGCATACTTGCCTACTTTAACAATTGAAGTTCTAAAATCCGTAATGAAAAAAATGCAACATTGGAACAGTTGAAAAATACCAATTGATCAGATATATGTATTTTATTTCCGAATATGAAAGTCATAAATATTCCGATCAAATTGTTGTTCACAGCAATGAATAACAACGTCCAAACCTTTTCCTGATTGAAGCACTATACTAGTTTCAAGAACGAGACCAAAATTCCAGCACATTTTATCCTTTTTCCAACGCAAAGCCAAAGCTTAATCCACTTATAGAAAGCGGACTCTTGCTCTTGTCGTTACGTTTCAAAACAATTTCATCCCCCGCACGCCCAAGATATTGTATGAATATGTATGATTTATAGTGCTTAATGGTACAGTCGTGTGCAAATTAATTTGGACAAACGAAATTTTAATTTTTTTTACTTTATTTTCAATTAAAATTAGAACAAAATATCACATGTCAGTTTTAATCTTCTATGTGTGCGTTAACTCTTTTTAGCATTGATGAAACAAGTCGTTCGCATATATTTTTAATTTCTTCGTCATGAAACCAAATATCAATAAAAGACGAAATCAGCTTAGTTTTTGTTGTGTAGTCTCTCTTCCTGAGCCTTCCTTTTGTAATTGCCCACAGATTCTCAATTGGATTGAGGCCAGGTGAGTTGCCAGGCCAATCCATAGCATCAATTTTGTGGTTTGCAAAATACTGTTTCATTTGTTTTTTGTTGTGTGACATGGATTAGGATCTTGTTGAAAAATTGAACGTGAACGTGTACTTGCTTGAGCCCACAAAACTTGATTGGCCCACGAAAACATTTTGATTTCATATCTTTCATTTAGGATACGCTTTCTAAGAATAAGTTTGTTTGTTTGTCTTTGAGGTATGTAACGCGAAGAGAGGGGAAACAAAGAAAGCGAGAACGACATCAACAATGACAAGAAAAACAAAACTATCAGCCAGTCGTGTGTAGACTTGAAACAGAAGTAGATCGTGCTTAATCCTGACGGATAACTTGTTATTCCTGAGATATTGTCAAACCAATGATAATAATATTAACCTTATTTGGAAACATAGTGCTGTATTAAATATTAATAACTACGAACAGTGAGTGTTAATTTCCTCCTGTAATCCTATCTTTTATTTTGAGAGTTAAAAGTATATTTTGTATTTTATAAAAAAAATATAAGAAATGCATCACTTACATAGAAAGCGACGTAAGGAAGAAAAAGCAGGTAGTCTTAAGGAATAAGCTCTGGATAAATACCGTTTCAGCATTTCCAGTTAGTTGTTGACCGCTACAGCCACCTGGGGTCAAGCGATTTCATGTTGCAAAATCACCTTGTCGTACCTCGATCTGTTCTAGCCTCGATCGTTTCTAGCCTTTTTCCATGCAATGCACGGCTCAAACGGGTTAGTTGTAGTCCACAAAATTACTCATCAACGATTTTAAAAGGTCATCGTACACCACACTTATCTGGTTTCTCCATATGAAGAACATTAATGAGAAGGTGATGTAACGGGTTCATCGGGGTTTACTTAGTATTTTTCCTTTTTTCTTCAGTCACGATCCGGTGCAAAACCCCGTTCCATTAATGTCTTTCAGTACGTGGGCTGGTTTGGTGCTCTTTGCTTTCAACGCTAAGCCCCTCAGTTTGGAAGCGCCGAAACCACTCTATTCATGGTCAATGGATCGGAGCAAATTCACTTTAAAGTGAGTTTCAATCGCACTTTTCTTCCAGTCTAAAATTAAAATCAAAGCTTTCCGCAAATGATTTGAATTTACGACAAATCCACACTTTTTTTTACAGGCAACAAACAAAGTTGCTGTCTTGAACAGACTCTGCTGAACGCTAATTATTAATGGGAAAGTAAAACCAATTTATTCAAAGTATTGGTCATTGTGTTCTACACATTTTGACCACCTTTTTTGGCAATTTGTGAATAACACGCCAATAAAATTGTTCGTCTTTTAAAGGAAACCAATCAGACACCCAATTTGGGTCTGCAGCCAGTTCGCCATGGCAGTCCTCAGGGGGGTCAGGACCTAGGTTGCTCATCAACTGTTGCTGGTACTGGTGCGCGTTTTATTTTTTGAGTCCTAAAATTTTTAAAGAAACCGTCTCATGCACAATTATTACTCTTTCAGTCTTGTCAGCAGATCGAAAAGGTGGTGCCGTGAAAAATGCAAGCTGTTTAGCCGGGAATCAAACCTGTAATCTTCAGCGCATGAGTGTCGCGCTCTAAAGGGTAGTTTTTTAGCTATTATCTTTTCGGCAACACTGGTTTAAACAGCTGACTCACGTTTAGTGTTTTGTTTCACTGTCAAACATCTTCAGTTTGGTTTATAATTTACCAGGTATACCGGTAAATTTTTCTTTGAAAATAAAACACTAATTATTAATGGGAAAGTAAAAACATTTTATTCAAAGTATTGGCCATTGCTTTCTACACATTTTGACCACCTTTTCTGGCAATTTGTGAATAACACGCCAATAAAATTGTTCGTTTTTTAAAGCAAACCAATCAGACACTCAATTTTCGACCTCCTCGTAGGAATCAAAGAGCTGCTCAGGCAATGCGTGTCCCATTGATGAAAACAAATGTTAATCGGAAGGAGCCAAGTCTGGTGAACACGGCCGGTGGGGTAGCTGCTTCCAGCCAAGGGTTTTGATTGTATCCTGAACCGGTTTTGCTTTGTGTGCATATACATTGTCATAGAGCAAAATTACCTGCCGTGTCTTCTGGCCCATTCTGGTCGTTTCTCGATCAATGCATGGTTCAAATTGATCATTTGTTGTCGGTAGCGATCAGTATTAATGGTTTCACCAGGTTTTAGGAGCTCGTGGTACAGCACACCTTTCTGGTCCCACCAAACATACAGCATTGTCTTCTTGCCGAATCGATCTGGTTTTGCAGTCGATGTTGATGGTTGTCCCGGATTAACCCATGACTTATTCCGTTTAGGATTCTTAAAATAAATCCATTTTTCATCGCCAGTAAGAATCCGATGCAAAACCGATTTTCTTTCGTGTCTTTGAAGCAAAATTTCACAAGTGTTTTTTCGGTTTTCCATCTGTCTTTCATTCAATTCATGTGTCACACATTTTGCACACTTTTGGATCTTTCCCGTAACTTTTAAACGGTCAAAAATGTTTCGTTGTGCAACATTTAACATTGCTGACATTTGCTTTTGACTCAAAGTGTCATCTCCATCCAATATCGTTTGCAATTCGGCGTTTTCAAACTTTTTTGGTAGTCTTCCACGTTCTTCATTTCTCACATCAAAATTATTATTTCTGAACCGTTGAAACCATCTTTTGCATGTTGCTCCTGATAGAGCATGATCACCATTTTCCTCGACAAGCATTCGATGCGACTCTGCAGCACCTTTCTTCAAATGAAAACAAAAAATTAATGCTTTCTGCAAATCATCACTTTCTGGTACAAAATTCGACATTTTTAACACGATGAAAAAATATGATGTTGTCGGTTCAATGACTAAATATTTTTCACAGATGTCATAGAAAACAAACAAATGTTCCCTATCGAGACATTTGTATCTTGATGCACACCTTTCCAATGAAGTAGGAACTTGCTTCCAAGATCAACTTGCAGGTAGCACCATCCTTTGAAAACGAAATTAATCTGTATCCCTAATGCATACATACATATGTTTCTCTTCCACCAGATGGTTTACTATGAATTTGCAATATTTTTCTCTAGTTGATCATTTTTCCCGCTTAATGCTTCTTGCTACCATTGTTCTTCATGCAATTCAAAGCTTTGAAGTCTTTAAAAAAGAAAAAGAGTAACTGAGTGTACATTCCACCACCAACGGATTGTTCAATGACTTGATGTATACTAAATATTTTTCACAGATGTCATAGAAAACAAACAAACGTTCCCTATCGAGACATTTGTATCTTGACGCATATCTTTCCAATGAAGTAGGAACTTGCTTCCAAGATCAACCATAACTTGCAGGTGCAATAAAGTCATTCTGCTTGAGTCCTCCTTCAACGCTTCAAACTCCACCGACCACCAACGCATTGATATGTACCAAGCAAACCTTTTTAGATATTTATCTAGCTGCCCAATAAGTAAAACATGGCTTCGTGCAAATATGTATATTAGTAAATATTGCTCATTTGACTTCATAATTGACATTTGTTTACATTGAACAGAGAATACAGTTCACATTTAAAAATCTAAGTCTAATTTTATTGAGGGCCGTCTCATTTGTCGCTTTGCTTCAAATAATTGTCTGCTGCATCCGCCCAGATCTCATCGATGCGCTCAAAGCTGTTCGACCAGAGTTCCTCGATTATTTTCCAGCCGTCCTCCTGTGTGACCAGCACGTAATCGTTGTTCGGGTGCAGTGAGTGAGTGTAGGCGCCCATAGTCAAACTCTGAGCCAATCTTCCGGCGACGCAGTACTTGAGGAACTGCTTCTCCTCTGGCTTGAGCAGTCTCTGTGATTCATAGCCAGCCAGAACTACTCCGCCAACCTGAAGGCTCTTTGCTTGCAGGATCATGTACGTCATAGCGATGGCCACTTCAAAGATGATCGGTGAAAAGCTGGTGTCTCCGAAATCAATAATTCCGCTGACCCTGAAGTCGTCAGTGGCCTTCTGATGCTCGACAATTATGTTCTGTTCGTTGTAGTCCCCGTGGATAATCTGCTTCTCCAGTCCGTCTAAGTGAGGCATCACGTTCTTCTCAAACGAGTCGATAATTTGCTCGACGATCTCCTTGCGTCCGTGATCGGTCAGTACGTACAGGAAATCCTTGAGCTTGGAGACTGACTTTAAGTTCCAGACAGTTTCATGAGCCTTGTACGCATCGTGGTGAAAATCCTGTGAAGAACAACTGTGTAAGAAAGCGCTTAGGAGGGACTTTGAAACTTACCTTCAAAGCACGGTCCACGTTAGCGATGTACTCGCCACTCTGGTAGAAGAGAAAGTTTGTCTTCGACACCTCGTGGAACATCTTGCCTGGAATGTATTCCAGAAGCCGTACTATGTACTCAACGCCATCTATGTTCTCCACAGAAAAGTACTTGGCGTAGACGTTGGCGATCGGCTTGGGGCACTGTATTCCCTGCTTGGCTGTGAAAGTCACCTCGGTTATTGAATTCAAGCCTCCAATCAATCAACTTTGGCTACTCACACAAATAGAACATCAGCTGGTTCTGGGCGTCGATGTAATCCGGCTTCTTCGAGTCATGTGCGTTTAGAATTTTTAGCACGTACCCATGCGGCCAAGTGCGGGTGATGAGGGGATTTTTCACATTCCTGCGGAGGGTATTAGGCAAATGATGAATTTTCTTTTGAGTGCATTTCAATTAATTAGCTTCTGTGCTTTGGGCTTGTTTACTGAAAAAAATTGGAGCGGGATTAGGCTGCCGCTGTGAGTGAAGATAGCTGGAGGTGAAGATAAGATAACTTAACGGAGGAACGACTTGAAAGTGTGTGATCATCTTGAGTTTTGTTCAAATATGGGGTTTGCCTTTGTTTTGGGTTGTAATTCATTTTGATGTGCATACAGAGAGTTGTTTGGACTTCCAAATTGTTTGCGTTAGTCTTTTGCACTGCGCAGGAAATATGCAGGGCAAAGGTTGATGCTGATGGGGCGGTTAAAGAGGCCGATGCTGTGGAGATCGGTCCGTTGCGAAGAGTAATGCTGGAAGGGTTGTTTTGCTAGGATTGGACAGAAGTTGGTTGAACTCTACAACTTTTTAAAGTTTGGCTCGGTTCAAAGTCATTTGTTGTTGCTGATGAGATGTGGTTTTTAGGGATGTTGGTACTGCTGATGCAGTAGAGAATAGCTATCTGTCAATGAGGCGTTAACTGTCGTCAATATAAGTTCAAAACATAGATGCCTCGGAGAGTGCATTACAAAGTGCTCAAGGTTTATTAAGGAGAAGTTAACAAGTTTCTGTGCGACGAGAAGTCTTCCCAGATAATCAGGAGGTCAACATTAGCCTATAGGAGAATTACTTTGGTCAATTTGAATACTTAAGGCGCTTGATATAATTTCTTATTGCCCACTGATCATATCCTTTGACGCACAGACATGAACTGAGAACACGAGAAGTGCTTTATATTTTTAAATACTGCGTTTATGATAGAACGAATTGGAGACTTACGAATGAAATTAATAGGTAAGTTACGTGCTTATGAAGAAATGATGAGATGTCTGGTTTTGAGACTGTTATGAAATCGCTCGAGGCGAAACGCAGGTACATGTCACTTTCCTGTTCTCTCCGAATCTTGTGTCAGCTGTGGGCTCACATGAGCATAATCAAGTGTTAGGATATAGTGCTTCCAGGTCCCCGTGAAACTTTGAACCCAAAGTTTCTTGCAGCAAAGTTTCAACCTGTATGGCTTGCAGTTGAAGTACCTGGCAAAGAAAATTGACTCATGATTGATTCCGAGGTATATTACGGACATAGAGACACAAATATCCATGAAGAGAAGTTTTAACATGCGTCCGAAAAATGATCTCGAGGATCCCTCAATAAACACAGTGTCATACGCTCAGCACATCATTTACATAGCAGAGCCTGGGAATAGGCAGCGGAAAAGCAGATCGTACGCTTAGCTGACATGCAAAAAAATCAAAATACAGGCATATCAAGAAATAGATGAATTGAAAATACTGTCAACTCATGCACACTTTTCTGTCCACCAACATCTTACAAACAAAACTCTGTATATTAAAAAAGATGTGCGCAATATTGTCAGGGACCTAAACTGTATACCAACAGGGACTCCTATTATGACTGCTATCAATCAAAGTTAAACTCATGCAAACATCTTTTCAGAGGCTTATAGACTCGATTATGATAACCAGAGTGAAACGCGGGGAGAGGGCAATCAAATGGCATACCACTTCTGTCTCTTCAGGCAGCTAGGGATATAACAAAAAACACAATTCGACTGATTATTTCATTTCGCCAAGTGAACTCTGGAATTCAATGTGGTACAACCAAGTTCATGAAAGAAACATGGAGATATTCTCAAGCTTCACTGACTAAGTTTCATGCATTTCTGGTGCTGTCATAAGCTAAATAAGATTTACTTTTCGGAAAGGAAACTTACACTACAGTTCAAGAATAAAGAATCATAGCTGTCTTAGCGTTTGATACTACGATCTGTAAAATGTCGATGTGAAGACCTTTGCGAGCGAGTCTGTGGTTGGAATTTTGGTATAAAAAGTCGCCGTCTTACATTTTATTTTCGGTTCAGAAGTTATGTGGACGGAAATAGGTCAACCCTTACACCCCTTTTACATCTGCTCGAGTTCGAACTATCAGCAGTTTGCGCGAATCCCATTGGAAAACATAATACGGGTTTTGAAAGGACTTCACCATCTGAGTTCCGTACATTTAACTGATACTTCAAGCACTCATACTGCGTAGTTTTGTAAGAAGAACAAAAGTTAAGTTTTTGTCTCAGTCGTTTGTTTAAGAGTGTCTTTCCGAATGAGCAAAACATTTCAGCTGAAATAACAAGCCATAAACCATTAACCATAAAGCAAGGCCTGCTTTTGGGAAATTCTCAGATGAGTATAGCCTTCAGAGTTAAAAGATTCGTTTTTTAATAAAAAAATTGTAAACTATATATATATATATATATATACTATATATATATATATATATATATATAATTTTGCTAAACGATCCTGCTCACGTGAGCGATCGCCTTGGCAGCCTGTACGATTGTGTTTGGGTGCACACTTTGACGTTTCTTTTTTTGTTGTTTGTTATTTTGTTGAAAATAAAGGGTTCTTTTTCTGTGGCCGCCGACCGGTAAGGAGTTATTTTTCAGTGATCAAAGTGAAATGGACAAAAATTACGAACATCCCCGAGGGAATTCTACAAATGTAAACTTTTTTTTCTAGAAAACGTTTAACAGCATTGTAGACTATTTGTTGTTTAAGAAAAAAATATTAATTTCGGAAAGACACGTCCTTCCAAAATTGATTTTTGGGAGAAGTTTATATTCAGATGGGATTCTATGTGCTTTAACGCAATTCTGAAACACATACTAGGTATCTGGAAGATAATAGAGAATGTAAGGTATTGATGACTGGGAAAATATACCGGGGAAACATATCATTGATGGTAAGAAAAAAATAGAATCACAAATAGCATCTTTCGTTGTCATGTTTATAAAAACCTAGTTAAACCAGGAATATGTTTATTTCAGCTTTGGGATACATTTTATATTTTTCAGAAGAACTGTATATCGGCAGAAGAAGAAGAAATAAATCAATGGTGAAGGGGAGAACACTAATAAACCCTGAGGAACACCAATTCTAAAACTAACATGTACGCCAGTAGCACTTCCGGGTACCAGTTCAGTTATTTAATGGGTATTTAAAAATTGCAAGGATATCTTCACCTTCAAATCCAAATTTATATCGAAAATTAAGTAAAATGTAAATAATAAAAGTCAAAGAAAAAATAGTGGGAGTACATATTTGGTGCGTTTTCAATAGATGGCGCCACCTAAAAGTTGTGGTTGATTTTGGAAGCAATATCCTATTTCATTGGAAAGCACTGACATTTGTCAGCACTAACTAGTGTGCATTAGCGTCTGTTTTAGACAACTACGTTCTTTTATTGTTATTCGAAAATGTCCGGGTTTGCTAAAAATTAACAGCACATGCGGAAAGTATTCCTTTTCTTTTTTTTTGTGGAAGAAGACAAGTTCAGCTGAAGACCATAATAATAATAATTTTTGGCGCTACAGTCCAAAGGAAGACCAGTGCCTAGTTTGCTCATCAATTACTCGTGCTGTGCGCGCTACTGTTCTCTCACGAGTAGAAGGGACCTACAGTTTTTTGCCGACTCCAAACTGCGAAATTTGAGAAGCTTTCTTAGACAGTTTTTATTCTTTGAGTGTTGTCAGCAGCTCGAAAGAGGTGGTGCCGTGAAAAATTCGAAAAATTGGTTTTGAGCTGGGAATCGAACCGACACCCTTCGGCGTGTGAGCCTCGCACTCTACCCACTACGCCACGGCGACTACCAGATGAAGACCGTGCTTGTAAAAATTAATGTGATTGATGAAGCTTCGAGCACAAGGAGTGTATTGGCCAACCCAAAAAGTTGAAAGATGAAGAATTAGAGGCAGTTTGAAGATGAGCATCCGTGGCAAACGTAAAGTGATCTCGCAGAATAATTGGGAGTAATTCAGGAAAAAAATTTAACATTGAGTTAAAGAACCTTGGATTTACTCCAAAGGAGTGAAATTGGGTGCCGAACGAGTTGAAACCGAGTGATGTTGATATGCGATTTTTGATCTCGAAACTACTTCTTGGAAAAATCAAATAAAGAAAGGGACTTTTGCACCGAACCGTGACTGGAAATGATAAGTGGAAACGAAAACCCCAAAAGAAAATAAAGAATACTAAACAAACTCTGAACCTGTTCCATCATCACCTACAGTTGTGTTCATAAAATTAGCAGTTATACGACTTAGATAATTAGCAAAATATTTCTAAGAAAATCCTTTTTCCAAATGTGTATCCGGTTTAATTGTATTTTCCGGCAACTAAGATACCAACCCAGAAAAAAAAATAAAGGCTTACTTCCTCCTTTTTTCACTTATTCATTGAAATCTGTTGATTGAAGCCTGTTCATAAAAATAGCAGTGTTTTTTGGTTTTACCATAAAGTGTCTCAGAAATTGTTGTTTAGAGTTTAAAAAATATTTGTGTATTCTTGTTTGGTAAGTGAATGTTTTTGTATATTCTGTATTTTATTAACATACTTTAAACTTAGAAATATGGGTCGATCAAAACGTTGTACCGAAGATAGGCAGAATTTGATCAAAAAATTGCGTTCGGAGGGAAAATCATGTGCTTCAATTCAGGAAATCAATCCAGGAAGTTCAGTGAAAATGGTCAGCAATGCGCTCAACTGGAAAGCAAGGCCCGAAACACGCGGTCCAAAAAGAGTGACGGCTAAGCGAACTGACCGAAAAATTATCAACATGGCAAAGGAGAACCCTTCAATAAGCTCCGGACAGATAAGGGATGTGCTGTGACGGTTAGAAAACGTCTTCTAGAGGCTGAACTACCAGCTGAAAGCCCGCGAAAAATACCGCTTTTGACAAAAAAGCATCTGCAAAAAATGATTGGCATTTGCAAAGTTTCACAAAGATTGGCCTAAGGAGAAATGGAGGAACATTTGACATGAAATAGTCTTATTTGGGTCCGAGGGTCTTCGGGAATATGTAAGAGGACCAAAAAATGAAGAAAATAATCCCCGTCATACAGTTAAAACTGTTAAACACGGAGCAGCTAATCTAATGATTTGGGCCCGTTTCTCGTATAATGGGGTTGGGCCTTTATATCCTATATCAAGGGTATAATGGACAATGCTGAGTACGTTAAAATTTGAGAAAGGTTATGCTGCCATATGCCGAGGAGGAAATGCCACTAGTTTCATATCAACAAGATAATGATCCAAAACATACGTCAAAACGGGCATCAACAAGATAATGACCTAAAACATACGTCAAAACGGGTAAAATGTTGGTTTGATGAAAAAAGAATAACCGTTATGTAGTGGCTAGCACAATCCCCTGACCTAAATTCAATTGAAAACTTGTGGGGCGATGTTAAAAATTCTGTCCATGAGGGCAAACCAAAAAACGCCAAGGAATTGTGGGAGGTAGTGCGAGACTCGTACGAAGCGATGTCGGAGTCTGATGGACTCAATGCCACGAAGATGCAGCGCAGTGATAAACAACAAAGGTTTTGCTACAAAGTACTAATGGTAAGCTGTAAATAATAATGATTTCATATTGTTTCATTGATTTCTGTTGTCTAGGCACAGCATAATTCGAAACACTGCTATTTTTATGAACAACTGCGAAATATTACTACGACCAAAAAAAAGTAGTTAAAAGTTATGAACAACGTTTATTTTGTGATATACCTGTTAAGACTGAAATATTTTACGTTTGTATACGTTTTTTTGAAAAAATAATACAACAATTTGAATTAACAGAAAATGATCTGTCTTTTTTGAGGAGCACTGCAATTTTTATGAACACAACTGTAAATCGACGCCAACCATAAACATGCTCTGTATATGGGAAGACCAGACAGCTGTTGTATACTATAAGCTGCTAAGAGCAAGCGAAAGCACTGACGGGAAACGTTATTGATCACAACTCACGCGTTTAAGCCATTGTTTAAAAACAGCCAAAAGTGACCAAAAGGTATGCTGACGCAATTTTTGCAAAATGATAGCACTCGGCTCCATGGGGCCGAGGGAGAAATGGCAGGTCTTAACCCACCCGCTGTATTTTCCAGACCTTCCTCCTTCCAACTACTGCTTCTACCAAAGTATGCAAAGCGATTTCGGGGTCACCGGTTCCGGTCTTTTGAAAGAATCAAAGAACAGCTCAATGATTATATCGATGTCAAGGAGAAATAATTTTTTAAGAAATGGTATTCAAAAATTAACAGAGAGATAGAAAAACAGTTGTCGTGTAGGACGGTGAATACTTAGTGCGTTGTAGTTTTTACGTTTTCTCAATAAAAAAAAAAGTTATTGAATACAAAAATGTATTTGAACCTACGATGCGAAAAGTTATTTTAAACAAAACAGGACTAAGGGCATACTTAAAACTTGTCCCGAAATTGAGTGTCTATCACGCCATTTAGCAAGCCACATCATCTCGCAGCTCCCACAGAATAATACCCAAACTCGAATAAACATTTCAAATGTAAATAGCTCTAATTCGATTAGAGCCCAAGGTGTGCCTTTCCAATTAATCTCCGCTTTCTCCGTCATAAACCCGAAATCTCTCTTGCACCCTATTTTCACAGCCTATTTAAAGGCTCTTATTTATTTGCCACTGTCAACAAATATCTTAGTCATCTAATCGAAGCATCACGACCACCCGACGGCAACTTATCCGCACACAGCACGATAAAAGAAGAATTTCTTCGGTCAACACTCACACCTTAAAACTGATGGGGGCGCTAATCACATTCGGATCATGTGAAAGCAGTGAATGGCCGGCAAAATATCAACTCTGGAACTTGCCAGATCTACTCACCTGTCCTCGGTGATGAAGTAGTTGCGGTCGTCGTACGATATCAGCTCCTTGCACTCACCGATGGTGATGCCGTAGAGCCGCTGCGTCAGCCTGTGCACGTCGTCCATTGTGACCTTGGGCTGGATGTCTGATCCGGGTTTGAGTACCTCCCCTTCGGCGGAGGGACCTTTGTCGTCATCCAAGGAGGTTATCTTTCCCCCAGGTAACGGCTTGCCGCCCAATTCGAACTTCGTATTGAGGGTGTACGACTTCTTTGCGAGCGAAGATAATTCCATGTTTAATTTCCGCTGTGTTTAACTTGATGTGCTATCGCTTCTGGGTCTGATCAGCTACTAGCGTTGGGTTCGAGCGGCGACGGCGACGTGCCCGTTCTGCTGCTTGCTAGTCGTCGTTTTCTTTTCGTTGTGTTTATCTTTCAATTTTGCTTTTTGGTGTTGACTGCTTTGTCTACTGTTTACCTTGGAAATTTACGATATTATCCCTCAATTCAGACGAGTGGACTGCGCTAGAGCGTATGCAGCCCGCAAAGCGTTAATTAGACCAATTCGGCTTCTGGAAGACATCGAAACGTTTGCTATTTTCACAGTCGCCGGCTAACAAATTGACGATTGAGCCCGAAGTGGCTGATTGTGCTGTGAGTGGACTTGGGCTAAGGCGGGTCAATTTAGATGGGCGCTTCTGCGAAATGATAAGTGATTTACATTGTTTATGAGGACTGGCACCGCAATTGATGGCCACTGCGAACCTGAATGGATCTCGGTGGGGTCTGGCTGGAGTCGCTGCAGGGGTGAGAACGAATTGTGTGTCTACTTCACTGCCGAGTGCCACTTGGGAGCGAACAGTCGTCTGACAAATGGGTTGATTCTAGATCAATTCAGAGGCAAATGACTTTGTTATCGCATAGGCTGCGAACGAGCCTCTCGCGGATGTAGATAATCCGATTTGATAGTGGAGGTGACGCGTGTTATCTCATATCATTTGTCGTGAGATAAAGATCGCAGATCTGGAAATAACTTGGGGAAGGGGCAATGGTTTGGAACAAAACGAAATTATTTTTATGGGTACAGATTTAGATAAGGAAACTGTTTGGAGGGTTTTTAAAAGGGCGTGCCGGATAAAGGAGAAAATCGAATGGTTTTCGCTAAAAAGGGGAAGTATCGAGTAGTTTGAGAAAGTAGGGAAATGAGCTACGGTCTTTGTTAGGGTCTGCGATGCAAAAGAAAAACAGAAACAATACCGGTCCGTCTGAATGTAAATAACTAAAGGCTGAACCTGTTTTTCTTCCAATTGTTGTCCGCGCCAAAAGCGAAATTCCCGCAGCTCATCGCGAGTGTGACCAGCTGATCCAGATGACTTCAAATTAAATCTGGGTATCAACGCTAAGTAGTATATGTGACATTTGTGTTCATCTATTAGGTTGGCAAGTAAGTAATTGCGGATTGCGGAAGTCACTCATAGATAGCTTTGGGTTTCCTGATGTTATCCAAATATCAAACAAATAACAAATTCCAATTGTTCTGAATTGCTACGAATGTCTACGAATTCGCCCGAAAAACTATGAAAAAGCATTCCATTAGCTGATTTTTTCGTCGAAGACAGAGTTCAAGAGGGAGCAAAATATTTCCCTTCCCTGCGAATTGCTGCCGAATAAAATACTGTGGGCAGCAGCACGGCAGCAGATGGCTGTCAAATCGAAAATAAAAAAAGCCTCTGACATTTCATATGTCCAGTAGCTGTTTGCGAATTCCTACGAAAAGTTGTTTCACAATTTTCGGTAAAGTAACTAAATTTTTACCCATTTTTTTTTTTTTTTTGTTGGAGGTTGGGATTAACTACACTGGAGCACTCAGACTCAAATATTGTACTACCAGGCAGTAACCTTCATTTAATGTAATTTCTTGGTTTTCCGAAGAAAAACCAAGATGCGCTTCTGTGATATAGAACTTAGGTTTTCGATTCCCATCACATCAGTGCCAAATAGCCGCCACCTGATAAAAGCGAAAGTGCTCTGAAGTGTCTTCACCTTCTCCACAGGCGTCGCAGAGTGTGACATCACCAAACCCAAGCCGACTCAGGTGCATAGCGAAGGTAAAGTGTCCCATTAATACGCCAAAAAGTTTCTGCACTCGTTTCTGTCTAGAGATTGCAGAAAAGAAGCGGATTTCTTGCAGACGTTTGGGAGCATACTCTCGGTCACCCTGCATCGTGAAGAGTCACTTCATCTCTGGTTGTGCTGTAGGGAGACTCAACCATCGACGGAGGCCCTGACCAGAGACGCGGGTAATCCCAAGGTGAGTTCGGGTCCTACGAATGCCTCTGCTGAACCTAGCCTAGCTAATTCATCGGCAGTTTCGTTTCCCAGGATCCCGTGATGACCAGGGACCCAGACAAATCTTAGCGAATTTAGCCTGCCGACCGAATTAAGAGAAGGCTTGCATTCTTGAACTATCTTTGAGGTGGTTAAAGGGTTGAGTAAGGCCTTGAGCACAGCTTGACTGTCGCTGCAGACGCAGATACTTCTTCCATTCCACCTATTCTTCACAATATAGTTGGTGGCCATTAGGATCGCGAAGGCTTCCGCCTGGAAGACCGGCGCGAAATTTCCTAAGGAGGCGTGAAGTCTAGTGTTGTCGTTTTCCACGAAGGCCCCAGCTTCAGAACCCTCCGTTGTCTTGGAGCCGTCCGTGAAAATCCGACTAC
Source organism: Eristalinus aeneus (assembly GCA_955652365.1). Classification (NCBI taxonomy): domain Eukaryota; kingdom Metazoa; phylum Arthropoda; class Insecta; order Diptera; family Syrphidae; genus Eristalinus; species Eristalinus aeneus. The sequence continues at coordinate 19,947,584 of OY019131.1, forward strand.
ATTCCTTTCCCGATTCAGTTTCTGGCCACAGCCAGCCCAGGACACGTGGAAAGTCGACTTTGTAAAAGCGTCGCAACTGTATTATTGGCGACCTCGCATCAAATGGCATGTCCATGAGAGTAGTTACCCAAAATACTCAACTAGGGATTTTTGTAACAAACAATTGGAACAGACCTATTTAGTAGTTTGATGGTTGGCAATTCCAATGTCAATCAGTCTGTTGTGTAGTTTTTGTTTGGCGTCTGTTGAAAAACGGAAAATCAAAACGAACATTTTCGCCATATTTTGCATTTTTATTTCCGGAAAGGAAAAAACGCATCGAAAGCTTACAAAAAATTGTGTGCTGTTTATAATAGCGAAGCTTTAAAAGAGCAGTAGTGTCAAGCCCTTAGTGTTTTCGAGAGAAAAGTTTTGCGTGCGATTTTTGGTCCTGTTTGCTTTGATGGCATCTGGAGAAGAAGATTTAACAACGAACTCTATAGGCTTTACAGCGACATGCGCCTGGTCAAGCGTCTTCAGATACAAAGCTTAAGGTGCATATGCCAAGCACAGTGTAGGGGCACCACTTCTCCAACGCGAACAGTCTTCGAATCTGAGCCATTGGGGCATCGCAACAGAAGACGGCCTAGGCTGAGATGGCGCGCACAAGTGGGAAAGGACTTCAATCAACTTGGAGTGCTCAACTTTAGGCAGCTGTCGAAAAATCGTGCTGGCTGGAGAGGTATGTTGGTTAAGGCCCACGTCCACCTCGGACTACAGCGCCACATTCTTTTCTTTTTTTCGGATGGCGCTACAGTCCGGGGTGGACCTGGGCCTCAACCAACATGCCTCTCCAGCTAGCACGATCTCTTGCCAGCTGTCTCCAATTGCGCACTCCAAGATGGTTGAGGTCCTTTTCCACTTGTGTGCGCCATCTCAGTCTAGGACGTCCTCTGTTGCGTTGTCCCTGTGGTTCGGATTCGAAAACTCTTCGGGCCGGAGCATTGCTGTCCATGCGCTCTTCATGGCCTAGCCACCTTAAGCGTTGTATCCGTAGACGCTTGACTAGGCTCATGCCGCCGTACAGCCCATACAGTTCGTGGTTGAATCTTCTCCTCCAGATGCCATCAACGCAAACAGGACCAAAAATCGCACGCAGAACTTTTCTCTCGAAGAGACCAATGGCTTCCTCATCCGCTTTTAGTAGCGTCCAGGTTTCTGCGCCGTAGAGCAGGACTGGGATGATCAAGGTGTTGTACAAAGTCACTTTGGTCGTTCGGGAGAGGGCTTTATTACTCAATTGCCTCTTGAGCCCAAAGAAACAGCGATTGGCAAGAGTGATTCTGCGCTTGATTTCGGTACTGATGTTGTTGTCCCTATTCACCGCGGAGCCGAGATAGACGAAGTCCTTCACTACCTCGAAGTGTCTGCTGCCCATAGTGACGCTCTGTCCGAGACGTCGATGTTCTGCGTCCTTCTTCGATGACAGCATATACTTCGTTTTGCCCTCGTTTACCACCAGTCCCACTTTAGCCGCTTCCGTTTCAATGCTAGCAAACGCCTCATTGACGGCTCGCTGAGTTCGGCCGATCACGTCAATGTCATCCGCATAAGCTAGCAATTGAACGGACTTGTGGAAGATCGTGCCTCTGGTGTTGACGTGTGAGTTCCGCACGATCCCCTCAAGGATGATGTTAAAGAAGTCGCATGACAGCGCGTCGCCTTGTCTAAATCCTTTTTTGACATCGAAGGTATCGGTGAGTTCGCTACCGACCTTGACGGAGCAGCGAGAGTTCTCCATCGTCATCCTACACAATCTGACGAGTTTGGTAGGGATGCCAAAACTAGACATGGCACTGTATAGCTCGTCTCTATGCACGCTGTCATACGCGGCCTTGAAATCGACAAATAGATGGTGGGTGTCGATTTGTACTTCTTGGGACTTCTCCAGGATCTGCCGCAGTGTGAAGATCTGGTCGATTGTGGACTTCCCTGGCCTGAAACCACACTGATAAGGACCTATCAGGTTGTTGACGAACGGTTTCAGGCGCTCACACAGTACGGCAGAGAAAATCTTATATGCAATGTTAAGAAGACTGATCCCTCGGTAGTTGGCGCAGTCGAAGGGGTCTCCTTTCTTGTGGACCGGACAAACGATGCTGAGATTCCACTCGTCGGGCATGCTTTCCTCCGACCATATCTCACAGATGAGCTGGTGCATGCACCCAACCAGCTCATCCCCAGCCGCTTTGAACAGCTCTGCGGATAGTTCGTCCGCGCCAGCAGCTTTGTTCGATTTCAGTCTCGATATTGCTATCTTGACCTCGTCGAAGTCGGGGGGACGGAATTCTTGTCCATCGTCGTCCAAACTGAGTGGGACATTCTGCCTAACAGCGGAATTTGCGACGTCATCGCCGTTTAGGAGTCTGCAGAAATGATTCTTCCAGATTCTCAGCACCGACTGCGACTCTACCACTAGTTGTCCATTTTGATCCCGGCAGGCTTCTGTCCGAGCCTTATAACCACCGGATAACTGTTTTATCTTGTGGTAAAAGTTTCGGACATCATTCCTGCCATAGCACCTCTCCATTTCCTCGACCGCGCGCTTCTCGTGCTCTTTCTTTTTTCTTCTGAGAAGCCGGTTCTCTTCCCTTCTTCTCTGTTTGTAGAGCTCACAAACAGCTCTCGTCGTTCGATGCAGCGTTGCCTTGTACGCTTCTTGTTTGGCTGCATGCGCCTGCCTACACTCGTCGTCAAACCATGGGTTCCTCTTAGGTGGTGGCATAAAACCCAACACATCAGTGGCGGCCTCTTTGATGGCTTCTTGACAACGTTTCCACTTGTCTTCTATTGTTTGTGCAGGCAGCGCCGAACTTTGAGATAGTTTCAGGGAGAATCGATCGGCAAAGGCTCTAGCGGTCGGTTGCGATTGTAGCTTTCCGACATCAAACCGTCTTGGCTTGTCTCGACTCCGTTGCTCTCTCGATATCCGTGTTCTTACCTTGGCTACAACAAGGTGATGATCCGAGTCGATGTTTGCACCTCGGAAGGTTCGGACATCGAGGATATTGGAGGAGTGTCTGACGTCGATCGCAACGTGATCAATCTGGTTGACGGTTGATTGATCAGGTGATCGCCAGGTACCTTTATGAATGTTGAGGTGTGGGAACCGCGTGCTGACCACAGAGAGATTTCGCCCCGAGGCGAAGTCAACTAGCCTGAGTCCGTTTCCGGAGGTGTTGGCGTGCAGGCTGTGTCTTCCGATGACTTTAGCAAAGACTTCTTCTCTTCCCAGCTGAGCGTTGAAATCTCCTAGAACTATCTTGGTGTCGTAGCTGGGGCATCGATCATATGTCCTTTCTAGGAGATGATAGAAGTCCTCTTTACTGCTGTCATCTTTTTCCTCTGTCGGGGCGTGGGCGCATATGAGGCTTATATTCCCGAATTTAGCCTTGATGCGGATTGTTATGAGGCGTTCGCTTATGTATTGGAAGCTTAAGACTTTTTGCCTAAGTCTGCCTCGAACAACAAAACCGCATCCAAATAAGCGTTTCCCTCTCTCCCTGTAGCAGTCGCCGTGGTATATGTCGCAGTTTCTCACTCTTCTCTTGCCCGGCCCATCCCACCGCATTTCCTGAATTGCGGTAATGTCTGCTTTATAGCAGTCCAGGGCCTCCGCAAGTTCATCGGCTGCACGTGGTCTGTTTAGGGACCTCACATTCCACGTGCATATCCGTAGATCATTATCCTTTTTTCGTTTGCGTGGGTCGTCAACAGTGAATCCATCCATATCCGAGGCATTCGGTTGATTCGTAACTGTTTATTTTTTAATGTGGCCGGGCAGTTACCCCGACGCACACCCCCAACCTGGAGGACCAGGCCCTTTTTATACCTCTTGGGCGGAGGTCGCACTTATAGGTTTGGCAGGTTGAGTTCGGGTGAACAACAACCAGTACCCGATGGCTACCAACGTGGAGGTAGAATAAGCACAATTGGTGTGTGGAAGACAGTTACAGCAGCTGGGCATCGCCAGGTTGATACCAATCAGTGCCTACCCTGTTCCCACATCACCCAGCCATCACAGCGCCACATTAACAAGAAGAAAAAGATTGGTGAAATATAACACACGCTTGTCTCAGTTTTCTTTTCGTCAAAAGGCTTTCACCTTACAATTATTCTCATTCTCCTTGGCCTCAAACTGTCTGAAATCAGGTAAAATATTAGTGAAATAAGGATAAGAATAGAATACAAAGGCAGAAACAGAGAATCTATACGTAGTTTCCGTGTTTTGAAACATTTTTTTGCTTCTTTTCTTTTTTTGTACAGCAATTATTTATAGAACTGCAAAGTACTCGTTTTAGTGGCCGCAAAGTACTCGCGTAGTTGATAGAGTGCTACACTCTCACGCCAAGGTCCAGGTTCGATACCCAGCTAAACACCTCTAATTCTTCACGGCACCATCTCTTTCGAGCTGCTGACAATATTCAAAAGAAAAAAGCTTCTCAAGCTTCACCGTTCGCAGTCGGCAAAGAACTGTAGGTCCCTTCTATTCGTCAGAGAACAGTAGCGCGCACAACATGAGTAGTTGATGACCAAGTTAGATCCTGGTTTTCCTGCGGACTTTCACGCTATCCAATAATTATTACAGTACTCTTTTATTTTCAGTTTCATTTTACTGCTAAAGTGTGTTCAATGAAAGGTAGTGGTCTTCGAATTTACGGCATAGTCTGCATACTTATAGATACAATTACCAAAAATCAAAGCCAGCTCAGGACTCGGTTTCTAGACTTATCAAAACTAATCAGATCCTATTCCTTCCATCATGTCTTTGAGTCACAGCACCCGGTTATAAAACAATGCATTGTTTAATATATAAGCTTGTACAGTTAGGTGAAAAATTTGTACCAGAGTTCTCAGTATGTTGCAACAGATCACTCACTATATCCCAGGTCATATAGGAGCGTCACTAACAAATTACTAATTTTGTACGGGTATTAAATTTTTTGTTTGGCGCCCCTATATGTCCCGGGACTTACTGAGTGATGTATTATTTCACTTCCGTGTCGTGATTTGTCGCTACCGCACCATTTGTCTGGAACGAGGGACTAGAACTGTCAGCAACATTCCAGTTTGTTTTACTACCTAAGCCTTCCAGCAGCCACTGGACCATAAAATGATTTCGAATCATAAGTTGTTCTAGTCACGTCCTGTGTATATTACCTGGAGAATGACACCTGGCTAGAGCCTTTATATAAAACGAACTTTCAGTATTTCCTTTATAGTAAGGAGATTGTTGAACAGTAAGAGAAGTTTTGGTACCCTTTTTAGGAAATAAGTACAAAAAAGTAATGAAGAAAAACATTTTTCTAAATGTAGCCAAAAAAGAACTGGTAACTATTCTTTCTGTAAAGTCCTTCGAATCCCACACTCAAGGTTGGAGAAATAGAAAGAACTCGGGACAAATATTCGTGTATGCTAAAGAACTCGCTTCTGACGAATGAATATGGCCCCACAGTACACTTTTCTTCACTCAAGAGGTACCCTACCGCCTGCAGATGGGAGTTAAATTTAGCTTGAGTGAGTGTAATCGACATTTTCCAGTACACAATACACATCAAACTTTATGAGAGGCCGTAACTTCTTTAAAAAGGCGCACTATTAAGAGTGGAGGGGACCTAAAGTTTAATGTCGACTTCGAGACATAATATCTCAAAAATATTTTCTAGGTAAAAAGTACCCTTTAAGCATTATTAACATTTTGAAAAGGCATAGAGTGATTGAAGGTATACTTCAAAATTGAATTTAAACCTTCCATGACTGTTCTTTACCTCTTAAAAGGGGAAGGGCGAATGGACTACCCCGGGCAAGTCATAACAAGCATTTTCAACACTTAAATTTTACTATTTTCAAGCCCTTATTTCTGCCAATCCCCTTTAACAGCAACTGATTAAACGTAGACAAAAATTGTTTTGCCTTATCTGTGTTGGGGCCTTTCTCTTTGTCCTCCTCCTCGTTTAACCTCTTAGATTTAAACGAAGTGTGAGTGCATTGTAAAAGTTCGCCTTACACGTTTGTCTAGTTGTAGTCCCCACCGTCGAATAGCAAACGTTTTATAGCATAACGTCTCCGATAGCTTCTAACAAAGATAAGCTTATATCACCCAATACAGTTCCACTCCTGCACACACAGTAAATTAACCTCTTTTGCTAGAAAAATCAAAAACAACTGATATACTCTCAGTTTGTTGTTGGCAAACTCTTATCGAATTGCCCTCAAAGCATGAACTTTAAACATTTGCCTTTGTCAACTTGCTTCAATCGGCCAAAGCCATAAAGCCTCAATCCTAAATCCACTCAAACAAGCCCCAGCCAACAATCCGCGCAATTTTCCGTCAATTCTCGTCAAAATTATCACATCGGCCGTGGCAATAGGATTTGACAGTGAACCGCTACTGTCGGCCCCAATCGCACTTTCATAAGATTTCCACTCCATCTTCGTTTATTTCGATTATCACTACTCGACCGATAGCGTCAAACGAAATCGCCTTCCACGCGGGATCTAAAATTACTCACATGCAGTCAGTTCGAAAATGTCACGTGCGCTTCCCACAACTAAAAAAACAATGAATTTATCGATTTTCCGACTCCAAATGCAGTCAGACACACAATGCTGGGAGCTACAGACCGCGAAACAATTGAACAAACAAACGAGACAAATGAAAAACCGAATAAACGCCTCCGTCCGACTGGGTAGTTGCTGCTACGACTGACTAGCGCACAAAAAAAACAAGTTGAGGCAGCGCCTCATTCGAAAGCGCAATAGTGCGTAGTATGGTTCCACTCGGAGAAGCACATGCTTTGCTCGCAGTGTGTCTCCCTGTCCTTGCTCCACTGGGAATTTTCATTCAATTTCTGCTCATTCCGGATGTGGATGACGTTCTTCTTTCCCAGCCAACACTCACAAGTCGCACAAAGCTGCTGTTCCCGGCTAGGTGTTTCAAGATCCCGCCGACTGACGGCGGATGCAGCGAGCGGTAAGCCGTTTTTTATTTTTCAATAAATAAAACAGTCACCGAGCTCTATTTGTGCCAGGCGCTCAGCAGAATGTGCTGGTGGCGCCGTGGTCGTCTTGGCGGTTGCTGTTTCTCGCTTTCATCTTTATCGTGGAAAGAGTTTGGTTTGTATGGTTTTATTGTGTTTGTCAATGGGTACAGTGGGGCAAAGAAAAATTGTTACAGACGGGAAATGTTTTTTTGGTTTTAAAGTTAATTCTAAACAAAGTCATGTGTACTATATTGAAGTAAAATGTTCGTCAATAATTAACTAGGACAAAACATTGGAATGGGCTGCGTGCTTGAAGCAAACGGTAACTTCATGGACATTGAAAGACCTTACTGTTTCGTCTTTCTGACCAGCTTGAGATAAACATAGAGAGATGGAAAAGCTTTGCATATGTCCAATTTCATGTTATTTTAGTGTGGAATTGTATTTGAAAAATATACATACATAGCGAACTATAAAGGAAAAAGTTTATAAAAAAATTTAGGATCTCAATAAATCATAATATAGTACTATCTAAATAACGTGAACCCCTGATTCTGCGAACACTTCGCTGATGTGAACACACATTTTTTTTTTATAAAAAGTACTTAATAGCGTCCAATCAAAAATGTATATATGTCTTTACACGTTGTGGCGTACTGGTTAGAATGCGACGCTCACACGCCGAAGGTCCAGGTTCGATTTTCGGCTGAACACCTCGAATTTTTCACGGCACCACCTCTTTCGAGCTGCTGACAACACTCAAAGAGTAAGTCTCAGAAAGCTTCTAAAATTCGTAGTACCGAGTCGGTAAAACACGGAAGGTCCTATCTACTCGTCAGAGAACAGTAGCGCGCACAACACGAGCAGTTGATGAGCACGCTAGGCCCTGGTCCTCCTGTGGATTGTCGCACCAATAACTATTATAAATAAAACTACTGTCTAAGGGCCGATTTCTCAATAGTCAGATAAACAGACTGATTGCTAACGAACGAATAAATTTATTCGACTCTTTATCTGCTAGATAAGTAGTTTCAGTTTTTCAATCGAAAACTAACAGCTGGATAGTTATTTGACCGTATTTTGCAGAGCGGCAAATATCAATTGTGTCTAACTTCACATGGTATTTGTGTGAATGAAACAGATTAATTGGTAATTGTTTGTGTTAGAGCAAATGAGCTGGTTATGCTCTCAGATAAACGTCTATCTTATATATTTTAAATAATTTCCCGAGTATTTTCGAAGTTTCAAGTAATAATTAGTTAACAGTGCGAGTGGCGTGAACATACGATCATCTTTAAATTTGAAGCTGAAGTATGAGAGCATTAAAAAAAAATACCAAAAAGAAAGCCGCACACAATCGCCAAGAATTATACAAAACAGGTGGTGGAGAAACCACACCTGCAGTATTCTCAGTCGCGGAAGAAAAAGTACTGGCTATGTGTTCCAACATTGACGGCTTGGAAGCTCGAAACGACAGTGACTCCCTAACAAGTGAGCCAATAGTAAAATATTTCTCACAAATAAATATTTCGCAGCTTTGAGTAGCTCGATCACACCAGGCACTATACAGAAAACAAGCCCAGCTAGCCCTTCCAACGATGCAACAGATAACATGATGGACCAGGAACAAATAGAGCTGAATGTTGAAAATGCATTGAATGGCAACTAAGGTAATGTAATATTAACATACAAGAAGTACATGTTTCTAAAATTTTTTTATATTTGCAGGTGCATCTTATTCTAAATGGCAGACCTGGACTCCAAAGGCACTTAAAACTAAGACCAATCCAGTTTTAAGACGAAACAATACAAAGACAAACATCAAATCTAAATATGATGAGTTGTGTGAATCCCGTCTAGGATTGGTGGAATTACAAAAACGACGAGTGCAAAAAGAACTAGAATTTAAGCAAATTGAACATGAACTCCATATTCAACATAAAACAGAAGAGCATGAACTCAGAATTCTTTATCTTCACAACGAAGAAAAGAGAAAACAAGAAGCACACAATTTAAAAATACAAGAATTCAAAAAGTAGTTTATTTCTTTTTTTGTTTCAAATAAAATGTGCGTATGGCACGTATCAACCAAGTTAACAAACTTTTATTTTAGTTTTATTATGTTCATGAATTAATCATAGCTTGAAAGTACTCCAAGAAAGTATCCCTCGTGCCACGATTACCTGTGAGGTTTGAATGTATTTCTTCAAATGATTCTTCAGCTTCAACATGTACATCCGGATCCACTGGCGGAACTTCCTCATTTCTATCAATAGCTAAGTTATGAAGTACTGAAGTTGCTATGATAATGTCTTGCACTAGAGGAAGTTTGCACCGCATTTCAATGCTCAAAACCGGAAACCTTCTTTTCCACACACCAAAGCTTCTCTCAATAGTATTTCTTGTTCGAATTTGTGATTCATTGTACAAACGTTCCGCTGCTGTTTGTGGATCATTCAAGGGAGTCAAAAGATATTCATTCAAGAAATATCCACTATCTCTTAAAACTATTCCATTTCCAACAAAACCATTTTCGAAATGAAATTTAGCCGCAGAATTGTGAAATATGAGCCTGTCATGAGTCGAGCCCGGCCATCGAGTAACTACATTAATAAACTTTAAGTTTGATGTGAACATAGCTTGTACATTGATGGAAAAATAGACTTTTCGATTTCTGAAATTTTCAGCAATATCTTCTCCTAAAATGAAATTTTTCAAAACGTTTAGGACAAATGATAAACAACTGAACATACCTGGTGAAACTATACGCACATGAGTACAGTCTATTGATGCAACTACTCGAGGAATCCGTGCTATTCGGTAGAAACCCTGCTGTATTTGTAAAATTTCTTCTTGGTTTCTTGGCAATCTCACAAACATCGGTCTCAACGCAGCAATGGCTAGCGTAACTCTTTTCACAACGTTGCATATAGTCGAAGCAGTGACATACGAAAAGTCTCCTACCGTAATATAAAAACTTCCTGTAGCAAAAAACCGTAAAGCAGTCAACAATTGTGTCATCAGTAAAACGCATTGAATTCTAAAATAAATCCCCAAAATGTTAAGTTCAATATAAAAATGAAAAATATACATATGTATATTCGAATGTATCTGCGTAACTAACCTTTCTGTTTTATGCACAATTTTGTCCTTTATTAATGAAAGTAGGTATTCGACAGTATCTTTCTGCAACCTGAATCTTCGTTTGAAATCTTCCTCTTCCCATTCCTTTTAATGATCAGGTCGCTTCCTCACTACTCTTTTCTTTCTTGAAGTTGAATTGAAGCGATTATATATCATTTCTTCTTCCTCAATAAGTAAATCGTCGACATCGTCCAAAAAATCCATTTAAAAAAAAACAATTTGTAATTATTTACATGTTTGAATTTGACAGCCCATTTACTTTAACTAGTTGATTACATTTTATCTGACACAGAAACAGACAGATAACTTTAACAGAAAGTTAGATGGTATATTCCTCAGATAGCTGCTAAACAACTATTGAAAAATGCATTTATGCCTTAACTGTCAGTTAACTCCTATTATCTGACTATTGAAAAATCGGCACTTAGTTTAATGTAAATTGAAATTGAAAGTCTTACATTTAACATACAGGGATCCACAAAAGTCTGGGTACAGTGCATATGATTTATACAATTAGACTGCTGTTTGATAGTTATTGCAAAAAAGTTTAACATTTTTATATTTTTCAATTGGTTTATATTTCTGGATTTACAGCAAAAAAAAATTCTCCAAATTTGTCCTTTTTATAAAAAAAAAATGCATTATAACCTCGAAACTGCAAAAACTGATTCCGCAAACGCTAATTTTGTTAATTGCGTTAACGTTGCGTAAAATTTAAAAAAATAATAGCAATAATAAAAAATTACCTAAGAAACTTATACTTCTCAATATCTTGTTGGAAACCCCCTCGTTTTGAGTACAGATTGAAGTCTCCTTGGCATTGAACCCACTAAAATTTTAGTATACTCGTTGCTAATATTGTCCCACTCCTCCTGTAATATTTCTTTTAGTTGGATTGGAGTGGTCGCCGTGGCGTAGTGGGTAGAGTGCGACGCTCACACGCCGAAGGGTCTAGGTTCGACTCCCAGTTCAACACCAATTTTTCTAATATTTCACGGCACCACCTCTTTCGAGCTGCTGACAACACTCAAAGAGTAATAACTGTCTAAGAAAGCTTCTCAAATTTCGCCGTTCGGAGTCGGCAAAAACTGTAGGTCCCTTCTACTCGTGAGAGAACAGTAGCGCGCACAAGACGAGTAAGTTGATGAGCAAGCTAGGCCCTGGTCCCCCTGTGGACTGTCGCGCCAACAATTATTATTATAATACTTATTAATACAAAAAGTAGGTAATTTCCACTTAATTTACTACTTTATTGGATTAATTAAAAGAAACATTTATTTTCCAATGAATTTGTCAAAATTCTATTTTTTAGTTTCCAGACAGATTGTTCAGATACTGTTATACGGAAATTTTGTTCGTTGACGGACATTAGTCGCGTTTAACTATGAAACTAAGTGAATTCTGCAGGTAAAACCAAATTATTTTGAATGCATTACCAACAAATACGACCTACATCATTCAACTAACATAACTCACTGCCTTCAAACCTTTGAAGTCCGTAATCAAGAAGTTTACGACAGGCTCTAACAAGACTAACATTATGTCCCCATTGGAATGGAGCAATTTAAAAGAAAAAACAAGAATATGGTGGCTACACTTTAAATCCATTGGACCCATCGGCTGTAGATAACTCAAAGTGCATTCAAAACAACTATGAAAATTTAATCGCGGAATCTCGCCAACCAACGGTCAGTGGACAACATTTTCAGATATCGAGTTTAAGGACTACGGGAAATGTTATAACGGCACTTTCAAGACAGTTAAAAGGTGGTTGTGTTGGCAAACATCTCCTAGTCAGTCGTTAGCAATTTCAACACAGTTCTAATCTTGTAACTGAGTTCATACAAAATTGTCTTTGTCCGGACACTAAAAAGAAATAGTCCAGGCACTAAATTTTGCGTGTGCTAGTGCAGTGTATATCGAATTTAAATTCAAAATTGAAATAGGAAAATGAAATGAAACCATTTCTTAATGAGGAAAACTCGGACTTGCTTCATTTTGTTATTAATTAAAAACAATTAATAATTGTTTGAGCAAGGTTCGACTCCCAGTTTAACACCAATTTTTCGAATTTTTCACGGCACCACCTCTTTCGAGCTGCTGACAACACTCAAAGAGTAATAACTGTCTAAGAAAACTTCTCAAATTTCGCCGTTCGGAGTCGGCAAAAACTGTAGGTCCCTTCTACTCGTGAGAGAACAGTAGCGCGCACAACACGAGTACTTGATGAGCAAGCTAGGCCCTGGTCCCCCTTTGGACTGTAGCGCCAACAATTATTATTAGTTGGATTTTATTAGAAATTTGGTGCGTTCTTAATTGTTGGTCAAGTTTATCTCAGAGGTGCTCTATAGGGTTCAAATCAGGGCTCTTCGGCGGTGTCGACAGTGTTTTCGTGTAATAGAGCAACCACATTCGAACACTATGAGCGGTATCTTTCGGGTCGTTGTCTTGCTGGAACAGGAAATCGGCAGGCATTCCTAGTTTAGTAGCACTTTCCTTGAGATTATTCTTTAGAATAAACAAGTACACATGTTGATCCATTGTATTTTCAGTGAATACTAAATTTCCCACTCCAGCAGCTGACATACACCCTCAAACCATCAGTCCTTCACCACCATGTTTCACAGTCTTAATCGTGTGTTTCGGATTGAAGACATCTCCTGTTTTTCTCCACACTCTTAGGCGGTCGTTTAATCCAAGTATACAAAACTTTGACTCATCGGAGACAAGGACCTTGCTCTAAGACTTCGTAGACCAATGAAAATACTCTTTAGCAGACGCAAATCGGTTTTTCTTGTTTTTGCAGATATGCATGGTTTCTTCCTTGGTTTGCGGGAGGATAGTGCGGTTTCTACGATTGCGCGACGTACAGTTTCGGAGTGAACTTGTATTGTGCTTAGATTGTTCAACTCATCCGCAATTTTTCTAGCACTTTCAAATGGATTTTTCTTTACGATGCGGACAATACGTCTCTTATATTTGTCGTTTAGCTTTGGGGGACATCCTGATCTAGCAGCGTTCTCCACTCTATTCTCATTCTTATAGCGCCGAATCACTTTCTGGATAGTAGAACGAGAACGAGATACTATCACAGCTATTTCAGAGTAGAATTTTTCTTGTTTGGTATGTAAATCAACTATTAGCTGTTCGATCATCAACTCGTTTCGGTTCATATTTCAATGAAAACAGGAACAAAAATACACTAGTACAACCAATAATCTACCGCGAATGACACACGACACCAAGTACATAGTAAATCAGAATAAAGTTATTAAAGGGTGTCCCAACAAGAACGCAGGATTCAAATTTGGCGCCATTCGAATTGTCATTGTTTGACATTTGAACAATTATTATTGTTTGTTAGTGGAAGGTATAATAATAATAATAATTGTTGGCGCTACAGTCCAAAGGAGGACCAGGGCCTAGCTTGCTCATCAACTACTCGTGTTGTGCGCACTACCGTTCTCTCACGAGTAGAAGGGACCTACAGTTTTTTGCCGACTCCGAGCGGCGAAATTTGAGAAGCTTTCTTAGACAGTTATTACTCTTTGAGTGTTGTCAGCAGCTCGAAAGAGGTGGTGCCGTGAAAAATTCGAAAAATTGGTGTTAAACTGGGAGTCGAACCTACACCCTTCGGCGTGTGAGCGTCGCACTCTACCCACTACGCCACGGCGACGAGTGGAAGGTATAAAGTTAATAAAAATGGGGCGCTACACGAATGAACAACGCATTCTCATTGTGAAATTGTTTTACAAAAATGGTGAAAGTTTTGCGGCTACAGTTCGAAAATTGCGATCAATTTAGGGTTACAATAATGCTCCAAAAGAGTCAAATGTAAAGCGATTAATTGAAAAATTTGCTGAGTCTGTAACTGATGTAAAGATAACAACGCGCCTTCGACCAGGTCGATCGACCGAAAATAGCGCAGCAGTACGTGATGATGTCTCTTAAACTCCATCCACCTCAATTCAACACCGAGCTCAGCAAATTGATGTTTCCAAATCCACTATGCAGCGAATTTTGACGAAAGATTTGCATCTTCATGCATACAAATTTCAATTGACTCAGGAACTGAATGTGGAGGGGATGTGGTTTCAACAAGACGGCGCCACATCTCATACAGCCAGAGAAACAATTCAACTGCTGCATCAGTCATTTCCCGGTTGTGTTATTTTGAGTTTTAGAGACCAGAATTGGCCGCCTAGATCGTGCGTTTTAACACCATTGGACTTTTTTCTTTTGGTTTTTTTGAAGTCGATGATTTATGCGAATAAGCCGACGTGGATTCAAGCCTTAAAAGAGGAAATTGGACGCTGCATTATTGAAACACCGCACCATTTATGCAAAACGGTCATTGAAAATTTAATTTAAAGATCGCATATGTGCCACCAAAGCCATCATGTTATTCCACACATAACCTCATCCTGTCTACTTTACGATATAATAAAGAATTTACGATTTTTTTAAATATCTGCGTTTTATTTAAAATTTAAATCTTGCGTTCTTCTTAATTTGGGGATTCGCCTATTAGAAAATATCGTCTTTTCTATAACTTTTCCAAGACTTTTGTGGAAGCAATTTCAGGTGCTTCCAGATCCTAAAGAATTTTTTTTTTTATAAAAAAAGACAAATTTGGAGATTTTTTTTGCTGTAAATCTAGAAATATCAACTAATTGAAAAATATAAAAAGGTTATACTTTTTTGCAATAACTATCAAACGGCAGTCTAATATAATAAATCATATTCGCTGTATCTAGACTTTTGTGGAGCACTGTAAATTGGATCCATTTTAATAGACAATCGAATGATTCTCTTCCCTTATTTCTATCCGGTACTCCCATTTACACTTACTTCTGAAAAATGTGTTCAAAGTTCAAAGTCAACTACAATTTGAATTTACAATTTGAATTCGAACAGAAGGAGTTTTGAAATAAGGGCGTACCACACTACGAGTAATATTTTTCAAATCCGGGATGAATCTGGACATTCCCCACCAACGGCTCCCACTGAACACGGTCCTATGCAAGTTGTCTGCGGAACACATACAAAAAAAGCTTTTCAAAGTATTATTATTATTATTATTATTATTATTATTATTATTATCTTGCATTTCGAGTGTATGGAGCTCCATTTGGGGATTAATTCCATTCTGTTTCCCATGTATCCTCTTAATTGCCTTATTTAACGAATGTTTGCACGTTATATAATACACATTGCAACTAAGCAGCCCAAAGTGTTTTCATTCCTTGCACCCGTTGCCTCAGGAGAAGCTTGTTACTCGATGATACTCTAAACTTTTTTTTTCTGAAGTGCCTGCCATTGAAGCGATTGAACGAATCTACAACTCGTGCTTACTGAATGACCCACTTCCCTGAACAATGTCACCCTGACGTCATAAAATACCACACAACTGCTTTTTAACAAGGAGAGCTAGACAGAAAGTGGCCGCCGTGGCGTAGTGGGTAGAGTGCGACGCTCACACGCCGACGTGTCTAGGTTCGATTCCCAGCTCAACACTAATTTTTCGAATATTTCACGGCACCACCTCTTTCGAGCTGGTGACAACACTCAAAGAGTAATAACTGTCTAAGAAAACTTCTCAAATTTAGCCGTTCGGAGTCGGCAAAAAACTGTAGGTCCCTTCTACTCGTGAAAGAACAGTAGCGCGCACAACACGAGTAGTTGATGAGCAAGCTAGGCCCTGGTCCCCTCTGGACCGTAGCGCCAACAATTATTATTATTATTAGACAGAAAGAGAGATACTTAGCAGCTGCAGGAAATGTTGCTCTAGAAAGATATCGCGCCGACAAGCAAGTGCTTCGTTCACCCAACGTCACAATCCTTCCAATTGCCTATCTCACTGTGCAAGTGTTCCATAATTGCCCGTCCCAGCCCTACCCTGCCTCAACAACCACAACAACAAATCGGACCGTCACTTCACTCGACCCCATCTTAATCAACGACATCGTCTACCAAATTGAGCACGTAATTTCCTCGTTACTGTCGCGCTCTCTCTTTCTTTCTTGTCGTATAAGAGAAATTCCATGCATTACCGAAATGTTTGAAATCCCAAATCCATACTTTTAGGCACGTCAGCGAAATTTTTCACCAGGCGCCCAGCGGCGCCAACCACGCCGACCAGTCACACTCCACAGGCGGCGGCACATCACCGTGGAAGCACTCTTCGAATTGGCGCCCTTCCAACGGGCACTCTGTCAACATGGGAATGGGAAATACGAAACGAGCAATCGACGCGCTCTTCCCCCAGCGCTGAGCACTGGTGCGCTCTTTACGGCAAGAAATCGAATAGCGCCCCTGCTGGGGACGCTGCTCGCCGCATATTTCGGAATCAGAATTCAAAATGTTTTTGATGATTCCTATTGGATGGCGATGATAATGATGACGATTGGGTCATCGATTGGGGCGGTGCCACACTGCGAGGCGAAATAATTCAGCTCTTAAGATGGATTTCTTCGGTGCGGCGGATTTCCCATCTGGCATTGGACGACGCACGGTATCCGGTAGTGTGCCGCTTTGGCTTGTTATTTGTCATGGTCCTCCCTTAAATGTGTGTGCAATGCTTTGCAGCGCAGTGGCTGAACGCTCGCTGAGTGTTGGTTGGTCGCTGCAGCGTCGGCGTTGACATCCATCGTTGTCGTATTCCATCCAACTGATATTTTAACTCTATTTTCACCAGGCGCGCAGAGTGCTGCTGTAGGCGTGTGTGCCCCGGCGGTGGTGGTGTTGGTGGTGACGCGTCATAAGCAAGTGCCTCAGTGAGATTCATTTCGTTTCTTTCGTTGGTGGGATGACGTGTTTGGTGAATGAGGCGACGTATAGAGTTACCAGGGGTTCGCTTTGAAGAGACAAGTGCGTTTTTTATTCTTTTCTGAAGTGAAGTAGAAAATTGTGGTAAGGAAATATTCAATTGATTTTCTGGCAGATCAGTGGGGAAAGAGGGTGGAGGAAAGGTGCGTTGAAATGTCGTCCCAATTTTTGAACTGCACTGTTCATAGTTCGACGCGAGCAACCGTGCCTTGACCGAGGACGAGAAGAAATGCGAGAGATGTGAGATCCTAGAAACAAATGTCGGCATTTCTTGTTGTCTTTGCACGGCGCGATGCCCTGCAAGAGCGTCGTCCCCAAAGAAAGGGAAGGTAATCAAGTTGTCGCTTTGCCACAATCGACATGGAATTCTCTGCAGAAATGGTTTACTGTCTGTTTTTTTTTTTTCAACGGTTTTCATTCAAGTCTTTTCTAAATCATTCTATAACCATTTCGCTTAAGATAATTTACCCTTGAAAGGAGGAGGTTCAAATATTTGCTCACTTAAAAGCATCTGAGTTTTGAATGAATTTTTAAAATTTCACCTTTTAATTGCGTGTCTATTTTTAGGTTCATCATTCGTTGAAAGGATTGCGCGTTACATGTTTCTTCTCATTCTTTTTAAAGAATTTGCACCCGGAAGTTGGATTTCGTCACATTCTGCACAAAAATAGACAAGATGTGGTTCAATATGTGCATCATTTTGATTTACTTTAGCAGACTTTCATTAAAAATCTTGTTTTTTGGAAATTTATTCCAACATTCACGGAGCTTATGCAATAGATCGGTTTCGATTTTATAAATGAATTGTATCCTAAAGTTAAGCGTTGCTATTCGCTTAAGGGTTATAGACTCATTTTCCATCTTTCCCTATTTCCGACTGTCGATATGGTTAACATCAATCCAAGCTTTTAAGCTTTTGGGGTCGTATAGGGAACAACGTATGGAAACCAGTGTGCAGAATTAATCAGCTTTTATTAATAATTGTATGGCGTGACAGTCCACAGAGGAATCAGGACCTAGCTTCCTCATCAACTACTCGTGTTGTGTGCGCTACTGTTCTCTTACGATAAAAAGGACCTACAGTTTTTTGCCGACTCCGAACGGCAAAGTTTGAGAAGCTTTCTTAGACAACTATTACTCGTTAAGTGTTGTCAGCATTTCGAAAGACGTGGTGCCGTCAAAAAATTCGAGGTGTTGATCCGGGAATCGAACCCAGACCTTCGGCGTGTGAGCGTCGCACTCTACCCACTACGCCACGGCGGCCAGCCTTTATTAGTTGCTATTATTTACGAGATTTTACCACCTCTTTGCATTTATTTTTTAATGCCATCCTGTAAAGTGGTCAAACCAGCTCTTCTTGCCTATCGAAAGTAATTTCCTTTCACAACGATCCGCAAATGTTCAAGGAGTTCTGCCGTCGCACTGTGGTTCCCTTGTACGGGGAACGCCAAAAAAAAAATCGGTAACTTTTGAAAATGTTGACCGATCTTGATGTAATTTGGAATTTAGTATCAGTGCCATAAGATCCTTCTTCTTCTTCTTGTGGCACTATAGTCCGGGGTGGACCTGGGCCTCAACCAACATGCCTCTCCAGCCAGCACGATCTTTCGCCAGCTGCCTCCAGTTGCGCACTCCAAGTTGGTTGAGGTCCTTCTCCACTTGTGTGCGCCACTTTAGTCTAGGTTGTCCTCTGTTGCGTTGTCCCAATGGCTCGGATTCAAAGACTTTTCGGGCCGGAGCAGTGGTGTCAGTACGCTCTACATGGCTAATCTCCCATCCATCTTAAGCGATGTATCCGTAGACGCTTGACCAGAGGCATGTCGCTGTACAGCCCATAGAGTTCGTCGTGAAATCTTCTCCTCCAGATGTCACCATCGCAAACAGGACCAAAAATGGCATGCAACACTTTTCTCTAGAAAAGACTAAGGGCTTCCTCATCCGACTCCGCTAACGTCCAAGATTCCGCGCCATAAAGTAGGACGGCGATGATCAAGCTGTTATATAAAGCGAGCTTCGTCTTTCGAGAGAGGGCTTTATTACTCAATTGCCCCTTGAGCCCAAAGAAACAGCGATTGGCAAGAGTGATTCTGCGTTTGATTTCGGAACTGATATTGTTGTCCTTGTTTACCGCGGAGCCGAGGTAGACGAAGTCCTTAACTACCTCGAAGTTTCTGCTGCCTAGTGTGACGCTCCGTCCGAGACGTCGATGTTGTGTGTCCTTCCTTGATGACAGCATGTACTTAGTTTTGCCCTCATTTACCGCCAGACCCATTTTAGCCGCTTCCGCTTCAATGCCAGCAAACGCCACA
Organism: Eristalinus aeneus; assembly: GCA_955652365.1. Classification (NCBI taxonomy): domain Eukaryota; kingdom Metazoa; phylum Arthropoda; class Insecta; order Diptera; family Syrphidae; genus Eristalinus; species Eristalinus aeneus. The sequence continues at coordinate 19,966,887 of OY019131.1, forward strand.
TTGACGGCTCACTGTGTTCCTCCAATCACGTCAATGTCATCAGCGTATGCTAGCAATTGAACTGACTTCTGGAAGATCGTGCCTCTGGTGTTGACTCGTGAGTTACGCGCGATCTTCTCGAGGATGATGTTAAAGAAGTGACAGTGCGTCGCCTTGTCTAAAACCTTTTTTGACATTGAAGGTCTCGGTGAGTTCGTTATCGAACTTGACGGGGCAGCGGGAGTTCTCCATCGTCATCCTACACAATCTGACGAGTTTGGTAGGAATGCCAAAACTAGACATGGCATTATATAGCTCGTCTCTATGCACACTGTCATATGCAGCCTTGAAATGCAGTGGTGTCAGTACGCTCTACATGGCTAATCTCCCATCCATCTTAAGCGATGTATCCGTAGACGCTTGACCAGAGGCATGTCGCTGTACAGCCCATAGAGTTCGTCGTGAAATCTTCTCCTCCAGATGTCACCATCGCAAACAGGACCAAAAATGGCATGCAACACTTTTCTCTAGAAAAGACTAAGGGCTTCCTCATCCGACTCCGCTAACGTCCAAGATTCCGCGCCATAAAGTAGGACGGCGATGATCAAGCTGTTATATAAAGCGAGCTTCGTCTTTCGAGAGAGGGCTTTATTACTCAATTGCCCCTTGAGCCCAAAGAAACAGCGATTGGCAAGAGTGATTCTGCGTTTGATTTCGGAACTGATATTGTTGTCCTTGTTTACCGCGGAGCCGAGGTAGACGAAGTCCTTAACTACCTCGAAGTTTCTGCTGCCTAGTGTGACGCTCCGTCCGAGACGTCGATGTTGTGTGTCCTTCCTTGATGACAGCATGTACTTAGTTTTGCCCTCATTTACCGCCAGACCCATTTTAGCCGCTTCCGCTTCAATGCCAGCAAACGCCACATTGACGGCTCACTGTGTTCCTCCAATCACGTCAATGTCATCAGCGTATGCTAGCAATTGAACTGACTTCTGGAAGATCGTGCCTCTGGTGTTGACTCGTGAGTTACGCGCGATCTTCTCGAGGATGATGTTAAAGAAGTGACAGTGCGTCGCCTTGTCTAAAACCTTTTTTGACATTGAAGGTCTCGGTGAGTTCGTTATCGAACTTGACGGGGCAGCGGGAGTTCTCCATCGTCATCCTACACAATCTGACGAGTTTGGTAGGAATGCCAAAACTAGACATGGCATTATATAGCTCGTCTCTATGCACACTGTCATATGCAGCCTTGAAATCGACGAATAGGTGGTGAGTGCCAATTTGCATTTCTTGGGCCTTTTCCAGGATCTGTCGTAATGTAGAGATCTGGTCTATTGTGGACTTCCCTGGCCTGAAACCACACTGATAGGAACCTATCAGGTCATGGGCAAACGGCTTCAAACGCTCACACAATACGGCAGAGAGGATCTTGTATGCGATGTTGAGGAGACTTATTCCTCGGTAGTTGGTGCAGTCAAAAGGGGTCTCCTTTCTTGTGGACCGGGCAAACGACCGAGATTCCACTCATCGGGCATGCTTTCCTCCGACCATATTTTACAGATGAGCTGGTGCATGCGCCCAACCAGTTCATCTCCAGCTGCTTTAAATAGTTCTGCGGACAGTCCGTCCGCTCCAGCAGCTTTGTTCGACTTCAGCTTGGATATTGCTATCTTCACCTCGTCTAAGTCGGGGGGACGGAATGCTTGTCTATCATCGTCCAAATTGAGTGGAACATTCTGCCTAACATCGGTATTTGGGCCGTCATCGCCGTTAAGTAGCCTGCGGAAATGAGCTTTCCAAATTCTCAGCACAGACTGCGACTCTAGTACGAGTTGTCCGTTTTGGTCCCGGCAGGCCTTGGTCCGAACCTTGTATCCTCCGGATAGCTGTTTTACCTTTCGGTAAAACTTTCGGACTTCATTTCTGCCATAACACCTTTCCAGCCAGTGCTCTTTCCCTCTTTACTGTTCTTTAACCTGCAGGTTAATACAGCATGAAGGATAATGTAGTAATCTTAAGTTAAAAAACTTAAAATATGTTGAAAAATGTTTAACTGCATAAGAAAAATATTTAATAACAATTTGCGACAGTAAATGTAGGGTCAAAACAAAGCTGGAATTCATACCGTTACGGAACAATTACGTTCAATAATTTTTAATAACAAACTTTCATTGTAAACAATAATAAATCTGAATTTTGTGTAATTAGGCTTGCGCTTCACTACTTACTGGTCCGTGCCCATGATATTTGCGCTATATTCGTACAAGCATTAGAAGGGAAATCGTAGAAAACTCGAAAAGAAGCGCCGAAAAATTCCCGAGATTGCTCCACTTAAATGACTCGTTCTCCCAAAGTGCAAAAAGGAACATTTTTATTTTTGCATCATCGATAGAGAAAATTTTAAACTTTCAAAGAAATGTGGTTTCCCTCTTGGAACCTCTTGGAGCACTTTTGTTATGCTCCACCTAACTTGGGAGCACTTCCCTTAAAAGTGGCCCTCACCAAAAACCTGGTCTAAAAAACTGGTCGTCAAAATGAAAGAACTGTTGACGCATTATGAAAGCAAAATAGAAGCCCTTTCAAATAAATACGAGGGTTGCCTTTTATATCGGGATTAAGGGACAAAAACAAAATTAATCAGCGAAAATAGCTTTATTGTTTATCAAAATATTCCCCATTAAGATCTATAAATTCTTGCATGCGTTTGAACTAATTGTCGAAGCACTTTTGCCACTCTGATTGAGGATTCTCCCAAACATGCATTCTGAACGCATAAGCCGCTTCTTCAGGTGTCGAAAAACGTTGACCTCTCATTTTATTTTTTACGTACGGGAATAAACAGAAGTCACTCGGTGCCAAGTCAGGAGTATACTACGGATGACTCATCAAATCGATGTTTTGAATGCTGAAGAATGCAATTGTTTGACCAGATGTGTGAGAGCTCGCATTGTCGTGGAGATCGTGATTGGCGAACAACATCCGTCTTCGGCGGTTGGTTTTCCTGATTTCTTGGAAGACAATTGCCAAACAAATGGTTGTGTACCACTCAGAATTGACTGTTCTGCATTGTTCTAGTGATACAGTACCGACATGTTCAGTTTTTTTTTCGAAAAAAATACAGGCGACCATTTGCTTAAAAGTGCTTCGTGCGCGAGCAACTTTGGTTGGATTTGGCTCAATTTGAAACACCCATACAGTCGTCTGCTGTTCACTTTCGGGCGCATACGCCTAAATCCACGATTCATCACCTGTCACGATGTCATAGACGTGTTTCGAAGCACCGCGATCGTATTTTTGGAGCATTTCTTTCGACCAATCGACACGAGCCTTTTTTCGAGCGATTGACAAATTGTGTGGGATCCAACGCGAACAAATTTGTTTGACGGTCAAATGTTGATGCAGTATTGAATGTATGCTAGTCCCACTAATGCCTAAGGTTGTCTCAATCTCACGATAGGTCACATGTTGATCTTGCAATATCAGTTGGCGCACAGCATCAATGGTTTCCGGAACAGGAGCTGATTTTGGACGACTTTCACGACATTCATCTTGGAGTGAGCTACGACCTCGGTTGAATTCGCCATACCATCGATAAACACTGGTCCTTGATGGAGCTTAATAACAATAATTGTTGGCGCAAGAGTCCAAAGGGGGACCAGGGCTTAGCTTGCTCATCAACTACTCGTGTTGTACCCGCTATTGTACTCTCACGAGAAGAAGGGACCTACAGTTTTTGCCGACTCCGAACGGCGAAGTTTGAGAAGCTTTCTTAGACAAGTATTACTCTTTGAGTGGTGTCAGCAGCTCGAAAGAGGTGGTTCCGTAAAAAATTCGAAAAATTGGTGTTGAGCTGTGAATCGAACCTAGACCCTTCGGCGTGGGAGCGTCGCACTCTATCCACTACGCCACGACGACCACCTGATGAAGCTTCATCGCCAAAAATTGAATTAAGTTCATCGATGCACTGTTGGTTTTCATTTTCACGATTTAATTCCATTTTTTTTGAAGAGATGAATCTTTTAAGTTACTGTAAACAACACAGATAGCGCTCATATGTCAAATTGTTCTGAGTACGTGTAACCTTAAAAATGTCAAACTTTACGATAGAAGTGGCAGTTGCCAGATTGTAACACTAGGGCTGACCAATCCCGAAGTACAAAAGGCAACCTTAGTATAAGATCATGTTCTGAGGTGTGTATTAAAAAAAAATATGTAAAATCAAATTAAAAAAAAAGTTAAATTTCTACAATTTCAAAGCACCAACTTTAAGCTAGTTGTACACCGAAACGGTTATAATACGTCAACCCAATTTTGGCTTTGTAGCTTCTAAAATATGTAGAATCGAAAAACCAATACCACATGACCGTGAAAATGATTATTATTTTTTTTGTTTGGAGATTGGGATAAACTGCACTGGAGCGCTCAGACTCAAATACTGGTCCATATCTGGTAGTAATATGGACCAGTAACCTTAATTTATTGTAATTTCTTGGGTTTCTGAAGAAAAACAAGATGCGCTTCTGTGATATAGAACTTAGCTTTTCGATTCCCATCACATCAGCGCCAAATAGCCGCCACCTGATAAAAGTGAAAGTGCTTTGAAGTGTCTTCACCTTCTCCACAGGCGTCGCAGAGTGTGACATCACCAAGCCCAAGCCGACTCAGGTGCATAGCGAAGGTAAAGTGTCACGTTAGTACGCCAACAAGTTGTCTGCACTAGTTTCTGTCTAGAGATTGCAGAAAAGACTTGGATTTCTTGCTGACGTTTGGGAGCATACTTTTTGTCACCCTACATCCTGGAGAGTCACGCCATCTCTGGTCGTCCTGTAAGGAGACCCAACCATCTACGGAGGCCCTAACCAAGGACGTGGGTAGTTCCAAAGTGAGTTCGGGCCCTACGAATGCCTTTGTTGAACCTAGCCCAGCTAGTTCATCGGCAGTCTTTCCCAGGATCCCGTGATGACCCGGGACCCAGTCAAGTCTTAGCAAATTCAGCCTGTCGACCAAATTAAGGGAAGACTTGTATTCTTGAACTATCTTTGAGGTGGTTAAGGGGTTGAGTAAGGCCTTGAGCACAGCTTGACTGTCGCTGCAGACGCAGATACTTCTTCCCTTTCACCTATTCTTCACAATATAGTTGGTGGCCATTAGGATCGCGAAGGCTTCCACCTGGAAGACCGACGCGAAATTACCTAGGGAGGAGTGAAGTCTGATGTTGTCGTTTCCACGAAGGCCCCAGCTTCAAAACCCTCCGCCGTCTTGGAGCCGTCAGTGAAGATCCGACTACATTCCTTTCCCGGCTTAGTTTCTGGCCAGAGCCAATCCAGGACACGGCGAAAGTCGACTTTATATAAGCGTCGCAACTGTATTATTGGCGACCTCGCATCAGACGGCATGTCTAGGAGGGTAGTACCATAGGAGATGCGGGGTGCGAGGTCATCAAAGCTCCAGTGCGAGTGGAACCAAAGACCATTCTTTTTCAATCGAGAGATGGCCTTGAGTGTACATCCCATGATGTGGTGATCCAGTGGGGAGGGGGGATTAATCAGAGCATCAAGAGCAGAGCCGTGGTGGGGAAAGCCATTGTGCAGCCGAGATAAACTGTTCAGCGCCCCTGCGAGCGGAGGGTGTAATGGGTATGATGGTTGGGGCCTCCAGAATGCTTGCAACGGCCGATGTCGAAAAGACAACGGGTGGACTGTCGCAATCGCGAGTACCACCTGAAGTAGTCACATCCTTAGCCTTTGCCTCCATACAGTCTTTATTTAAGACGTCCAAAGACAAGACGTTTCTGGACTTTACCTGGGATCTTTCGAACCGAAGTTCATTGACTCTTAAGCCCTTCCGCCGCAATAAGGCAAGGAAATTAAAAAATTATTACATTTAACGTTTTTTTTGTCGCTCTGGCAGCACTGTGCAGTGCACAGTGTATTCTTTGCCCTTTGTACATTAAGTCGAACAATGTGTCCTGCAAACGTTTCTTGACCCTCATTTCTAATCTGAGTACATGCCGCAATCTTGTAGAGATGACATTTCTGAAATGTTCACTGCATCTGAATGAAATACGTACTGTACCCAGAGACTCTGCTTTCTAGTCATTTTCAATGCAAAAAACGTCTTTCAAATTATTTGCCAAAACAGACGTTATCTCGCCAAACTTCAAGACATTTTTTTGTGCGTTAACGATGCTCTCTTACCACCATTCATCGTAAAATCTGGTACCCACACGTTTCCAGTTAGTATGACATCACTACGCGAAAACACGCGGATCGCAGGAATCCCATCGAGGCAGATGTTGGTTCTTCCACCCGACTGGTCCTAGCCGACAGCATCACAATGCAATCGTTTTCTTCCTTGCTCCCTGATACATTTTGTGGTGTTCCTTCCAAGATGATGACGCTCTCTCTCGCATCTCTTAACAGGAATGACGAAACTTGCCCCTAGAATGTCGTCGACACATGCACGTGACACTGCCAGAAATTGGGAACCAGTGCAACTGGTTTCCGTGCATTCCAGCCGGCGAATGGTCCCCGCTTGTTTATATGAGCCCCAACCTTGACCGAGATTGTTTGTTCAACCGGAAGCTATCTAGCAGATAAAACCCGCGGGTTTTTGGTGTGTCGCTAATTTTACCTCGTATCATAAACATTGTGCAATTGGCATTTGTTTTGAATTTCCCTTGGAAGTTGGAACATGCGCTCTTCGAGCGAAAGGGTCGGCACTCACCCCAAGTATGCATGGGGTGACTGTTCACATCGCCAACCATGTTCAGTGTGACGTGAAGCGGAGGCCGGGTGCAAAGTGCGTGTGAGTCCAACGCGGCTCTTTGAAATAAATTTGCTATTCTCGGAACTGAAATGCGTTAAAGTGAAGTGAGAAAAAAATGCTGAAAAGGTACAGTGCGTCGTAGATTTTAGCGAAGAGTGGTTTGATGCATAAATAAGACAGAAAAAAAAACCGGTAATAGAAAGACTGTCGCGGAAGATAATTAAACCATGTGGAGTGGCGAGACAACGAGGAATTTTGTGTTTCTGTTTCTGACGAGCACGCATGCACTGTTGGAAAGCGAGCTTTCTTGTTTCTCTTTTATGAATGGGAATGAGGTTTTTCTTGTTTTGTTTTCTTCTGGGGAAGGATTTAAGGGTTGCCATCTAGTGTCGTTGTGAAATGTTTTCGGATAACTAAATTACTTTAGACTGACCAAAAATGTTTTTTAATCTCAATGTTTCGTAATTATAGTAGATATGTTATTTTTCTTATGAAATTGTTGTCGTTTTTAAGAGACTACAAAACTGGTCAGACATTGTTACAAATGAATCATTTAAATACAGAATACAGAAACAAGCTTCAGGCTTGTGGAGATTTGGATTCATGGGAGTTGCTGCTGACTGGAACAACTAAGTAATAAAATTAAATTTAGTTTTCAAAACTGGGTCACAACAATGGTTTGAATGGATTTGCAAAATCATATCACATCTTCCTCTCAGAGCTCCAGTCATTGTTTGTCTTCTTATGAGCTCAATTATTCCTTAGTTAGAGTGCAAAAAAACGAAAAATAATTAAATGGGACAGTTTTCATGAGACGTAAAGATTGAGGCAAAGCTTAGTTTAGTGTTTCTTGTTGTTTATTTATTTAGTTTTCTTTCAAGACAAAAACGCAAATTATTGTCTGTCGTTGTTTCTCATATAACACTAATTTAACCTCAAAATCAAAATCAGTGCCATTTTAAGAGATTTATCGGTTTACAAGATATACCGAAATGAGCGTTTATTTTTTGAAAACAAAACACTAATTATGAATGGGGAAAGTAAAAACATTTTATTCAAAGTATTGGCCATTGTTTTCTACACATTTTGACCACCTTTTTGGGAATTTGTGAATACCACGCCAATAAAATTGTTCGTTTTTTAAAGCAAACCAATCAGACACCCAATTTTTGACCTTCTCGTAGGAATCAAAGTGCTGCTCAGCCAATGCGTGTCCCATCGATGAAAACAAATGGTATTCGGAAGGAGCCAAGTCTGGTGAATACGGCGAGTGGGGTAGCTGCTCCTTGCCAAGTGTTTTCATTGTATCCTGAACCGGTTTTGCTTCGTGTGCAGGTGCATTGTCATGGAGCAAAATTACCTTGCCGTGTCTTCTGGCCCATTCTGGTTGTTTCTCGATCAATGCATGGTTCAAATTGATCACTTGTTGTCGGTAGCGATCAGTATTAATGGTTTCACCAGGTTTTAGGAGCTCTTGGTACAGCACACCTTTCTGGTCCCACCAAACATACAGCATTGTCTTCTTGCCGAATCGATCTGGTTTTGCAGTCGATGTTGATGGTTGTCCCAGATTAACACATGATTTTTTTCGTTTAAGATTCTTAAAATAAATTCATTTTTCATCCCATGCAAAACCGATTTTCTTTCGTGTCTTTGAAGCAAAATTTCACAAGTGTTTTTTCGGTTTTCCATTTGTCTTTCATTCAATTCATGTGGCACCCATTTTCCACACTTTTGGATCTTTCCCATAGCTTTTAAACGGTCAGAAATTGTTTGTTGTGCAACATTTAACATTGCGGCAATTGGCTTTTGACTCAAAGTGTCATCTCCATCCAATATCGTTTGCGATTCGGCGTCTTCAAACTATTTTGGTGGTCTTCCACGTTCTTCATTTCTCACATCAAAATCATTATTTCTGAACCGTTGAAACCATCTTTTGCATGTTGCATCTGATAGAGCATGATCACCATATACCTCGACAAGCATTCGATGGGACTCTGCAGCACTTTGCTTCAAATGAAAACAAAAAATTTATGCTTTCCGCAAATAATCACTTTCTGGTACAAAATTCGACATTTTTAACACGATGAAAAAATATAATGTTGTCTGTTCATTGACTTGATGTATAGTAAATATTTTTCACAGATATCATATCAAACAAAAAAAATAAGGGCTCGTTGACAACAAATGCTCCCTATCGAGACATTTGTATCTTGACGCTCACTTTATACGGGTATATAATATATACTGTGCTACGAGGCAAGTAACAAAGTTCCCGTAATTTTGTCCCATTCAATTCACAATCATTGCTAGCAGTGTGCAATTTTTAAATTTTATGAAATAGTTATGTGAAGAATGTGGCTGTCGTTGCGTAGTGCGTAGAGTGTGACGCTCACACGCAGAAGGTCTAGGTTCGATTCCCGGCTAAACACCCCGAATTTTTCACGGCACCACCTCTTTTGAGGTGCTGACAACATTCAAAGAGTAATTAATCTCTAAAAAAAAGCTTTTCAAACTTCGCCGTTCAGAGTCAGCAAAAAACTGTAGGTGCCTTCTTCTCATGAGAATACAATATCGCGCACAACACGAGTAGTTTATGAGCAAGCTAGGCCGTGGGCACCTGTGGACTGTCGCGCCAACAATTATTATTATTAAGCTCCATCAAGGACCAGTGTTTATCGATGGTTTGGTGAATGGTGAACCGAGGTCGTAGCTCACTCCAAGACGAATGTCGTGAAAGCAGTCCAAAATCACTTTTTGTTCCGGAAACCATTGATGCTGTGCACCAACTGATATTGCAAGATCGTCATGTGACCTATCGTGAGATTGAGACAACCTTAGGCATTAGTGGGACCAGCATACATTCAATACGGCATGAACATTTGACCGTCAAAAAAATTTGTTCGCGTTGGATCCCACACAATTTGTCAATCGCTCAAAAAGAGGCTCGTGTCGATTGGTCGAAAGAAATGCTCCAAAAATACGATCGCGGTGCTTCGAAACACGTCTATGACATCGTGACAGGTGATGAATCGGGCATTTACGCGTATGAGTCCGAATGTGAACAGCAGACGATTGTTTGGGTGTTTCAAATTGAGCCAAATCCAATAAAAGTTGCTCGCGCACAAAGCACTTCCAAGCATATGGTCGCCTGTTTTTTCGAAAAAACTGGGCATGTCGCAACCGTACCACAACGCAGAACAGTCAATTCTGAGTGGAACACAACCATTTGTTTGTCAGTTGTCTTCTAAGAAATCAGGAAAACCAACCGCCGAAGACGGATCACTCTTCACCACGAAAATGCGAGCTCTCAATAATCGGCTCAAACAACTTCATTTTTGAGCATTCAAAACATCGATTTGATGAGTCATCCGCTATATAGTCCTAACTTGGCACCGAATGACTTCTTTTTATTCCCGTACGCCAAAAAAAAAATGAGAAGTCAACGTTTTTCGACAACTGAAGAAGCGGTTGATGCGTTCAGAATGCATGTTTTGAAGATACCTCATTTAGAGTGGCAAAAGTGCTTCGACAATTGGTTCAAACGCATGCAAAAGTGTAGAGATTTTAACGATGAATATTTTGAAAAACAATAAAGCATTTTGTTTTATTTATTCATTTGGCATCATTTTAACAATTTCTATAGTTTACAAAATTTGGTTGGATAGATATGGTTAATGTACCTTACTACTACAAAATTCATAAAGTTGGTTACAATAATATTACAGATCTTTTTATACATTTTGAAGGAAAAAGCAATTAAAAAAAGCTTCATTAAAACGGAAACAAAGCTATTGTCGATGATTAATACTTGTTTTTGTTCTCTTATCTCGAAATATAAAAGGTAACCCTCGTATAATAAAAAATCGCACTCAGAATTTGTGTCAAAAGAAACAAAATTAAAGCTTCTGTGCTGAAGAGGAGGACAATATTGGTCTTCCGAGGCTGATTTACATTGTTCCATTTTCTCTTGTGCACACAGATTCATCGATTGACTGTAATAACCTACTCTCTTCACATATCTGTTCCTTATTTACGCGGAGATAAAGTCCCTAATTGCCTTATAATTGCTGTTATTTACAGCATTTATAGTAAACTATCTGCGTTTTAAGTATATTTTAGAACGTTACTCGAAAATTACAAAATATGTAAATTTGGAGGAAATTAGAAGCTTAATCAGCGTCTCATCTCAACAGCTCCAACTGCCGCCTAAATTAATTACGGTCCGCATAGTCATGGGAACAGCACATATTCGACCTAAAGAAGCTTTCAAATCAAACAGAGAACTGAAAATACAATAATGTTCAGCTCAACTCTATACTTCAGCTTTGACAATAAAATTTTGACAAGCAATTTGTTCTTAATTTTTATTAAATGGCCGTTGAAGACGAGGACGTCGAAGTCAAACAAATGCCTGTACGAGTAATGCCACGTTTTGGCACAAAAGATGATTTCAATCTTTAAAATACACAAAATTCGCACTTAATATAGACACTTGTGTTTCCTTTTCATAATATTTGTTCATAAAGTTCAATCAGCAATATTGAATAAATGAATAAATCCACTTATTTATCTGGAGACATACTTACTCTATAACTTATTTAAGGTTATGCGCGTCAATTGAAACAATTTAAACATGTTGTGAAATTCAATTAGATGTGTGTTGAAGTATTCTTTGTGGAACTCCTTGGGCCGTGGTTTCATTCCTTCAATTCGAAATCTAAAAAATACTTCCCCCACATTGCAGTTTAAAAGTTTATTTTTTACTTTGATAGTGTTAATTTAAGGATATGTTGCAAAGACGTTTGAACGCTTTATTTAATTGTCGTTGAATAATACTGATCACTTACAGTTGATGAGGAAAAGCCAAGTTCACAGACAGCTTGATTTTAACGAACAGTCCCTTAATAAAATTTTCAACTATATGTTGTTCCAAGGAGAACCTAAGATTTAAATTTTGAGCCATTCGAATTGCCATTGTTTGTCATTTGAACAATTATTATTGTTTGTTAGTGGAAGGTATAAGGTTAATGAAAATGGAGCGCTACACGAATGAACAACGTATTCTCATTGTGCACATGAAAATGATGATTTTGCCGATAAAATCATTTTTAAGGACGAGGTCCATTTCCATCTTGATGGCTTCGTCAATAGCCACAATTGTTGCATTTGGTGCGAGGAAAATCCTCGAGTGATTCACACGAAGCAAATGCATCCTCAACGTGTCACTGTGTGGTGTGGATTTTGGGCTGGAGGAATCATTGAACCTTTTTTTAATGAAAATGATTCAGGTCAAGCGCAAACAGTCAATGGTGTTCGGTATCGTTAAAAATAACCAATTTTTTCGTGCCTAGAATTGAAGAAATGAATGTGGAGGGGGTGTTGTTTCAACAAGACGGCGCCACATCTCATACAGCCAGAGAAACAATTCAAGTGCTGCATCAGTCATTTAAATATTGCGTTCTTGTCGGAACACCCTTTACAAATATTATGGTTTTCGACATTAACAATTTCAATGCAGAGAAAAGATGCGGATGCGGCTAAAATGGCCCTGACAAAACAAAACATCAAGAAAGAACTCGCAAAATTGACGTCTCAGACAGAGCGCTACAATAGGCAGCAAAAACTTCGAGGTAGTTGAGAACTTCGAGTATGTCGGCTCCGCGATATATAGGGACAACAGCACCAGTACCGATATCAAACGAAGAATCACTCTTACCAATTGCTGTTTCTTTGGTTTCAAGAGGCAGTTGAGTAATAAAGCCCTCCCTCGAGGGTATAAGTCCGCATTATATAACAACTTAATCATCGCAGTTCTACTCTATGGCGCGGAAATCTGTACGTTATTAAAAGCGGATGAGGAAGTCCTTAGTCTTCTCGAGACAAAAGTTTTGCGTGCGATTTTTGGTCTTGTTTGCGTTGATGGCAGGAGAAGATTTAACGACAAATTCTATGGTTATACAGCCACATGCGGCTGGTCAAGCGTCTTCGGAAATAACGCTTAAGATGGCAAGGCTATCTGGAGCGTATGGACACCACTGCTCCGGCCCGAAAAGTCTTTGAATTTGAGCCATTGGGATAACGCAACAGAGGGCGACCTAGGCTAAGGTGGCACACACAAATGGAGAAGGACCTCAACCAACTTGGAGTGCGCAACTGGAAGTAGCTGGCAAAAGATCGCGCTGGCTGGAGAGGCATGTTATTTCAGTCCCAGGTCCACCCCGGACTGTAGTTTCACAAGAAGCTTTGCAATCACCACAAAAATTGAGCAGTCTGTTACGTTTCAAATTGAGAACTTTCCGAAGTAAAAGTAACTCGCGCTTTGTTGTAACGTTTTTAACCAAATTTATTTTAGCAAACACAAACGTTTACAAAAATTATGTATGTCCTTGTTTTGTTTTAGTATAGTCACCTTGAAATAAAGATGTGCTAAGCTACATCATTCTGTTGCTTTTTTTTAACCGAAATTCTGTACTTTTTGGCGCTTGTTCTTGTGTTAGATGATCGGTCAGCTTAAGCTTAAACTTGTTTTCTCCACAATTTTTTTCACAAAAGTCTCAACTTACCTACTTATATTTAATCAATTTAAGGTGCCTGTCCTGCTTTAGCCGAATAAGTAAAAGAACATTTGTTAAAAAGTGAAAAAATCATATTTCATTTTACCTATCAATCAATCCTACATATTTCCAATTTTTTGTTTATTTTTGACAACAATAAAAGAATCCCATTTACGGAAAATCTGTTCGAATTTTTAAATCCAAGGTCTATTCAAAAATTAATTTCCTCAAGCACATGGCAACCCTTTTTATCCACTCTTTTTTTGTTCTTGTTTGTCGAATTCTTAGAAAGCTTTACAACACTCATTTTGTGTACAGTAAGTCCCCCACAGCCGAAAGACCCCTTCACTGGAATACTTTTGAATTCCCAGCTCACCGTGAGCGGGTAGCCGTCGAGAGAGTGTGCATATGAAAATTTAGTTTTGCGGGATCAGTTCTGTTGCGGTGGTCGACTGCGGGTGTGACTGTTAAACTGTTTTATTTAGTGGCATTGCATTAATCATGACCGGACTGAAAGTGTCTATGGAGCAAACCAAATCGGACGCATTGTGTTGTCTTTCGTCAATCGTCGTTCGCCGAAAGTAGAAACATTCTTGGCGGAAAATCTTTACGCAAACGTGGCACTGAACACCGGTCGACGTAATCTGTGGCTTTCTATTGCATCAGCTTAGACGACACATTACATTTTGAAGAATTAAAACTGTGTGTCAACTGTGTTATTGATTGCCCCTCGAACACGAGCAGATTCGGAGGGAGCTTCTTTGGTAAAGTGTGATAGTGCAGTTGCCTGCAACAATGTCTCAGCGGGGCCGTGATAACAGTGTGGAGACAGTGCCTCTGTCTGAGGGGAATGGTGAAGCTAAGAAAGAGTCCCCCACAAATGATGACGGAGCTGACGGCAAGATCGTGCTGAAGCGCAAGTTGACCCTGATGAATGGAGTGGCGATCATCGTGGGCACGATCATCGGCTCGGGGATCTTCATTTCGCCAACTGGCGTATTTTTCTACACAGAGTGAGTATGGATTTGATTGCATTTTGATCTAGCTCGTGATCGGATTCCGTTTAGAATTCGTTGACGTGCTGGCATTTGGCAGACTGAAGTTATTGACTTCGTGCCAATTCGAGTCGAATGCAGTCCACCATTGCGAAGGTCTCGGTTTTCATGTTTTTCGCGACTGATTAGTGCTGATACAACCAAAACTGATCGCGCGGGGCGTTAGTCATAGCTTTGTGTGGCAGAGGTGGTTGAATGGACTGCTGCGTAGCTGGGAAAGTGATTGCTATTTGTCACGATTTTCGATGAAATTGAATTTAGGAAACCTATTTGATGACAGTGGTCGCCGTGGCGTAGTGGGTAGAGTGCGACGCTCATACGGGTCTAGATTCGATTCCCAGCTCAACACCAATTTTTTGAATTTTTCACGGCACCACCTCTTTCGAGCTGCTGACAACAATCAACGAGTTATAACTGTCTATGAAAGCTTCTCAAATTTCGCCGTTCGGAGTCGCCAAAAAACTGTAGGTCCCTTCTACTCGTGAGAGAACAGTAGCGCGCACAGCACAAGAGGTTGATGAGCAAGCTAGGCCCTGGTCCCCCTTTGGACTGTAGCGCCAACAATTTTTATTATTATTATTTGATGACAGTAAAACGGTTCCTATGCAACACAGTGTGCAGGTGAAAGTGGCCAGAGGAAACTTCGTATTGAGTGTTGTGGCGATGGATAGAACATTCATAATACATTTTTTGATTTGTGCGTTGCTTTTGAATAGGGTTCTAAACAAACAATTTGATTTCAAACGTTGTTACGATCGACTGCGAATCTGGAAATTATGCTGCCGTCCTTGTGTACATTAATTTAGTCACAGATAAAGCCATTAAAAAAATATGTAGGGTAAAAGCACTAGTATCCGGACAGTTAACATTTTTTGAACTTTGATATCGAACAGTTTTCGTGCTTTTAAAACTATCGCACATTTTTTGACAATTTTTTAAAGATAAGATAATTATAAACAGGGAAGCATATTCATAACTTGTAAATAAGTAGGATATAAATTGTTATTAACAAAAAATTAAAAATGTTCAATTTGCACTACTGTCCGGACGCAAATTTTAGTGTCCGGACAAAGACAGTTTTATATAAATTAACAAATCAATGTTCGAATTCAAATATAAACTTTATTTCAGTATTTTGTTTAATAAAACATAAATATAAAAATTAATTCAATAAATAAATAAAAAATTAACAGAAGCAGAAACATTTCTTTGCAAATAGCAATGGTAAACCAAAAAATCAGATACTTACTCAGTTACTAGGTAATAAATTATTTTTAAAATTCATATTTTTTTTTATTCGTATTAGTTAGAACTATCATTGCAAAAATTGCAAACAAAGTCACTTTTAGATGCTGCTTCGTAGCTAAATTTGCCAATGGGGTGCAACTGAAATGAAGGTATCCGTTGCAATTATCGCAACCAATATATTTCAAATTTTCGTCTTCGATATCACTTTGCAGCTCATCGTTATTTTTTTGCATTTTTCTTGTTTTGTAATTTTCTTTTGCTTTGTTGGCTTTTGCACATTTTATTTTTCTAAGACGCTTTTGTTTCCGTCTTTCAATTGCATCAGCTTTTTAGATTTAGATTTTATTTATTGTGGCTATAGATTACATTTATGTGTTTGAATCTTCCATTTTTAGAGATGCGGTCATATTACCTTACTACTAAAATATTAATACAAGTCCTTAAATGATATATCACAGATTAATTTGAAGGAAAAGTCACAAAAACTTTCATTAAATTTTGTGGTGTTTAGGAAGGGAAAAAAGAAATGGTGTTTTTACTTGATTTCAAGGGTCAAGATCAAGGCAGTGGTGTTACTAGCGCGAACTAAATAAATAAATACATAAAAGGCAAATAAATAAATAAATAATGTGTAATATATAAATTAGAGAAATATAAAAATAATATCATTTATTGTAACAAGTTAACAAATAGATTAGTAAATATATAAATAAATAAATAAATTAAATAAATAAATAAATATATAAATATATATAAATAAATAAATAAATATATAAATAAATAAATAAATAAATAAATAAATAAATAAATAATAGATAGATAAATAAATAAATAAATGCGGATAAATAAATAAATATAAGTAAGTAAATAAATCAACAAAAATAGACACATTTTTTAATAATAAGTCTGATTATTGCGCTTGGGTTGAGATTAAATTTGAAATCAAGTAATTGTCAGATGATATGCAGGATATCATATATTTCTGACTTAGTTTATTAATTCTAAATTCATTTCTATATTTGTAATTTCATGAAGTTCCTCTGTGGAGAATAGTCTTGGGAGATTGAGCATCATTTTTAAGATCTTATTTTGAACAATTTGCAGCTTGTGTACATGACTTTTTGCGCATGTAACCCATACCGGATTTTGCATCAGCTTTATCCTTCCTTTCATGAACTTGTCTCCAGGCTTCAGATGAAATAGCGCTAGGCGATCTATGTACTGTTCCAGCTATTATTTTGTATTTCTGATTGAAAGATGTTAATTTTGGATAAAATAAGTGCGTTGAAATTGCTAAAGATGGACTAGGAGATGTTTGTCTATTTGAATACGATGACTTTAAATCAAGTTGTACTAAAGTTTGTTGTTCCAATTCTGGTGATTGTCCTAAAGTTGCTTCACTGGTAACATCACTAGAAGAAGAAAGGACGATATTGTCTTCTCTTCGTATTTGCTTCTGGGATGTCTTTTTCCAATAAGCCATCTTCATTTCGGACATAAGCCTCGGCGCTTAGATCTGATCATCCTCTAGGGATAGCTTTTTGGGGCGTGACAGTCATATCATGCTATGAATTGCTGCATGTTGATAGTTGTCCGAGATTTACCCATGATTTTTTCCGTTTAGGATTCCTAAAATAAATCCATTTTTCATCGCCAGTAACAATCCGATGCAAAACCGATTTTCTTTCGTGTCTTTGAAGCAAAATTTCACAAGTGTTTTTTCGCTTTTCCATCTGTCTTTCATTCAATTCATCTGGCACCCATTTTCCACACTTTTGGACCTTTCCCGTAGCTTTTAAACGGTCAAAAATTGTTTGTTGTGCAACATTTAACATTGCTGATATTTGCTTTTGACTCAATGTCTCATCTCCATCCAATATCGTTTGCGATTCGGCGTCCTCAAACTTTTTTGGTGGTCTTCCACGTTCTTCATTTCTCACGTCAAAATCATTATTTCTGAACCGTTGAAACCATCTCTTACATGTTCTTCTGATAGAGCATGATCACCATATGCCTCGACAAGCATTCGATGCGAATCTGCAGCACTTTTCTTCAAATGAAAACAAAAAATTAATGCTTTCCGCAAATCATCACTTTCTGGGACAAAATTCGACATTTTTAACACGATGAAAAAATATGATGTTGTCTGTTCAATGACTTGATGTATACTAAAAAATTTTTCACAGATGTCATAGCAAACAAAAAAAAAAAAAAAACAACAAATAACGGCGCGTTCACAACAAATGTTCCCTATCGAGACATTTGTATGTAAGTGTAGACACTACAAGAGGATATGGGGTTTTCCTACCTTAATGCCTACACCTCCTCTGAGTTGGTTCTTCAAAAGTCCTTGCAACTATTTAAAAGACCTGTCTATTCACGAGCTACGATGCAAATTACAGTTTTGCCCAGTCAGTCACAACCAACAGCGCTTTAAAACGAAATGTCTATACAAATCGTTAGGAAAGAGTAATCTGTATTAGAGAATTTTGAGAATTACTTTATAAAGCCAAAATACATGAAGATTGCGAAAGACATGAAGGACCTACAGTCAACCAAAAAAAAAAAAACTGGGACACTTATTACCTTCAAATTCAGCTTGAAATATCTTAGCCATTTTTTAATATGTTAAAACGAAATAAATTGCATATGAAACTGCAGTTTAAAACGGTTTCAGTAATCCAAACACATTTATTGTGAATTTTTTAATTTTATCATCTAAATGTTTACATAAAAAAAAAGTGCAAATTTATCGGCCAAAAAAATGAGAGAATTGCAAAAAAAATAAAATAATAATTTTTTTTTTAAATTTTGTGTGTTGTCCTTTGCTTTTATAACTTCCTGCAATCTTCTGTTCATCGATCCGAACAAGTTTTTTTGTTACAGCCGATGGAATTTTTTTGCCATTCCTCATACAATGCTGTCTTTAACTCTTCTCTGGTACAAATGGTTCTTTTTCGAACGTCCTTTTCTAAACCAGCACAAAGGTGCTTTATGGGATTAAGATCCGGACTTTGGTGGGGATGCGGCAACACCTTTTCTATGTTTCAAATAAACCAATATTTTGTGATACCGGCTGTGTGCTATGAATCATTATCATGCAACAGCATTGCACCCGGAGGTAATCCCAATTTTTCTTTGGTTTCGGGGATACAACGTTTTAGGATATCAACGTATCCAAACTTTGTTAAATTTACTTCAATTACATGAAGAGAACCAACTCCGTTTGTTGCCATTGAACCCCAAACCATTATGTTCTCACCACCGTGCTTAACTGTAGAAGTAACAGTTTTGGGATCCAAAGCAGTTCCGTCCCTCCTCCACACAAAGCGTCGATCATCACTACCGAAAATGTTAAATTTTGATTTGTCACAAAAAATTACTTGATTCCAGAACTCATGCGTCTTCTGCACGTACTCCTTGGCATACTCCAGCCGCTTTTTTATGTTTCTTTCTGATAAAACTGGCTTTTTGCTAGGTGTGCGGGTTTTTAGATCATTTTTATGTAAAAAATTGCGCACCGTTTGCGGATGAACGTCTGCAAATTTTTCTTTCTTCAAAGTTTTGGCAATCTCTACAGCTGAGTATTTTCCATTTTTTTAAAAACAAAATTTAATTACATAAATATACAGTTGTAAACAACTTGACAGAATAGCGGAGGTAATCTTTGACCTAATATGAGGATATAAAAGAAAGCAACGGTACGTTATTTCTAGTCTTGGAGAACAAGTGTCCCAGTTTTTTTGTGGCCGATGAATTTGCACTATTTTTGATTTAAACCTTTAGTTGCTAAAATTAAAAAATTAACAATAAATATGTTTGGATTACTGAAACCGTATTAAACTGCACTTTCATATGCAATTTATTTCGTTTTAATGAATTACAAAAAGGGCTGAGATATTTCAAGCTGAATTTGAAGGTAATAAGTGTCCCAGTTTTTTTTTTGGTTCAATGTACGCGTGGACGGATGTACACGCTAAAATTTTCGTTCTTTGAAAAAGTTAAAAATGACAAATGACAAATGATCGAATGAGAGTCTCACTAAGTGAAAATCACGTTTTGATGTGAAATGAAAGTGCGAAACCATGCTTAACAAATCGCAGAAGCGTAGTCGTTGCCATACAGGCTTATTCGACTAAATAAGCTTTGCTTTGCGAAGGTGTGACTGCCGGAAAAGATTTTCTTGTGCAAGCACAACCCTTTGTGCGTTATGTTTTGCTTTTCATAAATTTACACCTCTACAGAATCCGATGACGCTTCCAAATCACAAGACACCACACGTGACGCACTCAGTTTCTTGAAGTCCATGTGTTGGCTCAATAATATTTTGTTTGGGCTTTTCGCGTTTTCTGTCACTTGAATGATTGCAAAGGCGCCCGACAGGAAACAGTATAAACGCAATCGCGTTTAATTAAAATTGCTATCAAGTGTGGTTAAGTCCAAATGAACAACGTCCTCTTCCTTCGGCATCTGCCCTTAATTGTTTTCTATATACACATATCTCACTGAATGATTTGTAAGCGCTGAAGTACTGTCGCTTGTTAAAAACGAGATACCGATGAACAGCTGTCTTTTCCGTATCTCATTATCGGCGGTCAATGAGTAGGCGCTCATTAATTGATAAACTTTACTCCAAAGATAATGCCTCTTCCCGATTGATAGCGACCGCGCTTAGCGGTGTGTGTATTTGTTGTCGTCGGGGCAAAATGTGTAAAAACATATGTAAATCAGAGTCACAACAATGGCGCAAAAATTGTGTTAAATGTTGGAGGTTATGGGCGAAAAGCACAGCAAACTCTTTCTTTTTTTTTATTCTTGTGTACCGATTCAAAAGTCAATTGTGACTTATTTTAAGTAAAGGTACAGAGGGGCGATTTCGAAGATTTTTAGTTCACGCATAAATCTGGGTGTGTTCGCCGTGGCGTAGTGGATAGAGTGCGACGCTCACACGCCGAAGGGTCTAGGTTCGATTCCCAGCTCAACACCAATTTTCCGAATTTTTCACGGCACCACCTCTTTCGAGCTGCTGACAACACTCAAAGAGTAATAACTGTCTAAGAAAACTTCTCAAATTTTGTCGTTCGGAGTCGGCAAAAAACTGTAGGTCCCTTCTACTCGTGAGAGAACAGTAGCGCGCACAACACGAGTAGTTGATGAGCAAGCTAGGCCCTGGTCCCCCTTTGGACTGTAGCGCCAACAATTATTATTATAAATCTGGGTTGAAGGAAGACGTTTAAAAATACTTCGGGATTTCTAAGGAGTATGCAACTAACGTAAAGAGAAAATGATCTGTAGTTCTTTGTGATAATAATACTTTGACGTTATTATTCTGAAGACAACTTACGCCACAAAATCCATCCTAGTTTGCATTTTTGAGACAACTTTCGTAACCTGCGACAGAGTTGGGGTTTGCTCTTAGAATGTTCCATCATTTTCGATGGCATCACGAGAGCACAACCTATTCCTCTAAGAAACCACTGTTTCCTTCTTTTACAATGAACTCACAATCATATCGCCTACAAATTCTTTCCTTCCCAACACAAGTCTACGATTTGCGACACATATCTGTTGACACAAGAAGCCAACAACCTCATAAAGTGTAACCGCGCAGCCAGGGAATAATTGAAATGCCAATCTTTAACATGTTCGCGAGATGACAAGCTCATAAAAGTCTAATATTCAAATTGATCGTTGGCTTTATCAGATGGTCGGAAATTTATTCAACATCGAGTCCTCTAAAATTGAATTCTGACATTTGACTTCAGTTTGGATGGAGCATGGGCCAAGTATGTTAAACACTCATATCTCATTAGAGACTGTTGGGAGGCAGGCGTGGAATTGTCGGAGCTGATATTCGATGGGCACACTTTTGATGGTCAAATATGACTGTAAACTCGTTTAAGAAAAATTAATAAGTGCTTGTCCTTACATTCAACGTGTGCATTTCCTTAAAAAAATTGAACGAATTCAAGTTTGATACACACGTGTAAAGTGTTTTTCTTAGAGGTATAAAACTTTGACATGAAATGAAACAAAGATATCTTTCTTAAACTGACACAAAATTGACTGTATTGGTCAGATAATCCTTTGGCATATTAATCTAAATAGGGTTTCTGACAAACGGCCATGGCTACTTCGTGCCTAGTTCAAGCTGAAAGTTCGCTTTTCGGTGACTTTTTCAAGCATTTGTGGCCGCATTCTTTGAACTAAATCGCTTAAGCGATGTTTAGTAGAATAAGATCAAAAAAGAAGGGAAACGAGAAACGAAAAAAGAATATCAGTATAGATCATGACAGAAGAGAGGACTGCCGGTTAGGTCAGGGAACTAATATTGTAAGAGTCACAGTCGATAGAGGGGCCTTGAATTTTTAGGATCAAAAATAAAGTGTAAAAAGAAAAAGCAAAAGTTCGTGTTTCCTTTTATATAATAATCCCTTAAAGATGTCACAAATTCCTACAGAAAAAAAGTACGTTCTTGGAGGTCATATGGGTCCAAAATCTTAAATTTATATGATTACAAACGTTTCCTTCAATAAATCCATGTGGCGCGAGCTGCGTGACATATAACGCCTTTCTGTTTAAACGACAACTCCTGTACATCTTGGTTGTTCAATTGATGAATGAAAACATCAGCAATCATGCGTCTCTAGCTTCTCCATTCACTGTAACATTTTGGCCAGCATTGTTTTAAAAGGAGAACGGATCAATTATTTCATAAGCGCACTTTAGAGTCAGTTTTTGTGTATGTAACGGTATCTCACCATAATAATAATAATAATAATTGTTGACGCTACAGTCCAAAGGGGGACCAGGGCCTAGCTTGCTCATCAACTACTCGTGTTGTGCGCGCTACTGTTCTCTCACGAGTAGAAGGGACCTACAGTTTTTTGCCGTCTCCGAACGGCGAGATTTGAGAAGCTTCCTTAGACAGTTATTGCTCTTTGAGTGTTGTCAGCAGCTCGAAAGAGGTGGTGCCGTGAAAAATTCGAAAAATTGGTGTTGAGCTGGGAGTCGAACGTAGACCCTACGGCGTGTGAGCGTCGCACTCTACCCACTACGCCACGGCGACCACCATACACTTCAGAATTATTTTGAATTTTTATTTAAGTTTCCATTCAACCAAAACTGAGTTTCACTGGTAAAAAAACGCTTATAAGAATTTGGATTAACTGCAATCTTTTTCTGGGCTCCTTCGTCGAATGTCTTCTTCTTCTTCTTCTTCTTCTTGTGGCGCTACAGTCCGGGGTGGACCTGGGCCTCAACCAACATGATTCTCCAGACAGCACGATCTTTCGCCAGCTGTCTCCAGTTGCGCACTCCAAGTTGGTTGAGGTCCTTCTCCACTTGTGTGCGCCACTTTAGTCTAGGTCGTCCTCTGCATTGTCCCAATGCCACGGATTCAAAGACTTTTCGGGCAAGAGCAGTGGTGTCCATACGCTCTACATGGCCTAGCCATCTTAAGCGTTGTATTCGTAGACGCTTTACCAGGCGCATGTCGCTGTACAGCCCATAGAGTTCGTCATTAAATTTAATTCGTCCCTCTTCCTAGATAATCCTGTGACTTCCATCCAAAGCAAGCTAAATATACTTTCGGTGGAAGATAAAATGCCTTTGCCGTGTACTCGTCTTCTTGGAATATCTATATTTGATTCATATGCAACTTTGCGACGCTAGGTTGTAAGGTTGCAAGTTTTTGGGGTAACTTTTCCCCACAAATATTTGTATAATTCATAGACTATACAAACACAAGGTTACCGACACCTGCCGCCGCCATGCATCCTCAAATCATGACCGACCCTTCTCCATGCTTAACTGTAGGGGTAGTGTTCTTGTCGTCAAACGCCTTATTTTTTGCTTTCCCAAGTTTTGGTGAATGTCTTAATATCGGAATTTCAAATTTGCTCTCATGACTAAATAATACACCTTCCTTAAACAAAATATATTTTTCTCTTTTTTATTTTCGTACAATTGATCTTATTTCGGATTTGGAAAGCCGCTTCGATCTACCCTACGTGGGTGATCTTCAATATTTGGGATTTTTCTTAAAATATGTTTGAACCTCTTAACACAAGTCTTCTAGTTTAAACAGACGCTTGTTTAGTCATTTCTAATTATAATTGTACAATTTTTACATTGCCTCTTTTACAATCAAGGAAAAACGAAAAAGCCTAAAGCACAGGCTTTGTCATTAGAACCAACAAAAAAAAAATAAAACTGGCAAAAACATGTAACGGTATTTTCTGTATTCTATTAATCGCAAAGTACAAAGCGTAAACTTTCTTTTGACGCCTAAATCATGCAGTATTCTTTTGACTTTTTGTTTTATGCAAAATATGTTGTTAATTTTTAATGTTATTGAATTAGGAATAGGGATATAAACAAACATGTCTGTGGCCGCCGTGGCGTAGTGGGTAGAGTGCGACGCTCACACGCCGAAGGGTCTAGGTTCGATTCTCGGCTGAAGACCTTGAATTTTTCACGGCACTACCTCTTTCGAGCTGCCGACAACACTCAAAGAGTAATAACTGTCTAAAAAAAGCTTCTCAAACATCGCCGTTCAGAGTCGCAAAATCCTTCTACTCGTGAGAGAACAGTAGCGCCCAAAACACGAGTAGTTGATGAGCAAGCTGGGCCCTGGTCCCCTTGTGGACTGTCGCGTCGACAATTATTATTAAAATTATTATAAAAACAAACATGAAAACTTATTTGTAAGTTAAACCTTTACTAAAATTGTAATCAGACTTTAAACGTAAAATACAGACGTGTAAATTTATTTTTGACGCTCACAGTACGTCACCGAACAGCTGACAAAATGGCCGCCAGTTGAAAATTCTTATTTGCCTCCACGCATACCCGCTGAAGAGTCACATTTCTCCTTTTCTCCTTCCTTAGTCCATATTTTGAACCAATTTGGAAAATTCATTTTCTGAAAAAATACAAATTTTGACTGCCTACACAAGTTTTTTTTTTCAGTAATTCATTTATACCAAGTTTTGAAAAAAAAAGGAAAAAAGCTTGGGTTGAAATCAAGAGAAAACGGTCAATTCGGAGTTCAATAATTCGACATAGCGCCACCCTGTGACCGATGTGCGATGATGATCATCACCTTACTTACGTATTCGCAGAGCAAGATTTACGTCGCATAAACCTTTCCTCGCTTCATTGGTGCGCGTCATTTAATCTAAGTTTTCCCAACGCAAATAAAGCAGAAAGTCGATTGCACTTAAACAGCTTCAAACACTGCTTTCAAGTGGTTTCATGGTCTAGGCTGGAGTGTGTTTCGAGAGTTATACAACACGCCACCCACCACGCAGACGGCTTTTCGGTGCGCATATCACACGATCTTCTGAAATGCCTACTCTCTCACGCGTACATCGCATTAGTAATGAATAGAAGTGAGTAAGTGCATCGATTAACACGTCGGACGCCTCGGTTTGATCTAAAGACTGAAAGCTAATAATAATTGAATAACGCAATAGTCCACAAGGGGCCCAGACCTATCGTGTTTGGGAACTACCAGTGTTGTTTTCGCGCAAGAAGATGAGACCTACAGTTTATTGCTGACACTGAACTCGCGATTTTTGAAGCTCTTTTATAAACAAAATGTACTCTTCAAGTTCAGAAGAGGTTCTGCAGTAAAAAAAATCGATTTGTTCAGTTCGGGAATCGAACGTGGGACACTAAGTATGTAAGTTTCACACTTAACAACTGCGGCACGGCGATCACCGACTCCAATCTCGTGTTTTGAAGTTATCTCCTTTGAGTTGCTGGCAGCAGTCATAAACAGCACAGTTGTCAACAAAAGTTTGCAAAATTTTGCAAAAGTTCCTTTGGAATCCAAGCAAATGGAGAACTTCTAGGGCTGTGCGTGCTCTCGCGAGTTTATTTCTTACACCGCATGCGAAGAAAAATTAATTCTCCAATCCACAACTCCACTGAAGTCACGTTTTTTCAATGTCACCTGTAATCCTTTTTGAAAACAAACGTCTCTTGAGAAGTGGAAGAACTTAAGCCCAACTTAATGCAGATCTTAAAGCAGGAGATAAACGTGCTCTTACGTAACCACAAAGCGTTGGTGGCTTAGCACAAATAATTGATGTTTATGTTTGCAGCTTAAACTAAGTCTGAGAGTAATCACTTCAACTTCTCCTAATGAAGAATAAAACCCAACTTAATGACAACTCAACAACCCTCACAACAATGATCACATACTGTTTGAATAGCAGAGATCGTTGCTGCTTTGAGAATAGCCACTAGTTTCGCAGTAAATAACGACAAGAATATTCCGAGAACAGGTTCTGATGGCTTTTTGAATTAATTTGGCTCTTGTTACCAGATTCGCGTCAATTCAGCCACAAATAGGCTGTACGCTAACGACCGAGAAAGATTACCTTTGAAATAAATAATTGAAATCCTTGAAAAAGCAGCATTTACAAGGTTCTTTCTTTCTATACACAGATCAGTTGGAACGTCACTTTGCATTTGGGCCTTGTGCGGCATACTCTCGACGATCGGTGCACTGTGCTATGCCGAGCTGGGCACGTGCATAACAAGGTCTGGCGGCGACTATGCCTACTTGCTGGTAGCTTTCGGTCCATTGGTTGGGTTTTTGCGGCTGTGGATTGCGCTGCTGATCATTCGACCAACAACACAGGTGAGTACCAGATCAGGGAGACGATCTTTGCTTTGATTTTGGATTGGATTGGAGTGAGTGTTGTCAATTTTGTACACGATTTTGCTTTAAATATATGTGCATGCATTAATTTCAAGTACTCTCAGTCTGATTGAATCTACGAATGCCGTGGGGAAAAGATTGATCGCGAATGTGTTTCTATTCTTTTGTTTTTTTCTTCTTCTGCTAGCCTAGATACGCAAGTTCTTTGACGTCAATTGCTGTGGTCACATTTTTTTCGCAAATCATTGCTTCATTTAATACTACTTAGCCCTTGTTGCATCTTTATGACCATCATCTAGGTGAAAACATTATCCATTAACTGGGTAATGGAGTTGGCTATCAACTTAAAAAGATGCAACAGTTGTCTGTGTAAAAATAAAATGTAGAAGAGGTTTTCTTCAAAACTTTCTCTGCTTAAAACCTAGTTCTCAGACAGTTCTCGCAGCAGTATTAGCGAATTAAATAAATTTCTTGTTTCTTAAATATATATTACATAATGCAATAGTCCACAAGAGGGCACGAGAAAACAACTCCCCCCTCCCTCCTTCCTTTTGTTACTGTTCTCTTACGAGTAGACGAACCTACAAGTAGGAGAACCTACGAGTAGACGAACCTACGATTAAAAGAACCCACGACCTACAGTTTATTGCTGACTTCAAGCGGCTTTATTTGAGAAGTCGTTAATAGACAATTTATACTCTTTGCCTGTTGCCAGCAATGCAAAAGATGTTGTTCCGTGAAAAATGCTGGGTGCTCAGTTCAGGAATTAAATCCGCAATCTTCTGTGTTAAAGGGTCGAAATTAACCAACCACACTGTATAAATGTGTTTCTCTCAGTACGCCTAATTATAGCCATTTAAACGTATGTACATACTCGTAAATAAATAATGCTTGGATTCAGCACAAAAAGCGGAGACGAACGTGACGATTGCTGCAACTAACTGGAACTTGTCATCATTAGGTATGTTCCAATTCATTTGTGCACAGAAATTCGTAGTTGAGCAAACGACTTTTCTTAGAAATTCGCAGAATTAAATGCTATCAGATGTATTAAATGTCAGAGGTTGTTTTATTTTCACTTTCCCACAGATTTTTCTGCGATAGAAGGTGTGTTCCAGTACTTTCTTTGCTAAATTCTGAATTCTGTCATTTTTTAAGGAGTGGGGGTAAAATTCTCTCAGAAAAAGGAAAAGTTCGGGAACGCATCTAAACTAAATGTGTGTCAAATGTCATTAAGAAATATCAAATTAACTTTTCGATACAAAAAACAAAAACAACAACAAGTCACATTGAGTCACATACACAGAGCAAATGGGTCAATGCTTATTTATCTCTGTACGGGCCCTAATTCATTTGACAGAAAACCAACAACCTATCCAAAAAAATTTCTTGTGTTAAAATGGGAAGGGTGGGGAAATATTTTACTCTCTCGAGAAATCCATTTTTCCGGAATACGGGAACGCACATTGTGTTGTTTTGTGTAGATTTTTCGGAAAGCAAATGGAACACCTTTTTGACAGTTTTCGACGAATTTTGAAAGCGCTCGTTTGATGTAAAATCCATTTTTCCGGAATACGGGAACGCACATTGTGTTGTTTTGTGTAGTTTTTTTTCGGAAAGCAAATGGAACATCTTTTTGACAGTTTTCGGTGAATTTAGTAGGCATTTGCAGCAATTCAGAGCAATTAGGTCTGTTCCAATTGATTTGTGTACAGAAATTCGTAGTTTAGTAGTTTGGGTAAAAATATCTCTTACAGAGAGTAACTCTACCGAAAATTGCAAAACGACTTTTATTGGACATATGAAATGTCAGGGGTATTTTTATTTTCGATTTGACAGCCTGATAGCTGCCGAGCAGCTGCCCACAGTTTTTTCTTCGGCAGGGAAAATACATTTTGCCCTCTCGTGAGCTCTCTCTTCTACGAAAAAATAAGCTAATGGAACGCTTTTTCATAGTTTTTCGGGAAAATTCGTAGAGATTCGTAGGAATTCAGAGCAATTGGAACGTTGCTTCCTAAAAGTTTGAAAACTTGATTTCAAATATCGTGCCAAACACCCCTTGTTTCGCCATTCTTTTAATGACTTCTGAAGAATTCTTGAGCAGCTCCTCTGTCCTGGTCAGTGTAGACTGCGGAAAAATGCGCTATGTCATTTTAATTTGACTTTTACAAATTTTCGAAGAAAATAACCCCCACTTCTAATTAAGCTGAAATACACGAGCATATTTCTCTAGAACTTGAAGTTTAATTTTGCTTTCTAATCTTGAGTTTAGTGCAAAATATGCATTATCGTATGAAACAAAAAAACAAAATTAATTTTTGAGAAGAAATATTAACTTCTTTTAATGGCATTTCTCGCATGTCCTTTGCGAAACTTTGAAAACTGTGTGATGAGCAAGCTATGCCCTGGTCCCCCTGTGGTCTGTCGCGCCAACAATTATTATTAACTCGCTTATAAACAAAAAAACAGATGTACAATTCTAGCCTAAATATGCAGGAAGGAGTCCTACTAGCTCCAGTTTATGATATCTCGATCTGAGAAATGAAACTTATAAGACACACACATATCGGGTGTGCAACTAAATAATTGCGGGTTTCACTCATAGATGGCTTTAGTACAATTTTTAGGTTTGATGACGTAATCGAAATGTTTGATAGTTGGTTCTTCGACTATCACTCAGTTGTGTAGATTTTGTTTGGCGTTTGTTTGGAAAATAGAAAATTTAAGCGAACATTTTCATCGAAATTTGTTTTTTTATTTCCGCAAAGGAAAAAAAACGCATCGCAATGTCACAAAAAGTTATGTGCTGTTTATAATGACGAAGCTTTAAAAGAACGGCAGTGTCAAGCCCTTAGTCCGCGAAAAAAGTTTTGAGTAAGATATTTGGTCCTATTTACTTTGATGGAATCTGGAGGAGAAGATTTAACGACGAACTCTATGGGCTGTCCAGCGACGTACACCGGGTCAAGCGTCTTCGGGTACAACGCTTAAGATGTCTGAGCCATGTAGAACGTATGGACACCACTGTTACGACCCGAAAAACGTTTTCGGACTGCCTAGGCTAAGATGGCGCACACAAGTGAAGAAGGATCTCAATCAACTTGGAGTGTACAACTGAAGGTGCTGGATGGAGAGGCATGTTGGTTAAGGCCCACGTTCACCCCGGACTGTAGCCTCAAGATGAAGAAGTGTCAAATTGCTTTGCCTAATTTTGTTCTGGTGATTTTTCACTCAAAGATGAAAAATGCTCTGGTCGTGCAGTTAAGTTGATCACGACCAAATCAAAGCAATGATCGATTCGGTTCGTCACAGTTCAACAGGTGAGATTGCAGAAAAGCTTGATGTATCACATGCATCAAGAGAAATCGTTTAAACTTTACTACGTACGAAAACTCGATATATGGTTTCATTTGACACAGCACATTAACATCTGCGATTTGTTAAAGAAACGTACTGAGATTGATCAATTTTTAAAACAATTGCTAACTGGCGATGAAAATTGGGTTGTTTACAACAATGTCAATCGGAAAAGATCGTGAAACAAGTGAACCGGCTCAAACAACATCAAAAGCTGATATTCATCAAGAGAAAGTTATGTTGCCAGTTTAGTGGGATTACAAAAGAATTGCCTACTTTGCACTTTTACCACACAATAATAATAGAATGGCGCGACAGGCAACGGGGTGGGGGGGACCGGGGCCTAGCTTGTTCATCAACTAGTCGAGTTCTGCGCACTAATGTTCTCTCACGAGTAGAAGGGACCCACAGTTTTTCCGACTTCGAACGGCGAAGTTAATTTTTTTTAGAAAGTTGTTACTCTTGTGAGTGTTGTAAGCAGCTCGACAGAAGTACTGCCGTATAAAAATCGAGACGTTCAGTCGGGAATCGAACCTGGAGTCCCACTGTATCCAGTACGTTTTGACATACAATCGATATTTGTTTTGTTTACAGTAACTTAAAAGATTCATCTCGCCCAAAAATGGAATTAAATCGTAAACATTTTCGTGCGATTATTTTTTACAACTTTCGACGTGGATTAACTCAACAAAAGTGCATCGATGAACTTAATTCAGTTTTTGGCGATGAAACCCCATCAAGGTCCAGTGTTTATCGATGGTATGGCGAATTCAACCGAGGTCGTAGCTCACTCCAAGACGAATGTTGTGAAAGTCGTCCAAAATCAGCTCCTGTTCCGGAAACCATTGATGCTGTGTGCCAACTGATATTGCAAGATCAACATATGACCTATCGTGAGATTGAGATAATCTTAGGCATTAGTGGGACCAGCATACGTTCAATATTGCATGAACATTTGACCGTCAAACAAATTTGTTCGCGTTGGATCCCACACAATTTGTCAATCGCTCGAAAAAAGGCTCGTGTCGATTGGTCGAAAGAAATGCTCCAAAAATACGATTGCGGTGCTTCAAAATACGTCTATAACATCGTGACAGGTGATGAATCGGGCATTTACGCGTATGAGTCCGAAATTAAACAGCAGACGACTGTATGGGTGTTTCGAGTTGAGCCAAATCCAACAAAAGTTGCTCGCACACAAAGCACTTCCAAGCAAATGGTCGCCTGTATGTTCGCAAAAACTGGATATGTCGCAACCGTACCACTAGAACAACGCAGAACAGTCAATTCTTAGTGGTACACAACTATTTATTTGCCAGTTGTCTTCCAAAAAAATCAGGAAAACCAACCGCCGAAGACGGATCACTCTTCATTAGGAAAATGCGAGCTCTCAAACATCTGCTCAAACAACTGCATTTTTGAGCATTCAAAACATCGATTTGATGAGTCATTCGCAGTATACTCCTAACTTGGCACCGAGTGACTTCTGTTTATTCCCGTACGTAAAAAGTAAAATTAGAGGTCAACATTTTTCGACACCTGAAGAAGCGGTTGATGCGTTCAGAATGCCTGTTGTGGAGATACCTGAATCAGAGTGGGAAAAATGTTTCGACAATTGATTCAAACGCATGCAAAAGTGTAGATCTTAATGGATCTTAATAGATCTTACAATAAAGCTATTGTCGATGAATAATATTTGTTTTTGTTCTCTAATCCCGAGATATAAAAGTCAACTCTCGTACAGTACAGTGCAGCAACTCTCGTACAGTATAAACTTATTTCGTTCTATGAAAAAATTGCCTTTTTATTCC
Organism: Eristalinus aeneus; assembly: GCA_955652365.1. Taxonomy (NCBI): domain Eukaryota; kingdom Metazoa; phylum Arthropoda; class Insecta; order Diptera; family Syrphidae; genus Eristalinus; species Eristalinus aeneus. The sequence goes on from OY019131.1 coordinate 19,998,337, forward strand.
TTAATAAAATTAATCGCAATTACCTAGTTGGCAACCCTATAAAAAATGTTACCGCTTGACCGCATTATTGCACCTTAGCACCTAGAGTGCTGAGCTAGTTTAAATGACGTTTCTCCTGAGAAAATTGCGAAGACCGCAATTTCACGAAAGTTATGCAAAACTTTTGTAAGCAAAAGTATCAGTCACAGAGCAATGCCGAATTGATCTTTATTTCAAACGCTGTTGATCTGTGCATGCATGAAATCATCTCCTTAACCTAAACCTCAATTTGTTCAGTTGTTTCCTCATGGTATCGTATTGCATTAATTTTTTTCATTCCAGACTATTGTGGCCTTGACATTCGCTCAGTACGCAGCGAAACCATTCTTCGAAGACTGCTCGCCGCCCGAGTCGGCCGTGAAGCTCCTAGCTGCCGTGTGTTTATGTAAGTCTCAAACGAAACTATTTACTGCTCAGAAGGCATTCGAACGTGAGATCATAAAATAATTCACGCCCATTAATCGTCAGAGAAGCAGTCGCGGCGTGCGCACTGAATATTCAGTGGAAAGTTGTTTCAGAATTCGAATGATTGCGTTCTAACAGTTTGTTTGTTTACTTAAACGGAGGTGTTTTGTTTATTTTTTAAGGTTTCCTAACAGCGATCAACTGTCTCTCGGTGAAATGGTCGATGAAGATCCAAGATGTGTTCACGGCAGGCAAACTGATGGCTTTGGTGCTGATCATTCTGGCGGGACTGTACTCCATGGGAACGGGGAAGCTGGAGAATTTCGACAACCTCTGGGACGGACAATACGGAGCCGCGAACATTGGCTTCGCATTTTATTCGGGGCTGTTTGCATTCGGTGGATGGAACTACTTAAATTTTGTCACTGAGGAGCTACAGGACCCTTACAAGTGAGTATGTCAAGGATGAACAGGTTCTGTACATTTTAAGTCACTCGCAGCGGCAGCAACAAGTGACTTTAAGCTCTGTTCAGGTCTTCTAAACTAAGCCCACATAAATTTCCTTAAATTCTCTTCAACAATCGGCTAAATGACCCAACCTCTCCACACAAACCTCACCCTTCCGGACCACTTTGCAACACATTAATCAAATCTCAGTCTGAGGACAGACTTTGTGCAGGGCACCCCACCCGCAGCCATCTCAAACAACCACCAGTTGCTGCTGCCGTCAAAAGGATCTCATTAAGTGGCAAAAGCAAGTGTCTTGTTCGCTTACGTCAACGCGATTCCTTCTCGCACCACACACCCATACCACACACCACCGTCGCACAGCAGACAAGACCGATAAGGCTCGAGTCGTTTGCAATTCATGAACTCCCATCCATCTTCGACGTTCGCACATTCACTCAACCGTCCCACTGCCCCAGCTGGGTGTGCTCTGGTGGGAGTTTTGATTTCCTTAAGTGGTTTCATTTGTTTGCCATTCGAAATGCTATTGATTCTTGTCTAGTGTCCCTCAACCACCCCCCGTTTCTTTTCAGGAACTTGCCACGCGCTATCTGGATAGCTATGCCACTTGTGACTGGCATCTATGTGCTCGTTAACTTGGCCTACTTCGCCGTTGTTTCAAAGACTGAGATGTTGAGCTCGTTTGCCGTTGCGGTGACTTTTGGAAATCACGTTTTCGGTCCGTTTGCATTCATTGTGCCCATATTCGTGGCGCTGAGCACGTTCGGCGGCGTCAACGGAGTGTTATTCACGTCCGCGAGGCTCTTTGCGACCGGTGCTCAGGAGGGGCATTTACCGCGATTCTTCTCGCTCTTTCACAGCAAGCAGCAGACTCCGATTCCTTCATTGATATTTTCGGTAAGTTTCATTTCACATCCACCTGCTCGACATTATTTGATGACATTTCCCGCCAGTGCTGCATGTCGTTGGTAATGCTCCTCACAGCGGACGTCTACATTCTGATCAACTACTTCAGCCAGGTCCTCTGGCTGTCTGTGGCGGCAAGTATCGCTGGACTCCTGTGGCTGCGGAAGACCAAGTAAGTGCTCTCCATTCAGATTGTTCCGATGCAGGTGTAACCCTGTTCCATTTCGTTTTCAGGCCCGATTTGCCTCGACCAATCAAGGTGCATCTCTCACTGCCACTCATCTTCATCGTGTGCTGCATAGTTCTGGTCCTAATGCCCAGCTTCTCGCAGCCAATGAATCTTCTCATCGGACTCGGGATTACCTTCGCCGGCATTCCTTTCTACTACGCCTGCATCAAGTGGAAGGATAAGCCCCAGTACTACGGCACCCTCTCCAAGGGCATGTTTACATTCTGCCAGGCGATGTTCAACACGGTCTTCGTCGAAAGCCCAAGTACTTCTTAAGCTACCGAATAAACCGCCAAACAAGGGACCAACTGTCCACGCAAACAACTCAGACGACATGTGAGGGCATACAGGGTGCCCTTAGATTTGTCGTTCCAAGGATATTTTGTGAGAAGCGCTTTTTCGATGCATTTTGCGACTTTAGTACTTAATTTGAATTTGTATTGGCTTTACGTTCACGTACTTAGGGAATCTGTACCTAATTTAATTTTCGTTTTTTTGTAAGAAAAGTATTCGATAGATGTAAGGGCTAACTTATAGTTTTCGAATTTTAACTTGATTTGCATGCGTCCACTTAGAGATGTAAGGACAACTGTAGGTAGTAATTGTTGTTAATCAATAAATGGAACAACTATTCATGGAAAATGACGGGCAATTTGACTGCTTATATTTAATTCGATGCTGCAACTGCCCGCAATGAATTTCTCAATTAAGTGGAGAGAATTACTGAAATACTGATCTACGGCTGTTTTAAGCTTTATCCAAATCTGCAACTGCCATGCTCATTTATTAATTTTCATTGTTTATGGATAGCTATTGCTCATAGCCAATCTTTTAAGACTATTGTCCGTACATAAGAGAGCCAATTTATGTACAGTCAATAATAGTAATTGTTGGCGCAACAGTCCAAAGGGGGACCAGGGCCTATCTAGCTCATTAACTACTTGTGCTGTGCGCACTACTGTTCTCTCACGAGTAGAAGGGACCTACAGATTTTTGCCAACTCCGAACGGCGAAATTTGAGAAGCTTTCTTAGACAGTTATTACTCTTTGAGTGTTGTCAGCAGCTCGAAAGAGGTGGTGCCGTAAAAAATTCGAGGTGTTCAGCCGGGAATCGAACCTAGACCCTTCGGCGTGTGAGCGTCGCACTCTACCCACTACGCCACGGCGGCCACATAAGTTAATATTATAATAATAAAATTTTTGCAAATGCCACCACTATTTTTTTACCCAAAAAACCATGACGCACGCGCGAATTTTCAAAACTAAACTGGCTCCTTACAATATTTTGTTTGTTAACCTAAAACTTGACATGTGTGTCTGTAATACATAACTGGTCATCGTTATGATGATCTTTGCTATTTCTTGTACAGATTTTCCTTGTTATTCTGAACTAAATTCTCTAGTGCCCTTATCCTTGCCGCAAAAGTCTGCATACAACGGCAAAAAATCATAAACATTAACATGAAACGCAAATGTTTTAGGTATTACAGCGTGTATCCAGGCAATTGTGGTCGCCGTGGCGTAGTGGGTAGAGTGCGACGCTCACACGCCGAAGGGTCTAGGTTCGACTCCCAGTTCAACACCAATTTTTCTAATATTTCACGGCATCACCTCTTTCGAACTGTTGAAAACACTCAAAGAGTAATAACTGTCTAAGAAAGCTTCTCAAATTTCGCCGTTCGGAGTCGGCAAAAAACTGTAGGTCCCTTCTACTCGTGAGAGAACAGTAGCGCGCACAACACGAGTAGTTGATGAGCAAGCTAGGCCCTGGTCCCCCTTTGGACTGTAGCGCCAACAATTATTATTATTATTATTCAGGCAATTGTTGTTTTACTTTGTGTGTTCTTCTTACGATTTATTTTTTATTTTTCCTTTACTTTCCAAGAAAGGGAACTGTAAATATTCGTTTTCTTCAGAACGTACACACAAAGCACGCACGAAAAATTCTGCATACAAGTTATTTGCAGTTGCGCACAATGAGAAAATATGCAAGTATCGTTAACTGCGCATGTGAGTTTGGTTTCTAGATGTTTATTTCAGGATTTCTTGGTAACGAATGCAGAATTCGTAGAATAACCATAACCTCAAGAAGAATGCTTAAGAACCTAAAAGTGCAGGAATGGGGGAAAATAACAGTCGAAGACACAAGAAATTCTCGAGCTTCTGTTCTCTAAAGATCTTATAAGTTTTGCGTGTGTTTTTTTATCACTTCTTAGGAAATAGTTTCTAGTTCACATTTTTTCCTGAAAATCCGATTAAATATTAGAACTTATTAGTAAGCAGAATGTATAATGTATGAAATAAAAGCAAAATTAACTCCATACATGCATTAGTTAACAATTGTATAACGCGACAATCCACAGGGGACCATGGCGTACCTTGTTCCTCAACTACTCGTGTTGTGCGCGCTACTGTTTTCCCACAAGTTGAAGGGACCTACAGTTTTTGCCGACTCCGAGCAGCGAAGATTGAGAAGCTTTCTTAGACCGTTATAACTCAATGAATGTTGACAACAGCTCGCAAATGATGCTGCCGTGAAAAATTCGAGGTATCCAGCCGGGAATTGAATCTAGACCTTCTGTGTGTGAGTGTCGCACTCCACCCACTGCACCACGGCAGCCATTACATGCTATAATTACTGGAGTATTTACGTTTGGTTTTATGCTTTCTGTGTACGTAGACTTATTAATTCCAACCAGGCATAAGGCAAGAGAAGTAAAGTAAACAAATTTGAAGCTGTTACCTAAATCCAATTTTCTGCAAATGAAGTAAAACAAACGTTAAAAAAAAACGGTTTTGGGGTTCCTCAGGGTTCCATTCTCCTAAAGCTCTTTTTCTCATTGTACACAAATGAACTCAAAAGTGTCACTGCGTTTTCTTTTTATATGTATGCTGACGGTTCCCAAACGTATAGCAGTCCCTTCTTGAGATTTATTGAAGACGATGTCTTATATCTGCCTTTGCAGTAAGCAGAAACCTTTTCATAAACCCTTGTACGTCTTAACGTCTTACTGTCTTTAAAAATGCCTTAAATTTTCTTTCTTGTTGCCCTTCATTTTCTTTAATTTTACTATTAATAAAAAAAAGTAAATTAATCGTAACCTTGCTTAGGAAATGTGCATGAATATCATCGTTTAGACAACTTATGGCGTGTTACCTACCCTAGGATCTTCACAAAATTACACAACACCACGCAGCATATCACTCAATAAGTCCCGTATATAGGGGGCGTCACTTACAAGAAAAAAAAAATTTAACTCACAAAATTAAAGATATGATTACAGGAGCAAATTAACACTCAAATATTTAATCCAACACAATGTTTCCAAATAACTGTAGGGGTCTCAAGCGAAGGAGATAAGCGGATGAGCGAATGAGCGGAAAATAAAAAAGGCGAACGCTCGTTTGGAGTTTCCACTTTATTAAGAGATTCATGCTGTTAGCTGATTTGGAGACATTTCGGGTGAATCGTACGATCAAATGGCCAAAGAAGAGATAGATAGTGCGAGCAACTACATACAGTCTGGCTAACAAGTCTTCTTCTTCTTCTTGTGGCGCTACAGTCCGGGGTGGACCTGGGCCTCAACCAACATGCCTTTCCAGCCAGCACGATCTTTCGTTAGCTGTCGTTGCTCACTCCAAGTTGGTTGAGGTCTTTCTCCACTTGTGTGCGCCACTTTAGTCTAGGTCGTCAGGCTAACAAGTATAGTATTTAAAAAACGATTTTATTTTCGTCTACATAACGTTAATATGTTTTTGTTTGACAATATCTTAAGAATAACAAGCTATTCTGCAGGATTAAGCACGATTTACTTCTGTTCCAGGTCTACACACGACTGCCTGATAGTTTTGTTCTTCTTGTCCTTGTTGATGTCGCTCTCGCTTTCTTTGTTTCCCCTTTCTTCGCGTTACACTAATATTAAATTGACTTCTGTTAGTGGCGCCCAGTACTTTTCCTATGACTTATTGGGTGATCTGTTAGACGACTGATGTTTGATCAAACTTTCTTAATACCAATCTTAACTCATGATTGTTAAACTTCAGTGCGCGCAAATTATAAGAAAAATGGTACGTATACAATAATTATAGTAATTGTTCGCGTGACAGTCGACAGGGGAACCAGGGCCTAGTCTGCTCATCAACTACTTGTGTTGTGCGTGCTACTGTTCTCTCGCGAGTAGAAGGGACATATAGTTTTTTGTCGACTCCAAACGGCGAAGTTTGAGAGACTTTTTCTGGAATAATTATTGCTTTTTGGGTTTTGTCAGCAGCTTGAAAGATATGGTGCCGTGAAAAATTCAAAAATTTGTGTTGAATTGGGAATCGAATTTAGACCTGCTGTGTGTGAGCTTCGCACTCTACCCACTACGCTACGGCGGTCACGATTACAATCATTTTTTTTATACTTGCGCTCGTCGGGTTTAGTCACAACAGGTGCCGAAAGTGAAGAGGAAGAGGAGAAGAGAGGAAGAGGAACATGCCAGTAAGGGAACTCTTTCTATATCAAATACATGTTCTCGTATACATTCATTTGTCATTCTATATCGTGATACAGATCCATTTTCAGGTGTTCTTTATCAAACTTTGCTAACTGTCAACAGTTGACATTACTTATTTTGTTTACAACATTTTATTTTTATTTTTCTTCCGTAATTAATGATAAAAGTATTCATAGGTAAGCCATAACATAATTGAAATATTCATATAAATTCAGCGTCGAATCTACGTTAGCTCAGTGGTTTTGTGTTTTGAATTTGATTTGATTTGACTTTGTAATTGTTACTTGAAGTTGGGCCAAAATTGAAAACTTGTCAAAGACCAACCATCGTAGTTCTATAATATTGAAGTTCAGACTCCAATTAAAAGAATGATTGAAAGTGCTCTCTCACGAGCAGAAGGGGCCTATAGTTTTTTGCCGACTCCAAACGGCGAAGTTTGAGAAGCTTTTTCTGAGACAGTTATTACCTTCTGGGTTTTGTCAGCAGTTTGAAAGAGATGGTGCGGTGACAAATTCGAAGTGTTCAGCTGTTTGTTACTAATTTAAATTTGTTCTATTAATTGCATTTGCATTAATTTATGCAACAACAAATGTATGTTGTGATTCACTGCACACGCCTTTGTGCTTGCTTGTATGATTGCATAATAGAAAGGCCAGATCACTCGAGGTAATTTCTTGCATTATATATTTCAATTCTCCTTTGTTCGTTAGACAATGTGTGATCGGTTCCTTTCAGCATAGTCTTACAATTGTACTCAACTTTCAATTCCCACCTACTATAATGGAATAAAAATACAAAATACTTTAGTTTGCTTTACAACTTTATTTTCACTGGCACACTTCTTATTCCTCTGACTGTTCACAAGCGAATGAATCGTTCTCTCTTATTCATATCTGGTAGTTCCTTTACATTTTCGCTGTTGTTCTTTTTCTAAGAAATGCGTTTGAATCCAGAGCGTATTACTATTGATATTTGAAATATGAACAGTTGAATTTCAGGGCCTACTACACTACCAAACGTGCTTTAGCCGGAGTCTTTTCTTTACTTGTATACGTCATTTTACATACAAATTTAATTTTTCATGGTTATGAAAGATACTGTTGACTGTTTTTAGTTCTGTTGAAGACGTGCTATGAGATGCATCGAGATAAGTACAAATAAATTTATAACAATTTCTGATTTGCTTTTATTCAATTGATTTTTTTTTCTTTTTCTTCTGCCTCCTATTTTTTGTCTTTTACTTTCACATACATACCATATATCGTAATTGGTTAAATCTCATATTGAATCAACCACTATTAAATGTAAAAACTCATACTCCCTCAGTTAGTTTATCTTTAAAGCGAAGTATAGCAAATTTTTTCTGTTGCCTAAAATAGAAACATAATTAAGTTCTTTTATTTATCAACACTAGTTTTTGCAGAACATTCTAATAAAGTCTTTAAACACCAACATTGTATCTGAAATTGTCAGAAATAATTGTCACTCACCTGTTTCAATCATTTGTTTGAAAATATTTAAACAAATCAAGAAAACAAACGAAACGAAACGGGTTGTCTGTAGGTAGATCTAGGCAAAGGAACAAGTTTCTGAACAAAGTTGGCCTTATCGTAGTTCTTGTCTCTGGTTCTACCTCAGCATTTGCATTTGTAAAATAACTGCGGTTTGCCTTCAAATTTAAATATAGCCCAAAGATTGTATTTCAACCAAAAGAAAATGTTACTGCAGCTGTGATTACTTCTTAAGCCCTTTTTGACCAATAAACGTGCTTCCATACACGAAATAAACGAAACAGTGCGAATTGTCAACAGATGCCGTTCCAAACAATTTAGGATTCGAAAAATTTGACAAAGTCCAAGGAAATGCATTTCAAATGCGTTCCGTTCCCAAAAGGCTCCTGCCTATTGGTCCCATTTTCTGAATTTTAGGAATGCACTATTCTCAGCTTTCACTTACAGCTCACAGCGACAGTGTTATCAGGTTTTAAAGTCTGTAAAAAAAAAATACAATTTAGTAGCTAGACACTCCAACTAATGAAAGGAAATCAAAATAAATACTTCGTCATTTAGGAAGCACTTTGTTTGTTGCTCACATCCGCTTCGCCGGCCAATTAATCATCTTCAATTCATCACCTTTGTAAGTCACCGCCATCCCAACACGTTGCACGTGTGTCACATCAGCACCAGCACCACCTACACCCACTTTCTTTTTTGCAGTCCAGCCTCCAATTGAATCAAACTGGCAACATGCGTTGCCGCCGCACCCCCACTTCGAATCACTGCAATTGACGGTAATTGAATTACCCCACACTTAATGCGCGCCCATTAAGGTCCAAGAACAAATGAAATAACTGCCACCCGCCCTCGGGTAGAACCTTAAGAACGTGCACCAGTTCAAGACCGAGACTCATCGAATCATTCGAGATTCCGCCCTCAAACGCTGCTCGAAGTCAAACCAAAGAGAAAATTACAGGTCGCATGATGTCGCAAGCGAAGAGAACACGTTGTGAAGAGAAAGCTGGCCCCGCCGCGGCTTGTGTTCCATCCATAGCTGGAGACGAAGCGGCACCCGTGTGCTCGAATTGAGCGCACGACAATGCCGCATCTGTCTTGTCCCACTGTGCTTAAGTTAATTTCACACTTCCGTGCGGCGACACTTGCGTTGTAATTCGAAAATAATGAACGGTCTCTCAGCGGCGGCGTTTCCGGGCGTCGGGGCGAGTGCTCCCCGATGGAATTCGCAGCTCGCAGCCGCAGACGCGTTCGAGCTTTCGTCGGTGTCGGCACGGGTTCGGGCGCTCGTCGACATCTGTCGCGTGAAAAAAAAAAACAAAAGAACTGTGTGAAGTGCGTTTTTCCCCCAAAGTGACAATGGCAAACTTGGCCTACTTCCTACTGCTGACTTGCGTCGGCAACATTGTGGACGCGGGAGAGGTTCAACTTTGGCTCTCGGTTAGTGCGCAGCAGCGACGCCTGGAGGTGTCATGGGCGAACGCCAAGGTTGACGCCGGGGACATGATCCTCGTCACCAACCAGGAGCCATACTCCTTTGAGAGGATTCAGGTGACACTCCCCATAGGCACGTCATCCCTCGATGCGATCGAGGGCAGCGGACAGATCGATCAGCCAGAATACATAGCGACGACCTCCTCGGAAGCACCTTCGTACTTGAGCGTGCTGCCCCTGGAACCAGCTGAGTCAACGGAATATATGTGGATTAGCAATGGGGGACTGGCGGATGTAGTGGCCACCGTGCGACCACGTCACGCCAAGCAGTGGTTTACGACCCCGGTGCGATTTGATTATGGCCTCTCGCGAAATGTGACGCTCCACACGACGTGCTACGGCTACTGGGCGAGCTACGTGAATGAAAGTGGCCACATTATGGGAAGCAATTGCATACGCGCCCATCCGCGGTGGATGACTGAATTGCGACCGTCGATCATACACCGCCGCATGCGGGACTTGTTTATACCGGGCACTCACGATTCGGGGTCGTACCGGCCGAATTTTACGCCGTCGGGCAAGGAGACAATTGTGACAAAATACGCGCTCACGCAAGACGATGATATTCGCGGTCAACTAATGCACGGGGTGAGGTATTTGGACATTCGCGTCGGCTACTACAAGAATACAAAGGAACAGTTCTACGTCAACCACGGCATCACCAGGCAGCGGCCGTTATCCGAGATCATCGATCAAGTGATCGACTTTGTGCTGGAGACCAACGAGATTGTTATATTCGGGGTGAAAGAGTTTCCCGTGGGTGAGTGGAGCGAAAATTGGACGCAAATTGGGCAGAAATTGTTTCTGTTTTGGCGGTGAAATTGTGACTACGCATTTCCGTTTGGGCTTCCGAGTGGGCTTGCGATAAATAGATTTGGAATGCTTGATTAGGTTTTATATTTAGCGGGTGGCGGCATTAGGGAAACAGATGCGCAGCTTGGTGATTAATGGTGGTTATTTCTTTAAGCTAAGTTTCAACATTTTTCGGGCTGAGTTTGAAGAGATATGTGATCAGCGAGGATCGGACAAGGGGAAGGGTTAGATCAGTAAAAGAAATAGGAGCATAGTCTCTGTTTACACCAAATTTAGTCTATGGTCAAGATCAAGTTCTTTCAAATAGGGAATTTTGGAGATTGGTTCTTTCACCACACCACACTGATATGGAATGATCTTTCCAGCATTAGTTTTGTCCCTTATTTAAATTCACAGGCATTTAAGACCAAAGTTCGTTGCTGCTTCCTCTTTCTCTCTTCGTCTATAATTTATAATTTATTTATAATTTCTTTTATTCCTTTACAAAATTATTAATTAATTATTAATTCATATAATTTTGATTAATTTACAAAATGATTCTACACTTTGTGTAATTTGCAAGGAATAGTTTCATACTATCGATTTATTAACAATAGTACCTATCAATTTATTAACAACTCATACAAAATTATTGATGGGGAAAAGAAATACAATAATAATTCAGAAATAAATGGGGTAGAAGAAAATAAAATTAACAAAGAAAATTAAAAAATAAAAAGATATCAAAAGAAGATTCATAGCATGGAAGAAAAAAACGAATCTATTTCATTATGATTAAAAGAGAAGAGACAATGTTTAACATTATTCAAAAATACCTTATTCCTTCTCTCACACCTAAGGTTCAGAGGTAATAAATTAAATAAACATGGGGCAGTAACATAAAAAAAAACGTGAGAAATGAGTCTTATGTATAGTTGGAATAGCGTGTTTGAAATTGATGCGTAATTTGTACCTTTGATTAAGTCTTTCATGGTAGTAGCCGGAGTTGTCAAAAAATATTCTTAAAACCTTATAGGAGTATAGATGTCTTAGTGGGAGAATACTAAGGGATTTGAAAATTGTAAAACTGGATGTTCTTCGATTTACTTTGGTCATAATTCTTAATGCATGTTTTTGTTTAATTAACAGTGGTTCTATTTTATTATAATAGGCACCACCCCAACATGATATTCCATACTGTATTTTTGAGTTGAGAAGACCATTATAGACCATTTTTAAAATTTTAAAATTGCAGTAGAGGCTAAGATGGTACATGTGTCTAATGATTTTATTTAAATATTGTTTAAGATAAGTTGTGTGTGCTGTTCAAGATAATTTACTGTCCAAAATTATACCTAGGTATTTAAAACTATCAACACACTCTATTTTAAAACAATCCTCACTACAGATTATATCTGCATTATAAGTTGATACACCAGACATATTTGAATGAGTCAAGAAAAAACGTTGGCAATGAGGGGAGTGGTAGTATATAGGTAAATCTTTATATATTAAACCCTTGATGTTGAATATCATAAACTTGGTTTTATTGCTTATAAGTAAGTTATGTTTCTTAAACCATCTTCTCAAAATATCTAAATCAAAATTAACGTCAGATAGTAAACTTAGATAATTGTTGCTTGCATAGGAAATTGCTGTATCATCAGCGAAGGCTGTAATTTTTCCATTTAAAGGCTGAATAAATAACGAATTCACATATATAAGAAACAATATCGGACCCAATACAGAGCCTTGAGGAACACCTATGTTAGATACGTTCATGGAACTGAATACATTTTTAAATTTTACCACTTGCTTACGATTTAATAAGTACGAAGTTAACCATTCAAGAATGAAACCTCTAAAGCCCGCATAGAACAATTTTTTTAGAAGTATATTGTGGTTAACCATATCAAAGGCCTTCGTTATATCAATAAAGAGACAAGCAGGGATTAACGATGAATTCAAACTACAATATATTTCTCCAGTCAGTTTCAATAAAGCACTTTCCGTAGATCTACCATTTCGAAAGCCAAACTGAAGATCGCTAAAAAAGTCGGTCTTATCTAGAAAGGCTAACATTCTACGTTTTATACCCTTTTCAAATACTTTGGAAAAAACTGACAAGAGAGAAATAGGCCGATAGTTATTTAATACCCCGGTGTCATCCTTTTTATGTAAAGGTATTACCACTGCAGTCTTGAGACAGTCCGGAAAAACACCTTTAAACACACAATTGTTAAAAATAAAACATAGAACGTCTGAAATCTGAAATGAAATATTTTTTGATACCTTACTTGATACATTATCAGACGATGAAGAACTAGACGCCTTAAGAGAATTTATAATTTTTTGTATTTCAAGGGGTGTAAATTCTTCAAAGATAAAACTTTGTGGTTGGAGGTTTGATTCCTGTATAGTATTATCGGTAAAATACGCAGAATCAGCATTAGGATTTTCCTGATTAGAACCTATTTTGGAAAAAAAAGCGTTAAATAGATTGGCAACTTCTAAAGGCTCCGAAATCTCCGAGTCTTCATACAACAAAACAATATCAGCTCGAGCTTTATTCTTGTTTAAAATTTCGTTGACAATTTGCCATTCTTTTTTAGAGTTTCCAACATTATAAGCTAGTTTCTTGGTAAAGTAATTAGTTTTGCAAGTTATTATTTCCGATTTGATTTCCCGACTTATTCTATCGTAATACAACTTAAGCCTAGCGTGATTTGGGTTCCTTTGGATTAGTGAACAAATTTTCTTTTTCATTCTAATTTTTTTAAGTAACGAAGTAGACATCCAGTTCTTTAAGGGTTTTAGTTTACTGACCTTTTTATTTTTTTTAAAAGACAACGATATATAGAATTTTAACTTATTAAGAAACAAATCAAAACCAATATTAGGATCAGTAGCGTTATAGACTTCGGCCCAAAATTCAAAATTTAAATGAGTTTTTAAAACATAAAAATCAATTTTTTTTAAATTCGCTGACTTCAACTCTATTTGTTCTGGCAATCGTGCAGTTTAATTGAATACTAGTCAAATTATGGTCAGTCATTTTCAAGTCGTACGTCATTGTTTTATAGTCTACGTGGTTATTTCTACGTAATCGTATAAATATGTGATCTAGACAAGAGTTAAAACGTGTGGGATGATTAATCAAAGACTTAAAACCAAATGAAGACATTAAAGATAGATATTTATCCACATCAGGAGAATCAGAAAGGATATTAATATTAAAGTCACCTAACAAAACTATATTTTTATCTTTTTTACATTCCAAAAACCCTAGAAACCCATCTAAAAAGGTTTTAACGGTACATATGTGCAACCTATAAATACAAATAAAACAAAACTGTATACCAGAAATCACGAAACTAACACTAATAATATCTGTACTTGCTAATTTATGTTTTCCAACTTTACATTGTTTTATGTTATTGTTATAAAATACTGCAACACCACCGGCAGCATAATCATCATTGCAAATAGCATCAAAAGTGAAATTAGGAATTATATTATTAAATTCAGACTTTTCTTCTTCAAAAATCCAAATTTCTGAAAGAAAAATGATATCTGGTAAATGATCCATGGGTGTAAGGTGAGTGAAAAAAGTACTAAAATTTGCTCTTATGCTACGAATATTTTGGTGGACAATTGCGAAACCTGAGGACTGTCCATTGGAATGGTCAATACAAAAACAATTAACACTATCAGAATTAGGATAGGAAAAATCTAAGTTTATACTTAAATCATTTTGAGGATCAACAAATAAGTTTACAGATCTATTTTCATTCATATTTTAGCAAAAAAGTACATCTTAATTTAATCAACTTCAAATTTAGAAAAATCCTCAAAAGAAGTAATTTTCATTGCTCTAGCACCCTCCTTTTTCCTGATAAGAACAGAAGATTCTCTTACCCAAACATACTTGCATTTTTTTTCGCGTTTGAGTTCATTCGCTTTTTTCAGTAATGACCTTGTGTATTTGGTGAGACAGTCGTTGATGTAAATTGGCCTGCTTCTATTATTGCTGCTGCTACTGTGGTTGCTGTTGTTGATTGCCTGACTGCAAAAAATACTTGATGTAATTCTTCTTTTGTTTTTTCCCATCTTTGTCATTACATCATTTTTTCTCTCAACATTTGAGAATTTTGCACAGACAATCGAAGAACCAACTGTGTTATTGTTGATATCCTTCGGCCCTGCTGTGATTAAAATCGCTCCCTTAAGCGTCGAGCCAAGGTAGCCAAGCACACCAATAATGAAAAAAATTCCTTCAACAACTCTTAGTTTTCAATCGTTATCTGTAATTTAATCAGCTTAGTATTGTTGCTCCTTTAAGGCAGCCGATTCTGACTCGCCAATATTTATTTCTTTTTGATGAAATATCCAAATTTTATTGTGGTCCAAAATGTTGATCCCAGAACAAATATGTTATGCCAATTTTCAAAAGCCACAAATTGTTGAAAATGCTTACGAGTTTAAAATGTGAATTTTGTAACAGGATACGCCATAATTAAATGGACAATAATATAAAGTATTAAGGCTCCCAATATGTACCAACAAATTGGAACAGCCTTAAAGTCGGGAAAGTTACCAAAATGGACATATTTACAAAATGTCAAAAAATGCATTTTGCTCTATGGCTCAAAGAGATCAAAACGTTAAAATACCCAAAATGTTTAAATTCTGAACATTTTCAAGATTACAAAAGAAGACTAAGAAATACCAAAAATTCTGACAGTACTTGCAAATCAATAAAAATTGTTAAAACTGACAAGTGCCAAGTATTTCCAAAGTTCTGAATGAATTTGTTGGGAGTGACAACCTGATTTAAAATATTTTCCAGAATTTTGGAACAATTTACAATTTTTGACTGTAACAATTTTTTGAACAATTCAGAATTTTTTGATTGTAACTATTTTTTGAACAATATTTCCGTATATTCGTTTCTTAATATGTACCTTTATGATCAGAATTCTGATCCACTCATCGCACCCAAACCTAATCTGAGTCACTCGGTTCAAATGCCACCCCGCTTTCCAACGTGTTCAAATATCACGACTTTATGGTAAATTTTTCCAGTAATCCACATGTGTCATTGCCTTTGAGAATGAAAATCTAGACACACCATGTAATCTAGCCTGCCCGGTGTGTACATCACAAACAGACAAGTAATTGAATCAGAAGTCAATCGACCGTGCACGACGACGACGACGACCGGACCGTGAGAAAAGCGCTAAGTGAAAATGATGTCAATAAAATCGAAAACACAATCAAAGCTGTTTCAGCAGGAAAAGTTTTAAGTCTCTGTTGTGTGGCAACGAGAAATTTGACAAGATAATGTTCAAGAGTATGTTATCAGCAACGTTGGTAAATTTGTGGATTTAAGGCAGTCGTCAGAGATGTTGCTGTTTAGACACTCAAAACGTGACCAGATTTCCAATTCAGTGACAGCACTAAGCTTAAGTGCATATGTTTGCATTGCTTGCAGTTGTTTGCCTTTTGCACATAGTTGACACTCTTGACGATAGTCAAACTCTCGAAAAATAAATGTTTGTTTAAACTTGTTTAGTGTGGGTTAGAGTGTGTGTTTGGACGGAAGCTCGTTAATTTTTTTCAATCCAAAGTTGTATAATATTTCCCAGGCGTGTGACGTACTCCTGATGCATTCCCTTTTGTCTTGAAAATTTTCCGGGGAATTGTCTCACTTCTTTTCATTTTGTAGGAGCTGGCCCTTTAGTGCAGGGATCTCCTCGAATATCAGCCACCAACATATATGACATGGAATGTGACCGCCTTGACCTGGTGGGGAAAGATGCTACTCTTACATGCCAAGGCTCCTGGGGCCCAATTTCGCAAGCGTGAGTGTTTCTAGGGGTTCACATTTCAAAACATTCACAGTTACTGTCTGTGAGTCCAAATCGGGAAATAGAAATGATCACTTATTTTGTGTAGAACTCTCATTTGGGGAATTTAGCCACTGAATTGAAGACTTCGCATTTGTTACGGCTTCATCACGTTCGAGTTGGTGGTAACAAAAGTAAGAGAAAGCTTCTCTAAATTCAGTTTTTTCGGAGTGAATAAAAAACCGCACTTCCTATCTCTTGAGAGAACAATTACAGAACACAGCATGAACCGTTTCTGGGGCCAAGGTTCTCCTGTGGACCGGGACATATAGGGGGCGCCAGTAACAAAAAAAAAATTAAAATTAAATTAAAAACAAACTAATAAGTCCCGGGACATATAGGGACCCACAGGGAACCAGGGCCCAGCTTGCTCATGAACTACTCGCGTTGTGCTGGCGACTGTTCTCTCACGAGTAGAAAAGACCTACAGTCTTTTGCCGACTCCGGACGGCGAACTTTGAGGAGCTTTCTTAGACAGTTATTACTCTTTGAGTGTTGTCAGCAACTCGAAAGATGTGGTGCCGTGAAAAATTCGAGGTGTTCAGCCAGTTATCGAACCTGGACCTTTGGCATGTGAGCGTCGCACACTGCCCATTACGCTACTGCGGCTACGAAATTACAAATAACTGTAATAGTTTTCCCTTCGACGTCCGCACAATGTGTACCGGCACACTAGAGATTTCGGTCAACTGTGGAATAGGCGGATTCTTAGAGTTGACAGTCGCACTCAACAATTCAACGCATAGCGCTTCAGACTCCTGATCCCTGAAGAACTTACCATATACACGAGACCAGTAAAACAACGAAACGGAGGACGATCACTGAGCCGATGGCGCACACAAGTGGAAGTCTCCTCTGGCAAGAGATGTGAAACTAAACTTGATAAATCTCATCTATCGGAGAAGCTTGTTGATTGAGGCGGATTGTTGTGTCATATAACGAAGAAGGGGAAGGGAAGGAGATTAAGGCGAAGAAGTAGAAGAAAGGGAAGAAGGAGAAGAAGAAGTCAGTTACATTTACGACACTCAAACAGTTACAGCCTTTCTGCGCAATTTGCAATTTTTTTTTGCTCGGATTGCATAAAGATAACGGTTCTCGGTAGTCTGATGAAAGACAAGGCGCCAAGATTACTTTTCATCGAGAATCTTACCTTTCAAATATTCAGTTGCATATGGCAAAATTTGCTTGCAGAACTCGTGCTACGTCAGTGCAGTTGCGTGAAATATTCAAGGCTTGCTTCGTCCGTAGGCAAAGTTTGTCAGTCGTGTTAGACAAATTGTGGAGCGGGTTGTTGGTTTTGTTTTGTTTTCATCTTCAGTCGAGAGGTGATTTACTTTTCATCAATTCGCCAGGTTAACAATCTGTGTTTGAGGCGCAGTCATGATAAAAAACTGAATGTTGGGCAAGCTGTATTCTGTCAATAAAACATACCAAACTTTGAGTTAGAATTCCTCAGCTTGTCATTTATGTGACACAAGCTTTTGCTGTTCTTCAGTTTATTCCTCACAAGGCCAGCAGATCTGCTTTCAGTGCAGTGCTCAGTGCTTCTAGCTCATTTGATGCGGGGACAATCAACGAACTGACGCACAAAGGACGTTTTCGGTGTTGTGCTTCCCACAGACTCACTCGTGCGTTCCATTAGCACATTCCTCTTTATTGTTACTGGCTGAACAGGTCAAAGGTCATCACACAAATGCTAATTTACCATCTGACCGATTTTGAGGAAAACGCTTTATTCCACTGCCTCTGACTTCACACATGCGTGCGAAATCGGCGTGCGCCGCTAAGTGAGTTCTTCTTCTCCGACGTCGTTAATTTCAATTTTTACAAGATTTACAACTGCTAAGAGATTTCTTACTTTTCACAGGTTTCGGCAAGAACATCGGTGTTCACCGTTTGCTGGTGTCATTCTTAAGAAACCGCTTCGGCGAGCTTCTTGTGCCCGCCAACGTTTCCTGGCGAGTGTCTGTGAACGATGTGCTGGTGATGCGAAAGAACATATTCCTGGCATACGACCACAGCCAAATGGTCGCTGAATACCCGAACATACTCTTCACGCCCGTGATTCAGCGTTGGGGAGACGTCAGGACGTGGCCGCAGCTCGAGAAGCATTTAATTAAGGCAAATGCCGAAGATACCACGTAAGTAAAACGCCAAGTGCACGTCGGACTGATTGAAATTTATTGCATTCTGGTTGACCGCAGTTATGTTTCGACACCCGTGGCAGATATGGCCGAGTTAACCCCGGACACGTGGGGCGTCATAACGGATCGATATGGGGGATTACGTAAAATGGCCGACGATGTCAATTGGCGAATAACGAACCTGTACCGGGAGCAGCTGGCCAGTGTGACGAATATCGTTGCAGCGGACTTCATACGGGGAACGAACTTAGTTGATATTGCAATTGAACGAAACAAGAAATAAAGTGACGAGATATTTTTAGTGTTTGACGACTCGTTTCTTTTTTGGTGGAATTTTTTTCAGGTTGTAACTGTGAGAGTCAAAGTGAAGATCATGGCTTTGTTATGTCTGGAGAGATGTCATTAGGAGTAATAATTTTTGTTCAGAAAATTTTGTTATTGAAAAAAAGAAAGTAAAAAATGCATCACTCGGAGCCGATTACTTTTTTCATCTCTCTGGTAATTTTCGAATATGTATAATTTCTAAAAAAAGGTCTCATCTGACATCAATCATTGAGCCATTTTCGATTTTTGCGAGAAATCCAAACTGGTGACAATTAAAATCGTTTTATTTTCTTCGAGAGCCCAAAAGCCCTGTCGTTTGTGGCTTTTTAAAGCAATGCACAGCTTGAACGCATCGGTTGTAGTCAACAACGTTCCCGATGAAAGGTTTCGTTAGGTTTTATTAGTCTGGTCTCACCATATGCAAAAACAAGATCGTTGAACCGTGTATGTTCTTCTTTGGCGTAGGTGTAGACGATGATTTTTTTCTTGAGGTAATCGTGGTTTATCCTCTTTTCATATTCAGTCACGGCCAAGAGTAAAATTTCAAGAAGAAGTTTCAAAGTGAAAAATCATCTCTTGACATCTCTCTCGTTCAACTCGTACGGCATCCAACTCGTTTCTTTTGAATATATCCGTAGAAATTATTTGATGAGTCACTATTGTTACGCATCTTGATTTAGTATCGCATCCAATTGCTCGTCTTCAAACTTCTTGGGCTATCCAAAACGTCCTATATTTTCGAAGCTTAAGTCACCACTTTTGAAGTGTGAGTCGGAAAACATTCATTCGAAGGTTGCCTTTTATATTTCGGGATTGGGCAACCCTAGTGTTGCAATCTGGCAACTGCCAGCTCTATCGTAAAATTTGACATTTTTGAGGTTATACGTACTCAGAACGTTTTGACATACGACCGCTATTTGTGTTGTTTACAGTAACTTAAAAGATTCATCTCGCCCAAAAAATGAAATTAAATCATTAACGTTTTTCCTGCGATTATTTTTTTCAACTTTCGACGTGGATTAACTCAACAACAGTGCATCGATGTACACTTAGTCACAAAAGTAAGTATACACCTATGCGCGTCTAACAAACTTATGAAGAAAACAGTTTATTTCAAATGAAACATTACTCACAATACGTCATATATTTTGCTTGACATTTGCACAGCCGCTCTAAAGGCTCCGGCACATAGAATATGTTACTTGCGTAGCGGCAAAATATCCGTTGAAGTTGAAGTACGTGACGGGAGGGGATGACACAATGAATACTTCAACGCACAGCTGATTTCATTTGACAGTAGCTTCAAATTCAATTTGTTTCGGATATAGTGTAGAGCAGTTTGATATATTTTTTTGCAAAAATTCCTCCAGACGAGTTACTGGATTAACTTAACATAAATAAAACACAATTTAATTTTTGTATTTTATTTAAGTTTTGCAATTACAAACCTTATTTATGTCCTGCAACAAATTTTGTTCCCACTCAATTTAGGATTTTCTTTCTATTTTTTCTTCCGTCGTATGTCAATATCTTTAATAAGTTAATTTTATTGTTATTATTAAAACTTGCAAATAGAAACCTTGGTTATTTTCCTGTGTGACTTCGACGAGAATTAACCTCAAACTCAACATGTAAACTTAAAATTCAAAAAAATTCTCTTGAAATATCACAATGTTCGATTGTCAACGCTGACGGAGAGAGAAAAGTTAAAAGTTGTGCTACTACATCCGCCGCGTGAGCGGCAGCGTTGGTCTATGGACCACTCCCCATAAGAATACACGTATTTCTATGTATCTGTCAAAGTATAGCTGACGCTGACGCTAGTAACGTATTCTATGTGCCGGGGCCTTAAAGCAAAAATAACGGTGTTTGTTCCGTTTTTTCGAGAGGAGAATAATTTTCTCATGAACAAATGTTAAACAGCGTTACAAAAGTAAGTATACAGTCGCAGTATTTTGATACAAAACGTCGATCAGTTCACTTGTATAATTAGAACCTTGTTCTTTTTGAATTAAATCATTCAAGAAATCTATTGGATTAGTAAAAAAATGATTTTGAAGGATTTTATCTAATGAATTCCTATGCATCTGCTAGATATGGTACCGCGTGGTAAGGAACTGTCGATTGACCTTAAAACTTTGGTGATAAAATTTTCCGAAGAAGGGAAATCAATTAGAGAAATAGAGAAATTGGTTGACAAAAGCCCAGCGTTACAAAAGTAAGTATACAGTCGCAGTATTTTGATACAAAACGTCGATCAGTTCACTTGTATAATTAGAACCTTGTTCTTTTTGAATTAAATCATTCAAGAAATCTATTGGATTAGTAAAAAAATGATTTTGAAGGATTTTATCTAATGAATTCCTATGCATCTGCTAGATATGGTACCGCGTGGTAAGGAACTGTCGATTGACCTTAAAACTTTGGTGATAAAATTTTCCGAAGAAGGGAAATCAATTAGAGAAATAGAGAAATTGGTTGACAAAAGCCCTGCAACAGTTCAAAAAAATTTAGAAAAATATAAAAAATACGGTACAACCGAAAATCGACCTAGATGTGGACGTCCCAGTATCTTTACTGAGGCTGATAAACGTATTATTACACGAAAAGTAAAAAAGAATCCGAAAAAATTATCCCAAAACTACAATCAGAGATTGCTGAAGAAACAGGAAAGAAATGCAATCCACAAACAATACGCCGTGTCTTGCATGAGGCCGGATATAATGGGCGATCCATCAGGAAAAAACCTTTCCTCAGCAATGTCAACCATAAAAAGAGAGTTGAATTTTCCAAAACCCATGCAACGTCTGACATTACTTTCTGGAATAAAGTAATTTTTAAAGACGAAAGTAAATTCAATGTTTACGTTTCAGATGGGTGCATCTAAGTATGGAGAAAACCGAATATGGAGTTAAGCCCGGAAAATATGGCTGGCACAGTTAATCATGTCGCTGATTCCATTATGGTTTGGGGGTGTATGACAGCATCTGGCGTCGGTAATTTAGTGTTTGTAGAAGGAAATATGAATCGCTCTGATTATTTAAGCATCCTCAAAAATAGTCTTCGCCAAAGTGCAAATAAATTGGGATTGGAAGGGTCATTCGTCGTTCAACAAAACAATGACCCCAAGCACAATTCATATTTAGTGAGCGAATGGCTGCTATACCATGTGCTCAATCAACTGAAAACACCTCCTACTAAACCTATTATGCCGTACTGTATACTTGCTTTTGTGACTAAGTGTACTTAATTCAATTTTTGTCGATGGTATGGTGAATTCAACCGAGGTCGCAGTTCACTCCAAGACGAATTTCGTGAAGTCCAAAATCAGTGGTTGTTCCGAAAACCATTGATGCTGTGCCCCAGCTGTTATTGCAAGATCGTCATGTGACCTATCGTGAGATTGAGACAACCTTAGTTATTAGTGGGACCAGCATACATTCAATAATGTATGAGCTTTTGATTATCAAAAAAAATTGTTCGCGTTGGATCACACACATTTTGTCAATCGCTCCAAAAAAAGGCTCGTGTCGACTGATCGAAAGAAATGCTCCAAAAATACGATCGCGGTGCTTCGAAACACGTCTATGACATCGTAACAGGTGATGAATCGTGGATTTACACGTATGAGCCCGAAAGTAAACAGCAGTCGACTGTATGGGTGTTTCGAATTGAGCCAAATCCAACAAAAGTTGCTCGCGCACGAAGCACTTCCAAACAAATGGTCGCCTGTTTTTTCGGAAAAACTGGACATGTCGCAGCCGAACCACTAGAACAACAAATGAGAGGTCAGCGTTTTTCGACACCTGAAGAAGCGGTTGATGCATTCAGAATACATGTTTTGGAGATACCTCAATCAGAGTGACAAAAGTGCTTTGACAATTGGTTCAAACGCATGCAAAAGTGTATAGATCTTAATGGGTAACATTTTGAAAAACAATAAAGCTATTTTCGATGATTAATATTTGTTTTTGCTCTCTAATCCCGATATAATATATATAATAATAATAATAATAAAATATATATAATAATAAAAGGCAACCCTCGTATGCTGCCTTAAATTCGACGAATAGGTGGTGAGTGTCGATTTGCACTTCTTGAATCTTTTCCACGATTTACCATGCTATAAAGATCTGGTCTATCGTGGACTTCACTGGCCTGAAACCACAATTATAGGGCCTATCAGGTTCTGGACAAACTGTTTCAGACGCTCACACAGTACGGCAGAGAAGATCTTGTATGCGATGTTAAGAACGCTGATCCATCTATAATTGGCGCAGTTTCCTTTTTTGTGGACCGAGCAAACACCGATAAGATTCCACTCATCGTGCATGCTTTCCTCTCAACATTGCTTACAGATGAACTGGTGTATGCGCCCAACCAGATCATCTCCAGCTGCTTTAAATAGTTCCGATATTGCTATCTTCACCTCGTCTAAGTCGGGGGGTGGAATTCTTGTCTATCATCGTCCAAATCAACTAGAACATTCTGCCTAACAGCGAAATTTGAGCCGTCATCGCCGTTAAGGAATCTGCAGAAATGATCCTCCCAGATTCTCAGTACTGACTGCAACTCTACCACGAGTTGTCCATTTTGGTCCCGGCAGGCTTCGGTTCGAGCCTTGTATCCTCCGGATAGCTGTTTTACCGTTCGGTACAGCTTTCGGACTTCATTCCTGCCATAACACTTTTCCATTTCCTCGACCGCGCGCTTGTCATGCTTCTTTTTTTTTCTGAGAAGCCGGTGCTCTTCTCTTCAGGCCTCGCTGTTCGATGCAGCGTGGCGTGATAGGCGTCTTGTTTGGCTGCATGTGCTTGCCTGCACTCGTCGTCAACCCATGGGTTCCTTTTGGGTGGGGACGTTAAGCCCAACACATCCGTGGCAGCTTCTTTAATGGCATCTTGACAACGTTTCCAGTCTTCTTCTATGGTTAGTGCAGGCGGCTTCGAACTCTGAATATACTCGTATCTTTGTTCTATCTTTGATTTCATAAGAGATGAAGTGAGCTGTTTCCTTTTCTTTCCGCATTGCTATCAGTTCACCCTTTAGCCCGTTTTTGGATTCGCACTTCAGGTTACAGACTCCTTCCTTAACAGCCATAGACGAATATGATTGTTTCGACCTTTACTGTAACCCATAGTCATTTCTCACCAAACTGTACTCATTCGACTTTTCTCTTGCTATACCTTCGACCCTGCATTCGTTTCAATTTTTGCAAAAAGTATAGGTCACGAATCTATGCCAAACTCATGATCATTGAATAAACTTTTCTGGTTAAAGATTCGGCCAAAAGTTATTTCTGTTGTGCCGTCGTGGTGAGGTGGGATTCACCATGTTTCGTCTTTGTTTATTGACTTTTTACGACATCGCATTAATTTTGTCATGTCGAACAATTGGACTTACGGCTTTGGATAACCAGAGCTGTACAGTATAACCCGATGGATTCCTGCAGCCAACATTTTCAGCGCACTAGCTGCGGACGCTGGGGTTCTATTTCTCAAGTGATGAGCATTTCTGTGTTCTCTACATTATCGAATACTACTCTTTCATTGAATCCTCACTTTTGGTTTGTTATGTTGCATAAAATGTAGAAAAGGGATTTGTTCGGTTACTTTCGCTTCAGCAATTATTTCGAATTCAAATCAATTCATTATTCCTCCAACTGTCTTCCGACATCAGATGGCGTCACACCTCATTAGAAGGAAATTTCATCTGTCAATTTCCTCTTCGTTCTTATGACATTTTCATTTTCTATTTACGAATATTCATGCAAACTGCAAAGCAGAAAATGTATCAGCAAATTTCAATTCAATCAAAAGTTTCAAAATATTTAAATGATCAGAGAAGAACGGGAACATTTTGTGATTTGAAAATCGAGCTTCAGTCTGGTGTATCAGCATGGGGGCACTTCTGTGTGCTGGGCGCTCAAAGTGAATTTATCGGAGGCCGACACTTTTTGCAAAAGTCCCTACAGTTTTCGATTCATAATCCTCTCAAGATTCGAATCCATAACTTCTCGTGCAGCGAGTGCTTGCAGACGATCATTGACTTTTTCTACCAGGATGTGGTGCAGATCAGCAAAGAGCATGAAGATCACTTTAAAAAATTGGCAAAAATTTTGTCAGTCACGGAATTGCTGAAAGTCTTCTGCATCGAAGAAGGGAAGGAAGAATTGCCCAAGCAGGACGATATCAACGTGGTTGTAGAAAATTTGTTTGAGGAAAAGCAAAACTACTTTAAGGTAAATCTCCTCAGGTTTCCTTCAAGGGATTCATGTTCATTCTCTTTAGGTGAAGAACCCAAGAGCGATGACCAATGGCGCACACAGTAAGATCAACTATTGCGTTGGTTGTGAATTTAAGTGTTACAAAGTGCAAGTAATGGTGGAGCACATGACAACCTGCAGTGCCAGCAATTTGACCTGCTGCCTGTGCGAGGTGGGATTCTTTTCCAGCAAGGACTTCGAAGAGCATCTGAGACGACACGAGGAGGCCAAACCTTTTTTCTGTTTTGAATGTGATGCGAGATTCTTAACCAAGACTGCTCTGAATGTTCACCATCCAAAGCACTCGATTGAGACTCCGTTTGTGTGTCCCCACTGCTCAAAGGGTTTCAAGTGGAAGCAGGGCCTTAACAGTCATCTGCAGATTCACAAGAAGGAGAAGCAAATGCTTTGCGATGTCTGCGGTTACAGCACCACGCACATGAAGGCTCTAAAGTCCCACAAGCTGACACACACTGGCGACGTATTCAAGTGCACGTACCCCGGCTGTTCGCACACGACGAATCGAAAGGAGAATTTGAAGATTCACATCGACACTCACAAACAAGAACGCCCATTCGTGTGTGAGGTTTGCGGGTATAAGTTCAGTCAGAATAAGAATCTGAAGCGCCATGCTTTGAAACACGCAGACAATACATCTCGTCATAAATGCCAGTTGTGCGGGTTTTCGAGCCATCGATCGGACAAGTTGAAGGAACACGTACAAAGAGTGCACACCGAAAAGGCAGTCCAGTTGGAGCTTTCCGAGACTGTTGAAAATTCATTTGAATTGAAGACAAATCTGGACGATTTTGCACTACCAGATTTAAAGGAAAAGGAACCTGTTCGTAAGCATGTCGTGAAGCGCAAACGGAAGAAGGTTGAACCCATCAAACGGACCAAGTTGCGAAAGATTTGTGCGAAAGTTGATGGGGTTACTTAGTGAAGAATAAAGCGGAATCTATTTTGGAGAGGAGGGCTTTTTTGTTTTCATATAAATCATAGGCGAAGATATCATCCATTCAAACTAAAGAATTTATTTTCCTTCTCTAGACTTCATCAATCCTACTTTATGGCGCGGAATCTTGGACGTTAGCAAAAGCGGATGAGGAAGCCCTTAGTCTCATCGAGGGAAAAGTTCTGCGTGCGATTTTTAGTCCTGTTTGAGTTGATGGCATCTGGAGGAGAAGATTTAATGACGAACTCTATGGGCTGTACAGTGACATGCGCCTGGTCAAGCGCCTACGGATACAACGCTTAATATGGCTAGGCCATGTAGAGCGTATGGACACCACTGCTCCGGCCCGAAAAGTCTATGAATCCGTGCCATTGGGACAACGCAACAGAGGACGACCTACACTAAAGTGGCGCACACAAGTGGAGAAGGACCTCAACCAACTTGGAGTGCGCAACTGGAGACAGCTGGCGAAAGATCGTGCTGGCTGGAGAGGTATGTTGGTTGAGGCCCAGGTCCAAACCGGACTGTAGCGCCACAAGAGGAAGAAGAAGACTTCATCAATCAGCCTAAATAACTGATGTTGCTTTTCTGCGAAGACTTTGAAGAACTTTCCGTCCATACGTCCAGCATAGTTTCGGTGAATCCATGTGTGGTCCCAGTTTCTTACATGTCACATAAACGCGTAAGTGTTACATCCCGAAGAAGGTGGCATTACGTCCAAAACCAACTTTTAATTATTTAAATGCGGGTGGGTATGTCAATGATATGTCAATGTCCTGTACTCTCCAACCACGATGTTTTGCCATGGGGTGTTTTTGATAATTGCGCGAACTTCCTCCCGTTTTCCTGCTGGCATGTCGTCCAGTTACTGGCGGGTATTTAATGAATTAGATGTTCCAAGTCATGAATGAATGATTGCTTACTGAGGAACGGTATTTCTGTCTTAAAACAGAATGGGATAATTTTTGAAGAATTCCAGAAGACATCACGTACTTTTCAACAAGAAAAATAAGCACACCAATGGCAGAGGACATGTCGCCACCAGAGATAAAGGAATCTCTTGTTTATCTCTGGTCGGCGCTGACAGATGAACCAGCTGATGGAACCGCTGTGCTGTAGAAAGCCGTTGTACGAAAAGAATGACAAAGAAAAACACACGATTGTTAAACTCTGTACAAAAGTTTCAGTTTCGTGATCGGTTTTTTGAAAATTCGTTGAAAATGTCCGGTGACAAGAATGATAGAAATATATCTATCATTCTTTGTAGTATATCTATCATTCGTGGTCCGGAGATGCCGCATTTGTCAACACAGAAGTGCTACGAGAGAAAATTCGAAGGTTTTCGCGAAACAACAGAGACCTTCACAGACGTGCTGACATACATTCCCTTCGCTTTGGTCTGGGAGAAATTCAATCGAAGGTTGCCGAGTTAAAGAATCTCAGTGAGAAGGATGTATTGGCATATTGGATCAAAAGAAAAAAGCACGCAGATACGGAGGATATGTATTTCCTTCAAGGAATAGGACACATTCGGACGTTTGCGAAGATTCATATGGCTTTTAATTTGCAAACGAAAGGACTTCCATGCAAGAAAATTATTGGAGATGAGTCCGAATAGAAGGAATATTTCCCATTGTGGAGTCCTATGGCCTATTGGACAATTTCCGAACAAATCAAAGGCTGCAAGATCGACAAGATTTGGTTTCGTGAACACGACAACAAAATCCTATGTGAGTCGGCAATGGTAGGTTGACTTCATTCAGGCATACAGAATAAAAATGTGTGTTGCGCTTGTAATATTACAGGTGGAGCGATGTTTAAGATTAATAATGCAATGCAGACATCACTTTATGTTCCCGGGAAGATCGAGAAAAGGGCCTACAACGATCCTCCAACGACACCAAATAGTGTCATAGATAATTCACTGTTAATTAAAAAAGAGACGAAATTTTTTTGTTTACATCGTATTGAATTTAATTGAAAATAATAAAATCTGAGAATGGTTTGTTTACAAATTTCAAAACACTCCTATGAGCAAAATAAATTCTTAGACAGAAACTTTTCCAAGAGATACTACAGGATTTGGAAACATTTTTTTTTAATGTACTTCGTATTTAATTTCGAACTTTACAAATAACTTCCGCTCGTGAACCGACAAAAGGTCGTGTGTCCTGTTTCTTATTATTATGGCACTACAGTAAGGGGTGTCCTATTTAGCTTCAACCAAATCCTGCATGTCTAAAGACCTGAATAGATTTGGGAATGTGGGTATGTTGCACAGAGGCGAAAACAGCAGACGTATTTCATCACTGTGAAGTTCAATTTAGAAAAACCTGGAGGTTGTCTATTGTTGCTGGATTAATCATTACCGAGCAAAAACACAGTTTTAGAAGACAGTTAGGTCGTTATTTATTTTAGCAGTAGCAACGATCGCTGCAGCGATAGATTGATTGGGCGGGACAGAAAACAGATTTGAATGTTTTGACACCTTAACCATTAAGTGGTTAAGCATTTGTAAAAATTTATTACTACAGAAACTTTTGTAAAACAGGAGGTAATTGGTTAAATATTTCTTACGTATATAACCTGAGTTATGTTTGTCCTAAAAGAGCAAACATAACTCTAAGACTTGCTGTTAATCTGGACACCATCGTATGCACCGTTTATAAGTTTACAAAATGAAGTTTCATCGGCGCAAAATCTTAGCAATCATCTTGAAAAATGCCCTGATTTGGTGAGAATTTATAAAAGTTGTGCAGGCAGATCTGCACCTATTCTCGTATAGTCCAAAAAATGCATGCAATTCCAAAAAAGACCTCAGAAAAACAAAGAATCCGACAGAAAAAAAATGAAAAATTAAAAAATATCGAAAAATTAAGAGCCACCGGAGCGGGCTCTCTGAGGGTATATAAGGCCGCCTAGGCGCGGGAGCGAGTTTAGTCTGCCGCAAGTCGTCGTAAGGTGCACGTCGTGGGTGTTCGTCGAATCGTTTCTTCGTCGTTGTTTTTTCTCATACTCCCGCGTATTCGTGTACTTTGAATGGTTGGTGGTTGCTGGTTGCTGGATGCCGGATGCTGCATGCTGGATGCTGGATGCTGGATGCTGGCTGCTAGTAGCCGTTGCCTGTGCTGCGCCTGTCCCTGATCGTACAGCCTATTCGAACACATGTCGCCGGGTACTAGTGCACCCTTGGGTTTTTAATTCGCTTTTTTTTCAATCGTGCATCAATGCACTTCCCAACCATCAGTCGACATATCTGTTTAATTTCTTCTTTGTTTTTAATGGTAAACATGATTAGGAATGGTCGATACAAAGAGCCATGCAAAGGTTACAAGCATGCGGTTCGGTACATGTTTACCTTCGTGGACTTCCTTTGAAGTCATAACCCTCCCCGACTAAGCGAAAAGGCTTCCACTGCCTTTTGGATTACGGGCGGGTCGGTTCGGTATTTAGGTTTCAAGCATTTAACCAATTCGCACAACCAATGGGCGAGTCGCCTGCAGTAGTAGTATTTATTTTGTATGTATGTATGTATGGTATATGTTTAATAAATTCAGTCTCAGCTTCTTGACGCCTTGAGCTATTGGTGTGAAGTAACACTGAAGTTACTGAATTGAGTTGGGCACAGTGTAGGACACTTCCCATCTTAGTAGTTACATGAAGGCCCCTCATCAAGCTTGTCAAGCCGGGGTTGAATGGTGCTTTCCTTTCAGATGTAGATTAGACAACGAACAAATGAATGGCTCACATTGTGGTTGCCAACACCCTGTTCGTTTTTAGAAATGAGAGAGCCCCTCATCAAGCTGGTCAAGCCAGGGTTGAATGGTGCCTTCCTCTTAGAAGTAGATTAGAAAACGAATGGATGATATGCATCAAATTATGATAGACAACATCCTATTCGTTTGTAGTGGTCGGAATGCCTCTCATCAAGCCTGACTAGCCAGGGTTGGAGGGCTCTCTTAGATGTAGAGTAGATAGTAGATAACGAACGGGTGAATGCTTCACATTGTGTCAACATTCTGTTCGTTTGTAGTAGTTGGAAAGCCTCTCATCAAGCCTGACAAGCCGGGGTTGCAGGGCGCTTTCTTTGAAGTAGAGTAGGCAACGAACGGATGGTTTGCATCGCATTAAGATAGACAACATCCTGTTCGTTCGTAGTTCTGGAAAGTCTTGTCCTTCAAGCTTGTTCTTCACTTCAGTTCGAGGTTACATTCACTGAAATTGCTCATAGCCGCAGACAGGCTGAAAGTAGACAGCGCACTGATGATATGGTCTTCGACTTAAGAAGAACTTTCATCTAGTTCTCGAAGCGCGCATGTCTTCCAAAATGATTAATTTATTTTATGGCAATTTGAAGACACTCGTCGTTTCTCGGAGATGTTTGCTTTCCTCTCTGTAGGTGGCGACTCGCCCACAGATAGTAGTTGTAGTTGGAAGTCCTTTCTTATCTATCATGTGCATATTCACAAGCCCTCGAGACGTAGAGGTGTAGAATATCTTTCTTTTCCTGAGCCCATAATCCAGCATCCAGCTTGAAAACCTGCGTCCTGTATCAGCTGCATCAATGAATGTGTACAAGCTAGATTGAAGCAGAACGCCAGAAAGTAGAGTAAGGCACTTCGGTGCCTGACTAAAGAAGCCGGTAAGTCTATTGTTACCAATTTTATTATTTTTTTTAATTTTACACCCTTTCAAAAAAAAGTCAGAACAGATTCCATGATCGGACATGCATGTCCTTATTTATTTTAAACTTTTTGAAGAAATACTTGTTCTTATAACCCCCTCAAGGCAACAAACAGCTGCCTCTGAGGCTAGGTAGGGGACCCCTCAGGACCCGAACAGGTGTCCTGAGGCTAGGTAGGATTCTGCTCTTTTCTTTTAAGGCTTTGTGTCTTTCTTTCCAGGGCGGGCGCGTCGCGGTCGGCCATTTGATTAATCATTTAATTGAATCACTTGACGAATCATTTTAGAAGTCAGGTTACTTGATAACTTCTCAGATTAACTTTATAGAAAGAAATTTGCCTGCATTTGTAACACTAATTTTCTTTAAAAATTCAAAATAAATAATTAACTCATTAGGCCTTTATGATTCTTCCGTAATCCTTATAAATTTTGAATTCTATATAATTTGTATTTCTATAGGCGGGTTCGCAATCGATAACGAAATTCCCATCGGAATGGGTGTCGAAAAAGCACCGGAACATGTCCTTTAAGGACATTAATTGCTGCTGAAGCAGGACATTGATGTTACAATTCAGAGGTTCGACTTATTTGTCTCCATAATAAGTGGAGAAAAGAATTGCAAACAAATGCTGCTTGGCAAAGTTTGAGCAGCCTCTCTGAAAGTATATGGTATAAGAACGTATAGTTGCGAGAGCGTGTGTAGCACCCCTTCGGGCAGGGGTTAGAATATGCCCGAGGTAGGCATGCCTGTCGTAAGAGGCGACTAAAATCCACCATTCCGTTCGTCGACGACGGGTAAGCGCATTGCGGCCCTTTTTTCGACGTTTTCGAAAATCGGTAGCTCTCATCGCGGAATCTTTATAACGCCGGCTGATGCAATTGACGATTTAAAATACATGCTAGTTATATTAGTTTAGACACTTAACTCCCTCAGGCTTACATCAGGTGTCCTGAGGATAGACAGGCTTTTTGTGCGTCACTTCTTCCGCTTTCGTCTTTTCTAGACCGAGGTCGCGAACGAAGTTCTCGAAGCTCGTTTAGTCATTGAGCATTTCATGTGGGGTTACACCGGAGGTGCTTAGCGACAAAGGGTAAACTGGAGTTGAATAGTTCCTTCCATGTAGACGTAGGGTAGGCAGCGGACGGATGGCGCAATTAACATTGTGACGAACATCATCCTTTTCGGTCGTAGTAGTTGGAACGCTCGTTCTCCAAGCCTGTCAGCGCCAACAGCACCTCGTTTGAAGTTGCTGAATGGAGTCAGACTAGCCGGACTCGACGGGCACTTCCCCTTAGGATAAGTGTAGATAACGGACGGGTGGAATGCATTACATTAAGATGTAGAACATCCCGTCCGTTCGTAGCCGGAAGTCCTCTCCTCCGAGCCTGTCAGCGCCAACAGCACTTCGTTTGAAGTTGCTGAATGGAGTCAGACTAGCCGGACTCGACGGGCACTTCCCCTTAGGATAAGTGTAGATAACGGACGGGTGGAATGCATCACATTAAGATGTAGAACATCCCGTCCGTTCGTAGCCGGAAGTCCTCTCCTCCGAGCCTGTCAGCGCCAACAGCACTTCGTTTGTAGTTGCTGAATGGAGTCATTCTAGCCGGACTCGACGGGCACTTCCCCTTAGGATAAGTGTAGATAACGGACGGGTGGAATGCATCACATTAAGATGTAGAACATCCCGTCCGTTCGTAGTCGGAAGTCCTCTCCTCCGAGCCTGTCAGCCCCAACAGCACTTCGTTTGAAGTTGCTGAATGGAGTCAGACTGGCCGGATTCGACGGTACTTCCCCTTAGGATAAGATTAGACGATCAATGGATGATGTACGTCACAATGCTATAGACGACGTTCTGTTCGCTCGTAGTTGGCTGAAGGTCTTTTATCAAGCCTGCCAAGCCAGGGTTGAGAGGTTTTCCTTATAGTAGCGGTTTTTTCGCTTTTGATAGTGAGATGGCCCTTCATCGAGCTTACCAAGTCAGGGTTGAAAGTCTTTTCTCTTGAAAGCGCTTTGTTCGCTTACAATAGTTAAAAGATCTTTCATCAAGCTTGGAGAGCCAGGGTTGAAAGGCTTTCTTTTAAGAAGCGCTTTCCTCGTTTATACATAGTAGTTGGAAAACCTTTCATCAAGTTTGACAAGCCGGGGTTGAAAGTCTTTCCTCAAAGAAGCGCTTTGTTCGCTTTGAAGGTATCTCATCAAGCACGACAAGCCAGGGTTGAAAGGCTTTTCTCTTAGAAGCGCTTCGTTCGCTTGCAGTAGCTGTGTAGGTCCCTCATCAAGCTTGACAAGCCGGGGTTGAAAGTCTTTTGTCTTAGAAGCGCATTGTTCGCTTATAATAAGTTGAAAATCTTTCATCAAGCTTGTCAAGCCAGGGTTGAAGGACTTTCCTCTTTGGAGCGGGATTTTCGCTCATGGTAGTCGAAAAGCCTCTCATCAAGCTTGTCCAGCCGGAGTTGCAGAGACCTTTTACAGTAGAGTAGGCAACGGGCAGATGGTGTGTATCGCATTAAGATAGATAACATTCTGTTCATTGAATTTAGTCAGAAGGCCTCTCATCAAGCTTGACAAGCCGGGGTTGAATGGTGCTATCCTCTAAGAAGTAGATTAGAAAACAAACGGATGATATGCATCAAGTTACGATAGACAACATCATGTTTGTCTGTAGTAGTCGGAAAGCCTCTCATCAAGCTTGTCAAGCCAGGGTTGAAGAGCGCCTTCCTCTTCAAGTACGGTAGACAACGGACGGATGATATGCATCAAATTAAGATAGACAACATCTTGTCCGTTTGTAGTTGTCGAAGGTCGTTTCCTCCAGTTTGCTTGCGCTTTCTCTTCTTTGGTTAAAGTAACTCCCGAAGTTGCTCAGGATTGTGAACGAAATGGGACTTACACCACTGCGACTTGTTGGGTATGAAAGACAATCGAGGTTGCCCGTATTTGCGTAACATGAGTTTCGTTTCGGTGTTGTACCCTATTCGAACGTTCGTTGTCGGATTCTACTCTTTTTATTTGTTTCATAATTTTATACAATCAATCGATCGTGAATACTGCTTTGGTTTGATGTGATGGTTCGTGTATGAATGGGTTAGAGTGGTCGGCACTTCGAGATCATGCAACAAGCGGTTCGGTTTACCTTCGTGAACTTCGGCTTAAGTCATGCCCCTGCCCCACATAGCGATTAGGTATTTGGGTTTCAATTCGCACAAACAGTGGGCGAGTCGCCCGCAGTAGTAGTATTTATTTTGTATGTAGGTATCTTGTATGTATGTATGTATGGTACATGTTGAATAAATTCAGTCTCAGCTTGTTGACGCCTTGAGCTATTGGTGTGAAGTAACACTGAAGTTACTGAATTGAGTTGAGCACAGTGTAGGACACTTCCCATCTTAGTAGTTACATGAAGGCCCCTCATCAAGCTTGTCAAGCCGGGGTCGAATGGTGCTTTCCTTTTAGATGTAGATTAGACAACGAACAAATGAATGGCTCACATTGTGGTTGCCAACAGCCTGTTCGTTTTTAGAAATCAGAGAGCCCCTCATCAAGTTGGTCAAGCCAGGGTTGAATGGTGCCTTCCTCTTAGAAGTAGATTAGAAAACGAATGGATGATATGCATCAAATTATGATAGACAACATCCTATTCGTTTGTAGTAGTCGGAAAGCCTCTCATCAGGCTTGACTAGCCAGGGTTGGAGGGCTCTCTTAGATGTAGAGTAGATAGTAGATAACGAACGGGTGAATGCTTCACATTGTGCCAACGTTCTGTTCGTTTGTAGTAGTTGGAAAGCCTCTCATCAAGCCTGACAAGCCGGGGTTGCAGGGCGCTTTCTTTGAAGTAGAGTAGACAACGAACGGATGGTTTGCATCGCATTAAGATAGACAACATCCTGTTCGTTCGTAGTTCTGGGAAGTCTTGTCCTTCAAGCTTGTTCTTCACTTCAGTTCGGGGTTACATTCACTGAAATTGCTCATAGCCGCAGACAGGCTGAAAGTAGACAGCACACTGATGATATGGTCTTCGACTTAAGAAGAACTTTCATCTAGTTCTCGAAGCGCGCATGTCTTCCAAAATGTTTAATTTATTTTATGGCAGTTTGAAGACACTCGTCGTTTCTCGGAGATGTTTGCTTTCCTCTCTGTAGGTGGCGACTCGCCCATAGATAGTAGTTGTAGTTGAAAGTCCTTTCTTATCTATCATGTGCGTATTCACAAGCCCTCGAGATGTAGAGATTTAGAATATATTTCTTTTCCTGAGCCCATAATCCAGCATCCAGCTTGAAAACCTGCGTCCTGTATCAGCTGCACCAATGAATGTGTACAAGCATGATTGAAGCAGAACGCCAGAAAGTAGAGTAAGGCACTTCGGTGCCTGACTAAAGAAGCCGGTAAGTCTATTGTTATCAATTTTATTATTTTTTTTTAATTTTACACCCTTTAAAAAAAAAGTCAGAACAGATTCCATGATCGGACATGCATGTCCTTATTTATTTTAAACTTTTTGAAGAAATACTTGTTCTTATAACCCCCTCAAGGCAACAAACAGCTGCCGCTGAGGCTAGGTAGGGGACCCCTCAGGACCCGAACAGGTGTCCTGAGGCTAGGTAGGATTCTGCTCTTTTCTTTTCAGGCTTTGTGTCTTTCTTTATAGGGCGGGCGCGACGCGGTCGCCCATTTGATTAATCACTTAAATGAACCACTTGACGAATCATTTTAGAAGTCAGGTTACTTGATAACTTCTCAGATTTACTTTATAGAAAGAAATTTGCCTGCATTTGTAACACTAATTTTCTTTAAAAATTCAAAGTAAATAACTAACTCATTAGGCCTTTATGATTCTTCCGTAATCCTTATAAATTTTGATTTCTATATAATTTGTATTTCTATAGGTGAGTTCTAAATCGATTGCGAAATCCCCATTCGAAAAATCGTCTCAACGAAACGCAACGAAACGCGCCGGAACATGTCCTTTTAAGGACATAAACTGCTGCTGAAGCAGGACATTGAAATTGCAATTCCCAAATTTCACTTCTTTGTCCTCTCAAAAAGTGAAGAAAAGAATTGCAGACAAATGGTACTTCAGGTACGGCTTAAAACTTGGAAAAATTCTAGCTCTGTCTAGTTCTAGGCTTTAGTTTGAAGCAGGTGTTTTGCTGCCGTGAGTTCTTTTAAAGTATTTTTGTTTCTCATTGTACATGTCGAAGCGATAAAAGAAACGCTTAGCTTGTCTTGAGAAGTTGGTAAAATCAAGAAGTCACTTAATCATTCGGCGGCAACAATTGAAAATAAATCCCCCCCAAAGTCGCTCATAATGTTGACAAGACTGAACCCCTAGAGGATGTTTGTTATTAATAAGTTGATCAATGTACGACTTTGATATTCCAGCAGTAGTTTGGAAAATTGTACGTAAACGAGATTTGTCGAAAATTTATTTAAATTGAAATTGAAACAATTGAAGGAGAATTAGAAATTAATAATAATAATAATAATTGTTGGCGCGACAGTCCACAGGGGGACCAGGGCCTAGCTTGCTCATCAATTACTCGTGTTGTGCGCGCTACTGTTCTCTCACGAGTAGAAGGGAGCTACAGGTTTTTTTTTGCCCAGTCCGAGTGGCGAAATTTGAGAAGCTTTCTTAGACAGGTCCTACTCTTTGAGTGTTGTCAGCAGCTCGAAAGAGGTGGTGCCGTGAAAAATTCGAGGTGTTCAGCGTGGAATCGAACCTAGACCCTTTGGCGTGTGAGCGTCGCACTCTACCCACTACGCGGCGGCGGCCACAGAATTAGAAATTAATGAATGAAAATGGCGAAACTATAAATAGAAGTGAAATCAGGATAAATTTATACGGGTGAATGCAATGCGATTTACAATTTCACACCCAAGATTTTTTATTTGTTGCAGAATTTTAAGGTCGTTAGGAAAAGTTCCGGATCATAGATATTAATTGTTAACATGGTTTCTTATATTCAATTACCATGTCTTTATTATGTAGCTCATAATCTTCAGCGAAAACTTTATGTTAATAAATTTGAAAATTAAAAATTTCCTATAATTTTTTTTTTCAAATTTTTACCCTGAAATTACATAAAATTAGCGACGATATCTATTATTGACGACACAAGGTATCTATGTTTGTCAACAGAAAAGATGTGGAACTCCAATCCAATCGTTAGACATTTAGTTATTTACTTATTTATTTTATTTATTTTTTTGTTTACTTCTTAATCCATTAATTTTCATACAATTATGTTTCACAAGAGTGAAAGAAAAAAATATTTGATTAAGAAGAACTGTTATCTATTGTACATAGAGAACGAGAAGCGAAAGCAGTCGGACTAAGTTAAATTAGCAACATTTAAATGATAATTGGGGTTAATTAAAATATTAAATTCGGTTACAATAAGAACAATAATAACATAAACTAATATTCAAATTAAACCAAGACGCGCATCAAATCATTTATTTCATTATAAACAAAATTGAAAAGCCATGACT
Organism: Eristalinus aeneus; assembly: GCA_955652365.1. Lineage (NCBI taxonomy): Eukaryota > Metazoa > Arthropoda > Insecta > Diptera > Syrphidae > Eristalinus > Eristalinus aeneus. The sequence goes on from OY019131.1 coordinate 20,035,453, forward strand.
TCACCTTTTGCAGAAAGACGGATTGAATACGTATACATCTTATGCAATGTGGAAGTTTTGAATAATCTAGGGGCACAAACTAAGTAAAATTGTGAAAAAGTATAAAGGTTGTGGTGAGGTATTTGGACAAGATTTTGTTGGCTTACCCTAAAATAATAAGCACTAGAACATCTATTCAGTAGATACCCAGAACGTGCGAAGAATATTTTTAAAACTTTGTAGCAATAAAGATGTTTCAAGGGAAGTGTGTAAAGATTCTTAAATAAGATTAAGCTATCGACGCTTGTGACAAATTAATCTAATAACATGTTTCTGTGATATAGGAAGTGGGTAAACTTTGTTGTGGTGAGTTCCTCCTCTGTTCGCTAAGCAGTACTCAAGCTTGGACTGAACTAATCCGTAGTACAGACTTTTTAAGAGTTCAGGTCCACAATAAGACCTTAAAAAGTAGATTTGTCTGGAAGCAGAGATGAGATATTACTTTAAAGCCTTAGTGCGTTCAAACCAGCTCATCTTTGAATCAAGATTAACACCCAAATACTTGAAATGGGTAACATTTTCTATAAGAAAACAACCTTCAGAGCAAGAGTGATCTTAAAAAATATGGACACTACGCACAGAATTACAGATTTCCTTAGTAATTTTAAATCTAGTGCAGTTGGCTCTATGAAAGACTATGGGTATGGAGTCCACAATACTGCTGGTCAGATCAAAAAACATAATTTTCGTTTTGTCGCTAATAACCATTCTGTGAACTTTGAACCAATGACTAAGATGTTCCAGATCATGACTAATAGCAGCAGTAAAATTATAAGTAGAGTTGGCAGTAAGGACGAAGGCCATATCATCAGCAAAAGCAGTTACATTGGCTAGGAAAGACAAGGAGAAAACCGAGTTGATAAATACAAGAAATAACAGGGGAACAAGAACAGAACCTTGAGCGACACCTACAGAAATTATACTCTCCGAACTTAAAACACCATCAATCTTCACTTTCTGTATTCTATTAGATAGGTAAGAATGAAGCCAACAATGAAATCCACACTTGTACAGTTTGTTTAGTAGCATATTGATATCAACTGTGTCAAAAGCCTTGGTAATGTTAACAAAAAGCCCTGCGCATAGTTTCCTATTTTGACTCTAGGAAACCGAATTACTTCACAAATTTTGGTAAACGGTTGAAAATTGTACGAACCTTACAGAAAAATGAAGATCTAAATGATTCAGTAATGGTAAGTTGACTTCATTCAAATACAAACTATGAAAATTATTACTTCATCTTCTTCTTGTGGCGCTATTGTCCGGGGTGGACCGGGACCTCACCCAACATGCCTCTCCAGACAGCACGATCTCTTGCGAGCTGCCTCCAATTGCGCACTCCAAGTTGAGGTCCTTCTCCACTTGTGTGCGCCACTTTAGTCTAGGTCGTCCTCTGTTGCGTAGTCCCAAAGACTTTTCGGGCCGGAGACGTGGTGTCCATACGCTCTACATGGCCTAGCCATCTTAAGCGTTGTATACGTAGACGCTTGACCAGGCGCATGTCGCTGTATAACCTATAGAGTTCGTCATTAAATCTTCTCCTCCAGATGCCATCAACGCAAACAGGACCAAAAATCGCACGCAAAACTTTTCTCTCAAAAAGACTAAGGGCTTCCTCATCCGCCTTTGCTAACGTCCAAGACTCTGCGCCATATAGTAGGACGGGGATCATCAAGCTGTTATATAAAGCGAGCTTAGTCCTTCGAGAGAGGTCTTTATTACTCAATTGCCTCCTAGCCCAAAGAAACAGCGATTGGCAAGACTGATTCTGCGTTTGATTTCGGTACTGATGTTGTTGTCCCTGTTTACCGCGAAGTCGAGATAGACGAAGTCCTTGACTACCTCGAAGTTTCTGCTGCGTAGTGTGACGCTCCGTCCGAGACGTCGATGTTGTGTGTCCTTCCTTGATGACAGCATGTACTTAGTTTTGCCCTCATTTACCGCCAGACCCATTTTAGCCGCTTCCGCTTCAATGCCAGCAAACGCCACATTGACGGCTCGCTGTGTTCGTCCAATCACGTCAATGTCATCACCGTATGCCAGCAATTGAACTGACTTCTAAAAGATCGTGCCTCTGGTGTTGACTTGTGAGTTACGCACGATCTTCTCGAGGATGATTTTAAAGAATTCACATGACTGTGCGTCGCCTTGTCTAAAACCTTTTTTGACATTGAAGGTCTCGGTGAGTTCATTACCGACCTTGACCGAGCAGCCAGAGTTCTCCATCGTTATCCTACACAATCTGACGAGTTTAGTAGGAATGCCAAAACTAGACATGGCACTGTATAGACAGCCTGTTTAGATCCATCAAATCGTCCAACAAAACCAACAAGACCGATAAATGTTGTTCTGATCATTAAAAAGCAAGGAAAAAATAAAACCATTAGCTTTATTCATATATATTAAACTTATAATAATAAAGTCTGAACTTATCTATCGTTTATACGTATTTCACAATATGATGTTTCAATTGTTTAAACCACTCGTGTTAGGAAAATAAAGCCTCCAATGATATGGCAACAATTTTATAACATTTTTTAACTTCTTTTTTCCCAGAGGGACTCTGATAACACTCGAAAATAATAATAATTATCAATTTCATTTATTCAATTTGCTTTGTATCTAATTTTGAACTTCCCTTACACATTTTTTCACTATCGCGAACTGTCAACATTTTATGTATCCTTCTATGTACCAAAAAATTCGCTGGAGCTAGAGACTGTTGCAATTCATTTGAATTGAAGACTAATAAACAACTACCAGATTTAAAGGAAGAAGAACCTGTGGTGAAGCGCAAACGCAAGAAGAGTGAACCCATCAAATGGACCAAGTTGCGAAAGTTCATTGTGATTTGCGCGAAAGTTGAGGATGGGGTGGGTGACTTAGTGAAGAATAAGCCGGAATGTTTCTTGGAGGTGAACTTTCTTTTATGTTTTCAGATGCGGCAGAGGCAAAGACTATACATTCAAATTAAACAATTTATTTTCATTCTCTAGACTTCATCGATCAACTTAAAACGTTGATGCTGCTTTTCCGCGATGACATTAAAGAACTTTTTGTGTATGGTCTGGTCCATACGTCCAGCATAGTTTCGCTGAATCCATGTGTGGTCCCAGTTGGGGTCCAATTTCTCGCATGTCACGTAAACGCGACCGTGTTCCATCGCGAAGAGGGTGCCATTGCGTCCAAAACCAACCTATAAATATTAAATGCCGGTGAGAAAGTCAATGACAGCAATACATTTCTTACATTCAGTCCTGGGTGGAATCTTGTGGTGCGCTGTGTGGCCAGAATCGTTCCTTGAGCGACGTAGTGTCCGTCCTGTACTCTCCAACCACGATGTTTTGGCCTGGGGTGCTTTGGATCATTGCGCGAACTTCCTCCGGTTTTCTTACTGGCATTTCGTGCAGTTACTGCAAGGCAATTGATGAATTAGAATTTCCAGATCATGAATGAATGTTTGCTTACAAAGGAATGGTATTTCTGTCTTAAGACAGCTTTGGGATAATTTTTGAAGAATTCCACAAGACATCACGTAAGAATTTGTCAACAGAAAAATAAGCACACCAAAGGAAGATGTAGAAATGTCAGCATTGACACATGAATCAGCTGATGGAACCGATTTACTGTAGAGAGCCGCTGTACGAAAGGCAATGACAAAGAAAATGACACGATTGTTAAACTCTGTAGAAAAGTTTCAGTTTCGTGATCGGTAGGCTTTTTGAAAATCCTTGGAAAATGTCCGAAGATACTGCATTTGTCATCACAGAAGTGCTACGGGAGAAAATTCGCAGATTTTCGCGAAACAACAGAGACCTTCACAGAAGCGCTGACATAGATTCGCTTCGCTTTGGTCTGGGAGAAATTCAATCAAAGGTTGCTGAGTTAGAGAATCTCACTGAGAAAGATGTTCAAGGATTGGCAAATCGGATCAAAAGAAAAAAGCACGCAGATGCGGAAGATATGTATAGGTTGAACTACGCTTTCCTTCAAGGAATAGAAAACATACGGACGTTTGCAAAAATTCAGGGAGCAATTCAAGTAGTGGTGAAGGAACTCACTGGTAACTGTTAATTGAGTCCTCCATGTCATAGTCATAATCTCTTTCTTGAAGGCAGTGATGTAGAGCAGCAAATTCGTGCAAGTGAGACCATTTGTAACTTGTCCCTTGGAGAGGCACCAGTTTGTGAGAAAATTGCATCAAATGCGGGAAGTTACTTGATTACTTACTTGGACTCCACGGAGGAACGCCTCAAGCGGACTTGTCTATGGACGCTGGCGAATGTAATGTCAACCGGTGGAAAGGGGGCTATTGCCATGATGTCGATGGAATTAGTCCCAAAATTGCTAACTCTTTACTTGTCCGAGGGGGAAGAAAATGACTACAAAGAGGATGCGGCAATTGTGCTAGACGTCATTGCCACATCTCAGGAGAAGCTCCTAAGGTTTGTCTTCATTTCTTAACTGGCCTCTTTCATTTTTCACTATTTTTTAGGCCAACAGATAAAGAATTGCTTCTGAAGAGGATGCACAAAAAGAGCCCCACCAGCGCAGCCGCTGAATATCATTTGAAAATACTATTCCACTTCGAAGTTATCTCCTCAGACACACCAGTTACCGTGGATCAGATAGATTACCTCATAAATTTCTGTCTATCGAATCTTACACAAACTGAAGACTTTGAGGGTACAATAAACAGGATGAGGATTTTGTACGCAGTGCGGATGTTGGCGAATTTGCTGGCTCTTAATGGCAGTTGGTTTTGTGTGCTGATTGAGAAGTGTACAGTGTGGGATACGAATCTAGTCCAGATGCTGAATAGGTTATTTAGTTTCAAGAATCAACACCTATCGGCTGAAGTCATGTGGCTGGTGAAGAACATTGTTTCGTGCCAGACGCAGAGCTTCCCCGCGTCGGATTTCATAGAACACCTGCACATTCCAGCGGGAAGCTTGGCTACGGAGTTGGCAATATGAAAAGTTCTCAATTTTTTGAATTTGTAAATACTGTATTATAGTGTTATGGCTGCCCGAAGTTCTTGAAATATTTTTGATAGAGTGAATATAATACATAGTTTTGCGAACGTAATTCGTTCCTTTTGAGGATTGACATCTTTATTTGCTCAAAATATTCGCACTTTTGCTTAAACGACTGTTTTTCTTTAAAAGTACAACTGCTGCTTCTTAAATTCTGTCGAATCAACATCAGAATTTGGTATGTATATGCATAAGGCTCCGCAGAAACCTCTCAGCATGGCTTCAAGCAGAAAATTGAAAATGTGCCTCTGTGCTTCTGTTCATCGCAACGTGTACCCAGATAAAGACAAGGGACTGTGCTTTGAATTCGATCCACATCGGACTGAAGGCGTACTTCGACAAGGATGGATCGCTTCAAGCTTCCAAAGGCGATTGCAGTGAGTTTTTAAAAAATCACAAACCGTCATCTAAACAGAACTAAATGAACAATTTTATTGAGTAATCTTCTGATATTTTCTTTCGTAACATATTGACACTCGGCTGACTTAAGGATGCACAACCTTTAGCTTACTTGACTATGAAAATACTAACAATCTGACTATGGGGAGATTAGAGTGCTCTTATACTACACCTAGTTTCTGGAATGTACATTGCGTTTGATTGAGTATAAATATCTGTTTCATCTAGAGTCCTGCAGGGTAGAAAGTCCGTCTGGCCGTTCGCAGGGAGTAGTAGCCATCGGTGACAACGAAGGTTTTAGGAGTGGACTGTGCATCTGTGCATTCCGATTGTTCCCCTCTGGCGGTGGCTTTAGGAAAACCTTTTGCTGTTGATAAATGGGCAACTCCTGCGCCAGCATGTATTGCTCCTGCTCTGGATAGTCGTGCTCGCAGTGATGCTCTCCACAGATTTTACATTCGTAGATGTTCGGCTTGATGGCGTTGTGGTACTTCTGCAAGAAGAAGATGGTTGGGTGCCGATTAATGGAACGAATGTGCCAACTTACCTCCCAGAAGTTATTCCCTGGAGCTCGGAAGAAGTTGATTAGCGCATAGCCCGGGATACATATCAGTGACATGGAGGCAATTATCCAGCCAATGGCGTAGGCCCAGTCAGGGTACTTGTACTTTCCGTTGTGGTAGGTGGGCTCGTGGTAATTGATCAGACTGAGGATCCAGATCGACTAAAATGGAGAAAGCTGATATTGAAGAGATGCAAGAGAAGAGCCATTTTCTTACAAAGAGCAACAGTGGTCCGCAGAAGATCCAGCAGGACTTCAGGTACATCGAAGGGGCTTTTCCGGTCATTTGCTTTACATTCTTCGACAGCCTTCCAGTACCGTAGAACCAGGCGATCGCGATCATCTGACAGAACGCCAGGAAGGTGATTGTAATTGAGGCAGCATAGTGGTCCATCAGCTGGAAGAAGTAGATTCCCCCCTAAATGCAGACACAAGGGTTAGCACCAAACGAGCAGCTTATTAAATCCTCTCACCTGTATCAGATTTGGCAATCCGAAGAGGAACGAAATCACGCACACGATCAGCACGAGGATCTCGTGGTACCCAAGGTTGCGCTTAATCCAGTTCGGGAAGCCGTCCTGGATCGAAGTGACCACCACCTCAACGATGGCAAACTGGCTGTTCAGTCCCAGGCACAGCAGCATGAAAAAGAACATGACGCCCCACAACTGGGCGTAAGGCATCTTCGCCATGGCTTGGGGGTAAACCACGAAAATCAGCCCAGGTCCGTCGCCAATTACATCCCGAACGTTTGTATTCTGCTCCAGCGCGAGATTCCCCAGCGTTGCGAATGCGAACACTCCCACCAGGAAACTAGTGAACACATTCACCATCGACACAGCCACGGTGTCCCGCAGTATGTTGTTGTTGTACTTATTGTAGCTAGCGAATGAAATCATGGAGCCGAAGGCAATGCCCAGGGAATTGAAGTTCTGTGAGGCAGCATTGATCCAAACGTTGGCGTTCTTAAGCTCGGACCAGTTAGGGCGGAAGAAGTATCGAAGTCCGGCGTCGGCGCCTTCGAGTGTCAACGCCCGGGCCATTAGTACAACGATCAGGAAAAAGGGGAACGTTGCCGTGAAATAGCGAACCTTTGAGGAAGAGAGAGGTTACTTTGGGGTCGTTTGTATGTTGCAGGCTTACTTTTCCCGACGACTTGATGGATTTCCAGGTGGCGAAGTATACCATCAGCCAGGCGCAGATAAGGCAGGCGAACAACTCCCATCGCATCATTCCCGGATACTCGATTCCGGGGCTGATTTGAAGAACTTTGTTTCTGAAAGAAAGGTGGACTGAATTAGGGAGAAGAGACAGTGGATGATGGGACTCACTCGAAAAACTCCTCCGATGGGGTTCTTGACATGTCCGGTGCGGTCATGTTGTATTCCTTTCGTTGAGGCACCCAACAGTCGGGTGTGTTCCATCTGAAAGGAGACATTTTTGGTGGAGTGCTCTTGGAGGCAAGGACGCAAAGCTCACCTGTTGTTGCAGTCGGTCCATGGCATAAATGGCTTGAACGATGTGAAGAAGTAGTAAATTGAGTAACCTATGATGACGCTATAGTAGGTGGACATGAAGAAAGACACAACCACGCTTGCCAGACCAGCTCCTGTAAATAACAGAGAAGTGAAATTCTGTTAAGGAATATGAGTCAAGATGACGGATGAGGGTTTGATTAATAAACGTCCAGGCCATTCTTAACAGAGCTAGTAACTGATTTAATCGAAATTAAATGCTATTATGCTCTCGAAAGTAGAGTTAATAAACAATTTATTGGAGCCTTACAACAACCAATTTGAGAGCCTAAAGACAGCCTTTGCCCTCCGAGTATAGTCGGTAGATCGAAAATATTTAATGCCGTGGAAGTCTTTGCCCTCTGAGTACTGTCGGTAGATCGAAAATATTAAGTGCCGTGGAAGAGGAAGTAAATATTGAAAGTCCAGTTCAGGCAATTGAAGTTTATTTTCAACAAAGGAATTTTCTAACAGGTTGGAGGACACAGCCAAAATCAATGAGAATTCGAAATAAAAGCAATTTTTAATTTTTAGTAAGTAAAACAATTAATTCAAATCCGAGCCACAGGGACAACGGAACAGAGGACGTCCTAGACTGAGAAGGCGCACACAAGTGGAAAAGGACCTCAACCAACTTGGAGTGCGCAATTGGAGGCAGCTGGCAAGATATCGTGCTAGCTGAAGAGGCATGTTGGTTGAGGCCCAGGTCCACCCCGGACTGTAGCGCCATCCGAAGAAGAAGAAGAAGAAGAAAACAATTAAATATATCTGAGATCCGAGAGTGCTTTCATTGGCCGTTTACAGTGAAATGGAGCAATAATCAAATTGATGTTGGTGAAAAAAGTAGAATAATGTTTTGAAGGTTTCGTTTCTCAAACCTTTGGTATGTACTGTGACATTCTGTCACATTTGCAGTTCATTCTGAAAACCTAGGAAGCAGACACATTTAATCAGCAATCAATGCTTTTAATCTAAATGGATTTATCTGCTTAAGCCATCGAGTGCTTCTAGAAGCTAATAGTGAATCTGCTTCGGCCGATAAATCATACAGAGAGTGGTTTTAACGCTTCAAATGTGCTGAATTTAGCGTCGATGACAAGGCGTGGGGTTGAAGCCTGGACGTTACTTAAAGTAGGTGAGGAAGCCTTTAGTTTTCTCGAGAGAAGAGTGCTCTTTTTCTTCTCGTTTGCGTTGATGTCATTTGGAGGGGAAGATTTAACGACGAACTCTATGGGCTGTACAGCGACACGCGCCTGGTCAAGCGTCGTCGGATACCACGCTTAAGATGTCTAGGCCATGTAGAGTGAATGACCACCACAGCTTAGACCAGAAAAGCCTGCTTAAAGTAGTATTCTAGGTAAAGTCGGTTTATGTTAACAAAACATTGATTGGATCCAGAGCCGAAAAAATCTTCAGAAAATGAAATCACACTCGTTTTCCTTCGTTACATCATATCACAAATCACATTTGTTTTGATAAGAATTTTAAATTGAAGTTATTTTGGACATTCTGCTCAAGGCTTGATCAAAAACTCAAAGTGAAGCAGAAAATATTTAGGAAAGCGACCGTGGCGTAGTGGGAGAAAGCGACACTCACACGCCGAAGGGTCTAGGTTCGATTCACGTCTGAACACCTCGAATTTTTTCACCGCACTACCTCTTTTGAGCTGCCGACAACACTCAAAGAGTAATAACTGTCTAAGAAAGTTTCACAAACTTTGCCGAAGGGTCTTGGTTTGATTCTCGGCCGAACACCTTGAATTTTTCTCGGCACTACCTCTTTCGAGCTGCTGACAACACTCAAAAAGTAATAACTGTCCAAGAAAGCTTCTCTACACCTTACTACACTTTGATCTTAGCCATAAGGCCGAGAAGCGATCTAAGAAAGCTTCTCAAACTTCGCCGTTCGAAGTCGGCAAGAAACTGTAGGTCCCTTCTACTCGTGAAGGTACAGTAGCGCCCACAACACGAGTAGTTGATGAGCAAGCTAGGCCCTGGTCCCCCTGTGGACTTTCGCACCAACAATTATTATTATAATGAATTAAATAGCGTGCTTTAAAGCTTTTAATTATTTTGCAGAATAGTCAGCTTGGCTTTCTATTTAACCTCCATCCTCACCGCAATCCACGTCGCCAGCTATTGTAATATTTTTTTTAAATAAACCAACAATGAAATTCTTTTATTCTCTTGAAATTGAGATCTTCAGCGTTCATTCATTGTTTGCTGAAGCAAAGATTATCAAACGAAAGCTACTGAACATATGCAGGGAATTACTTCCTCCGAATGAAGCCTTTTTTTCAGCCTCTCCGCTCCGTGAATTCGACGATACGTTGCTGAGCTTTAACTTCCATAACGCCAAATTGCTCAGATAAGCTTGCCGTCGGACCTCTACACACATGACAACGTCAGCCAGGTCTGATCCTCCTTCTGTCGTGTCGCATCGCATCGCATATAAACCGTGCAACGAAGTTTATGACTTTTTTCCTTCACGAAAACTCAACGGAATTGACCTTGCTTCATAGCTTACAGTAGAACAATAACCTTAAACCCTCCGTGTTGTTGTAGCTCTGCACCTCACACGTCACATTGTCATACAGATTAATTCAACTTGTTTTCAAAAGATGGCGCCACTTGTATGTTGTGGCTAGTCTTGGAAGAGATTACCCACTTCATTGGAAATGTGCCCCAGTGTCTGTTTATCACAACAGAATTTTTATTTTTCCTCTACGAAAATAAATATAATTTGCTGGAAGTTTTTATTTTCTTTTTGAAAAATGAAAAAATATGCAGCTGAAGCCCATCAATTGCTTCTAAAGGTTTATGGTTAATCTGCTCATATCGATTAATCATGCAGAGAGTAGTTTTGAGACATCAAAGTGGTGATTTTAGCGCCGAAGAGCGTCTTGGTCGGCCCAACAAGTTTTAAAATGCAGGCTTTACTTTATGAAGATCAGTGCCAAACGCAAGGAAAACTCAAAGAATCACTGGGCGTGACTTAGTACGACATGACTTAGTCTTCGGTTAAAGAAATTCGGGTACATTCAAAAGCAAGGAAATCGGGTGCGTTCGAGTTGGAACCGAGAGATGTCGAAAGACAACCGACAACTGACTTTTTCGACGGTGCAAAATGATTTGGGAATCACCGGTTTCGGTCTTTCAAAGGAATCTAAAAATGGCTCAAAACCAGATCGAAGGCAGATAAGAATATTTTTTAAAGATGGTATTCGAAAACTACATGAGAGATGAGAAAAAGTATGACGATGGACAATACTTTTTTAACGTTTTTTAAATAAAAGAAAAACGTTTTTTGTACACCAAAACAATAATAAAAATAAGTGGATGGCACGACAATCCACGGGGGTTGCTTGCTCATCAAATACTAGTGTTGTGTGCGCTGCTAATCTCTCACGAGTACAAGGCACCTACAGTTTGTTGCCGACTCCGAACGGTGAAGTTTGAGAAGCTTTTTCTTAGACAATTCATGTTTTTTGAGAGTTGCCTGCAGCTCGAATGAGGTGAAGCCGTGAACAATTCAAGGAATCCAGGACCTTCGGCTTGTGAGTGTCGAACTCTACCCACTACGCCGCGGCGGCCACGAACACAAAAAATGGACTGAATTTATTTGTATTCCTAAATGATTGCTTCGAATTCTCACTCCTTACGCTCCACTCGCTTCTTCTGCATTTGTCATCGCCATAGACTATTATAGCCTCAATGCTATAATGACCAACGTTCCTTTGTTCATCCCTCGAAATAGTTCAACACTACATTCTCAAATAGTAGGAACAAGATAGAAAGGGAAACGAAACCATGTGTGAGGAACTTTAATACGAAAGGACAGTATTCCTCTTATGACAGAAGAGTGGAACTTTATGTTCGACGATTTCATATCTAAAAATTCAAAATTTACACCTTTCTATGCATGTTTATCAAAACATTATATATTCTTAAATAATTGCTCAGTTCAGGCCCTGATGGTGTTTCCCTGCACATCCGCCTGCCTATTGTCGTCATAGATTTCCATCGATAGTCAATGCAGTATGCAATGCATTCCCAATCAGGAACAACATCAAAAGGTAAATTCTCATCGAAACAAGTCTCTCAAGCTCAAACTTGACAAAAAAGTCTACAATCCAGATGTCACCGAGACAGGCCTGGCATGCAAATTTGTTAGCTATTGGGCTGAGCGCTCCGCCTAATAATTGCAAGTTCCACTCGCTTTGGAATAAATTAGACGACTTTGCATTGCGGCTAAAGTTTTGATTTATTTCCCTTCGACGGGCATGGCGCGTGAAGCTTACCCGGCTGCGAGCGCATGCCAACAGCTCACAGCGCGCGAGGGCAGGCAAATTTGAATTTCAAATCGCAACTGCCCGCCCTCTATTGGCACTTATTGGCCTGCGTCATCGTTGCAGTTCTTTTTTGCCGGCAAGTGTTTGCTTGACATTGACATCGGCGCGCTGGCTTGACAAAAACGCCTGCCACACTTCGAATGCAAATGACTTCCTGATTAATGAATCAACTCGGTTACGCTCCCAGAAATTGCCGGCCATCGAGACAATGGAGTGTGTGGAGTCGCTCTAGGGAAGTTGTCTCTTAATGGAAAACGTGGGCGGACCTGCTGAGAGAAATACATTCATTCAGAAAAACGTGAACTTACCTTTGAAAAGCGGACACAGTTGCCCCAACGCTCCGATGGGGCCCCGTCCAGTGTACTGTCCCACCGAGAGCTCCATGAACAGCAGCGGAATACTGCACACAACAAGTATAATGCAATAAGGTACTAAGAACACGCCTGCAATAAAGACAGATGAGACAAGATGAGAGAACGTCGTGCCGATTAGCATATGTCCGGCGATGGGTGACATTCGCGGCAGTGTGAGATAGCGTCAGCTTAATGCCAGGAAATTGAAGATCTTAATCTTCATCTCAATTCCCCACATTTGACACAACTCACAATCTGCCGTCGGACAAGTGCAAATGTGAAGAGGAAACGCGCTATAACAGCGCACAACAAATCTGTTGTGACACTTGGCGCTGATCCCGCACTGCACGAGTGAGGGGTCGCCTCAGTCGTAAGACGATAAGTGAGCAATTGTCTTTGGGGCACACTCACCTCCTCCGCTCTTGTAGCACATGTATGGGAACCTCCAGACGTTGCCAAGTCCGACAGAGTAACCGATGCAGGCTAAAACGAACTGCATCTTGTTGGCCCAGTGTTGCTGGCGCCGCTTCAGGTTCGCCGAATCATCCGAGAAGTCCATAAAGCTGTCATCGTCATCGTCGTCTATGCCAGGAGGTCTAAAAAAACACAGGGAAAAATGATTTACTCCAAACTGACACCCCGCTCGCATGCAATCGCGAGGCAATAATTGCACGTCCCACAACGGCGATCGGGCGAGGGTGACTAATGAGCGTCTATTAAGACCCAATTGCGCTCATTTGCTTAAGCTGATTACGGGCCTTTGCGCCGCATTACACGGACAATTGAACGGGTGCCCGGGGTGGCGCACTGGCTGGCTGGTTGGCAATTTAATTACAAATCCGCGTCCACTTATTGCTAAAATCTAACAACAATTGAGACGATGAAACTGTTTAATTGAGACACTTGCCCGTCGGCTGTGTCGATTGGTTAAGCTGTTGGTGCAGATAGCGGCTGTGCCACTTGGCGCGGATAAAGTCATAATTTCATTTAGATAAAACTCGTCAAATTTATTGCCCTTTCGAGGAATAAATGATTGATGTGAACTTGAAGAGAATGGCGCTTGAAGTTGCGAATGGAGGGGTTACAGGTGACTGAAGGGCAACTGTGTGGCAAGATGTGCCGAAATCTAGGCTTGAAGGTTGCCAAAGTACGTTACTGAAATGATTTGAGGGAATTTGTGCATATCTTCGGAGTTTTTGGGGACGTTTTAGAAAGATTTAGGATTGGAGGTACAAATTCAGCTCTCAAAAGATGGCGCAACCTGCAAGTTTTGGCTGATGCTGGAAGCGATTAACAATTTCATTGGAAAGGGGTGACATTTGTCAATATTAATCAGCGTTCAGCAGAGTCTGTTTAAGAAAACAACTTTGTTTGTTGCTTCTCAAAAAAAAGTCTGGATTTGTCTTAAACTCACAGCATTCGGTAAGCTTTAATTTTTAATTCTGAGAAAAGTGCAGCAGAAGCCATTTGAATGTTTGTAGAAGTAAATGGTGAATCTGCTTCGACCGATAAATCAGGCAGAGAGTGGTTTCAATTTTTCAAAAGTCGGACATTTAAGATCGACGGTAAGGTGTGTGATGGAAACCAGGATGTTACTAAAAGCCTGTAATTAGGCCCTTAGTCTTTTCGAGAGAAAAGTTTTCTTAATCCTGTTTACGTTGATGGAATCTGGAGGGGAAGATTAAACGATGAACTATATGGGTTGTACAGATGTGGGATTTGGTTTTACGTGATCACCTGCCTTAACGGCTTATATCACGGGGAACCTTTTTCCCAAGAGTCGTAAGTAACGCAAGACTAAACGCCTTAGTTACCCAGGTACCAAACTGGGATCATGCTTGAGGGGCAATCACCCCACCTTGGTTTGAGGCGAAGCCTTTCTAAAACCTCTTCCACTCTTTGGGTCGCAGCGCCCAGTTGAGAATGCAACTCCACACTGAGAAGGGATAGTCCCCTAACCGACTTGCCTAGTTTTGCTTAAGCAATGGGCTAGACAAGTCAGCACAGTACACTATCCTCGACTCTACCCGCGATGTTAGGTGGTAAACCATAGCCACCACGAAACTCCCACAAGGGGGCCTACCGCAATGGTCAGGCTGGAACCGAAGTTCCAGGGGCTCCTGACCTCCCGTGGCACCAGAATATAGCCTCTGGTTAAGCTGTCACTACCAGTCAGGTTCCCTCTAAGCCTGGGTCTGTTAGCCGCCATCCCGCCACAGATGGTCTTTCCTCCATCAGTATAAATAGTGATGCGGATGTGATTTTGAATCATGTGATTCATAGATCCAGTCACATCATCTGGATATATGGGCTGTACAGCAATATCCCCCTACTCAAGCGTCTTCGGATACGACGCTTAAGATGATTAGGCCATATACAGTGTATGGACAACACAGCTCCGGCCAGAAAAGCCTTCAATTTCGAGCCATTGGGGTAACGCAACAGAGGATAGCCTAGGCTTAGGGGGCACACAAAAGTGGAGAAGGATCTCAGCCAACTTGGATTGTAGTGCCACAAGAAGAAGAAGAAGACAAAGTGTGACTTGGCTAGTCCAAAGTGTTTGAAAACGAAGAGGTTGAGGCTTTACTGGATCAAGATACAGGCCAAACACAAAATGAACTCGCAGAATCGTTTGGAGGGACTAGGCAAATAATATCCGTTCCAGATTCAATCAAAAGCTATGAAATTGGTGTCGTATGAGCTGAAACCGAGAGATGTCTAAAGGCTGCTTTTCACCTTGCTACTGTTTCTTAAGAGAAAGGAAGGATTTTATGCATTGTGTCGTGTGTGGCGATAAAAATTTGATACACTATGAACAGTCACATGCAGAAGGTCTGGGTTCGATTCCCGGCTGAACACGACGAATTTTTCACAGCATTTTACATTAAGCAAGGCACGGTGAACCCGTTCCATCATCGTGTACATCGACGACAAAGTAAAAAAAAAATATCCCCAGCTCACAGTTCATGCACTGCATATGGTAAGACCACATGGGTGTGGTGTGTTATGTGATTCTTAAACCAGACGAAACCATTGATGGAAAACGTTCTCGACTACAACTTATGCGTTTGAGCCATGCATTGAAAATGAAAAATGGACGAAAATGGCTGAAATACATGACAAAATGATATTTCAAGCTGACAACATTTGACCCACGTGGGTGTAGCAATTCAAAACTGTCTGAAAACGCTGAAATGGGAGGGCTTATTCCACCCACCGTATTCTACAGACCTTGTCTCTTTCGACCACTGCCGGTCTTGAAGGCTGCAAAACGATTTGAAGCGGTTGTGGCTCGGGTCTTTTGAAGGAATCGAAGAATGGCTTAATGATAAGATCGATGCCATAGAGGATTAATTTTTTGGAGATGGCTGACAGTCACCTTGACCCGCGTGGCTAAGTGGCTAGAGTGCGATGTTCATACGCCGAAGTTCCATATTCGATTCCCGGCTGAGTACTTCGGAATTTTTCACCACACCACTTCTTTCGAGTTGCTGACAAGATTTAAATAATGTCCAAGAAAAAGCCTCTCACATTTCGGCGTTCGGAGTCGGCAAAAAACTGTCGTACCCTTCCACTCGTGGGAGAACAGTAGAGTGCACACGGCGAGTAGTTGATGAGAAACCTAGGCCCTTGTCCATCTGTGGACTGTCGCGCCATAAAGTTAATTATTAATTGAAAACAATTCTCTGAATACTAAGAAACAGAACGAATTTATTAATATTGGTAAATTGCCGCAAAGGATATAAGGCCGGTACACACCATAAACTGCGAGGAACACAGAAGGTTCAAGAGGTTGAACTTTACTAATGACTTTGAGCAAAAATATTGGATCTCTGTGTTCTGTTTCTAGATTCTAACAGTGACATATGTTTTCTAATTTCTTAACTAAAAATAAAAGATAATAAATAAAATAAATAATAAAAAAAAAAAAAATCTGCTTCAAGTTTTATCAACATTTTCGTTTCGCGTTTGAGTTGCTCAGCTTCCAGTTCCAGCTTCGTTTCGGATTAAGTCCCTTTTATTGATTCAGAACTGTGTTTATGGAGTTGTCTCTTGTCTTGTTGCTAACAGTGCCTAAGCGGTTTGACGTTTTTTGCACAAACACGCCCATTGGACGTCAACTTCGAATTTGAGGTTTTTTTTTTTTAAATAGGCAGTTGGTGCGCTGAGCCGTGGCGTGGTGGGTAGAGTGCGACGCTCACACGCCGAAGGTCTAGGTTCGATTCCTGGCTGAACCCCAATTGATCGCAAAATGCGAACTGTAGCCGCAAAACTTTCACCATTTTGGTAAAACAATTTCACAATGAAGCGGCCGCCGTGGCGTAGTGGGTAGAGTGCGACGCTCACACGCCGAAGGGTGTAGGCTCGACTCCCAGCTTAACACCAATTTTTTTGAATTTTTCACTGCACCGCCTCTTTTAAGCTGCTGACAACATTCAAAGAGTCAACTGTCTAAGAAAGCTTCTCAAACTTCGCCGTTCGAAATTGGCAAAAAACTGTAGGTCCCTTCCACTCGTGAGAGAAGAGTTGCGCGCATAACACGAGTAGTTGATGAGCACGCTAGGCTCTGGTCCCCCAGTGGACTGTCGCGCCATCAATTATCAGTTGGTGCGTGGAAGCAGAAGAATGCAGTTTAGTGGTACTTTTTCTTTTATTCCTTGAACTGTTAAGTCTTTAAATGAATCAATACCATTTTACTTAACATTTTACGTTTGTCCACGGCCAAAGAGTAGCCAAATGTCACAAGGTATCTGCCTAGTCCAGGGGAATCTACGGTTTACGATTTTAATAGAAAACATTTACAGAAAACTGAAAACATTGACGAAAACATCCTGCATCAGAAGTTAGGTAGCGACACTTGTTGATTTTGATCTTGATTTGATTTAACTGTAAACCGAATTTTAATCAAAGTGGGTCCCAATGTTTCCCAATGTTTCAATGTTGTTATTCCAAAGGAATCGGAAAGGTGTCTGACTACCAATCGGCTTTTTTGTTTTTTACTTTGTTCTTGACATTGATGGTCGTCCTGGCTGTGGCTCCACCTTTTCGACCTTCTTCAAGCCATTGTATAAAAAAGAAAAGTTATGAGCAGTACCACAATACTACTATCACTACAACCTCTTCTTTCCGATTAAAAGATCGGACTATGGCAACATTTTTAAACCTTCGCCAAGATATATTTCACAGAATTGAAGAAATTTCTGTTTATAAACCAAAATGCCGTAAATTCCATAAAGCTCTTTAGAAAAAGTCAAGTAACACATTACTCAATAAGTCCCGGTACATATAGGGGGCGTCACTAACAAAAAAAATCAATTTTTAAATTAATACTTTTGTTAGTGTCAACCGCTTCTCCCAAACATCAGCAAGAAATCCGAGGCATTTCTGCTATCTCTAGACAGGAAACCGCAGGCGGCTGGCGTACTAACATGACACTTTAAATTCTCCAAGCACTGCATGGGCTCAGTGATGAAAACCTCTGCGACGCCGTAAGAGAACGTGAAGGCACTTCAGAGCACTTCTATTAATGCCCCGCCTTTGCTCGGATACGGTCGCGTTTGTTTGGTGGTGATGTGATTAGAGATGCAGCTTGTTTGGTCCGCAAGACCAAGAAATTACTTTTAACGTTGCTTTCTGCTACGACTGGAGTTCAATATATTCTCGGTATCGGGGTGAAGCTGTGGTTGTATACCAGGTATACCAGTATGAAGTGCGCGTCAAGATACAAATGTCGCGATAGGGAACATTTGTTGTGAACGAGCAAATATTTTATTTTCGTTTGTTTGCTATGACATCTGTGAAAAATATTTGGTATACATTAAGTCATTGAACAGACAACATCATATTTTTTCATCGTGTTGAAAAAGTCGAATTTTGTACCAGAAAGTGATGATTTGCAGAAAGCATTCATTTTTTGTTTCCATTTGAAGAAAAGTGCTGCAGAGTCGCATCGAATGCTTGTCGAGGCATATGGTGACTATGCTCTATCAGAAGCAACATGCAAAAGATGGTTTCGACGGTTCGAAAATAATGATTTTAATGTGAGAAATGAAGACCGTGGAAGACCACCAAAAAAAAGTTTGAAGACGCCGAATTGCAAACGATATTGGATGGAGATGACACTTTGAGTCAAAAGCAAATGGCAGCAATGTCAAATGTTGCACAACAACCAATTTCTGACCGTCTAAAAGCTATGGGAAAGATCCAAAAGTGTGGAAAATGGGTGCCACATGAATTGATTGAAAGACAGATGGAGAACTGAAAAAACACTTGTGAAATTTTGCTTCAAAGACACGAAAGAAAATCGGTTTTGCATCAGATTGTTACTGGCGACGAAAAATGGATTTATTTTAAGAATCCTAAACGGAAAAGATCATGGGTTAATCTGTGACAACCATCAACAACAACTGCAAAAGCCGATCGATTTGGCAAGAAGACAATGATGTGTGTTTGGTGGGACCAGAAAGGTGTGCTGTACCACGAGCTCCTAAAACCTAGGGAAACCGTTAATACTGATCGCTACCGACAACAAATGATCAATTTGAGCCATGCATTGATCGAGAAACGACCAGAATGGGCCAGAAGACTTCTTCTTCTTCTTCGGATGGCGCTACAGTCCGGGGTGGACCTGGGCCTCAACTGAGATGGCGCACATAAGTGGGCCAAAAGACACGGCAAGGTAATTATGCTCCATGACAATGCACCTGCACACAAGGCAAAACCGGTTCAGGATACAATCAAAACACTTGGCTGGGAGCAGCTACCCAACCCGCCGTATTCACCAGACTTGGCTCCTTCCGACTACCATTTGTTTTCATCGATGGGACACGCATTGACTGAGCAGCACTTTGATTCCTACGAGGAGGTCGAAAATTGGGTGTCTGATTGGTTTGCTTTAAAAGATGAACAATTTTATTGGCATGGTATTCACAAATTCCCAGAAAGGTGGTCAAAATGTTTAGAAAACAATGGCCAATACTTTGAATAAAATGTTTTTACTTTCCCATTAAAAATCAGTGTTTTATTTTCAAAAAGACCCGGTATACCTGGTATTTAAATTGACTTATTCATCAAGTAATACTACCATTTTAGTGCATTCATTTAAAATTTTATATAAATGTGATTATTAATTCGTTTATTCTAGTTAAACGAATTCTATCTCTAGTTAAACAGAATCATAATGGCAACTGAGTCGATGATGGTGAAAATTGAGCATTGCGCTTTAATTTAATTTCTTGCTAAGCAAGGAAAAAGTCACAAAACTCTTCATGAAGAGATGGTGGCTGCTTACCAGGGTATCGCACCTTCATTACCAACTATGCAAAAGTGCTTAAGTGAGTTCAAGAGAGACAGAGAGCAGTGAAGACGACACCCACTCCGGCGCCCCGGCTACTGCTTGTATGGGAGAAAGCATCAAAGAAGTCGAAAAACTTGTTCTTGAGGATACCCGAATAAAGGTGAAAATGATGCCAGAGATCACCAAGCTTTCAACTGGTACCATTCACACCATTCTTCAAGACCATCGTAGCCATTCAAAGGTCAGTGAAAGGTGGGTGCCACGAATGCTCACAGCACCTCAGAAAAAAGTAAGAATCGCATGCTGTAGAGAGCTTTTGGAGGTGTTATGGATCGAATTGTCACTGGGGACGAAACATGGGTTCATCACTATGACCCTGAAAGCAAACAAGAGTCCATGCAGTGCCATAAGAAAGGAACAGACATCCCGAAGAAGTTCAAAGTCACTCCGTCTGCCGGGAAGCTCATGGCCATAGTTTCTTGGAACTCAAAGGAAATCTTGCTCATTGAGTAGAACAAGAAAAGGTGAAACCATCAACGCCACATCCTACGCTTTCACTTTGCATAATTTGCGGAAGGAAATTAAAAAGAAAAGACTGGATAAACTCGCAGCGCGTTTGTTGCTTCTTCATGACAACGCTCCAGTTCACTCGGCGCAAGTTTCCAAGACTGCTGCGCGAGATTGTGGTTTCGAAGAAATCCAGCACCCACCCTATAGTCCAGACCATGATCCTAGTGATTATTTCCTGTTTCCGTATTTGAAAAAATGTCTTCGTGGAAAAAATTTTCGGACGATGAGGAACTCAAGTCGGCAACAAATGGGTGTTTTGCAAATTTATTTCTTTGAGGGTTTAGAAAAGCTTGTCTCAAGATGTAACAAATGCATTGATGTTAGGGGAGATTAATAATAATAATAATTGTTGGCGCTACAGTCCAAAGGGGGACCAGGGCCTAGGTTGCTCATCAACTACTCGTGTTGTGCGCGCTGCTGTTCTCTCACGAGTAGAAGGGACCTATAGTTTTTTGCCGACTCCGAACGGCGAAAAGAAGAAGCTTTCTTGGACAGTTATTACTCTTTGAGTTTTGTCAGCAGCTCGAAAGAGGTGGTGCTGTGAAATATTAGAAAAATTGGTGTTGAACTTGGAGTCGAACCTAGACCCTTCGGCATGTGGGCGTCGCACTCTACCCACTACGCCACGGCGACCACGTTAGGGGAGATTATATTGAAAAAAAAAAAAAAAACAATTTAAATTTAATTTTCCTTCATATCGATGCGCATAATATATTGATCGACCTTCGTAAGTACAACGAAACAGTTCTGAGAAACAGACTCTGTGCGCCCTAATGTAGTGTTTCCCAACCTCCAACAAAACAGAAACAGAAACAGCTTGCAAATGTTTTGACAGGAAATTTACCATCAGCAAGTGTACTGCCAACGTAAGCCATTGAAGGCGCCCTCCCTATTTCAGTTTTGTAAATGTAACGGTGTCATGCACGAGATGTTCTTTAATTCATTTTAATTTCAACATACAGTTGCGAGGCGACGACACTCGTGTTTTGTATTTCACTTAAAACAGATTTTTTAGGTTTGCAAATTATTTAAGAGCTCATGCTCCTGTCTCGATTTGTTTTCTAAAAAAGCCATCACGCTGGGACAATTAGAAATGGCGATGTTCTAACGAAATGCGGTTTACACCCATTATAAAATCTTTGTCGACAGGAAGAAAGGCAAGATTGGAAACGAGGCAATTAGTTTTATAAACATTTTGACAACACACCACATTAGACGTCATTGCACGCAGTCTTGTCCATAAAAAGAAAACTCATTCGTGTGGTCCTACGGGAATAGCGTCAAAATTCAGCATTTGTGCTCGAACTCTTTATTTTCGAGCGGCAGTATTTGCATTGTGTAGACTACTGGTCCTGGCCCTGGCCTGGGTCTGACCCAGGATGTGGTTCTCAATTTTTTCTCAGATACCCGTTTGTCCCTTCAGGTCAAGGACCTGTCTGTGAGATAACAATTTTGCTAACTTCTGTCATCCTTCAGACTCATTCTGCAGTCCAGGGTGGACCAGGGCCTCAACAGACATGCCTGTCCAGGCAGCACTGTCCCTTCCTAATTGTCTAGAGTTGCTTACACCAAGTATGTTGAGGTCCTTCTCCACTTGTGTGTGCCACCTCAGCCTAGACCGTCATCTGCTGCGTTGTCCCAATAGCTCGAATTTGAAGACTTTTTTGACCAGAGCAGTAGTATCAATACACTCTATATGGCTTAGCCACCTTAAGCGTTGTATCCGAAGACGCTTGTCCAGGCACATGCCGCTATACAGCCCACAGAGTTTACCGCATTCACTGCTAAGAATAATTCAGCGGCAGATGGCTCTTATTTAACCAACGTGATACAGTCGGCCTTGGCTGAGCGATAATATCGCGGTCAAGTGGTGTTTACTTCTCCTCACGTGGAATGGAAGAGTTCCCAAAAACGATTGCATAACTCGTTAACGCCAATTCCGGGCTATTTGTCGGATAACAATGCGAAGCATTAAAGAGTCGATAAACTGGCGTCGGTTTGCGGACGTTTAGTTTGTTTTCGAGCGGAACAAGCGAGACGAACATCGATTGTTGACACAAATTTTAGCGCGCTTGCTAAAGTGCTTGTAATGTGATGTTTGCTGGCGTGTGAAATGCTTGTTCAATTAGCTATTGAAGTGAAGCAGTTCTTGTCAAGTGGATGGTTGGAATGATGAGACAGGTGAACATTTTGGCCGCAAATTTGTCAGAATTCGTGACTTGACGCAGTGTTGATGATTTTGACAAATTTCGGCACAAAGCGTGATGAGGCAAGGCTCTGGACTAGGCAAGGCTCTGGACTAGGCAAGGCTCCGGATCAGGCAAGGCTCTGGATAAGGCACGGCTCTGGATTAGGCGAGGCTCCGGATCAGGCAAGGCTCTGGATAAGGCACGGCTCTGGATTAGGCGAGGCTCTGGATTAGGCGAGGCTCTGGATTAAGCAAGGCTCTGGATTAGGCAACGCTCTGGATCGGGCAAGGCTCTGGATTAGGCAAGGCTCTGGACTAGGCAAGGATCTGGATTAAGCAAGGCTCTGGATTAGGCAAGGCTCTGGGTTAGGCAAGACTCTGGATTAGGCAAGGCTCTGGATTAGGCAAGGCTCTGGACCGGGCAAGGCTCTGGATTAGGTAACGCTCTGGATCGGGCAAGGCTCTGGATTAGGCAAGGCTCTGGATTAGGCAAGGCTCTGGATTAGGCGAGGCTCTGGATTAGGCACAACTCTAGATTAGATAAGGCTCTGGATTAGGCAAGGCTCTGGATTGGGCAAGGCTCTGGATGCGAATAAAAGTGGAAAAGCGCGAGCTTTTCAGAGAGCATCTAATGTCTTGCCGAATTTCTTAGACTTTTTTATAATCGAGGGGAAGGGTCCAAATTGACGCGAGTAAATTGTTTTGAATTGGACCGGAATGCCCAATTTTAAAAAATTTCTTTTAAAAAAAGCCGCTCGATGTCATCTTACCATCAAGTTATAGAATTACCAGATTGACTAAATATTACCGGAGGCACTACATTTCGAAGTCATTTGTCTAAGATTTGTCACTGAAGTTTTTCAAACACTTTTCAACATTTTTAAAAACCTGTAACAGCCAAAGTAAAGAGGCCCACTTACATTTTAGCCACCCGATTATACTTGGAGTATGAAACTTCGGAATGCTTCGAGGAAGTGTCGTTGTTCGGAAGGTCCCCCGTATGATTGTTGTTCTCCGTAGTGTGTGACTGCATTGCGTGCTGTGTCCGTTTGCCCGTCCGTGGTCGCCGTTTTGACTTTTCGAAAACTCTCCAAAATACCGCAAAATAATAAACTGAATACAGCCAGAGTAGGCAATTTCAAAATGAATGCAAATTTTAGGCAGAATGTCAAAGTTCCTTCTCCATCGCCAAACACCACTCAAACCAGAACCCGACTAAGCACCACGAGCAATTTCGTTTAACTGAAACCATCACTTGGGAGGCGAGTCCGCATCCGGTTAACTAGGTTCAATTAAATTCATTTCATTTAGCACGGATTGGATGATAATTGGTTGAAGCGACAAGTTTGTTTTGAAGACTCGCCAGTCAAGAGGGGGCTTAAAACTAGGGCTTTATAAGCTGTCGGTTGAAAACACGTCAAGGCATTCGCAAATAGATGTGATGTGATATTTTAAGGGTTTAGCGCCATTTGCTGTAGAAATTAAATTTAGACCTGTTGACTTTTGGTTTTATATCGCAACAAGTGGGAGCGAAACAAACAGCATTGCGTCATCTCATCACACACAACGTGGAAGGAATGGGTTTCTTTGTAGATTTTTTTTTTCCAACAGTTCTGTGGCTTTAGAAGAACTACGAGCGTTTTACAAAGGGTCGCACTAATCTCAAGAAACTCGTTGATGCTACGACAGACTTCGGTATCCAGGGAAAGCTTATTTGTTTGCGTTACATCGCGATGGCGTTAACGCGACACACCATACAATTTAATTCCAAAACATCGGAAACAAAACCAGTCAAGAGGCTGCCGTTTGATTTCTTCAATTCTGTACTAAAGAATAAAGAAGAGAGAACTTTTTTTTTTACAAACCGTTCCAGAAGACACAAATGATCGTTCCCAGTGGGTCGCTGTGGACGGATTTACGACAATCGAATTGCTCTGGACTTGAACAAGGACAAGGCTGTCAATTAAAAACAAAAAGGCGGGATCAATTGGATGCCCAATTTTAAAAATTTCTTTCAAAAAAAGGGGCTCGATGTCATCTTACCATCAAGTTATAGAATTACCAGATTGACTAAATATTACGGGAGGCACTATAAAACGTGGCAGTTGAAAAGTTCTAAGTTTGACGTTGCGCATTCAGTTCCACAAGCGATGGAGACCTGACGAAAACTCTAGTTTGGCAGTCCATGTCGCTGAAGTCTCTTGAAAGATTTAATCTTCTCAGAGTTGCTATACAGAGTTGCAACAGATCACCCAATAAGTCCGGGGACATATAGGAGGCGCCACTAACAAAAATTATTAATTTAATATTAATTTTTTTTGTTAGTGGCGCACTCTATTTGATCCGGGACTTATTGAGTGATATGTTATAACTATTGGGAAAATACCAGGTTCGAACCTTGCTTCTTTCTTATACACAAAGTTACGTCGGATATATGGCTCTGTTCGCAGGGAGCGAACCTGAAGTCTGCCAACTGTGTTAATATCTGAATGTAGTTGCAAAGGCAAAGTAAAGCCAATTACAGTTACTTGGCCACATCGAGGAAATCGAGAAAAAGTCTAAACTAAGAAGGTATCTAAATCCCAGTTTCTAGGTCTGAAGAGGAAGCAAAAATCAATACCCCAAAATATGTATGAAGTTATCGATGATGGTCGCCGTGGCGAAGTGGGTAGAGTGCGAAGCTCACACGCCGAAGGGTCTAGGTTCGACTCCCTGCTCAACACCAATTTTTCGAACTTTTAGAATTTCTCGAATTTTTCGAATTTTCCGAATTTTTCGAATTTTTCGAATTTTTCGAATTTTTCGAATTTTTCGAATTTTTCGAATTTTTCGAATCTTTCACGGCACCACCTCTGACAACACTCAAAAAGTAATAACTGTCTAAGAAAGCTTCTCAAATTTCGCCGTTCGGCGTCGGCAATAAACTGTAGGTCCATTCTACTCGTGAGAGAACACTAGCGAGCTCAAAACGAATAGTTGATGAGCAAGCTAGGCCCTGGTCAACCTTTGGACTGTAGCGCCAACAATTATTATCGATGATAGTCCTGTTTGCGAGAAAGGCGAATAGATGGGAAGACACAACCGCGAACCCTGCATGCTCTACCAAGATTTGAATGTATTGCATTCCGGACGGCAACATTTCATCGATTACATTGGCATGGGCGCATCGGCGAATGGACATACAGGTTATTGAAGACCGGGTTCGAGAAGAAGAGAAAGACCGAACCTTTGATATAGACTAAATCATCAATGACGAAAGAGAGCTGTACCTTCTCCACTGAAAGAATAATGCCCGGTCAGAAGTATAGTCGAGGATCAGAGCTTGAATGGATCGTTGGCCCGATAAGTCAGTATACCAGGTATACCAGGTACAAAGTATTGGCCATTGTTTTCTACACATTTTGACCAACTTTTTGGCAATTTGTGAATACCACGGCAATAAAATTGTTCGTCTTTTTAAGCAAACCAATCACACACCCAATTTTCGATCTCCTCGTAGGAATCAAAATGCTGCTCAGCCAATGCGTGTCCCATCGATGAAAACAAATGGTAGTCGGAAGAAGCCAAGTCTGGTGAATACGGCGGATGGGGTAGCTGCTCCCAGCCAAGTGTTTTGATTGTATCCTGAACCGGTTTTGCTTTGTGTGCAGGTGCATTGTCATGGAGCAAAATTACTTTGCGGTGTCTTCTGGCCCATTCTGGTCGTTTCTCGATCAATTCATGGTTGAAATTGATTATTTGTTGTCGGTAGCTATCAGTATTAACGGTTTCACCAGGTTTTAGGAGCTCGTAATACAGCACACCTTTCTGGTCCCACCAAACACACATCATTGTCTTCTTGCCGAATCGATCTGCTTTTGCTTGATGGTTGTCCCAGATTAACTCATGATTTCGTCCGTTTAGGATTCTTAAAATAAATCAATTTTTCACCGCCAGTAACCGATTTTCTTTCGTGTCTTTGAAGCCAAATCTCATAAGTGTTTCTTCGGTTTTCCATCTGTCTTTCATTCAATTCATGTGGCACCCATTTTCCACACTTTTGGATCTTTCCCATAGCTTTTAAACGGTCAGAAATTGGTTGTTGTGCAACATTTGACATTGCTGCCATTTGCTTTTGACTCAAAGTGTAATCTCCATCCAATATCGTTTGCAATTCGGCGTCTTCAAACTTTTTTTGGTGGTCTTCGATGGTTTTCACTTCTCACGTCAAAATCATTATTTCTGAACCGTTGAAACCATCTCTTGCATGTTGCTTCTGATAGAGTAGGATCACCATATGCCTCGACAAGCATTCGATGGGACTCTGCAGCACTTTTCTTCAAATGAAAACAAAAAATTAATGCTTTCCGCAAATCATCACTTTCTGGTACAAAATTCGACATTTTTAATTCGATTAAGAAAATATGATGTTGTCTGTTCAATGACTTGATGTATGCTAAATATTTTTCACAGCAAATATATATTTCAACGCAAACTATTTTATAAAGGAATCTGCATTATTACTGCATAATATAATAATTGTTGGCGCTACAGTCCAGAGGGGAACCAGGGCCTAGCTTGCTCATCAACTACTCGTGTCGTGCGCGCTAATGTTCTCTCACGAGTAGAAAAGACCTACAGTTTTTTGCCGACTCCGAACGGCAAAATTTGAGAAGCTTTCTTAGACAGTTATTACTCTTTGAGTGTTGTCAGCAGCTCGAAAGAGGTGGTACCGTGAAATATTCGAAAAATTGGTGTTGAACTGGGAGTCGAACCTAGACCCTTCGGCGTGTGAGCGTCGCACTCTACCCACTACGCCACGGCGACCGACCAGTCACCGTGGCATGCTTCTTGAATATTGAGAAGGCCTTCGACACGGTTTGGATAGAGGGTCTGATCTTTAAACTCAAATTAATGAGATTTTCCTCTAACCTCATCGCAATCATCCACAGTTTTCTTCAAGCCAGGAGATTCTATGTGGAAATAGAAGGAAGCAAATCAAGAACAAGGGACGTCAAGGCAGGCGTTGCACAGGGATCGCGACTGGGACCTATACTGTTTAACATCAACACCGCAGACCAACCACCATTATCGCCATCTGTTAACTGTTGCCTGTTCGCGGACTACTCATTAACATACTCAACATCGCCGTCACCGCAGATAGCAGCGCCGAGGATTTATTGTTCGATCCTCGGCGCTGCTGGAGATGCTCTACTTCTACTATCAGAAGTGTTGCATCCGCATCAATACCAATAAATCGGTCCTCATGTGTCTGCGGAGACCAACACAACGAGGTTTCCAAACAGCCGGAAAATGCCGGAGCATTAAGGTAGTGCTACCCAACGGGACAGCACCAACGACAACGGACAAGGCGAAGTATCTTGGAGTGAACTTCACTGAGAGGTTGGAGTTTAATCCTCACTCCAAAGTGACCCTTCAAAAGGCCAGTTTCGCTTTCCATCAAGTCTACCCATTGATGCGACGTGAGAACGGACTTGCCGAGAAGACAAAGCTATTACTGTACAACAAGCTCATACGACCCATTATAGCGTATGGCTACCCTGTATGGTACAGCATCTCCAAGACCAGCATGGAGAAACTATCAGTCTTCGAAAGGAAGATACTACGAATCTGCACCGGTCTCACCTTTGACAAGGACCGGATGAAACAGCATGGTGGCCGCCGTGGCGTAGTGGGTAGAGTGCGACGCTCACACGCCGAAGGGTCTAGGTTCGATCCCCAGTCAAAACACCAATTTTTCTAATAATTCACGGCACCACCTCTTTCGAGCTGCTGACAGCACTCAAAGAGTAATAACTGTCTAAGAAAGCTTCTCAAATTTCGCCGTTCGGAGTCGGCAAAAAACTGTAGGTCCCTTCTACTCGTGAGAGAACAGTAGCGCGCACAACACGAGTAGTTGATGAGCAAGCTAGGCCCTGGTCCTCTCTGGACTGTAGCGCCAACAATTATTATTATTATTATGAAACAGCATAGCAACAAGAAGGTCTACGAAAAATCGCGCATCATCCCCCTGCAACAGTTCTTGGTGCAACTTTCCAAGAAGCAGTTATGCGAAACTGAAATCCATCCTAACCCAATCGTCAGGAACTTAAGGAGCTCAGTCCCTGGACAACGATTTCTCAATGCACACAACATGTTAAACTAAGAGATTTTCCCCCCGACATCTTCTGCATGCGAGCCGTATCACTTCTTCTCCAGCAGTGATACAACTTGGCCAGTTAAAATTTTCTAACTAAATGGCACTAGATCTAAACTTCATTTCCATGTTTTTACTACGAAACCACAGTCATTTTGCGAAACCAACTATTCTTAAAGGACTACCATGAACGAGAGTTCCACTTTTGAAACGAAACGGTGGGGATTTTAATAAGGACATGGCTATCAAATTAGAAAAAAATCTTCTGGGCAAAATGTGAGAAAAAATTTTTTCGCAAGCATTGTTGCTGGAGTCTTTTGACAAGTTTATCCTGGTATACGGAGTAGAATAACGTTTGGTAAAATATCAGGGTCGAACCTTGTTTCCTTTTCAAAAACATGCTTCGTCGGATACATTGTTCTCTGAAACAGAAGAGTGAAAGCCCCCCAAACTGCCGATTGATCAGTGAATCAGCGATCAAGGACAAAGAAGCATCCAAAAAAGTGTCTTAAAGCAAGCTATCAAGTCCTGGTTGTTTCAGTACTTATGCAAAGTCAACGAAATCGAATGACCACCGGCCTGCTGTCAGAATTCTTAAGATAACACTTAACGTGCTGTAAATTATAATAAGCGAGACACTTGCGTTGATCTAGTCAACTTGGGCAATAATTTGATTTTCTTCAAGTGATCGCGTGGAACAGAAGAGCTAAACTAAAACTCTACCAGCTGTGCCAATATATGGATGCTGTCACATAGTCAAAAAATATCGCCAACTACAGTGACTTGACCGCATCGAGGAAATGCGTAACAATGCTTATTCTGATAAGGTCTTCGAATTCTAGCTTTGGGATTGTAAAGAAGATGAACATTGAGCTGCCGAAGTAAAAATTGAGTAATGGCTGAAGTTCCTGTTTGCGAGGAGGTCGAATGAAGGAGAAGATCATGATTTGCTTGTTCCAAGTTTTGAAATACAGCAAACACCACTTTCTAGCTAGCTGGATTTTATAGATGGAAACACACTACTTCGACACACTGACTGACCGAGCATGTCTTGCGCAACAATCAAACAACCGCTTCGTCCCTGTTTTTCGTTTCCGCCATAAGATGGCGATCTGCTATATAAGCGATAACCTCTGCCCTTCCCGCGCGATCGCATCAAATCATTAAGCTTAACAAGCCCGCCGGATGCAAACCAGCACTTGTCGCCATTCCATGACGGGGAGTGCGCACCTAAGTTTTATAGCGCCAATTAGGAAACCATAAAAATCGCAATAAACATTCAACGCGACAACCCCGTCAAACAGCACTGTAAACACCGCAAAATTGGGTTCAACGATATCGAGTCGCTGCTCAGGTCTAGGCGCATCGCCGATTCGCATTTGGAGCACGTTATGGCGATCGATTGGTATCTATGTTCGGCCGTGTACGCCTTGCGAGGGTGTTAATTGAATAATAATCCTCCGTTGACACAGACTATTCGACGCACCTTCATTACGCTTAGAACTTGGTCAACAGGCATATGCGGGCATGCATGCACGTCCGTGCTGCTGTTGCTGGTTGCGTTGCAGATTTGAGGTGCCCAGTGGGCGCGCTGTGAATACTGAAATCGTATCCGATTGAGGTTTATTTGCGCGACGATAATTGAACCGCATTGCCAGTCAAATTGTCGTGCGGTATCGAGTTATTCGCGCTTGTGATACAATCGGGGATAATGATCGATCTGGTTTTCTAATTTGCCCAAAGTTGTGCATGCGGGAGCGAATCGGTTTTTTGGAAAATATGTCAGCAAGCGGGACGGAAGGTCGATACTTTCCGCGAAAGATCATTCAAGCTCATCATGGATCACAGGGAAATACCAGAGATTACCAGAAATCACCAGAGAACATCAGGAATCACGAGAGATCAGCAGAGATCACAGAATATCACAGAAGATTACCAGAGATCATAGAAGATGACCGGAGATCACCAGGGAACATCTGAGATCACAAGGGAACACTGGAGATCACCGAAGATCAACAGGAATCACTAGGGAACACCGGAGATCACCAAGATTACCAGGAATCACCAGAGAACATCAGGAATCACGAGGGACCACTAGAGATCACAGAAGATCACCAGAGACCACAGAAGATGTCCCGAGATCATCAGGGAACATCAGAGATCACAAGGGAACACTGGAGATCACCGAAGATCACCAGAGATCACCAGAAATCACCAGAGAATGTAAGGAATCACGAGAGATCACCAGAGATCACAGAAGGTCACCAGAGATCACAGAAGATTACCAGAGATCACAGAACATGACCGGAGATCACCAGGGAACATCAGAGATCACTAGGGAACACCGGAGATCACAGAAGATCACCAGAGACCCCAGAAGATGTCCCGAGATCATCAGGGAACATCAGAGATCACAAGGGAACACTGGAGATCACCGAAGATCACCAGAGATCATCAGAAATCACCAGATAATGTAAGGAATCACGAGAGATCACCAGAGATCACAGAAGGTCACCAGAGATCACAGAAGATTACCAGAGATCACAGAACATGACCGGAGATCACCAGGGAACATCAGAGATCAATAGGGAACACTGGAGTATTACCGAAGATCAACAGGAATCATTAAGGAACACCGGAGGTCATCAAGATCACCAGAGATCACCAGTGAACATCATGGAAAACAAGGGAACACCGGAGATCATAGAAGATCACCGGAGATCACAGAGGTTCACCAAAGATCACAGAAGATCACCGGATATCATCAGGGAACATCAGGGTTTACAAGGGAACACCGGAGATCACCAATATCACCAGAAATCACCAGAAATCACCAGGAATCACCAGAAAACATCAGAAATGACGAGGGATCACCAGAGATCACAGAAGATCGCCAGAGATCACCAGTAGACATCAGGGATCACAGGGAAAAGCCGGAGATCACCGAAGATCACCAGAAATCACCTGAGAACATCAGGAATCACGAGGGATCACCAGAGATCATAGAAGATCACCGGAGATAACCAGAGATTAAATTTTAAAATGAAAGAGCGTCGACGTCCCGTAGCGATGGTCACTCAAAAGACCTTGAAGCCCAGACAGCAACTGTTCCCGACTTTGCCGTCTACGATCCCAGACTCGATCGTGGCTCGTCGGTCCCACACGGCTGACCTTTCGTTCGGAAGTTCGCGATTAGCGTAGGTTTCTACTTTTCCATGTCCAGCCGTCCAATTATCTCAGCCCAATTAAGCGATGTTTAAACATCGTGCTAGTTGGCCACTAATTTGCAATCCCGTGGAGGGCCACAAATGAGGAAGGCGCAGTTTACAGCGCAGTGTAACGCAAAACCAGCCGCAGCCCGATCGCCGCACACTCACTCGACGTTACATAAATCCCGCGGTAATTAGCGGACCAAGTCGAACCAAGTCATGTGGCTGCGCTCCAGCAGCTGCTCATTATCCCAATTCGAAGATGGCCAGATAATTACCTATTTCCCGCGAGAGGCACCGAAATTGCTTCAAATGATTGCGCGGTGGGAATTTAAGGATCTGTGGGGGGCAGGGATTGCTACTTACTGTGGTGACGGTGAGTTGACTATGTTGAACAGCTCGTTGGGCGTGGTGGGCACTCGCCGGATGACCAGCTTCCTGCCGTCCGTCGATCCGATGCCGATCGAGGCCAGCGATCGCACGGACATCACGTCGGAGAAGATCTGACTGGTCGGCGCCGAGTCGCCGTAGATGTAGGAGCTCGCGCTGAGGTGCTTACCGCTGGTCGAAGGATGCAGCAGTTGGTTTTTGGAGTCGTGATGATCCGCGTCTGGGGAGCAAGCTGGAAGAGAGGTGAAATTTAGCGATCAGCTGGAATGATTGAGATCTTCGCTCGACGTTCACTGAGATATGGAGATCTGGCAAGATCCGCAGTGCGTGACTTACAGCGACGACCACGCGAGCGTCGGCGTGACCGGAACTCTGTCCGGGAAACAGTGAATTACCAGCTCTGGCCTAGAAGACGCGTACAGGCGAGATGAAAGTGTTCGCTACACTCGCTGTACTTCGCGGCCGCTGGATGAAACTGTGCCAATGAATTCACTTAAGCCTAATGGCCGTCGGACATGGAAGCTTGCGTTTTGTAACAAACCCATTTGAGATCACTTGAAGACATCGCCCACGCCGAGTGCTAATCAAATCACTGCCCCGACGGCTCCGAGCCGAGTTCGCACAATGGCTGGCCGAACGGCTGGGGGTGATGATGCACACGATTAATCAACGCTGCAGACCCCTTTCAGTCTATTGGGGCGATTCGCACGATCGCCAGTGCAACTGGCACGGCCATCCCCCGTCCGGGGACTCATGCAATTGAATTAGTGGACGCTGGGGTTGTCGCGAATTATCACACTCTCGCGCTCTCGCGCACACACTCACCTGACACGACGGATCTCATGCTGCTTTTGTGGTCCGCTTTGGGCCGCAGATTGGCACAGAGGCTTGATGAGGAATTAATTGAAGCAATTGCGGGACTGGAGGTGGTGCAGTCCCCGGTGGAGGCTGTGGTGATGATGGTGGGTGCAGTAGCCGCCGCTGAGATTCCGCTCTGTGGGGTGGTCATCGTCGTGGGACTGCTGCTGGATGTGACAGCTTCGCTGTGGGCCTTCGCACTCTGCTGGGGCTGCTCACTTTCGGGCGCTGCTGGCGGTGGTGACGAAGCAGGAAATAGGGGCGGCTGCGGCTTTTGAACTGGCGGTGTCGATGGAATGATTATGAACTTTCGGGCCCTGGACGAGGGGGTGCGTAGCAGCTGTGCCTGGTCGTCGCCATCGATGCTCTCCGTCTGGCTGCTGTCGAGAAGCAGACTGTGTCGAAAATTTAGAGCCAGTGACGGCTTCTGCCCGCCGACGCTGAAGGTGACCGGTATTGGTCTATTGTTGGCGCAGCCACTGCTACTGCTACTGCCGCTTGTGATGGTGTTGTTGTTGCTGTTGCTTGGGGAGTTGGTGTTGGTGTCCATTTCTAACTGTCTTTGTTTTGGTTTTTGTTTGGGTTTCGAATTCGTTCGAAGTTTGGCGCTGCTGCGGTGTGTCTGTGTCACATGGCGGAGTGCGTTGACTATTCACTAGAAAGGTTCGAGGGTCGGTTTCGCATGATGTCACGCGGCGTCTATTGTGCCCGACGTCACAACGCGGGGAAAAGTAAATGAAGCGGGCGGTTAGTTCGTGTGAAGAGTGTAAATCGTGTTTTATGGGCGATTCATTACAACCTGCTTGCCGCTTGAGTGGAAGAGACCGTAAATCTTGTGGATGTTGGAATGCCGAGGGAGGAGAAGGGTTTGTTTGCTGAACAGTCAGAACAGATTTGAAGTAAATTGGAGATTGATTGGGAATGTGGAGCTTGCCTATTGCATTTCAAAAGTTAAATTAATAAAAATTCTATGGCGCGACAGTCCACAGGAAGCCACGGCCTAGCTTGCTCATCAACTACTCGTGTTCTGCACGCTACTGTTATCTCACGAGTAGAAGGATTTTGCGACTATGAACGGCGATGTTTGAGAAGCTTTTTTTTCGACAGTTATTAGCCTTTGAGTGTTGTCAGCAGCTCGAAAGAGTGCCGTGAAAAATTCGAGGTGTTCAGCCGGGAATCGAATCTGGGTCGCAATTTACGGCCAAAGCCAATGTAGTTTAATTATGAGTATTCTGAAAGTATATCACTTCCATCCTTTATTGTTTCCCAGCAAGCAAGCAAAATTTGTCCCATGGGACAAGGGAGTTGGAAGACCCGAGAAGTTCAAGTAATTCACAGTTTGACAGTTTGTCGTGGACCGTGGACTGTCAGGAGCAATTTTACCAATTGAGAATCATGCTGCGAAGAACGTCTCGTTCGATACCAGGCATTACAAGATCATGTTAACAAACATTTATTTGTACTGAGTGCCAGAAATCACAAATCACAATGATTTCTTCTTTATTCAGAGTGGCGCGTAATGTCAAACTGGCCAGGATCACTCTTTTGAGCACCGAATTCCCAAACCAATCTATCAGCCGCCTTTGCGCTGTTAACTGATCGCCTCGGAGCTGCAATTAGAATCCCTTGGACAGTTATTAACAAGGATGGAGTCAAAGTGTGGGCTCAGACTTTTCGGATTTGTTTTCTTATGAAAAAAACATGATGGGCGTGTGGCATGAAAGAAACCATGCATTTCCATTTAAATTTAGAATTTAGAACAGCGTTTGGCGTACGCAAATGAATACGTTACAAAGTCGGACGATTTTTTGAATAAGGTTTTGTTTGTTGAAGAAAGTAAATTAAACGCCTTTTGGGCCTGATGGTCGTCGGTTTGTATGGCGTACAGCCAGCACAGCTTTGAAAATTAAAAAATTAAAAACCACTATGAAACATGGCCTGGGAAAACTTGTATGCATTTGTAGGCGACATAAATAACCTTTGGACTCTCCTTCGGACAAGAAGCATACAATGCAACGCTGCATCGAACGACGAGAGCTGTTTGTGAGCTCTACAAACAGAGAAGAAGGGAAGAGCACCGGGTTCTCAGAAGAAAAACGAAGGAGCATGAGAAGCGCGCGGTCGAGGAAATGGAAAGGTGTTATGGCAGAAATGAAGTCCGAAAGTTTTACCGAAAGGTAAAACAGCTATCCGGAGGATACAAGGTTCAGACCAAAGCCTGCCGGGATCAAAACGGACAACTCGTAGAAGAGTAGCAGTCAATTCAACATTGGAGGAACGATCTTGTGGGAAACGATCTTCTTACAAATGATCTTCTTGAAAATGTTCTTCTTGAAAACGATCTTCTCGAAATAATTGTGTGATCCTTTCGAGTCAGAATTTGAGGAATGCTGAGAATTTGGAAGGATCATTTCTGCAGACTACTTAACGGCGATGACGGCCCAAATCCCGCTGTTAGGCAGAATGTTCCACTCAATTTGGACGATGATAGACAAGAATTCTGTCCTCTGACTTAAACGAGGTGAGGATAGCAATATCCAAGCTGAAGTCGAACAAAGCTGCTGGAGCGGACGGACTGTCCGCAGAACTATTTAAAGCAGCTGGAGAGGGTGCATGCACCAGCTCATCTGTAAGATATGATCGGAATATGGAAGCATGCCCGATGAGTGGAATCTCAGCGTCCTTTGCCCGGTTCACAAAAACGGAGACGCCTTTGACTGCGCCAACTATCTTAGGATTAGTCTCCTGAACATCGCATACAAGATCCTCTCTGCCGTATTATGTGAGCATCTGAAGCCGTTTGTCCATGACCTGATAGGTCCCTATCAGTGTGGTTTCAGGCCAGGGAAGTTCACAGTAGACCAGATCCTTACATTACGGCAGATCCTGGAAAAGACCCAAGAAATGCAAATTGACACTCACCACCTATTCGTCGATTTCAAGTCTGCATATGGCTGTGTGCATAGAGACGAGCTATATAGTGCCAAGTCTAGTTTTGGCATTCCTACCAAACTCGTCAGATTGTGTAGGATGACGATGGAGAACTCTCGCTGCTCCGTCAAGGTCGGTAACGAACTCACCGAGACCTTCAACGTCAAAAAAGGTTTTAGACAAGGCGACGCACTGTCATGTGACTTCTTTAACATCATCCTCGAGAAGATCGTGCGTAACTCACAAGTCAACACCAGAGGCACGATCTTTCAGAAGTCAGTTCAATTGCTAGCATACGCTGATGACATTTACGTGATTGGACGAACACAGTGAACCGTCAATGAGGCGTTTGCTGGCATTGAAGCGGAAGCGGCTTAAATGGGTCTGGCGGTAAATGAGGGCAAAACTAAGTACATGCTGTCATCAAGGAAGGACACACAACATCGACGTCTCGGACGAAGTGTCACACTAGGCAGCAGAAACTTCGAGGTAGTCAAGGACTTCGTCTACCTCGGCTCCGCGGTAAATAGGGACAACAACATTAGTACCGAAATCAAACGCAGAATCACTCTTGCCAATGGCTGTTTCTTTGGGCTCAAGAGGCAATTGAGAAATAAAGTCCTCTCTCGAAGGAGCTCGTTTTATATAACAGCTTGATCATCCCAGTCCTATTTTATGGCGCGGAATCTTGGACGTTAGCAAAGGCGGATGAGGAAGCCCTAAGTCTCTTCGAGAGAAAAGTTCTGCGTGCGATTTTTGGTCCTGTTTGCTTTGATGGCATCTGGAGGAGAAGATTCAACCACGAACTGTATGGGCTGTACAGTGGCATGAGCCTAGTCAAGCGTCTACGGATACAACGCTTAAGGTGGCTAGGCCATGTAGAGCGCATGGACAGCACTGCTCCGGCCCGAAGAGTTTTCGAATCCGAACCACAGGGACAACGCAACAGAGGACGTCCTAGACTGAGATGGCGCACACAAGGACCTCAGCCAACTTGGAGTGCACAATTGGAGACAGCTGGCAAGAGATCGTGCTAGCTGGAGAGGCATTTTGGTTGAGGCCCAGATCCACCCCGGACTGTAGCGCCATCCGAAGAAGAAGGTATTCACAAATTCCCAGAAAGGTGGTCAAAATGTGTAGAAAACAATGGTTAATACTTTGAATAAAATGTTTTTACTTTCCCATTAATAATTAGTGTTTTATTTAAAAAAAAAAACTGTATACCTGGTATCTGCGTTATATTTAAAATGTAAACCTTGCGTTCTTTTTGGGACACCCTTTATAAAGTCGTCTTAAATCACGTGCTTCATTTTTGCGCCCACCTCCACCCGCTCTCTCTTACACATTGAAACCACGATGGAACATCACATGTATTTAGGGAAAATTCAAAGGCAAATGCAAATTAAATAGGGTTGCACGATAATGTCTTATTAGTTCAGGACAACGATTCAGCATTTATCTATGGTGGTGAATGGCTATTAAACAGATCACTAAGAAAAATTATTAATTTAATATACATTTTTCGTTTATTTCCTTATTGGAGCCTCCTACGTGGGTTGCCATTTATATTTCGGGATTGGAGACCAAAAACAAATATTAATCATCGAAAATAGCTTAAGTGTTTGTCAATATATTCCTCATTAAGATCTATACACTTTTGCATGCGTTTGAAGCAATTGTCGAAGCACTCTGAATGAGGTATCTCCAAAACATGCATTGAACGCATCAACCGCTTCTTTAGGTGTCCAAAAACGTCTCATTTTATTTTTTACGTACGGGAATAAAAATAAGTCATTCGGTGCCAAGTCAGGACTATACGGCGGATGACTCATCAAATCGATTTTTTGAGTGCTCAAAAATGCAGTTGTTTGAGCCGATGTGTGAGAGCTTGCATTGTCATTGATCGAGATTTGGCATCACGACTATAGTGACACCTAGTAGCGAACACCAATCTGAAAGATAGCAAGATAGCTGCAGCCAACTTGCTCTAAAAAAGGAACTTCGCTCACATTCTCGTTTTTTCTAAAACACACATTAGTTTTGCTTTTCTTCCCAGACAATAAAGACGTGTAAATGAATATTTCTGAATTCAACAAATATATATATATCATTAAATTTTTGATTTTCCATTACAGACATGGTGAAGAGTGATCTGTCTTCGGCGGTTGGTTTTCCCGATTTCTTGGGAGACAACTGGGAAAACAAATGGTTGTCTACCGCTCGGAATTGACTGTTCTGCGTTGTTCTAGTGATACGGTTGCGACATGTCCAGATTTTCCGAAAAAAAAACAGGCGACCATTTGCTTGGAAGTGCTTCTTGCGCGAGCAACTTTCGTGATTTGGCTCAATTTGAAACACCCATACAGTCGACTGCTGTTTACTTTCGGGCTCATACGCGTAAGTCCACGATTCATCACCTGTCACATAGATGTCGTAGACATGTACCGAAGCACCGCGATCGTATTTTTGGAGCATATCTTTCGACCAATCAAGACGAGCCTTTTTTGAGCGATTGACGAATTGTGTATGATCCAACTCGAACAAATTGTTTTGATGGTCAAATGTTCATGCAATATTGAATGTATGCTGGTTCCACTAATGCCTAAGGTTGTCCCCATCTCACGACAGGTCATATGAAGATCTTACAATATCAGTTGGCGCACAGTATCAATGGTTTCCGCAATAACAACAGATTTTGGACGACCTTCACGAAATTCGTCTTGGAGTGAACTACGACCTCGGTTGAATTCACCATACCATCGATAAACACTGGTCCTTGATGGAGCTTAATACTAATAATTGTTGGCGCGACAGTCCACAGGGGGACCAGGGCCTAGCTTGCTCATCAACTACTCGTGTTGTGCGCGCTACTGTTTACTCACGAGCAGAAGGGATCTACAGTTCTTTGCCGACTCCGAATGGCGAAATTTGAGAAGCTTTCTTAGATCGCTTCTCGGCCTTATGGCTAAGATCGAAGTGTAGTAAAGTTGAGAGAAGCTTTCTTTGACAGTTATTACTCCTTGAGTGTTGTCAGCAGCTCGAAAGAAGTGGTGCCGTAAAAAATTCGAGATGTTCAGCCGGGAATCGAACCTAGACCCTTCGGCGTGTGAGCGTCGCACTCTACCCACTACGCCACGGCGACCGCTTGATGGAGCTTCATCGCCAAAAATTGAATAAAGTTCATCGATGCACTGTTGTTGAGTAAATCCACGTCGAAAGTTGTAAAAAATAATCGCACAAAAATTTTCACGATTTAATTCCATTTTTTGGGCGAGATGAATCTTTTAAGTTACTGTAAACAACACAAATAGCGCTCGTATGTCAAAACGTTCTGAGTACGTATAACCTCAAAAATGTCAAACTTTACGATAGAGCTGGCAGTTGCCAGATTGCAACACAAGGGTTGCCCAATCCCGAAATATAAAAGCAATGTTTTTGGGTGTTATAAGCCACTTGGAAAATGGTGGTGCTAGCATAAACTGTGTCTCGAGGGGTTTAGTCCATAAATCGTTGGAGAGGAGTTGGATGAGAAGTTTAGCTTGTGACTGCAATAAGGCGAGTCATTTCTCCTGGTCCACACCCCTGAGAGATGCATGTTTCTTTTTCACGCTGTGACTAGACCTTGCTACCAACATAGGAAAGGTGGGTTACATTTATCTTCCATTCCGTTTCGGGAACAATGCGCAAGCGAGTTATTTATGGCTGCTCGTTGCACAATAGTGGAAATTAACCGGCACCTTACTCTGACACACGAAATTGTGTTCTTCTGTATGTATGTATGAACTTACGTGCTTCGCTGTTTCTGAAAACTTGGATTCCTTTTTCTTATCAACGATAAATGTTTGCTAAAATTTCTGTGCGATTTCTATCAAATAATGAAAGCAGAGCAAGAGACAATGAGAACTCAATCCAAACAGACGATAAAGAAAAACCAATTTACTTTGAATAAAGTCACGAAAAACGCAGGGGCAGACTGCGTCGAACTTGCGTCTGAGACCGATAAGCAGTCGAAAGGTGTTCGGTAATCAAACCGTCACTCAAGCCCTCCACATGATTGTTTGCATTCAGATAAACAAACGGGGAACGTGCTGACTAAATAAAAATATCGCGGCTTGACATGACAAGATAATTACCGCTATAAAAGTATTCACCAGATATAATGACTTTACGAGCGGCTCTCCGTCGAGGTTTACCAAACAGAAGCCGGTAAGAAGCACGAATTTGACGAATTTGATGAATTCAGAGGGTGTTCGTGTGATTTATGAACTAAGACCGTTCTTCTCCGTCAGTCAGGGGCATTGCAAATCTGCCGGCGAAATAAAAATTCGTGGAAATTGGGTAATTTCAGAGCATTAGTGGCAAATTGTGAACTGACTATGAGGGGTGTGTTCAGTGGTCAGCAACGGGAACAATTTGAATAATTTCGGTTCAACAACTCGACATGATTCTGAATCACTGCAGAAAATGAAGCTAAATTGCGGTTTATTATGTTGGCGAAATTTGACGTTTAACTGTCTGTCATCCGACGGGAATAGGCAATGACCGCCGGTATTAATTTGAATTAGAAACTGGGACGGATTCTTTGGGTAACGGTCATTCCACTTTCTGAAAGTTAGAAATTAGGCGACTTGTGTTACGTCTTCTCGAGAGACTTTTCTGACAGCTGTCAACGGAGAAACCACAGATTTGTTCAATCTTTAGGGAAAGGAATGAAATTCTGCAAAATGTAAATTTTTGACGTTTTTCATTTTGAAATAATAACCTTTTCATAGCTTAACGGTTTTCAAAATCAGAACAAAACGTGTTTCTTTTCCTACCAAGATCGTTGTCAAAATGTATAGTTCGATGCACTTTAAAGTTGGGATGGAAACAGTGTACACTTGACAAAACCCCAGACCACTTAATCATTTTTTAGATAAACCGCAAAGCAAATAGAATTATTCAATTCTGGGCACCACTTGCGTTATGAGAGGCAAATTGCTTAATGTCTTGATATCTGGATACAAACTCTCGTAATGAGTTGACGTAATCGCGGACGCTTCAAAAGGGGGGGGGGGGCAGTGCAGACGAATTAATGATCGTTTACGTCGACTAGGATTTTACGAAAACATACACACTTCATAACAGCCAGTCACATCTTGACAGTCAGTTAGACGGAAGGTGATTAGAAGTGAACTAAGCTCTTTACCGTGATAAGATCGAGGGTTGTGTTGTTTTTCTCTTGAATTGAAAACATTTGTATGATTGGAGGTACAGAACACGAGTCCAATGCAAATTCATGCGTTGAGAAGCCTCTTCTGCCACAACCGTCATCTATTCTCTCTGCTTTTCTAATTTCCAATTTTAGTTCTTTCTCGGACTAATGCAACAGCTTGTCACTCATAAGTTAAACGATGGAAGCAGCCGCTGTACAAAATTGAACCAAAGCACGAAGTCCACCTTGACGCAATGAATTGAAAGGGTCTATGGTTTCGGCCTAAATAAACGCGAGCGAATGAAAATAGATTGATTTTGGGTAAGATGATTTCTAGGTCACAAAGACAGCGTGCATTCAAACGAAGTCTGCAGCGACACTTCCTTTTGTTTGCTTGTGAAGAATACCAATAGAAAGCCCTCTGCGTTTCGTTAAGACTAGGAACAAACTCACCGTAGACTTAAAAAATGGTAAAAAATGTTTATTTTTTTTCATGAGAATCGAGATCTTGTGTGGGGACGATCTTTTTGAGAACGATTTTCCGGAAAAGATCATGTGAAAAACGATTTTCTGCAAAAGATCCTGTGATCGTTACAATTCAACATTGGAGGAACCATCTTCTGGAGATGATCTTTTTGAGAACGATGCTTCCGAGAAGATCATGTGATCAATGCAATCAAACATTGGAAAAACGATTTTCTGGAAAAGACAATGAGGTCTTTTCAATTCAATATTGGAGGAACGATCTTCTGAAAACGATCTTTTTGAGAAGGATTTTCCGGAGAAGATCATGTGATCATTGCAATTCAATATTGGAGGAACGATCTTCTGGAAACGATCTTTTTGAGAACGATCCTCCGGAGAAGATCATCTGATCATTGCAATTTAACATTGGTAAAACGATCTTCTGGAAAAGTTCATGAGATCCTTTCAATTCAACATTGGAGGAACGATCTTCTGGAAAACGATCTTCTTGCAAATGATCATCTTGAAAATGATCTTCTTGAACACGATCTTCTCGAAATAATCGTGTGATCCTTTCGAGTCAGAATTTGAGGAATGATCTGCTGGAAGAAGAAGGAACTTCTTTCAACCGATCTTTTTGACAAGATTGTCAAATCATCTTAACCCAACATCGGAGCGGTGAGCCTTCAGTGATGAGTTTGCTGGCGTTAAGACATCTTAAATGGTTTTGACAACA
Organism: Eristalinus aeneus; assembly: GCA_955652365.1. NCBI lineage: Eukaryota > Metazoa > Arthropoda > Insecta > Diptera > Syrphidae > Eristalinus > Eristalinus aeneus. Next base: position 20,077,681 of record OY019131.1, read on the forward strand.
AAACAAGGCACGTTGCTATCGGGCAAGGGTGCAGAACTTGAATGTCTTGGACAGGATGTCACAATTTGAAGTCAGAACTTTTTACAGCAACTCATTCCTAGTTGGAGCTGGAGGTTCCAGCTGAAGACGATTCTAGCTGGACATGGTTCTAGCAGAAGATGGTTTTTAGCTGGACACGGTTCTAGCAGGAGACGGTTTTTAGCTTGAAACGGTTCTATCTGAATACGGTTCTAGCGGGAGACGCTTCTAGTTGGAGGCGGTTATAGCTGGAGACGGTTCTAGGTGGAGACGGTTCTAGCTTAAGACGGTTCTAGCTGGAGACGGTTCTAGCTGGAGACGGTTCTAACTGGAGACGGTTCTAGCTGGAGACGGCTCAAGCAAGAGACGCTTCTAGCTGGAGACGTTTCTATTTGGAGACGGTTCTAAGTTGAGACAGTTCTAGCAGGAGACGGTTCTAGGTGGAGACGGTTCTAGATGGAGACGGTTCTAACTGGAGACGGTTCTATTTGGAGACGGTTTTGAGTTAAGACAGTTCAAGCAGGAGACGGTTCTAGGTGGAGACGGTTCTAGATGGAGACGGTTTTAGCTGGAGACGGTTCTAGCTGGAGACGGCTCAAGCAAGAGACGCTTCTAGCTGGAGACGTTTCTATTTGGAGACGGTTCTAAGTTGAGACAGTTCTAGCAGGAGACGGTTCTAGGTGGAGACGGTTCTAGATGGAGACGGTTTTAGCTGGAGACGGTTCTAGCTGGAGACGGTTCTAGCAGGAGACGGTTCTAGATGGAGACGGTTCTAGCTGGAGAGGGTTCTAGCTGGAGACGGTTCTAACTGGAGATGGTTTTCAGCTGGACACGTTTCTAGCTGAAGACGGATCTAGCAGGAGACGGTTTTAGCTGAAGACAGTTCTAGCTGGACACGGTTCTAGCAGAAGACGGTTTTTAGCTGGAGACGGTTCCATCAGGAGACGATTTTTAGCTGGAGACGATTCTAGTTGGAGACGGTTCTAGGTGAAGACGGTTCTAGCTAAAGATGGTTATAGCTGGAGACGGTTCTTAGCTGGACGGTTCCAGCAGAAGAAGGTTCCAGCTGGAGACTCTACCTCGAGGCACCCAGTTCTATCCTCGACTATTGCATCAACCGCTCAAAACCGAGTCATGCGCTTCCAAAATTCAGTTAGAAATTAAAGAGGTGCAGCATCAACATTCCTAGACCGCCGCAACTCACATACTTCACATATGACACAAACAAAGTTGGCCTCCGTCTTGCCGGAGATAACAGAAATCATCCCCAAGTCACGTTCGGTGGTCCATTCGAGTAGTTTTCTCACAGACAAAATCAATTAAAAACAAAGTCGTCATCGAGAGCGTGCCCCGAGGAGCAGAGATATGCCACAGTGGCGCCGCCGCCGGCACCACATTTGCGAGACATTAAGTTAATCAAAATGGAATCCCCAGTCTATTCAACCGATGCAAGAGGCGTTCGTTTGCGAAAGATACAAATATTTAATCAACCGCGTGACAGATAAGATACTTCAGCGCTCAGATAGCGGCCATCAGACAGGCTGAATCGTCCGTCAATCTTCGCTAAAGTGAGCGAGGATGATTCAGATAAAATGCTCATCCACCCGCTAAAAGAGGTCAGATGTCGGTTCGAATTATTAAATTAGCACAAGACGAGCAACGAGCAATGAGATACAAGATACAGAGGAAGCAGTAGATGAGAGCACAACAAAACTGTAACACACTAAAATTAACATAATGCTAACAATGACGCGTGCTTATCTGTAACAAAATTTTGCTGACCACCGACAGCCGCAACGAGGCGATAGATACAGTATCTCATCGCAACGTGTCGATTCCTCGATTCACTCAGCGCAGCGGCAGGTTGTAAGTCGATAGCGTATTCAAATCCCGTCGAATGGCGTTGTCTTCGGTCGGAACTGAGCCGTACCATGATATCACAGATAGAGTATCTGAGGCACTCCGCGCCTCTCCGCGCGACGCTGAATGACTGCACTCGAACGCACTTATTGTAATTGAATAATTGATGGATGAACTTGTACGTGTATTTCAGCGTCAGATTGGAAAATTCACTCACATGCGTGTATCTATGAGATACTTTCACACTCAACTTCACGTATCATTGTGGGTACTGGGCACGCAATTCGATATTGAGCGGAAATTCCGTTTTATTCACGCGTTTACTCAATGAGTCTGTCGGATACAAGATCACTGGTCGCCGACTGAAAACTGACACTACCACGATGCACGGCAAAGCGATCCTGCGGAGGATCAGCTAGGAAGTATTTGCAGATCGTGGCACTCAGATCACTAATGGGAATCGATAAGTATCTCAATCTGTGACCCGAACACTGCACGAGAGAGAGACTGATCCGCGGTTTGTGTGACTGCTGCCACTTTCGAATGTCAACTGATCGTCAACGCGATTGTGTCCACGGGTATCACATTCTAGAGACTGATATCTAAGATACAGGCAGACGGAGTGTGACAGAGCTTTCGAGCAAAAAAACAAACGGAATGAGAATTATTTGCTGGCACTTCTGCAATTGTTTTTGTGGAAGGGTGTGCACGTTGTGCGGGGAGGGCTATGCAAAAGCTTGGAACTTTGTTTTGCTCGGTTTCTGAGCGGCCGTCTAACGAGGCAGAAATTGTGACAATTCAGTTGACAGTTGGTCGTTAGAGTAATGGAACGTTGTGGAAGCGGAACATGCATTTTGTTAAAATGAATGCCTTTAATTGGGGTGGGAAATGTTGTGCTTATATCGAGGGGCATTTGAAAAGCTTTTGTGGGAAGGAAACGAAGTCATCATCGTAAGAGGGAAGATTGGCGCATTTTTGCGAAAAAGTTGGCTAAGGCGAAGTGTCACTGTCACTGTCACGAGCTTGAGCTGCAGGCGATTGTGGACAACATTGAGTGTGGACAGGTGATGATGGATTGTGAGGCGACCTTCGCGATAAAGAACAAGTCGAAGATAATCTCAAGGGTGGGATGATGGTGGCTGCAGCTGCATGAGTTTTGTTTTGAGACCGTTCATCAACCACACCGAGCAGCAACATACAGATGTCGATACGAGCGTTGCCTTTTATATTTCGGGATTACAGAACAAAAACAAATGTTAAGCATCGAAAATAGCTTTTTTTTTCGAAATATTCCCCATTAAGAGTTATATACATACTTTTGCATGCGTTTGAACCAATTGTCGAAGCACTTTGGCCGCTCTGATTGAGGTATCTCCAAAACATGCATTCTGAATGCATCAACCGCTACTTCAGGAGTCGAAAAACGTTGACCTCTCATTTTATTTTTTACGTACGGGAAGAAAAAGAAATCATTCGGTGCCAAGTCGGAACTATACGCGGATGACTCATCAAATCGATTTTTTGAGTGCTCAAAAATGCAGTTGTTTGAGCCGATGTGTGAGAGCTTGCATTGTCATTGATCGAGATTTGGCATCACGACTATAGTGACACCTAGTAGCGAACACCAATCTGAAAGATAGCATTGGACTAGCTGCAGCCAACTTGCTCTAAAAAAGGAACTTCGCTCACATTCTCGTTTTTTCTAAAACACACATTAGTTTTGCTTTTCTTCCCAGACAATAAAGACGCGTAAATGTATATTTCTGAATTCAGCAAATATATATATATATCATTAAATTTTTGATTTTCCATTACAGTCATTGTGAGGAGTGATCCGTCTTCGGCGGTTGGTTTTCCTGATTTCTTGGGAGACAACTGGCAAACAAATGGTTGTGTACCACTCAGATTTGACTGTTTTGCATTGTTCTAGTGGTACGACTGCGACATGTCCAGTTTTTCCGAAAAAAAACAGGCGACCATTTCTTTGGAAGTGCTTCGTGCGGTAGCAACTTTTGTTGGATTTGGCTCAATTTGAAACACCCATACAGTCGACTGTAAGTCCACGATTCATCACCTGTCACATAGATGTCATGTTCGAATCACCGCGATCGTATTTTTGGAGCATTTCTTTCGACCAATCGACACAAGCCTTTTTTGAGCGATTGACATATTGTGTGGGATCCAACGTGAACAAATTTGTTTGACGGTCAAATGTTCATGCAATATTGAATGTATGCTGGTCCCACTTATGCCTAAGGTTGTCTCAATCTCAGGATAGGTCACATGACGATCTTGCAATATCAGTTAATGCACAGCATCAATGGTTTCCGCAATAACAACTGATTTTGGACGACTTTCACGACATTCGTCTTGAAGTGAACTACGACCTCGGTTGAATTCACCGTACCATCGATAAACACTGGTCCTTGATGGAGCTTAATAATAATAATTGTTGGCGCGACAGTCCACAGGGGGACCAGGGCCTAGCTTGCTCTTAAACTACTCATGGTGTGCGCGCTACTGTTCTCTCACGAGTAGAAGGGACCTACAGTTTCTTGCCGACTCCGAACGGCGAAGTTTGAGAAGCGTTCTTACATCGCTTCTCGGCCTTATGGCTAAGGTCAAAGTGTAGTAAGGTGTAGAGAAGCTTTCTTGGACAGTCATTACTTTTTGAGTGTTGTCAACAGCTCGAAAGGGGTAGTGCCGAGAAAAATTCAAGGTGTTCAGCCGGGAATCGAACCAAGACCCTTCGGCGTGTGAGTGTCGCACTCCACCCACTACGCCACGGCGGCCACATTTCATATAAATGATGATTTTCATCATCATCGTCGAAGTTGCTATTATAATTCTGCTAAACTAGAAATAAAACGTGAATAAAATGTGATAATTAATTAACTATCTCTAGCTAAGGAGAATTATAATAGCAATTTAGACGATGATGATGAAAATCATCATTTATATGAAATGTGGCCGACGATGATGGTGAAAATGAGCATCGCGCTGTATTAATCTTTTCACTAAGCAAGGAAAAAGTCAAAAAACTATTCATGAAGAGAAGGAGGCTGATTAACAGGGTTTCGCACCTTCATTATCAACTATGCAAAAGTGGTCAAGTGAGTTCAAGAGAGACAGAGAGCAGTGAAGACGACCTCCGCTCCGGCGCCCCAGCTACTGCTTGTATGGGAGAAAGCATCAAAGAAGTCGAAAAACTTGTTCTTGAGGATGCCCGAATAAAGGTGAAAATGATGCCAGAGATCACCAAGCTTTCAAACGGTACCATTCACACCATTCTTCAAGACTATCGTAGCCATTCAAAGGTCAGTGTAAGGTGGGTGCCACGAATGCTCACAGCACCCCAGAAAAAAGTGAGAATCGCATGCTGTAGAGAGCTTTTGGAGGTGTTATGGATCGAATTGTCACTGGGGACGAAACATGGGTTCAGCACTATGACCCTGAAAGCAAACAAGAGTCCATGCAGTGCCATAAGAAAGGAACAGACCCCTCCGAGGAAGTTCAAAGTCACTCCGTCTGCGGGAAGCTCATGCCCACAGTTTCTTGGGACTCAAGGGGAATCTTGCTCATTGAGTACAAAAAGAAAAGGTGAAACCATCAACGCCACATCCTACGCTTCGATTTTGTAGAATTTGCGGAAGTAAATAAAAAAGGCTGTACAGCGACATGCGCCTAGTCAAGCGTCTACGGATACAATACTTAAGATGGCTGGGCCATGTAGAGCGTATGGACACCACTGCTCCGGCCCGAAAAGTCTTTGAATCCGAGCCATTGGGACAACGCAACAGAAGACGAAAGACTAAAGTGGCGCACACAAGTGGAGAATGACCTCAACCAACTTGGAGTGCGCAATTGGAGACAGCTGGCAAGAGATCGTGCTAGCTGGAGAGGCATGTTGGTTGAGGCCCAGGTCCACCCCGGACTGTAGCGCCACAAGAAGAAGAAGAAGAAATAAAAACGAAAAGACGGGGTAAACTCGCAGCGGGTGTGTTGCTTCTTCATGACAACGCTCCTGTTCACTCGGCGCAAGTTTCCAAGGCTGCTGCGCGAGATTGTGGTTTCGAAGAAATCCAACATCCACCCTATAGTCCAGACCATGTCCCTAGTGATTATTTCCTGTTTTCGGACTTGAAAAAATGTCTTCGTGGAAAAATTTTCGGACGATGAGGAACTCAAGTCTGCAAAGTCGGTGTTTTGAAAATTTATTTCTTTGAGGGTTTAGAAAAGCTTGTCTCAAGATGTAACAAATGCATTGATGTTAGGGGAGATTAATAATAATAATAATTGTTGGCGCTACAGTCCAAAGGGGGACCAGGGCCTAGCTTGCTCATCAACTACTCGTGTTGTGCGCGCTACTGTTCTCTTACCGACTCCGAACGGCGAAGTTCGAGAAGTTTTCTTAGACAGTTATTACTCTTTGAGTGTTGTCAGAGGTGGTGCCGTGAAAAATTCGTGTTGAGCTGGGAGTCGAACCTAGACCCTTCGGCGTGTGAGCATCGCACTCTACCCACTACGCCACGGCGACCACGTTAGGGGAGATTATATTGAAAAAAAAAAAAAACAATTTAAATTTAATTTTCCTTCATATCGATGCCCATAATATATTGATCGACCTTCGTAAGTACAACGAAACAGTTCTGAGAAATAGACTCTGAGCGCCCTAATGCAGTGTTTCCCAACCTCCAACAAAACAGAAACAGAAACAGCTTGCAAATGTCTTGACAGGAAATTTACCATCAGCAAGTGTACTGCCAACGTAAGCCATTGAAGGCGCCCTCCCTATTTCAGTTTTGTAAATGTAACGGTGTCATGCACGAGATGTTCTTTAATTTTTTGAAAACATACAGTTGCGAGGCGACGACACTCGTGTTTTGTATTTCACTTAAAACAGATTTTTTAGGTTTGCGTATTATTTAAGAGCTCATGCTCCTGTCTCGATTTGTTTTCTAAAAAAGCCATCACGCTGGGACAATTAGAAATGGCGATGTTCTAACAAAATGCGGTTTACGCCCATTAAAGAAAGAAAAGAGAAAGGAAAGCTCAAAAGAGATGGTGCCGTGAAAAATTCGAGTCGAACCTAGACCCTTCGGCGTGTGTGCGTCGCACTCTACCCACTACGTCACTGCGACCACTTCAAACGGAAATGCTTAAAAAAAAAACAATGATACAGAAAGACGAGGAATCGAAATTACTGTCGTTCTGCATACTTAACTCAATTTCACTTAAAATGTCGCTAACTTTATAATTTGGGGGTGAGAGCGCTATATGGTGAATATTGCTAAACATACCAACCAAGCTCAAATAATTGCTCTCCACAGTTCAGCACAAGCCCTTTGACCGCGCGAACGATGTTAAGATTCCTCTTTCGGTTCTTATCCTAATCGTTAATAACTTGACGACATGAAATCCTTGGCATTCACTTTTTAAAGAACTTCTGTGCTCACTCTGCTTCAGAAAACGTGTCTGCGTCATACGTATCCGTCGTGTAGTCCAATTCATCATCCGCCTTGATGGCTCGAGACTTTGATGGAAGATATGTGCGATTTGTCGCAATGAATCGTTTCTTTCTGACAGTTGTGCGCTGGATCCTATCACTCATGCTGCCCGCATGTCTGCTGGCGGTTCGTTGCAATTGGACGGCGAGTAGATAACCGCGGGACGGATTAAAGACTCCGCCGATTGAGGCAAGCAGATAAATAGAATGACAAATGCACACGATAATTTGCCATAACTGTCACAGGCGTGAGTGACGAGGAAAATCTATGCTGGTTTTCCGGACACTTGACAAATGATAAATTGTCGTAGAAAGCCGCTGCTAAAGGTTGAGAGATATTGAGTGAGATATTAAATTTCGAATTTAAGTCACATTTAGAATTGGTAGCCATTTTAATTTTTTGTTTGGCACTTGAATTGAATTTAAAACATGTTCAATGTCTGCATCAGGTGACAGGACTGCCGTGAGATTACTTTCTGTCTAGTGGCGCGACATGCTAAAGAGGGGCCATGGTCTAGTTTACTCATGGAAATTCAAGGAATTGAGGAATCACAATGATTGGAATGATGCCAGAGAGGATTCATTTTTAAGACGCCTTCGGCGGACCTTAAGTATTGTATAATTTTAATTTTTTCAATTAAAAAAAATATATGACCCAGTTCTCCTTCTTCTTGTGGCGCTAAAGTCCGGGGTGGACATCGGCCTCAACCAACATGCCTCTCAAGCTAGCACGATCTTTCGCTAGCTGTCTCCAGTTGCGCACTCCAAGTTGGTTGAGGTCATTCTCCACTTGTGTGAGCCACTTTAGTCTTTCGTCCTCTGTTGCGTTGTCCCAATGGCACGGATTCAAAGACTTTCGGGCCGGAGCAGTGGTTTCCATACGCTCTACATGGCCTAGCCATCTTAAGCGTAGTGTCCGTAGACGCTTGACCAGGCGCATGTCGCTGTACAGCCCATAGAGTTCGTCATTAAATCTTCTCCTCCAGATGCCATCAAAGCAAACAGGACCAAAAATCGCACGCAGAACTTTTCTCTCGAAGAAACTAAGGGCTTCCTCATCCGCCTTTGCTAACGTCCAAGATTCCGCGCCATAAAGTAGGACGGCGATGATCAAGCTGTTATAGAAAGCGAGCTTCGTCTTTCGAGAGAGGGCTTTATTACTCAATTGCCCCTTGAGCCCAAAGAAACAGCGATTGGCAAGAGTGATTCTGCGTTTGATTTCGGTAATGATGTTGTTGTCCCTGTTTACCGCGGACCCGAGGTAGACGAAGTCCTTGACTACAGCGAAGTTTCGGCTGCCTAGTGTGACGCTCTGTCCGAGATGTCGAGTTTGTGTGTCCTTACTTGATGACAGCATGTACTTCGTTTTGCCCTCATTAACCGCAAGACCCATTTTAGCCGCTTCCGCTTCAATGCCAGCAAACGCCACATTGACGGCTCGCTGTGTTCGTCCAATCACGTCAATGTCATCAGCGCATGCTAGCAATGGAACTGACTTCTGAAAGATCGTGCCTCTGGTGTTGACTTGTGAGTTACGCACGATCTTCTCGAGGATGATGTTAAAGAAGTCACATGACAGTGCGTCGCCTTGTCTAAAACCTTTTTTGACGTTGAAGGTCTCGGTGAGTTCGTTACCGACCTTGACGGAGCAGCGAGAGTTCTCCATCGTCATCCTACACAATCTGACGAGTTTGGTAGGAATGCCAAAACTAGACTTGGCACTATATAGCTCGTCTCTATGCACACAGCCATATGCAGACTTGAAATCGACGAATAGGTGGTGAGTGTCAATTTGCATTTCTTGGGTCTTTTCCAGGATCTGCCGTAATGTAAGGATCTGGTCTACTGTGGACTTCCCTGGCCTGAAACCACACTGATAGGGACCTATCAGGTCATGGACAAACGGCTTCAGACGCTCACACAATACGGCAGAGAGGATCTTGTATGCGATGTTCAGGAGACTTATCCCACGGTAGTTGGCGCAGTCAAAGGCGTCTCCTTTTTTGTGAACCGGGCAAACGACGCTGAGATTCCACTCATCGGGCATGCTTCCATATTCCGACCATATCTTACAGAGAGCTGTTGCATGCGCCCAACCAGGTCATCTCCAGCTGCTTTAAATAGTTCTGCGGACAGTCCGTCCGCTCCAGCAGCTTTGGTCGACTTCAGCTTGGATATTGCTATCCTCACCTCGTCTAAGTCAGGGGACGGAATTCTTGTCTATCATCGTCCAAATTGAGTGGAACATTCTGCCTAACAGCGGGATTTGGGTCGTCATTGCCGTTAAGTAGTCTGCAGAAATTATCCTTCCAAATTCTCAGCATTCCTCAAATTCTGACTCGAAAGGATCACACAATTATTTCGAGAAGATCTTTTTCAAGAAGAACATTTTCAAGAAGATCATTTGTAAGAAGATCGTTTCCCACAAGATCGTTCCTCCAATGTTGAATTGACTGCGACTCTTCTACGAGTTGTCCGTTTTGATCCCGGCAGGCTTTGGTCCGAATCTTGTATCCTCCGGATAGCTGTTTTACCTTTCGGTAAAACTTTCGGACTTCATTTCTGCCATAACACCTTTCCATTTCCTCCACCGCGCGCTTCTCATGTTCTTTCTTTTTCCTTCTTAGAAGCCGGTGCTCTTCCCTTCTTCTCTGTTCGTAGAGCTCACGAACAGCCCTCGTTGTTCGATGCAGCGTCGCCGTATAGGCTGGTTTAGCTGCGTGCGCTTGCCTGCACTCTTCGTCACAGTTCTTCTACACCACAAAAAAAAACACATTTTTTATATTCATTTTTATTTTTTTATTTATTAGTTTACATAAGCGGACATTTTATTTTATTTTTATTTTCATTAAGTAAAATCTATTTTTTCTTTTAACTATTTCGAAAAATAAATTTACAATTTTCGCAGCTTGGTGTATTTTGTGCAAAAAGATATGCATTTAATTAATTTTCAATCAAAACTTGGCAAAGACTACAGAGTGGGAAACTGGGAGTGAGAGAGAGAAAGACAGAAAAGTGGAGCATTCAAAATTTTTGAAACTATTTCTTCATCGTTTTCTTCTTCTCATTCTGCATTTGCATTTGCTTTTCATATTAATTAAATGGCTAAACTTTAGCTATTGCATTTAACAAAACTGAGTTAAGAATTAAAAAAAATATATATACGTACACATATTTATATATGATATCAAACTTAAAAAAGAATAGTTAACGAGTGGAGTTAAGACCCTATACACATTTTATTTAATTAAAAAAAAAAATAAAATAAAATACACAAAAATAAAATATTTAAACATCGCCTTAAAGTAGTGACTATACATTGTGTTTTTTTAAGTATTTTTGTTTTTGTTTTTTAATAACGGTTAGTTTTGAATTGAAGATTCCGTATTGGAATGTGTTTTTTTTTGGGAGTGCTCTCTCCTCCGTAAATTCGTGTGAACGGAAGTCAGAGTTTGGAGGGACTTGGGTGGGCGATTGTGGGAGGGCTGGGGAATGTATGCAAAATCAACTGATGATGAGTCTAAAAGTTTCGCTGCAGAAGGCTCATGCGATCAGTTGGTGATGATAATTCACCGCACCCCGCTCTCAGGACAGCACTCAGGTCCGTCCAGAGGCTCAGTGACTGTGTGGGGGGTGTTCAGGGAAGGAGAGGCCTCAGGTTCGTTGTTTTGTGTTTTCCTATAATTATTTTCACTGTTAAATAATCACAACAATTTCAAATAAAATTTACAAAGAGCAATAGAATATCTTTGACTATAAGTATTAATAAGGAAAATTGTGTTTCATCTAAACTACCTAAGAGTTTGCGTTTTGTTAAGTAAATCAAATCCTCCGTTAATCGACGTCGACAAGTCTAAAAAGTAGTTTCCTATAAAAAGGGGGCGTATACCTAAACGACAGGCATTCTAAAAGTCATCTTTCGAGTGAAGTCTTCCGATTACCGCGCGGTGTAATCCACAGTGCTTAAGTGATATTATATTACAAGTAAATTAATTTTTAGTTTTCTCTCCAGAGGGCGTGTGTGTCCCGAATATGCCCATGATTTCGAGTGACTTTTCTTCTAAATACTACGTGGCAGGAGTATTTTATTTCGTGGGTAAAAAGTAACTCTAACTAGGGAATATCCTTTTTCTTTAGGCAGTTTTTTTTATAGTACATATTTTATAGAAGGGAAGCTACACCTTCACCGTAAGGGGGATACATACATACTTCTAGGTAATGGGCAGTTTTTCTTTTATTTTGAATTCACTTTGTGATTTAAGCCCTATGTTACAAAATATCTATATTAATCCTAAAATTTCTCTCGACTAACGGAGGAGTTGTCGCTAGCTGTCGTCACTTCTCCAGGGACGTCTTGCAACAGGTCGAGTTGTCATTTGTTGTGTGTGAGTGTAGTTTTTGATCTCGATCTTCAATCGGAGCTTTGGCAGTATGACAACTTGAGGGTGACGTCCCTGTCAGAAGTTGACTGTCGCAACATACAAAATGATTTCGATTTTACCTAGACGTCAAAAAGCCGGTCCTTCGAGCCGGATAATCTCAACTTCAGTCGTAAGCAAAAGCAAAGCCATTTTTCACTTTCAAATATTTTACACTTAATTCTAGTCTGTTAGTTTCAGAAACTTTGACACATTCTTTTCTTCGCTTGACAGCTGCTTATGTCATTCATCGGTTAAAGCATTCGATTCCCTTTCAATGTACACAGGAGTTCATGTTCCTTCTGATTTGTGCATCTTTTTGCACACAATTTACAGAGTTTTTTGTTTCTTGTCTTAAGCTTACATGTCTAGTGGGGGGTTTTGTTGTAGGTTTAGTTGCACGTTGTGTGGGCGGTGTGCAAGCACCTAATTTTTTTTTTATAAATTAGATTGTTGTGGCTTATGATATGTAGTCAGGTGTTGGTTCTGGTATCGCCTCTGGGTTGGTGAAGAGCGGATTCGGGAACTCTGGCGGATGTGGCAATGGACCGACGGTCTTTGGCAGACGTCGATAGGCCATTAGCCAGCATGAGACCGCTACTGCGACGGCGACTAGCGCCAGCAGGGCGGTGATGACCAGGGCTATGATGAGGCCGACCATGGACACGCAGATATCCTCGTCGCGGAGGTGATTTGAGTGGGCCGACGATTTGACTGTGAATGAGAGGGAAGTCGCGTTAGATTTCTGGACACGAAGGAAATTATTTTTAAATGTGGTATATTTTTGAATGTGAGTTCAGAGTACACTGGCGGGGCTTAGGAGGCATTTTCATTGCAAACAGGCGACGCCAGTAAGGTTATACATTGGAGGTGATATTAAACTCTGGGCCTCTTGCGGAGGAGTGGAAGTTCCTTTTTAGTGGAATGGAAGTTCCACTTCAGGAGACTGAAAGTTCCACATCAGTGGAATGGAAGTTCCACTTCAGGGGATTGAAAGTTCCACATCAGTGGAGTGGAAGTTCCACTTCAGTGGAGTGGAAGTTCCACTTCAGTGGAGTAGAAGTTCCACTACAGTGGAGTGCAAGTTCCCCTTTTGTGGAATGAAGGTTTCATTTCTGGAGATTGGAAGTTCCACCTCAGTGGAGTGGAAGATTCACTTCAGTGGATTGGAAGTCACACTTTAGTGAATAAAGTGCAACTTCCACACTTTATTAGAGTGGAAGTTCCATATTGGTAGATTGGAGGTTCCACTTCAGTTAAGTGGAAGTTCTACTTTAGGGGACTGAAAGTTCAACATCCGTGGAGTGGAAGTTCCACTTTAATAGAATGGAACATCCACTTCATTGGAGTTGAAGTTCCACTTCAGTGGAGTGGAAGTTCCCCTTCTGGGAAATGGAAGTTTAATTTCTGGAGATTGGAAGTTCCACTTCAGTAAAGTGAAAGTTTCACTTCAGTTGACTGGAAGTCATACTTAAGTGAAGTGGAAGTTGCACTTTACTGGAGTGGAAGTACCAGTTCAGTGTAGTGGAAGTTCTACTTTGATGGAGTGGCAGTTCCATTTTGGTTGAGTGGAAGTTCCACTTTAGTGGAATGGAGGTTCCCCATCAGTAGATTGGAAGTTCCACTTCAGTGGAGTGGTGGGTTAACATCCGTGGAGTGGAAGTTCCTCTTCAGTGGAGAGGAAGTCCGACTTTAGTGGAGATTAAGTAGAAGTTCCACTTCAGTGGAGTGGCAGTTCTCCTTTTTTGGAGTGGAAGTTCTACTTTGATGGAGTGGAAGTTCCATTTTGGTGGAGTGGAAGTTTCACTTCAGTGGCTCGGAGCTAGAAGTTATTTCTTGTAAGTCTTACACTTTCCACTACGACGCGCACTTCTATCGCAAGGATTCATAAAAACGAGAGTTGGTCTCTCAAAGATCGCTCCCTGGCCTCATTGCAAAGAACTCTCAATTAACTTACTGTTTGAATCCGAACTGGTTTCCCTCTTCTCGAACGTCAAAATGGCGTTGGACTGGATGGTGATTTCCTCACGTAGCGTTCCCTCAATGGCGCCATTCGGACTGGACACAGCGGTCGTTGATGTTGAGTTGTCGGCGATGGCGCGGCGACGTCTTCTGCCAAATGCGTTGTATCCTCGGCAGTTGACAGGTTGACACTTGCCAAAGCAGACGCGGATGTTGCACTGGAAGCGGATGTTGTCGCTGGACGGGAACTTGAACGCGTTGAAGCTGGCCACGAGGCTGTTCGTGTCTGGGTTGTATTCCCATTCGCCGAAGATTGACGGCTCGGTGGCACAGCCGTTCTCATCCGTCACGATGTACTCGTTCTCGACGTTATCCTCCACCGTCTTGGCGATGCAGGTTCGTGCAAAGCCTCCGTAGATTGCTGAAAAAATCGAATTAAAGCCTGCTGAACATGTGGAAGGCGTCCGTGACTTACTTGCTGGCTCCACGTTGACTTGGAGCATGAGGTTGTCGCCAATCTCGGCGGAGTTGATCTCCTGTCCGTTGTGAGTGATGATCCTCATCTGACAGATCGGTGGCGGTCCGGTGTTGGCTATGGTGCCGGCAGTGGTCAGCATGGATACGTTGAAGCCCAGCGTGACGTTTTTCTCGCCCGTCTGGTAGACGCACTTGATGTTGTAGGCCTGGGCCTTGTAGGTGACCAGTTTGGGATGCTTCTGTATGACCAGGACGAAACTGGCGATTCCGTTGACGTGCATCAGGCCGCAGCTACCGAAGTGGACCTTGAACAGTTCGTTGCGCGGTCCAGACTCGCCGGACAGATTGACGACGCGTCTGCAGTCCTCATCCTTGCTGTGGCCCTTGACGTACAGAACGCCGTTGAAGCCGTGCTCGGGAAGGTGGATCTGCACTTGGACGCCATCGGCGAGACAGCTGACGATCATTTCTGGGCGCGGGAAGTCCGTCCGGAAGTTGGTGTGATCTGGAAGAGTGGGCATTGTAGAGAGAGTGTCAGTGGGGGAGGGAGAGGCGCTGGCTTACTGCAGAATTCATCGGCGTTGCCGGTGTAGCCAACGTTGCATTGACAGATGGCCTTGTGGTTGATGGTGTTGCAGAACGCGTTGATGCCGCAGGTCTTGTAGAGGCAGGCGTCCTCGCAGGTCTTCGTGTCCTGGTTGCAGTAGCGGTTGTCGGCGCAGTCCTCGTCCGACTGGCACTCAACCTGAACGGTGGGTATGCACTCGCCGTCCTTGGTCAGGCGGTAGCCGTATTCTACAGGACAAATGCAGCGACCGCGCTCGTCGATGACCATACCGCGCTCCAGGGCGCACACACAGTGCCCAGTCTCGTCGATCTTGAAGCCGTTCTCAACCACACATGGCGTGCAGTACTCGTATACGTCGAGAGCGGTCCCTGGTGGGCACACGCATTGTCCGTCAATGTCGCGCACGAAGCCCTTCTCTATGACGCAGAGGGAACCTGAAATGAAAAAAGAAAACTTTCAGAAGATCTGTGCGGGTGTGGGATCCTGGGAAGCACTCACGTTTGTCGCATTGGACGGCAGCGTTGCCGGTGTATCCCTCCAGACAGTCGCAGATCATGGTGCGAACGGGAACTGTGTCGAGGACGCGACAGTTGGCGTTGACGCCGCACGGCGTGGTGGCGTTGCACGGATTTACGCACTCGCCAGATATGCAGGCGGTCTGGGTGGGGCACTCAGAGTCGTAGACGCAGATGTCAGTGCGCTCTACTTCGCATCCGTTTCGGCGGGATACCATGCCCGGTGGGCAGGCGCACTGCGGGCGGTGCTGGTATACCTTGCAAACCTCGTCGATGGCACATGCGGCTGTTGTGTCGCACGGGTTCTGGCACTTTCCGTTCACGCAAGCCTTGTCGCTGGGACACTCGCTGTCTGAGCGACAGCCCACAGGCACGCAGGAGACGCGGGCGTTTCCGCCGTAGCCTGGGGCGCACTCACAGACGGCGCGGTGGTTGAGGGCGATGCACTCGGCGTTCTGGCCGCATTTTTTCTCTTGGCAAGCTGGGATGCACAGGCCGTTCCTGCAGCTGTGTGTTGACGGGCAGGCGCTGTCTGAGGTGCACTCGACCTTGGAGCACTCGAACTCGGGGTTGCCTTCGAAGCCCTGGCGACATGTGCACACGGGCTTGTGGTCCTTGATGCGGCACTCGGCGTTCACGCCGCAGTTGCACGGATCACGGCACACGCCGTCGATACACGCCTTGTCCGCGGGGCAGTCTGGGTCTGATATGCAGCCGCCAGTGATGCTGATGACGGGCTTGGTCGGCTTGCAGGTTCCGCTGCCGGAGCTGATGTAGCCGTCGGGGCAGATGCAGATCATGGTTCTCACTGGGGACGTCGGGGTGACCTCGCACTTGGCGGGCCTGTTGCACGGCTCAAGGGCGAGGCAAGGGTCCAGGCATTCGTTGTTAATGCAGGCCAGTCGCGAGGGGCAGTCCGTGTCGAAGGTGCATTCGGCGGTGATCTCCGGGCGACAGTCGATGTACGGGTTGCCGGTGAATCCGTTGCGGCAGCGGCAGATCGCGATGTGGTTCTGGGACTTGCACTCAGCGCGTGGCGAGCATGGGTTCTCGTAAATGCACGGGTCGACGCATTGCTCGTTGATGCAGGTCCTGTCCGAGGGGCAGTCGCTGTTCGCACGGCAGCCGATGACGCGGCAGCGCTCGTAGGCGTTGCCTCGGTATCCAGAGAGGCATCGGCACATGGGCTGGCTGCCTTGCACGTAGCACTCAGCATTGATACCGCAGGGGTCGTTGACCAGGCACGGGTTGACGCAGTTTCCGTTGATGCAGGCCTTGCCGGAGTCGCACTCGCCGTCCACGCGGCAGCCGATGCTGCGGCAGACGGAGTACGGGTTGCCGTCGTAGCCGTCCTGGCAAGAGCACGTGGCGCGGTGGTTCTGGACGTTGCAGATTGCACTGGTGCCGCAGTTGCATGGGTTACGGCACTGGCGGTTAACGCAGGCCTCGGTGTCGGGGCAGTCGCTGTCCGCAGTGCATCCAGGCGGCGTTTGGAGAATAATCTGCTTACATTCGCCTCGCGCATCGGGCACATGTGACTCTGGGCACTCACAGACCATGGTGCGCACTGGGACGCTGTCCAGCACGCTGCACTTGGCTGAGCTGGCGCAAGGCGAGAGCTTCACGCACGGATCCTGACACTTGTTGTCGATGCAGGCCAGGCGCGAGGGGCAGTCGGGGTCGTTTACGCACTGCGGCTCGATCTGAGGCCGCTCGCAGTAGGAAAGTGGATTGCCCAGTGGCGCTGTGGGTGGGCAGCGGCAAATGGCCGCGTGGTTGATGGCTGAGCAGAGAGCGTTCTGGGCGCAGGGGTTGTCCAGGCAGGGATTGACGCACTGGTTGCGGACGCACGCCTGGTTAGAGGCGCAGTCGTAGTCCGAGTGGCACTCGACGCGGATGCAGCGAGTGAAGGGATCTCCCTCGAGTCCTGGCGGGCAGCGGCACATGGCGCGGTGGTTCCTTCCGAAGCACTGGGCGTTGAGGGCGCACGGGTCAGAGATGAGGCACGGGCTGACGCATTCGCGGTTCACGCACTGCTTGTCCAGGGAGCACTCGTCGTCAGAGGAGCATCCAATCGCCACACAGCCAAACTGCGCATTGCCGGAGAAGCCTGGCTTGCAGTAGCACACAGGGTGGTGGTTGCGCACGATGCAGTCCGCGTTGCTGCCGCAGTTGCACGGGTTTATGCACTGCTCGTTGACGCAGGATTCTGTCTGCGGGCAGTCCGAGTTCGACTTGCAGCCGACGCGAGCGACGTCAGTGGCTGGAAAGGGGTGAGATGCGACTTGATAGGTGGCCTAAGGAGAGGTAGGGTGTCAACTTACGTGGAATGCAGGCGGTTCTGGCGTTTCCGGTGTACCCGGGCGGGCATCTGCAGATGGGTTCGCGGTTTTCAACGTGGCAGTAGGCGCCGCGTCCGCATGGGTCCTCGTCGCACGGATTCGAGCAGCGCTCGTTGCGGCAGGTCTGGTCGCTCGGGCAGTCGTCGTCCTTGTAGCACTCAGCAGATGGAATTCCTGTTGGCGTCTTGCCGGCTGTGGAGAGAGAGTAGTAGTGAGAGGGTTTCTCGGGGAGGCGAGCAGGCCTTGACTCACCTAGTGGGCTGCACTCGACGCGCGGGTTGCCTTCGTAGCCGATAGGACACGAGCACTGAGCATAGTGGTCCCTGGATCTGCACTGGGCGTTGAGGCCACAGCGGTCCAGGCGGCACGCCTCGATGCACTGGCCGCGCTGACAGATGTCGGAGCTGGGACAGTCCTCGTTTAGCTGGCAGCCAGCGGTGACGTCGTGCTTAATGGGCACGCAGTTCCGGGAGTTGTCGGTGACCATGTCGCTGGGGCACTTGCAGATCATTGTACGCACAGGCAGGGTGTCGAGCACGGTGCAGGTCTGCTGCGGGGTGCAAACGTTGGGAATGGCGCACGGATTGGCGCATCGGTTGTTCATGCAGGCCAGCATCGAGGGGCAGTCAGAGTCGACCTCGCACTCGGGCTTAGGGCTGGGCGGCTCGCGGAATCCAACGCACTCCACGAACGGATTGCCGGTGGTGCCTTGACGGCACTCGCACAGCGCCTGATGGCGGCGGCCAGTGCAGATGGCAGTTGGGGCGCAGGTATCCTCGTCGCAGACGGGGCGGCAGACTCGGTTCAGTCGGTCACAAGCTTCGTGGTCGGCGCAGTCCTCGTTGTATTGGCACAGTCCTCTGATGCACGAGACGAACGGGTTGCCCTGCGTGCCCGGCGGGCACACGCACACGGCCTGGTGGTTCTGTGGCTCGCATTGAGCGGCCGTGCCGCATCGCACTGAGCCGAAGGTGCACGGGTTCACGCAGTTCTCGTTGATGCAGGCCTTGTCGTAGGGGCAGTCAGCGTTGATCTTGCACTCGGCTGTGGGTGAGGGGGGGACAGTCAGAAAGCTTTCTTTTCCAATTTTTTTTTCGAACTTACTCTTGTAGCACTGCGTCTGAGGGTCGCCTCCCCAGCCAGGTGGGCAGTAGCAGAGCGGGCGGTAGTTGGACACGCGGCACTCGGCGTTGCCGGCGCAGGGGTTGCCTTCTGCACACGGATCCTGGCAGCGGCTGTTGATGCAGGCCATCGACGGGGCGCAGTCGGAATCATGGGTACAGCCGGCGACGACGGTCTTCGGCTCCTCGTAGCAGTTGACGAATGGGTCGCCCAGCAGTCCGCTGGGACAGGTGCAGACGGCGCGGTGGTGCTCAGCTATGCACTCGGCGGTGCGGGCACACGGCGAGCTGTCCATACATGGGTTCATGCAGGTGCCGCTGCGGCAGGCCTCGGTGTCGGGGCAGTCGTCATGGCTGCGGCAGCCTTGGTCACGTTGCGGCTCTGTAAGGGAAGAAGAAGGGAAACGAGAATTACTTGCGAGCTCTGCAGGGCGGGGGGACAGTTCGGAGGGTGGTGTGGGGTAAGAGGACAATGTGCTGGGAACCTGACTATGTACAGACTCGTGTGCGCGTATGTACATTGCACAGCTGAAAAGAAAAGCGTTAGCTGGCGCACCGGAGCGCTGGGGCTCCGAGCGTAGCCGGCAGGGGTGCTCACCTTTGCGGCACCCGACGTCAGCGTCGCCGATAAATCCAGGCTCGCATTGGCAGATCATGGTGCGTAGCGGCAGTGTGTCCACAACTGAGCAGACGGCGTTCTGGCCGCAGGGCCTGGTCTCGGAGCAGGGGTTCCTGCACTCGCCGCTGAAGCAGGCCAGCCTGCTAGGGCAGTCGGCGTCGACGGCGCACTGGGCGGTCTCCTTGAGCGGCACGATGTCGCATTGTTGTAGGGGGTTTCCGGTGTAGCCTGGCGGGCAGCGGCATTGTGCGTGGTGGTTGTCCACTCGGCACTGGGCGCCGGTGCCGCACTTGCACGGGTCTTCGCAGCGCTCGTTGATGCAGGCCAGGTGGAAGGCGCACTCGGCGTCGCGGGTGCATTCGGGGCGGACGCACTCGACTTGCGGGTTGCCGCGGTAGCCCTCACTGCAGTAGCAGCGCGCTTTGTGGTTGTAGTCGGCGCGGCATGTGGCCTGGCGACCGCACTGCGTGAAGAGGCACGGGTCCAAGCACTGTTTGTTGACGCAGGCCTCGGTGGCGGGGCACTCGTCGTCGGACCGGCAGCCTATGGAGTGGCAGAAGGTCTGGGCATTTCCGGTGAAGCCGGCGTTGCAGACGCAGAGCGGGCGGTGCAGCTGGACGTGGCACTTGGCGTTCTGGCCGCAAATGTTGGCCTGGTCGCAGGGGTTCCTGCAGACCTGGTTGATGCACGCCTTATCGTTGGAGCACTCGTTGTCGGTGGTGCACTCGGGCTGCGGCACCACGACGTCCATCTGCGGCTGGCACTCGTTGTACGGGGAGCCGTAGAAGCCGGCGGGGCACGTGCAGATCGCCTTGTGGTTGATTGTGTTACAGACGGCGTTCACGCCGCAGGCGTTGATGCAGGGATCGCGGCACTTCTGGTTGACGCAGGATCGATCGCGAGCGCACTCCTCGTTGGTGACGCACTCGGGGTAGGAGCAGGTAGCGGCGCCATTTATCACGCGGCAGATGCCATTGCTGCGACAGGGCGAAGGATTGCAAGGGTCTCTCGGCTCAGCAGCGGGTGGCGTGTGGCACTCGATGAACGGATTGCCGACCATGGGGCTGGGGCACGAACAGATCGGGTTGTGATTGACCACCTGGCACTGGGCTCCGAAGCCGCACACGCCTGGGCACGGGTCGACGCACTTGTTGTTGACGCAGGCACGGTTCTTGGGGCAGTCCGAGCTGAGCGTGCACTCCGGCTGGCAGCCCTGGCCGATTGGGTTGCCGAAGTAGCCTGGCAGGCACTCGCATACCGCGTTGCCGCGGACGTTCTTGCAGAGCGAGTTGCGACCGCAGGGGCTAGGGTAGCAGGGGTCGGTTCTGTCCTTGGGAGTCTCGTCCTTCTTCACGACAGGCGTGCACTGTCTGAACGCGTCTCCGGTGAGGCCGGGTGGGCACGAGCAGACGGGAATGTGGTTGTGGATGGTGCAGATGGCCTCGATGCCACACGTTCCCGGGCACGGGTCGGCGCACTTGTATCGGATGCAGGCGCGGTTGGCTGGGCACTCCGAGTTGCCGATGCACTCGGGACGGCAGCCCTCGTAGGGATTGCCGATGTAGTCGTTGACACACTCGCAGGTGTAGCTATCGCCGCGCACTTGGCACTCGCTGTTGACGCCACACGGCGACGGGTAGCACGGGTTCTTCGGCTCCTTGGCGACTGGTGGTTCTGAAACGAGAAAAGGACACGGTTAGGAGACAACTTTCTTCATGGGGACACTGCCAACGCGGAGGCTTACTTGGAGGCTCAACGCAGCGGTAGAACGGATCACCAGTGAGTCCCGCCGGGCACACGCAGTTTGGAATGTGCAGGGTGACGACACACTGGGCGTTCTGGCCACACGAACCGGGGCAGGGATCGCGGCACTTCTGGTTAATGCAAGCTAAGTTATTGGAGCAATCGTCGTTGTTGGAGCACTCGGGGCGGCAGTTGGGCGGCTGGCCACGGTACTCTGGCAAGCAGGTGCAGCGGGCCTGGCCGTTGTCACTGCGGCACTCGGCGTAGAGGCCGCAAGGGGACGGCACGCAAGGGTTCTCGTCACGGGGTGGAAGGTCGGGTTGACGGGGCTGGCACAGATTGTAGGGATTGCCGGTGTAGCCGGGCATGCACTCGCAGTGTGCCCTATGCTGCACGGCCTGGCAAATGGCGTTGAGGCCGCACTGGCCAGGGCAGGGGTCAAGGCACTTGTTGTTAATGCACGCCTGGGTCTGCGCGCAGTCGGAGCTTGTGTAACACTCAAGGCGGCAACTGGGCGGAATGCCCAGGTAGCCAGTGATGCAGGAGCAGATGGCGTTGCCGTTGCGCTCGAGGCACTCGCTGTTAGGGCCACACGGAGACGGTTGGCAGGGGTTGCGAGGCGTTACGGCTGAAAGGGGAATCGTTACACAAACAGTTCCAGACAGAGGGCTCAGGGGAGAGGAGCAACTACCTTTAGTCGGTTCACAGAGAATGAACGCGTTGCCGGACATGTTGTCGGGGCAGCGGCACATAGGGATGTGGTTGGTAACCTCGCAGAGCGCGTTGCGGCCGCAAGTTCCGGGGCATGGGTCGACGCACTTGTTGCGGATGCAGGCGCGGTCTCGTGGACAATCCGAATTGAGGACGCATTCAGGGCGGCAGCCGATTGCCGGGTCGCCGTGGTACTCCGGGATGCACGAGCACTGGCCGTTCGAACAGATTGTGTTCGCGCCGCACGGCGAGGGATTGCACGGGTCTCTGGGGACGGTCACGTCAGATTCTAGGGAGGTGGGGGGAAATTGAAGAATTAGAGGAAACTGCGATGGATCCGATTCAGCAAGCATACTTGGCGGTGGTGGCGTTGGTCGGCAGCTGGTGAATGGATCCCCGGTGTAGCCAATGGGGCACGAGCAACTGGGCGTGTGGTTGATGACATTGCAAATGGCGCCGAAGCCGCAGGAGCCAGGACAAGGATCGCGGCACTTCTCGTTGATGCAGGCCTGGTTGCTGGAGCATTCCGAGTTGATGGAGCACTCTGGGCGACAGTTTGGCGGGGAGCCGATATAGTTGGGGAGGCAGGAGCATGACGGCGCCTTGTTGATCTCACGGCACTGGGCGTAGGGACCGCATGGCGATGGAATGCAAGGATTCTCGTCTCTTTTGGGTGCAGGTGGTGGCGTTGGAGCTGGAAGGTGGGATATTCCCGGTGAGAGCTGTTCTGTGATCGGGCTAGGAGAATATTTACGAATCGGGTAGCAGCGAGTGAAAGCTTCTCCGGTGAAGCCGGCCCTGCACGAGCAAAGCGGACTGTGCTGGCGGACGTGGCAGTCGGCGTTGATGCCGCAAGAGCCAGGGCATGGGTCAGCGCACTTCTGATTGATACAGGCCTTATCCGAGGGGCACTCTGAGCTGACAACACATTCGGGTCGGCACACGGGCGGCGTGCCAACGTACTCTGGCAGACATGAGCAGACAGCCTGCTTGTTTACTTCGCGACACTGGCTGTTCGGTCCGCACGGCGACGGTTGGCAGGGGTTCACGTACTCGGGGACGGCTGTGGAAGGGGGAAGAGTTCATTTTTGCGGTTCTTTGGCAGCGGTAAGCGGTAAGCAGGCGGTAAGAAGCGTATTTTAAAGCATGAGGCTGAGGCAGGTTTTAGGAGAAGCGTACTGGTCGAGCGAAGGCAGAAGAGACAAGCGAGATCGGCAGGGAGGAGAGCTAAAGGCTGAGGGTCGCGGGGGTTTGGAGCACTTAGATTTGGTAAAATTTGGACTAACGTGTGACACGGTTGCGACCACATTTTATCAACATCGTGGCACACATTTCACGCAATCTGAACAAGAGGTTGACTGTATTCTGGTTAGCATGTGACTAAATCTTGATCAAATTTCGGCCTAATTTTGTCAATGCAATTGATCAAAATTTGGCAACGACTGAGTCGAGTCATTCTGATCAACATCGAATCGGGTATTTGATCAAAATTTGGACCAAACTCTTAACCGAAATCTTAAACAGAATTTTGATAAACATTTTAATCAAGATTTTAACCAAAACTTTTTCCAATCACCAATTTTGACCAAATATTTAATATTTTGGTCAAAATTTTGAAAAAAATGTAGGTTAATATTTTTACCGAAAATGTGAAGACAAAAATTTAAGCCACTAAATTTGGACCGAATTTCGAGCAAAATTTTGTGCAAAAGTAAAGCCAAAATTTTCACTAAAAGCCTTGACCAAAATTTAGCCAATAACATAATCAAAAATTTGACAAGCACTTTGCTCAAAATTTGGACCAAGAACTTAAACTTTTTCCAATCACCAATTTTGACCAAATGTTTAATATTTTGGTCAAAATTAAAAAAAAAATGTAGGTCAATATTTTTACCGAAAATGTGAAGACAAAAATGTAAGCCAATAAGTTTGGACCAAATTTCGGACAAATTTTTGTGCAAAAGTAGAGCCAAAATTTTGACTCTAGCCTTGACCAAAATTTTAACCAAAAACTTGACTGACAGCCTAACCAAAGTTCCGACAAACATTTTGATCAAAATGTTGACTGTAATCTCAACCGAAATCTTTAACAAAAAAAAAAAAAGTTTCGACAAAAAATTTGACGAAAATCGGGATCAAAATTTAAAATTAAGACCGAACTCTTAATCCAAACAAACAATTTGATCGAAATTGTTACCAAAACTTTCAAAAACATTTTGCCAAAAATGGTGACCAAAATTTCAGCCAGCATTTTGAAAAAAAGATTTCCATCAAAATTTTGACGAAAAGCCTTGACCAAAATTTAACCAATAACATAGTCAAAAATTAGACAAGCACTCTGCTCAAAATTTGGACCAAAATGTAAAATCGACAAAATTTTAACCAAACTTTTGACAACAGCTTAACCAAAAATTTGATCAAAATTTGTGACAAAATGTTGACTCAATTCTTGACTAAATTGTTCACTTATATGAGGACCAAAATTTCGATCAAACCAATATATTCACCGCAATTTTGAACAAAGTTTTGAATAAAATTTGTACAAAAATTTTGACCAAAATCTTGCCCGAAATTTTGACTAAATTTGAATCAACATTCTGACCAAAATCAAAATGAGGACCGAAATTTTGATCAAATTTTTTTCCAAAAATTTAGCAGTCTAAATGTTTGCCCAAAATTGATCTTAACATGTTGACCAGAATTAAGTGTACAAAATTTGACGCAACCATTGGATCACTTTTGCGTAAGCCTTAAAGTCTCTATAAAGCGTTTAAAAGGTTAAGCAACAGGGAAGTCAAGGCCAGGGATGGAGAGTCTTAAATCTTAGGTGAGCACTTATCCTAAAGTTCTGCGTTAGAGGTACTTAGAGCCTAGCCTAAATTTAGTCGCGTGTCTAAGCCATTTTGATCATCTTTGAAATCAGGCACTGGGTTAAGGAATGGGTTAGGGCAGAGCAAGGGCAAAGGGTCTTACGTTCCACTCGCAGACTACAGGCAACGTATGGGTTGCCAACGTATCCCGGGTAACACTCGCAGTTTGGCGCATGATTCATCGCCCGGCACAGGCTGTTCTGGCCACATGCTCCGGGACAGGGGTTCCGGCACTTGTTGTTGTCGCACATCTTGTCTGCCGGGCAGTCGGAGTTGTGTGTACACTCGGGCCGGCAGACCTCGTATGGATTGCCGAAGTAGTCGGGGAGGCACTGACAGCTACTGAAACCGTTCCGTGGCAAGCAAACCGCGTTTGGCCCACAGGGACTTGGGCTGCACGGTAGGGCCACCTCCGTGGGCGGGTCGCTCTGAGGAACGCACGCCACGAATGGGTTGCCGGTCATCTTGGCGGGGCAGAAGCACATGGCGCTGTGGCTGAAGACGCGGCACTCGGCCTGGGTGCCGCAGGAACCGGGGCACGGGTCGGCACACTTGAAGCGGATGCAGGCCTGGTTCTGGGGGCACTCGGAATTGGTTACGCACTCTGGGCGGCAGTTTGGCGGGGTTCCGGCAAAC
Organism: Eristalinus aeneus; assembly: GCA_955652365.1. Classification (NCBI taxonomy): domain Eukaryota; kingdom Metazoa; phylum Arthropoda; class Insecta; order Diptera; family Syrphidae; genus Eristalinus; species Eristalinus aeneus. The sequence goes on from OY019131.1 coordinate 20,103,047, forward strand.
TGCGGCAAGCACGTGCACTTGTAACTCTCGCCGAGGGGCTGACATTGAGCGTTGGAGCCACAGGGCGACGGCTGGCAGGGGTCCTTGGGTACGACGTCGCGCTGAGGTGGTTCAACTGCAAGAGGGGACTTAGACTGGGCTGTGGTTGAAAATGTGAGTCGGGTCATACTTATGGGCTGGCAGGCGATGAATGGGCTGCCGGTGTGTCTTGGCGGGCAGCTGCAGATCGGATTGTGGTTGCGGACAACGCATTGTGCTCTTAAGCCACAGGTACCGGGACAGGGATCGCGGCACTTCTGATTGAGGCAAGACTTGTCCAGAGGACAGTCGGAGCTGGTAGTGCACTCAGGTCGACAGGAGGGCGGAGTTCCGATGAAGCCTGACACGCAGGAGCAGATCGCTTGCTGGTTGAACTCGCGGCACTGGCTGTTCGGGCCGCACGGCGATGGGTTGCACGGGTGCTGCACAACAGGAGGCGGGACCGGGTCGCATTGCATGAATGCGCTGCCGGTCATGCCCTCTGGGCACGAGCACATCGGGATATGGTTGGAGACGGTACAGAGCGCGTTTCTGCCGCAAGTTCCGGGGCAAGGGTCGGCGCACTTGCTGCGGATGCAGGCTCTGTCGCGGTGGCAATCGGAGTTGAGAACGCACTCAGGGCGGCATCCAACAGTCGGATCGCCGTGGTACTCAGGGATGCAGGTGCAGACACCGTTGTTGCAGTTGGCGTTCGCGCCGCAGGGCGATGGGTTGCACGGATCATCGGGGATCAGTGGTTCACCTGGGGGTACGGGAGGCGAGATGAGAGTTTGTGGGCTTGGGAGTGTCTGAGAGTTCTTACGTTGTACTTGAGGTTCGGGCCTGCAGGCTGTGAAAGGGTCGCCGGTGTACCCTGACGGACACACGCAGTTGGGCACGTGGTTGAGCACGTTGCAGATGGCGGCGAGGCCGCACGAGCCAGGGCAGGGGTCGCCGCACTTCTCGTTGATGCACGCCAGGCTTGTGGGGCAGTCGGAGTGCACGCTGCACTCAGGGCGACAGTTGGGCGGAGCGCCCTGGTAGCTGGGCAGACAGGAGCACGATGGGACACCGTTCATATTGCGGCACTGCGAGAATTGTCCGCACGGCGACGGGATGCAGGGGTCCCGGATTCTCTCCAGCAGTGGGTCGGCAGGGGCTGTGAGGAGGGCGAAAAGAGGTTCTGAGAGTGTTTTGCGGGATGTCGTTCAGTGGCCTTACGTGGAATGGGGAAGCAGCGTGTGAAGGCGTCGCCCGTAAAGTTCAGCCGGCAGGCGCAGATGGGGTTGTGGTTGTAGACGCTGCACTCGGCGTTCAAGCCACAGACACCAGGGCAAGGATCAGCGCACTTGCGGTTGACACAGGCCCTGTTCAAGGGGCACTCTGCGTTCATCACACACTCTGGTCTGCAGGCGGGCGGGCTTCCGATGAACTCGGGCTGGCACGAGCAGACTGCCTGCTGGTTGATCTCGCGGCATTGGCTATTTGGCCCGCATGGGGACGGTTGGCAGGGGTTGACGTAGTCTTGGACGGCTGTGGGGGCGGCGATAAGGTGAGTCATGTGGTACAAGTCAGCGGAAAGGGAGGTCTTACGTTTCGGGGCGGGAGAGCAGAAGCGGTACGGGTCGCCGGTGTAGTCCTGGTAGCAGGTGCACGACGGCAGGTGGTTGATGACTCGGCACTCGGCGTTCTGGCCACAAGTTCCGGGGCACGGGTCGGAGCATTTGGTCTGCACACACGCCTTGTTCGAGGGGCAGTCCGAGTTGAGAACACACTCGGGCCGGCAACCTTCGTAGGGGTTGCCGAAGTACTCGGGCAGGCAGACGCACGACCCAACCGAGCCGTGCTGGCGGCACTCGGCGTTGCTGCCGCACGGGTTCGGCTGGCAGGGATCGATGAGTTCACGAACTGGCTCAGGAGGGACCTGGCACCGAGTGAATGGGTCGCCGACGAAGCCGGTTGCGCACACGCAGTTGGGTACATGATTGAATGTGCGGCACTCGGCGTTGAGGCCGCACAGTCCGGGACACGGATCGACGCACTTCTGGCCAATGCAGGCGCGGTTGCTGGTGCACTCCGAGTTCGAGATGCACTCGGGTCGGCAGTTGGGTGGGGCACCGACGAACTGCGGCAGGCACGAGCATGAGGGGTTTCCGTTGGAGTTGATGCACTGGGCATTGGGGCCACATGGTGAGGGGTTGCAGGGATCTGTGTCGTCTCGCTGTGGTGGTGGCGCCTCGACTGAAACAAAGGAGGAGGGCGGTTCAGAGTTGCTGTGAGCTGTGTGGGGGAGAGTGGAATCTACCTTTGAACTCGCAGAGGACGAACGGACTGCCGGTGTAGCCCGGCGGGCAGGCGCAGAGTGGGTTGTGACTGACCACGTTGCAGAGCGCATTGCGACCACAGGTGCCGGGACACGGGTCCTGGCACCGCTGGTTGATGCACGCGCGGTCAGCGGGGCACTCTGAGTTGGTTACACACTCCGGTCGGCAGGTGGGAGGGGCGCCTACAAAGTCAGGGAGACAGGAGCAGATTGCCAGGCCATTCGCTTCGCGACACTGGCTGTTGGGGCCGCAAGGGGACGGGTTGCATGGGTTCTCTATCGCGGGCTCTGGAAGTAGGGGGGTTAGAGTGGGGTGCACCTAGGTTTGAGTCTGAGTCTGGTTTACTTGGTGTCGGAGAGCACTGGACGAAGGCGTTACCGGACATGTCCGGCGGACAGTGGCACATGGGGATGTGGTTTATGACCTCGCAGACGGCGTTGGTGCCGCAGGTTCCTGGACAGGGGTCGAGGCACTTGTTGCGGATGCAGGCCTTGTCGCGGGGACATTCCGTGTTCAGAACGCACTCGGGGCGGCACTCGACGAACGGGTCGCCGTGGTACTCCGCGATGCACGAGCACTGCCCGTCGCGGCAAACCGCGTTAGGGCCACATGGTGATGGGTTGCACGGATCGTCGCGAGATGGTGGCGCTGAAAGGGGAGGGGGAGGAGCAAAAGAGAGCGTTACAAGTGGTCTATGGGGAGGGTCGTCAGACGGCTTACGTGGGAGTGGCGCAGGATTGCAGGCTGTGAAGGGGTCGCCTTCAAAGCCCTCGGGGCACGTGCACATTGGAATGTGGGCGCGAACGTTGCAGACCGCATTCAGACCGCACGAGCCCGGGCACGGGTCTCTGCACCTCTGCTGCAGACACGCCTGGTCGCTGGGGCAGTCAGAGTTGAGGGTGCACTCGGGGCGGCAGTTGGGGGGTACGCCGAGGTATGTGGGCAGACACGAGCATGAGGGGACGCTGTTGATGTTCCGGCACTCGGCGAACTGGCCGCAGGGCGACGGAGCGCAAGGATCGCGGTACTGTTCCACGTCCCTCATGGGGGGCGGTGGGGGTATTGCAAAGCAGCGGGTGAACGCATCGCCAGTAAATCCTGGGCGACACGAGCACAGGGGGCTGTGGTTGCGCACGCGGCACTCAGCATTGGTGCCGCACACGCCGGGGCAGGGATCGACGCACTTTTGGCTGACGCACGCCTTCAGTGACGGGCACTCGTTGTTGGCGGTGCACTCCGGTCGGCACGCAGGCGGGCTGCCGACATAGGCCGGCAGGCATGAGCACACGGCCTGCGCTCCGACCGTCTTGCACTGGCTGTTCGGGCCGCAGGGTGACGGTTGGCAGGGGTCAACGTAATCTTTGGTGGCTAGAGAGGAAACAAGTGGCAAAGAGCAATGAAGGTGTGTCGTGAGGGGAGGGTGGTTTGTCTTACGCTCTGGTGGGACGGAGCAGTAGCGGTACGGATCGCCGCTGTATCCCTCGAAGCAGCTGCACGTCGGTAGGTGGTTGATGACGTTGCACCTGGCTTTCTGCCCACAAGTTCCGGGGCACGGGTCGCGGCACTTTTGGTTGACGCAGGCACGGTTCGAGGGGCAGTCGGAGTTGAGGACGCATTCGGGGCGGCATCCCTCGTAGGGGTTTCCGAAGAAGTCAGGGAGGCATTGGCAAGCGCCGGCTCCTCCTCGCTCTTCGCACTTGGCGTTGGCTCCGCATGGGCTGGGGTTACACGGGCTGATGTCGTCGAGCTGGGGTTGGATCCTGAGGTTGCACTGTGTGAAGGGATCGCCCTCAAAGCCGTCGAGGCACACGCACGACGGCGTGTGGCTGACCACTTGGCAAAGTGCGTTCTGACCGCACAGTCCGGGGCAAGGATCCTTGCAGCGCTGCCTGATGCACGCTTGGTTGCTGGGGCACTCGGAGGAAGTCACACACTCAGGGCGACAGTTGGGCGGGCTGCCACTGAACTCGGGCAGGCAAGAGCACGACGGAGAGTCGCCAATTGCCTGGCACTGGGAGTTAGGGCCGCAGGGGCTGGGCACACAGGGATCGCGGGGATCCTTCTGCACAACCGGCGGCGGTGGCAGTCGTTGGCAGCTGGTGAAGGGATTGCCAGAGTAGCCGTCGAGGCAGACGCAGAACGGGTTGTGGTTGACAACGTTGCAGTGGGCGTTGAGGCCGCAGGTGCCGGGGCAGGGGTCTCGGCACTTTTGGTTCTGGCAGGCCTGGTTCAGGGGGCAGTCCGAGTTGATGGTGCACTCGGGGCGGCACGTCGGCGGCTGCCCAATGAACCCGGCAATGCAGGAGCAAACCGCCTGTTGGTTGATCTCGCGGCATTGGCTGTTCGGACCGCAGGGAGATGGCTGGCAAGGGTTGTCCATGGGCTGGGCTGTGAAGAAAGTTGGTTAGGTGCGGGGTTCGAACGCGTACAGGGGTGAGGGTTCCTACTTGGAATGGGGTTGCACTGGACGAAGGCGTTGCCGGACATTCCGTCGGGACAGCGGCACATTGGGATGTGATTCGTCACCTCGCAGATGGCGCTCAGTCCGCAAGTTCCGGGGCACGGGTCGACGCATTTCTGGCGGATGCAGGCTCTGTCGCGGGGACAGTCCGAGTTGAGGACACATTCCGGGCGGCAGCCAGAGTACGGGTCGCCGTGGTACTCGGGCAGGCAGGAGCATTGGCCGTTCGAGCATTGCGCGTTGGGTCTGCACGGGGACGGATTGCACGGATCGTCGAGGGCGGGCGGCTCTGAAAGGGGAGTGGCTGGTGAGTCTTAAGTCAGAGGGGTGGCGTTCGGGTTTAATTACTTGGCTCTGGGGGCTTGATGACGCAGTTTGTGAAGGGATCGCCGGTGTAGCCGGAGCGGCAAGTGCAGGTTGGAGTGTGGTTGATGACGGTGCAGACGGCTTGGTTGCCGCAGGAGCCGGGGCAGGGGTCGATGCACTTCTCCCGAACGCAAGCCTTGTCGGACTGGCAGTCGGAATTGATGACACACTCGGGGCGGCAGTTGGGCGGAGCGCCGAAATATGACGGCAGGCAGGAGCAGGCGGGTTGATCGTTGACTGGCTGGCACTGGGAGTTGGGGCCGCAGGGCGATGGGACACATGGATCGCTCCGCGGTGGGTCTGACCTGACGGGCGGCGGAGGCGGTGTCGGGAAGCACCTGGTAAAGGGGTCGCCCGTGAATCCGTTCCTGCAGGAGCATAGGGGACTGTGGTTTCGCACGCGACAGTCGGCGTTCTGTCCGCAGGTGTCAGGGCAGGGATCGACGCACTTTCGGTTGACGCAGGCTTTGTCGAACGCGCACTCCGAGCTGGTCGTGCACTCAGGCCTACAGCCCGGAGGGCTGCCGACGTACGTCGGGAGGCATGAACAGACTGCCTGCTCATTGACAACGCGACACTGGCTGTTGGGGCCGCAGGGAGACGGTTGACAGGGGTTTACAAAGTCTCGCTCGGCTGGAATGAAAATGGTCAGACTTTGGTGACAGGGAGGACGCGTGGGCTTACGTTGCTTGACGGGGCTACAGAACCGGTAGGGGTCGCCGCTGAAGTTTGGTATGCAGCTACAGGACGGGAGGTGGTTGACGACGTTGCATTCGGCGTTCTGGCCGCAGGTGCCTGGACAGGGGTCCTTGCACTTGCTCTGGATGCAGGCCCTTGTCGATGGACAGTCCGAATTGAGGACGCATTCTGGGCGGCAGCCCTCGTAGGGGTTGCCGAAGAAGTCGGGAAGGCACTGGCAGGCGCCAGCTCCGTTACGCTCTGTGCACTCGGCGTTGGCCCCGCAAGGACTGGGCTGACAGGGGCTAGTCTCCTCACGCAGAGGCTCACGGATTGGCTGGCAGACTGTGAACGGGTCTCCGCTGAAGCCCGCGGTGCACACACACATCGGCGTGTGATTGACGACGTGGCATTCGGCGTTGTTGCCGCACACTCCCGGGCAGGGGTCGCGGCACTTCTGGTTGATGCAGGCCTGGGAGCTTGGGCACTCCGAGTTCGTGACGCACTCTGGCCGACAGTTCGGCGGTGCGCCAACGAATTCTTTGAGGCAGGAGCATGACGGGGACTGGCCGACAACGCGGCACTCGGCGTTGGGACCACAGGGGCTGGGTCGACAAGGGTCCGTCTCGTCTCGCGGTGGCTCAACTGAAATGCGGACGGAAGGGTTGGTGAGAAAGGCGTGTCTGCCGGGTGAGGGGGACAACGACTCACTTGGGATGGGGTGGCAGGCGACGAAGGGATTGCCGGAGAAGAGGTTCCTGCAGCGGCAGATTGGGCTGTGGTTGATGACGGTGCATTCGGCGTTGACGCCGCACGTTCCTGGGCATGGGTCGACGCACTTATTCTGCAGACAGGCCCTGTTCGGGGCGCACTCTGCGTTTGAAGAGCACTCGGGGCGGCAGGCGGGCGGGCTTCCGATGTACTCAGGAAGGCAAGAGCACACCGCTTGCTGGTTGATCTCCCGGCACTGGCTGTTGGGGCCGCAGGGTGACGGCTCGCAGGGGTTGCGGCGGACTTGCGCTGAAAAATGGGGTCGTGAGTGGGGGAGACTAGAAGGTGAGGGGCGAGAGTAGTTACGTGGTGCGGGTGAGCACTGTGCAAAGGCGTTTCCGGAGAAGCCGTCGGGGCAGTGGCACATGGGCACGTGGTTGAAGACCTCGCAGATGGCGTTCACGCCACAGGTGCCTGGACACGGGTCCGTGCACTTGGAGCGGATGCAGGCCTTGTCGACGGGGCAGTCGCTATTTAGAACGCACTCTGGGCGGCAGCCCATGAAGGGGTCGCCTTGGTAGTCAGGGATACAGGAGCACTGGCCGTTTTGGCAGATGGCGTTGGCTCCGCACGGCGAGGGATTGCACGGGTCCTGGGGTTCTGGTGGAACTGGATCGGCACGCACCGGCTGGCAAGACGTGAATGGATCGCCGCTGAAGCCGCGAATGCATTCACAGGTGGGGGTGTGGTTGATGACGTCGCACTCGGCATTGAAGCCGCACGAGCCAGGGCAAGGGTCGACGCACTTCTGGGCGATGCACGCCTTGTTACTGGGACACTCCGAATTGACGACGCATTCTGGGCGGCAATTGGGCGGAGCGCCTAAGTATGTGGGCAGGCAGGAGCACGAGGGGCTGCCGTTGATGTCGCGGCACTCGGCGAACTGCCCACAGGGGGACGGCACGCACGGATTGCGGTACTCATCGCGTACAGGCGGGGGCGGTGCTGTTCGAAGAAAGTGGTTAGCGGGTGTCAATGGGCGGCGTGGCAGAGTCTTACGGGGTATCGGGAAGCACCTTGTGAAGGCGTCGCCGGTGAAGCCACTTTTGCACGAGCACAAGGGCGAGTGGTTGCGGACGCGGCAGTCTGCGTTGGTGCCGCAGACGCCGGGGCAGGGGTCAGCGCACTTCTGGTTCTTGCACGCCTTGTCCAACGGGCACTCGGCGTTGATGGTGCACTCGGGGCGGCAAGCGGGGGGAGTTCCATTAAAGTCAGGAAGACACGAGCAAACGGCCTGCTCGTTAACCTCGCGGCACTGGGAATTGGGGCCGCAGGGCGACGGCTGGCAGGGGTTCACGTAGTCCTTGATGATGGCTGAGGGTAGCAAGGGGAAGCTCTGATTAGAAGCAGTCGACGCGGTGGACGGTTCTGACTTACGCTTTTCGGGAATGGAGCAGAAGCGGTACGGGTTGCCGGAGTAGCCTGACAGGCAGTCACACGTCGGCAGGTGGTTGATGGCGTTGCAGATGGCATTCTGGCCACACACGCCGGGACATGGATCCTTGCACTTCTGGTTGACACAGGCGCGGTTCGAGGGGCAGTCGGAGTTCTGGATGCACTCGGGACGGCAGCTTTCGTAGGGGTTACCGAAGTACTCAGGCAAGCACTGGCACGAGCCGGCGTTGTTGACTTGGCGGCATTCGGCGTTGAGGCCACACGGGTTGGGGTCACAGGGTCGTGGCTCGTCGGCGGCTGGAGGCACCGGAGAGCATCCGCTGAACGGGTCTCCAGTGAATCCAGCTGCACAGACGCACATGGCCGTGTGGCTGACCACCCTGCATTCGGCGTTGCTGCCGCATAGCCCCGGACAGGGGTCCTTGCAGCGTTGGTTGATGCAGGCCTTGTTGCTGGGGCACTCGGAGTTAGTCACGCACTCGGGCCGGCAGTTGGGTGGAGCTCCAATGAAGTCGGCGAGGCAGGAGCACGACGGAGAGTCGCCTGAAACCCTGCACTGGGCGTTGGGTCCGCAGGGCGACGGCTGGCACGGGTTTTTGGGTTCATCGCGGACCGGGGCAATCACCTCCTGACAGCGGACGAAGGGGCTGCCAGTGAAGCCCTGGGGGCACGTACAGAATGGATTGTGGTTGACGACGGTGCATCTGGCACCGAGGCCGCACGTGCCTGGGCACGGATCGACGCATTTCTGGTTCTGGCAGGCCATCGATGGCGCGCAGTCGGAATTGCTAGTGCATTCGGGGCGGCACGTCGGCGGGTTGCCTATGTAGCCCTCGATGCAGGAGCACACGGCTCCGCCTTGGAATTCACGGCATCGGGAGTTGGGGCCGCATGGGGTCGGGTTACACGGGTTGACGTTCTCAGGCTCACGTTGGACGGGGTTGCACTGGACGAAGGCGTTTCCGGCCATCTTCTCAGGGCAGCGGCACATCGGGATGTGGTTGATGACCTCGCAGATGGCGCTGAAGCCACAGGTTCCCGGGCACGGGTCTGCGCACTTGCTGCGGATGCACGCCTTGTCGGCTGGGCACTCGCTGCTGAGCACGCACTCGGGGCGGCAGCCGGCGAACGGGTCGCCCTGGTACTCAGGGATGCAGGAGCACTGTCCGTTTGAGCAGACGGCGTTGGGGCCGCAGGGCGAGGGGTTGCACGGATCGTCCATTTCGACGGGTTTGGCTTCAAGGAAAAGAGTGGCGGAGATTAGATTGGGAGGAGACGCGCTCGTGAGGCTCTTACGTTTTGGCGCCAGCTGACAGCTGGTGAACGAGTCGCCGATGTAGCCCTGAAGGCAGGAGCAGACCGGCGTGTGGTTGATTACGGAGCACTGGGCGTTGAGGCCACACGATCCTGGGCAGGGATCGATGCAGCGGTTGTTGACGCAGGCCAGGTTGCTGGCGCACTCAGGGTTCGTCGCACATTCTGGGCGGCAGTTTGGCGGCGCACCGAGGAAGTCTGGCAGGCACGAGCACGACGCCTGGCCGTTGGTGTTACGGCACTGGGCGTTGGGGCCGCAAGGCGATGGCAGGCAAGGGTCACGGATTTTCTCGGGGACGACTATTGACGGAGGAGCTAAAAAGACAGGAGTCAGGCAGAGCGCTGCAGTGGCGCGATGTGGACTCTTACGTGGAACGGGGCTGCAGCGAGTGAACGGGTCTCCGGTGAAGCCACTCCTGCACGAGCACAGAGGGCTGTGGTTGCGGACGCGGCATTCGGCGTTGGTTCCGCAGGTTCCGGGGCATGGGTCGACGCACTTTTGATTCGAGCAGGCCCTGTCCAGACTGCACTCGGAGCTAATGGTGCACTCCGGGCGACAGCCTGGCGGGGTTCCGAGGTAGTCCGGCAAGCAGGAGCAGACCGCCTGGCTATAGATCTCCCTGCACTGGCTGTTGGGCCCGCAGGGAGACGGCTGACAGGGGTTCACGTACTCCTGGAGCACAGCTGTGGGAAGAGAGAGACCGTGAGACGAGGTGCCGATTTTCAAGAATTTTTCTTACGTTTGGTTTCGACGGCGCAGTAGCGGTACGGGTCGCCGGAGTAACCAGGGCGGCAGACGCAGGACGGGAGGTGGTTGAGGACGTGGCAGTCGGCGTTCTGTCCGCAGGTTCCGGGACAGGGGTCGCTGCACTTGTTCTGCAGGCAGGCCTTGTTCGAGGGACAGTCTGAGTTGAGTACGCACTCCGGGCGACAGCCCTCGTAGGGGTTGCCAAAGTACTCGGGCTGGCACTGGCATGAGCCGACGCCGTTTTGTTGGCGGCACTCGGCGAAGGCGCCGCAGGGACTCGGGTTGCAAGGGTCTACGACCTCTGGGGGGACGACACGCACCGCGTTACACTGAACGAAGGGATCTCCCGTGAGGCCCGTTTCGCAGGTGCACATCGGTGTGTGGCTGATGACGCGGCAAGTGGCGCCAATGCCGCACAGGTTCGGACAGGGATCCTTGCAGCGCTGGTTGACACAGACCTGGGTTGTGGGGCACTCGGTGTTGGTGACGCACTCAGGCCGGCAGTTGGGAGGGGCGCCAATGAACTCGGCGAGGCAGGAACATGACGGAGAGCCGTTGATGTTGCGGCACTCTGAGTTTGGCCCACACGGAGAGGGCTGGCAGGGGTTCGTCGGTTCAGGGTCGCGTTCAACTGAAGAGCGAATGAAAGTCGTTAACGGGTTCATGGGCAGTCGGGGGGGATGGGTCTTACTTATGCGCTGGCAGAGGACGAAGGGGTTGCCGGTGAAGCGCTCTGGGCAGGAGCAGAACGGATTGTGGTTCACCACGGAGCAAGTGGCGTACTGGCCACAAGTTCCCGGGCAGGGGTCTTGGCACTTCTGGTTCTGACAGGCCTGGTTGAGGGGGCACTCCGCGTTGATGGTACACTCGGGGCGGCAGGTCGGGGGGCTTCCGATGAAGTTGGGCAGGCACGAGCAGACGGCCTGGATGTTGATCTCGCGACACTGGCTGTTGGGGCCGCACGGGGACGGCTGGCAAGGGTTCTTGAAGACTTCAACTGCAAGGGAGGTGGTAAGGTCGTGCAGTGGGTGGAAGCGAAAGAAGTTACCTTCGGCAGGGGAGCACTGAACAAAGGCATTGCCCGTCATGCCGGCTGGACAGTGGCACATCGGTACGTGGTTGTGAACCTCACAGATGGCGCTGACGGCGCAGGTACCTGGGCAGGGATCAACGCATTTGTTGCGGATGCAAGCACGGTCACGGGAGCAGTCAGTGTTCAGGACGCACTCGGGGCGACATCCGGAGTACGGGTCGCCACGGTACTCGGGGATGCACGAACACTGGCCGTTCTTGCAGACTGCGTTGGGCCCGCAGGGACTTGGGTTACAGGGGTCTCGCTCCTCTTCGCGCAGTGGAGCTGAAAAGAAGCGGTGAGTCCCTCTACGAGAGGATTCCAGGGGAAAGGTCTTACGGGGTGGTGGAGCTGGTTGGCAACTGACGAACGGATCGCCAGTGTAGCCGATGGGGCACTGGCAGTTGGGCGTGTGGTTGACGACGTTGCACATGGCCCCGAAACCGCAGGATCCCGGGCAAGGATCCATGCAGTGCTCGCGGATGCAGGCCTTGTTGCTGACGCACTCGGAGTTAATGGAGCACTCGGGCCGGCAGTTGGGAGGGGCACCAATGTACTCAGGCAGGCAGGAGCAGGACGGCGAGTTATTGTTGTTGCGACACTGTGAGTTCGGTCCACAGGGCGAGGGGACACAGGGGTCGCGGTAAATTTCGACGTCGCGTGGCGGTGGTGGAGCTAGAGAAAAGCAAAAGTGAGACGGAGTTGAAGGCGACTGAAGACTGGGCTTACGTGGGAGTGGGAAGCAGCGCACAAAAGCGTCGCCAGTGAAGCCACTCCTGCATGAGCAGATGGGGCTGTGGTTGCGGACGCGGCACTCGGCGTTCTGCCCGCAAGTGCCAGGGCACGGGTCAGCACACTTGCGGTTGATGCAGGCCTTGTCGGCGTCGCACTCGGAGGACGAGGTGCACTCTGGGCGGCAGGATGGCGGTGTCCCGATGAAGTCAGGGAGACACGAGCAGACGCCCTGGCCGTTGACTTCGCGGCACTGGCTGTTGGGGCCGCACGGCGATGGCTGACAGGGGTTAACGTATTCGTGCTTAATGGCTGAAAATGGACAGAGCGCATTAGGAAGGAAACGCATCGATCCGGGGACGACGGGCTTACGTTCTGAGGGCATGCTGCAGAAGCGGTAGGGGTCTCCGGTGTAGCCGACGAAGCAGTTGCACGACGGCACGTGGTTGACGACGTTGCACTCGGCGTTCTGGCCACAAGTGCCGGGACAAGGATCGCGGCACTTCTGGTTGACACAGGCGCGGTTTGAGGGGCAGTCGGAGTTGAGCACGCACTCGGGGCGGCATCCCTCGTAGGGGTTGCCAAAGTATTCCGGGAGGCACTGGCAAGCGCCGGCGCCGTTCCTCTCGATGCAGTTGGCGTTCGGGCCGCACGGACTGGGATTGCACGGATTGATGACTTCCGGGGCCAGTTGGCGTACCGCGGTACACTGGCTGAACGGGTCACCCGTGAAGCCAGCCGTGCACAAGCACATGGCCGTGTGGCTGACTACGCGGCACTCTGCGTTTGTTCCGCAGAGGCCTGGGCAGGGATCCTTGCAGCGCTGGTTGATGCAGGCCTGGTTGCTGGGGCATTCTGAGTTCGAGACGCACTCCGGCTTGCAGTAGGGGGGGCTGCCGAAGTAGCCATCCAGGCACGAGCACGACGGGGCTTCTCCGATGCTGCGACACTCAGAGTTAGGGCCGCAGGGCGATGGTTGACAGGGGTCTTGCTGGATGGGATCCTGAGGACGTTCGACGATCTCCTGGCAGCCAACGAACGGGCTGCCCGTGAAATGTGGCAGGCACGTGCAGTAAGGGTTATGGTTGACGACGGTGCACTTGGCGTTGCGACCGCAAGACCCGGGACACGGATCGCGGCACTTCTGGTTCACGCATGCAAGGTTCGAGGGGCACTCCTGGTTCGCGGTGCACTCGGGGCGGCACGTTGGAGGGCTGCCAATGAAGCCCTGCACGCAGGAGCACACGGCCTGACTGTTCACCTCACGGCACTGGCTATTCGGACCGCAGGGCGACGGCTGGCAGGGGTTTTGAATTGCGGGCGCTGAAAGGAGAGTGGGAGCAATAAGGAGGCACAGAACGGAGCCGGCGGGGGCATATTTACGTGGCACATGGTAGCACTGAATGAAGGCGCTGCCGGACATTCCGTCGGGGCACCGGCACATCGGAATGTGGTTGATGACGTCACAGAGGGCGTTGGCGCCACAAGTACCCGGACAGGGGTCCACGCACTTTTGACGAATGCAGGCCTTGTCGCGGGAGCAGTCGGAGTTGAGGACGCACTCGGGGCGACAGCCGACAACCGGATCGCCGTGGTACTCGGGAATGCAGGTGCATTGGCCGTTGTTGCAGACAGCGTTGGGGCCGCATGGGGAGGGGTTGCACGGATCGTCAGCGACGACAACTGAAAAAGGGTTCGCGGTCAATTGGCGAATGGAGGTGGGGGATGGGGGTTTCGCGTTACCTCGTGGCGGCGGCTCAGGCTGGCAGAAGGTGAACGGGTCGCCCGTGTAGCCAACTGGGCAGACGCAAGTCGGCGTGTGGTTGATGACGTTGCAGACAGCGGAGAGGCCGCACGATCCCGGGCAGGGGTCGCGGCACTTCTCGCTGATGCACGCCTGGTTGCTGGGACATTCCGAGTTGATGGTGCACTCCGGTCTGCAGTTGGGCGGAGCGCCGGTGTATTTGGGAAGGCAGGAGCACGACGGAGATTGGTTGATGGCGCGGCACTGGGCGTTGGGGCCGCATGGCGATGGGACACAGGGGTCTTGCGGTTCGCGCTGGACGATAACCGGTGGGGCAGCTAGAGAGCGATTAAGATGAGCGGGGATTCGGGGGAGATGCGAGAGAGAGAGAGTTGTAAAAGAACATGTGGTGAAGGCATTGGGTTTGGTTTGAAGGGCTTGAAGTCATCTCGATAGTGATGAGGACGAATTGAGCCAGTTGCCGGTGACCGAGTTTTTTTTTGGAAGTCTGTGAGTGGGGCGTTCTTTTGATTCACAAGTAAGACAGCAGAAAGTTCATCATCTGCCTGTTCAGTTGTTAGAAGTGGAGACGGTCTTAAGGGCCTTCGACTTGGCGGAAATATTTTAAATTCCCACTTCTGAGATTGCCTCTGAAGTGGAGGCGGACCTCAACCAGCTGACTGTATGATATTGGAGGCAGTTGGCACTACGAGAAGGGAACTTCCTTGTTGCGGCAGAGGAGAAGAGCGAACACGCTAAGGAATATATCTGTGTGAAGAAGTCCCTTGATTGCCGGCAAGAATGCAGCAAATTCATGTTTAGTTGACTTGAATATATTTTGGGAGGTGGATGGTTCTTCTTTTTCACTGGCGCAGTAGTTTGTAACGAAACGCAAGAAGTTCTAAGGGATTAGGCCCTAGCTTTCTGAACACCTACTGTTCACTTTGACTTCGTGGAAGCTTTTCACAATTCCCACTTTTCGAGTTTTAGCAGCCATTGGAAAGTGGTGGTAGCGTGGAAATGTGAGAAAGGTTCAGTCCGGGATGCGAAGTCGGGACTCTCAGCGTATAAGTAACGTGCTAATACACCACACCACGATACTTCTTATGAACGACTATTCCACTTAATATACACCACGCTTCGACATGGGTTGCAGTCCTCTAGATAAGAGCCTTTAAAAGATGTTTCCTACAACAGCTGCTTCTGTGCACTTAACAGTGACAGAAGGCGGCTTATCCTTATCCACAATATTGAATACAACCGACAGGAGCATTGTTCCAAATATGTAACGTCTTAAGACTGAGCTCGTGTGTCAGCAGGGGAGCTTTTAAATCGTTCTTTGGCAGAAGAAATCAAGTTTTGAGGCTCTCTGAAAGCCATTTAAAGGCAGTCTGAAGGCTGCCGTAAGGCCGTCTAAATGCAGTCTGAAGTCTGTCTTAAGGCTGTCAGAGAGCTGAACGCTGTGTGAAGGCTGGCTAAAGGCTGTCACAAGGCAGTCTTAAGGCTGTCTGAACGCTGTGTGAAGGCTGCCTAAGGGCTGTCTAAAGCTGTCACAGGGCTGTCTAAAGGCTGTATTAAGACTGTCTAAGTGCAGTCTGGAGGCGGTCTAAAGGCTGTCTGAAAGCTTTCTTAAGGCTGCCTGAAGACTGTCTAATGGATGTGTCAAGGCTGTCGTAAGGTCGTCTAAGTGCAGTTCAAAGGCTGTCTTAAGGCTGTCAGAGGGCTGAACGCTGTGTGAAGGCTGTCTAAAAACTTTCACGAGGCAGTCTCAAGGCTGTCTGAACGCTGTGTGAAGGCTGTCTAAGGGCTGTCTAAAGGCTATCACAGGGCTGTCTAAAGGCTGTGTCAAGGCTGTCGTAAGGCCATCTAAATTCAGTCTAAAGGCTGTCGTAAGGCCGTTTAAAGGCAGTTTGAAGGCTGCTGAAGGCTGCCGTAAGACCTTCTAAAGGCTGTTTGAAGGCTGTTTGAACGTTGTGTGAAGGCTGTCTAAAAGCTGTCACAAGGCTGTCTGAAGGCTGTCTGAAGGCTGTCTGAAGGCTGTCTGAACGCTTTGTGAAGGCTATCTAAGGGCTGTCTAAAGGCTGTCATAGGGCTGTCTAAAGGCTGTCGTTAGGCCGTTTAAATACAGTCTGAAGGCAGTCTAAAGGCTGTCTGAAAGCTTTCTTGAGGCTGCCTGAAGACTGTTTAAAGGCTGTGTCAAGGCTGTCGTAAGGCCGTCTAAATTCAGTCGTAGGGCCGTTTAAAGGCAGTTTGAAGGCTGTTGAAGGCTGTCTGACCGCTATGTGAAGGCTGTCTAAAGGCTGTCACAGGGCTGTCTGAAGTCTGTCGTAAGGCCTTTTAAAGGCTGTTTGAAGGCTGTCTGAATGTTGTGTGAAGGCTGTCTAAAGGCTGTCACAGAGCTGTCTAAAGGCTGTCGTAAGGCTGTCTAAATGCAGTCTGGACGCGGTCTAAAGGCTGTCTGAAAGCTTTCTTGAGGCTCTCAGAAGACAGTTTAAAGGCTGTGTCAAGGCTGTCGTAAGGCCGTCTAAATGCAGTCTAAAGGCTGTCAGAGGGCTGTTTTAAGAATGTTTGAACGATGTGTAAAGGCTGTCTAAAAGTTGTCGTAAGGCCGTCTAAATACAGTCTAAAGGCAGTCTAAAGGCTGTCTGAAAGCTTTCTTGAGGCTGCCTGAAGACTGCTTAAAGGCTGTGTCAAGGCTGTCGTAAGGCCGTCTAAATTCAGTCGTAGGGCCGTTTAAAGGCAGTTTGAAGGCTGTCTGAACGTTGTGTGAAGGCTGTCTAAAGGCTGTCACAAAGCTGTCTGAAGGCTGTCGTAAGGCCGTCTAAAGGCTGTCAGAAGGCTGTCTAAAGGCAGTGTGAATTCTGTCTAAAGGCAGTGTGAATGCTGTCTAAAGGCACTCTAAAGGCTGTTTTAAGGCTGTTAGAAGTCTGTCTAAAAGCTGTCTGTTGACTGTCTAATGGCAATCTGAAAGCTGAGTTAAGGCTCTCTGAATGCTGTGTGACGGCTGTCTAAAGGCAGTCTTTAAGCTGTCTGAAGGCTCTCTAAATGCTGTTTAAAGGCAGTTTGTCTGAAGGCAGTCCGAAGGCGGTCTCAAGGTTGTCCTTAGGCCGTCACTCTTCTCGGGCAAACGTTTACCAGAAGGAGTTTATTTTCAAAGTTGCTAAAAATGGGTGAAAATTTAGTTTTTCTTGTCCACAGACTCATTATCAGTTCCTATCGGATGACAGTCTGACATCCAGACAACCAATGATGAATGAAGCAAAGACAATCAGACAAGCACTATACTGGAGTGCCTTCGGGCTTCAAAATGGGTTGCCGACAAGGACGAGAAGAATGTCTGTCACTACTATGAACTGCGTTTAGAAGCAATTCCTACAACAACCTATATGGACTAGTTTGCGTTGTAGTATTAACGATGTGGAACCGGTAGGAGTTTGAGGGCAATCATCTGTTAAAGTGACAGCAATAGTGACAGCTAAGCGAGCTTCAGTCTCATCAACTAAGTCTCAAGCGCTTACACTAACTTCTTTAAGAAAAAATCCCCATTCATGGTGGGGGCGAAATGAGAATGGAACACGTTCCAAAATCTTCAACTGATGCTTCCTTGAAATTGGCTTTTCCTTTAATGTTCACAATAGCGGGTTCAAAACTGTGTTTTCAAATGCTCGCGGAAACTCTTAAAGCCAGAAGGAATGGAACAAATTTTGTATCGTTTCGTGACTTTCTGGAAAGTGAGGAGATGTGTTCTCCGTTTAATGACCTTAATACGGTTGGTTAGATGTACTTATCAATTTGGCTCTCAAAACGTCCGTAGAACACTGCAAGTCGTATCATTTTTGCAAAGTTTTAG
This sequence comes from Eristalinus aeneus, assembly GCA_955652365.1. Classification (NCBI taxonomy): domain Eukaryota; kingdom Metazoa; phylum Arthropoda; class Insecta; order Diptera; family Syrphidae; genus Eristalinus; species Eristalinus aeneus. The sequence continues at coordinate 20,120,520 of OY019131.1, forward strand.
ATACCGTAGGCTTTTACTTTTATGCCTTACTGTACTAAAGTACTTTGTCATTGGGTCTTGTGTGGGTGAAAAAAACTCTTCGCTAGTGTTTCTCGAATCCCCCATAACTTCTTTGACATCGACGTAATCATTTGAAAAAAAAGAAAGGAGCGAAACACTGTTTTAAAAATTTTCATTCATGTAGCGGTATTTTGCGGTAATTAAGATCAAAAAATTGAACAAGTGTTTTCGAAATATCCGTTCACTGTGAGTTTGCACTCACACGGCTTTTTTGACTCAACTTTGAGTATGTGGAAGGCCCCATCGAATGCGTCCCAATCTCGAAATTTCTTCTTTTAAGTTTGGCCTGTTGAGTTAACTGAACTCGAGATCAGAAGTTCGAAGTAAATGGCTTCATAAGCAACAGAAATCTGAGGATGCAAAATGATCTACAAACTTTTGACGGTTTTTACTGATTTTTTTAAGGTTTCGCCTCAAAAACAAAACCGTCATACATAAAATTCTGAACGGTTGGGCTTATAAGTCTTGCAGTAAAACGGAACTTGGGTATAACTTAGGGGAGCCAGAAGGATTCGATAATTTCTTTGCGGAAAGGAGAACTTTGACCTGATTTCGTTCCAAAATACATTCTTGGTATGAGGAAGCAATGCTTCCAAGAGAAAGAGAAAGCTTTTAGGTGGGCCAAATCGTAGAAAAATGTTCTGTCCAAATTTTGATGGTGCAACAGGCCACAAGGGAACCATAGAGAAGGACCTAAAGTTAGTTTCCGCCTCCAAACGGCCAATTTAAAGCAACTTTTTCATACACAGTTACTACTCTTTGAGTACCTTCAGCGGTTAAAAAGCGGTGATTCTGTGCAAAATGCGATGTGTTCGGTTCAGGAATCGAACCTGGGACCTTCGGCGTATGAGAGTCGCACCTTTCCTCTGCGGAAACTTGTGCCACTCTTTTTTACACTCAATTTCATTGAAAGCCCGTAGAAACCTTAATTCAATTGGATCCCTGATTGGATCCCTGAATCATAACCAAAAGAGAGCATTTCCCGTTCCCTTTGTCGGGAAATTCTTTTCAGACTTCAACTGATTCAAACTTCAAGTCACTGCTGGTATTACAGAAATCCAATCCCCACACAAATGACTTCAAAACCCGGTGAAGTGGCAACTTTTTAAATTCCACACCGCACCCGAAACGGACGTCAAATCTTTGGAACACATTCTCCACTGAATGCATTCCGTACTAAACTCATTCCCCACTGAATGCCTTCTTTTACAACCCTGACTTTCGACACTTGATGGAGACTCACGTGGAATGGGATAGCAGCGAGTGAAGGCGTCGCCGGTGAAGCCGGGCTTGCAGCTGCACAGGGGACTGTGGTTGTTGACGCGGCAAGTGGCACTGGTGCCGCATGTGCCGGGACAAGGATCCTGGCACTTCTGGTTGATGCAGGCGCGGTCCGAAGGGCACTCAGAGCTGAGAGTGCACTCGGGTCTGCAGGCGGGCGGGCTGCCGACGAATGTGGGCTTACACGAGCACACTGCCTGCGAGTTCACTTCGCGGCACTGACTGTTCGGGCCGCACGGTGATGGCTGGCAGGGGTTGACGTACTCCTTAAGGGCTGAAAGGACGGAAGATGGAAAGACGGACGTCAGACGCCTGGGAATGGGCGAGTTGGGGGCAGACTTACGTTGACGCTCCTGTTGGCAGAACTTGTATGGGTCGCCCGAGTAGCCGGTGATGCAGGTGCACGACGGGAGGTGGTTGACGACGTTGCAGACAGCGTTCTGACCGCAGGTGCCGGGGCAGGGGTCAGTGCATTTGTTCTGTAGACAAGCGCGGTTCGAAGGGCAGTCGGAGTTGAGGGTGCACTCGGGGCGGCATCCCTCGTACGGGTTGCCAAGGAACTCAGGAAGGCATTGACAGGCGCCGGCATTGTTCTGACGTGTGCAGACGGCGTTCGAGCCACAGGGACTCGGCTGGCAAGGGTCGATTTGGTCGAGTTGTGGAATTCTTACCGCGATGCACTGCACGAACGGATCGCCCTGGAAGCCGGACGGGCAGACGCAGCTTGGCGTGTGGCTGAGCACACGGCACTCTGCGCCGGACCCGCACAGTCCTGGGCAGGGATCCTTGCAGCGCTGGTTGAGGCAGGCTTGGTTTGTGGGACACTCGGAGCTGATGAGGCATTCGGGCCTGCAGTTGGGTGGGCTGCCGATGTAGTCTGGTTGGCAGGTGCACGAGGGGCTCTCGCCCACAACACGGCACTCGGAGTATGGTCCACAGGGTGACGGAGAGCACGGGGCCACTTTGACAACGTCGCGGATTGGTTCAACTGCGAAGGGAGAGATATGGAGTGAGTTTTGGAAGGGCTGCGGCACTGAGCCGTCGTTCATACCGATGCGCTGGCAGCTGACGAACGGATTGCCGGAGAAGCGGTCTGGGCACCTACAGAAGGGGCTGTGGTTGACGACCTGGCATCTGGCGTTAGAGCCGCATGTTCCGGGGCACGGATCGGTGCAGCGCTGGTTGAGGCAAGCCTGGTTGAGTGGGCACTCGGAGTTGGTGGTGCACTCGGGGCGGCAAAAGGGCGGGCTTCCCGAGAACTGCTCCAGACACGAGCAGACCGCCTGCTGGTTGACTTCCTGGCATCGACTGTTGGGGCCGCACGGCGACGGCTGACAAGGGTTCGTGACTTGAAGCTCTGGGGGAGAGGCAGGCGTTAGGGGGAGACAGATGGGGACGCAGACTTTTCTTACTCGGGCTGGGCGAGCACTGGATGAACGCGTTGCCCTGCATTCCGTCGGGGCACTTGCAGATCGGGATGTGGTTGAGCACCTCGCAGATGGCCGTTTGAGCGCAGGTTCCTGGGCAGGGGTCGACGCACTTGTTGCGGATGCAGGCGCGATCGCGGGCGCAGTCGGTGTGGAGGACGCACTCAGGACGGCATCCGGAGTACGGGTCGCCCTGGTACTCAGGGATGCACGAACACTGACCTCTACGGCACACGGCGTTGGGACCGCATGGCGAGGGGTTGCAGGGATCGTCCTCTACGACGGCAACTGTGGAAGCGAGTGAGGCAGTGAAAGGAGTGATCGCAAGGAGGAGAGTTGGTGGCTTACTTTCGGTTCGAACTGGCTCTGGGGTGCAGACGGTGAACGGGTCGCCGGTGAAGCCGGGGCTGCACACGCAGATGGGCGTATGGTTGATGACGCTGCATGTGGCACTGACGCCACATGAACCGGAACAGGGGTCGCGACATTTTTCCTTGATGCACGCCTGGTTGCTGGGGCACTCGGAGTTGATGGTGCACTCGGGGCGACAGTTAGGTGGAGCGCCAATGAAGTTGAGACGACAGGAGCAGGACGGCGAACCGCGAATCTCGCGGCACTCCGAGTTGGGGCCGCAGGGCGACGGGACGCATGGGTTTCGATAGACGTCCTTAGAAGGCAGTGGTGCAGGAGCGGGGATGTTGAAGCAGCGAGTGAATGGATCGCCGGTGAATCCACTTCTGCAGGAGCAAACGGGGCTGTGGTTCCTCACGCGACACTCGGCGTTCTGGCCACATGTTCCAGGACAAGGATCAACGCACTTGCGGTTAACGCAGGCCTTGTCTGAGGCGCACTCTGAGCTGGACGTGCACTCGGGACGGCAACCAGGTGGACTGCCGATGTACTCGGGAAGGCAGGAGCACACAGGTTGGCCGTTCACCTCGCGACACTGGCTGTTCGGGCCGCAGGGCGATGGCTGACATGGGTTGACGTACTCCCGCAGGGCTATAGGGCGGAAGAAGGGGTGAGTGGATTTTAGGCAAAGGTGGGCAGCCGGAGCGCTTACGTTCTTTCTCAACGTTGCAGGCGCGATACGGGTCGCCGGTGTATCCCTCGAAGCAGCTGCAGGACGGCACGTGGTTGATGACCTGGCACTCGGCATTCTGGCCGCAAGTGCCGGGGCAGGGGTCCTTGCACTTGTTCTGCTGGCATGCGCGATTCGAGGGGCAGTCTGAGTTGAGGACGCACTCCGGACGACAGGCCTCGTAGGGGTTGCCAAAGTACTCAGGCAAGCACTGGCAAGACCCCGCTCCACCGCGTTCCTCGCACTTGGCGTTGTTCCCGCATGGACTCGGGTTGCAGGGGTTCAGTGGCTCGACGTTGGGTCGAATCACATCGCACTGCGTGAACGGATCGCCGGTGAAGCCAGCCGCGCAAAGGCACATCGGGGTGTGCGACGACACACGGCACTGAGCATTCTGGCCGCAGAGGCCGGGGCAGGGATCAATGCATTTCTGGTTGATGCACGCCAGGTGGCTGGAGCACTCGGAATTCGAGACGCATTCTGGGCGGCAGTTTGGCGGGGAGCCGAGGAACGTAGGCAGGCAGGAGCACGAGGGACTGTCGCCAGAGACGCGGCACTCAGAGTTGGGTCCGCATGGAGATGGAGCGCACGGGTTGGCTGGCGGCATGTCCCGCATAGGTGTGACTGGGAGGGTGGAAGAGACGAGGTTAGATGGTGCAAGGACGTGACTTTGAGTCGCTTTACCGATCTGGTCGCAGCGAACGAAGGGGTTTCCGGAGAACCTCTCCGGGCAACTGCAGAACGGGTTGTGGTTGACGACGTTGCATCTGGCGTTGAACCCGCAGGTTCCGGGGCACGGGTCGCGGCACTTCATGTTCTGGCAGGCCTGGCTGGGCGGGCACTCGGAGTTGGTGGTGCACTCGGGGCGGCACTGTGGCGGGCTGCCGATGTAGTCTGCAATGCAGGAGCACACCGCAGTTCCCTGGACGACGCGGCACTGGCTGTTGGGTCCGCAAGGGGATGGCTGGCAGGGGTTGTCATTCACAGGCTCTAGAGGGGCAGATGAGAGGAAACCATCAAGCTTACGATGGAGGGGCGCTGGAGGCAATAGTTACTTGGCATTGGATTGCACTGGAAGAAGGCGTTGCCCGACATTCCGTCGGGGCAGCGGCACATTGGAATGTGGTTGCTGACCTCGCAGAGAGCGTTCACACCGCACGTTCCCGGACAGGGGTCCTTGCACTTGTTCTGAAGGCACGCGAGGTTCAGTGGACAGTCCGAGTTGAGGACGCATTCAGGGCGGCAGCCGACAAATGGGTCGCCTTGGTACTCTGGGATGCATGTGCACTGCCCGTCGCGACAGATTGCGTTGGGGCCGCAGGGAGACGGATTGCAGGGGTCGTCTAGAAGAGGCGGAGACGTGGCTACGAAGGGCGAGATTGGGTTAGAGAAAAGCGGAGACTTCTGAAGCGGCTGCTTACGAGTGGGAGGCTTGGGATTGCAGTTGGTGAACGGGTTGCCGACGAATCCTTCGATGCAGGCGCACGAGGGTGTGTGGTTAATGACGCTGCAGAAGGTGTTGAGGCCGCAGGAGCCTGGACAGGGATCGATGCACTTCTCGCGAATGCACGCCCGGTCGCTGGGACACTCGGCGTTGATGGTGCACTCAGGCCGACAATTCGGCGGCACGCCGATAAACGTTGCTAGGCAGGAGCACGACGGGACGCCGTTGTTGTTGCGGCACTCAGAATTCGGGCCGCAGGGCGATGGGTAGCACGGATCGCGGAACTCGTCCTTCTTGACCTCTGGAGCGGCTAAAGGGAGAGATTTGAGGTTGAGGGTCTTCAGACAGAGCAGTGGGCTTACGCGGGGGAACGGGGAAGCATCGGATGAAGGCGTCACCGGTGAAGCCAGACAGGCATGTGCAGATGGGGCTGTGGTTGCGCACTCTGCACTCGGCGTTGCTGCCGCAGGGCTTCGCGTCGCACGGGTTTACGCACTTCTGGTTGATGCAGGCCTTGTCGGCGGCGCACTCGAAGCTGATGGTGCACTCGGGGCGACACGACGGCGGAGTTCCAATGTAGGCGGGCAGGCAGGAGCACACGGCTTGTTGGTTCACTTCGCGGCACTGGCTGTTCGGCCCACACGGGCTCGGTTGGCATGGGTTAACGTATTCGTTGAGGATCGCTGGGGAGGGGCGGAGAATGGTTAGATGGAGTTTGACGTGCGGGGGAGGTGTGTCTTACGTTGAGACGGCTGGTTGCAGAAGCGATACGGGTCGCCAGTGTACCCGGCCAGGCAGTTACACGTCGGCACGTGAGCCACAACCTGACACTCAGCGTTCAGTCCGCAAGTCCCCGGACAGGGATCGAAGCACTTGTTCTGCATGCAGGCCCTGTTTGAGGGGCAGTCGGAGTTCTGGACACACTCAGGGCGGCACGACTCGTAGGGGTTGCCAAAGTAATCGGGGAAGCACTGGCAGGAGGCGGCGCCGTTGCGCTGCTTACACTCGGCGTTGGATCCACACGGCGATGGGTGGCAAGGATCGATGACTTCGACTTCCGACTGCCGGGGGACGTCGCACTGAATGAACGGGTCGCCGCTGTAGCCGGCCGCGCAGATACACATGATCGCGTGGCTGACGACGCGGCACTCTGCGTTCACTCCGCACCGTCCTGGGCAGGGATCCTCGCATTTCTGGTTGATGCAGGCCTGGGTGCTGGGACACTCGGAACTCGTGACACACTCCGGCCGGCAGTTGGGCGGGCGGCCGATGAAGTTTTCGAGGCACGAGCAGGACGGCGCTTCTCCGATGGACTTGCACTGCGAGTACGGTCCGCACGGGGACGGACGGCATGGGTCTGTGAAGTCGCGGACAGGCTCCTCAACTGGAAGGCGGAGGCGGTTAGAGGCGGTGAAAGAGAGGGTAGGGGGCGGTAATTACTTATGGGCTGGCAGCGGATGAAGGGGTTTCCGGAGAATCGCTCGGGACACGTGCAGAAGGGACTGTGGTTGACGACCGCGCACTTGGCGCCGACACCACAGGTTCCTGGGCACGGGTCGCGGCAGCGTTGGTTGAGACAGGCTTGGCTGGGCGGGCACTCAGAGTTCGTGGTGCACTCCGGTCGACAGCTCGGAGGGCTTCCTATGTAGTCCTTCAGGCACGAGCACACGGCCTGCTGGTTCACCTCACGGCACTGACTGTTCTGCCCGCACGGGCTGGGGATGCACGGATTCGAGATAACGGGTCCTATGTGACGAAAGGTGGTTAGTCGGGGTGAGAAAGACGGTCACGACGGGTGACTTCATACTTCGGACAGGACTGCATCTGATAAACGCACTGCCGTCGGTGCCCTCGGGGCAGCGGCACATCGGGATGTGGTTGATGACATCACAGACTGCGTTCTCACCGCAGGTTCCGGGGCAGGGGTTGGCGCACTTGCTCCTTACGCAGGCCTTGTCGCGGGGGCAGTCCGAGCTGAGGACGCATTCTGGCCGGCACCCGGCGTACGGGTCGCCGTGGTACTCGGGCAGGCAGCGGCACGACCCGGCACTGCACTCCGCGTTGGCTCCGCAGGGCGACGGATTGCACGGATCAACGGGGTCTCCTAGGAAGAACTGTTTAGGGAAACAAGACAAGGCGACGAGGCATGAGTGAGGCTTACTTTCAACGGGGGGCGTGGGGGCCGGGGCACAACTGGTGAACGGGTCGCCAGTGTAGCCGGCTGGGCATACGCAGATCGGCGTGTGGTTGACCACACTGCAGTCCGCACCGTAACCGCACGACCCTGGGCAGGGATCAGTGCACTTCTCGCGGATGCAAGCTTTGTCGCTGGCGCACTCGGCACTGATTGTGCACTCAGGGCGGCAGTTGGGCGGGGCGCCGATATACGTAGCCAGACATGAGCAGGACGCGCGATCGTTGATGCTGCGGCATTGGGCGTTCGGACCGCAGGGCGATGGGACACACGGGTCGCGTTCCACCCTGGTGGCAGGGATCGTTGGTGGAGGCGCTACGACAGGCAAAGAGAGATCAGTTGGGGAAGGCAGAGAAGGAGAGAAAAGACTGGGCTTACGGGGAATGGGGAAACACCTGGTAAAGGCGTCTCCGGTGAACCCTCGGCGGCAGGAGCAGAGCGGGCTGTGGTTTCGCACGCGGCACTCCGAGTTCAGGCCGCAGGTACCCTCGCAGGGGTCCCTGCACTTCTGTTGAATGCAGGCCTGATCGCTGGGGCATTCGGTGCTCAAAACGCACTCCGGGCGGCAGGTGGGGGGCAGACCGACGTGATCCTCCAGACAGGAGCACACCGCCTGGCCGTTCAGTTCGCGGCACTGACTATTCGGTCCGCACGGCGACGGTCGGCAGGGGTGGCTGGGCTCTGACAGGCGAGCGGCTAGAACGAGCAGAGGGGTCAAGGAGAGTGGAGACAGCGTTTGTTGCAGATTCTTACGTTTTTCGGGGACGCGGCTACAGTAGCGGTAGGGATCTCCGGAGTATCCCACCTGACAAGAGCACGACGGGACGTGGTTCACCACCCGGCACTCAGCGTTGGCGCCACACGTGCCAGGGCACGGGTCGCGGCACTTGTTCTGAGTGCAGGCACGGTTCGTGGGGCAGTCAGAGTTGAGCACGCACTCGGGGCGGCAGCTCTGGTACGGGTCCCCGAAGTGCTCTGGCAGGCACTGGCAGGATCCGATTCCGTTTTGCTCGCGGCACACGGCGTTCGAGCCGCATGGGTTTGGCTCGCAGGGCGTCGCGACGCTATCGTAGCTGGGCTCTGTATGGGAGAGAAACGGCACAGAGATTATCGTTTGCAACGGTTCTTCAAATCGGATTAGTTTGGCTCTCACCGGGTTAACCAAAAGCGGCAACACCACGCCCAGCGTGTGCGTGCGTGACGGCGTGACGCCGCCATCTACTTTATGAGGCGGTTCTTAAGTGCGTTGCATAGCGCTGGCTGTGTTTTTTGTTTTTTTATTTTTGCTGTTGTTGCTTGTTAACGGTATTAACGGTATTAACGGTGTTAACGGTAGTTAGGTGCAAGTTGTTTAACTTATTGCATGTTAGGCTTGTGTTTGTGTGCTTGTGTTTGGCTTGCAGCGTGTGTGTGTGACTCAGGTTTACGAATAAGACTCAGACTCAAACGTTAGGCAGGCGGGCGGGAGGTTTAGCTGGGGAGGTTTCCAGACATCCAAACAAACTCAGATTATGGTTACTGGGGTTCATGGGAAGAGGGTTTGGGTATGGCAGGCGGTTGGTTGCGAAGCCTCCTTGAGTGCTGTATTAGAGGAGGCTTCAGTTTGTGTCTCGCGTGTGTGTGTATGGTCTCAGATGAGTATGACTACGACTACACACCACTAGAGGTCAGTTTTCAGTGTTTTTCAAAGATGAATCAAAATGGTGGACAACACATTACTTTTGTTTTTTAATTCAAAGCAGGCTTCACTAACAAAACTAACCAACTAACGCAGAACTTATTCTCGGGGTTAAGGCTTGCTTAAGACTAGGAGGCGGTCAAAATTGGTTGGGGTTTGTTTGGGTTTTTGTTTCAGGCAGGCAGGCAGGCAGACTAAAGGCGGCAGACGGTTTTAGAGGCTTACAGAGTTAGGGGCAGGCGGGTTGTTTTGTTCGGTTTAGAGGCGGTTACAGATTAGCGTTGACGATTGCTCCAAATAACTTAGCATTAGCAGATTATAGCGGCATTGGCAGATATCGCATTAGCGGCGTAATGTATTGGCGGACAGTAAACGTCAGCTATCGGCGGAGGCCAGCACTTCCAGGCGTCAGCACTCAGACAGTTCGTACAGAGTGTGACACGGTGGAATTATCATTTCGGTTTGAGGGTCATTCACTTTTGCAGCATGCCACAAGGTTGGTAGCTGTGACCCTGAGGTAGACGAATGATGCGTGCGGAACTCTCCGATAGATGATTTTCGCTGTAAAAAATTTGATTCAAAATAATAGCTAACAAACTAGAGCGAGCTTCGGTGCGGCGCGGTTGGCGGAAGGAGTTTTATTTTAGGGTGTGTTTACACTTTTTTCTCAACTGAGTGGCTTGTCTTTAACATTTAAGGTTTCTTAAAGAGGAGTTCACAGGACGAAATTTTAACTTTCCGACAGTGTGCTTAAAATTTGTGAACGATGTTCAGATTGGTCTCTTTCTTTTGGAACAAAAGGGCTCGTCTAAGCCCTTGTCCAAGCCCTTGTCCAAGCCCTTGTCCAAGCCCTTGTCCAAGCCCTTGTCCAAGCCCTTGTCCAAGCCCTTGTCCAAGCCCTTGTCCAAGCCCTTGTCCAAGCCCTTGTCCAAGCCCTTGTCCAAGCCCTTGTCCAAGCCCTTGTCCAAGCCCTTGTCCAAGCCCTTGTCCAAGCCCTTGTCCAAGCCCTTGTCCAAGCCCTTGTCCAAGCCCTTGTCCAAGCCCTTGTCCAAGCCCTTGTCCAAGTCCTTGTCCAAGTCCTTGTCCAAGCCCTTGTCCAAGTCCTTGTCCAAGCCCTTGTCCAAGCCCTTGTCCAAGCCCTTGTCCAAGCCCTTGTCCAAGCCCTTGTCCAAGCCCTTGTTCAAGCCCTTGTCCAAGCACTTGTCCAAGCCCTTGTCCAAGCCCTTGTCCAAGCCCTTGTCCAAGCCCTTGTGCAAGCCCTGGTCCAAGCCCTTGTCCAAGCCCTGGTCCAAGCCCTTGTCCAAGCCCTGGTCCAAGCCCTTGTCCAAGCCCTGGTCCAAGCCCTGGTCCAAGCCCTGGTCCAAGTCCTTGTCCAAGCCCTGGTCCAAGCCCTTGTCCAAGCCCTGGTCCAAGCCCTTGTCCAAGCCCTTGTCCAAGCCCTTGTCCAAGCCCTTGTCCAAGCCCTTGTCCAAGCCCTTGTCCAAGCCCTTGTCCAAGCCCTTGTCCAAGCCCTTGTCCAAGCCCTTGTCCAAGCCCTTGTCCAAGCCCTTGTCCAAGCCCTTGTCCAAGCCCTTGTCCAAGCCCTTGTCCAAGCCCTTGTCCAAGCCCTTGTCCAAGCCCTTGTCCAAGCCCTTGTCCAAGCCCTTGTCCAAGCCCTTGTCCAAGCACTTGTCCAAGCCCTTGTCCAAGCCCTTGTCCAAGCCCTTGTCCAAGCACTTGTCCAAGCACTTGTCCAAGCCCTTGTCCAAGCCCCTGTCCAAGCCCTGGTCCAAGCCCTTGTCCAAGCCCTTGTCCAAGCCCTTGTCCAAGCCCTTGTCCAAGCCCTTGTCCAAGCCCTTGTCCAAGCCCTTGTTCAAGCCCTTGTCCAAGCACTTGTCCAAGCCCTTGTCCAAGCCCTTGTCCAAGCCCTTGTCCAAGCCCTTGTCCAAGCCCTTGTCCAAGCCCTTGTCCAAGCCCTTGTCCAAGCCCTTGTCCAAGCCCTTGTCCAAGCACTTGTCCAAGCCCTTGTCCAAGCCCTTGTCCAAGCCCTTGTCCAAGCCCTGGTCCAAGCCCTTGTCCAAGCCCTGGTCCAAGCCCTTGTCCAAGCCCTGGTCCAAGTCCTTGTCCAAGCACTGGTCCAAGCCCTTGTCCAAGCCCTGGTCCAAGCCCTTGTCCAAGCCCTTGTCCAAGCCCTTGTCCAAGCCCTTGTCCAAGCCCTTGTCCAAGCCCTTGTCCAAGCCCTTGTCCAAGCCCTTGTCCAAGCCCTTGTCCAAGCCCTTGTCCAAGCCCTTGTCCAAGCCCTTGTCCAAGCCCTTGTCCAAGCCCTTGTCCAAGCCCTTGTCCAAGCCCTTGTCCAAGCCCTTGTCCAAGCCCTTGTCCAAGCCCTTGTCCAAGCCCTTGTCCAAGCCCTTGTCCAAGCCTTTGTCCAAGCCCTTGTCCAAGCCCTTGTCCAAGCCCTTGTCCAAGCCCTTGTCCAAGCCCTTGTCCAAGCCCTTGTCCAAGCCCTTGTCCAAGCCCTTGTCCAAGCCCTTGTCCAAGCCCGTGTCCAAGCCCTTGTCCAAGCCCTTGTCCAAGTCCTTGCTCAAGCCCTTGTCCAAGCCCTTGTCCAAGCCCTTGTCCAAGCCCGTGTCCAAGCCCTTGTCCAAGCCCTTGTCCAAGTCCTTGCTCAAGCCCTTGTCCAAGCCCTTGCCCAAGCTCTTGTCCAAGCCCTTGTTCAAGTCTAAAAAATTCGTCAATTTTACGAACGGAAATTCACCTCAAAATTCGTCGACTTGACGGACGGCAGTTGGCTTCAAAATTTGTCAATTTGATGGCTGGCGGTTGGCCTTAAAAATTCGAAATTCGTCAAATTGCTGGAAGGCGTGAAAATTCATAAATTTGGCAAACGGCGGTTGGCTTCAAAAATCTTCAATTTGACGGAAAATGGTTGGTCTTCAAAATTCGTCAGTTTGGCGGATGGCGGTTGGCCTTCACAATTCGTCAGTTTGACGGACGGCGGTTGACCTTAAAATTTGTCAATTTGACGGACAATGGTTGGCCACAGAATTCGTTAATTTGACGGACTGCGGTTGGCTTCAAAAATTGTCAATTTGACGGACAATGGTTGGCCTTCAAAGTTCGTCAGTTTGACGGACGGCGACTGGCCTTAAAAATTTTTCAGTTTGACGGACGGCGGTTGGCCTTAAAATTTGACAAAAAAAAATTTGACGGATCGAACTTGAAGCGTATGATCTTTTAAAACGCAAACCATTGGCAAGGCCATGTCACCACAAATTGTGACAGCTTAAGGAAGACGTTACATTGGTCAAACCGACATCGGCTTCCTTCTGAATTCAAACAAATTTTTCTAAAGGTTGACGATGAATATTAGAAACCGTCCGTAGTTGGTCGGCTACGTGCCAAATCTGTTAGCTGTCAGTTTGACATTTAAAATTAATTTTCAAGAGATGTACTGTTATCGGTCTGGATGCGGTTAAGAATGGTGACTTTTTTCAACGTTACAGAAAGTTGACATTTGCAACCAGTTTGACAGTTGTGTCGCCTGAGGGCACCTAACATGCCACAATCTTCAGTCTGATTTCCGAAGTTGAAGGTTAAGATGAAAATGCCAAACACGGTGCGTCTTTGTTAAAGTGAACTGAAAATGATGTCTTGACAATCTCTAAGAGCGTGAATGAAAGTGTCATGTGTCTATTTGCAAAATGATCTGTTGCGTTGGGTCCCCCCAAATGTTCGAAAATGATTAAAAACTTGGTGAATCACTCAGCTGTCAGTGTAAACAAGTGAAACGTCAAAAGTGGTGACATTGCGCAAAACTAACCACGGCAAACAGTGCGAGGTGCACTCTTGCGTCACGCGATTGTAACGAAATTGCATTGCTCTAGTTTGTGTGAGTGGGCATACCTTAGCCAGGGCTGGGGGAGTCAACTGACAGTCGTTACGTTGACAGACGCGTTGAAACATCCCCCAGCTCTGGAGCCAGTATCAAGGCGACAGCTTCTTGTATTCGCATTAAACCACATTATGAAGCCCAGAGTTTCCAAGCTGTCGCCTTGCCTAACCGGGAAAAAAGTGTGCAATCCTACCTGGTACGGGCTGGCATCCGGTGAAGGGGTCTCCAGTGAAGCCGTTGTCACAGGAACAGATCGGCATGTGGTTGGCGACGGAGCAGCGGGCGTTGAAGCCGCACGATCCGAGGCACGGATCCTGGCATTTCTGGCGGATGCAGGCCTTGGTCGGCGGGCACTCGGGGTTGATGGTGCACTCTGGGCGGCAGTTTGGCGGGGTGCCGATGAATGTGTCGAGGCACGAGCACGCCGGGCTGTCGTTGATCACTTTGCAGTCTGAGTTCGGACCGCATGGTGTCGGTTGGCAGGGATTTAGTGGCGGACGTGGTTCGAGATTTTTCGGTTCCTCGTAGCACCGCGTGAATGGATCTCCTGTGAAGCCTGACTTGCAGCTGCAGACGGGGTTGTGGTTGATCACTTGGCACTTGGCGTACTGGCCGCAGGCACCGGGGCACGGGTCGACGCATTTCTTGTTCAGGCAGGCCGTCTGCAGGGAGCACTCGGAGCTGGTGAGGCACTCAGGCTTGCAAGTTGGTGGCGATCCGAGCATTCCTGGCTGGCAGGCGCACACGGCTCCGGATACGGAGGCGTGGCAGACGCTGTTCGGGCCGCAGGGCGACGGATTGCAGGGGTCCTTGGGGCGGATCTTCTCCTCTGGGCGGCATCGAATGAACGGGTCTCCGGTGTAGCCCTTGGGGCAGCTGCAGATCGGGATGTGGTTCGAGACGTCACACTGGGCTTGCTCGCCGCAAGTGCCTGGGCACGGGTCGACGCAATGCTTGTTGAGGCAGGCCTTGTTGGGAGAGCAGTCTGTGCTTAGTGTGCACTCAGGGCGACAGCCGACGTACGGGTCTCCCAGATAGTCCTGGATGCAGGTGCATACCCCGGCGTCGCAGTCGGCGTTGGCGCCACACGGCTGCAGGTCGCATGGGTCCGTGGGCCTAGTTGGCTGCGGTACCTCGATGATCTCCACGCACTGGGTGAATGGATCTCCTGTGAAGCCGCTGCGGCAGGTGCAGATGGGGATGTGGTTCTGGATGCGGCACTCGGAATTGATGCCGCACGAGCCCTCGCAGGGATTGCGGCACTTCTCGGCAATGCACGACATATCGGGGGCGCAGTCCGTGTTGACGATGCACTCGGGGCGGCAGTTCGGCGGCGAGCCAATGTACGTTGGCAGGCACGAGCAGGACGGGGTTTCCCCGTTGGCGCGACACTCGGAGTACAGGCCGCAGGGGTTTGGCAGGCACGGGTTCTGGGGTCTGGTAGCCGGGACATCCTTGGAGGCTGGCGGCGTCGGGTAGCATCTGGTGAAGGGGTCACCGGTCATGTCGAGAGGACAGCTGCAGATTGGGTTGTGGTTGATGACCTCACACTTAGCCTCGATGCCGCAGGTGCCAGCGCACGGGTTGGCGCATCTAAACTTGTGGCAGGCTTTGTTCTGCGGGCACTCGGCATTGACGGTGCACTCTGGCTTGCAGTTGGGCGGCGAGCCAATGTACTCCGCGATGCAGGAGCACACTGCCAGGCCGTTGGCCTCGCGACACTTGCTGTTTGGTCCGCACGGCGATGGACTGCAGGGCGAGGTGACGGTGGGCACTGTTGGCGGGATTTCCCTCTGGCAGGCGGTGAACGGATCGCCGACGTAGCCGGTGATGCAGACGCAGTTGGGCACGTGGTTTACAGCGTAGCACTGGGCGTTCTGGCCGCAGATGCCTGGGCATGGATCCTGGCACTTGTTGCGGATGCAGGCCTTGTCGGTGGGACAGTCAGAGCTGAGGACACATTCTGGGCGAC
Organism: Eristalinus aeneus; assembly: GCA_955652365.1. Classification (NCBI taxonomy): domain Eukaryota; kingdom Metazoa; phylum Arthropoda; class Insecta; order Diptera; family Syrphidae; genus Eristalinus; species Eristalinus aeneus. Next base: position 20,135,528 of record OY019131.1, read on the forward strand.
AGCCTTCATAGGGATTGCCCTGGTACTCGTCGACGCACTTGCAAGAGGCTGCTCCGTTGCGCTCGATGCACTCGGCGTTGGCTCCGCACGGTGAGGGTTCGCAGGGCTTGATGGGCTCGACTTCCTGCTGTACGCACTGGACGAAGGCGTTGCCGCCGAAGCCCATGGGGCACGAGCAAGACACTGTGTGGCTGATGACGCGGCACTCGGCGTTTGTTCCGCACGAGCCTGGGCAGGGATCGCGGCACTTATTGTTGATGCAGGCCTGTGTCGAAGCGCAGTCTGGGTTTATGATGCACTCCGGTCGGCAGTTGGGCGGCGATCCGAAGAACTCGGGCAGGCACTGGCAGGACGGTCCACTTGGGCCGGCCTTGCACACGGAATTGGGTCCGCAGGGTGACGGCACGCACGGGTCGCGCGGTGTTGAGTCCAAGTCCTTTCTGTCGATGGGCTCCTCGGGAATGTCCAGGCATCGCTTGAAGGGATCACCGGTTTTGCCTGGCGGGCAGCCGCAGATTGGACTGTGGTTGATCACCTCGCAGCGGGCGTCGATGCCGCAAGCTCCTCGGCATGGGTCGTCGCACTTCTTATTGACGCAGGCCTGGGTGGCCGAGCACTCACTGCTGACGACGCACTCCGGGCGGCACTGTGGCGGGGCTCCGATAAAGCCGTCCAGGCATGAGCAGACGGCGTGGTCGTTGATGTTGCGGCACTGGCTGTTGGCTCCGCATGGCGAGGGTGAGCAGGGCTCTGGCGGCTTGGTTGGCTCAGGTTCCTTGAGGCGGCAGCTGGTGAACGGGTCGCCTTCGTATCCCTGCAAGCAGGAGCAGACGGGGATGTGAGCGACAACCTCGCAACGTGCGTTGAGTCCGCAGGTTCCGGGGCATGGGTCCACGCACTTGTTCCTTAGACAAGCCTTGTCGCGCGGGCAGTCAGAGCTCAGTGTGCACTCAGGGCGACAGCCATCGTAGGGGTTGCCCTGGTAGTTGTCTTGGCAGCGGCACTCGCCGTTGAAGCAGTCGGCGTTGGGCCCACATGGCGAAGGGTTGCATGGGTCCTGTTCGATGGGCCGTTGTGTTGAGGGCGGAAGGGCGTTGCAGCGGACGAACGGATCGCCGGTGTAGCCATCGATACAGTTGCAGATGGGAACGTGGTTGAGGACGTGGCAGCGGGCCTCGAAGCCACAGGAGCCTGGACAGGGGTCGCTGCACTTCTGGTTGATGCAGGCTTCGGTGGGGCCGCACTCGGAGTTGAGCACGCACTCTGGCCGGCAGTTGGGCGGGCTGCCTATGAAGTCCGGCAGGCAGGAGCAGGCTGGATTGCCGCCAACCATCTGGCACTTGGCGTTGGGTCCACATGGCGATGGCACGCAGGATGGTGGGCGCTCTGTTGGCTCGGGGTCGTGAGTGATCGCTGAAAAGAGAGAAACGTTGTCAAGGTGGTTGGGGGGAGGGCTGCTGAGTGGGGACTTACGTATCTTTGTACACTGTACGAAGGGATCACCTGTCTGACCTCGAGGGCACGTGCAGATGGGGCTGTGGTTCTTGGTGGTGCAGAGGGCGCCGATGCCGCATGTGTGTGGGCAGGGGTCCATGCACTTGTTGTTGATGCACGCACGCTCCGTGGGGCATTCAGAGCTGACGACGCACTCCGGCCGGCAGTTGGGCGGCTGGTCGATGAAGCCGCTCTGGCACGAGCACACCGCTTGGCTGTTGATGTTGCGGCAGATGCTGTTGGGGCCGCATGGCGACGGTACACATGGATTCGTGATGCTTGGGCTCTCTGGTAATGGCTTGCACTGGAAGAAGGGGTCGCCGGTGAGTCCTGGCGGGCAGGTGCAGGTTGGAACGTGGTTCTCGACGCCGCAGATGGCTAGGTCACCACAGATGTTTTCGCAAGGGTTGACGCACTTGAACCGCACGCAGGCTTGCATGAGCTGGCAGTCTTCGTTAGCCTCGCATTCGCGGCGGCAGCCGCGTTCTGTGTCGTATGCGTTTCCTTCGAAGCCTTCGTGGCAGTAGCAAGCGCCGGCTCCGTTGCGTTCGCGGCACTCAGCGTTCGGTCCGCAAGGCGAGGGTTCACACGGAGATGCCGGGGTCTTTGGCGTTACAGGCGGTATGAAGGAGCAACCGTCAATGGGATCGCCCTCATAGCCGTCGGAGCAAGAGCAGACTGGGTTGTGTTGGACCACCTTGCAGATGGCGTTGTTTCCACATGAGTTGGGGCAGGGGTCGATGCAGCGCTCGTTCTGGCAGGCCAGGTTGTTGGGACACTCGTCGTTGTTGGTGCACTCAGGGCGGCAGTTTGGCGGGCGTCCAACGTAGTTCGACTGGCAGGAGCAGGCGGCCTGGTCGCCAATCTGGCGACACAGCGAATTCGGTCCGCAGGGTGACGGTACGCAGGGGTTCTGCGGGTCGCGCGTCTGCTCTACCTGCTCGATACACGAGACGAACGGATCTCCCGTCATGCCCTGTGGGCAGGTGCAGATCGGGTTGTGGTTGACCACCTGGCAGCGGGCGTTGGAGCCACATGTGCCAGGGCAGGGATCGTTGCACTTGGTGTTGATGCAGGCGCGGTTCTGAGGGCACTCTGAGCTGACGACACACTCGGGCTTGCAAGAGGGTGGCGCTCCGACATATCCGTCGTTGCAGGAGCATACAGCATGGCCGTTCATTACGCGACACTGGCTGTAAGGGCCACACGGTGACGGGTAGCAAGGATCGCTTGGCGCTTCGGTAACTGTCTCGATGACGGAGCAGGCTCTGTGAGCGTCTCCCGTAAAGCCGTCAATACACAGGCAGCTGGGGGCGTGGTTGAGAACGCGGCACTCGGCGTTGAGGCCGCACACTCCGGGGCATGGGTCCTGGCACTTGTTGTTGATGCAGGCCTTGGTCCTGTCGCAGTCCGAATTCTGAACGCACTCCGGCCGGCAGCCGCTGTACGGGTCTCCAAAGTACTCAGGCAGGCAGGCGCACGATCCCACGCCGTTCCTCTCGCGACAAACAGCGTTGGCACCGCACGGCGATGGATTGCACGGGTTCCGGGGCTCCTCGGTGGGCGTGACTAGAGGGAGAGGGAACACAAGAAATGGATTAGCAAAGAGCGGACGACCGGGCGCGGACGCATTACTTTTCTGCACAACCGAGCAGCCAGAGAATGGATCTCCGGTGTAACCGGGTTCGCACTGACACTGCGCGTTGTGCTTGATGACAGAGCACAGTGTGTGGATGCCACAAGCACCCGCGCAGGGGTTGCTACATTTCTGATTGATGCACGCCAAATTGGCGGGGCATTCCGAGCTGCTTACGCACTCGGGTCGACAATTTGGCGGACGTCCAATGTAGTTCGACAGGCAGGAGCATGCAGGAGAGCCGCCAACGTCGAGACACTTCGAGTTGGGGCCGCAGGGGGATGGCACACAGGGATTATCGCTTTCAACTACGGTCTTATTGACTATAGATGCAAGAGGTTGACAGGCAGGTGTAGTGTATAGAGTAGTAGACAGAGATAGGCGCATTCGCAGGGAAGAAAGAGAGAAAAAAGAGAACAAACAAAAATACGTATAAATATATATATAGCATGCAATAGAGGGTTGGGATACCATAGACCGCCGGGGGAGGGGCGCTTGTCGGTTGTTTGGTGGAGTGACGCTGTTGGATTTGACTCGTTCGGGGCGTGCATAAGTGGTGGGTGGGTGGTCGAGGTGGGGCTTGGTTTAAGTCGAGAGCCTTAAGGAATTGGGTACAAAATTGGTGGAGCTGCCGCGTGGGGCAGAATGGACGTCAAAAGTGTATTAGGCCTAAGTACGTGACATAAATTTGTTGATTCAGTTTCTGAAGTGCGTGCAGCATGTATGGCTGTTGGGTGGTACGTTTGAATGCTAATTTGGAGCATTTGTAAAGAAGACGGGACCAAAGCTTAAGAAATTTGACATTTCTGACCCAGCAGCAGAAGTTCAGTTCTAGAAGGTCCAGAAGGAGTATACGCGTTTCAGAGAAACTCAAATTTGTCCTCTTTTACGGACCAAGTAGAAATTAGAAAAGACGTCTTAAAAGTTTGGCAAAAGAAGACTTAAATATGTCTGAACTAAAAGCGGACAAAATTTGGAAATTTTTAAAATGATGGGTGCGAATATTAAAAGACAAAGGAATTTAGAATTTTTCCATTTAAATGTGCTTTTTGATACTGTTGGTACATTTTGGTACACATTTAGGAGACATTTTTGAACATTTAGAGAAGTGGCCCTAGGATTTGTCCCAATTGAATTACAGAAATCTGTCATAAATTTTGTCTTCTATATTTATCTGCATAGATCGCCAGTAACAACTGATTTCTCGTTTTTGGAACTTTTGACCAAAAAACTGATTTTCAACTTCCTGTAAGACTATTCAGCATGATCTGGAGAAATTCAGTTTCGTTTTGGATTTTCCTTCCTCATTTGAATCACTATTCTGTCAAAATATTTGTTCCCCAAATTTTGGTACAGGTTTTGATCTGAGTGAGAAAAGAAAATCTTCACATCGAAATCATAAAATATCACTAAATAAGTCCCGGGCACTAAAAAAACAAGTAAATACAAAATTAATAATTTTTGTTAGTGGCGCCCCCTATATGTTCCTCGACTTATTAATTTATCTCCTATACGGCACTGTGATTAATTCAAAGTCGGATGCGAAGGTCATCAGGGACATTTTGGGCATCCGTTAATTTTGTTGGTTTATGACCTTAACGTCCTCTGGAACCTTTATGCCATGAAGAGTCATTTAATACAAATAAGGTAGCCGAAGGATCTAAATTTTCTTTTGTGACCACAAATTTATTCTTGGATATTCTTGGTCTTAGGGATAAACAATCAGTGCAGCACTATCCTAAGTAATCCAAAAATGGCATGTGAGGATATTTTTTTCAATTGTGTCAACAAATTGTTGAATTACCCCAGTTCTGGACATTTTTGACATCAGTGATTTAGGTTGGTTCATGGCCGCAACGTCTCTTCTATGCCTAATCCTAGATTTATGATAAGTAAGGTAGCTTGCTGATTTTTAAATTTGTAATTAACTTCAAATTTCATGGGGGGTCTTCTTGGCCAAGGGGTCTGAAACTTTCCTAAAAATCCCAAAAAGTTTAAGTTGCTTAAAATGCCATGTTAAGGGATTTGAAGTTATTTCTTACAAAATGTTGGGACAGTTGTAAGCAATTTATGTGGCATTTCCAGGGCTGTTCGGAAGGCTAAATCTTTTTGACGGTCGCATAATTACCCAAACAAGATGTCAAAAGAAGTTGTGTCCCAAAAAACAAAATCTCACATTTACCTTAAGTTCTGATTTTTTTTGTAAAAATTTAGCGACGAATATGCGTCACATTGGCGACAAGAATGTAAGGAAGACTTAAAAGGAGTGAATACACACAGTCTTCAGTCCTGCTACAAATAATTCTGTTAACCATGATTTTTATTGCACTATTAAATCTACAAATTAAATCGTTTTCAAAAGATGGCGCCACCTGCAGCTTGTGGCTGATCTTGGAAGCTATTTCCACGTTCATTGGAAAGGTGTGACATTTGTCAGCCAAAATTTATTCGTCTTTTTGGACAACTGCCTTTTTTTCTTAACTTTTCGAAAATGTCTGGATTAGCTTTTAATAAAGAGATTTACGGGAAGCTTTGATTTTATATTTTAATTGGAAGAAAAGTTCAGCTAAAGCTTTTCGAATGCTTCAAGAAGCTTATGATGATTATGCTCTGACCGATAAATCATGCAGAGTGTTTTTGAGGCTTCTATAGTTGTGACTTAAGCGTTGAAGTCAAATTTTTGGCCAGCAAGTTCAAGAAAGTTTGAAGACGAAGACTTACGTGTCGAGTTAAAATTTTGACCAGCAAGCCCAAAAAGTTTGAATTTAAACGTGGAAGCAAATTTTGGGCAGCAAGCCCAAAATGTTTGAAGGTGACGACTTAAGCGTCGAGGAAAAATTTTGGCCAGCAATCCCAAAATGTTTGAAGGCGAGGACTTAAGCGTCGAAGGCAAATTTTGTCTAGCAAACCCAAAAAGTTTGAAGGCGACGACTTAAGCGACGAGGGAAAATTTTGGCCAGCAAGCCCAAAAAGTTTGAAGGTGAGTACTTAAGCTTCGAGGGATAATGTTGGCCAGCAAGCCAAAAAAGTTTGAAGGCGAGGACTTAGTGTCGAAGGCATACTTTGGCCAGCATGCCCATAAAGTTTGAAGGCGAGGACTTAAGCGTCGAGAGAAAATTTTGGCCAGCAAGCCCATAAAGTTTTAAGGCGAGGACCTAAGCGTCGAAGGCAAATTTTGGCCAGCAAACCCAAAAAGTTTGAAGGCGAGGACTAAAGCGTCGGGAGAAAATTTTGGCCAGCAAACCCATAAAGTTTTAAGGCGAGTACCTAAGCGTCGAAGGCAAAGTTTGGCTAGCTAGCCCAGAAACTTTGAAGGCGAGAACTTATAGCTCGAAGGCATACTTTGGCCAGCAAACCCAAAAAGTTTGAAGGCGAGGACTAAAGCGTCGAGAGAAAATTTTGGCCAGCAAGCCCATAAAGTTTGAAGGCGAGGACTTAAGCGTCGAGGGCAAATTTTAACAGGCAAGCGGGAAATGTTTGGCAAATTATGGCCAGCAAGCCCAAAAACTTTGAAGGCGAGGACTTAAGCGTCGAAGGCAAATTTTGTCTAGCAAACCCAATAAGTTTGAAGGAGACGACTTAAGCATCGAGAGAAAATCTTGGCCAGCAAGCCCATAAGGTTTGAAGGCGAGGGCTTAAGCGTCGAGGGAAAATTTTGGCCAGCAAGCCCAAAAAGTTTGAAGGCTAGGACTCAAGTGTCGAAGGCAAATTTTAACAGGCAAGCGTGAAGGGTTTGGCAAATTTTGGCCAGCAAGCCCAAAAACTCTGAAGGCGAGGACTTAAGCGTCGAAGACAAATTTCGGCCAGCAAGCCTAAGTTTGGTATTATTTTCGGAAGTCTACTTCCAGTCAAATGTTTTTGGTCTCAAATTTTGAACCAAAGCTTACAAATGTTTAAGTAAAAGTGGCTGCATGGCCTAGGAAAATTTGGGTCCCTACAAGAATTTTGGTAAGAATTAAGGTATTAAGGTAAGCACTATCTGGAACTGATAGCTTAACTAGAACTTAAGACCTTTAGACCTCAGCTGAAAACATTCAGTTGACCGAAAATATTAGGAAAGCCCAAATTTTTTGAAGAAATTTTTTTTCTATTAGAAATCTGACTGACTGAAATACAATAGTTCTGTTATCAATATAAAAAGAAGGGCTAGACCCTTGTAATGTCTTATTGACCATAACAAGGTAATTTTTGTTCGAAAAATTCAAACAAAATTGCCTCAAAAACGTCTCCACGTTGACAAATTTGAGTTTTTAGTCTGTGTTAGAAATAAATTAAAAAAAAAAAAAGAAATCCGTCAGACTCCATCATGTACCAAATCGTCTTCTCAATGAAAATTTGTACACCTTTTCGTCGTCTAACAAGTTGGGCCACTATCTGGAAGCCATTCAAAGCTTTCTCATGACTAGTCTGTGATTCTAAATTCAAGGCACTCGACAACCAACCAGAAATCTGAACACAGACCCAGAATTACAAAATTGCAGACTTTCCCCAAATTGAAAAAATTTACAAATCCAATCAAATCCAACAACCACCACCAATAATAGATAATAATAGATAAATAACCGTTAACCGACAACCGACAAACCTCCCTCCGCAGACCGGAGGGACATTTACCAAAGTACACATGCTTACATTGAATTTTTACACATCTACTGAAGGGATCCCCCGTGAAGCCGGGGGAGCAGGAGCATGCAGCGTAATGATTGATGACCTGGCAGCGCGCATCGGCGCCACAAGTATCGGGGCATGGATCACTGCAACGCTGGTTCTCACATGAACGGTCTTGGGCGCACTCGGAGCTGACCAGGCACTCGGGCCGGCAGTTTGGCGGTGAGCCGATGTAGCTGCTCTGGCAGGAGCACACAGCGTGACCGTTGATCTCGCGACACTGACTGTAGGGACCGCAGGGCGACGGAACGCATGGATTCTCGGGTTGTCCTGTACACGGGCGAGGGGGAGGAAAGAGCAAAAATGAGAATGACGCTCAATGGTGGGGGGGTTAGTAAGAAGTGAGGTTAGGCTCGCATACTTGGCTCTGGTGGGAGCTGGAGGATCTCGCGACACGCGCTCAGCGCGTTTCCAGTGAAACCGGGCAGGCAGTTGCAGTTGGGTGCGTGGTTGGCGACGTGACACTCGGCGTTGCGGCCGCACACTCCAGGGCAGGGGTCGACGCACTTGTTGTTGTTGCAGGACTTGTCGCGCGGACAGTCGCTGTTGACGACGCACTCGGGCCGACATCCGCTGTACGGGTCGCCGAAGTACTCGGGCAGGCAGGTGCAGGAGCCAGCGCCGTTGCGCTCTTTGCATTGAGCGTTGGGGCCGCAAGGCGAGGGATTGCAGGGGTTGATGACTTCGTCTGGGATGACAGGGGCTGTTGAGAGGGAAATGTTTAGACTCGCCTCTGTGCGGTGCTGAGCGTTGTGGGGTCGCTTACGTGCGGGGTTGCATCCGGAGAACGGATCTCCGACGAACCCAATTTCGCAATTGCAGACGGGAGAGTGGTTGACAACGTTGCAGAAGGCGTTGAAGCCACAGGAGCCTGGACAGGGATCCTTGCAACGTTCATTGATGCATGCCAGGTTGGCGGGGCATTCGGAGTTGATGGTGCATTCGGGGCGGCAGTTAGGCGCTCGGCCTACGAAGCCTGGCACGCAGGAACAGACTGGCGTCTCGCCCACCTCGCGGCACTGAGAGTTTGGCCCGCAGGGGCTGGGCACACACGGATTGCTGGGACGCGTTGGAGTTTTGGGCTCAGCTAGGGGTGGAAGGTCAACGGTGAGTGAGTTTAGGGGTATGGGGCGGAGGCGGTCTTACGTTCATCACGGAAGCAGCGGACGAAGGGGTCGCCGGTGAAGCCGGACGGGCAAGAGCAGATCGGATTGTGGTTGGTCACCTTGCAGATAGCCTGTTGGCCACAGGTGCCCGGGCACGGGTCTTCGCAACGCGAGTTGACGCACGCCCTGTCCTGGGAGCACTCCGAGCTGACGGAGCACTCCGGGCGACAGGCCGGCGGTGTACCAATATGGTTCTGGAGGCATGAGCAGACCGCGTGCCCGTTCACCTCGTGGCACTTACTGTAGGGTCCGCAGGGCGACGGCCTGCAGGGCTCCAGCGGCGTGCGTTCTAAAAGAAAACAGAGGCTAGGGCGTTCTGACGAATGCGGGTGTGTACATGACATACGGATAGGGATCTCGCGACAATATTCCGAGGGGTTGCCGGTGAGGCCGGATGGACAGCTGCAGCTTGGGGCGTGGTTGATGACGTGGCACTCAGCGCCAACACCGCACACACCGGGACATGGGTCGCGGCACTTGTTGTTCACGCAGGCCTTGTTCTTCGCGCAGTCGGAGTTCAGGACGCACTCTGGCCGGCACTCAGTGTACGGGTCGCCGAAGTAGTCCGGCAGACAGGTACAAGAGCCGGCTCCACTGCGCTCCTTGCAGACGGCATTGGCACCACATGGCGACGGGTTGCAGGGCTCCGCCCTCTCCGGTGGCACTTCAACTGTCGAGCGGAAGACAAGAGCAAAACAGAAACCAATGAGCGACTCACGAGACTGCTGAAACCTGGGAGGAAACCTTACTTATGGGGCTGCACCCCGCGAATGGGTCGCCCGAGTAGCGATCGAGGCACCGACACACGGGTCTATGTTTATTTACAATGCACGTTGTGAAAGAGCCGCACGTCCCGACGCACGGATCCTGGCATCGCTGATTGATGCAGGCCCTGTCGCCGGGACACTCGGCGTTCGATGTACACTCGGGCCGGCAGTTGGGCGCGCGTCCAATGTAGTTCGGCAAGCAGGAGCACACCGCATGCTCGTTCTGGCCCACCACCCGGCACTGAGAGTTTGGCCCACACGGGCTCGGCACACATGGATTGACGTCTTTGGGAATGGGCGTGAGTTCTACATTTACCATACACCGGAACATGCAAGAGAGAGAAAGAAACACAAAAAGAAGCAAAGAATGAGCATGCAAAGCGTTGACGGGGCGGCGGGTCGCACTGTGTGGCATTTGACACCAAGACGAAGTGACTGTGCGCACGGGAACATTGCATCACAAAAAAAAAACACAAAAAAAAAACGAAACGAAACCATCTGCACGTGAATGTTACGCGCGCTTGCTCAGCTGTAGAATAACGTCTGTCCTACAAGCGATAGAAAGTGGAAAATTCATTCTAGCGCAAAAATTCTCTTTCCTCTCAACTGGGAGAGAGATGTCCCAGCGCTTTGGCGCCAAACACCACACTGTGCGTCGTAGTCGGCGGGACTTACTCTTGTCCTCGTATATACAGCGCAGGAACGGGTCGCCGGTGAAGCCGGGTGTGCACGTGCATATCGGGTTGTGGTTGACCACGCGGCAGAGGGCGTTCAGGCCGCACGTGCCAGGACAGGGGTCCTTGCATCGTTGGTCGACACAGGCCTTGTCCTGGGCGCAGTCGGAGCTGGACATGCACTCGGGCCGGCAGTTAGGCGGGGCGCCCACGTACGCCGGTATGCACGAGCAGACGGCGTGGCCGTTGATGGCGCGGCAGTTGCTGTACAGGCCGCACGGACTAGGCTGGCAGGGGTTCGGTACGGCGACTGGTTCAACTGTGGATTGTGTGTGTGGATCGTGAATGCTTGCGTGTGGGCAGAGTGGGTTAAGGGGGTTAGTGGAGGAGAGGGGTGCTTACTGGGCGTGGCAGGGATGAGACGACATCCGCTGATTGGGCTTCCGGTGTAGCCTGGTAGGCAGTCGCAGCGAGGAGCGTGGTTGATGACCGCGCAGTCGGCATTGTAGCCACAGGTTCCGGGGCAGGGGTCGACGCACTTGTTGTTAACGCACGCTCGGGACTTGGGGCAGTCGGAGTTGATGACGCACTCGGGCCGGCACTCGATGTAAGGGTCGCCGAAGTAGTCCGGAATGCACTTGCAGGCGGCGGCGCGGTTGCGCTCCTCACAGATGGCGTTCATGCCACAAGGGGACGGGTTGCAGGGCATGACTTTCTCCGGGATTCCTGAAACAGTCAAGGGGAGGAGTGTGGTGTTGGAAAAGGCGCTTGAGATGGACGCGTCGTTCTTACGTGGCGTCTCACGATAGCATCCCGAGAAGGGATCACCGGTGAAGCCCTGCTCGCACATGCAGATGGGTGCGTGCGAGCGGACGTAGCACACGGCGTTCGACCCACAGGATCCGGCGCAGGGGTCTGCGCAGCGGGCGTTCATGCAGGCCATATGCGAGGGGCACTCGGAATTGATGGTGCACTCCGGGCGGCAGTTCGGTGGTCGTCCAATGTAGCTGGCCACGCAGGAGCACACGGCTCCCGTGCTGGCCACCCGGCATTGGGAGTTAGGACCGCACGGCGATGGTACACAGGGGTTGCGCGGGTAGTCAGGCTCCTTGGGAGCGGGCTCATCTAGAAAACAGAGGGGGGCTGGGTGAGTGGGGTTCTGTTGTGGGGGGCACGCCAGAGGTGTCATACCTCGCTGCGGGAAGCACTGTGTGAACGGGTCACCAGTGTAGCCGCGGGCGCAGGTGCAGATGGGGGAGTGGTTGGTCACCCGGCAGCGGGCGTTGTTGCCGCAGGTCCCTGGGCAGGGGTCTCTGCAGCGTTGGTTGACGCAGGCCTTATCCGAGGGACACTCCGAGCTGATGACGCACTCGGGGCGGCAGTTTGGCGGCGCGCCCATGTAGTTGGGCAGACACGAGCACACCGGCCGATCCGCGCTCACCTTGCACGTGCTATACAGCCCGCAGGGCGACGGTCGGCAGGGGTCCCGGGAGGGCACGATCTCCTTGGCTGTAAAATCAAAGGGGGTCAGAGCTACAGGGTCAGTCGAGTGTGGGGTGGCCGAGGGGGTCTTACTGTCGGGTATCGGATGGCAGATGCGCAGCGGACTGCCGGTGTATCCTGGTGCGCAGGCGCACACCGGCAAGTGATTGCTCACGCGGCACTCGGCATTTATGCCGCACAGGTCCACACACGGATCCACACATTTCATGTTCACGCAGGACTTGGCGCGCGGGCAGTCCGAGTTCTGGACGCACTCCGGGCGGCAGTTCAGATAGGGGTCGCCGAAGTAGTTTTGCATGCAAGCACATGAACCTGCACCGTTGCGTTCCCTACACACGGCGTTCGATCCGCACGGCGATGGATGGCACGGATCGGTTACCTCCGGCACCACTAATGTTTGTGAGGGGATGCACAGACACATACAAAGAAAAGGAGAGAGAAATGATATTTACACATATGTAGGCGATGAAGGGCGGCATGCAAGTGTGGGGGGTGAAGTGCGAAAGTAGATGAGGAATGGACGCGGAGGCTCGCGGAGTTCTTAAACGTCTAGACTTACCTTGGCGCATGTTGCAGCCGGCATAGGGGTCACCCTCGTGATTCTCTATGCAGGTGCAGATGGGTTTGTGGTTCTGGGCGCTGCAGATGGCGTTGAAGCCGCAGGCGCCGACGCAGGGGTCCTCGCAGCGTTGGCGGATGCAGGCACGGTTCGAGGGGCAGTCCTGGTGGATGACGCACTCAGGGCGGCAGTTGGGCGGGGCCCCAAACATGCCGGTGGCGCAGGAGCACACCGCCCGGCCGTCCATCTCGTGGCAGTCGGCGTTCGGGCCGCAAGGGCTCGGGATGCATGGATTTACCTTGCGCGGTGGTTCCACAGCTGCGGGGAAAAGAGTGTTCGTTAGTCAGTGGGCCGAATGTGGGAGAAGAGGAGACTTACGTTTTTGGACGCACTGCTCGAAGGGGTCGCCAATGAAGTCGGGTGGGCAGGAGCAGATCGGGTTGTGGTTGACCACCTGGCACTTGGCGTTGAAGCCGCAGATGCCGTTGCAGGGGTTGACGCACTTCTGGTTGATGCAGGCGAGGTCCTGGTTGCACTCAGCGCTGACGACGCACTCCGGCCGGCATGTGGGCGGTGAGCCGAAGTAGCCCTCCTGGCAGGAGCATGTGGGGCGACCGTCAATCACGCGGCACACGCTGTTCGGGCCACATGGGGATGGCTCGCACGGGCTCTTCGGACGCATTGCTGTAAAGGAGGGACGCTTAAGTGTGTTGTTTGGGGAAGTTGGCCGTCAAACTTACGATAAAGCGGCTCACGCTTGCATCCCGTGAAGGGGTCGCCTTCGTAGCCGTGCTGGCAGCTGCAAGTCGGCACGTGGTTGACCACCGAGCACTCGGCGTTGAAGCCGCAGTTGCCAACGCAAGGGTCGCGGCAGTGCTGCTTGATGCATGCCAGACCCGATGGGCACTCCGAGTTGTAGACGCACTCGGGCCGGCAGCCTGAGGTGTAGGGATCGCCAATGTAGGGCTCGATGCAGACGCAGCGGTGGGCACCGTTGCGCTCAGAGCAGATCGCGTTCTCGCCGCATGGGTTCGGGTAGCAGGGGTCGATGTGGTCTTGTGGTTCTGAAAGAAGAGAGAGCGTGAGGGGACAGGGATTCTCTGGAATGTGCGCAGTTCGCTTACTATCTGGTGTCCTGGAACAGCCCACGAAGGCGTCTCCCTCGAAGCCGTCCTCGCAACTGCAGTGAGCCGAATGAGAGATGACCGTGCAGCGGGCGTTGAGGCCGCATGTGTTGGCACACGGGTTCTGGCACTTCTCCTGGATGCAGGCCTTATCGAGCGGGCACTCGCTGTTCAGGGAGCACTCTGGCCGGCAGTAGGGCGGGCTGCCGATGTAGTTGGCGACGCAGGAGCAGACTGGGCGGCCCTGCTTCACTTGGCAGATGGAATTCGGTCCGCAGGGAGACGGTGTGCAGGGGTTCCTTGTGGGCGGCTTGGGCGTCACTTCAGTTGGAATTCGCGAGCAGGACACGAACGGGTCGCCCTCGAAGCCTGGCTCACAGCCGCAGAGCGGGTTGTGGTTCAGGACCTCGCAGCGGGCGCCAATGCCGCAGGTTCCGGGACAAGGGTCCTCGCAACGCTGATTGATGCAGGCCCTGTTGAGCGGGCACTCGGAACTGACGATGCACTCAGCCTGGCAGACAGGCGGAGCGCCCTTGTAGCCGGGAAGGCAAGAGCAGGCGGCGTTTCCGTCGGGCGTGGTCAGGCAGCGGCTGTTGGGGCCGCACGGTGACGGCTCGCATGGGTTCTTGGGAACCATTTTGTCAGCGGGCGGCGGAAGGTATGTCGGGTTGCACGCACTGAAGGCGTTGCCACTGTAACCCTCGTCGCAGATGCACACCGGGGCGTGGTTGACGATGCGGCAAGTGGCGTGTAGTCCACAGACTCCCACGCAGGAGTCCACGCAGCGGGTGTTGACGCAGGACTTGTCCATGGGGCAGTCGGAGTTGAGCACGCATTCAGGGTGGCATCCGAGGAGCGGGTCGCCGAAGAAGCCCTTCTTGCAAATGCAGGCCAGGCCGCCACTGCGGCGCTTGCACTCCGCATTGGGGCCGCATTGAACGGTGTCACAAGTTTCGTCCTTCTTGGGCACAATGGCCGACGGCGAGGAACAGTGTTCGTATGGGTTGCCGAAGAGCCCTTGTGGGCATGTGCAGGACGGGCGGTGGGCGTAGACGTTGCAGATGGCGTTGTGGCCACAGGATCCGGGGCAGGGGTCGAGGCACTTCTGGTTCATGCAGGCCCGATCGAAGGGGCAGTCAGAGTTCGAAAGGCACTCAGGGCGGCAGCGCGGGTTGTACATGGCGTCGGGGCCGAAGCATGGGTCGCAGAGGGCGACGCCGTCTCCGTACACCGAGCAAACGTCATTGGGACCGCAGGGTGACGGGGCGCACGGATCGCGGGACACGTTCTTGAGGACGCCAATCGGAACGCACTGCAGGAAGGAGTCGCCAGCGTATCCATCAATGCAGGCGCAGGTCGGGGTGTGTTGAGTTACTCGGCACACGGCGTTCACGCCGCAGATGTCCCCGGCACATGGATCGACGCATTTTCTGTTGACGCAGGCGCTGCTGGGCGCGCAATCCGAGTTGATGGTGCACTCGGGGCGGCAGCCAGACTGTGGGTCGCCAAGGTACTCGGGCAGACAAGAGCAGACGGCGCGGTTGTTCATCACCTTGCACTCGCTGTTAAGGCCGCACGGGCTGGGGCTGCAAGGGTTCTTGCTTGGTTTCTTGGGCCGGTCGGCGGGGAAGCAGCGCACGCCTGGGTTGCCGGTGAGGCCGGGGTTGCAGGTGCACACCGGGTGGTGTTTCTCCACGCGGCAGTTGGCCTCGATACCGCAGGCGCCTGGGCATGGATCGTAGCACTTGAAGCCCATGCAAGCCTTGTCGTCGGAACAGTCAGCGTCCACTTGGCACTCGTACCGCTGGCAGCCCTCCACGCTGGTTGGGTCACCGGAGAGGCCGTTGGGGCAGGTGCACACTTGCTGGCCGGAACTGATTGAGCAGATGGCGTTCGGTCCGCATGGGTTTGGTTCGCAAGCGCTGCGCGGCGGTTCGCGGCAGCCGCTGTACGGGTCTCCGATGTATCCTGGAGCACAGTAGCACTGTTCGCGGTTTCCAACGATGTAGCAGTCGGCATTGCGCCCGCAAGGTCCTGGGCGGCAGAGCTCAACGGTGACCGCAGGCTCTGTGCACAGTTTGAATGGGTTGCCGACCTTGTTGTCGGGGCAGAAGCAGACCGGGCTGCGGCCGGCGTCGCAAATGGCGCCAGCGCCGCACGGGTTCGGTTCGCACGGATTGACGGGCTCAACGCAGCCGCGGATGGTGTTCGGGCTCTCTACGTATCCCGGGAGACATGTGCACTTCGAGAAGCCGTTGTTGAGCACTGTGCACTGGGTGTTCGGTCCACAGGGTGAGGGGTCACACGGGCTACTGGGCGGCTGGCAGGTCGAGCTGGGTGGCTGACCCTCGAAGCCTGGCAGGCAGAAGCACTTGGGCGCATTGGCGACCATCACGCAGCCGCTGTTCGGGCCGCAAGGGTTCGTGGAGCAGTCGTCACCTTCGGGAACTGAAACGGGATTCGGGTAAAATGGGCTCCAGAATGGTCCGGGGAGACAGGATACTTACTGCAATTCTGGAAGGGGTTTCCGGTGAGGCCCTTGGGACAGTAGCAGATCGGGTTGCCTCCGTCAAGCTCGCAGAGCGCGTTGGTTCCACATGGGCTGGGGTCGCACGGGTTCGAAGGTGGGTTGCAGCCGAGCTGCGGACTGCCTGCGTATCCTGGCGGACACTTGCACACTCCGCGGTGGTTGACCACGTCGCAGAGGGCGTTCGCGCCACACTTGCACGGCGAGCCACAGCGGCCGTTGATGCATGCCTCAGTTGTGCTGCACTCCGCATTGGAGCGGCAGCCCTGTAGACGCTGGCACTCGACGTACGCGTTGCCAACGAATCCACTCAGGCAGTGGCACTCGATTCCGTGGTTGGCGGGGATGCACTCGGCGTTCTCCCCACAGGAGTCCTCCATACAGGGGTTGACGCACCTGCGGTTCAGACGGTCGCACAGCTTGTCCGGCGGGCAATCCTCGTTGTACTGGCAGATCGTCGTGTAGTCTACAGCTACGGGGTGGTTGGAGGGACGTGGCGCATATGTACAGTGAGCAGAAGGACACGAGAGCGTGCAAGAAAGAGAGAGAGAGAATACAGTTGAGGCGACCTCCTGCGGAGCAGATCATACAAACCTGGCTGGCAGCCCACAAAGCCGTTGCCCTGGTAGCCGTCGATGCAGCTGCAGTCGGAGCCGTGATTCGTGTTTATACAGACCGCGTTCAGAGCGCAGGGATTGTGCACGTCACACGGGTGCTGGCACCTGTCGTCGATGCAGGCCTCCGTGACGGCGCAGTCTTCGTTGCGGGTGCATTCAACTGTTTACACAGACGGGTGGACGGTGCGGGAAGGAGACAGAGAACAGACGGAAAGAGAAACAGAGAGAGGGAGACGGTGCATGAGAAACAATCAAATTCAAAACCGGTGCTGGCGCCGGGGGTACAGCCCTCGGCGGGGATGCAACAACTCTCGTTGTGTATGGTACATCGTCCAATTTGTGTTGTTGTTGTTGTGTGTTGGGAGTTAAGGGTTAGGGGGTTAGGGGGGTTAAAGTTAGTTGCTTACTTGTTTCCTGCGGGGTGCACTTGACGGTCGGATTGCCCTCATGACCCTTCGGGCACGAGCATATCGGTCGGTGCATCTTCGCCACACACTTGGCCGTCGGCGCGCAAACGCTGGCGAACTCACACGGGTCCTGACACAAGCCCATGTAGCAGGCCTCGGATTCGATGCAGTCGCCGTTCGACTGGCACGGCTCGGGTATCTTCGGGCTGCCGGGTGATTCTGCGCTCGATTGGAACGGTTAGAGTGACGGATTAGTTCAAAACTTTGCTGGTTACATGAGATTGTTTAGGGTGGGAATTAAAATGACAAATGTTCATATGTACACGTTAAATTTAAAAAAAAATCATTAACTAGTTTTTGTACAAAAAAAAAAAAATGAATTTTGGTGGCGGATGTACTTGCACTTGGACGTGTTTTGAGTGGAGGGTGACGCAGTCCTTCGATATTGGAAGGCAGCGAGCGGGACTACGGATGTACGCGGGGTGGAGTGTTCGGTCCGAAATGGGCCTGAATGAATGTGCTAAGTGATGTGGAGAGATATTGTGCTGAAAGGGGGTTTCCAAACATAGCTGTGTGACGAGACATGTATTCCGGGGGGATGCTTGAAGGAGAGGAGAGGAAACCAGAATCTCTGATCCGAACAAGGATGAAACAGTCGGTCAACGGACTTAACAGGTTTTTAGGAGTATTGCAGCCCCAAAGGAGCATTGTGCTTCTCACATCTTTCACCAAGCCCGCAAGAGGAAGGGGATGGCAAAGGAGATGGAGGTAGGTGAAGATGAGGATAAAGGTGAAGGAGAGGGTGAATCTGAAGGTGAAGGTGAAGTTGAAGTTGAAGGTGAAGGGGAAGGTGAAGGTAACGGTGAAGGTGAAGGAGAAAGTGAAGGTGAAGGTGAAGGTGAAGGTGAAGGTGAAGGTGAAGGTGAGGGTGAAGGTGAAGGTGAAGGTGAAGGTGAAGGTGAAGGTGACGGTGAAGGTGAAGGTGAAGGTGAAGGTGAAGGTGAAGGTGAAGGTGAAGGTGAAGGTGAAGGTGAAGGTGAAGGTGAAGGTGAAGGTGAAGGTGAAGGTGAAGGTAATAAGAAGATGAAAAGTATAGGATAAGATAAAGAGGATAAGGATAAGCAAGGGGATGAGGATAAGCAAGGGGATAAGGAAGAGGATAAGGAAGACGAGTGGTATAGGAAGTGGATGACGAATACGAATGGAAGAGTGGGGGGAGTAAAACGAAAGGGGAAGATGATCCGAAGAGGAAAGAGAAGGACATATCATCCCGACAATTTCCGCCAGTTTAGGATGTAAATTCGGTTGAGTTCCATAAATTGAGGGACCAACTGTGGACCACATGAAGTCCTTGAGGTAGTTACAAGTTCCCTGCCCTAAGATGGTTTAAGCTATGGAATGCACATGAAAAGCTAAGTGGACGATTATCAGCGAAGGCATGAAGTGGAGTAAAATTCGAGTTAGCCTATGGGTAGGTTTTGATGCTTGGGGTTGCATATAGCAGTTCCCCATCCATCACGCCAACCAATTGCACATAGATGAGATCTTACTAAACGGGCTAAATTAAAAGGGATCACAAAGCAGAATTGGAAATATTGAAAATGATTCAAAAAGACTGCGAACGGACTTCTCAGATAGCAAGAGATGCAGAGAAAAGTTTCTCAAATGGCTATTCATGAAGTTGGAGGGAATCTTAGCTAAGCCATGCTTTCCGGACCCCTTAGACTTAGTCCATATCCCCGACCTACAACAGAATATCTTCACTTCAATGTGGTCAGGTGATAACGATTCTTGAATACGACGGTGCCTGATGTTGTCGGAGCAGGTGGCTTCTTTAAATTTTGGCATCGGAACCGACCTTAAAGTTCAACTTCATGACGGAGTTGTTGTCGGTGACGGCTGACTTTTTGAAATTGGGGGAGTCGTGGGCCTCGATAAAATAGTTTAACTGGCCGAGAAAGGACGTAAACGCAACTTGTAAGCGACGTTCACCAAGCTGTCCAATGTCCAATCTGTTCGTGTCCAATGCCTCAGATGGCTAGGTTATGTAGAGCGGTCTCTTCGGCCCAAAGAGACTTCGATTTCGACAACGAATGAGTCATGGAAGGAAATACCACACAAAAGTGGAAAGAACCTCAACCAACCTGATGTGTGCAACTCAAGGCAGCTGGCGAAGGGCCTTGCTACCTGGAAAGGCTTGTTAACTGGAGTCCAGGTCCAGGCATTCTGGATGAAGAAGAAGAAAAAATTATCAAATTCCGTCAAGAATGGCAAAAATATGTCACAAAATTGGATCAAACCTGGGAGTTTCGTACATTGGACAATTCTTTAGAACTAAATATTTCAGAGAACAGATGTGCGTCCAGTACTTACAGACGCGCAGCTGGAAAATGTGAATCGAAGCCAACTCACTTCAGTTTTACAAGAAGTTCATCCAAATCCATTGAGTTCCCCGCACATTCAGCTTTTTTACCAATTCCCAAATTTTGTGTCCTAACCTCAAATCTTTTGGTTTTGAATTTACATCAAATAAATGTTTGCCTTCACCTCAAATCAAAAGTCATACATCACACAGACGCAAGGTTGATGCACAAGATCAAATACTGTTTGTCGGCGTTTCCTGAAAAAAAGTCAAAAAATAGGGCCCAACTCTTTGATTACCCCTTCAGCGTAAAAAGTGCCTTCCAGTTCAAACCTCATATTTTTCCACCCGAGAAAGGCTCTGAGTTCGAACTGCGGACATCTTGAAAGTGCATTTTTGACGCTTGGCATTTTCCCTTCCGTTATCTGACACCTGTCAAAGTGACATTTACCCCCGTTCCGCCTCAAGACAAGAACAAATGTCAAGTACGTCCTGCAGAATGTACATTTACCAATCAACTGTCAGACAGAAACCAATTCTGACAGCGAGTACGGTTACTGTTACTGTTACTTTGCTTATTTACAATATGTACACAGTGTTACTGCGTTAATTTTAGATTAAATTAAAATTAAAGTAAATCAAAACAAAAATCAAATTAGATATGTACAGCGGGCGGCACGTCCCCTTTTGGTATTGCGAGGTGCGGTGCGTTTGCAGCGTGATCGGAAATGCGTGTAAATTTACTGTTAATAAGATTAATGCTATACCTGTGACACAGTCAACGTTTTCACCATCTTCTGTTTGTGTATCACAGATGGCACGGCAACGGCCGTCCACGCAAAGCTGGTTAGCGGCGCAGTTAGTATTGTTTCGACATGGCTTGGCCGGGGCGGTGGCATTGGCCTCGGTCGATGTTAGAATGGTTGTGGTCTGGTCGCCTTCCTCGCCCAGTTCGCCCGTCGTCATGGTGGTGGGGTAGGTGCGCAGGATGACCGCCGGTGTGGTGGGCGTCTCCACGTCGAAGTCAGACGATCGTGAATCGCCCGCTGTAGTTGGGGCGGTGGACGACGGGGTCGTGACCAAGTCGGAGCCACTCATGGTGGTCGAGGATGACGGTGGTGTGGTGGTGTCTTCCGCCACCTCGGGCAGGGTGGACTCGTATTTTTCGGTGGTCGTCGTCGTTGCGTTGGGGTAGTCGTACTCGAGGGACGTGTCGCCCCGAGTGGACGGCCGCTTCGTGTAGTCGACTGTGGTGCGACCGGTTGTGGTGGTCTTTGCTGATGGGCCTTGGGTGGTTATTGCCTCTGTCGTTGTGGTCGTTTCTTCTATGGGCACAGTTGTGCTGATGCCTCTCACCGTGGTGGGCACCTCAACCCCAATGGTGGACGTCGACGTGGTGGTCGTCTCGACTTTGCTGTCGGTCGTCACACTGACGGGGGTAGTCGTGACTTGGGTGGTGGACGTGCTTATGCCACCCGTCAGATCATCCTCACCCCGAGTGGAGTGGAAGGTCTTCGACGAGCTCGCAGTCACTGTCTCGAAGGGACTGTCGGTGATGTTGTTCTCTCCGTCGCGGTAACCCTTCTGTGGACCGCCCATGCTGGTGCTCGACTCAACGCTGTACTCCGTGACCATCTCGGTGACCGTTTGCAGCTCTTCCGCTGTCGTCGTCTCTCCACTCACTGGGGACGTGGTAGTCACCGCACCAGCAGCGCTGGTGGTTTCCTCTGACGGCGGCGATGTCGACGTTGTCACCGGCGCCACAGTCGGCGGAGATGTGCCGATCGTTGGGGTGGTGGAAGCGTTGCTTGGCGGTGCCATTGCCGTTGTAGTCGGTTCAGTAACTAAGTTAGTATAATCACTAGTATAGCCCTCCTCATCGGTAACCGGTGTGAGAGTAGTGGCAAAGGTTATGGTAGTGGGACTTGTTACATCAGTTAGAGTGGTAGTAGAAGAGGTGGTGGTTATATTCGCTAGAGATTATTTACAGAATAAATGTGTGTTCAAAATGAAAAGTAAAAAAATCAAAAATTTTTCAACGGGAGCCGAGCGGACGTATTTACAAAAAATATCTACAAACGGCGGGAGACTCCACCAGAGCTTGGGGTTGGGCTGAGGTCGAGTCTGGGGCGTGTCGCATAGATCGTTAATTTTGTTGTTGTAAATATATTACAAGTGCAAATTGAGTTAATGTGCGACGTTAGGTTTGTGGACGTATTTACAAATATTGTTTTTTTTTTTTTTGTTTTTAAACCAACAAATGCTACGGGTCGTGTTGCTGTGAATGTCTGTTCGTTGAGACTGTGGACACTTACCTTTGATGCAGGCTCCAGTCGTTGGGTCGCACTGGGTGCCGTAGGGGCAGTGCTCACATCCAGTTGTGACACCTGGTTCACGAGCTGAAATAAATTGGAAGAGAAGTGTTACTGAGGTTGGCTGAAATGAGACGAGAGGGGATCCTCTGGAGGGTGGAGGCAAGCACAGTTCGGAGAAGGTTTGCTTGGAGAGGGAACACAGAAGAAGAAATTGAAACCAGAGACGTGTAGAGGGAAGCTGTGCACACTTGACTTTTGCGCCCTTTCTTTCAATTTGACAGAAAAGGCGGATATAACAAAGCTGCTTATTTAACGCTTTCGGAAGGTTGACATTTCAGGTGCCACATTCTGTTGCCAACCCAGTCAGTGACGTTTCTCAATGCTAGACGTGTCGTTTCAAGGTTATCGCACCCGAGGAAAGGGTAAAATACATTTTCCCGGATTTGGAAAAGACTCGAGGTGAGTTCTCTATTAGAGTATGACCTCTTGGCTCTTTTGTTGAGGGGCCATTCAGTCCCTGTAAACTGTGGCTACTGTGCTAAAGTGAAGGATATCGAACCAACACCTTTGAAGGTCGATACGGTGACTGAGTCTTGTCAACACTCCTCTTTGGACATTGCAGCGCACTGCTTCTCTAATTGAGAGACTTGGGATTAGGCTTGGTTATCCTTTGATCTTCATGGAGGGAACTTCAGCACTCGCTTAGTGGGCTTATAGCCCTGAAACGTGAACAGAGACTAGGTTTTGGGCATTTCTAGTCCAAGACACTTGAGTTGCCACCCAATTCAGCAGAAGTGGATGAGTTGAGGCTTCTCTGGGTTCTTAAAGCGGTGTCCTGAAGGCCATTCAATTTCAAAGGAGCTTGCAAGATCTGTAATCCAAAGGACTGACTTCTTGGTCTTTTGGATTACAGATTTGGTCTTATGGTACTTTGACTGAAAATCAAGTTCACACTTAGAGCGAACTTTTCACCTGGAACGAAACGAAATGGATCACGGAACGACGTGAGGAACTTGAGTACGAGCGGCCTCTTGTTGGTTTGTTCTCTCCGTCGCGGTAGTTGGGTCATATGACAAGAATGACTCTATCATCACGACTTTGCTCTGATTCCCTTCGTTAGGCGAACATTTAGCACAAGTGGTACGAGATTGCTGGACCAAGTCCTAGTTTTTGCCTGGTTACGCTTCCTCTAATGATTTAAAGGGTGAAAGATCGAATTGGCGGAAGATCTTGTGTGAGTGGCGTGCCATCGCTTTCCCTCACAGTCGGGGGGGGGGGGGGCCGCGGAAGATCATGATGTGTCTTGACTTCTCTTTGAGTGAACACATCACTCAATAAGTGCCGAGATTGACAAACACATTACTCAATAAGTCTTAGGACTGGCATGTAGGGGGCGCAACTAACAAAAAATGAAAATTTGACAGGTATCGTTTGTAGTGCTAGCGCCAGCGACTGCGTCAGGGGGTTGTGAATTAACAGGGAATGTATAAACAATAAACTCATTGAACTCCACTGTTTAATTGTTTTCAGTCGGTACTCGTGTCCTTCGCCTTTTCACGTTTGAATGTTTGTACTTCCTAAAAATAATATGGATTTTTTGTTAGTGGCGCCTCCTATACGTCAGTCGGGACTTATAGAGTGATGTGTTATAAATTATTGAACAAAGATGGTGTCGTCAGTTTGACTTAATGGCACAGAAAATCTTACGCTCCATCAGAGGCCATGAACGAGGCAGTCGTCAAGAGTATAGAGAAATTCCGCAGAAAATTTGTTTGCATTTGCCATTCTGCTCGTGTGGTCGGCGTGGCGTAGTGGGAAGAGTGCGACACTCACACGCCGAAGGCTCAATTTCCGGCTGGACAACTCGAATTTTTCACGGCACCACCTATTTCGAGTTGCTGACAACAATCAAAGACTAATAACTGTCAAAGAAAGTTTCTCAAACTTCGCCGTTCAGAGTCGGCAAGTAACTGTAGGTTCGTTTTACTCGTGAGAGAAAAGTAGCACGCGCAACACGAGTAGTTGAGGAGTAAGTTAGGCAATGGTCCCCGTGTGGACTGTAGCGCCAACCAATTATTATTATGGTCTGTTGGACTACCAAAGCTATAAGTCGGCCCCAAAACTTCGTGTTTTTGCCAAATGATAAATTTCTTAAACGAGCCCAAGATTTTGTTCTGTTGCTGACTCTGGTAAATTTGAATGAAGTTGAGTTGGTGATGTGTTCCATTTCAAGGGCTAAGACTTCTTATGCTGTGACTGAGGGGTGCTTCACTAAGCTCACCGTGGAAACCATTGGATTTGTCTCTTCCGTGTTATGAGCCTCTGTTCTACTTAACTGCAGTTCTGGACTTCCGAAAAAAAGACCCGAGAGGATAGAAAGGTTGGCGCACACCAAATTGTTTCGATAAACAGGATTCATGGCCAGTCAGAGGGCGCTTAAACAAAGTTCCAGCTTGTGACTGTGCACTTAGTCTTGCCATGCATTTGTTGAGGCTGTGGTTATAACTTTAGTTACGGGAGAATATTTACCTATGCTCAGTTTCGTTTTGCAGTGCTAACGAACGATGAGGCCACATGAATGACAAAATAGAATGGTGATAGAAGAGCCAAGTGATGATTGATTGTGAGCTCATTCAGTACCTGAGACACATCTTTTCTTCTTGTTTCTAAAAGAGACCCAAGGAGATAAGAAGGGCAACCCACATCTAAGTCTCTTTTTAGAACCAGGATTCATGGCCAGTCAGCGGTCTCTTAACACAAGTCCTGCGCTGACTGGGTTTATCTGTGCAATAAGTCCTGACGTGCACTTATCATGTCGGCTGTGGTTACAACTTTAGTTACGGAAGGAGTCCTTGAAACATTGTGCAACATCTTTCAACAGTGGCGTTTTCGCTTGCCGTCTCAAAACGTTGATATTGTACTTAAGCTCAGTTTCGTAGACGATTGACCAGGCGCATTTCGCTTTACAGCCCATAGAGTTCGTCGTTAAGTCTTAAACTCCAGTTGCCATCAACGCAAACAGGACCAAAAATCGCACGCAAAACTTTTCTCTCGAAAAGACTAAGGACTTCCTCATCCGCTTTTGCTAACGTCCAAGTTTTCGCGCTATAAAATAGGACTGGGATGATCAAGGTGTTGTACAAAGTCACTTTGGTCGTTCGGGAGAGGGCTTTATTACTCAATTGCCTCTTGAGACCAAAGAAACAGCGATTGGCAGGAGTGATTCTGCGTTTGATTTCGGTACTGGTGTTGTTGTCCCTATTTACGGCGGAGCCGAGGTAGACGAAGTCCTTGACTACCTCGAAGTTTCTGCTGCCTAGTGTGACGCTCCGTCCGAGACGTCGATGTTGTGTGTCCTTCCTTGATGACAGCATGTACTTAGTTTTGCCCTCATTTATCGCCAGAAACATTTTAGCCGCTTTCGCTTCAATGACAGCAAATGCCTCATTGACTGCTCGCTGTGTTCGTCCAATCACATCAATGTCATCAGCGTAAGCTAGCAATTGAACTGACTTTTGGAAGATCGTGCCTCTGGTGTTGACTTGTGAGCTACGCACGATCTTCTCGAGGATGAAGTCAGATGAAGGAGAAGAAATCACATGACTGTGCGTCACTTTGCCTAAAACCTTTTTTGACATTGAAAGTCCCAGTGAGTTCGTTACCGACCTTGACGGAGCAACGAGAGTTCTCCATCGTCATCCTACACAATCTGGAGAGCTTGGTAGGAATGCCAAAACTAGACTAACGAACGATGTGCGTCCAAAAATGGCCTAATGGAATGGCAAAAGTAGAGCTAAGCGATGAATGGTTATAACCGGAGCTCATTTAATACTCGGCACACACCTTTTTTTTCTTGTTGGAGGTTTGGAAGCTGTTCAGACATAAAACCTGGCCTATTGTACTACCAAGGAGTAACAATTCCTTTGTCTTAAGAAGGAAAACCAGCAAGTTCTTCTGTGACAAAGAGGCTACGTTTACACCTTCCGCCACCTGATCTGAGCAAAAGTTGGGCATTGGAAGTTGGAAGTTGGAAGTGCTCTGCAGTGCCTTCACCCTCTCTACAGGCGTCGCATAGAGTACCATAATTTAGTCCAAGCACGTTGAAGGGCGTAGCAAAGACGAAGTGCCCTGTTTGCCAACAAGTCTTCGGTCTTTCTTATTTAGAAATAGAAGAAAAACCATGGATTTCTTGCCGACGTTCAGGAGCATATCAGTCTGAGTTTAAAGTCATGTAATCTCGAGTTGTGCTGTCGGCAGACACAACCGTCGACGGAAACCGTAACCAAGGACACGGGCAGTCCCAAGGTAGGTTCGGGTCCTATGAATGCCTCTTTTGGAACTTGCCTAGCAAGTTCATCGGCAACATCATTTCTTATGATGGTTTGGCGTCCAGGCACACAGACAAGTCTGCCGATCATAAGACTTGCATTCCTTTACTACCAGATCACTCAATAAATCCCGGGACACATAGGCGGCAACTCTAACAAAAAATTCACAGACAACTATAGAGTGGCGCACCCTATATGT
Source organism: Eristalinus aeneus (assembly GCA_955652365.1). NCBI lineage: Eukaryota > Metazoa > Arthropoda > Insecta > Diptera > Syrphidae > Eristalinus > Eristalinus aeneus. Next base: position 20,161,874 of record OY019131.1, read on the forward strand.
CCTGTGGCCCCCCTATATGTGCCGTCGGGCCACCTATGTGTCCCGTGGCGCCCCCTATATGTGCCGTCGCGCCTCCTATATGTCCCGTGGCGCCCCCTTTATGTCCCGTGGCGCTCTCTAAATATGCCGTCGCGCCCCCTATATGCCCCGTGGCGGCCTCTATATGATCCGTGGCGCCCCCTATATGTCCCGTGGCGCCCTCTATATGTCCCGTGGCGCCCCCTAGATGTCCCGTGGCGTCCTCTATATGTCCCGTGGCGCCCTCTATATGTGCCGTCGCGCCCCCTATATGTTCCGTGTTGCCCCCTATATGTCTCGTGGCTCCCCCTATATCCCCCGTGGCGCCCCCTATATGTCCCGGACTTATTGAGTGATCTGTTATCTAGAAAGCACAGCTTGACTGTTGCTACAGACGCTGACGCTTCGCCCCTTCCGCCTTTTCTTTCCAATATTGTTCGTGACGAAAGGAATCCTATCATTGCAGTATAGGTCCATACTCCTCATTTTTGGTCATAGGTCCCCCATATTCTCTGGGCAAAAGGGACCCGTGATGAAGCCTTTAACGTAAATCACAGACTTAAACTACCGTCAATGATTTTCTACGGTCTTGTCGACTTGCAGGCATGAAGACACAAATAACTTTAAGCCTAAGCAGAACCCATGCATTTTTTTAGAAGCTTGTGGCTCGAAAAGGAACTTTATTAATCTCGAAAGGACGACCTGAAGTAAATATGTTACACCAGGCGGCAATTGACACGCTTGCGGAATAGGTCCTTATAGTGAAGGCTGTGTGACCTCTTTCCAACTAAAACACTGACAAGCTGTGAAAGGCCAAATTTTTGCCTAATTTCAAGCATTATCAGTTGAAGTGGAAACGAGATCACAAGATACACTCAAAATGGCTAAATACAGAATCTACATTCAGAAAATTGATCGGCAACACGCGAGGTGTTCTTGCGCATGGAGGGTGTCGTTAATAATTTTTTTAAACTCACAAAATGGTAAAAAACAAAACCTGCAATCAGAAAATCGATTTGTATCACGTTAGTTGTTATTGCGCATGGAGGGTGTCGTTTATCATTTTTATTAAATACACAAAATGGTAAAAAACAGAGCCTGCAATCAGAAAATCGATTGGTAACACGCGAGGTGTTCTTGCGCATGAAGGGTGTCGTTTATATAAATCTTTCAAATACAACACGAATTTGACTAAAACAAGGAATTTTCGATTCGAACTTTGCCGTCTTCGATCACAAGCTTTTCAAGTGTTGTTTTCATAAAATCAAGTTGAGTGTTTAGAACAAAAGCAAACTTTTTCGGCAGCTATGGGCGACCGGCTTTCTGTTGTTGTTCATATATAGAGGTCGCAGTTTTATGATAACCTCCAACGGCGGTGAATCTTTATAGAATTATAGAATTTCTCTAAAATAATTGCACAGAAAAAAAAGACAATCCTGAAATCAAAACTTTCAAATTTTTATCTCTACTTACGTTGTAAACAATGACATCCATCGCATTGCATTCCGCTGCGGCAGTCCGAGCTACGTTGGCATTCACAAACTGCAAGCATTTCAAATTGAAGCACATCTCTCTGCCGAAAGCAACTCATCTTCACTTACCCTTCACACAAACCGGATGATGCTGCTTCACCTGGCACTCCTGATCTCTGGCGCACGGATTCGCATACGAGCAAGGATCTACGCAAAGCGCATTGACACAAGCTCTCTGTGTGGGGCAATCGCTGCTCGAAGTGCAGCCGATTTCTGTAAAAATTCCCCAAAAAAACTCATTTAACCAAACTGCACACACCAAAACTTTTCACAAAAAGCACACACAAGTAATCGCTTCTCCTTCAGCTGGAATCGAAACACAGTAACTTAAGGAAGAACAAAATCGTTTACAGCTCAGCGCAACCTTTACACATGCAAGCCTTAACTAAGCTACGACTACCACCGCCACCGTATTTACATATCGTACATTTTTACATCTACCAGTATATACAACAACCAATAAAAAAACATAACAGTTGATCTTCATTCCCCCGCGCAAACAGAAACAATCGAAGGACACGGCCTCGAGCAAGCCAACACAGACACATGCGCGACCCCTCCCTAACTTGCATATGGGCATTCTTTTCTTTTGTTTGGTGATGGTTCGTGTCAAGGCTTTGACAACCGGAGCGAGAGAGAAAGACAGGAGAGAGTGTATGTGACAGGAAATCGAGAGAGAGAGAGAGAAGGAGAGGAGGAAAGTGTGTGTTTGCACATGCAAATGTCAGCTACAGTGCGGCGACTGCAGGTCTTCATAACAATGAGTGTTTTTTTCAAAGCTGAGCTGGACATACTTTTCGAGTTCCCGGGGCATTCGGGCCCCAATGCCGAAGAAGGACAGAACAGAGAGAGTCTGTTGGGCGAGCAAATGGTGCATTCGTGCGAGCCGTACGTGAGTTGATGAGGAGTGGCTCAAAGGAGGTCAAACAAAAGAGACAGAGAGGAATAGAGCGAGGAAGAGAGAGGGAAAAGGAAATTCAGAGACAGACAGAAACAAATATGACAAATTCGTTTGCATTCGGCGATAATATGTATCCCCACCGTTATACCAAAAGTGTGAGAGGGATACAAAGACAGATAGAAAGAGAGAGAGAGAGAGAGATAGAGAGAGAGATAGAGCGAAAAATGAGGTTCAACAGGGGCGCAAGAACTGCGCCCGCAGCCGACCTCGACTTGCAACATTCCATTGCTTGCTTGCACATTCCACTTATTTGTAGGGAGAGAGAGAGAGAGATGCTCGAGAGTTGTTGTTGTTTCATGTTTACCTGGTATCACGTGACAATCTGGCGTGTTCACATCTGCATCTGCATTGCAAAAGCACATAGCCGTATGGTTAAGGGTTCTACAAACGTGAAAGCTAGGTTCTAGGGTGACGCAGGGAGTGTAAGCGAAGCAGGGGTTGGAGCAGACAGAGCGGAGGCAGACCTCGGAGTCGGGGCATTGAAAGTCGCTGGTGCAACCACCAGCGGTGCGATTGGGATGCGCGGTGGTCTCGGGTAGGGTCGTGACCACCACGTCAGTCTTTTCGGGCAAGAGTGTGGTTTCATGGCGGTAGTATGGCACAGTGGTGAGAATTTCGCCGGACGATGTCGTTGTGATGAGTTCGAAAGGCGTTGTTGTCGGCGGCAAGCGGGGGCTTGGCGTACTAGGCGTACTAGGCGGGACAGCTTCCGGTGCGAGGGTTGAGACCACGGAGGGCGTTGTCGTCGTGTAGGGACTGAAAGTTGCGTTGATTTGGGAGTAAGTGGTAGCCTCGTTGAATCCAATGGTGGGCACCTGAGTCACGTTTTCCGGCGGAGACTCAGTTATCTCTGTTGTGGACGATTCAGTTTTATAGGTCCCCGTGGTCTTGTCAAAGACCACCATCGTTACTGTAGACGATTCCGGTACTTTGGTCACATTCGGTGGAGCTTGTGGCCCTCCATCTGGCCTGAACGAAGTCACATCCTTTACAATAACAGACTCAGTGGTCACTTCAGAAACATGTTTAGTCACATATGCTTCCGTTGTGCTGGAAGCGGGCGTGGAGCTCTCGGAAATGGAGGAAGTAAACAGATTCTCTCCTTCAATAGGAACAGTTGTACCCTCTTGTGGCACTATAGTAGTGCCTTCTCTGCCTGGGTATGCAGTCGTTCCTTCGTATGGAACGCGTCCAGTTGTGGCTTCGGGTGGAGTGACTGTCGTTCCTTCTCTGCCTGGGTATGCAGTCGTTCCTTCGTATGGAACGCGTCCAGTTGTGGCTTCGGCTGGAGTGACTGTCGTTCCTTCTCTGCCTGGGTATGCAGTCGTTCCTTCGTATGGAACGCGTCCAGTTGTGGCTTCGGTTGAAGTGACTGTCGTTCCTTCTCTGCCTGGGTATGCAGTCGTTCCTTCGTATGGAACGCGTTCAGTTGTGGCTTCGTCTGGAGTGAATGTCGTTCCTTCTCTGCCTGGGTATGCAGTCGTTCCATCGTATGGAACGCGTCCAGTTGTGGCTTCGGCTGGAGTGACTGTCGTTCCTTCTCTGCCTGGGTATGCAGTCGTTCCTTCGTATGGAACGCGGCTCGTTGTGGCTTCGGCTGGAGTGACTGTCGTTCCTTCTCTGCCCGGGTATGCAGTCGTTCCTTCGTAGGGAACGCGCTCAGTTGTGGCTTCGGGTGGAGTGACTGTCGTTCCCTCTCTGCCTGGGTATGTTGTGGCTTCGGGTGGAGTGACTGTCGTTCCTTCTCTGCCTGGGTATGCAGTCGTTCCTTCGAATGGAACGCGTCCAGTTGTGGCTTCGGTTGAAGTGACTGTCGTTCCTTCTCTGCCTGGGTATGCAGTCGTTCCTTCGTATGGAACGCGGCTCGTTGTGGCTTCGGCTGGAGTGACTGTCGTTCCTTCTCTGCCCGGGTATGCAGTCGTTCCTTCGTAGGGAACGCGCTCAGTTGTGGCTTCGGGTGGAGTGACTGTCGTTCCCTCTCTGCCTGGGTATGTTGTGGCTTCGGGTGGAGTGACTGTCGTTCCTTCTCTGCCTGGGTATGCAGTCGTTCCTTCGAATGGAACGCGTCCAGTTGTGGCTTCGGTTGAAGTGACTGTCGTTCCTTCTCTGCCTGGGTATGCAGTCGTTCCTTCGTATGGAACGCGGCTCGTTGTGGCTTCGGCTGGAGTGACTGTCGTTCCTTCTCTGCCCGGGTATGCAGTCGTTCCTTCGTAGGGAACGCGCTCAGTTGTGGCTTCGGGTGGAGTGACTGTCGTTCCCTCTCTGCCTGGGTATGTTGTGGCTTCGGGTGGAGTGACTGTCGTTCCTTCTCTGCCTGGGTATGCAGTCGTTCCTTCGAATGGAATGCGTCCAGTTGTGGCTTCGGCTGGAGTGACTGTCGTTCCGTCTCTGCCCGGGAATGCAGTCGTTCCTTCGTACGGAACGCGGCCAGTGGTGGCTTCGGGTGGAGTGACTGTCGTTCCTTCTCTGCCTGGGTATGCAGTCGTTCCTTCGTATGGAACGCGTCCAGTTGTGGCTTCGGTTGAAGTGACTGTCGTTCCTTCTCTGCCTGGGTATGCAGTCGTTCCTTCGAATGGAATGCGTCCAGTTGTGGCTTCGGCTGGAGTGACTGTCGTTCCTTCTCTGCCTGGGTATGCAGTCGTTCCTTCGTATGGAACGCGTCCAGTTGTGGCTTCGGGTGGAGCGACTGTCGTTCCCTCTCTGCCTGGGTATGCAGTCGTTCCTTCGTATGGAACGCGTCCAGTTGTGGCTTCGGCTGGAGTGACTGTCGTTCCCTCTCTGCCTGGATATGTTGTGGCTTCAGGTAGAGTGACTGTCGTTCCCTCTTTGCCTGGGTATGCAGTTGTTCCTTCGTATGGAACGCGTCCAGTTGTGGCTTCGGCTGGAGTGACTGTCGTTCCGTCTCTGCCCGGGAATGCAGTCGTTCCTTCGTACGGAACGCGGCCAGTGGTGGCTTCGGGTGGAGTGACTGTCGTTCCCTCTCTGCCAGGGTATGCAGTCGTTCCTTCGTATGGAACGCGTCCAGTTGTGACTTCGGTTGGAGTGACTATCGTTCCTTCTCTGCCCGGGTATGCAGTCGTTCCTTCGTAGGGAACGCGTTCAGTTGTGGCTTCGGGTGGAGTGACTGTCGTTCCCTCTCTGCCTGGGTATGTTGTGGCTTCGGGTGGAGTGACTGTCGTTCCTTCTCTGCCTGGGTATGCAGTCGTTCCTTCGAATGGAACGCGTCCAGTTGTGGCTTCGGCTGGAGTGACTGTCGTTCCTTCTCTGCCCGGGAATGCAGTCGTTCCTTCGTAAGGAACGCGTTCAGTTGTGGCTTCGGCTGGAGTGACTGTCGTTCCTTCTCTGCCTGGGTATGCAGTCGTTCCTTCGTATGGAACGCGTCCAGTTGTGGCTTCGGTTGAAGTGACTGTCGTTCCTTCTCTGCCTGGGTATCCAGTCGTTCCTTCGTATGGAACGCGTTCAGTTGTGGCTTCGTCTGGAGTGAATGTCGTTCCTTCTCTGCCTGGGTATGCAGTCGTTCCTTCGTATGGAACGCTTCCAGTCGTGGCTTCGGCTGGAGTGACTGTCGTTGCTTCTCTGCTTGGATACGCAGTCGTTCCTTCGTATGGAACGCGTCCAGTTGTGGCTTCGGCTGGAGTGACTGTCGTTCCTTCTCTGCCTGGGTATGCAGTCGTTCCTTCGTATGGAACGCGTCCAGTTGTGGCTTCGGTTGAAGTGACTGTCGTTCCTTCTCTGCCTGGGTATCCAGTCGTTCCTTCGTATGGAACGCGTTCAGTTGTGGCTTCGTCTGGAGTGAATGTCGTTCCTTCTCTGCCTGGGTATGCAGTCGTTCCTTCGTATGGAACGCGTCCAGTTGTGGCTTCGGCTGGAGTGACTGTCGTTCCTTCTCTGCCTGGGTATGCAGTCGTTCCTTCGTATGGAACGCGGCTCGTTGTGGCTTCGGCTGGAGTGACTGTCGTTCCTTCTCTGCCCGGGTATGCAGTCGTTCCTTCGTAGGGAACGCGTTCAGTTGTGGCTTCGGGTGGAGTGACTGTCGTTCCCTCTCTGCCTGGGTATGTTGTGGCTTCGGGTGGAGTGACTGTCGTTCCTTCTCTGCCTGGGTATGCAGTCGTTCCTTCGAATGGAACGCGTCCAGTTGTGGCTTCGGCTGGAGTGACTGTCGTTCCTTCTCTGCCCGGGAATGCAGTCGTTCCTTCGTAAGGAACGCGTTCAGTTGTGGCTTCGGCTGGAGTGACTGTCGTTCCTTCTCTGCCTGGGTATGCAGTCGTTCCTTCGTATGGAACGCGTCCAGTTGTGGCTTCGGCTGGAGTGACTGTCGTTCCTTCTCTGCCTGGGTATGCAGTCGTTCCTTCGAATGGAATGCGTCCAGTTGTGGCTTCGGCTGGAGTGACTGTCGTTCCTTCTCTGCCTGGGTATGCAGTCGTTCCTTCGTATGGAACGCGTCCAGTTGTGGCTTCGGGTGGAGCGACTGTCGTTCCCTCTCTGCCTGGGTATGCAGTCGTTCCTTCGTATGGAACGCGTCCAGTTGTGGCTTCGGCTGGAGTGACTGTCGTTCCCTCTCTGCCAGGGTATGCAGTCGTTCCTTCGTATGGAACGCGTCCAGTTGTGACTTCGGTTGGAGTGACTATCGTTCCTTCTCTGCCTGGGTATGTTGTGGCTTCAGGTAGAGTGACTGTCGTTCCCTCTTTGCCTGGGTATGCAGTCGTTCCTTCGTATGGAACGCGTCCAGTTGTGGCTTCGGCTGGAGTGACTGTCGTTCCGTCTCTGCCCGGGAATGCAGTCGTTCCTTCGTACGGAACGCGGCCAGTGGTGGCTTCGGGTGGAGTGACTGTCGTTCCCTCTCTGCCAGGGTATGCAGTCGTTCCTTCGTATGGAACGCGTCCAGTTGTGACTTCGGTTGGAGTGACTATCGTTCCTTCTCTGCCCGGGTATGCAGTCGTTCCTTCGTATGGAACGCTTCCAGTCGTGGCTTCGGCTGGAGTGACTGTCGTTGCTTCTCTGCCTGGATACGCAGTCGTTCCTTCGTATGGAACGCGTCCAGTTGTGGCTTCGGCTGGAGTGACTGTCGTTCCTTCTCTGCCTGGGTATGCAGTCGTTCCTTCGAGTGGAACGCGTCCAGTTGTGGCTTCGGCTGGAGCGACTGTCGTTCCTTCTCTGCCTGGGTATGCAGTCGTTCCTTCGAGTGGAACGCGTCCAGTTGTGGCTTCGGCTGGAGTGACTGTCGTTCCTCCTCTGCCTAAGTATGCAGTCGTTCCTTCGAGTGGAACGCGTCCAGTTGTGGCTTCGGCTGGAGTGACTGTCGTTCCTTCTCTGCCTGGGTATGCAGTCGTTCCTTCGAGTGGAACGCGTCCAGTTGTGGCTTCGGCTGGAGTGACTGTCGTTCCTTCTCTGCCTGGGTATGCAGTCGTTCCTTCGTATGGAACGCGTCCAGTTGTGGCTTCGGGTGGAGCGACTGTCGTTCCCTCTCTGCCTGGGTATGCAGTCGTTCCTTCGTATGGAACGCGTCCAGTTGTGGCTTCGGCTGGAGTGACTGTCGTTCCGTCTCTGCCCGGGAATGCAGTCGTTCCTTCGTACGGAACGCGGCCAGTGGTGGCTTCGGGTGGAGTGACTGTCGTTGCTTCTCTGCTTGGATACGCAGTCGTTCCTTCGTATGGAACGCGTCCAGTTGTGGCTTCGGCTGGAGTGACTGTCGTTCCTTCTCTGCCTGGGTATGCAGTCGTTCCTTCGAGTGGAACGCGTCCAGTTGTGGCTTCGGCTGGAGTGACTGTCGTTCCTTCTCTGCCTGGGTATGCAGTCGTTCCTTCGAGTGGAACGCGTCCAGTTGTGGCTTCGGCTGGAGTGACTGTCGTTCCTTCTCTGCCTGGGTATGCAGTCGTTCCTTCGTATGGAACTCCTCCAGTTGTGGCTTCGGCTGGAGTGACTGTCGTTCCTTCTCTGTTCGGGTATGCAGTCGTTCCTTCGTATGAAACGCGTCCAGTTGTGGCTTCGGTTGGAGTGACTGTCGTTCCTTCTCTGCCTGGATATGCAGTCGGTCCTTCGAGTGGAACGCGTCCAGTTGTGGCTTCGGCTGGAGTGACTGTCGTTCCTTCTCTGCCTGGGTATGCAGTCGTTCCTTCGAGTGGAACGCGTCCAGTTGTGGCTTCGGCTGGAGTGACTGTCGTTCCTTCTCTGCCCGGGTATGCAGTGGTTCCTTCGTATGGAACGCGTCCAGTTGTGGCTTCGGCTGGAGTGACTGTCGTTGCTTCTCTGCTTGGATACGCAGTCGTTCCTTCGTAGGGAACGCGTCCAGTTGTGGCTTCGGCTGGAGTGACTGTCGTTCCTTCTCTGCCTGGGTATGCAGTCGTTCCTTCGTATGGAACGCGTCCAGTTGTGGCTTCGGCTGGAGTGACTGTCGTTCCTTCTCTGCCTGGGTATGCAGTCGTTCCTTCGTATGCAACGCGTCCAGTTGTGGCTTCGGCTGGAGTGACTGTCGTTCCTTCTCTGCCTGGATATGCAGTCGTTCCTTCGAATGGAACGCGTCCAGTTATGGCTTCGGCTGGAGTGACTGTCGTTCCTTCTCTGCCTGGGTATGCAGTCGTTCCTTCGTATGGAACGCGTCCAGTTATGGCTTCGGCTGGAGTGAATGTCGTTCCTTCTCTGCCCGGGTATGCAGTCGTTCCTTCGTATGGAACTCGTCCAGTTGTGGCTTCGGCTGGAGTGACTGTCGTTCCTTCTCTGCCTGGGTATGCAGTCGTTCCTTCGTATGGAACGCGTCCAGTTATGGCTTCGGCTGGAGTGACTGTCGTTCCTTCTCTGCCCGGGTATGCAGTCGTTCCTTCGTATGGAACGCGTCCAGTTGTGGCTTCGGCTGGAGTGACTGTCGTTCCTTCTCTGCCCGGGTATGCAGTCGTTCCTTCGTATGGAACTCGTCCAGTTGTGGCTTCGGCTGGAGTGACTGTCGTTCCTTCTCTGCCCGGGTATGCAGTCGTTCCTTCGTATGGAACTCGTCCAGTTGTGGCTTCGGCTGGAGTGACTGTCGTTCCTTCTCTGCCTGGGTATGCAGTCGTTCCTTCGTATGGAACGCGTCCAGTTGTGGCTTCGGCTGGAGTGACTGTCGTTCCTTCTCTGCCCGGGTATGCAGTCGTTCCTTCGTATGGAACTCGTCCAGTTGTGGCTTCGGCTGGAGTGACTGTCGTGCCTTCTCTGCCTGGATATGCAGTCGGTCCTTCGAGTGGAACGCGTCCAGTCATGGCTTCAGCTGGAATTTCGGTCATTCCTTCTCTGCCTGGGTATGCAGTCGTTCCTTCGTATGGAACGCGTCCAGTTGTGGCTTCGGCTGGAGTGACTGTCGTTCCTTCTCTGCCCGGGTATGCAGTCGTTCCTTCGTATGGAACTCGTCCAGTTGTGGCTTCGGCTGGAGTGACTGTCGTTCCTTCTCTGCCCGGGTATGCAGTCGTTCCTTCGTATGGAACTCGTCCAGTTGTGGCTTCGGCTGGAGTGACTGTCGTGCCTTCTCTGCCTGGATATGCAGTCGGTCCTTCGAGTGGAACGCGTCCAGTCATGGCTTCAGCTGGAATTTCGGTCATTCCTTCTCTGCCCGGGTATGCAGTCGTTCCTTCGTATGGAACTCGTCCAGTTGTGGCTTCGGCTGGAGTGACTGTCGTTCCTTCTCTGCCCGGGTATGCAGTCGTTCCTTCGTATGGAACTCGTCCAGTTGTGGCTTCGGCTGGAGTGACTGTCGTTCCTTCTCTGCCAGGATATGCAGTCGTTGCTTCGTATGGAACGCGTCCAGTTGTGGCTTCGGCTGGAGTGACTGTCGTTCCTTCTCTGCCTGGGTATGCAGTCGTTCCTTCGTATGGAACGCGTCCAGTTATGGCTTCGGCTGGAGTGACTGTCGTTCCTTCTCTGCCTGGGTATGCAGTCGTTCCTTCGTATGGAACGCGTCCAGTTATGGCTTCGGCTGGAGTGACTGTCGTTCCTTCTCTGCCTGGGTATGCAGTCGTTCCTTCGTATGGAACGCGTCCAGTTGTGGCTTCGGCTGGAGTGACTGTCGTTCCTTCTCTGTCCGGGTATGCAGTCGTTCCTTCGTATGGAACTCGTCCAGTTGTGGCTTCGGCTGGAGTGACTGTAGTTCCTTCTCTGCCTGGGAATGCAGTCGTTCCTTCGTATGGAACGCGTCCAGTTGTGGCTTCGGCTGGAGTGACTGTCGTTCCTTCTCTGCCTGGGTATGCAGTCGTTCCTTCGTATGGAACGCGTCCAGTTGTGGCTTCGGCTGGAGTGACTGTCGTTCCTTCTCTGCCAGGATATGCAGTCGTTCCTTCGAGTGGAACGCGTCCAGTTGTGGCTTCGGCTGGAGTGACTGTCGTTCCTTCTCTGCCTGGGTATGCAGTCGCTCCTTCGAGTGGAACGCGTCCAGTTGTGGCTTCGGCTGGAGTGACTGTCGTTCCTTCTCTGCCTGGGTATGCAGTCGTTCCTTCGAGTGGAACGCGTCCAGTTGTGGCTTCGGCTGGAGTAACTGTCGTTCCTTCTCTGCCTGGGTATGCAGTCGTTCCTTCGAGTGGAACGCGTCCAGTTGTGGCTTCGGCTGGAGTAACTGTCGTTCCTTCTCTGCCTGGGTATGCAGTCGTTCCTTCGAGTGGAACGCGTCCAGTTGTGGCTTCGGCTGGAGTGACTGTCGTTCCTTCTCTGCCTGGGTATGCAGTCGCTCCTTCGAGTGGAACGCGTCCAGTTGTGGCTTCGGCTGGAGTGACTGTCGTTCCTTCTCTGCCTGGGTATGCAGTCGTTCCTTCGAGTGGAACGCGTCCAGTTGTGGCTTCGGCTGGAGTAACTGTCGTTCCTTCTCTGCCTGGGTATGCAGTCGTTCCTTCGTATGGAACGCGTCCAGTTGTGGCTTCGGCTGGAGTGACTGTCGTTCCTTCTCTGCCCGGGAATGCAGTTGTTCCTTCGTATGGAACGCGTCCAGTTGTGGCTTCGGCTGCAGTGACTGTCGTTCCTTCTCTGCCTGGGTATGCAGTCGTTCCTTCGTATGGAACACGTTCAGTTGTTGCTTCGGCTGGAGTGAATGTCGTTCCTTCTCTGCCTGGGTATGCAGTCGTTCCTTCGTATGGAACGCGTCCAGTTGTGACTTCGGTTGGAGTGACTGTCGTTCCTTCTCTGCCCGGGTATGCAGTCGTTTTTTCGTATGGAACTCGTCCAGTTGTGGCTTCAGCTGGGGTGACTGTCGTTCCTTCTCTGGCCGGGTATGCAGTCGTTCCTTCGTATGGAACTCGTCCAGTTGTGGCTTCAGCAGGAGTGACTGTCGTTCCTTCTCTGCCCGGGTATGCAGTCGTTCCTTCGTATGGAACGCGTCCAGTTGTGGCTTCGGCTGGAGTGACTGTCGTTCCTTCTCTGCCCGGGTATGCAGTCGTTCCTTCGTATGGAACTCGTCCAGTTGTGGCTTCGGCTGGAGTGACTGTCGTTCCTTCTCTGCCCGGGTATGCAGTCGTTCCTTCGTATGGAACTCGTCCAGTTGTGGCTTCGGCTGGAGTGACTGTCGTTCCTTCTCTGTTCGGGTATGCAGTCGTTCCTTCGTATGAAACGCGTCCAGTTGTGGCTTCGGTTGGAGTGACTGTTGTTCCTTCTCTGCCTGGATATGCAGTCGGTCCTTCGAGTGGAACGCGTCCAGTTATGGCTTCAGCTGGAATTTCGGTCATTCCTTCTCTGCCTGGGTATGCAGTCGTTCCTTCGTATGGAACGCGTCCAGTTGTGGCTTCGGCAGGAGTGACTGTCGTTCCTTCTCTGCCTGGGTATGCAGTCGTTCCTTCGTATGAAACGCGTCCAGTTGTGGCTTCGGCTGGAGTGACTGTCGTTCCTTCTCTGCCTGGGTATGCAGTCGTTCCTTCGTATGGAACGCGCCCAGTAGTGGCTTCGGCTGGAGTGACTGTCGTTCCTTCTCTGTTCGGGTATGCAGTCGTTCCTTCGTATGAAACGCGTCCAGTTGTGGCTTCGGCTGGAGTGACTGTAGTTCCTTCTCTGCCCGGGTATGCAGTCGTTCCTTCGTATGGAACTCGTCCAGTTGTGGCTTCGGCTGGAGTGACTGTCGTTCCTTCTCTGTTCGGGTATGCAGTCGTTCCTTCGTATGAAACGCGTCCAGTTGTGGCTTCGGCTGGAGTGACTGTAGTTCCTTCTCTGCCCGGGAATGCAGTCGTTCCTTCGTATGGAACGCGTCCAGTTGTGGCTTCGGCTGGAGTGACTGTCGTTCCTTCTCTGCCTGGGTATGCAGTCGTTCCTTCGTATGGAACGCGCCCAGTAGTGGCTTTGGCTGGAGTGACTGTCGTTCCTTCTCTGCCTGGGTATGCAGTCGTTCCTTCGAGTGGAACGCGTCCAGTTGTGGCTTCGGCTGGAGTGACTGTCGTTCCTTCTCTGCCTGGGTATGCAGTCGTTCCTTCGAGTGGAACGCGTCCAGTTGTGGCTTCGGCTGGAGTGACTGTCGTTCCCTCTCTGCCTGGGTATGCAGTCGTTGCTTCGTATGGAACGTGTCCAGTTGTGGCTTCGGCTGGAGTGACTGTCGTTCCTTCTCTGCCTGGGTATGCAGTCGTTCCTTCGTATGGAACGCGTCCAGTTGTGGCTTCGGCTGGAGTGACCGTCGTTCCTTCTCTGCTTGGATGCACAGTCGTTCCTTCGTATGGAACTCGTCCAGTTGTGGCTTCGGCTGGAGTGACTGTCGTTCCCTCTCTGCCTGGGTATGCAGTCGTTCCTTCGAGTGGAACGCGTCCAGTTGTGGCTTCGGCTGGAGTGACTGTCGTTCCCTCTCTGCCTGGGTATGCAGTCGTTCCTTCGTATGGAACGCGTCCAGTTGTGGCTTCGGCTGGAGTGACTGTCGTTCCTTCTCTGCCAGGATATGCAGTCGTTGCTTCGTATGGAACGTGTCCAGTTGTGGCTTCGGCTGGAGTGACTGTCGTTCCTTCTCTGCCTGGGTATGCAGTCGTTCCTTCGAGTGGAACGCGTCCAGTTGTGGCTTCGGCTGGAGTGACTGTCGTTCCCTCTCTGCCTGGGTATGCAGTCGTTGCTTCGTATGGAACGTGTCCAGTTGTGGCTTCGGCTGGAGTGACTGTCGTTCCTTCTCTGCCTGGGTATGCAGTCGTTCCTTCGTATGGAACGCGTCCAGTTGTGGCTTCGGCTGGAGTGACTGTCGTTCCTTCTCTGCCAGGATATGCAGTCGTTGCTTCGTATGGAACGTGTCCAGTTGTGGCTTCGGCTGGAGTGACTGTCGTTCCTTCTCTGCCTGGGTATGCAGTCGTTCCTTCGTATGGAACGCGTCCAGTTGTGGCTTCGGCTGGAGTGACTGTCGTTCCTTCTCTGCCAGGATATGCAGTCGTTGCTTCGTATGGAACGTGTCCAGTTGTGGCTTCGGCTGGAGTGACTGTCGGTCCTTCTCTGCCAGGATATGCAGTCGTTGCTTCGTATGGAACGTGTCCAGTTGTGGCTTCGGCTGGAGTGACTGTCGTTCCTTCTCTGCCTGGGTATGCAGTCGTTGCTTCGTATGGAACGTGTCCAGTTGTGGCTTCACCTGGAGTGACTGTCGTTCCTTCTCTGCCTGGGTATGCAGTCGTTCCTTCGTATGGAACGCGTCCAGTTGTGGCATCGGCTGGAGTGACTGTCGTTCCTTCTCTGCCTGGGTATGCAGTCGTTCCTTCGTATGGAACGCGTCCAGTTGTGGCTTCGGCTGGAGTGACTGTCGTTCCTTCTCTGCCTGGGTATGCAGTCGTTCCTTCGTATGGAACTCGTCCAGTTGTGGCTTCGGCTGGAGTGACTGTCGTGCCTTCTCTGCCTGGATATGCAGTCGGTCCTTCGAGTGGAACGCGTCCAGTCATGGCTTCAGCTGGAATTTCGGTCATTCCTTCTCTGCCTGGGTATGCAGTCGTTCCTTCGTATGGAACGCGTCCAGTTGTGGCTTCGGCTGGAGTGACTGTCGTTCCTTCTCTGCCCGGGTATGCAGTCGTTCCTTCGTATGGAACTCGTCCAGTTGTGGCTTCGGCTGGAGTGACTGTCGTTCCTTCTCTGCCCGGGTATGCAGTCGTTCCTTCGTATGGAACGTGTCCAGTTGTGGCTTCGGCTGGAGTGACTGTCGTTCCTTCTCTGCCTGGGTATGCAGTCGTTCCTTCGAGTGGAACGCGTCCAGTTGTGGCTTCGGCTGGAGTGACTGTCGTTCCCTCTCTGCCTGGGTATGCAGTCGTTCCTTCGTATGGAACGCGTCCAGTTGTGGCATCGGCTGGAGTGACTGTCGTTCCTTCTCTGCCTGGGTATGCAGTCGTTGCTTCGTATGGAACGTGTCCAGTTGTGGCTTCGGCTGGAGTGACTGTCGTTCCTTCTCTGCCAGGATATGCAGTCGTTGCTTCGTATGGAACGTGTCCAGTTGTGGCTTCGGCTGGAGTGACTGTCGGTCCTTCTCTGCCAGGATATGCAGTCGTTGCTTCGTATGGAACGTGTCCAGTTGTGGCTTCGGCTGGAGTGACTGTCGTTCCTTCTCTGCCTGGGTATGCAGTCGTTGCTTCGTATGGAACGTGTCCAGTTGTGGCTTCGGCTGGAGTGACTGTCGTTCCTTCTCTGCCTGGGTATGCAGTCGTTGCTTCGTATGGAACGTGTCCAGTTGTGGCTTCGGCTGGAGTGACTGTCGTTCCTTCTCTGCCTGGGTATGCAGTCGTTGCTTCGTATGGAACGTGTCCAGTTGTGGCTTCGGCTGGAGTGACTGTCGTTCCTTCTCTGCCTGGGTATGCAGTCGTTCCTTCGTATGGAACGCGTCCAGTTGTGGCATCGGCTGGAGTGACTGTCGTTCCTTCTCTGCCTGGGTATGCAGTCGTTCCTTCGTATGGAACGCGTCCAGTTGTGGCTTCGGCTGGAGTGACTGTCGTTCCTTCTCTGCCTGGGTATGCAGTCGTTCCTTCGTATGGAACACGTTCAGTTGTTGCTTCGGCTGGAGTTAATGTCGTTCCTTCTCTGCCTGGGTATGCAGTCGTTCCTTCGTATGGAACGCGTCCAGTTGTGACTTCGGTTGGAGTGACTGTCGTTCCTTCTCTGCCCGGGTATGCAGTCGTTCCTTCGTATGGAACTCGTCCAGTTGTGGCTTCAGCTGGGGTGACTGTCGTTCCTTCTCTGGCCGGGTATGCAGTCGTTCCTTCGTATGGAACTCGTCCAGTTGTGGCTTCAGCAGGAGTGACTGTCGTTCCTTCTCTGCCCGGGTATGCAGTCGTTCCTTCGTATGGAACGCGTCCAGTTGTGGCTTCGGCTGGAGTGACTGTCGTTCCCTCTCTGCCTGGGTATGCAGTCGTTCCTTCGTATGGAACGCGTCCAGTTGTGGCTTCGGCTGGAGTGACTGTAGTTCCTTCTCTGCCCGGGAATGCAGTCGTTCCTTCGTATGGAACGCGTCCAGTTGTGGCTTCGGCTGGAGTGACTGTCGTTCCTTCTCTGCTTGGATGCGCTGTCGTTCCTTCGTATGGAACGCGTCCAGTTGTGGCTTCGGCTGGAGTGACTGTCGTTCCTTCTCTGCCCGGGAATGCAGTCGTTCTTTCGTATGGAACGCGTCCAGGTGTGGCTTCGGCTGGAGTGAATGTCGCTCCTTCTCTGCTTGGATGCGCTGTCGTTCCTTCGTATGGAACGCGTCCAGTTGTGGCTTCGGCTGGAGTGACTGTCGTTCCTTCTCTGCCCGGGTATGCAGTCGTTCCTTCGTATGGAACTCGTCCAGTTGTGGCTTCGGTTGGAGTGACTGTCGTTCCTTCTCTGCCTGGATATGCAGTCGGTCCTTCGAGTGGAACGCGTCCAGTTATGGCTTCAGCTGGAATTTCGGTCATTCCTTCTCTGCCTGGGTATGCAGTCGTTCCTTCGTATGAAACGCGTCCAGTTGTGGCTTCGGCTGGAGTGACTGTCGTTTCTTCTCTGCCTGGGTATGCATTCGTTCCTTCGAGTGGAACGCGTCCAGTTGTGGCTTCGGCTGGAGTGACTGTCGTTCCTTCTCTGCCTGGGTATGCAGTCGTTCCTTCGTATGGAACGCGTCCAGTTATGGCTTCGGCTGGAGTGACTGTCGTTCCTTCTCTGCCTGGGTATGCAGTCGTTCCTTCGTATGGAACTCGTCCAGTTGTGGCTTCGGCTGGAGTGACTGTCGTTCCTTCTCTGTTCGGGTATGCAGTCGTTCCTTCGTATGAAACGCGTCCAGTTGTGGCTTCGGCTGGAGTGACTGTAGTTCCTTCTCTGCCCGGGAATGCAGTCGTTCCTTCGTATGGAACGCGTCCAGTTGTGGCTTCGGCTGGAGTGACTGTCGTTCCTTCTCTGCCTGGGTATGCAGTCGTTCCTTCGTATGGAAAGCGCCCAGTAGTGGCTTCGGCTGGAGTGACTGTCGTTCCTTCTCTGCCTGGGTATGCAGTCGTTCCTTCGAGTGGAACGCGTCCAGTTGTGGCTTCGGCTGGAGTGACTGTCGTTCCCTCTCTGCCTGGGTATGCAGTCGTTCCTTCGTATGGAACTCGTCCAGTTGTGGCTTCGGCTGGAGTGACTGTCGTTCCTTCTCTGTCCGGGTATGCAGTCGTTCCTTCGTATGAAACGCGTCCAGTTGTGGCTTCGGCTGGAGTGACTGTAGTTCCTTCTCTGCCCGGGAATGCAGTCGTTCCTTCGTATGGAACGCGCTCAGTTGTGGCTTCGGGTGGAGTGACTGTCGTTCCCTCTCTGCCTGGGTATGTTGTGGCTTCGGGTGGAGTGACTGTCGTTCCTTCTCTGCCTGGGTATGCAGTCGTTCCTTCGTATGGAACGCGCCCAGTTGTGGCTTCGGCTGGAGTGACTGTCGTTCCTTCTCTGACAGGATATGCAGTCGTTGCTTCGTATGGAACGTGTCCAGTTGTGGCTTCGGCTGGAGTGACTGTCGTTCCTTCTCTGCCTGGGTATGCAGTCGTTCCTTCGTATGGAACGCGTCCAGTTGTGGCATCGGCTGGAGTGACTGTCGCTTCTTCTCTGCCAGGATATGCAGTCGTTCCTTCGTATGGAGTGCGTCCAGTTGTGACTTCGGCTGTAGTGACTGTCGTTCCTTCTTTGCCTTGGTATGCAGTCGTTCCTTCGTATGGAACTCGTCCAGTTGTGGCTTCGGCTGGAGTGACCGTTGTTCCTTCTCTGCTTGGATGCGCAGTCATTCCTTCGTATGGAACTCGTCCAGTTGTGGCTTCGGCTGGAGTGACTGTCGTTCCTTCTCTTCCTGGGTATGCAGTCGTTCCTTCGTATGGAACGCGCCCAGTTGTGGCTTCGGCTGGAGTGACTGTCGTTCCTTCTCTGACAGGATATGCAGTCGTTGCTTCGTATGGAACGTGTCCAGTTGTGGCTTCGGCTGGAGTGACTGTCGTTCCTTCTCTGCCTGGGTATGCAGCCGTTCCTTCGTATGGAACGCGTCCAGTTGTGGCTTCGGCTGGAGTGACCGTCGATCCTTCTCTGCTTGGATGCGCAGTCGTTCCTTCGTATGGAACTCGTCCAGTTGTGGCTTCGGCTGGAGTGACTGTCGTTCCTTCTCTTCCTGGGTATGCAGTCGTTCCTTCGTATGGAACGCGTCCAGTTGTGGCTTCGGCTGGAGTGACTGTCGTTCCTTCTTTGCCTGGGTATGCAGTCGTTCCTTCGTATTGAATGCGTCCAGTTGTGACTTCGGTTGGAGTGGCTGTCGTTCCTTGGTATGGAACGTGTCCAGTTGTGGCTTCAGCTGGGGTGACTGTCGTTCCTTCTCTGCCCGGGTATGCAGTCGTTCCTTCGTATGGAATGCGTCCAGTTGTGGCTTCGGCTGGAGTGACTGTCGTTCCTTCTCTGCCTGGGTATGCAGTCGTTCCTTCGTATGGAACGCGTCCAGTTGTGGCTTCGGCTGGAGTGACCGTCGTTCCTTCTCTGCTTGGATATGCAGTCGTTCCTTCGTATGGAACGCGTCCAGTTGTGACTTCGGTTGGAGTGGCTGTCGTTCCTTGGTATGGAACGTGTCCAGTTGTGGCTTCAGCTGGGGTGACTGTCGTTCCTTCTCTGCCAGAATATGCAGTCGTTCCTTCGTATGGAGTGCGTCCAGTTGTGGCTTCGGCTGGAGTGACTGTCGTTCCTTCTCTGCCTGGGTATGCAGTCGTTCCTTCGTATGGAACTCGTCCAGTTGTGGCTTCGGCTGGAGTGACTGTCGTTCCTTCTCTGCCCGGGTATGCAGTCGTTCCTTCGAATGGAACGTGTTCAGTTGTGGCTTCGCTTGGGTGAGCAGTTGTTCTTTCTTGGTCTAGTTCGATGGGTTTTTCTGTAACCTTTGCTTCCGATTCAATCGTCGGTGGTTGGTCTTCGGTTTTTGAAATAGTTTTTGGAGTTGACGTGCTGTCCGGTCTCACAGAGGAGCCCTCAAATTGTGTTTCTCCTGTGTCCTCTGATCTCAGTGAAGGAACTCTTGACACCGTCGACACTGCCATTGGAGTAGTTGTTTCCGCCGTTTCTGCTGTAGTTGCGACGGGTGTAGAATCTTCGGGCCTCTGCCCCGTCGTACCTATGACGCCCTCCGTCGTAGTTTTAAGCCCTTCTTCCCGACCCATACCTACCGTTGTCTGCCCCTCTTCCTCCCCAACACTAACACTACTTAAGCTAACGGTTGTTGTGCCTAGAATCTCAACACACCTTACACGTGCATCACCCGTAAAGTTAGGTGCGCATGTACACGAGGAAACCCTATGTGCTTTCACCTCACAGATTGCAGATTCACCACACCCATGTGCACAGGGGTCAACGCAGACGCCCTTGATACACTGGAGCGTTTCACTGCAGTCCGAGTCTTGTGTACAGTTGCGGGTTGCTGCGGATTTGATTATTTTTTTGATTATTGGTTGGTTTAGATTGGTTAACGCTAGGTTAGGTTATTTTTTTTTAGTTTTTTTTTTTTGTTGTTGTGTTAAGTGTGTTAATTCTATTAGCTAGGGGTGATGTATATACAATTGGAGGAGGTTTACGTTAATTGGTTATCTGAGGGTGGGCTCTGTACAGTTAGAGGAGCGGGAGTGGGAGGAGGAAAGCCTTAAGTCTAAATCACTTCCACTCAAAAATAAGGGAATAGAAGCCTATTTGAATCTACTGAAGGATGCTTACTATTTACAGTTAGATGTTATACTATCCTTCGCAAAAAAAACTAAATAAAATATGTATATACAAACTATATGCATACAGCAACAGTTATCCCAAAACTAACTTAGTCATAAGAAGATTCTTGAAGCGAGGGGTTATGCAGTCTTGTTTTGTGAAATTTGCGTTTATTTGGGGGTTAATTTGACGGGCGGGGACGGGCCCAAGTGCTTAGACATGGCGGTGGTTTGGGATGTTTTGACGAGTTGACTTATTGGGATTTTGTTTGATGGAATGCTATTCACCAATAGGAATCTTTGAGAGTTGTGACAGTTTTTCTATCGCTGCGTTATGACATTTATCGCGTCAACTTGACACACCAAATGTCATTTTTAATAACGGTCGAAAACTTGTTGGATCATAAAAATTGATCCAATATCTTAACTGGTATAGTACCTTGGTAGATATTCCAAGATCTTTGGCGAGGGCAATCGCATTCAAATATATTGACAGTTTTTGGTGTCGCTGCGTTTTGACGTTTATTATGTGCGATTTGACACTTCACATGTCGTTGTAGAAAATCTTTGTTTCTTTAAAATATTGCCTTTTGTTCTGCTGAAGAAATTCTTTATTTCGCCACTAGCCGGTCGACGTTGATAATAAGCGTGGTTACAGTCACTAGAAGGTTTGAGCAATATTTCCGAAACGTCGTATAGAAAATATCGTGGTTTCTTTAGCGGAAGTAGGACATGACGACAAAAATTTGTCAAACGTGCCTTGAAACAACGACAATGTGTTGGATATAACGGTTATAGACGTAGTTCTTAAAAAAAAAATAAAGGGTCAGAACAATGCGTTTGAAGGGGTCGTTTAAATGACAGATGAAGAAATTTACGTTCAAATTGACGCCTTAGACTTGTTATCGTTTCTTTCAAATGCGTAAACTATAAAAGTTCTTGACAATTAGGAGAATGTGTGAAAAAAAGTCAAAGCTTTCTTCAAATGTACGTTAATCTGCTTGCGTTTTATGGAGCCGCATCAGCTTAACGTCGATTAAAGTTCAATCTTTTAACGATGACTTATAACACCATTCCTGTGACACCTCTAAAATGTCTACAAGTAGACTACATTGATTTTGGAATTAGTTTCAATAGAAATTCCACTGGAAGCAAAGATTTGACTTGGAAATTATGTGAAATTTGGGGATTTCAATGAATTTGGGGATTTCTAGAAAGAATTGACAACCAGATGACAGGTATGAAAATATTTTTGATGTTAAATCCAAACTTGGCAATTTTTATGAAGGAATAATGGTTGATATTGGAAATCAAAAAATCGCTTAATAGCTGATCGCAGACCTGATGAATTAATTTATGCAATCGCAGAGCCAAATCAAGTCTAGGAATGAAAGTATCGAAATGAAAAATGTCACATTTGACGTTTAGAAATGTCAATTGATAGATATTTTCGCGTCACAATTTTGTTGTGTGAATATTAATGGAATGCATTGCATAGAAGGATTTTCCTTGAAATGAAATTTTTTTTGACAGCTGTCAATTGCAAATTTATAGCTGTCAAATCTTCTCGTATTAGACTTAGGTCTGAAATCCATTCCGTTTTGACAATGTTTTTAAACAATGTTCAATGACTTCAAACAATGTTTTCAAACAATGTTCAATGACAATGTTTCAATATCCAATGTGATAGTTTGATAGTTTGAAGACTTTTTGAAAAATGCAAATCTTTCACTCAGAGATATGCATATCTATTCCGTTCGTTAATCAGAGGGTTCCGTTCGTTAATCAGAGGGACCCATTGACAAAAGAATGCACCAAGCAGTTTTCTGCTTCGTGGCCAGTTGTTTACTTTGGTCAATCGGACTCTCATTGTTGGTTTGTAGTGATAGATTTCAAAGGGCAAATCGAATCTACGAGTGTACAGGAAGGTTGTTGCGCAAAAAGAGCGCAAATAGGAGGGTCACCCTGTGAAGATGTTTTGTTGGAATGACGGGAAACGTGACAGATGGAGGCAGCAATTTTTCAGTTTGCTTCATTGATGGTTCGCAGGATTACCGGTGAAGCGTGATACAAAATTTGTCATCTCTTCTCTTATTAATATTTTGCCACAGTGTACATGCCGTGGGAGCCTTTTCTGCAACGCAGGTCGATTGCTGACAGAACTCGTGTCAGAATTGCATTCTATAACCATACACCGTCAACTTTCTATGTGGTGGATAAGCAAAATGCCATATGATTTAAAGCAAAAACATCTTGAGCGTCAGAAAGGTACACTCAGTTTTGTCAATTTCATTTGACACTTCCGTGGCTTATGTCGTGTGACATTTTATCTTCTATGACATTTCACTACCAATGAGGTCTTGCAGATGACCAACTGTCAAATATGCGTCAACTGTCAACAGGTCTTGCAGATGATCAACTGTCAAATATGCGTCAAGTGTCAACAGGTCTTGCAGATGATCAACTGTCAAATATGCGTCAACAGTCAACAGGTCTTGCAGATGATCAACTGTCAAATATGCGTCAAGTGTCAACAGGTCTTGCAGATGATCAACTGTCAAATATGCGTCAAGTGTCAACAGGTCTTGCAGATGATCAACTGTCAAATATGCGTCAAGTGTCAATAGGTCTTGCAGATGATCAACTGTCAAATATGCGTCAAGTGTCAATAGGTCTTGCAGATGATCAACTGTCAAATATGCGTCAAGTGTCAACAGGTCTTGCAGATGATCAACTGTCAAATATGCGTCAAGTGTCAACAGGTCTTGCAGATGATCAACTGTCAAATATGCGTCAAGTGTCAACAGGTCTTGCAGATGATCAACTGTCAAATATGCGTCAAGTGTCAACAGGTCTTGCAGATGATCAACTGTCAAATATGCGTCAAGTGTCAACAGGTCTTGCAGATGATCAACTGTCAAATATGCGTCAAGTGTCAATAGGTCTTGCAGATGATCAACTGTCAAATATGCGTCAAGTGTCAATAGGTCTTGCAGATGATCAACTGTCAAATATGCGTCTCATTCATTTAAACATTTCTTGAAAATGTTCAACTGTCAAAAGTACATTCCGACAATTTAGTGGCGTTTCAGGAAAGTCATCATGTTCACAGCTTGCACTGGCTGTCAGTGAAGCATTGAAGTAATTGGAAGTAGCGCCAAAGTGGATTTATTGATGCAAATTAATATTTTTCAACCAACTCGACATTCATTTTCTAGTTCGTCATACATTTCGAAACTCTGAGCATTCGTTGTTTTTGGCACACCCTGTCAACAGCAGATCTAGTGCATTTTGACGTCTTGCAGTAAAAAGAACCATTCTAAAGTGTCATCTGGCCCTAACTTGACACCTCGTCAAAACATCCGATCTCCCAGTCTAAACCCCTGTCATGCCCCACCCGTAGAGGCTAAAGTGAGTTGAAGTGAAGGCGAAAAAGAAGTCTATCGAAGCGAGGTTTCCTCAAATTTCAACGGACAGATCTGTTTGTTTGTTTAATTCTTGTATTTGTATTTTAATTTTAATTTTTTGATTGGTTAGAAAATGCCAAAAGGGCTTTTGGTTTGTCTTTGGTTAGAACGCGGTGTTTTTGCTAGCGCGTGGCTTAAGAGTAAATTTAATTTCTTTGGTAGTTTCTTGTTGGTTTTAATTGTGAGCATGAGCGTGTGTGAATGTTTGTTTTGTTTCAATTAAAAAGCTAAGCAGTGTGCTTTCTTTTCCTTTGTCTTTGTGGGGTTATGTTTCTTTCTCGGCTATCTTATAACGAATTTTGTGTTGAAGTGTGTTTCATTTCGGGGCGGGAACAGAGAGAGAAGATAGAAAGTTTATTTTTTTTTTCTGCATTATTTGCATGGATATTTAATGAGGGGCCAGATAAAGCTTGGTGTCTTTTAACATTTGAGTGTACGCGGAAGGGGTTAAGGCAGTTTTGCGTATTTTTGAAGCTGTTCTTAAAGATGAGGTAGAGGCTTGCTGCCGGTGGGGTGTTGCTGGATGAGTGGTATGTCTTCGAAGTTTTTGTTTTCTCCGCAGAAAGGGTGTTGATGATACTTTTGCATGTTGTGGTGCCTAGCGTGCTGGACCTTTCGGTAGCCAGACCTGTTGATCTTCAGAAGTTGTGATTGTTCCTTTCTGAGAGAACACGGTTTGCTCCAATTTTTAAACATTTGAAGAGATCTTGCCAAATTCGGATTAAACTGTGTTCGGCCCTTCCGATATTTTGATCCTGGCCTTAGGTATATTTCAAACAAATTGGTGTCTAAACAGCATGAAGTTTGCAAGTGTTTGGGGCTGTTAGTATTCTGCAGATTTTTATAAAGGCATCTATCACTAGAGACCAGAAGCATTTCACTTGGGCTACTGCTTAAGCCCGATGTAGTGCGATCCGACACGAGCATCGCCCTTGAAAGTGCGACTAAATGACTTCAAGTCTATGCGGTTGAGTTGATTGCCTTACGGGCAGTCACATTTATGTCCCCTGTAAAACTGAGCGGGAAGTCCTTTGGCTAAGTCTAGAACTCATGTCTGCTGGGTACACAGCGGTTGTGATGCCGCTTTCAATATCACAGTGTTCAGCGAGATGCAAAATAAAACAAAATGTTTCTGAATCTTTGGAAGCAGCGTTTGGCGTGTGTCCTCCTCCCCTCTCATACTTTCTGAGTTCCGTTTTGACTACGCCAGCAGTTTACTTTTCATTTATCAGTTCTCAGGTATGATTCGAGGACACATTTTGATCTGAGGACTGTTCCTGGATCTAAGAAATTTGTAAAAAAAAGCTTGTGTTGTGGGACTTGGAAAAAAAGTCGCTTCCAAAAGATAACTTCTTTCTAAGGAAATCTTACATCCACGTCAAGGCTTACCGTTTAGCCCGAATCCATTTGCCTGAAATAAGATCGAAGAGTTCCACGACGGAACAGTCTACGTGTGTACGTTAAGTTGTAATAATTCTTTCAGAAGCACTAGACTCTAGATTTCTGAACGTTGCCAAAAGTAAAGTATACTTCACTATAGTATGTAAAGTAAAGTATACTCTTAGGAGCCAGTAAAAAGAAATTTGTCTAGACTAGCGGCTGCGGTCTTTTGACTGAATATGGGACGAATGATACATTCATTGTCTTCTATCCGCGTGAACCTTGACAAGAATTGGCAGAGCAACCGGCTCACAGAGGAATTAAGTTCAGCGTATGAATTTGATGTTGCCAAGTTCAAGGATGTGCCAGTTGACTGAAGATACTGTTGCACTGTATCCTCAGTCAACAGTCAACAGTCAACAGTCAACAGTCAACAGTCAACAGTCAACAGTCAACAGTCAACAGTCAACAGTCAACAGTCAACAGTCAACAGTCAACAGTCAACAGTCAACAGTCAACAGTCAACAGTCAACAGTCAACAGTCAACAGTCAACAGTCAACAGTCAACAGTCAACAGTCAACAGTCAACAGTCAACAGTCAACAGTCAACAGTCAACAGTCAACAGTCAACAGTCAACAGTCAACAGTCAACAGTCAACAGTCAACAGTCAACAGTCAACAGTCAACAGTCAACAGTCAACAGTCAACAGTCAACAGTCAACAGTCAACAGTCAACAGTCAACAGTCAACAGTCAACAGTCAACAGTCAACAGTCAACAGTCAACAGTCAACAGTCAACAGTCAACAGTCAACAGTCAACAGTCAACAGTCAACAGTCAACAGTCAACAGTCAACAGTCAACAGTCAACAGTCAACAGTCAACAGTCAACAGTCAACAGTCAACAGTCAACAGTCAACAGTCAACAGTCAACAGTCAACAGTCAACAGTCAACAGTCAACAGTCAACAGTCAACAGTCAACAGTCAACAGTCAACAGTCAACAGTCAACAGTCAACAGTCAACAGTCAACAGTCAACAGTCAACAGTCAACAGTCAACAGTCAACAGTCAACAGTCAACAGTCAACAGTCAACAGTCAACAGTCAACAGTCAACAGTCAACAGTCAACAGTCAACAGTCAACAGTCAACAGTCAACAGTCAACAGTCAACAGTCAACAGTCAACAGTCAACAGTCAACAGTCAACAGTCAACAGTCAACAGTCAACAGTCAATAGCCAACGAGATCCACATCAAGCAATGAAGAGTACGACAGAGCACGCGTTCTTTTAGTAGATTTATGTCTTTTAATTTAAGTCAAACTCAACAGGTTCTTCTTTCCCTGCCAATTATTTCAAATCCGTTCCCTTGGCTATGGTTTCGCTAGAAAGAAGATAGGTACAGTAGGAACCTCCTTCATCGGTTCAAGCGCGTCACTTCTTAAAATGGGCGGTGCGACTTAAAGGGGACCGAAAATATCGTTCAGAGCGAGGAAAACAGCGCGTATCCGCGTAAAACCAAACTGCTTAAGTTCTGATCTTGAACAGTGAATATCGACACATTGCATTTAACTCCTTTGGGACTAGTGCAACGAGCAGTAGTGTTCTTCTATTCTTTTCTGATGCAAATCCAGCAACATACTTCGAACATACTCATCTCAATTTTTTGAAAGGGCTTTGTAAAATTCGGCGACCGACAGGCAGTCTAAAAATTGCCAATAATAAGTTTCAAGCTCAGTGCGCTCTGCAACAGCACAAAGTCATGAGTAGCTTAATTATGAGACAAGAACAGTTTTAGACTGACGAAGTTGAGAACCTCATTTTTCTTGTAAATTAGACACGGGAGTATCTGCAAAAATGTGTGGATGTCCAAGCGCATCTGGACGCGCCAAATAATATCAATTCCAGGAAAGCTAATTTCTAGCAGAGGCTTTATGTTGAAGCTGACAGTCGGAAAGTTCGGAAAGTTCGTTGTCGGCAACCAACTGCAGGTCGTGTTCACTCGGGAAAAGCTGCTAATGATGAGTGGTGCCGATCAAAGTCAACAGGGAAACTCAAAAATTTCTCTTGGCAACTCAGTTTAGTGCTTAGCTGAACATCCGAATTCTGAAATTGGTCGAATGCTGAACTCTATGAGAGCAGGTCCATGATGGATCACTAGACAAAAGCGGCTACTGTAGCTTTGAAAAATGTCCATATTCGAAGCTTATTTGGAGTGTGAGAGGTGGACACAAACCACAAATTTTCAGCGCAGGCGCATACACCAAAGAAGGACTGCAAAAGCAGTCAACTGACTGTTTCCCAGGTTATGAGAAGCTTAATTTGAACCGGAAGCATGGATAACCGAACGGATGCTTTACATATTTTCAAAAATCCGAAATTTGACTTGGCGCCCGTTTCCTAGAAGCACGATTCGATCTTATCGTCTCCAATTTTTTGATTGGAAACCGGCTAAGAGTGTTCGGCTGAAGGAAGGGACCATAAGATGTTGCTGGTGGCCTGGTAGGAAAAGGCGAAATTCAGCTTTTGCTTGAATTGTGACCACAGGCGTCTAACGTGCGTTTTTCCTTCAAGGTAAGGACTTCAATTAGAAAAAAATTGGAAAGCAATGGCTGGCTCCAAATTTAAAGCAGTCTCTTGTACGCAGATGGCGGACGTCTTTAAATGAAAAGCTTGTCGACAACCGTTGGCCGAAATCTTAACAGATTCTAATCCGAACTGATTCGAATTCAAAGAGACTCAAGACCAAATAGAATCAAGTTCGAACAGACCCAATTCCGAACAGATTCAAGTCCGAAAAGGCTCAAGTCTGAACAGACTCAATTCCAAACAGACTCAATTCTAAGCAGACTCAATTCCAAACAGACTCAAGTCCGAACAGACTCAAGTGGCAACGAACTCAAGTCCGAATAGACTCATGTCCAAACAGACTCAAGTTCGAACAGACTCAACTTCGAACAGTCTCAAGTCTGAACAGACTCAAATCCAAACAGAATCAAGTCTGAACAGACTCAAGTTCGAACAGACTCAAGTCCGAAGAGACTCAAGTCGAACAGACTCAAAACTGAACAGAGTTAAGTCCGAAAAGACTCAACTCCGAACAGACTCAAGTCTGAACAGACTCAAGTCTGAGCAGCCTCAAGTCGGAACATACTCAAGACCGAACAGATTCTAGAGTGATGCAAAGAAGCAGCAGTGACGGGTGTTGCTGTAGATAGCATTAAGGCCTGTTCGTTATTTTTCCTTCTTATGCCCCGAAGAAAGATAACGAAGGCCTGCTTCGAAAGCTTGAGTTGGGTTGGCAGCCGGTGTCGCTTGAGTTGACTCTTAAGGCAATTCCCGTCTCAATAAATGTGTGCAAAGCTGGAACTGCGTCCAGAACTGCTTCAGATTAGAGTAATCAATATGGACCGAATCGAGGACCTTTAAATGGACGGAGAGGTCCATGCAGTAACAACGATTTGAGGCCTTTCCTTCAAACTAAAAACTGCTATAAAAATTAAGTTCTGAAGATCGACTTTCCCGGAGGATGTTGATGCAAAAATCATCCTCTCTCCTCACATTCGGCATCGTGCCACCCCAGACGGCAGTGAAGATCAAAACCACTCGTTTCCCCACCCCAATCAACAGCGCGGAAGGCTGTACACTCAAAGGGAAGGACATACACTGGTTGCCTTGCTATTCAAAAGAAAAATTCAAAAAAGGAGAAAAATTGAAAAAGGGGAAGAATGTGATTATGCAAACCCAAAATAAAAACACTTGAGTTCTCTACGAGGGCCAGAGAGCGAGAAAAAATAATTAAGGGAAAGAATACGTGAGTGATATATAGCGAGCCTACACAAATCAGTCCTGTTTCGCTTTACATAAGGCTTTCGGTTTGTGTTTATCTGTCAAAATTATGTATTTTTGGATTTCATGTTTGTGTTCAGTGTGAGTTTGATTTTACCTTTTTGACATCCGTTCCGTGCGTCCGCAATAAATCCAGGTGGGCAGAATTTACAGATCGGCTTGTGATCCTCCACAATGCATGGCGAGTTGGCGGCGCACTGTGCAAAGTCACACGGATTGACGCACGCGTAGTTCCTGCAAGCCAGACCCGTTGGGCAGCCGGTGTCGCGTAGGCAGATGGATATCGACGGTTGGCAGTCCTTCATGCAGATGCAGAGTGGCTTGTGGTCCTGCACTTGGCAGGATTTGTTCTCGGCGCACACGGGTTGCCGGCCGACGGGCACGATGCATGGGTTCCGGCACTTGCCCTCTGCACAGGCCATGTTCGAGGCGCAGTCATCGTCGCGGTAGCATTCGCGTTTTTCGGGCGCGCATGTCAGCTCTCCATACTCGTTCACAATGAAGCCGGACTTGCAGACGCACACTGGACGGTGGCGTCGGGTCTCGCACTTTTTGTTGCCCTCGCAAGCAAATGTCGGGCTCTGGCAGGGGTCGGTGCACTGGCCGTAGGTGCTGCACTGCAGTGCCTCCGGGCAGTCCTGGTCGCTGGTGCAGGCCACCTGAACGGTGGGGTCGCGCGGTGTTGGCGTCGTCACGTCAGTGCACTTCGGATCTGGCTTGCATTCAACTTCTGGCCGGCCAATAAAGCAATTCGGACACGAGCAACGCGGCCGGTGTAGGACGGTTTTGCAGAGGGCGTTAGCGCCACACGCGCCACGCATTGCACACGGATCGTTGCAATGTCCCTGTAGGCATGCCTTCTCGCTAGGGCAATCCTTGTCGGAGTAGCATTGTTCGGTGTCTATAATGCACGGGGAAGGAGTAGGAGATTTTTGCTGGTAACTCTTATTCTTATTTCGATAACATTTTTTTTTTGGTATTTGTGTGTTTAAAGGGTTGGTGGGTGGTTGGGTGGGTTACGTTTGTGTGTGTAAATCACTTATATATATGTAGAGAGAGAGTGTGTGTGAGAAAGATTGTGCTTTTGTGACGGGATTTAACGGAGCGGAAGACGTCTCTCCGCCGGTGTTAGAAGTTTTTGGATTGGTCGGGATTTTTGGAGGTTGGAAACGGTTTTGAAGCGGGTGGGTGGGTTTTGGGCAGTGGTGGGGGTGGGGGTGTACTTCCTTCAGAGGGGGTAGTTATGTCTTGGTGCTTAAATAATTTTAAAATAAATGGTGGTTGTTTTGCAATATTTCAGAGATTAGTGTATGTACAAGAATTCGTTATTAGTTTTGTTTTGTGTATTTGAAAAAAAAAAAACTGTCTGGAGAACTGTGAAGGGAAACTTTTCTCACAAATATTTCTATTCTTCTGTACTTTTGGCTGCTCAGATTTATTTTTATACATCCAACACATGCGCTCTGCCCGTTAGAGTGACACGGTATTGGAACGACTCTAAAACCGGAAATTGACATCGAGTGTACCTCCATCGAGATACAACAGAATTTTTCAATAAACAAAAAAGTAAGTAAAAAATTAAAAAAAAAAATAGGAACGAGGGTGATTATGACTGCAATTTAAATTTTACGACTACTATATTTTTTTTTTTTGTTTTGTCAAATTCTTATGTTTTCCATATTTTTGTTTTATACAGTATATGTACAACTTAAGCGCTATGTTAATTTGTTTTTCAAAAAAAAAAAAAACATTAATCAAATTTTACAAAGTTAAAAAAAATATTCATACGAAACTGTGTGTTAGTCCCCATCAAAGGAGGTTGAAACAGTGTGTGTGAGACAGACAGAACGAGAGAAAGAGAAGGAAGGAGATAGAGCTAGAAGCACCAATTCAAGAATATGCAATAATTTTATAACGGAAAAAATATTAACAAAAGATTTTTTGCATTTTTTTTTTGCATTTTTCTCAAAAAAGCCGTACAAAAGGAGGCCTAGATGAAAGTCGAAATTATGTTTATCATACATATATAAGAGAAAAAAAAAATTATATGTTCATATATATTCTTTCAAAGCAAACAAAAAAATGTTTTTTTTTTCAGTAAAAAAAAGAAGGATGTACATATACAATGAGGATATTATTTATCGATTTGTTGTTGGTTTTTGTGGTTTTTCTGTTTTTTTTTTGTTTTGCATTATCATATGACTAGAGGTTTGAAACGATTTGGCTGAATTTTTGCAAGCATATGTGAACTATGTGAGAATTGTCCCGTCCACAGTTCCCAATCTGACATACCTTTCTCTTTGTTTGGAGTCAAAAAAAAAAATGTTTTTCGTTTTTTTTTTGCATTTATTTTAAAATTATTTAAACGGAGAGACTTGTTTTCATTGATTATTTTTTGTTTTGTTTGTAGTTTTTGAGTAGAGGAGAGGAATTTGTTTGGTTTCGTTAAAAATAGTTTTATAAGCTAAAGGGCTATAGAAAATATAAATATATTTGTATAAAAAAAAATATTCTTTTCTTTTTTTCTTTTTGTTAAAGTGACCAAATAAATTTAGGATGGATACGTATCGCTATCGCGGCTTGTTGTGTTGTTAGATACAATTTTCTTTGTGAGAGGCCACTTTTTTCTTTTCAAATAATTTTTTTTCTTCACCGTTATTTCTCAATTTTTTTTCTTTTTTTTTTTTTAGATTTTTTTTAAAATTTATTATCTGTGCGGTTTTTGGCGAATTGCTTGTGCTGGGAGGCATTTCTGTATTTTGCAAAGCCGCTTAAATGCTTCTGAGTTCATTTTTAAATTTGTACACATCCGAACTAGTGCTGGTGATGAGCATGCAGTGCGGGTAAGCTCTAAGCGCGTAGCATCGATCATTTATTCCTACATCATGCGCGTCGCGAGTATCGAAGTCTGTATCTCATTTACAAGTTTATAGTATAGTCTATCGGTTGGCGGATTGTTGTTGTAGTGCAACAGACTGAGCTAACAGATGTCTTTGTTCCCCCAAACTACCGTCTAAAAAACACATTTTTAAGTCATCTCCTATGTTCCTAACAATATCGATTCGAGGCTTGCCCACAGTACTTTTCTGACTTTAACACGTTGAAGACAGCGTGTAACACCGGTGGCTAACACAAGATTGTTTAACTTGGCGGCGTGTGTGAGGAAATAGTGGTACAACTGAAGCAGCACGATATTTTCGCAAAATTTGTTGCTTTTGTTCAAAGTCTAAAATTTGTTTTCTGCAAACAACCGCCAAATAAAGCAACGTTTGATTTTCGCCGCCGCCAGATAAATACAAAAAACTGCGCCGTGCTCAACGTGTTAAACAAAATTGATGAATTTTTTGAGGAGTCTGTAAAATTTGTGGATGTGCCCAGTCCGGCCATTTGTGTGTTCCGTCCTTGCCTATGGGAGTGCTAACTTGCTTTCCTTTCAAACAACACAAAATTTTCTGGATGTTTTACATCGTATCTTTGACGGCAGAGAATAGTAGTAATAATAATTGGGTGGCGCTTCAGTCCACAGGGGGACCAATGACTATCTTGCGCATCAACTACTCGTGTTGTGCGTGCTGCTGTTCTTTCACGAGTAGAAGGGACCTACAGTTTTTTGCCGGCTCCGAACGGCGAAGTTTGAGAAGCTTCCTTAGACAGTTATTACTCTTTGAGTGTTCTCAGCAGCTCAAAAGAGGTGGTGCTGTGAAAAATTCGGAAAATTCGATAAATTGGTGTGGACCCTGCGCCGTGTGCACCCACTACGCCACGGCGGCCACCGCAGAGAATAGACAGTTGAAAACATCTCACTTTCTGTGTTCAAGAAGTCTTCCTTCAGAGATCGTGGCCGGTTGTCAGCCCAGAAGATCTCCTCGGAGTTCCACAAGACAGCAGGAAGCAAACGTTTCTGAAGTGCTTCGCGTCGAGCCAGTTTTGAAAACAAGATTTTCAAACGTGACGAAGAACAGTCACCGAGCACAGTGATAGAGCTCAGTGGCGGAGCACAGTGACGGAGCACAGTGACGGAGCACAGTGACGGAGCATAGTGACGGAGCACAGTGACGGAGCACAGTGACGGAGCACAGTGACGGAGAACAGTGACGGAGCACAGTGACGGAGCACAGTGACGGAGCACAGTGACAGAGCACAGTGACAGAGCACAGTGACGGAGCACAGTGACGGAGCACAGTGACGGAGCACAGTGACGGAGCACAGTGACGGAGCACAGTGACGGAGCACAGTGACGGAGCACAGTGACGGAGCACAGTGACGGAGCACAGTGACGGAGCACAGTGACGGAGCACAGTGACGGAGCACAGTGACGGAGCACAGTGACGGAGCACAGTGACGGAGCACAGTGACGGAGCACAGTGACGGAGCACAGTGACGGAGCACAGTGACGGAGCACAGTGACGGAGCACAGTGACGGAGCACAGTGACGGAGCACAGTGACGGAGCACAGTGACGGAGCACAGTGACGGAGCACAGTGACGGAGCACAGTGACGGAGCACAGTGACGGAGCACAGTGACGGAGCACAGTGACGGAGCACAGTGACGGAGCACAGTGACGGAGCACAGTGACGGAGCACAGTGACGGAGCACAGTGACGGAGCACAGTGACGGAGCACAGTCACGGAGCACAGTGACGGAGCACAGTGACGGAGCACAGTGATGGAGCACAGTGACGGGGCACAGTGACGGCGCACAGTGACGGAGCACAGTGACGGAGCACAGTGACGGAGCACAGTGACGGAGCACAGTGACGGAGCACAGTGACGGAGCACAGTGACGGAGCACAGTGACGGAGCACAGTGACGGAGCACAGTGACGGAGCACAGTGACGGAGCACAGTTACGGAGCACAGTGACGGAGCACAGTGACGGAGCACATTGACGGAGCACAGTGATGGAGCATAGTGACGGAGCACAGTGACGGAGCACAGTGACGGAGCACAGTGACGGAGCACAGTGACGGAGCACAGTGACGGAGCATAGTGATGGAGCACAGTGACGGGGCACAGTGACGGAGCACAGTGACGGAGCACAGTGATGGAGCATAGTGACGGAGCACAGTGACGGAGCACAGTGACGGAGCACAGTGACGGAGCACAGTGACGGAGCACAGTGACGGAGCACAGTGATGGAGCACAGTGACGGGGCACAGTGACGGAGCACAGTGACGGAGCACAGTGACGGAGCACAGTGACGGAGCACAGTGACGGAGCACAGTGACGGAGCACAGTGACGGAGCACAGTGACGGAGCACAGTGACGGAGCACAGTGACGGAGCACAGTGACGGAGCACAGTGACGGAGCACAGTGACGGAGCACAGTGACGGAGCACAGTGACGGAGCACAGTGACGGAGCACAGTGACGGAGCACAGTGACGGAGCACAGTTACGGAGCACAGTGACGGAGCACAGTGACGGAGCACAGTGACGGAGCACAGTGACGGAGCACAGTTACGGAGCACAGTGACGGAGCACAGTGACGGAGCACATTGACGGAGCACAGTGATGGAGCATAGTGACGGAGCACAGTGACGGAGCACAGTGACGGAGCACAGTGACGGAGCACAGTGACGGAGCACAGTGACGGAGCACAGTGACGGAGCATAGTGATGGAGCACAGTGACGGGGCACAGTGACGGAGCACAGTGACGGAGCACAGTGACGGAGCACAGTGACGGAGCACAGTGACGGAGCACAGTGACGGAGCACAGTGACGGAGCACAGTGACGGAGCACACTGACGGAGCACAGTTACGGAGCACAGTGACGGAGCACAGGTCGGCATTTCGACACATGACGTTAAGTATTTTGAAAAGTCACAACTAGGGGAACAGGTGCAGGCGTTTATTTACTGTTCGTCATATTTTGTGCTATGACAACTGAATTAATTTGTCGAGGAATGTTTTTTTTTCTTCTACGTCACTGTACAGAAACAGTATTTATGACAGGGTTTGTGATAAATGTACAATTTTTCAACATTCTTATGATGACACAGCGCGACAGAGGATTACTGCGCCTAAAGCACACACAAGAGAAAACGGATTTCAAAGATCTTCGCCTGTGTGCGATATGATAAAAGAAGCGCCACATTATATCAAAGTTGAATTTTGAGCTCACAATGCGTCAGATTTGTGCTCCAATTAAGAAGATTTTTAAGAGTTCTCATATAATAGTAGAGGACCATAAGAGTACTTTGGAAATTTTGTCAGTTATGGACAGAAGTGGCGCGTTACGAAGATGGTGGTGAAAAAGTGATGTAATGCCTCAAAGGATTCGTTATTTTGAGATGATTAGGATGTGACGGGGAACATCGTCACGTTGTGTCAAGAAGACCTAAAGGACACGAAGTCCAACTGAACAGAGTCGGACAGTACTTGCCAGGAATTTCCGAAGTATAAAAATGGTGCGACTGCAAGGAAACGTTAAAGTGGAGCGGCTTTTACGAAGCAATCATACTCGTCACGACAGTTATGGGAGTGTAGGCTCTATGTTCAGGAGTTCTGCATTTCTTCAATGGTTTCGTAATTCCAGGAGCTTAAATTGTTGTTTCCAACAGTTTCATAGGCCCATAGGAATACGAAAAAAACTTAAGAGAAAACTCAGCCTTTCTTCGGCAGTTTCAAAAGGAAGTTATACGTTCTATTTTATTCTATGTTTATAGAAATGTGTGAGAAGGACACTTCCACGAGACCATACCTTCTTTGTGTACAAAGTTAGACCATGGAGTTGAAAATTACCGAGACTTAAAAATCCTAGCAAGCTTATTTGAAGAATGTTTCACAATCCATTTCATTCCTTTCAATTCTATCGGCAAAAGGACTACATTCCTCTTCTCCTTGTATCCGGAACTTCTTGTCAATTTGTCAGACGGAATTCTTAGCTTCCTGTAACTTTCTGCATTCGGGGGTGTATGCGTTTGTGTGTGGGTGTGTGTGAATTAGTTGTATCGTTATTTTCAATTGTTTAGTAGAAATGCCGATCGTTGATGAGTTTGATGACTGAGACCAGTTAAGTGCGAATTTCAGTTTCTTGTACAAAATTAATTTTTATGAATGAATTGAACGCCTTTTATATGAATTTTTAGGGAAATTGCTGTGTAGTAAGTATTCGAAAAAAAAAGTTCTCGTTAAAATATGCGTTTCTGAGTTGATTAAGTCGTGATGGATTATTTTTGTTGATTTGAGCTTACATTTAACTTGACGTGGAGTTAAATTTTAAGTTTTCTTTCATTTAACTGTATACAAAATATTAATTCTTCAGATAAAGTGATAAGTTAAAAAAAAAAATATTATATGTGAGCAAATTTACAACAAAAAAAATATGTATATATTATTTAGGCAAGAGAAAATAGGCACAGATTGGGAGACCGCGATAGCGACAGCGACATTCCACGGATTTCCATATGCGAATTTCATTTCTATGTTTTTCTATGTTTTTTCTATGTTTTTTCTATGTTGTTTTCTATGTTTCTTTCTCAATGATTTTTATCTATGTAACTTAAAACTACAAAAATTTCATGAAAATATTGAAAAAAGATGCAAAATATATTTTATTTCCTAGAAAAAAAAACTTATAAATAAGGATTGTGTAGAATAAGAGTAGTTTTTTTATGTGTGTATGTTTTCATTGTGTATTTGTGTTGTTTCAGAATACTCTTGTGATATTCGATGAGAGGAGTATCTTCTTCACAAGCGAACAGGATGTGTAATCAGAATCTGAGAAAATTCCATTCATGCGAGTATATCCACATCTGGTGGCATGTTCTTGCAAATACATTCTTCTTACTTTAGTGTGAAGTTCACAATACACACATACACACTTAACTATCTTCTTTCTTTGTTGTTGTTGTAGTTTTAATATATATTGCCATCACTCATTGAGTGAAAAGTTAATAAAAATTTTAATTAAAAAAAAACTATGTTTCTATGTTTAATAAATGTCAAAACAATACAATTAATCTATCAAGAACAAATGACAACAATAATTACTTGCGAACTGCTGTTAAGTTACTAGATTACGAAAAACAACAAAAAGTTGTGAGCAGTAAGTTTAAAAAAAAATAAGTTTTAATATTTGTTACTAACAACAACGAATTTAATTAAGTTTCAAACGATGTTTTACGGTTTTCTGTTTATTATCAACAACAAAGTTAATGGAATTAAGTTGTCAATCAATCCTTACTCATTAGGAGATCTAAACAATTTTTTTCCGTACCTGTTACTAGGTTTGAGAAAAAAATGAAATACTGGCTGAGACTAGCTAAATTTTTTTTCCAAAGTGTATTGAGATCATTCTTGAATGACCTTCACTTACCTTGTTTGCAGACATAGTCGAATCCTTGTCTAACACACTCGCCGACATTGCATCCATTAGTTCGGCAGTCCTCTTTCGGTGGATTGACGGAACCTTAAACGAGTAGAAAATCAATAAATTGCGGTGCCTCTTGGCAGGCACTCTCAACTCACATTGTACATATGGATCTCCATTGGGGAAGTCGTCAGGACAGTAGCACTGCGGTTCGTTGTGATTGACGACGCGGCAGGCAGCATTCAGGCCGCAAGGCTGGTCGTGACACAGGTTCACTTGTTGGCCACCGCAGACGCATCCTTTGGTGGCGTCGCCCATGCAGCCGTCCATGCAGGAGCATTCGAAGCCGCCGGGGACGTCGCGGCACTTGGAGTTTGCGCCGCATGGGTTTGTCTCGCATCCCTGTCCAATAAGCGTCTGACACTCGACGGCTGGGTTGCCGAAGTAGTCTGGCGGGCATGAGCACTGCGGTCGGCGGTCGACAACGCGACACTGTGCGTTAATGCCGCAGGCTCCGTATTCAAGGCAGGGGTTGCGACATTTTCCGTCGTCGCAGCGTTTGTTAGTCTCGCAGTCTTCGTCTGCGTGGCACTCGAATTGAACGCACTTCTTGCTGGGCTCACCCTCGAAGCCGTCGGGGCAGTAGCAGAGCACGTGGTGGTCGGACACGGTGCAGAGGGCGTTTTCACCGCAAGCTCCTGGTCGGGAGCAAGGATCGACGCACTGGTTCTTGACGCAAACTTGGTCTGTGGGGCAGTCGACGTTCACTTTACAGCCCGAGAGGCAGGCGCCGCGTTCGCAGAGCTGGCCTAGCGGACAGGGCTTGCCCGGGCCGCACTTTTGGCGACATCTTCCTCGCGAGCACATTTGTCCGCAGGCGCAGTCGTCGTTTCGGATACAGGTTGGGGCGCAGTAGGTGTTACTCTCGTCGCATTCACATCCAGGGTTGCAGCGTTGCGGGGGCATCTGACAGCCGGCTACGCCGTCGCCGATAAAGCCGCTCGGGCAGCTGCATTGGACTCCGTGATTGACGACGAGGCAGTTGGCGCAGTGTCCGCACTGGCCTGCCGTCTCGCATGGGTTGGCGCACTTCTTGTTGATGCAGGACAGGTCGCTTGGGCAGGTGAGGTCGT
This sequence comes from Eristalinus aeneus, assembly GCA_955652365.1. Classification (NCBI taxonomy): domain Eukaryota; kingdom Metazoa; phylum Arthropoda; class Insecta; order Diptera; family Syrphidae; genus Eristalinus; species Eristalinus aeneus. The sequence goes on from OY019131.1 coordinate 20,199,591, forward strand.
TACGGCAGCCAATCTGGCAGACGCGATTCTCGCAGATCTGACCAAGGGAGCAAGTCGAGTCGGTGTTGCAGACGGTGCGGCAGGTGCCGCGCATACAGCGCTCATCGCTGAGGCAGTTCTCGTCGTTGCGGCACTTCCGCTGGCACATGCCGCCGTAGCACAGGTGCGACACGGGGCAGTTGTCGTTGCTGGAGCAGGCAGTCTCAGGGGCTTTGCAGGAGATCTCAGGGTTGCCCACCAGGTCCTGGGGGCAGGCACACACCTTTCGGTGGCCCTGCACTGAGCACTCGGCGTTGGTGCCACAGGCTGTGGGGTTGGCACATGGGTCGGCGCATTGCTGCCCGATGCAGACAAGGTTGTCGGGGCAGCCTTGGTCCGAGCGGCAGCCTGACACGCACATCTGGCCAAGACATACCTCGCTGTTGCGGCAGTCATCGTCGCGGCGGCAAAGTGGCTTGCAGACGCCGTTGTAGCATCTCTCGTTGGCCAGACATCCGCCATCGTCGGCGCAGAGTGGGCGGCAAAGCGACTCAAAGCAGGCCAATCCGACGGCGCAGTCTCGATTCTCAGTGCAGCCTACGGCCGGGGTTCGCACGCAGCCAACCTTCGGCGTAGGGTTTGGCACCATGCCCTCGATGCAAGTGCACGAGGCGCGGTGGTTGGACACTGTGCATACGGCGTTGGGGCCGCATGGGTTCTCCTGGCACGGGTTCACGCATTTGTCGTTGCGACAGGACTCCGAGGCGCTGCAGTCGTCGTCGACGTGGCAACCGAAGACACACTTGTTGTGCAGGCACACGTGGCCCAGGAAGCAGTCATTGTCCACGCGACAAGTCACTACAATGTGGTGGAACGGTAAGAGGCGGTTTGAAGGTTTGGGGTGGTCTTGTACTTACGCATGCAGTTTCCTCGTAGGCACTTCTCGTTCAGAGCGCAGTCTTGGTCGGCGGCGCAGGCGGGCAAGCACATGGAGTCCCTGCAGGTGTGGCTCGGGGCGCACTCCTGGTCAGTCGTACAGGCGACGGGAACTGAAAAAATGGAAAGGGCATCAGTGACCGTAATTTGCAGTTCATTTGTGTTGCGAACGAAACCATCTTCGAGTGAGTGTCACTCACACTAGTTTCGTGCGTCCTCAGAGCGCTAGAGATGTTGCTATACTCACTTCTTACACATTCGACGTCTGGGTTTCCGGTGAAGCCGGGCGGGCAGGTGCACTGCTTCAGGTGCACACCCATGCGGCACTCGGCGTTCATGCCGCAAGCCTGCGGCTGGTCACAAGGATTGACGCACTGACCGCCCTGACAAGTCTCCGTGGGTCCGCATTCGGTGTCCAGGATGCAGGCAGCTGTAATGAGTCAAAAAGCGATTAGCACGAGCCGACAACCTCCTGGCATGCGGCGGTCCCTGGAATACGAGCATACTCCCTCCCCGGTTAAAGGTTATGGCCCATGACACCGGTTGAGCTGTGGGATTAATTCTTAGGAGCTAGGGGGGCTGACGTGCAGCGCATCTAGACCAGGCCACCAAAAAAGTCAAACAAACAAACAAATAACATGCTTCCGGATTCCGGAGTGGTCAGGGGGTTACGTGTATTCCCAGGATATGGGGTGGGTTGTGGGCGGATTAGGGGGGGCTTGGCCGCTGGGTTAGTACTTACGTTTGCAGATGCTCTCCGAGCAGTAGGTGTTAGACGGGCAATCGCTGGTTACGTGGCAGGGGGTTGGCAGGGAGTGGCAGCCGACAGCCAGGTCGGAGGGCTGGCCATCGTAGCCGTTGCGGCAGACGCAGGTCGCCAAGTGGCCCTTGGGCACGCACTCGGCGTTGGGGCCGCACTTGGCTGTTTCGCAGACGTCGCGGCACTTGGGCACGCCATTGAAGGAGCTGCACTCGGCGGCGGGCGGACAGTCATCGTTCGACTGACACTCGACGGCCGTGCGACAACCCTCGTTGTAGGGATCGCCGACCAGGCCGACGGGGCAGGTACACTTGAAGCTGCCGCGAGAGTTGCGGCAACGCGCCCCTGGGCCGCAGGGGGCGTCCTTGCAGTAGTCGACGATTTCACAGCGGATGGTTGGGTCGCCGGTGAAGCCGGGCTGGCAGTGGCAGACCTGCTTGTGGTTCTCGGTGGTGCAGAGGGCGTTGTCGCCGCACGGCTGCCCGATTAGGCAGGCGATCTTGCACATGTGGTTGTCACAAGTCTTGTCGTTGGAGCAGTCGTCGTCCGATTGGCATTCGATTTTGCGGCAGCCGGTCTTGGGGTCGCCGAAGAAGCCCTCCTTGCACTCGCAGTCGGGATTGTGGCTGCGTGCCGTGCACTCGGCGTTGCGGCCGCAGATGGCGCGTCCGACGCACACGTCCTGGCAGTTGGCTCGGCCAAAGCTGTCTAGGACGCAACTTTCGTTGGGAGCGCAGTCCTCGTCGTCGCGGCAGAGTACCTCCTTGGTGCAGATGTTGTTGCTGCAGAACTGGAACTCGGGGCAGCTGGAGTTGGACTTGCAGGTGGGTTGGCAGACGCCCTGGATGCAGAGCTGGTCGGAGATGCAGTCGCGGTTGCTGGTGCAGAGGGAGTTGCAGATGCCGTTGTTGCAGATTGTGCCCGAGGGACATTGCGCGTCTGAGCTGCAGTATTGCAAGGGGACGCATCCAAGTTGCGGATTGCCTGTGCGGCCGATGTCGCAGGTACACACGCCGACATGGTTGAGGGCGACGCACTGGGCTTGGGTGCCGCAGGCGTTGGGCAGTGAGCAAGGATCCACGCACTTGGCGTCCAGGCAGGTCTTCTCGGTGGGGCAGTCGTCGTTGGCGAGACACTCCACGGGGACGCACTCGACGCTGGGGTCGCCCTGGGAGTTGGGGGCGCACGAGCAGACTGCGCTGTGAGCGCGAGCGATGCAGTTGGCATTCTTGCCGCAGGCGTCAGATCGCTCGCATGGATTCTTGCAGCGCTGGTTCTGGCAACTGGCTGAGTTGGGGCAGTCGGAATCGGTGAGGCACTCGTTGGGGTCGCGGCAGCCTGTCTGAATGGGGTCTCCGATGAGGCCTTCGGGGCAGGAGCAGGTGTAGCTTCCGGGCAGGTTGTGGCAGTGGGCAGTGGGGTGGCAGGGGTTGCCGAGGCACTCGTCGATGTCTTCGCACACGGTGCCGCCGTTGAGTAGGCGGTAACCGTCGTAGCATGCGCAGGAGGCACTGTGGTCCACCACGCGGCAGCTTCCCTTGCCGCAGCTGGTCAGGTCGCATGGGTTCACGCAGCGATTGGTTTCAGGGTCGCAGCTCCTCTCCTGGGAGCAGTCGTCGCTCGTGACGCATTCTACTTTGAAGCAGCCCACGGTAGTGTCGTGGGGGTCACCTAGGTACCCGGCGGGGCACTGGCAGTAACCCACTTGGTGGCTGCTGTGGCAGACGGCCTTGAGACCGCAGACCGTGTTAAGGCAAGGATCGGCGCACTTTCCTTCGACGCAGGCGAGGCTCTCAGCGCAGTCAGCGTTCTTGTAGCATTCCTTGGGCTTGGCGCAGCCCTCTTTGCTGTAACCGTCGCCGACAGTGTCTGGTGGGCACATGCAGCGGTAGGATCCAGGCAGGTTCTCGCACATTGCTGACTGGTGACAGGGGTTGTCGGTGCACTCGTCGATGTCCGTGCAGCCGAAAGGTGTTCCGATGAAGCCGGTGGCGCACTTGCACTTTCCATTCAGGCAGAGTTCGGTGGGCGGGCAGTCCGCGTCGGATTCGCAGCCTGGTTGGCAGGTGCCGTCGTTGTTGCAGATCTCGCCGGGCAGGCAGTTGTTACTGGTGTAGCAGACCTTGGCGCAGATGCCGTTGTAGCAGCGTTCGCCGATGGCGCATGCCGAGGTTTTCTTGCACGGCAGGTTGCACTGGTTAGCGATGCACATGTGGCTGGTGGGGCACTGGTTGCTGGCCTGGCAGGGCGAGGGGACTCGCACGCAGCCCTGGTCAGGGGTTGGGTTGCCTTCGAAGCCCTCAGGGCACTTGCAGTAGCTGCGGTGGTCGTGCATGTTGCAGAGCGCGTTGGGGCCACAAACGCCGCCCGTCTGGCAGGGGTTGGCGCACTTGTTGTTGATGCAGGATTGTTCGTTGCCGCAGTCCTTGTTGCTGCGGCAGCCGATGGAGCAGATGCCGTCCAAGCAGGCCAGGCCAGTAGCGCACTGGCTGTGGTCCATGCAGGGCACCACGCAGGTGCTGTGCAGGCACTTCTCGCCGACTGAGCAGTCGTGGGAGTTGCGGCAGGCCACGCGACATTGGCCGTTGTAGCAGACGGCGCCGCCGCAGTCGATGTCACTCTGGCACTTGGAGGCGGAGCGAGTGCAACCGTCCTTGGCGGAGTCGGCGATGGGCTGGAACTTGACGGGGCACTCGCAGACGGGCTTGCGGTTGACGACTCGGCAGTCGGCGTTGACGCCGCACGCGTTTTCGCAAGGGTCTACGCACCTGCCACCGGCGCAGAGGGTGTTGGCTGGGCAGTCGACGTCTCCGTTGGGGCACTGCCCCACTGGACGGCACCCAGTTGTCTTTGGTTCTCCGACGAAGTTGACAGGGCAGCGGCATATCGGGCCGCTGGGGGAAACCTCGCAGATAGCAGTGGAGTGACAGGTGCCAGGGGAGCAGCCGCCGACAGCTACGCACTCAACTTCGGGTAGTGGGTTGCCCTTGTAGCCTGGCGGGCACTGGCAGATGGCGCGGTGTTCGTCGGCGATGCAGATGGCGTTCTCGCCACAGGATTCCTCGTCGCACACGTCGTAGCAGGTGTGGGTCATGCGGTTGCAGAGCTGGGTGGCGGGGCAGTCGTTGTTGTAAACGCATGGCACGCTGCGGCAGCCCTGGTAGGGGTCGTATGGGTCGCCGGCGAAGGGTCCTGGGGGGCACTGGCACTGGGCAAGGTGGTTGTTTGTGATGCAGATGGCGCGGGGACCGCACTGGACGCTCTCGCAGGCGGGTCGACAGGCCAAGCTTTCGGTGGGGCCAGTCTTGACGCAGGCATCGGACTCTGAGCACTCGGCGCTGGTATGGCACTGGTTCTTCTGGACGGCCTGGCAGCCGTTGCGGTCCTTGGGGTTTCCGACGAAGCCCTGCAGGCATTCACACCGTCCCTGGTGGTCGCGGGCCACGCAGACTGCGTTGGCTGGGCAGGTGAACTCTGAGCAGATGGAGACGCACTTGAGCACGCCCAGGACGTCAGGCCGGCAGGCGGCGTCAGCGCTGCAGTCGCGATCGCTGGTGCAGTCGGGGATGGATGGTTTGTCGCAGGCAGAGGTAACAGGGTTCCACGTAAAGCTGTCCTGGCAGTTGCAGACCGGGTGGCCATTACTGTCGATTTGGCAGAGCTCGTTGGTGCCGCAGATGACTGTCGAGCAAAGGTGGATGCAGGACTTGCGGCCGTTTGGCGCCGCGTTGCAGATGAACCCGGCCTCGCAGTCGCGGTCCGTTTTGCACTTGTCCTCGTCCTGTGGTGGGATGCTTCTCTCCGGCTGGCAGCCCATCTGCAGGTTGCTCGGGTTGCCGTAGTAGCCGTCGGCGCAGATGCAAGTGGAGCGGTGGTCGTTGGAGACACATAGGGCGTTCGGGCCGCACTGGATCTTGCTGCAGCCATCGACGCACTTACGCAGGCCACGGCCTAGCTGGAAGCAGATCTCGGATTGCTTGCAGTCGGCATCGTTGTTGCACTGGCCGCGAATGGTGCAGCCCTTCTTCCTATCGTAGGGGTCGCCTTGGTAGCCCAGGGGGCAGAGGCAGCGGCCTTCATCGCAGGCGGCGCGCGGGCCGCACCGCGCCTGTGCGCAGAGGTCCTTACACCTACCCTGGTCGCAGTTGAAGCCGTCAGGGCATTCCACATTGGGCCCGCACCTGCAGTTGGCTGGGTCGGTGCAGAAGACGGTGTCGACGATCTGGCAGCTGCTGAAGGGGTTGCCAGCGAAGCCTGACTTGCAGAGACAGTCGAAGCTGCCGGGCGAGTTCAGGCAGACGGCATTTTGGCCGCACGGCTTGTTAAGGCACTCGTCGATGTCGTGGCAGCCAACGTAGCTGTTGCCGGTGAATCCAACGGGGCACTCGCACATGATCCTTGTTCCGTCAGAGCGGCACTCAGCGTTGGGGCCGCAGCTGTCGGGGCTGCAGGTGTTCTTCTTCTGGGCGCCGCAGCCCTCGTAGGGGTTGCCGCTGGTGCCTGGGTTGCAGGCGCAGTAGCTGGTTCCGTAGCCGTATTCGCAGTGGGCGTTCTCACCACAGTCGGGTTCGCACTTGGCGTAGGCCACAGGTGGCATGCAGACCAGATCCGGGTTGCCGACGAAGTTCGCTTCACAGATGCACTTTCCGCTGTTCTTGTCGCAGGTGGCTCCGATGCCGCAGACGACACCCTCACAGCGCTCCTTGCAGCGCCCGTTGATGCAGACCTGGGGTCCGTTGCAGGGTCGATTGCCTGAGCACTGGTCGGTGAAGCAGGTTCCTCCGGGGAACGGGTTACCGAGGTATCCTTGTGGGCACTTGCAGGTGGGTCCTTCTGACGTGGGAATGCAAAGAGCGCCCTCTCCGCAGATGACACCCTTGCAGAGCGACACGCACTCTCCGGTGGGGTTCTCAACGAAGCCGACGCGGCAGCGGCACCAGCCGGCGTGATTCTCGGGCTCACAGAAGGCGTTCGGGCCGCAGAGCAGGCTGGTGCAGGGGCTGACGCAGGTACCCTGCGCGCAGGCCAGGTTATCGGCGCAGTCCTCATTCACTTGGCATTGGCTCTTCACCGAGCCCGACTCCAGGATGCAGCCGCTCTTGTAGGGGTCACCAGTGAAGCCCTTGGGGCACACGCACTGGTAGCCGCCTTTCTTGTTCACGCAGTAGGCTCCGTAGGCGCACGGGTTGGCGGCGCACTCGTCCTCGTCCACGCATCCTTGCAGCGGGTCGCCCTTATAGCCGACCTCGCACATACACTGCGGCGGGTCAGTGGGGGTGCACTTGGCGTTGATGCCACAGGGGAAGCGCTCGCAGGGGCTCTTGCATTTGTTCTCGTCCGATGGGTCTAAGAAGAACGGAGGCGGGCAGACGCACTCGCCTGGCTGTACGCACTTCTCGTTGGCTCCGCACTCGCGGTCCGCAGCGCACTTCCTCTGCGCCTGAGAGCACATTCCGTGGTATGGGTCGCCCTGGTAGCCCTCTGGGCAGATGCAGGTGTAGCCGCCGTCATTGTTGATGCATTCGGCTCCGTAGCCGCAAGCCTGTTGGCGTTCCACGCACTCGTTGACGTCAGCGCAACGGCCGTCCTCCAGTGTTCTGTAGCCCTTGGGACAGGCGCAGTAGCTGACGCCGCCAGCAATGCTGATGCACTCGGAGCCCTTGGGGCATTTTTCTCCGTTCGAGCAGCCGGACAGCACGCAGCTGTTGCCGACGAGCTTGTATGGCGGCTGGCACTGGCACTCGGGGCTATGGCACTCCTCGCAGACCTGGAAGGGATTTCCGTTGAAGCCCTGCGGGCAGCGGCATTCGTAGCTGCCAGGCAGGTTCTTACAGAGCGCGTTCAGTCCGCAGGCAGGCTTCGGCCTAGATGGCGAGCATTCGTCTGTGTCGCGGCACTGTCCGGATTGTGGATCTCTTTCGTATCCTTGGCGGCAAATACAGACTCCGTTGCCGCTGTACGCGTCCAGTACACAGCTCTCTCCAGCTGGGCAAGGGTTGGCGTCGGAGCAGCTGAGTGGCACTTTTGAAACTGCGCATCCCTCGCGGTACGGGTCACCAGTAGACCCTCCAGGGCACTGACATAAGTAGCCGCCCGCGGTGTTCGTGCAGACCGCTCCGGGTTGGCAGGGGTTTCCTTTGCACTCGTCGATGTCGTTGCAGCCGCCGGGGGTGTTTGGCGTTCCAGTGTAGCCTTCTGCGCAGAGGCACTGCGCATTACCGTTGACCAACATGCAGTGGGCGTGAGCGCCACAGCTCAGCGCCTCGCACGGGTGCCGGCAGTCGTTGCCGACATTTGGCTCTGGGCAGAGACACCTCTGCTGGTCATCACAGATTCCGTTGCCGGGGCAGTCGGCGTTGGCTTTGCATCTCACGATGTTCACGCAGCGCACGGTGGGGTCTGGGTCGGGAATGGAGCCTTCGGGGCACTTACAGGTGTAGCCGCCCTCCATGTTCACACAGAGCGCTCCTTCGCCGCAGGTGTTGCCTCTGGCACACTCGTCTACGTCCACGCACTTGGTATTGGGGTCTCCTGAGAAGCCTGGCGGGCAGGCGCAGCTGAAGCCGCCCTCGGTGTTGGTGCAGGTGGCGTTGGTTCCACATCTGCCGGACAGGCCCAGTGCGGGGTCACATTCATCGATGTCCACACATCCAGCCGATATGTCGTGGGGATTGAAGGTCCAGCCCTCTTCGCAGATGCAGTACGCCTCGGATCCGTCAGGTTTACAGTAGGCATGGTCTCCGCAGCGGACATCCTCGCAGGGCTCCTTGCAGCCGATCTTCGGTGGCATGCCCACGTATCCGGCGTCGCACTCGCACCGGAAGGAGCCCACTGTGTTCACGCAGCGGGCGTGCTGGCCACAAGCGTCCGCCTGCGCCTGGCACTCATCAACGTCCACGCAACTGGAGCCCTTGGCCTCGAATCCGTCCAGGCAGAAGCACTGATTCTCGATGCACTCCGCATTGTTGGTGCAGTCGAAGCTGGTTCGGCACAGAATATTCACGTCGACCTGTTCGCAGGCGACTTTCGGGTCGGGGCTGCCTTCAAAGCCCTGCGGGCAACGGCAGTTGTATCCCGGCACCGCGTTCTCACAGATGGCGTGCTCTCCGCACGGCCTTTCGAGTGTCGCACATTCGTCGATGTCAACGCAGCCGCGGAACGGATCGCCTGAATAGTCCGGCTTGCACGTGCACACGAAGCTTCCAATGGTGTCTGTGCAGATGGCGTTCTCACCGCAGGGGTTATCCTGGCATTCGTTAATATCTACGGGGGTGTTTGCAAACGGGGTGGTTCAAAATTGTTTTGGGTTAAAAATGTCATTTTGACTTTTTGTTGTTTTTTTTGTAATTAATTTGTCACACAGTGTGGGTCGAAAGTTTGGTGACGGGTGGAGAATTGTCTTGAGTTTGTGGATGTTGTTGAGAATTTTGAAAACAGATTGGATTGCGAGTGCTGTAACGTACTCGATAATTTTTGAGTTTCCAGCATCAAGTTCGACTTTTCGAACATCATGTTCGAATTTTCGAAAATCACTTTTAAAACGAAAACTACGTGTTTTTGAATCAAATTATTGAAATTTGGAAAAAAAAAATAAAATTTTGAATATTTGAGTTTTAATAAATTTGAAAGTTTTTATTTTCGAAATTTCGAAAAAGTTTTTCTCCAGACAAAAGGTGAGGATGAAACTATAGGAGTCATCTACAATTGAAAACAGTTATAAATTGTTCGCCAAAAGCAACAATAAAATTTAAAAAATATATTAAATATTTATGTTCGAATTTTCGAACTTCGCTCTTAGGCAATTTTTTTGTAAACATATCTTAATCTCAAATCAGGAGCAGTAAAGAAGTTCATTAAATTTAAATTCGGCAATGTTCGAATTTTCGAAGATTCAATTTCGAAAACTCCACATCAACAACTCCAAGAAATTTGTTCAACTCTCTTGCATGTCGATTGATGGGACTATTCCCACCACGTCACGTCACTTTGGACGGTCCACTGTTGACCGAAAATATTGGGGGATATATTTACAGGGGAGCGTAAATCTAGGTATAGCATGAGAAGCATTTGAAAAAGTTGTAAGGCAGGATTCGGGGGATTCGGGTCTAGATTGAGATACAGATACAAAGCAGCAGCAGCGCTAGCAGCAAGCTTATTTCAAAGAGATACTAACTTTCACAGTACAAGTGTCCTTGGCCGCGATATCCTGTCGGACATAAGCACCTAAACGAGCCGGGAAAGTTAATGCACTTCGCGTTCTGGCCACAAGCAGTCGGTATCGCGCACTCGTCCACATCAATGCAATCCACATTGTCCTCGAGTGTGAAGCCATCCGGGCAGCGACACTCAAAGCCACCCGCATAATTAACGCATTCAGCGCCCAAGCCACAGGGGTTGTTAGAGCACTCATCGACGTCTGTGCGCGTGAGGCGACGTCGATGGAATGCAGGTTAGAGTCAGGGCGGCGGAAGATGATTTAATTTGAAAGCCAGGCGTCCACATCCAGTTGGCATGGTCATGAGCGTGTGTGTGTTTGTGTATGAGCCGTCGTGGATATATGCGGTGCACGTTAGTTTCGTGTGAGTGTGCGTGAGAGTGTGAATGGATTCGTTTCGATTTCGATGGCATTTCGTGTACCGAATCGGTGCAAAATGAGTAAAGCGCATGTTATGGAATTAGGCAGCGAAAAAAAAAAATAGAAAAAAAAAATTCAAAAATGAGTGTATGCAGCAAACCATGCTAAGGAAGAACGCTAGCACTTACCTTCGCAGCCCACAGCCGGGTCTCCTTGGTAGCCTTCAGGGCAGGAGCACTGGAAGCTACCGTCTGTGTTCAGGCATTGGGCGTTGCGCCCACATGGCGATTGGGCGCATTCGTCGACATCAATACATCCCGTTTCGGAGCGGCCGTCTCCATCGTATCCTGGCGGGCAGTCGCAGCGATAACTGCCCTCCAGGTTACTACAGACAGACCGTGGCCCGCAGGCCTTCGGGTAGGTGCATTCATCCACGTCGATGCATCCGTCGTACGGATTGCCAGCGAATCCTTCGGGGCACTCGCAGGTGAAGTTTCCGGGCGTATTGATGCACTGGGCGTTCTTACCACATGCGTTCGGATTTCGACATTCGTCGATATCTGCAAAAAATTAAACATGCTTGAGTTTGGGAACGAATTTGAGAAATTTTTGAGGAGTTGCAAATGTCATCTGCAAATCTGAAGGAGAATGACTGTAAAACCGGACTTAGACTGGAGTTCATCATCAAAGGCGGGCTTAGATGGGAAATCGGTAAAATTTGGAAAGAGATGATTGACAAGGCCTTAATCGGGTATCACGATTTCTAAGAGTCTTGAACCAAGCTTAGACCGGGTTTGATCGCCAAATCCGGGCCCAAACGTGAATTGATCTCAATTTTGGAATAAATATCATATCAAGGTTTTCTGGAGCACGATCCTCAAAACGTGACTTAGACTGGATTTTACTGTTAAAGCCGGGCTTGAACAGGAATTCGCATAAATTTTTGAGGAGATGGGCGAAAAGTCCTTGATCAGATATTAAAACTTTTTGGAGGACTATATTCCAGACCGAGCTTGAACTGGATTTGATCTTTAAAGCCTGGCGTAGGCAGCAAATCGTCGAAATTCTTAATGAGATGGTCCATTAGTCATTGATCAGGTATCAGCACATTTCAAAGGACTATTTCCAAGATCGAGCTTTAATTGGATTTGCTCTTCAAAGCCTGACTTGGACCTTAAATCGGCAGTCTTGAAGGAGATGGTCGATTAGTCTGAAATCTGAAAGCTCGTCATTAAAATCTGGAGTAGGATGATGATAAAACCAGGCTTAGGCTGGGCTTAATCGTCAAATCCAGACTTCGAAAGGAAATCTTGAAAATTCTGAGAGATTTAGTTGGTAGTTCCTTGAAATGATTTTACAACAGGCTTGAATTGGATTTTATTGTCCAATCCAGGCTTAATCTGGAAATAGTCAACATTTCCGAACAAAGGGTCGAAAAGTCCGAAATCAGAAATAAAGTCGTCAGAAATTACGGGAGGACGTTTCTCAAATCCGGGCTAAGACTGAACTTCATTTCCGAAGCCGGGCTTAGACAGCAAATCATGAAAATTCTTAAGGAGATGGTCGATAAATCCTTGGTCATGTATCAGTATATTTCAGAGGACTATTTTCAAAACCGAGCTTGGCGGTATTTAATCTTTAAAGCCTGGCTTGGACGAAAAACCGGCAAAATTTTAAGGAAAATGGTCGACTAGTTCGTAATCGCATAGAACTTCATTATGATCATCTATGTATAGGACGATGTTGAAAACAGGCTTAGACTGGATTTGATTGTCAAATCCAGACTTAAAAATGAAATCTTCAAAATTCTGAACGATTTGGTAGGTAAGTCCTTGAAAAAAATTAAAAACTTCTGGGGGACGATCTTCGTAGCCAGGCTTGGACTGGATTTTATCGTTCAAACCAGGCTTAATCAGGAAATAGTGAAGATTTTCTAGCAGAGTGCGATAGAGTCCGAAATCAGAAAGGAAATCGTCAGAATTTACGGGAAAATGTTTCTCTATATCGTGGATAGACTGAACTTGATTTTCAAAGCCGGACTTAGACTGGAATTCGTAAACATTTTGGAGGAGATCGTTCTTTATCGGGTTACTACGCTTTGCAGGGGTGACCATAAATCCGGGCTTAGATTGAACCTGATCTTAAAAGTTGGGCTTAGATAGACAACCGGCAAAATTTGAAAGGAGAAGGTCTATGAGTCCGAAATCAGATAGAAGCTCATTAAATTTTTGTGTAGGACGATCTTCAAAACCTGGCTTAGACAACAATTGATCGTCAAATCGAGGCAGGAAATGTTCAAAATTCTGGAGAATTTGCTCAATGAGTCCTTGAACAGATTTCAGGACTCCAGAGAGGAAGCCCTTCAAAACCTGGCTTTGACTGAAATTGGGCGTCAAAATCGGGCTTATATAATAATTGGTTGAGTTTTGAAAGGGTTTGATGTGAAAACCGGGCAGAAGCAGTCCCTTGTCGATATTGTGGACGCTACGCCAAGGACATTCTGCCGATGGAATAGACAATCAAATTTAAACTTTACGGGGCACATGATAAGAAACTTTCTTCTAGTTGTCGTGGGGTAGGGAGGGCCATTCTCAACATCAACTGGTAGACCAACGAAAGCCCTTAATCAATGTATACCTTAAAACCGAACCCATGTCCTTTGATTTATGTCTAGCCCACGCCATTAGACCACCTAATAGCCACTTGCGTGCTCACATTCCTTGATCGCCACAGCCGACCACACATCATCCGCCTCTTCGTCCAAAATTTATGGAGTATCCGCGACATTAGAGCGTCGATCTTAAGATACCATAAATCCGTCCAAGCTGCAAACATGCCATTGCCATTATGGTCCCGCCTCTCCCTCCGCACGTGTCCGCCCAAAGCCGCCATAACGTTCTCTCCGTCTGCCCAAAAGGTACACACTTACAAGCGCAAAACAAAGAAAACCAAAAAATGTTGCGCATCTAACAAGATTTTGATTTTATCTCATCCTCCTTGAGGAAGAAATCAAACCAGATTTCCCTTTCTCGTGGCCCGCGCCGCTCTTCCTGGTCCCCATGGTCCGATGGCAACGACCATGTGAGTCGTTTTGGCCGAAAAGGGGCAACATCCTACCGAAAAACGAAAGAAAGAGTGTTGGTCCCAGTCAAGGTCAGCCTTAAGTGGCGGTGCCGTGGTCCCTTGCCTTTCGGAGATTCTTCAGAATTCTTCAAGAGGGATATTTTTTTGTTTGCACACACACACATGGGCACACATGTGCGCTGCATTTGCCCGCCAGGCAGCGATGGAGAGGAAATTTCAAGGGAATTGCAAGCTGCCCGACTCTGGAGTGATGTCATGCATCGGGTATCAGATAACCGACCACCACATGACATCATCACCATCTCTCTCGGTTGGCGGTGGCAGTGGCGGTGGCGTTTGCGCTGCGTTTGCCAGAGAGATACGCATCAGATTGCGAATTCATATTCGGGACGGAGACTCATATGCTAATGGCGTCTAAGTGAGGCCACTTCAGGGTCACGGAGGATGCAGAGTGGAGTATGAGAAACACCTGCTTGTCGGAAGATGACAGAAAGCCGACCCGAAGGAGGGACAGCGTTGAGGGGATGACATTTTTTGCCGAAAATGGGCGACGATTGAGTGAGTTTCTGGCGAATTCTATTGACTCGCGATGACCTTCTGCGGAACTTGAACATGGGATTTTCGGTTTCTGTGACTTGACTTTGACGAGACGGTTCTCGGTTGGGAAAGGCAACTTCCGTCGAGAGGCGGGCGGATGCAAACACGGTCACGGCAGCGGGTTGAGCTTGTTTCAGCGGATGTCGCTGTAATCTCTTCGAATCGTTCTCGGCTAAGGACTGTCGTCAATTTTTTTTCAGTTTCAGTCAGTTCTCTCTCATTCAGTCAGCTTTTTCTTCTTAGAAAGCGAATTTTCTTTGAAAATGTATTCATTCACGGTGCATGAAATGAGCTCTACATCGAGTTATGTGGATCGTTGCAGATACTGGAGGACCGATGACAGAACTTTCTCTTCAAGAAGCGACTCAGCTGCACATCGTTCGTTCAATTGTGTGTGAATTTGTGTGTAGATCCTGTCGATTCTGGTCCTGTTTGCTCTGACTGCATTTGGAGGAGCAGATTCAAGGAAGGACACTGTGGTATAAGCCTCGTTAAGCATCTTTGGATTCAACGTTGAAGATGGTTAAGCCATGCGCAGCGTATGAAAACCACACCTTCGGCTTCTGACACAATGGGATAATGCAGCAGTGGACGGCTCAGGCTGAAATGGAGCAAAAAACGGGAAAGGACCACAACCAACTTGTAGAGCACAATTGAAGGCAGCTGGTTGGAGAAGCATGTTGGCTGAGACACAGGCTCATCACGGACTGTAGCGTCACACAAAGAAGTAGGAGGTTGAGTTCCAGCGTTTTGTTCTAATTAATCGCTAGGAAAAGGAAAAGTCTTATTAGAGGCCTGGAAGACCCAGACTGATCTTGAGTCGAGGGCACATAGCGTTGAGTGGCATTTCATTGTTGTTAGCATCTCTGGCTCAGTGGAGCTGTGAGAATTGTAAAAGGGACACAAACGGAGTTTTCGAACCAAACGTGGAGCGTCTGTGGAAGAACTGCAGCACTTGCCCTCTGTACCGTGTCAGGAACTTGCAAAGTGAGCTGCTCAATTCATCAGACAGCACACCAAGGGATCTTCTTCGCCTGTAAGGGTCTGCGTGAGTTCCAGAAACTATATCTTGGCGAAGATCTGCCACAGGATCACCGATTGCAAGGTAATCAATCAGTTATCTAATAACTCTTCTCACAGAGGAGCTCCCCTGCTGTCGTTCCTGTATGAAGGTATCAGCTGGGTGTCAGTTCAAACAGTAAGGCAGAGCAATATGCGTGGGTATATCTGCGAGAAATACAAGTTGACAGAAAGGCGAGGCCAAGAAGACCACATGCTGCAGCTAAAATTGGCTATAGGTCGGAAGCAAAGAGCCATCAACCAAAGTGGCTCCACCGTAGGCTAGTTTATCAGTCTAGAGGGCTTCCAGAGATAAGAGTGCTCCCAGGGACATGGCGATCGGGATCCGAGTGGGATTTGATCTTGACGACTCAGCAGACAAAAGTGCTTCCAGGGACAAGAGTGTTCCCGTGGACATAGCGATCAAGGTATGAGCAGGATTTGATCTTGACGACTCAGCAGTCAAGAGTACTTCCAGGGACAAGAGTGCTCCCAGAGACATGGCGATCAGGATACCAGTTGGATTTGGTCTTTACAACTCAGCAGTCAAGAGTGCTTTCAGGGAAAAGAGTGCTCCTAGGGAGATGGCGTTCAAAGTCCAAGCAGGATTTGCTCTTGACGACTCCAGCCAGGACAGTGGTTCAGACGTAGATTTGTCTTTGGACTCTTATAGGCGGAAATGGAGTCTACGTTGGTCTTGAAAAAGGTAGGACTTTGATTCTGTATCGCAATAACGAAGAAAGGTGTTCCAGAAACAGGCGCCAGTGGGGATCAAGTCGTCATTTTCTCCTTGTGCCTGTAGTTTTTCTTTTTCTCTTCCCTACTAATCATTTTCATCCTTTCTCTGTTTCTTCACATTCTTCCTCCCCATTTCCGAGTTCCTGTCTTTCCACTGGTTTTACTTTTTTGATTGGCGCTTCAGGCAGCGTTTACCTGGGCATCGGGAAACATTTCAACACTCACTCGCCAGTTTCTGTTTTTTTATAATTAGCGCGCGCTTAAGGGATTGTTTGGTACCCCAGTGGCTGGATCTAAGTCACAGCACGGACTGATGGTGTAGAGAAAGAGAGTTGACTCTTGCACCTCACACCAAGTTGAATAAGGTCCTTCCTTTGTTTATGTTGTTTCAAGGGCTTAGATTTTAATACTTTTTAGGCTGGAGCTCTGACTGATCACCCATCTTTAGCCCTGGATGCGCAATCGATTGTCCAAGCGGATGCCGCCAAACAGACTCTAGATTTCGTCAACAAGCCTTTTGAAGAAACTGGTTCTTTGCACAAGTTTAATGGAGACATCTGCTGTTTTGTTGTTGTGGAGAATTGAATTCGAATACAGTTTGATCAGAATCAGTCCAATCGATGTGCTGTATAGATTTGCATTCGAAAAGACGTGACATCGCTGCTGCGGAGTCTATAAACTTCGATGCTTCTCCGTTCCCACCTCCACCAAATCATCACAGCAGACTAGGAACAAACTCGCCAACAGAACTTTCCCTCTTACAAAACCCAGGGCATCCTCATAGACATCAATTAATGTCCAGGTTCATGCAGCATAGGCCAGTCTGTTGCCTGAAAGTGAGCTTCAACGCCAAATCGCCTCTTAGCCCAAAGGAACGCCGATTTGCATGAGTTGTTCCAGACTGGATGCCGGTACTGACGGTGCAGGCAGTTTCTTGTAACACACCGACTTCGGGTTTGAAGGCTCACGGGTATAAGAAACTCGGAGTTCAAGTTGTATTCTAGCAGTCGTTCTGTGCACAGAGGAAATCTTATGTCTGGAAATTTTGGCCCTTTCGAGGATGTAACCGGATGCTTCCCTAAGAAGTGAAAAACTTCAAAGCTCTTCCAGTGCGATCTAAATAAGGGTGAGAGCAAAGGTTCAGTGGTGCAGCTGCACTTCTTAAGGAGGTCCTAGACCGAATCTAAAGCATCATTCATGTCCCTAAAGGAATGATCTCCCATTTGCACTTCCCTTAAAACCTCTAGAATTCATCGAAATTCCCCTAAACACTTACCTGTACATAGAACTTCGCCATCGCCCTCATATCCATCCTTGCACTTGCACAAGAAGTGCGCAGGCAAATTACAGCAATCGGCATTCTCCACACATCGCGCGGCTATCGCTGGGTCTTGGCATTCATCAATATCTGCAAAAAAAAAAAAACAAAAATACGTCAAAACTGATTAAAACCAAATTCATAGAAACAACAAAAGGCACAACCCCCTGGATGGCGTGCTGGCGTCGCAAAGCAATTAATAATCGAATGAATCGATTTCCGAGCGCAATGGGACGGCAGTGCCCCGTACAATCGGTTCACGTGCGTGCACGCACGCATGCGGGAGATGCTCTGTTCGCGCAGAACTGAACGCAGAGCACACGTATCGGCGGCGATGTCAAGCAGATTTGATGGCCAGGATGTCCCAGATTCAGTTCATTTGCATAACAAACCCATTGCGATGCATGCATGCATCCACGAGATACACATAGATTTCTGTGTCATAAAACTGCACTCGGCCGCACAGTTATGCAACGTGATCAACATCGTTTCCATCATCCATTCGCTGTGTCGCCGCAGTGTCGTTGCCACCTTGACTTAGTCGCTCAATCTGCGCTGCACACCGACCGCGCCGCCCCACAATCCGAAGTGCATCTGGATGCATGAATGAAACCGTAACCGACTAATGCACTTTAAATGAGACATTGCAGTGCACTCACCTCGGCGCAGCGCGGCGCGGAGCGATGCGCAAAGAAAGAAATCACATCTAAGTGCATTTCTGCACTCGCAGATGTGTGCGTCGTGTGTCGCAGATACGGCAGAGTGACCTCTGGAAGGAGTCACTATTCCACTTAGCGCGCTGCTGGCTCGCAGAAGGTGTTGCATAGAATTTTGATGAGATACACATCACTCAGCGATACCGGTAGGACTGGTTCGATCCGATAGATTAGACAGACACACTCAGCAGGCGGTGTCGTTGGTGATGGTGGTGGTGGTGAAGCAGCTGGTTGATCTGAAATTGATGCTGCCGGAGCGGAGATGTCTGGCACTTAATTTCAATTACAGCGGCAACGGGAGGGGGCGCCTGCACATTAAAATCGGTTAATTGCGTTAAAACGCAGCTGAGCTTTGAGCCGGGCGAAGGCTAGGGCGGCGGCGGGTCGATTATGATCAGTGATTGAGTGAGAATTTCATTGTTGTGTGGTAGAGAGTGGCAGGCATGTCGGTTTTCGACAGTGAGTGGCGATTTGGGAGCTGTCCGGTGACGGAGTGTCAAGTTCTGATGAAGAATGATGGATTTGAGTGCCGAACAGGTGTTGAGGTGTCAGTTGGTTGGGGGCTTCATTGAACCAGCAATAAGGAGGTTAACATTAAGCTACTCTCAAGAAGATGAAAAACGACTGCGGTCAAAGTACTTTTGGGCAAGTAGTAACATTGGGTTAATGGCAAGTGTACTTCATCAACACTTTCACCAATAATGAAGTTCACCCACTGTTGGCTTCCGATAAGCTTTTTCCTCACTACGACCAATTGATGTGAAAATTGTCGCCCACATCATCCTTAATTGTTTCACCAACTGATTCACCAACGAACTCAATGCATGAAAAAATCTCATTCAGAGACATAACATTTGTTTCTTTGAACGCTTTAGGAGGGATTTTCTGGGGGCTGAGAATTATCATTAAAAATTTTTGAAAATAGTTCACCAATACTTTCACCAACGTTTATTTCAGGCGAAGTACAAGTTTGTTTGCTTTATAAATGAATTAGGTCTTTTTAAGTGACAGTTGGGAGAACATAAAATTTCACCTTACAAAGAAATATTTTCAACAACGATTTCACCAACATCTGAGAAATTTAAAAATCTATGCGTATTAACATGGATTCTGAACATTTGTACATTATTTCAAATATAGTAATGGGAAATTGTGTTAAAAATTGTGTACTGAAGAATAGTATAAGCAGCAGTTTCACCAACGACATAAAAATGCAAAATAATGTAAACTGGGTGACTTAGTGACTGAGAGATTTCGGGTATTAATTTTTTCTACAAGCACACAAATCAAGATGAGTGAGACTACACAAAAAGAGTAAATCAATCAGTTGGTAAGGGTTTCCTGCTTCAACAAGGTTTTCACCAACGTTTCATAGATGTTACTTTTTGTTATTCACAGTAGATATCTCTTTTTTCAAATAATAGACTGGAAAAGCAAAGAAAGTATTAAAACAAATTTCACCAATGATTTCACCAATCATTTCACCAATGTTCGTATCTTACGGAATTTACATTCTGCGTTAGTTCGCAGTGTATATTGTTATTAAGCCTCATACATTTTGTGTAGAAAACGATTTTAAGACCAAAAATATTCTCAACAACGTTTCAACAATGCCTTAAATAGTAAGTAATAAAAGTCCTTTTTAATTGGTTCTATGCTTCTGCTCGAATAGTGGCCATATGAAACAGAATTCTGCTCAAAAAGCTTAAGAAAACAAAGTCACCAATAATTTCACCAACACTCATATGGCATCAAGTATTACTCTTAAATCACTTACAAGTAGTCTATATTTCACTTTCTGAGCATGATTTGTGCTTTATCATGCTCAGAAAGTGGAAAACATGAGTCGGGAGTCAATAACAGTCTCAACAACGATTTTACCAATATCCTTCCTTTTAAAATTTGCCTTCACCTCCCATTCCTTTGTTTATCAGTTTTTCGTGTTCAAAGTCATTGTCACGTCACTCACACTGAAATGTCAGCCTCCTTCCTCCTCGAGACTTCTCCAACCACAACACAGTCCCTCGTCCTTTCAATGTCACTCTTACTCCTGCTCTCCATTCATTGGCCCTCTCCGATGTCAAACCATTCTCCATCCCTCATTGACCAAGTGTCTATAATTACGACGAAAACCAATCCACTCCGTCGACCTCGACGCCAAGCGTCCCTCAAGAGCGAAGACCTCCCGACCGCGCTCGGCTGCATTCAATAAATCCAATTAACAGCCAACAAGAGCGCCCCATCCCACTGCACAATGCCCGTATCCCGATGCCAAATCAGTTGCCCACGTCAAGGGATCGATTTACATACCATCGTTCATGTCAGGCCCAAGTGCGGCCTGGAGTTGAGATTCAAACAAAAAAAAAACAAAAAACTGATACCCTGGCAGAGCTGTTTAACGATTAGCTTCACCCCTGCGAACGGACCGAAAATAAACACCATCCCGAGGTGTGCGTCGATCCCCATCGTCCCGACCAACAAGAGCGCGCATTCGTAATCCATTAAGCCGTATTTACAATCCAATTTGATTGATTCGCTGCGCGCACTGCGCTCTTCTGCCTGGCTTCTCTCGGCGCATCCGAAATCGGGGAACGCTAAGTGACCTATATCATACGAGGATCGACATCCACTCGCCTAGGAGGCGACCGGTGAGGTGCAGAACGGGGCACTTGACACGCAGAATGCCGGGGGTAACCTTTCGGGCCAGATGAGTGGTCATTTAGGAGTCACGCACGGCGGCGTTGACGGCGGCGGTGGCGGCGGTTCATCTCCATCGCTGAACAAATACGGATTCCCGTTCGGATCCGAGGAGTCCTCCGGGTCGTCCATGGATCTATGCCAGCGGCCACCTCGTACGTGCACTCAAACAATTTTCCCTCAGTTCTCCCTCCCCCTTCTTTGGCTTGCATGCGCATTGTCTTCCTGCTCGGAGCCGATAAACGGTTCTCATCCATCTTCTGCGTGTGATGCAGACAACGACGACGACGATGATGTTGGAACAGGTCCCGAACCCAGCAGAGCCGAGTTGCGTGGCAGCCGGAGATGTAAAAGGCAAATGAAGAGGTGAATAGTAATGTCGGACATTATTATTTTGACAGTTGTACATCAGTTAGCCGGTGGTGCGGAGGGCGGAGGATGGGATGCGCTGTGGCTGTCGCTCTGGTTGATTGGTTCACGTTGACGGCCGTTGCATGCTTGGCTGTTTGATGAAGATGTCCGTCGAGGAATCGGAGGAAATCACGTGAACTTGAATTGTTTTTGAATGTGTTTTCCTGGCGCATCGCTCACGGCATAACTGTTTGCACCGCCACTGTTGAGGGCGCATGCGATGGAGATTAAGCAGTTGGATTGGCTCGGGGTGCCGATGCGACCGTAATGGTTTTGCAGTTGCGTGCGGTTCGGGCATTAAACTGGGAGATAGACTTGAGACCACCTAGGCGAAGTTATTCGCGAAGTTAACAGCGCTAACGATGAAGTCACGGGGATATTGTGCAATTGGGGAGGCCCTTGAAATGGCGCAAGCCCACCAGAGGAGTGAGGCTACAGAAAGGTGTTTTATATAAAAGAATACGCTCCGAGTTCATATCTTGATCAATTTTGTCAATTCAAAGGGTGGCTACGTCACAGTGATCAGAGGAAGCAATCAAAGATTTCACCAACGAATTGAACTAAGTATAACTGACGAAAACAACTGATGGAACAGGACAATTTTTGCTTTTATTAAGCGAAATATTCTCTTTCTATCGTATCAACGCATGCAAGTACCACTCGTTGTTGAAAACATCTTTTAATATATTAAACTCAAACATTTTCAACCACCCATGGTGTGCATAACCTCTGGTTGTTGGGATAAAATGTGATATCCCTCGACTTTTGATCTAAATTCAGAATAAAAGTAGGCTTAAAAAATATTTCACCAACGATTTCACCGACAAAGGGACCAGCCTATTTTTATTAGGTTTAATACACAGGCAAGAATTTTTAAGGAAATACCTCTATGGTCGAGTCTGTTGAATTATTTGCTTAAAGAAAGTAAGACTAACTCACCAACGATTTCACCAACATGGAGAACAGTTTATTTGTATTTGACTTAATACAGATCCGGCCAGCATACTGAAGTCTCTGTGTTCGAATTTAATGATTCAATTTTTTAAAGTGAGTAAAACCAACTCACCAACGATTTCACCAATATAGAGAGCAGCTTATTTTGATTCGGTTTAGATTTAGGAAGCATGCCCAATGTTAAATCTCTAAATTCCAGTTTATTGATTCAATTGATTTTATTGAGTAAAACCATCTCACCAACGATTTCACCAGCGTGGGAAACAGTTTAGTTTCATTTGGTTCAATACAAATTCAGCAAGCATGCTAAAGCAAATGTCTTTGTGTTCGAATTTGATGATTTAATTGTTTAAAGGCAATAATACCAACTCACCAACGATCTCACCAACGATTTCACCAACATGAGGAACAGTTTGTTTTAATTCCTTTAAATACAGATTCAGTAAGCATACTCAAGGATATATCTCTATATTCCCGTGTTTTGATTCAATTGCTTTGATTGTGTAAAACCAATTCACCAACGATTTAACCAACGTGGAAAACAGTTTACTTATATTCGGCTCAATACAGATCCAGCAAGCGTTCTCAAGGAAATAACTTTGCGTTCGAATTTGATGATTCAATTGTTTCAAGTGAGTAATACCAACTCACCAACAATTTTTCCAACATGAAGAACAGTTTATTTTGATTCGTTTTACTACAGATTCAGCAAGCATGCTGACGGTAATATTTCTATATTCGAGTTTGTTGATTCAATTGTTTTAAGTTATTAAAACCATTTCACCAACGCTTTCACCAACAGTGTTTTGACCCTAAAGTCACTTCTCTTGGTACCTCTCTTGGTAGTGTAAGATATATCCGATTCTAATCAGGAAAATCTTGTTCGACCTTAAGGTCGGAGGAAAATGTCACACCAACGTTTTCAACAATGCTTGAAATGCAAGTTGTAGTTACATTTCTGGACGGTCTTTACACACAGAGCTTGTGATCTTTTAAAAATGACCCATGTACTATTGCAAATTAATTTTTTACAACCACCAACGATTTCAACAATGCCTCAAGGAACTATAAAATGACCAACTCTCGTAAAAATTTACTCGCAAAAACGTGTTAGTCGTTGTGCCAGATAATTTTGTTGCAGAGAAGCATGTATTCTATACATCAATATTTTCACCAATGTGAAATCAGAACCCACGATCTCAAAATTTATCGCAAGTTTCCTCTCGCGATAGTCTTCACTATAATTCCTCTAAATACTTGCAGAACTTCGACATATGCTCTAAGTCCTTTTTTAACGACGTTTAACAACTTTCACCAACGTAAAAAATTGTCGTCAGTCCCTGAATGGTGTCCAATATCATCACTGACCACTTTCACATCCAAAACTAAGCTTTTACAGACGAGCACGGATGATTGGAGGCACTTTTGAACACAATTTGCTCAATTCGTCTTGTGTTCCCACGTCCACACGTGGAAGAATTTAAGGGGAAGATCAACCCGCAAGGGCTTCCCTAGAACTAAACTGGAAAAATGTTTCGCGGCTCATCCCAGCTGCTTTACATCTTCACTTTCAGTGGTAAGGCATGCGACTTACCCGCATCTTACCCACTCAGGAATTTCCGATGCAATCAGAGCTCTCCTATAACTCGCGAGACACCCTGCAGAGTAGCACAATCCAATTGTTCACCTCAATGGGAACCCGGCCGCGCCGCCCGAGAGGCAACAAAAGGAGCAGGCGAAAGCCCAGCGCAAACGAAGTTCTTCGAGAACAAAAATGCGCAAGAATCCAACAAAGGCCACGGCAATAGTTAAATACCCGAACCGAGCCGAACCACCATTCAGTTCGCTATCCCCAACCTCATCCTCGGTCTCGTCGTCATCATCACCGTCGTGATCATCGTTGTCGTCATCATCGTCTTCGACGTTGTTGTCGCGGCCGTCGTCAACGAAGGCAGCGTGTGGAGCTGAGCAGCAACCAGCAGGAGCATGCCTCACTTAAGGGCAATGATCTCCCTTTCTATGCATTTTACACATTACTGACGTTGTTCCTGTCGCTGCCGCTGCTGGTCTCCGGCTGCCGCTTCGGCTTCTGCTGGAGGTTCTGGCACTTTTGTTGGCTCCTCTTGTCGTGCTGCTCGCATGAGCCATCACCGTCCTCCTGCTCGTCATCGCAAACGCGCGCGAGAGTGACAGAGAGAGACGAGGAAATCTTCTCTACGACCATGCATGCCGCATAACTCCGGCCAGGCCGTGGCGCAGCACTGGTCTACGACAGCGACAAGCTTGTTGTTGCATCGCCGTCCTACGAGGTTAATGGAATGGGAATTCCACACAGGCGATCCGCACTGGGAGAGCGAGCGAGAGCGGCAGAAATTGCAACCAAGCCGAAACTGAGGCACACTCGCGTTCGCATCTAAGACGCGGGCCCTCGTGTGTGCATCTGTATCTATTGGAGCAGAAATAATATTTTCCTCTTCCGTGATGTCTATCGAACGAGTGGAGAGCCGAGCAGGAATGCAGAACCCATCTGGCGCGTCTCGGCAGTGAGATGCTGATAGCGAAAGGTCGGCTCGAGGTCTTCCTTCGCCGAGCACGTTGATGATGATGCCGATGACGGCGATGATGATTGAAAAAAGATTTCAATTTGAACTTGTGAACACGGGGAAAAGGACAGTGGAGGATTCCTGGTGCTCTGCGTGAGACCTCGCCGCCGTCCATGCTCCTCAAAGGAAAGTGATTCTTTCCCCGAGCGGGAAGATTCGTTAATGATGATGAAGATGATGACGGAGCCAGCAATTGCTCGTTGTTAGATTTCGCTGTGCATCGGGTCAATGCACTCGCCCAGTGGACGGATTAGAGATCGACTTCAGCGCGAACAGCAACAATAGGCAGGCGCGTCCCTTCGTTCTGATCGGATTGTGGAGCGCGTCGAAGGTTGAAGATCGTGGAAGTTGGCTGCGCATGCGAAATTAGAATCTCTGCGCCCGTCTCTCCGTGGCCAATCAGATTTGTATCTGCGGCCACTAATTGGACGGATTTGGTGTTTGATTCTTGTGCCGTTGTGAGCGGAGGGGGAGGGGAATACCAAACGATGTGGAAGACGATAATCCGATTAAGAAGAGTGATTGACACTTCGGGATACGGTGACGGATGGATAACGTTAGGGTTGTCGGTTTTACTGTTCCGTGAACAGTTTCTTTGGGAGCGCACGTCAAGAGTGTGCAAAGAAAGGAAAAGTGCTGGAATGCAACGAAGAAGAAGCGGGGAATTCGGAAATGTGAAGAGTATGCCGCTCGAAGGACAATTATTTGTTTGTTAAGCTATTTGGGATGGAACTCAGGTTTCCTGCAGGGACTTAAGCTATTCTGGGAATCAATATAATTTGTGTCGCATCTTTATTTACGTCTGGAAGTGTAAAGAATTGTTTTCGCTTTTGACAGCGACAATGAAACCCTCCATAAACGGTGGAGGTGCAACTATTTTGACCAGATTCGAAAGCTTCTGCTCCACTTTTTCTTCTCCAGGAGTCTCGAACGATGAGACAAAATCAGGACTTTTGTCTTCTTCTGGAAAGACCTTGATTACGAATGCCCGACGATGGACATGCAGAGGTACACTTAAACTGAATGTCTGCCATGAAGAGGTCATGTCGACTGTGAATAACACCCAGGGGGCTCAAATTGGCGAGCATTGTAGACTGTATAACTTACCGGCCTTTGGTACACCAGTAAATTCGCCAAAAGTCATTCGAAAAACGTTTCTAAGATGCAATTTAACGGTAATTTGAAAAGCAAACATCAGGATTCGAGCAAATTGATGAGCTGGTCTAAGGCGTTCACTGGTTTTCTTGAGTGAACTAAACTGGTTGTTGATCCATGATCCTTGCTGTCTGCCCAGCTTGCTGTGGGGATAACTCAACAATTGGACTTCACTCTTCATTGATTTTTTTTAACATTTAGAGCTTAAATGACGGATGAGGAAGTCCTTAATCTTTTCAAAAAAAAGTTTTGGTCCCGCTTGCATTGATATCACTTGAAGGAGAAGATTCAACGACGAACGTTATGGGCTGTACGTCGGCATGAGCCAGGTCAAGCGTCGTCGAATTGAAGGCCTAAGTTGTCTAGGCCATTTAGAAGCGTTGGGATACAGTTGCTCCTTTCCGAAATGTATTCCAATCTGAGCCATTGGAACAACCAAACAGAGGAGGGCTGAGACGGCGCACACAAGTGGAAAGAAACCTCACCAAACTTAAAGTGACATGTTGGCTGAGGACCGAGCTCATCCCAGACTATACTGCAACATTAAAAGAAGAAGAGACTTTCCAGATAATCTTTGAGAAAGGGCGCTGTAGGAGCTTTCTAGGGAGGTGAACTCGCTAAGCATTCCCAGACTGAGATGGGGGCGTGGGTACTCACAAAAGACCTTATTGATGGACGGAATGTCGATGATGACATCCATTCCCTGGAGGCGTACCGAACTACAAAGCATTTCTCTTTCGTGATGTCTATCTAACGAGTGGAGAGCCGAGCAGACACGCAGAACCCACCTGGCGCGTCTCGGCAGTGAGATGTTGATAGCGGAAGGTCGGCTCGAGGTCTTCCTTCGCCGAGCACGTTGATGATGATGCCGATGACGGCGATGATGACAGAAAAATGATTTCAATTTGAACTTGTGAACGCGGGAAACAGGACACTGGAGGATTCTTGGTGTACAAAGCTTCGAGTCGTTTAGACATTCATAACGCCTTGTCAGGGAGAAACTTATGAAGAGGTTAAGGAGTAATTCCGTTGGAAAGTGCTTCAAAACTGACGTTGGGCTTAATCTTCTTCGATCTTCATTGAAGGCCGTCCAGATGTTGAAGAAGTTGCAAAATCATCCTGAGACATGGAGGATGGACAGTTGCAGAAGATGTGAAGGTGGCTTACATGCTTCAGTGAATTTTAACAGAAATTATGACGATGAAAAGGACTGTCTACTAGAAATGAACGACAATTAACGTTTGATGACTTTCAAAAAGTCATGTAAACGAACAGTAAAAGCCTAAAGAACAGTAAAAGCCTAAAGAACAGTAAAAGCCTAACGAACAGTAAAAGCCTAAAGAACAGTAAAAGCCTAAAGAACAGTAAAAGCCTAAAGAGCAGTAAAAGCCTAAAGAACAGTAAAAGCCTAGAGAACAGTAAAAGCCTAAAGAAATGTTCCCTGAATTTGGTCCCTTCGAAATTGACAGAAAAACGCAAAGGAATAGTCAGAGAAGATGAGAAAATCAGAATTTTCCTCAAATCGCTGTGAAATTAGCTGCCATGGCCGGTTTTAAATCACCGGTTGGTGGCAAACTTTCAAGTCTCCATCAAGCGCGAATGCCTTGAACCCAAAGGAACAACTCATACGAACGTGGCAGACTCTGGCACAAAGAACTAGCGCCTCAACTTGATCAATTCCAGGCACACATTCCAATCGTGAGTGTGAAAAAAGCGGACCTACCCCGTTTTAAGCATTTAGTAAAAAAAGACTTGCATACATCTAGGCGCTTATCATATATCATATAAGGTTGTCAAATATCTTTATTCCGCCATTTGGTCTTTTGAATTTTCTGGCTTTGTACAAAGCGCTGCAGGGCTCGTATCTGGCCATACTATACATCATTTGAAAGGTTTTAACATAACCTAGAAAACGACGCTATGCATGATTAGTCCGGATATTGCGTTCAACAGTTATTGACGTATAAACATGAAGTTCACTAACGCCGATATACGCGCTATTTTAAAGTTATCCTTCGTTAAAGGCAAATCAGCTAGAGAAACGTTTCGTGAGATTAATAGTGTTTTGGAGGATGGTGCTCTATCACTTCGAACCGCGGAGGAATGGTTTTGACCATTTAGAGCCGGTGAAAATGACACCATGCATAAGCCAGCCGGCGAAAGATCTGTCACGACCAATACCGATCGAATCATGGAAATCATCGAGTTAGACCGGCATGTTGCATCTCGTGACATCACCCAGGATATGGAAGTTAGTCACCAAACCATTTTAAACCATCTGCAGAAGGCTGGATACAGAAAAAGCTTGATGTTTGGGTGCCGCATGATTTGACGCAGGAAAACCTTCTGGGCCGAATCAACGCCTGCGATATGCTGCTGAAACGGAACAACCTCGACCCATTTTTGAAGCGAATGGTAACTGGCGACGAAAAATGGATCACATACGACAATATCAAGTGAAAACAGTCGTGGTTAAAGGCCGGTGAATCGTCTCAAACAGTGGCCAAGCCGGGATTGACGGCCAGGAAGGTTTTGCTGTGTGTTTGGTGGGATTGGAAGGGAATCATCCACTATGAGTTGCCCCCTTATGGCCTGACGCTTAATTCTACCATCTTCTACCATCTACTGCGAACAACTGGACCTCTTAAAGCAGGCGATCGACCAGAAGCGTACAGAATTGGCCTGCAGGAAGGGTCCACCAGGACAACGCCAGACCACACACTTCGTTGGTGACTCGTCAGAAGTTACCTGAGCTCGGATGGGAGGTTTTATCGCATTTTCATATAGCCCGGACATAGCGCCAAGTGATTACCACCTGTTCCTGTCCATGGAAAACGCCCTTGGTGGTGTGAAGTTGAACTCAAAAGAGGCTTGTGAAAAGTGGCTTTCCGAGTTTTTTGCAAATAAAGAGGTGGCTTCAACGAGGAGTCTATTATGATGTTGCCGTCTAGATGAAAAGAGGTCATGGAACAAAGCGGTGCATATTTGAACGAAATCCGATCACTGTAACACTTTTTATGAAGCATTGAATGAAGAACAAAAAAGCGGAAGGGAGATATTTGACAACATTATATCAGATTCTGCCACCTTCGCTGAAGAGGCATTGTACGCCATTTCATGTTGTCACGTTCACTTGCAGCTTACGCGATTCTTCTGTTCTCAAATCATGGGCACAGCTTAAAGCCAAGGTGACTGAGAGAGCAGGCTTATAGCAGAGATTGTTACATCACAGCGAAGCTCAACCCTTGTGTCCGCCAATTAAATCACAAACAGTCCTTTCTGTGTACAGAATGAAAGAAGTAGGACTCATGGACTTGATCCTTTAAGGAAAAGCTAGCTCGGTTTCTTTGGGGTGTTTCCCACCAATATTCCAGCATGAATGAAGTCATATAGCGCTTTAGAAAACAAGAGCCTGTGATTGTCCCCTTTCTGTGAAGTACGCTTGGCTTGTACAAGGCCTAGTCCAAAATCTTGTCTGAATCCCTCCTGTGCTTGCTGCAGTTCGTAGATCTATATGAAGCGAGCGTTATTTCCCACTCAATTGTTTATGGTCTCGTTTTCATAAACGAAACGAATGTTTTAAGGGGCGAACATTTCAGGGGACAACTAAGTGGCCTAGCTGTACATAAAGAAGAGCCCAACAAATTTAATCCCCTTCATCCTCTTGTCCGTTGACAGTATTTCACTGGTGTTACCAACATGCCAGCCTATCCTGCTCAGAATTTTGCAACAATTGCCCTAGAAGACCTCATCTGTGAAAGAAAAGATAGAGGCCTCCACAGCTCTCCGAAATACAAATGTCCGACGTCCACCCACAGGAGCCACTCAGACGACGTCGCGACAGCAGCACGCCACCCACCCAAAGGGAACACACAAGCGCATTCCACCGACCGGGCAGCAGTAGCAGCAGCACAACACAAAATGAATTCCCACTTCGCTTGATTGAGATAACCTCCACCTTCACGATCCGCATGTCGCTGCATAAATTTTGCATAAAAATTCATCAAGCTGCTGCTCCTGCCGCCAGCTCGCGGTCAGCGTGCGCTCCTGCGCATTCCAGTGCCGCTCTGTTCGCCGTGTGTCTCCTCGCTGATATTTGTTAATTGCAAACAAGATAACGCTCTGCGGGATTTAATTATAGCCTTCTCCGCCTGTTGTCCGGGAACGGTAGGCCTCGGAACGTCTCAACCTTTTACGGAACGTTAAAGGTCACCGCATGCGCGTCGTTTTCCTCCGAATCTTTTCAATTGATCTTGCGCCCTGCCCCTGACCCCTTGCCTTTGCTGGCAGTCGAATTGATAAATAAGCCCGAGGCGCATCGGACTATTTTTAGAGTCCGCGCCGCAGCGGGAGTAATTAAAGAAATTGCGCGTATGTATCCGCGAATTGGTTGTCTAGCCGCTCACCGGCCGCCATCGTGGCGCTCTGCCTTCTGAGGGCCTATCCCCCGATTTGGCAGTCCGCGCAGATTAGACCAATGATGGCAAGATATGCTAATTTAAGGCTGGAGATACGCGTCCTATCGCTGGGAGCGGTCCTATCGCGTCGATTTATACTAAAAGCCCTCCTTGGTTCCTTGTACTCGTGCAGTCGACGCGGACAGAGATTTGTGGCCTTCCAACTCCCCGCGTTGCGTAACTCAATTCGCCTCCCGACAGCCTTTCTCTTCTTCGTTCACCACTCTTGTGCCGGTTTTTTTCTTCATTTTTCGGTTATGGTAAGTAACGGTAAAATTAATGACGGTGATGACATTGTCTGTATAATTTTTATTAATTTCCCTCACGAGTTGAAGCCGCCTCACCAAAAGGAGCTCCTACCACACACAAGTTCGTCACACAGCCGCGGCAGCGGTAGCCAGTGCGTGCGTATCCCCGCATCTGTTGATAGCAATTTTTTATCTGCCATTCAATCTGTTAATAAATTATGACACAACGAGCTGAAAGCGATACACAGACGTGCGTGACGGTGGCGGCGCGGCGGCAGTGGAACCAGACTCGGGTGACCATCTTAATTTCCGCAAAAGTCCATTAAAAATGAAAAATTAGCTGCGTTCGCATTAAGGATCCACAGAGGCCTCCGCTGGAATGTCCGCGTGCGTCTACGGATGCGTATTTCGTTGGGCGAACATTTAATTAGCGCAATACGCTGACGGAATATGAATTCGGACGCTTAACCCATTTTGCGCCGCACAACACGGCACCGCTCTCGCTGCAGGACGATGAACCTGGCCGTGTGGAGTTGCGGCCGATGCGACGGTTAATTGAGTTGTGAACGGGAAATTTATTGAACAGCGGACCTGCGATATTAACTCTAGGGTGAGCTGTGCGAGAGTTATGAGCCGGGGACCGTGCGAGCGACTGCAGGCGAGTGATGCAGGCTTGCGTGCCGTGAGTTATGGGACAGAAGTGATAGATTGTGTTTATTCGGTGGACGATGCGGTTTTGCATATTTTCAAAAACAACAAAAAATAAAAATCTTCTTATTGGGGGATAATTTATCGACTTCGACTGTGCGATGTGGGAACGAGATATATGGCGACTGTTGATCTATGGTCCGATGGACTCAATTGAGAGGAGACTGGAGTGACCTTGCGCTGAACAAAAGCCTTTTGGCAGCCACTGAGGATGTTGCCTTGAAGGCAAGACGCCAATCTTTACACGATACGCTTGAATTTGGTGAGTGAAACGTTGGGATTTGGTAACTGGTGGTGTCTGATGCCTTTCTTCGTAACAGTGTTGATTCGGATGAAAGTGAAGAATTTCTTACTTCGCCCAAGAAGCTGGTGGCTTTCGGTTCTTCGATTCTACCCAAGAACTTGTGCGGGGTCTTGTGACACTTTCTGTGAAAAATTTAAAATGTCTTAAAAACGGACAGAAATGAGGCGTTTACCACTCTACAATTTCCTTGCCAAGTGCACCAATCTTGCGGACATCCAGATTCATTTTTTTCAAATGTTAGAGACCGGATTTCAGTCCACAAACCATACAACGATGAATCTTACCCTAGGCAGAGGGTGAATAGTCTTGTGACTGAAACCAGATTTGAGTCCACAGACAATACAACGATGAATCTTACCCTAGACAGAGGCTGAATAGTCTTGTGACTGGGACCGGATTTCAGTCCACAAACCATACAACGATGAATCTTACCCTAGACAGAGGCTGAATAGTCTTGTGACTGACTGGTAGATGTGAAAGATGCTGCAAGAAACTTGGATTACGGCGAATGTTCAAAGTGGTTTTATTGTTCAACATTTGATCCTTCAAACTGAACGTGTAAATAGCTGGGGACGACCTGATGAGCAAGTAGTTTGAAAGCCCTTAAGGAGCACAATGCTGCGGTCGAAGTACTGATAGTTCTCAAAATACGAAATTCCAAACACCAAGTCTCAAAAGCAGTGAATTGACGCCTTTGGCAATATGCTTGATGTGCTCATCACATTTTTCGAGTTTTGCCAGATTGAAGTGACGCCACCTTCTAAGACACACAGTCACTTGACTTGTCAAAATAACTCTAGTGTCATTTTGAACTCCAAAGCATTCGTCCCTCAGCCCCTTAAACGTCTCCATGAACTTTGAAACTCTGCCCCTCTGATCGTTGTTTCCAACCTCATAACAGATAACCGCTCAGTCACGTTCTGTGGCCACTTCCGAAAATCACAAGCCCACCACCACCACCAACCAGTCACAGCGTCCATGCACGCAACCGTAAACAATTTAATTGAATTAATACGACGGTTAGTCTATTAGAAAGATACGTAATAACCATCTTTGAAGACTCGGCCCATATTTCATCGCACGTCCGTCGGGCGCATCTGTCTCGCTCTGACATCGGGATCGACGTACGGGGCACAGTCTAAGGCCGGTTGCACAATGTTTGCCGACAGAGGGGTTCGCTACTGTCACAGCAGCCATTATGTCATTCAATGTCAGAATGTGCGTGGCCTTTGGTAATGAGACTGAAGCTGTGTGTAAGTCTTGAGCGAGCGAATATCTAATGGGAACAGATTGAGGAAATCATTGGCGATGTGAAGCTGGGTTAATGAGGGTGCAATTTGCTGAGGATGTAGACACTGGTTTAGGGTAATGGGGTTAATCGTCGAGTGAGATGGGTCATGGGGTGACATTTGGGCGGCTGTTGTCAAGTTCTTGGAGATGGTTTTGAGGTAAGGTGACAGAGGTTGTGTGAAAAATTGAGGGCATCCGTGACTTTTGGAAAGTAATCTTTTCATTTCCAGCTTCAACACCTGTATCTAGTGAAGTTTTCGATTAAATTTCATAATTTGAGATTAATGAGAACGAAACCCTAAAAATGCAAATAAAACGTAACTATGTGACTTTTTTTGTTACTGCTGAAGGGTGCCCTTTGGGCACTTGTTGTTTATTTTATTGGAGAGAGTTTGAGGTTAAGTTGAGTGTCGATAGTTGTGCACCTGTGACTTTTAACGTAGTTTTATCAGCCCTCTTTTTATTTGCAGTTTTCGACAAAACTTCAGAATGTGAGGACAAAAATAAATTTGTACGAAACTGAAATTAAAAGGAAACCCTACATGTGCAAGTGAAATGTAATTTTGAAGCTTGCGGGGTGACGTGTGAGCAGTTGTTATTAATTTATTAGAAATGGGTTTAAGGTTGGGTTGAGTGTCAAAGGTTGTGGAAGTTGTGTAAAATATTGAGAGCACTTGCGGTATATCACACGCATTTTTAATAGCCGTCTTCTCATTTGTAGTTTTCGATTAAACTTAATCGTAAAAAAGGAAACTTTTACGAAATTGAAATGAGAACAAAACCCTGAATGTACAAATGAAACGCAATTTTGGAACTTGAACATTTGAGTAGTTTTTGTTAATATTTTTGGAGATGGGTTTGAGGTTAGGTTGAGGGTCGAAGGTTTTGGAAATTGTATAACAATTTGGGAGCACTTGTCGCTTTGCTCTCACTCTTAACAAATTTGTAATAGCTCTCTTCTTATTCGCCGTTTTCTATTAAACTTCAAAATTTTCAGTCTAAACGAAAACTTTTACCAAAGGGAAATGTGAACGAAACCCTAAAAGTGCAAATGAAACATAACCTTAAATCTCGAAGGGTGACAGGTTTTCAGTTGTTTATTCAATTGGAGATGAGTTTGTGGAATGAGAGTGTCGAATGTAGTGGAAGTTGTGTAAAACTTAGAACACCAGCGACTTTGATCTCACTCTTTACATATTTTAAATAGCCTTATTTTTATTCGCACTTCTCTGCTAGACTTAACAATTTTAAGACAAAAAAAATAATTACTAACAAAAGTGAAATGAAAACGAAACCCTTAAATTGCAATCGAAACGATATTCTTCAAGCCTCATTTTTAACTCATTTTTAAATAAATCATTCGTCTCACAGTCCATGAATCAGGCCGTGCTCAGCCTCTTCAGTGCCAGCCGTCTTCACTGAAGCCCCTCGTATGCCTAGAAGTTTGCACCTACACTCGAATTGAGCATTTCTTGGAAGTGAACAGACACCAACACCTTCCTCAACTATTTCCAAAAGCCTCCTAATCAAGGAATCTTCACCCAATTTTGGCATCTCATTCACCAAGCTTACCACTGATGAGGAAATTCCCTCTAATGACTGCCAATCGCACATCACCCAGCCCTGCACACTCCACAGCATTAATCAAACTCGCACAAGAGTCCGATAATGGCACCGAATTTCACGCAATTCCGTCCCTGGACTAGACCATTGCCCCAACACTCTCATCATTAACCAGTGCCCATCATCGTCGCGCAACCTAATCCGCCAAAGGCCCCCTGCTTGAGGCGATTATTATAAGCCTATTCGGTGGTAAAGATGAATTGCCTCTGTTTCGCCTGTTGTCGCTCCCAAATCATCGCTTTCACAATGCCACCGAGGTTTGGGGAAGGCAAAAAAATTTTGCCTGGAACGCCAGAATTCTCACAAGCCAGCCATCCGCCGATTGCCACATTTCGGGACAAATTGCCGTCAATTAATACGTGACTGAGAAGCTTGCGAAATATTTTCATTAGAATCCGACGCGGCGGAGAAATCTCGGGCGCGCGCGAAAAGTGTATCTCAGGCACTCGGGGCAATGGTGTGCCCCACTTACGACCACAAACAGCCATCATCTCCATCACCATGTCATCCCACAATATTTGCGCTTCCCGGACGGCGGGTCTGTGGTCGGCGAGGAGGTGGTTGTCATGAAGAATGGCTCTGGCGATTCTTCGCTTTTTTGTTTTTTGAATAAATCAGAGAAGGACTGAAGTTGACGCTCCGAGCACTTCGATGGAGAAGACGCTGCTGACTGCGACGGAGATGCTGTTCCACGACGGAGGTAGCAACCGCTTTACATGGCCGTGGTGTCAAAGAGCAGGCAAATAAAACGGAGCCCGAGTGGGCTAGAATTTTATTACTGCGGCTGCTTGAAAAGAGGACAGAGTGGAGGAGGACCGGCGGTGGATGACGGATTGGGCTAGATGCCGGATAATCAAGTTGTGGTTTGGAGCTGGGCTTTCTGGGTCACTGGGAGTTTGGAGGAATCTCTGGCTAGTTGTCGTGCTCTCTGTGTGAATTTGTGGAGTGTTTGAGGCGAAAGTTTGACGAGAGCTGATGGAGAGGTGTCATCGAGAAGGAGGTGAGTGGATGCTCCCGACAATAAGCACGTCGGGGTTGAGGAGGGGGTTTGAAAATGAGTTTTACATGATTTTGAGGACCATCGGGTGACTTAGAGTCACAGGCAGGCACAGATGGAGGATGCTGCTGAAAGTTGTTTGGAGTGTTAGGTAATTTGCTGGCAAGAGGAGCCATCAGTTTTGAGTTTAAGCAACTGGAGATTCCAACTTTTCAAGTAGGTCGACCAAGTTGAGCAAAGAAATTTCGAAGATAGGAGACCGATTGTGTCCCGTCGACCCACTGCATTCCAGAAAGGTGTCAGAAATTTACCTTAAGCCTATAATAGGGTAAAATTTTAGGCATTACTTTGTTGGCCACATAAGAGTTTCTCTCCGAAGGCAATTATCCGCTCGACTTCAGAGACGAAAACTCAACAAAAAACGACCAGAATAAGAGACAGTTCCTAAACGCTCGCAGGCTGCGACGCCAAGATCCACACAACCATTCACACCACAAGACGGTACACTCGAGCTCAAATGGAGCGTCGTTTGAACTCGCATATAACACGAAACGTGGCTGGGACAAAAACCAACTTCTGCTAGAACCGTATTCGACCTACCATAGAACCCACTCGCTCAATGCAGTCCCGCTGATTCCTTATGATTGCGCAGACCTCATAAACTCGTTGACCTCCCATCCAACCGTCAAGTACTCGTTTCCGCGAATCCTTGAGCACCACGCTGGCCCCCTGAAAGAACGCGGAAGTGTGCAATGCGCACCAACGCAGTAAACCATCGCAGCACAGTCACACTTGAGAGAGAGGCAGCTCTGGTGTTCATCGATTCGTGAAGCAGGCATCGATTAAATAAAATTTTACGACCTCCACGACCGTGGTAGCTCCTAACACCGCCACGATACCATCTCTCTATCTCCCTATCACTGCCAGACATCGGATCATAACTTCCTCTCATTGTTAGCGATCGCTGCCGCCGTTGAGGCGTCCTAGAACGCCGATCGTCTTTTGTTTTTGGTGCACCTCTTGCCCGCCCACTTGCGAGCGCACACACAGGACAAGCGATAAAGCGAAGCACTGACATTAGATCCACCAGCACCTGTTGCCCGTTCTAGAGCACAAAAGTAGTCCGCGCTCTTAGGTAATCGGATCCGAAAAGAATCAAGAGCGTCGTGTCCGTCGGTGGTGTGCGCTGCGATATCGAGTGCAACCGGTGGCGATGACTGCGGTTACCGCTTCGATGGTGGTTCTTTGGTTACGCAGCCACTTGCTGGCGTGTCTTCCTGATCTGCGAGTGTCTCTATTACATAACTCCGACAGATCGCTGCGCTATGGTGTAATAATTTCAGTCGCCGAGTTCCTGGCTGCAGATGGAATCGATTGCACAATGCCGCTGACATTGCTGCGGCCCATCCAGGGTGGGTTGGGGTATCAAATGTAAAAGAATCTGAGGGGTGAGCACTTACCTTCGCAATGAAGACCATCTCCTCGATAGCCTGGGAAGCAGGTACACGTGAAACTGCCGAGTGTGTTCGTGCAGTGAGCAAAGACGTCACACGGTCGATACTTGCACTCGTTCTCATCTGAAATGAAATGATAGATCGTCGGTGAGTCTCAATCAGCAGCTGATCATCCCTCGTGCTTACTTACCTTGAACGTTGCAATTACAACCTCCGTACCCGTCATTGCAATGGCAGACGCCATTCAAGCAAACACCGTTCGTGCACTGTGTGCCGTCTTTATCACAGTCATCTGTCACGGGAAGAGAAAAAGAGGAAATGAGTGAGATTATGGATAACAAGCGACAGCCTATCAAATGAAATGCTTGACGGTGCACTCCGATGCGTCCCAATGTCGGGAATGGCGTCATGTCGGGCGATGATGGAGGCAGCGCATCATCGGTTGTCGTGTCTGAAGTGCATTTGTGTCAAGTGTCGTGTGTCGTGTCGTTTTGTTTTCGGTGGCGAAATCTTGGAAAACTCACTCGTGCGAGTCACTGCTGTTGAAGTGGGTCAATGTCGCAGGGTGTGCATGAGTCAGAGGGCAGGGCTTATGAGAGTAATTGTGGCTCCAAATATTTGGTTTTATTTCAAAAGTGATTCAAGGTGGCAACGAGGGCAAGTTTTGGTCCCGCAAAGCCCTGAAGGACGGTTCATTTGTGAATCATTCTTATATTGTCAGTTTGATGAAGGAAAGGCTTCCGAGCTTCATGTATCAAACGCCATCTCCAACGCATCATCACATCTGCGCGGATGATCTGTGACGCTTTGAATTCCACACAATAGCCTCATAAAATTGAGAGGTCAAAAGTCGCCTACCCTGTGTCGGAAAATTTCATAATTGAATTCCTCGCAAAAAAAATTCAAATCAGAGCGAAACTTTACGTGCGTGAGAACGAAGTTCGTGTTGATGCTATCGAGCGCATAGGCCGTAAAACCCAACTATCCGGAGCTGTGATCGCAGACTTTAATTGAAATAAGATCATATCGGGGCGGCTAACGCCGCAACACACTTGACACTTAATTTTCGCTCTCTGTGTCATTAAAATTATCTCCTCGCATGCACAGTGACTCAATCACCAAAAATAGCCGCTTTATGCTTTTTAAATGCCATCCTGTGCCCGCCGAATCGAGATTGCTGACATAAACTGGTTGACTATGTCATCTGTGGAGTAATGGCGGCGTTGAAGGCATGAGATTTATCTTTAAGCTCTGTGGGCGTAGGTGGTGTGTCGGCTTTTGTGCGTTGGTTGTGAAGTTCTTTGAATTTTAAAGGTGCGGCTGTAATTTCTTTAAGACTCAAACATCCGTTAGCGCACAATTCATGAAAAATTGATGTCATTTCTGCTTCACACTTTGACCCAAGCACCCAACCTCACTTTGACAACATTCGTAATTTCCAAGTTCGCACACCAACTCTTTCATATGAATCACTTCTCCAGCCGTTCCATCATTGCGAATTAAAACTAAAGTGTGCAAAAAAATACTTACTTGTGCATTTGAGCTCCTTACTCAGCTCATCGGAACCAAGAAAACAATCTTGCTTTCCGTCGCATAATTTCGATAGTTCGTACAGTTGTAAATAATCTGTTGACTCATTAACTTGGCAGCCAAAGTAGCCATCTTCGAGATTCAGAAAAAACACTTCACCTCTAAATCGACTATGTTTTGTTTTATATGATAATTGTTGTGAATATGCCTGAAATGAGAAGAAAAACACGAGAAATTAATCACGGTCGAGGGGGAGTCGGCATTCAGAGTGCAAATTGGTTGATGGATTGGATCCGTCGCCACACACACTCCCTGGCGGGGGATAATTAACAAGCCATCTGAGGAGTAGTACGCTGCGCTCTTGTCATGCCCAAGTGACTTTGTTGCCGTGGTCGTCATAGCTGCAGCCGCATTCTCGTCATCGTCGACGTCTTGGGCCATTTGTTACAATTCCCAATCCATATCGGTCGATGGATCCAATTAGAGATGTCCTTTAATAGAATCATCCCACCGGCCCATGGAGGGGTTCGGGGGCAAGCTGCAGGAGATGG
Source organism: Eristalinus aeneus (assembly GCA_955652365.1). Lineage (NCBI taxonomy): Eukaryota > Metazoa > Arthropoda > Insecta > Diptera > Syrphidae > Eristalinus > Eristalinus aeneus. Next base: position 20,238,335 of record OY019131.1, read on the forward strand.
ATAAGGACTGCACATTGTTACCGTGTGCGGTGATCTTCGCCTCTTTTGACAAGGCATGGTCTATTTTTATTCCGTGGTTTGTTGGAAAATTGGAGAAATGCACGCGATGTGCAAACACACTGGTATGGCATGTCGGTGTGCCGCAGTCGGCGTGCACTGCTGCTTCTGAGTTGAAAGCGCAGTGCAACATTGAGATCTTTATTGTGCGGGGCTGTGTTATGGGTATTTTCAAATAATTGTGCGATGCCCATGTTAAGGTGAACGAGATGAATGCGCGCGCGCGCGCGCTCTCCCTCTCTACAGAGGTACGTGCGCGATGGGAATTTTACTGCTGGCAGGCAGATCTATTGTGTTCGAGCTGCGACTTTGGAAAGGTCAGCCGGGCGGGGGCTGGCTGGAATGATGTGGGATCTGGGTAATTGCCGTGTGAGTTGTTATCTTAATTAGCGATGATCATGAACTTTGTTTTAAGGGCGATATTGATTGGTCCGGGAAAAGGCTGCGCGCATGGTATGTGCAAAGTGACCTTCTCTGAGCGGGCGGATGGTGTGAGAACGTTGTGACGGGGGCTCTGGGTTGCCCAATTGGTGGGTAATTACTTGGAATTATGGGTGCGAGGCTCTTCCTCGAGGGATGCAGGGGCGGAGTATCATTAAAGACACAATTTGGGCAAGCGAATGAAGTTGCTCAAGGGGAAATTTAATGAGTGCGTGCCTTTGTCGGCGACGGATACAGGAGGCGTGGGGCTTGATGTGGTGTGAAAAGTCATTAAAGAAGTCTAGGAAGCGATAGTTAAGGGAAATAAGTGACGGTGATTGCGAAAGTGTGAGAGAGAGAGGGGTTTTTAATGTTTTATGATTGGCTTGCGTTGAAAGGAAAACCTAAGAAGTTCTTTGGTGGAAATGGGTTCGGGCGAAAAGTTGAACGAAGAGGTTAAATTCTGTAGAAAAGTCAAACTTAACGAAACAATTGACGAAGAAATTTACTAACAACTCGACGGAAATGTTGACAAGCTGAAAATTCTGCAGAGAAGTAGTGAATTTGTGCAAAAGTATGGCTGAAAGAAGTATGTGGGAAACTTAACGAAGACTTAAGTACACTAAATCTTGACGCACAAATTGACATTAATAAGGAATAAACTTTGGAAAGATGAGAAAAGAGGAAAAAATGCAATAACACGACTTAACGAAACTTAACGAAACTTGACGAAGTATAACAAAAAATTGGAAAACAAGTGTACGGAACGGAAGACGAGAGTCGCCTTTCTTGAAGAAAAGACGACATTGTCAGAAATATGACAGAAGGACAAGAACCTTGAACAGACATGGATTTGGGGAACTAGATTTATTGCAAGACTTCTGAGTTTTGCATCAATTCTTTGCAATGCAACACAATTTGAAGATGACTGTGTGTTAATAAAGCGATGTCGTTCGCATAAGTGCCGGGTATAACTGGTATGATCAGCAGAGAATGAAGAACATCTTCTCCAAATTCACAGTGGTACGAGTACCGAAATAATAATGTAGGTGGGTATCGCTGAAATGAAATGAAGACGGATTGTAGCGTCAACACGAAAAATTGATCGTAAACTGAGATGGGGAGAGATCTGACTTTAAATACATAATTTCCTTCACCTTTCTATACACGCAGCATACAGAGACGAAGACCAAGTGAGGGAAAGATCCGCCGATGTGTTTCGGAATTAAAAGAAAATGTTAACCTCTGGATGCGATGAGGACAGGAAATGACTAACCCGCACTGCCAGACGATAAAGGGATTCTATTTGGGGTACTATATGGAGGAAGAGAAGAGGTCTCCTGTTTTGACAGAGGAAGGTGCCTTTTTTGAATACTTTTGGAAGGTTGAATTCGTCTCTTATAGATACCTACTTACTACTGTTGGTAGGTAGATCAGAGACACTTTGTTTTCTTCCCCGATCGTTCGTTTAGATTGGAGAATCAAAAAGGAGGAAAGGGAATTGCAGAGATTATCAAATCAGCAATCTTGGAGCGAGGCATCTCTTCTCACAGCTACCTGAAGCTCAATCAAAACCTGAAATCGTGCCAACAGCCAGTCAATTAATAGCAAACATGATAGCCCTCCGGCTTGCATGCGTCGCAAGAATTGTCCTCCCCACCCCAAGTGACACTCTAGTTCCGGGATCGTCGAATGGATTGACCAATGATCCGCACCGCCTTTAGTATCTGACTATCGGACCGCCGCCTCCAGCTCTAATTTCCACCAAATCTCATTCAAACCAAATTCTGCTCCGAGCTAATGACCCCATCGCTAGGACAATGACCGCCAACACCGAACCCTTCTCATGCAAACCTCCCCATCACCATTTCAGCGTCACTGTCGCTTTTGTCTCGGAAAGCTCACAAGAAATTTTGCTCGCATAAATTAGCACCCATCTGGACGGCGTCAACTCCCGGTCGTCTACCTTTCGACCGCTAGCCATCGACTAGCCATTATATTCCAACGCGATAATCATCGATAGCCCGGCAATCCATCTCGTCGCAGATGTCAACGTCCCCAGACCATACGCCTTACCTCCTCATCGCACCATCTCACGGCGTAAGCCATCCTAGTCCCGACCTCGGCTACGCTTGCGAATATCCGCGTTCAACATAATGTGTGCGTTGCTGAGCTTCCTTCCCTGGAATGATACCAATTACCTAGAAGGCCTCTCCGTCTGTCTGTCCGTCTGTCCATCGCCCCATCTCTTGGCGCTCCTAAGCTGCCCCATTAGAATTACCAGTTCCTCGTTGCTTCGTAAATGAATAATTTATCGTCCAAAGCGGTGTACCGTTAGATTTTATGTAAATACCCATGATAATTTCTAGGGTAGACGGAAGGGGGAGGAGAAGGGAGTCGTAGCTGTGGCGATACGGATTAGGGAAGAAGACGATGACGGAGAAGAGAAGACGGCGACGAATACGAAGAACTGGAGGATGCGGCGCTTTTAATGACCCCAAACGGCGATGATGTGACTTAAGTCGAAAGATTACAAAGCCCAGATACGGGCTCTCTGTGAACTGTGTGGATGCGCGCGAACGTTCCTGGAAGAGGGGACGGCGGCGACTGAGATGGGGAGGTTCCGCTGGACAAGTATGCTAATATCAGGTGCGGCGGGGCTAAGACGCGTGCGACCGACTCTGCGCCGTGACTGCTGAAACCTGCTGAAGCTCGGAGAAAGGTAAAAGGTTCACGATACTTGTTTGCCTTCAGAAATTAGCACTTTCAAGAGAAGATGATCTATTCGGTGGTGTTTTGGTGAATTGATGGATTCTGACCGGTCTGGTGAAAAGGTGCGAATTGGACGCTGTGGGATGGGCGATAATTGAAATTAAATTTTTATAGCTGTTCTGTTGGGTAACAGATGAGTTTTCGGATGGTTTTGCAACACTTTTGAGGTGGTGGAGGATTTTTTTAAATTTGGGAAAGGCGAGAACCTGTTGTCACACTTTTTAGCTGGGTGGCTAGAAATGCGAACGTTGGGGATGTTGGCAAAGATGTGCGAACACAATTTATTTGGTGTGAAATGATGGATAATGAAATGTAAATGATAAAAGAAGGCGGGTTGAATATCGCTGAGAGCAGCTCACGACTAACTTTGTGGGCTGTTCTTTTGGGTCAAATGTCCTCGGATACAGCGACTTAGATGGCTAGTTTCATGAAAACCATTGCTCAGGCCCGAAAGGTCTGCTAATCTGAGCCATAGGAACAATGTAACAGAGGACGGCCTAGGCTGAAGTGGCGCATATAAGTGCAGAAGGACCTAAACCACCTTGGAGTGCGTAAGTAAAGACAGCTGGCGAAAGGTAGTACTGACTGAAGAGGCATGTTGGTTGAGGCCTAGGTGAATTCAAGACTGTAGCGGCATACAAAGCCAGAGAATGCGATTAAATATGTTTTCTTATTAGACTTGCAAATGCTTCACTGGTTGGGTAGACCATAAATGAGTAGAGACCACAGAACATTCTCCTACAAGAAGACATTACAGGAATGAGGAGGATTACCAGCAGACTGCTGCTGCAGACTGTTTATAGTAATTGTTGGCGCGACATTCCACATGGGGACCAGAGCATAGCTTGCTCATCAACTACTCGTGTTGTGCACGCTACTGTTCTCTCACGAGTAGAAGGGACCTACAGTTCTTTGCCGACTTCTAACGGCGAAGTTTGAGAAACTTTCGTAGACAGCATTACTCTTTGAGTCTTGTCAGGAGTTCGAAAGAGGTGGTGCCGTGAAAAATTCGAGATGTTCAGCCGGGAATCAAACCTAGACCCTTCTACGGCGGTGACCGTATCTTTATAACAAACTTAATTTTGGTTGATCTGTTAGAACACATACTCTCATACCATCTCGTCATCTTTATTTTAATTCATCGCGTCTTTTTTACATTCATGCTATTAAACTTTAGAACTCTTCACCAAATCACTTAAGAACAGTTTCTAATGCCCAGCGCCTTAAAAATGCCATTTTTCTACACTTCTCTTCTCTTCTTTAGATCCCCTACCTATAACCTTTTATTTTTTTGTACTTTTAGTTTTAAGTAATATGAAAAATTGTGTAACTTTCGGAATATTTCACAACTTAGTACTGTAAAAGACCAATGTCTTATTGTATCTTTTCACTAATAATTAATTGAATTATATAACATATCACATAAGTCCTGTTCCCGTATAGGGGGCGCCTCTAGCAAAAATTATAAATTTAATAATTGAAGCTTGTTAGTGGTGTTTCTATATATCCCGGCACTTATTGAGTAATGTGTTATGTATATAGTAAACCTGTTAAATTGTGGTCACACTGAAGACAGAATTATGTAGGTAAGGCTGTGTGATCGTTCAATGGCTTGATATATTCACTCAAAGTCAATAACACTTATGACAAGCGCAAGGAACTGATGCCTATGTTCTTTAGCTGATAGCCCCTGGCAACTGCTTGGGCTGTGTTGTTGGTTGGTATTCCTTAAAAAAAACTGCAGGCTAAAAACTGCAGGCTTAAAACTGTAAATCTCTTCCATTCGTGAGAGAACAGTAGACCGCGCAACACCATTAGTTGATGAGGAAGTTAGACCCCCGGTCCCCTGTGGACTGTCGCGCCATATAATTTTTGTAATAACCATCCTTTAAGAAGTAAAAATCTACATATTGAAAGCGACCACGAAAAGCGAAATGTAAGCAGATCCTTATAAAACATTGAAAAGTCAAGACCAAGAGTGTTCAGTTCAGTCCAGTAGTCTTGCATTAACGTCTTCCATTTCAGCTGTAACACTTATGTACATGCTGAGGCACAGTGGACAATGTTAAACTTCTTATTGAACTCGTCACCTACAGTACGCAGCGTTGATCGTAGAAATCATGTCATTTCACACCATCGAGCTAAGTCATATATGGACTAACTGATTGTGCAAGTCTTCACTTCGAAGAGCAAATAATTAAATCAGGATGAGTAAAAAGAGAGGTTAATCAGAGCTCTGACAAGCTACAAGCGACTATCAGACTTGAACCTATCAAAAACCATTTTAATTTAATGAGGTGGTGGTGCCAAAATGTCTCAATCCGCTAAATAAAAGACCCATCGAGGCAAACATGATGTATTTTTGAGAATATGGCTTTTCGAATCTTTGAAGTGTTTGTGGACCCCACTTTCGTTATGCTACTAGATAACCGTTGAATCTTCGGGCTTAGATCCTTTAACCATGAGAAATCTCAAAAAGACGAACCAAATCCAAAAAGTCTATTGAAAAATACTGCATTCGCAAGAAAACAAAATTCAAGTGAGTGCGTCGTTTTCCTAAGCAACTTCAGCTGCTTAAAGGGGCTGTGTTTTCAAACTGCAGGTTAATTTGCAGGTCTAAGCTTCTGGGAGTGGCCGATGTGGCGTAGTGGGTAGAGTGCGACGCTCACATGCCGAAGGGTTCTACTCGAAGATCAACGCCAATTTTTCGAATTTTTCACTGCACCACCTCATTCGAGCTGCTGCGAGTCTAAGAAAGCTTCTCAAATCTCGCCATTCGGAGTCGGCAAAAAACTGTAGGTACCTTCTACTCCTGAGAGAGCAGTAGCGCGCACAACACCAGTAGTTGATGAGCAAGCTAGGCCCTGGTCCCCCTTTGGACTGAAGCGCCAACAATTATTATCATAACCTTCTGAGAGGTGTCTTGTTTATTATCCACAAAGTGGAATAAAGGAAACTGACCATAGGTCTATGTGTGGTATTTGACTTGATATATTCGCCCTTGCTTTGGTTTTACTGCACCCCTACCTTTAAGACTTCATTTTAAAAACGTGCTCTTTTTACGGACAATTAAATTAATTGAGCTGTACTGTGGTCTATAGAAAGAAAGACTTGGCCATCAGGAACTCTTCGTGGGGCTTCTTCTGTTGTGGAGTGGACCTGTAGTTAGATAACGACATGTAAGCATGAAAAAGGTTTTAATAGATAGTCAGAGTGTTGTCAACATGTCCGCATAACGAGCTCAAAGTAGAAGCTTTAGTTCATAAGTCGCACCTAGACATCAACGTTCATATTCGTCCTCTGCATTGTACATCCAACAAATTGAAAGCTTATGTCCTTTGGTCAGTCTTTGTGGCAATGTCAACTGTATGGAAGCTGTCGCAAGTTTTCGATTAAAAATTGAATGCAAAAGGTTTCTTGCAGCTGGAGTATACTGCTTCTGTTTTAAAATAATGAAGAGCATTATCGGATATGGTGGCCGTGGCGTTGTGGGTAGAGTGCGACGCTCACACGCCGAAGGGTGTAGGTTCGATTCCCGTCTGAACACGTCGATTTTTTCACGGCACCACCTCTTTTCAGCTGCTGGCAACACTCAAAGAGTAATAACTGTCTAAGAAGGCTTCTCAAACTTCGCCGTTCGAAGTCGGCAATAAACTATAGGTCCCTCCTACTCGTGAGAGAACAGTAGCGCGCACAACACAAGGAGTTGATGAGCAAGCTAGGCCCTGGTCCCCTGTGGACTGTCGCGCCAACAATTATTATAATTATTATTATCGGATATGAAGAGTTGATAATTCATGTAAGTAGAAAGACCCCCACCAGGTCTTCCAGTAGAATTTTTCGAACTCGGTCTGTCTGTCAAAAGCAATCATCTATGAAGTGACGAATTGGATGTCAGTCGTATGGTCCCTTTGTACAAACTGCAATTTGAATGCGATTGTTTCAAATGGAAACTGCTCTTGAGCCCCAATTTGAGGGAAGTTCTTTCAGTCCTTGACATAAATTTATATTCACGGGTATAAGCAGACAATTCTGTCAAAAATATGCTCTCTTCCCATTCGAGGCCCATTTCCATCCCGAACTGCAGCGCCATTCAAAAAAGGGGCCATGGGAGCCTGTAAAAGTCGCTTTTGCAGCTTTTGTCACTTACAAACTTTGCGAACCCTCTCTTTTGACTTGACTAAGGAAACCAACGAAATCAACGCTCTGGACTTCCTTGAAATGGGCACTTTCATTTTTGAAAGAAGATCTTGATTAAAAAGTTCAAAGGTGTCCAGCCGATAGGAAAGAATCTTTATTTCGTGTGGTGTGTGCCGGTAATGGACGGAGGCGGGATCTCTGTCCCTCTTGTCGTTGAGCCCCGATTTCAATTTAATTATAGAAATAACGTACGTGAGATCAAAAACTACTTTAACCGGCGCCCATCCTGGATCAGGCATTTTGTCGCTTATCTAAGGAAAGTGCATCAAAAGTTATCGATTTGTATGGGGAACCGTTTACTTGAAGCTTCTGCTCAGTTTCTGCACCTTTCAGGGTGTTTTAAGCCACTCGAGTCTGCGGCTATGCTTCGTTTACATCAGATATCTTGGGTTTCAGGGTTTACGTACCTTGCACTATTAACTTGCTTAGATAGATATATCCTAGGATTCGCTCCACTGGGACAGCGCAATAGAGGACTGCCGCGCAAAAGGGAAAAAGAATCCCACTCAATTTGACGTCCTGAATTGGAGAAAAGTAATGGAAGAACAAGCCAATAGGCTGAGTGTCTTCACGGCGTTTACCGATAGCAGGTAGCGTCGTTTACCCATAGCAGCTACAGTGAATTAACATCATTTTCAGCCGTTCCTTGCCAAAGCACAGAGTCAAGATACAGTCCCAGGCATCTTCCCGTTTAACATTTTCCCACTGCACATCCACGATCATCAACCAATTTGCAAACTCAATCTAAACACAGGGGACAAAAGTATAATTAAAATAAAATTTGTTTACTTACCGTACTCGAGAGTAGCACTATCCACGTGACTAGTGGCAAAAATATTTTCATTTTTGCTGAAACGAAAAGATAAAGACTCCGATTAGTTAACTGTACATTTCACACAACTGTAAATTCAATTAGCAAATACATTTAGTAAGGCCCAATGCAAGACACATTTTCGCATGTCCCACAGACATTGACAAGCCCTCACTTCCTCGAACTCATGCAGGAAGGCAAACACACGCCATGAGTTGACACGACAAGAAAACCGCGCAACAAGAAGAAGAAGTCAACCCAAAAGAACTCAACGCTTGCAGTGTGAATAACGTGAAGTTAAAATAATTAAAACTGATCACACACTCATTACCTTAGCAGCGACCGGCTGTCAGAGGCAGCAGAACGCACTGATACGAGTGTCCTCCCGACCGGGAGGGGTAAATGACTCTTCGATAGTGGCCTGTGCGTGGCTGCAGTTGACGAAAGGCAGGGAAAATTGGCGGGAAAACACAGCCAGCCTTTGTCAGAGAGAACATTAATCTGTTTGGGCAGAGGGTTTTTGTTTCTTCACGACCGTCATGACCGTCATGAGCCTACATGACCGTCATCGCCGTCGAACGCAGTGCACATGACGCGCTGCGGTGCAGAGGTGTGAATGACGGGGAGAAACAACTTGGTTAAACATTGATGCGCTGCGCGTGATAAGTGAAAACCCCAACATTAATCAGTGTCTGGTCAGAAATCGATGGCGTCATGAGTGAGTGACTTCTGCCGTGTCGGGCCTGTTGCGTCTGGGTCATAAACTTGCCTAGCCATGTTGCCCAGGTCGACATATGTCCTTTCATTCATAATTTAAAGTAACATTTGAAACCAAGTTCGCACATCAACTCTTTTGTGTTTTCTTGCAAGTTGAGCGACTACACACAGTTGTTTGTGTAAAACCCGACATCTATCCCATGAGTGTGTACAGAGCTCAGAGGTCTGCGACCCCTAGTCGGCGAAGTCCAAACTCTGTCAGTGTTTACTTTAAAGACCCCAAACATGCGCCATGTTCAACGGACGGGCGCGTCGGCCCCACTGGTTAATTAATTACTCATCGTAATCCTCCTATCAATTAACCGATGGCCAATAACATGAGTGGATTTATTTTCTGGTTTCCGTCGCGCCGCCTGCTGGCTTATGCACCACAATTTCCAAAGCACTTCACAGCCATCACATATTTGCCTCTCTCACCGTCTGTGATTGCTTCTCGCCATAAATCGCCTGACCAGTGCTAACAGACGCAGTCAGTTGAGGGATGCCTGCAACAGGAGAGACAGGGGAGAGGGGTGCGAAGTGGAAATATCCATCCAACAGCTTGTCGCTTCGAGTTGAGCGTTCTGCTGGTTTGGCAGCAATGTAATATTTCCTGAATGCCACGCCACTTTGTGAAGTGATTTTATTTATCTCCCTGATTGTTGTTGGTGCTGTGAGCTCATTCACATGTCCCGGTTGCGATGTGCGTTTTCAAGTGGAAGATATCGTGCTTGTGATGTTTTCCTTTCAGATCATGGCAAGGGTGCTGTGTGAGGGACGGAGGCGGTTGGAGTTAGAGGAAGTGTTCTGTGAAATATTTGCAAATCGAATGGGTTTGCAATCTGCATGGTGTGTTTGAAGAGGCGTGAGCAAATTGAGCGGCTTAAAGGGAATTTTCCGTATGTTGTCATAAGCCTTAGGAGGAGTTTGGTAAGGAGGAGAAGTTGAAATAAAGCCGCTTTAGTCCAGAGGATACTTCCATAGGGATGACAGTTGAATTGTTGATAGGAACCAAAGCAGCGGAGGTCCACACATCTACACAAAACGCTGATGAGCGAACTTCTTGTGGTCATCTGAACCCGTTGCAATTCAATCAACTTATTGTAAAATTAATTTGATCTCAGCAAGTCCTCGACCGCTTGCAATACCCCAGTTAGTCATCCACGACTCGCATGCCAGCCCAGATTATGGCGAAAAACCTTCAAATTCAGTTCATAAGCCTCTAAAACCCACCGACTGTGTCAACTCGAATTCTAGTTTCGCATTCGCATTCGCATTCCACTCCAATTCGCTGTACGGCCGGGTATGGTTGTCTTACATGTCTTGCAACCCACATTCAAGCAAGCCCCTCGGCTGACCAGATCTGATGTGGTCTTCCATAGATGATAACGTGCCGCACATTCATCCAGTCCACCAAACCGCCATCCATGGCATCGACATCGCCTTTTGTGTGTCGGACACACAAACAGACTGGCAAGTTGTAATAGGAAAATCAACAGCGCAATGTGGTTCACTTCCGAGGGTCAGGGAGGATGAACGACAATGGCTGCGCCATGCCAAAAACGAATCACTTCGATCTGGTAGTGGGCAGAGAGCATGTGGTAGTAGGCCAAACACCGCGCGGCCATCATTGAAATGAATTATGATAGAGGGAATTTTGCTGAGGAGTTGAGACTTTGGTAAGGAAATCATCAGCTTGGAGATTACGTGAATGCTGCGCTGCCTCGTTTTGAGATAGATTCGCGTTGCCTTGAGTGAAACTGGTTTGTTTGCATGCGATTATGGGAATTGGCTGTATGTGCTTGTGGATGGATTTTGCTCTTTTTGGTGCACCTTGTTCGACGATTTGTTTCTGCTTGCTTGTGAGACTGTGTGTGGGGAATAGGAATGAAGAGGTGGTATTAGATATATGGACTGACTTTTGGTTGCTGACATTGTCAGAGAATGCTATGTTTGGGGGATAGAATGGTCAGACCTTGTTTGTCCTTGGGGACGGAATCACAGTTTGGTCATAAGATGTTGAAAGTTCCCATTAAGATTGATCCATGTGTTCAAAGTCGTACATTAAGCAGTCAATCGGCGGTTAATTAGCAGCGAATTACGCTGTCGTGCAGCTCAAGCAGGTGCAAATCAGGTGCTTAGCGGCCTAGGACTGAAATTTTATGTTCCATGGTTCGTGCGTGACCGTCGAAGCGTAGTGGATTAAGAGCGGCACCTTCGCGTTAGTGGTCCAGGTTTGCTCCTCGGACTATACATCTCGCATAGCACCACCCTTCTCGAGCTATTGATACGCTCAAAAAGAGTAATAACTGTCGAAACAAAAGCTTCTTAAATTGCATTGTTCGCGGTCGGCATAAAACTGTGGGTCCCTTTTACTAATGAAATAACAATAGCGCGCACAATACGAGTAGAGGGTGATGAAGCTGGACATTAATCTCCATATGGACTATCACGCCATACAATACAGATATATGTGGTTCGTAATACAATTCGGAATTGCAAAAATCCAAAAACTTCAACATTAGTTTCCTGACAATAAAAGAGTTGGTGCGCGAACTTTATCCAATTTAATGCCCATTTGTGTGGGAAGCGATGTGTTATGTCCTCGTGCTGTACTCGTTAATCAGAGCGTACGAAAATTATCTGTTTTGCAGTGTCTTAAATTTCGGGTCGATCTTAAAATATCCCAACTTTTGAAAGCTGCGCTGAATAGTCTTTGTTCCAATTTCACTAGTTGTCTCTAAGCTCCGTATCTGTGTGACGGGATTGCTAAGTAATCCGATTTGCAGTCACCGCGAAATCCAATCTATTGATGACTGACAAGATGTCAATAAATTCTCCATCAAAGGCCGCGGATTGAGTGATTTCCTTGCACAATCGCATATATACGAGCCAAAATTAAACTTTCTCACGCAACTGCAACACATTCTCTTTGTCGACCCTCAGCACAATTGTTAAGCAAACCACGTTCAGCATAATCACTTCAACAAGAGCGCACATTATACAGCCCACTCCAGTATTTCGCAAGCCCATTTGAATTCCTCGTCTAATAACCCAACAAAACTTCAAGGCAAATAAACACACACACCCAGCTCTACTCTGCCTCGCTCGAATTTTTCCAACGAATACGAACCATTAGATCACGGCCACAGTCCCTGAAGACACGCACCTGTGCCTTCTCACCAACAATCACAACAACAACGAAGACGTCGGCGATGAGCACTGAATAAGAAAACACCGACCAACAAAGAATAGACAAAGATCCTCTCGACTTCTTGCACCAGTGAGCCCACGAGTACACTCCGACTTCAGCTCAGAGCGTTAAAACTTTCTTCGCAAATATGGGCGTTCCGCTGTGAATTTTTCAGCGTCCATCTCCTCCCAGTCTTCCTGTACGATTGCGATCGGTCTTAGAGTGGAGAATTTCGCTTACAGCCCTTAGCCGCGGCTACCTCAACACAGAGTGTGCGCGCACCATGTGCGATGGTTATCACAGTGCATGGAACGGCTGGGAAACGTTAAGGTGTGCCGATTGTCTTACGCACTGCTAGCAACAGTGCTGCACTGGCAACGGAGCGGTTTATCACTTGTTGCTTATCAACGAGTCCATTATCCTGCGGAGTGCCCTTCTAACATCCCGTCCCATGATCACTTAATTAACTTACCCCCACCGCTACCATGCACAATACACACCTCAATGCAGCATTAGATGAGTGTTCCCTGATAGCGTGCGCAGTCTAGGGTGTGTACGAGATTGCGGTGCGCAAGGGAAACTTGGCTTCGAACTCGAGTCAATATCGATGTCGATGACACCGGGCGTACAGAGCATCTTCCGAAAGTCGCGCGCTAGCCGCTGATGATCTTGTTGTCGTAAAAACTCTCAGCTCTGGGCCGTTTATTCGGTTCCTGTTGTTGACAGCTTCTGGTCTTTAGTGCGGTGTTGTGTGAAGTGCGCGACGCTCATGGAAGAGCACCTCTCGTAAAATGTCTCGCAGCAGAGAGATCGTAAATCAGTCCTGAGTGAGAACGAGTGCCTTTGTCCGACTTTATGGGCTCGTCTCTCGATCTTTAAATATTCCCATTTTTTTTCGTTAACGACGGTCTTTGTCCACAATGTGAGTTCTGGGAGACGGACGACTAATGGGGGTGATCTCGCATAGTCTCGCATGTGACTGAATGATGAGATAAATTGATGGACATGCAGATGATTGGATGGAGCTGAGTTTATGGGATTAGGGTTGTGAATGTCATAACAAGTGCTTAGAGGATATATTTGATTGACGTTTAGACGTCGACAGAATGGAAACATCCTGGGGAGTGCTTTATGGAAGAGGCTATAGAGTGGACGATTTTTAGTGTAGTTCTAAAGTACTCTTATAATGGAGTTAATTTTTTTTATATCCCCATCAGGAGGTCCTAGATTTTGATAATTCTTGAAAAAGAGGGCCGAGAGGGACATCGGTTTTGATTTAGAAAATATCAGTAGTCCGCAGTTGTATGTATCTAATGTTCGCTTCAGTTATAGATGGAATGAAACGGGGTTGGTAAAGATGACGTTCAGGAATTAACTGTCGCTTAAATATATTCAGAAAAAGGTTTGGCGACAAAAGAGCCATACTTCGATGCAAACTAGTCTTAAGTTCCATTTCAGGAGTACAGTTTTAGAGAGGGAATGAGCTAATTCGACTTTCAAAAAAGTGATTTGAAGCAATGCAGAGTCGTTGTTCAAATGATTGATTACAAATGGAAGATGCAAGAAAATTCTAAAATATATTAAAGGACGAAAAGGCTGCCCGCAGAGGGCACGATTTTAATTTTTGAGCTAAGTGTATTAAGACAAATTATCTGATATCATTACTCCACATGATCAGCCAGTTTCGTTCGACTTGGTAGTAAATCAGTGATCCTGTCATGCGTTCGAAGGAGTTGGTGCACAAACTTTCGAAAATTGAAAAACTCCTGAAGGTATAAGGTGAATATGTACCTTAACCTGCGCGAGAGAGGACTTGACTAAAGCTTATAGAAGTGCTCCAAAGAAGACAATCGTTCCGAAATTGAGAAGTCTTTCCCCTTCAGGGACTTGCTCGAGGAGAAGACTAACTGCAACTTCCAAGCGGTCTTACTAATTAACAATTGTTTGGCGCGACAGTCCACAGGGGGACCTAGCTTGCTCATGAGCCCCTCGTCTTGTGCGCGACACTGTTCTCTCACGAGTAGAAGGGACCTACCGTTTATTGCCGACTTCGAAAGGCGAAATTTGAGAAGTTTTCTTAGACAGTTCCTACTCTTTGAGTGTTGTCAGCAGCTCGAAAGGGGTGGTGCCGTAAAAAATTCGAAAAGTTCGTGTTGAGCTTGATCGAATCGAACCTAGACTCGTCGGCGTGTGAGCGTCGCACTCTACCCACTATACCACGGCGATAACAAGCGGTCATACTGTACGCAAAAGCTGAAGCAACCAGGACTTCTGAATGTTTTCGGCTAGTATGAACATCTAAAGTGGTTATGAGCAATTTATTCCTTCAAATGGAATCCAAGTTAGTTTTACTTTGAAATCCGGTTGTTTCCTCAAATTTAATCCTACGAATAATTTTTAAAACTAAAACAGTCATGAACTACGTAATGTCTTTGGGCTCCTCTAAATGCTCTCTCATTTGTTGCCTTGCGTGTTTGGAACTGCCCTTGTTGTAGTTCCTAACTTCGTTGTCCTTGTAACAATTTCGGATAATTTTGAAAGCATAGGAAACACTCTAAGCATAATTGTTTAGAGGAGGAACCAACGAGTTGTTTTATGAGTGCTCTCTGTAAATTTCGTATAAACAAGAGGATGGCAAGCAAACTAACACGATTTCCAGCGAGAGCCTTCAGATTGCCAGCTACTTCTCTTTAATTTCTAATATTTTCCTCTTAGGCGATTGTTTCCAATTGAAGTTCTCAGCATTATCCGTTTCAATCGAATTGTACATCAATAAGAATCATTTGGTCAACCGAAACGAATCCTCGCAACAGATCACTCTATCATACCAGCAATAAAAAGAAGCTTCTCTTTCTCTAATGAACTCCGTATGTCTAATGTTATAAGCTGACTGCAACCTGAGCTCCCGCGAAGACTATAATTAGATGGGTACTTTTAGAAAGTCGTTTCTGGATCGATTGTAAGTTATGGGACGAGTTGACTAACTTTAGATCATCAGAATGTTCTTTAAGAGATCTTATGTCCATATCATATGTGGGTCATGTCTTAGACCTCAAAGCAATCCAATGCCACACACAGCTCCAATTCAATATCACATCATTGACCACTCAGTAGGTCAATGAAAAACTAAAACTAAACTCGAATGCCACTCCAACCAACTGTCGCACGAAGAACACCAGGCATCCTCCAACTTCAAGCCTCTCATTAAAACTTGATTGCCAGCAGTAAACTTAATCGCCTTCAATATTTATTAATGCTGCACCGCTTTGCTCACATATATCATCATCCATTTGCCCTAACTGTACATCAACCCGTCACCCAAACAGGAAATCGCGCAACCTGGTCGTCTCTACCAACAATCGCATGCAGTCAATAAAAATAGTTTAATGTAAAAACGCGAATCAATAAAATAACTCTGAGTGCACCGCATGTCAAATATAATTCACTATTAAACGGTAAACCTTCCATTTCATGGCACATTCGTTGCAGATTGCAAGCTAGAGCCATAAACCTTAATCAGACAACAACGAAAAAAAAAATGTGAAGACAGAAAGAATAGCACAGGAGAGCAGAAGCCACGGCGGCAGCAAAAACTCAGAATGTAGACCTTCTTCCACCAGGAAGTCTGCCGTGCAGAGAACACTTACGAGCGTCTATTTAATTATACCCATTGCAGCATCAGCAACGCTCAACATTCTTCTGCGGTGCGCATCAAAGGCAAACCACTAGCCCCGCGTGCGAACGTCAGGCTTAGACAAACCGGACTGCGAACAGAAATCCCCTCTCTCTGTCTTCCTTGGTGCTTGTGGACTTGCGTGGGATTTCGCTCATTAATATTTCATAATTTGACGAACACGCTGAAGAGTGGGTGGTTCATGACAAAAAAAAAAAATAAATTTTCATAAATTTCCGGCCCAAGTTCGTGCATCAACTCTTTTGTTTCGAACGCTCAGCGCCGCACAAATTACCGATTCCACTGGCATAAAGGATACGTTGGAGATCAAGGGATTTCCAGGGAACCTCGGTTTCCGTTTAGGAGAGGGAATACAATGGAATGCGTCAGGATATCGCCGAAACAGACAATAGATCACCATTGCGACGGCGGCGTTGACCTCTTCATTAAGGTGCTCGGTCGTTGGATTTGTGTGTACCTGCGCTCACCCTTGGCCAGATGGTGTGTACTCCTCGAGCGAGACACCCGCTGCTACCAGCAGGGACACATCCTTACCCAAAGGAGACACGCAGCACAAACACAAAAGGTCACGGGTCGGTTGTAACTCAATTGAGAGGTGACACACAAAACTGCTGATAACGTCGCTCCCAGGCCAAGTCTGCCGAACAACACGTCAAATCTTTATTAACAACTTGACTATCAATAAAATTGACATAGACACACCACACAAGCCCATTCTGAAACTTCAGAAGCTGAAGGGCCATAAATAAACGTGATCACAGCAACAACTCCGATCGAAACAGTCTCCTCACCAAATCAAAAAACGAAAGAAATCCAAAGAAGAACCCAAATCGTAGTCGTTCGTCGAATGAGAAGCGCGGCATTTTATTGATAAATCGATTGAACGTGAAAGATTTTAATTCCCCTGCACGGGGACATGACACTAGGGCTGGACAGCGTTTCTGTGTGCGAGCAGTAGGTGCAAGGGACGCAACAAAAAGAAGCGAATACTGATCAGAGACAATTTCTCTTGGACTCACAAACATACACACCGTCACAAGCTGACAAAGAGCATCAGAGTCGCGCAGACGAGCTGGATTCTTGTCAACCGAGTTGTCAAGCTTCTTGTTTGACATTGCTTGCACTTCTTTCATCTTCGGCTCGTCTCCCTGCCGTGTATGCATTTTTTGCGCAGTAATCTTCATCCCAAAGGGGCTTAGCAATGTATTTTTAGCTACCGGCGCGGCTAACAAAAGTCCCACTGTATGTCCCACGGTAATAAAAATAGATTTGCCATGATCGTTGCATTCCGAGAAAATCTATTTAGCTTCAAAATCATTGCCAATTCTGGCGTGGAGTCTCCCCTAGCTCAGTTGGAATTCCATCTGGGAACAGTAAATTACGGTTGCGTCGTTTACCTTGTTAGGTGCCCCCTCCCGCCAGCACAAGCAAAAACATGTAAAGACGCCAACAGGTCGGATAACCGATGTAGAGGAGGCTGGAACCTAAAAAAGAAGTTGAACATGAAGCGACCCTGACAGCAACCGAATATCCATCCGGACCTGAGCTGCTTGTTACGGAGTAGATGGTGCTTTGCCCGCTGGCATTAAATTCTAACTGTTAAACGGAGTTAGTTAGCACCCACGGCTACGAGTTCATCCTGTGTTTCTGCTGCATTGCCCCCTTTCACTGCCGCTCTGCTGCACGCTTTCAAACTAACTAGCGCTTATGCAGCGCTCTGTTCCATCTCTACACACAATGTCAAGTAGCGGAGGTAAAGATGGGAACAGCAAAGAGATTTGCTAGCAAGATATTGGCACCCCGAAGGCGGTTCGGAGTGTAAGGATGCGGACTTTCCCAAGTGAGCAGCGGCGGCGGCAGCAGTAATTTGTGCATAAGCCACCGCAGTCTGAGCACAGTAGAACACAGAACAGTTTTCTTTTCGTGTTTATCTTTGTGACTCGTTTGAGGAGATCATCGCCGTGGCGAATCATCGGAATTCTATTGAGGCCACACTGTGGGGTCCACTGATCGATGTGGAGCTTGAGTAGCACGCGATTAGATACATATTTTGTGCTGGTGGTGTATGTATGGAGGGAGATGCTGACAAGAGGCAGACGGCACAAGAAGGATGATCCACTAAGAGGTCGCATTTGAATGTTGAGTGGACGTGGGATTAAGAATTGTGATGTCGTTGAATCTGCCTTACTGCAGGGCTGTTTCTAATTCAATTCCTGGGTGAGAGGAAGATATTTTTTTTTCTAGCCGACTGTTCGGTTATTTGTCAGACGTCCATATGTCAGTCGCTGACACTTCGGTTATCGACTTCTTACTTGTTTGTCGGTTTATCGTCTTCCGCTTTGTCGATTTCCATTTTGCCTCCGTCATACAACTTGTTGGCTAGTAAGTTGTTGTCGCCTTTACAATTTGCTTTGTTGCTCTCCAGGAACCGCCTCCTCGATTGTAAGCTACTGATTGTCACTTCATTACTTGTACCTTTATCACTTTTTTCTCTATTTTGCTAATTACTTTGAGTTTGTCATTTGTTGTTTTCTCGCGTATTGCTTTTTCGCTTGCTGTTTTGTTACCTGTTTCTTTGTCGCTTGTTGCTTTGTCATTTTTCGCTTTACTGCTAGCTGTCTTATCAATCGTTACTTTGGCACTTGTCGCTTTGTCGCTTGTCGTTTTGTTGCTTTGTCGCCCGTTCTCTGTCTTGTCATCTTCTTATTTCCCGCTTGTTGTTTTGCTATTTTTCACTTTGCCGCTAGCTACTTCGTAAATTGTGATTTTGTTACTTGTCGCTTTGTCGCTTGTCACTTTGTTTATCTATCGCCTGTTGTCTTTTCGCTTGAATCTTGTCTCCTTGTCGTTTGCCGCTTGTTGCTGTGTTATTTTTCGCTTTGTCGCTTTCCCGCTAGCTGCTTTGTCAGTTGTCGCCTTGTCGCTTGCTAATTTGTTGATGTGTTATATTTTGCTTTCTCGCTTGTCGTTTTGTTCATCGTCGTCTCATCCTTTGCAGCTTATTGCTTTGTTGTTTAATGCTTTGTCATTTTGCTCTGTGTCATTAGCTGCATTATCGGTTGTCGCTTTGTCACTTTGTCGATTGAACTTTGCTGATATGTCGCCTGTTTCCTTTTCGCTTGTCACTTGGTTGCCTTATCGCCTGCTGTCTTTTCGCTTGTACCTTATTATTTAGCCATTTGCCTCTTGCTGCTTTGCTATGTTTCGCTTTGTCGCTTTCCCGCTAGCTGCTTTGTCAGTTGTCGCTTGCCACTTTGGTGATGTGTCTCCTGTTGCTTTTTCGCTTGTCGTTTTGTTAACCGTCGTCTTATCACTTGCAGCTTGTATTTGTTGCATTGTCATTTTGCGCTGTATTGTTAGCTACGTTGTCAGTTGTCGCTTTGTCGCTTGCCACTTTGGTGATGTGTCTCCTGTTGCTTTTTCGCTTGTTGGTTTGTTTACCGTCGTCTTATCACTTGCAGCTTGTATTTGTTGCTTTGTCATTTTGCGCTGTATTGTTAGCTGCGTTGTCAGTTATCGCTTCGTCACTTTGTCGATTGACATTTTGCTGATATGTCGCCTGTTACCTTTTCTTTTGTAACTTGGTTGCCTTGCCGTTTGTTGCCTTTCACTTGTCCCTTGTCGTGTTCTTATTTGCCGCTTGCTGTTTTGCTATTTTTCGCTTTGTTGCATTGTTGCTTTCCCGCTAGCTGCTTTGTCAGTTGTCACTTTGTCGCTTGCAGCTTGATGCTTTGTTATTTGATGCTTCGTCGCTAGTTTTTTGTTGCTTTGTCGGCTGTATTCTTTTCACTTGTTGCAGTCTTTTGGTCTTCCTTTCGCTTATCGCTTGCTTTTTTATAGCCCGTTGCTCTATTGCGTACTACTATGTGACTTTGTCGCCTATTGTCTTTTTGCTTGTTGCAATTTTTTTTTGTGGGTTTTTCACTTGTCGCTTCGTTCGTCGCTCGTCGCTTTTGCGCATATCTTCAACACTTGTTCATTCTTCTTCTGCTATTCGTTTGCTACCTTATTGCGTTTCTCAGTTTTTGTAGCCTAATCGCTTTGCCGTGTTTCCATTAGCCGCATCTGATTGTCGCTAAGCAAATAATGTTTAAAGTGTTTGTCCTTTATTTTTGCCTTTTTAATTTTTGTCGCTAGTAACCTTGTAATCACTTTGATACCAGTCATTTTGTCACTTTCTACTTTATGTAGTTTTGTTTATTTTTCTTATGAATAGTCCTGTCAACAGTCGTCATTTGCAGTGAGTTGTTTGTCACTGTTTATATTATTGCTGCATGTGGTGTCAATGTGTCTTTTGTCGAAAAGTAAGTAAAATAAGGCTTGAGCTTATCATCCCTTTTATGATTGAACTTTTGAGGGTTTTTCTTCATATAGTCACTTTAAATTTTGTCACTTGTGTTTGTTAATTTTTACTAAATTTTAGTTTTCTGTGGCTTCAATCGAATGAGGCTTTGTCGCCCAATATATTGAGGTCACACAAACCCACAAGTTTTCGACAGTCGAATTACAAACAAACTTCATATCGCTAGGATAACGCTGTTCACTTTCTACTTCGCGCTGTTCTTATATTTGTTTTGTGCCAAGATCCACACAATTCCGTCAGGCTTCTTCAAGCCAGCAAGTTAGTGATATTTCGTACAAACGACATTTGTGTCAAAGAAGTGATGTGAAATTTCTGATTTAAATTCATGTCATTTGTATTCTTGGACTTACTCCAAGTTCGTCATCCAATACGTGATACGGCACCAGTTGGCAAAGAATTCACAGCTGCGTCGTATGCCGTGATGGAAAGCATAACAGAGTAAGTGGACGACGTGTGCAGCCGTCCTTTTGAAAACCTTTACCCAATTTTTAGTTAAAAGATGCCAGTAATTGTTGTTCACGAAGAATGCTATTTTATGCGCCAGATGATGAAAGAAAGTGAGAGATCATACTACAGGTGACCCATCCTTATGCGAGTTATGGCACATTGCCAGTTAAACAGAGAACAGAAAGATGGGCATGGTATGTTCACAAATCCTCTTGCCTTGCTTGAGACACCTCATGCTGGGCGTTCTTTGTTCTCTCTCTCTCTCTCTCTCTTGCGATGAATTTGCATTCGAAGTGTAAATGCCTCGTACGGCACAAATGCCGAACCACTAAAATGCCTTTTCCTTCGATATCAGCCAGGTGACAAAGAGAAAGTACCTACCAAACTGATGAACGGATTGAAATTTTGGGGCCCGATGATGCACCATATGAGGCGTATTGTTCCGTGTCTACGAACTTCTCCTGTCTAAGACTTCAGCTCAAAAGGCTCGCGTTTCAATATCGGTTAGTTTCGGGAAAGTTTCACACTGCCACACTGCCTTAAATCAGTCGATGTTCTTTTTCTTAAGTTGTACTGCATATGTGGCGCCATCTGTGTGTTTTTTCCTTGAACCCTGCACACAAAATCAATTTAATTTGCTTAAATCAACAGTTGTTCTGTACCAAAAGTCACCAAATTTCCATAATCTTCAAAAGTGTTAAAGTTTCTCAGAAGCGGAAAAAAACAAGTTTTATCTTAGATTCATTGGAACGAATTAAGAGTCATTCCAAACAATGTCAAAATATAGTCCAACAAAGCCTGTTCAAAGAAATGCAAGAAACCTTGAAAAGGGTCACACCGCGATGTCTATTATCTCTCGCCGTCGCATCAAATTCCAAGAGAACACCGCAAAGGCGGGACCAAAGATCAACTACCCTCCGCGAAGTGCGCATCCACTGACTGCGCGAGAAGGAATCTGTCTGCCCAAATGATTGATGGCAAACGTCTGCACGGCGACAGACACTCAACGCAACCAGCCATCGAGTACAGAACTACAGAGACACCGTCTGCACCGTCGTCATCGGAATTTCCTTCAGAAAATCGCACAAAAACACCGAAAACCCCACATTGACCCCTGGCCGACGGCACTGTGCAGTGTGTTTTTAACATAATTGCAAGAATGTCGGTTGATATTCCGCTCGCATGAATAATAGCCGGGCATCGATTGGCGATTTGTTGTTATTTATCATCTCTGCAGCATCTGCGGTGCACTTTGGCCAAGGATAGTACACACACACACACACAGGCACCTAGAGCGTTCAGTGCGGGATACATAATGACACTGCGATTAGTACAAAATAACAGGATTTGCACGAAGAACACTTTGCGCGAGCTCTACGCGCCGCAGCCAACCATCATAGCCGACAAAGTGGCATAATAGACTGAGACTAAGTGTTGCTGCGCGCACCACGAAGAGAGGTGATCACTTTGTGCAAGACCTGGAACCCGTTCCCCACTCACACACACACACATGTACATCCACACTCGGTTTCTCTGATTTGAATGTTAAACGGCCCCTTCTAACGTGGGATAGACACACGAGAGATCATTCGATTTAATTAGCCACGGTGCAGTGGGTTGAGGCCAATAATAAGGACTATGATGCATGGGACTGGGGCTGGGGTACAACTGCTCCCCACGAGTCGGACGGACGATTTCGTTGTCTCCGCGCGCGGATAAAGCAGGTGGAAAACGTGAAAACGCGTTCGACGCAGCCCGGTGATTATCCCGGGATGGGTCTTTCTGCGAAATGTTGTTGAACCTGCGCAACATCTGTGGAACTGGTTGAAGCCCCTCTCTCGCACACCCGGTTGCGGGAATGATTTTATTGCGATTTAATTGCGCCGACAGTGGACGGTGCAGCCACGGCGGTATGCAGGGGGCTTCAAATATTTGCTGCGCACCCTTTGATCTGCGGCCGACTCTTCGAGAGGCCAGACTTAAGGGCTTTGGGTTATTAGGCTAAAAGGTTGGCACTGGAAGCCTGGTTTCCGACATTTCAACCACTGCCGCCAGCTGCTGTATCGACCGCACTTCAGAGCTTAAGTGGCCACTTAGTGCCGTACCACGCTGCCGATTGAAATGAAATTAAAAGTAAATATTCGTGAAGTGTGTCGGTTCGGGCGATATGCGTTAAACCAGAAGTGCCGCCTCGGACAGTTTGTCCGGTTTGAGGTTAACGCCGAGGTGGCATCGCTGCGCGGGAGGACTGAGGGTAGTAAAGTCGTAAAGGCGAGTCTTACCGGGTGTCTCACTTGCATCTGACATGTGTGAATGGTTGCTGGCTTACCTGAAACGACAGAGAAGAGATTGAATTTTGAGTAAAAGTTTGCATAAGTCGCGGCTTAACCTAAATTTTCGCTCAAAAAAATCATTGAACCGAGCACTGTGTGAGCTTAAGCAGGGGGGAATGGTCGATGCAGTGCGCAGCCTTGACGCGGATCACAAGTTGTGTGGAACGATTTCTGCGCCATAAATCAAGTGTTGCATCGAGATAGGCTTGAGTAGGTTTGCGATAATGAAGAATAATGTGGAAATTGGGCGTTAAACGGGTGGAACTGGTGGTGACTGAGCACACGGGCGACTTGAAAGTGTGAGCATTGGAAATTTGACGGGAAGTCGGGGTGACCTTCAAGGGGATCGAATTTCAAGAATTTCGGCCACCTTGACTTCCATTCGCTCCAGTTCTGGACTATAATGGAGACCTTAAGAATTTGAGGAGCATTTTCGAGAGCAGTCATTGAATGTCGAGAGGCTACAGAGGCACCTCGAGACTCACCTTGACTGTAGCTTTTGTCACATGCACCTAACAAAAGACTCAACCTCTTCTCAATTGTTTGTATTTTCAACCGAATTCCTTCCTTCGTCGGCTCCTGCAACAAAAGACCTATACGTTCAAGAGCTACCCAACCATCAGGGTTAGTTTCTATTGAACCAACATCCCTATTCATCGCCAAACAATAGACAACAACACTTCATCAGCCACCAGTTAAGCTCAACCCACACCTTCCGCAGCCCTTGCTTCAAACCGCAAGTCACCTCATTCCGGAACAACTTATTCGATCGGCGTAGACCGCCAGAAAAACCAGAAATTTGCTCTTATGTCACACAAATTCGAATTTATTGTTCGCAGTCTAAGCAAATACAAAAGAGTTGACCAGCGAACTTGCTCAAACATCACACCACGTGGGCGCTGCGCCGCCGTCTACCGCATAAGTTTGAGTGTCCACAAGAGCACTTCAGATTGTTGTGGGTGGACTTTAGAGAACCACAAGCCAGTACGGAAAGAGTAAGTTACACGTTCACGAGTGGTATTTGCATGAAAGGTCACCAGCCCAGTCCGGTGTGCGACGCGAAACTCGACCACCTTGGCGGCCAATCGCCCCAGCACTCGGCATCAGACCCAGGTAATGCATGCGCAATGAATAAATGTCATTGAGTGGCGAATTACAAGGGAGAGTGCAGCCGGGTAATGGAGCAACTGCAGAGCGTGTCCCTAATTAACCGGAGGTACACAAAACAGGGGCTGTGGTTGAAATCAGTGACCGCAACAAAGGGAAGATAAAGCCGAGTAAAATGTTGTCGGACTTAACGGTGTTAATAGTGTAGCGTGCCTCGATACACAGTCTGTAGCGCATTCATGTCATGTGGCCGAGAGGTGCATGTCGCTCCCGATGAGATCTTGGCGATGCTGCCAGCCACCACTGCAATCACTGCCAGCACTATAGTGACACTGACAGATGCGATTGAGTAACCTATCTGCGGTCTATCTTGTGCTTTAATTGTTTTCGTTGCCATAATTGTCTCGATGGTGGCGACAGGTACGCTACCAGTTCCAAATCGAACGCGCTCTCCGTTGCCGCTGCTGCTTCTGCTGTCGCCCGTTCGATGTGTCTCTATAGGTGGCAGCGTGAAGGACGACCGGTTACTGATGGGATTGTAGAGACATACCACATCCAGATATCACACACATCTCTTTGGTGACTCTTTGAATTCAGTTCAGACACACTCGTACGCAGCGCTTGTGGCAATCACTCCGCGCACGTAGGTGGTTCGACAACTACCCAACTGCTCAACAACTCAAAGCCGTGTGGTTACGTAAAAGAAGGTCACATGCTAAGAGACTGTTTGCGGGGTCTGCGACTATGGTGGCGTGCGGGGAATGGGAGTTAAATGCGAGTGGGTTTGAACCGTGAAAGAGGCGGATTTTATTTATTTTCCTTCATTTCATTATTTGCCGCCCCGATTGGTGTGTGCTGTAGTGAAACTGTGGTGGGCAGTGGTGAGACGGTCTGAGTGTGAGTGTGCTGCCACCGTTTGGCGGTGGGCGGCAGTGGAGTCGTTTTATGGTTAATATTTCAATACCGGCAAACGAACGGCTCTCTGCGGCGACTAGTTACTATATCTGTTCTCGTTCAACGTTTTTCTGTCGTGGCCGCATCTACTCTGCGAGTCTTTAGCTGCGCCAATCGCGGAATAAACGAAAGAAGTTATGAGTCATAAACTCTCGAGACATGTATGCAAGGTACCAAGCGCCTCGCATAAAAAGTTATATGCGCTAAAACTCAGTGCCCCCTAGACCTCAAGACACGACGAAGACGAGAGACTCCATAAAACGGAATACAAAGTTAGGCATCTTTACTGGATCTGGTCTAATAAAGATTGTCTTTATTGAGAGAGGAGAAAGAGATGAAGGGGGATTGTGATTGAATT
Source organism: Eristalinus aeneus (assembly GCA_955652365.1). Lineage (NCBI taxonomy): Eukaryota > Metazoa > Arthropoda > Insecta > Diptera > Syrphidae > Eristalinus > Eristalinus aeneus. The sequence goes on from OY019131.1 coordinate 20,263,800, forward strand.
TAGATTTCTTAATACGGACAGAGTGGTCGTAAACCGTGTGACGTATGGTGGGAGATGGGATTTCTGCTGTTGGTTGATTTTTTCGCAGACTACAAGATAACGGGAGATGGGTTTTAGATATTTTTAGGCATCCACAAGAGGCGGGTAACGAGAGAAAGTATCGATGATGTCGGAGAAATTGATTGGAGTTTATTTTCGCCACAGTCTGTGTTTCCCAATCAACTTGTCGACGGTATTTATTTCATTTTTATAGTCTTGATTGGGAGACCTCCCGTTGCTTGTGAAGGGCGGCGGTTTGAGGGAACAGACGTAACGGGCGTGATGAACTTTCGAATTGCGGGAAAAGATCAGTGACTCTTAGCGTCACAAACAAACAAAGAAATTTATAAGGCAGGCAAACGTTTTTTGGAAAAGTTCGCACACCAACTCTTTTCCACTGTCTAGAAGTCAACTGACAATCATTAAGATTGTAGTCACCGTCAGTAGCCCCTCATAAACTCAATTCGTTCCCGTCACTTGAAGACCTTCACTGCTTTAGCCCACATCGCACGCAAGGCTGCCCTCACTCTGCACACAGGAGTCAAGCAATAACAGGCATGAATTCCTCGAACCGGAGGATCCTTATCAGTAGCAAATAAAACGATTCTCACCCAGCTGAGATTATCTGCATCGTAAACCACTTCAATCTGTCACCCTGATGAGTTGCAAAGGTCGCACAGCAAGTGTGGGAGAGAGAGAGAATGGATGTGAACAAGTATCCATTGCAAATTCCCTCCTGCTGAGATTTATCCTCTTTTCAGATAATTAAATCCCTACAATGCGCGTGCTCGCACGTCAATGTTCGTGACGTCCATGCCGGTATTCATTCCCCACCGGCCGCCCCGGGACAGTAATCGCGCAACCAGCATAACAACAGCGCGAACATGAAGAACAAGACGAAAGCCAACGACGGCGAAGGAGAAGCAAGGATAAACGCTCAAAAACAAAGGGCGCCAATTTATGACTTTTATTGTTGTGAAAATCTGCGAAATCTATAACTCGACGTGCCCCCTGCCCCCGCTCACGGACCGTAATTATTTTCCAACGCTTCGGACCACCATTCTGCGGCGTCGAAGCCATCGCCATCGCCATCGCCATCGTCCTCTACACCTGCCTGCACACAATTCGCAAACGAATATGAGAAACGAACAGACCATAATGAGTGTAATGGGGTGATAAAAGAAAATGTTAAGTGCTTTCGGTACCACAGAGGAGAGATGACCAAACAAGACACACAGGCGATGAAGACGGGTTCCTTGCACTCGAGCGCAAGTTGTGTATTTGGACACCAAACCCCCTGCCAGCCCCAAACACTGTCAGCATTATCGCCGTCATGCTCGTGATTCGGTATTCCGAGTGTGTCCGAGTTCGTCCGTTTGTCTGTTTGCCTGTTTGCTGTTGTTGCTGCACCCCGCAAATGATCCCGGAATGATATGATACAAACTGCAGAGATCAGAGCACAAACCAGAACTATGAATTTAAAAATAGACTGCACCGCTCGCGGCCTATGGATACAGACCTGGCCTGTCCGTCAGACTGCAGGCTGTGTCCTTAAAATAGAGAAAATTATTGGCAGTTGCCTAGGAATTTCCTGTGGGTGTGTGTCATCGGAGAAATAAAATCAGAAACCACTTAAAGAAATCAGCCGTACACACAAAGGGCGCAAGAAAATAAAAGAAACCGAACCGAACTCCGGCGGGCATCCTTCGGCGTGGAAGTAAATCGATTATGGTTTCTCATAATGAAGATAACCACAAGTTAACATCGGCCCATCTTGCTGCACCGACAAGACCACAATTGTAAATTAACAAAGTGACCACAGCAGCCTCGCGGGGAGCGACACCTCGGTGACAATGAGCCGGGAAACGGAGGCGCAAAGAAGACGTTCCCACTGTCCAGCGGCGTCGACGTTGACACCTGACGCGCTAGCTGTTGCTGTGTCCATTTCCACCGAAACGAGAGTAAACACAAGTGCGACACATATCGGCCGCAGCGGCGTGCGCCTGCTACCGATGGGTAACGTAACCGATTGTAGAGGCGGCGATGAGAATAGCGCGAGAAAGTGGGCTTAGGTAATAGCACATTTGGCAAATCGTTTGAGTCACGTTTAGTTAGTCAATTGCGCTGACTGCCGCGTAACTTTCCATTTTGACATGAAAACTGACTTAGGCTTGACGGTGCCGATTGTTTGTCCGATGTCAACTGGGTTTGTTTACCTTTTCGTTCGTGGATTGGACTTGGCTTGAGAGCTGTCTAATGTGATGCCGTTTACTATGACAATGGAGAGTGATCGTTTTGACAGGTGGCAGTGTTGGGGAAAGGAGGACAGCCGGACATTCCGTTTTGACAGATGAAAAGATTTTCTTCTTCGAGGAGAAATGTTGGTGCTGGCTGTCACTTTTGAGAGCACTCTGGGAATGCAATGGACCATTGTTCGGAATTTGACTTCAAGGGCGAGTGGTTTGATGGGTGAACAATGACACTGACTGAAGTGACGGGCTTTGTTTGCTGCAGTTGATGAGTTGAAGGAGAGGGTTTAAACCGTGATCTGTATGGGCACATGGGTGAGATGAGTCAACAGAGTTGGCAGTTCGTTTTCTTGGCCATGTTTGGGCTTATGAAAATGGGAACGAAGAGATCATAAAAGTGAAAGCTGATCATTTAATGGGCTGTAGTCCAAATAAAAATTGTATTTTTAGGAAACTGATAAAATTCAGTTTATAATCGGAATTCGCAGAAAACAGTTTCACTGACAAACCCACGTCACACGACAAGTCTTTGCCTGTCGAGGGACAAATTAGCTGAAAGTTGAGTTACGCCTAATTGTCTCCATTTCTGCTTTAACCTGCCATGCTACATTTTGGGATGGATATTTCGATTGAATCGCAAGGTTAGAGGCAGAAGGTGCAAGTGGTTTTAGAGATTCGAGGACTACTAATTATTTTTCTTCTTCTGGAGCTGCTGTCCGAGGTGGACCTAGGCCTCAACCACCATACCTCTACAGCCAGCACGATTTTTCGCTAGCTACCTCCAGTTGCGCACTTCAAGTTGGTTTAAGTGGTTCGAGGACATTCAAAAACATTTCTGATGATGTTGAGAACTCCCACAGATCCCAACGCCAAGAAGATGTAAGCAGAAGATGGTAATATTCTCTTGGAGTCCATAGTCGAAGAGGGTATCTCTATCCCGCTGATCAGAATGTATCAACGGAGACCATGGTGCTTTTCGATTCTAATGAAGGTGAAGCTCCCATTATCTATCGTCTTCCATTTCGATTTCCAGCTGTTAACCACAATTACCAGTCATTCCCTTCGATTTTCAGCACATTTGTGCTTCTTTGTTGTTGTTGGCATGGTCGATTAACTAGAATCCAAACTGAACACATAAAAATTAGCTCCCCCGCACCACTGACCATGTCAACATCCCCATCATCATCAAACAAACCAAAAAACTCCAAACTCATAAATCACGTTCGCACACCAACTCTTTTGTTGTGACAACTCTCACCGCACCCACAACTAACACGATCAGTCAGACACACAATCAATCACCTAAGCCGGAAGTTTTTCAAATGACTCCCCACACACCACCAACATGAAATATGAAATTCCAACAAAATTTACGCAACGATATGGTTTTATCCGGCGGAAATAATCCATTGCTGGCGAACATATTCACAACACACCACCGGCCATCGTCTTTATCTACTACGCAATGTTCCTTTTCTCCTGTTTGGTTGGGTTGTTGTCTTCATTTCATGCAGCGGCGCGACAAGTACAAGTGAATGAATCATCAGCAGCGTGGCACAGCACACCACGAAAATGGGGTTCGACTCAATCGATTCTGTAATGTCTGCTTAACTGTTTGTTTCTCGGTTCTATGAACTGCCAGTGTGCAGTGCGTCGATGGTCAGGGCAATTGGCATATTCCATCATTGTCGCCGCCGCAGTCATTGTCGGGGGACAGCCCGAAAGGAAGAGCATGACATGAATTCATGAGGAGTTCATTCAGGGAATTCTATTACCTCACGCCGCTGTGCCTCTCTCTCTTGTTCTCTCTCTCTCTCGCCGCCAACCAGCAGCAGTTGTGCCGCGGCCACTACACCGGTGTTCACTTGTCAGAAGCCATCAATGTCAATGGACTTTCTATAAGGAATACAAGAACCAGCCGCTTCCCCATTCGTGGTCTGGATTCGGGTATTTGCATGCAGCCAGCCAGGCGGTCGATTTGAATAGGTTTGGATGCAGCGGCATGAATAAATTCACCTGTTTTAAGGGAATTCCAAATCGCATCGCATTCGGTCTGGAATTATCTTAGAGCAGTGTGCTCGGCGTGTAGTTCTATCGCGAGATGACAGCGTGGATAGCACGCTGCCCAACCTGCTGGCCATGCAATCGGCTCCGGTCATAAATATTAACAAAGAACGATTGGCTAGGAGTCGCTCCTACGAACTGGGATAGGCCGAGGGACGCAGACTTATTGAATATTCCTCGATGGACGTGCTTGCACAGGTCCTCCGCGGCTGCAGCGGCTCTGCCGTGGTTGCCTTGGTTATGAATAACAATGACCAGCGCGCAGAGACACAGAGAGATGAAATAAAATTTGCAGCGAGCTCGCTCGCGATTGGCTTGGATGAGTTTTGGTTCAATATTTGCCAGCAGCGCAGCGCAGCGCCCTCCTGCTCCTGCACGGGCACGGCTGGTGTGTGAGTGGAATGTTTATGCAAATCGTTAGCGAATTATCGTGATATTTATAAATAATGTAAGTGCATTGTGCTGCGACTGCTGCGGACTGCCCGAGTGCCAGGATGCCTGAATGCCAGAATGCCAGAATGCACTGGCGGGCGATTGATGTAATTGTCAGGAAGACTGACGTGAGTTGAGGGCTTTCCAAGATGAGCCTGTGTGAATGGAGCTCGTTCATGGTTCACGGTCTTTAGTGAAAATTTGCCTGGTTTGTTTTTTTTTTTTTGGTTTTGCATGTGTGTGGAGATTGTGGCAAATATTTGATTTGGCTTTGGAGTGGACTGCGGGGTTTTGCCGTGACGAGATGGTCAACACTTACTCGAGAGGACAAGTACTTCCTACATACCAGCACGAGGCTGGTGATGAGAGGACCGGTTTTGGCAGAAGTTTTGTTTTTTGTTGCGAAGTCAAGGTTGAACTGGAGTGGGCAGCTTTAGGTTATTGCTCAGTGGAGGCTCTTCTTAGCGGTGATCAATGCCATGGGAGAAGGTGTGATCTAATGGCATGACGCTGATGGTCTCATCAATCTTCATCAGAACTTGGAGGCTTTATGTAATGGACACAGGCACTCGATGAGTTGTGGATAGGGAACACAATTAGTCTGCAGGGTGGGGAGAAGAATAGAGGCTCTGTTGGGGGTAGAGCTGTGTCTGGTGAAGGCAAGAAACTGCGAAGAATTTGGGATGTTTTTCACCGGTCAACTGGGGGTTTTGAGCTTTTTAGCAAAGAATGTGCTTATTAAATCGAAGAATGGATGAGTGGTGTATGAGAAGGATTAATGCCGTTGGTGACGTGATTAATCATTCCAGGAATCTCAAGCCTTTATGCCATTGCTGCCCAACTCAGTTAATGCTTGAGGAGAAAAGGCGACAGAACGATTTCCTGCACCCTTGCATTTCTAAACTAAGCAGAAGAAGGCCCCACAACTTCCTGATCCGTCAAAAGTGCGACGTACAAGTCAGCACGGACGACTATGAGGAAAACAGGCGACAGGGCCCTTTCCAACACCCATGCTCTATTAAACTAAGCAGCAGAAGGCTCCACAATCGCCTAAATCGACGAAAGTGCGGCGCACAAGTCAGCATGGACTACTATGAGGAGAAAAGGCGACAGGGCCCCTTCCACCGCCCATGCACTTTAAAACTATGCAAGAGAAGGCCCCACAATCGCCTAACCCGTCAAAAGTGCGTTGTATAAGTCAGCACGGATCACTATTTGTGACTTCTCTCGCTATTGTTGACAACGACATGTCTTTCAAGACTTTCTGGACGTTCAGAGTAAAACAAAACACTTTTAAGAGCTTCGGAGCTCCTTTACTGTCGGACTACAGCCTCCCGTCCAACTGCCACTATTCTCCGAGCTGCCTTAACACCCTGGCTTGGAAGTAGTAATCCCGTCAAGCGACTTTGACCTCAATCAGATTTGAAGTACAGATGTGGGATTTGGTTTTACGTGATCACCTGCCTTTACGGCTCATATCACGGGGTCCATTTTCCCAAGAGTCGTAAGTAACGCAAGACTAAACGCCTTAGTTACCTAAGTACAAAACTGGGATCATGCTTGAGGGGCAATCACCAAACCTTGGTTTGATGCGAGGCCTTTCTAAAACCTCTTCCGCTCTCTGGGTCGCAGCGCCCGTTTGAGAATGCAACTCCACACTGAGAAGGGATAGTCCCCTAACCGCCTTGCCTAGTTGTGGGTGAACAATCAACTAGACAAGTCAGTACAGTTCACTATCCTCGACTCTACCCGCGATGTTAGATGGTAGACCACAGCCACCATGATGCTCCCACAAGGGGGCCTACCGCACGGTCAGCCTGTAACCGAAGTTCCAGGGGCTCCTAACCTCCCGTGGCACCAGAATATAGCCTCTGGTCAAGCTGTCGCTACCAGTCAGGTTCCCTCAAAGCCTGGGTCTGTTAGCCGCCATCCCGCCACAGACGGTCTTTTCTCCATCAGTGATTCCGTTGTCACTTTAAATAGTGATACGGATGTGATTTTAAAGCATGTGATTTATGAATCCAGTCACATCACTTTGAAGTACAGTGTGCAGTAAAAATCGACACTCACCACCTACTTGTTGGCTTTAAGGCCACATAGAGCATAGCGATGCAGGGACGAGCTATCCAGCGCCATATCCAGTTTTGGCTTTCCCACCAAACTCCGGGGATTGTGTAGACTGACGATGGAGAACAACCGCTGCTCTGTCGTGGTCGTAAAAGAACTCAACGAGATCTAGAATCTCAAGAAGGGCTTCAGACAAGGCGATGTACCGTCTCGTGACTTCTTTAACACCAACCGACGTAATGTCGCGTCGTTGTCACTCTTTTATCGCTATTTTTACAAAAAATGCTCAGATGAATTAGCCAGTTGCATTCCTCCCCTTCAAGAATTCACCCGCAATACACGCCTTGCTAGGAATGCACACCAATTCACCCTTAAGCCCTCTTTCGGACGTACAGTCAAATTCAGAGACTCGTTCTTTAGCCGCACTACACGAATCTGGAATGCTCTTCCCTGCTCGATTTTTTCCTCCTCATTACAATCCACAGGCATTTAAAACCAATGTGCATCGGTACCTTCTTTCCCTCTCTTCCTCTATACCTTCGGCCCGTGCTGTGACTTGATCCAGTCACTTAAGGGTACTCGCAACCCCTTTTGCACGCGTCAATTATAAAAAAAAAACCTAACTCAAAATTCAACCCCAGTGGCCGTCGTGGCGTAGTGGGTAGAGTGCGACACTCACAGGCTGAAGGTCTAGGTACGCGTCTGGCGGATTATGAGGTCAAAACAAAGTACTTGCTGTCTTCGACGAAGGACACAAAATCTTCGTACGTCTCGGACAGAGTGTGACAAGGCGCAGCAGAAGTTTCGAGGTAATCAAGGACTACATCCATCTCGACTTCGCGCCAAATAGGGATAAAAACATAAACAACGAAATCAAACCCAATGTCACTCTCGCCAATCGCTGCTTCTGGGAAATCACTCTTACCAATCGCTGCTTCTTTGGAACCAAGAAGCAATTGGGTAGTTCAGCTCTCCATCGAAACGCTTGTTGAAAAAGCTGCTTAAGGATCTGATTTCACATATCCTCAACTGGATTTATGATTTGACACGACAGTCCACAAGGGGACCAAAGCCTAGCTTGCTCATCAGCTACTCGTGTTGTGCGCGCAACTGTTCTCTCACGAGTAGAAGGGACCTACAGTTTCTGCCAACTCCGAACGGCGAAATTTGAGAAGCTCTTTTCTTTGTCAGTTATTACGCTTGGAGTGGTGTCAGCAGCTCGAAAGAGGTGGTGCCGTTAAAAATTCGCAAAATTCGGAAATCTAACCTAGACCCTTCGGCGTGCGAAGTCGTGAAGTCAACTGGACTTTGGAATGGCAATAAAAATGCAAAATAAATAGACCAGCTTTGAGCGAACACGTTATTTTTAGCCACAATCAATCGAAGCTGTCAATAACGCTCTCCTTTAGTGCTTTTTGTTTGGGGAGCCCCTCTGGTCATTTGGTCAATTTGTCAATCTCCCTCGTTAACTTTAACTGCGCCAAAAGTAAACACTTTCGTAACTGGTTCACTCAGAACACAAGCTTCCATCCTGGCGTGTGGTTGAGCAATTCCCGTGACCTTGAAAGTGATGAAGAATCTTCAAAAACGTCCTCTCCTCAATAAATAAACAATCTCTCGAATAAATTTCGTAAACACCACCATTTAATAGTCCACTTAAAACCGTCACATTACCATTTAATGAGAACCATTCAACATTTGCAAACTCAAAGATCTTCATCCTCAGCTGCAGATCCAACTTGTCTAGCCCGCAAAATCACAATCCACCTTATGACTCAATATCATCGTGCCTCTAGTGACATAATTCACAAAGTCAGGTTTAGAAAAGCTGCATCCTCGAAATTGTTCTTCGTGTGTCTCCGCCGAAACGAGAAATATTATTCGCCGCCATCAGCCGATAACTAGTTTTGGCACAAAACATAATTTCTCACAGCTACATCTGCAGCTGCTAACTGGCTCTTGGAACCAGTAAATCTAGCAAATCTTTGTCGGATTAAATTTATTGTCGCATCGTTTGCTTAAGATGCAATGAGAGTTAGAGATCAGGGGAGAACGGAGTCGTCGAGCCCAGGACAGGAAAGGGGAGGAGAAACTTTGCCTTTTCCGCAAAATTCTCAGAAGCACGGGAAATGCTTTGAATGCCTCATTGAGTATGCGTCGCTGGCCTGGTAGCCATAATCGCGGCAAACGACTTTGAGCCACTTCGGGTAGAGTCTTGTAAAGCATTAAAACACCAAAATCCCTGAGATCTTAAATACTTCATTTAGTGGCAACCACAAGTCGATGAATGTTAATGGCACTTTTTCCCTGCTCACATTCAATCCAAAATGACTAACCATCGATCGGAAATCATTTGGGTTTTTCACGCCTGATGTCACTTGCCCATTCGAGTTTATTTTTTGGAACATCTAACGAGTCACGACAGACATTGGATTGACCTTAGTTGGAAGTTGATTCGTGAAACATGCTCTTCAGCGTCAATCACCGTGCATGCCAATTCACAGTTTTCAAATCCACAAGCAGGGGACTCGGCAGGGGATACAAAATTCACAGAACTGCACACCAATCCGAACGTTCTCAAGATCAACCAGTGAAACCACCGTCGCCATCGAAAATTCGGCCAAGTTTCCACACCAACTCTTTCATATGCTCACAGCTCGAGTGGGTGTCTTGTGCGGGGTAGATCACCAATGAAACGTCTTCCTATTGTGTGAGATGACTTAATTGTCATCCAACACAAGAACACCTCCGCCACTCTCCCGCACACTGCTACGAATGTGCACACAAAAGCGAACCGAAGTTTGGTCCAACGCATGACATCATTTCGGCTCCGGATTCGATTGTGTGTACGGCGACGGCGGTGGTTGCGGTGTCTTGTTGCATTTAACGAGAACCCGCAATACCAGAAATTTTACTTTCGCTTTTTAATTCGACTGAATTTTGGTCGATTTTTTGTAGTTACTTGCCTTCAACTGCACCGCGGGTCCTGAGAAGGGCTCGAATTGAGGTTGCACAGGCAGTCTTTCGAATTTTTGAATTTTTCTGGGTCAAGAGTGAAAGTAAATTCGTTCTGCAGAATCGGGAAAGGGCGGGGGACGTTTAAGATAAAATACAGCAAAATAAACTGCTCCTCGCCCACAGCGAGTAGACGTCACATTGCGATATGGAGTGTTACCAATCGCACGCCTACGGCATACCAATAACCTGCATGATGCCATTGACGGCGCAGAAAAATCACATAAATAGGCTGCGAAGCTCGCTGGCACCGTATTTGAATTGCAATTCTTTATGATATCATTCATCGGCTTGTGAGCTGGGTTTCAACTGGAGATGGAGGTGTCGTGGGCTGTGTCATTTTCATAAATTATCCCAAGTCCCTGAGTGACGCAGACGAAAGTGGAAAACAGTTGACGTGGATGAGCGTCAACCTTGAAAGCCTGCGTTTGATTCCTGCTCAACTGGTCTCACGTCCGGTGGTTAAATAATTTCTTTCTTTTTTTCGCGCCTTACTTCCTCATCGCAGCGTGCTCCCACTCCTTCGTGATCTGGCGCGCGGTACCAGGCGTTTAGGTGGCGCAAAGTGAAAGTTTCCACACACAACTTGAGTTCACCTACATTAAAGGAGAGTGCGGTAGGTAGAGCAACTCGGCTCTTCGATCAGGTACGTACTTTACACGAATTTGTTGAAGACGACTGGCTGCGGAGGTTCTATTGTTTTCGACTTTTTGTCGGTGGGTATACCCTAGAGGGCATCATCATCATCATCATCACTTTCCATACTCGAAGTGGCTCGGATCTCTGCAAATATCCGAGCACTCTATTGGGGAGCTCACAGCAGCGCGGCGCGAGACAAAATTTGAATAAACGCCGAGAGAGTAACAATTTCCATTTTGGCTGTCTGGTGTTTGTGGAGATGCAGCCGCTAGAAACGGAAAGGGAGGGAGGCACACAATGGGCATCTACTCAAATGTCACACGAAGTGGGTCGTCGTTGGGTGAGTGCCATAATAACCATGTAACCGCTCCACGGAGTCGCTACACACAGCCGACTCTTGTTGAGGGGATAAGTGTCAATTGTTTTTGGGGTGGGAAAGTGGGCACTTTGTTTACCTTGGAAAAAAGCGAAAGTCTTATTAAACGGTGAGATGTTGTGGAAATTTGCCAGATCAACTGTATCTGGCATCATAGTTCTGCAAGGCAATAGAAGAACGACGGATGGAAGTTGCATAGCAATTTGGTATTCAAAAGATGTTCCGTTTCGGTATTGAGTTGTTTTCTTTTTGAAACGGTTACGGTTTGTCGGTGAATTGCTGCTGTTATTGAGCGAATTTAAGTGGCCGTCAGGTCGGAATTGCAGATACTTGAGGCTAATCGGTATTCTGTATTCGATTTGGTAGCGACATTTATGGCCTTCTAGGAAGGTTTTGCATGACATTTGTGTGTGGGACAGCAGCAGTTGCAATGGCGCCTGTTTCTTAGATGGACAACATTCTTTGCAGCATTGAATCAGAATATCCGTTTGGATGGGTTACGTAATTTTGTGTGCAATGCGGAGCTGTGTGTTTATCGAATTTTTCGCTGTTTGAAGTAATCGGAAAATAGAAAGCTTAGAGATCGTGGAACGAAGAGCTCTCTAATAACATTAATAATTGTATGGCGCGACAGTCCACAGGTGACCAAATCCCAGCTTCCTCATCAACTCCTCGTGTTGTGCGCACTACCGTTCTCTCACGAATAGAAGGGACCTACAGTTTTTTACCAACTCCGAGCGGCGATATTTGAGAAGCTTTCTTAGACAGTTATTACTCTTTGAATCTTGTCATCAGCTTGAAAGAAGTGGTGCCGTGAACAATTCGAGACGTTTAACACGATATCGAACCTGGATTCAGATTCAGATTCACAACCTTCAGCGTATGAGTGTCTTACTATATCCACTTCGCTACGGCGGACACAAAAGCTCTCTATCTGAATCATTTCAAGCAGAATTGATTTACAAAGCACTGAGGGACTTTGGTCTCCGGAGGAGCTGCCGTCTTTAAATAGATCGCGACTAGTACACAAAGCCTTAAGGGAGATCAAGCAAATTCCGGCAGTTAATATATGCAGACCGTACGTCAACCGATCAAATCCCCCTGGCCGGAGTCCGACGTAAGTCATTCACCACTTCTGACATTCATCTCAATTTGAGTTCGCAGACCAACTCTTTTGTTCCTAGCAAATTTTCCTTCATTCATTGTCCTGGTTCCATGCTCCAAATAGCCTTCGACAGGAATTCATCATCGCTCGAGTATCATCGGAGGCATTCCTCTTCTTTCCCCTCTCCGCCCACCGCAAATCAAGTTCTAGTTCAAAAACTAGTTATTACTAATTATTTGCACTTCTCATTCCGATTTATTCACCGGAAAACCAACAAAAACTGTCATCGGATGCAGGTGTCTAGATAACCCACGATATGTCAGACCCCTTCACACATTCCATTTAGCAGAGTCAAACTGCCTCCGCGACTTGTTTCACTGCGCAAAGTGCACAAAAAGCCAAAACACACATATCGCAGATGAAGAGTCTTTCACAAGGCGTTTATAACACCTCGCGCATTAATGTTCGTTACGTTCGCAGTTAAAAACCTTTCGGGTTTAGTAGTCAGAGCTGAGCACCCGTTGACGGGCAGAGGTTGTATTTCATTTTGAGCATAATTTTTGCTGCTGTTGCTCCTCCTGTGTATGGTTTTTTCCTCGCAAGAGATACGCATCTTTTGCAAGTACTACGCGTACTGCCTGTTCATTCATGAAAAATTAATTATCTGCATTAATTAGGAAAGCCCCCGCCGGCAGACTACGACGCACGGTCGTTCGGTGCGTGAGGGGTGTACGATGGCGAAATCGGACGCAAGATTCGTGAATGAGTCGGTTGTCCGTCCGTCGGACTGTGTGTTGCGTTGGAGTTGAGATTGAGTTTGTTTTGGGTGCAAGTTGCGGGTGTATTGCGGTCAATAGCAATTTGATTTTTATGTTCGAACATTTTTTGATGGGATGATGACGACTTCTGCTGTGAGGTTGATGTTGCACAATTTCGTTTGATTTTGAAATTATCAAATGTTGCGTTCACATGGTGTAGATTGATCGTAGGTGGTGGAGAGTTTGAGGTGGGTGCTGGCAGATGGGAGACTAAGTTTTGGGAGTGTTGTTCAAGTGGAGGAGAGGTAGTCTGCTGCTGGGTGGGAGCAATTTCGTCTGCTAAATCAACTTATGTCACAGGAAAGATAAAACAAGTCTTCCCTAGATGACGCTTCAATCATCAACTCATTAATGAATCCAAATAGAAATTAAAAATGAGACCAGATCCTTAACTTGTTCGACGTAACATAAGACTTTAAAGAAGTCAGAAACGAGACTAATCAGGCCCATAAATCTCCAACTAAACCACACGAGAAAACGCCATTAAATCGGAAGAAATCTCAAATTCACACACAAATGAGGCAACGTTTCGACTGTGATCGTCTCCAAAACTCACAACGACTAGAATATTATTCATCCAAAGCTGGGTCAAACGTCACACCACGGCATGTGAACGATCGAACTCTGAAGCGAAAGTCACAGAAGCAAACAGGAATTAACTCGAGCCGCTACACGCTCAGCAAGGTTCGAGCAGCGCTGCGACGACAATTAAATTCCATTCTCTTGCAGCGAAAGTTTTTGGAAAAGTACATTCCTCGGCATGTTGCACCCGTTTACATGAATGCGCTAAAAAGAGGCATTTTAATGACACTCGGCGCAGTAATGACTAAATCACTTAACAAGTTGTCACAAAGAGGAACAAGGTCTGGAATGACGACACCGTCAAGAAAATTGATGAATTCATTAAGCAAGCAGTTGATTGGCGGCCGAGCGCATAGTTGTTCGCTCTCATCCAAAGACATTTGAAAAAAAAAATCAAAAGAGTTGGTGTGCGAACTTCAAACAAAAACACACAAAAACTCCGAAAAAAAGTTCTTCACTTCCAATGGCCATTAGCAATAACCTAAATTTTGATTAAATTCAATTAGACGAATGATATATTTGAACAACTCGCCACCCATCGGTCGAGTGAACACAGTTTTGCACTTTTTGTGCGAAATTCAAACGCTGTCCTACTTACTTTACTATTATTTTCATCGAGGCACTTCAACATTTGCACTTTCTATTACAATCACAACCAGCATAAATGGGCATACACACTTTGGCACACTCCAATACTTCACGATACGTTCAGGCTGTGGCGGCGACGGCGCCGTGCCACACGCAAATTTAACCAGCGTACACTAAACTACACAATTCCACTTAATTACTCAACTCTAATGAAAGCAAAACACAAAACGCTCGGTAAAGAGAAATTACAACAGACCGAAGACAACAAGAAATTCACTAAGCAACGGCTGCAGGTTGGGGGGTATGGCGAACAATTAAAATCAATTCAAAGCGATTTTTGCTGGTTTTCTGTGCCGTGCGTTGTTGCTTTTTTTCGTTTCACTGACTTATCGCGCACGCTACTCACCGACACGATACCCGAACGAACGTTCAAATCAACACTGATCGAACAAACACCGACGATCGAGCCGTGAAGTTGATCTGTGGCCGAGCAGTGTGTATAACAGTTTACAGAGAGAGAGCTAATTATCGCTTCGTGATGAATGTGAACTGTTATACATCGAAGTGGATCGCGGGAGAGTGAGAATGTGACTGTGAGATTTTCGCGATTTGTGCAACTGGGGGCAGTCCACACATATGACATGAACGAGTTTGAAGTGCTTAGCGTCGAGTTTCGGTCGACTCCGATGTGCTGGTCCCCAAATGTCAGATCGAATACATGTCGAGCGCTTGTGTGTGGGCGAGAGTACGTGTGTGTTTGTGTGTAGAGCAAATCACCTATATTGGCGGAGATTTACTGCTAATCCGAATGCACACAACGTACCACAAATATCTATGACATCACTGTGGGCATGACTAGACCCGCTATTCGGCGCTCTCCACGTGAGTGTGTGAGTGCATGAGCGACATCGCATTGAATTGAAATGAGCACCGGAATTTTGAAGAAATTCATTTGAAATCGATTTGACAGTTCGGATCGGTTCGTTCGTTCCGGTGAACGTTGCCAGCGATCACTCATGTTGTCAGTCTGTGGCTGACTGGCCGAGATCATGTGCATAGATTGGCCCACCGAAGCTATCGCGAAAATTCGACACCCAATGGGCAAATCTCAAGGCGAGAGAGGAATGTCGTAAGCTTCTTGCTTATGCTCCGCGCGACTGAGGTCATCGTTGCCAGGGGCTCCGTGCGACGCTAAAGTCTGTGACTTATAGAAATACGAATATCACATTGAGGGTGACATGACATCTTTCCAAACGTGTTTCAATTGTTTGCTCCCCTCCCTCCCTAGACTTGCCAGTTAATGCAGTCTACAATTGCATTGTGCAGCGAGCACCAAGGTTACGAGAAGGCGAGTGTGTTATTCTTCGCTTCTGATCCGTCTTGTTAGGAAGAATAATTACCAATCATTATCGGCCAATTCAATTCACCGACGTCGGGGGCAGCTTCATTAGGTCTGAATGTGTGTGTGATGAGACGGGAGTAGATGACGGAGACTCGAAGAATAACATCCATTAACATTGTCAGCGTCGTTCCCATTCTTCGTTATCCGAAACGCTGTCCTTAATTATGACCCACAAGCCTGGGTAGTTTTTCATTTGAAATATTTCCATAACCGCTACTTCAGATGGGCGACGGACATGCCATCATCATAGAGAATCTCGGGGAGGACAGGTTGACTTACCAGTTCTACCGGATCATAGATGACTTCTGGTATTCGTTCGCATTGTCCTTTCCACATCACACCCGGAAAAGAAGTGCACTTCGAAGTGGTTTTCCAGCTCCCTTCAAGCAGTGCACCGCCAACGCAGGCGCACCGACGTTGAGCGACAATTCTCGTAATGATGGTGATTTCTTGACCGCAATGAGTGCAGAGACAAGATGAAAGGTTGGTGTTGCTTTTTCGAATGAATTTGCATTTTTATTCACTTACCCGTGCCCCAATCGCCACTGGAGCAACCGGTAATGATGGTCATTTGTCCTGATTGGTTGTGGGTTGTCCTCGTCTTTCTGGTAGACGCACTTAGAAATCCGACAGGAGGAGGTTTATTGAATTTCTTCCCCTCGCAAATTGTAGTGATAAAGTCGGAAAGCCAGACCAATTTGCATAGACGAGGTTTGTTCTTGTAATTGACGACCACTGGTCGTCACGATGAAGACTTTATAGGTCTGGTCTTGATTGCGACTGATTGGACGGGCGTAGTCAAATGTGGGCATGTGGCCCTTTATTTGACATGGTATGCAGAATTTGATACATCCGACTACAAGCAACGCCTCTCAGGCAAAGGTGCGCGTGAGGTGCAGAAAATCACAGCAGCGCGCAGAAAATGCAGATAAAACGTGCGTTCACGTTCAGAACACTCATCCGAGAAGTGTCAGAGGGAGGGGGGACACTGCAGAGGAGTCTACTGCTAAGTGGTTGATCGTTGGAGTGCGAGGAGATGTCCGATTATCGATAATGATTGCATGAAGATATGTGTGCGGATCTCGAGCCGTGATGATTTTCTTCCAAGAAGGAACGCCTTCTTTGAATTGCTGTGTTAACATTCATTTCGATTAGGAATGAATGTGTGTTTGGAATTTTGCTGAACAGTGAACGGTCAAGGTCAATGAGGAGAAGGTGATGAGGAATTTTGCTGCAACACACCTTCTGTAGATGGTATTCTTGTGCTTCGAAGCGGGTGAAAGGAAGTGAATGGTCCCTGGAACAGAATGTTTGATGGCGGTCGAGACAAAATGAGAAAGACAGAAAGTTGAACACATTTTGCAACAGTTACGTGAGGCAAAAACACATCACGGCGAAGCCAAACATGTGCGGAGCGTTGCTATGTTTCCAGGTTCGCACGCCAACTCTTTTGTGCAAGGTAGCCAGTGAGAAAAAATAATTGCTGCTCATTTCCGCAGCGGATCTCTGAACACTTTTGATGTTCTAACGGCACTTGCGAACTGAGAATCTGTTCTATTGTCGACAAACAGGAAATACAACGGAGGTCGTGACTTTTGCGCCACTTCCACCGGCGTGAGGCATCTCTCTTCTGTTGGAGGAAGATTTACCAAACATAATGACTTCTTAATGAAAAACAATTGCACCACTAAGTTGCCACGCATTCCAACCGTCAGCGCAGGTTCTGCATTCCAACTCTAAGCCCACTTAATTGCTACCATTTTCCAATGCAAATTGTGACTCATGCTCAACTTGCAGCACACCCAATCCACTCGTTTGCACTCTTACACTTCTCCAATCCAGTCGATGCTACAATGCCTCGATGCCTCCAAAGTCCATCGAAGAACGAACAAACAACAAGAAGCACCAGAACCCAAACACAAGCCATCCACTCACAATCCGAAGCGGTTCTGTGAATCGGGAGAGGGGCGCACAAACGAGAAACAACAAAGGTACAAAAGAAGTTGTGTTTTGAAAGTTATTGAACACTCCATTAAACCTGTCCAATGGTGCAGCTCAGGGTGTGTACACGTTCACTTATATTAATGGGCACAGTTTCATCTACTGCTGTGCTAACAGCAGCCGCCCAAGAAGGACACGCCGTCGCGGAGCCGTTTGTCCAGGATGAGCCTGAGCGCTTAAACGCTTCCAGTTCATTGCTTGTAATGATTATTACGGTTATTAATACGATCTCCTCGGTCTATTTTTAGTTGAAATGTATTAATCACTTGGGGATTGTGCAGGCCAGGTCGCACTAGCTGCGTGCTGCAATCGGTTGAAATTGGAATTCGGACAAAGTTTTGTCTGTCCTCACGATGACGAATTCCTTTCCCACGTTGCGTAAGATCGAATTGATTTTGGGGTCAGCCTAAGGGCCGCGGTAAACAATGTCTTGACAGGCGAAGTCACGGCGAACCATCATTGCCTTCCGGTTCAAGTCAAATCGAGGTCACCCTAGATTTCCCAACAACTAATGCTCAGTGTGCTCACCAAGCATGAAGCAATCAAGAACCATCTAACCACCGGCTGGACGTTGGTCTCCTCTTGACCGCGCACTGCAGCGGTAACCAATTTTCGAGTATTAATTACATCAGTTGGGTGGTGATGGTGCTTCCTAACTGTATTTGTGACCGCTGTAAAGCGCTCGCCACAAGTGGGATGATGGGTCTAGACAGGAAGAAGAGCCCATGTATCTGAAGTGAATGAGTTCCATGCGTGTCTTAATGGTTTGCCCATCTGACCCAACCGCTAATAGTTTGAGAATTAGACATCATCACGAAGAAGACCAGTTCCTATCCGTGTGATACACATCACCGCCACTAATTGTGATTGCCGAAGCGGCGTTCGAGCGCTCCAACTGGAGGGCATTCCTTAAATGGTATCGACACCAAGCGGGATGCTTACGACGGATGATTGACTTACTAATCACAGTCGCGTTGATGACTCAGCGAAGATGCTCGAGCGCGCGGATATTTTCAGCTAAGTGATCTAATATGTGTCCAAAGGGGATAGTGACCTTTCTTCAGAACTCAAGCTACGAGCGGAGATTGGACTGCGCGAGAGTGTGTGCCTCAAGTTGGCATATTCACAAAGCTGCCACCAGCTGGAACAGGTTTTCGAGAAAATGAATGGAAGGCGATGGAAAAGAAACAAAAAAAAAACTTGATTCACCCCACACGAGTTTAGCTGCTAGTGGCCAAGCAACGGTCGATAGACAGATGTCGACGGGCGTGGACGGGCGCGAACAGGGGGGCAGTCAGCAGCAACCACTGCACTTTATGTGAGAGTATTAAAAACGCCTTTTGGATATAAATTTGTCAAGACGGCATTCGTTGCTTTGTTTTGCTTGGATTTTATTAGATCCGGTTCGTTAAGCCCACTGCACTTGGAGGCAGTGATGATTTGAATAAAATGATATTTTGAAGCGTTTGATTAAATTTTTGAACGTTTGGTTAGTCATGCTGTGCGATGGGTGGGGGAGATGCGGAGTGCTGTTGAACGGGTTGGGTGACCTTGGGCGGTGCGGGTTGGGCTTGAAAAACAAACGCCTTACTTACGCATGACGGATTGCAGTCAATTGGATTAGTGGGGCGTGAGGAATGCACTCTCCGTGGGACTAAGTGGAGTGATTGAGGACGCTGGCTTACGCCAGGCCTGCTCGTGATGCAAGTGAAGGGGACAAGCATCGGGAAGGTGGTCGGAAAATTTAACTGCTTCGTGGTATGTCTACAGTTTACTGTGGGCAGTCTTTTCATGAAGATGTGTTTGGACGTTAATTTTGTTTGCATTTGGAGAAGAACATTCAAAGACTAAGTCTATGAGCTGTACAGCAGCATGCACCTTGTCAAACGGCGTTGGAAAGAAAGTTTACAATGGCTACGTGCATGGACACCTCTGCTCCGGTCCGAAAAGTCTTCGACAACAGAGGATGGCCTACGCTAAGATGGTGCACAGAAGTGGAGAAGGCCCTCAATCAACTTGCAGTGGCCAGAGAGCGTGTTAGCCTGGAAAAATTGGTTGAATCCCAGGGTCACCACAAACTGTAGCACCACTCGAAGATGGAGGAGAAGAGAATGTTGAAGAAGAAACAGAAGAAGAAGAATAAGAATAAGAAGGAGAAGAAGAAGAAGAAGGAGGAGAACAAGAGGAGGAATAAGAAGAAAAAGTAGAAGAACAAAAGGAGTAAGAAGAAGAAGAATAACAAGAAGAAGAAGAAGAACAAGATTAGGAAGAAGTAGAAGAACAACAAGGACAAGAAGAAGACAAATAAACAGAAGAAGAAGAACAAGAAGAACAACAGGAAGAAGAAGAAGAAGAAGGAGGAAAAGAAGAAGAAGAAGAGGAATAAGAGCAAAAATAAGAATAAGAACGAAAAGAAATAAATGAAGAAAAAGAAGAAAAGGAAGAAAAAGAGAAAGAAGAAAAGGAACAAGAAGAATATAATATTGAAGAAGAATCTTATAGAAACCAGAAATGATGCCTTTCAAACTTTTTGCAGCATTTTTTGAGCATCTTAGGCCCTTTGCTTGACGAACAACTGCCGCTTGCCTGGTAGTCTCCGCTAACAAGAAAACTGCCATTCATCCTAGACACGACCCACGCTCCGCAAACCAAGGTTAGGAGCAGTGCAATTTCTAATCCTTTGTCTGCTAAATTGATGCACTTAAAGATCTGGGTTGTGAGACCATGAAGTTGTTGCTCATGTAAGCTTTCTTACTTTCGACTGAACCTTGTCTACCACAATGCATGCTGAGGTATGTCCCGTTCGTCTGGTAGCTTGACGCACCAAAATAGTTGCCATAAAGTTGTTGCTCATGTAAGCTTCCTTACTGACTACACCTTGTCCGCCACAACGCTGAGGCGTTGTTCCTGAGGCGTCTCCCGTGAGTTAGAAAAACTCACACATGTGTCGCCAATCCTGCGCTTTCGACATATTGACAAAGAGATACGGTGCCACCTTAAAGATCTGCCAAATGGCAGGACATATGAGGCCGATTTTTCGTCGATTTGCACTGAAAATCTCACCTCTTGGTATCCCAATCTCGTTGGTAAACTGCGTAAAACCCATAAAATTTTTTCACCACTTGGACACAGTCATGTACACTCAACAGTAGAATGCTTGTGATTGAGGCCGTGGAAGTGACATAACACTGCACATACACAAACGGCAACGGGCCACTTCACCCCAGCACCCTGTTCTGCCATATTGAGCGATCGTCACTTAACTGTGGTTTGCCATTTATGGGAAAATCCATTTTCATCCCCCTGCCTTGAGAGTCCCTGCCTTGAGAGCCCCCGCCTTTGCAGACTTTGATCATCGAAGTAGTTGACTCCAAATTTTTATGGATATCCTCCCCCGATGTGGTACAGTTATGAATTCACTTCTCCCATGGCCAGTCATAAGTGCACCCAACAACAAGTGGGCAGCGAAGTAAGTGAAAGCCGTCCGCACTGGACCACACCAAATAAGACACACAACGGCACCATTTTCGGAAACTTGGCCGAGGCCGAGTGATGGAAAAGAAGGGAGATGTTGTGAAAATCAACTGAAAACCAAGTTTCTGGGGTGGTCTTGGAGTCGCTTTGCAGATCTTTCAAGAACAGTGTGAGTGGGAGACGGTTTCCGGCACTCGCACAATGACACACACAAGGTGTGGCTCACCGTAAGGGTGCGGAACGATCACATTATTCCGGGACATATGTCAATTGTCATTTTGAATTCAATCTTGTGCGTGGTGTCATAATTTGTGTCAGTCGATCGAGGCTCGGCTGCCGAAGGTTTTGCATAAATTTACCCTCCACTGTAGTTTATGACCGACTAAAGGCCACTGAATCAGATGACTCCACCACTGATCGTTGCCTTCCGAGGGAAATGCTGGAGAAAAGCAGCATCAACTCCCGCTGATGTCATTTAATCACGCGCATGCGCAGCGTTTTACGACAGACTTTCTTTCGTTTTATTGACTTGCTGGCCTTTTGACTCTCCGCGCAGTGGAAGGCCGCTACTTTGTATGCACTTCAATGCAGGCGATCTGGAACATGCATTGAACCACAATTAGATTGAACATGCGGACAGCGAAACCTGAAAGCACAGCAGATCAAGACCACTCGCACGGGGAGAATCTTAATTGCTTCGAAATATTTTTATGGCCGATCCTGGGACAAAGACAAGGAGTTGACTCACGTCCAGACGATAATCGTCGATAATCTGTGACAAATCGCAGTAAATTACATCCGTTCGGAGTGACTTCCATCAAACCTGCATTGGAAGGCGCTAATTCTGTGGTGGGGCACCGATGAGCACCCAAACTCGTTTCGTGTTTGATATTCAAGATCGCTCTCTAAGCAGCGGTTCACCTTGGATAGAAGTCTTCCGACCTCAAGGCTAAAGTTTATTCGAGCTCAGCTCTGACATTTGCCTGTGCGCACACAGATGGCGCACGAACAAGCGCACGTTCAATTAACGTCGGTGTCGGTGTTTAATACAATTTTGGTAAACCAACAAATAAACTCATCATCATCATCATCATCGCTGATTAGTGGCTTGTTTGTGATTCAGTTCCAGATTCGCAAACAAAGGCAACATCTGCGCCATATGTAGGTCTTTGGGTTGATCTGAATCGATTGTTGTTTTGGGATTTTATTGTTTTACCAGTGCCACTGAACGATGTAAGATGGTATCTGCCAATCAAATGGCATTTCCTTTTGTTTGCAGAAGCATTTCACTGTTAGACGAAGGTTTGTGGTGTAAGCTGATATTTTAATGAACGGGGAATCGCGTGATATAGCAAGCCAACTTCGAATCTGTTGACCTTAATCTGATTACTGCGGACGTTGTTTGATTTACGTGCGTGTGGCGGCCTGGCAAACAGTTACTAGAATTCCCATTTCAGATCGTTCACTAATGAGTGGAGCGAAGTGCTGAGCGCAGAATCTGGACTCGGGGAAGTTGTAAATATTCAACGAAATAGAATTTATTGCGAATTAAATTCTGGAGAGGTCACCTTGTTGGGGCTGGCACTTCGGTGAGGAGAGAGCTTGGGGTGGGAATGTTTCACATATTCGGCTTGGACATTTTCGAGTGAAAATTAGGCCCTCATTTGAAGTATTTCTTCTTGTAATATTCAACTTGGATACTTTGGAGTTCAAATTAGGCGTTTAGGAGGATTAGGAGTTTCTTCATGTAAGAAGAATTAGAATTCTTTTAAGGACTAGACGAAAGAGTTGTTGTGAGAACCTTGTTGAGTTTAGCGTTTTTCTTTGTTTCTGTCACATGAATATCGCTATTCTACCGGTTAATAAATATCACAGTCACTTACGGCAATATAGAGATCCACATATTTCTGATATGTGACAAAAGAGTTGGTGTGCAAACTTCATGTATCGCAACTGCTACAAAAAATACACCGTACTCATCAAAATATAAAAGCGAACAGCGCCGAAGCATGTCCTCGTAATCCTTATCCCAACATCTACACCGGTTCACCCCAAAGAACCTCCGACATGTAAAAGAGAATCTCATTAAGTCATAATTAAGACAATCACTTTCAGTCATCCGAAACAACTGACACATCATTAAAGTTCACACCACAGCCTTACCTTCGCCGTCAAAGGAAACTCTTTTAGCTCAGACAAATTACATAATTACCAGGTCCCTTTTCCAAGAGCCTCTCAGGACAACTGCTTGCACATTAATCTGAACACCTCCGAGGACTGCACAAATTCTGTCGGCTGATCCGCGAAGGGTCGTTAACATTTTAATTATTTCAGTGTACCGATAAGCCAGTGTGCTTGTAAGGAATTCACTGATTCCCAGTTGTCGTGGGCATTCATAAAACTGCCAACTCTGGTTCGGTTTCAGTACTGCGCCGGAATTAATGTGACATCGTTAATTTAAATTAATTGAAAGATAAGGTGGACTTTTATGAAACAAAGAATTCCAAGAAATGTGATGGAGAGGGAGAAGAGTTCATCAAACATAAGAATTGGTGAAGTGCGAAAAAAGTAAAGTACATGTTTGGCTTACATAATTAAGTAGCGTTGCTGTGGAGGGACGTGTATGGGGAGGGGGATGGGAGACGATTCAACAGGTGCGAGGTAACGAATCTTGTCATTTGGCATGTGTGCGGAGTGCCTGAGTTTGCCTTGTCAGTTACTTGTGCTATGCGGAAGAGTTGTTTGTCAACGGGGGCTTGTTGCTTTTTCCTGATGAATTTCTAATGAAATGTTGAGAGAATACTTTCGTGCCTGTGTTTGATGTGTAATTGAATGAAGAATTTGTGGAATTTGTTGTCTGAGACAACAAAGTTTTGGTGAGAGGATGGCGCGTGAACCCGTGTCAATATAAGACTATTGAGTGATGTCTTATATTGACACGGGTTCACGAGCCATTCTTTCTTTCCCGGAATAGAAAGAGGCCGTCATTACAAAAAAAGTTTATTTTAAATTAATAATTTTTGTTATTGCCGTCCTTATATGTATGTTCCGGGACTTATTGTGTGATCTGTTATTATGGGGAAATCAGTCAGGGATTTTGTGAGGGGCTTTAAAAGATCGAAATTATTTTTTTCATGCAAGTCGTGATACAAAATGTATTTTCGTTGAGTTTCGTTAAGTTTCGTTAAGTTTCGTTAAATTTCATCAAGTTTCGTTAAGTTTGATAAATGTTCGTAGATTCTTTCTAAGGTTGGGTAGATTCCACTAAACCTCACCATTTATCTCATTTTGCGTATAAGAAATCATTTTTATGTTAAACGCGCCGCAACTAGCCTTTAGATCGTGCAAAATCTCCTCGCAATGTCTATAAATAGACGCGTTCTTAATATAACCGTGACGAGCATTTCCAAGAAAACCACTTCATACGATTCAGTCAGTTTTAATTAGAAGCTCAGTTCTTCAGATGTACGAATTCTAAAGAATATGACTACATTACACGGTTGGGCAAACCGCGTTGGTGATAAATCTGACCGGTGGGTGGATCCCAAGGCTGGGAAAAAATTATAATTGGAGGTACACCCTCTCTGCCTTCACATTCTGTGTGACCACAAGTGGACTGCTTCACGTTTTGTACATCAAACATGAGCAATCTGGAAATAATTGAATTTGAAGCGGTTACCGTGGGATCTTCGGTTTGAATTGAAGTAGTACTTTCAATCTAGCCGGAAGAAATTTCTGGGCTATGTTCAGATCGTTTGTGAAACTTATTCAGTTACGATCACGATTGATTTGGGACTTTTAAAAGCGCAACACAAGTGTGTCGTGGATTTAAGAAATAAGCGACTGAGAGATGGATTATATGCGTTTCTTGTTGGACTCGAAATTTGATCAAGTTCACTGCCGGGGAAGGCATTGACACCCGCTGAAGTTCTCTGGTCTTCCTCAGTATATCAGCCGGCAGTTTGGGATCTATTTTCGAACATTTGTTCACGATGTGCCTTCTGTTTTATTACAATCTGTGCAGAGGCGTCGTCGATGGCTCTGCCTAATTAAAGGACTTATTCTGGCAAAAATGTGTCTGGTCGAAAGTGTGCCAGTAAAAGGATTAAAATCGCTGACATGTGCTTGGATTGGATAGATTTTGCAGAGTCACGCTAATTTCAGTTTCAATTCCGATAGGCCCAAGCATCGAAAGAAACCCCAACCAAACCGATGGTTCCAATACGGACTCATGACCCTCTCCTTCCGATTCTTGTCTGCAAGGATCATACATCATATTACACATCGTGATTTCGAATTGACGAAGGATTCAAACAGGAAGAGAACTCGAGAAGAAAAGAGTGTCGTTCTTGGACTCTCCTCGAAGTGGTCAGGGACTAAGCCTTAAACACAGGTTGGCTCGCTCAGCTTCAAGCACTCCGTCCTTTCTATGTCTTTGTTTAAGATTTACTTCCTGGCCATAAAAATTCTTTTGGAAGGCGGCCACCAAATAGCCCGTGGATCTTTCTTCATCAACAAGTAGTATGGTGGTGGAGCCCAGAAACTGTTTTTTGAACAGTCAGATCCCCTTTCATAAAGAAAACAACTTGATTGTGGTGAGCAATTTCGGATAAGTCGTGCCCATGAAAAACAGAAAGAATTAAGCCCGATATAGGACTTGAACTTGCGTAGGTCACATATAAGTGAATGCAGCTGCACCCGTAACATTTTCCAAGTACAGAAGGCAGCAAAATATTGTTCGGGGAAGAGATTGTATGCTTGCAGGCTGCCTCATTTTTTCAAAACCAATTCAGAATCAAGATCAAAAGACGCAACTTAAGTTTCCAAAATTTAGCCAAACCAACACGCACCTTCGGGAAGTCCTTAAGTAGCTTGTGTTTGACTACATAGTCCAAGGGAGAGGCGGTGAATGCTTCAAATTAATTGTATTACGTATTTTCCGATGACACCCGAAGCCCGTAGACACACTTTTAACTTTCCAAAGCTTAGGTAAACTACCACGCAACATCGGGAAGTCCTAAAGTAGCTCGAGTTTGACTGCATAGTCGAAGGGAGAGACGGTGGATGCTTCAAATTAATTGTTTTCCTAATTTTCTGATGACATCCGAAGCCCGAGTACATACTCTAGAGTTTCCAAAATTAAGGTAAGCCACCCCTCAACTTCGGGAAGTCCTTAAGTAGCTTGAGTTTGACTGCATAGTAGAAGGGAGAGACGGTATTATTTTTTTTTAATTGTTTTCCAAATTTTCCGATGACACTCTGAAGTTTCCAAAGCTTAGGTAAACCCCCACTCAACTTCGGAATGTCCTAAAGTAGCTCCAGTTTGACTGCATAGTTCAAGGGAGAGACAGTGGATGCCTTAAATTAATTATTTTCCTAATATTCTGATGACATCCGAAGCCCGTGTGCACACTCAAGAGTTTCCAAAATTAAGTTAAACCACCACGCAACTTCGGGAAGCCCTTAAGTAGCTCGTGTTTGACTGCATAGTCTAAGGGAGAGACGGTGGATGCCTTAAACTAATCAATTTTCTTATATTCTGATGACACCCGTAGCCCGTGGACACACTCTAGAGTTCCCAAAGTTTAAGTAAACCACCACCAGCTCAATTGGCACAACAGAAACTCACAAGTCCCACAAAGTGGCTGAACTAGCTCCGTTGGTGGTGGCACCAGGACATTGTCTTCGAGATTTTTATGTTTCGGTTTCATTGAATTTCAGAAACCCATTCTCTGAACAGATTTGATATCAAAACGACATCCAACCCAGCTTGAGGTACCACCTACACCTTCCGCAGGCCTCCAATCCTAACACCGCCCCCCTTCCACGCTCATGAGCACAATCGCCTCCCCTTCACTTGTCATTGCTGACCAGCTGCCAGCGTCAACCGCAACGACTAACCTTGCCCGCAACCCCAGCAACAAATTCTGCATCCCACCTTGTTGAATCGTTTTCATTAGACAACAGCCTCATCAAGTAGCTCGCCACCGCATACATCAATCGACCCATCACCCATCAACGACAACTTGGCAACCAAATCACATCTCGTGCCGCCATCCAGTCGCTTTCCCGCGAGTCATTCAAGCGCGGCGATTTTTCTATTAACTAACCTCAAATTATGTGTATACACAGCCTCCCCTCTCCCCCCGCCCCATCCATCGGCTCTGGCACAAAAGCACATCCCGCGTCACCCTCCCCGCAGCGTGCAAAAAAGCATAATCAATCGAGTAATTACGTTTTGAGGAAATTTCAATATTTATCCACTCGACTGCGGGAACCTTGAGATTTCTTCTCGCCATCTCCGCACACTCAACAATAGAATTCGAGATAGTCACTGACTATCGTTTTATCTCCCGCAAATGGCAGGAAAAAATAAAGTAATTAATGGCCCAGGCCATTACGGCTCAGAGCGACCAAATTGACTGTGTGTGTGGGGAAAAAGTCGGGTACTTACCAATATTGTGTCGAATATCATTTCTCCGAGGGAAGCTTGTAGGATGAGTCAGTGTTGCAATTGTTCCCCTTCTCGTTGTTTTCTCTCGTCGAACTCGGCAGGAAACACACGGAATAGGACTACGTATCCGGCAGTGTTGGTCGGTTTCAATAAATATTTCCTTTTCTATTTTTTTGTTAAATTTTATTGCACTCTCGCACTCTTATCTTTTATCACAAATTTCTTTTCTTTTTTCAAACGTCTGAACACAAATTCATATTCTCCTCAACTGAAAGTGGAAATTAGAAGAGAAAAAATTCACATGAGAAATTCTGTACGGGGGATCTGTGGTTGGTTAGGCGGTGAAGGTGATTTTATTGTGGATTGCAAAGCGATGAGTGTGTTATGGGACATCTGCCGATGATCACTGGGAGTTGTTGTTTGGTGATTATTCCGGATTTCTGATGAGTTGCTTGTTCGAATTTATTGCTCCGAATATTCGAGGAACTGCAAACGACGTTAAACATTTGACATTTGGGGGACACTAATTTTATGTTTTTCCTTGAGTCATGTCAACTAAAAGTTCTTGAACGTCAAGTAAAGATTATTGTTGATTTGAAAAGCAATTTAATGTGAGTTGAGTTTGCGTGTCGACGGTTCTGTTTGTAGAAAATGTGAAATGCTTCTGAATTTCAAGTGCACAAAGTGGAGAATTGGAACAATGCTTTTGCAGAAAACTGTCAGTGGTCTATTGATATATAGAGGAACCAACTAGTAACAACCTCATTCAGGCCTAACCTCAAACTTCGAATGCTTCTTGATCATGTCTATCTATCCGCTGCTAAACCTTTCACTGCCTTTGCTGAATTTCATGTATATTGGATGGCGCGATAGTCCACTGGGACCAGGGCCTACCTTCCGCACAAACTACTCATGTCGTGTGCGCTATTGTTCTTTCTAAAGACCTACAATTTGTTTGCCCACTCCCAACAGCAAGGATTTGAGAAGCTCTTTCGTAGACAAACCAGGGCCTACCTTCCACATAGACTACTCCTGTCGTGTGCGCTATTGTTCTTTCTAAGGACCTACAATTTGTTTGAACACTCGAAACAGCAAGGATTTGAGAAGCTCTTTCGTAGACAAACCAGGACCTACCTTCCTCACAGACTACTCATGCCGTGTGCGCTATTGTTCTTTCTAAAGACTTACAATTTGTTTGCCCTCTCCCAACGGCAAGGATTTGAGAAGCTCTTTCGTAGACAAACCAGGGCCTACCTTCCACATAGACTACTCTTGTCGTGTGCGCTATTGCCCTTTCTAAAGACCTACAATTTGTTTGCCCACTCCCAACAGCAAGGATTTGAGAAGCTCTTTCGTAGACAAACCAGGGCCTACCTTCCACATAGATTACTCCTGTCGTGTGCGCTATTGTCCTTTCTAAAGACCTACAATTTGTTTGCCCACTCCCAATAGCAAGAATTTGAGAAGCTCTTTCGTAGACAAACCAGGGCCTACCTTCCACACTGCCTACTCCTGTCGTGTGCGCTTTTGTCCTTTCTAAAGACCTACAATTTGTTTGCCCACTCCCAACAGCAAGGATTTGAGAAGCTCTTTCGTAGACAAATAATCCTCTCTTGTCAGAAGATCTATAGAGGTGGTGTCGTGAAAAGCTCGTGCTGTTCAGCTCGGGAATCGAACCTGGGACCCTTGGCGTCTCACTGTCGCGCTCTACCAACTACGCTTCGGTGTTCACTACCAAAACTATTGAAATAGTAATTGTACAGTGCGACAGTCCACAGGGGACCAGAGCCTAGTTTGCTCATCAACTACCAGCGTCGTGCGTACTACTGTTCTCTCACGAGTAGAACCGACCTTAAGTATTTGACGACTCCGAAGGGAAGGGCAAAGATTTAGAAGCTTTTTCGTATACAGTTCTCTTCTTAGACAGACTTTTTGCGTGCTGTCAGCAGCTCGAAAGAGGTGGTGCCGTGAAAAATTCGAGGTGTTCAGTCGGGAAACGAACCTAGACCTTCTGCGTGTGAACGTTGCACTCTACGCCACGGCGGCCCCAGCTACAATACTCGTGTGAAAAAAAAGCTGGATAAGATAAGGAGACTTGCAGTTTAATGCAAACTTCGAGCGGCGAAGCTTGAACAGCCTGCTTAGTGCAGAGTTGTCAGCAAACAAAAGTTATTCAGACATGAATGTTCAGTTTACACACAAAGCCGGGGTCTTGCATTTCATGAATAATTTACCCTCTACATTAAGTTTTATATGGCTCCGTTTGAAGAAGCAAAACGAAAATTAATTTAAAGCCTTTCACCCACCAAGCGAGTTTTGAACTAGAACATTTATGAATGGGGAATGAAAAGAGTGCCCACCAAGTACAAAATGTAGAATATGCATCAAGTTAGATCAAGTTAGAGGACTTTTGAAAAGACTCCATGTCGCCTGCTTAAGCAATTTGATTCTTTTCACGCAAAAGAAGCTGCAAAACTTGAAAAACGACATGTTCCTCCTCCTTTGAAAGCACCTAATACAAAATTTTAAACGGCAAGGTCAGTGAAAATTGTTCTGAGTTCTTGGGTCTATATTATGTAGTTCTGACGTTTCGAAGTTTCAAAGAAGGGATTAAGAATTTTGACTTCAATAAGATTTCAATTTTGATCATTTAAATATTAACCCCGGTGATGTAGTGGGTAGAGTGCGACGCTCACTCGCCGGAGATGTAGGTTCGATTCTTGGCTCAAGACGAATTTTTCGAATTTTTCACGGCACCACCTTTTTCGAGCTGCTGGCAACACTCAAAGAATAATGACTTGCTAAAAAAAATCTTCTCAAACTTTGCCGTTTGCAGTCGACACACAATTGTAGGTCCCTTCTACTCGTGAGAGAACAGTAGCGTGCACAACACGAGTAGTTGATGAGCAGTCCCCTGTTGACTGAAACGCCAACAATAATAATTATTACTGTATTAAAGTTTAACCCCAGGGAAACCAATTACACCGACTGATTATTTCCGAGTCCTCGAGGGCAATTTTTGGTTTGGCTGAATTGAGCTTATTGGGTTCGATGCTAGCACAGACGTTGTGATGTCATATTTATGTCACGAATGGACGAGTCCGATTGTGAGCACTTGCGCGTGGTAGTCCATAAATACCCTTAAATGGTAAGCATAAGGTGGAGATGAATTACGGCGTGACTCAATCTCAAGACCGATTGCGGTCTAAATTGGTTGCGTGCCAAATAAAGTATGTATCTGGTCAGAAAAAGAAACCATTCATGCGTGACTGTTACTTGCACTTGTCTAGTTCGCATTTTTAACAATTTTTTGTTTTATGCACTGGGCAAGCATAGGCAGAAAAGAAAGCTGGCCTCAGGAGGAGTCGCCTTGAGAAGAGAGCAGCTCGAGTTACCATATTTCGAGCGGGTCTTCAGGTTTCGAAGAACAAATTTATTCGAAAAAATAAGGTGCTCCTCTTTCGTCTGTGTGCTCGTTTGAAAAATTATAATTTTGCGCTATGTTTAGCACCTTGTTGATGCCAAAACTTTTTGAGAATTGGACCAATTCGGGTCTTCCTTTTTTCGGTTTCCGTCGACGCTATAGTCTGTTGTGGACCTGGGCCTCACCAAACATGTCTCTCCAGTCAGCACGATCTCTCGTCAGCTGCCAGGTGTGCACTCCAAGTAAGATGAGGTCCTTTATCACTTGTGTGCGTTACCTTAGTTTCTGCCGTCTTTTGTTGCGTTCTCCCAATGGCTCGGATTCAAAAGCTTTTCGGGCCGCAGCAGTGGTGTCCTTACGCTTTACATAGCCTACCCACCTTAAGCGTTATATCCGTAGACGCTAGATCAGGCACATGTCGCTGTACAGCCCATACTCAGATTTGAAGTTTTTGTCTTGTTGACGTAGAAAGCACCAGGTTAAGACTGTGCAGAGAAAATGTGCAATAGTTCTATGGCAGATTGAACCATGCCAAGAATTTTCGGACAGAAGATGGCTGAACTACAGCATCAGACAGCACAACAAAAAACTCACTTATCTGAGATAAAAGCACACAAGCAACTTGGTAGAGAAAAACCTTTTGAAACCTTCAGGAAAATATGAGTTTGCAACATTCATTCAGCTTGCCATGCCACAACAGGAAAGGAGCCTTTAAAGCGAAAAAGAAATGAATTCCGACTTTTCAAAGAAAACAACGCAAAACCTTGACTTTCTTCAACACGAACTATTTTGAAGCCGAAGCAGATTGTCTACCATTCAAGTCCAAGAGAGAAATCGTACAACGACAGACTTCGTTTAAACGGTCTACAGGTACTGTGTGTCGGTAGGTTGCAACTACAAACACATCACGCAACTTCGGGAAGTCCTTAAGTAGCTCGTGTTTGACTGCATAGTTCAATGGAAAGCTTGCAGCTGCTTCAAATTAATTGTTTTCCTAATTTTCAGATGACATCCGAAGCTCGGGGTTACACTCTAGAGTTTCTAAAATTTAGCCCAGCCACCACGCAACTTCGGGAAGTCCTTAAGTAGCTTGTGTTTGACTGCATAGTCCAATGGCGAGGCTGTGGATGCTTCAAATTATTTAATAATAATTATAATTGGATTGTGTTACAGTCCACAGGGTGATCAGGGCCTAGCTTGCTCATCAACTACTCGTGTTGTGCGCGCTACTGTTCTCTCACGAATAGAATGGACCTACAGTTTTTTGCCGACACTGAGAGGCGAAGTTTGAGAAGCTTTCTTAGACAGTTACGACTGTTTGAGTGTTGTCAGCAGCTCGAAAGTGGTGGTGCCGTGAAAAATTCGAGGTGATCAGCAGGGAATCGAACCTAGACCCTTCTGCGTGTGTGCGTCGCACTCTACACACTACGCCACGGCGGCCAGAGGCTGTAGATGCTTCAAATTAATTAATAATAATTACAATTGGATGGCGCGACAGTCCACAGTGGGACCAGGGCATAGCGTGCTACGCCTTTACCAACAGGTGGATCAGAATTGACACAAGAATTAAGGCGTTCCTTGTATTCTGAAGTCAAACTTGTCCGTCGGGGATACCCCGCTACATCCGGGCGTCCCCATATTCATAAACTCGGCCAATATGCTTCGCTTCATTTCGAACTATCAATATTGGAGGCTGATTTTGAAATGATCCTCTCTCTCGTTTAATGCGAGGGTATAAAATTGAAGCAACCAATGCGGGAGTGGACGACAGAAAACTCTTCTAGAGTGTCCATGACTGCGTTCACACTTCTGACCTCTCCAAAACGTACATCCCGTAGGGGCTTAAGAACAGACACAAATTGACGCTTTCTCTTATCCAAATATTTCATACTCAAGTTCTAGGGCACAAAATTAAAATTTGTGGGATCTTAGCCCTTGCCGATCCTCTGCTGATCGAAATATTTCATGTTTTAGGGCATTAAAGTAAAATTTGTAGTCTTTTAGCCCTTGCCGATCTTCTGCCGTTTCGTGTCCGACCGAAAACGTTCTCCTAGAAAGAGCAATTCTATGCAGAAACTTTGAAATTCCAAGTACTGGCTTCTTACCACTTCGTCTGACAAACCTTTTTCATTCAGAAGCTTCTTATAACTCCAAAAGTCGTAGTCTTTTCACTAAAAAAGTTGAGAGAGCAAAAGGGTGTAATACGTCTCCTCAAGATAAAGGAAACCTTTGTGGAAGAAATTCTTGCACGTTAGCCATTCGAAAGTGTTTCGCTTTCATTCAAATGAGACTCAAGTCAGATGGCAAATGCTCTAAAATCATTGTTGCTCCTCATTCAACGAACATCCTCCAACCCTTTCCGTGTCGCAATCCATACGTTAGTACTTTGCAAAGCAAAAAAGTCAACGCAGGTGAAGTCCCTCCATCCATCCATCCCCCCAACCTCCTCGGGGCAATTAAAAGTATCACAGCAACATTTCTTTAATAACTCTCCTTTTTTTCTAGTTCCCCGCAAATAATTACGGTTGTCTCATTTCGGTTAAAGTGATAACTCCTCGATGCCGCCCAGTAGAAATCGAACGTGTTTTGAGCTCACCTACCACGTCCTGGAGTGCGTATCTTGTTACCCAGCCTCCAGGCTACAACAGTCTCCCCAGCTAGGACGACAGCAAATACAAGACCCCCGCTCCAGCCGTGCGCACAAGCCGAACAACATCCCAACAAGCGAAGAGACAACAAAAAGGCGCAGAGTTTATCAGAAACACGAAGCGAGGACCATCAACGGATTCAGCACTATCCGGCGATGGCAATGATGGCAGCGATGGCGGCGATGGCGGGCCCCGCGCCGGTACAGATTGAATGTGGTATGAAAAATTGCAATAATTGCACTCGGAATTCCAGAGAAATTATTTCAATTCAATGGAAAATTACGGCTCGCGCTCGGCGCGGTTCGAGGACTGCTGTGACTCCGTTTCGCCGAAGTCGAGCAACGGCGGATGCTCTAGTCAATTTCCAGTTCGGAATTCTTTTTCATATTCTGTCGGTAATCATTTATTTTTCATTCGCTGTTAAATGACGAGGGCCACGCAGGACGGGCATGGAGATGCAGGATGGAGGAGGGAGGTCATGGTCCTTTGGAAGTATCATTACGGCGGCAATGGATTTACACGCCCGCTCAGCGAGTGTATCACACTAGGCTAGGCGCGTGATGTGATCTTCATTTCAGAGATTAACTGCGCAATCGCACAAAGCGCACCCAGCCGGGTGGAGATTAAAGAGGCACAGAGAAGTTCTTAATCGGTGGGTGGGAGGAATTAAGTGCTCACATGGAGTCGCACGCATGTGGTCTTGATTGCCTATTCAATGGGTCAGTAAATTGAGCGGATGTGGGAGACTGTTGGGGATGGTTGTGGCCAAAAATTGACGAGACAAGAAAATGTAGTGGGTGCGCGACTTTCTTGTAATCTATTGTACTTCAGAGTGTCACTGCCAGACAGATAGAAGTTTCTTGACGGGAACTAGGTTTTCGGGTTTATCCTTCGTGAATGTTTGCAGTGAATGAGAGAGTTTGCAGTTTCCGAGCCTTGTGTTGTTGGTTGAGTAAAACCATAATTTTTAATTCGCCGTCATTGGAACATCGGGAGTTTCATGCGTTCAAGGAATCAACCACATGCTGCCTTTTACAAAGACCCCTTCAATTATGCCGAAAAAGTTGTTTTAGTTCACCTTTTTTCTTGAAATGTTAGCAAAATATCTTAAGGGCAGTTTTGAGGCTACTGTGGCGTAGAGGGAAGTGTGCAACACTTACACGCCGATGGTCTAGGTTCGATTCTCGGCTCAACACCACGAATTTTTCACGGCACCATCTTCTTCGAGCTATTGACAAGACTCAAAGACTAATAACTGTCTTAGAAAAAGCTTCTCAAACATCGCCGTTTTATGTCGGCAATAAATTTTTTTTTTATAATTGACGCGTGCAAAAGGGGTTGCGAGTACCCTTAAGTGACCGGATTAAGTCACAGCACGGGCCGAAGGTATAGACGAAAAGAGAGGGAGAGGAGGTACCGATGCACATTGGTTTTAAATGCCTGTGGATTGTAATGAGGAGGAAAAACCGAGCTGGGAAGAACATTCCAGATTCGTGTAGTGCGGCTAAAGAACGAGTCTCTGAATTTGACTGTACGTCCGAAAGAGGGCTTAAGGGTGAATTGATGGGCATTCCTAGCGAGGCGTGTATTGCAGGTGAATTCTTGAAGGGGAGGAAAAAATGAAGATGCTTTCTGCTTGTAAAATAACAGTAGCGCGCACAACACCAGAAATGGATGAGCAAAGCTACGCCCTGCGGACTGTCGCGGCCATATAAATCCTTTCAAGGGCAGTTTGATTCTGTTTTGCGATCGTCAGAGATCGATAAAGTTTTCTACTGACCAAACATTCAGGGCTCTTACACAGTTTTTTCTCATAAAAGCTTTGCGGAAACAGAGATGTAGTGGAAATGAGCGTAACATGCGTAACGTCGAGAGTTAAAAAACTTACGACAGTATCGAGCAAACACTTTATTTAACTGAATCTCAGTCCAGCAGTTTTCTAATAACTCTAGTACGTAACAAAAAATAAAGTTCCACCGCCACTTTTTAGCGGCTAAAAAAAATATTTTTCTACTGCTGGAAGAATAAGAAAAGGATGAACAGCTGAAGGAGCTAGGACCTATTTCTGCTCATCAACAAAATAAAACAATAACTTAGTTATAAATATTTCTAGAAGTATAACAGCAGGGTGCATGTTTTTCAAAAGAGTTTCGGACATATTTTATTTCAGTGAATTAATTTTTTTAATGAATTTAAAAAAATATATATTTAAGAGCTCTTTGTCGAATTTCAAAACGAAATAAAAATCGTACGAATTTTAAAAAAGAGTTTGTTGTGTCGCTTGAATACGAAAGATGTCATTTATATTTCGTTATTCGGCAACCCTAGTGTTGCAATCTGGCAACTGCCAGCTCTGCCGAAAGGTTTGATACTTATGAGGTTATACGTACTCAGAACGTTTTGACATACGAGCTCTATTTGTGTTGTTTACAGTAACTTAAAAGATTCATCTCGCCCAAAAAATGGAATTAAATCGTGAAAATTTTCGTGCGATTTTTTTTACAACTTTCGACGTAAATTAACTCGACAACAGTTTATCGATGAACTTTATTAAATTTTCGGCGATGAAGCCGCATCAAGCGGTTGCCGTGGCGTAGTGGGTAGAGTGCGATGCTCACACGCCGAAGGGTCAACACCAATTTATAGAATTTTTCGAATTTTTCACGGCACTAGCTCTTTTGAGCTGCTAACAACACCCAAAGAGTAATAACTGTCCAAGAAAGCTTCCCAAACTTCGCAGTTCGGAGTCGGCAAAAAACTGAAGATCTCTTTTACTCGTGAGAGAACAGTAGCGCGCCCAACACGAGTAGTTGATGAGCAAGCTAGGCCCTGGTCCCCCCTGTGGACTGCGGCGCCAACAATTATTATTATTAAGCTCCATCAAGGACCAGTGGTTATCGATGGTATGATGAACTCTACCGGGATCGTAGTTCACTCTAGGACGAATTTCGTGAAGGTCGCCCAAAATCAGTTGTTGCTCCGGAAACCATTGATGATGTGGGCCAACTGATATTGCAAGATCGTCATGTGACCTATCGTGAGATTGAGACAACCTTAAGCATTAGTAGGACGAGCATATATTCAATATTGCATGAACATTTGACCGTCAAAAGAATTTGTTCGCGTTGGATCCCACACAATTTATCAATCGCTCAAGAAAAGCTCGTGTCGATTGGTCGAAAGAAATGCTCCAAAAATACGATCGCGGTGCTTCAAAACACGTCTATGGCATTGTGACAGGTGATGAATCGTGGATTTATGCGTATGAGCCCGAAAGTTAACAGCAGTCGACTGCATG
This sequence comes from Eristalinus aeneus, assembly GCA_955652365.1. Taxonomy (NCBI): domain Eukaryota; kingdom Metazoa; phylum Arthropoda; class Insecta; order Diptera; family Syrphidae; genus Eristalinus; species Eristalinus aeneus. The sequence goes on from OY019131.1 coordinate 20,300,475, forward strand.
GGTGTTTCAAATTGAGCCAAATCCAACAAAAGTTGCTCGCGCGCGAGGCACTTCCAAGCAAATGGTCGCCTGTTTTTTCGGAAAAACTGGACATGTCGCAACCGTACCACTAGAACAACACAGAACAGTCAATTCTGAGTGGTACACAACCAGTTTTTTGCCAATCATTTGTTTGTTCCAAGAAATCAGGAAAACCAACAGCCGAAGACGGATCACTCTTCACCACGACAATGCGACCTCTAACACATCGGCTCAGACAACTGCATTTTTGAGCACTCAAAGTCAGTCACCCGCCATATAATCATCCGCCGTATAGTCCTGACTGGACACTGAATGACTTCCGTTTATTCCCGTACGTAAAAAATAAAATGAGAGGTCAACGTTTTTCGACACCTGAAGTTGAGGTTGATGCGTTCAGAATGCATGTTTTGAGATACATGTCTGAGATACCTCAATCAGGGTGGCAAAAGTGCTTCAACAAATGGTTCAAACGCATGCAAAAGTGTAAAGATCTTAATGGGAAATATTTTGAAAAACAATAATGCTATTTTCCATGATTAATATTCATTTTTGTTCTCTAATCCCGAAATATAAAAGGCAACCCTCGAATAATATAGACTTCAAAACATTTGTGTGGCCACCATGGCGTTGTGGGTAGCGTGCGACACTCACACTCCGTAGTAATAGGTTCGTTCCCTGCCAGAATTGCTAGAGTTTTTCACGGCACCACCTCTTTCAAGCTAACAACACTCAGAGAGTAATAGCTGTCTAAAGAAAAGCTTTTTCTTTCGACTTCTTCAAGTCGGCAAAAAACTGTGGGTACTACTCATTAAAGAACAGTAGCGCGCACAACACGAGTATTTGACGAGCAAGCAAGGCCCTGTGGATTGCTGAGCCATCCAATTATTAATATTATTTCCAGCATTTAAAAAAAAATCAAAAAAGTTTCGCTGTCGTTAAAAAAAACAACTAAAGCAACGGTTTTTCAGTTCTTCTTTCAAAGGAAAATACTATGCATCTGCAGCCGGTCTCGCTTTTTAAAAGGACCTCGCTTTTAACAAGGACCGGATGAAAAATTATAGCAACAGGGTCTACGAAAAATCGCGCATCATCCCCCTTCAGCAACTTCTTGTACAACCTACCAAGAAGAAGCTAAGCGAAACCGAAACCCCTTCAAACTCAATCGTCAGTAACTTAAGGACCTCAGTCCCTGGAGAACGATTTCTCAATGCACGCAACATGTTAAACGGAGACATTTTCCCCCAACACCTACTGAATGCGAGTCGTATCACTTTTTCTCCAGCGGTGATGCAACCTACCATCGAGGCTGAGACTAAACTCATCGAGACTGAGCCTGAACACATCCCCGCCCCCCTCCGCATGATGGTCCTCATCGACACACAGATCTGAATACACCGACATTAAGACAGCCCTTCGTAACATTTTAAATAATTCACGTGTACACACTAAAAGACTAAGACAATTGTTCATCCGTTGGGCCCCTATTATTAAGCGGACATCTATATATACTGTTCTGTAGTCACTTCAGTTTTAAACTTAAAAATAAAAAAAATTAAATATTTTTGTTCAACAAAGAAAAATTAAAATGAAAATTGATTGAATTCGTGGACTCAAATATTTTCGGTTGTTTGTGAATCAACAACAAACCTTTCTGAGTTCCCCAGAAATTGTGGATACAAATTAAACAAAACAACAATTTTTTTGAAATGCAGACGGCCTCTTTTTTCTAAAAATGTTCTCGTTTTTTAAAGACTATCGCTTTGGTAACCTAGACTCCTAGAAATAATCATAATCAACACTGGATGAATTTTATGACAGCCTTAAGAAAAATACTGCTGCCATTGCAGAAAACCTCCTTCATCTGAACTAGAAATATGTTAATAATATTTTGTATTCTCATAAAATTATTAAATTTCTTCATAAATAAATTAAATAATTTTGTTAGAATACAAATTAAAGTTTTTAAATTGACTACTGCCGCTTTGTAGGAATTTTCAATTATATACGCAATAAAAAGTTAACCCTTAAGATATTAACAAAAATGGGTTGAATGTAAAGCACTCAAAGTTTCGTTCCTTAAATTATAGACGTTATTCAACAAATAAATGTTTACGTAATTAAAAATCTATTTATATAAAAAGAAACTCAACTGTGTTTCATCTTCTTCCATTAACTTATCTAATTAATATTTAAGAATTCAAAAAAAGGAAAGGAATTATTTCTTCTACTACAGCGCGTGGCGGCTAGCAGAATTACAAAATTCGATATAAATAAAAATGTAGCCAAAAAAAAGCTGTGAAAAACATACGTCACAGTCACAGTCAACTTAAATTCACTTAAGCTGTGAGCAACTTAAGTCAAACTAAAGAAATAACTAATAATTTAATGTTTTGCATTAATTGTGTCGCTTGCTTAAAGTACTCCTCATTACTATAAGCAAAGGACACAATTTATTCAAAGAGTAAAATTATTAATTATTCCTTTACTTTGAATTAGGCACAGTGCTTTAAGGACACTTATAATAATAATTTTTGGCCCGACAGTCCACAGGGGGCCGGGCCTAGCCTAGCCTCATCAACTACTCGTTTTGTGCGTGCTACTGTTCTCTCACGAGTAGAAGGGACCTACAATTTTTTGCCGACTCCAAACGGCGAAATTTGAGAAGCTTTCTTAGTTATTACTCTCTGAGTGTTGTCTGCAGCTCGAAAGAGGTGGTGCCGTGAAAAATTAGAGTTGCATTACTCAAAGCATTGTTGAACATGATTGTGTATATCTCTACCGCTTCTTCGGAGACATGACGCAGCACAATATTCAGTATTCCGTCTGTTCCGGTGGACTTTTTGTTCTGTTTAATATATCTTTAAGATCAACCTTCGAAATAAGTATGTCATTAGAGCCAGTTTGGGCGACGTCAAACTTGACACTTCGGCGTGTGAGCGTCGCATTCTACCCAGTACGCCACGGCGACCACACAAATGACACTTGCCAGCAGTATTTTAAGCGTAACAAAGTTGCCCGAAGCTTCAGTAAGTCGCACGCAAAATCATAGACCTTTGCTTCTGTTGCTAAGATAGATAGCTCATATCTGAGGGTATTTGTACAATTGCTTTGCTCCGAAAATTAATTTTTCACAATTTTAGAATTAATTACTGAGATCAATGCATTCATAGTGACATGGTTCATCCTACAACTATGTCTAAGTATATATAGCCACAATTGTAAAGAAAACCATCCTTCAACCGTGTCGAAGTATATTTAGCCACAATTTAAAAAAAAAAAAAAAAATCCTTCAACCGTGTCTAAGTATATTTAGCCACAATTGCAAAGAAAAACATCCTTCAACCGTGTCTAAGTATATTTAGCCACAATTTAAAAAAAAAAAAATTAATGAAGCAACTGAAAGTCCTTAGAAAACGATGCCCCTTTTCTGGACTTCTTTAAACAATTTTCCTAATGTCCAACTGGCCTATCGACAAGACCCATATAAAAAAAGACAATTGTGTAGTTTTCTTTTCAGTAAAATCTTGCTGTCAATTGAAAGACCTATTCTTTTAAAAATTCCATAAAATCTTCTTCTCCAAAAAAAATCAAAAATCTTCTATGTCATGTTGATCAAAATTTTAATTCATATTTCAGCAGGTTTAAATTAAAATAAAGTTTTCTAAAGTATTAAGAAAAATGCAATTAGATATCAAATTTCTGTGTAATGTAATGCGGTAGCTCCATGTAAAAAAAGCTTAAAAAAATGTATTTTTATTATTTTACCTATCTAAAGTGTTAAGTTCAACAAAATGCCAATTAAATGTTTAATTCAAATTTAAAAGCAAGAAACAAGCAGATTTACTTGTTTAAATTGTTTTTTAATTTCGATGTGATTTGAAAAGTTCACAAGCATAACCTGGAAATAATTCGTTTGGAAGGTTGCTAATTAATTTAAGTGAAATTTATTTTCCACTCCTTTGTCATTTCTTTTGAAATTCCATGACGGCTAGTGAGCCTCACAACCCTTCATGGACACTTAATTTTCCTCTGTTTGAAAATAATCAATTTGGAAATTAATCTTACAAGACAAATCTATGACAGTGATTAGAAATGTGGACAGCTTTCGACAAATAAGCCTCCTACGACTTTAAACAAGCAAGCTAGTCCTAGAGTTTTCATATTTCAAATGCAGAAGGACCACGAACTTTTAACGAGAAATTTTTAATGTAATTTGTTCATCCAACGAATCAAATATTTTTAAAGCACCATGTTTGTTGTATAGCAAAGCGAGAATGTGCTTTTTGAAATTAATTTTTGTGGACTAGAGGCAATAAGAATGGGATTCGAGAATATTCGATGAGGTTTCTTGTTGCTCTGGGAAAAAAAACTTGCGAAAAATTGAATTATCTTATAACCAAGCCAGTTGTGGGAAGTGAAAAATTTAAGAAAATAATTTTGTTAAAATCAAAATAAAGTTCAAATAAATAAAAAAAGAAAAAATCATTAAAACCTAAAAAAAGATTTGTTAAAAGCTTCTCAAAAATTATTTTCGAGACAGCATAGAAAGTTCTAGAAAAATGCTGAAAGGTTTCTTACTGCCACAAAATTATTAGACTGAAATCTAAATTCTCACATTTTGAGTGTTTGTAACTGAAAATTAATGCAAAAGTTTAAAGAAATATTTTTCTAATGGCAATGAAGCGCTTTATGTTTTTTTGCTCAAGTCGTAGCAAAATACTTTCATGTGTTGAGACTTTCGTTATTAACATTTTGACTCTACTGACCAACACCATCGAAGCAAGTGCCGAAAGACATTTTTTTTCTTTTTTTTCTCACTCTTAGTAAAATTGGTGTCACTATAACAATCGCCATAATTTTTTTTTAAGTACAATTGAAACCCTCTAAGCCTGGTAGTACGATGGACCAATAATTAAGTCTGGTTGCTTAGGTGCGACCTCCAACAAAAATCAGAAAACCCTCTGGCTAACAAAGTCCCGCAATTATGGACATCACAGAACATCGTGACTTAAAACACTGCCAACTGAACAATCTATCAAATCCCTTTCCTTCTGCTGGGCTTCTTTACCCATTTGAACGAAAATTCCAAATCACACAGCGAAAAATTATGTCTGCCCCTAAAACGGTCTCCGAACTCAAACTTTCACAAAAACGTTCCTCATCCATCAAGAGCCCATCTTGAGCTGCGTCCCAAATCAGTCACTCACATTCGCTAATTTTCAACTTCGCCCTTCCTTCCTACACAGCAGCGAAATCACTTAGCGAGCAACCCAACGCAGCGCATGTGTGTGGAAAATTGCAAGCATTTCATTTAAGTATCCGCACGTAAATTGCAGCACTTGCGAGTGCACAAGCCGAAAAGTCACAACCGAACTGCACTCCGCCAGCAGCCACTGCAGCAGCAGAGCCACGAGCACACCCATTATCTCGAATAAAATATCGAATAAAACTCATGCAACCAAACAATCTCTCAGCTTTTTTTTCTCCGCTTGTCTTGTCTTCATTTCAGTCTACAATATTAATCCACTGCCCAAAGAATTGCGAAAGCCACGACCAACAACTGAGTTACATCGCAACAACAGCAGGAGCAATGAAAACCAAAAAAAAAAAGTTGAAATAAATTTTCGTAGAGGCGTACAAGAGGCTACATGTTGTCCGCTGTTCGATTACATTGCTAAATATAGACTTGACTTTATGAACCGGATATGCGAATTAGCTTTTTCTTACAATTGGGCGCTGCTGACACACGGTCGATAATCCACATCTGCGCGACGAAATCCTCGTAACTGCATCAAATCGCTCAAAAATCCAAAAAAATTCACACAAACTCACTCGACCAGATGGTAAATTTGTAAAGATTTCACTTTTTTGCAATTTGGGGATTCCTTTGCACACAAAACAACTCGGTGATCATCGGCGGGTATCCAGTGAATTGGATGGGTTAGCATTTATTTTCCGATTAAGCACTGTTTTCTCAAATTGCGTTTTGTGAGTTAAAGCATTTGGATTAGAGGAAGAATTGCACAAAAATTCGAAATGAATTGCATTTCCCGTCGTTAGGCACAAAAAACACTTTAGCAAGCAGAAAAAATGGTAACCAGTGGTATGCAGGAGCAAGCGATGGATATTCGTTTTCAATTGAACCGATCAGTTAAGCAGATCCGAGAGTCGACTCACCATTCACCATGGCTGAAGTGCCACAGAAATACGGATCGCGAATTTCTTTCTCGTTTGCGCTGTTTCTTACTCTCTATTCTCCTTCCTTCTATTGCCACGATTTTTCTTTTTCGTAGTTTCTTCTTTTCTATTCCGAACGGACGGCGCAGCGGCGACGACGACGACGGCGACAACGACGACGAGAGTCAACGAAAGAAGAAACCAAAGAGGAGGAAAAAAAGAAAAAAAAAATAAAAACTCTTTCACGAGAGTGTCTTAGAGGATCTTTCTAAGTAATTCCTTTCCGTGTTTCTATGTGTTGGCTGAACGGATGTACATGTGTGTGTGTGGGAAAGGAAATACCAACAGAAACACAACAACAAAAAAATAACGATAGATTATCTACACGGCACTATAAACTAAGCACTTGTTCTTCACTCGAAGTCTGGAGAAAGACTGAAGTTTTGTGCTCAGCGCTCGGGCGTATATTTCATAAAACGTGAGGTCCACACAGTCTGTCGACTGACTCTTAGACGAGAATCTCTCCACGGCCTCTCTTGGGTGGTGCTGTACTCACCATGGTGACGTAATGAAGACCGTGCAACAGGTGAGCATCGTTCTATTGCAAAGAGAGAGTGCTGAGAGTGAGAGGTGAGTTTCCAGTGTGCGAATGGAAAAAACACGTGCTCCTCCACTGTGAAGTGGATTGATTTGTTTACAAGAGTGACGTCACAGCAACAATGTGAGAAATTTTCTCTCTCTCGCTCTCGTTGGCAACTCATTTGCTCTCTGTGATTTCTAAGAAGTAACGGAGAGATTTCTAAGATCGCTCTTTCTAAGTCTAACGCGAGATGCAGACTGTGGTGGGCGAGTTTTTTTCAAGTTCGCTACTCAACTCTTTCGTCTCCTCAGCTCACTTTTGATTGCTGTTTGCTGATGTTTCTCTCCATTTGAAGTTTATTTTTCTTAATAAGAAGCTTACAGGGTAATATAGTTGTTTTTAAGTACTCAACGGCAAAGTAGCGGGATGTGTAATGGGAGAGAGAAACAGCCACTGATGGGATTTGCTGTGTCTGCCTGTCCGTGGATGGTGGTAATGCTGCGAATTTTTTGATCGTAATGCGTTGTAATTGCGGTTGGAATTGATAGAGGAATGAAGCCTGGTATTGTGCACACAGAATATCAATGAACTCTGCGCGCTCTGCTTTCTGGCTTCAATCGGATCGCAAAATTGATTTGATGCGGGAGTGGAATTTTTGCTTGGTGCTCGTCCCCGGATGATGATGTGGGAATGTTGCCGCTAATGGAAACTTGATTTTTGGTCGGATGAGGCATATGTGATCATCTTGGTGGGAAATAAAAGTCTGTATAGATGCCACGTTGACGAAAATACTTACATGGCAAAGCGTGTACGGTTTCTTGATTCAAAAGTGGTGAATTCAATCTTCACAAGTGGAAGGAATTGAGGTTTTGAGCCAGGTGGAAGGGATCAATCTGAAAAGAGCTTCTTTTTGTATGTGAGCTGATAATCTGATGTGGGCTGATATTCTTATCTTTAGTCAGAGCCTTAACTTTAGCGAAATTATGTAACTTTTGGAAGGGTTTCAGGTTTTGCAAATGTTGAACTTCCGCGTCGAGCAAAATTTCGTCTTGAAAACTTCGGCTTGTTTGATGATGGGTTATGACAGGATACACCAAACACTTGAGGCCTAAAATGGTATATCGTCTTTTGTCAAAGAAACAGAGTACGATGGTACTTTTTGTCCTAGCGGCCTACACCAGAGGATTCCTTTCAGCTGTTGCAGCAAGACTCTGCTAAACCTGTTGACTTTTGTGACGTACCCAAATTGACGTAAGATATAAGTTCGTAAGTTGCTCATCGCCGTTTATTGGTTCTTCCTTAATGGATTGTCGTCCACTTTATAATCCAACAGCCCAGTGGACTCTCAACCTAATGTTCTTTCCGCCGGTCCGGAACTGAAGAGGAACATCAACTGAACGGATGCTGAGCGCTCCTCTACATCTATCGTATCACCATCTGCACAACACCCCGCAACGTCAGTGGCTTAAGGTTCAATAGAGTTTTCCACCTCACTCTTGAGACACTTTCATCTACAGATGTAGGATTTGGTTTTGCGTGATCACCTGCCTTTACGACTTACGGGGTCCATTTTTCCAAGAGTCGTAGGTAACGTAAGACTAAACGCCTTAGTTACCTAAGTACCAAACTGAGATCATGCTTGAGAAGCAATCACCAAACCTTGATTTGATGCGAGGCCTTTCTAAAACCTCTTCCGCTCTTTGGGTCGCAGCGCCCGGTTGAGAATGCAAGGGATAGTCCCCTAACCGTCTTGCCTTGTTGTGGGTGAACAATCAACTAGACGAGTCAGCATAGTACACTATCATCGACTCTACCCGCGTTGTTAGTTGGTAAACCACAGCCACCACAGCCACCACAGCCACCACAGCCACCACAGCCTCCACGATACTCCCACAAGCTCGTCTACCGCAGGGTCAGCCTGGAACAGAAGTTCCAGGGGCTCCTAACCTCCCGTGGCACCAGAATATAGCCTCTGGTCAAGCTGTCGCTACCAGTCAGGTTCCCTCAAAGCCTGGGTCTGTTAGCCGCCATCCCGCCACAGACGGTCTTTTCTCCATCAGTGATTCCGTTGTCACTATAAATAGTGATACGGATGTGATTTTGAATCATGTGATTCATAAATTCAGTCACATCATCTGGCCTTTCATCTACAGCAGACCTCCCACAGAACAGACTTCAAACATCAAAGTCGCCACGCGTTGATTGAAGTGCTTAGATAAATATATCCGTCATTTCTGGCCGTTTCATTTACGACATAAGCACTGAGCGCCAAGCGCATAAACGGAATCATCTGACTGCTACGCGCTATTCCTTCGCGTTTGAACATAAACGCAGCAGTAATTACAGGACAAGCGGAGAATATTGAACTGTCCCACTGGCGTGACGCTGCTTCCCGATGACGGCATCGAATGCAGCAGCAGTTGATTAGCAATGAATTGAAAGAGATCGTAAAACATTTACCTACCAGTGTGCGCACGGTAATCGGTCCGTGGATTACTTGTGGGAAAAAAACACTTAAAGTGAATTGTTCTTGAAGTTGTGTGCATTCTATTTGCTTAAATGAACGTTTTAATGTCTTCTTTTTGGAGTGCTTTCAACTTGCCGACGTCGCCGCCAAACGGTGCGGTGGTCACGCGAGAGTGCGGAAGTCGGAGGAGGTGTCTTTGTGTGGGCTGTAGATTCTGAAAATTGTAAAAAATCTTGGAAGTCGTTTCGGAAATTGAAAAAGATTTCACCTCAAGTCCACTCTCTGTCATTTTTTCATCTCACAACTGAACTGGGATTCACCTGATCCACCGCAACGACCCACACATTCCACGTGCTCCTCACTCCATTCATCCTTCTCAAGCCCTTTTCCATCGCTTCGGTCGAAATCATTCTGAGAAACGACACCGTTCCGCTACAGTTCGAACATCCCCCGAACCAGGTACACACACCTCACACGCACACGCACCGGCTTACACCACAGACCGGGCTTCTCCCGACTCCAGGTGCTTGTTTGCGGAATCAATTAGCGCGCTCGCTCGCCCTGAAATGAAGTGGATTCCAATTATTGACCTCAGAAGACGATTTGTTACCTGAAATTATACGAGAGCAGCAGCGCCGAATGGGCGACTAAGTATCGATGGATCGGTGCTAGGTGATTGACTCCTTGTGTGATCATCAATCAACGACTCCAAATGAAAGTCGCCCAGAAATGGTTCAAGGGGCTCTTGCGATACCTCCTTGAGGCGGTGCTCGACGAGGGCATGGACAAATTAGGAGAAGTCCGAGAGGCACTCCAGAGATCATTGATGGAAAATTGATCACAGCTATTTTCTAGGGACTGGGGAGAGTGGGACTCGGCGCTGGGTTCGACGTGGTGGGAAAATTACAAATTTGGCAAGAAGGCCAAATGGAAGGGGAATTCCAAGGAGGAGTTTGGAGGAGATAATTCGATTTTTGACCTCCTTGGCGTGTGGTGGCCATCAGGTTGGAAATGAGGGATTTTTTCAATTTTTGGTAGAGTCGAAAAAAAGTTAAGATTGCGATTTGTGAGCGTGTTGGAGTGGAATTCTGGCATTGTGGTCTAACTTGAAATGAGACCAGAAAGGTGTTGCTCTATATGAGCCTGGGTAGGGGAGTTTAGACTTGTTGCTGTTGACTAGAAGCAGCGTGGCAATGCCAACGATGAAAATGACTCAAGGTCGGGCTGAGTCCACACTGAGAAGCAGCATTGCAATGCCAACGATGGAAAATGACCCAAAGTCGGGCTGAGTCCACACTGAGAAGCAGCATGGCAATGCCAACGTTGGAAAATAACCCAAAGTCGGGCTGAGTCCACACTGAGCAGCAGGATGGCAATGCCAACTTTAGAAAATGACCCAAAGTCGGGCTGAGTCCACACTGAGAAGCAGCATGGGAATGCCAACGATGGAAAATGACGCAAAGTCGGGCTGAGTCCACACTGAGAAGCAGCATGGGAATGCCAACGTTGGAAAATGACCCAAAGTCGGGCTGAGTCCGCACTGAGAAGCAGCATGGCAATGCCAACGTTGGAAAATGACCCAAAGTCGGGCTGAGTCCACACTGAGAAGCAGCATGGCAATGCCAACGATGGAAAATGACGCAAAGTCGGGCTGAGTCCACACTGAGAAGCAGCATGGGAATGCCAACGTTGGAAAATGACCCAAAGTCGGGCTGAGTCCACACTGAGAAGCAGCATGGCAATGCCAACTTTAGAAAATGACCCAAAGTCGGGATGAGTTCACACTGAGAAGCAGCATGGCAATGCCAACGTTGGAAAATGACCCAACGTCGGGCTGGGTCTGTGTGAAAAGAGCTAAGAAATGGAACAAAAGTTGGTAGTTGCCGATTGGTCTTTACCCTACCTTGCAAGTTCTGCTTGGCTATAACAGTCCTCTTAAGTCCTAATGTATGTTACAGAGACACCATTTGCCACCGTCTCCTGCTGAGTGACAAATTAAATCGATAGAAGGGATGGTTCTGTGGGTAATTCTAAGACGGCAGCCTCCATACTTCACCAGTCTCGGCGCCTACCTCTAGACTTCATGCAAGTTGCGTTACGGAATTTTCACCAGTTGCCATTCAAACCCAGCATCAGAAGGGTTGAATTGGATTATGCAAGGATGGTTCCGTGGGTGGTGTTAGGAAGACACCAATTTCCGTCCATTACCTGTATCAGAGAGGATAAACTGGATTTTCTTGGCGATATCCAGGCAAAAGTCAAATAAATCTCTTGACGCAGACGGACTGTGGGCACAGCTTTTAAAGGCAGCTGCAGAGGGACTGTTGTGGTACGCGGACTGTTGGCAGAGCTTTTAAAAGCAGCTGCAGATGGATTGTTGAGGTACGCGCGTCCACTCGTCTAAAGGATATCTTCTCTTGGCTGCACATGGGACTATTGATGAACTGCTTAAACTCCCTCCCTCGACATCCGACATCGAATGCACAATAAAAACCATCTCCCGACTGAGAACGATTGGTCTCTGTTTCAACTCGCACTGGAGCTTTGATGACCTCGCGCACTGCATCCTCTATGAATTAGTCCTACGGACATGTTGTCCGATGCGAGGTCACTAAGAATTCAGTAGCGCCGTTCCTACAGAGTCGGTTTTTCCCAATTTCCTGTCCCAGACTAAATCTGCTCAGAAGCTCGGTCGGGAAGGGAATGTACTCGGATTTGCACGACTGCCTTCTCCAATAGAGAGGGGTGTAGCTGGAGCATTCGTGGAGACTACACATCTCTTTAGGTAATTTCACGTCGGTCTTCTAAACAAAAAAGCATGCGATCCTAATGGCCAAGAAACTAAATTGTGAGGAGTAGGTGGAAGGACTGAAGTATCGGCGTTTGTAGCGAAGGTCAAGCTCTGCTTAAGGCCTTAATGAGCCCTTCCACGATAGTGCAGAAGTGCAGGTCTTTCCTAAATTTGTTCTGCAGACTTGTTTGGATCCCGGGCCATTAAAGGATTATGCGGAACGAGATTGGCGTTGAACTTTACAATGCCCGATACCATCTAGGGGCTGCCCACGTCGCACAGTAATGCCCGACGGGGAAAAAATAAGTAAAAGGATTCCAGGTTCTCATATGATCCACATGTTTTAGAACCTAGAAAGCCAACAGTTTGTTGACTTTCAATGAACCGTTTCGGTGGACGACTAGCGCAAAGTTGAGACTTTGAAATTTTAAAAATGTATGTTTTTTGTAGGAATATTCGATGTTACATTTTATTGAATAGTATTCACCTTGGAGCATGGTGTTATGTCTATTTAAAAAGACGTGCACTCACCCTCTTAACTGCATCAACTGTTTTTTCACTTTGAACACCAGTTTTCTAATTCAGGCTTTTTGTTAAGGCCACCTTTTGCGGAAAGTACATCCATGTTTGTTGGAGCATAACAACCGTGCTCCAAGAGCCTCCAACAGGAAGTCACAGTTTTCTGAAAGCCCAAAGTATTCTCTATCGATAGCGCAAAAATTGAAATTTCGTTTTTTGCACTTTGGGAGAACGCGTCATTTTTCGTCATTTTTGTTTTTAATTTGCCTACAAATTCCCTTCTAATGCTAGTATTGCGCAAATATCATGGACATGAACCACTAACTGAAACGAAGGCTTTATTACTCTAAATTCCGATTAAAGAAATTTTTTACAACGAAAGTGTGTTAGTAAATAATATTGAATACAATTTTTTTCTCTAGAATTCCAGCTTTGCTTTGAGCATAAATTCACTATCGTAAATTGTTGTTAAATATTTTTTTCACGCCATTAAAAAAAATGTTTTTTTTTTTTAATTTTTAACTTAAGATTACTCCGTTATCTTTAATGCTTTACAACCATTTTTTTCGACAGCAGGAGGATCTAATGGGACTGAAACTATGTTCCGAATTTTATTGAGATCGGTTCAAAAGTTACAGATTTATTTTCTCGTTCCTACACAAGAGCGCCACTGTGCGTGTTTTGTTTGGGCTTTCGTCAACGGCTAGAAGCCTCAACCAGCGGCAGCACAACTAGAGATGGCATGAATCACAGGAGATGGCATGACTCTCCAGAATGAAGGCCAAACAAGTGAATGTTTTCCCGAACATCAGCAAGGAATCCGCCTCTTTTCTGTTATCTCTAAATTCACAAGTTATACAAGACTGCAGACGACTTGTAGGCTTCCAAAACTTTACTTGTTAGGCACTTAAGTGTGCTTGGGGTTTGTGATGGTTCTCTATGCGACGCCTGTGGAGAAGGTGAACAGGCTGTAGAGCACTTTTCTCCGTCTGCCTTTTCTCGAGTCAGGTGGCGGCTGAAACCTAGACTCTTTATCACAGAAGCGCAGGTTTACTTTCCTTCGGAAAACCAAACTATTAAATGTAGGTTTCTTCCTGGTAGTACAATGACCCAATTTTTGAGTCTGCGTGCTCAATTGCTGTGCTTCTCAATGTCCAAAAAAATAAAAATGATAGGAGAAAAACATGTCCGGCGAATATCGGCATTACTTGGTGAAGTCATAAGAATGGTTGGAGAGGTCTTCAACTTCTTTGCCTTTTTCCTGCGAGGGCCGGAGTATAGTTTTCAATTACCAGAAAAGTGGAAGCACACGAATAGTAATTTCCTCACACGACGGTAGATCCTAAAAGAGACTTCAGTATGCATATCGACGACCCCCCGTATATTCACCTATGAGGCGACGAATACGATGCACATACGTCGGTATCGTTAAAGTGGCGCAGAGCTCACTCGCTTACGAATGAGCCACGATCTTCAAAAAGGCGTACATCGGCCGAACACAGTCAGGCATTAAAGAGCGTTTGCCGGTATTGAAGTGGAGGAGGTCCAGAGGCGTTAAAAACTGAACCTAGGCGTATCGAAGTATACTCTGTCATCGAGAAGAAGACTCAATGAAAACGTGACCATAGCCAGCTAGAACCTCGAGAATATGAAGGATCACATCTAACTCGGCTCTCAAGTAAACAAAAGAAACCATTCGGCACCGAGATGAAGATCCGAATAATTCTGGCCGATCGTCGTTTCAAGTGAGTGTCCAAACTCTTTGAGCCGAACACAGTAAGCCATTAAAGAAGCGTTTGTCCGTATTGAAGCAGAGGAGGTCTAGATGGCTGTAACGCAGAGCTAGTGCGAATCGAAGTAAAGGCTGTCATTGAAAACAAACAGACAGCATTAACGACTCAGTGAAAGTAAAAGGCAGATCGAGGAAGTTAAGGACCTCAACGAGCTGAGGTAGTTCGCAAGGAAACAAAACGAACAAAATCGGTACCGAAACGAAACAGTCAATCGCCGTATCAAATGAGTAACAGAGCCCTTTCTCGAAGTGTCGTCCATGCCCTGCTCCATGCAAAAGCCTAGCCAGATGATAACAGAGACCTCACTCGAAGTTTCGTCCCTGCCCTGCTCCATGCAGCTGAAGCCAAGACAGATAAGTAACAGAGCCCTCTCTCGAAGTGTCGCCCATGCCCTGCTCTATGCTGCAGCAGCCTAGCCAGATGATAATAGAGACCTCACTCAAAGTTTCGTCCCTGCCCTTCTCCATGCAGCAGAAGCCAAGACAGATAAGTAACAGAGCCCTCTCTCGAAGTGTCGTCCATGCCCTGATTCATGCTGCAGATGACTAGCCAGATGATAACAGAGCCCTCTCCCGAAGTTGCGTCTCTGCCCTGCTCTATGCAGCAGAAGCCTAGACAGATAAGTAATAGAGCCCTCTCTCGAAGTGTCGTTCATGCCCTGATTCATGCTGCAGATGCCTAGACAGATGAGTAACAGAGCCCTCTCTCCAAATGTCCTCCATGCCCTGCCTCATGCTGCAGATGCCTAGACAGATAAGTAACAGAGCCCTCTCTCGAAGTGTCGTTCATGTCCTGATTCATGCTGCAGATGCCTAGACAGATAGATAACAGAGCCCTCTCTCGAAGTGTCGTCCATGCCCTGATCCATGCTGCAAAAGCCTAGACAGATAAGCAACAGAGCCCTCTCTCGAAGTGTCGCCCATGCCCTGCTCCATGCTGCAGCAGCCTAGCCAGATGATAACAGAGCCCTCTCCCGAAGTTGCGTCTCTGCCCTGCTCCATGCAGCAGAAGCCTAGACAGATAAGTAATAGAGCCCTCTCTCGAAGTGTCGTTCATGCCCTGCTCCATGCTGCAGCAGCCTAGCCAGATGATAATAGAGACCTCACTCAAAGTTTCGTCCCTGCCCTGCTCCATGCTGCAAAAGCCTAGACAGATAAGTAATAGAGCCCTCTCTCGAAGTGTCGTTCATGCCCTGATTCATGCTGCAGATGCCTAGACAGATAGATAACAGAGCCCTCTCTCGAAGTGTCGTCCATGCCCTGATCCATGCTGCAAAAGTCTAGACAGATAAGCAACAGAGCCCTCTCTCGAAGTGTCGTCCCTGCCCTGCTCCATGCTGCAGAAGCCAAGACAGATAAGTAACAGAGCCTCTCTCAAAGTGTCGTCCATGCCCTGCTCCATGCTGCAGCAGCCTAGCCAGATGATAATAGAGACCTCACTCAAAGTTTCGTCCCTGCCCTTCTCCATGCAGCAGAAGCCAAGACAGATAAGTAATAGAGCCCTCTCTCGAAGTGTCGTTCATGCCCTGATTCATGCTGCAGATGCCTAGACAGATAGATAACAGAGCCTCTCTCGAAGTGTCGTCCATGCCCTGCTCCATGCTGCAGCAGCCTAGCCAGATGATAATAGAGACCTCACTCAAAGTTTCGTCCCTGCCCTTCTCCATGCAGCAGAAGCCAAGACAGATAAGTAACAGAGCCCTCTCTCGAAGTGTCGTCCATGCCCTGATCCATGCTGCAAAAGCCTAGACAGATAAGCAACAGAGCCCTCTCTCGAAGTGTCGTCCCTGCCCTGCTCCATGCTGCAGAAGCCTAGCCAGATGATAACAGAGACCTCACTCGAAGTTGCCTCTCTGCCAAGCTCCATGCTGCAGAAGCTTAGACAATTTCAAGAGCAAAAGATGACGTTTTCTGCAAGGAAAAGTCTTACATTCGTTGGATAGATGTCCATTGACTGTTTTCAAGGAAAAAATTATACAACAACGAATTGAACGAGCTGTACAGTCACAAAAGCCTAGCCATCGTGATCAGATTCATCGTCCAATATGTCTTGCCCACAAAAGTCACTTGTGCATGTGCCCGAAGAAGCTTAAATTCAATGGTCCAGCTCAAAGGCGCTTCAATTCAGAGTGTGTGAAGCAACTCAATAGAGGACCCTCAGGGATCTGCTGGCACACAAGTGGAGGTCATGTCCACTTGTTAGTCTAAGCCCAGATCCATGTCTCACTGAGGCCCTTAAAACCGAAGAAACGGGTTGTGGGTCGAACATGATTTTTCAAAAAAAAAAAAACAAACGAAACCCTAAAGGTGTGAAAAATAAAATCTACAAAACGCTCAGAAACTATTACCTTTGCACATGTTACACTCAAATTTCAGTTTGTACTTAAAGCCCGCAGACATTATTAAGAAATCCCACGGACTAGACTTCCGTCAGTTTGGTTAATCGCGTTCGTCTTACGTTTTAGATGCCTCATGGAGTCGAGTTAGTTCCAATCGTATCTGGCGCTGTCAGCTTTATGCTCCCATCTGCAGAGTGTGCCGTCACAGCACATTTGAAGCAAGTTCCCTGACATGACTTCCGCATCCGACATTTTACCCTCGATTGGATAAATCCCAACAGAAGCTAATCTCCGGCTGTCACGTCACGTTCGTTGTCCTTTCCCATACCTCATCCGCCAGCACTTTCTGCCCCATCGAGGATTTTAATTAAAATCCGAGCACCTCTCCCCATTACAATTGTCGGCGCGGGGAAAGCACATTTCATGTTTTAATTAAAAGCAATTACTGTTGGGGCTGGCAGGCCAATCACAGTGGAGGCTGAGGAAGTGGCCCCCGTTCGGTAGGGATAACCCTCATACACGAGATCCCGGAGCACTTCAAACCAACAGGCATGGGCCATCTAGGCCCGCGGGCCAATAACACGAGTATAGGTACATCACACCGCCATCACAGTCATCAGTGAACGATGTCGCTGCACCGGCCGCCATACGTCTCCAGCCGTCGGTTGTCCTCCCGGACATGATGGTCGTGTGTAATAAAAATATCTAACTAACAAGGCTGCGCCGATCATGGGAAGAACAATCAGACAATCGGAGACGGCGACGGCGGCGGCTCCCCTCGCACCGCGCGAGGTGAACCGAAAAATTGCATCTGATCTGCGGTTCTGTCTGAGTCTGTCTGTGGTCGCGTCCGGTGGCGATCCTCGGGATCTCTCTCATTAGCTTTGTGGTTTTAATTTCACTTTTCCTCGGCTGTAGACCGCGGGACGAGATAAACAAATCCCGCAGCCGGACACGTAATCCATACTCCGGCCGGCGGCGGATCGTCGCTCGGAGGGCGGTTCCTTATGATTTGGTCCGTGAACCATTTGTTTCATCGAAGTCGCTTAAGGACGTTAGAACGCCGCTCAAGGACAGCGCTGGGGAACAGGAATTAATGGCCGAAGTGTGGTAAATGATGGCGGTGGTCGCTCTCAGCGGTTTGGTGTTTCATTTGGTTGAGCAAGGATTTATGGGAGGGTTCGCGAAATTGAAAGTCGAGAGCGGGCAATTTGACTTGTCAAGCCAGGCCAGGGAGCAGATCCAATTAATGGGGGCCCGCAAGGACTACCACACGTATCAAGTGCCCTGCAGACGGGGCGCATGTTAGGGGCCGGTCATTATCTGGGAACACGACATCTGGTCTGCGGATGAATTGATGTCTTTGTATGCTGCTAGGATATGAAAGGGGGGCCTTGGGAGGAGGCGGCGGGACTCATATTTCAACTTCGAAGTGAACTGCGGATTTTATCTGCTGATTTCGAGTTGGGACTGCATTCGTGTGCATAACTTGGTCGGTTAAGGGACGAGGAAGATAAGGAATGTTCGCGGAGATTTCCTATAATTTGGACGGGTTTGTTGTTGGATCGGGATCCAACACTGGAGTGTCAGTTCCTAAAATGAAGCAAAGCGCTAATAAATAAACCAAGCTAAGTTCGGATAAGGCCCAAGTATGTCAATCAAAAACGAAGCTCGGATGTCCTTTTGTGAAGGGGGCAGGTGGCTCCCACTTAGACGTTGTCAACTTAAGAGCATTGCTAGGTCGGCGCCAGTTCAATCCGGAGACAGTCAAAGACTTCGAAGACTGTGTGTGCCTAGCAGCCGCTGTAGAAGCCTGACTAAACTGGAATAATGGACGTTTATCTCTTCTGTGACGAGACTCTACCTCGAATTGCCGAGGGACGCCCCATAGCGCCCGCATTGTCCCAGTCTATCCTTGTGGAACAGAGGCATAGAAGTTTCAAAAACGGATAAGACTGTTCAACAGGTCCTTGGTTTCGTCTGCATGCATTGTGGGGGGAAGGGTCCATGCTGTGGACGGTCTTTTAAGTGGTTGTCCGGGCGGCCGCATACGGTATAGAAAAGTTCCTCTTCAGTAGCTCATCGTGCTCTTGACATGTGACGGTGATTTTCAGCCACTCCGCTGAACTCTTCGTTCAAAATCTCATCCACAACACGGGTGTAAGTGTCAACAGAATCTCTGGTGGAACTAAGGATCATCCTATGGTGGAATTGTGGCTGCCAGACTCAGTTATCGACGGAATATCGAGAGGCAGCAACAGCTTAAACAGGGGCTACGGAAGGTCAAGGACCTCTTAAGCTTCAGTTTTAGCATGATCGCGCTATGAACCGCTTCGCAAGCAGAACCGATGATAGTGTGGCAATCGGACTACCATTCAGTTCGTCATTTGAATCAGGTCTGGTTACGGTTACTGGACCTTCCCAAATCAGTTTGCAATTGCATTGCTAGTAGACGCTGCTACTCGTGCAGTAGATGGGGCGTTTGAAGGGGCTGGAGCTATAGCAAGGTGAAGAGATAGTCCTTAAGGTACCTAATCTGGGGTCAAGAATCGGTATACGCTCGCGAAGGCCTATGATCAAAATCTTAGTTTTGTACTCGTCGTCAAGCAGCTTAAGATAATAGATCCTATTATAAATCTACAACTCAGGTCGAAAGACTGCGCAGCGCTCTTTTGAATAATCGCCTCCTGACGCTGTTATCTCTTCTTTATTGAGAGCGGATTTAGGGATATCTTCGACTAGGCCCTGGTACCCATGCACGCGCTTTGTATGTTAGACATGGCTTCTTGTCTTAGAAAAATTGGATTTCTTTGACTGTGCGTCGCCTCCTTCGACTTAAACAGATTTCAGCGTTCTGTAGTCCAGAAAGCAACTTTAGACGTTCTGGTTTGGGTTATTTGAAGCCCATCACTCTCTTTGTCGTGGCTAGTCTTCGATTAGCTGCTTCACCATGACAGGAAACACGCTTAGTTTAGCAAACTTAGCTTGTGTTTCCTTGCCTCTGGAGATCAACGGAGATACGAGGTACCTCTTCGCTCTAATATTCATCTTTGCCTACGGTTCCTTTCTGTGTTTTTCTGCCTATTTTCTGTTTTGGGTCAATCTTTTGTCTGTTTTGTTTCCGTTCGCGTTTGTTTGGGCTCCGTTTGCTCTGCCAAGTCTCCATTCGTTCCTGTCCTGTCCCGGTTCGTGTCTGTTTTGTCTCGATTTGTACCCGTTTGATCTCCGTTCGCGTCTGCCTTTTTTCCGCTCGCGTCTGTCTTGTCTCCATTCATGTCTGATTTGTCTCCTTTCGTTTTTTTGTGCCTTTATTGTGTTTGTTTCTTACTACACAACGTCTTCTTCCTAACAGATTTTAGTCCTATAAGTTGGTATAAAAGCGATGAAGAACTGTGATATCTACTACAGCAATTGCTATGGAGAGAGAAAGCAGCGCTTATTCGGATACAGATTTGTTGTTCTAGGCAGACTTACGCAAGAAGTCTTGAGTCATGACAATCCGCATCAAGGCTGAATTCGGGAACGTCAGCCTAATATGCGTTCACGCCCCGACAGAGGAGAAGAATGACAACATCAAGGATGACTTCTATGACTTCCTAGAAACAACATACGATCGATGCCCCAGCTACGACACCAAGATCGTTCTAGGAGATTTCAACGTTCAGTTGGGAAAGGAGGACATCTTTGCTGGAGTCATCGGTAAACACAGCCTGCACGACAACACATCCGGAAACGGACTCAGGCTGTTGGACTTCGCCTCGGGGCGGAACCTCTCTGTGGCTAGCACGCGGTTCCCACACCTGGACATTCACAAACGGACCTGGCGATTTCCTGATCAATCAATCGTCAACCAGATTGATCACGTTGCGATCGACGTCAGACACTCCTCCAGTATTCTCGATGTCCGAACCTTTCGAGGTGCAAACATCGACTCGGATCATAACCTTGTTGTCGAGGCAAGCCAAAACGATTTGACGTCGAAAAGTTACAATCTCAGCTGGGAACTTTGCCGACCGAGTCTCAATGAAACTCGCTCAGAGTTCGACGCTTCCTGCACTAAGCATAGAAAAAGAATGGAAACGTTGTCTAGAAACCATCAAAGAGGCCGCCACTGATGTGCTGGGTTTTACGCCACCACCTAAGAAGAACCCATGGTTTGACGACGAGTGCAGGCAAGTGAACGCAGCTAAACAAGACGCCTACAAGGCGACGCTGCATCCAACAACGAGGGCTGTTCGTGAGCTCTACGAAGAGAGAAGAAGGGAACAGCACCGACTTCTCAGAAGGTAAAAGAAGGAGCATGAGAAGTGCGTGGTCGAGGAAATGGAAAGGCGTTATGGCAGAAATGAATTCCGAAGGTTTTACCGAAAGGTAAGACAGCTATCCAGAGGATACAAGGTTGGGACCAATTCTTGCCGGAACAAAAGCGAACAACTCCTAGTAGAGTCGCAGTCTGTGCTGAGAATGTGGAAGGATCATTTCTGCAGACTACTTAACGGCGATGATGGCCCAAATCCCGCTGTAAGGCAGAATGTTCCAATCAATTTGGACGATGAAAGACAAGCATTCCGTCCCCCCGACTTAGACGAGGTGAAGAAAGCATTATAAAAGCTGAAGTCAAACAAAACTGCTGGACGCACGGACTGCCCGCAAAAATATTTAAAGCCATTGAGACAACGCAACAGAGGACGACCTAGACTGAAGTGGAGCACACAAGTGGAGAAGGACCTCAACCAACTTGGAGTGCGCAACTGGAGACAGCTGGCGAAATATCGTGCTGGCTGGAGAGTCATATTGGTTGAGGCCCAGGTCCACCCCGGACTGTAGCGCCACAAGAAGAAAAAGAAGTTGACGTAAATTGCACTTCAAGTCCTCAATTTGGTCTTTTTCCTTAATTTCGATTTAAGTTCCAGTCCGCTTACTTAGATCAATTCTGTTCACAATTTCTTGACCGACTCCTCGTCAAACTCCGATCCACGTCTACATCCACTTTTTTACTCCAAAGTCCAATTCTTCGTCAAACGTCCAAATTGTTGCCCAACCCCTACTCTCTGCTAATCCTTGTCCAATCTTCTCTGTTCTAGCTTCTTACTTGGCTTCCGTCCTCTACTTGTCCCAATTTGCTGCTCCAGTGGAAAACAAAATGTGCACAGAACGCAGATCCCAAAAGCCCTCTACCGTCTCGCCAAACTCTTCCATACAGGCATACCCCTTCAGCTCTATTCTCCACCTTCAAGTTGTCAAGCTCTCTTGTTCAAAGTTTCAGTTCAAGAGAAACTGATTTTTCCGATGACTTCGAATGCGTAATCGGAGTCTTGAGATGCTTTCAAAATCAACATAAAAGAGGCAATCAAACTTCTCACCTCGAGTGTCATTCTCAATCGAGCAAACATTTATATTGCCTACAGCCGGTCACCAGGCAAGTTCAAAGGGCCATTCAAAGGGAATGAAATCTGCTCAATGCCGCAAGTTCAAGAAGTGTCCAAGGGGTCAAATCGTTACATGATTTGAAACATCTGACTTCTTGGCGCCCTAACGAGCCGAGACCTCGTGCGCTCGATTGCACACACATCAAGCGGGTGGTGAGATAATCAAGTGTACAGCACTCCACAGCGAGCCGGACCTCTGGCGCGTCCTTCGACGTCAGTCAAAGGTGATGTCCGTCAGTAAGCCGCCAGTCAGAGAATGACATAATTGGCAACAGCATGAGCTAGGATACGAGCCGCGTACGTGCTTCAATGACAGAGTCTGCTGGCGATCCGAAGACACATGTGACGGGAGAGTGAAGCTGTCATCCGGAATGGGGGTGACCTGAGACAAGCACTCGATGTAATCAGCAAAACGAAACCAATGGCAATCTACCGGACAACTTCCTCCTCCACAGAGGACATCAAATTCAATCAACGACTGCACGCCAATGGGACACAGCACGCCACTGCTTCAAATTAGAAGATTGCCAGCGCGAAAACTAATCTCCATCCCCATCTGCAGTTCTTCCGCATTCGCCCATAATCGTCACACATCCCGCAGCCCCGCCGTCGTAGCCGCCAATCCGCCCGAAATTCAATTAAGTCTTTTAATTGAAGGCGAGATTATGCAAAGCACATACACGGCACTTAAGGCACTCATTACATGTCACACTTCAGTGCAATTCAAATTGGAAGGCCCTCGAGTCGCAGCACAAGAGCGCCCGCCCGGACCCGCTTGACCTTGACTGTCAAACACGGTCGCCAGCGTCGCCACCACCGTGCCAAAGTGTCATGTTCAGCTTGAAAAAAAAAAGCAACAAACGCACAGACAAATACACACAACGCGCCTAATAGGATTTCACGTCCATCGAAGACGCTGCGACTCGAAATTCAAAGCTAAGCCCTCGGTTGCCGCGTCGTGGTTTCTTCGATTGGCTGCACGGCTCTGTGTGTGTGTGTTGGACACCCACGGTGTTGGCCAGGGCAATTCATGGAAGCGACATCGCGCACACCGCCTAATCGCGTATAATCGGCGGCATATTATGATATTATTCGCACGCACAAAAAAACCGGGGAGGCAGCGGGAGGTAACAGGCACTCTTCGGCGAAGTGGCTAAAAATAAGCAAGCGACCGTCACATGAGGGAATGCATGAGGAATCCTCCTCATCGATGGCATCTCTTATGACGGGCCATGGGGATGGTCGTCGGCACTGTCATGCCAATGGACACGCTCTGCAGTTGCGATGGACGGAGCGAGCATCATCTTCTGGTGCGCTGCTGCGTCCGGTGTTTATGGGCCATTACAGTGATATGTTGGTGAGAGGGTCATCTGCTAATTGATAAAGCAAGCAACGTAGATGGGTGGCAGACAGAAGCTGCTGCCACTGCTTCTGTGCAGATGAGCCGGAGAGGAACTGTGGATGGCGTAAGCAAAAAAGGGAGTCGAGGGGTCAGTGAACTGGACGGACATCGAGCCGTTTGGCAAGTGCGATCCGCAACAAGATACAAAGACGATCCAACCAACAAATAGTGGTCGATTGACCCAAAAATCCTCACAAGGTGCAAAAAGTCTGCCAACCTACCCCACAGCGTGTCGCTCAAAAGCCGATGCCAGTTCCCTTGTCCCAACACGGATGTTTACGGCATCCATCACCGAATTTGTTCATCTATTACGAAACCATTGGTGGTGCGGCACAAACTCCACACGTACTCACAACCCGCGAAATTTGCAAAATAATCGCTGCGCACAGTTGAAAAGTGTTTGGCAATCGGAAGACGCCCATCAGCTACGCCAATTTAAAATGCAAGTCCGATGCTCGGGGAGGAGAGGACGTTGTTTGCTAAAAAACAAATTAGTCACTCCTTCTTCGCCACGAGCACCATCGTCACCGCCTCGGGGCACACAAAATAGATTCACAGCCATTGATAGGCAGCTACAAATGCACAGGCTGTACACTCGTGTGCACTTATCCCACTGATGTGTTAATTAATGCCTGCCAAGCAACAAACGAGAACCACCATTCAGCCAGCACACACTGCACAACCATCCACCATTTCGAGTGTTAATTTAGAAAAGAGCACCAAATTGATTTGCTCAAGTGATTGCAAATCAGAGGCGGCCGCGGCATGTGGTGAAATACCAGTCGAGGCTCACGCCTCGCTTGAGCCAAGAGGTGGCAAGGTCAGAATGTGGTGCGAGCCATACCGGCCGAGTGTGCGAAACGGAAAGCCAAAAAGATTACGACTTAACGGAACAAGAGGGCAACTGGAGTCATTAAATGAGCACGCCATACAAAAGAGTTGGCGTGCGAACTTCTCCACCCGAAATGGTTCTCCATGAGGGGGGCTTATCCCATTTCCTGTCGCTGCTCCTGTGACGCGAACACACGAGGATGCAGTCATTTGTTTGGGTAATCAGGAGTGCTCGCTGACTTGACTCATCGGTAAGTCGCTGAAAAATGATCCCGAATCTCCTACTCGCCGCGACACTCACCTCGGCACGTACGGGCAGAGAAAGAGAGAAGCAGGTGCGGCTAGTGCCAGCCAGCCGGCAGGTTAGCCACCGGATTCCAAATTGTCTTCACGCCTTTTTCGCACGCGATTTTTCTTCCTGATTACAGGTGGGACAGAGCGCGATGTTAATGCCCCGGCAAGTGATCGTCCGCCTTTTATGTTGGTGCCTTTAATCAGATTATTTCGGCGGTGAATTCAGAATTCCCAAATGCCGACATCGGATTTTCAACAGAGAACGCGACGCGTGTTAGTTTTGCGCGAATGGAAACCTATTAACGATTTGACAGAAGTCACAGTCACGCATCCGTCTGTCCGCCCCTTCTATTGTCATCGTCTTTGCTGTCGCCGTCGTTTGTGTGGCTGTGGGCAGCGTTCTATCTTGCGGTTTTCTTGTTTACATGTTAGAACGGCTGACTGTTTTCTTTTCGATCAACATTCGTGCGCTGCTGACTGTATAACGCATTCGGTTTGCTATTCTTAACTCTGCTGGCGCACAAGGGCGTTGATCTCTCGTTGACTTTGGCTCCAGTGGTATGGTACGAGGCTTCGCGGTGTGTAACAGGTTCTTGTGCTGCGTGTGCAGCACAGCATGGCGATGGAGATGGGCTTTGTATGATTGATCTATTCTCGTCTTGTCTTTGGCAGAAAGCGACGGTAATAAGTTTGCCAGTTCAGGGAGTCGGGCAGATCTACACGGTGGCGACCAAGACCGTGAAACAATGTGCTTTTACGTAGAAACATAGTTCGGATGGATGGGAGGGAAAGACGGCAGAGGAGTGGGGGCCGCTTGATGCAAGGTCGGAAGTCAACGGAGCTTGATGGGGGACATGGGGTTGGTTGTGACTTATTTGCTTAGATCGCGTCACAGTCTGTGCGCATCCTCCCTATGATATAAGATCTTTAAACGGTGAAAGAGCATTTCGAGCACTGCCATAATGAGCTGTGCTATGTCTATAAAGTAAGCTGTTGTTTGAGGAACAGATTGGAAGTTACCGGTGCCTTGATATGGGAACTGTGATTGTTTGCCCGACTAAAGTACATGTTTATCGCTGACTGTTCGTGTGGTAAACCATCCGAAATGAAACGGGCTTCGATGAGAAGGGCCTCAACCAACAGACTCTCATCCAACGGGCCTCAACCAACAGGCCTCAACCAACAGGCCTTCAAACAATGGGGACTCAACTTACAGGTCCTATAGCAATAGGGGCTCAACCAACAAGGCCTTAACTAACAGGCCCTCAACCAACAGGGACTCAACCAACAGGGCCTCAACCAACTGGGCCTCAACCAACAGGGCCTCAACCAACAGGGCCTCAACCAACAGGGTCCCGATCAACAGGGCCTCAACCAACTGGCCCTCAATTAATAGGACCTCAACCAATAGGGCCTCAACTTACAGGTCCTCTTCCAACAGGGGCTCAATTAACGAGGCCTCAACCAGCAGGGCCTCAACCAGCAGGGCCTTAACCAACAGGGCCTAAACCAACAGGCCCTCAAACACCGGGGCATTAACGAACAGGGCCTCAAGCAACGGGGCATTAACGAACAGGGCCTCAACTTACAGGTCCTCTACCAACAGGGGCTCAATCAACGGGGCCTCAACCAACGAGCCCTCAACCAACAGGCCCTTAAACAACGGGGCAGTAACGAATAGGGCCTCAACTTACAGGTCCTCTACCAATAAGGGCTCAACCAACAAGGCCTCAACTAACAGGCCCTCAACCAACAGGGACTCAACCACCAGGGCCTCAACCAACAGGGCCTCAACCAACAGAGCCTCAACCAACAGGGCCTCAACCAACAGGGCCTCAACCAACAGGGTCCCGATCAACAGGACCTCAACCAACTGGCCCTTACAGGTCCTCTTCCAACAGGGGCTCAATTAACGGGGCCTCAACCAGCAGGGCCTCAACCAGCAGGGCCTTAACCAACAGGGCCTAAACCAACAGGCCCTCAAACACCGGGGCATTAACGAACAGGGCCTCAAGCAACGGGGCATTAGCGAACAGGGCCTCAAGCAACGGGGCATTAACGAACAGGGCCTCAACTTACAGGTCCTCTACCAACAGGGGCTCAATCAACGGGGCCTCAACTAACGGGCTCTCAACCAACAGGCCCTTAAAGAACGGGGCAGTAACGAATAGGGCCTCAACCTACAGGTCCTCAACCAACAGGGGCTCAATCAACGGGGCTTCAACCAACAGGGCAACAACCAACAGGGCCTCAACTAACAGGCCCTCAGCCAACAGGGCCTCAACCAACAAGCTCCTTAAACAACGGGCCATTAACAAACAGGGCCTCAAGCAACGGGGCATTAACGAACAGGGCCTCAACCAACAGGGTCCCGATCAACAGGACCTCAACCAACTGGCCCTTACAGGTCCTCTTCCAACAGGGGCTCAATTAACGGGGCCTCAACCAGCAGGGCCTCAACCAGCAGGGCCTTAACCAACAGGGCCTAAACCAATAGGCCCTCAAACACCGGGGCATTAACGAACAGGGCCTCAAGCAACGGGGCATTAGCGAACAGGGCCTCAAGCAACGGGGCATTAGCGAACAGGGCCTCAACCAACAGGGTCCCGATCAACAGGACCTCAACCAACTGGCCCTTACAGGTCCTCTTCCAACAGGGGCTCAATTAACGGGGCCTCAACCAGCAGGGCCTTAACCAACAGGGCCTAAACCAATAGGCCCTCAAACACCGGGGCATTAACGAACAGGGCCTCAAGCAACGGGGCATTAGCGAACAGGGCCTCAAGCAACGGGGCATTAACGAACAGGGCCTCAAGCAACGGGGCATTAACGAACAGGGCCTCAACTTACAGGTCCTCTACCAACAGGGGCTCAATTAACGGGGCCTCAACCAACGGGCCCTCAACCAACAGGCCCTTAAACAACGGGGCAGTAACGAATAGGGCCTCAACTTACAGGTCCTCTACCAATAGGGGCTCAATCAACGGGGCCTCAACCTACAGGGCAGCAACCAACAGGGCCTCAACCAACAGGTCCTCAACCAACAAGGCCTCAACCAACAAGCTCCTTAAACAACGGGCCTCAAGCAACGGGGCATTAATGAACAGGGCCTCAACTTAAAGGTTCTCTACCAACAGGGCTCAACCGACGGCGCCTCAACCAACAGGCCCTTAAACAACGGGGCAGTAACGAATAGGGCCTCAACTTACAGGTCCTCTACCAATAAGGGCTCAATCAACGGGGCCTCAACCAACAGGGCAGCAACCAACAAGGCCTCAACCAACAAGCTCCTTAAACAACGGAGCATTAACGAACAGGGCCTCAACTTACAGGTCCTCCACCAACAGGGCCTCAACCGACAGTGTCCCAAACTTGTAGAGTCTCTTGTCAGCTGCCTAATTTGGTTTACGTTTAGCTCTGAAAACGATTTGAGAAAAGTGCATTTAAGGGACATTGGAGTCACCTTGGATTGGCACTCTTAATTCCGCCTTATGTAGGTACTGCAGGGAAAAAGAAGAAATAGGCATCATCTGTCGTCTTATCTGCGACTAGGAAGGCGAAAGGATCACCTGACCAGATCAGACGTAAGCGTGGGAACATCAGGACCTACATAGCCAACCTTAAGTCGGCTAAGAGGAGAATAAGACATCAACCAGCTTGGCTGTGACCTGCGATTGCCTGTCCAGTGATAACCAAACAAAAGCTAACTCAGTCTGAGACAGTAGAAGTTTAAAACCCAAGTGCATCGTATTCTTTTCCAGTTCTTGGGCACGTCGGGACCTTGTGACCGGGTGGATGTCGTGCTCGTTTGAGCTGAATAACAAGCACATGGCTCTGCTTAGGAGCATACAGAAGACTTTTTGGCATCATGGACCCACTGGGTCACAGAAGCGATGAAGGAAATGCCGGAAAAAGGGACTTCACGCGAAAGTCGGAGACTCAGAGACTTCTGAATACGTTTAAGCTTACTAATAATAGAAAACGGCTCTACCTGGCAAAAACCAAGGAAAGCAAGGTCTTCACGACTCAAACCTATGCCATGTCACAACGGACAGTTCACAGTGAAAACATTGATCGTTGGACGATCCATCCAAGAAGATTTTCGTCGAAGTTCTACTTTGCTGATCCGTTCAGACGGGTTTGAGCTTAGTGTACCGACCTAGGCTGAAGATGTCGCATCTTTTCGAGTTCTCGCACCGTACAAAAATTCCTATTATCATCCACAAGCTGACGGTGGGCTTAGCGTATTCATAAAGCTGCAGTAAACCAAAGAACAATGAGAGCTAGCACTGGCCAAAGAGTTAATGTATGAGGCATGCTTTAGAGAACGCAACAAAGTATGAAATTCCGATGTGACAAAGGAACGAAAGTGCTTGCCAACCCATGCTTAGAAGGGAAGAAGTCGTGCTGCTACCAAGAACACTTTCTTTGGTTCTTGGCTTTGCACTTCAAGATTCCGCCGTTAGTTGAACGAGTTCCTATTTGCTCCTTCAGTGCATGACTCTGGCAACACTCAGTGTGTGACCACAGTGACTTTCTTTCAACACATCGAACTGGAAGGAGAAGGAACTGGGTCGAACATAAGCCGGAGACTACTCACTGGTTTTCGAATCACTCCAGAAGGCGTTACTTTTTAGGATATTGCCCTCAGGACTTAATAATCAGATTGGTGGCGCGATTCCCACTTCTTAACATCCATGATGGAGCCGAACGATCCTCCGATCGATCAACCATCACGTTTCGATCGACATCAGACACTACCTCAAATGTCCAAACTTTCCTAGGTGCTCATATTAACTCATTTTGAGCATTTTCTTATTACAGCCGAGGTCAGAACCCGGATGTCGAGAGATCAACAGAATCCAGACAGTCCCATAGGGTTCCACGTCGGAAAAGTAAAATCGCAACTGACCGTTGAAATCTTTGCAAAACCGGGTTTCCCTGACACTCGGTCATAGTTCGACGATGCCCTCACTTACGATAGAATAAGAATGGAAATGTTGTCGAAGAAGCTACCACTGATGTGCTGGCTTTCACATCACCACCCAAAAGGAACACATGGATTACCGACGAGTGGAAGCAAGCACACGGAGCCAAATAAGACGCCTTTACGGCAACGCTGCATCGAACAACGAGACAAGTTTGTGAGCTCTACGATCAGAGAAGAAGGGAAGAGCTTCGGCTTTCTGGTAAGGAGTAAGAAGGAGCATGAGAAGAGCGCTCTCGAGGAAATGGATGGGTGTTATGGCCGGAATGAAGTCAGAAAGTTTTACCGAAAGGTAAAGTAGCTGTGCGGGGGATACAAAATTTGGACCGAAGCCTTGTTACGTTCTTTCTTTCACGAAGATACTTCGGGAAAGAGGGGGGGTTTTGCCGACCAGCTGGGAGAAAGGTCGCGGGATAATTTTGGGCGCCACACGATTACCCTTTTCCCTTCTTAGTGTTTTCCGGACCTAAGATCGTGATTAGATCCGTTCACGGAGACCTTAGCAGACGAAGAATACAATACGCGATCACAATACTTCATTTATTAGCTAACTTAATCCAAGTTAACAACTATCTTAATCTAACAATATTCCCTGAAATCTAATCTTATATCTAGGAGACTATATAATTCAAAAGTGTCACTTAACCTACCCTATGCTAAGCCGACTCCTGATTTACTCCTCATTTGTAGCAAGACAAAAAAATAATAGTGAAAATAAAAAAAAGACGAACACGACTCGAAGATGATCCCCGTCCGGTACTTGAACCCTCGTTCTTGATTTCAAATTCTCGACAGACCGTTTACTCAATCAATTCGTCCACGAACCCCCTTCTGCAACCTGATTCCAACACGACACTTATCGAAACTCTCTATTCTCCTTTAGAATATTGGATTTTGATGTTCTTAACACTCTATCTTAATGCCTGAGATACCTGGTAGCTGTGGTGCCCGATACAGGTGGTCGTCTACGCCTTTCCGGGTCTTCTGTCCTTTTGGTTACAATGTTCAACCAACCGCAAATGAAATTGGGCTCCGTTAGAAACTTTAGGGACATACGGGAACAGGGAAAGAAAAAAACTCAATCCACGGAATCAACCTGTTAGAAGAGTAGTACATAAGGATGCGTACAATTAAACAAAACCTATGGGCACCTCACCTGTTGGTGGTCTGGTCTTAGGGACAACACTTCCTCTCTATGTACACTAATGTCTATGTCTATATTCACTGTTCCACTATTTTACTTTCTTTTTTTTTTATTCACTTCCCTCGACAACCACTCACTCCAACTGCTTATCTTCCTTTGTAATGTGTCCTATGTCAAAAATAGAAAGCCCCCTGACTGGGTATTGGCGAAACTCGCTTTCCCCGTTGGCCTCAGTGAGAAGCAGTTACTGTTTTCATGTCACTCAACCAACCATCTGGCCCCATCATCAACTAAGACATGTTCCAAGGGAACCGACAATTTCACAAAAAAATAGAAAATTCTTTTTGCGCATTCCATATGGGGGGTTGAACCCACAACCGCCGATTCAACGGCTCCATCCATCTGAGCCACCCCCTCACTCGGAAATTTCTTTGTGTCAAGGAGCCTCATCCTATGGTCGCTACTCCTGACACTCTGCAGACATTGCTTGATTGTAGGCGAAAACCTATATAGCAATACCCAAGCTGAAGTCGAACAAAGCTGCTGGACGGACGAACTGTCCGCGGAACTATTTAAAGCAGCTGGAGATAACCTTGTTGGGCGCATGCACAAGGTCATCTGTAAGATATGGTCGGGGGGAAGTATGCCCGATGAGTGGAATCTCAGCGTCGTTTGCCCGGTCCACAAGAAAGGAGACCCCTTTGACTGCGCCAACTACCGAGGGATAAGTCTCCTGAACATCGCATACAAGATCCTCTCTGCCGTATTGTGTGAGCGTCTGAAACTATTTGTCAATGACCTGATAGGCTCCTATCAGTGTGTTTTCATGCCAGGGAAGTCCACAATAGACCAGATCTTAACATTACGGCAGATCCTGGAAAGACCCAAGAAATGCAAATTGACACTCACCACCTATTCGTCGATTTCAAGGCTGCATATGATAGTTTGCATAGAGACGAGCTATACAGTGCCATGTCTAGTTTTGGCATTCCTACCAAACTCGTCAGATTGTGTAGGATGACGATGGAGAACTCTCGCTGCTCCGTCAAGGTCGGTACCGAACTCACCGAGACCTTCAATGTCAAAAACAGGTTTTAGACAAGGCAACGCACTGTCATGTGACTTCTTTAACATCATCCTCGAGAAGATCGTGCGTAACTCACAAGTCAACACCAGAGGCACGATCTTTCAGAAGTCAGTTCAATTGCTAGCATACGCTGATGACATTGACGTGATTGGACGAACACAGTGAGCCGTCAATGAGGCGTTTGCTGGCATTGAAGCGGAAGCGACTAAAATGGGTCTGGCGGTAAATGAGGGCAAAACTAAGTTCATGCTGTCATCAAGGAAAGACACGCAACATTGACGTCTCGGACGGAGCGTCACAATAGGCAGCTGAAACTCCGAAACTTCGAGGTAGTCAAGGACTTCGTCTACCTTGCCATCGCGGTAAACAGGGACAACAACATCAGGACCGAAATCAAACGCAGAATCACTCGTGCCAATCGCTGTTTCTTTGGGCTCAAGAGGCAATTGAGTAATAAAGCCCTCTCTCGAAGGACTAAGCTCGCTTTATACAACAGCTTGATCATTCCCGTCCTACTTTATGGCGCGGAATCTTGGACGTTAGCAAAGGTGGATGAGGAAGCCCTTAGTCTCTTCGAGAGAAAAGTTTTGCGTTCGATTTTTGGTCCTGTTTGCGTTGAAGGCATCTGGAGGAGAAGATTTAATGACGAACTCTATGGCCTGTAGAGCAACATGCGTCTGGTCAACCCTCTTCGAATACAACGTTTAAGATGGTTAGACCATGTAAAACGTATGGACACCACTACTCCGGCTCTAAAAGTCTGCGAATCAGAGCCATTGGGACCACGCAACAGGGTACGGCCTAGGATAAGGTGGCGCACACAAGTGGGGAAGGACCTCCACCGTCTTGGAGTGCGTAACTGAAGGCAGCTTTCGGGAGATCGTTTAGATGCATGTTGGCTGAGGCCCAGGTCCACCCCGGACCGTAGCGCTACAAGCAAAAGTTATATTCGCTATTGTCATTAGTTCTGATTTCCTTTGTTTTCAAACCAAAACAGCGCCGGTTTCATTCACAACATATCACTCAATAAGTCCCTGGACATACAAGGGGACGCCACTAACAAAAAATTCATAGTCGACTATATGTCCCAGGACTTATTGAGTGATCTATTCAAAACTCAACTAGGAAGTCATTTGTGAAAGCAACAGTTAACCTGAAGAGGACTAAGCCCTCCACTACTTCAAGACAATATCCGGAGTGCAGATGTGGACAAAGGCGGTTTGATGGTTTAATTAAATCGAGGAAAGCACTTTTATTTTATCAATTAAACCTCGACATCCAATGCCGAGTCCAATGGTTTGGCTCTGAAATGCAGCACAACCGCCAGATCTGTCCGAGAGCAGATGTTTTGCTCGCCTGCCTAGGGCGGCAGCTGCATGCATCGCTTTACGACCCAACGGATGTTGTGGTGGCTATCCACGCTGTACCACCGAGAGGCTGTGTGTCAACATGTGCCATGGACTATGATCATGATCGCTCTGGCAACCCGGCAGGTTAAAAATTTCACTAGTTTCCCCACGTAACCTTTTAGACACATTTTTATTTGCCCGATGTAAGATATTTCAGAACCGAAGATCTAGTTCTTTGAATGCCCTATAAAACACAAGACTCAAAAAATCACACTTCCAAGCCTTGCTTATGTCTTTGGGTAGCATATAAGGGGTGGGCGCTGCGTTTCACATAATGTTAAGTTCGCGTCAATCCATGCCGAACCATGCAGACCGCCACAGGTTCGATTTCTGAATTGCGCATAAGTTTTGGCGAGGTATGGGACCCGCTATTGTTTCGTGTGTGTGTGTGGGCCGAGCTCAGCGGTTGCTGCTAGGTTAACTAGATTGCCGACGTGCAGGCTGTGGTTTCTAAACATAGGCCAGGAACACCACCCCTCCCCCACAAAAAAGGGGATATACTTTTGTTGTTTTTGCGGGTTTCGTCGTTTACGGGAAAACGACGGGGCGTCTATTTCCCTGGAGGAGTATGTGAGAGTGACCTAGAGACTTAGTGAACGAACGCCCCCCCCCCCCCTCCGCCAGTTGAGCTGAATTTAGAAGGGAAGGAGGTTCAAGAGAACCCCCTTCGTCGTATTTTGTGCGACAAGCACATATTTTGAGATGATTTCAACTCTAAAGGAGCCTTTCAAAGACTACCCTTTGAAGTCCACCAAAGACTGAACCCTCTATGAGAACCCTCTATCATGAGAAAATAATTTCAGGTGACAACCGATTAGGTGGTGGCCGCCGTGGCATAGTGGGTCGAATGCGACGCTCACACGCCGAAGGCTGTAAGTTCTCCGATTCCCAGCTCAACGGCAATTTTCCGAATTTTTTTCAAGGCATCACCTCTTTCGAGCTGCTAACAACACTCAGAGAGTAATAACTGTCTAAGAAAGCTTTTCAAATTTCGCCGTTTGGAGTCGGCAAAAAACTGTAGGTCCCTTTCACTCGTGAGAGAACATTAGCGCGCACAACACGAGTAGTTGATGAGCAAGCTAGGCCCTAGTCCCCCTGTGGACTGTCGCGCCAACAATTTTTATTATTATAACCGATTACCTGTTGAGGAACCTTTACCCTGGCACCCTCGGCCATCGTTGTGCCTTCCAGTCTATGTATGGACGAACGACATACGTTTTCCCCAAATGAGTGCTTTCTGGCCTTGATCCAATCATTAGGCGATTCTTCGAATTTTTTGAAAGATCCGAACCACTGGCCGTCCAAATCGGTTGCATGCGTCGCAGCCAGGATTCGGAGAGCGCAACGTCTGGAAAATACAGCTGGTGGCGTACGCCTCTGCTTTTAGGGTTTCCAGGTACTTTTCGACAGGCCGAATAATATTTTGCTGCAAAATCACCTTCACAGGCTCTTCCGTCGTTTCTGGCAATTTCTCACGCAATACACGGCTCAAACGCATTATTTGTGGTCGGCAACAACATTCCACCCAGTGGCCGCCGCACAGTGGGGCAGAAATGGCCGTTTGACGGCGATAATTTTAAGCCCTTTAGTTGAGTTAATGAAAATATTCTTTTCTATCTATATATTATATATATATATATATATTCTATATTTTTTGGGTGTGCTGAATTCAAATCCGAAGTCAAAATAACTGTAACTGCTCAGGTTTCCGAAAGAACCGTTATAACATTTTAAAAATGGTACTTGTTTGGTAGTTTTTGCGAAGTGAGGGGTTGGACCTATTATTTTTATTTATTCTGCAGTCAATTTAAAATAAAATTATATAATAAATTAACAGTTTATTTACTTTTTAAATTAGAAATTTGGAAGAACAGTATTTACTTTGAGACAATTTACAAAATTGGAAAATCTGAAAATATTTTTTTTTTGTATATCTGGGTTTTAAATAAAAGTAAAACATTTTATTTACATTTTCAAGATTTAATTTACAAATTATTCTGAGTCCGAAAAGTAATCGCAGTCAATTTGAGGTTGTTTGCTTAAATCGGGTTGCAAGAACATATATATGATAGCTTCAGTATCAAATGGAACTTTTTTTGCAGGCTTCCTTACTCTCTGGTTTGTAATAAATGGATCTAAAGATATTGACATTCTATTCATAATATCTGTAAGAGTGTCTTGTCTAGATGTTTTTCGACTAAAATTCTATCTATACATTTTAAAATCCTTATTGCTTCCTTCTAATGCTTCCTCACTTAATTCATCAATTGGTACTACACTCTGAGAAACTATTTCAGGCCCACGTATCAATGTCTTGTGAACTGAAGTACTCATATAATACCAAGGATACAGCGATACAAACAATCTCGCAGTTTCAGGGCAATAATTTTTAAATTTTGGCTTCTTCTAATAATTCAGCAATTCTTCTGTCTCCAGAAGCTCGAAAATTCATTTGAGCAGCAAACACAAGATCTTCAGCAGATGTGTCCCTAAGATCGGCTATTCTTTTACGTTTTTTCCGATTATTCAATTGATCAAAACTTACCTGAGGACGTCCAGAGGGTTCTGCAAGCATTGTGAAGTTTATTTTTTCTTGAAGCCAAATTGATTCGTTTTCATTCAAACACCAACCTTGTGCAGTGGCTTTTGTTCCATTTAGATTTGAGTTCACTTTTGAAACGGGTTAAGTCTTTCCTTAGCTCTGATTCATGTTTTCCAGAGCAGTTTGTGTTTGTTATTAAAAATGTCCCAACATCTTCAATTCTTTTTTAAATTTCGAGGAGTTTTCGAGTCAAGTCAATAAAATTGTAATGGTTTGCGGACTTCTTTCTTTGTGAACGTAGCCTCTAGGTAAGCCCGTTTGCCCCTTGCTCCACACTCTTGACTGAGGAATGCACCAACCAGCCAGAAAAACAAGATTTCTAGAGATCTGCAAAGAACCTCAATTTTCCGCCCTAGAAGTGACTCTTTCTACTCACTTGGAGAATATTGTGGGCGGGCCTGCGGCTTTCGAGTGATTTGGTGGTGACACCGGCGGTGGACTGGCGGAGTTCTGAGGACACTTATTCCCTTTTAACACTGCTTGTGAAATGGGCCCCTTCTTCTCCAATAATTCGACCCCGTGGACGCTTTGCTCTTCCCTCGGATGCATCTGAATCCGGGAAACCGGCCGCTAGGACTGTTATCGACTATTTGATATTCCGTAAGCTTTGTCGTGCCCAATGTTTGATCTAGAATATGACCCACGCGGGTGCAGACTGAACGACGAACTACACGTCCTGTGCGGCAACATGAATGTGGTCAAACAAGCTTACGTCTCTCGGCTTGCTCTCACATTTAGAGTTTTCGCCTTCAAACTCGAAAGAAAACGAAATGAAGAAAGATCTGCCATCCGGTGGCGCACGCTACTGGGGTGAGACCTCACTCAGGTGGAAGCGTGTTAACTGAAGACGACGTCCGTCTCGGACTCAGCCAAAGAAAATGGAAACTATTACCCACGCCGTATCACTATCTGATCCACCTCGATGTAGCCATTTGCGGAACATCTAGCCTGCCCACACTGAAACTCTGTAAACATTACGACAAATTGAACGATCGAAGCAGGACAGTTTTAAATTTGACCGTTTTCACACGCCTTCAAAGCAAGGCTTTGAATGACAGAAGAGAGTGCTTTAAACGGTGATCATTTCCTCCTGCGATCGATGCAAACCGACGCGAGGCACCTGTCTCCTCAAGTGGCTGATTGTATGACTGCTAGACATCCTGGTTGCTGGGTGTCAAACTGTACCTTCTAGCGTTCCAAACCCCTGTCACTGCGCTTCCATTCCTTGCTGTCACTTTCACATTTTTCATTTTGCCATTTGGTGGTCGTCTGTTTTTTCACGTATCGGCTGCGGAGTTACTTAGAAAAGCCCTGTTTTTGCCCTAGCGTTGCGGGAGGCACTCGGGCAATTATTGCACTAATTAAGTCCGTCAAACCCTCCTCACTCACACCTCTGTGTACCGGAACCTAGAAGCTAGAGAAGCCCGACATCAATTGCCATTCGATGTTGCTCCGTGATGCTCACGAGGTGTCTTTGCCGTTGCAGTTCCGTCAGAACAGGCAGTTGGGTCGTTTGCTTGGACATCCTCTCTGTCACATGGGCCCATCACTCAAATCAATTGACTCTTGACTGCAACTCGAACTGTCATCATAAACAAAACTTTCGAGAATTTCTCACATGCGGCGGACAACGGTCTGCGGCCTCACCCTCCGCGAGCCATTCAAAAACTCGAAAAAACGTCCCAAAGCTTGTGAAGAATTAAGCCATTACGAAGGCGGTCACATTTGCAGTCAGCCCACAGCACGATGGATTGACGAAAGCGCTAGTCCAAGAACCATCCATCACCGCCGTGCGGCTCAAACCAAATTCCCAAGGTGTCGCATTGCTTTGCGGAATGTCAGACGACAATCTAAGTCAGACGACGCCAAGCCTTATGTGGGTGCCCCCACGCCAATTGAGACCCAAATCACGTCCTCGGCACTGAGACACATCAAGATAACCTTCGACACAGGCACGAATCGCTGCTGGGCCGCCGCCATTCGTCAGCCAGTCTGCAGTCCCAGACAGGTTCTGGAGACCCAACTGCGCACATATCTCACGCTTGGGCATCGGCAAAGAGTTCACCAGCTCAGGTGAGTAATCCCTCAAATTGCTGACGCGACGTGCCACGCAAACGCAAGGTGACAGTCTAACGTTGGCGTATCGCCCGTCAATCGACAGTTAATTGGCTGCAGTTGCCACCAAGTGCTGCAGCCCACGTGCGCCCAGCAGCCTCCACGAGACGCCCACTCGAAGCGATCAGCGATTGAAGTGGCAGAGCACACCATCGTCGCCGCTGCGTCTTTGTTCGCCTGTGATGAGCATCGACCACACACCGGTTCATTGCGATTCATTCCGGTCTGCCCTGCTGGCTAATTACTCGCTCCCGTGGCCGCTCTTAATTGCTGCGCCACGAGCGGGGACCGCATACACGGTCTTGCCGCGGCACCTCTCCATAGGACACCGCGCACTTTATGGTCACAAGCAGTTAGCTTCCAATTCAGTCCATCGAGTATTCCGTGCGCGTTTAATTAGATCTGAAGCTAGAGCTTGGAGCGCACGCAGCGCACATTCCCCGAGTGCTTCCACCAGTCGACGGGGACGATGCTGCAGAAGCGACGCAGCGCGTCGTCGACTCAAACTGCTGTATAGCGCACGGGCTTTCTGCGGGTGAGCGTGCGAACTTCTAAGGCACCTGCCACTCGGCTAACGACTTAATTGCGGCAATCGCCGGGCAGATCTGCTCCGACATACGCCCGAGCTCGGATCGGATCTGGACAGAGTGGCACTGAATCGACGC
The DNA here is from genome assembly GCA_955652365.1 of Eristalinus aeneus. Lineage (NCBI taxonomy): Eukaryota > Metazoa > Arthropoda > Insecta > Diptera > Syrphidae > Eristalinus > Eristalinus aeneus. The sequence continues at coordinate 20,339,126 of OY019131.1, forward strand.
AGCGCCTAATGAAATGGATTTTAATTACACGCGGAAACGAGCCAGAGCCCAGTTAACAGTGACCCGGAGGAGTGCAGCCTCAAATGGACGCCAACTCATTTGTGCATCTAATTGGATTGTCCTGCGGCAATGGCACGACGGCGCAGCAATGCCGCAACAACCGGTGCGTTGTGCGCAAAAATACGAGATTAATGGACGCTGCAGCAGCGATTTGACGGATGTCAGGCGCACCAGGAAGTGAGTGTGAAAATGGACATTTGTTATGTCGGGGAGGCGCTTGCCAGAGTCACTCACGCCGGTCGCGCCAGAGAGCGAGATAAATGCGCCGGCAATTAGTTTGACCAGGAGGTGAAGTCCACTTTAGATGGCCTGACGGATCCCGTGGGAGATGCAATTGTGCAGGTGGTGGACGTTAAGAGGATTCCTGCGAGATGATGGCTATTTCTCTCCGTCTCTGATGGCAGTGATGAAGGAGGGATTTGATAGATCTCACCTCAGGATCCAGTGCTGTGGGTTCAAATACTGGATTTAGACGTTTAATTTAAATGATTGACCACCAAGGAGTCACGCAAAGTGCCGCCTCTGTGAGCGTGGCGCGCGACGCCGAACGAACAAAGGAAAGACTCGCAGCTTCTGAGTGAGTTAATGATCTATGGCAAACCAGTGAACCCCTTTTCATAAGTGATCTTCTTTGAAACGCGCAACAAACCAAACCGACTTGGATCGCTCTGTACGCGAAACTTTAAAATTCAAACGGAGGGAACCTTGAGGTTATTGCCAACAAGTGGCCGCTTAGAAATTCGGTCACGTCGCGAGTGACATCGTTGAACATTCTGCGAAACAAACGCCGCGTGCGACCGTAAAAATATTGCGGGGAAGATGTGCCCGAAAAATGTGACGCGTACTCCTTCGTCATTGTGGTCAAGGGAATCCATGCGGGCTAGATTGAGAGCAACGATTGGACAAGTGTGAGCGCCTAGGCATATTCTGCAGTTTTCTTCTGGTTTTTGGCTAAAAATGTATTGCTGAGGAGAAGAGGATGAGAATTGATTTACCATGATAGGCGCAGGACTGTGCAAAGAAGTCTGTTCTACGTTGGAGATGGTTATTCGAAGGTAATCGAAAGGAGTGCGGTATTTTGTTGAATTTTTGAATGGCTCGCGGAGGGTGAGGCCGGGGACCGTTGTCCGCCGCATGTAGGAAATTCTCGTTTTGTTTATGATGACAGTTGGAGTTGCAGTAAAGAGTCAATTGATTTGAGTGATGGGCCTATGTGACAGAGAGGATGTCCAAGCAAACGACCCAACTGCCTGTTCTGACGGAACTGCAACGGCAAAGACACCTCGTGAGCATCACGGAGCAACATCGAATGGCAATTGATGTCGGGCTTCTCTAGCTTCTAGGTTCCGGTACACAGAGGTGTGAGTGAGGAGGGTTTGACGGACTTAATTAGTGCAATAATTGCCCGAGAGCCTCCCGCAACGCTAGGGCAAAAACAGGGCTTTTCTAAGTAACGCTGCAGCCGAGACGTGAAAAAACAGACGCCGACCAAATGGCAAAATGAAAAATGTGAAAGTGACAGCAAGGAATGGAAGCGCAGTGACAGGGGTTTGGAACGCTAGAAGGTACAGTTTGACACCCAGCAACCAGGATGTCTAGCAGTCATACAATCAGCCACTTGAGGAGACAGGTGCCTCGCGTCGGTTTGCATCGATCGCAGGAGGAAATGATCACCGTTTAAAGCACTCTCTTGGGCTGGTTCTGTCATTCAAAGCCTTGCTTTGAAGGCGTGTGAAAACGGTCAAATTTAAAACTGTCCTGCTTCGATCGTTCAATTTGTCGTAATGTTTACAGAGTTTCAGTGTGGACAGGCTAGATGTTCCGCAAATGGCTACATCGAGGTGGATCAGATAGTGATACGGCGTGGGTAATAGTTTCCATCTTCTTTGGCTGAGTCCGAGACAGACGTCGTCTTCAGTTAACACGCTTCCACCTGATTGAGGTCTCACTCCAGTAGCGTGCGCCACCGGATGGCAGACCTTTCTTCACTTCGTTTTCTTTCGAGTTTGAAGGCGAAAACTCTAAATGTGAGAGCAAGCCGAGAGACGTAAGCTCGTTTGACCACATTCATGTTGCCGCACAGGACGTGTAGTTCGTCGTTCAGTCTACACCCGCGTGGGTCATATTCTAGATCAAACATTGGGCACGACAAAGCTTAGGGAATATCAAATAGTCGATAACAGTCCTAGCGGCCGGTTTCTCGGATTCAGATGCATCCGAGGGAAGAGCAAAGTGTCCACGGGGTCGAATTATTGGAGAAGAAGGGGCCTATTTCACAAGCAGTGTTAAAAGGGAATGAGTGTCCTCAGAACTCCGCCAGTCCACCGCCGGTGTCACCACCAAATCACTCGAAATCTGCACACCCGCCCACAATATTCTCCAAGTGAGTAGAAAGAGTCACTTCTAGGGAGGAAAACTAAGGCTATTTGCAGACCTCCAGAAATCTTGTTTTTCTGGCTGGTTGGTGCATCCCTCAGTCAAGAGTGTGGAGCAAGGGGCGAACGGTGTTGAACAAAAGTCGCGACTTTTCCAAGTTGTTTACTTTTCTTTTCCAGTTGGGCCCCCTTCCCACATGTCTTGTTTCTCTCACAATGGCCTCTTCTGGAGCTGGTGGGGAGGGGGAGAGTTTAGACACAAAGCCTTACCTAGAGGCTACGTTCACAAAGAAAGAAGTCCGCAAACCAATACAATTTTATTGACTCGACTTGAAACAAAGTTTTGGAAAAATCCTCGAAATTTACTCTGCGCCCTTAGCGCCTTCCGCCGCAACTTCAGTGTCCGCTGTGCTTTTGCTCCAGTTTCGCCGTTTCGATCTCGGATTCCAACTCCTTCATGTCGGCTGTGAAGTTCAGCAGCATTCTTTCTATCGAATGCTGTGAGGGAACGGAATTCTTCTTGCTCAAATGCCGGAGCTCAGCGACCTTATGACTCAGGTCCTTGGCGGTGGATCTCACGCCTTGACGTGACCTGAAGAGGGAGCCGAAGGAAGGCATCTTAAATCCAAGGGAGTGCTCAACTTTATCCACAAGTGCATCAACAATCGGTCTAATGGGGATCCTTTTGAACGCTTCTATGGCAACTGTAGCCGCCAGACTGTTCTTCTCAAAAATGCCCACCGCGCTTACGGCTTTCTCTGCGACGAAGTTTTCAATTCTATCGATCACTGGTTTGGACAGTAAGGGACCGTCAGCGTGTTTGACAGAGTGCAGGTCATCAAAGTGCTCCTCCATGAAGTCCATTGCCTGCGAGATTTGTTTCAGGACATTTGCCGGCGCTGGGTAGGCTTCCAGCGCAGAATGCAGGTCATCCATGACGGTGTGAACATTTCGAAAGATCCGATTGTTGGTAATGCATTCGAGAGACGCTTCCGAGAATCCCTGGACCTTTGATTTAATTCTGTCGAGTGATGTCGTTTTGGACTCCTGGGGATGTTGCTGCTGAAAAATGTTCTGTGAATGTTCCTCTACCAGCTCCGAGAACGTAACACATTTCTTATCTTCCTGCCCCCGCACATCCGAGATGTGCTTCTTGTGATTGCAGCAGAACGGCTCGTGCTCGTCGGAAAATCTTGCCTCGCCGAAGGCGAGTACGGACAAGATTCCAAGAGCAACAATTGCTTTCATGGCTGAGTGGGAAGCAGGAAAGGGATTCGCGAATAACTGAACCCGGTTGGTGCGAACGTTTATTTATATAGCTCGTCCGGCTGATAAGAAATCGAGTGTCTCTCAGTAAGAGCGGCGCCGCTCTCTGGCTTTACTAAGCTACGTGATAAGGGGAGATAGTGCCGCGGTATAGCCAAGATGAACCACGTTGGGGAAGCCTGGTGTCAGAAAGATCAGGAAATTCCGAGAAATACAGATTATTCAGTTGCCGCGGAGCTGACTTGGTGAGGGTATGTTCCCCTCACTTTGTGCATTTTAGCAAGGTATCAGATGTAAATATCATCTTCGGGAAGCAGCATCGTCATCATCATGAGACGAAAGGAGAAACTTTCAAGTTCTTTCGCAGCGGACAATATATAGGCCGTTTTTCTGGGTGTATAGAACTTTGAAATGGAAGAACACATGTGAAGGCAGTGAATCGGGAGTTTGCGTCGGCGCAGCAGGGTCAGTGGCCGTTTTGAATGGAGGGTGTGGGGCCGGTATTGGCTAGGCTTGCCCCCTGAATGTGGTAGCTGCTATCAGAGCAGAGTAGGAGAACAAAGGGCACACAGTTGGATAAATCGCGGCATGAATGCCTCACACAACGGGCGATCTGCAATAATTCCTCTTCGAATCCGAGACATAACGTGCCGGAGTGCCGCCTGGGGTGAAATTGGACACATCAGTGGAGAAGGGCCTCAACCGACTTGGTGTCCGTAATTGGAAGCAGCTGGCGAGGGACGGAGGATAGAACCCATGTTAGGCGCATAAGCCAAACATTTTAATTGTGGTTGTCGCTATTTTTTTGACCAAGTGAGTTGCCAACGATCCTGCTCCCTCTCCAGTCTGCTTCCTGAGTCGGTGCATCAACAGCGTTGGTGCCACGTTCCTAATTCCTTCAAAAACATTCTTCTTTCACCGAAGAAAACCCAAATTGGATCTGTTTTGCAGTCACTTCGAGGATCTGCAGCCAACCAGCCATGACGCTTCAAGACAGCCGCTATGTTATGTCTCCTACACTTGCTCCCTCAGCTGCTACGCCGCTGAACATTGCCTACAACGGCCTCAACTAGTGGGCTTCTAACAGCATCACCGTCGACGGCTACACTCCCCCTAGCCGAGTTAATTAAATCAGAAGAGAACTCGGAAGCGTGTGCAAGCCGCCACCACCGCTTCAAATTCAATCGAACATCGGAACCGCATCTCACTCCACAAGCGTGCCCTCCTCTATTCCAAATGCAAAATCAATCAGAATGCACTGACCTGCTGGCGTCGTGCCACGGTGGCGCAGCATCACGCAGAGCCGTCTGCAATTTGCTGTTCGGTGTGAAGCACGACTGCGTGGGGCGGGCGGCCCACCGTCCAGACCACAAGCGCTCCCTAACGAGATGAGATCACAAAACCAAGCTCAGAGATGCAAATGCGCGTCGCGGGCTATTTTTAGAAAATTCGCGATGCATCGGCGTTGGCATCGGCGTTGGCATCTGCCTCTGCATCCATCCGATACAATGATAAAGCAATTAAATGGAAAATTATAAATTCTGGCGACGTGCCGGTGAGGGAGGCTGCCGCGGCAGACTCCAAGTGGCACACGGATGAAAGCATTAGAATGCTATTAGCTCGGCAGATCGGGGTTTCGGTTGATTTAGTCCCGCGCGCTCAGGCCGCATGCAGCTTGGCGTGTAGTTTCTGCTTGGCTATGCATGACTTCATCGCCGGAGTGTGCGCAATGACCTCCCCGCCGGGCTTGGGAAATATTTGACAAACTCGTCATTGATGGGGCATATGCCTGCGCTGCCATGTGTGTGAGTGGCTGAGACTCAAGGAGACGTGCCACCGAACTGACGCGCTCCCGCCGAAGATTGACACTCAGTCAACACAAGATGCGCTGCTAACGAGCAAATATTGTGGCTTCGTGCATTCGGTTGAAAACGTCTGATCTGAGGGGACTTTTCGGTGAATTCCTCTCCTCTAAGAATTTGGTAATCGCCTAATCCCCGTTCTGGCGGTGAGAGTGGTGTGACCACTTGACGAATATCGCAGATCGCTAATAAGTTATTTCTGGGAGTCATGATCTCAAGCTGGCAAATGATCAGCACCAGCAGGTGCAAAGCGCCGCGATGACAAAGGCAAACAGTTCACTTCGCACCAGCGCTGAATGACTCCACCGTGCCTCTGCATCCGCTCAGGAGTCACCGCGGTCGGCGATGATGAGCCAAGAACTGTGAATCACATCCACCTGAAGCGGTGGTGCGGCTTCGGGTCCCGCGGCAGCTGAGGTTTCACTCCAAATCGGCAGCCCACTGCAGTCTGCCTTGCATGCGGGGCGCGCCTTGTGGAGAAATTTGGCGATTTATTGGGTGATCGTTTTGGACGCGACCAACCGTGCGGGTTACATCAAATTTAACGGCACCCGACGTGGCTGACGTAACACACAGCGGGTGACTGAAGACGGGGAGCACGCTTGTATGGCGATCGATTGACAAGCAGTGACGACAGTCAATGGAAGCTTGACAGGCAGGCATGATTGCTCAGCAAAGAGGACAGCGGGTGTGGGCTGCGAGGGTTGTTCTTAATTTCGGGACTACGGTCGATGTTGCATAAGGGTTCTAAAAATCGTGGATCGTCCCACAAGAGGGCGAAAGGTCCTTCAGTACATACAAACATCATCGAACAACGTTCCTTAGTTAAGCAGAAGCCTCCAAAAAATATTTCGCCACATATTCAGCTCGAAGATTTCAACGACAGGCATGCTCCTCTGAGGTGTACGGTCTCCATCATCTGCCCTCAGATTCGAATTAAACGTCGTTTGGCGTCTTCGCCTCTATGTGAGAGCATCCTTTGACAAGGCCATCAGCAACATGAATAGTACATGGATTGTATCCCCATTATGGTCTCCATGGGCAGTCCACCTTAAGCGTGGTTTCTTTCTAAAGACAATGGAAAAGCCGCAAGACTACTTACTTCCTATAGAGTTCGCCCTTAAGGCTTCTTCAGTAGCAAAAAAGTCGAATGTCCCAGATTGGGCTTTCTTCTTGAAGAGATCAATAGAAGTAGTTCTGAAATGGAGTAACATCAGGACCTTCTGCCGCAATCCTAGAACCTAAGCTGTGAACGTAAGCACACGTTCTAAGACAGAAAAATACGAAGGTTGCCTTTATATTTCGGAACTGCGCAACCCTAGTGTTGCAATCTGGCGACTGCCAGCTCTATCGTAAGGTTTAACATTTTTGAGATTATGCGTACTCAGAACGTTTTGACATACGAGCGCTATTTGTGTTGCTTACAGTAACTTAAAAGATTCATCTCGCCCAAAAAATTGAATTAAATCTTGAAATTTTTCGTGTGATTATATTATACTAAATTTTGACGTGAATTAACTCAACAGCAGTGCATCGATGAACTTATTCAATTTGTGGTGATGAAGCCCCATCAAGCGGTCGCCGTTGCGTAGTGCATAGAGTGCGACGCTCACACGCCGAAGGGTTTAGGTTCGATTCCCAGCTCAAGATCAATTTTTCGAATTTTTCACGGCACCACCTCTTTCGAGCTGCTGACAACACTCAAAGAGTAATAACTGTCTAAGAAAGCTTCTCAAATTTCGCCGTTCGGAGTCGGCAAAGAACTGTAGGTCCCTTCTACTCGTGAGAGAACAGTAGCGCGCCCAACACGAGTAATTGATGAGCAAGCTAGGATTTGGTCCCCCTGTGGACTGTGGCGCCAACAATTATTATTATTAAGCTCCACCAAGGACCAGTGTTTATCGATGGTATGGTGAATTCAACCGATGTCGTAGTTCACTGCATGACGAATTTTGTGAAAGTCGTACAAAATCAGTTGTTGTTCCGGGAATCATTGATGCTGCCCGCAAACTGATATTGCAAGATCGTCATGTGACTTATCGTGGGATTGAGACAACCTTAGGCAGTAGTGGGAACAGCATACATTCAATATTGCATAAACATTTGACCGTTAAAAAAATTTGTTCGCGTTGGATCCCGCACAATTTGTCAATCGCTCAAAAAAAAGCTCGTGTCGATTGGTCGAAAGAAATGCTCCAAAAATATGATCGCGGTGCTTTGAAACACGTCTTTGACATCGTGACAGGTGATGAATCGTGGATTTACGCGTATGAGCCCGAAAGTAAACAGCAGTCGACTGTATGGGTGTTTCAAATTGAGCCAAATCCAACAAAAGTTGCTCGCGCGCGAAGCACTTCCAAGCAAATGGTCGCCTGTTTGTCGGAAAAACTGGACATGTCGCAACCGTACCACTGAAAAAACGCAGAACAGTCAATTCTGAGTGGTACACAACCACTTGTTTGCCAGCTGTCTTCCAAGAAATCAGGAAAACCAACCGCCGAAGACGGATCACTCTTCACCACGACAATGTGAGCTCCCACATCGGCTCAAACAACTGCAGTTTCGAGCACTCAAAACATCGATTTGATGAGTCACCCGCCGTATAGTCCTCACTGGACACCGAATGACTTCCTTTTATTCCCGTAAATTAAAAAACAAATGAAAGAGTCAACGTTTTTCGACACCTGAAGAAGCGGTTGATGCGTTCAGAATGCATGTTTTAGAGATACCTCAATCAGAGTGGCAAAAGTGCTTCGGCAATTGGTTCAAAGGCATGCAAAAGTGTATAGATCTTGATCGGGAATATTTTGAAAAACAATAAAGCTCTTTTCGATGATTAATACTTGCTTTTGTTCTCTTATACCGAAATATAAAAGCAACCCTCGTATTTTGGCACGAGCTGTGTGACAAATTGGGCCGATCTGGTAAAACCACAGCTCTTGCACAACATGGTCGTTTTGTTCATGAACGGAAAAATTAGCGGTCGAAATTTGCAGTTACGTTCTGACCGACATGGTTTTGAAAGAAGTACGAACCACCATTGGACTTTCTTCTTTGGGGTTTTTTGATGTCGATGGTTTATGCGAATAAGCCGACGAGGACTCAAGCCTTAAAAGTGGAAATTGGACGCTGCCTTAATGAAACAATGCAGCATTTATGCAAAACTTCGACAGGAGGCACCAAAATGTAATGTAAAATGGAAAAGTTAATGATATATATATATTTCTTGAATTCAGTTATATTAATTTACACATCCTTATTGTATTTGAAGAAAAGCAAAACTAATGCGTGTTTAGAAAAAACGAGAATGTGAGCGAAGTTGCCGAAGTCGCAATTTCCTTTTTTAGAGGAAGTTGGCTGCAGCTAGTCCAATGTCATCTTTCAGATTAGTGTTCGCTACTAGGTGGCGTTATAGTCGTTAACGCTGCGCCCGCACTGTGATGCCAAATCTCGATCAAAATCAAAAGAGGATCCTTGGCGCTTGAAATTTATTCGGAAAGTGAGAAGCTTGTCCTTGATCAGCTTATTTCCAAAAGTTGCTGAGAATTTGGCAAACTTAAGAATGGAAGAGGCAAATTGATTAGGAGGCGTAGGGATTACACATGCCGCAGGTCCATTGCTAATGGTCATTGATTTCTAAAGTAAAGTCGATAATACATTTCTGATAAGTTTTATTTCCACAAGCAATAGCTGTGAAAAAGGTAACCGTTCCAAACGACACCCTGAAATGGTTTGGCACGCTCTTATTTTTGAGATCATTTTACATCACTTTTCATCACATCTCGGGAGATGGTGTTTTTTACCGAGTCGATGTAATCTTCTGCGCAACTCAATAGAATTAAGTTCTAGCGGGGTAACATTCCGATCACTTAAGGGCCACAAAACATCAGTTTAGCGTGCGCCAATTGTATGAAAAAGTGATCTTCTTGGACAATTGATGTCCTCAAGACATGAAATTATGCAACTAGGTGTTGCTTCGTAGCTTCTTCAAGACTTGTTGGAGTCAAACATTGTCCACGTCATAATCTTCAATCGCTGACCAACAACTTGTCTTCCCAAGGCCTTCGCACCTTACTTTCTTCAAAGATCTATGAACAAACGACTTATAAAGCACACCATTATCGTAAAGTTGGGACTGTAAACACATGTTCAAGACAAGTCTACCAACATAATAATAAGTGTTGGCGCGACAGTCCACAGGGGGACCAGGGCCTAGCTTGCTCATTAACTCTCACGAGCAGAATGGACCTACAGTTTTTCGTAGACTTTCGTAGACAGTTGTTACTCTTTTACTGTTTTCAGCAGCTCGAAAGGGGTGGTGCCGTGAAAATTCGGGGTGTACAGCCGGGAATCGAACCTAGACCCTTCAGCGTGTGAGCGTCGCACTCTACCCACTATGCCACAGCGGCCACAAGTCTACCAACATAACAAACCAAAAATTCTATCATCGAATGTACGTTGCCAGAGAAATTTGAAAGTTCACCTTATTTTGTAAACGGACCTCGGACGTTCGTTTCTATCACTTGGGGGTTTTCTGAGCTTCACCTCATTTACATGCCTTACTTTTGTCTGCTTACACACCCACCGAGTGAGAAAGAAATCATGACTCTTGGCCGTAGGGAATCGACTGTCAGATGGGGCAGTTCACTATCCCTTTCATTCTCAACTGTGTCACGAAAAGGAATAGATTTACTGAATCAGAGATCACTGCACTCATGGTTCCCTAACTGGTCTGAGGGCAAGCCGCTTGAATGTTGTAGGCATCCCTTCACATCTCAGTCAATAAGTCCCGGCATATATAGGGGGCGCCACTAACAAAAAAAATATTTTTAAGTTTTCGTTAGTGGCGCCCCCGGGACTAATTGATTTATCTGTTATATGAACGATTCCATTGGAACGAATCCACTTCGGTGTGCTTTCTCGTGATATGAGGACTTTGGGTAGTAGGCCCTTGTACTCCCTGTTCTCAAACTCTGGGGCCAGTAAGCGCGAAGTCAACATCCCCAACTTTTCTATCTGGGGAGGACTCAATACCGGACAAGCATAACAGATCACTCAATATGTCCAGAGATTTAATATTAATTCTTTTTTTGTAAGTGGCGTCCCCTATGGCCGCCGTGGTGTAGTGGGTAGAGTGTGACACTCACACGCAGGATGTCTAGGCTCGATTTCCGGCTGAACACCTCGAATTATTCACTGCACCACCTCTTTCGAGCTGCTGACAAGACTGAAAGAGAAATCCTGTCTAAGAAAGCTTCCCAAACTTCGCTGTTCGGAATCGGCAAGAAACTGTAGGTCCCTTTTTTACGCGTGAGAGAACAGTAGCGTGCACAACACGAGCAGTTGATGAGCAAGCTAGGCCCTGTTCCCTGTGGACAGTCGCGCCATACAATTTTAACAATACAATTTTACAATTTGAGTGGCGTCCCCTATGTGTCCCGTGACTTATTGATTGACGTGCTGCAACATAAAAGATCGTACTACGGCTGTCCTACACTCTGGGAAGGTGGCTGCTATGAAAGAACCTACTTGCCTTAGCGAAGGCTTTCCTGGCTTTTAACAGATACTGGCCCAACATAAAGTCCACAAAAGTCGCAGTTCACTTCTCACGGCTAATGACTACGCACGTGGGTCCAATCTACTGCACTTATGCCAGCTTTTGATAGTTGCAGTCCTGTACAATGGAGTCCGCCACAGGATTGCTTCACACTTCTCATAGTTTATTCTAAACTTTCAGTCATAGCAAAATTGTTCATTTTTTTTTAAATCAAACTAAAAGAGAGCACTCATGATCTCAATTTTCGTCACCGTCCTGTATTCAATCCAGTCGTTAGCAGACGCAAAGAGGCTTTGTATGAAGCCCAGAGAGGTGAGAAAAATGTCTCTTGTCCTTTATTACTTGTTTTGACACCCAAGAAGCCCATTTATGTTCGGTGGTCTTCGAATATGCAAGTATTCAATAAAGTCGTGTATTGCTTAAGAGGTTTGGCTTTGGATTTCCACAAGGGAGAGTTCTTGGCAATACATTGTTCCTAGTCCACCCTCAGGCCGTACCGAAACTGAAGACACGGTTGTGTATATATTTCCGGACAGAGTGAATTTTCTTTGAGGAGACCGTTTGGTTGGATGCAACGGGACTTAAACAATAGAACAAAACTTTGACGGATTGCGGTGTACGAAGAACAAGAAACAAGTGCGAAACCGCTTTTTTAAGCGGATGTTACATTCTCTAAAAGACTTAACAATTTTTGGATTTTAATAAAAAATGTTTCCATTTACCAAACAGAACCTTAATCGCGCAACCGAAACTCAATCTCTGATATAAACTCCAGAGAATGGCAAGCACTACAGTTCTATCTCTATACCAAGGCACAGAAACGATGGAAAAGAACGGCACAGGCTCAGACCCTCCTTCGGCGCAGCGCCTTAGTTTCTTTCTTTTTAAGTGAATGATATTCACATCGCGATGGAAACCTTTGGAAGGCACAACAGCAATTGACCATAAAATCCTTACAACCCTGAAGGCTCCGAAAGGACAGTGACATGCCATAAGAACGTTTCTTTTCAGAAGGTGATAAAGGTCTTCACAGTCCACGTATCATTTTAATCCGCTGGCATGTATCTTTTCAGTTCCTAACAAAGCCCTGATCACCCAGACATCATCACAGTCTCATTTGGGCCCTTAATCGCTTCCCGCTCCCGCCCTCGCTACAGACAACCATCATCCGTCCCGATATGAACTGATCCACGATACACAGCGACTCGTCATCAATCAGACACAGCCAATGCAGCAACGACTGCAGCGGATCAGCAGCGCCTCAGAATCATCACAATCACCAGGCAGACAACATCAATAGCAAAAGTGCATTGAACCGATCCAATCGCAGACGAGGCACGATTTTAGATTTGATTCCGACTGCTAGCTATTAATTCCAATTGCAGCGAAAAGAGAGAACAACGACGATACAAGGATGATCTTGTAGCCTGACTGGCAATAAAATCAACCGATCCTATCTATCCAGTGATCGCTATGCAATGAGATTGCGATGATACTGCTGTGAAGCTCACTCCTCGACCGGTGGATGGTTCGGAGCGTCATCGCGAACCACCGACATGATGGTCAGCGGTGACAACTGAATTTTGCAATTGTAATGAGAGTCGGAAAATCTAACAGCGAAGGGAACTGGGGAGGGTAAGCGATGGAGAACCACAGGGATGTCGTTTCGGGCCGTTGCTTGGTGTGGGAAATTTTTGATTATGGGCGCACTTATGGTAAAGTGGCGGCGAATGGAGTGCTGCACTGTAAACCTTTGTAGACTGCGGAATGGAGTGCCGCACTGTAAACCTTTGTAGATTGCCTTGACTTGGATGCAGGACATTATGGAGTGCCAAAGGATTAAGATATGACGTCACAGCCTGTTAAATCAAAGTCAAAAGTAAAAATTCTCTAGTGGAGGTGGAGGAAGTTTTGCGCGCGATTTTTGGTCCTGTTTGCCGTGATGGCATCTGGAGGAGAAGATTTAATGACGAACTCTATAGGCTGTACAGCGACATGCGCCTGGTCAAGCGTCTACGGATACAACGCTTGAGATGACTAGGCCATGTAGAGCGTATGGACACCACTGCTGCGGCCCGAAAAGTCTTTGAATCCGAGCCATTGGGACAACGCAACAGAGGACGACCTAGACTAAAGTGGCGCACACAAGTGGAGAACGACCTCAACCAACGTGGAGTGCGCAACTGGGGACAGCTGGCGAAAGATCGTGCTGGCTGGAGAGGCATGTTGGTTGAAGCCCAGGTCCACTACGGACTGTAGCGCCACAAGAAGGAGAAGAAGAAGGAGGTGGAGGAAGGTGCTGTAAGATTCAAAGGGAGTGCCTCAGAAGTAACATTTGACTCCTCTGCTTGTTCTAGTATCAAGAATCTTAAAGAAGAAATTGTTTTCTTTTGGGAGACTTGGATGCTGGACATTATGAAGTTCCACAGGGTAACGATATTACACCACAGCCTGTTAAATCAAAGTCAGAATTCTCAATTTGAGGTGGAAAAAGGTGTTGCAAGATTAAGAGGGAGTACCTCAGGAGTAACATTTGACTCCTGTGCTTGTTCTAGTATGAAGAATCTTGAAGAAGACATTGTTGTCTTTGGGAGACTTGGATGCAGGACATTATGGAGTTCCACAGGGTTAAGATATGACACTACACACTAAATCAAAGTCAGAAGTAAGAAATCTCAAGTAAAGGTGGGGGAAGTTGTTGCAAGAAGGAAAATTGAGATGGAGTGCCTTAAGAGTAGCATTTGAGCCCTGTGCTTATTCTAGTATTATAAATCTTAAAGCAGAAATTGTATTCTTTGGAAGAGTGCATGCTGTGGAAGGACGACAAATCTTGGAAGACGCTAATCGACTCACGCAGCCTCTTTTAAGACCATACTTCTGTAACAAAATATTTGGATAGGAAGGGGAGCATGTTCACTTTATGGGTGCTGTACATGATCCGCTTCAAACAAATCTTCACCCGATGGTCATTCAGAAGCTCCAAAATAACCAGATACTGTCCAGACTACAAAGACGCAGAAGAGACTGAAAGCGGCTCCACCAAGGGCTTGGTTACTGGTCAGACTACAAAGACGCAGAAGAGACTGAAAGCGGCTCCACCAAGAGCTTGGGTACTGGTCAGACTAAAAAGACGCATAAGAGACTGAAAGCGGCTCCACCAAGGGCTTAATTACTGGTCAGACCACAAAGGCGCAGAAGGGACTGAAAGCGGCTCCACCAAGGGCTTGGTTACTGGTCAGACAACAAAGACGCAGAAGAGACTGAAGGCGGCTCCACCAAGGGCTTGGTTACTGGTCAGACTACAAAGACGCAGAAGAGACTTAAAGCGGCTCAACTGAGGGCTTAATTACTGGTCAGACCACAAAGGCGCAGAAGGGACTGAAAGCGGCTCCACTAAGGCCTTGGTTACTGGTAAGACCACAAAGACACAGAAGGGACTGAAAGCGGCTCCACCAAGAGCTTGGTCACTGATCGACTACAAAGACGCAGAAGAGACTGAAAGCGGCTCCACCAACGGCTTGGTTACTGGTCAGACTACAAAGACGCAGAAGAGACTGAAAGCGGCTCCACCAAGAGCTTGGTCACTGATCGACTACAAAGACGCAGAAGAGACTGAAAGCGGCTCCACCAAGAGCTTGGTTACTGGTCTGACTACAAAAACGCAGAAGAGACTGAAAGCGGCTCCACCAAGAGCTTGGTTACTGGTCAGACTACAAAGATACAGAAGGGACTGAAAGCGGCTCCACCAAAAGCTTGGTTACTGGTCTGACCACAAAGGCGCAGAGGTTACTGAAAGCGGCTCCACCAAGGTCTTGGTTACTGGTAAGACCACAAAGACACAGAAGGGACTGAAAGCGGCTCCACCAAGGTCTTGGTTACTGGTAAGACCACAAAGACACAGAAGGGACTGAAAGCGGCTCCACCAAGGTCTTGGTTACTGGTAAGACCACAAAGACACAGAAGGGACTGAAAGCGGCTCCACCAAAAGCTTGGTTACTGGTCAGACTACAAAGATACAGAAGGGACTGAAAGCGGCTCCACCAAAAGCTTGGTTACTGGTCAGACTACAAAGATACAGAAGGGACTGAAAGCGGCTCCACCAAGGTCTTGGTTACTGGTAAGACCACAAAGACACAGAAGGGACTGAAAGCGGCTCCACCAAGAACTTGATAACAGAATTTCCCGAAGCCACTCAACATACCCTAAGACCAGCTGTGGCCCCCTTCATACACTCATCCAAGCTTTTATCCTTCTCTCAGTGGCTTCCGACTAGTGGATATGTCACAGCTCAGCTATTCCACGTCCACTTCCCCCACGGTTCCGGAGGCAACCAGAATCACCTCGGCATCGTCTACCAAAGCAATTAGCGCCACGACCCCCACTGCAGTGCTCAGATGAACGCTTCCTGAAAGCCACACTGCCACTGCAAATAAACCACACTTCGACGACGTGATGTACCCGATCCGGTCCAGAGCTGGGCGCTCTAATGCCTCGAATTGAAGAGCAGAACACGTTTGTTATGTGTATCACACTCGGAACTCATCTCAGCAGTTGCAACACAGCTCCGAATCGGATACGATCCGTGAAGGTCTTTGGACACCCAATATGCCGACGCGACACCATCCAGCCACCTCCCGCCTCACCCTCCTCATTCGGCGTGGACGAGATAATGTCGCACACCCAGCGAGCGGAATTTTGTCAAAGTCACCACTCGAGAGGCACCACTGCGAGCCTCCCATGCGTGAACTGTGCTGCGCTGCAATGCACAGTTAAAGCTCCAAATCGAGAACCAGAGCCAGCTGGACTGTTAGTCCGAGGCTGGCTTCTCATTTTCCGCATAACGCTCCTCCGCAGCTGTCGACATTGATGGTCAAATGGGCAGCTGAGGCGACGTCAGTTGGCCGACTGCTGTGGACGGGAACTTGACGGACACTCGATGCCAGCTGCAGCATTGAATGAACACTCGTTCGGACACCGATCAAGGGCCCGATTCGCATTCGAGTGCCAGTCCACAGCGGTGGACGTTAGACAAATATCTGCGCGCGCTTCGCACACCGGGATTCCGGCGAAGAGGTGCCGGCTTGCATGCGTAATGTGCGCACGTCCTCATCGTCGTCGGTCGATGCATAGTCTGGCTAAGGATGTCTTGGCAAGGGGGAGGTGGTCCTCCTTTCACCGAGTGACTGCTGTGGGTCGGCGGGCACCCACGTGAAGGCCCGCCGAGCTGTGACGGGTAATTGATAGTTGTGACCTCGTTTGGCTGCAAGTGAACTATGGCTGCACACGTTGGGTGGCTAATGAGGGAGATGGCAGTGCTGGTGGTGGAGATGATTGATCGCGGAATCTTGCGGCACATAGACAGCTTGACTGTGCCGAGGAGCGCATGATGGATGGGGCGGCTAAGCGGCCTTCTCCGAATGAACTTACCCACTTCCAGTGGCCACATGACATCATGAATGGATCCAAACGCACTCCAGTTTCAGCTCAAGTCATCCTTGACGTGGTAACTTTACAACCCGTTAGATTTCCTTTCAGCGCCGAACAAAGACCGACGTTCATTGACTCCAGCTGAACGCTGTCTTATCTGATCGCGGGCTGGCCGTAGAATCTAAATGACGCATTGGCAGTCGCTATCTGCAGCATCACCGCAATCCTAAGACGACGCCAGCTGCAGATGCTGACCAAAGCTGTGGGTTCCTAAGCCAGATCAACATCTGCACACGCATCCCGTCTAATAACACAGCACCACCCCACCCTTACCCCCTGAATTTCTAATTCCTCCCGTCGTGCAATCACCGATCGCACCACAATCGGTGCAATTCTCGCCTTTCCACCGCACCGCCGCCACGAGAACCCGATATTTTCGTTTAATCACAGCCGCTGCGGTTTGTCCGGCACCACTCGCGTTATTAGTCAATGGCTGTGATGGAACGTGAGCGTGATCCCAGGCCGCGATTGTCATCGAAAGCCGTGCAATTAAGCGACGCGTTAAGGTGTGAAAAATGCGCATGCGATGGGAATCTGCGGCGACCGCGGCGAGTGACATAGCCTGGGGCAGCGGCGTGCGATTGTGCACGCCACCTGCTCGCTGGGATGGCAGGACGAGTTCCTGGTCCGATGCAAATCCAGGCCCGTTCTGCCTGAGAGCCGCCAATCTCCGGTGATTGGTTGCGTAATTGTGGACGATGCGCAATCG
This sequence comes from Eristalinus aeneus, assembly GCA_955652365.1. Lineage (NCBI taxonomy): Eukaryota > Metazoa > Arthropoda > Insecta > Diptera > Syrphidae > Eristalinus > Eristalinus aeneus. The sequence goes on from OY019131.1 coordinate 20,356,442, forward strand.
CCGAGATCGCGACACTGATCTCGTGGAAGCGCGAAGTGGCTCTTCCTGCTGTCGACGCAGCCCGGTCGCACGCTCCTCGCCGGAATTAGAATCTCATTTCACGTGGCAGAATGCAATTAAGAAACGGCGAGAATCCCCCGCCAGGTGGCGCTCGGGGAAGCGCTTCATCCAGCCATCGCCCAGATTGCCCGTGTCAGAAGGAAGGGGCATCGGCTGAAGGTGGGAAATTAATTTAAGCTCGTCGAGCTGTTGATGGGCGCGCGCCTGCTCCGTGTACACAGATCAACGCCTTCGCTGCGTCGTCACCGTAGTTGAGGGCATCGAACAAGCTGCGTGAGAGTGCTGAGATTCCATCTCCGTGAAGTACGAACTGACATTTTGACAGCTGCTGCGCCGATGGTGGTTCATAATTCGTGTGCACTCCTCAGCCGCCATGCAGCTGGGCGCTGAACGATGGAACCCCGGCCGGGCTGCGTGGCCCATTGTGCGGAGGTGATAATCGAAAGTGCGCATCAGGTGCGAGCGCGGGAACATGTTAATTGGGTTCTTTAATTGAATTCTGATCCGATGGCTGGCTGCTGATGCCTGCTGGAGCCTTCCGACCGAGGGTGGTGTAATTGGATTTGAATTAGGAAGATAATCGCGGGATAAGCTGCTGGCAATTAACTGCAACCGCACCTCCCTCCGTCGTAATGATGGGTTGCGTCTTTGAAGGGATTGGCATGTTGGAATGGGGAATTGGCAAACAGAAGAAGGGAAATGAAGCTTTTCTGGGGAGCTTGCCCTCTGGGGACCATAAATTGCAACGATTTCAAATGGATGGCGCATGACGGAAATGTCGCGTCGGAAACCATTGCACTCTAGGTTTACAATCAAATCTGTCGAGGTGAGCTTCTGCACTGATCCGCGTTGACTAACTTTTGATTTCGAGGTCTTAAGGGAAATCCAAATCCATGTCTTTGATTTGGGTACTGATGTCGTTCCTGTTACTGTCTACCGTGGAGTCGGGTCCTTGACCACCTCAAAGTTTCTGTAGCCTGGTTTCACGCTCTGTCCTGTATGTCCTTTCTTCGCTTAAGCCGCATTCACGGGCGGTTCGCTTTCGCTTAAATGTCACCAAGCGCATCATTGAGGGGTCAATGTGTTAGTCCAATCTCATCACTGTCATCGACATAAGCAAGTAGTTGAGCTGATTTTTTGGAAAACCGGCCTCAGGTGTTGACTTGTGAGCAAGGCACGATCTTCCCAAAAATGATGTTCAAAAAGTGAAATAACAACGCGTCGGCTTCAGCTTTGGCTGCCAAATACTTTTGGACATAGACTTACCGAAAAAGGAACAAAAGCTCTCAGTCGTCCTCCAACACAACCTGACGGGCTTAGAAGAAATGCCACAACTGGACATTTTAAGTCAGTAAGTAAGAAAGTAAGTTTTTATTGATTCAATATTATTAGTACATTACAATAGTTGATCTGCAATGCTAATTGCTTATCTACAGGTGGTTGTGTGTTACAAATCTCCGGTGATTGGTTGCAATTTTAAGTGACTTCAAGTTATTTGATTTTTTCAACCCAATTGCTTTTAGTTAGTAAAATTTATGAACCAAAGAAAAAATTACCACATGTTATGGAATCTTAACAAAAATCGCTTAAGCTCTTTTTCCTGTTTTTTGAAATTGGGAATTACTTTAAAATACTGTGGTAGGGAGATCGTAGGCTTGGGGACGGTGCAACGTAGCTCTCGGTCTCCATATACAAGGTATACCGGTATGAAGTGAGCGTCAAGATACACATGTCTCGATGGGGAACATTTGTTGTAAACGAGCCCATATTTTTTTTTGTTTGCTATGACATCTGTGAAAAATATTTAGCAGAAACCAAGAAGGATATTGGTCTCTGATATTTAGTATACATAAAGTCATTGAACAGGCATCATCATATTTTTTCATCGTGTTAAAAATATCGAATTTCGTATCAGAAAATGATGATTTGCGGAAATCATTCATGTTTTGTTTTCATTTGAAGAAAAGTGCTGCAGACTCGCATCGAATGCTTGTCGAGGCATATGGTGATCATGCTCTATCAGAAGCAACATGCAAAAGGTGGTTCGGAAATAATGATTTTGATGTGAGAAATGAAGAACGTGGAAGACCACCAAAAAAGTTTGAAGACGCCGAATTGCAAACGATCTGGGATGGAGATGATACTTTGAGTCAAAAGCAAATGGCAGCAATGTCAAATGTTGCACAACAAACAATTTCTGAGCGCTTAAAAGCTATGGGGAAGATCCAGAGGTGTGGAAAATGGGTGCCACATGAATTGAATGAAAGACAGATGGAAAACCGAAAAAAATACTTGTGAAATTTTGCTTCAAAGACACGAAAGAAAATCGGGCTTGCATCGGATTGTTAATGGCAACGAAAAATGGATTCATTTTAAGAATCCTTAACAGGAAAAATCATGGGTTAATCTTGGAAAACCATCAACAGTTGCCGCCGTGGCGTGGTGTGTAGAGTGCGACGCTCACACGCCGAAGGGTCTAGGTTCGATTCCTCATCGAATTTTTCACGGCACCACCTCTTTCAAGCTGCTGACAACGCTGAAAGACTAATCCTGTTTAAGAAAGCTTCTCAAATTTCGCTATTCGGAGTCGGCAAAAAGCTGTAGGTGCCTTCTACTCATAAGAGAACAGTAGCGCACACAACACGAGTAGTTGATGAGCAAGCTAGGCCCTCGTCCCCCTGTGGACTGTCGCGCCAATAATAATTATTACTATTATTTTTATTATTAACCATCAGCATCGACTTCAACACCAGATCGATTCGGCAAGAAGACAATGCTGTGTGTTTGGTGGGACTAGAAAGGTGTGCTGTACCACGAGCTCCTTAAGCCTGGTGAAACCGTTAATACCACCGACAACAAATGATCAATTTGAACCATGCATTGATCGAGAAACGACCAGAATGGGCCAGAAGACATGGCGAGGTAATTTGGCTCCATGACAATGCACCTGCACACAAAGCAAAACCGGTTCGGATACAATCAAAACACTTGGCTGGGAGCAACCACCTCACCCGCCGTATTCACCAGACGTGGCTCCTTCCGACTACCATTTGTTTTCATCGATGGGACACGCATTGGCTGAGCAGCACTTTGATTACTACGAGGAGGTCGAAAATTCGGCGTCTGATTAGTTTGCTTTAAAAGACGAACAATTTTATTGGCGTGGTATTCACAAATTGCCAGAATGGTGGTCAAAATGTGTAGAAAACAATGGCCAATACTTTGAATAAAATGTTTTTACTTCTTCTTCTTCGGATGGCGCTACGGTCCGGGGTGGACCTGGGCCTCACCCAACATGACTGAAAAAAATAATTATACTACGATCACAGATTGGATATAAGAGGCCGCTAAGCGAAAAAACTTCTGACACCGAACGCGGGAGGACATCCCGAAGCAGCCCGCCTTTTTCAACTTCGAGCTGTCATTCCTGTCGTAACCTCCAGCTAAGTAATTCCCGTGAAATTTTCTTTTCAACAAAATTAATTAAATAAATGAATTACAAATTAAATAAAGTGTTCTTTTCTGCATTTACTCCGCACGCACCTTAGTCTTTTCGAGAGAAAAGTTTTGCGTGCAATTTTTGGTCCTATTTGCGTTGATGGCCTCTGGAGGAGAAGATTTAACGACTAATCAACAGCGACATGCGCCTGGTCAACCCTCTTCGGATACGACGTTTAAGATGGCTAGGCCATGTAGAGCGTATGAACACCACTGCTCCGGCCCGAAAAGTCTTTGAATCCGTGCCATTGGGACAACGCAACAGAGGACGACCTAGACTGAAGTGGCGCACACAAGTGGAGAAGGACCTCAACCAAAGTGAGGTGCGTAATTGGAGGGGTGACAGATCATGCTGATCGAGAGGCATGTTGAGGCCCAGGTCCACCCCGGACTGTTGCGCCACAAGAAGAAGAAGAACGAGGCAAATGATACTGAGGTTTTATTCGTCGGGCATGCTTTCATACGATCATTTCTCAAAGAAGAGCAGCATCAACCAGGTTATCTGCAGCTGCTGTAAATAGTTCTGCGGGCAATGCGTCCGCTCCAGCAGCTCTGTTCGATTTCAGTCTCGATATTGGTCTTAACCCCGTCTTAGTCGGGAGAAGGAAGACTTCTCTATCGTCTTCAAAATTGAGCGAAACATTCTGCCACTGACCTCTGTTCCAAGCACAAATGATGGCCGGTTTCCGAAGCAATGTCTACGCTCAAGAAGACCATATTCCTTCCTCGCATCAAATTGCCGTACGTTGCAGAACATGAAACCACCCCTACTCCTATCAGGCACTAGATCACAGGCACATTCCACGCATTCCACAAAATAGACCATCCCCTGCAGACCTCATTCAGATTTCCGAGCATCCAAGCAATTTAACAAAATTAGCACCACTTCCCTGGTGACAAGTCCCCCATGTCCCTTGCCCATCTTTGCGTTCATCTTCAGTGAACCATCCGCAAAACTGCATGCAGTCCAGCCGCCTCCAGTCAAGCCGCAGCACGAATTCGATTTTTCACGCTCAATCTCCAAAACCCACCGCCCGGCCTCCGTCTCGGAGTGCCGACAAAGCGGCTGCCCGGCGCAGGCCATCACTTTAATTGGAAGGCATTAGCAACAGTTTGATCTCGGAGGACCGCCACAGCGTCCCAGGGAAATATTTAATATTCCGTCATCAGGCCGAAGACGCACGTTGTTGCAGCCTGTCCTAGACGACATGATATGAGGCCGGCGTCGCCATCGCCATCGCGGGCATCTTGGTGTAAAGCTCGAGGCGGAGCGACGAAGACGCGGCCAAAGTTTCTAATTACCCACCGCGAATAATTTTTAATTCTACCCCTCGCGCGGTGGGTGGTGGCGGGGAGCGATTAACTGCGGATAGAAGTTGATTCCGCTCGAAGGTTCCGGCTTCGCGGCGCGCCTGCATTGAGTGTCGGCGGAGAGGCCTGGCGCACCGGGCACCGGCGCACAATGGTGGTCATTAGCATATTTATTGAGATGCCACACAAGCTGACAGAATAGGGTCGAACCGTGGTCTCGCGACGCTGCGCCTCAAGTGGGGAGCGAGCGTAATTGTGCGCAGCGTCTTTAGTCGTCGGCGCGGGCAATTAAGATGTAAATTTGTTGAACACTGGATCGAGGGTATTTTCAGTTGTGCCGTCGATGCACTGGAAGTGGCCGAGGGCCGCATGAACAGCTAACAAATTTGCAGCTTACCAAAGTGTGCTTAGCAGAGAGAGGGGAAGGGAAGAGGAGAGAGAGAGAGTGTAACACGAGATCCTGGCTAATGTTATCAGTGAAAGTGAAACAAGGAAAAGTTTACTACCCGCCCAGGGGGAAGTAGTCGAGATTTACAAGGCAGTTTGTCGGGAATGAACCAATTTGTGGAGATGAGTTTGGAGACGTTGCCAGAAGCAGGAGACCTTTGGGGTATATAGGGGGAGACCCAATTGACTCTCCTTTTCTTTCTTCGGCAAAATTCTTGAGAATTTTGAAAAGAAGACACTTGTGTCCTTGAAAAAAGGTTAACGTAACCTCTTGTTGGGCGGCAACTCTATTCCTCGTAATCATGGTACTTACGAGTATTCACAATTCACTCAGCTTATTCTGAAATTTAAGAGTACTTTTGTTGGGCGCCAATTTTATTCCCCGTTATAATTCGGAACGCATTTTATTTTTTTCCATATTTGAAGATCATGTTGTTGGACGCCAATTTTATTCCCCGTATGCTCCGTGATCTCGTGTATTCAGAATTCATTCCATTTCCTCTCTCGTTGGGCGCCAATTTTATTTTCCGTCATCATTCAGAAGTCACTCTTTTTCCTTTAAAGCTTGAAGATCCTCTTATTGGGTGTATTCTGAGTTCACTCCATTTCCTCTCTTGTTGGGCGCCAATTTTATTCCCCCTAAGCACCAGGATGTCGTGTATTCAGAATCCATTCCATTTCCTCTCTTGTTGGGCGCCAATTTTATTCCCCGTAAACACCATGATGTGGTGTATTCTAAATTCACTCCATTTCCTCTCTTGTTGGGCGCCAATTTTATTCCCCGTAAGCACCATGATGTCGTGTATTCAGAACTCACTCCATTTCCTCTCTCGTTTGGCGCCAATTTTATTCCCCCTAAGAACCAGGATGTCGTGTATTCAGAATTTATTCCTTTTCATCTCTTGTTGGGCGCCAATTTTATTTTCCGTTATCATTCAGAAACCACTCCTTTTCCTTCCAAGCTTGAAGATCTTCTTATTGGGTGTATTCTGAATTCACTCCATTTCCTCTCTTGTTGGGCGCCAATTTTAATCCCCTTAAGCACCAGGATGTCGTGTATTCAGAATCCATTCCATTTCCTCTCTTGTTGGGCGCCAATTTTATTCCCCGTAAGCACCATGATGTCGAGTATTCTGAACTCACTCGATTTCCTCTCTCATTGGGCGCCAATTCTTCCCATCCTTCCATTCCATCACAAAAGCCAATCAAATGAAATCCAAACTGAATCGAATGCAGAAAAAAAAACCAATCGGAAGTCGAACTAATGAATAATTGAAATCCTACCGCTGTGTGGTGCTAGGATCACCAAACCGAATGCCAACTCCCAACTCAACTCTTCGTGCATACTCATCACCATCTCGACCCCTCTGAGGGAACATCGACCCTTTAACGACCACAGCACTGCTGTTGGGACATTCGATCCGACTGCTCGTTTCATTACCATCCCAGTTGCGCAGTCGCAGATTCGCTTTCTATTCAGAATTCAATCAAGCGGAGTCGTAAAATCTAACTCCGACGTTAATGATTGCCAAAGGCATGCGTTTGGCAGCCCCTCAGCGGGATATCCAACGGAGCTAGGATCGTTTACTGCGGCCAGTGTGAGTTTGATTGAATCTGGCGCCGACAATGCAGCCGCTGCGCTCAACTGCCGTCCAGAAGTCCGTTTCGCCAATGATGCTAAAGTTGGAATATTTTATTTGAATCGTAAACTTTTGTGTCCTAGCAAATTGATGAGGGATGCAGCGGCGGGAAGGGGGAAAGGCGGACGCTTATGGTGGCTATCTCATGAGATTTTACTGGGGTACACATTAGAAGGGATATCACGACCTTGATGGAAATTGGATATCTCCGCGGAGACGGAAGGGAAGAGGGACGAAGGTGAGTTGAGTTCAGTTACAGTTCAGAGCTCATGTCCTTGGAAGAGAGCAAGAAACGCAATAAGAAGGAGTGCTCTTCGAAAGACATAAAAACGCGGACAAGGCAGCTGGTTGCTTGAAAATGTTGGACTTTGAACGAAATGAACTAAAGAAACTAACTAGTTCACTGAGGACACTAAACTGCTTAGAGTTCGGCATGCAAGGCTGTGCCGTTGCAGCTCCATATTGCGTGTTACTCGATAAAGGGGCCATTTCACTCTTCACAACTGCTTTCGCTGACTTTGACTTTTGTGGCAGTTCGAAGATCACAACAGAAACACAGTCACGCGGACAAGCCCTCGGAAGTGAGTTCCCAACAAACTCAAGCGCACTCTCTAATAACCCAAGTCGTTGACATTTGTCCTCTCGACACCATCCGGTACCTCTCCCCCAACTGGTAGAGCTGGGACTCACATCCATCCCCACAGCAGGCACTCCCCGGTGGCGCGGCGGAAAGTTCATGGAAAACAAATTCAAGAGTCAACTTCACAACAAATCCGCAGCGTCAATCCCTCGCCAACTCGTGTCCGCAAATATTTGCCCGGACCTCAGGCAGACAGGTGAAGGTGAGTGCGACCGTGGCTCAGTCCCTTGGGCATTATAAATGTCCACACGGTCCGCAACTGCACACACAGAGCCAATTGCCGCCAACAAACACTTCCCTTTGCAACGCTCAACCAATTTAGCCGCACTCCTTCGCAATGGGTTCCAAGAACAACACGACACAGTCCTCCTCCGCCAACAAAGTCGCTGCAGAACATCAACGACAACTTCGTCTTGGAGCACGTTCGCCTGGACGACCGGGGTCGCCTGTCTGTGCACCCGCGATGGAAGGGAACACAGTCCAGCAGCAGGAGGGGAGGAAGATCACAGCGCAGCACGACAATTCTTCTCTGAGCGCGCGGTGTCAAAGTTCGCCGACAAGGTGGACAAACGCGCGGCCAAAGTCCAAAGTTCCCCTCCCCCGGTGGCGATGGCGGCGTTATCTGTTTCTATTACACTCGACGGGCAATGATGATGGCACCGGCATACCGCAGCGGGATTATGTTGCTAAGTAATTTGCGCTAACAGAACCCAGTAACAAGGCTGGCTCCCTAGCGGCCGTGCGGACGGGCAGGGACGTGATTAATGTGCGCTCGCCTGGCTTGAAACTTGACGCTGTTAGATGAAATTTTCGCAAATCTATCGTAGGGCACGGCCGCAGCGGCTGGCGATGGGTGCCATGGCTCACCCGAGATGGTGTCCGTGCGATGCGGACCGCGGGGCTGCTGGAAGATAAATCGCTGCGGCCAAAGTGGACACCTACGCTTGCGAAAAGCAAAACACCGGAGCTACCTTTTCCGGCTTCGTGCGGTTTGTTTAACTTTAATTGGTGGCACCTCGCTTTGGACAAGGACTCCGGGAGTGAGTTATCTTTGCTGGGCTGAGACCGGGAGTGCTTGCTTTGCATGCAGTGCTTGGGGCGCTCCTGTGCAGGAGCTCTCGGCTGGGCGAAGCGATGACCAGACCAATTAAAGGAACTTCGACACGGAGTGCAATGCGGACGTGTCCCTCTGCAGACGGTGGTGAGAAATTCGAGAATCGTCTGTGGGAGTGCGAGTGACAGACTTGGAATCTGGAGTTGGAATCTCGGAGGCGGCTACAAAGGACTCCGACAAGCTTCCAGCGGCTCCCTCCCCTCTGGGCAAACTCTCGCCCTTGGGCTCATCTCCATCAACGAGTGGGTCAAGTGATGTCACCGGGCAGCCACAGCCGCGTCAGCGCTGCATCAGCTTGACGGAGAGATTTATGTGCACGCGACTAAAACTAATTGAATTTCGAAGTGTCGAAGTGGCGAGTCTTGCCATCGATTAGGTCTTGGCGGTCGGCTGTATTGTGCGACTCGTCGTGGCCACCTTCAAATCAAACAAAAAGTTTCGAGTTCGCATAATTTACGACATGCGGCCGTCAATAGAATTGCCAACCATTCGGCTTTCGATTGGGGTTTACGAGTACTGCGGCCGTCGTCAATTTCCGATTGATTGCTTGTGAGCCTGCATGCGATGCGTGACGGCGCATAGACATGTCTTAAACTGTCGCACCCCACATCGGCTGCAGGGAGAAGGTCGAACGTGACGATGAGTTATAAGTCAGAGAGCTGTAAGTATGTTGTAAGTTTGAAGATTTCGTTTTTCGCCTTCAGTGTGTCAGGCGAACCTTGGTTTTCCAACTACTGGCAGAAAATAGTTAATTTTGAACAAATTTTGAGCATTTGTCGTAAGACAACTTTTGATCACAAATTAGTTTGTGCTGTTTTCAAGAGATGGCGCCACCTTGGCCATCTTGGAAGCGACTTCCTACTTCATTGGAAAGAAACACTTAAGCAGCCAACACTCACTTCCATTCTGGCACCAATTGCATTGAATTTGCATTTGACGTCGAGAACACATCCGCTTCATTTTATTTAAATCTTGTCACAATTTTTAAGTCTTTCTTTTTATGCCTCCTTGTACTTATGCGCCTGCTTCTCCGCTTCGATCAGTGCCCGTAACTCCTTCATGTCAGCAGAGAAGTTTAGAAGCATTCTTTCGATGGAGTCCGTTGACGGGACTGCCTTCTCAGTGCTCATATGATGAAGCTCCGCCACCTTCTGACTCAGATCTCTGGCCGCGTATCTCACTTCCTGACGGGACTGGAAAATGGACTGGAAGGAAGGCATTGTCATCCCAAGGGCTCTTCCCAATGCATCCCCAAGCTTGTTAATGAGCGGCTCCAGTGGAATTTCGTTGAACAGCGTCACAGCGATAGCGGCAGCCAGATTGTTTTTTTCGAAAATGCCCACAGCCGTCCCGATGTGCTCTATGATGAAGTGCTCGATGCGGTCGCTTGTTGCCGGCGTTAGGGAACCGCCATGAATGATGCTGTTCAATTCATCAAAGTGCTGCTCCATAAATTCCATAGCCTGCGAGATCTGCTTCAAGATGTTTGCCTGCCCCGGGTAGTGCTCAAGCAAGGCGTGAACTTGATCCAGGACGGTGTGAACGTTGCGAAACACCGGGCTGCTGCCAATGCATTCGCGGGACGCTTCCGACATGGCCTTGGCCTTGATTTGCGTGGCAATGAATTTACGAATGGACTCCTTTTTCAGGTCCTCCGCATGTGTTTTCTCAATCCTATTGCAGATTCTCTGCGCATGTTCGGATGCCAGCTCCGGGAATGTAATACATTCTTGATACGCCGACACTTGCGACGCGTGTTTTTTCAGATTGCAGCAGTATTTGTCTTCGGCGTCAGCGATGGCTCCGCTGAAGGCGAAAAGGCAGAGAATTCCGAGAGTACTAAAAACTTTCATTGCCGGAAAATGGAAGAGAAGCAAGACGCGCTAAAAACTGAACACTGTCGAAGCGAGTGAATCTTATATATCGCACCTGCTTGATAAGGAATCGAGGGCGTTATCAGGGCAGACTGAAGACGGCACGACCTGTGGCGATAGGGACTGATAGCGATACAGATGATGCAGGCGGAAGGCAGATTAGCGCGGGACCTTTGGTTGTAGGAAGGTCAAGGAGAGGCAGACGTATCAGATTATTCGTAGCTCGCTTCGAGATAGCTTCAGCGAGACGGTTGCAAAGTGATAGTGGCTCGCGCGCGGATTGCGTCAAGTGCTGCCAAGGAAACTTGGGAAGTAGGAGGTGCTGCGTGCAGCGCAAAAATCAAATGTCTGACCCGTACGAGCGCAATGCCAGTCTTACATGATGTACACATAAGACATCCTCTTAGGTTTGAGTCTAGCGGTGGAACACTAAAAAAGAAAAAACCTGCGTTCATGCTTTAGAGACACTCTTTCGACTTCGGGAAGGGGCCATACCTTTGAAGCCGATTGGAATGCAATTTTACACTTTGTAAGAAAAACACGCAAAATCGCCAAGCCTCATACAGAACTACGAACAAACCGGTCGGCAATGAGGAACCTTCACAAAAAAAAGTAAATTTTAAATTTCACGGGATTGGTTCATTCGAATAACGACTTTTTTGTTTTGTTATGTTGGTACACTCGTCTCGAACATATGCTAACAGTTCCAGCTATACGTCTATGGTGTGCTTTGTAATTTGTTTGTTCATATATCTTTGAAGAGGGTAAGGCGCGAAGGCCTTGGGAAGACAAGTTTTTGGCCAGCTTCAATCGCTGATTATAACGTGGACAATGTTTAACTCCAACAAGACTTGAAGAAGCTACGAAGTAATACCTTAAATGATCCTAGTTGCATAATTTCATGTCTTGAGGGCATCAATTGTCCTAGAAGATCACTTTTTCATACAATTGGCGCGCGCTAAACTGATGTTTTGTGGCCCTTAAGTGACCGGTATGTTACCCCGCTAGAACTTAATTCTATTGAGCTGCGCAGAGGATCACATCGACTCGGTAAAAAACACCATCTCCCGAGATGTGATGAAAAGTGATGTAAAATGATCTCAAAAATATGAGCTTGCCAAACCATTTCAGGGTGTCGTTTGGAACGGTTACCTTTTTCTTGTGAAAATAAAACTTATCTGAAATGTATTTTCGAGTTTACTTTCGAAACTAATGACCATTGGCAATGGACCTGCGGCATGTGTAATCCCTACGCCTCCTAATCAATTTGCCTCTTCCATTCTTAAGTTTGCCAAATTCTGAGCATTTTTTGGAAATAAGCTGATCAAGGACAAGCTTCTCACTTTCCGAATAAATTTCAAGCGCCAAGGATCCTCTTTTGATTTTGATCGAGATTTGGCATCACAGTGCGGGCGCAGCGTTAACGACTATAACTCCACCTACTAGCGAACACCAATCTGAAAGATGACATTGGACTAGCTGCAGCCAACTTCCTCTAAAAAAGGAAATTCCGACTTCGGCAACTTAGCTCACATTCTCGTTTTTTCTAAACACGCATTAGTTTTGCTTTTCTTCCCATACAATAAGGATGTGTAAATTAATATAACTGAATTCAAGAAATATACATATATCATTAACTTTTCCATTTTACATTACATTTTGGTGCCTCCTGTCGAAGTTTTGCATAAATGCTGCATTGTTTCATTAATGCAGCGTCCAATTTCCTCTTTTAAGGCTTGAGTCCTCGTCGGCTTATTCGCATAAACCATCGACATCAAAAAACCCCAAAGAAGAAAGTCCAATGGTGGTTCGTACTTCTTTCAAAACCATGTCGGTCAGAACGTAACAGAAAATTTCGACCGCAAATTTTTCCGTTCATGAACAAAACGACCATGTGGTGCAAGAGCTGTGGTTTTAATAGGGCGGCCCAATTTGTCACACAGCTCGTGCCACAATACAAGGGTTCCTTTTATATTTCGGTATTAGAGAACAAAAGCAAATATTAATCATCGGAAAGAGCTTTATTGTTTTTCAAAATATTCCCCATTAAGATTTACACACTTTTGCATGCCTTTGAACCAATTGTCGAAGCACATCTGCCACTCTGATTGAGGTATCTCCAAAACATGCATTCTGAACGCATCAACCGCTTCTTCATGTGTCGAAAAACGTTGACCTTTCATTTTATTTTTAACGTACGGGAATAAAAGGAAGTCATTCGGTGTCCAGTCAGGACTATACGGCGGGTGACTCATCAAATCGATGTTTCGAGTGCTCGAAACTGCAGTTGTTTGAGCCGATGTGGGAGCTCACATTGTCGTGGTGAAGAGTGATCCGTCTTCGGCGGTTGGTTTTCCTGATTTCATGGAAGACAACTGGCAAACAGATGGTTGTGTACCACTCAAAATTGACTGTTCTAGTTGTTCTAGTGGTTATGTCCAGTTTTTCTGAAAAAACAGGCGACTATTTGCTTGCAAGTGCTTCATGCGCTACCAACTTTTGTTGGATTTGGCTCAATTTGAAACACCCATACAGTCGACTGCTGTTTAATTTCGGGCTCATACGCTTAAATCCACTTTTCATCACCTGTCACGATGTCAAAGACGTGTTTTGAAGCACAGCGATCGTATTTTTGGAGCATTTCTTTCGAACAACCGACACGAGCCTTTTTGTGAGCAATTGACAAATTGTGTGGGATCCAACGCGAACAAATTTTCTTGATGGTCAAATGTTCATGCAATATTGAATGTATGCTGGTCCCACTAATGTCTAAGGTTGTCTCAATCCCACGATAAGTCACATGACGATCTTGCATTATCAGTTGGCGGGCAGCATCAATGATTCCCGGAACAACAACTGATTTTGTACGACTTTCACGAAATTCGTCATGCAGTGAACTACGACATTGGTTGAATTCACCATACCATCGATAAACAGTGGTCCTTGGTGGAGCTTAATAATAATAATTGTTGGCGCACCAGTCCACAGGGGGACTATCCCCTAGCTTGCTCATCAACTACTCGTGTTGTGCGCGCTACTGTTATCTCACGAGTAGAAGCGACCTACGGTTTTTTGCCGACTCCGAACAGCGAAATTTGAGAAGCTTTCTTAGACAGTTATAACTCTTTGAGTCTTGTCAGCAGTTCGAAAGAGGTGGTGCTGTGAAAAATTCTAAAAATTGGTGTTGAGCTGGGAATCGAACCTAGACCCTTCGGAGTGTGCGCGTCGCACTCTACCCACTACGCCACGGCGGCCACGGATTTATTTTAAAAATCCTAAACGGAAAAAATCATGGGTTAATCTCGGACAACCATCAACAGTTGCCGCCGTGGAGTAGTGTGTAGAGTGCGACGCTCAAACGCCGTAGGGTGTAGGTTCGATTCCACCTCGAATTTTTTACGGCACCACCTATTTTGAGCTGCTGACAACACAAAAAGACAAATCCTGCCTATCAAAGCTTCTCAAACTTCGCCCTTCGGAGTTGACAAAAAACTGTAGGTCCGTTCTACACGTGAGAGAACAGTAGCGCGCACAACACGAGCAGTTGATGAGCAAGCTAGGCCCTGGAGCCCCTGTGGACTGTCGCGCCAACAATTATTCTTATTATTATTATTATTAACCATCAACATCGACTGCAAAACCAGATCGATTCGGCAAGAAGACAATGCTGTGTGTTTGGTGGGACCAGAAATGTGTGCTATACCACGAGCTCATTAAACTTAGTGAAACCGTTAATACTGATCGCTACCGACAACAAATGATCAATTTGAACTATGCATTGATCGAGAAACGACCAGAATGGGCCAGAAGACATGGCAAGGTAATTTGGCTCCATGACAATGCACCTGCACACAAAGCAAAACCGGTTCAGGATAAATCAAAACACTTGGCTGGGAGCAGCTACCCCACCCGCCGTATTCACCAGACTTGGCTCCTTCTGACTACCATTTGTTTTCATCGATGGGACACGCATTGGCTGAGCAGCACTTTGATTCCTACGAGGAGGTCGAAAATTGGGTGTCTGATTGGTTTACTTTAAAAGACGAACAATTTTATTGGCGTGGTATTCACAAATTGCCAGAAAGGTGGTCAAAATGTGTAGAAAACAATGACCAATACTTTGAATATAATGTTGTTACTTCTTCTTCTTCGGATGGCGCTACAGTCCGGGGTGGACCTGGGCCTCAACCAACATGCCTCTCCAGCTAGCAGGATCTCTTGCGCGCTGCCTCCAATTGTGCACTCCAAGTTGGTTGAGGTCCTTTTTCATGTTCCAAATGTTTTTACTTTCCCATTAAAAATTAGTGTTTTATTTTCAAAAAAAAAAACGTTTAGTTCATACCGGTATACCTGGTAAATATTTAACGTAGTCTATGGCTGTTTTTGCATTGAGTCCTAATTTAATTTTTATTTCTCTAAATCGCACAATCAAATTGTTGTTTCATTCAGGACACGTGAACCTAAGTTCCTAACCCCCAAACTCTTCAACTAATACTAATTGTTGGCGCTACAGTCCAAAGGGGGACCAGGGCCTAGCTTGCTCATCAACTACTCGTGTTGTGCGCGCTACTTTTCTCTCACGAGTAGAAGGAAGAAGAAACTCTTCAACTACGCTCTCCTTAATCTTCTTGTTATGGCGCTACAGTCCGGGGTGGACCTGGGCCACTACCATGACGAAAAAGGGGAAGCATAACGTTTTGTTTTTATTCCTTGCAGTTTTGTACAGGATTGAATGTTACAGTTAAATATATTGACAGTTCAAATGACACGATCAATAAGAAATGAGAAAAAACGAAATTAAGAGAAAAAGAAGGACATCTGTACAACGCATGATTCAATGTAAATTTTCCTCTCAATTCAACTTAAATTCAGCAACCACAACCAGAAAGTCTCTGTTCAAGTACCTGCTAACCACCACCACTGCAAATGCACTTTGAGCCAATCAATGATTTCGGAGCCGAAGCAACACTGCAACGACGACAGTGACGTTCCAACTCGAACAGTTTGTCCTCAAGTCCGTCTATGAGGTCGAACACTTAATGGTCGCTGCCGTCCTTTTCGGCCTAAATGCAGTGCTTTCAACAGCTCTCCATCCTGTTTGATGCTGCTAGTTCGTGTTCTCTATCACGACCCAATTGTTTAACTGCTTCTTCGAGACGATGTATGGTCTCCGGCATGTCAGTCCTAACATCTGCAATTCGCAATAAGCTGCGGCCTCCTTTTCATCCGCTGATGCTCAGGCTATAAGTCGGCGGCGGAAAGCATAAATCTCTTCACTGCCTGCATTTGGACTACTGACCAAGGCAAAACCTTGCCGTTTTCTTCATTCCTTCCGGTCCACTCTCCTCTACTCTCCAGATGATGTGACTGGATTTTATAAAGCACATGACTATCCCGCCTCAGTGTAGAGTTGCATTCACAACCAGGCACTGTGACCCAAAGCGCGGCAAAGGTTTTAGGAAGGCCTTCCATCAGGCCAAGGTGGTGACTGTCCCTCAAGCATGATCTCATTTGGTACTTCCGTAACTAAGGCGTCTAGTTATATTCGAATCTTGGGAAAATGGATCCCGTGTTATAGACCGTAAAGGCAGGTGATCACGTATAAGCAAATCCCACATCCCCACTTCTCTAAGCCATTTTCTGTCCTCTGACAACTTCCAGGACCTATTAGCTAACAGGTGCTCATGAAGACTTACCCTTGTTGTGCTGTTCCGACTCGTATTGAACCCAAAATCACTTAAACTTAGCCGCGAAGACCATTTGTTGCTTTTTTCATAGAAATGCATTGAAAGAAATGAAGAATTTTCATAGAAATGCATGAGTGACGACATTTCGCACCTTCCCATCTGATCCACCTTTTAATTCGAGACAACAAGCCTGATTGACGATTTTCTTATTCTATTCCTGCAGTCGTATCCAATCAGTCTCTCTCTCAGAAACCGTAAAAACCCAAAACAGAGGAAAATAATTTCCAACAGCAACCAACGAGACTTTTGAAAGACAACATACACAGGAGCTCCACGCCACAAACAAGATTGATTGGTCACGCTTTGATGCCCAGCCCCCAAACCAATTTGCACTCAACACCTTCCTGACAGATTGCCCTACAGGCCGACACGCACTGGGGGAGGACATCTGTAAATCGACAACCGCGCACCTCAGAGGGCCCCAACCATGTCCCTTCTCCGTCAACGCATCTGTCACGCCTCTGGCACACTTCCCGTCACCGTTTGAACTCAAATCCACAGCGACTCTTCCACCCCGTGGCCGTTGAGTGCGTTTCCGCTTCGCCAAGGGCCGAGCATCGATCCCCTGCCCCCCGGTGTCACCTTCAGCGCGCGAACGGAAATCGACTTCTCGAAGTTAATAAATTTGTCTCCCCGCGCCATTGTTTCTTACTCCGCATTGATTTCCCTGCTCCGGCGCGTCATCTCGTCTGCGGCACGGGCATCCGCCGCCTTTTTATAGTCGCACATCATCGACTCCGGTAATGAGAAGCTCGCGGCTCCATAATCACAGTCACCGGTCGCACTGGCGGCGGTGCAGCCGAGCACAGACAACAAACATGGAATCCGATTCCGAAGACGACTCTGAATCTGCAGAAAGCATCTTGTTGAATGCAAATTATGAGATTATGTCAAGATTTCGTCTGTCAGCAGAAGCAGCAGCACACGTGGCCTTTGGTTCCGGCTCTGGCGTCCGTCGATCAGTCTCGCGGCGATTTATGGCACGGCTCCCTCGGCCCAAAATTAATGACATCCCAGACAGCCCGCACGTGGGCCATCGACTTGCTGCGCACAATCACCATCATCTTCGTGGTAGCGAGTCACACTACCCACCCCAGCCGGGGGCGCTGCGCGAGCACTGGACTGCGACGCCGGGACAACGGCGACGAGGTGAATAATAATTGCACCACACTCGAGATCGATGTTGACATTTGCGCTTAGCGTCTTCTGTCATATTGCGCTTGTGTGCAGTGCCGCGCCGCGCCGCTGCCGGAGGTCTTTGCGGGGCGAATATGTGCCGCATGCACGAAGGTTCCGCGGCTTGATGGGTCGCTGTGTGGCTATTTTAAGAAAGCACCGAGTCACCGCATGCGAGTAGGCGAAGTTAGAGGGAGGAAGAGTGATGGGCTGCACACATGCGCGCTTTTAGGGTCAATGGTGGCAGCATCGTCAGCGGCCTTCTCCGATTGTTTCGCTGGTGGCGGTGTCTAATGGATGGACCGTAAAGCTGGCCTCTCGCAATTAGCTGCGGTGATGGTTGACAAACTGGTCACGAGTCCTCGGCGAGCGGCATTGTTGGCTAATTGCCAGCGCGGGCAGGGGCTGTGGCAATTGAAGCTTCCAGTGCGGGGTTGGAAAGTCCCAAAATGGACTCCAAGCTGAAAGGTGACTAGGAACCGAAAATGGAGTCTAATCGCCTGCAGGTGTTTGAAGTGCTTGTGAGGCGAGTGCTGCTGAAACGTGAACTGCTTTGCTTGCGTTACCGCCTGTTCCACCAACATGTCTGACCCACAGCGGCACCACCACCTGCACTGGATGCCAATCATCATCCCATCTGAAAGGTCACGTCATCACTCCTCTCGGTCCGCATGTTTGTCGTGATTACCGTACGAGCAGTCCGTCAGCACGTCATCATTCCCACAAACAAGTCACTTCGCTCTTCTTTCCCAAAAGTGGCTTTCGCCCATTTAAAGGCTCCTCCACCCGCCTCCCAGCTGGCCTGGTTCTTGCGGAATCATTAAGACAATACAAGACCGATCAGCACTGCCAGTCAGTCATGAGAACCATCTCCCCCAATCCCCAGGAACAGTTACAAAAACACTAATCTCCTCCACAATCACCACCGCAGAGAAACAAAGTCAATTCCCCGATCTCCAGCCATTTCTCTAATTGCAGTCCAAGAGAGAAATGGATCGGAGAGGAGAGAAATGGATCGAGCCCCCTTCCAGCGAGAGTTCATGCACCGCTTAATTGTTACACGGCGGCGGTAGAATTAATTCGTCAGATTCCGCTTCCTCACTGTACTCGGTGCCTCGGCGCAGCTCTGTGCTGTGCCGAGAATGCATTGCCATTACCTTCGAGGGCCTCGCGCGCCTCTGGAGTGGCAGTCGGTGTTGTTCTAACCAATGCCGGAGAGTGTACCCGTAATTACGTCATTTACCGCGGGAAAGTTTGCTTAGCGTACTTTCTTTACGGTTGCTGGAATCGGGTGATTGCCAGCACGGAGCACGCCACACGGGGGACGAGCATCGGAATGGCTATGTTGCACTTGGGTTATCTGCCTGCGGATGGCTTGTCTGCGCTTATCGTCGGAGAATGTCCAACTCGTGTTCGCCGCGTTGTTGAACACGAACCACGAAGAGAATCGCTCCTGAGCTGATTAGGAACAGCAGCAGCAGTAGCGGCAGCGGCAGTGAACTTGTTATGCAATCATAACGAGATGGGAAGTGGGGGCGATTGGAATTTAATTTGGACTCTGTTGTGCAGCGAAGAGCATGCACAGTGCCTGGGAACGGATTAAGACGATCCTCTGAAAGGTCGAACTCGGTCTGGACTGATTAAGAATCGGCCAGAAATGCAGCACGGAGTGCTGAAGGTGAGCGAAGGCCTCAACTTGCATTGAGATTCCAAGCAGCTGACTCTGTTCGAATTACACAACGTGATGCAACGCGTGGCAATGCACTGGTGACGACTTACTTGTGTTTGGGTGGAGGAACTTGATGGAAAACCCACTCACAGACCTCGGAAGAGTCGGAATTTCACAAGATGTGAGCCGAGTTCATAAGAAAAACAAACTTCTGATGGTCAACGAGGCGGAGAAGTGCGTTACAGCGTTGTAACTCCATGGCAGTAGTGTGTGGGTTGGAAATGATGCGGAGCTAGTGGGTGGGTACAGAAAATGAAATTTGTGCTTTCTTCGCATCTGAGTGTTGCTCTGTCAGACTGCGAAAGGTTTGTTGAAATGTTTGCGAATTCTTTGTGCCTCAATTCTGTTTTGGAGTTTCGAAAGCGAAATGTGAAAATAGAGGGAATGGGCTTGCATTCCAACAGTTAAAAAGCTGGATGCATGAATGAGCTCCCAACACCCTTCGTACACTCCTTTGGTGTATAAATCCTCTTTCTGCTCTTGGTGTGGTATGTACCTCACATTCGTCTCAAAAGCGCCTTCTGGCGGGTTGTACAACCTCCCTCCCATCAACATACCCCTTCGGTACCGTGTTTGCAATAGACTGCGTTATATGTTCGTCCTGGGTTGTATGTTCATCATTCTCTTCTAGGCTGTGAATGATATGGCAGACTGCATAAGTAACTGTAGGAAGCTATTTTTTTCTGCTACAGCACACCGGCAAAAATACCGTTGGATACCATTTTAGTTGGAAAGATGTGCAAAAAATGGGAATTCCAAAGAAAGTAAGGAACAACATCTCAGCCCGATACCCCGATTCATTCCGTTTCTCTAAAGTTTCTTATTACAACGTTTCACTAGTCCGTCCCTAAAGAGAGCGAAGATTCATCTTGTAATGAATTGAATTAACCGTTGGCGCGACAGTCCATAGAGGGACTAGGGACTAGCTTGCTCCTCAACTACCCGTGTTGTGTGCGCTGCCGTTCGCTCACGATTAGAAGGGATCCACAGTTTTTTGTCGACTCCGAACGGCGAAATTTGAGAAGCTTTTTAGACAGTGTTTGAGTATTGTCAGCATCTCGAAAGAGGTGGTCCCGTGAAAAACTCGAGGTGTTCAGCCAGGAATCGAACCTAGACCCTTCGGCGTGTGAGCGTCGCACTGTACCCAGTACACCGCGGTGGCTATGACATTGTTCTTACAAAATAAGAAGTTTCGTAATCGCTTGCTTCTAGAAACTTCATATTTTATCTTCCTTTTCTCCTTCTTCTTCTTCTCCTTTTTCTTCTTCCTCTTCTTCTTCTTCTTCTTCTCCTTCTCCTTCATCTTCTCGTTCTTCTGCTTCTTCTTCTTCTTCTTCTTCTTCTTCTTCTCCTTCTCCTTCTTCTTCTCGTTCTTCTGCTTCTTCTTCTTCTTCTTCTTCTTCTTCTCCTTCGTCTTCTTCTCCTTCTCCTTTTTCTTCTCCTTCTTCTTTTTCTTCTTCTTCTTCTTCTTCTTCTTCTCCTCCTCCTTCTTCTTCTTCTTCTTCTTCTTCTTCTTCTTCTTCTTCTTCTTCCTCTTCTTCTTCTTCTTTTTCTTCTTCTTCTTCTTCTTCTTCTTATTCTTCTTCTTTTTCTTCCCTTCTCTTTCTTCTTTTTTTTCTTCTTCTTTTTCTTCTTCTTGCTTTTCTTTTTCTTCTTCCTTTTCCTCTTCTTCTTCTCCTTGTGGCGCTGCAGTCCAGGGTGGACCTGGGCCCCAACCTACATTCCTCTCCAGCCAGCACGATCTTTCGGCAGGTGCCTCCAGCTGCGCCCTCGTAGTTGTTTGAGGTCCTGCTCCACTTGTGTGCGCCACCTTAGCCTAGGTCGTACTCTATTGCGTTGTCCCAATGGCTCGGATTCAAAAACTTTTCGGGCAGGAGCAGTGATGTCCATACGCTCTACATGGCCGAGGTATCTTCAGGCTTATATCCTAAGGGGCTTGACTAAGCGCATGCAACTGTAAAGCCCCAAGATTTCGTTGTTAAATATTCATAAACCCAAACAGGAAGAAAAATTGTATGCTTGCAAAACTTCATCTTCTTTCAGGAGAGGCCAATTTTCATCGGAGCAAAGCAGGACTGGAATGACACAAGACCTTTCGAGAGAGGTCTCTTCCAATAAATTGCTTCTTGAGCCCAAAGGACGCATAGGTTGACAAGTGTGATTCTGCGCTTGATATCGGATCTGGTGCTGTTGTTTCTCTATACCGTGAAACTGAGGTAGTTGAAATCCTCTACTTCCTCAAAGTTTCTGCTGTTTTGTTTGACGCCTTGTCCGAGGCGTCGTTGTTGAGTATCCTTTGTAATTTGTACTTTGTTTTGCCCTCATTTATCGCCGGACCCATTTCGGCCGCTTCCGCTTCAATCCAAGCAATTGTGGTCTCATTGACAGCTCTCTGTGTCCATCCAATCTCGTCAATGCTATCCGCGTAACCCAGCAATTAAGCTTACTTTTGCAAGATCGTGCCTTTGATGTTGACTTGCGAGTTACGCGCAAAAAAAATGTCTCAAAAATTATGTTTAAGAAGTCACATGACAGCCCGTCGGCTAGCCTAAGACGTTTTCTGATATTAAATGTCTTGGAAAGTTCGTTTCCTGCGTTGACGGAGCAGAGACAGCATTTTATCTTCATCCTGCAGAATGTGACGAGTTTAGTAGGATTGTCAAAACTCGACATGCCACGGTCGACAAATAGATAGCAGATGGTGGTACGTGACCATCTGCATCGTTTGAGCTTTTTCCAGGATCTGCCGGAAAGTGAAGAACTAATTGCACGAGTTCTTTCCTGGCCTGGTATCATACTGAGGAAAACCTATCATGTTGTGTCGAGAAACGGTTTCAGGGGCATATACAATACGACAGAGAGGATCTTGAAGCGATGTTGAGATTGTTGTTGGCATGGACGAAAAAGTCTCCTTTCCTGTCTGGCGAACACTAGAAATCCACTCATCGGACATGCTTTCCTCCACCCAATGTAACCCAGATCAATATTTAGCCAGTCATTCAGGTCCCGTCAGTCTAGTCAGCCATTCAGTGGTTGTCGTGGCGTAGTGGGTATAGTGCGATGCTCACACGCCGAAGGGTCTAGGTTCGACTCTCAGCTCAACACCAAGTTTTCGAATGTGTCACGGCACAACCTCTTTCGAGCAGCTGAGAACACGCAAAGAGTAAGAACTAAGAAAGCTTCTCAAATTTCGCCGTTCGGAGACGGTAAAACACCGCAGGTCCCTTCAACTCGTGAGAGATCAGTAGCGCGCACAATACGAGTAGTTGATGAGCTAGCTACGCCCTGGTCTCCCTTTGGACTGTAATGCCAACAATTATTATTATTCAGGTCCTCGGAAGACGCCAAGGCAAAAAGACACTGCCACCATTCTAAGCCAACCAGATGCCCCGTTTTTGATGTATTCTAATACCCCTTTCCATCTTAAAGGCGTACACAGCTGTTATTGTTTGAATTGTCTAACTCCAGTGCATGAGCATCAATTGCACAATGCCATGTCAGGACCTCACGCACCAGGTTTCTCTATTGCTTAGGCATAAAAAAGACGTTTGGTTTACATTCGTCGCATTTTAACTCAATCCAACAAAATGCTCAAATTGTTTCTAAGTAATTTCTACGTCTCTCGGTCTTGTGGCCGCTGTGGCGTTGTGGGTGAAGTGCGATGCACGCCGAGGGTCTACACTGAAGAACAAAAGTGTAACAATGTTACAGCAAGTAAAAAACGCATAGTGCTCATAGCTTGTTGCAAAATATCTATCATATATTTTTTTTTAAACAAAGTGCAAGGAATTCTCTACCTAGTCGAGTATGTTTTTTCCATTTACAGTTAACTGTACTAAAATGATAAAGGTAAGAGTTCAACGCATGCTTTGCTACAGTTTTGCACCAGTGCAGCGGGTATCATGTCGGTCGCCGGTTGATCACTCTGTGGCGTAATTTTTAAGTGATCGGCAATGTAAGTGCAAAATTTTACCAAAATGAAAAATTTAAAGAATGATATAAAAAAGAAAACTGGATTTGTTGAAGGACCCAAAAACTACAAAGCAAATCGCAAAAGCATTAAAAATAAGCCACATGTCCGTGTCGAGAATAAAAAAGTCCAGCAGTCTCGATGGATGCAACACAAACAAAAGAGGAGGAACAAAAAAAAGTTGAAGATAAGGAGGCAAGACACATTGGGAAGCTATTGATGACAGGTCAAATATCTGTGCCAAGGGATGGCCTTCCATTGTTGACACACGCAGCAAGTGTTTGGGCTCTTCGTCGGGCGATAAATAGAGTCGGTTACAAGTTTAAGGAAGAGAAAAAGAAACCAGCTTTGTCAGCCAAACATTTTTCGGCGAGAAAAGCCTTTCTGCAACCATACAAAAACTGGACTTCTGATAATTGAAAACGGGTAATATTCAGTTTGTGATTGTTTTTAGGTTTTTCCTGTAATCCTATTCTTTCTTTCTAGGTGATTTGGTCTGATGAGGCTAAAATTAACCGTTTTTAATCAGATGGGCGTTCATGGTCCTGAACAAATTCCTCAGGCCCTCTAAGACCTCAAAATGTTCAGCAAACTATTAAACATGGAGGAGGTTCTTTGATGATTTGGGAGTGTATTAAGCCTAAAGGCATCGGCCCAGTGGTAAAAATTGAAGGCGTATCTGGCAAGTGAATTTGCCTGTTGCAGTGGACATGATGGAACTGGAAGAAGATCGGATAATTTTCCAACAGGACAATGAGACCGAAATAATAATAATAATAATAATAATAATTGTTGGCGCTACAGTCCAAAGGGGGACCAGGGCCTAGCTTGCTCATCAACTACTCGTGTTGTGCTCTCTATTGTTCTCTTACGAGTAGAAGGGACCTACAGTTTTTTGCCGGCTCCGAACGGCGAAATTTGAGAAGCTTTCTTAGACAGTTATTACTTACTTTCTTGTGAGTGTTGTCAGCAGCTCGAAAGAGGTGGTGCCGTGAAATATTAGAAAAATTGGGGTTGAACTGGGAGTCAAACCTAGACCCTTCGGTGTGTGAGCGTCGCACTCTACCCACTACGCCACGGCGACCACGATGAGACCGAAACATTCCTCCAAAATTGTCAAAAATTGGCTCAATCGTCAACTTTCTGACACTATGCAGTGACCTGCACAGAGTCCAGACATGGATCCTATCGAAAACCTTTGGGCTTATTTGAAAAGACGGCTGGCGGGGTATGACAATGTGCCCAAAGGAATGACGGAGTTATGGGATCGAGTGCAAGAAGAATGGTACGCTATCCCACCGGAAATCATACTAAAATTATACGATGCTATGCCACGAAGACTTAATGCGTTAAAAAAGTCCAAGCGACTATGTACCGATTATTAAAAATTTAATTTTTATTTTCTGCTAAGGAGTAAAACTGTAACAACGCATCTTTTACATTCTTTTATTTATCATTTTTGTACAGTTAGCTGTAAATGCAAAAAACCTACTCGATTAGGTAGAAAATGCCTTGCACTTTGTTTGAAAAAGAAATATAATAGATATTCTTCAACACTAACTATGAGCACTGTGCGTGTTTTACTTGAATCCTGTGACATTGTTACACTTTTGCTCTTCAGTGTAGGTTTGAGTCCCGGCTGAACACCTCGAATTTTTCACGACACCAACTTGTTCGAGTTGCTGACAACACGCAAAGGGTTATACGGTGTAAAAGACACCTTCTCAAACTTTTCTGCAAGAAACTGTAGGTTCCTTCTACTCGCGAGGGAACAGTAGCGCGCACAACACGAGCAGTTGATGAGCCAGGTAGAACCTGGTCCCTCTGGGGACTGTTTCGTCATCCAATTATTATAATTATCGATCTTGTAAATCGACAGGGAATAAAGTATTGCAGTTCAAATATGTCGTGAAATCCCTCCCGAACGCATTTATCACTTGGCGGTTCGATTTTCCCAAGTGCTAGCGAAAGACGAGACTCAGGGAAAATATATCCTCACCATGGTCATATAAAATGCACGCGATGCGCAGCACAAGATTTTCATCAACATCCATGAAGGGTGTGGACTTCAACCTGATATTAAAAGGCTTCCTGCCTTTGGCTCTGGAAAGAACACAGCTCAATGCAGGGCACACGAATAAATGTAATTAAATTCAAACTTAGAACAAAAAGGAATGGATGTTGGGTGAGGGATCACACCTTCTTCTAAAATGTCTCTTCTTCGCGGGAGGGAGATCCCAACAAGTTCCTGTTGTACAGCGAGCAAGTTGCTGATGTATACAAGCGAAGCAATGAGAGAGGTTTCAAACGTTCTTCTTCTTCTTACAGTGAGCAAGTTGCTGATGTATACAAACGAAGCAATGAGAGAGGTTTTAAACGTTCTTTTTCTTCGTACAAGACAACTTAAGAGACAACTTTGTAGACAATATCAATCCACCAATCCAGACATCGATTGAGCTTAGTTCATTCACGTGCAGATCTCTCCAACTCATACAAAATCATCTTTGGAAGACCCATGCCATCAGATAGTGTTGTGGCTATCCCCCACACAGTGGAGTCAATTGCCATCATCAAAAAGGCGCAGCGTCTTCACTTTGGCTTTGAATTTGCATAACGTCCAAACCCATGTCACACGCCCAATCCTTCAGATTCATCAAATTCGCCGACATGCCATTGAAAAGTGACACCGCACGAAGGGTATCTGCATTCTGTTGACTCCGCAAACAGGAAATCTTTGCGAAAAAACAGACCTCGACACCGCCACCGAGGTCACATGACAAGCCACTCAAAAGAGTTGGTGTGCGAACTTTATGCAAACTACCTGGAATGCCATTAGCATTTTTTTGGATTTCTCGCGCACAGTCTCGCGATCCATTAGCTCGAACGAAATCAATTAAGTTCCATCGAAAGCACAACTACGATCGAATATCTAATTTTCTTAATTACTCTTTACCGTTGGTTTGCCCCGCACAGATTCGCCGGGGCACTTTGTAGAACACATCCTGTTGCTGCCGCTGCCGCTTATGCAACACCAGTCGCACACATCGATAGAAAGAAATTAATTGCCCACTCCACCACTCTCGCGGTAGCCGCCTGATGAAACCCAACAGATTAAGGTGGCAAATTGTGTTCTAGCGCGCATAAATCATCTTGAGAAGACATCTTCAGGAAATGTTACATGTTGTTAAGGTTGCTGTGTGCTGCCCCCTCCTCTCTCACTTCGCTTGGACTCACTTGGACTAAGTGAAAATGACGAAATCATTCTGAAGAAACACACAAAATCCCATCGGTCCGTAAAGTGTTTTGCACCAGACAAAGCACCGCCACCAAAGGAAGTGGAGAAGAACAAAGTTAATGCTTTCAGCCGGAGCCATGATAATCGGGCAAGCGGAAATCCTAAAGTCTCTAGGTTCAACAAGCCAACACAACGACTGCGCACTGCGCTGAACTTTCTGCAGGCAAATGGAAGAACGCCAAAATGACTCACTTCCTCGGCGGGACGTCGCGGTATGCAAATTAATTTCACATTAGAGCGATCAGCCCTTACGCGCAACGATTTGTGAAACGTGACTAGTCGGCCGGTGGTGGCAAAAGATGTCGAATTTGAATGACAAAGAGGCCGTAGATGGTATCTGAGGTCTGTTCTATTCCTTAAGTGAGAGTCATTAGGAAAGTCGATATCGTCGCTGTTTTTGGTGGGGCGACATAAGGCGACGACACGTTGTAGGCGCGCTAAACCAACCTCCGGGTCAACACCCTCGACCGATCGCCGTACATTACACTGTAGATCAACACAGATCGCAGAGTCAAGTGAAAGGTTCCATGCAATAAATCGTGGCGCTTTTACGACCTCCCCGCACTCAAACCAATTTCACGGTGAGTCGCCAGAGCAGTAAGTCTTGATTCCAGGAATCCCTCCTCCAACATGACATCATTCTATCACGACTTATGATTTATTGCCATCACAATCATCACATCGTCCGGCTGACACGGACAGTCCTAAAGGTTCTCTTGGCGTCTCAAATGGCTGCCTTTCACCAGTAGACCCTGGCAACTTATTCAATTCCATGGGGGTCGTCGAGGATCACCGCCTGTCAGTGGAACTCCGACTCAATCGGGTTTTTGAAATTGAAATATCCCCAAGTTATGCGCATTCCCTCATAAAGTTCATGCATTGTCACATTATCCTTCGAGCCAGATCCCCGCTGGAACGCACCAAAGTCGAGATGCTCCATCCGCCCAGCAGAAGCTGCGACTTTGCCTGCTTCGCCAGCCTCCTACAGCCATCATCTGATCAATATCAATAAATCAGGGGGGGGGGCAAAAAGAAGGACAAGAGCGAAAATATTTTTATCGTAGGCCACGCTCGCTGGGCTGCCCTCGGCTGCCCGGCGCAGGAAGGATGATCAGCGATCACGACATCCCGTGACTGCTGAGGACGCGGCTGGATGTGTGTGCGCAGCTGAATAAAAATCGCATAAAATCGGTTTTAATGTTTTCGGGGCATTCCTGGATGCCCCGGCTGATGTTATACGAGACGTAGCGATGGGAACAAAACGACGACAGCGCCATTCCGGCCAAAGCGACTCGCCAGTGCTGTAATAACTGAATTATTTAGAAAAGAATTATAGGCTGAGCTGCAAAAAACGCAACGCATCCCATTCGAGATGGCACATGACTCCTAGTCCGTTCGTTTGCTTTATAATGTGACGTCCTGCAACGAGTTTCTGGATCTGTGGGCTCACAACTTAGTCGTGTAGTTTATTTTTGCCCCGCATTAGCAATTCAGTAAATTTAATAGGCATCAGCGTGGCACTGGTCTGCGTTAGCAACGCGCGCGTTCACATGCAGCAGCAGCATTCTGAATAATTAGCGGAGGATTTATCTGCGATCGACATGTGAGACGGTCTATGCCCGTGAACAGGTACTTTAATGTGTCTACAACCCTTCAAACGAGATGGGTTTTAACAAATTTATTAATTGCCAAGCTCGAGCGGGGCTGCAGCTCATGAATGTTTGATGATGTGTGCTGGGGAGCTTGGACTGAGTTGGAATTGATTCTAAGTGTTGCAATGCCTGTTCGCTCTGTTAATGGTGTGGTGTTAAGCGGAATAATTCATGCTCGAGCGGATCTTCTGAGGAATTCCTCAGGAAACTCTGTTCTGAAGGAAATCATTTGAGAGGGAAACAGGCGGTGGTTTGTGCTTGTTGATGACGCCATTTCGCCATTCAATTAGGTGTGTTTGACTTTTTTGCTATCTTTTTGGACTGCTTATGGTTACGGAGAACTTCTAAGAAATATGTCCCGTCTCGTTTTTCAAGGTCTTCTCTTGAATTTCGTGGGAACGAGGCGATGCTACTTCGACGCACGTCATTAATGTGTTCTAGTGTGAGTCAGGTGGGACGTCTTTTGAGTTGGGACAGTGATTTCGAATAAAAAGCGTCAGTTGGGGCGGTTTTTCAACTCCTTACACAGAAAACAGCTTGCTGGTATTCACGTCACTGAACTGACGAATAAGCGATGCTTGCCTCTACATCGCTTATTCGTCAGTTCATTCATTTGCTGTGTTCATTGATAACTTCATTGCTTGAACCATCGGCGGGCATTCCTCTGAGTTTCCTAAGCACGCACATCTCAAAAAAACTAGCAGAGGAAAATAGAAAACGAGAAAATAGGGGAAATGAAGTGAGGAAGTGCTGAACTGCTGATTTTAGAGTCAAAGACAAAGAGCGTTTGTGTCCAGAAAAGCATATGGAGTGACGGTGGGAGATGCTGAAACAAGGCTGTGTCTCGAGAACAACGACTGCCACCGGAACTTGCGCTGAAACATCGCCGCTATAGGTGGACCACATATAATAATAATTGTTGGCGCGACAGTCCACAGGGGGACCAGGGCCCAGCTTGCTCATCAACTACTCTCTCACGAGTAGAAGGGACCTACACTTTTTTGCTGACTTCGAACGTTGAAATTTGAAAAGCTTTCTTTGACAGTTATTACAGTTTGAGTGTTGTCAGCAGCTCGAAAGAGGTGGTGCCGTGAAAAATTCGAGGTGTTCAGCCGGGAATCAAACCTAGACCCATCGGCGTGTGAGCGTCGCACTCTACCCACTACGCCATGGTGGCCACATAGATATAAGGTTGTCAAATATCTCCCTTCCGCTTTTTTGCTCTTCATTCAATGCTTCATAAAAAGTGTTGCAGTGATCGGATTTAGTTCAAATATACGCCGTTTTGTTCGATAATCTGTCTCCATCTAGACGACAACTTCATAATATTACCCCCGTCGAAGCCCCCTTCATTATTTGCAAAGAACTCGGACAGCCACTTTTCACAAGCGTCTTTTGAGTTCAACTTCACACCACCAAGGGCGTTCGCCATGGACAAGAACAGGTGGTAATCACTTGGCGCTAAGTCCGGGTTATATGGTGGATGCGATAAAACCTTCCATTCGAGCTCCTGTAGCTTCTGACGAGTCAACAGCGAAGTGTGTGGTTTGACGTTGTTTTGGTGGAGCACTACACCCTTCCTGTTGGCCAATTCTGGACGCTTCTGGTCGATCGCCAGCTTTAAGCGGTCCATTTGTTCGCAGCAGATGGTAGAATTAAGCGTCTAGCCATATGGGATGATTCCCTTTCAATTCCACCAAGCATACAGCAACCGGGACCTGAAGAACTACAGAGGAATCACATTTTTAAACACTTCTGCCAAGCTGTTTGCCTCATTAATTTACAAAAGATTGCATGATTGGATTCAAGAACATAACATCCTTAAACATCCTTCTACAATCGACCAGATATTCTGCTTAACATTGCCGAAACATATAAGAGAAAGAAAAAAAAGTTGTACGCCTTTTTCGAAGATTTTCAAGCAGCGTTTGATTCAATACCACGTGAAGCACTCTTTTTCAAGCTTTCGAAAATCGGCGTATAAAGCAAAGTTATAAAAATTCTGAGAGCCTTGTATGAGAACAATACTGCACATGTATGGGATGGAGACTTAATTTCCGACGAGTTTGAATCTTCAATGGGTGTTAAACAAGGCTGTCCTCTAAGTGGACTACTTTTTATACTATATATCAATGATATAACAGATGATGTCAAAGGTGGAATAAGATTCAACGATGTATCCATTCCCGCGCTGATGTATGCCGATGATATCGTCTTTCTGTGTGACCCTATCCAAGGTATGCAATTAATGATAAACAGGATTAACGATTTCTGTAAAACTTAGACTGACTATAAACCTTGGTAAATCGAAAATGATGATATTCAGAAACGCAGGGGGACGGGTCTCATCTTTGGAGAAGTGAAAGTTGGACGGGGAAGAAATTGAGGTAGTATCCATCGTCCTCTTTGAATTTGAAACCATACTTTGAGGAAAAATTAGCTGTTGCTAAAAGAGCTATCTGTTCGATTTGGGAACGTTGCTTCAAAAATAAATATGTATCGAAAAGTGCAAAACAAACTTTATTCCACTCAACCGCAGCTTCTATAATTCTCTACGGAGCTCAGGTACGGGGTTACAAAGACTATGATGGTGTGGAAAAATTCCTTCGCTACTTTTTGAAGAAGATCTTTCGGTTACCAAAAAATACCCCCAACTATATGCTACATATTGAAACGGGAACTCCTCCGTTGCTCTTGTATACCACCAAAATGCACTTCAACTATGTTTTAAAAATACTACAGATGAGCGAATGCAGATTACCAAACGTAGTTTTAAGAAGTATAATTAGAACAAACGGATACATTTGCGAGGAATGGAAAAAAAACAGCTTCTGAATGCGGTCTAAATCTGTCAATTGAGGTGGACGAGCCTCCTCATCTTTTAAGAAAAAAATTTAAGTCAGTTTTGGAGAATTTTGGTAGACACACATATGACAAATATGTCGAAGAAGCTGAATCTTCACCGATTAGGAACTACTACAGCAAACTAAACCATTTTTTAAATGAAAAAACATACTTCCTTGACAGTCACTCAATCGAAAATATAAGCACAATTTTTAAGCTGAGAAGAGAACTCGTTCAGTTAAACTTTATCCCCCACAGACCAGATTTACCAATTCTTTGTAACCTATGCAACATGAGGAAGAGAGAAGACATCTTACATTTTATTGGTGTGTGTCCGATTCTAAAAGAATTTCGACTAGCAATTTTCGAAAAACTTCTTTTAGACGGATATGAAGTAACGTGCATCTTAAATGGAGAAAAGGGATGGAAGGCCTTATACGATTATTCAATAGCAGCACTTTGTTATAGAAAACGTATCTTAGATGGAGATTTTAAATGTAAAACGTATGTATGTATTTTGTCAACCTGGTAGATGGCCATAGGCCAAACCATAAATGACTTAGGCTAAACATTTATTGAAAATAAAAGTCAAACTAACTAACTAACTTAACGAAGTGTGCGGCCTGGCGTTGTCCTGGTGGAACACTTAACCATTCCCGTTGGCCAATTCTGGACGCTTCTGGTTGATCGCCTGCTTTAAGCGGTCCAGTTGTTCGCAGGAGATGGTAGAATTAAGCGTCTGGCCATATGGGATGATTCCCTTCCAATTCCACCAAACACACAGCAAAACCTTCCTGGCCGTCAATCCCGGCTTGGCCACTGTTTGGGACGATTCACCGGCCTTCAACCACGACCGGTTTCGCTTGATAATGTCGTATGTTATCCATTTTTCGTAGGCAGTCAGCATCCGATTCAAAAATCGGACGAGTTCGTTCCGTTTCACATTCAGCATTCACGTTTCGTTTAACATTCAGCATATCGCAGGCGATGATTCGGCCCAGAAGGTTTTTAAGCGTCAAATCATCGGGCATGAAGATTTTTTTGTATCCAGCCTTCTGTAGATGATTTTGGTTTGATTGTTTGATGAATAACTTCCATCTCCTGGGCGATGTGACGAGATGCCAGGTCCTGGTCTAACTCGATGATTTCCATGATTCGATCGGTATTCGTCGTCCCAGGTTTTCCGCCGGGTGGTTATCCACGGTGTCGTTTTCACCGGCTCTGAATGGTCGAGACCATTCCTCTGCGGTTCGAAGTGATGGAGTACCATCCCCCAAAATACTATTAATCTCACGGAACGTTTCTCTAGCGGATTTGCCTTTAACGAAGGAAAACTTTAAAATAGCGCGAATTTCGGCGTTAGTGAACTCCATGTTTACACGTCTATAACTGTTGAACGCAATATCCAAACTAATCATGCATAGAGTAGTTTTTAGGATTTGTCAAAACCTTTCAAATAATCTGTAGTATTCCTATATACGAGCTCTGTAGCGCTTTGCACAGTGCCGGAATGTTCAAAATCCAAAAAGGCAGAAGGCGGATTTTTGACAACCTTATATAAGAAAATTGAGCTTCAGCCGAAAAGAACACGCTTAGTACCTTATGAACGCAGTCTTCTTCAACCGTGTCCAAGATGTGATGAATCGCCCATGAACTCGGATCCCATCCGAAGACCAGTCGTTGGACAGGATCGAAAGTACATTTTGGTTCCCAAAGAGTTGAACGTTCACTGGAAGCCAGTTCTACTCAAGTATTAAATATCATTATGGCAAAAGGACCACCGTTGCAAGGATTATGGCAAATATAGCACAGTGGCATTGTGGGTAAAGAGCAACACTTAAACGCTGAAGATCACAGGCTCGACTCCTGGACTGAACAACTCGCACTTTTTTGACGACAATACTTTTTTTCACGACAATACGTTTTTAAAGTTGCTGACATCACTATAACACGAATTAACTTTTCAAAATTCGAATTCTGAAGTCGGCGAAGGTCCCATCTATAGAGCCACCCACAAGAAATGTGCTGAAAAAACTAGGTTCTGGTTCTCCTTTGGGCTATTATGGCATTCAATACATGTTCAAGCACAATCCATTAAGGCCCAACAGCCGAGACCAAAAGGAAAGAAAACCAAAACGGTGTCAGGCCAGGAAGAGATTGGGGCGCTTATATAGCACAACATCTGGGCCCTTTCCAGAGCGATTTTCGAAGCGGCTATAGGGGGGTGAAACCGTTGACCACCTTCTAGAAGAGTGTACTTCACTGTTGAGGGAAGGGCTGAACCCCTTGGGTAGCTTCATAGAGGTGGAGGAAGTAACAGGCGGAAGCTGGATGACAAGTTGAGATTCGAACGTAAGTCAGGGCACTTCTAGTAAAGCGAAAAATGACAAGTAAGTCTGGCGAGCGGAGTTTTGGAGTGAAACAAACACTAAAAAACGAATGTACATCACAGTTCATCTGCTCAAGATCGCAGTTTTAGCCGAAAGTGATCTTTGGTTTAGCTCTGATCGCGTTTCAAGCCGTAAGGGCATTCTAACAACCTACGCTCGAAATATCTCACAATCACTTATTGCAATGTCTGATGCTGATGATGTGTTGCAGCCATGTCCTTGATAACCTTGATAATGTAGGAGACCAGTGCAGAGATACGAGTGATGCTTGTCTCTATGAGCATTTATTTACAACTAATTTCTTGTGCCTTGTTCGCATGCATTCTTAGCTGGTGGGCTAAGAGTATTTCATAGGAGTGGAGAGTTTCGTTTAGATCATAAGATTTTGGCAAACGGATTATGTTACGGATTGTACAATACCACAGTGGTTAAGGAAAGTACACAAATTTTGATTTATTTATTTATTTATTTATTAATTGATTTCCTACATAACAACGCCTTGATTGCCTATTATAACAAACGCAAGTCTGTCAAATTCCTGAGAAGACACAAGGCCTACGTATTAAAAAAATAGATGTTTCCCTTCAGCTGCTCCAACGCTTTGGGAGTCAAGAAAAGATGCCACATGCGCACATACAAAAAGATGACGACTTTAAAAGCAAACGGCATCCTTGCAAGGCGAGTAACTCAGGAATTACTTAGTTTTCTCAATCCAAAAGCAAATGCATCAAGTAAATGTTCTTTTTGAGGGGATGAGAGCGGAGGTGTCACCCCGTCCACCCGTGGATAAGGTGTAGACATGAGCCGCGGTGTCCGAGTGGTTAAGGAGATGGACTTGAAATCCATTGGATTCTACCCGCACAGGTTCGAATCCTGTCCGCAGCGTTTGTATTTTTTTTTAAATTTTCTTCAAATCTGCCTCTATGGTGATTGAAGAGCAAGAGACATGGATGGGGACAAAGCAAAGTCGATCTGTAAAATTGAATTGAAGGGAATGTAACTTCCAATAGCTGTAACCCCCTCTGGGCGGATGTAAATTGCGCGAATGATTCAGAACCACCCTTTGCAATCGAGCTGAGTTAATTTTGTCAAAACTGCTGGAATTTAAATTTTAAACAATGCTTGAAAAGGGTCCAGTGGCAATGCGAATTCTTGATGTCTCTGAAAGAAAAGTGGTGGTCAACCTTAATGTACTCAGTAAAAGAAGAAGATGGTGAACCAACGCTATGAACAAATGGCAAGGAATAATAATAAAAGTAATTGTTGGCGCGACAGTCCACAGGGGGACCAGGCCCAAGCTTGCCGATCAATTAGTCGTGTTGTGCGCGCTACTGTTGTCTCACGAGTAGAAGGGACCTGCGGTGTTTTGCCAACTCCGAACGGCGAAATTTGAGAAGCTTTCTTAGTTCTTACTCTTTGCGTGTTCTCAGCTGCTCGAAAGAGGTGGTGCCGTGAAAAATTCGAAAAATTGGTGTTGAGCTGGGAGTCGAACCTAGACCTTTCGGCCTGTGAGCGTCGCACTCTACCCACTACTCCACGGCGACCACCGTACTGGCTAGGGTTTATCAGATAATTTTTCTTAATGAATTCTTGCAAACTCTTTGTTTTAACCTCTTCCATACACTTTTCAATTCCCTGCAATATTGATATTGGGTGATAATTTTTTAGTTAGTTTTTGGTACCTCCCTTATGAATCGGTCTGATCACTGCGACTTTTAGGGTATCAGTTTACAGAGTATTGGTGTGAATATGTTTGCATGTCTATTTAGATCTTCTTCTTGTTCTTCTTGTGGCGCTACAGTCCGGGGTGGACCTGGGCCTCAACCAACATGCCTCTCCAGCCAGCACGATCTTTCGCCAGCTGTCTCCAGTTGCGCACTCCAAGTTGGTTGAGGTCATTCTCCACTTGTGTGCGCCATTTAAGTCAAGCTTGTCCTCTGATGCGTTGTCCCAATGGCTCGGATTCAAAGACTTTTCGGGCCGGAGCAGTGGTGCACATACGCTCTACATGGCCTAGCCATCTTTAGCGTTGTATCTGTAGACTCTTGACCAGGCGTATGCCGCTGTACAGCCCGTCGAGTTCGTCGTCGAGTCTTCTCCTCTAGATGCCATCAATGCAAACAGGACCAAAAATTGCACGCAAACTTTTCTCTCGAAAAGACTAAGGGCTTCCTCATACGCCTTTGCTAACGTCCAAGACTCCGCGTAAAAAGTAAGACGTGGATGATCAAGCTGTACTATAAAGCGAGCTTAGTCCTTCGAGAGAGGGCTTTATTACTCAATTGCCTCTTGAGCCCAAGAAACAGCGATTGGCAAGAGTGATTCTGCGTTTGATTTCGGTACTGATGTTGTTGTCACTGTTTACCGCGGAGCCGAGTTAGACGAAGTCCTTGACTACCTCGAAGTGTCTGCTGCCTAGTGTGACGCTGTGTCCGAAACGTCGATGTTGTGTGTTCTTGTCTTGATGACAGCATGTACTTAGTTTTGCCCTCATTTACCGCCCTACCGCTTCGGCTTCAATGCCAGCAACCGCCTCATTGACGGCTCGCTGTGTTCGTCCAATCACGTCAATGTCATCAGACTTCTGGTGATCGTGCCTCTGGTGTTGACTTGTGAGTTACGCACGATCTTCCCGAGGATGATGTTGAAGATGTCACATGACAGTGCGTCGTCTTGTCTGAAACTTTTTTTTGATATTGAAGGTCCCGGTGAATTCGTCACCGACCTTGACGCAGCAGCGAGAGTTCTCCATCGTCGTCCTACCCAATCTGAGGAGTTTGGTAAAAAAGGCAAAACTAGACATGGCACTGTATAGCTCGTCTCTATGCACACTGTCGACAAATAGGTGGTGAGTGTCGATTTGCACTTCTTGAGTCTTTTCCAGGATTTGCCGTAATGTAAAGATCTGGTCTCTGGACTTCCCTGGTCTGAAACCACATTGATAAGGACCTATCACGTAATGGACAAACGGTTTCAGACGCTCACACAATACGACAGAGAGGATCTTGCTTGGAAAGTTAAGAAAACTAATCCCTCGACAATTGGTGCAGTCAAAGTGGTCTCCTTTCTTGTGAACCGAGCAAAGGACACTGAGATTGAACTCATCGGGCATGCTTTCCTCCGACCGTATATTACAGATGAGCTGGTGCATGCGCCCAACCAGGACATCTCCGACTGCTTAAAATAGTTCTGCGGATAGTCCGTCCGTCCAGCAGCTTTGTTCGACTTCAGCTTGGATATTGCTGTCTTCACCTGGTCTTAATCGGGGGGACGGATTTCTTGTCTATCATCGTCCAAATTGAGGAGAACAGGGGAATTGGGGCCGTCATCGCCGTTAAGGAGTCTGCAGAAATGATCCTTCCGGATTCTCAGCAGAGACATCGACACTACCACGAGTTGTCCATTTTGATCCCGGCAGGCTTCGGTCCGAGCCTTTGATAGCTGCTTTACCTTTCGGTAAAACTTTCGGACTTCATTGCTGTCATAACACATTTCCATTTCCTCGACCGCGCGCTTCTCGTGGTCCTTTTTTTTCCTTTTGAGAAGTCGGTGCTACTCCCATCTTCTCTCTTCGTAGAGCTCACGAACAGCTCTCGTTGTTCGATACAGCGTCGCCTTGTAATCGTCTTGCTTAGCTGCGTGCACTTGCCTTCACTAGTCGTCAAGCCATGGGGTCCTTCTGGTTGGTGACGTGAAACCCAGCACATCAGTGGCAGCATCTTTGATGGCTTCTTGACAACGTTTCCATTCTTTTTCTATGCTTAATGCAGGAAGCGTCGAACTCTGGGCGAGTTTCCGGGAGACTCGGTCGGCAAAGTTCCCAGCAATCAGCTGCGATTGTAGCTTTTCGACGTCAAACCGTTTTGGCCTTTCTCGACTCCGTTGCTCCCTCGATATCCGGGTTCTTACCTTGGCTACAACAAGATGATGATCCGAGTCAATGTTTGCACCTCGGAAGGTTCGGACATCGAGAATACTGGAGGAGTGCCTGACGTCGATCGCAACGTGATCAATCTGGTTGACGGTTGAGTGATCAGGAGAACGCCGAGTCGCTTTGTGAATATCCAGGTGTGGGAACCGCGTGCTAGCCACAGAGAGGTTCCGCTCCGAGGCGAAGTGCAACAGCCTGAGTCCGTTTCCGGATGTGTCGTCGTGCAGGCTGTGTTTACCGACGACTCCAGCAAGGGTGTCCTCCTTTCCCAACTGAACGTTGTAATCTCCTAGAACGATCTTGGTGTCGTAGCTGGGGCATCGCTCGTATGTTGTTTCTAGGAGATCATAGAAGTCATCCTTGAAGTTGTCATCCTTCTCCTCTGCCGGGGCGTGAGAAGACAAGGATGTGTGGAGTTGCAAATTAGGCTGATGTTCCCGAATTTAGCCTTGATGCGGATTATCATGAGGCGTTCGCTGACTGGGTCGTAGCTCAAGACTTTTTGCCTAAGTCTGCCTCGAACAACAAATCCGCATCCGAATAAGCGCTGCCTTCTCTCTCTATAGCAATCGCTGAAGTAGATATTGCAGTTCTTTATCGTTTTCATGCCAGGCCCTTCCCATAGCACTTTCTGGATGGCGGTAATGTCTGCCTTGTAGCAATCAAGTGTCTCCGCAAGTTGTTCGGCTGCACGTGGTCTGTTAAGGGACCTCACATTCAACGTGCAAAACCGAAAATCGTTGTCCTTATAACGATTGCTGGGGTCGTCAACGGTTGGTCTTACGTTATCCGAGGCGTTTCGGCATTTCTGAACTAAAGGTAAAAACCTGGTGAGGAAGTTAACCTCACGCACAACCCACAGACTGGTAGGTTAGGCCCATTGTGGTATTCGAACCCGCGCAGAGGGGCTTGCTGCATACATTAGTTCACCATACAACGGGGGTTGTGAAGGCTATCCAGAGGGCGCCTCGTGGAAGCTGTATGTCAACTTGACCTGTGCACTAACGAGGAAAGCCTTAGCAGGTCGCCATGTTGAGCGCAATCAACGACGTTACCTCGCGTGCATAGGCCCATGCCTTTGATCTGTTTAGATCAATTACTCGAATTTCATATACACCTGGCGACTTGTTTTAATTCAGCTGATTTATCACATTTCTAATTTCAACAAGATTTGTTTCCTGACTTAAACAGGAGTCAGACGGTATTCCTTTTGAACACTGTCCACCACTAGCGTCCCAGCTAGAAAAGCGGCTGAGGATCCCACTAGCGTCACAAGGGTCACATCGCAATGATAACGACGACGATTACAGTGCCCTCGACTAAGGCTTACATTACGTTACGTTGTGTTACGTTGCGTGACGTGACGTTACGTTACGTTACGGAGTCAAAACGACACTACTCTATTTTCTTTTTTTTAAAAAAGGTTGGTATGTTTCAAGAGCATCTAAGTTTAAACTAAAATTTCAGGACATTCTAAATAGGGAAGAAATTGAAAATGAAGCTTCCCTGTCAGCTCCAACGACCAGTGGAATATACTCACATTAATGAGCCTTTATATTTCTGGTAGCCCTTTTTTCAGCACACCTTCAACGACCAGATGATGTGATTCACATGATTCAAAATCAAATCCGTAACACTGATGGAGGAAAGACCATCTGTAGCGGGATGGCGGCTAACAGACCCAGTCTTTGAGGGAACCTGACTGGTAGTGACAGCTTGACCAGAGGAGTCATCTTCATTTAATGTCTTGGCGGTGAAATGGTCAAATTTGAGGACAAAAATATGAAAGACCTCAAATTTTCAATTTCCACAAGAAATGGCTTTTTGTCCCCCCCGCATCCGACGGGTTCAGTTATAGAGTCAGGAGGTCCCCAGCGGTTGCCTGATAGCCAGATTTAAGGAAAACATTCAAAGAATCATGAAATTTCAGATTTGTGCCACAAGTGTCCCTTTGGGATTGGCGGCTGGGCGGTATGTTCATTCTGAGGGTCAGGAGAACTTTGGCTGTCGGATGGGGTGAGAGAATTTGTCTTCTGGTTCGTCTGGGTCTGAAAGTTTCAAAAGACCCGAACTTGAATTGAACTTGGCACCCTGAACTTGAACCCCTGTTGTTAAGTAGTCCCACGCAGCTCCCTTGCCGTTTGATATAATTCTGAAGAAGTTTCTTCCATCTTTCTCCAGCTGTTCGATTGTATTCGGTTGTAGCCCTTAGACTGCTGCAGCAAGAGCTGAAATAAGGGCAAATTGCTGCTGCTGTGCGTTCGATAATCATTCCACCGCTATAAGTCACCAGAAGAAATGAATGTCGCACCTCTTGGTAACCAGAACCCAGTTGGCGACAGGTATCTGTAGCAACATGGTGCTTGTCCACGTGATTAATCATGCAGCTGAATGGCTTCTCGTAGCAAAACAAGTGCGAAGAGCTTCAGTATCAAAGTGTAGAACCTCAGCCACTAACCGCCACGAGTTTGGCTTACAAACATGGCTTCCTGTGTAGAAAATAGAATCTTCTCACTGTTTCCAATTGCTTTCTTCCTCCACCATAATATCTTGCATTCAATCCTCTATCGTTTTGATAGGAATTGATCTCCATCATGCCCAGTCGAACACTTGAATGCCTAAAAGTTATGGTCTACCCCATTCTGCTACACTTTCTTAGACTGCTGGATGGAAGGGTTTGCTATATTCAGCCTAAGGAGCATTTTCTCCAGAAACATTGCTTAGCCTTTCATTCTCCTGCTTCCTTTCCTGCACATTATTAGCTTTTTACTGCACTTCAAGGCTCTCAATTCTCACGCCTGTTGGTCACTCGTTAATTGCCCAAGTACAGTCAGCATTCATACCACTTCAGTCAGGAATACGGCACAAGCAACGTTTTCAGTGCCTTCCTTATCGTCAAACCGCGTTCCTTGTTAACACAAATGTCCCACTGCACAAAATCCCGGGCCGTCCAATCCATACCCTTGGAGATGAATTTAAGTTTAACGGGCCGGCAATCAGCCTTTTGGTCTTCCTTAACGAGCCACTAATCCTACCACACAGGTGACCCCCCAACACAGATATGGCTTCGGTCAATTTCCCAAACCATCCGCCGAGATCCCTCTGCGACTCGCTCATTACCAGCAACGATCTTCCATGGCCTTCTGGCCAGCGTGGGTGTCCGCCGCGGAGCTCATTTGCAGATTTCCATCTCAAAACCAAGTCAAATGCGCACTGATTGCTCATCCCACCAGGACCCTTCCAGCGATTTGTCTCAATCCACGTGTGCATTGCTTTGCCAAGTTTTAGCCAAGCCCCTGCAGAACCCCGAACTGAGCCCACTTCGGATTTATGATTGCCTCCTGTGATTTATTAGCTTTTGATTGTGGTCGTGGTCTGGGATGGCGCGATCGTGCGCCCAGCTGCAGGGTTGCCCGCTCCCTGCTCCGCGGCTATTTATAGACAAACAAGACTGTTTGTGGAGACTCGTCTGGGTGCGTGTGCGATCAATCTATCAGAGAAGCTCCGGGACAGAGCACACATCTCAGGGCATATTAGCTGATTGAAATCAC
The DNA here is from genome assembly GCA_955652365.1 of Eristalinus aeneus. Lineage (NCBI taxonomy): Eukaryota > Metazoa > Arthropoda > Insecta > Diptera > Syrphidae > Eristalinus > Eristalinus aeneus. The sequence continues at coordinate 20,397,311 of OY019131.1, forward strand.
ACATGTGTCCAAACTTTCCACCCATCGCGGGCGACGCTCGCCCTCCTGCACTAATTACCACCGACAGCTAATCAATTAGAGATTCAGTAGATTCGCGGTCTTCCCGCCGCAGGGCCATTGGCCTACGCCTCGCTGTACGCACTCACGTCGCAGGATCATAATTATAATAATCGTGACGGAGCTGTCGTGGCCAGCCGTGTAGTTCCTCTCTTCGTTTTGCTCGCTGCGTCATGTCCGCGGATTAGGATGAAAGATGTGCCACAATGTATGTGCCCCTCTCCGGCATTGGGGGGATAACGGCGGCAGAGAGATCTCACGTAATAGATCCGTGAGTGGACAGCTGGGGCACAGATGGGTGGATCGAGATTACGACACATGAAGGTTGCGCACGGACGGACTGATGCGCTGGCCAGTGCGCGGTGCATCAAATTGCTCTTGAGGTGTATGAGGTAATGGGGAACATAAACAAATTGTGTACGCTGATTGTCCAGAGGGGGAGTGGGGAGGGTGGTGTTTTGCCAAGCTCGTGGGACTCTATAATTTGCTACTGTCAAATAGATCTGGGCTGCACTGCGCCGCAGATGTGAAGTCTGTCAGTGGAGTTGTACAAAATAATTACCGTTTCGCCTGGAGGACGGCAGTGGGCCATGGGATTTACGACTTTGGGCGGCCTTGGTGTGAAGAGATGGCCCTTAGAGGAAAGACGTTGCCCCGGCGCTCATGAGTGATCACCAAGCAGCGGGCGGTGCTGACTGTTCTTTATTGAAGCAATTTCCAGATGAATGGGAACACTTTAGAGAAGGCTCCCACGCCGTGGGAATGACGACAAGGGAGGTTCTGCCAGCGGTGCTAGCCCTGCATTCCTGACTGAAGTGTGATGAAAATTGGCTGCGATTGGGCTGTTGATGAATGGCCAATGGACGTGAGAGGTGATGGCGAGCCTTGAGGTGGTGTAAAACGCTAATAAAACGCAGCCATGGCAGAAGTGTAGTGGGAGGGCTTCGGGGAAACCACTCGGGAAGCTGGAAATAGTCAACTTTTGCTGACATTGCGTCATTGAAGTGTTGAACTGGGCATGACGGAGGGGCATTCCTATCAAAGCGTTGGGAGGTCGAAGGCAAGACTTTTTTGTGAAACAAGGAGACATTCTATCTTCTGCGCTCTATGCCTATCCGACGTTATTCTTATTACAATAAAGTGCTGAGTTGTAGGAATTGCAGGCAAGAGCTGTACAAAGCTGATACAGGATGATACTCAAATTGGGGTGCGTCTTAATAAAGTAAATCTCACACAAAGTTTGTCCTAAAGATTACCTGTAGTGACAAAACATCAGCATACTAATGGTCTGACTGGTATTTGCGGCGTCTGCTATAGGGATATTCGTCTTAGCTGTTAAGGGACTCCTGGTACATACCCACATCCCACTCTTTCCAATGGAGTGTCGTTCCAAGCTGTGGAAAGCGTAACCCGACTGCTGCTGACCTTTTTCCGACTCGGAAGCCAATAAGTCTCGGGATATATAGGGGGCGCCACAAACAGAAATTATTAATTTATTTATTTTTTTTTTTTTTTTTTTGTATAGTTGCTCCCCCTTATACCAGGGTTGCCTTTTATAGAGAACAAAAACAAATTTTAATCATCGAAAATAGCGTTATTGTTTTTCAAAATATTCCCCATCAATAAACTATTCTATTTATTACACTTATATTTTCTACTTATTCTATTCTATACACTTTCGCATGCAATTGTACCAATTGTCGAAGAACTTTTGCCACTCTGATTGAGGTATCTCCAAAACATGCATTCTGATTGCATCAACCCCTTCTTCAGGTGTCAAAAAACGTTGACCTCTCATATTATTCTTTAATAATAATTGTTAGCGCTACAGTCCAAATGGGGACCAGAGCCTAGCTTGCTCATCAATTACTCGTGTTGTGCGCGCTACTGTTTTCTCACGAGTAGAAGAGACCTACAGTTTTTTGCCGACTCCGAACGGCGAAGTTTGAAAAGCTTTCTTAGACAGTTATTACTGTTTGAGTGTTGTCAGCAGCTCGAAAGAGGTGATGCCGTGAAAAATTCTAGGTGTTCAGCCAGGAGTCGAACCTAGACCCTTAGGCGTGTGAGCGTCGCACTCTAACCACTACGCCACGGCGGCCATTTTATTCCTTACGTGCGGGAATAAAAATAAGTCATTCGGTGCCAAGTCAGGACTACACCGCGAATGACTCACCAAATCGATGTTTTGAGTGCTCAAAAATGCAGTTGTTTGAGCCGATGTGTGAGAGGTCGCATTGTCGTAGTGAAGAGTGATCCGTCTTCGGCGGTAGGTTTTCCTGATTTCTTGGAAGGCAACTGGCAAACAAATGGTTGTGTACCACTCAGAATTGACTGTTCTGCGTTGTTCTAGTGGTACGGTTGCGACATGTCCAGTTTTTCCGAAAAAAAAAACAGGCGACCATTTGCTTAGAAGTGTTTCGTGCGCTAGCAACTTTTGTTGGATTTGGCTCAATTTTAGACACCCATACAGTCGACTGCTGTTTACTTTCGGGCTCACACGCGTAAATTCACGATTCATCACCTGCCACGATGTCATAGACGTGTTTCGAAGCACCGCGATCGTATTTTTGGAGCATTTCTTTCGACCAATCGACAGGAGCTTTTTTTGGGCGATTGACAAATTGTGTGGGATCCAACGCGAACAAATTTTCTTGATGGTCAAATGTTCATGCAATATTGAATGTATGCTGGTCCCACTAATGCCTAAGGTTGTCTCAATCTCACGATAGGTCACATGACAGTCTTGCAATATCAGTTGGCGCACAGCATCAATGGTTCCCGGAACAACAACTGATTTTGGACCACCTTCACGATAAGCACTGGTCCTTAATGGAGCTTCATCGCCAAAAATTGAATTAAGTTCATCGATGCACTGTTGTTGAGTTAATCAGCATCGAAAGTTGTTACAAATAATCGCACAAAAGCTTTCACGATTAAATCCCAGTTTTTGGGCGATATGAATCCTTTGAGTTACTGTAAACAACACAAATAGCTCTTGTATGTCAAAACGTTCGGAGTACGTATGACCTCAAAAATGTCAAACTCCACGATAGAGCTGGCAGTTGCCAGATTACAACACTAGGGTTGCCCAGTCCCGAAATATAAAGGGCAACCTTCGTATGTCCCGGGACTTATTAATAATAATTGTTGGCGCTACAGTCCAAAGGGGGACCAGGGCCTAGCTTGCTCATCAACTACTCGTGTTGTGCGCGCCACTGTTCTCTCACGAGTAGAAGACACGTACAGTTTTTTGCCGACTCCGAACGGCGAGATTTGAGAAGCTTTCTCAGACAGTTATTACTGTTTGAGTATTGTCAGTAGCTCGAAAGAGATGGTGTCGTGAAAAATTCGAAAAATTGGTGTTGAGCTGGGAGTCGAACCTAGACCCTTCGACGTGTGAGCGTCGCACTCTACCCACTACGCCACGGCGACCACGACTTATTGAGTGATGTGTTAATGCAGTCGCCGACCATGGAAACAATTTCTGAACTTCAAGGCATCTTCAACTCACTGAAGAAGAAAGAGTCAGTGGGAATCGATGTGACACGGAATATTGTTCTACGTCATCTGTCCCCTCAGGCGGTGGATTCATACAGGACTCTGTTTAACAACGCGTTAAGCAATGAACATTTCCGAAGAGACTTGTGGTACACCTGGACAAGATTACCTTCATCCCGACAAGAGTTCTGCTTCCTTGCAGAAGCAAGATCTTTGAGAAGATAGACATTAGAGCCCTGAAGGAGTTGGTTGACTTATACCAGAGCATGACACCATGCATTGTTCGAATTGGTCTCCGACATTCAATGGAATAAGCACAATGCATAATACATCCCTGATAATAATAATAATAATAATAATAATTGTTGGCACGACATACCACATGGAGACCAGGGCCTAGCTTGCTCATCAACTACTAGTGTTGTGCGCGCTACTATTCTCTCACGAGTACAAGGGACCTACAGTTTGCTGCCGACTACAAACGGCGAAATTTGAGAAGCTTTTTAGACAGTTATTACTCTTTGAGTGTTGTCAGTGGTTCGAAAGAGATGGTGCCGTGAAAAATTGAAAAAATTCGTGTTGAGCTGGGAATCGAACCTGCACCTTCGGCGTGTGAGCGTGGCACTCTACCCACTACGGCAGGGCCGCCACATACAAAAGATATCATTATTAAAAAAAGGACCCAAGCATTATTTACTTGGCGTTCAATCGCCGACTGCTTTGCACCGGCAACCACGACTTCCCAAAATGCAAGTCGAGCATATTCGACGAATGTGTGCACCCTGGCTATCTTTTGAGAATTACTGAAAAGAGTAGTTCCCAAGTTCGACTTAGACTTCCAGTGGCAATCGTGGTCAGACGTAATATGACACGCGACATTATCCCTACAGAATCATTTCTCTATCCGGACTCCAAAGGGCAAATACAGGATATGGAAGGATGTGCTTTTCCAAGTCGTACGTTAGTCAGTGGATTGAGAACACCAATATGAACCGGACGTTGCTTGAAGACGAATCTGTGTGCATCGCATCTCACACCACAAAGAATTTGCGCAAAATCTTCTAAGGTTCACGAAAATTCGCCGAAACTGGACTCCTTAGAATATCGTCCGCTTCCCACAAATGCGAAAATTGGAAAAAGTAAAACAGTCCCCAAGAAGCAACCCTCCCTCCCCGAAGCAGATTTATTCCACAAACCAGTTAGCAAGCACCGCCACTCTCTTCCCATCGCATGCGGACCACGCCAACTGCACTGCTCGAGGTACACCAGTGATACACGATCGCTGTTAAAATGCAGTTCATGTTGCACGGCCATCCGTCAAACAATCTAAGGCACGCCGCGCCGCCGCCCATGCAAAAACCCATCAAGCTATCAAACACCTCTCATCGACTTATCTATTGGCCATCACTTACACCGTGTCGCGGCGTGTTCTCTCCCGAGATTCCCATCAATCCCCGGGACGTATCTAATCTAATCCCTCATGTCTTCCCGTTCATGTCACTCGAACAACAGCGCAGCACGGCTCGCAGGCAGGCATGCGATATTTCTCTCTCGTGCGTACCTTGCATTCGTCAAAATTCCTCGAAAGGCAATGAGCCGGCCAGCACGCCGAGGCGCGCGTCGAGCGGCGAGAGGGATGCGAAGATTTATTGCGCGGTTTTAATGTCTTCTTCATCGATTGCACTTCATCATGCGCATCATCGGGTGACCGTTGGCGGGCCCACGGATTTGTGGCGCGTCGCGACCACTCCAGCGTCCACGTTCGCTCGCCGCAGTGGGCGAGAGCCAGGGAATGTCCCTTGGGACAGGTTGTAATTAAAATGTAGTAATCGCTGGGTATTTAGAGGTAATTGCAAGGATGGTTGCGAAGCACCGATGGACACGTTGGAGGCTGCAGTCGGACTGTGGGCTTGTGGAGCAAAGGATTTGCAACGAACCACCACCGCGAGCGGTTGGCTAATGAGACTCTGGGCCGTGGCAACGACATCCGACATTCGACAAGTGACAGGCCAGAGTTGTCATTCTTCCCCTGGGGCTGAGAAGGGTCTGTCGGAGAACATGGGCGGGATACCTAGAAATAGAGTTGAAGTTGAGGTCCTTGGTTAGGGCCTCTGATTTTGATTTTACTTTTGAATTCCGTGTCGATGGGTACCCTACTATACCTTTCTGAATGGCTGCGTGCTACAACTCGGCCGCGCTTCTGGAGTCTAAGAGAGATGAAAGATGTTTAGATCCTAGATGCATTAAACTGTTTTCGAGTGTCACGATGGGTAGGAATGGACGGCGGAACAAAAACTCTTCAGATCCTTCCGATCATTTAGAGTTTGAACTTTCACACATCAAGAGGGTGGTAGATCAACATTGTTTGTTTTCGGCGTGCTGCTTAAAGAGTCGTTCATCTAACGTGTTTACTTTGTAGGCCTATTTTTCAAATTATTGGAAAACTTTTAAGAGAACATCGATTTACGCTGCAGTGGGTTTTTCTTCGATTTCGATAACTTCGCCCTCTGACTCATCCAAGAGTGATAATTATCCAACTATTATGCTTTTAACAGATCACTCAATAAGTCGCGGGACTTATAGGGGGCGCCACTTACAAGAAAAAATTAATATTAAATGAATAATTTTTGTTAGTGGCGCCCTCTATATATTCCGGGACTTATTGAGTGATCTCTCATACTATGAAACGCGTGTTGCAGATATCTTGACAACTTTTAACCGATAATTATTATGTCCAGGCCCACCAGGTCATTGTCAAGTTACCCGAAGCTCCCTCCTACGATCGGCAGAGGACAGGGACATCCGTCATTTAGGCCACACGACATCCGTCGAGTGACACCAGGGCATTGTCAAGTTACCCGAAGCTCCCTCCTACGATCGGCAGAGGACAGGGACATCCGCCATTTAGGCCACACGACATCCGTCGAGTGACACCAGGGCATTGTCAAGTTACCCGAAGCTCCCTCCTACGATCGGCTGAGGACAGGGACATCCGTCATTTAGGCCACACGACATCCGTCGAGTGACACCAGGTTATTGTCAAGTTACCCGAAGCTCCCTCCTACGATCGGCTGAGGACAGGGACATCCGTCATTTAGGCCCCTCTTTGAATAGAGTCTTGGGGAAGCATCTGTTTGATTGCTGTCATGATGAGGTGATGAGCCTCATTTGTCGAGCTTGAATCGTACGCAAGGCTTCAGACTCCTTAAATCTGCTGTCTCTCAATCCGGAACAGGTAACTAAAGGTATCACCCTTGTTGTCTTGAGAATAGTCTTACGCAGGAGAAGTGCCTACACTTTGGTGGTTGAATTACTTAAAGTGACTCCGGTATGGATGACATCCGGCCAGAAATGCTTAAGGAAGCTCATGATGTGCCGAGATATCTGAATAGGCTGGAGTGAAAGTTCGTCTATTCAAAAAGGGCGACAATAGAAAGTGCTCCAAGCACAGAGGTATATCTCTTTTAAGTCTTCCCTGAGAGAGCTACGTCCAGGTATCCGAGAGCTATGGTTGGGTCCAGTTTGGTGGATGAACATTGAGGCCTTTGTCCCTTTGAAAGTACAACTGACTAGAATGGTAATTGAAAAGCTTCAGTGTATGCCTTCGCAATTAATTGCTTTGAAGATTTGGAATGGGCACACGACCGAAGGTTCTACTATGAAGAGTTCTTTAGGAGCATGGGATTGATGGTCTCTTGTTGAGTGCCATTACAACTGTAGGCATATATGCTGATCCATCTAATTGAAGGGGAATATGAATAAGTCTGAGCAAGCCTACCCAAGGCACTCTTGATGTTAGTGGAGTCGCAATAAAGCAGGTTGAGGATTTAACGCGTCTCTAGTTCCCTTTCAAGAGCGATGGGAAGGTCAACTGTCAGCTGTGTTCAGTAGTATTTCCAACTCTAACCTAGCAGATCACTTAACAAGTTCCGGATCATATAGGGGGCACCACTAGCAAAAATTATTAATTTAATATTAACCTCTTTATGTCCCGGAATATATTAAGTGATGTGTTAATAATAATTGTTGGCGCTACAGTCCAAAGAGAGACCAGGGCCTAGCTTGCTCATCAACTACTCGTGTTGTGCGGGCTACTCTTCTCTCACGAATGGAAGAGACCTACAGTTTTTTGCCGACTCCGAACGGGGAAATTTGAGAAGCTTTCTTAGACAGTTATTAGTCTTTGAGTGATGTCAGCAGCTCGAAAGAGGTGGTGCCGTGAAAAATTCAAAAAAATGGTGTTGAGCTGGGAATCAAACCTAGACCCTTTGGTGTGTGAGCGTCGCACTCTACCCACTACGCCGCGGCGAACGCAAGTGATGTGTCGTATCCATCATATTGAGGTAATGACCCAAGGAATAAGATCACAAAGGCTGTGCTTGGGAACCTCAAAATTATTTTCAAAGCCGGTAGTAGTGGGTCTACGCCCTTTTGCAGTAGTGCTGTAGATATGCCATCGGTACCCGATGACTTGAGGCCATCAAAAACGCAACAGCGTACTTGACGACTTCGTCTGTTACGACTTAGTAAATAAAACACTAATTATTCATGGGAAGGTAAAAACATTTTATTCAAAATATGGGCCATTGTTTTCCACACATTTGGAACACCTTTCTGGCAATTAGCGAATACCACGCCAGTAAAATTGTGCGTCTTTTAAAGCAAACCAATCAGACACCCAATTTTCGACCTCCTCGTAGGAATCAAATTGCTGCTCAGGCAATGCGTGTCCCATCGATGAAAACAAATGGTAGTCGGAGGGAGCCAAGTCTGTTGAATACGGCGGGTGGGGTAGCTGCTCCCAGCCAAAGTGCAAAAGTGTAGTGCGAAAGTGGACAGTGTTATGGATCGAATTGTTACTGGGGCGAAACATGGGTTCACCACTAAGACCCTGAAAGCAGACAAGAGTCCATGCAGTGGCATGAAAAAGGAACAGACCTTCCGAAGAAGTTCAAAGTCACTCCGTCAGCCGCGAAGCTCATGGCCACAGTTTTTTTAGGACTCAAAGGGAATCTTGCTCAAAGAGTACAAGAAAAAGGTGAAACCATCAACGCCACATTCATGCTTCAACTTTGCATAACTTGCGGGAGGAAAGTAAAAAGAAAAGACGAAGTAAACCCGCAGCGGTAGTTTTGTTTCTTCATGACAACGCTCCTGTTCACACGGCGCGAGTTTCCAAGGCTGCTCCGCGAGATTGTGGTTTCGAAGAAATCCAACACCCACCCTATAGTCCAGACCTTGCTCCTAGTGATTATTTCCTGTTTCTGGATTTGCAAAAAATGTCTTCGTGGAAAAATATTGTCGGATGATGAAGAAGTTAAGTCCGCAATAATGGGATATTTTGGAAATTTATTTTTTTGAGGATTTAATAAAGCTTATCTCAAGACGTAACAAATGCATTGATATTAGTTGAGATTGTATTGAAAAATGAAAACAATTTAAACTGAATTCGCATTTTGCTTCATATCGCTACCGAAAATACCAGGTATATTGGTATGAAGTGAGCATCAAGATACAAATGTCTCGATAGGGAACATTTCTCGTGAACCAGCTCTTTTTTTTTTTTTTTTTGTTTGTGATGATATCTGTGAAAAATATTTAGTATACATTAAGTCATTGAACAGACAACATCATATTTTTTCATCGTGTTAAAAATGTCGAATTTTGTACCAGAAAGTGATGATTTGCGGAAAGCATTAAATTTTTGTTTTCATTTGAAGAAAAGTGCTACAGAGTCGCATCGCATGCTTGTCGAGGCATCGTGATCATGATCATGCTCTATCAGAAGGAACATGCAAAAGATGGTTTCAACGGTTCAGAAATAATGATTTTGATGTGAGAAATGAAGAACGTGGAAGACCACCAAAAAAAAGTTGAAGACACCGAATTGCAAGCGATATTGGATGGAGATGACACTTTGAGTAAAAAGCAAATGGCAGCAAGTTAAATGTTGCACAACAAACAGTGTTTTATTTTTATTTATTTTATTTTTTCATTATTTCATTAAACAATTCATATAATTATTTAAATATAGATTACAATATGCATAACTAGGGTATTTACAATTGAAACACATTAGGTAGTAAAAATAGAGTTTAATGTCACCTCTTAGGTTGAGATACTAAAACTAATAAATTGGAGTGGGGTGACCCATGCATAGCCTGACAAAGATAAAACAACATTTAAAAGGCTAAAATCTACAGAAGAAACGTGAAAGACAAGAGTACTAATACATTCATTATACTTTACTTGTTCGTTACCTTACATCAGAATCCCAGAGGAAAACAGTTCTAAGTCAGAGTAATTTAAATTTAATAGCCAATTTCTAAACTGCTTTTCAAAACTTCGAGAGTCAGCTAAAGATCTTATAAAAACTGGAAGTTAAGTAAACATGCGGCATGACGATACCAAATAAAAATTACGAAATGCAGTGGTTCGGTATTTTGGAACAGGTACAACAAAAGAAGTATTCGAACCTAGTCCGAAGTTTGAAATTATTCTCAAATTGCGGTGACCTGATCTCGCGAAAAACACTTTTAGTACCTTGAAACAATAAAGATGTCTAATGGGAAGAATTTTTGAACTAAGAAACTTTTCTGACCGTTTAAAAGCTATGGGAAGGATCCAAAAGAGTGGAAAATGGGTGCCACACGAATTCAATAAAAGACAGATGGAAAACCAAAAGACACTTTTAAAATTTAAAGACACGAAAGAAAATCGGTTTTGCATCGGATTGTTACTGGCAATGAAAAATGGATTTATTTTAAGAATCCTAAACGGAAAAAATCATGGGTTAATCTGGGACAACCATCAACAGTTGCCGCCGTGGCGTGGTGTGTAGAGTGCGACGCTCACACGCCGAAGGGTCTAGGTTCGATTCCTCATCGAATTTTTCACGGCACCACCTCTTTCGAGCTGCTGACAACACTCAGAGAGTAATAACTGTCTAAGAAAGCTTCTCAAATTTCGCCGTTCGGAGTCGGTAGCAAAGTATAGGCCTAAGAAAGCTTCTCTCTTTTCTGTAGGTCCCTTCTACTCGTGAAGGAACAGTAGCGCGCACAACACGAGTTTATGATGAGCAAGCTAGGCCCTGATCCCCCTTTGGACTGTCGCGCCAACAATTATTATTATTATTATTATTATTAACCATCAACATCGACTGCAACACCAGATCGATTCGGCAAGAAGACAATGCTGTGGGTTTGGTGAGACCAGAAAGGTGTTCTATGCCACGGGCTCCTAAAACCTGGTGAAACCGTTAATACTGATCGCCACCGACAACAAATGATCAATTTGAACCATGCATTGATCGAGAAACGACCAGAATGGGTCAGAAGACACGCAAGGTAATTTTGCTCCATGACAATGCACCTGCACACAAAGCAAAACCGGTTCAGGATAAATCAAAACACTTGGCTGGGAGCAGCTACCCCACCCGCCGTATTCACCAGACTTGGCTTCTTCCGACTACCATTTGTTTTCATCGATGGGATACGCATTGGCTGAGCAGCACTTTGATTCCTACGAGAAGGTCGACAATTGGGTGTCTGATTGGTTCGCTTTAAAAGACGAACAATTTTATTGGCGTGGTATTCGCAAATTGCGAATGGTCAAAATGTGTAAAAAACAATGGCCAATACTTTGAATAAAATGTCTTTACTTCTTCTTCTTCGGATGGCGCTACAGTACGGGGTGGACCTGGGCCTCAACCAACATGCCTCTCCAGCTAGCACGATCTCTTGCGAGCTGCCTTCAATTGCGTACTCCAAGTTGGTTGAGATCGTTTTCCATGTTCCAAATGTTTTTACTTTCCCATTAAAAATTAGTGGTTTATTTACAAAAAATTTTCATTTCATACCGGTATACCTGGTATACGAATATTGAACGCCTCTCGTAAGGCTGTACAGCAGGCCCTCTTCAGCGATCTTTCTTTGAGTTCTCTATGAGTCTCCAAAATGAGGCAGTTTCGTGAACATGGTCCTTCTTAAATGTTTTTGTAGCATTAAAGCAATTCGTGGTGTAGAAGGAAATATTCAGAACTCTTCAGCTATATGGCCGGTTTCCTATAGGGCATATTTCAGAAAATTATAAATTTGATAATTCAAATCTGTACGGCTGGACGGTGTACTCTAGGACCTGTGTAAGCCGCTTAAATGAAGGTCGCTAGAACCTACTCATGTTCGGCATTACCGGTGATTTGAGGGTGCGTTGAGGGGACTCTGGGAACTTTGCTGATATAGAGTGATTGACTCACGCCTATCTAGAAACATACGGTTTAGAGTTGCACACCATTCCCTGCCCTGCATAGATGCAGACTCCAGTTGACACTTACGTTCTTGTTTCGTATGAATGACATACCGCATCGATGTTGACCAACAGCTCCACTTTGCTCTCTAAAAATTGAAAAAACTTGCACAGTCCTGTGGGAGAAATGTCCTGCACAGTCCTGAGAGGGAAATGTCCTGCACAGTCCTGTGGGGGAAATGTCCTGCACAGTCCTGTGGGGGAAGTGTCCTGCACAGTCCTGTGGGGGAAATGTCCTGCACAGTCCTGTGGGCGTGAAATAAACCGCAAATGGCATTACTTTGCGGCCCTCATACCTGAGAAGCGCGGTGGTACACAACCCTGTTCAGTGTCATCCACCCACCATTCAAAGTGTTTCAAGAGCTATTTCCTGGACATTTAGTGACTATTCAAAACCGACTTCAAGGCTACGTACACGCCCATCCCCCGTTCCTCCACCGGGCACCGACATGAGTTTCACCACGGAATTGATTGGACATCCCTTGCAACATGATTCCTCCCAGATTTCCGTGTTGCTTGGCATCTTGTGTGCCCTTTGGCGAAGTTCTACACTCCCCTGCGTATCCCATCGCAGAATCCGGAATCTCAATGCAAATACAAAACACAAATTCACGGTGGTCATGATGTCTCCTTGTAAGCGCCCTCCTCGTCGTCTTCTTCCGCGTGCGGCTTCTACCCAGCCCATTACCATTATTGCAGTCGTTTCTCCTTTTGTCTCGCAGTTCAGCTTTTTGTTTTGAATTACGAGGGAGTGCTTGAAGTTCATCGAGTGCCACTGCGCGCGCACACACACACACTCGCGCACAATCCAAGCCACCGCAAGAAAAAGAACTGCGCTAGCCGCTGCGATACAATCACGGAAGTGAATGCGCGCTCGCTCCCTTGCTCCTGCCGAATAATAAGAACATTTAACAGAACGAGCCATAAAATGTACAATCCACCACAGCGGCAGCAGCAGCAGCGGCAACCGCAACAGCCACGGCAAAAGCGCACAGCCACGGCGTAGCATTTCAGAGCACATCCCGATCCGGGGGTGCCTTCCTCCGCTGGTTCCCATGACGTTTGCCTAGGCCAATTTGAATTTGGTCTCCGTCCGCACCGAGAGAGCGAGAGCAACGTCCGATCAAGCGTGTGCTCAGCACCGACGACGTCCACGATGATGATGACGACGACCACGACGAAGATGATGATGACGACGACGACGACCTCGGCATCATTAGAAATGTTCGCTCTGTGCTGGTTTCGGTGAGTCCAGCAGCGGCTACGGCGGCGTCCTCCCTCCCACTGTGACTGACGAACTGGTGCACCAGCGAACGACGAACGGCGAGTTCCCCCAGGTGCCCGTTTGATGGCCATTTGATTCTCTGCAGCATCTTTGTCGTTTGCATTCGTCCCCGGCATCGGGCCGCGCTGCCTTGCCATTATCATTCCGATGTGCCCAGCACCCCAGCGAGAAGGAGGAAATCCATCTCTAACTACACTAATTTGGCCATGTGTTCACATGCGACGTCCAGCCCCGAGCCAGCGCAGAGTCGCTCTCTGCGCTGCGCTGCAATGATGGAAATTGATCTAATTACATGGCCATGTAAACACGTTCGAATGTTTGCACGTTCCTGGCTCTGGATCTGTCCCTCCTCCTGCCGGACCACTGGCTGACTCTGGGAGGGAAATAATTCTGCACGACAATCCAGCGGCGGTGGTCTTGACGTGGACGCTTTGTTCTTTTTAGAGTGCGACCCCGGCCGGAGGACGACGACCATCACCTCGGTTATTATGTTGATGGTGTTGGTTTTGTTCTGGCGACCGCTGCGCCGGACCCCGAGTGGGGGACCGTGTAGGCTTAGATTTGGGTTGAGGAATGCTTGTGCGCATTGCACCGGGAACCGTTATAAGTACTTTGTCAAGGTAACACCAGAAAAAAGGAGGTAATGGCACGAGCACGACTCCGCATTCTAGCGAGGGGTCGTAGCGGGTGTTGTGCCGGAATGCGACGCCGTTGCACTCCTGATCTGCGATGCTGTGCAGAATGGAGTGGAGTTATTTGGTTAAGCGGCGTGAAGTACGACCGGAGGATTCGGTTCGTGCCGGAGATGTGCATTTACACGTGACCCCTGGATGTGTGCGAATTCAGAACGAGCTACACCCAGATGCCGCTGGCCAATACAGTTGTTGTTTGTGTTCATCTAGCGGTCAACTGACGGGGGAAGAGATGGGGAACCTTTTGTCGTTCAAAATTAGCCGCTCTGTCATCGGTGCGCTGTTAGCCGCTTTAAATCGATTTATAATCGCTCATGGTCACCCTAAGAGGCCATCCAGATGATGTCTCCCTGTCCCAGTAATTTGGTGCGCTTAAAAATTCCGCAACCCACCGAAGCCGGATCACTGAACGGCGATCGTATTGCTCCAGCAGCGTCGAGTCGCAACAAATTACACGCAATTTTCGAAATTTACATGACACTACCGCGACTTATTTCACCCGGCTGTCGATGTGAGTAATTTACGGCCGGCTCGACCGAGAGTGCCCACTTGCTGCTCGGGGACGTGATTTATTTAAGCCGGTCCCGGTAACAAGATACGAGGCCTGAATTAAGTCTGATGCGCGAAATTCACTTCTGCGCGCAAAAAGGGCCCAAATCGCATTTTAGGGGCATTAATGTCAGGCCGCTGCTGCGGCCAAAGAGAGATCGTGGAGAGCTGCCCATCGTCGTCGAAACGGATCAGGTCCAGTGGTAATGAATTTTAAGTGCCATTACGTCTTGGGAATTATGAAATAAATATTTCGCGCAGATCCCCTTGGGTGCTCGTGTTTATGAGGACTCTGGTCTGGTGCAGTGCGTGAATTGCGAAGCCGGGAAGTAACCGGCCGTTGACCTTATTCCCCGTGGACTGTGTGTTTCTTCTTTGCTCGGGGTGAATGAATTTTACCGTAGACACAAACCAGATGATATAGTGAATTCCATTTGCCATTCTTTTCATGACGCGAAACACTTTTTGCAACTTTTCCGGTCTGAAAATAAAAGAAACAAGAATGGATTGACATAGTGTCTTCTTTTTCTGTCTAATCGTGATAACGGGCCCTACCTCTGAGCCACTCGATCTTAAGCCTACGATAGCACTTCCACAGGCGCTGCAAGTGCTTAAGAATATCAATGGAACTAGCAGATGTGCCTCAATCGTCGTTTTTGGTATTGGGACACAACTTTGACTGACTAAGTCACCAATTCGAATTGAAAAAACTCCTGAAATATACTGATGATCCGTGCTACATGCTTACACCATCAATGAACACCTCTTTCCGATTCGAGTAGCCACTGCTTCATGAAGTATGAGTTCCACACATGTTCTCCGCTCTTCACAATTTCCCATAACAGCTCAACGGAATATAATCGATTGGGGCATTTAATTGTGATCTCAAGGAGCGGTCCTTGGCTAAAATTATGAAACCAATATGAACGTAAAGCCTCCGCAGAACTTAACCAACAAGTTCGGTCTGATTTCTTACAGTTTGGAATCAAGCTGTCTTAGAAGTGCCTGAATGTGACCAAATCCTTAGCGTGCCCAAATGCTACAGCAAAGCTAAGATCTCCCTTCACTCAGAAGAAGTAAATCGGGGAAGGTAAACTCACCCACTTACTGCTATGCGACCGCATTACCTTTTGAAAGTATACGCAGAGCAAAAGATAAGAGCGTTTTTCTTAGAGGTAGAAAACTTTCAAACAGAATAAAGTAAAAAATATGTTCTATTAATTGACAGAAGCTTACTGTTTTCAAAAAGTTATCATCAGGCATTATAAATTAAGTTTAAATTATGGCCACAGTGAGATTGAATATAGTTTGGTTTGATAATCCGAGTTTCTATCACTTTTTCCAACATTTTTGTCTGTATATCGGCAAGCGGCGAAAGTTGTCCTCCTGGTGATCAATCGGCGTAGACTAGCGAGCTCACAATCAAATGTAACATTTTTATTACTACAAAAAAATAGTCACGCGGCGTTTACTCACACGATCGTGGAGGCCATTTCACGTAACGTGCAACTATGCTGTTACCAAACGTCTCCTTCAACAAATCAATTGTGGCACAAGTTGTGTGACATGTTGCGCTGTCTTCCTAAATTCGCAGCTCATCGTCGTTGTCAAATTCGTGAACCATAACGTCAGAAACTATAGCTCATAGGGGTCTAAATGGACTGTAACTTTTTTGCCAAGCAAGTTTTGGAAGAAGAACATACCAAATACACCACCAACTCATTTAGCAATTTTGATGGATAAAACTGTGTCTCAGCATACATGTGACAATTGTATTCTCTCCGATTCATTCATTCAAGCAAAAGTGAGCTATGAACGCCAACAAAAATTACCTATGAAACTTAGGATCATGGAAAACCTTCTTTTAGGTGCATTCTCCGATTCAACAAGCAAGCAAGAAAGGCTGCCTATCGGGAGTATATTTTTGTTGAAATGGCAGACCAAACTCGAATTTGTTCTCTTTTTTCTCGTGGGGCTACAGTGCGGGGTGGACCTGGGCATCCACCAACATGCCCCTCCAGCCAGCAACATTTTTTGCCAGCTGCCACTAGTTGCGCACTCCAAGTTTGTTGAGGTCCTTCTCTAATTCTGTGTGCCACCTTAGCCTAGGCCGTACTCTGTTGTGTTGTCAGATTCGAAGATTTTTCAGGACGGAGCAGTGGAGTCCATACGCTCTACATTAATAATAATTGTTGCCGCTACAGTCCAAATGGGGACCAGCGCCTAGCTTGCCCATCAACTTCTCGTGTTGTGCGCGCAAGTGTTCTCTCATGAGTAGAAGGGACCTACAGTTTTTTGCCGATTTCGAACGGCGAAATTTAAGAAGCTTTCTTAGACAGTCATTACTCTTTGAGTGTTGTCAGCAGCTCGAAAGAGGTGGTGCCGTGAAAAATTCGAAAAATTGGTGTTGAGCTGGGAGTCGAACCTACACTCTTCGGCGTGTGGTCGTCGCACTCTACCCACTACGACACGGCGGCCACGCTCTACATTGCGTAACCATATAAATCGTTGTATCTGAAGACGCTTGACCAGGCGTATGTCGCTGTACAACCCAAAGAGTTCGTCGTTAATTTGTCTCCTCAAGACGCCATCAACGCAAACAGGACAAAAAATCGCACGCAAAACTTTTCTCTCAAAAAGACTAAGGGCTTCTTCATCCGCTTCATCAGTAATGCCCAGGTTTCCGCAACATAGTGTAGGACTGGGATGATCACACTGTTATATAAAGCGAGCTTAGTCCGTCGAGAGAGGGCTTTGTTACTCAATTGCTTCTTGAGCCCAAGAAACAGCGATTGGCAAGAGTGATTCTGCATTTGATTTCGATACTGATGTTGTCACCGCGGAGCTAAGGTAGTCGAAGTTCTGCTGCCTAGTAGGGCGCTCTTTCCAATACGTCGATGTTGAGTGGCCTTTCTTGATGACAGCACGTACTTTGTTCTGCCCTCATTTACCGCCAAACCCATTTTAGCCGCAAACGCCTCATTGACAGCTTGCTGTGTCCGCACAATCACGTCAATGTCATTAGCGTAAGGTAGTAATACAACTGACTTGTGGAAGATCTTGCTTTTCGTGTTGACTTGTGAGTTACGCACGATCTTCTCGAGGATGATGTTGAAGAAGTGACATGACAGTGCGTCGCTTTGTCTGAAACCTTTTTTGATTTTGAAGGTCCCGGTGAATTCGTTACCTACCTTGACAGAGCAGCGAGATTTCTCAGTCAATCGTGAGTGGAACATGCTGCCTAACAGCGGAAATGGGGCCGTCATCGCCGTTAAGGAGTGTGCAGAAATTATGGTTCCAAATTCTGGACCCCGTCCTGCACATTGCCAATTAAGATCCTACGATTCATACAAAACAAGAAAACTTTTTTTCTTAAACAGTGGCCCCCGTGGTGTAGTTGGTAGAATGTAAGACCTATTCGTTTAATGTCCAAGTTTCGATTTCCGAACTAACACCTCTAAATTCTCACAACACAATCTCTTCCAACAACACTCAAAGAAAAAGCTTCTCAAACTTCGCCGTTCGGAGTAGGCACAAAAATGATCCTTCGTCGTCCCTTATATTAGGTGGAGAACAGCGCACAATGCGATTAGATGGCAGAATCTGGCCCAGTTGTGGACGCGTCAACCGATGTACACACTCGCTCCCTTCTTTTGCTCTTTGAATTTTTACTACAGGACGCGATGTACATTAACCAACATTCTTCCCAACCCGTCGCTTGCAGTTTACTCTTTTTTCGCTTGAAATTGCTTTAAACCGATTTTCTTAGACTTAGACCAGGGCGTTCCAAATTGCC
Organism: Eristalinus aeneus; assembly: GCA_955652365.1. NCBI lineage: Eukaryota > Metazoa > Arthropoda > Insecta > Diptera > Syrphidae > Eristalinus > Eristalinus aeneus. The sequence continues at coordinate 20,415,492 of OY019131.1, forward strand.
TTAGTTTGACCGGAATGTACAGAGAAATGAGGAATTGAAACTTGTGACATAAAATAGATCTGTGAAATGACAAAGCATATACCTGGATACAAACTTACTTCTTACATCAATTCTCGAGTACGGGAGCCATCTCTCTCATCTCACCACAATTAAGTTTTCGCATTCAAATATAGACAGATATTCAAACTTTCGTAGAGTGCAGCGATTGCAGACAGATCAAACATTTTGTGCAAACGAAACCCTACACACGCAACAGTTGTGGAAGCTCCTTTTTGCTTTACAAATAACAGACTCCGTTTGAAACCATAACTGCTTGTTCCCAGCTGCCCCAATCTCCTCTGTAGTCTTCTTCCCATTTTGTCTTTCCCTTTCATGTTGCGACTGTACCACCTTACCATTCTCATCGGTCATTCCATCAAATCAGGCTCTCTCGACCCAATAACCTCTACCTCCCACTAACCGTTTCACTCTGACAAATTGACAGATAACCGACCATCAAACGTTTTTCCACTTCTTCGCTGTCTATCGCCATCCCTGACGGAGATGCCTTCAAATTCCGACGCCGACTACAAGACAACTGCGAATCGCAACTCCCCTCGAACATTCTCTCCGCGAAAGCACCGTAATTACATAGATCCCACTTTGCCGCACAAATTGGTCAAATCTTCGACTCCGAACTGATTGGTAACTTCCCCCCAGAGGCCCGCCCATCTTCGACATGATCTCGGACAGAAGCGCAGGCAATCGCCCTCGTCGGCATCATAACTCAATTAAGACGCCATTATCAGCCCGAGCCGAGTGGGGTCAGTTCAACAACCTCCCATCGATCTCTGCCGTGTTGGCCGTTTAGCCTACTTTTACCGCGGATCCGTGCAGATCGGCGCGGTTCCTTTGGACAACTGATCTCTGGCGGAATTTGATTGAACACGGTGTCGGTGGGTCGGATATGTTTCGCGGCTATTATGAGCTTGTCGGACGAACTGACATGGACACGCTGCCGATGCTTTGGGTGGCGGAGAAAGGGGGGCGCTTGGCTTTCCCAAATTCGGCGTAACTTGACCCACAATTGCGGACTGAAGGCGCCCGAGAGACAAAGCAGTTCATTAGGAGTGCTTTCGTCATGGTGCGCGGAGCAATTGGTGTTGGTGCACGGGGTCCACGCTTCATTACGCCGCCTAGCCAGAGCCAGGTGTAGGAATGAGGTGCCTGGATGGGAGTACCTTGACCCGCAGCAACTCACGGCACAAGCCGCACTCAGGAACAGCACCATCCGCGAACAATCGAAACGTGTTCAGCGTTTGGCCGCCATAATTACTGATTGCTTATTATGAATGTTTGCGCTAGCAGCGGGGTGTGAATCACTTAAAACGTTCTGGAGTCCGGACGGCAGCTTGGAATGGTTTTTGTCTTCTGTCTTCTGTCTTCTGTCTTCTGTCTTCTGTCTTCTGTCTTCTGTCTTCTGTCTTCTGTCTTCTGTCTTCTGTCTTCTGTCTTCTGTCTTCTGTCTTCTGTCTTCTGTCTTCTGTCTTCTGTCTTCTGTCTTCTGTCTTCTGTCTTCTGTCTTCTGTCTTCTGTCTTCTGTCTTCTGTCTTCTGTCTTCTGTCTTCTGTCTTCTGTCTTCTGTCTTCTGTCTTCTGTCTTCTGTCTTCTGTCTTCTGTCTTCTGTCTTCTGTCTTCTGTCTTCTGTCTTCTGTCTTCTGTCTTCTGTCTTCTGTCTTCTGTCTTCTGTCTTCTGTCTTCTGTCTTCTGTCTTCTGTCTTCTGTCTTCTGTCTTCTGTCTTCTGTCTTCTGTCTTCTGTCTTCTGTCTTCTGTCTTCTGTCTTCTGTCTTCTGTCTTCTGTCTTCTGTCTTCTGTCTTCTGTCTTCTGTCTTCTGTCTTCTGTCTTCTGTCTTCTGTCTTCTGTCTTCTGTCTTCTGTCTTCTGTCTTCTGTCTTCTGTCTTCTGTCTTCTGTCTTCTGTCTTCTGTCTTCTGTCTTCTGTCTTCTGTCTTCTGTCTTCTGTCTTCTGTCTTCTGTCTTCTGTCTTCTGTCTTCTGTCTTCTGTCTTCTGTCTTCTGTCTTCTGTCTTCTGTCTTCTGTCTTCTGTCTTCTGTCTTCTGTCTTCTGTCTTCTGTCTTCTGTCTTCTGTCTTCTGTCTTCTGTCTTCTGTCTTCTGTCTTCTGTCTTCTGTCTTCTGTCTTCTGTCTTCTGTCTTCTGTCTTCTGTCTTCTGTCTTCTGTCTTCTGTCTTCTGTCTTCTGTCTTCTGTCTTCTGTCTTCTGTCTTCTGTCTTCTGTCTTCTGTCTTCTGTCTTCTGTCTTCTGTCTTCTGTCTTCTGTCTTCTGTCTTCTGTCTTCTGTCTTCTGTCTTCTGTCTTCTGTCTTCTGTCTTCTGTCTTCTGTCTTCTGTCTTCTGTCTTCTGTCTTCTGTCTTCTGTCTTCTGTCTTCTGTCTTCTGTCTTCTGTCTTCTGTCTTCTGTCTTCTGTCTTCTGTCTTCTGTCTTCTGTCTTCTGTCTTCTGTCTTCTGTCTTCTGTCTTCTGTCTTCTGTCTTCTGTCTTCTGTCTTCTGTCTTCTGTCTTCTGTCTTCTGTCTTCTGTCTTCTGTCTTCTGTCTTCTGTCTTCTGTCTTCTGTCTTCTGTCTTCTGTCTTCTGTCTTCTGTCTTCTGTCTTCTGTCTTCTGTCTTCTGTCTTCTGTCTTCTGTCTTCTGTCTTCTGTCTTCTGTCTTCTGTCTTCTGTCTTCTGTCTTCTGTCTTCTGTCTTCTGTCTTCTGTCTTCTGTCTTCTGTCTTCTGTCTTCTGTCTTCTGTCTTCTGTCTTCTGTCTTCTGTCTTCTGTCTTCTGTCTTCTGTCTTCTGTCTTCTGTCTTCTGTCTTCTGTCTTCTGTCTTCTGTCTTCTGTCTTCTGTCTTCTGTCTTCTGTCTTCTGTCTTCTGTCTTCTGTCTCCTGTCTTCTGTCTTCTGTCTTCTGTCTTCTGTCTTCTGTCTTCTGTCTTCTGTCTTCTGTCTTCTGTCTTCTGTCTTCTGTCTTCTGTCTTCTGTCTTCTGTCTTCTGTCTTCTGTCTTCTGTCTTCTGTCTTCTGTCTTCTGTCTTCTGTCTTCTGTCTTCTGTCTTCTGTCTTCTGTCTTCTGTCTTCTGTCTTCTGTCTTCTGTCTTCTGTCTTCTGTCTTCTGTCTTCTGTCTTCTGTCTTCTGTCTTCTGTCTTCTGTCTTCTGTCTTCTGTCTTCTGTCTTCTGTCTTCTGTCTTCTGTCTTCTGTCTTCTGTCTTCTGTCTTCTGTCTTCTGTCTTCTGTCTTCTGTCTTCTGTCTTCTGTCTTCTGTCTTCTGTCTTCTGTCTTCTGTCTTCTGTCTTCTGTCTTCTGTCTTCTGTCTTCTGTCTTCTGTCTTCTGTCTTCTGTCTTCTGTCTTCTGTCTTCTGTCTTCTGTCTTCTGTCTTCTGTCTTCTGTCTTCTGTCTTCTGTCTTCTGTCTTCTGTCTTCTGTCTTCTGTCTTCTGTCTTCTGTCTTCTGTCTTCTGTCTTCTGTCTTCTGTCTTCTGTCTTCTGTCTTCTGTCTTCTGTCTTCTGTCTTCTGTCTTCTGTCTTCTGTCTTCTGTCTTCTGTCTTCTGTCTTCTGTCTTCTGTCTTCTGTCTTCTGTCTTCTGTCTTCTGTCTTCTGTCTTCTGTCTTCTGTCTTCTGTCTTCTGTCTTCTGTCTTCTGTCTTCTGTCTTCTGTCTTCTGTCTTCTGTCTTCTGTCTTCTGTCTTCTGTCTTCTGTCTTCTGTCTTCTGTCTTCTGTCTTCTGTCTTCTGTCTTCTGTCTTCTGTCTTCTGTCTTCTGTCTTCTGTCTTCTGTCTTCTGTCTTCTGTCTTCTGTCTTCTGTCTTCTGTCTTCTGTCTTCTGTCTTCTGTCTTCTGTCTTCTGTCTTCTGTCTTCTGTCTTCTGTCTTCTGTCTTCTGTCTTCTGTCTTCTGTCTTCTGTCTTCTGTCTTCTGTCTTCTGTCTTCTGTCTTCTGTCTTCTGTCTTCTGTCTTCTGTCTTCTGTCTTCTGTCTTCTGTCTTCTGTCTTCTGTCTTCTGTCTTCTGTCTTCTGTCTTCTGTCTTCTGTCTTCTGTCTTCTGTCTTCTGTCTTCTGTCTTCTGTCTTCTGTCTTCTGTCTTCTGTCTTCTGTCTTCTGTCTTCTGTCTTCTGTCTTCTGTCTTCTGTCTTCTGTCTTCTGTCTTCTGTCTTCTGTCTTCTGTCTTCTGTCTTCTGTCTTCTGTCTTCTGTCTTCTGTCTTCTGTCTTCTGTCTTCTGTCTTCTGTCTTCTGTCTTCTGTCTTCTGTCTTCTGTCTTCTGTCTTCTGTCTTCTGTCTTCTGTCTTCTGTCTTCTGTCTTCTGTCTTCTGTCTTCTGTCTTCTGTCTTCTGTCTTCTGTCTTCTGTCTTCTGTCTTCTGTCTTCTGTCTTCTGTCTTCTGTCTTCTGTCTTCTGTCTTCTGTCTTCTGTCTTCTGTCTTCTGTCTTCTGTCTTCTGTCTTCTGTCTTCTGTCTTCTGTCTTCTGTCTTCTGTCTTCTGTCTTCTGTCTTCTGTCTTCTGTCTTCTGTCTTCTGTCTTCTGTCTTCTGTCTTCTGTCTTCTGTCTTCTGTCTTCTGTCTTCTGTCTTCTGTCTTCTGTCTTCTGTCTTCTGTCTTCTGTCTTCTGTCTTCTGTCTTCTGTCTTCTGTCTTCTGTCTTCTGTCTTCTGTCTTCTGTCTTCTGTCTTCTGTCTTCTGTCTTCTGTCTTCTGTCTTCTGTCTTCTGTCTTCTGTCTTCTGTCTTCTGTCTTCTGTCTTCTGTCTTCTGTCTTCTGTCTTCTGTCTTCTGTCTTCTGTCTTCTGTCTTCTGTCTTCTGTCTTCTGTCTTCTGTCTTCTGTCTTCTGTCTTCTGTCTTCTGTCTTCTGTCTTCTGTCTTCTGTCTTCTGTCTTCTGTCTTCTGTCTTCTGTCTTCTGTCTTCTGTCTTCTGTCTTCTGTCTTCTGTCTTCTGTCTTCTGTCTTCTGTCTTCTGTCTTCTGTCTTCTGTCTTCTGTCTTCTGTCTTCTGTCTTCTGTCTTCTGTCTTCTGTCTTCTGTCTTCTGTCTTCTGTCTTCTGTCTTCTGTCTTCTGTCTTCTGTCTTCTGTCTTCTGTCTTCTGTCTTCTGTCTTCTGTCTTCTGTCTTCTGTCTTCTGTCTTCTGTCTTCTGTCTTCTGTCTTCTGTCTTCTGTCTTCTGTCTTCTGTCTTCTGTCTTCTGTCTTCTGTCTTCTGTCTTCTGTCTTCTGTCTTCTGTCTTCTGTCTTCTGTCTTCTGTCTTCTGTCTTCTGTCTTCTGTCTTCTGTCTTCTGTCTTCTGTCTTCTGTCTTCTGTCTTCTGTCTTCTGTCTTCTGTCTTCTGTCTTCTGTCTTCTGTCTTCTGTCTTCTGTCTTCTGTCTTCTGTCTTCTGTCTTCTGTCTTCTGTCTTCTGTCTTCTGTCTTCTGTCTTCTGTCTTCTGTCTTCTGTCTTCTGTCTTCTGTCTTCTGTCTTCTGTCTTCTGTCTTCTGTCTTCTGTCTTCTGTCTTCTGTCTTCTGTCTTCTGTCTTCTGTCTTCTGTCTTCTGTCTTCTGTCTTCTGTCTTCTGTCTTCTGTCTTCTGTCTTCTGTCTTCTGTCTTCTGTCTTCTGTCTTCTGTCTTCTGTCTTCTGTCTTCTGTCTTCTGTCTTCTGTCTTCTGTCTTCTGTCTTCTGTCTTCTGTCTTCTGTCTTCTGTCTTCTGTCTTCTGTCTTCTGTCTTCTGTCTTCTGTCTTCTGTCTTCTGTCTTCTGTCTTCTGTCTTCTGTCTTCTGTCTTCTGTCTTCTGTCTTCTGTCTTCTGTCTTCTGTCTTCTGCCTTCTCTCCTCAACCATACTTAACTAACGCACCCTACATGTGACCACATTACGTCACGAAGAGCGTAAGGCAAAGTCGCGTTCCGTTCGCGAACCTGAGTTGCATACTTAACTCGAAAACGTTCCAAACAACCGCTGTTCGGCCAAATATGAATTCCAACCGGTGTCCGACGGCTGCACAACGGACACGGGAACTCCTTAGCCGTCACTCCGTTTACAGTACGCACGTCTGTCAATGCGCCCGGCTCGCCTCCCAGCCGGCGACGTTAAGAGAATTACGCAACCAAACGTTGCCAAGTCTTGGGGGATCCAGCTCTTTGGGCAGCAAGCGTGTACGACAACATGTCAGGCAGCGACGGCGTGGGAGAGGAAAACGCGTCCCCGACGAGATACACTTATTGTGCCCGGGAAACACTATATTCTCTGTTATGAATTCATAATCGACAATTGTGCCCAGATCTGGAGTGCGGATAGCCAAGCAGGGGCATGGCTCCGCGGCGCGACTCATTGCTATCGCGCTCACGACTTCACTTTTGGAACCTCGATTCCGCGTGTCGATCGTGTAGCGGTGATCATTATTCACAGCGCCACCCCGTCCGGGGGACGCGTCCCCTGATTGATACGCTTCAAATCCAAAATCCGAATCCCTCAACCGATTCCCCGACAAATCACGTAACCCCGGGCAGGCCGAGTGACAAAAAGCGAAACCACTCTGCGTGGGTGCATCCCGCAGATGACCTCGTCAGTGAGTCACGTTCTGGGCCTTGGCTGGCAACAGATTGCGCCAAACCCAGCATCGTCCCACGAGGCTTGTCTTCGGATCAGTCGGCAGCTCCGAATAAGGCACGCGGCTTATTGGAAAGCCACCTTGCCGGCAAGTGGTCTTGTCGTGTAATCGCCAAATCGGTAGCTCGACCAATCAATTCGATGATGGCGGCTGCGGTGATGTAATGCGAAGGCCGTTTGCTGAACCGCGTCCACAGCACCCCAAGCAGAGTTTCACAAGTTCGCCGAACAACTCCGAAAGGGCGTGTGGGTGGGCGGGCTTGCGTGTGCCCGCACAGAAGTCTCTCGATCTTCCATCGAAGTCATTACCGCGCGTTGGGAGCGGTGCGGGGCTGCCATGTACGGCGCTGTGGTGGCGATAAAAAGTCCGCCATCATCCCGTGAGTAATGTCACACGACGTTGCGGTGGCTGGTACAAGAGCCAAGAAGTTCCGGGATCGTCCATTCGCGGGAATTAATTAACTTGTGAGAGAGTTTTCGTGTCAAAGACAAGTTAATGACTCGAGAAGTTCTTGAAGGTGACTCTTGCTTGATGGTGGCTCGATAAGACTTTTTTTCGGAATTGTCTAAATGGGGTGTCTCTTTTTGTACCATGTTTGGTGAACGCCTCCGTTGCGCCGGGTTGATGGAAACCTGGGGGAAGGAGCGCCAAAGAATTAAAAGTTTTGATCGACAGTCGGAAGATAGAATTCTGCAAATTTGTGTCGTTTCGGGGAATCTTTAGAGTGTCGTTGGAAGGGGTAGCGCGGTCGATTGAATGTTGATGATGTTACGAAGTGATCTACAGATAGAAGACACATAGCTCCCGCTTTCATGAACAGCGCAACGCTGAAGGTGGCTAGGCTCATATAGAGCGTAACACTGCTCGCTTATGATGATTCATTCAGACAATTTAACAGGTCCTCGCTTGACATGGTGTCCAGGAGAAAGATCTCAACCAACTTGGTGCGCCAGCTATGAGAATAGACACTCCAGCTGAATAGGTGTGCCTGGGCTGAGATTCATTCAATCTGTGGTGTCATTCTAAGGAGTTGATGAATATTAGGTCCGCTACAGCCGAAACGTTCAATTTGCCACCTCCTTTTACACATTACTTGCCACCTCCTTCAAATACATGTCGTTTGTGATAGGACGCTGCACCGGGGCTTTTCCTTGCATGTGTGGCTCTGCTTTTGTTGAACTTATCAATCTTCCTCCTCTTGAGATCCACATCATGAGATGCACAATCAAGACCATCTCTAGACTTAAAAGGAATGCTCTTGGTCAAGTCGCATTGGAGCTTTGATGACCTCACGCACCGCATCTTCTTCGACATTAGTCTCATGGGCATGCCGTCTGATGCGAGGTCACTAATGATACAGCTGCGTCGCTTATACAAAGTCCACCTTCCCCGTGTCCTGGACTGGATCTGGCCAGAAATTGGGCTAGGTATGAAATGTACTCGGAGTTGCATGGACGGCGCTAAGACCACGGATCTGGGGCTGGAGGCATCGTGGAAGACGACAACACCAGTCTTCACACCTCCTTAGTTAATTTCGCGTTGGTCTTACAGGCGCTTGCGATCCTAATGCCAACCAACTATATTATGAAGAATAGCTGGAAGAGGCGAAGTGTCTGTGTCTGTAGCTGCAGCCAAGCTTTCCTTAATGCCTTACTCAACCCTTTAACCACTTCCAGGATAGTCAAAGAATGTATATCTGTCCTTAATTTGGTCGGCTGGCTGAATTAGCTAAGACTTGTCTGGGTCCCTGGACATCTTTAGATCATGGGAAACGAGATTGCCGATGAGTTAGCTAGGAAAGGTTCAAAAGAGGCATTCGTACGGCCCGAACCCGTGATGAGACTCCCCTCATCTGTGATTAGGGCTTCCGTCGACAGTTGTGGCTTCCGTCGACGGTTGTATCTCCCAACAGCACAACCCGAGATAGCGTAACTCCCCAGGATGCAGGATGACCAAGAGTATGCTTCCGAACGTTAGCAAGAAATCCGCAGCATTTCTGCTATCTTCAGACAGAAATTAGTGCAGAAGACTTGTCGGCGTACTTACGAGACACTTCACCTTCACTAATCACCTAAGCCGGCTTGGGCTTAGGAATGGCACACTTTGCGACGCTTGTGGAGAAGGTGAAGACACTTCAGAGCACTTTCTCTGTCAATATTCCGCCTTTGCTCGTATCAGGTGACGTCTGTTTGGCGCTGACGTGATGGAAACTGGAAACTTAAGTTCTGTATCACAGAAGCGCCTTCTGGTCCTTCTTCGAAAAACCAAGAGAACACATGTACAATGTAATACAATGGACCAGTCTTAGAGTCTGAGCGCTTCAGTGCAGACTATCCCAACCTCCACTGTATCCCTGCTATATCATTGCTGAGCCCAAAAGGTTGACATGCTGGGTTTCATATCGGTGGCGATGGTGCTCATTATGTTTTCCTGCGACCCAAGGTAGACGAAGTTCTGTACTTCCTTATCATTGTCGTTGCGTGCAATGAAGTTTCCATTTGCCACTAAACCCCTACAAGCCGCCAGCTCTCAAGATCTCAATATCGATCTTTTAATAATTGAACGGATCTTAGGAATAGCCTGCGTCCCGTGTTTAACTTTAACAGGATGACAGAAGATGACAGAGCGTCGTCTTCGTCGTCTCAAACTTTTCATGACATGAAAGGACTCAGTAACCTTGGAACCGACTTTAATGGAGCAGCAAAGGCTTTCCTTTATCATTATGAATTGCCACGAATGGCAAAACTCGACATAGCCCTCGTCTCTATGCTGGCTGCTATATGCGACCTCGAAATTGACGAGTAGGTGGTGAGCGTCGATTTGCATCTCTTGAGCCTTCTCCAAGATCTGCCGGGATGTGAAGATTTGGTCAAAAGTAGACTTCACCAGCTTGAAGCTGTACTGAGGAGGAAATCGACGAATGGTTTTGGGCAACAGATCTGGCACGTGACGCTAGAGAGCGCACTATGAGTTGGCGCAGTTAAGGAAGTCACCCTTATAATGGATTCATCCTATCTAGAAAAGCCGGTCTTGTGAAACCCATTCCAAATTCTATCAATTGACGGCACAATGGCGTGCTTCTGCGACAGGCTTGCCTTTGGTACACTTGTAAGATACTTGTCTCAACGCCCTTTCATGATGGGTGTCACTCTTTTAAACGGATTCAAGGTTATTATCGCACGTTTCGTTGGAATCCTAATTCCCAACTTCTCTCCATTTGTGTGGAAGGTAACAAAGCATCTGTGTCCTATCTCGTTTCGCCAGTTTTGTGAAACCAGTCTCAAAGTCTAACTATTGATGGCACAGCAGTGTGCATCTGCGTCACCATCAGACTGGTCCTACGTACACTGTTAAGATGTTCTAAACATTTCCACTTCCTCCCAACTCTCCACCATAAGACACATCATTTAAAAAACTTATTCCCCACGTGGAGAGATCAGTTTTCAAAACATCAAAGTTCCCTCCGTATTCAGGACAGTCAGAGCCGAGTTCTCCTTGAGTGACCAGCACATCTGTCTAGCATTGACACTCAGCCGAGGCCCAGTCCTCATTTGAATCTCTGCCGCAGCCCTGAGTGGCTAAAGCTCATAATTGACGCTTCAAATATTTGCGTTCACTTTGTGATTGCGAACGACCCTCAACCGAAGCTCCTCGAATCAATTAAAATCAATACTCAGCCGCCATGTGACAACAGCGACAGCAGCACCGACGACTGCGTGACACCGCAACATAGTCTTGCGCCGAGGACATTCGCTCTTGACTTGACCCATTGTTGCCCGTCGGCTAATGTGCACACGGTGTCGAAGCCACTGCATCGCAAACAACGGCCCGTTTCCGTCGTTAGACAACTAAAATTAATGAATCGTCTTGACACATCTCCATCGCGAAGCAAACAAAACGCTCCATCGACATTCCTGCGGCTTATCGGCCAAGCTTCTGAAAGCCAACGCATCGCGCAGCGGCTTCGCCTGTCATCGGCGATGTTTCGCGGATGATTAACATGACAGCGGTCTTCGGTCGCGCATAAATTAAGCTTGATTCTAGAGACAGCCAGCAGCCGCTGATGGATGATCGGCGAGCTTGGAGCGATTGCAATCGTCACCGTAATGGACGGAGCTGCCGATGCTTCTGCGGATGCTTCTGCCGACGCCTCACTTGACAGTGCTCGTTTGGGAAGCGTAATTAGAGATCGATTCGTGATCGAGGAGCCTTATGTGCGGCCCAGGTGGGCATTCCTCCCTCCGGGCTGCTGCTTCCTCCGCGGCGTATGATGTCATATGCGCGCGCATTTGAAGAGCTTACGTTCATCCGGAGAGTTGTCGGGTATTTTTAGAAGTGCACTAAGCCGCGGCTCCCTTCGGTGAAGATTTAATTGCCTTCGCAGCCACCGCAACGCCGCGTAATTCCATGGAATTAGCATGGAAGCCATTCAATGCAATCACCAGGTGATATCCTTCTCGCGTAAACACGGCAATTGGAATCTGTCATCTTGGCTACTGCTGGTGGCGGCGGCCTTCATTACACGCTGCGCTTAGTGCTTCCTCTATCGCTGGCTGGCGGAGACCGCCACTTAGGCGGGGTGCCATCGCAAATTCTATCGATCTCTGCCCTAATGGCGCGGAATTACCCGGAAGTCAATTAATGGGCGATTGCGTTCCATGGGCGGGGAGAGGCCTGCGCTGCGAGGCGTCCGTCATCTCGGCTGGGGGCTGCGCTCTATCGCCTTAATTGGCGTCGAAATTGGTTTAAATTACATGAATGTGCGTTTGGATGGTGTGCACGCTGGAAGGAGCGACGCGGAGGGCGGGCTCTCCGCACGGAAGCTGCGTCAATGGGGCGTTGTCGTGGAGGATGACGATCACGACGGAGTGAGATGAACTAACTGGAAGCGATCAGATATTGTGATATGCAGTGGGACGTGCTCTTCAACGACATTTGGCGATTTTCGTGGAATTGGATTAGGATTGAATTGAGGAGCGAGTTTTTTTGCGTCAGTGACGCCTAATGAGTTTTTTAGACGACATTTTGCTTCAGAAGTGTCTGCTGTTGTCCTGTTTGACGGTTTTTGAAAAGGATACTGGCAGTTCCAGGATATTAAAACGCGAGGACTGCTTAGTTACTGCAAGCACTAACGTGCACTATTACGCGTCATCGTATAGGTTGCATTTCCGGACGCCTCCCAAAGAGCTGTCAAATTCTCCGATGTGGCGCACTGAACGGAGCACCGATCATGCTTAAAAGTCCGCATCTGGCCTTGATGCGTGTTACAGCTAGAAGCATCTAAGCCGAACTCACAGTCGTTCCACCAAACTGTCATCGTGCAGATTTCATTTTCGGTCACCTCCAGAAGAACGACCTCTGCGATCAAAGTCTCTGAGGTGGCACACTGAACGAAGCACCGATCAAGCCTAAGCGTCCGCATCTGGCCTTGAGATGGACTGACAGGAGGCGGCTTACAACATACCGCGTCTAAGCCGAACTCACAATTGTTCCACAAAGCTGTCATCGTGCAGATTTCATTTTCGGTCGCCTCCAGAAGAACGACCTCTGCGATCAAAGTCTCTGAACGAAGCACCGATCATGCCTAAGCGTCCGCATCTGGCCTTGAGATGGACTGACGGAGGCGCCTTACAACATACCGCGTCTAAGCCGAACTCACAGTCGTTCCACAAAGCTGTCATCGTACAAATTGCATTTTCGGTCGCCTCCAGAAGAACGACCTCTGCGATCAAAGTCTCTGAGGTGGCACACTGAACGAAGCACCGACCATGCCCAAGCGTCCACATCAGGCCTTAAGGCGGACTGTCAGTAGGCGGCTTGCAACATACCGCGCCCTTCTCGTTCCACCAATCCTCCCGGCAACATCGCTATAGTCGCCGATGAGGTTTCAGGGTTACGTGCGTCCCAATCTCGTTGAAATTGGAAAATGGTCAGCGAACCAGCAATCACAACATCAAACCCTTTGGGAATCCGAAAGTCGAATCGGTGCTATCGCCGACATTGTGGAAATCCCAACACGCGAGCACTCGTCATCTGTATCAGTTTCACCCTGATAACGCGTTCGACGCCTTATCAACCCAATCCCCTATAAAAGCATGCATTCCACCGGGCTGCCGTTCAGTTTTTCTCACTTCCCGGTGCGCTCGATTTCCCAGTCGGCAATGAAAGTGCTTGTAGTTCTCGGAATTTGTTTGCTGATCGCCGTCTGTCTGGCAGAAGAGAAACCCGACGAGCACCACAGACATTGTTGCGGCCAACACAAACAAGACTATCCAGCATCACTGCGCAACGTGACATGCGTCACGTTCCTGGAACTTGTGGAAAGCAATGAGCGGGAGTATTTAGAGTCTCACGACCCCCACCTCGAAAAATTTGCTGACACCGAGTTCAAAAAAATCATGTCACCCGTGATCAGGCTTCAGGCCAAAATCAAGGCTTTCTCCACTTCAGCACTGGATTGCATTCCGAACAACCGAATCTTTCGCAGCGTTCATAAAGTTCTCGACGCTCTCGAATCCATCGTGGCCAGTCCACACGTTGTCCTGAACAAGATTGCGGAAGCCCAGGATTTCATGGAGCAGCACTTCGATGACCTCGCAGCACTTCACTATGCGGATGGTATGCAGTTGCCGTCACATCTACTCGGTCGAATTGGAGACTTCTTCGCTGATAACGTTCACAAGGCGGAGGAAGTGTTCCGTGAAACTTTCGATCGTGTTCACAGACTGGAGCGTGTCGCCAGGGACGATCGGCTGTTGGAGACGTTCGCTAGACTTGTCAGGAGAGTAGACAGCTGCCTAGACACCTGGCCGGTAGACTTTGATTCTATCTTTGCTTGTCGCAATCAAGTGAGGTCGCTGGGTACAGACCTCGGCAAGAGAGTCGACTACCATCGCCTCAGGATGCACAGAAAGCCTGAACTGTCACTCGAACGGTTCTTGTTTAATTTTACGGGGGAGTTGAAGGAGTTGGAGTCGTTGATAGCACTCGAGAAATAGAAGATTGATGAAGAGGAGTGGAGGCACAGGTGAGATTGACGGGTGTTGGGCTCCTGCAAGCTACTCCTTGTTCAGACCGATGTTTAGAGCTTAAGATGAACTTAAATTTGAATAAAGCAGAATCGTGTCCGGGTACCCCGTTTTGTCAGCCTTCCCACTCCGTCACGTTGTTTGCGGAATTTGCAGTTGGCCGCAATCGGAGAGCAACAAAGACAGCCAGAACATCAACCATTGTACTGAAATTAGAAACTTGTAAGCCACACTCAGCGAACTTCACCCTCGCCCTCTTCACGTGAAGACGGCAGCTGCGTTCTCGAATTTCCCATTTCTCAAGTCATTTCATTCCACCTCCCACACACCCACCCCCTCTCAGTCGCGAACGTAATACATAATGACTCGGTTGACCTCATCAGCAGCTATCCCGAATCGGGCGTAAGGGGGCGTCTCCATTTCACTTTATCAAAGCATCTCACCCAGCCACCCATTTGCGCATCCTACACAACCGACGCGCACACCGTCGTCGCATCACAATTCAACACCCGGATACCGAAGCCTGCACACCTGCTGGCAATTACAAAATCCTAGTCAACACCCCTGCACCCCCCGCCACTGCTGAAAGTTGCTTCTTCAGGTGGCCAGCGGTGGTCAGGAATCATAACGAAACCAGGTCCACGGTCTACTTTGGCGCTCCTGCGCTCGATTATCAAATTACTTACGCTCCACTTTGAGCGGAGCGTTTGTCTCCCAGTGAAGGTGGTCGGACTTGTTGGCTTAGAAAGTTTCGAGGGGAGGCGACGATGCAACAAGTTTCCGATCGTTGTCCAGCACGTGCGTCATTGCACCGAGCAATGCGGGCCGGCCTTCGGGCGCGCCTGAACATCACCGTGAAGCGTATCTTGGGTTATATTATCTGTCAGAGATGGGTCGGCCGAACGGAGCGCCCAGTCTTGGCGTTGCTCTCGATTCCGCACGCACACAGGCACATTCGAGAGGCTGCTATATAGAAAAGCAGATCACGCCACATCAAGGATGCGGTTGGTGGGGTGCGGGCGGGTGTCACTTCATCCACTGCCGGGAGGTGTGGATCAATTAAAATTAGTTTCACTCGATCATCGGATGCCCGGACCGTTGTGTAGTGTATGAGGAGACTCTGCGGATGCTTGCGACTCCGGTGCCTGGGGAAATTGAAGGTTTTGTATAACAAAGTTGATTTTGCCCTTGCGTTGTAAGTAGTAGGGGACGACGACTTACTCGGCTGAGAACGGGCATTTCGCTGTTACAGGGTAAAAACTAGAGGACTAAAGAGGTCCTGGTAGACTGCCGGGTCTCTCTACAAAATTTAATGGCTAGTTTCTTCTTCTTGTGGCGCTATAGTCCGGGGCGGACCCGGGCCTCAACCAATATGCCTCTCCAGCTAGCACGATCTTTCGCCAGCTGGCTCCAGTCCCGCACTCCAAGTTGGTTGAGCTCCTTCTCCACCTTTTGTGCGCCATCTTCAACCAGGCCGTCCTCGGTTGCGTTGTCCCAATGGCCCAGATTCAAAGATGGAGAGTTCGATGGCGTCTTCTTTGAGTAATCCTCTATCTCTCGCCATCCTTCTCCTTCTCCTTCTCCTTCTCCTTCTCCTTCTCCTTCTCCTTCTCCTTCTCCTTCTCCTTCTCCTTCTCCTTCTCCTTCTCCTTCTCCTTCTCCTTCTCCTTCTCCTTCTCCTTCTCCTTCTCCTTCTCCTTCTCCTTCTCCTTCTCCTTCTCCTTCTCCTTCTCCTTCTCCTTCTCCTTCTCCTTCTCCTTCTCCTTCTCCTTCTCCTTCTCCTTCTCCTTCTCCTTCTCCTTCTCCTTCTCCTTCTCCTTCTCCTTCTCCTTCTCCTTCTCCTTCTCCTTCTCCTTCTCCTTCTCCTTCTCCTTCTCCTTCTCCTTCTCCTTCTCCTTCTCCTTCTCCTTCTCCTTCTCCTTCTCCTTCTCCTTCTCCTTCTCCTTCTCCTTCTCCTTCTCCTTCTCCTTCTCCTTCTCCTTCTCCTTCTCCTTCTCCTTCTCCTTCTCCTTCTCCTTCTCCTTCTCCTTCTCCTTCTCCTACTCCTCTTCTTTCGTTCCCTCCCGCTCAAGCTCTTTGACTGTACAAGAAATCCACTATTTGATGACATTTTCAATGCCACTGACCACTGGTCATTAACTTGTTCACTCCGCTACCGAAGCACTTCAGAGCCCACTCCAGAAGCACGAGTCAGTCGTCCGTCGGATCAATGTCTCCTCCCAGCACGCACCAACCACCATCACAATACCGTCCCAATTAGTGGATTATAGCCGAACCATCAACCGGTCGGACTTTGCCCACTGGCGCCACTTAGCGCTCGTCAGAGCTGTTTGTCAAAACGCGGCCCGTGTCCACCTACCTGCCGTACGGATGGTTGCATAATCGCCGATTTCAAGATTCTTCTCCTCAACCACTCACAATTATGTCACCACGCCGCAGCACGCTCTAGAGTACCTTACCCGCGACAGCCTCTCCATGTGTCATTCAGTCCACCCGCAATCAGTGAAATTGTCGGCGAACAAAGCCCCGGAGAGGGTTAAACTCCTCTCAAGGACCCTCAGATCGAATTCGCCAAAATTAAGAGATATCACACGAAAATTTGTCCCCGAGCGCGTTCCATGGAGGCACCGTTAACTACACACACCGGAAAAACACTCGTCAATGAACTGAGACCATCCACCTCATCAGCGCGAAGAGACGCTCTGTTCCCCGTCGCATGGACGTGCAGGCAGTGGACGCGCGGCACCTTGAAGTCAACGCCAGGCAGCGTGAGGCAAGCTTTCATTAGTTTGATGGCGTGCCCAGGAGCATCGCCGATCGAGGTGATTTAGATCCGTTTCTGTCGATTGCATAACCCGGGCACATTTGTCTCCTCACGCGGGTACTTGGCGCACACGGTCGTTGGCGCTCGGGCCGCGATCGGCAGCGCTCCTCCAGCTACTGGCTAAGACTGGGAGACGTGCTTTGATTGCATTAGCGGAACTACGCTCGCCGTGTGATGTATCTCTCAATCTAGACGCGGAGAGCGTGGTGCGCTGGTTCTGGTGAAGCGCCCGATAAGAATCTACTGCGCCTAGCGAGTGTGTGTTGCAGAATAAACCGCTGCACTGGAGCAGCGGCAGTGGCACACAAGTGGTGCTGCCTGCCGGGAAACCCTGCTCAGTGACCCTTTCGAGTGTGTAACAGTAATTTGATTTGTTTAACAAACGGATTGGCAATGGCAAACGCTGTCGGCGGTAGTAGTGGCAGTGGCGCGGTACGCTGTGATGGCATCTTGATGTTGGGCATTGATTGCGCTTGGCTAGCGGACGGTGGTCGGGAGGGACGCTAATGGCCCGACTTTGCTTTCATTGCCCTGCAGTGGGTGTTCCTTTGGGTTGCGTTGTACCCTCGATTGGCTACGCATCACGTTGCGAAAGGTGCGTGGAAATGAAATCTTTTGTGAGTTGAAAAAGAAGCCAGTGACGGTCGGTCAGTTCTGTCTCCAGTCTTCTGTCTTCTGTCTTCTGTCTTCTGTCTTCTGTCTTCTGTCTTCTGTCTTCTGTCTTCTGTCTTCTGTCTTCTGTCTTCTGTCTTCTGTCTTCTGTCTTCTGTCTTCTGTCTTCTGTCTTCTGTCTTCTGTCTTCTGTCTTCTGTCTTCTGTCTTCTGTCTTCTGTCTTCTGTCTTCTGTCTTCTGTCTTCTGTCTTCTGTCTTCTGTCTTTTGTCTTCTGTTTTCTGTCTTCTGTTTTCTGTCTTCTGTCTTCTGTCTTCTTTCTTCTGTCTTCTGTCTTCTGTCTTCTGTCTTCTGTCTTCTGTCTTCTGTCTTCTGTCTTCTGTCTTCTGTCTTCTGTCTTCTGTCTTCTGTCTTCTGTCTTCTGTCTTCTGTCTTCTGTCTTCTGTCTTCTGTCTTCTGTCTTCTGTCTTCTGTCTTCTGTCTTCTGTCTTCTGTCTTCTGTCTTCTGTCTTCTGTCTTCTGTCTTCTGTCTTCTGTCTTCTGTCTTCTGTCTTCTGTCTTCTGTCTTCTGTCTTCTGTCTTCTGTCTTCTGTCTTCTGTCTTCTGTCTTCTGTCTTCTGTCTTCTGTCTTCTGTCTTCTGTCTTCTGTCTTCTGTCTTCTGTCTTCTGTCTTCTGTCTTCTGTCTTCTGTCTTCTGTCTTCTGTCTTCTGTCTTCTGACTTCTGTCTTCTGTCTTCTGTCTTCTGTCTTCTGTCTTCTGTCTTCTGTCTTCTGTCTTCTGTCTTCTGTCTTCTGTCTTCTGTCTTCTGTCTTCTGTCTTCTGTCTTCTGTCTTCTGTCTTCTGTCTTCTGTCTTCTGTCTTCTGTCTTATGTCTTCTGTCTTCTGTCTTCTGTCTTCTGTCTTCTGTCTTCTGTCTTCTGTCTTCTGTCTTCTGTCTTCTGTCTTCTGTCTTCTGTCTTCTGTCTTCTGTCTTCTGTCTTCTGTCTTCTGTCTTCTGTCTTCTGTCTTCTGTCTTCTGTCTTCTGTCTTCTGTCTTCTGTCTTCTGTCTTCTGTCTTCTGTCTTCTGTCTTCTGTCTTCTGTCTTCTGTCTTCTGTCTTCTGTCTTCTGTCTTCTGTCTTCTGTCTTCTGTCTTCTGTCTTCTGTCTTCTGTCTTCTGTCTTCTGTCTTCTGTCTTCTGTCTTCTGTCTTCTGTCTTCTGTCTTCTGTCTTCTGTCTTCTGTCTTCTGTCTTCTGTCTTCTGTCTTCTGTCTTCTGTCTTCTGTCTTCTGTCTTCTGTCTTCTGTCTTCTGTCTTCTGTCTTCTGTCTTCTGTCTTCTGTCTTCTGTCTTCTGTCTTCTGTCTTCTGTCTTCTGTCTTCTGTCTTCTGTCTTCTGTCTTCTGTCTTCTGTCTTCTGTCTTCTGTCTTCTGTCTTCTGTCTTCTGTCTTCTGTCTTCTGTCTTCTGTCTTCTGTCTTCTGTCTTCTGTCTTCTGTCTTCTGTCTTCTGTCTTCTGTCTTCTGTCTTCTGTCTTCTGTCTTCTGTCTTCTGTCTTCTGTCTTCTGTCTTCTGTCTTCTGTCTTCTGTCTTCTGTCTTCTGTCTTCTGTCTTCTGTCTTCTGTCTTCTGTCTTCTGTCTTCTGTCTTCTGTCTTCTGTCTTCTGTCTTCTGTCTTCTGTCTTCTGTCTTCTGTCTTCTGTCTTCTGTCTTTTGTTTTCTGTCTCTGTCGTCTGCCCTCTGCCCTCTGCCCTCTGCCCTCTGCCCTCTGCCCTCTGCACTCTGCCTTCTGCCCTCTACCCTCCTTCTGCCTCCTGCCTCATTTCAGAGCTTTCTCCCAATTTGTCCTAGTTGCCACATCCATCCACGAAATCACGGCAATTAGTCTCCTGTCGTCGTCCTCTCAATCTTCATTCGCGTTAACCAGTGCCCCTACAAGAGGCTCCGCCATTCACCTGTCGTCCGTTGCCCGACTCCCATAAAGAGCCATCCCCACTGTCCCGAAAACGGTACACCGACAGTGTTTCTAAATCACTTCGAATAAAGCGGAAATCGTCGCTCCAGCCGCCGGTTCGCTCCGATCCCGGTCTGGCGACGGACTGCGGGCAGTGGGCGGCGAGCCTGCTTCGCCTACCCCGGTTCATAACTCACCATTATAAACCAGTCACTGACAAGTGACAAGTGACTTTGAACAATTGTAAGTTATTGCCGAGTGGAAAATTTGAATCCGTACCCGGGAAAGCGGGACGCGGCGGCGGATGCGAGATTTAAATTTATCTGCAAATAAATTCCACGCCGCCGCCGCCACTGCCAGAGATGGCCACAGCGCAGCGGCTACCTCTGCAGTGCTGCGCTGCTGCACCGGCTGATGCGACAACAACCGCACCGCGGAGGAGATCGTGCCGCAGTGATTCTGAGGCGATGCTGCCGAGTGCTGTAAAAGGTGCTGAAGAGTGCATTGAACAAGTTGAAAGGATTTATTGGCTGAGGCGGCCGCCTCCTCCGCGCAGCCGCACCGGACCCGTTCATCGCAGTGCCGGGTGGCAGCTTATTTTATTAGCATATAAAGCGGGGTTCATGATGCATAGCCTGATGCGCCCGGCGGCATGTGGTGGGTGAGGCGGCCTTCTGGTGCTCACTTAGCCTTTAGGACCTTTCAAGTGGAAATTGGGGATACCTTCCAGGGCAGTGTCCGTGCATTGTTTTAGCACCTCGACGGCCGCCGGGAATCGGTTTCGCTGGTGCTGCACTTTTCCTGGACCTCCGGTGAAGATGTCATTCCCGGCAGAGATTTATGACTGCCTGAGTGATTTACGCCGGGGCATGTTGTGCGCGCTTTCCTTTCATCTAACGAGGGTCTGGTGTGTGCTTTGGCTGCCCTTTTCAGTTCCGCTCATTCCGGCGTTAGAATGTGCAGATGCCATGGGCATGAGCCGAGAGGCTGTAAAAGTGGACTAATGTCTGAAGACTCGGAGGTTGGCGTTAAGTGGCCATAAATTTCCAAATAAATGGAGGTCTACGAGACGGTGTAGCAGTGCAATGTAAGCCCACATTTCGGCGGACAATTCGGCAACCAAAGCTGGACTCCCGTCATAAGCATAATTAATGAACCCCACCATCTGCCCCCTCCCAGCCAGAATTAACCTTCTCACACACGGATTTATGCGATCTCATCAGAAAAGAATTAATCATCCCCTCCCGCTGTATCTATGATGGAACAAATCCGATTACAAGCGGACTATCGCCGCGATGCCATTAAGCAGATCTATGAAACGCCAATCCTTACGATGCGCAATTAATAAGAGCCAACTGGCGCACGACGCCGCTCTAATCTCAATTGCAGCACAAAGTCTCTCTCGCGCTCGTCGGCGATAAGCAAATCGCCCCAGCCCATCCGAGCGGTGCTTGATTGAGTGTCCGCGCCGCACAATGGATGGCGGTAATCAATGGAACCGTTTTGGAATCATCGGCCAGACGCACAATGAATTCGCTGGTACAAATTCGATTTAATCCCCCCGCCCCCTCCGCGAGGAGTGCTGCGATGATGAACCGCGTCGGATAATCAATGCTCGCCACATGTGTGGAGCTTATCGCTTCGGTGATGTGGCGGACGCATTTTTGAGTAATTAATCTCCGTGAAACAGTTATGAAATGTTTGAGGTGAAGCATTCGATCTCCGGGGACTTGGGGAAGAGATCACATCGCCACGAGTGGCTCTCTAATGCGATAGAGATGCCGTTAATGGATTTTGTTTCAAAATCGATTTTGTGTGAGAGTACAGCTTGTGGGATGGGGTAATGATTTTGAGGTGGAAGATGTATGGAAACAGCAGACGGACCTAGTTACACTGGTTGTAGGGTGGTGTGAAGGTGGAGTCATGATGAAGAAGAAAGTGTCTCAGAATACTGTGGATGCAAATTAAATCGGTCAGTGTTCAAAGGATGGCGCCACTTGCAAGCTGTGGCTAATCTTGGAAGTGAGCACCTATTTCGTTGGAAAGGTGTAACATTTGATGTGCATCAGTGCCGTGCTCAAAAGATGGCGTTATCTGCAAGTTGTGGCTGATTTTAGAAGCGATTTTCTACTTCATTGGAAAGGTGGAACATTTGATGTGCATCTGTGCCCGGTTAAGACCTCTTCTGGAAAAGAAAAAGTCAGTGGGAATCGATCTTCTTCTTCTTCTTGTGGCGCTACAGTCCGGGGTGGACCTGGGCCTCAACAAACAATCGATGGGATACCGGTGGGAATCGATGGGATACCAAATATTGTTCTGCGACATTTACCCTCTGAGGCTGTGGACGTATACACAACTTTGTTCAACAATGCGTTGAGTAATGCATATTACCCGGTGCATTGGAAAACAGCTGTGGTACAGCCTTTTTCGAAACGGGGCAAAGATACCTCCATCCCGACGAATCTCCGGTCTATAAGCCTTCTTCCTTGCATAAGCATGGTATTTGAAAAGATAGTCATTAAAGCTCTGAAAGAATGGGTTGAGGAAAAACAAATAACACCGGATAACCAATTTGGCTTCAGGGCGTGGCATGACACCATTCATGCCGCGTCTAAACTGGTCTCCGACATACAATGGAATAGAAACAAAACACAGTGCACAGGAGCCTGCCTGATTGACATGGAAAAGGCGTTCGACACCGTAGGGCTAGAAGGTCTCTTCCTAAAGTTAGTCAGCCTCAGCAGTAATAAAATATTGCTATATATGATCTATGACATGGTGACAGGCAGAAAGTTTGTTGTGAAAAATGGCAACGAAATTTCAGCAACTGTCTTCCATATAAAAAATGTGTTGCAACAAGGGGCGGTGAGTTCGCCGATCTTGTTCACTATATTCACCAGCGATCTTATAGGTTCTATGCTTAACATAATAGCGTTTGCCGATGATCTAATCGCGTACATGTCAATTTCGAAGGTAGAAGAAATAAATGGTTTGTTGCAGAGTGACTTCGATACGATTCAACGATTTTGCGACGACTGGAAGTTGAAAATCAACTACCAGAAGTGTGAAACTATCCTTTTCAGAACCCCGCTGTCCAGAGCCTCAAGGGATACGAAATTGAACTGGCGCAAGTTCGGCATAGCTGACCCACTGGGACGGCCACTGACCGCTAAAAATGTAGTAAGATATCTAGGCATCTGGTTGGACCAGTTTCTATATGGTGGTATCCATGTAGATACAGCTCTGATCAGGGCCAAGAAAGCCTTCGCTATGGCAAGAGGACTGTTTTACAGCACTCACCTTGACTCCAGAGTGAAGGTAATCTGCTACATGGCCCTTATCCGGCCAATAATGTTATATAGTTGAACTGTGTGGTTCAACGTGAATCCTTCCCAAATGGAAAAAATGATGGTGTTCGAGAGGCGGTGCCTTCGGGCCTGTCTTCGTTTATGTCGAACACCAGAATCTCAGTACAAGAAATTCTACCCCAATGAGGTTCTGTACATCGAGGCAAGCCTTATAAGGATAGATAATTTTATTATTAAATTGATTCGGAGTCACACTGCTCGTGCCATGTTTGATCTTTGGGGCTTACTACCCAAATGAAATGTACCATGAATGGGTACGTCTTAACGGCTTCATCTCGCCTGAAGCTTTCCTTTATTTGGACTCGAAAGGCCTGATACAAGATAAGGAAGGCTGCCCTATAATCTTCACAGTAGAAGGGCAACTCCAATACGAGCAGGACGTGGCTCGCAGCAACGAGGATCTCTTATGGTTCAGTAGAGCGATTTCTGCCCGCCATAGATCGGTTTCAGCCAAAGAACGGCATTTTTACTGGTGGTTGCACCAAAACTAGCTTCATAAGATGAAATGGGATAGTTGAGTCTAGATGGCAACTTACATAGGCTAAGATAGTTTGTAGGCATTTTACAAAAATAAAAAATAAAAAAAAATAAAAAAATACAAAAAATAAAAATTAATATATAAAAAAACCAATAAACACAAAAAACAAAAAAAACAAATAAACAATAAAGGTGCACCATGACGTATTAGATATATATGTAAAGCATATAAATAACATATACGTCATGGTGTACGCGTCCGTATCTTATTACGGGCATAGTTAAGTTTAATGTAAATAGTTAAGTTGGATTAGGCTTAGACGTAAGTAACTTGTAGTTAGTTTTAATTTTAGCAAAGTTTTTACTCTTAGTATTAAGATAAGTTAAGTTTAATTAAGAATGTTATCCCCAAGTTTTTGTTTTCTTAAGTTTCTTGGGGAAAATTAACAATAAAATTAGGATAATAACAACAAAACGAATGAATTAAAGAAGCCGAAAGGCAAGAACAAAATGAAACTGGGTTAGTTTAGAGTACTTGCTAGAAGTCAGTAAGCTAGAATTAAGATCAATAGATTAGATAAGTAAGCTCGTTTAAGTATTTTTGTCTAGTATTAAAGAAACCATTATAAATAAATAAACAAATGCATACAAAAAAAAAACAAAAAAAAGACATCTTTGAAAATATAAACATTTGTCTTAAATAAGCAGCTTTTGTGTTAACTGGAGGAAAGTGCACTTTAAGCCCTTCGAATGCTAGAAGAAGTTTGTGATGAATCTGCTCCGGTTGATAAATCTTGCGGGGAGTGGTTTCGACACATTAAATGTGGGGATTTTGGCGTCAAAGGTAAATGTCGCCTGTATTTTCAACGACATACAGTGCATGAAAAGGACATTATGCAACGGTGGGAGATTTTGAAACAAGGTTGAAATTCTAGTACAATAACTGCCACCGAATCTTGCACTGGAGCCGGAGTAGGTGGACCACATGTTCTAAAGAAAATCGAGCTTTAGCTAAAAAGAACTAGTTTGGTGCATGATGAGAGGAGTCGTCTTAAAACGTCGTAATGAATCGTATTCGGATCCAAACCTAACAGAGAACGGCCTGGGCTGAGGTGGCACACACAAGTGGAAGATGAGCCCAATCTTCTTGAAGATTCAATAGATCTGAAAATAAACGCAATATATCTTATACCTATAATAATAATAATAATTGTTGGCACTACAGTCCACAGAGGACCAGGGCCAAGCTTGCTCATCAACTGCGCGCTACTGTTCTCTCACGAGTAGAAGGGACCTACAGGTTTTTGCCGACTCCGACGGCGAGATTGCAGAAGCTTTCTTAGAGAGTTATTACTCTTTAAGTGTTGTCAGCAGTTTGAAAGAGGTGGTGCCGTGAAAAATTTGAAAAATTGGTGTTGAGCCGAGAGTCGAACCTAGACCCTGTCGGCATGTGAGCGTCGCACTCTACCCACTACGCCACGGCTACCGAGTCGAACCTAGACCCTGTCGGCATGTGAGCGTCGCACTCTACCCACTACGCCACGGCTACCGATATCTTACACCTATAATCACACAAATGACCAATTATCGTCTGTATAAGGGTTGTTTTTCGAAATTAATGAAGACACCGATTGTCCGGCTGATTTATAAAGAAGGCAAAAAGAATGACAAATAGGTCCATCGCCAATTACTCAGCCGTTTAAAAGTGTATCATCGCTAGTCGCATGTATGACTTTATAACCAAATAAAAAAATATACACAACAATCATCACTGGTTTTAGAAAAATAACGGTACCCAATCGCTTCTAGGAGATTCAACAAACCATTAAGGCTGGGTTAAACAACTCCATCGATTTTAGGAAGGCTTTTGTCACTCTTGAGCCTAAAAAATTGGTAGACAGTCTGTACAATTATGGCCTTAGAGGACAAGTGACAAATTGGTTAAAAAATTATTTAACGGACAGAACGATTAAGGATAAGACATCGGACATTGCAGCACTGAAAAAACAATCAAGTATGGAGTACCACATGGCTCGAAACTATGACCTATCTTATTTATTCTTTTCACCAATGAACTCCTGACAATACTTAATCAAGGAACGACCTATGCCTGTGCAAATGATATAGCAATCGTGGTAAAACACCGAGACCCTCAAGAAGCCATAATCATTTTACAAAAAGAGATTGACGCAGAACCCAAATGTTGCCACGATAATGGGCTTATTATAAATGCGGCAAAAACTTGAGTGATATATATACGGGCCTCATTCATTTAAACTGCACCCGCTCATATTTACCACAGAAATGTCTGTTGCCCACTTTCCGCCACCAATACCGAAGTCGAAGTAGTTTCACGACTTAAGTACCTTGGAGCCACAATGGACAACAACTTTTTAACTCGCGATATCATAAATTCCATTCGTCTTCAGTTAAAAAGTGCCATGTTTGCTGTGGTGTATATGAAAGTGTACTACTCTCCATTCGAGTCTCGAATTAAATATGGGATTCTGACTTGGAGGAACACAGCAAAAACACATCTCGACAAATTAACCACCTACTACTGGATGACCACACTAATGCACAACATGACCGACAGACAATCTTCACCGCCAATCTTTACAAGAATCTTCACAACACACCATAAATACGAAAAGAATATTTGCTCAAGGAATGTTAGAAGCCCCGGCAACTTACAACACGTACGGAGATCGAAAATTCCGATATGTTTTTGCAAAACTAATTAATGAAAGGAGAACTAATCGCCCATGACAGACAGGCTCAAGAACACTTTTCGCTTCCCAACTTGATGAGCATTTGCTGCAAACTACGGATTGTGGCAGAAAACCGCTTTGACGTGAACAAAGTACAACACTCAACCACTGAATCATAGGTTCGACTCCCAGATTGAAAACCTCGCATCTTTCACGACATCATATATTTGGAGTTACTGACAACACTCAATGAGAAAGAAGCTTCTCAAATGTAGGCAACAATCCGCAGACTCCTTCAACCGATAGGGGAAGAGCACCACCCCCAACATGACACGTTGCTGAGGGAGCTTAGCCCTGGTGCCCTATTGGACTGTTGTGCCCTCAAATAAATATTTTATCTTAAAAACAGATCACTCAACAAAGGGTGTCCCAACAAGAACGCAAGATTTAAATTTGGGGCCATTCGAATTGTCATTGTTTGACATTTGAACAATTATTACTGTTTGTTGGTAGAAGAAGAAGGTGTGGCCGCCGTGGCGTAGTGGATAGAGTGCGACGCTCACACGCCGAAGGGTCTAGGTTCGATTCCCGACTGAACAACTCGAATTTTCACGGCACCACCTCTTTCGGGCTGCTGACAACACTCAAAGAACAATACTTGTCTAAGAAAGCTTCTCAAACTTCGCCGTTCGGAGTCGGCAAAAAACTGTAGGTTCCTTCTGCTAGTGAGAGAACAGTAGCGCGCACAACACGAGTAGCCGATGAGCAAGCTGGGCCCTGGTCCCCCTGTGGACTGTTGCGTCAACAATTATTATTATGACGGCGTGCATAAAAACGAGTTATAAGGTGTCATGTCAAGTCTTAGCATTTCTACCAAACACGTCAGATTACGCAGAATGCCAATGACTCTCGCTGCTCCGCCGTGGTCGCTAACAAAGTGCTGGCTGTTGGTTGAAGCCCAGCTCTACTCCTGACTATGAGTGAAGTTCAATAAATACGGACGGCGGTAGGAACGCCCCGAGCGGATGCGTGAGTTGAGCGATACAGCCGCGTCATCCTGTCATGATGAAGTCTGTGATAGAAAAAGCCATCTTAGAGACATTCGAAGGGGACTGAACCTATGAAGCAACAGGGACCTGTCCAGAGGAGCTTCTCTTCGCATATACTCCAAGAAGCATTTTGAGAGATAAAATACGACATCTAGATTTAAGATACAGCACAAGCGACGAGGAGACAACACACCCACGCAACAAGGCGTTACAAGACATCCAGAAACCGGTGGCTAGGTTTAACAACAGTCATCGGATGTGTGACCGAAACCATGTGAGCGGGCTGCCATTAGTTAAGAACGAGCCCTGCTCCTCAGGCGAGCTAATGTCTAAGTACAAGTGGTCCTCTCCAACTATTGCTACGTAATGCCAAACATCCCGGGCAGGTATCAGAAATGCCAAGAGGGAGGTACTAAGATGAAAACCTATCAGATGAAGCGCTGGCGTGATCTTCCAAATGAGAGACATTCAGTAGGCGAAAGCGGCTCTAAATATTCGGATCATGATGACTTCGAGGTCTAGGTCAGGAAAAAGGATGTCCGAAGTATTGTATTCCACTGTACAGTCAGTGTTCGTGTATCGTGAAACCAGGTCACTTGATTTTTTTATTTCTCTCGCTTCACACACTGAAACAAAAAAAGGTGATTCAGTTTACAGTCATCTTGATCCTCAAGTTTTAAAAGACCCGCTGGTGGACACCGATTCCGAAAACCGGGGAAAGGACGAGAGAGCAGAGAGAAGAAGCAATATCACTGCAGCTGATCCATTAGGACCTTAATTAGGACAGTCGGCACATTTTTCAACATCTTGGTATAACACAACTGGAGCGGTCTTGCTAAAGCTTCAAATTATTCCCAAGGCAAGGCAGGAACAACAGTTCTAAACATGACTCGTAGACCTTGATATCAACCGAATGATCGCCTTCAAACGAGGCAAAACCTCTGATGATGCAATGCGCTTAGTTTTAAAAACTACCTCCTATCGCAGAACAATTTCCTCATTTCCGTAGAAGGAAATCCTAGTGTCCAACATTACCAATGAACAATTGAGAAATGACGAACATCTCACTCCTAAATCGACTCATCCATCTTGCCATCTTAACTCCCTGAAGATGTTCTCATCTGTTACCGCCAATGATCGATCGAATTGAATTTTATCCAGTCGAGGACTGACTCACTGCCACCACTCCATTCATCAAGCCAGCCCACCAGTCGTGGAGCGACCATCCGCTGTGGCCGCCAATTACCATCTCCGTCCAGCAAATTAATTGAAATTAAATTTTTGTCAAAACCCCACACGCATGTGCGCCAACAACCGCCAACACCATTAGCGTCCGCGGTACCGGCGTAATGCGGCCAACGACTCCAGTCCAATTAATCAGTCCCAATCAGGCCTTTTTCCCTCCGCCGGACCACACCTACGAATAAATCAGAGTGATTGATGTGCGCAGCTCCTGCCACGTACCCCCCACACGCACGTACAGCCCGCGCGCCACGTATGGATCTTCGAACTTAATTAGCCGCCTCCCGGGCGGGCCGGCGTGGTTCTGCTGAAAATTTCGCGCCATTAACAACGCCCGCAAGATGTAATTACCCGTGCGAACAGTCATGTACGCCCGACGCCGACGACGGACAAGTGATGACGACCACAAAAATGCGCGGATAACGATGACGACGACAGTGATGGCCCCTTCCGCAGCCGCCGACAATGAAACAGTAAATCGGATCAGAAAGAGGTTGAGCGATTTCAAGTGGCAGCGCCTCGAATCGCCCTTGAACTTGGCCCTGACCAAAACCAGTTTCCAGAACCGGGGCTAGGTCTTTGGGTCAGGCATGCAGTGCCTGTTCAGTATCGCCGCACAGCTGCGACGGATTTGCATACGAGTGCGCGATCAAACGACTCATTACAGCAATGATCGCTCATTAGCAACCGCATCTGGACGGCAGTTGCACGGCGTCGGCGCAGAGTGGCTCTCCAGCCGCAGCCTTGACGGCCATTATCAGCCCCCATCTGATGGGTAATTAGGCACGCTGGGGCTAATTATATGCGATTAATGGCGCGACGTGGTCTGTGCCAGCCGAAATGTTGCGCGAGACGGCCGATTCATCATTTTTTATTGTATCTGGGTCATAAAGCACACGATACGGCGCAAGCTTGAGGTGGGCTTTTGGTGGAAGTGGCCTGGGGTTCCCGAGAAATCGTCCATTTGAACGCTTCATAAACTGCGATGGGCGGTGAGTATCGAGCAGGATGCTAGCGTGAAAGTTTTGGTTGAGTTCGTGATGAGCTGAAGTTCAATGTGTTCTGGCGACAAGGAGGGATGAGTTTGTGCTTCAGATCTTGCTTAGATTTCAAGGTCTTTGTGGGGCGATGCGATGAACTTTTAAGTTTTGGGATCTTTGTATTTAATTACTTTGAGGATGACACAGAGAAACTTATTCTCATGTTTTCATGTGAAATTCGTGGAATGATTTGATATTGCTTTAAGGTTCAAAAAAAGACAGTCGAAATGGTGTGCTGGATTCACCAGAAAATGACTCAGGATATTTCACAGAAGGCTAAGAAAGCACAAGTAATTCAATGCAAGCCAGCGTAAGCCAACGCACGCCAGCGTAAGCCAACGAATGAAAGCGTAGGCCAACGCATGCCTGTGTAAGCCAACGCATGCCTGCGTAAGCCAGCGTAAGAAAGCGTAAGCCAGCGTCAGCCAGCGTAAGCCAGCGTAAGTCAGCGTAAGCCAGCGTAAGCCAGCGTAAGCCAGCGTAAGCCAGCGTAAGCCAGCGTAAGCCAGCGTAAGCCAGCGTAAGCCAGCGTAAGCCAGCGTAAGCCAGCGTAAGTCAGCGTAAGCCAGCGTAAGCCAGCGTAAGCCAGCGTAAGCCAGCGTAAGCCAGCGTAAGCCAGCGTAAGCCAGCGTAAGCCAGCGTAAGCCAACGTAAGCCAATGTAAGTCATCGTAAGCCAGCGTAAGGCGGCATAAGCTAGCGTAAGCCAACGTAAGCCAGCGTAAGAAAGCGTAAGCCAGCGTCAGCCAACGTAAGCCAACGTAAGCCAGCGTAAGCGAGCGTAAGCCAGCGTAAGCCAGCGTAAGCCAGCGTAAGCCAGCGTAAGCCAGCGTAAGCCAGCGTAAGCCAACGCATGCCAGCGTAAGCCAACGAATGAAAGCGTAGGCCAGCGCATGCCTGTGTAAGCCAACGCATGTTAGCGTAAGCTAACGTAAGACAGCATAAGCCAGCGTAAGAAAGCGTAAGCCAGCGTGTCAGCCAGCGTAAGCCAGCGTAAACCAGCGTAAGCCAGCGTAAGCCAGCGTAAGCCAGCGTAAGCCAACGCTTGCCAGCGTTAGTTAGCGTAAGCGGATCGAAAAAATATTTGGACTAAAGAAAGACTCTTGCTTTATTCCAAGTTTTACAGCAATCTTCATATTCAAGGTATGGCAATAAGAAAACATAGTTGTCAAGAAGAAGAAAAAGAAGCAGAAGAAGAAGAAGAAGAAGCAGAAGGAGAAGAAAAAGAAGAAGAAGCAGAAGAAGCAGAAGAAGAAGAAGAAGAAGGAGAAGCAGAAGAAGAAGAGGAAAAAGAAGAAGAAGAAGAATAGTGTGTTAGACACAAATGGTGTGAGTGGTGTCGTAGCCGAGTTGGTCGAACAGTCGGTCCGTCACAAAATTTCGTTCGAGAACTAGGTTTTGTATACCAGGCGAGAATCAGGTCTAATCCGTGTATGTTTATTTTTTTTTTTTTGTATTTTATTTCCTTTTTTTATATTATTTCAGTCTACTATTTGGATAATGTAACGATTGGAGTTGTTGCGGAAATCGGGTTGGCATTGGGTAGGTTAAGTGAAAAATTTTTAATTATATCGAGCCACCTGGATATTAGATTAGATTTAAGGGAATATTGTTAGATTAAGATAGTTGTTAAATTAGAGTGAGTTAATTAATAAAGGGAGTATTGAAAGTGCGTATTGTATTCTTCGTATTCTATGGTATCCGTGAACGGATCTACTCGCGATTTTAGGTCTAGAAACCAGTAGGAAGGGAAAAGGGGAATCACGGAGCGCCCAAAATCATCCCGCGACCTTTCTCGAAGCTGGTCGGCAAAACCCCCCTCTTTCCCGAAGTATTTTCGTGAGAAAAGGAAGGTAACAAAACTTACAAATTTATATCACAAATTCCAATTTAGGGGCGATATTCATACTTATGTTGACCTACTTACTCCTGAAATCAATCAAAAATCATGCCATAACTTGCTTTCCTACAATGATTCAAGAGATCCACCCTAAGCGAGAATTGTATTAACTCGTCTGAAACCAAGGCGTGAGACTCCACTCATAAGCAACATGAAACTTGGGTTTTTAGTTAATAAATTTATTTGGCACTGAATTCTCGTTCTGGTACGGTTACGACCTAACGGCGTATTCTAAATCAGGTTTTCAAAAATAAACTAGCCTTTGGAAGCAAAAATTGCTCAAGTTATTAATGAGATACCTGTTGCGTTATTCGCCAGAGTACCTCCAAAACTAGAGTTTCCGAATGGACTACCGCAGGTGCGTCGTGGCCACATTTATATGATATGATTTTTAAAAGGACTGTTGTCTTAATCGACAAGTTTGAAGCCAACTTATCTGAAGATCTATTGAATTTGTGCTAAAATAAGAACATAGAATGTTCAAATTTCTCGCATCTTTCTCTTTCTCTTCCTCTTCCTCTTCCTCTTCCTCTTCCTCTTCCTCTTCCTCTTCCTCTTCCTCTTCCTCTTCCTCTTCCTCTTCCTCTTCCTCTTCCTCTTCCTCTTCCTCTTCCTCTTCCTCTTCCTCTTCCTCTTCCTCTTCCTCTTCCTCTTCCTCTTCCTCTTCCTCTTCCTCTTCCTCTTCCTCTTCCTCTTCCTCTTCCTCTTCCTCTTCCTCTTCCTCTTCCTCTTCCTCTTCCTCTTCCTCTTCCTCTTCCTCTTCCTCTTCCTCTTCCTCTTCCTCTTCCTCTTCCTCTTCCTCTTCCTCTTCCTCTTCCTCTTCCTCTTCCTCTTCCTCTTCCTCTTCCTCTTCCTCTTCCTCTTCCTCTTCCTCTTCCTCTTCCTCTTCCTCTTCCTCTTCCTCTTCCTCTTCCTCTTCCTCTTCCTCTTCCTCTTCCTCTTCCTCTTCCTCTTCCTCTTCCTCTTCCTCTTCCTCTTCCTCTTCCTCTTCCTCTTCCTCTTCCTCTTCCTCTTCCTCTTCCTCTTCCTCTTCCTCTTCCTCTTCCTCTTCCTCTTCCTCTTCCTCTTCCTCTTCCTCTTCCTCTTCCTCTTCCTCTTCCTCTTCCTCTTCCTCTTCCTCTTCCTCTTCCTCTTCCTCTTCCTCTTCCTCTTCCTCTTCCTCTTCCTCTTCCTCTTCCTCTTCCTCTTCCTCTTCCTCTTCCTCTTCCTCTTCCTCTTCCTCTTCCTCTTCCTCTTCCTCTTCCTCTTCCTCTTCCTCTTCCTCTTCCTCTTCCTCTTCCTCTTCCTCTTCCTCTTCCTCTTCCTCTTCCTCTTCCTCTTCCTCTTCCTCTTCCTCTTCCTCTTCCTCTTCCTCTTCCTCTTCCTCTTCCTCTTCCTCTTCCTCTTCCTCTTCCTCTTCCTCTTCCTCTTCCTCTTCCTCTTCCTCTTCCTCTTCCTCTTCCTCTTCCTCTTCCTCTTCCTCTTCCTCTTCCTCTTCCTCTTCCTCTTCCTCTTCCTCTTCCTCTTCCTCTTCCTCTTCCTCTTCCTCTTCCTCTTCCTCTTCCTCTTCCTCTTCCTCTTCCTCTTCCTCTTCCTCTTCCTCTTCCTCTTCCTCTTCCTCTTCCTCTTCCTCTTCCTCTTCCTCTTCCTCTTCCTCTTCCTCTTCCTCTTCCTCTTCCTCTTCCTCTTCCTCTTCCTCTTCCTCTTCCTCTTCCTCTTCCTCTTCCTCTTCCTCTTCCTCTTCCTCTTCCTCTTCCTCTTCCTCTTCCTCTTCCTCTTCCTCTTCCTCTTCCTCTTCCTCTTCCTCTTCCTCTTCCTCTTCCTCTTCCTCTTCCTCTTCCTCTTCCTCTTCCTCTTCCTCTTCCTCTTCCTCTTCCTCTTCTTCTTCCTCTTCCTCTTCCTCTTCCTCCTCCTCTTGAAGAAGCAGAAATAAATTAGAACGACTTTGTATGAAAATGACTTCTATTAAATCAATCGTGACTTCAATTTAAAATCTTTTCGTGATTTTACAGACAACAAACACTTAGTTTCCTTTCGAAAAAATCTGCATTATTTGAAAAAGAATTGTGAGATGTTGTGCCGTCTTTTTGATACCACCGGAGGTCTATGTCTATGTCTGTCTTGTCTCATCACGATCAACATTTAATGCAGCATTCTGCCCAGCTTTATGAAGGATGTACGAAACAATTAGTCCACCAACCAATAAAGCACAAGAGACAAGCAGCTTTTGTGGATGTAACAGTGTCCCCACATACCCTTGGCAATTATCATAACTCCAAATACTTCAGTGACGTTTCAATTCAACCAAACATGAACTTCATCCGCTAACAAAATGGAAACATGAAGATCGGGATCACTGGCAATTTTGGTTTTGATTCATTAACCTAATCTACGCTTTGCTTATTTTTTTTTAAAATGCCAAATCAAACTAAAAATAAAACATTTAACAACGAATAAAAAAATTTTCAATCAAACAAATGTATCTAACTTAAAGATATGTATCTTTAGAAAAGACGTTTTCATAAATCAAACATCACAATGAACCATCATTTACTTCGTAGACATCGGCTTCGTAAGAGTGACCCTTTAAATCTCCTTTTCCCCTGCGGCAATGCACTGAACGATAATGAGTTCATACAATAAAATGTGACTGAAGCCAATGAACGTGGTCGCCGTGGCGTATTGGGTAGAGTGCGACGCTCACACGCCGAAAGGTCTAGGTTCGACTCCCAGTTCAACACCAATTTTTCTAATATTTCATGGCACCACCTCTTTCGAGCTGCTGACAACACTCAAAGAGTAATAACTGTCTAAGAAAGCTTCTCAAATTTCGCCGTTCGGAGTCGGCAAAAAGCTGTAGGTCCCTTCTACTCGTGAGAGAACAGTAGCGCGCACAACACGAGTAGTTGATGAGCAAGCTAGGCCCTGGTCCCCCTTTGGACTGTAGCGCCAACAATTATTATTATTAAGCCAATGAACTATGAGAGGCAACGTTGAAACCCAATTGATTAGTTTAACTTTACAAGAAGTTTATGCTCTAGCGAGAAAGAAACTCATTTGCACTGGTTTCGAAGGGAAATAGAGATAGGACCCAAGTGGAGACTTCGCATTTCGAAAAGTCGTAAATTTTAGCACTTCTGCTTTATCCTTTATTTCTTCAAACAAATTAAGGAAGATTGTAAGGCCAAGTTTGAGAAATTTTTTGCTGAAGGAACTATGAAAGACGTTCCTAAACTACATAAAAGTCTTCAGCCAAAGTGGTCTTCTAGTCCGTCAGTTACAAACCTTGAGAAGGAAAACAGGACAGAAAAGGAAGATAGGGGAGAGAAGGAAGATAGAGCAGAGGAGGAAGTTAGAGAAAGAAAAGGTGATAGGCCAGAGAAGCAATATAGGACACAGAGGGAAGATAGAGCAGAGAAGGAAGATGAACAGAAGAGGAAGATAAAACAGAAACAAAAGATATTTCAGAGACGGAGCTAAAAGAAACCTGATATGAATGGTGACCAAATGCTCGAAAAAAGTTATCAATGATTTTTCGAAGTTTGGAACAACATTTTCGTTATATGTCAACAATTTGCCGCAAACCAAGCTTAATATTTCTTATTTCAACGCGCCCAAAGTAAAATAAAGCACATTAAACTTCAGACAAAACGACAGAAGAATCAAGGGTTACACCAACTCCGACCCCTACACACAAACCCAAGCAGGGAAAGTACGAGGGCCAGCATGCAGTAGTTCACTGAGATGGCTTCAAATATTCATCTTGGGACTATGCTCAAGAATTTTCCCATATTTGCATTTTGTCACCAACGCCGACATTTTATAAAGATGCAGAATTTAAGTTGTCAAACAACGAATCTCCCATATCTGTAGACAAGGGCATACCATGAATGCATATTTCATAGTAAATTTGCAGTTTATTGAATGAATTGCCTGCATTGTACGTCAATTGTTCTAATTAATACTTCCACTACAACGGCTTATTCATACTTGAGCAAGAAAATCCCTCATTGTCGTGTGCAATGCAGTTCGACGCGTGACGCCAATGACTAAATTCAGTTCTTCCATCATATGCGTCAACAAACTGTAGGTTTCTTCATATCGTGAGAGAACAAAAGCGCACCCAATACGAGTAGTTGATGAGCAAGCTAGCCCCTGTCCCCCTGAGGACAGTCGCGCCATCCAATATGAAACACATCACTCAATAAATCACGGAACTAACCAATAAAAACACATTTTCTAGACAAAATTCAACATGTTTCTTTCAAGAGTGATAGCATCAGCCCTGCGTTTCTCTAACATTTCGTACCTTTATAGAACGATTTATTTTTAGCCTCCAAATTGGATTCAGTTTCGGTGATCACCTCCTCATTTGAGCCAAATTTTCTTCCGGCGAGCATCTTTTTGAGGTCTGAAAAGAGGCAGAAGTCGCTGAGGGTCAGATCTGGAGAATTTGGCTGGTGCGGAATCAAGTCATAGCCCTGTTCGTGCAATTTGGTCATGGTAGCCAACGAGTTGTGATACAGTGCATTCCACGGTCTTGGTGGAAGAGAATTTTTTTCTTCTCCATATGAGACCGTTTCTTA
This sequence comes from Eristalinus aeneus, assembly GCA_955652365.1. Classification (NCBI taxonomy): domain Eukaryota; kingdom Metazoa; phylum Arthropoda; class Insecta; order Diptera; family Syrphidae; genus Eristalinus; species Eristalinus aeneus. The sequence continues at coordinate 20,450,831 of OY019131.1, forward strand.
GCGATTTCTTCTTTCAAATGCACCAATGATGCCATGTATTTTTCGCTGTGGGTCCTTTTGCCTTTCTCAAGATCGTCGATGAACAAAATTTCGGTAGCATTCAATAATACGGATGTCATAATCTTGCCAGCCGACCTTTGTGTTTTTGGACGCTTTGGGCTTGCTTCACCGGCTGCTGGCCACTTCGCTGATTGCCGATTTGACTCTGTAGTGTAGTGGTGCGTCCATGTTTCATCCATACGAACATACCGACGCAGAATAATAATAATTATATGGCGTAACAGTCCACAGGGGACTAGGGCCTAGCTTGCTCATAAGCTACTCGTGTTGTTCGCGCTACTGTTCTCTCACGAGTAGCGGGAACCTACAGTTTTTTGCCGACTTCAAACAGCTGAGTTTGAAAAGCTGTTCCTTTAGACAATAATTACTCTTTGAGTGTTGTCAGCAGCTCGAAAGAGGTGGTGCCATTCAGCCGGGAACCGAACCTGTGCCCACGGCGGCCACCGACGCAAAAAGGCCGCCTTATTCTGGCGAAACAACTTCAAACAGCTCTCAGAATCATCGATACTGTGAGCGTCAAAAGTGAGTAAACAAATATCTGATTACTGTATATAGATGCAAATTGGGTCAAAACAACAACAAAACTCAAATTCCATTGATACACAAAAACAGCTTTATTCATTTCTTATTAGCTTTATTATTATTACCTTTATTCGAAATTTTTAAGAGCCATATGAATGAAAAAAATTTGGAGAGCAAAAACTGAAGAATTTACTGAAACAATATTAGGCCGGTTATGAATCATGGAGGAGGTTCAGTGATGGTGTAGGGGTGTGTAGCAGCATCTGGGGTCGGTAATCTTGTCTTCATTGATAGTACAATGAGGAAGGAAGATTATTTAAATATTCTCAGGACCAACTTGCAACCGAGCGTAGACAAATTAGGTTTAGCTAGGAATTGAATCTTTCAGCAAGGCAATGATCCTAAGCATACCTCACGTCTTGTTAGGAAATGGTTGCTTTATAGGACCCCAAAACAGCGGACCTTAACCCAATAGAACACTTATGGGAGAATTTCGATAGAAGAATTCGATAGAGTACTATTAACAACAAGGAAGACCTGAGAAAGGCTATAACAGAAGAATGGTCGAAAATTTCCCCCAATGTTACCAATAAACTGGTAATGTCTATGTAAAGTAAAGTAAATTCTAAAGGAGGACCAACAAAGTACTATATAGTTATATAATAAATAAAAAAATTTGGGATTCCAGATTATATATTTATTAATGATAATAATTGAAACACAAAAAGTCACTTTCAAGATCGTTCACGTTCAGAGGTAAAAGCCGACTAAATCTCTCCGCTGTATCACCTAGCAGGGGAGAGAGCGGAGAGGTCTCATACGTACACTTGGTGTTTGCATAGATCAAACGCCAAGTGTCGTCTGACCGATTACGTCATCTTAAGGGGAAATGTACCAGAGATAACATGGTTAATGGGATCATGTTACAATATTTAATTTTTTAAGCAATAAATAAGTACATTTGTTAATAGAAATGTGTACTGTTAACTCACTTTTGACTCGTAATATATGAAGTAGTTATTCATTAAAAAAGTGTATTTGTTTTTGTTTAACCGTACTTTATTTTTTGAATAATTGATCACATTGAATAAAGCTGTTTTTGTGTATCAATGGAATTTGAGTTTTGTTGTTGTTTTAACTCAATTTTCATCTTTATACAGTAATCAGATATTTGTTTACTCACTTTTGACGCTCACAGTATGCTGTTGCTTTTGGTCCCTCATTTCCCATTTCAAAAACAGCTTTCTCATGAACAAATAATAATAATAATAAATGTTGGCGCGACAGTCAACAGGGAGACCAGGGTCTAGCTTGCTCATCAACTACTCGTGTTGTGCGCACTACTTCTCTCTCATGAGCAGAAGGGACCTACAGTTTTTTGCCGACTCCGAACGGCGAAATTTGAGAAGCTTTCTTAGACAGTTATTACTCTTTGAGTGTTGTCAGCAGCTCGAAAGAGGTGGTGCCGTGAAAAATTCAAGGTTTTCAGCCGGGAATCGAACCTAGACCCTTCAGCGTCTGAGCGTCGCACTCTGTCCACTAAGCCACGGCGGCCACCTCATGGACAACTGTTCATGCAAAATAATCTGCACACTACCTTCTGATATCTTTAATCCGCATTTTTGCGGTTTTCCAAAACGATTTTGTGTACTTTTTTGACGTTTTCAGGTGCAATCGGCGTGCCAGAGCGTTAAGCATCGTTTGTGTCAGTACGGCCAAGTTTAAAGTCAGCATACCATCGACAAATAGTTGTTTTCAATGGAGCAGAGTCCCTGTTAGACTTTTCAAATCATTGCTGACTTTCTTCTTTTTGTAGTGCTACATAGCACTAACGTCCTTTCTCTCCAAGGTCATGGAAACGGTGATAAACCGTCAGCTTATGAAATATCTTGAGTCCCGGAAGCTTCTTAATGACCGGCAGTACGACTTCCGAAGCAACCGTTCCACTGGTGATCTGATGGCATATCTCACTGAAAAGTGGAACCAATCTTTGTCCAATGTAGGAGAAAGCAAGAATGTTGCGCTTGATATTTCAAAGGCATTTGGCAGGGTCTGGCATCAGGCTCTCTTGTCGAAAATACGTGCTTTTGGGATCGATGAGTCTCTTCTTCAATGGATTAGAAATTACCTTTCGAATGGTTCAATACAAGTCGTTTTGGATGGATTCAAGTCTGATATTCACCATATTAATGCAGGTGTTCCCCAGGGCTCTGTTTTGTATCCGACATTCTTCCTCATAAATGATCTCTTGTCTGCTACTTCTAATCCTATTCATTCCTTCGCTGATGACAGTACCCTCAGCTTTTCATATTCGTTCCTTGGCTCACGTCCCTCCACTTCGGCCACAAACTCGGAACGGCAGCGTATGTTAAGCACATTAAATTCCGACCTTGACAGCATAATCGGTTGGGGAAGTAAGAAAAGAGTGGAATTTAATGCTTTCAAAACCCAGTGCTGTCTACTGTTGTTAAAGCGATCACAAAACAATCAGCCGTTATCCATGAACGGCACTTGCGTTTTTGAAACCGAAAGACTTTCCATCCTCGGTATGTGTATCAACCTAACAATTAGTTAGAACGATCACATATTTGAGGTCGCCAAAAATGCTGCGAAATGTCTAGACTCCTTAAATGATGCAAGAAGTACTTCACCCCTTCTGATCTGGCTACAATATACAAGGTCTACATACGCCCAAAACTTGAGAATACGCTCCTATTTGGTCAGGTGCTTCTAAGACCTCCCTACACCTGCTGGATAGAATTCAAAAGCGAGCGATAAAACTTATAGGTGACAGTTATATTGCCAAGTCGATTGACTAGTTAAAGCACCGACGTAATGCCGCGTCGTTGTCACTCTTTTATCGCTATTTAAACAAGAAATGCTCAGATGAATTAGCCAGTTGCATTCCTCCCCTTCAAGAATTCACCCGCAATACACGCCTCGCTAGGAATGCCCACCAATTTACCCTCAAGCCCTCTTTCGGACGTACAGTCAAATTCAGAGACTCGTTCTTTAGCCGCACTACACGAATCTGGAATGCTCTTCCCAGCTCGATTTTTCCTCCTCATTACAATCCACAGGCATTTAAAACCAATGTGCAACGGTACCTCCTCTCCCTCTCTTCCTCTATACCTTCGGCCTGTGCTGTGACTTGATCCGGCTACTTAAGGGTACTCGCAACCCCTTTTGCACGCGTCAATTATAAAAAAAAAAAAGTTCGGGGTGAACCACGGTTTTAACCAATATGCCTCTTCAGCCAGCACGATCTTACTGAGCTTGCACGGTATTTTTGCTCATCAAAAAGATGGGTTTGATCAACAAACGAAATTTAAATTTTTTCCATTGTTTTAAAAATCGCAAAAGTAGCGTAAGTTGAAGTACTGTGGTGCCCCCTATGTGCCAGTCCCGGGACTCATTCAGTGATTTCGTAGGCTTTAAAAAACATGCATGTTTATACTTTTTTCTGCCCAAAAATAAAAAACAGAAGGAATGTATAGACCGTAAGGTGCAGAGATTTGAAGCTCACATTCTGCCCAATTGCAATTGAATTTTATTATTTTTTATTATGATAAAAATTTGTCGATTTTTAAGGACCCTAACTCCCCAAAAATACACCGCAGTTCTACATTGTTTCATCGAATTATTCCTTTAAAGGTAAAATGCAAACTTTTTTACGAGGAAATGAAAAGATTGTAAAGAGCTGGCCGTCAGACATACCACTTCGTTCATGAAAACGAAACCTTAAAAACTGAACAGGATAATTATCTCAAAAAAAAAATTACTTTTCAAAAACCAACTTTAAACAATGCCTAGGTAAAGAAAATCACTTGGGAAGTGACTTCCTACTCGTGTACACTAAACTATGAATATAACAAAAATTATTCTACAATCGACCAGATATTCTGCTTAACAAACATTGCCGAAACATATAAGAGAAAGAAAAAAAAGTTGTACGCCTTTTTCGTAGATTTTCAAGCAGCGTTTGATTCAATACCACGTGAAGCACTCTTTTTCAAGCTTTCGAAAATCAGCGTATCAAGCAAAGTTATAAAAATTCTGAGAGCCTTGTATGAGAACAATACTGCACATGTATGGGATGGAGACTTAATTTCCAACGAGCTTGAAACTTCAATGGGGGTTAAACAAGGCTGTACTCTAAGTGGACTACTTTTTATACTATACATCAATGATATAACAGATGATGTCAAAGGTGGAATAAGATTCAATGACGTATCCATTCCCACGCTGATGTATGCTGATGATATCGTCTTTCTGTATGACCCTATCCAAGGTATGCAATTAATGATAAACAGGATTAACGATTTCTGTAAAAATTGGACTGACTATAAACCTTGGTAAATCGAAAATGATGATATTCAGAAACGCAGGGGGACGCGTCTCATCTTTGGAAAAGTGGAAGTTTGACTGGGAAGAGATTGAGGTAGTATCCAGATACAAATACCTAGGTATCCTAATATCGTCCTCTTTGAATTTGAAACCACACTTTGAGGAAAAATTAGCTGTTCCTAAAAGAGCTATCTGTTCGATTTGGGAAAGTTGCTTCAAAAATAAATATGTATCGAAAAGTGCAAAACAAACTTTATTCCACTCAACTGCAGCTTCAATAATGCTCTACGGAGCTCAGGTATGGGGCTACAAAGGCTATGATGGTGTGGAAAATTCCTTCGCTACTTTTTGAAGAAGATCTTTCGGTTACCAAAAAATACCCCCAACTATATGCTACATATTGAAACGGGAACTCCTCCGTTGCTCTTGTATACCATCACAATGCACTTCAACTATGTTTTAAAAATACTACAGATAAGCGAATGCAGATTACCAAACGTAGTTTTAAGAAGTATAATTAGAACAAACGGATACATTTGCGAGGAATGGAAAAAAACAGCTTCTGAATGCGGTCTAAATCTGTCTATTGAGGCGGACGAGCCTCCTCATCTTTTAAGAAAAAAATTTAACTCAGTTTTGGAAAATTTTGGTAGACACACATATAACAAATATGTCGAAGAAGCTGAATCTTCACCGATTAGGAACTACTACAGCAAACTAAACCATTTTTTAAATGAAAAAACATACTTCCTTGACAGTCACTCAATCGAAAATATAAGCACAATTTTTAAACTGAGAAGAGAACTCGTTCAGTTAAACTTTATCCCCCACAGACCAGATTTACCAATTCTTTGTAACCTATGCAACATGAGGAAGAGAGAAGACATCTTACATTTTATTGGTGTGTGTCCGATTCTAAAAGAATTTCGACTAGCAATTTTCGAAAAACTTGTTTTAGACGAATATGAAGTAACGTGCATCTTAAATGGAGAAAAGGGATGGAAGGCCTTATACGATTATTCAGTAGCAGCACTTTGTTATAGAAAACGTATCATAGATGGAGATTTTTAATCTAAAACTTTTGTATGTATTTTGTCAACCTGGTAGACGGCCATAGGCCAAACCATAAATGACTTAGGTTAAACTTTACATTGTAAAACATTTATTGAAAATAAAAGTCAAACTAACTAACTAACTAACAAAAATATTTAAATATAACGAAATAACGAAATGTTTGGTGGAAGCAGAGTGAATAGCTGGATTGGAGTGTGACATAAACATTTAAAATTATGCTTGGAATGTCTCACCGGCAACAGAGACTGTCCGCTCCACTACGAGCCACAGTCGACTTGAGTGAAGCTCCATAAAACCAGCCCACGATACTAACGTATCATTAATAACGACCAAAGTTTTTACTGAGCATGCAAACAGGGAAGGTGTCTATCGAATGTTTGCTGAATTCTCGCAAAAATCTCTGCTTGTGTATGGCGAGCTGTAAACCTCACTTTCATTTTCCATCTCTCTTTCAATTTTATGTGCCAATTAAATTTTAAACGAGCGATGATGGAGTCATTTAAGATTCCAGTCGAACTCTTAGGTGATCATACCTCTGGTGGTGTGCGTCAGCACGTTTTCGTCATAAGCTGTATACGGCCATCAGACTTGTGGAATGTATTCGTGTAATGGGACACCTGTTTGGATCTGAATTTTTGCACAGGCAGCTGGATTCATTGTTTACTACAATTTGCAGTGCTTGCACTGTAGTATGGATTACTTTTGGTTACACCAGAAAATGATGTTTACTGCAGGATGGTTAAGAAACAGAGCCAAGAATTGATTGATTTTACCCATGATGGAAGTACGGTTATAAACCCCGATAATATAAATGTATCGTATTGGGAAACGAAACCTTAAAAAGTGGGAACCACCCAGATCCGAGTTCATCGAAAACTTTGACTGTGGTCAAGCGGGAGGTTGCAGAAGAGAAGAATGACCCCTTCGCCAATTGCTGATGATAGAATGAAACCTTCAATGTCGTCATAAACTGTAGAAAGCTTATTTTTTCAGGTAACAAAACTGTCAAAGCATTTGAACCTAAATCTTTAGTTAATTGTTGTTGACCATCGAACAACAGTTAGAATTTAAAGAGGGGTAAATCCAATTGAAAGGTCACTAGGATCTTGTTATAACATTCCGCCATTAATCAAACTCAACAACTGGCCGCAGGTAAGGCAAATTAAGTCAGACCTCGTGGGTTAATTTACACAAGTGTGTTTTGAGAAAACCAGAAAGCAGCCAAAAGTGTTTAGAGACCGTAACATTCGTTCTGTCAATCAATGATGTATTTGCCGGCGATATGAAACTGTGTAATTCTTTTTCATTTCCAGCTTCTTCTTCTTCTTCTTCGGATGGCGCTACAGTCCGGGGTGGACCTGGGCCTCAACCAACATGCCTCTCCAGCTAGCACGATCTCTTGCCAGCTGTCTCCAATTGCGCACTCCAAGATGGTTGAGGTCCTTTTCCACTTGTGTGCGCCATCTCAGTCTAGGACGCCCTCTGTTGCGTTGTCCCTGTGGTTCGGATTCGAAGACTCTTCGGGCCGGAGCAGTGCTGTCCATGCGCTCTACATGGCCTAGCCACCTTAAGCGTTGTATCCGTAGACGCTTGACTAGGCTCATGCCGCCGTACAGCCCATACAGTTCGTGGTTGAATCTTCTCCTCCAGATGCCATCAACGCAAACAGGACCAAAAATCGCACGCAGAACTTTTCTCTCGAAGAGACCAATGGCTTCCTCATCCGCTTTTAGTAGCGTCCAGGTTTCTGCGCCGTAGAGGAGGACTGGGATGATCAAGGTGTTGTACAAAGTCACTTTGGTCGTTCGGGAGAGGGCTTTATTACTCAATTGCCTCTTGAGCCCAAAGAAACAGCGATTGGCAAGAGTGATTCTGCGTTTGATTTCGGTACTGATGTTGTTGTCCCTGTTTACCGCGGAGCCGAGATAGACGAAGTCCTTCACTACCTCGAAGTGTCTGCTGCCCATAGTGACGCTCTGTCCGAGACGTCGATGTTCTGCGTCCTTCTTCGATGACAGCATATACTTCGTTTTGCCCTCGTTTACCACCAGTCCCACTTTAGCCGCTTCCGTTTCAATGCTAGCAAACGCCTCATTGACGGCTCGCTGAGTTCGGCCGATCACGTCAATGTCATCCGCATAAGCTAGCAATTGAACGGACTTGTGGAAGATCGTGCCTCTGGTGTTGACGTGTGAGTTCCGCACGATCCCCTCAAGGATGATGTTAAAGAAGTCGCATGACAGCGCGTCGCCTTGTCTAAAACCTTTTTTGACATTGAAGGTATCGGTGAGTTCGCTACCGACCTTGACGGAGCAGCGAGAGTTCTCCATCGTCATCCTACACAATCTGACGAGTTTGGTAGGGATGCCAAAACTAGACATGGCACTGTATAGCTCGTCTCTATGCACGCTGTCATACGCGGCCTTGAAATCGACAAATAGATGGTGGGTGTCGATTTGTACTTCTTGGGACTTCTCCAGGATCTGCCGCAGTGTGAAGATCTGGTCGATTGTGGACTTCCCTGGCCTGAAACCACACTGATAAGGACCTATCAGGTTGTTGACGAACGGTTTCAGGCGCTCACACAGTACGGCAGAGAAAATCTTATATGCAATGTTAAGAAGACTGATCCCTCGGTAGTTGGCGCAGTCGAAGGGGTCTCCTTTCTTGTGGACCGGACAAACGATGCTGAGATTCCACTCGTCGGGCATGCTTTCCTCCGACCATATCTCACAGATGAGCTGGTGCATGCACCCAACCAGCTCATCCCCAGCCGCTTTGAACAGCTCTGCGGATAGTCCGTCCGCGCCAGCAGCTTTGTTCGATTTCAGTCTCGATATTGCTATCTTGACCTCGTCGAAGTCGGGGGGACGGAATTCTTGTCCATCGTCGTCCAAATTGAGTGGAACATTCTGCCTAACAGCGGAATTTGCGACGTCATCGCCGTTTAGGAGTCTGCAGAAATGATCCTTCCAGATTCTCAGCACCGACTGCGACTCTACCACTAGTTGTCCATTTTGATCCCGGCAGGCTTCTGTCCGAGCCTTATAACCACCGGATAACTGTTTTATCTTGTGGTAAAAATTTCGGACATCATTCCTGCCATAGCACCTCTCCATTTCCTCGACCGCGCGCTTCTCGTGCTCTTTCTTTTTTCTTCTGAGAAGCCGGTTCTCTTCCCTTCTTCTCTGTTTGTAGAGCTCACAAACAGCTCTCGTCGTTCGATGCAGCGTTGCCTTGTACGCTTCTTGTTTGGCAGCATGCGCCTGCCTACACTCGTCGTCAAACCATGGGTTCCTCTTAGGTGGTGGCGTGAAACCCAGCACATCAGTGGCGGCCTCTCATTTCCAGCTACATGTGTGTTAATGCAGCTTATATAGCGATTGTAGGGAAAGTCCATGAGACCAAGACATAGGCTCATCGGCAATTACTCGAGCTACTGGGCTCTCACGAGAAGAAGGGACCTAGAGTTCGTAGCTCGTCGTCTTTGAGCGTTATTTGGAACTTATTATTTTTTGTTGGAGATTGGGAAATACTGCTTCATTTTCCGCAACTCCCGGAAAAAATATAAGAAGTACAGATCGACACTCACCACCTATTCGTCGATTTTAAGGCCGCATATGACAGTGTGCATGGAGACGAGCTATACAGTGCCAGTTCTAGTCTTGACATTTCTACCAAACCCGCCGGATTGAGTAGGATGACGATGAAGATCTATCAAAGTTGGTAACGAATTCACAAAGACCTTCAATGTCAAAAGAGATTTAAGACAAGACGACGCATTGTCACATCTTTCTTACACATCTTTCTCGAGAAGATCATGCAGACCAGATGACTAAATAAGTCCCAGGATATATATTAATTTAATATTAATTTTTTTTTTGTTTGTGGCGCCCCCTATTGAGTGAAATGTCAATTCACAAGCCAACACCAGAAATAAGTTCTTCCAAAAGTCAGCTCAACTGCCTGCTTATGCCGACTACATTGAACAGATTGGACGAACACAGCAAGCTGTCAATGACGCGTTAGCTGGGATTGAAGCGGAAGCAGCCGATATGAGTCTGGCAATTATTGAGGGCATAACAAAATACGAGGGGCGTTCAATATATCCTCAGTATCGAATTGAAGAAAAATGCGAATTCAATTTAAATTGTTTTTATTTTTCAATATAATCTCCCCTAACATCAATACACCACCTGCGCTGGTGACAAAACTCAAAGAATCGCCGTCGGAGTCGGCAAAAAATTGAAGGTCCCTTCTACTCGTGAGAGAACAGGAGCGCGCACAACACGAGCAGGTGACGAGCAAGCTAAGCCCTGGTCCCCCTGTGGACTGTCGCACCAACAATTATTAACGTCAATCCTTTTGTTACATCTTGAGATATGTAAGCTTTTTTAAACCCTCAAAAAAATAAATGTCCTCATTCTCTGCAAAATACTCGTTTATTGCCGACTTGAGTTCTTCATCAACCGAAAATCTTTTTCCACGAAGACACTTTTTCAAACCCGGAAACAGAAAATAATCCCTAAGGGCAAGGTCTGGACTATAGGGTGGGTGTTGGATTTCTTTGAAACCACAATCACGCGCAGCAGCCTTGGAAACTCTCGCCGTGTGAAGGAGCGTTGTCATGAAGAAACAAAACACCCGCTTCGAGTTTACCTCGTCTATTCTTTTTAATATCCTCCCGCAAATTATGCAAAGTGGAAGTTGATGGTTTCACCTTTTTCTTGTGCTCAATGAGCTTTGATTCCCTTTGAGTCCCAAAAAACTGTGGCCATGAGCTTCCTGGTAGACAGAGTGCTACCATTCACCCCATTCTTCATCCATCTTATCCTTTCAAAGTTAGTGCAAGGTGGATGCAACGAATGCTAACAGCTCCTCAGAAAAAAGTGAGAATCGCACGCTGTACAGAGCTTTTGGAGATGTATAGTGAGAAAGCGGGTGGTCGTCGTGGCGTAGTGGCGTAGTGGGTAGAGTGCGACGCTCACACACCGAAGGGTCTAGGTTCGACTCCCAGCTCAACACCAATTTTTCGAATTTTTCACGGCACTACCTCTTTTGAGCTGCTGACAACTCTCAAAGAGTAATAATAACCCAAATTTCGCCGTTCGGAGTCGGCAAAAAAAACTGTAGGTCCCTTCTACTCGTAAGAGAACAGGAGCGCGCACAACACGAGCAGGTGACGAGTAAGCTAGGCCCTGGTCCCCCTTTAAACTGTAGCGCCAAAAAAATATTATTATTAGGTGGTAACTAAAGTGGCACTAAAGTGGCGCACACAAGTGGAGAAGGACCTCAACCACTTGGAGTGCGCAACTGGAGACAGCTGGCGAAAGATCTTGCCGGCTGGAGAGGCATGTTGGTTGAGGCCCAGGTCCACCCCGGACTGTAGCGCCACAACAAGAAGAAGAATCAGACACCCAATTTTCGACCTCCTCGTAGGAATCAAAGTGCTGCTCAGCCAATGCGTGTCCCATCGATGAAAACAAATAGTAGTCGGAAGGAGCCATGTCGGGTGAATACGGCGGGTGGGGTAGCTGCTCCCAGCCAAGTGTTTTGATTGTATCCTGAACCGGTTTTGCTGTGTGTGCAGGTGCATTGTCATGGAGCAAAATTAGCTTTCCTTGTCTTCTGGCCCATTCTGGTCGTTTCTCGATCAATAATAATTAATAATTATTGGCGCTACAGTCCGAATGGGGACCAGGGCCTAGCTTGCTCATCAACTACTCGCGTTGTGCGCGCTACTGTTCTCTCACGAGTAGAGGGGACCTACAGTTTTTTGCCAACTCCGAACGGCGAGATTTGAGAAGCTTTCTTAGACAGTTATTACTCTTTGAGTGTTGTCAGCAGCTCGAAAGAGGTGGTGCCGTAAAATATAAGAAAAATTGGTGTTGAACTGGGAGTCGAACCTAGACCCTTCGGCGTGTGAGCGTCGCACTCTACCCATTACGCCACGGCGACCACCGATCTTCTCGATCAATGCATGGTTCAAATTGATCACTTGTTGTCGGTAGCGATCAGTATTAACGGTTTCACCAGGTTTTAGGAGCTCGTGGTACAGCACACCTTTCTGGTCCCACCAAACACACAGCATTGTCTTCTTGTCGAATCGATCTGGTTTTGCAAACCCATAATTTTTTCCGCTTAGGATTCTTAAAATAAATCCATTTTTCATCGCCAATAACAATCCCATGCAAAACCGATTTTCTTTCGTGTCTTTGAAGCAAAATTTCACGAGTGTTGTTTCGGTTTTCCATCTGTCATTCATTCAATTCATGTGGCACCCATTTTCCACACTTTTGGATCTTTCCTATAGCTTTTAAACGGTCACAAATTGTTTGTTCTGCAACATTTAACATCGCTGCCACTTGCTTTTGACTCAAAGTGTCATCTCCATCCAATATCGTTTGCAATTCGGCGTCTTCAAACTTTTTGGTGGTCTTCCACGTTCTTCATTTCTCATATCAAAATCATTATTTCCGAACCGTTGAAACCATCTTTTGCGTGTTGCTTCTGATAGAGCATGATCACCACATGCCTCGACAAGCATTCGATGCGACTCTGCAGCACTTTTCTTTAAATGAAAACAAAAAATGAATGATTTCCGCAAATCATCATTTTCTGGTACAAAATTCGACATGATGATGTCTGTTCAATGACTTGATGTATACTAAATAGTTTTCACAGATGTCATAGCAAACAAACAAACAAACAAAAATAAGAGCTCGTTCACAAGAACTGTTCCCTATCGAGACATTTGTATCTTGGCGCTCACTTCATACTGGTATAACTGGTTTTACCTACACGCCGATGACCCCGGGTTGATTTCTGTACCCGACTCGTATACATTTTCTTACGGCACTTTCCGTTTTGAGCTGGGGATAACACTTAAGGCGTGAAATTATTTTTGAAAAAGTTTTTAGTCGTAGGACTTCTCTAGCGGAGCACCCTAGTAATGAACTGCTACTCCTTGAGGACCGTATCACTATTCAAATGACTCTCCGAAAGAGGCATTCACATTTAAGTGCAAAACAATTTTCTTCGACTCCTACTCCTCTTCTTGCCATGCCTCATGTCAGCGTATTAGACTTTAAATGTAGAATTAAATTTTCGTTGTCACTTTGATAGGATCGTACTTGTCAAGCCGTGAACTACTGTACGTGCTCGATTTGAAATTCCGCTGCATTCCATCGGTGAAGGACCTGCACACCCTCATTCCATCACCATCATCCACACCAAACTGCCTTAAGTCAGCGATCACTTGGCCTTTTTACCGGAGTTTCAGTTTTCTATCGCCTTCTCAAACTATGACGCTTGGATGCGAGGATCCTTTTTGTCTAATTTTTAAAGTCCGTCCGCTCGCTGGAACGAGTCAATGCAGCCGATATATTTTTGCTTTTCCATATCATGGCACAACTCGTAGAGCATGCGGTTTTATGTTCTCCTCCAATCACCTTCCTTGTACACGGAAAGGACGGTATACAGTTCAGAATTTGGCCTTTGAAGGCACCAAATGTCAGCTCTGGGGTTTTCGTGTCCCCAGTATGGTTGTGCCATCTTCAGTAGCCATTTGACAGTGAGGGACTAGGTTCAGTGAGACCCCAGTCCAGAGAATTCTCCAAAGATTTCATCTCAAGACTGCTGTTGGAGCCATTTGTCCAAGTAACACTTGAATGTCAGACTCATCGACTTGGCCTTCCTACTTCTCCTTTAGGGCGTCTCTGATGGTCTACGTCATCAGTTTGCCTCTCGTTTGGGATATTGACAGGCCCGCCATCTGCTGGTGTCAAACCCTCAACTCTTCAAATCATACATCCTCCAGGTATCAAACACCATCCAGCCAACTACGGCTTTAAACTCCTAAAACCAATTTAAAAAGACTCCTAAGCCCAACGCCGTGAATAGAGTCATCAGAGGCGAAAAAATAAACAAGCACCCAAATGACTACTCGCAGCGCATGTCAAAACCGACATAAATCAGAGCCCACTCCATATCGCCCGAGGACCTCCATTCGAATGGGAATCCTTCCAGAAACCAATTCTCCCCCATTGCGAGCTGCCCTCAATCCATAACGCTGATTGACATTTAAGACTTCCAACCCACCCAGCCCGCACCCACACACACTCGCTCACCGCCAGGAATGCCGATTATTTAAACGCGAAAATTAGCCCAACGCAAAAGTCGTCCCAACTGCACACGAACGACTGTCCGACATTACTGACGCCGCCGTACCCGCCCGGCACGAATGGACGAAACCAATTTCGCCCAACGGCCAATTGCAGCAATAAATCAAACAAAAAGCCCTCATTACAGTCGCGGCCTTGTGCGCATAATCCAAACAACGTCACACACCCGTACCCACAGAGCGGCGCGTCACTCCTATAACTCACGGCCTCCTCTCCGGTGCGGCGAGGCACGTTTCGATCTGCGCGATCGGTGCGGTTTGCATCCCAGGGAGTTTTGGGGCCAGTTTGGCCACATCGGGCGCACAGCAGCGCGCGAAATACCATTCCTCATTCCGGCGCGCTGGCGCACAAGGTAATCCCTCCGACAGCAGAGTCGTCGTCCCGGAGTCCCTCGGCGGCGGACTGATTTAAACGCGATATTCCGGGCACGATTAGGAGCCAACTAAGAGCGTGCTGGAGGAATTTCTAGGCGACGCTTCCTCCACCACTTGGCGGTGGAATAATGATGCCACGGCCACTTGACGGCGCACCGAAGACTGCGGAGGACACAGCGCAACGCAGGATAGAAATTTTCAAATTTCCTTTCGCGGATTGCGGTTCCAGGCTGCTGAGCGCTAGAACGTGCACTGGTTGCGAGAAGTCCCATGCGAGCAGGACCAGAGCATAAATAATTCAAACCAGCACCACTCAGGGGGGCTGAGGACGGCAATTGTCCCGCCTGCTGAGCCCAAGGGGGACCGTCATGTGCGCGAGGGTTTAATGGATGATTGCGCAGATATTTCATCCCGACTGACACACTTTGTTCCGAGAGTTGTTTGGTTTGAAGTTTAACACCTTTTTGAGGTGCCCGGAGGTGGGTCATATATTCAGTTCTATTGCCATCCCTGGCGAGTGCAGCTGCGGAGCTGGCACATGAGTGCTCCTTCGCTCAGGATCGTGACAAGATAGAGATAATTGATGCGTGCCAACGGACGTTCGCTGCGACTGGGGGCCGCCACGTCGCGCAAGGGAAGATCGATTTTTGGTAATGGGGGTAATTTCTGGTGGGATGGCCTGGGAGCACACGATGACAGGTCGACAAAGGAGCGGGCATTTGTTACGCGTTCAATTGGGAACGGGTCGGCGTGGAATTCCGGAAGCCCCCACGGGGAATCAGTTGTTCGCAGTGGACTGGAATTTGAAACTATCCCGTGGCTAAGTGCTGTCGTGTCCATTTTATGTCCTTTGAACAGCGGCACCTACTGGATGAGAATGAGAGGAGACATACTTTTAAATAAATTTACAATTCTAGATAGTTTATAGTTTTCGTTTGAAGAAAAAATGATTTTGGACTTGGCTACAATTTTCCGGATATTAACCCAAGATGTGGTGTTGCACTGCAAGTGGCATCCGGACTCCTGGACACAGAAGAACGGAGACTCTGTTGGCAAAAAAAATTGGCACATTTGCCATACTTTAAAGTGGCCATGTGGGCATCTATTTCCTTCATTGAGACGAAGATTCTTTAATTCATGGTTGGTAGCTGGTGACATTTCAATGCAGGATTCTGAAGAAGATCGCGCGTAGCCCACAAATCAACGCGAGAGGCACGATAATCCAAAGGTCAGCTAAACTGATAGCTTATGCGGACTACATGGACGATATTGGAATACAACAGGCATTGAACCGAAAGCGGCTGAAATGAGTTTCACATGAGGCAGCTGAAACTTCGAGGTAGTCAAGAACTTCGTCCACCCTGAGGGGGATCAAACGCAAAATCACTTTTGCCAATCGCTGTCTCTTTGGGCTCAAGAGGAAGTAGAGTAGCAGAGCCATCTTTGGAAGGACTTAGCTGGCTTGATCCCTACGCTACTGAAAGCGAATGAGGTAGCTTTTGGACTTTTCGAGAGAAAAGTCCTGCGTTAGATTGTTGATGGCATTTGGATTTCAGCAAAGAACTCTTTGGGTTGTACAGCGCCAGGTCGAGCAGCCTTGGATACAGCGCTTAAGATGGCTGGACCATGTAGAGCGTATGGATAGCACTGCTACGGCCCAAAACGGCTTCGAATTTAGCCATTGGGACAAAGCAATAAAGGCAACCCAGCCTTAGATGGCACCCCGGGCTAAGATGGCGACCCAGACTGAGATGGCGACCCAGACTAAGATGGCGACCCAGACTTAGATGGCAACCCAGGTTTAGATGGCGACCCAGGCTTAGGTGGCAATCCAGACTTAGATGGCGATCCAGGCTTAGATGGCGACCCAGGCTTAGACGGCGACCCAGGCTTAGATGGTAACCTATGCTTAGATGGCGACCCAGGCTAAGATGGCGACCCAGACTGAGATGGCAACCCAGACTAAGATGGCGACCCAGACTAAGATGGCGACCCAACAAAAGATGGCAACCCAGACTTAGATGGCAACCCAGGCTTAGATGGCGACCCAGACTTAGATGGCGACCCAAACTAAGATGGCGACCCAGTCTTAGATGGCGACCCAGAAATAGATGGCGACCCAAACTTAGATGGCGACCCAGGCTTAGATGGCGACCCAGACTTAAATGGCGACCCAGACTTAGATGGCGACCCAAGCTTAGATGGCGACCCAGACTTAGATGGCGACACAGACGTAGATGGCGACCCAGGCTTAGATGGCGACCCAGACTTAGATGGCGACCCAGGCTAATATGGCGCCCCAGACTAAGTTGGCGACCCAGACTAAAATGGCGCCCCAGACTAAGTTTGCGACCCAGACTAAGATGGCGACCCAAACATAGCCTGCGACCCAGGCTTAGATGGCAACCCAGGCTTAGATTGCGACCCACGCTTAGATGGCGACTCAGGCATAGATGGCAATCCAGGCTTAGATGGCGACCCAGACTTAGATGGCGACCCAGGCTTAGATGCCAGACAAAAGTAAAGAAGGACCTCAACCAACTTGGAGTCCGCAACTGGAGGCAGCTGGCGTTGAGACGCAGATCCACCCAGGTCTGTAACGCCGCACAAAAAAGAGGACGAAAACTTCTGATATTATTTACATAAGCGGCTGGATGCTACTAGAGTATGTTTTCTCGTGTTGAAACCATTCGATTTTAAGGCCAACAGATTGAGATAGCTAAGCAGTACAAGTATCGTGGTGTTTTGATTACGTCAAACCTAAATATGAACAAGCACTTTAAAGTAAAGTGAAGCTAAGCGTCCGAATTTTTGACAAATTTGTAAATGAAGCCCAGTCATCCCAATACATCCTAATACAGCAAAATGACCCACAACTTTCAAAAAAATACTGATTTCTTGGGACAAACTTTGTAAACTAAATTTCATACCGCACCGCCCGGAGCTTCCAATCTTATGCGACCTGTGCAATCTTAGAGAACTTGAGGATGTGGTGTACTTCACCGCGAAATGCCCTATACTTAAGAAGTTCAGCATTAATTTTTTCTGTGCTCAGACACTTGGAAAATCAGACTCAGACTCAGATGGAAGACTCAGTTGGAAATGCAATAAATATATTGAATGGTGGCAGAGGTTGGGACTTACTCTACAACTACACAGTCAACGTATTGCGCTACAGGAACTGCATAATTGAAGAAAGTCTTTAAGTGAGTGGTGCAATACGTAATGAAACAAACAGAACATATTTTGTGGTTAATATAAGTATGTAACGTTTTGTAAGTAAGTGGTTCAGACATAGTTAAATAGTCTGGGTCTCAGTTTCGATGTCCCTGTCGAACATTTGTGGTGGTATATCGACAATAACACGGCGAATTTGTATCCGAAGTAGGTCATCTTTTGGGGCGTAGGCTATCGACTACCAATGTCCTCTCTAAAAAAAAATCAAGAAGGTTCAAAAGTGAATCCCATGAGCACGGTTTTTGTTTCCAAAAAGTTACCAAACTTTTCTTCAAAATTTTTTAATGCTGCACAAGCTGTGTGACATATTGAGTCGCTTTTCTAAGACCACCGCTCTTACACATGATGGTTCTTAAATAAATAAATGAAAACCTCAATTAACGTGGCTCTAAGGGGTAACACTTGATTGAAATGTTCTAACCAGCAATATTTTGATAGACATTCGAACCAATTATCTCACCAAACCATGAAGCACACCAAACAGTCAGGTTTGGTGGATGTTAAGGTGTCTCCACATACAATTGTGGATTATTACCACTTAAAATACGGCAGTGACGTATCCGTTTTACCAAAAGTGAGCTTCATCACTAACCAAAATTCGCTTAAGAGAATTGGGCAAACCGGCAACCTTGTTTTGGGCCCCTTCACCGAATCTACGCCTTGCTTGCCTTGCGTCAGTCTATGTATGTTTGGTTGCCAATAACAATAACAATTGAGTGGCGCTACAGTTCACAGACGGACCAAGGCCTAGCTTCCTAATCGACTGCTCGCTTTGTGCGCCCTTCTGTTCTCTCACGAGTAGAAAGAACCTATAGATTTTTGTCGACTCCGAACGGCGAAGTTTTAGAAGCTTTCTTAAGCAGTTATTACTCTTTTAGTGTTGTCAGCAGCTTCAAGGAGGTGATGCCGTGAAAAATTCGAGGTGTTCAGCCGGAAATCGAGCCTGGACCTTGTATTGTACCCACTATGCCACTGCACCCTGACAACACTCAAAGAGCATGAATTGTCTAAGAAAAAGCTTCTCAAATTTCGCCGTTTGGAGTCGACATAAAATTGTAGGTCCCTCTACTCGTGAGAGAACAGTAGCGCGCACAACACGAGTAGTTGATGAGCAAGCTAGGCCCTGGTCCCCCTTTGGACTGTAGCGCCAACAATGATGATGATGGCCTTCCACTTGTAAGAGAACAGAAACCCGCCTGACACAAGTAGAATATGAGGGGCCTCGGTCTCTTGTAGAAACCTTGTTATGAAGACATGAAAATTTCCTCAGAAAACTTTGATTACTTGTGATGTTGTCCCCCAAAAAAATTAGTCCTTACATTCTCAATTTCTATTCGTCCTGTGATCAGGATTCCTCACGAAAAATAAATAAATGTTTGTCTCCGTAGGCGAACATTACTTTAAAATGCAAAATGTAGAGAAAACATCAAGTTTCGTCAATAACAATAAGTTCCGGGACACATAGGGGGCGCCACTAACAGAAATTATTAATTTGATATTATTTTTCCCATGTATTTATGTTCTGGGACCTACTGACTGATGTGTTATGTGTCCCACTCCTAATTTTGTGAACCAAATTTATGTTCGCCTTGATATTCCTTAGTAATAATAATAATTGTTGGCGCTACAGTCCAAAGGGGGACCAGGGCCTAGCTTGCTCATCAACTACTCGTGTTGTGTGCGCTACTGTTCTCTCACGAGTAGCAGGGACCTACAGTTTTTTGCCGACTCCGAACGGCGACATTTGAGAAGCTTTCTTTGTTACTCTTTGAGTGTTGTCAGAAGCTCGAAAGAGGTGGTACCATGAAAAATTGAAAAATTGGTGTTGAGCTGGGAGTCGAACCTAGACCCTTCGGCGTGTGAGTGTCGCACTCTTTCCACTACGCCACGGCGACCACCAATGCTCCAACCGATATTCCTTAGTGCTTTCCTTTATTTTCGTTTCGTAGATTTAAAAATTTACCATCCACAATTTATGGTGTGAATAATTCTACTTTCATTTCATTTCATTTCATTTTCATTTATTGAGTCTATTCCCCCTGATACATAACATAGTTCGCGATACAGAAATTGATATTCAAAATGCCTACCAACATCCCCATAGAGTCATCCCCTCCATGCTGGATAATACCTTGAAGCGATAGAAGAGAATCTATGTAAGATGTAGGTTGGCCTCACACTATCAACCTACATTACTACATTGTACCCTTCATAGAATCTCCACAGAGACGTACTTTACTCCCCGTCCTTTAGTGCACTACAATGACGAGGTTTTTGAATTTAACACGACGTGTGATAAATGGTGCACACAAGTGGAGATGGTCTCGTCGGAGTGTGCAACTGGAGGCAGGTGGCGAGAGGTTGTGTTGGCTAAAGAGGAATGTCCGCCCCGGACTGTAGTTCTATACAAAGAGGAAGACGTGTGGTTTCGAAAAAACAAACAATTAAAAATACTGTTCAATACACTTGACCATTGTAGAAGAAAAAAACCTTACGAGGAGAAAATTTTCACACCCCACTGTATTACGGCTTATTAGCCGCAAAGTGCCGGTCATCTGGTTGGGTGAATGACCCAAAGTCTACACTCCTTTGTCAGCAATATGTATAAATAGTCAGCACACGAGATTAATAAACTGTCAGTCAATCACCTAAACTTAGTTGTTTTTGTCAAGCGTTTTTTTTTCTATTTCCTCTCCTACACCATTTTACTGTCCTTCTTGCAGGAAATGCCACACTCCTCTTTAAATTGCACCTCCTCCCACAAGTTTTGATGAATGTAATGAGACACAACAATGGCCACCGTGGCCTAGTAGGTGGATTGTGACACTCACACGCCGAAGGGTCTAGGTTCCATTCCCGGCTAAAGACCTCGAATTTTTCACGGCACCACCTCTTTCAAGCTGCTGCCAACACTCAAAGAGTAATAACTGTCCAAGAGAAAGCTTCTCAAACTTCGCCGTTCGGAGTCGGCAAAAAACTGTTCCCTTCTACTCGTAAGAGAACAGTAGCGCGCACAACACGAGTAGTTGATGAGCAAGCTAGGCCCTGGTCCCTGGACTGTCGCGCCAACTATTATTATTATTATTAACGAGACACAACCCGTTCCGGTGACCCCTACCCAAATCCAGCCAAAATCCTCTGCCAGTCCAGCCACAATAACTCGAAATACTTCCGAGCTTGGAATTACTAATTGACGTTTTTCGTTTATCCCTCCACAGACCAGGAATGTCCCGCGCCAAATTGGTAACTCACCCAGATGATTCAGTCCTAGATGGAGTTCCACTAGCTTCTGACCGGCTGCTGATGAAGATCTCCCCACATTTCACAACCAATCCAGTCTTCTTATCACTGCGCATCGCATTCCGAATTTGCCGCCAACTCAAACATGGTCCTAACAAGCACCCTGTTAACATCTAATAAATCCACATCCAATCAATCACCGGACCAGGCCAAAAGCCACGAAAGAGCCCCCAAACCCGTATGCGCTGCAAAACTGTGCCATCTCAGATATCCACCACCGCACCGCCACTAACCGAGTCGTCGCTGCGCAGTGCAACAACAATTTGAAATTTGTTTTGCAAATCACAGCCTTTTTCGAAACGTAACTGTAAGTCCGGTTCTTATCCGCCAGGCCGCTGGGCATTTATGGTCATCGAATGCGGAAAGTCTATTACTTTGACGATGATTTCGATGACAACAACGAAGGCAACGTAGCCCGGTGGGAAACCACGCCGACGACCGGGCACAACAGCAGCTCGGCGGCACGGCGACTGAACCATTCTTGAACCAAGCGATAGACATAATCGCAGCCCAGCTCGGGATTTGATCCGACGGTGTGGCGAAGGCGCCTGCTCCCGAACCCGCCACATTGCTGGACCACTAGAGCCACCTAAGTGCGCACATAACTCCTGCCTGGCCTTATCATAAACAAAATTGCTCCCCGTTTGTGAACAGGAGTGTGAGGGGGCAACCTGGACAGAGCCAAACAAAGGCTGCACAGCAATTTATTACTGCAACGAGACGGCGCGCACATTATCTGGAAATGGGAATGGGAATAGAAACCGTCTTAGAGGGCCCAACAATAGCCAACTATGACAGTGCACATCTCCGAATCGGCAGCAGCATCATCATCCGCGCGGCCACGGGCATCTGCTGCAGGAATCCGTCGGCCATCGGAAATCTCCATATCTCCGCGGTGCGACGGGGCTTCCCAAGTTGGTTTGCGTTAGTAAATCAGGCAGACAGAGAGCAGCCGCAGCGGCAGCCGATCCGCAAGGAGGGCAGCATCTGGCAGCAGAGTACGGCCCCGCCACTTATTAGAAGAACGCAAATGTTTACACAATAGGAATAGCTGCATAATTTTATGGCCGACTCCGACGGGGACCTTGGGCGGGGAGCGCTGACAGTGATGATGTCATTCCGACGAAAATATTCGCGTGATGACTGATGGAAGTGTGTGATTAGTGTCACTTATGGCGAACCGCCGAAGCGGGGGGCGCTCTTAGGAATAGCTTATCGAATCGCGTTGGGTGCGTGGGCAAGTGCAGCAGTCATCACCAGCTCGAGCCATATGCATCCATTAAGCGGCGCGCCGTGATGTGATGAGTTACGCTTTGACAGGTTCGCAAACAAGCGGGAAGCCGTCGCGAATGATCATCGACGTCTGAGTGAAGGATGGACAAACACTTTGACGGCTTAATTGGTTTGGGGGTGGATTCGCCGACGGAGTGTCTGCTGCTCCCCTCGTTGCGGATGGATTGGTTATGCTTCGCCTGGACTGCATAATTTGCACCTGTCTGCGCGCTGATGGTTAAGCCGGCTGACGGGTAGTGCCTTCTGCGGGCGGTTCAAGGTTGGAGAAATTTAAATGAGAGGCGAGCAGCAAAAACACGCGATTCCATATTAACCGAGGCGATGTGGTGATGCTGACGACGGCGATGATGGCTACTGGACCAGGTGTGGATCCATATTCGAGGCGAGGTTCTGAGGAAACTCAGCGGGGGCACAAGTGGAAATGATGCGTAGAAACCACGAGAGTGCGTGTCCATGCTATCAATGTCACAGAATTCATTCGATTACTTAGCACGTGTTCACTGTCAGTTTAAGTGTTTAGAATGCGCATAACTCTGACTTTCTGTTAAAGATAGGCGAACACAACTTGAGTAGAATAAGAACAAAACTAAAGAAATCAAGGAGTGCGGGGACTGTTTGGCTTTGTGCGTCACACATCCTTCTGACACAAAATTAAGGCAGCCCAATATTTGGTATCTTGTTCCTCCAAGTCGATGCGGATATACCAGGTTTACCGGTATGAAATGATCGTTTTTTTTTTAAATTAAACACTAATTACTAATGGGAAAGAAAAGACATTTTATTCAAAGTATTGGCCATTGTTTTCTACACATTTTGACCACTTTTCTGGCAATTTGTGAATACCACGCCAATAAAATTGTTCGTCTTTTAAAGCAAACCAATCAGACACCCAATTTTCGACCTCCTCGTAGAAATCAAAATGCTGCTCAGCCAATGCGTGTCCCATCGATGAAAACAAATAGTAGTCGAAAGGAGCCACGTCTGGTGAATACGGCGGGTGGGGTAGCTGCTCCCAGCCAAGTGTTTTGATTGTATCCTGAACCGGTTTTACTTTGTGTGCAGGTGCATTGTCATGGAGCCAAATCACCTTGCCGTGTCTTCTGGCCCATTCTGGTCGTTTCTCGATCAATGCATGGTTCAAATTGATCACTTGTTGTCGGTAGCGATCAGTATTAACGGCTTCATCAGGTTTTAGGAGCTCATGGTACAGCAAACCTTTCTGGTCCCACCAAACACACGGAATTGTCTTCTTGCCGAATCGATCTGGTTTTGCAGTCGATGTTGATGGTTAATAATAATACTAATAAAAATAATTGTTGGCGCGGACTGTCGCGCCTAGACCAGTGCCTTGCTTGCTCATCAACCACTCGTGTTGTGCGCGCTACTGTTCTCTCACGAGTAGAAGGGACCTACAGTTTTTTACCGACTCCGAACGGCGAAATTCGAGAAGCTCTCTTAAACAGTTATTACTCTTTGAGTGTTGTCAGCAGCTCGAAAGAGGTGGTGCCGTGAAAAATTCGAGGTGGAATCGACCCATCGGCGTTTGAGCGTCGCACTCTGCACACTACGCCACGGCGGCAATTGTTGATGGTTGTCCCAGATTAACCCATGTTTTTTTTCCGTTTAGGATTCTTTAAATAAATCCATTTTTAACAATCATACATACAATAACGAAGTGCATTTGAAGCAAAATTTTACAAGTGTTTTTACGGTTTTCCATCTGTCTTTCATTCAATTCATGTGGCACCCATTTCCCACACTTTTGGATCTTCCCCATAGCTTTTAAACGGTCAGAAAAGTTTCTTAGTTCAAAAATTCTTCCCATTAGACATCTTTATTGTTTCAAGGTACTAAAAGTGTTTTTCGCGAGATCAGGTCACCGCAATTTGAGAATAATTTCAAACTTCGGACTACGTTCGAATAGTTCTTATCTTGTACCTGTTCCTAAATACCGAACCACTGCCTTTCGTAAGTTTTATTTGGTATCATCATGCCGCATGTTAAATAAACTTCCAGTTTTTATAAGATCTTTAGCTGACTCTTGAAGTTTTGAAAAGCATTTTAGAAATTGGCTATTAAATTTAAATTACTCTGACTTAGAACTGTTTTCCTCTGGGATTCTGATGTAAGGTAAAGAAAAAGTAAAATATAATGAATGTATTAGTACTCTTGTCTTTCACGCTTCTTCTGTAGATTTTAACCTTTTAAATTTTGTTTTTATCTTTGTCAAGCTATGCATGGGTCACCCCACCCTAATTTATTAGTTTCAAACTAAGGTTGGTCGCCGTGGCGTAGTGGGTAGAGTGCGACGCTCACACGCCGAAGGGTCTAGGTTCGACTCCCAGTTCAACACCAATTTTTCTAATATTTCACTGCACCACCTCTTTCGAGCTGCTGACAACACTTAAAGAGTAATCACTGTCTAAGAAAGCTTCTCAAATTTCGCCGTTCGGAGTCGGCAGAAAACTGTAGGTCCCTTCTACTCGTGAGAGAACAGTAGCGCGCACAACACGAGTAGTTGATGAGCAAGCTAGGCCCTGGTCCCCCTTTGGACTGTAGCGCCAACAATTATTATAATTATCTCAAACTAAGAGGTGACATTTGACACTATTTTTATTACCTGCTGTATAAAAATATCAAATGTCATAAACATTATTTCAATTGTAAATACCCTATTTATGCATATTGTAAACTATATTTAAATAATTATATGCACTGTTTAGTGAAATAATGAAAAAATAAAACAAATAAAAATAAAAAATTGTTTGTTATGCAACATTTAACATTGCTGCCATTTGATTTTGACTCAAAGTGTCATCTCCATCCAATATTGTTTGCAATTCGGCGTCTTCAAACTTTTTTTGGTGGTCTTCCACATTCTTCATTTCTCACATCAAAATCATTATTTCCGAACCGTTGAAACCATCTTTTGCATGTTGCTCCTGATAGAGCATGATCACCATATGCCTCGACAAGCATTCGATGCGACTCTGCAGCATTTTTCTTCAAATGAAAACAAAAAATTGATGCGTTCCGCAAATTATCACTTTCTGGTTTAAAATTCGACATTTTTAACACGATGAAAAAATATGATGTTGTCTGTTCAATGACTTGATGTATACTAAATATTTTTCACAGATGTCATAGCAAACAAACAAAAAAAAATTAGGGCTCGTTCACAACAAATGTTCCCTATCGAGACATTTGTAACTTGACGGTACACTTCATACCGGTATATGTACCTGGTAAGTTCAGAAGCAAATTTACGGCGTTTGTAGATGATGTTGGTTGTTCGTTAGCTCTGAATGTGTTCTGGACTTAATCTCCGTTATTCACTGGGATCTAAGTCTTCTAAGAACTTGGTTCACAAGCCATGATTTGAATATTAGCTCAAAAATAAAAATCATGTTCTTTAACTGAATAAAATCAAGCCCTTGTTAATCCTACAAAACAATGTGGTGAGATAAATCTGCAACAAAAATCGGCGTCATCCAAGTTATCCTTTGTTTTGTTACATGAAAACTCTTCCTGTTCGTCATTTGCATTGTTTTAAAGAGATCAGTTAATATAAATTATAGACTTCTATCTGATTACAATCTACGCAGAAACTTTTCTTATATGTTGACTGTACCCACTTTCCGTACAACTTTGATATCTCTTCATACCGACTGTTTATCAAGCTTCCTTTAAATTTTAGAACGATAAGAATTTATGGAATTTTTGAAAAGGCTGTAAGATCTTGGCTTCTTAATTATGATTTCATTAACATGGAATTTGTTTTGTCTGATATTCTGGTGTAAATAAACGTTTTTTTTTCTTTCTAACTTTTTCTAAACTTCCTTTTCTGTATGTAGCTTATTTAATTTGATTTGCTTCCATTAATTGTATTTCTTTTTTATTGTTTCTATCTATAACATTGTATCTGAAACTAACTTGTTCTTTATTTGAAATTAAAACGGGTAACCCCACCCACCAGAATAAGCCTCCGACGCCGCTGGATCGAAAATCAATTAATTTAAGTGTACTGTTCAGTGCAGCTGCAGTTATAACAGTTAAAACAAGGAATCTTGTTAAATGGATTGGAAAAAGGTCCACCGGCTCTAGACAAACTAAAAGGAAGATAATAATAACTATAATTATTGGCGCGACATCAACTACTTGTGTTGTGCAGCACTCTGTGTTCTCTCACGAGTAGAAGGGACCTACAGTTGTTTGCCGACTCCAAACGGCGAAAATTGAAAAGCTTTCTTAGACAGTTATTACTCTCTGAGTGTTGTCAGCAGCTCAAAAGAAGTGGTGCCGTGAAAAATTCGAAAAATTAATGTTGAGCTGGGAGTCCAGCCTAGACCCTTCGGCGTGTGAGCGTCGCACTCTACCCACTACGCCACGGCGGCCACAAAAGAAAGATAGAGAATCCAAATATACAGCGGAATCTTTTTCAGAACAGCCTATATCTGTTGTAGAAGTTATGCGTATCCAATTATTTGTGCTTTGTTTAGAATTATTTTATCCAATTCGTGTCTAGGTACGAAGACATCAAACGTACCTTGAGGCAGAAACTAAATGAATATCAAAGCAAGGTTCTTCTATATCCGGTGAAGTCGCCATCGCTACCAGCATCCTGCAGTTCACGGATCCTGCTCGAGGGTCTTCGTAATTTAAAAACTATGGAAAAACCGAATATTATCACGAGTTCCAACAAAAATGAGAGCGATGTGAAATTGAAGAAGTTGAAAACAGCAAAGAACCACTTCTTGAGCTGGGGCAAAATAAAATGTACCTTCAAACTTCAAGCTAGAACAAGCGAAGGATTATTGGAACTAAGCCGTATGTCTAAATGAATAAATAATGCCTTCAATTGAGGAAACAGATTCCGAAGAGCCATACCTTCACAACAATGAAAATGTTAGCCTAGAGCAGAGCACACAGGACGCATTCAACTAAGGGGAGCCGAACAACAGCGAAACCAATCGCCATGTCAACCAACCAAGCCATGTCAACAGGACAGAGATTCATTTAACTTTCACTTTTCATTAACCCTTCTATCATTTAATGGAAATTATGATGAATGGCCTTCGATTGGAAAACTGAGTGAACGGTTCGTACATTACTGATGTGGAGCGCATTCAGTATCTAAAAGGAGTCAGAATTGTTGACGGGCAGCAACAACAATAACAACAGCTCCCGACAACATACAAACATTGCTTTTACTGAAACCAACACGATCTGAAGTTTTTATCCGAATTCCTGAAACTTACAGACGACATTTTGGATCAAAAAAAGTCTCATCAACTGAATTTAATTTAATTTAATTTTTTTTGATTCCTCATCAAAGCATCACAAAGTCTTGTGACTCAAGACAACGTTTGTCTTAAGCTGAATTCCACAAATGAATCTTTGTTGAATGAAAGGATCCTTATTGTTCCTGCAGTCCTTTGGGAAAGTTTGTCCGTCGCCCAAATTTCTTCACGCCACCCAGTCCTTCAATTATTCGCTCTAGCAAGTGCACGTTGTGTTAAATGATGAGAATTGAATTCAAAGTAACTGCGCGACTTCGACAACAAGTGTCGCCTCTCTCATATCCAACTTTCTATAGATTGCATGCTGCAAATACGGCCCGATGCTCAAAGTGAATACAATTCGTCTCCAGGCATGTTTATACTCAACTAAGGCCACCCGTCAAAGTCAAAAATAACTCCAACGACCATCATTTCATCTGTAGCGCGCCCACAGCAGCACTGTTATGACAAACGGGCGGAATTCATGTCTGTTCCACGGGCTCCATTAGCATCGACAAACACAGACTCCCTCCAACGGGAATCGAATGAGTGGTTAGGGGCCAGCTCAAAGGGCCAGGCCCAAGTCTAGCTTCAGTCCTCCATTCAGGTTGTTAGGTAATAAATGATCGCGGAATTCCTTGGAACACGCAGAACCGTTTGTTACATTGGCCCGCAGGTCTACGGCGGACCAGGAAGCAGCGCAGCAATATTTCCTGTTTATGGTCACTGGGCTGGGCTGTGTTTGTTTTTCTAGACGAATTCGCTTGGCATCGAACTGAGGAATCATCTGCATTAAGAATGCGATCCGGAGGACGCCCGGTGAGAGATGTGAAATTTCAAAGATCAGAGGCCATAAAAAAGGCAAGCGATTTGATTGATTTACGGCAGACGTCAAGCCGCAAAGGTCAACAGTCACCGGAGACATCCATTAAAACTGGTTGCGGTCTGTCCAGAATGGGTTACGTGCGTCATTTGAGTCGCCTTCTTGGGATGATCGACGGATTTCGGTTGGTACCCGTACCAGGCGCTGTTTACAGTTTTGTCAAACATGTGGGCAGTGATTTGGCAGCTGTCCCTATTGGCTTTGTTTATGTGCCATTCTCCGGACTGCTTTTGGCGCACCGGTCCAGACTAGATGGGTCCACCGAAAACACACTGAATTCTTATTCTAATTTAAATATACATGTAAAGGAGGGCTATGAGTCATTTGGTGGCGCTGGTGGGTGATCTATATTAGAGCCGGTCGAAGACGTTTACAAGTAAGATGAGATCATAATTCAGTTTATTCGTCTTTTCCTGAAATGACTTCAACTCGAGTTGACCAGAACTAGTATCCCGCATGACACTGACTTATATATTCACCGGTGTTGGAAAAGAAGCTGGCACTTTTGAACTAGTACCACAGCATAATGGGCGACATTTTATTTAACAAAACTTGTGCTTCGTAGCGCTAGCCATGACACCTCTGAAAATGAAATAATGTACATATTACCACAGCCGCCCTATTGGAAAAATTCTGAGACTGTGGAAATTTCAACTACACAAGTTTATCGGAAAAAGATTGCTTAGGCTTCACACGGAGGGAAATTTTTGTCAGATGTCAGGATAAACATAATGAATACCATGTTGATTTTTTCATCTCCCAGAAAGATTTTGTCGGGGGAATGAAGGCAACGCAGGGATGAGTAATTTACATTAAATGATGGATTGTATCTGTTGTTTTTAAGTTAAGTGTTCAATTTGGGGACGTAAAGTTTCGAATAAGGGCTGCTTTGCGCAATGACTGATTTTTGCTTCGACGCTTGGGCTGCTTTATCAATTGTTTTGTAATATGCCGCGTGGATTCCCCAAGTGAACTGTGTGAAAATGAAAAAGATGTACATGTGAAAGGCTTTCCAATTTCGAAATTTCTGTCCAATTCTGCGTTTACTGCTATTGTTTGTATAACTCAAACTGTGAG
The DNA here is from genome assembly GCA_955652365.1 of Eristalinus aeneus. NCBI lineage: Eukaryota > Metazoa > Arthropoda > Insecta > Diptera > Syrphidae > Eristalinus > Eristalinus aeneus. The sequence goes on from OY019131.1 coordinate 20,480,460, forward strand.
AGCTGAGTAAAGTCCTCCTCTATTCTATATAAATTCGGACAGCTTCCTTAGCCTTAGCTTGACTTTGGCCGCAGCAGAAGATTCCAGTCGTTGTGGGTAGAGTGCGACGCTCACACGCCGAAGGGTCTAGGTTTGACTCCCAGCTCAACATCAATTTTTCGAACTTTTCACGGCACCACCTCTTTCGAATTGCTGACAACACTCAAAGAGTAATAACTGTTAGACAGTTAAAGCTTCTCAAATCGCGCCGTTCGAAGTCGGCAAAAAACTGTAGGTCCCTTCTACTCTTGAGAGAACATTAGCGCGCACAACACGAGTAGTTGGAGAGCAAGCTGGGCCCTGGTCCCCCTTTGGACTGTTGTGCTTACAGTCCTCAAGAGTACAAAAGATCTATCAAAATACTCGCCGTGTATACATACAGCAAGCTTAAACTTGTGATTCTTTGTTTTCTAATGTATCCAACCTTCCATCCGACCATCATCCGTCCATCTCCGTCCATCTTTGTCCATCTCCGTCTATCTCCGTCCATATCCGTGCATCTCCGTTCATTTCCGTCCATCTCCGTCAATCTCCGTCCATCTCCGTCCATCTCCGTCTATCTCCGTCCATTTCCGTCCATCTCCTTCCATCTCCGTCCATTTCCGTCCATCTTCGTCCATCTCCGTCCATCTTTGTCCACCTCAGTCCATCTCCGTCCATCTCCGTCCATTTTCGTCCATTTTAGTCCATTTCCGTCCATCTCCGTCCATCTCTGTCCCTCTCCGTCCATCTCCGTCCATCTCTGTCCATCTCCGTCCATCTCCGTCCATCTCCGTCAATCTTTGTCCACCTCCGTCCATCTCCGTCCATTTTCGTCCATTTTCGTCCATTTTCGTCCATTTTCGTCCTTTTTCGTCCATTTCCGCCCATCTCCGTCCATCTCCGTCCATCTTCGTCCATCTTCGTCCATCTTCGTCCATCTATGTCCATTTCCGTCTATCTCCGTCTATCTCCGTCCATTTATGTCCATCTCCGTCCATTTATGTCCATCTCCGTCCATCTCCGTCCATCTGCGTCCATCTTCGTCCATCTTCGTCCATCTATGTCCATTTCCGTCTATCTCCGTCTATCTCCGTCTATCTCCGTCCATTTATGTCCATCTCCGTCCATTTATGCCCATCTCCGTCCATATCCGTCCATCTCCGTCCATCTTCGTCCATCTATGTCCATTTCCGTCTATCTCCGTCTATCTCCGTCCATTTATGTCCATCTCCGTCCATTTATGTCCATCTCCGTCCCCCTCCGTCCATCTCCGTCCATCTCCGTCCATTTTTTTTTTTTTTTTCAATTCATTTTATTTCATTTCTTCTCTTTACCTTACAATTTCATTGATATCTGCAAAGCCAAAGTGGCTTGTCTGCAGAAGACTAGATGCTACGTTATGTTATAGTTTTTAAAAGTTGAAAATCGATTGATCAAAAAAGAATGAAAAAACAATTATAGCAATCATTAGGATAATATTTCATTTACTCGTTTATATAAATCTTTTTCAATTTTTTAACCATTTCAAGTTTTGGTAGATTTCGGTATTCTTGTGGTACTTCATTGAGAATCCCCGGGAGAGATACCTCTAGCGTCCTTCGGCCATACTCGTTCCAAAACCTCGGTACTTCGTACATCTGCCTTTGTCGCCTTCTTGTGTTGATATTCTGCTGCGTTTGAACTCTGTATGTGTTGTCATCTCCGTAATTTGCTAACATTTCCAGATTGTGTATTTGTTGTATGTTGAGCAAACCTCTTGATTCGCTTGTATGTTGCTGTTCTTCTCTTCTATGCCCCGCCTTTAGTACCAATTTCTGCACTCTGCTGTGTATTTTTTTGAGTGGTTCCATCTGTGCTGCTCTTCCCCAAGCTAATATACCATATCTTAGATGGGACTCCACTAAGCCAAAGTAGCACTGCCTTAGGACAGCCGGTGTGCAATACTTACTTAGGTGAAAGAGTGCATACGAAGATTGGTAAAGTTTTTTCCTCATCGAGTCTATATGGTAGTTCCACTTAAAGTTGTAATCAACGATCAGCCCTAGGTACTTATACGTTGATACATTTTCCACAACATTGGTGCAGTCATCATTTTCACTGTACTGCAAGCATCCATTTCTATGCAAACACTGTAAATCGTGATTTTTTATTTTAAGTTGTGTTTTGGGAATATGCGGCGGACGTATATGCATAGCTTTTGTTTTTAGCGCATTTATAATTAGCCCATGATCATGGCACCAGGCTGCAACTCTGTTGAAGTCTATTTGCATCATCCGTATAGCGTCTTCAACTCGTTTATGGTTAGCTACTAACGCTGTGTCATCTGCATATGCATATCCCGTACTGTACATTAACACAGAAAATAGATCATTTACATATATAATGAACAAAAGGGGGCCCAGTTTTGATCCCTGTGGGACACCATACTCAATATTTTCTTTGTCACTCAAGTCTGCTCCAATCTTAACTCGGAATGATCTATTGCTTAGATAGTTTTCAAACCATGCTAATATGCGACCACGTATTCCAATTTTATGCAGCTGTATCAATATTTGTTTATGATTAAGAGTGTCGAATGCCTTCTTAAAGTCTATAAAGACAACAATTGTGCTGTGGTTTTTGTCTAGGCTTTTATAGACTTTGTTAGCGAAGTTTCCGAGCAATCTATTTATGCTTTTGCCTTTGCGGAAGCCAAATTGATTATTATTCATAATGTTGAACTTTTCAACATATTCATATAATGTTCTTGCCAATATTTCCTCTAAAACTTTATCGATAGCTGATAAAACTGAAATAGGTCTGTAGTTAAGAATTTCATCTTTTTTGCCACCTTTGTGTATAGGTCTAACTATTGATGTTTTCAGCATGTTTGGAATTCTCGCTTGATCTAAGCTCATATTGATCATCTTTGTTATCACTGGAGAGACTGCTGCTGCGCTGTTTTTAAGGTCTTTCGGTCTTATACCATCTATTCCCGCCGACTTATCTTCTTTTAGTTACCTTAGAGTGTTGTACACTTCTGCTACTGAGGCATATTCTGCATAAAGTGAATTCTGTACGCTATATGTTGTTCTTGGGAACGCTTGCTGCCTACAGTTATGAACAATGTTTTTCACCTCTGATGTTAATGTTTTTGCAAATTTGTTGGTCAATTCCTTCATGTTCACTACATTTACGAAATTTTTTGTCAAAACGTCGTCCAAGTTGCTTGAGTTTTTTCCTAATATGGAGTTAACGATTTTCCATGTTTGTCTTGGGTCATTTTTACAATTTTGGAACTTCTGCTTGTAGAAGTTCGCTTTGGTCTTCGCTATTCTTTTATTTAGGTTATTTCTGAAAAGCTTATATTCTTTCTGGTAATCTTCGTTCTGTCTGTTGGTTTTGTATCGTCTTTATAGCCTATCGCGCTCCTTGCAGTCATATTTTAGCTCCGTCGTTATCCAGCAGTGCTCTGTGCTCCTTTTCTTTCTTGTCACCGCTGATGAATTGTATAGTGTATTCATTGTCTCTGTTATTTTGTCATAAAACTCCTCTACGTCAGTGTACATGTTGAGATTTCCCCAGTTGAAGTCTTGTATTTTTTGTGTCATGAGGTGCGTCAATATTATACTCTCGTTTTTTGTCTTATTTTGTCTTGAACAGTTTGTTTTTATCCCACAATATAGAGCATAGTGGTCCGAAAGCCACATTTCTATCACAGCACAGATGACTTCTGCACTGTTGACTCTTATTAAGTGGTGATCGATTAGGGTTTTTGTGTTTCTTGACAGATCTATGCGCGTGTTTGATTGTATACTGCTAAATAAACCTTTATACGTTAACATCAAGAATGATAGAAATACAGATTACGCATTGCGCATGTCTGTCACCTTCTGTCAATTTTTGATGACGTAGGCGGAGACAACGGATGTTTACTTTTTATATACGGATGCCAGATTTGACTGCGATTTCCGCGCGTTTATTTGAAAAAAATTAAAAGAAACACATTTTGAAATTTATAAACAATTAAATAAAGAGTAATTTTTGAAAATGAGGTGTGCTGTGTTTGGCTGCAATGCAAACAACAATAAGGGAAAACCGAATGTACGGTTTTATACGGTACCAAAACACAAGATCCTGCGGAAACAGTGGATTCACTTCTGCAGGAGAAAGGATAATTTCAATCCAAACACAGCCCGGATATGTTCTGCACATTTCACTGCGGATAGTTGTGAAAGAAACTTGCAATTTGAAATGGGTAAGATGATTTGTTTATTTACTTACATATTAAGTCACAATTTTATTACAGGCCTTTGCAAAAATAATGGATATAAGTTGAAGGCGGGAACAATTCCAACAATCCAACCAAGAGCAATAGTCGCTCCTTCATTCCGCGACATCAGAATGCAGTCCAAGGCAATACATGAAATGATTGCAGAGCTACTAGCGGAGAAACCAGTGGCATTGACATTTGATTAAACTCTTCGGAATCATTATATTGACCAAGGGTTTAAAATAAATGGAAAGGAAGTAAAAAAAAAAGCAATCCTTACGCTTCTAACGTGCACAGCGTCTGAATGTCAGTCACCCATAAGATATCTGCAGGCCATTTAAACGTTATTGGAACTGAAAGACAGAAAGTTAAAATGGCTACAAAACTTTTTTCTCACATCTCTCTCATTTAGGTGACCAAACAGTTGCTTCGGATGACACGCCTGACTTAGTTTCCGAATGTACTCTTACAAGTAATGTTTTGTCTACATACATATCTGAATTATATAAATATGTTAACATTCTTTTTACTTTAAGGTACGATACTTAAGAGTATAACTATAAATCCTCCGAGCACTGATGTCTACAGCCAGGTGGACAATGAATTGGAATCTTTAGCTCACGATGGGCTTGAAAACTTGGCTGGGTACATTTGCCATAAGTTGGGGGATGAAGTTTCCGACATACGTGTTCTTCAAAATAAGAACACGACTTTTACGTGGGTTTACCATCTCAACGAAGGAGGCCTGGATAAACTTACATCTGCACTAATGATTCATATGAAGCAACTCGAAGAGATTTTCGAACGTGTGAATGGAGATGACCTCTTGATTTCCCCCGAATATCTCAAGACACATTTGGAATTGGCCAAAAATGTGAACTGTGGGGAGAAAATAAAAAAACTTTATTTTAGAGCACGCATGTTTTTTAGGATAAGGAAACTAAACAAAGAAATTACCGAGTTTCAATTCAGAAAAAAAAGAAAATATAATAAAATTGTCCACTAATACAAAATTTAAATCTAGTCTTTTTTTTTCAATAACTGGTTGTTTTTTTCCACTCTGCATGCAAAATGCTTGAATTTATAGCCCTGAAAGTAATTGGATAGTTTAATTAACTCAATTGGACATACAGTTAAAACTTATTTTATGTTAAAATGTTCTTAAAACGTGAATAATATTAGAAAAAAAATCAACTAATTACTTTTCCTGCTGCAATTTGTATGAAGAGATTAAACAATAACAAAGAGCTGTCAAATCAGAAGTCTCGCGTGACGTAAGCTGCGCAGAACGAAAGAAAATTGAACCCTCTATTGCGCAATCTCTTTTTCTATCATTCTTGCGTTAACATTGACATATATTCACATACATTTTCATTACGCTTATCTCTTATATTTATGTTCATATCGCCCATAAGTATAATATTTCTTCTTGTTCCAATTGTATCAACATTCTCACCAAGCTCTCTTATAAAGCATGGAACATTCGTTTTCGGTGGCCTATATATTGACATGACAGAGGCTTCAAAGTTTTCACATTTAACATTAATGGTGACATTTTTCTCCTTCCATCTCCGTCCATCTCCATCCATCTCCGCCCATCTCCGTCCATCTCCGTCCATCTCCGTCCATCTCCGTCCATCTCCGTCCATCTCCGTCCATCTCCGTTAATCACCATCCATCTCCGTCTATTTCCGTCCATCTCCGTCCATCCGTCCATCCGCTCTTCCGTAGGGCTTGTGTGGTGAACGCGATGATCTTTCTTTTGAGCTCCAGATGAGATTAAAGGAAAGGTGCAGCGAATTTAACGAACAACAGAAGAGTCCACGAATAACAAATTCAACGCAAATCAAATGCGCTCCTCTACAGCTGCGATTCTTGCGCGATAACTTAGGCAGTACGTCAGAGCGATGAGATAAGACCTTATTTTCTGTTGACACGGGAAAATCTCGTGTAACACGAGTAGTGCTGCTTTCAATCACAGAGCTGATATAATTTCCTTATTGTGAGCGGTAAGCCGTGCTGACGAGCCGCCCAGACCTTGGGGTGAAGGATTACCTAATCAATGCACTCAAACATGGAGTATGGGGAAGCATAAACAGTTGCAGCGTCTAAAGTTCAAAAAAGTCAGAGAATAAACAACTTTTCGAAAACACGATCAACAACAAATTAGGCAACAGCACAAATTGTTGTCAGTGGAGAAGATGATTTAAGCACTCCACTTTTAGGAAAAACAATGTTTGTTTCTCCGGAATAACTGTACGTTTGAGTGGGTTTAAAATTTCAAAATTTGTCTTTCTTCTTCTTCTTCTTTCTTCTAGTATTCTAGAGGAATATCGGCTGTTTGGGAAGAGACTGAAACTTGTAACTGAACGCGACCATCAGTCAATGTATTGCCTTTAATAAAATAACGTAACCCTAGGCGCGCGACTTGGCTTTCAATAAACCAGCTGAAAAAGCGATAAAAACGGCGTATTGCTGATCTTAGTTTTTTATGATCATTAAATTTGGAAAGAAAAACATCCTCCACAGAATGACCGCATTGTTAGACACCGACATTGTTGCACATTAACGACAATCGTTAAAAATTGTCATTATTTGCAGCCTCGCGTAAGGGGGCGTGGCTCGCCGTACACATCATCCTCTAAGGCTATTCATAACGAGAGTTCTCCTTCAGATCATAATCTCTAGCGACACGCTCCTAACATCCCGCATTAATAGCTTTTCCATGAGTTTCTCAACCTCGATAGAACAAGACGTAAGCCGATTTTATGGCCTGCCGGCGCTGACTCAATTGTACATGCGTCCCCTATGCACATCAGGCAGAAGGAGATCAGAAACAAAGTTTAAAGTAGCGCTACCCACCCAGTCAGAGGCATTTCGATGTGCACTCTTTAAGTGCATACTCCTCGCAAATGTCTCTTCCATCAATACCAAGGTTGAGACGTTCCCGGATCGTTTAGCCGGCCAACAGACAACAGGTATCCGTTTCTAGTTTATGACCATGCCCCCGGATTCTTGGTTGGAATTGGAAAATTCTTCTCCCTTGTCCTTTAATTAATCAAAACCCAATGCAATTCAAATAGCAATCCCCCAATCGATTGCTGCAGCATCTCTCCTCATCTCCATGCAGCCAGGCTTCCCTCCAGTCATATGTATCATTAAAGCCGTCGACCAGCAGAAGCAGTACGCTGCAGCTGACTTTGCAGCATCGGCGATGGCGACTAACGCTCCGAAAAACGAAATCATCCATCAGCGAACCAATTCACAGTCGTTAACCGAACGTCGTTACATCGACGTAGTCGTCGTCGTCACCGTCGTCGTCAGTGGCGTTACTGCTCTAGAAACATCCCGGCCACCATCAGCACCAGCATCAATAGTGAGCTAGCTCACCAGATCACCAGCACACCGGCAACAGTGGCAGGCACGAGATTTACGAGTGTCTGCGTCGTGTTTTCAATTTCCAGATACATCTCCGTCCGGGACCGGGCGACGAGTAGGTGCATCGTGCGTGTGGATGGATTCAGAGCTTCCCTCCCCCGCGCCCCGATAATGAAATAAATATTTGAGCTCCGTTTATGGAATCTCAAATTAATGGCGAATAGGATTTATGCGACTACGGATAGATGGATGGCGGCGATGATGCTCGACGAGCATGGCCGTGCTCCATGTCCAGGTCTGGTGTACCTATGCTGTGGCATTTTGTTAATTAATACATATTTGGAGGAGAAAAAATTTAATACTTCGTAATGGACCGCTGGGAATTGGTCTGGTCCCCAGTCGCAGCGAAATGGATACTCTGGTCGGGCACTAATTGAGGCAACGACGTGGCCTTGAGGTAGGGCGGCAGTGGGCTGGCGCGATTGGATGTGAAGCCATTAGGGCGCGTTTGGTGGCGCTCTGAAACGACAAAGGGCTGCCGGTCGTTAATTGGCTGCAATTCCCTGAGGACGCAGGCTATGCTCTCCGCGCAGCCTTGAGAATGCTCTTTATTCCTCAAATCACTCAATTTGGCTGAGCGGTTGGCTGCGATTAGAAGGAGTGGCCGGCTCTGATCCACAGCGCGTCCATTAAGCGCGTGCCAGCGGATTGAAACATCAAGCTCTGCCTGGAAGGGTAACGAATGCGAATTCGATTCCGCGCCTAATGGGATCCGGCAGACGGGCGGTGATACTTCCAATAAACTCGAGATGGCCTATAAACGGAGTCCATTAGGTGATGGAGGCCTCTGAGCCGTAAATTACAAGTGAAAGCCGTTAAAGGCAGACACAAACACACGTCGGGGAATCGACACTGCGCCAAGACTTATGACCACTGTCTGATGCGCGGTGTGGTGCCGACGCGCGTTCGGCAGCTTGTTTGGTTTGGTGTTCTCGCTCACGCTATCAGCGACTGAGATCGCTGCAATGGCATGCAATTTGCAACAAAGAAACCAGCCAGACTGATTGTGCCTGTCGATGCGGTGGACTTTGTTGCAGAAATCCATGTAAGTCCATCCATGGTGCGAATGGTATTCCGTGGAGGTGTCGATTCTTTCTTCATCAGGAATGGAGAAATTGTTTGCTGTACTGGAGATCAAATTTTGCATGTCTGCCTGAAGGATAGGCAGAAGAGCTTGTTCCTCCGCAACGTGATTTCTCCTGTTCAAAGCCTTTTAAATTTCTCATAAGGTTCCTTCAATTCAAATATTTTAGAAAACTGAGAAGTTTTGTATTTCAAATCTTAAAAGGTGCTTCTAAGCGCCTCACTTGCCTACGACAGCTTAAAAATCTCTTCCCTCGAGCCAAAGGTGCTGCTGCTGATAATGATAAGGAATTACTTCTCTCAGTGATTGAAAGCAACGTGACCCGAGTGACACTTAGCGATTTGCAGAATCGAACACACACTGAGCTCTATCTCTTCATCCAGCTGCAACAATGACTTATCTCATAGCTCTGACGTGCTGTCTTAATTATCAGACAAGCGCATCACAGGAATTGCAGCTATATAAGAGCGCATCTGATTCAATTAAAATTCAGTCATCCGCGGAACTCGCATTTAGTAACATTCAACAAAATGAAAGTGCTCGTCATATTCGCCGTACTTATCGCGTTCAGTGAGGCCAACGCCATCTCCAAGGAGAACGGGAAACCATGCTGTCCCAAGACTGACGTCGACGGCAACCCATTGAAGGAGGAGGTACCCTGTATGACACTCAAGGAATTCGTTGCCTTCAGAGAAAAGGAAATGTCAGATGAAATCTACAAGACGCCCGGAATCAATAAGACCACAGAGTTGGATGTCCAAATCAAGATCAACGCGTTCACAAAAGCCATCGCCCGGTGCGCTCCTAACAGTGCGGCCTACGGCAGGGCTCATTACATACTGGACGAACTGCACACAATTATCGACAAGTTTCCGACACCCAGAAATGTTCAAAAGAAGATCAGCGAAGCGATAGAAGTCATGGATGAAGTATTCGACAGGATACGCTATGCTCAAAATGAAGCAGGCCCGAAATTACCGGAAATGGACCGAAAGCAAATCGACATTTTCTTCAAAGAGAGCGTGAAGAAAGTCTTACCTGCCTTCCACGATAACGCAGAGAAGGCAACTCGTTTGAGAAAAATATTCGATGAAATTGATTTGATGACCGAGATTGACAAGATCGTGGATAAGGTGGAGAGCTGCCTTGGAGTTGACAGGAACGATCATCTGGCCACGTTCCTGTGCCATGATCAAGTGCGACTGCAAGCCTCTGAACTCAATGACAAAATGCGGGACATTAAGACGTTGGGAAAGATGACGTTGTTCCATCCCGAAGATGATATCAATGTATTGCTGAACGAAATCACTAAGAATGAGAAATTGCTCGAGGCAATGCTAACAAACCATAAGCTTTCGGAGCACCTTGCCATCGATTACAGGAAATACATGGCATAGAGTCCGTTTTGTTTTTGCAAATCGGTTTGTTTCGTGAATGGTTGTTGAACGTTGTTTCAGTGTGGTCTGTGGAAACCAAATTTCAACATTTTCAAAATCCCCAAAGTATAAAATTTTCATATTTTAAAAGTGTATTTTTTTATTTCTAATTAAAAAATTAATTAAAAACAGAATTTGAGTTATTTAAAGTTTCTTTAAAAAAAAAAGGGAAAAAGAAAAAATAACGAAACCCTAAAAACGCTTGTGCTTGTCTATCTGTCTGCAACGCTTGTTTTGTAACACGATAAGTATAAAACAAGTCAAGCCCGGATGTCTTCGCTGAAATGAAGTTCTATGCCGTAAAGTCAGACTTTTCTTTTTTTTTTATAATTGACGCATGCAAATGGGGTTGCGAGTACCCTTAAGTGACCGCATTAAGTCACAGCACGGGTCGAAGGTATAGGGGAAGAGAGGGAGAGGAGGTACCGATGTACATTGCTTTTAAATGCCTGTGGATTGTAATGAGGAGGAAAAATCGAGCTGGGAAGAGCATTCCAGATTCGTGTCGTGCGGCTAAAGAACGAGTCTCTGAATTTGACTGTACGTCCGAAAGAGGGCTTGAGGGTGAATTGGTGGGCATTCCTAGCGAGGTGTGTATTGCGGGTGAATTCTTGAAGGGCAGGAATGCAACTGGCTAATTCATCTAAGCATTTCTTGTTAAAATAGCGATAAAAGAGTGACAACGACGCGGCATTACGTCGGTGCTCTAACGAGTCAATCGACTTCGCAATATTACTGTCACCTATAAGTTTTATAAGCCTAGTGGTCGCCGTGGCGTAGTGGGTAGAGTGCGACGCTCACACGCCGAAGGGTCTAGGTTCGACTCCCAGTTCAACACCAATTTTTCTAATATTTCACGGCACCACCTCTTTCGAGCTGCTGACAACACTCAAAGAGTAATAACTGTCTAAGAAAGCTTCTCAAATTTCGCTGTTCGGAGTCGGCAAAAAACTGTAGGTCCCTTCTACTCGTGAGAGAACAGTAGCGCGCACAACACGAGTAGTTGATGAGCAAGCTAGGCCCTAGTCCCCCTGTGGACTGGCGCGCCAACAATTATTATAAGTTTTATCGCTCGCTTTTGAATTCTATCCAACAGGTGCAGGGATGTCTTAGAAGCACCTGACCGAATAGGAGCGTTATACTCAAGTTTTAGGCGTATGTAGGCCTTGTATATTGTAGCCAGATCAGAGGGGGTGAAGTACTTCTTGCATCGTTTAAGGAAGCCTAGACATTTCGACCTCAAATATGTGATCGTTCCAACTAATTTTTGGGCTGCTACACATACCGAGGATGGAAAGTCTTTCGGTGTCAACAACTCAAGTGCCGTTCATGGATAATGGCTGATTGTCTTGTGATCGCTTTAACGACAGTAGACAGCACTGGGTTTTGGAAGCATTAAATTCCACTCTATTCTTATTTCCCCAATCGATTATGCTGTCAAGGTCGGAATTTAATGTGCTCAACATACGCTGCCGTTCCGAGTCTAAGGCCGAAGTGAAGGCACGTGAGCAAGGGAACGAATATGAAAAGCTGAGGGTACGGTAATCAGCGAAAGATGGCAGAAGTAACAATTTGCAATTCCAACAACCACATAAGGTACTTTTCAAACAAACCAGTTGTCGGTTGTTTGATGCACACGTTTGGTTGTTGGTATCTATTCTCCTGCTTTACATTGCAAGGCTACCCCTCATCACACCCTTTGGCAGAATTTTAAACTTCGACTGAACTCTAGTCTCCATCATGAAATGCTTGGACTAACAACCCCATACGATCGAGAAGTAATCTGATAAGAAGTCATTACGTGCAGCACTCATTTGTGTTTGTTAGGTTGTGGGGCAGACAAGCTATCTGCTTTGGCATGTGAAAATCGTCTCTTTCTCTCTTTCAATTCATTTTTATTCAATAATTCTTATCACACTTAAATACTAGACAAAAATGTTCAAAACTAGTTGGACACACATTGTTATTACTACGAGCTCACTGGCCCTAGGCGGGCGCTTTCTTTCGACTTTTTTTATTTTTTTCGATAAGCCACGTCTGTTACAAGACAAGAAAGCGGTAGCGCTCATTCTTCATTTCGCTCGTTCGACCGTTGCCGTCTGCTTTAACTTCAACTCTCAGCAGTTGCAGTGATCTCCTTTGGCGTCCTTGACGGTTTGAGAGTGTCAGTTGAGCCTCGCTCCAATCAGACACCGATCTAACAACAAAATGTCCGACATGAGATACAATTAACGCAGCCGTCAGGGAAAGACGAGGGCGGCGGCCGCATACACAATTGTCAGCATGATGCGTCGCTGAGTGGACGCGCCGAACACCAAGGGCGAGTCCCACATGCATATTCCTCTCCCTCGGTCACGGCTTCAGCCCCGACTTCATCATCAAAGTCAACTTCCTCCGACCGCAACGAACCTGACCGGGCCAGTGACTGACGCTGCCTCTGGGTTCGTTTTGCAGGTGATGCGCACCGGCGATAATCTCTTCTGAGTAAATAATAAGCATCTTGCGAGTTTTCCTTTCGGTCTGGCTTCCTCCATGTTCACCGTGCCGCAATCCTGAGCCACGGCCTCACCTTGTCAAGGTCAAGTGTGGCGGCGCACAGTGAAACCCGCCGTCGATCGACCGCCACTGCCGGAGGATGTGCGTGGTGCTAAACAGCTAAACGGCCAGCGGATCCGGTTTTCCTGATCCGAATGCGATTCCGGCCGGGATGAGGACAATTTTTAGGATGACGATACACATTAAGATGTAGATATGGATTTTTATGGAGCAAATATTTTTAGATTGTATTGTCCCACATACCAACTGGTGGTTGCCTGCGTCTGGGGATGCGCCGGCTATGCGTGTAATGCGCTCTGGGAAAGGAAGCGCTGCCGGATGGCTATGGGCTGCGGGATTGCTTGCTGGCATGGAGAGGTGCGCGCGGAGTGGGTTTTAAGTTATGGACGGCATGTGCTGTTGCAGATGGGACATAAATTTGTTCTTCTTTAGCATGATAATGGGACGAGATAATGTTGTCACGTCCTGACGTTGCGGGCTTGTGATGCTCACATGCAGTGGCTGCAAATAAAAGTGCGTTCAACGGGCAAGTAAATACGAGTATATATGTGTTTTTTTTTGTTGGCAGAAAACACTTACCGGGAAGAGTGCATTGTCAAGATATGCCTTTTGCTGGAGTGGTCACACGTTGACATGGGGTTTCAGATTCCACGAAGGAGTCCTCCTAGACGAAAGATCATCTAGACGGTTTTCCGTTGGTCTCCAACTCTTTAGGAAACGTCTTCAAAATTCTGAGAAATCCGAAAGTACGATCGGAAGAATTCACAACGGTATGGAATGCATAGTGACCAAAATCTCTTGATTAAGGCGAATGTAAAGGAACGTCATTTAAGCCGAAACTTATTAGAAACGCCCATAAAAGGAACCACAAGCAAATTCAAATAATCTGGGGAAGTGAAAGTTTCACTCACGCATTGATGGTTTCGTTTTTATTTTTTTTACGAATTTTATTTAAGTACATTTTCTTAAATTAATTCATTAGTTTTGTATTTTCCAAAATGTATTCTATTTGGTAAGAATTTCTGAAGCAGAAGCTATAATTCTTTAAATTTTCAGAGTCAAGCCATCACTTGTTAGGGCCAGTTTGAAACATCGAAACGGAATATTCATCGAAATCTAAATCGCGCTCCCACTAAAGTACAATCAATCTGCAGAAAATGATCATTGCCAAGGGACTTAATTGATGTCAATCCCCCGTTGGGCGCCACAGCAAATGATCACTTCTGGCGTCTGGGATTACTGTGCTGCGTCACCAGTCATTCATTAGTCGCGGAAATTCATTACCCACGACAAATCCTAACAAACCCTATACAAAGTTGAGAGAACCCTAAAGACCTGTTCCACGATGGCAGATAAGCCAAATTGATGTCTCAACTCGAACCGGCTGAGTGCACTAACGATAAAGCTATGCTCCTGCACAAAGGTCTCGCACACATGACGTCTCCTTCATAGGCCACTGCGTTGAAGAACGAAGCCCTCGGCGCAGACCATCTCCTAACTCGTACTTAAAACTTTAAAATATTACCCTTAATCCCCAGCTAGAGATACCAATTTTGAAGTGTTAAGTAACACCCTCACCCACCCCAAGCTACTGCCTCACCTCCCCACCATCGGTCGCCAATGGGAATCATAAAATAATTCATTCTAAGCCCGTAATAAGCCCCTTCCCAATGCAAATGCATCGTAATAACTCAGCCAGCTGCCGCGCAATGGTGGCGTCCGCAGAGCTCCTCAACTCGGCACAATCATCTCTGGCGGAGAGGTGCGAATGTGGGCATTCCGCTTAAGTCGCACAATTGCAAACCGAAAGCCACCCTCCCCAGGCCCTAAGCCATCATTCACGGCCTCGTATAATCCCGAACGCATTAACGATATGAGAATGTGTTTGTTGGACTCCCCGCCCGAGCGCTGGCGCATTAAATCTATTTTTACCGCGACGCCGCCGCTGCTGAAGCGAATCGAATGCCAGTCAGCAATGCAAACAGTTGTTTGCCACAGATTTTGAGTGCACACCGACTTTTCGTGTCCCTTCCAAGGCCGTAATTACGCAGCCACTGAACGGCGAGGGCATTAAGGATTATCTGAAATTAGCGGGTGTCGTCGCCTGTATGACATTCATATTAACTGTCAGCAATGGACTGTGGCCAGTCGTTCAGCACTCCCGCCGACTGGCCAGTGCGACCTGGCATTGCGATTGAGCAATTTTCTAGTCGTGCTTTCTATTGCGCGAGAGGCGCGGGTTGGAGCGCGGTCCAATCCCCTCGCAATTATGCAATTTATCAATTTGCCCTCGGATTGAGCGCTTAAATTCCAGCCGATGTCGATGGGCCGATGGAGCAGTGGAGCGATGGGCCCTTGCGCACCATTAAGCAGCCGATGCTTGAGTCCTGACGAGTCCACATATTCGCGAAGGGAGCGCTAAAGTGCAATTTACAACCGTGTCGCATTCTCTTAAGCGCAGAGCTTCTGAGCAGCCCAACTCCCTTTCCGCAACAACAATGAGAACTGGATGTATGAGGTTAATCTATAATACATTCATTTCGGAATGGGCCAGCACTAGCGCTCGCCTCGTGTCCAAATGAGCTCTATTGAGGCGCGGTGGCCGCGGACAGCGAGTGAGCAATTTCTGCTCCAAAGCACCACACATTAATGGACCATCATTATCCGTCCAAAGTAATTGAAGACAACGGCGTTTATCCCTTGGGCTATTTCGTTGCGCGAGTGTGAGTGCTGCCAAGGTGTACTATGGGCACCGCTGGCCGAGGGCTTTTGATTGGTTCTTTGTCATCCAGCACGGGCACCGGGCTCGAGCACCTCCGGTCTGGTCTCGTTTCAAGTGTGTATTTGCCATGGACCGTGAAGAAGACATCCGTTGGAATTTTTAATTTAAAATTGTTTTTCAATGAGCACGGGCACTCACACGCACGCGCATGCGACGGCCCCTAGGATGGATGGGGATGGGGTTCAAGGCTGAATTCATTTGTTTTTTAAACCACCAGCAGTGCTCGGGGATAATCACTTGCTGATGGAAGAAGGATGACCTGCGATTATCTGACTGTGCGACGCTTACATGCGGCGTTTGGTAGCTTCAGGTGTCATGATGGGGAGCATTCCGCGTCGGCAATTATCCGCGTCAGTCCGTGTGTCAAAGCAAATGACTGGTATACTTCATGTCAGGGAGCGTTTCACTACGCCACGGGTACTCAAGTTACGAGCAGTGTCTGGTTTTTGTGTTTCAATGTTGACAATTTCAGTGCACTTGCATTCCCCATCTGTCAAGTTGACAGATAGCTGGTACTTTGTGTGATTTATATTTGCTGGCTGGCGGCTGTGGCTGTCTCAAGTAACGACGCAGGATATTTCGTCGTGGAAACGGCAGCGCCTGTTGATGGGGGATGCCAAGGATGCATTTCATTCATTGGGGGTGCAGGATGGGGGGTTCAATATGCTTTTTGTGGCGCCGTGGCGTAGTGACGATACTCACATACCGAAGGTTTCAAGTTTGATTCCTGGATCAAGCCCCTCGCATTTTTTTTACACAAAGAGTACGCTCTGTCAATGAGTTCGAAGTCGGCAAAAAACCGTCGCTTTCTTCTCAGAGAGCTCCAGTTTGAGGAAGTCAAAGTTCTCTTCTTAAGAAAATGGAAAAGTGCACTTTCGCCAACTGCGCGAGGTCCATAAGTCATCTTAGACTAGGCCGCCCATCACTTCGTTTGCGTTTTTAGTCAAACTCAGTCCGCTCTCGGAGGTAAGGGAAAACCCGTGATCACCCAAGTCACTTTTTCTTCAGGACAGTTCAGTGAATCTCATGTGTCCTGAGAAAGTAGTTTGAATAAAGGAGTCCCGGACAGGGAGACGCGCAAGCCTCTTGAAATCTTCAAACAGCCATGCATCGATGGACTACCGATGAAGAAGCGGCTAAGCCACATCTGGCTTCACGCATAGGGAGTTCTAGCCACCGTCCTTCAGGAGTAGGTTGTTGGAACTTCTTTGTGTGGCGCTACAGTCTGGGGTATACCTGGCCCTCAACCAGCATGCCTTTTTAGCCACCTCAATCTCTCGTCAGCTGCCTCCAATTGCGCACTCCAAGTTGGTTGAGGTCCTTCTTCACCTGTGTGCGCCATCTCGGCATAGGCCGTCCTCTGTTGCGTTGTCCGAATTTCTCACATTCGAAGGCATTGTTCTTGGGACAGTGAAATGGGAAATATAAAGCAAGGCTGTCAGAAAGCATTCTTATTTGTTCTATTTGGTAGAGTCACAAGAGCTGTCCGAATTTCTCACATTCGAAGTCATTGTTCTTGGGGCATTGGAATGGAAAATATAAAGCAAGGCTGTCGGAAAGCATGCTTACTTCTTCTATTTGTTAGAGTCACAAGGGCTGTCACAACACCTTCCCGCTTCTCTTCTTACCCTTATCAGAAGGATTGCGTTGCAGTCGTCCAGGAGTGTAAAAATGTGGCTCTCCATGAGATCCAGTCAAGAGATATAATTGACCGCATTCGTTCGAACATAGAAATAATCGTATGGTTGCTTTGATGAATACCAGAACTCCCGGTTTGACTTCATGACCTACTCTTCTTTGATCTTAGAGATGCGAGATTCACTGAAACTGGCTAAAGGTTATAAGGAAGAACATACAGAGTTTAAAAAACCCTTAGGCTTGTAACTAAACTGCTTCACATACGCGTGCATGCTGAAAAAAACTGGGTTCTGGTTCTCGTTTGGACTATTATGGCATTCAAAACATGCTCAAGCACAATCCATTAACAGCCAAGATCCCAAACTAAGAAAATTAAAACGCTGTCAGGCAAGGAAGAGGTTGGGGCGCTTATATAGCACAACATATGGATCTTTTCCACAGCGATTTTCGAAGCGCCTATAGGGGAGGGGGGAGGAAACCGTTGACCACCTTCAATGAGATTGTATGTCACTGTTAGGGGAAGGGCTGAACCTCTTGGGTAGCTTCATAGAGGTGGAGGAAGTAACAAGCAGAAGCTGGATGACAAGTTGAGATTCGAACGTAAATCAGGGCACTTCTAGTTAAGCGGAAAATGACAAGTATGTCTGGCGAGCGGAGTTTTGGATTGAAACCAACACTAAAAAACGAATGTACATCAAAGTTCATCTGCTGAAGATCGCAGTTTTAGCCGAAAGTGATCTTTGGTTTAGTTCTGATCGCGTTTTAAGCCGTAAGGGCATTCTACCAACTTACACTCAAAATATCTGACAATCACTTACGAAGGTTGCCTTTTATATTTCGGGATTGGTTAACCCTAGTGTTGCAATCTGACATCGTAAAGTTTGACATTTTTGAAGTTATACGTACTCAGAACGTTTTGACATACGAGCGCAATTTGTGTTGTTTACAGTAACTTAAAAGATTCATTTCGCAAAAAAAATGCAATTAAATCGTGAAAATTTTCGTGCGATTATTTTCTACAACTTTCGACGCAGATTAACTCAACAGCAGTGCATCGATGAACTTAATTCAATTTTTGGCGATGAAGCTCCTTCAAGGACTAGTGTTTATCAATGGTATGGTGAATTCAACCGAGGTCGTAGTTCACTCCAAGACGAATTTCGTGAAGGTCGCCCAAAGTCAGTTATTGTTCCGGGAACCATTGATGCTGTGCTTCAACTGATATTGCAAGATCATCATGTGACCTATCGTGAGATTGAGACAACCTTGGGCATTAGTGGGACTAGTTTAGTTTAAAAATGCATTTTATTTTTTATATTACTAAGGCTATCTTATAACTAGGAACAAAAGGCTTAACCTAGGCACGACTTATATGATTTCTAAAAACTACTTACTGGCCCTATGCAGGCGCTCTAAGCTAAACTAATAATTTATTTATTTATTTGCCTTTCGGCGTCAATATTTTTTTTATTTGTAAATTAATAAAATTAGTATCTATTTAAAACAAAAAAATTGTTAAAAAACTTAGTTATCTATTTTTTTTAAAAAACCTAACTTAATATAACCTATTCTTACCTAGATAGTGTGGTCGCCGTGGCGTAGTGGGTAGACGCTCACACGCCGAAGGGTCTAGGTTCGATTCCCAGTTCAACACCAATTTTTCTAATATTTCACCCCACCACCTCTTTCGAGCTGCTGACAACACTCAAAGAGTAATAACTGTCTAAGAAAGCTTCTCAAATTTCGCCGTTCGGAGTCGGCAAAAAACTGTATTTCCCTTCTACTCGTGAGAGAACAGTAGCGCGCACAACACGAGTAGTTGATGAGCAAGCTAGGCCCTGGTCCCCCTTTGGACTGTAGCGCCAACAATTATTATTAACCTAGATACACTTACGACTTAGATTTTTTTTTTGTTTTGTAATTGTATCTTAATTCCTAACCTATCCTAACTTATCCTAAATGCAAGTTGGCCGTGGAGGACCAACTTATAACCTGTCTAGGTTATAAGGAGCTCCTGCTGTGGCTCCAACCACCAATAGAACCCCCGGTCTTTATCCGTGTCAATCCTATCATGGATGGAAACGGATGTGCTGAACCTTCAACACTTGCGACGTTATCGTCGTACACCAGTCGCCTCTCTACCGTCCTTCTTACCACGTAGGAGATAAGTGGACATGCCTCCGAATCCTGAATCAGTCCAATGCGGTCAAGATACAAGAACGCTTCCGGTGGAATGAAACCCCTTCGGCAATCGTTCGCGTGGTACTCTTCATTTGGGTAGTAGTCCCCAAATATGAGATCGTTCTCAGAGGTCGTGGCAACATGCCTCCGAATCAGTTTAATAATGAAATGATCAACCCTGTTCTCATTTGCTTCTGTGCTTCTTCTGGTTCTGTACTTCATGCGCGAAAAATTAGTGGGACCAGCATACATTCAATATTGCATGAACATTTGACCGTCAAAAAAATTTGTTCGCGTTGGATCCCACGCAATTTGTCAATCGCTCCAAAAAAGGCTCGTATCGATTGGTCAAAAGAAATGCTAAAAAAAAATACAATCGCGGTGCTTCAAAACACGTCTATGACATAGTGGCAGGTGATGAATCGTGGATTTACGAGTATGAGCCCGAAAGTAAACAGCAGTCGACTGTATGGGTGTTTCAAATTGAGCCAAATCCAACAAAAGTTGGTCGCGCACGAAGCACTTGCAAGCAAATGGTCGCCTGTTTTTTCAGAAAAAGTGGACATAACCACTAGAACAACTAGAACAGTCAATTTTGAGTGGTACACAACCATCTGTTTGCCAGTTGTCTACCATGAAATCAGGAAAACCTACCGCCGAAGACGGATCACTCTTCACCACGACACATCGGTTTAAGCAACTGCATTTTTGAGCACTCAAAACATCGATTTGATGAGTCATCCGCCGTATAGTCCCGACTTTGCACCGAATGACTTCTTTTTATTCTCGTACATAAAAAATAAAATGAGAGGTCAACTCTTTTCGACACCTGAAGAAGCGGTTGATGCGTTCAGAATGCACGTTTTGGAGATACCTCAATCAGAGTGGCAAAAGTTCTTCAACATGATTCAAACGGTTGCAAAAGTGTATAGATCTTAATGGGGAATATTTTGAAAAACAATAAAGCTGTTTTCGATGAATAATATTTGTTTTTGTTCTCTAATCCCATAAATTTAAAAGCAACCCTCGTATGCTGGGTCCCGACGGGTATTTTGTACTATAACCAGGAACTTTGCCGACCGAGTCTCCCGGAAACTCGATCAGAGTTCAACACTTCCTGCACTAAGCATAGAGGAAGACCGGAAACGTTGTCAAGAAGCCATCAAAGAAGCTGCCACTGATGTGCTGGGTTTCACGTCACCACCCAGAAGGAACCCATGGTTTGACGACGAGTGCTGGCAAGCGCAGGCAGATAAACAAGACGCCCATAAGGGGACGCTGCATCGAAAAACGCGGGCTATTCGTGAACTCTACGAACAGAGAAGAAGGGTAGAGCACCGGCTTCTCAGAAGGAAGAAGAAGGAGCATGAGAAGCGCGCGGTCGAGGAAATGGAAAGGTGTTATGGCAGAAATGAAGTCCGAAAGGCTTACCGAAAGGTAAAACAGCTATCCGGAGGATACAAGGTTCGGACCAAGGCCTGCCCGGACCAAAATGAACAACTAGTAGTAGAGTCGCAGTCTGTGCTGAGAATCTGGAAGGATCATTTCTGCAGACTCCTAAACGGCGATGACAACCCACCCGCTGTTAGGCAGAATGTTCCACTCAATTTGAATAGACAAGTATTCCGTCCTCCGACTTAGATGAGGTGAAGATAGCAATATCCAAGCTAAAGTCGAACAAAGCTGCTGGAGCGGACGGACTGTCCGCAGAACTATTTAAAGCAGCTGGAGATGACCTGGTTGTCCGCATGCACCAGCTCATCTGAACGAGATGATCGGAGGAAAAAATGCCCGATGAATGGAATCTCAGCGTCCTTTGCCCGGTTCACAAGAAAGGAGACCCCTTTGACTGCGCCAACTACAGAGGGATTAGTCTCCTGAACATCGCATACAAGATCCATTCTGCCGTATTGTGTGAGAGTCTGAAACCGTTTGTCCATGACCTGATAGGTCCCAATCAGTGTGGTTTCGGACCAGGGAAGTTCACAATAGACCAGATCTTCACATTACGGCAGATCCTGGAAAAGACCCAAAAAATGCAAATTGACACTCACCACCTATTCGTCGATTTTAAGGCCGCATATGGAAGTGTGCATTGAGAAGAGCTATACAGTGCCATGTCTAGTTTTGGCATTCCTACCAGATTGTCTAGAATGACTATGGAGAACTTTCGCTGCTTCGCCAACGTCGGTAACGGACTCACCGAGACCTTCAACGTCAAAAAAGGTCATGTGACTTCTTTAACATCGTCCTCGAGAAGATCGTGCGTAACTCACAAGTCAGCACCAAAGGCACGATCTTCCAGAAGTCAGTTCAATTGTTAGCTTACGCTGATCACATTGACGTGATTGGAAAATCTCAGCGAGCCGTCAATGAGGCGTTTGCTGGCATTGAAGCGGAAGCGGCTAAAATGGGTCTGACGGTAAATGGGGACAAAACTAAGTGCATGCTGTCATCAAGGAAGGACTCACAACATCGACGTCTCGGACGGAGCGTCACACTAGGCAGCAGACACTTCGAGGTGGTCAAGGACTTCGTCTACCTCGGCTCCGCTGTAAACAGGGACAACAACACCAGCACCGAAATCAAACGCAGAATCACTCTTGCCAATCGCTGTTTCTTTAGGCTCAAGAGGCAATTGAGTAATAAAGCCCTCTCTCGAAAGACTAAGCTCGCTTTATATAAAAGCTTGATCATTCCCGTCCTACTATATGGCGCAGAATCTTGGACGTTAGCAAAGGCGGATGAGGAAGCCCTTAGTCTTTTCGAGAGAAAAGTTTTGCGTGCGATTTTTGGTCCCGTTTGCGTTGATGGCATCTGGAGGAGAAGATTTAATGACGAACTCTATGGGCTGTACAGCGACATGCGCCTGGTCAAGCGTCTACGGATACAACGCTTAAGATGGCTAGGTCATGTAGAGCGTATGGACACCACTGCTCCGGCCCGAAAAGTCTTTGAATCCGAGCCATTGGGACAACGCAACAGAGGACGACCTAGACTGAAGTGGCGCACACAAGTGGAGAAGAACCTCAACCAACTTGGAGTGCGAAACTGGAGACAGCTGGCGAAAGATCGTGCTGGCTGGAGAGGCGTGTTGGTTGAGGCCCAGGTCCACCCCGGACTGTAGCGCCACAAGAATAAGAAGAACCAGTTAAAAGCACAACCACTGATAAGAAACTTTATAGATTACAACTAAGGCGTTTGAGTCGTGCATTTCTTAAAAAACGGCCAGAAGCTACTGAAAAGCGTGGCAGGGTGGTTTTGAAAAATTATAATGCTCGGCCTTACGTGGTTGTAGTGGTCAAAAACTACCTGGAAACGCTGAAGTGGGGAAGGTCTTACCGCATCCGTTGTATTCCTCAGACCCTGCCCCTTTCAACTTTTTGCTTTTTCGGAGATTAAAAAACGATTTGGGGTCAAGGGTTCAGCTTTTTAAAAATGTCAAAGAAGCCCTAAATGATTGGATCGATGCAAGAAAGGACTCACTCTTAGAGAAGGAATTCGAAAATAGACAGACAGATTCGCAAAGTAGGGAATCCGACGGCCTAGACTTTAAATTATGTACTTTTTACGCTTTTTCAATAAATAAAATTTGAACACAAAAAAACGGACCCAAATTATTTGCTCTTAATAGAATTTGTTAAATGTCGTCGCCCACATGAAAGAAGCTACAAAACGAAACTTCATTCGACTGTGGGTGACAACTAAAAGTGGCAGTGATTGGGGATATCCAAGCACCTGAATGTATGGTTTATTCTGTTAAATATGCACATTGGGCATTAAACAGTTAACGACGTCAGTTTCTATGGAAGTCCATACATTTTTGAGAAATTAAGTGAACTTTCTAGACTTCACTTCACTGCCCTTGAATTGTGTGAACTTTAAGACTCGAAGGCTCATTCGACGCAGCGCAACAAAATAGGGTTTACCTTCAGCTACGTTCTGATTTCTAACGGTCGTATTTGACACAAATTTCGATGACACCATCCAGCAGAATAGTCAATAAAAATTTCCCTGTCACGAGAATACGTAACCAATTATCCAAGACCAACGAGACCACCACGAGAATACAAATTGCTTCCACAAGTACCTAATCAAGTCTTCAAAGCTCTTCTGGGTTTTTCCAGCATTCCCCCCCTCAGCAGATCCCACCCGAGATCGGAGAGAGTGAATTACTGCTAATAGCCAGTGGATGGCAAAATTATGAGCCAGCTGCCCTAGGAGATTGCAATGATAAACCAAACGTGCACTTACTGCATTCAGTGTCAAATAATGACCGCAGCTGAGATGTAGTTACACACATCGCATCACAAAAACCGACAACAAAATGGTGTTAATTCAAAACGTGACACGTACAACATGACATGTGAAGTGCACTGTCATCCGCATGAATGGCGGGATTTTTTCTGGCGCCCCCCTATGCTGTGCCCTTTCTCTTTCTATTGCCACACGGTCTCGCTCAGCGAAGTGCTCACAGAGTGCATCACATGCATAGATAAATCAGATTCGCTGTTTCCGCCCGTTGATTGATTGCCGTGCAGCCGTGCGCCGCGTCTACTCGAACTAATTGTTGCATCATCGGTTTTGATAAGAATTAGTTCAAGTACAACGTGGGATGAGGTAATAATATACAAGGCGGTTTGTTTTTTGACGCGACTCTTGAGTAAGAAAAACGATCCGGGCACGTCATTCAAAATCTGAGAAATGATTCGTCTCTTCTGTGTTTGTATCAATTTCGGTTTAGGGTTCGCGAAACCTATACTCGTTGGGTAATTGTGTGATTTTCCGCCAGACCATTCATGCGAATAATTTATCGCTGCCCTCATGGATTATATTCGTTGGTTGGTTCGTTGGTCGGCGCTTAAATTGTATTCCCGAAATTCGGAATTTTTGTGCAATCAGAAGATCAGGAAGACAACAACAGAGAGGCCACAAGATGTTCTTGCAGGTCGGCCTTTTACAGCACCGCAATCAATTGCTTGCGGCACTTCTCCTTCAGTGCAAGGCGTTCTTTCTAAAAAAAACATCCCGTCCTGTTTATGTGAAATTGAAGTCGCGTGTGTGCTTGTCACTTTTTAATTGCTGACGTTTGTTATCAGCGTTCGACCAAAGGGTGACATTTCGCCGTAGAAATTTTAAACGAAACTGAAATTTGAAAAGGAGGTGAAAGGATTTAGTTCATTGAGTAGGCGCCTTGTTTCAAAAATTGCAAAATGTAAATTTATAACAAACCGCACTTTGGTTGACTTTTTAACAAGAATTGCGAAATCATCCTGGAGGATTAATAATTGAAAGAAGTGATTCAACGACATTTTGGGCAAACGATAAGCGCATTTAACTGCTATTGACAAATATGAGAGAATATAAAAGGCTTTTCAATAGTGGCATGACAGCTTTTTGACGAATTTGTGATCGAATTCTATAACTTCTCATCGAACAGTCACTGTCAATGTATTCATCATTCCAATGCGATAAAGAGGGGCATGGGTCTGTGCACGCGAGGTAACGTCGTTGATTGTACTCAACATGGCGAGCTGGCAAGGCTATCCTCGTTAGTGCACAGGTCAAGTTGACATCCACGCTGCGCCCCCTGGATAGTCATCACAACACCCGTTGTATGGTGAACCAATGTATGCAGTAAGCCCCTCTGCCCGAGGGTTTAAATTCCACAATGGGCCTGGCCTACCAGTCTATGGGTTATGCGTTAGGTTAACTTCCTCACCACGTAAAAAACCTTTAGTTCAGAAACGCCGAAACGCCTCGGATAACTTAAGACCAACCGTTGACGACCCCAGCAAACGTTATAAGGACAACGATTTTCGGTTTTGCACGTGGAATGTGAGGTCCCTTAACAGGCCGAACAACTTGCGGAGGCCCTTGATTGCTACAAGGCAGACATTACCGCCCTCCAGGAAGTGCGATGAGATGGGCCTGGCATAAAAACGATGAAGAACTGCGATGTCTACTACAGCAATTGCTATAAAGAGAGAAGGCAGCGCTTATTCGGATGCGGATTTGTTGTTCGAGGCAGACTTAGGCAAAAAGTCTTGAGCTACGACCCAGTCAGCGAACGCCTCATGATAATTCGCATCAAGGCTAAATTCGGGAACATCAGCCTAATTTGCCTTCACGCCCCGACAGAGGAGAAGGATGACAACTTCAAGGATGACTTCTATGATCTCCTAGAAAGAATATACGATCGATGCTCCAGCTTCCTCCTTCTTGGAGATTTCAACGCTCAGCTGGGAAAGGAGGACATCTTTGCTGGAGTCATCGGTAAACACAGCCTGCTCGACAACACATTCGGAAACGGACTCAGGCTATTGGACTTCGCCTCGGGGCGGAACCTCTCTGTGGCTAGCACGCGGTTCCCACACCTGGACATTCACTAAGGGACCTGGCGATCTCCTGATCAATCAACCGCCAATCAGATTGATCACGTTGCGATCGGCGTGAGACACTCCTCCAGTATTCTCGATGTCCGAAACTTCCTAGGTGCAAACATCGACTCGGATCATCACCTTGTTGTAGCCAAGGTAAGAACCCGGGTGTCGAGAGAGCAACGGAGTCCAGACAGGCCAAAACGGTTTGACCGAGTCTCCCTGAAACTCGCGCAGAGTTCGACGCTTCCTGCACTAAGCATAGAAGAAGACTGGAAACGTTGTCAAGAAGCCAACAAAGAAGCTGCCACTGATGTGCTGGGTTTCACGTCACCACCCAGAAAAAACCCATGGTTTAACGATGAGTGCAGGCAAGCGCAGGCAGCTAAACAAGACGCCCATTAGGCGACGCTGCATCGAACAACGAGGGCTGTTCGTGAGAGAAGAAAGGAAGAGCACCGGCTTCTCAGATGGAAAAAGAAGGAGCAGGAGAAGCGCGCGGTCGAGGAAATTGAAAGGTGTTATGGCAGGAATGAAGACCAAAAGGTGTACCGAAAGGTAAAACAGCTATCCAGAGCATACAAGGTTCTGACCAAGGCCTGCCAGGATTAAAACGGACAACTCGTAGTAGAGTCGCAGTCTGTGATGAGAATCTGGAAAGATCATTTCTGTAGACTCCTTAACTGCGATGACGGCCCGAATTCCGCTGTTAGGCAGAATGTTCCACTCAATTTGGACGATGATAGACAAGCATTCCGTCCCCCCGACTTAGACGAGGTGAAGAAAGCAATATCCAAGCTGAAGTCGTACTAAGCTGCTGGAGCGGACGTATTGTCCGCAGAACTATTTAAAGCAGCTGTAGATGACCTGGTTGTCCACATGCACCAGCTCATCTGTAAGATATGGTCGGAGGAAAGCATGCCCGATGAATGGAATCTCAGCGTCGTTTGCCCGGTTCACAAAACAGGAGACCGCTTTGACTGCGCCAACTACCGAGGGATATGTCTCCTGAACATTTCATACAAGATCCATTCTGCCGTATTGTGTGAGCGTCTGAAACCGTTTGTCCATGACCTGATAGGTCGCAATCAGTGTGGTTTCGAACCAGGGAAGTTCACAATAGACCAGATCTTCACATTACGGCAGATCCTGGAAAAGACCCAAGAAATGCAAATTGACACTCACCACCTATTCGTCGATTTCAAGGCCGCATATGGAAGTGTGCATTGAGAAGAGCTATACAGTGCCATGTCTAGTTTTGGCATTCCTACCAGATTGTCTAGGATGACGATGGAGAACTCTCGCTGCTCCGTCAACGTCACGAGCTCACCGAGACCTTCAATGTCAAAAAAGGTCGTAGACAAGGTGACGCACTGTCATATGACTTCTTTAACATCATCCTCTAGAAGATCGTGCGTAACTCACAAGTCAACACCAGATCTTGCAGAAGTCAGTTCAATTGCTAGCTTACGCTGATGGAATTGACGTGATGGAAAGAACACAGCGAGCCGTCAATGAGGCGTTTGCTGGCACTGAAGCGGAAGCGGCTAAAATGGGTCTAGTGGTAAATGAGGGCAAAACGAAGTACGTGCTGTCATCAAGGAAGGACACACAACATCGACGTCTCGGACGGAGCGTCACACTAGGCAGCAGACACTTCGAGGTAGTCAAGGACTTCGTCTACCTCGGCTCCGCGGTAAACAGGGACAACAACATCAGAACCGAAATCAAACGCAGAAGTTGCGTGCGATTTTTGGTCCTGTTTGCGTTGATGGCATCTGGAGGAGAATATTTAATGACGAACCCTATGGGCTGTACAGCGACATGCGCCTAATCAAGTGTCTACGGATACAACGCTTATGATGGCTAGGCCATGTAGAGCGTATGGACACCACTGCTCCGGCGCGAAAAGTTTTTTAATCTGAGCCATTGGGACAACGCAATAGAGGACGACCTAGGCTAAGGTTGCGCACACAAGTGGAGCAGGACCTCAAACAACTTGGAGGGCGCTGCTGGAGGCAGCCGGCGAAAGATAGTGCTGGCTGGAGAGGCAGGTAGGTTGGGGCCCAGGTCTACCCCGGACTGTAGCGCCACAAGAAGAAGAAGAATGCGATGAAGTACACGAACGAATAAAGCCTGGAATTTATAAAAATTTTATTAAAGAAACTTTCCAAATTGCTTCTGTATAATCTTGAACTTGAATTATAAGAATTGTTTAAGCCTGAAAATGTGGAGGCTTCTAATGTAGGCATACAGCGCACTCTGATACCTTTATGTTGAGGCAAAAAAAAGTGGTTCATGGCGGTCAAAAATTCTATGACGCGGCTTGAAGACTAACAGAATAATCCTAAACAAAACAGAAAAAAACTAAATCTATTTTCAATAAATATATGTATATATTGGATGGCGCGACTGTCGAAATTTAGGCTAGGGCCTAGCTTGCAACCACTTCCTTTGTGCACGCACCTGTTCTCTCACGAGTAAAAGGGAAATACATTCCTTTTGCCCACCCGAACGACGAAGTTTGAGAAGCTTTTTCATAGGCATTTATTGCTCTTTGAATGTTGTCAGCAGTACAAAAGGGTTGGTGCCGTAAAAAATTCAAACTGTTCAGCCGGGAAACGAGCCCTGACCTTCGATGTGTGATCGTCACACTATTCCTACTACGCAACTGTGGTCATAAATCAAATATTTATTTTTATTTATTTTGTGAACTCATAATCCACATAATAACTCAAATAGGACTTTAAGAAATAAATCAAATTTCACAAGAATTGCTTAAAAATATATATATGTGAAAATTGGAATGAATATCTTACCATCTGTGCACCATTATCTAATGAAAAAAATTGTATTTTTGTTTAAAACAAAACATATTTTATTGAATTTGTTTTCTCAGAATTTGTACTTAAGACATCACTCAATAAATTCCGGGACTGACATACAGGGGCGTCACTGTTTTTGATGGGGCAGAGTTCCTGTAACACTTTTCAAGCCATTGCTGTATACGCTATTTTTTATGTTTTATACGGTATTTTTTTTTTTTTTTTCATCAAAAAGCAGTATTTTATTCTGTTTTTTTTTTTTCATTTTCTTAAAAGTCGTAAAAATAAAGTCACTTGAAGCACTGTAACATGTAATCTAATAATCAATTTGTTATGAACACATGCTCTAACACCATCTCGTCACCTCTACACTCACTCGTCGCGTCTCTTTTTCATCTATGCTATCAAACTCTTCAACTCATCACAAACAAATGTACGAATTATTATTAATAAAAAACGTTTTAAACATGCCGTTCTTGTCTACCTTTCTTCCATTTCCTAACCCTTCTTCCATTTTCCTATACCTATGTTCATTACTTTAAGAAATTTAAATTGTTATCTAATCTCTTAATGTTTATATCTTATTACTATAAAACACTTATGTCTGTCTGTACCTAGTAAATTATACTGAATTTTATTAAATATGTATTTGAAAATATATTGAAAATTTAAGGTATTAAATTAATGTTTGAACCAGAGACTCCGTCGCACAGTGGGGCAAAAATAGTGATTTTGTGCGATAGGTAGGCAGTAGGTAGGTAGGTTAAGATGGCTGATGAATGCACTTAGTCCCATACAGGACCATTATGCTGCCACACCATGTGGGAAGAACCTAAAACCAGCTGGAGCCAGGTATACCGGTATGAAATTATTGTTATTATTTTTTTTTTTTTGAAAATAAAACACTAATTATTGATGGGAAAGTAAAAACATTTTATTCAAAGTATTGGCCATTGTTTTCTACACATATTGACCATCTTTCTGGCAATTTGTGAATACCACGCCAATAAATTGGTTTTAAAGCGAACCAATCAGACACCCGATTTTCGACCTCCTCGTAGGGATCAAAGTGCTGCTCAGCCAATGCGTGTCCCATCGTTGAAAGCAAATGGTAGTCGGAAGAAGCCAAGTCTGGTGAATACGGCGGGTGTTGTAGCTGCTCCCAGCCAAGTGGTTTGATTGTATCCTGAACCGGTTTTGCTTTGTGTGCAGGTGCATTGTCATGGAAAAAAATTACCTTGCCGTGTCTTCTGGCCCATTCTGGTCGTTTCTTGATCATGGTTCAAATGGATCACTTGTTGGCGGCAGCGATCAGTACTAAAGGCTTCACCAGATTTTAGGAGCTCGTGGTACAGCACACCTTTCTAGTCCCACCAAACACACAGCATTGTCTTCTTGCCGAATCGATATGGTTTTGCAGTCGATGTTGATGGTTGTCCCAGACTAACCTATGATTTTTTCCGCTTAGGATTCTTAAAATAAATCCATTTTTAACAATCATACATACAATAACAAAGTGAATTTGAAGCAAAATTTCACAAGTGTTTTTTCGGTTTTCCATCTGTCTTTCATTCAATTCATGTGGCACCCATTTTCCACACTTTTGGATCTTTCCCATAGCTTTTAAACGACCGGAAAAGTTTCTTAGTTTAAAAATTCTTCCCATTAGACATTTTTATTGTTTCAAGGTACTAAAAGTGTTTTTCGCGAGATCAGGTCAATTAATAATAAAAAAAAAAGCAATTTAAGAATAATTTCAAACTTCGGACTACGTTCGGACTACGTTTGTGTACCTGTTCCAAAATACCGAACCACTGCCTTTCGTAAGTTTTATTTGGTATCATCATGCCGCATGTTAAATAAACTTCCAGTTTTTATAATATCTTTAGCTGACTCTTGAAGTTTTGAAAAGCATTTAAGAAATTGGCTTTTAAATTTAAATTACTCTGACTTAGAACTGTTTTCCTCTGGGATTCTGATGTAAGGCAACGAAAAAGTAAAGTATAATGAATGTATTAGTATTCTTGTCTTTCACGCTTCTTCTGTATATTTTAACTTTTTAAATTTTGTTTTATCTTTGTCAAGCTATGCATGCGTCACCCCACCCTAATTTATTAGTTTTAGTATCTCAACCTAAGAGGTGACATTCAACACTATTTTTATTACCTACTGTATAAAAATGTCATAAACCTTATTTCAATTGCAAATACCCTATTTATGCATATTGTAAACTATATTTAAATAATTACATGAGTTGTTTAATGAAATAATGAAAAAATAAAATAAATAAAAATAAAAAATTGTTTACTATGCAACATTTAACATTGCTGCCATTTGCTTTTGACTCAAAGTGTCATCTCCATCCAATATCGTTTGCAATTCGGCGTCTTCAAACTTTTTTGATGGTCTTCCACGTTCTTCATTTCTCACATCAAAATCATTATTTCTGAACCGTTGAAACCATCTTTTGCATGTTCCTTCTGATAGAGCATGATCATGATCACGATGCCTCGACAAGCATGCGATGCGACTCTGTAGCACTTTTCTTCAAATGAAAACAAAAAATTAATGCTTTCCGCAAATAATCACTTTCTGATACAAAATCCTACATTTTTAACACGATGAAAAAATATGATGTTGCCTGTTCAATGACTTGATGTATACTAAATATTTTTCACAGATTTCATAGCAAACAAACAAAAAAAAAAAAAATAAGGGCACGTTCACAACAAATGTTCCCTATCGAGACATTTGTATCTCGACGCTCACTTCATCCGGTATACCTGGTATTTATTGTGGCAAGAGTATCAATAGTTTTTGTGTATCTTACATTTCGATACGGTCATGTTACCTTACTACTAAAAGTTTAATATAATTTCTTTAGTAATATATCACAGTTTTAATTTGAAGGAAAAGCCATTAAAAAAACCTTCATTATATTTTATGGTGGTGTGGAAGGGAAAAGAGAAGTAGTATTTACAAATGATTTTAAAGATGGAACTGACATAAAAATAGATTTAGATCAAATTAAAGATATAGGCAAAATATTTATAAATTAACAAATAAATAAAGTCAGAACAGAAAAGAACAGAATTATTTAAATAACATTATTTAAAACAAATAACTAAATAACAGATTAATATTAATAATACTATCATTAAATATAAGTAACAAAATAAATATAAATAAATAAATATGAGTAAATAAATAAATATAAGTAAATAAATATTAAGAAATAAGTATAAATAAATAGATAAATAATTATTAATAAATATAAATAAGTAGATAAATAAATAAATAAATAAGTAAACAATATATATATGAATAAATAAATGAATCAATAATGCAAAAAAAAATATAAATAAGTAAATAAATAATTCAATAAAACATCTGACAATTGCGCTTAAGTTAGTTAGTTAAATTTAAAATCAAGTGATTGTTAAATGATGTGCAGGATATGTTATATTTCTGATTAAGTTTCATAATTTAAGAAGGTACCATTTCTATATTTGTAATTTCATCAAGTTCCTCGGCTGAGAAAAGTCTTGGTAAATTCGGCATAATTTTTAAGATCTTATTTTGAATTATTTGTAACTTGCGCACATGACATTTTGCACATTTACCCCATACCGGAGATAGATAAAATATAATGGCTTGAAATATGGCCTTAAATATTAAGCGTTTGTTATGAGTGTTCAACTGTGAATATCTGCAAATAAAGGGGTACACAACTCTTATAGTAGTATTCACCTGTTTAATGACTTCCTGCACATGACCACTGAAAGCCAAAGGTTTGTCTAAATAGATGCCTAGATACTTTACACCATACTTCCACTCAACTTCGGCACCATTGAGTAGAAGATTGTTTCTGGGTAGCGAGCTAGGTTTGCTTTTGCTCGAAAAGAAAATAGCTTGAGTTTTCAGAGCATTTAATTTAGTTTTTAAGGCTTTGCAATATAAATCAAGGGTATTTATAGTAGATTGCGGATTAGTTTCACCATTGAAACCGATTGAATCAGCAGTATAAATACACGTGTCATCAGCAAGTAAGACAACATCACAGTTGGGCAATCTTGGCATGTTACATAGATTGAAAAGAACTGGTCCAAGTACAAATCCTTGCGGGACACCAGCACAGATTAATTTGTTTACAGAGTTGTGGTGGTAGATACACACCTCAAAACTACACAATGACAGGAACGATTGCACGGTTTTAATTAAAAATAATGGGATGTTCGCTTGAAAAAGTTTATAGAATAAACCATTGTGCCAGACTGTTCAAACGCTTTTTCTATGTCTAATATAGCCATTCCAGTACTTTTACCTTCAGAGAATTGTTTTTTTGAATATATTTAGTAATGCGATGAACTTGGTTTACAGTGCTGTGGAAGGGTCTAAATCCAAATTGTTCTGAAGGAATCATTACATTAACTTTACCACTTTGGAATCCTCTTTACAGATTTCGTTATGAAACCTTTTCCTTAAAATTGCTAAATCTTCTTGACAGCTCAGTTTTCAATGACAGCCCATGATCCAGTTAATTTGACTTTACAAGTCCTTCATCTCGACACAGCAATAAAACCATAACATCCAAGTCAACCGGAGTCGAGTTCCTCCACACAACCAGATTGACGTTACCACGCGTTTACCTCATTTTCGTAAGCTCCCGTTAATAGCCGTAGCTAAATGGGAGGGAAAACATAAAGTCAACTCATCGCGGTTTCTCAATTGGAGGATATTGCTTCAGCCGCCTCGAGGCGAAATTGAATGAGTCCTCTTTACAGTTCATCTCCTCGTCTGCAGCAGCACGAGAAGTCACCTTCAATTGTGAGCCAATTCTTAACGCACTTTGCAGCTCAATTCTGGGCTCTTGTTCGCGTGATGGTCGTTCGCCAGGTGGGCACCGGAGGCGAATTGGCCACCATCACAATGCCTCCGTAATGATGAGGTATTTCGTGATTGTTCGTTTGCACCTTTTCGGTGGTTTCTTCGCTCCACAATAACTGTTGATACACAGACCTCCGGCTAGAAGGGTCTACGCCAAGTCGAGCCAGAAAGAAGTGTTCATTATGTCCATTAGGCGCTGATTGATCATGTGATGATTTATTTTCCTCTCTCTCGCAGTTAATGGACCTGGAATGGACGGGCAGGCAGGTCCAATTTTAACGGAAAACCAAGCTCGATTTCGGAATTGACCAGAATTTGCTGTGATTAAACATCATCAAGGTAACAAGCTCGAAATGGAACGCGCTCCCACAGCCATGTCGGTCAAGCTTTGCGCACAACTGTAGCCGCAATCATTTCTCAAGTTCATCCGCACCTCACCACCGTGCTCGCACGTGTTTCGTCAACAATTTTGTAAACAAATCCGAGACACGAACCCAGAGCGTGGCCAAGTGCACATGTAAACAAATCGAAAACCCACCACGCCAGCAGCGCACAGTGCGCCAACTCAACGCACAAACGTCAAGAGCACGTTGCTCTCTCGCTTCCACCCTCGCACTTGACAGCCCGCGCCATGTCAAACAATAATTTGTTATGGAAACGTCAAAACAAGTGCTGAAAAACTCTCACCTGCCACAAACAGCGTCCACGACGACGTGTATTTTATCGTCCGCCAGATCGGTCGATAGTCATGAATCTCAGTGATTTTCGCGTCAATTTTTTTGGGTTTGTGTCTGGACAGATGTCCACCTGAGTGCGGATTCGCGTGGAGTGCGTTGTTTTTGTTTGATTTTGTTTTTGGTGTTTTTTTTGTATGGAATTTGTCTGAAAGTCACTGCAAAGACTCGACAAATAGACGACGGTCCTGCGTTGCGCTCGCTCTGGGGGTTGTGAAGACGTTGTGTGTGTATATTGTGTGCGTTTCTAGTGATTAAGCGATGAAGGTGCACTTTAGGGAGCAGTACGGCACCAAGGGGGAGGAGATTCTCTATGTGACACCAGCAGGTGAGTTTCACTTTGTGCGAATACTTGAGTAGGGAAGTATTCGATTCCACGCTCACGCTGAGAGCCATGGAGGTTGCTGGGGATTCTGCTTATCCGACACAACTAACGGAGGGGAGTTCTATGGCAACGAGAGGAATCTCTAGAGAGACGAGGCTCACGTTGTGGGTGTGCGTGTGTGTGTTAAAAAGCGACAACGATTAGTGAAAAACTCAAGTGAATCGAAGCAGAGAAGTGGAAATTTGCTGCTTCGACGTTGCCTTGGTGAAGCGCTTGGGACAGGATTCAAGTGGCAATGGAATACACCAACAAACTTTCCACAAATAGTTGAGATAACTACATCATCTGGCTAAAGACGCGAAGGTCTCGAAACTTGTTAAGCAAATTACGTTCTGTGGCGTGTATGAGCGAGATAATATTAACTTATCAATGCCGGAGTAGACTTAAGGCATCGAAGCAGAGCCCATAATCTGTTGTTTAATAGTGGCACGCAAATTATTTCTATTCTTGGTGGAAAAAGGGGGTTATCAAAAGAAAGATAATAAATGAAATATACTTCGTTTACGAAGCTTTCGGTGTGCGTCGAGTAGAACAAGCCTTCAAATTTTGAGAACATTGCTTGCCTTTAAGGGCCTCAGAGAAGCTTAAATCAATTGCAATGTCTTTTTTACATCGTTACTTATCTTCTATGGCATCAGGAACTAAAACAACAAAACCAGTTAAATGTCTGTGGTCGCCGTGGCGTAGTGGATAGAGTCCGACGCTCACACGCCGAAGGGTCTAGGTTTGACTCCCAGCCCAACACCAATTTTTTGAATATTTTACGGCACCGCCTCTTTCGAGCTGCTGACAACACTCAGAGAGTAATAACTGTCTAAGAAAGCTTCTGAAATTTCGCCGTTCGGAGTCGGAAAAAAACTGTAGGTCCCTCTACTCGTGACAGAACAGTAGCGTGCACAACACGAGTAGTTGATGAGCAATCTAGGCCCTGGTCCCCTTTTGGACTGTAGTGCCAACAATTATTATTATTATTATTATTAAATGTCTGAACGGGCATCTGGAAGTTCACTTTTCATCACTTTTTTAACAAGCAAAGGCCATAAATTTGATACAAGACCATTTTTCGTTATTTTCTCAGTTAAAGACAGCCATGCTGTAGCACATGCCAACTCTGTACTCCATAAAAATACAAAGCCTATTTAAACAAGCATCCGTCTTTTGCATTCTACTGTTGTTCAGTGAATGGAGGAGACGCATAGTCTACTTCCGATCCGTGAAACATTGCCACATTTTTCTTGCGAACAAAATTTGGAGGACTTGTCTGCTTGAAACTGAAATGCATTCTACTCACTTTACACTGCAACCGATGTCTGTGGGAATCGTCGTTTATACTTTGCTTACGGACAGGAAAGTGTGCTGGTTATGGTTTTCCAAGACTGTGTATTCTTGTTTTTTTAATTGCCGTGCCCTAAAGGGATTATTTGGTACCCTTAATTGACCAGAAGTAAGTCACAACACGAGCCTGGCGGTCACTTCTGATCCGATTCACTCATTCGTCAGTACCTTCACCTTTTCATATCCGTTCCTTGAATCTGGACCCTCCTCTTTGGCTGTAGACTTAAAACCTCCAGATGATGTGATTGGATTTATGAATCACATGATTCAAAATCACATCCGTATCACTATTTAAAGTGACAACGGAATCACTGAAGGAGAAAAGACCATCTGTGGCGGGATGGCGGCTAACATAACCAAGCTTTGAGGGAACCTGACTGGTAGTGACAGCTTGACCAGAGGCTATATTCTGGTACCACGGGAGGTCAGCAGCCCGTGGAACTTCGGATCCAGCCTGACCGTGCGGTATGCCCCCTTGTGAGAGTATCGTGTTGGCTGTGGTTTACCACCTAACATCGCGGGTAGAGTCGAGGATAGTGTACTGTGCTGACTTGTCTAGTTCATTGTTCAAGCACAACTAGGCAAGACGGTTAGGGGACTATCCCTTCTCAGTGTGGAGTTGCATTCTCAACCGGGCGCTGCGACCTAGAGAGCGGAAGAGGTTTTAGAAAGGCTTCGCATCAAACCGTGGGGTGATTGCCCCTCAAGCATGATCTCGATTTGGTACTTGGGTAACTAAGGCGTTCAGTCTTACGTTACTTACGACTCTTGTGAAATGATACCCCATGATATAAGCCGTAAAGGTGGTCGCCGTGGCGTAGTGGGTAGAGTGCGACGCTCACACGCCGAAGGGTCTAGGTTTCGACTCCCAGTTCAACACAAATTTTTCTAATATTTCACGGCACCACCTCTTTCGAGCTGCTGACAACACTCAAAGAGTAATAACTGTCTAAGAAAGCTTCTCAAATTTCGCCGTTCGGAGTCGGCAAAAAACTGTAGGTCCCTTCTACTCGTGAGAGAACAGTAGCGCGCACAACACGAGTAAGTTGATGAGCAAGCTAGGCCCTGGTCCCCCTTTGGACTGTAGCGCCAACAATTATTATTATTATAAGCGTAAAGGCAGGTGATCAAGTAAAACCAAATGCCAGATCTGTAGACTTTAAACCGCAGAGTGAATTAAACTCATCCGAACTTGACAGCATAATGATGGCGTAAAAAAGTAGAGTGAAACTTAATGCTATCGGTGACACTCAAGCGATACCAAAATAACCACCCATTATGCATGAATGGCTCTTGCGTTGTTGAGATTAAACAAATTTCCATCCCCGGTATGTATATCAACTCAACATTAAGTTGGAACGATCACATCGCAAAAATTCAGCCAGATGTGTAGGTTTCTTTAAGCGATTCAAGAAATATTTTATCCTTCACCCCCGTATATTTATCCAACGTTTAGGTATAACACTACTATCTTGCCTGGAGCTCCCAAGACATCCCTACAACACCTGCCAGACAGAAGTAAACAACGAGGGGTAAAGCTTATTAGGAATAATAGTGCTGCAAAGTCGACTCAACCGCTACAACAATGACGAAACGTTGCACCTTGATCACTCTTTTATCATTACTTCAACGACTAAAATGAAATAGGCAGCTGCATTCCTCTTCTTCCAGAATACACCCCCACTACACGCGTCGGTTGAAATGCCCACGCGGTCACCCTTGAGCACACCTTCGGCCTATAATAATAATAATTGTTGGCGCGACAGTCTACAGGGGGACCAGGGCCTAGCTTGCTCATCAACTACTCGTGTTGTGCGCGCTACTGTTCTCTCACGAGTAGAAGGGAACAGTTTTTTGCCGACTCCGAACGGCAAGTTTGAGAAGCTTTCTTAGACAGTTATTACTCTTTGAGTGTTGTCAGCAGCTCCAAAGAGGTGGTGCCGTGAAAAAATCGAGGTGTTCAGCCGTGAATAGAACCCGGACCCTTCGGCGTGTGAGCTTTGCACTCTACCCACTACGCCACGGAAGCCGCCTTCGACACATGCTATGACTTAATTCTGGTCACTTAAGGGTACCCAGTAATCCCTTAAGCACGCGCCAATTATAAAATCAAAATTAATAGACGATGAGAGGGAGTGGAGGTGCATTGGCTTAAAATACCTGTAGATTGTAATGACAGGGAAAAGTTGAGCTGGAAGGAGTAATCCATGTTCGCTGATAAACAAGCCTCTTAACCTTACAGTACGTCCGAGGGAAGGCTTAAAGTTGAACGAGTGAGTATTGCTCGCGAGGCGTGTACTGCGGGCAAATTCTTGAAGCAGGGAATGCAGCTGACTTATTCGTACGAGCATTTTATGTTAAAAGGCCATAAAATAGAGACGTTAATTAATTGCATCCCCAGCAATATTTTAATACATTCATGAAATATAATGTTGTGCTCAATTCGGCATTGAAGGTCGCCGTGAGTTCGTTACCGGAGCAGCGAGAGATCTCCATCGCCATACTACTCAATCCCACGAGTTTGGTACGAACGCCAAAACTAGATACGACATTGTACAGCTCGTCTATATGCACACTGTCATATGCGGCCTTTAAATCGACGAATAGGTTGTGAATGTCGATTTGTACTTCTTGGGTCTTTTCCAGGATCTGCCGTAAAGTGAAAATCTGGTCTATCGTCCAATTCCCCGACCTGAAACCACATTGATAGAGACCTATCAGGTTGTGGACAAACGGTTTCAGACGATCACACAATACGGCAGAGAGGATCTTGTATGCGATGTTGAGGAGACTAATCCCTCGGTAGTTGGCGCAGTCAAAGGGGTGTCTTTTCTTCTGAACCGGGCAAACGACGCTTCGATTCCACTCACCAGGCATGCTTTCCTCTGACCACATCTTACAGATGAATTGGTGCATGCACCCAACCAGGTCCGCCGCGTAGTGATAAAAGTGCGACACTCACACGCCGAAGGTCCCAGGTTTGATTCCTGGCTGCACGCCTCACATTTTTTAGGGCACCATCGTCTTCGGGTTGTTGACAATACTCAAAAAGTAATAATTGTCTATGAAAAGACTTCTCGAACTTAATCATTCGAAATTGGCAAGAATCTCTAGGCCCCCTCTGCTCGTGAGAGAACAGTAGCGCGCACAACACTGGTAATTGATGAGCAATCCAAGTCCTGGTCTTCTTGTGGACTGTTGCACCATGCAACAACAACGTACGAAATAGCTTTCCACCTGTACTTTGGAGTTCTGTAGATAATGTGACCTGCTCTCATAGGCCGTCAGAGTGTTCTTGAACGGTTTTAAGCGGGTTTCGAAAAATTGACGATTTGTACTGTACTGTCATAAGTCAAAATAGCAAAATTTCCGAAATCCCAAAGTCAATGCTCACTTAGAAGAAGGAAGAAGAAAGTTGGCCGTATCGTTATTTCGCACCTATTTTAAAGCTTGCAATCAGCGAAAATTGGCTTTTCCATCTCCATCCCATGGAGCGACATATTTCCTCCTTTGATAGATCTCATTAAACACCAAGGCATCTGATATGAAACAAATCACCCTAATCCCCTACATCGAAGAAGCTCGGGACAGATTAACAACACCTCCCCCATGACTCTAACATAAAGTACTTCAAAACGAGGAGTTACAAAAAACTATTCCTCTTCCTAGCCAGCCCTTAGCTCAATGCCAATGACGATCGACAAATAATAATAACAATTGTTGGCGCTACAGTCCAGGGCCTAGCTTGCTCATCAACTACTCGTGTTGAGCACGCTACTGTTCTGTCACGAGTAGATGAGACCTACAGTTTTTTTTCCGACTCCGAACGGCGAAATTTGAGAAGCTTTCTTAGACAGTAGTCTTTGAGTGTTGTCAGTAGCTCGAAAGAGGCGGTGCCGTGAAAAACTCGAAAAATCGGTGTTGAGCTGAGAATCGAACCTAGACCCTTCGGTGTGTGAGCGTAGCACTTTACCCACTACGCCACGGCGACCACCGACGATCGACAAAGCTCTCCATTTGTTTTGCTCATTTAAAATAGGGAGGAAGGAAGAGAAGGAGGGGAGAAAAGAAGGAGGAGAAAGAGAACCTACTTATGACTGATGAAGAAGGATGTCACCGGCAAATAGCGTTCTTTGTGGACGGGTGATCCTGGGCCTCGACCAACATGACTCTCTAGTCAGCATGATCTCTCGACAGCTGCCTCCAATTGCGCACTCCAAGCTGATTGAGGTCCTTCTCCACTTGTATGCGTTATCTCAGCCTCGGTCATCGTCTGTTCCTTGTCAGAGAACATCGCCTTTCAGGCCAGAGTGGAATCAACTACTCTGCGCCTTAGATTGCTACTACGCTCTATATAGCCATCTAAGGCACTTGACCAGGCGCTTGGCCAAGCGCATGCTGCCGCACAGGACATAAAGTTCGCGTTGCGTTGTCCCAATCTCTTGGATTCAAAGGCCTCCAGGCTAGAGCAGTGGTTTCCATACGCTATACATGGCCTTGAGCGTTGTACCTAAAGACACTTGGTCAAGTGCACGTCGCCCTACAGTTCATCGTTGAATCTTCTCATCCAAATGCCATCAACACAATCAGGACCAAAAATCACACGAAATCTCGAGAAGACCAATGGCTTCTTCATTTACTTTTAGTAACACCCAAGTTTCCGTGCCATAAAGCAGGAATGACTATCGCAAGAGAACAATAGACGTGTTCACAAATTTCAATCGACAACAGTCTGTTTCATAAAATAACCCTTTATCAAGTAGTAAAAGATTCTTTAAGTTGTGCCAGGTCCCAGACAGTCTTCTGTGATCTTCGGTTGAATCGGTGTCTACTTCAAGACGTCCAAAATCTCCAAGATCTCCCCACTCCAAAGCAGTGTTTTCAAGAGTTTCCTAAAACTTTCTCTCGACCACATCCTTCTTCAAACTCCCCATTCATTCAATGCACCAATTGAGAAACTAGAAAATGAAGACTGAATCACTCTCCTGTGCACCACAATGTCTCCGCGCCAACTTAATGAGATTTAATTCGAGCCCACTGCACTTGCCAAGGTGACACGGAAATTGACTCCACCAAGCCGCTCTAAGCCACAGCGGATTGTGAAGAGACCCGCACGACAGTCAGCGCCGTCCTATTCATCGCCACAGGAAGGAATCATCTTCTGCCGAGATTACCGCACACTTGGCAAATCCAAAAAAAAGTGAATAACTCCGAGCCGCTCAATGGGATTTGCCTGGCAAGCGATTGCATACCGACGCCCACCAGCCAGACCAGCGTCAACCTATTTGAAAGCGATTTAATTTAGGAAAACTTCCCGCACTCCCCCTCCTCCTCCGTCATGCGCCGCACTCACAACCACCGTTTGCCATCTATCTCCTCGTTGCAGACCAAAACAGCATTGTTCGAGTCCCGCTGAAGGGCGACCGACTTGTTATCCGGGAGAAGTTTTTCCTCTTCAGACTACTGCAAAAAATATTCCTCCCCAAGGGCTACCCGGACAGCGTGAGTGACGACTATGCCGCATATCAAGTGTGGGACACAGTGCAGGCATTCTGCAGCACTATTTGCGGTAAGGCTTAATGAGTTTGTTCTAGACGTTGTAAACGCTAACCCCCCCTGTCTCACACAAAACAGGAACGCTCTGCACACACGCGATACTCAAAGGCATCGGAGTGGGCAGCGACACCGTCAGTCCGTTCTCTGCGACTGTTACATGGATATTTAAGGAGGGCAGTGGTCACATTGGCAGGATATTGTTCTCGTGGTGGAAGGGCTCCCAGCTGGACGTGGACTCGAAGAAATGGCGGCTCAGGGCAGACTTTCTCAACGACATAGCGATGGGCGTTGAAATCTATATTCTTCCAAAGTACCCACTCTACTCGACGTACATCCTGTGCTCCACTACCGTGCTGAAGGCGATTGTCGGTGTGGCTGGGGGAGCGACACGTGCTGCACTGACACAGCATCATGCCGTGCGTGGGAATCTGGCAGATGTTGCATCGAAAGACAGCTCTCAGGAGACTTGTGTGAACCTAATTGCTTCCTTCATTGGACTGTATCTATTGACTGTTATTAAAAACCAAACGTAAGTGCAATGTGAATGTGTGTGCGAGAGAGAGAGAGAGAGAGAAAGAGAGTGTGAGTGAATTGGTGCAAACGATGCCATGTTCGTCTTTATTTTATTTAAAGTTTGCGGTTTTGTGTGCCCTTGTGTGTGCCTTCGGTTTATTACTGCCACTGCCGCTGTCGCTGCCGTTCTCGTGTGGATTCGTGTCAACTCCTCAAGGCCATCGATTCAGGGCGGACGGGGGTCGTAGATTGCGTTATTAAGGGCTCTGTGCACAGCAGGACATTTTTTCGCCCTTAAATGCGAACACTTGTTGCCTAACGGTTTTATGAACGGAAGCTCTCAAATAAATGGAACTTTATTAGAGGTTGTTCGCATGCCAAGAGCACAAAACGGACTTCTGGTTGATCGTAAAAATGTCTCCTGGTGTCTCCTGTTTGCTGATGGCGAACGGGGTGATGGTCGATAAAACGATGCGATTTCGATGAAGTACTGCGCACTACATTTGGCTCTGGCTGTCGCCATTTACCTTCATTATCTTGAAAGCATTTATTGTTTTGAACAGAAATTGTGTGCACG
Organism: Eristalinus aeneus; assembly: GCA_955652365.1. Classification (NCBI taxonomy): domain Eukaryota; kingdom Metazoa; phylum Arthropoda; class Insecta; order Diptera; family Syrphidae; genus Eristalinus; species Eristalinus aeneus. Next base: position 20,523,040 of record OY019131.1, read on the forward strand.
AGGTGGGAGAGTTATTGGAAAATATAGAAATTTCGTGTTGCTCTGGCGTTTGCTTTTATTTGTCGTTCAAAGTTTGAATAATGTCAAATAATCATTTCAGTAAATGTGGGGTTGAGAGCCATAATTGATGTCTTTGTTCCTCGACCTAGGAAATCAATTGCAATGGAGCATAGGGAGAGTGCATCAGCTGTTCATTTATACAAATTCTGTCCATTTAAGGTGTTTTTTTGTTTTATTTAAGTATGAATTATGTATGGACTATGTAAAACTTTAAGACTTTTTTCAAAAAGAACAAATAAGGGTCCGTTTTTTATATTCAAATACACTTCTTCTTCTTTTATGGCGCTACAGTCCGCGGTGGACCTGGGCCTCAACCAACATTCCTCTCCAGCCAGCACGATCTTTCGCTAGCTGCCTTCCATTGCGCACTTTATGTTGGCTGGGGTCTTTCTTCACTTGTGTGCGCCACTTTATTCTAGGCCGTCCTCTGTTGCGTCGTCCCAATGGCTCTGATTCGAAGACTTTTCGGGCCGGAGCAGTGTTATCCATATACTCTTGCCTAGCCATCTTAAGCGTTGCAACCGAAGACGCTTGACCAGGCGCATGTCGCTGTACAGCCCGTAGAGTTCTTAGTAAAATCTTCTCTTCCAGATTGCATCAACGCAAACAGGACCAAAAATCGCATGCAAAACTTTTCTCTCGAAAAGACTGGCTTCTTCATCCGCCTTTGGTGACGTCCAGGTTTCCGCGCCATTGAGTAGGACTGGGATCATCAAGCTGGTACATAAAGCAAGCGTCGAGAGAGGGTTTTATTACCCAATTGCCTCTTGAGCCCAAAAAAAACAGCGATTAGCAACAGTGAATATGCGTTTGATTTCGGCACTGATGATACTAGTACTGTTCTGATACTAATACTGTTCACCGAGGAGCCGAGGTAGACGATGTCCTTGACTACCTCGAAGTTTCTGCTGCCTAGTGTGACGCTCTCAACGCTAAATTCGGGAACATCAGCCTAATTTGCTCTCACGCCCCGACAAAGGAGAAGAATGACTTCTACGATCTCCTACAAAAGAAAATACGATCAATACCCCAGCTACGACACCAAGATCCTTCTAGGAGAGTTCAACGCTCAGCTGGGAAAGGAGGACATTTTTGCTGGAGTCATCGGTAAACACAGCCTGCACGACAACACATCCGGAAACGGACTCAGGCTGTTGGACTTCGCCTCGGGGCGGAACTTCTCTGTGGCTAGCAGGCGGTTCCCACAACTGAACATTCACAAAAGGACCTGGCGATCTCCTGATCAATCAACCGTCACCCAGATTGATCACGTTGCGATCGACGTGAGACACTCCTCCAGTATTCTCGATGTCCGAACCTTCCAAGGTGCAAACATCGACTCGGATCATCACCTTGTTGTAACTAAGATAAGAACCCGGGTGTCGAGAGAGCAACGGAGTCGAGATAGACCAAAACGGTTTGACGTCGGAAAGTTACAATCGCAGCCGATCGCTGGGAACTTTGCCGACCGAGTCTCCCTGAAACTCGCTCAGAGTTCGACGCTGCCTGCACTAAACATAGAAGAAGACTGGAAACGTTGTCAAGAAGCCATCAAGGAAGCTACCACTGATGTGCTGGGTTTCACATCACCACCCAGAAAAAACCCATGGTTTGACGACGAGTGCAGGCAAGCGCAGGCAGCCGCAGGCAGCTAAACAAGACGCCCATAAGGCGACGCTGCATCGAACAATGAGGGCTGCTCGTGAGAGAAGAAAGGAAGGGCACCGGCTTGTTAGATGGAAAAAGAAGAAGCAGGAGAAGCGCGCGATCGAGGAAATGGAAAGGTGTTATGGCAGGAATGAAGTCCAAAAGTTTTACCGAAAGGTAAAACAGCTATCCAGAAGATACAAGGTTCTGAGCAAGGCCAGCCGGGACCAAACAGACAACTCGTAGTAGAGTCGCAGTCTGTGCTGAGAATCTGGAAAGGTCATTTCTGTAGACTCCTTAACGGCGATGACGGCCCGAATCCCGCTGTTAGGCAGAATGTTCCACTCAATTTGGATAGACAAGCATTCTGTCCCCCCGACTTAGACGAGGTGAAGATAGCAATATCCAAGCTACAGTCGAACAAAGCTGCTGGAGCGGACGGACTGCCTGCAGAACTATTTAAAGCAGCTGGAGATGACCTGGTTGTCCGCATGCACCAGCTCATCTGAACGAGATGATCGGAGGAAAAAATGCCCGATGAATGGAATCTCAGCGTCGTTTGCCCGGTTCACAAGAAAGGAGACCCCTTTGACTGCGCCAACTACCGAGGGATAAGTCTCCTGAACATTGCATACAAGATCCATTCTGCCGTATTGTGTGAGCGTCTGAAACCGTTTGTCCATGACCTGATAGGTCCTTATCAGTATGGTTTCGGACCAGGGAAGTCCACAATAGACCAGATCTTCACATTACGGCAGATCCTGGAAAAGACCCAAGAAATGCAAATTGACACTCACCACCTATTCGTCGATTTCAAGGCCGCATATGGAAGTGTGCATTGAGAAGAGCTATACAGTGCCAAGTCTAGTTCTGGCATTCCTACCAGATTGTCTAGAATGACGATGGAGAACTTTCGCCAACGTCGGTAACGGACTCACCGAGACCTTCAACGTCAAAAAAGGATTTAGACAAGGCGACGCACTGTCATGTGACTTCTTTAACATCATCCTCGAGAAGATCGTGCGTAACTCACAATTCAGCACCAAAGGCACGATCTTCCAGAAGTCAGTTCAATCACTAGCTTACGCTGATGACATTGACGTGATTGGACGAACACAGCGAGCCGTCAATGAGGCGTTTGCTGGCATTGAAACGGAAGCGGCTAAAATGGGTCTGACGGTAAAATGGGTCTGGGGGCAAAACTAAGTACATGCTGTCATCAAGGAAGGACTCACAACATCGACGTCTCGGACGGAGCGTCACACTAGGCAGCAGACACTTCGAGGTAGTGAAGGACTTCGTCTATCTCGGCTCCGCGGTAAATAGGGACAACAACACCAGCACCGAAATCAAACGCAGAATCACTCTTGACAATCGCTGTTTCTTTAGGCTCAAGAGGCAATTGAGTAATAAAGCCCTCTCTCGAAAGAATAAGCTCGCTTTATATAAAAGCTTGATCATCGCCGTCCTACTATATGGCGCAGAATCTTGGACGGTAGAAAAGGCGGATGAGGAAGCCCTTAGTCTTTTCGAGAGAAAAGTTTTGCGTGCGATTTTTGGTCCTGTTTGAGTTGATGGCATCTGGAGGAGAAGATTCAACGACGAACTATATGGGCTGTACAGCGACATGCGCCTGGTCAAGCGTCTACGGATACATCGCTAAAGATGGCTAGGCCATGTAGAGCGTATGGACATCACTGCTCGGGCCCGAAAAGTCTTTGAATCCGTGCCATTGGGACAACGCAACAGAGGACGACCTAGACTAAAGTGGCGCACACAAGTGGAGAAGGACCTCAACCAACTTGGAGTGCGCAACTGGAGACAGCTGGCGGAAGATTGTCGAGGCCCAGGTCCACCCCGGACTGTAGCGCCACAAAAAGAAGAAGAAGTGTGACGCTCTGTCCGAGACGTCGACGTTGTGTGATGACAGCGTGTACTTCGTTTTGCCCTTATTCAAATTAAATGAATGCCAACACCATTTTGGAACATAAAACGCGGAGATCCATGCAATCTGGATTAACAAATTATCCTAGAAATCAAAGCCATCAGACCGCCATTAACCATTTTTACTTTTATTTTGTTTGTGCCCCATATTTGATATGCCCTGCATCTGGCTTCCATCACCCTTCTAACTCCTGATTGGTTGGAAATGAAATGAATTAGAATAGTTATATCCTTTTTTCCCTTGCCATTCCGCTTCGCATCAAATGAAGAGACACGCTACAGCCGATTCGCTTGGCATAAGACATTTTAAATTATGTGAATTGGCTAAATGTCAACTTTTCTTAACAAATTTAGATTCATACACTTTAAAAAAAACTCAACTGTCTTTCAGGATGCTATACACCGTTTTTGTGATTGTGATCTTTTTACATCTCTACGCGAACCTGAAAGCCGTGAAAGCTGTTTGCTTGCGCACCTTTAACGAGTCACGCTATCTGATAGCACTGGAGGAGTTCTTTCGCTCCGGGCGTATGCTGTCGCCCCAGCAGGTGAACAAACTGGAGCGCGTTACGATTGGCCAGACGGTGTCCGTTTCGCTGAACATCCATTTGGGTCTGTCAGCCAAACACCTAATCGACGAGTTCAAAAGTAGCCACGTCATAGAAAACATAGTCTCATCGTTCGATCCCCATGAGCGTTTCATCATCGCCGAGAGCAAACGGCACCTGGGCGTGTATCTGCACTTCGATACACGGCCCCAGGACGTTCTAAAAGCGTATTTCTTTGCTGTCTCGTATTTGCAGGACCGCAGCCAAATCAAGGAAAAGTACTGGGAGGTGCAGAGTAAATGGCAGGAGTTCCTGAACTTGGCTCAACAAGAGGGTGAGTGAGAAGATCATACACCTACACGTTGAAGTTCTAAAGTGACGGTTTCTTGCAGGCTGGAGCACCAACAATCACCTCCTGATGGTGGATGAGTTCCGCCTCGACTGGAAAGCATAGAGACTCGATGTAAAGCATTTTCGTTCTTTCAGGCACCTACCCCATTAAGCAAACACAAAGGACCAAACCCCCACAGAGAGTCGCGTATGTACGTGCCCCTTCCACTCTCCCCATTCCCGTACATAAGACGAACCACTTGATATTAGTTTAGTAACATTTAAATCTCATATTGGTTGACCGTTTGATATTTCATTTGCTCGCTACACTAGTCCTTTTTTCTTCTCATAGCTTAGACGTAGTTTCAGAGCGTTATGTTTGGTCGTACCGTAGCAGGTAGCAGATACCGATACCCGTTCTCAGTTAACACACGTCCTACATATCCTACTGAAGTAAAACGATTATATTTCAATTTTGATTGGTTGTGTAAATACAATTGTTATAGACTACTTGTATTGGATTTTTTTACACAAAATTTACAACACAACACAAAATTCTCTTCCATGCGCAACTGTTCTGCCTTAGATCCTTGAAGACAACAAAATAAATCAAATTGTATGTGTAGAATGTAACGCGATGTACTCTAGTTAGTGTTGTGCTTAGAAATCGTATAATTAACAATTTTAACGCATTCTTGACACACGTACGTGCAAATTAGGCCTTAGACGGGAGAACCTAGACAATGAAGAGGGTGTTATGTTATTTGAGTCTCGAAACGAAGTAAAATTTATTTCTTTATTTTAAAGCTCTTTAGTTTGTTTAAATTTTACATTAATGGCGATATGAAGTTCGGAAGGCGTGTTACACATTGACTTTTGAAAACATTTGGAGGGGAAAAGAGAGAGAGAAAACGATGGAGAAAACGATGTTGAGAACTTGGGCTTAATCGATTGAAAAATAGTCTGCTCCTGGTTCATGAAACGGAAAGAAGGGAATCAATTTAAAATATACGTGTGTTTCGTTTGCAGTTATAACCACCTTACTACTGGTGGGGGTATAGCAATAATTGAAACAATTGGAAACAAAAAATAATTACGTTGTTGGTGAGCTCTTCAAATCTCACTCGGCCTTGCTTTATTGTCCCCTTTATTTATATACACTTTTACTTAATATTAATTGCTGACACAGTGCTGAGGGCTGCTTTGACTCTTCTTCTTCTTGTGGCGCTACAGTCCGGGGTGGACCTGGGCCTCAACCAACATGCCTCTCCAGCCAGCACGATCTTTCGCCAGCTGTCTCCAGTTGCGCACTCCAAGTTGGTTGAGGTCCTTCTCCACTTGTGTGCCCCACTTCAGTCTAGGCCGTCCTCTGTTGCGTTGTCCCAATGGCACGGATTCAAAGACTTTTCGGGCCGGAGCAGTGATGTCCATACGCTCTACATGGCCTAGCCATCTTAAGCGTTGTATCCGTAGACGCTTGACCAGGCGCATGTCGCTGTACAGCCCATAGAGTTCGTCATTAAATCTTCTCCTCCAGATGCCATCAACGCAAACGGGACCAAAAATCGCACGCAAAACTTTTCTCTCGAAAAGACTAAGGGCTTCCTCATCCGCCTTTGCTAACGTCCAAGATTCTGCGCCATATAGTAGGACGGGGATGATCAAGCTGTTATATAAAGCCAGTTTAGTCCTTCGAGAGAGGGCTTTATTACTCAGTTGCCTCTTGAGCCCAAAGAAACAGCGGTTGGCAAGAGTGATTCTGCGTTTGATTTCGGTACTGATGTTGTTGTCCCTGTTTACCGCGGAGCCGAGGTAGACGAAGTCCTTAACTACCTCGAAGTTTCTGCTGCCTAGTGTGACGCTCCGTCCGAGACGTCGATGTTGTGTGTCCTTCCTTGATGACAGCATGTACTTCGTTTTGCCCTCATTTACCGCAAGACCCATTTTAGCCGCTTCCGCTTCAATGCCAGCAAACGCCTCATTGACGGCTCGCTGTGTTCGTCCAATCACGTCAATGTCATCAGCGCAAGCTAACAATTGAACTGACTTTTGAAAGATCGTGCCTCTGGTGTTGACTTGTGAGTTACGCACGATCTTCTCGAGGATGATGTTAAAGAAGTCACATGACAGTGCGTCGCCTTGTCTAAAAACCTTTTTTGACATTGAAGGACTCGGTGAGTTCGGTACCGACCTTGACGGAGCAGCGAGAGTTCTCCATCGTTATCCTACACAATCTGACGAGTTTGGTAGGAATGCCAAAACTAGACATGGCACTGTATAGCTCGTCTCTATGCACACTGTCATATGCAGCCTTGAAATCGACGAATAGGTGGTGAGTGTCAATTTGCATTTCTTGGGTCTTTTCCAGGATCTGCCGTAATGTGAAGATTTGGTCGATTGTGGACTTCCCTGGTCTGAAACCACACTGATAGGGACCTATCAGGTCATGGACAAATGGTTTCAGACGCTCACACAATACGGCAGAGAGGATCTTGTATGCGATGTTCAGGAGACTAATCCCTCTGTAGTTGGCGCAGTCAAAGGGGTCTCCTTTTTTGTTGCTTTGACTCGCATGAATAAATACGCGAGCAATCACCGCAGCACTGTCACCTGAGTATCGCACGGGCAATATGCATGTACAGCACTTGTACAACTAGACTTGAGTATTTTTTGATATTTGTGCGAAGTCCAGTACTAAATCTAAAATTGAAAACGTCAACGCCATCAGAATATAGCCTAAAATAAGAACACAAGTTTGACCTAAGTAAAATGTTTCCGAAGTGGTCGCTATGTTATAGTGGATAAAGGCTCAACTACTGGTTTGAACAACTCATGAACAACTCATTCTGAACGGTCTTTCTTTCGAATAGCTGCAACACTCAAGGAGAACTGTCTGTTATTGGAATTTGCCACTCGGGGTCGGAAAAAAACTCTCGGTCCCTTCTAATCGCAACTAGTTGCCGAAGAAGCTGAGCACAATATACATTTTTGAAAATAATTAGTTCATTTACAAAAGGTGATTTTTTAAAAGATAAAGGAAAGTTTTTCAAAAAGAAAAACACAAAATTCAGAAAAATGCATGAAATTTTTATTTGAATCGATAGTACATTCCATATAATTTGATATTTGAAGATTATTTCATGCAAATGTTAACTTTTTTCTGCGCCTCATATGGTCCATCTGCTTAGTCGAATTTTGGCATACTCTATCCAACATTTCGGCCGGTATCTCACGAATAAATGCTTTAATGTTGTCTTCCAATGCGTCAATTGAAGCGGGCTTGCCTGTATAGACATGAGCTGTAATACAGCCCCACAAAAAACAGTCTAAAGACGTTAAATCGCACGATCTAGGAGGCCAATTGGCCGGTTCCGAATGTGAAATAAAATGTTCACCGAACTCGCCTCTCAATAAGTTCATTGTTGCGCGTGGTGTGTGGCATGTGGCACCGTCTTGTTGAAACCACATGCCATGCAAGTCAAGCTCTTGCATTTTGAGCAAAAAAAATTGGATATCATCTCACGGTAGCGCTCACCATTCACACTTACATTACGATTTGCATCATCTTTAAAGAAGTACGTTCCAATGATGCCACCAGCCCATAAACCCCACCAAACTGTGACTTTTTCTGAATTCATTACTAGGTCTTACAATGCTTCTGGATGATATTTACTCCAAAATCGACAATTCTGCTTACGTACGTAACCCATTGAGCCAAAAATGAGCTTCGTCGCTGAACAAAATTTTTCGGCGATGAGCTTGTTGACCAAACTGAAAATGTTTGACAGTGAAACACGAAACGTGCGTCAGCTGTTTAAAGCGGTGTTGCCAAAAAGATAATAGCTAAAAAAATCAGCCTTTATAAAGCTGTTTTGCTAAATCAAAAATCTTTCACCACTGACTGAATTTGACATTCTTTTGTTCCACTCTAGGAATACCTGCAAATCTCTATGGAAATGTTATAGCCTATGAACGATATTCTGTAATACGTTCTTCAATCTAAAGTTCAAAAACGAGGACAGAAAGTTCTTTCTTCTGCCTTACCTGACATTTTGAAGACAAATTGAAAGCTTGAGAAATAATTCCTAATTCACATTCTGCACTGGGGCTTTTTCGGAGGAATTTGTGTATAACGAAAGTCTTTAAGTCGCGGTCGCATGTTTCCCTTTTCAGACCGCAAATTCCAACAAAGGGCAAGCGAGGCTCTTTATTTTCAGGTAGACAATATGGGAATGTTTTCATATTTTATTTTCGATTATTTACTTTTTTATCATTTAAAGGTACGATCCGCACGGCGTTACAATGGACGAAAATGCCCTTGTGCGCTTCCCTCAGTGGCAAACCGAGCGCTCTAACCTAACATATGTTAGTTTGCAAGCGTTCGTTCTTTGATGGGCTTCAGGAAAAACTAATACGGAAAGAGGACAGTCGACTCCATCTTCTCCTGACTTTGAGTTCAATTTGAACACCGTTTTTGATGACTTATTGCTCGTCCATCACTTTGAAAAATATGCCTATTTCCAGCAACAATTCGTAAAAAACCTCCAAAACTTCGAAAGACCTAAAGTAATTCAGCTTTCAGATCAGCTGTTCAGTGGATTATCTCCTTTTTTGTTGGTTTCTGGGTTTTACTATGCATTCAAATACAAATTGTAACGACGCGGTCAGGCTTAGACAAGCTTTGGTGTGCTTTCGAATTTACGAGAGGTTATGTCAAAGAACGTTCGCCGTGGCGTAGTGGGTAGAGTGCGACGCTCACACGCCGAAGGGTCTAGGTTCGACTCCCAGTTCAACACCAATTTTTCTAATATTTCACGGCACCACCTCTTTCGAGCTGCTGACAACACTCAAAGAGTAATAACTGTCTAAGAAAGCTTCTCAAATTTCGCCGTTCGGAGTCGGCAAAAAACTGTATGTCCCTTCTACTCGTGAGAGAACAGTAGCGCGCACAACACGAGTAGTTGATGAGCAAGCTAGGCCTTGGTCCCCCTTTGGACTGTAGAGCCAACAATTATTATTATTATTATGTCAAAGAACGACTACCTCAGTTCTTCAAATCAAAATCAAATCCTCGAAACTATCCATAACATAAGTGTTACATGAAGAATATTTTGTAATAATTCTTCACTTTCGAAAAATCCAAAAACCAGACGCACATACGCCAAACGCCCGACTGAGTAGAGAATAGACCCACTAACTATATGTTGATGACATGTATCCTATTGAATATAACAACGACACACAACGCGCATACATAACCTGCGATTTCGCCTCATCGACTTTACAAGAACTTATGTACATTGTATACGCAAAACGACATCAGTTTCCAAAGCGGAATTGTTCTCGTGAATTAAAAAATTGCTTTCTCCTTAAATTCATATTGCAGCAAAAACATTCAAAAATATTTTTAAAAATATACCAATATTTGATCATTTAACGGTTAATCAATTATTCGAGTAACAATAGGTCTGTTCCTAGCTATGCAACAGCGTGCGTTAGATCTGTTCTTAAGCTTATATCAGGTCCAATTTAGCACTTTTCATTGATTCCCCCAGAAAGCTCGTTTTGATCGTTCTGTATACATTCGCCAATGAAGGGCGCACTCTCTGTTGCGTTGGGCCAACGATTAAGATTTGATTCTTCGGGTTGAAAACCTTCTCTTTCTAAAATCAGGTCTGTTCCAATTCATTTGTGTAGAGAAATTCGTAGTTGAGTAGTTTGGGTAAAAATCTCTCTTGCAGAGAGTAACTCTACCGAAAATTGTGAAACGACTTTTCGTAGAAATTCGTAAACGGCTATCAGACATATGTATGTAATGTTAGAAGTTTTTTTATTTTCGATTTGACAGCCATCTGCTGCCGTGCTGCTGCCTATAGTTATTTCTTCAGCGGAAATTCGTAGGGAGGGCAAATGTTTTACTCTCTCGTGAGCTGTCTTCTACCAAAAAAATCTGCTAATGGAACGCTTTTTCGTAGTTTTTCGGGCAAATTCGTAGACATTCGTAGAAATTCAGAGCAATTGGAACGGACCTAATACAAAAGCATTTTTTTAGCTCGAAGCTTAAAGCACAACTCAAAAGTCTCAACTCGCACTTTATGACCTGCGAAAAATTCCTGCGGTACCAATTTTTTTCTTAAATTGCCCAATAATACTCCATATAGTCCACAAACATTTTTAAAAACAGATCGTATCTGCCAGTCTCTGAGATTTGCTCCAAGGCCATCGAGACATATCTTCTCGTGGGAAATTATGTCCGAGAAGCAACCTTAAGGATCAAAACTGTTGGCAGCGCGATTCTTTTGTTAGAATCAATGTACTCGTAATATTGCGACTAAGCAGATACTTTGTGGGCAGGGATAACATTTAATATTTAATTAGAGCCGTCAACCCACTATATCTTGAACACTCCCATGGCTTACATCCAGAAAGAAACTTAGTCAAATCACATGGGACGGCCATTCATCGGGAAAGGCTCAGTCATAACCAAGTGGTAAAAAATACGCGCTTGACATTCAAGTTGGAATAAACCCCACTTGTATCAAAGGGTTTCTTGCTTATAACGAAATGATGTTTCTTAACCTTAAAACAAGTCCCGTTCCTTTTTTTTTCGTCTTTGAAAGATGGCCGAAAGCCGAAGAAGGCATCTTTGAGTTCGATGTTTGGGCAAAGAAACCTCCCTTAGCACCCAAAATGAGTGTCCTTTTAGAGCGAAAAGTAGATATGCACATGCAGTGATTTCCTTAAAAAATGGCTGTGTAGGTATAGTCTCAGCCAAAGAAAGCCGTTCATCAGCGCAGCATCACTTGTTGTTGAAGAAGCTAGGCACTGGTTTCCTTGTGTATCGTAGTGCCAAGCAGACCCTTCGCCGTATTTAAATGAAAAACTTTAGGTCTGTTCCAAATCAATTGTGTACAGGAATTCGTAGTTGAGTAGTTTGAGTAAAAATCTCTCTTGGAGTAACTCTGGCGAAACTTGTAAAAAGACTTTTCGTAGAAATTCACAGAATTAACTAACCATCAAAAAATTTGAATGTAAACAGCTATCAGATATGAGAATTGTCAGAAGTTTTATTTATTTCAACTTCGACAGTAATCTGCTACCCACAGATTTTTCTTCGGCAAAAATTTGTATGGAGGGAAATATTTTAATCTCTCATGAGCACTCTCTTCTACGAAAAAATCAGCAAATGGAACGCCTTTTGAGAGTTTTTCGGCGAATTTTGTAGACATTTCAGTGCCATTGGAACAGACCTTTTGATGTAAATGACACACCTCCCAACCAAAAATCAATTGTCGATCAATTATCTCCAACTCACCACCAGTTCTTAAAACTTTGAAACACACATGTCGTCAAAATGTCAATGTGTAAACGTAAATTGAATTTTATAGTTAAATCTACAAACCGTTACAAGAATGCCTAACTCATATTTTGATTTCCCAGTTAACACTTCACCCAAACACCACATTCAGAGAGTTTGATTTTATTGTCACCAAATTAACTAAATAAACATACAAAAAAAGAGAAATCATCTCAAATTTATTCAATTAAAAAACAAAGTTAACACATTTTAGAAGTTATGTTCGGAAAACAAATTCCATTCCATTCACATGCAACGAACATTCAATTATTCAATTAGATTGATAGCCCTTAGACGAAGAAATTTGAAAGTGAGAGCGAGACCGTTAGAGAATATTTACATTTTGGTGCGCCATCAAATTGTGTGTGTATTGAATATAAAAAATATCTGTAAAAGTTAAAGTTAAACTGTAGAAACGACAAAGAAAACAAATTATCTATTTTGCTAAACCTTTAATCGTGCAATACAATTATTATACATACGTGCATACTTGCATACATACTTATAGAAATGAATTAGCACTTGAATAAACCATACTTATGAGCTACTACTCCATTTTGAATTCTAGCATTTAGACATTTTGCAATGTTAATTAACGATTCTATCGAAGGAATATTATAAATTTGTGATTAATGCTTTTATGTTTTTGTACGAGTATATCTGAGGACTCTTTGGCCGACAAAGGCTGAGGGGATGGCGGTTGCCTCCCCTGAGAGTATGTGAGCCGGAGAGACCTCAAGTAGTTTTCTTTTTCATTTTTGTTGGAAATTAGTTTCGTTTTCATAGTTACTTAGAGTAAGCTAGACTGTAAGATTTCATAGACTGTTAAGGGCAAGACCGGTTTGGTAGAAGTTAAATTTGCAATTTTTATGAGCTTTTTTTCAAGAAGGAATCGATTTATCTCCATCAACTTGATGGAATTTTGCTTAGAATTAATTGACAAAAAAAAAGTAAATTCTTGTTTGGGTTTGGAATAAAATTTTTTAATTCGCAAGAGATTGACAAGCGTGAAGATTTGTTTCATTTGTTCATTGAAGAGGTTACAAAATGGTAAGCTGGTTTTACAGATGACGATTTGGGATTTGGAACTATTTGCAAAGTCTTTTGGATACCAAAAATCAAATGGGTGCAACTGCGCACTTGACATAGCGATTGTCATATTGTCCCCACGGACCGCTAATGGAAACTCATCATTCATGTCAATTTTAGAACAGACAATTGGAGAGTCAATGTTTTAGACAGAACGACGCGCTGTGATGTAACTTCTTCAATATCATTCTTGAGAACATCTTGTGTAACTCACAAGTCTTCAGAGGCACGATCTTCCAAAAGCCAGCTCAACTACTAGCTTATACCGATGACAATAATGGTGCTGAATGATTACAACGATCAATTGGTACTGAATGATTGCACCGAGTAATTGCTGCAATTGAAGCGGTCGCAGTCCAAACTGGCTTGGAGGTAAATGAGTGCACATGTTGTTGTTAAGGAAGGACACATAACACCGACGTCTGGGACAGAGCGTCACATTAAGCAGTAGACACTTCAAAGAAGTAACGAACTTGGTCTTCGCTGTAAATAGAGACAATAACATTCATACCGAAATCAAACACAGAATCACTCTTAGCAATCGCTCGTTTTTTTGCCTCAAGAGGCAGTTGAGTAATAGAGCCCTTTCTGGAAGGACTAAACTGGTTTTGTATAAGAGCTTCATTGTCCCAGTCCTGCTTTTTGGCGCTGAAAACTGGATGCTGTTTAAAAACGAGTGCGGCAGCTCTTAGGCCCCACGAAAGGAAAATTCTGCGTGCGATTTTTCACAAAAAGATTGAACTACCAAATTTATGAACTGTACGGCGACAAGCGTCTGGTTACACGTTTAATATGTTTATGTAGACCGTATAAAAATCACTGCTCCGGCTTGAGAGCCCTTCGAATCCAAACTATTGGAACAACGCAACAGAGGCCGGTTTCGGCTTAGATGGCGCACACAAGTGGAGCAGGACCTCAACCAACTTGGAGCGCGCAACTATGGCCAGCTGGCAAAAAATCGTCCTTTCTGGAAACAACACAAAAAAGAAGATGAAAAAAGCGGAGAATTCGAGTTTGTTAAGTTAAGCTGTTGACTTCTTCCCATCTTAAACTAATAATAATAATTGTTGGCGCTACAGTCCAAAAGGGGACACAGGGCCTAGCTTGCTCATCAACTACTCGTGTTGTGGGCGCTACTGTTCTCTCACGAGTAGAAGGGACCTACAGTTTTTTGCCGACTCCGAACGACGAAATTTGAGAAGCTTTCTTAGACAGTTATTACTCTTTGAGTGTTGTCAGCAGCTCGAAAGAGGTGGTGCCGTGAAATATTAGAAAAATTGGTGTTGAACGGGGAGTCGAACCTAGACCCTTCGGCGTGTGAGCGTCGCACTCTACCCACTACGCCACGGTGACCACCCTCATCTTAAACTGCCAGTAAAAAAAAAAATTTCGTGGTGAAAAGAGCCTAAAATCGAAATGTCTAGCTCGCGTATATGACATTAAAGCGTGGCAAATAGATCAGTTTATTTAAAAGGACACAAAACTTCAAAAATCCTTTAAATCAAAAACCAAAGACAAAACCAAGAACTTAGAGTTAAAGTGCGCAAAATGAAATACTCGTAGCTAAGCAGAGGAGTGATTAGGTTCTCGAAACTTTAAAAATGAAAATTCTATTGCGACTGCATGCTACGGAACACAAGTTAAATGCGAGAGAGGCAATGATTATAAACGAAATGTGAATGTCGTCCTCCGGCTGACAAAATTCCAAAAGGCATCCCATGAAATCCCTGTAAGCAACAGTAAGCACCTTCGAAGCATAAAGCACGAGCAGGAGAGATAGCTTCTTGTCCGGGCAATGATGAGAGGATTATGTGTATCTGAGGTTGAATAAGTATTGTTAAAAGCTGCCGGAAATGGATAGCCCACATGTATGGAAGATTTAAAACAGGGAAAACAAGAAAAATAATGCAATCAAAGTTAATCGCAAATATTTAATTATTGAATCTTTTTTCCTGTAATTTCCACGTTTCATTGTTGTTAGCACAACCTCAATAGAAATGATACACCAACGTATCACATATTTGCGACAGTAACAGGCCATAAGTGAGTTTGAAAATTTGAAAAGGGCAGACTGTTGAACACATACACAGGCCGACATAACTCACCGTACGATAGGTAAAATCCAAATATTTTCTATAAATGTGGACGAATGTTTTCTTGTTTTGCATTCCTAACTTCAATAGCTTATTGCATTTTATCATCCATGTGTAGCTTTGCTTGCTGCTTTTATTACTCCATGAAGTCCTAAGAATTAACAAAAAACTGGAGCAAAAAAACGACATAATTTGTCGTACGCTACTTGTTTCCGTTAAATTTTCACAGTTTCTATTATAATAAATTGGATTTATTTATTTATTTTGTACAAGAATCATGATATTCCTGAAACAGTGTTTGGCGTATAAACTTACTTTGCTCCGAGAAGTGATCATGTCAGCTAAACAGCGCAAAAAGGAAACTTCGGTAGAGTTTTGACAAGTTGTAGTGAATTTGTACTGGAATGATAAAAAATCATTGGCAGAAATTGTTGAATGCTTTGGAAAAGTAAATCAACCGTGCAGTATATTATAGAAACCTATTAAAAATAAACAGGAAGTTTTGAGTACGTGCGAAGATCAGGCCGTCCACGCAAATTGACCGCAAGAGATGAACGGGTCATAATCAACACTGTTCGCAAAGAGACAAAAACTTATTGTACCATCATAAAAAAAAGCCAAGTGTCGGAAACCTGCAGCAAAGAAGTCAGCACCGGCACGATTCAAAGAACCCTAAATAGACATAGATATTATGCGAGAACACCACGGAAGAAGCCGTCGATAAGTGCTGCCAACCAGAGGAAGCGCAAGGAATTTGCAAATTTACACAAAGATGACGATCTGTTGTTTTGGAAGAAAATGTTCTTCACTAATGGGAGTAAATACAACATTTTCGGCCACGATGGTCCATCGAAAGTATGGCGAAAGAGTGGTACAGCATTGGAAATAAAAAATCTCCGAAGAACGATTAAACATGGTGGAGGTAGCGTTATGGTTAGGGGGTCCATAGCTTGGTTCGGTGTGGGGAAGCTGGTATTCATAGAAGGAAATATGGACCAGCACATGTATCTGGATATACTGAGAGAGAACTTAAATTCATCGGTGGATAAATTGGGCTTGAATCCTGGCTGGATATTTCAGCAGGATAACGACCCTAAGCACACAGCTAGAAAAGTCAAGGAGTGGTTATTGTACTATGCTCCGAGGCAGTTGTATTCTCCTCCACAGACTCCAAATTTAAACCCCATTGAGCATTTGTGGGACTTCCTAGAGAAACAGCTGCACAGGCACACAATAATTTCAAGGGCAACACTCAAGGAAGCTCTGCAAATAGAATGGAATAGGGTACCCGGAGGTTTCACCCAGAGGCTGGTTTCCTCAATGCCCTGTAGACTGAAAGCTGTTCTCAAATCCCGTGGAGGTCCGACAAGCTACTAGGAAACTACTGCGGTGTAATAACGCTTTGTTTTTAGCAGGCGTACGATGAGTTTTGTCGTTTAAATGAATTATAAATTTGTTTTTTTTTTTTTTTCAAATAAAGTCCAAAAATTGAAAACTGGATTTTCATTACAATTCTGTTTTTCATTACAATTCTGAAATGTAATCCATTATTTTACCAAACACAGTTGGTGCTGAAAATGAGCGTTTTTGAACGTCGTACGATGAAATATGTCGGCCTGTGTATAAGAAAAGTCCGATCACATAAGACTGTAATGTAAAAGAAATCCTCTTAAGATCATGATAGGGATATCGACTAAAGACAGTGTTCACCGCACTTTAGTTACATGGCAAAACAGTATGCAAAGAGGACAACACTGTTTTCGGTCTCCTCGGTTCGATCATAAGTTCAGGTAGCTAAAGTCGACAAGAACAAAATATTACTGCCAGTGTTGCTGCTCGCACAAATATTTGTTTTAATTGCAGATATATCAGTTCCTCAAAATAGTGAGTGAGGAATCATCTTTGCATACATAACTTAAATCGGTGAAGTCAATCCAAACCTTTCGATCCTGAAAAGGCAACAGGTGAAAAGTAGTCCGTATATTTTTGCACGCGGTTTTCGACATAAGAATAAGTTTGAAAAAAAATCCCTCACCCAGAACTATCAAGTCATACATGCCATGGTCCTCACATTATATCTCGACACGTTTAGAAGCAAAAATTATCACTTTCCGAAGCGAGATATCTCAAATTCGCAAACTGCACTTCTATTGATCAGCAGTAAAAAACGCACATCGTTTCATGTATTTTATATTTTATTGCAAAAATAAAACTGAAATGATTAAAAGAATTCACCTACACAGGAAATGAGACAATTGAAAACTATAAATTCAGGGGGTGCAGCACCGGAGCAGCCACAACCTGCTCCTTCAACAGCTGCTGCTCTTCCTTGTAACCAGTTTGAGACAGATGCTTCACAATATCAACCCAATCCCAGCCGCGTGGTCGATCACCCTTGTGATCTGTGCGTTCCCATTGCCTACGTTTTTGCGCTTTCGAGAGCTGTTCCTTTTTCACAGCTTTCTTGGCATCTGCAGGATCGGAGATTTTAATTGCCCCTACACCATTATCGAGATCAACCGCTTGAACCACTGGCGTGTCAGGTTGGTCGGCCACCAACTCATCAACTCGATCCTTCAAGCATTCGAAAAGTGTGTACGTCATCCCGCAACCAACCCATTGTTCGGCTTCTTCCAGGAGTATTGATTGTATTTTCTGTTTTACGGGTGGGATTCTAACAACAATCAACATTTCAGACTTGCGACGCAATGTGTTTGTTTGAGGAGGCAACTCACAAATTTCGATTGTAGAACGCATCCATGTTGATTTTAGGCACTTCTTCCGGGTACGTTTCGCCCCATTGAATCTCCACGAGGAACGATTTCATGTCATCATCTTTGCCGTACTGCAAAAACAAAGATTCACGTAACACGGGACAATTGTTTGCCTCTCTTGGGAATCTTATTTCGATTTCGGAAGATGCTTCTTACCTTATATTGATAAGTAGTCGGATTGATTTCTTTGAAAGCATCGTCACCTTCATAGATTGACTGTAACGCTTCGCGTTCTTCGTTTTGTGATTCATTTTGTCCAGACATTGTATTGTAATTTAGGAGTATGTGGGGTTTTTAAATAAGCAAGTTATTTAGAGGTTTCTCTTCTTCGTCAACATTTTTGACAATTGCTTAACTGTCAAAATCGGAGCAATTGTCAATGAGTATCGTATGATATCGTTGGTTTCTGACATCGTTGATTTGACATCTAATGGGAAAGGAATAGGGTATCATAGCGAAGGAATTGGGAATTTCGTTCTGTTATATTCATAAACATATAAATAAAAAAACCTGAGTGGCTTTGTGTTATTATAGACTGGTGATGTGTTCAATACAGTTACAACGTATTTAGTACTTGTTTCTTCTTCCAAAACTGAAACAAAGTGCAGCAAAGTTTGTTGAAGAAAGGAGTTACCAGAGTTTACTCCAGACGCGTACGGAGACGATTATGGAGCCACGTATTCTACGCACTGCGTTCAATTGTCTTCAAAAGAAATGTAGTTGCTTAATCGGGCGGATTTAACCATGTGACTATGCGACACCATTCTCTATCCATGGTTTATTTCTCTCAAACATAATAAGCGAACGTTTTCGAAGAGAGTGGTGTGAAAATGGATGAACATGTATGAATTGACTAAGAAGCCTATCTAGGGGTGAATTGGGCAGACACATGGGAAGTTGAACAACAGCGGAATTAATAAGAAGCTCGTTTCAATATGAACTTAAATAATACGATTATGCAGATCTGCTTGCAACTACTCGAGCTTTGGGTAAGCGTTGCCAAGATGACGAAATTACATCCCAACCCACTCCTTTAAATGAGGAAGACAAACAAAAATCCAGATTTTTAGCTTAGAACTCCGAAGAGCAGTTTAAGAATTTAAGACACTCCGGCTCACCTTATTTGAAGGATTCCAAAAGTGTCTGAAAAAAGAATTTTGTCCTCTGAACTCCTTAAAACAAAGAAAACCAAGAAATGTTTTCTAATTATTGAAAAGCTAAAGTATTAAACATTTCGGACTCTTTTTCAACTTAGCCTTAGAAGTTAAAAAGAGCCTGAAATCTGTGGCGATTAAGGCATTGATCTGAGACACTTTGTCCTCGAACTGTTCAATCGACTTATCAATAGAAAAATTTACCCAATTCACATTCCTTGCTCCCAGGTTGCACTTATACAGTATGGAATTATTGGCTGATGATTAAAAATAATGACCATACGTCTTGAAAATTAACACAGTGCTAACCAAGATTGAATCATCTACCATTAGGAAATTTGATGTAATTTCTAAACATAAACTCTTCGTTTGGATGACACATCGTGTATAACAGTTCTTATTTCATTCCAATCACCAGCGTTTCGTGTGTCAGCCGTTCCACCAAACCAAAAACTAATCATCGGATATTGCAGACATTTACCTTTGTCTCGCTTACGCTACCGTGTACGACGAATTTTGAAACACCAAGCAGGCAGATGTCAAAAGCATTTTCAACTTCACTCATTCATTTCTCACTCCCCTCGACAGAGGTGTTGCAATATAAATTTTTATAGATAAAGGAATAAAAATTCAAATTACCCAGAAGAAAATCAATTCTAAATTAGTGAAGAAACACGTTCTACAAAGCAATCAACTAACAGACAAATGAAAGTAACTCTTTTTCTACAAAAGAAATTCCTCCATTCTAAGTGGCCTTTTGTAAAGCAAAATATATAAAAAAAAAGAAGAAATATTAGACGAAGTAGTCAGAGCAAGAGCGAGAGGGAAAAACGACGTCGGAACGAGAGGCAGCAGAAAGAAAGAGGGAACGTCGAGACTCATTTTTAATAATCGCTTTATAGTCGTTTTTTCGTGTTTTTTTTTTGCTCTGTGTGTTCTCTCTTGTGCTCTGCCTTTCTTCGTGTGGTGTGTGTGAGTGCGTACGGGAGTGTTTGTGTATAGTTGACGAGGAAGACGAAGGCGACCAACAAGACGACGACGGCGAAGACGACAACTGAAGTCTCTCTCTAGCTGGTGTTCTGCTTGCTGTTACTGCTGTGAATAAGTAAACAATATGGCGTGTGCTACTTTAAAACGCTCCCTAGATTGGGATTCCATTAATCAGCGTCCAACAAAACGGCGTCGATGCAATCCATTTGGACAATCTACCTCGATGATGGGCGGAGGGCGCTCCTCTGCGCCAAACTCACCGAGTTCCTCATCAGCGATTGCAGCTGGTTTGGCTGTCGGAGGGATGAGCTCTGGCTCTAGTATCGGTGGTGGTATGCACCGCTGCCCCTGTGGACGTTTGAATACCACAAGTGCTTCCAGAAATGCCATCGAAAGCCAGGACACCGCGTCCGAAAGTCCATTCGCTGGCAAAATGTCACCCGATAAAATGGCACAAAATATTAGGGATGAAATCAAACGCCTCAACCGCCGCAAACAGCTCACATATGCAGCCACCGAAAGAATGCAAGACTCCGAATCAAGTGGTTCAGAAATGGGCGGACCAGATAGTCCACGTCGTCGTCCAGATACTCCACCAAATTTATCCACACATCCAGAGAAGGCGCTATTCACATTCAAACAGGTGCAAATGATATGCGAACGCATGCTTAAGGAGCGTGAAGATGAACTCAGGGAGAAATATGATGCGATCTTGACTACAAAACTGGCGGAACAGTATGACGCGTTTGTGAAATTCACATATGATCAAATTCAGAGGCGCTATGAAGCAGCACCTAGTTGTAAGTATTTCAAAATTTCTCTTCTAAAAGTGCCTTGCCATATAGCAAGTGTATTTTCTTTCTCTCCCCATCATCCTTGTGCAGATCTATCGTAATCGGACCTCATGGCGTACTGCAGCACTAGTCCCTTCAATACTATAGCAAAGAAATCAACAACACAATTCTCGACTCAAGGAAATAACAGAAGTGGAGCAACTTCCAGAAATTCTCGCAGTCACGTCGCAGCATATATTCAAAAAAAAAAACAAAAAAAAAACATTACATATACATACATATATATATATATATATTAAATATATTTATATACAAGGAAACCACAACCAACAGCAACAAGCAACAATACAGCTCACAAATTAATTGCTAAAAAAGAACATAATATCAAATTACAATAAATACAAACCACGAAAAAGAACAGCAACCAACCGGGCAGTCATCATCATCAATCCAATTCCAAGTTTGGTTCAGCAGATTTTTATCAAATTTTCATGATACCATGAATTTCCACGGGAGGAAAATTCCAAAGACGGGAATTTTCGTAGCGAATTAGTGCTAGATTACATTTTTTACTCTATTCATTTTTTTTTTTTGTTTTCTTTTCCATTTTCTACAGTTCTCTATTGTTTTGAATAAATTTTGAAATTCAATTGATTTCGTTTCTCACCGAGCTGCGCGTGTGCAGGTGAGCCCTGTACGCGCGAGCACATTTAATTATTAAAGAATACAAAACAAACAAAAACACGAAAACCGTATTGATTACTATTATTAATTATAATGATTATTGCGTAACGTAAGGAAAATCAAGTTTAGTTGGTAGGAATGGCAAACAGACAGAGAGACAAGAAAAGGATCTAAGTTATGTTTGTTTGGCTTTATGCGCGCGCTTACTTTATACTTTTATTTTTGTTCAGTTTACCAACCACCACCCAATAAACCCGCTCCCCCCAGGATATACTTAGAATTAAATTTATTTTCTTGCTTTTTATATATATATACATATATATAAAATAAATATAGTAATATGAAATACAAATTTGAATGATGATTATGATTTCTTATGAAAACAGAATAATAATTAGAAAACAAGTAACTTCTCGAAAATATACATAACTTTCATATAAAATACGAGAGAAAATACACGAATCTTGAGTTCATTTATTTGTGTGAATATCGCTTGTGTGGAACGGTCTGTGTAGTCTTACATATTCCGTCTTATGAGGAAACGCCTCACCCCCGAGGCCTATACAGCAGCAGATTTTGAAAGGATTTTTCTCCAATGTGTGGTGTCGAAGTCAAAGGCAAAATACCGTTTAAAAAATCAATCTCCCCACATGTACTTCTTCCTCCTTATTTTAAATGACCAGCCTGCAGCCTGCACAATCGAGATGCCAAATGTAATCAATTTTGTTCAAATCTTTTTGCACTTGAGTTCGCTACTTACAAGAATTAGTGTTTTATTGCGTTTTGTTAAGATGTTGGATTTGAAGTTCTTTACTCATCTAAAGCGTTGTTTTGAAAGACGAAGAATTGCTGGCCCGTCTTCGCTTTTGTGTATTATATCACAATGGATTGTCCTTCGTTTTTTGCCGCGAACTGCAGCAATGCTGCTCAATTGCTCTTCACTACCCAGTCATTTTAAACATTGCATTTATAGCATTACACACTCAGCCGCAAGACAACCTATTTGTTTCCAGACTCTTAAAGTAAAAAGCAGCAAAATATTATTTTTGAAACGACAAAGGGCCTCTTCGTTTGCCTTTGGTGACTCTGCGCAATAACACAGGCTTGAGACGAGAGTGAAGAGTCAGCGTGGCCTTTTGAGAAACGACTTCTTTCTCAAATACTTTTTCAAAGTGCTTGGCATAAGCATTCATACACACGATCTCCGTTGTCGCCATTGTTGGATGTTCTCTCATGCAGTCTTAAAATGTTCAAACAGGTGGTATCTTGATTTTTACTTCTCCACCCTTGATAATAGCTGCAGTCACTGGTTTCTCATATTTTGTGACAAACCATGTCTTTAAATGTGTTTGCTTCTGCTGGAAAATTCCAAATTGTAACCTCTAGCATTGGTCTTTTTGTAGACTTTTGCACAACAAACATGTCCGAAGGCAAGAAGCAGAATGTATGTACAAATTTAACTAATTTGGTTCACCCCAAGGAGCATGTTACGTAGCATAGCACTGTATCACGGGAAATTGCATTATTTCACCGCTCGATAATACAATCAACGCTTTGTTTTTGTCGTTGTTGTACTCGTGTATCACAGGTTAAACGGAAACAAACATAATCTACAATCGTCTGAACGGAAAACGGAATATTAACTTTGGAAAGGAGAAACGTAAATAAGCGACATGCACTGAGCTTTGAAAAATGAAACATAAAGATAGTCCATGGTGTCTTCTTTAGTGCAACCATGCTATAATATTCTACGAAAAAAAAACTTTCAGGTTTTAAGAAGCACACGCACATACATCCAAAGGTAAAGGGTGAATTTGATAGAGTGACTTCTAAGCAAGCGTGCAGAACTTGACTCAAATTCAAACTTACGCATGCTATTCATTATCAATTCAGTTCACTATAAAGGCAATGAGACCACACAATAGATGGCTTATCACTGCAACAGTGATCTATAACCCAGCAGTGATGTGGTTTGATTGTAAAAACGCATTTATATGTACATCGCCCTCGGAGAAAAAAATATTCAGCAACTCATTCAATCGTAGAGTGATAATTTTGGCCTCGTAATGCCGTGCCAGTCAACGGGAGTTCAAAAACGGAATTCATCATAAAAATAGTTAAAACCTCGTTGATAACAAAATTTACAATTTTATAAAGTTATACAAAATGTTCAGTGGGATGCTTTGTATAAATTTTTTCTTGTTTCTAGATAATATTCATTTTGTATTCATTCAACTTTGCATGTGTAAACAATGAGAAACAATTCAAAATTACGTTTTTAAGGTTTCGTTGCATGTTACAAATAAACGATTTTTATTCTTTGGGCTCTGCCTGGAAATAAACATTCCCAACAGCAGCGATTCAGATACAGCCTCTAAAAAATAAAGATCTCTGCCAAAAAGATCTAGGTATATTTGTTTACAGGTTGACCAAGTTGAAAATCTTTGTATTTAAAGAATCTATATCCTCCTCCTTTATGACCACAACAGCCAACGTGAAATTAGATTCTTTAACTACAAAACAAAAAACTCTACGTTTGCTTATGCAGAGAAATAAGAACTGTTTCCTTATTTCATGAACGCATGGGGATAGACGGCGTAGAAATTGAGGGCATAGCATATTTGGATCGCACCAAGGAACAGCTCGGAGTCACAAATATTTTCTGGAAAACTTTACATTGCTAAGTCGTAATCAAGATCATTCATCGACTCAATCGTTCCAATATTGATACAGGATAGGTGAAAGTAGTTTTTATTTCAAACGTCAAATTCTTTTCTTTTGAAAACTCTGAAAGAAATTACAATGGCTCGCAAATGAAGCTGTTTTAAAGTACAGAACCGCATAATTTTAATTCGGTTACACTCAAAGCATATTCTTAGTATATAGAAAATCCTGCTGCTGCCTTTGAAGGTATGGGCTAACAATCTTGTTTCTCTGAATCGACTTAAATCTTCGACTTAAAATTGCGTCTGTAACGATGAAAAACTCTTTTTTAGAATCTATTGAGGACATTTTTATTAAGGCTCCTTTTAAAATCTATTGGGGGCATTTTATAAATAAAGAAAAATATACATCTTCGTGCTTTTTTTTCAACTCTTCACATTTTGTAAAACAAATATAAGATGCTTAATCATTCCAAAGCAAGCCTCAACTCCAAGGCGTACTTGTAGGACTTGTACTTAGCCACGTTTTGCCAAAATTAATGCTTAATGTGTTTGTGCTTGACACATCGATGAGTCTTTTAAAGTCGTTCTTATTTCAAGGGGTATAGCCGTTCCATTGGTTTGTAGGATGACGATGGAAAACTCTCGCTGCTCTGTCAAGGTCGGTAACGAACTCACCGAGACCTTCAACGTCAAAAAAGGTTTTATACAAGGTGACGCACTGTCATGTGACTTCTTTATTGTCATCCTCGAGTAGATCGTGCGTAACTCACAAGTCAACACCAGAGGCACGATCTTTCAAAAGTCAGTTCAGTTGTTAGCCAATACTGATGACATCGACGTGATTGGACGAACACAGCGATCCGTAAATGAGGCGTTTGCTGGCATTAAAGCGGAAACGACTAAAATGGGTCGGTAAATAAGGGCAAAACAAAGTACATGTTGTCATTAAGAAGGGAAACACAACATCGACGTCTCAGACAGAGCGTTACACTAGACAGCAGTTACTTCGAAGTAGTCAAGGACTTCGTCTACCTTGGCTCCGCGGCAACACCAGTACGGAAATCAAACGCAGAATTCGAGAGAAAGGTTTTGCGTGCAATTTTTGGTCCTGTTTGCGTTGATGGAATCTGGAGGAGAAGATTTAACGACGACCTCTATGGGCTGTATAGCGACATGCGCCTGGTCAATCGTCTTCTGATACAACGGTTTAAATGGCTAGGCTATGTAGAGCGTATGGACAGCACTGCTTCCTCCCGAAAAGTCTTCAAATTTGAGCCATTGGGACAACGCAACAGGGGACAGCCTAGGCTAAGGTGGCGCACACAAGTAGAGAGTAGAGAGAGAGAGTATACCAGAGTGTGTAACTGAAGGCAGCTGGCGGGAGATCGTGTTGGCTGGAGAGTCATGTTGGTTGAGGCCCAGGTCCACCCCGGACTGTAGCACCACAAGAAGAAGAAGACGTGTCTATACTTGGCACTCTTCGATGAGGCTTTTAAAGTCGATTTCCTATTTCAAGGGGTATAGTTGTTCCATGTTAAGCTACTTCTTGTCCGCGAAGTGTCAGTGGATTTTCGTTAACAGAGCATTTCCCCGTGAATCAGGAAGAGGCAAAATGTAACGTGGTTCCAACAGATTTGGAATCAAAAGGAAAGAAGGCATAATAATATATAAATAATAAACGTTCACGTCTCAAATGCCTTCGAGAATGAACAATTGACACCTCTGGATTGTCATTATTTTGTCGTATGGACAGGAAGTTCTATTGCCAAAATGAATGCGTTATCCCTATTTCTATATATTCTACAGAGAATCAAATAAATAGGAAACCTCTTCCATTAACTCATACTTTAAAGTCCTACACCTACCTTTGCAACAATTTTGAAATTTCTGTGCCTAGTTCCTGATCTAAAGAAAATCATGCAAAACGCTCAACGGACCTAATGAAAGAAGGATTTCTTTCATTTATTTATTTGACTTACATATACCGCCGTCGATATGTTCTTCTTCTACTTTCAAACTTCGGTCGATCGACGACGTCTTGCCCAGTCATTATAGCTTTTCCCTCAATTCGCAGTGTTAGAGGCAAAAAATGGATTTGCATGCGTAAGGTTACGTTAGCCTATCGAGTGTAGAGAAGAAATGAAAAGAAATACCCGAACCTGACACAATGAATAAAAAACAACCATGAATTCTCTGAAGGGGTTAATATAAAAAAAAAATAGTGGTTATTTTAACTATGTTTATGAACCGTTACCTCAAATTTCTCGAACTGTATTTAAACATCTTAATCAAAGTTCCGCGAAGATACTCTCTTTTCTACTGTGCATTCTTCCCCACTTTAAAAGTTGGAACCTACAGGGGTGACAAACCGATTTCTTCAATAAATGCTAACGGTAAAATATTTATATTTATTTTTTTTTTTTAAATTAAAATCATGGTTTAGTTATCAAAATATTTTTATTTTATAATTCGATTAGATGCGCTAGCGTTTCGGACACGTATTGACTTTGTATTCCTTTTGGATGATCAGAATTGTGGCCAGATTACATATTAGGTATACCATTATGAAGAGAGTGTCAAGATGCAAATGGATCGATAGGGAACATTTGTTGTGAACGAGCCCTTATTTTTTTTTTGTTTGTTTGTTTGCTACGACATCTGTGAAAAATATTTAGTATACATCAAGTCATTGAACAGACAACATCATATTTTTTCAGATGTCGAATTGTGTACCAGAAAGCGGAAAGCATTCATTTTTTGTTTTCATTTGAAGAGAAATGCTGCTAGTCGCATCGAATGCTTGTCGAGGCATATGGTGATCATGCTCTATCAGAAGCAACATGCAAAAGTTGGTTTCAACGGTTCAGAAATAATGATTTTGACGTGAGAAATAAAGAACGTGGAAGACCACCAAAAAAGATCATTTATTGTCGGTAGCGATCAGTATCTATAAATAAATAAAATAAGGGCTCCAAAAAAGTTTGAAGACGCCGAATTGCAAACGATAGTGCATGGAGATGACACTTTGGGTCAAAAGGAAATGGCATCAATGTTACATGTAGCACAACAAACAATTTCTGATCGTTTAAAAGCTATGGGAAAGATCCAAAAGTTTGGAAAATGGGTTCCACATGAATAAAATGAAAGACAGATGGAAAACCGAAAAAACACTTGTGAAATTTCATCTCAAAGACACGAAAGAAAATCGGTTTTGCATCGAATTGTTACTGGCGATGAAAAATGGATTTATTTTAAGAATCCTAAACGGAAAAAATCAAGGGTTAATCAGAGACAACCATCAACATCGACTGCAAAATCGATTCGGCAAGAAGACAATGCAGTGTGTTGGGTGGGACCAGAAAGGTGTGCTGTACCACGAGCTCCTAAAACCTGGTGAAACCGTTAATACTGATCGCTACCGACAACAAGTGAACCATGCATTGATCGAGAAACGACCAGAATGTTCCAGAAGACACGGCAAGGTAATTTTGCTCCATGACAATGCACCTGCACACAAAGCGAAACCGGTTCAGGATACAATCAAAACACTTGGCTGGGAGCAGCTACCCCATCCGCCGTATTCACCAGACTTGGCTCCTTCCGACTACCATTTGTTTTCATCGATGGGACACGCTTTAGCTGAGCAGCACTTTGATTCCTACGAGGAGGTCGAAAATTGGGTGTCTGATTGGTTTGCTTTAAAAGACGAACAATTTGATTAACGTGGTATTCACAAATTGCCAGAAAGGTGGTCAAAATGTGAAAAAACAATGGCCAATACTTTGAATAAAATGTTTTTATTTATTTATTTATTGTTGGCGCTACAGTCATACAGTTTTTTGCCGACTCCTTTGAGAAGCTTTCTTAGACAGTTATTACTCTTTGAGTGTTGTCAGCAGCTCGAAAGAGGTGGTGCCGTGAAATATTAGAAAAATTGGTGTTGAACTGGAAGTCGAACCTAGATCCTTCGGCGTGTGAGCGTCGCACTCTACCCACTACGCCACGGCGACCACACAAATGTTCTTACTTTCCCATTAAAAATTAGTATTTTATTTTCAAAAAACCGGTGTACCTGATAAAATATAATCTACCCTGCTTCACTTGTAGCACGAGTGATGTATCCTTACGTCTATTTAATACATTTTCAATTTATTGTCACTTTCAAGTTTTGAAAAAAGAAACTAAATTCTCAGAATTCCACCCAAATAACGTAATTTTTCCAAAAACTTAGTCCTAAAGTCTTCTTGAATTTACCGAAACAGGAAAGCAGCTTAACGAACGCGATTTGCGGTTGGAACGTGTTTTTGAGATGTGTTCTTCATCCTCCCGTTTTCTTCCACCCGATGGCCACTTTAATGCCCCTAGGGAAGTCCTTGTCACAAATTTTTGAAGAGCACTTTCGCAACTTGAGGTTTGTTTACAGCTTGTCCTAAAACGGCCACTCAGGAGTTTATTGGGGCAGCCTATTAATTGGGCCGTAGTAGAGAAGCAATGAATAATTTGCACTCAATTTAATTAAGATGTCCTCAGTCATTTCTGAACAACGTTTCTGTAATCAACCCTACCATCTGCCCGACCTGACAAGTACCCATTTTCCATTCGATGTACTACTTTCTCGGACGAAACAAGGACTACGTTGACTACAAAAAAATTAAACACGTCGATAAAATCGTATTACGTCCCACTATAAATATCTCCCTGAATCTGAATCCATCGCATAATGGGTGTCACAGCAGGAACATCAGAGAAGCAGATTTAAGAAGATTTCGGGGCATTATCTGTGCAAGAATGTGCACATGTTCGTGTGGCATTCTGATTTCTCTTTTAAGCTGCGCCCCTTTTCGTACCTGATTAATCTTTCACGTGCACGGTCATTGTTTGGCGAGGAGAATGAAAAAGAAACGCATTTGGCAGTCAAGATGCTTCCACTCTGTGTGTACCCGTTTGTGCGTATGTGAGTGCAGAGTTTTTCTTTCTGCTCTAAAGGTCCAACGACAGCAGGTGTGCGGTGATTATCTATCCTTGCCGTCCTCCCTGCAAAGAGTTCTCCTTAATTTAGGGGATGGAAAGTCGTTGTGTGTGTTTGAGCGGGTATTTACTTTCCTATGATTCCCCTTGAAGACGCATTCACGCGAATTGATTCGAATCTAATTGCTTGGCAGGCGAATATCTGTGAAACACTAAAAATACAAGAGAAAGCAACTGGTCTGACGGGATGGATGTCGTCAAATTTATTAAAATATTCAAGTGATTCATATGGGCGCAGGTAGAAATGCTTGACTCCTCCACTCGGACAGAACGACTTGGAAATAGTTTTTGATTCACTTGAAATTCGCAGAGAGGAAAATCGTGGAACACTCGCGTTAGGTGGGAGATTAATGGA
Organism: Eristalinus aeneus; assembly: GCA_955652365.1. Lineage (NCBI taxonomy): Eukaryota > Metazoa > Arthropoda > Insecta > Diptera > Syrphidae > Eristalinus > Eristalinus aeneus. The sequence continues at coordinate 20,552,553 of OY019131.1, forward strand.
GACAGATACAGAGACCGCATCGGAGGCGTCTTTATGTCATTCTCTGTTTGCTCTACGCTGCCACCGCACGTCGTGAATGTGTGAGTTTTCAAATTAAAATTTAAAAAGGCCGTTAAGTGCTAAGTCATTTTGTGTATAATAAAAGTGGAATAGTGCTGCTCTATGCAGAGCGCTTACTTCCCCAACGCGTATTGTTGTTGCGGCCATCCGGCTTCAAGTAGAGCGGTGGATGCGCAGTCTATGTAAACACGCATTTCTATGTATGAATGGACTGTTTATTGGCATTCAACAATACAACGAGACGTTTGGTTCTGGGAATGTGTCATTATTTCTTCCCTACAATAGTTTCTTCGTGTGTATGACACACTCAATGAACCCGATAAAACTCCATGGGGGAAGTGCCAGCAGCATGTGTTCAATTCCACACCACCATCGCCATGCGAGGGTCAGGGAGATAAAAAAATGATGATTACGAGTTTCAGTGCATTGTTCACTTCCCCAACATTTTCGTTTATATCTATGCACTATTTCTAGTTTTTTGATATGAAAGTTGTTACTTCTGAAGAAGGTAAACTGCGGCCAGAACAAGGGAAAACTAATCAAAGCGGGTTAGTGGAAGGTGTTTCTTCCGTTCGAATGGAGACCGCCTTGAATTGCAACTTGAAGTTGTATTTATGCTTTCCTAGCCTATGCAACAGCGTGTGCTCGATCTGTGCTTAAGCTTATATCAGGCTCCAGCTAGCACTTTTCACCGATTCTCCCAAAAAGCTCGTTTTGATCGTTCACCTTTTGTGTATACAATCGCCACTGAAGGGCGCACTCTCTGTTGCGTTGGGCCAACGGTTAAGATTTGATTCTTCGAGTTGAAAACCTTCTCTTTCTAATATCAGGTCTGTTCCAATTCTTTTGTGTACAAAAATTCGTAGTTGAGTAGTTTGGGTAAAAATCTCTCATGCAGAGAGTAACTCTACAAAACTTGCGAAACGAATTTTCGTAGAAATTCGTAAACAGCTATCGGATGGATGACATGTCGGAGTTTTTTCTGTTTTCACTATGACAGCCATTTGTTGCCGCGCTGCTGTCCAGTTTTTTCTTCGGCAGAAATTCGTAAAGAGGAGAAAAATTTTGCTCTCTCATGAGCTCTCTCTTCTACGAAAATATCAACTAATGGAACGCTTTCGTAGTTTTTCGGGCAAATTCGTAGACCTTCGTAGCAATTCAGAGCAACTGGAACGGACCTACCCCTTGGAAAGGTTTCTTAACCGCGTGCAACCAGCTTGGTCTTTCGCGAAAGGCTCTTTTAAACAAATGTGTCTGGAGTCTTAAGAAATTGAAAAATACTGCGAAGGCAAGGCCCAAGGTCGCTGGCCTCAGATATTCGTATCGCACGATTTCATGGGTAGGAAACTTCGATGTAGCGTGTACTTTCCTCCAGATACATTCTCGCTTTTACATCAACTCATAATTTTCGAACAGCAAATTTTTGGGTTTTGGCTGTGAATCCAAAAAGCGATTTAATTGGAAGCCACTAAGAGTAATGAACGACAAAGAATATAAGCAAGAACCCCAGTTTCGATTCCCGAGCCTCTCATCTTACATATTTTCACCACACCATGTCGTTGAAGAATACCTTAAGAAGAACCAAAAGTCTACGAAAAAGCCCTAAAAAACGTCTTTCAAAGAGAGCGGGAAACACTTGATCCCCTCTAATTGAGAAAGAATAATTAATACGACTCCTGAAACTCGAGAGAAGAAATTTACTCTCAAAATGGTCAGTTTTGCACATTTTATTGAGTTGAACTGAAACGTAAGATTCCATTGTTTATCTCGTTCTTTAATTTAGGTTAATTTATAAGTTCTTATATATTGTAATAAAATTCTCTAGAGCAATGATGCTTTCTTCATGTTTAAAAGACTGTTTGACTTTTATGTCAAACCGAACACATCGTATCCAAACGAGACTCGCTGTCATTGAAGCGACAACCAGCTGTTCCCATCTGGGCGGGAAAATGTTTATTTTTGTTTTTATCTATCATTTGTTTGCCTTCGCCGTTAATTTTAATACGTTTCGTCCCCACAATCGCAATGGATCCAAGTGTTATAGAATTTATCGGTGAAAATGCAACAATTGGAATCATTCCAAACTTCGCATTCGATCCAATTCATTTGATTTCGGGGAGTATAGGTCCATTTCGCGCTGGATTGCCAGTTCATGTACCACTCTGGTTAGCCATACATCTTCGAAAACAGCAAAAATGTCGTATTGTCCCACCGGCTTGGATGGAATTGGAAATTCTCGAGGAGATCAAGGAGGAAGAAAAGCGCTCAAAGTATAATTTGCCCCCTTGACCCACCACAGTAAAGAATAATTTTTGTTTTCTTCTTTTCAGATTTTTCACGAAAATGCCAAGTGAGCACTATATGGTGGAGGCGCAGTTGATTTTGAGTACAGCTCCCGATGACGTACCCAAATGCGAGGAGATTCGCACAGTCATCAAGGATATTTACGATATTCGCGACTCGAAGCTAAGAACTTCTATTGACGCCTTCATCAAGGGCGAGGGAACATACGCCAAGCTCGATAATTTGACATTGTTCGAGATTCACAGTGTTCGACCGGTGCTTCCGCATTCTTTGGATCATATATCGAGATACCAACGTACCGCGGTCTCATCGCAGAGAGACACTTCTTCGCTAGGTTTAAGTACAAGTGTTAACACGAGTTCATTCTTCTCGCAATGACAGCCTGGAGAAGCGAGTAGATTCCAACTCCTTTTGTGATAAGTTCGGTTAAGTTTCTTTTTTTTTCTAATTTCTTGTAGTTAAGAGATTTCTTAAACGATTGGCCTTAGTTGGCGGGTGCTTAGATGTTTTTGAAAGTTGTTAAATGGAGATGCATCAAATTAAAGTAAATAAAGTTGTTTACTAAGAAATGAAAATTCAGTTGTGTGGACTTGCGCTGGATGATTGTGATAATTTTCTTGCGATTGCCTGTTTATTGAACAGTTCAACATTTTGCCGATTGATAGGCTTCTCCTTGCAGTAACAAGGCAAAAACGTAATTTTTACGAACTTTTGGAATTTTATTGTATCCTTAAAAACTCAAAGTTTGGTTTGGAGTAATTTTTTTTAACACTTGTTGAAAAAATGTTTGGCAGCGTTGATTAAAAACTTTTAATTACGAAATTGCCTTATTTGCGCACATATATGTATCACTTCATTTGACCCCAAATTCTTGTCTGTTTACAAAAAAAAGAAAAAGTATTTGACTGCATTTAGCTAGGGAGTTGAAAGGTAAGCATTTATGTACATCTTACTGTTGGCTGGCTAACAGACAGCTTTGAGGGAACATTACGGGTAGTGACAGCTTGACTAGAGGCTGTATTCTGGTGCCACGGGAGATCAGGAGCCACTGGAACTTCGATTCCAACCTAAACGTGCGGTGGGCCCAATTGTGGGAGTATTGTGGTTGATGTGGCTAACCACCTAACACCGCGGGTAGAGTGGAGCATAGTGTACTGTGCTGACTTGTCTAGTTGCTTGTTTACCCAAAAACTAGGCAAGGCGGTTAGGAGACTCAGTGTGGAGTTGCATTCTCAACCGGGCGATGCGACCCAGAGACCGGAAGAGGTTTTAGAAAGGCCTCGCATTAAGCTCTTGGTAACTTATGGACCCCGTAACTACAACTCTTGGAAAAATGGACTCCATGATATAAGCCGAATAGGCAGGCTATCACGTAAAACCAAATCTCACATCTGTTGGCTAGTTTAATGAGCTTTTTTTATAAAAGAAATCTGGCGGTTTATGGTCATTGGTCTTGATACCTCTTGGCCTTGTCTCCTAAGACCTGCATCGTCGTTAGTTTAAACATCCCCGTCATATCAATTTTATGATTCTAACTATTCATGTAATGATCTCTTGAATGGAATTTGTCAGAAAAGAAGTGAGTGGAATTTTTTGTAGTAAAAGAAAAGATGACTTCAAATTCCTACTTGGATTGCCACCAAAAAGTTTTGAACCACAAACTCTTTTGTTATATTTCTTCCTAAAAAGAAAGCTTGATAATTCAGATGATACAGATGTTTACTCAAAAATGTATTTCCAACAGATCGACATTCGGACACACAAGTCGCGTGTAGCGTCCGAACTGTTCATGACAACGACGCGCAAAACATGCCGATGAATCTAAGCCATGGGCCCTTGTGGGTTGTGGTGCTATGCAATTTGTTTGATTGCCTTGCCACCTTTTTGACTAAACACCTTCTCTCTTATGTGGTTGAACACATGCGATTGTGTATCCAACAAACACACCGGTAGTTAACGGATGATCTTCATTCGGCAATCAATGGGTTTGACTGCAACACATTTTCCACACGTTGTACATGTTCATCATGATACCCATTCTTGCCTTTGAAAGCGTTGTATGGTGGAAAGCGGTGAACACATACTTCAATGTCAATTTAAATAAAATAAAAAAACATAACTGGAACTGTCAAATTCACTCCAAAAAAGGTGCTTTAGCTTCTGTTTTTCCAATTTTTTGTCAAGAATTCTGCTGCCAATTCCATCCTCAGAATGCGAATTCAAGAATTCTGCGGCTATTCCTTTCTCAGATTGCAAGTTCGTCCTAACTGTCATAACAACGAATTTGGACATTCCAGCCTGCACGAAACCTTCAGTAGCAAGAGTCTTTAGGCTACAGATTATGAAGAACCCGAAAACATCAACAAGAATTTCCCAATTCTCAACAAAGGTAACCTGGATTGGGGAAAACCATATTCCATTAAATCTTTTTTAATGAACCAAAATCAGAAAACGGAGCTGAAGCGAGACACTTAAAATAAAGCTACTTATTGGCTAGTAGTGTCTTTCAATCAGAAATTATTGCAATGAAGTTGGCAGTGTAAATTTTGAATTCATAGACCTTTCTGTAATGGAGATCACATTTTTTATGGTCAGTCAACCCTTTTCACCAAATCCATGTCCGTGCAGAATTTTATAAAAGTGCTTTAAATTCTATGACAACACTTTCCTATCCTCCACTAGGTTTGTAGATATTCCAAGTTTGATAGGCAGTGAAACTGGCAGTGCCTGATTCAAGCTCAAGAACAGGTCCGTCGTATAATGGCATCTATCCGTTCATTAGCTCGGCCAAAGCTTTAAATTGCATAAATGTCCCACTAGCTTTGGGGACTGAGAAAAACCAAGAATGGACTCGAAACAGATTCGCTGTGCTCAGAGTGCTGTGGGGCTCACATCCAAGCCCCCTTGAACCCGTTCTTTGGACACCGTCCACTCCGGAACTTATTTGGCATTACTTAAGAGGTTAATAGTAAGCAAACAGTGGCAGCATGTTTTGTGTTTTCCAACGGGGATCTGTATTGGACTTTGTAACGGACAGATTGAAAATTTTTCAATCCAAAAACCGACTAAATCGAATTGTGCCCAACAAATGGCGATTCTTGGCGACGAAAATTTGGAGTCTTTTAGAATCATTAGTCTTTCAGCTCAAAGTTGGATGCTTTTCTAAATGTTTAACACGGCGTTGTTGTTGTTGTTGGTAAACGTAGTGCCTGTGCTGTGCTGGTAACGTTTAGATTTGACAGGCTACATTGCTTCTCACATGATGTGACGCTAGACACTCGAGTTATATTCCTAGGGATCGAAAACAACTTCATTCTGGCAGGAGGATAGCTTGCATTTGATTCCAGCAAATGGTCAAATGGTGTGAGTGCCGTGGTAAAGTCGATAGACAGGTTAATAAATACCGATTTCGTCTTTCGTTCATTTTACCCAGTTCTGCCTTCATCGTGTTTGAGTTGCGGAAACAGATGCGTAAGTGTTCCAAAACTCTGTGTCTCCGTTGAATACCGTTCAAATGATTCCCACTCTTCTAGAATACCAGAAGCCGAGGAATGGAAGAATGTGAAAACCAACCAAGCCCGCGAATAAAAAGCAGTCAACTTCATAAAAAAATTGTTGAAATACATAATTCTTTATTAAACCGATAAAATTTGATACTTGACACAAGAAAACATAATTCTTCTTACATCTACGACTACGTTTACGTCTAGAACTTCATTCCAACAGATAATCGATCGATTCTTCTTCCGCGCATCTTCGACCAATAGGCGAGAATGCAGAGCTATGTCGTCGATGCGCTGCGCACACCTTCAATAACATGTATTCCGAGTTCAACTTAATTACAACTTAGATCACTAATGACTACAAAGATAGTTCCGAGCACAGAGTGTGCCAACGTTCATTGTAACACTATATATTATCGATTTCATTCATCGCTTACATCGGTATTTACATTTTAAAACTTTTTTCAGTTTACACAAATCCATGTTTCGGGGGGTAACGCAAACAAAGAAGCGAAGGGATGCACATTAATATAAAATAGACTTATGATAGAGGCTCGAAGGGAGACGTGGTTCTTCTCCATTTACACACAAAAGCAAGAACAACGACGCGTCATCTTTGATTCGTTTATACTTTGGTTTATCTCCAGCAGTAGAGGAATTTTGTTAAAACATTTTCGATTCAAATATTTTCGTGGTGAGGAAACTTAAAATTGAGTTCTCTTAAACAACTAAATGAAAATCAAACGAATTACAAACAGTACAGGTCCTTGAATGAACCCCTGAGATGTCTCATTTATCGAAACTAGGTTTGTTTGTGGGCTTACTACTTCTTTTGAAGAGTCCTTGCGGCTCAAAAAGTAGCTGACTGGGGTCTACTTGACCGAAGGACCTACACACGAGTTTACCGCTATTTACAATGAGCTCAAGTTCGAACAAAATACACAGTATTTACATATGCAGAGCTCTGGTGGGAGTGTCTTGGAGAGGGGGAGGGTGACTTAACGCTGTAACGGTCTTAGGGGCTAGGTATGCGTTGCTTTTTAGATTTCTTAAACTGCGACGATTTTGCTGGGATCCACTTTGACTCGGAGGAACACGGTGTCGTCCTTGATGAATGGCCGTCGGTGTAGGAGGTCATGCGAAATGAAGCGGGGGAATCCAAAACCGAGTTGATCCACTTCGGTAGAGGGGCGCTGGAAGTTCTCCCACGTTGGGTCTGGAATGAAGGACTCGGCGACGCCGCCCTGTCCACTGTGCACGCCTTGTTCGAAAAGAGTGAATGTGATGGAGTGGGCGAAGGGCCACTTGAGGAGGGCATCGTATTCGCCGGGCAGCACCTTAATGTAGACCGAGACGTGTGTGCCCTCGCCAGGACCGTTGCCATTGAGGAACATCGAAGCCTGTAGCTTATATCCGTACTGGCTGGTGAAGAATGGCGGTGACACCAATTCGAGGCCGTCCTTGCTCTTGGCCTCGGCCATTTTGGCGGACCAGTCGGTGATCTTCCAGAGGAGAGTTCCGGTGTAGTTTGTGGACAGCTTGGCTACGGCGGACTTGAGCATTTGAATTTGCTGGCCTTGGCGTGAGGAGAGTGCGACCATGAGGGACAGATGTGATGCGGCGTTCGCCTCCAAGTGTGATTCGAGCAGATGTCGAGGACCCTTGAAACGGCAGCCAGCTTCTCTGAATGTGCAGAATATGGCCAGGGCTTTGCACTCGTCCCGCAAATGTGCCTCCATGTCGCCGCGAGCAATCGGACCGGCCTCGCACCTCTGTGGACAAGTGATGGGGGCACGTGGACACTGCGCTCCATGCAGGGCCAGTGTGTCGGCAGAGAACTCCCTCGTGCAGTGAGGGCAGCGGCGCAGACGCTTCGCGCAGTCCTTTGCTTTGTGAATATTCATTCGTCCGCGTTGCACACGTATGCCGCACTTTGCCTCGCAGTAAATCTGCTCCTGACTGCAGGTGCCGGCGTGCTCCTCCAGTCCCTGGCCACTGAATTCTGTGTGACAGAATTCGCATTTAGCGCGGCGCTGTGTGCAGGTGTACTGCAGGTGATCTGTCATCATGATGCGTGGTATCTGGGCGCCGCACTTGTTCGGGCATTGGGTGGCGTCATGCTTGCAGGTGTTCAAATGCGCCTGAAAGAAGAGAGAAAAAGCAAAAAATGAGAAAATGTTTATTACGTCGAGACGCGGACAACATAATCAGAAGTGACGTTTGAGGACACAACTTACCTTGAGTTTCCTGAGTTCATCGGACCACTTGCAGCCTTGTTTGTGGTGAATGCAAAACACTAGAGAGCCCATTATAGCCTTCTCTGCATCTGGGCCTGGATAGATCTGAAAAGAAGAGAGGAGTTCCTTAGAGTCGCTTCAAGGGACTGGATGAAGAACTTATTCGCACCTCTCGTCAACTAAGACTGAGAGAGCTTCTATGAGGTTTTCGCGTGCAGGGCCGCGCGTCTACGCTGGCGGCGACTAGCGCTTATCTCTGGTGACGGGTAAACAAAGCCATACGTGCTGGTGGTAATCGAAGTGGAAGGAGATAAGGGAAATTCGATCGAGTTCTTGAAATAGTGTGTATTGAAGGCCGTTCAGTTTGAACTAATGCAGATTGTGGAGAGAATTCGCCGTTTTATTTCACAGATACGACAAAGCAATTTAAGACATTCCTCGCTTATCAAAAAAAGAAAGATGAACGCAAAGTACTTCGCGGTTGGACGTTGGGTATGAGTACTGGCTTGGGTTGTGCGCGCTTCACTGGAGTTTGACCTGAATACGTAACTCTTGGTTATGGATGAGAGAACGAACGATGGGAAGTGAATTTAATTCGGGATCAAACAAAGATCAGTTGAGTCACGCGTAAAAGCATTCGGAAGTGGCAGCTGCTGGATTGTCAATTCAGTATGACAAGGATGACAGAGGACAGAGACACCGAAAGAGGTGGAACCTAAGTGCAGACAAAGTGGCAAGTGACGTGTTAATGCAAGCAGAGATTATTGCGTCTTTATGTATTTGAGTTGTAGCCGGCAGATGTGCAGACGAATTTGAAACGGTTTAATGCAGACTACAGATGTTGGGTGCTTCATTTGGGACTTCAGCTGCTGAGTGTTGAGACAAGGAATCTTCATGTCTGAGGACGTGATGTTGGGCCAGTGAAATAATGGAAAAAATTGCCCGTTACCGTCACGGAGGCAGTGAAGAAGCAGGGAAAATACCGAATCATTCATTATCAGTCATGGACAGAAGCACAGAAGTTGTCCCTTTACAGTCAACTATCTCAAAATGTGTCACAGGGCAATGCAATTGTGTCAACAACATTCTTGCCCCATCAATCAGTTGCCATACTCCCCTTTCTCGATTTCCGGCGAATTCAAGCCGCAATCCTGCTTAAAAGTGCCATCGATTCATCACCCAGTCTCCCCCCCCCCCCTCCCCCCCCACAATAAACTGGTATCTCCAGAGGAGGAGAAAGACGAACAGAATGCTTCCGAGGTGAAAAGTCGCTAAAATGCATGCGCTCTTAGTGTCGGTCTTATCATGATCTCCATCACTAAAATATTTGTTATTCAAACATCGACTGTCATGAAAGTATAAGCGTCGAGGTTAGGCCTGTTTGCGTGCATTCGTCAGACAATGGAGGGAATGTAGAAAGGGAGACTCCACACACTCACGCACCACACACTCAGTGCGCACGAGAGAGAAGGTCAATTAAGAAAAGTCAACCGGAAATGATTGTCGAAAAGAGTGCGCGGCTCAATTCAATGAATCCAAAGTTCGTCGTCTTCTGCTTCATCTCCTCCTGACGTTGTCATTGTTTTTCAACAAATTATAATCAAGTCCCCAGACAAACATCGACACAAACCACAACGAGGAGGAGACAGAAAGAATATCTCCGTGCACACTTCCCTCAAAGCGTCATCTTCAATGTGTGAGCCGCCACCGCCGCCGCTGACTTCGGCCGCCCAGACACAAACAAGTTCCGAGAGAAAGAAACCAACGCAAAATGTAAAACCAGATAAAATAATAATCAGAGAGGGAGAAAAAGGGAACAAGAATGTAATCCGCACTTAATAGAGCGTTTACACCATCCATTTGCATCAAGCGCGAGCGTTAGAAAGAAGGGGGCGCCCAGGACGGAAAGGAAGTTAATGCGTGTACTGCAGGAATCGAAGCGCGACCGGATGTGTGCCATTGCGCTCCACAAATCGCTAAATCGAAAAACCGAACAGACTGGAGAGTCTGTTGTGTTGTTGTCGCCGGTGCCGCTGGCGTGTTGGTAGCGCTTGATCAGTGGTCGCTGCGTCTTTTGTTGAGCTCACATAGCCGACGGTCAAGCTGGCGGCAGGGGTCGCGTTACATTTACATGCATTCATGCGCAATCCGCCAGTTCTTTTTGCATAATTAATTAAAATGCGAACACTGCTGCTGCACCAATGCAATGGAATTTCCTTTAACTGGCTAAGCAACAGCAACAACGACAAGAACTGCGACGATGGTGACGGCGGCATGTCGTCTTCTTCACTCTGTCGGCACAAGGTTAGAGATTAATGGGATACACACTTTCGCATGACATTCTGAGTTGAGTCTGGGAAATTCTTGAATTTCTACTCGGAATTCGTTTAATTATGACAACGTGGACGGCAACGGAAAAGGTGACAAGAACTTTGGTGCTCTCTGCTCGTCACATTGTCTTTAACCTCACACCGGGTAAGCGTCTCTTTATGAATGGGAATAAAGTCATGACAGTAGAAGGTAACAGAATTTCGCAAAAAAAAAAGCCGGTATATTGGCATAAACCACGGTGATGGGATCTCTGAACATACCCGCCCGCCGCAAACGCAGATACTCCGCTGACTGTGAAGCGAATGAACATAACGAAATTTCGCTGGGAATTGTAACGCATTTTTTTGCGGAAAAAATTCTCAGAACGTATTCGCACCAGTGACTTTCTAGAATTGATGGCTGTCTTAATGTGGGCCGTCACTGTTGCATTACATGCCGTTAGGGAAGAGGATTTGATGGGTGAATAAAATTTGGCAGCGATTTCAACTTAATTTGGATAGAAATACGAAACGGTATCCTCCGGTATATGCATAACGGTCGTTTCAATTACCAGGTTAACAGTCACAGTGAAGGCGATCAAAAATTTACGGTCTTAAGTAATTAATGTTTCAGGTTGGTTTCGGGTGGAAACGAAATGAAAGTCAATGAGGACAGGAAGTGCAACAACTTTAGTGGTGTCGTTGGTCCAATTACATTGAACACCCAAAATAGATCAAAACACCGTGAGAACAACTTTCATATGTTGTGACAATTAATCATTTTGAACTCGGGTGCATTTAACAGTTGATGTGACAGAGTTTTTCTCAACAAACTCACTTTCTAAAGGCGGTTACTTTCCCAATGTCAAATGTCTTTCTTCCCAAGGGACAAGCAAAAAAATTAATCACCGTCATTAGTGTCAAAAGAGAAATGTGATGAAATGTCAAAAATTGCGAAAAAAGTATTTTCTCAGGCACAGGAAGGAACAGCACAGATAGTTTGTGGGTCATTTCGTGCGATAAACTGTTCACAACCAGCTCAATGTCACCCAAATCATTTCTTTTTAGGTACATGAGTTGACAGAATTACAGCATGGTTTGACAGTTGAATGGAATTGGGTTCTTACAGGTTTCAATTTCCTGTTAATTTTGAAGTTCCCAGTTTGGGAAAGGCAAAAAGATCTTCAACGGTAATCACCTGTCATGAACAAAGTGACGCTTATGCAAGAACAAGAGTCTCTCGCGTTCATCGGCATGTGTTGTTTAAATAGTGTATGCACTTTCAACGCGAACTGAACTTTATTTGCTGTACTTTCTGACCAAAACTCTTTGAATTCGGACGTGCTTTCATTTTCCAGATTGTTTCTAAGTCAAAGCGATAAAATGTGAAAACGAAAATGTCAATCAAAGTCACTCCCAGTCTTCTTGCTCAGAACCTTCTCAAAGTCACAAATGCGCTTTAGTGGCCTCCTTTAATTGCTCTTCCATCGCCTAGGCAATTAATCTCTACACTCCCAACGAGGTTTAAGTTCAAAGTAAAGCGGCCAATAGATTCGCCTCGCTCCCAGCGAGCATGTGTTAATTAAATGTAAGTGCCCACCGATGAGGTGGCGGGGATAGAACACTAGCCACTTAGAAAACGATCCCCCCAACGAAAACAAAGCGTCTTGTGGTAGAATTGCCTCTTTACACACGCTCCCTCTCTAACGCACAACCGGATTTCGGTTCTGACATGACGGGCATTTCCTGAATTAATTTTTCTGAGGCATTCATACGAAATCAATTATCATCAGCAGGCATTCAGACATACCACTCGACAGAGAGCGTTTGTTTATCTGGCTATCTAAACGTGGCCTGTGCGTCTGCTTGTGAATGAGTTGAAAACAACAAAAAATGTTTGATAAGGTCATATACCTCGAGGGGATTTCGTGTTTGCCTTTTGGCTCATAAATTATTTCAACCACGCGCTGCAAACATCCTCCTCCTCAACATGGATGAGACTTGTCTGTTCTAAGTTTCGGGGGTACATTTCAAGAAGGACCCATGTACAGATCCCCGCACATGCACACATTAAACTCCCGTCCCATAATCGGATTTCAAATGAAAATCGGGGAATCGTATAGTTGTAGACTGCGTGCATTCCTTCCGCATTTCGTCTGTTTCTCTGTCGCGTATGCACATCGCCCCAACCCTAGTTCTGGTGAAACATATTTCCTCCACATGCCGAGAGTTAGGAGTTTCTCCTTCCTTTGTAATCTCATTAGATGTCACTCACAAACCATTTAGTGCAACACAGTGGCAGATACCAACTTAATTTGTGACGTTTTACAGCACACACATCTAGCGGTATCGCTATGACGACCCAGCACTGATCAGACACCAGAACCGCGCCACATCCAGACCAATGCTGAGCCAAAGTCGCTTACCCTCATAAAATTAATATTTTTCCATCATCGCAGTCGTTATGGTGCTCTGTTTTGTTGCCTTTTTTAATTTTTATGATTTGCTGGAAATCGTTTGAATGATGGGCTGCCTTTCCTGCTGGAGCCATTAAAAGAGCTTCACCTTCGCTGCAGTAAGAGGGAACCGCGTTCATATGAATGAGTTAATTAAGGGAGACGACCATCTCGAAGTTGAATCCAACCAGGGCACACATCTGTGAGCAATTAAAGTAGTTTTGTAAACGTTCAATCCGCCCAGGGGGGTGCACACGTAACGACGACAATATGTTAGATGTCAAGTGTGATCAGATGGTAGGGGGCGCATTTTCCACGACTCAACGTGGGGCTGATGCGTTTTGCCACTTTTCTGTGCAAACTTATCATTTCTCCAGATCAGCACTCATCCAAAGGGTCCATTAATGAAGTCGTGTCACATTTAAGTGTCAAATGGGGAACGATGTTCCGTAAGCTGATTGATTTTGAGCTGATATCATTTACATTTTGAGAGCTTAAGGGTGTGTGCTTCGATTTAATGAATTCAAAGCTGAATCGATTGAAGTCTTTCGATTTTTATTTCGATTCAATTAGATTTGCCTGGGCTTTGTGTGATGTAATTTTTATACAAATTTTTTGTTAAAACTTCCTGGATGTTGGGATAAGCTTCTTTTGTTTGTCTTTTCAGCAGGTTTATGTCATGTGGATTTCTCACGGGCATTTAGCTACAAAACTAGGTTTGATACCTTCAGAATTTTTTGTCTTTTAAACGTTAAAATGTTCTAGAATAAGACAGGCCGCAGACAGAAATTTGATTGACATGTGATATGGCTAAAACATTCCAAGTTAAATACTTAATGTCAATACGATTATAAACTTTTTGAACATACCCCACATTTAACAAGGTTTTAAAAACTATCCATAATCTGAACAATTTACACTTGGTAAATATGTCAAAGCATGTAAGATTATTTTCTGCTTCTTGAACGCATCCCGCATTTTCGAAAATTGTTCGAGAAACTTTTAAAAGAAGTTTATTTTTGAAACACAAGACACATGACATTTCACAAATTTGCAAAGATTTTTGTAAAGCTTTTAATTCTGGAACGCATCCTACATTTGACAAGGGTTTCAAAAATTTACAATTGTAAGACAAAATGTGGTCGCCGTGGCGTAGTGGGTAGAGCGCGACGCTCACACGCTGAAGGGTCTTGGTTCGGTTCTCAGCTCAACACCAATTTTTCGAATTTTTCACGGCACCACCTCTGCTGACAACATTCAAAGAGTAATGACTGTCTAAGAAAGCTTCTCAAATTTGGCCGTTCGGAGTCGGAAAAAAACTGTAGGTCCCCTATACTCGTGAGAGAAGAGAATCGCGCACAACACGAGTAGTTGATGAGCAAGCTAGGCCCTGGTCCCCCTTTGGACTGTAGCGCCATTAACTATTGTTATAAGACAAAATGCTGCATTTCTTTTATTCTATTGCACCAGTCTAAATCAGCTTTCATACCTGTCAAAGTTAGAAAGCGCGTGTTATTTGTCAAAATCCATAGAAAATGGATGTTCATAAAGCACCATGGTTTGTCTATATTTGACAGCGTAGGACACTCACATTCAAACGGACACAGAGACCAGTCCTTCAACAAAATTCAAAGATGAACCAAAATTTACTAACATGTCAGATGTAAACAAAAATCTATTCGAATTATTACTTTAACTTGACAGCCAAACCATATGTCATTTCATTCCCAGCCCATTCCCACGATCATTTCCACCACAATCTGATTAGTTTCAGCAGCTCTGTATTATCAGATGTTATGATTGACCCCATGGGGGCTGCGGAGCAACATTCTGCGGTTTCCTTTCTTGTTTCCATTCCCCAATCCTCCGCGTCCTCCCTGCGCCATCACAGTGTGCGCCGCGCATTTGCATGTTTGCATGTCTAAACTCTGCGTGGTGGCGCAGGCAATAAATTCACTCACTCATAACACAACAAAATAATGAACAACTAATGCTGGCGGCGCAAGCAGGTTTGTTGTAAGAAATAAAAACTATTTTCCATGAAATCAAAGCAAGAAGCCATTGCACCCGCCCGAAACTGAATTTTTATAGATCTCTGAGCTTTCCTCAATTGTTTCTTTTTCTGGTTTCACTCGTAATTAAAAGTCATGACAGCATGGACGTGACATTCATCGGTAATGTGTCATGCTGGACGTACGCACACCCTCGCCTTGGAGGCGAAAAAAGGCACACAACCGGAGACCAGAGAACGTCAAATGTTGAGGAGAAGAGAAAAAAAAAGTTATCCGACATCTTGGATTGAATCTTAATTGAACAGATTGAAAAGAAGTGGAGAAGTGCGTGGAAGGAAGACGAAACGCACCGGAAACATGTCAACAGGAATGATGAATTTCGAACAGTTACTATATGTAGGTGCAGATTGGAATGCATTCGTTGGCACGCGGGCAGACAGTCTCTGTGATGGGGAAGTGTAGTGGACATGAAAGGTGACAATGATGTTTACATTCTCTCATGTGTGTGTGTGCGGAGACTCGTCTCCCACGGTAAATATAGATTTTAGACGACGACAGTGCCGAGACTGAAATGACAGGCCAAATGAATGCGTTTTATTTTTACCAATTGAGGTGGAATTGCCATTTAATCTGAGTTTGAATGGCGGAGGAGGTGCCGTGATTAAGATGACATTTAGAATGAACATACTTCTGATACCTGATGCTTTGAGTTGGGATATCCGAAAGGGCATCTGGTTAGATAAGTGGTTAGCCAAATGAATAGATGAAGTGAGCGTCAGCTTGAGCATTTTTGAGGCGAGAGAATTTTGAAAAGTTGTTGAATTTTTAGATTATACCGATTTTAGACTCCTTTAACATATTCTGACTTTTTAGGAAATTAGGGCTTGGAGTTCTGCCCGATTTTCGGGATTGTAAGCCCAAACGATTTGATTATTTATAACTTTGAGGATGGCTTTGTGATTAAATCGAAGATTTTGCGCGTCGCTTCTTTTCGCAATTTTGGAACTACCCGCTTTAATTGACTGTGGGTTTTTGAAATTTTGCAATTTGTGTTTTTCGAAATCCAAATTTAGGGTTTTGGGAATTTTTGAACATTGTCAAACACTCTGTTATTGAAAACTAAGACAATGTGGGTTTTGCTCTGATGATAAATTCTCCGATTTTTCCGTTTACTGGAGATTTGCACTTCAGGAGAAATTCTGTTTTTTTGATTCACCAATTTTAGGGTTTTAGAAATTGTTGAACATTGTCCCCGTTATAGAAAACTGAGAGAATGTGGGAGTTGTTCTGATGTTAAACCGATTTTGACTTAACAATATAATTGTAGGTGCGACAGTCCACAGGGGGACCAGGGCCTAGCTTCCTCATCAACTACTAGTGTTGTGTTCTCTCACGAGTAGAAGGGACCTACAGTTTTTTGCCGACTCCGAACGGCGAAATTTGAGAAGCTTTCTTAGACAGTTATTACTCTTTGAGTGTTGTCAGCAGCTCGAATGAGGTGGTGCCGTGAAAAATTCGAGGTGTTCAGGAATCGGACCTAGACCATTCGGCGTGTGAGTGTCGCACCCTACCCATTACGCCACGGCGGATTTTGACTTAAGCTTGCAAATTTTTTGGTAAATAAGGGAATTTTAGAACAGAGAAGGATGTGAAGTCGAATGTATTTTGAGCTACGCCAGGCTATTACTTAGTTGAAGACGTAAATAAATTGTTAAATAAAGCGATAAATGACGAAAAGGAGCCGAAAATACACTTTTCTCAAAGTCTAATTTATTTGTCGTCTGTTTCGTCTGTTTGCGACGCGAACATTTATAAAGATTCCATCATGAACATCATGTCTTAGTACACCTAACATTCAAACTTCCCTCCCCATCGTACCACATGACTAGAAATATGTTCACTTCAAACTTGCCGCCCTTTGATCCCTTACACGATTTATATCCAAAACATCGTGTAAACTAGCATTCTCCCCCACTTCAGTGTCAGGAATGCGCTCTTCCAAAAATCCTTTATCGGTATTCCAGAGAAGTTCTAAAATCAGTGGCGCCTGCAGCCGCATGAACCCGCTCCGTACTTGAAACACTTCTGAATCCAGGATGTACAAGAATGCTGACAGTTATGTACACAAAACCCACGAGACACCAGTAAAACTCCTTCTCATTCAATTGCACCGATACGCCGGTCCCGTCTGTGGCAGTCGAGGTTACAGTGGCAGTCCCTTAGACGGAAATGTACTTGTGCCCACGGCGGTGTACGTAAGTCTCTGGTGCACTTGCCTTGAATACAAAACGATCAAATAACCATGTGTGGACGGTTTTAATGTCTTTCAGCGAACCCTATAGCTGCAGTTCAACACAGGCACAAAAGCAACAAAAACACAAGACGAAGACGACGACGGACAGACAAACGAAACCTCGCGCGAAGAGTTATTACGTAAACACATTGCAGCAGAAGCAACTTGCGGTGTATCTTTCATTTTGATTTGGGTACGGGAGCCCCTTTCCCTCCATCCTCCATGCAAGACAAGCAGACAAACATTCCGGACCGAGAGATTGCACATTTTTGCAGCAAGAGTTCGCCTCAAACCAGATCACCTTTCCAAGGATGCCTCAATACGGCACACAGAGAACTGGTCACGAACCATCGATTAGTCAGGGGAAAACCAGAATGAGCTGCTTGACGGACGGAAGAGGTCCGCGAGGAAAACGACGAGCGTGTCGGAGGAGTGTTCGTTCACACAGCAACTTATGTAAGACGGGTTGGGATGAATTTTTAGACGCAGGCGGAGGACAGGAGGCTACTGAAAACTTTCGTACCTCCGGCTGGGCTGCGAATGGGAAGTCGTAAAGAAAAATTAGAGAAAAGGAGACCCGCCGATGAAAACCGGAAAATATTCCGCGCCAACAGCTTCATGCGCGGACTTGAGGAGCGACAAACAAATTCACAAAAATAGTTGCCTTGCCTGGAAGGAACGAAGAGCGGTGTGCGGGGGTGAAAAACGGGAAAGATCAGGGGACAGGAAATGGTTTCTTCTTGTTGCTGTTTTCCTCCATTTTCTTTGGCAAATCGATTATGGACAGCCAGGCGACGATGCGGATGACAACATGTGTGTGCGTCCGCATGCCAACATGCGTGGGAATATGCTCAGTGCATCCTGTGATCACTTGTGTTTTGATCTTCTTTTCCCCATGGAATCAAAAGCGAAATGTGTGAGATTTTCCGGAAGGATGTTTGAAAAAAAACTGAAGACACAGGACGAAAGGCAGACGCAACAGAAACTTTGATCTTCCCAGATGATGTTTATCGCTTGTGAACTGCGTGTAACAAGTTCATCTTCCTTTGTGCGAACATGTGCTGTCGAGTCGGAGGAGAGATCCATTTGATGTGCATCTTCAAAGAGATTAATTGAGGGATTTTCCGCGGATTTCATGCGAATCTAATTGAATAGAGACTGGGAATGTGTTCATCCTTCATCTCTGGTTGAGACTGTCGCTGACACATGCAGTGTTCCATGACAATTAGCTAGCCGAACTTGGCTCTTGCTTTAGTGATGCCATGTGTCGTCTGAGGCAATTCATTGTGGCTGCACCGGATGAACGCACCCTTTATGGCGATTTCCTGCAACAGCGGGTAAGTAGTGCAGTGCCAAATGTGAAGAGAGGTTTTTTGTGAATGTTCGCCTTGTTGGTCGGCTAATGAGTTGACCATTAGTGGATTGAACTGTTTTTGAGGCGCAGGAAACTGCCTTTTTCGATAGACGATTAGTCTTAGTTTGACAAATAGACGCAACGAGCGAATTGCCGAACGAGGTAATTGGATAAAGCGTTCAGTGTGCGATTTGGGCAAGTTATTCGTGGAAACAATTAAGGCGACTACGTTTGGTAGAGACTTCCTGCAAGAGGTGTTAAAACGAAAAATTGTGTAATAGATACAGTTGACGTTGTAAGATGGTGAGAGTTTTGAAAAGAAGTGTTGGACAAGAGCTTGCTTGACTTGAATGAAATTAAAGATAACAAATACGTACAATTGGGGACAACTGCTTAGAAGAAAATATTGGGTGGATAGTTGTGTAACTTGGACTTTTTTGCGAACCGTTCCAAATTTACGGTTTCCTGGAGCTTTGGAATTCAGGAAAATTTCAGATTTTCTGACTTTAACATTTTTGAATTTTGGCTCACTTTGAATTTGGGCCTACTTTGCCTTTTTGTCAAAGTATGTTTGGCTGTTTTCAGAAATATTGAATTTAGCCTCATTGTCAATTTTCGCCGTTCAGATTTGGGCGTTTTCGTTAATTTGTACATTTTGGCCTTATTTCTGATTTTGGGCTTTTAGTCAAATCTGACGTTGAAAAAGTGGATTTTTTGGCATATCAGAATTTGGAGCATTAAAATTGTTTCGCAGTTTCGGCCTTTTTCAATATTCTCTGTCAGAAAATGTAGGCTTTAAAATGTAATTTGAACATTAAGGCTTTTTACAATCGTGCGATTTTTGGCTTTTATTCAAATTTGACGTTTAAAAGTGAATTTTTTTGACATCTCAGAATTTGGAGCATCAACATTTTTCCGCATTTTCGGCCTTTTCAAATATTCTCTATCAGAAAATGTAGGCCTAAAAATGTAATTTGAACATTAAGGCATTATTCAAATTTGATGTTTAAAAGTGGATTTTTTGGCATCTCACAATTCGGAGCATTAAATTTTTTGCGCATTTTCGGAATTTTCGAATTTGGAGCATTAAAATTGACGGCATTTTCGGCCTTTTGGAATATTCTCTGCCTGAAAATGTAGACCTAAAAATGTAATTTGGACATTAAGGCTTTTTACAATCGTGCGATTTTTGGCTTTTATTCAAATTTGACGTTTAAAAGTGAATTTTTTTGACATCTCAGATTTTGGAGCATCAAGATTTTTCCGCATTTTCGGCCTTTTCAAATATTCTCTGCCAGAAAATGTAGGCCCAAAAATGTTTTCCAATCTCTACATGTAAAACCATCCGACTTTTCGCTCTGTTCAGAAGTTTTTGATAATTTTTCGAGTGCAAAGGCTTTCATTAATTTGTGCTTAAGTGCTTTCGTTAATTTGGACATTTGGGCCTTTTACAATCGGGTGATTTTGACGTATTTCTGATTTTGGGCTTTTAGTCAAATTTAACGTTGAAAAAGTGGATTTTTTTGGCATCTCAGAATTTGGAGCATTAAAGTCTTTCCGCCTTTAAGGTGATTTCGGATATTGTTTGCCTGAAAATTTATACCTAAATTGTTTTTCAATTTCGACATGCACATCCGACTTCTCGCGCTGTTCAGTAGTTTGCGATAATTTTTTGAGTGCAACAAACCCCTAAAGGTCACATTAGTCAATGTCTTGCAAACTTTGCCCAAGAAAAAAGAAAAAGTCTTACAGCGCCTCCCCGTGGCACACCAAATTGGCTTCCATTGAACCATAATTTGTTGCAAATCTCCCACTTAATCTCCGCCGTCTTGGACTACTCTTCGCCCCATCAACTGCAGAAATCAAGGTGCGCCCCCTTTCAATTTCACAAAACCATCCACCACATATTTCCACACAAAAGTATCAAGTATCCACCAACATTGCATTCACAGCATGAGCTACGGCTTCTTCAATTACGGGCTCCCCAGATTCCCATGCAATATCGCGGAATGAATTCGCAAAAATATTTCATTCCAACTCGTCGCCAGCCTTTCTGTGTGTACCTCTAGCGTCTATGAAATTTTCGCGTGTGTTTGTCTACTGTGCACCACCGCCGCATAACTGACTGTCTTCACCTGTGGCCAATTCTCTCCCGTTTGCCCAGCGCGTATTCATGTTCGAACATGATCAGAAATGCTAAAACCCAACACACACCACCGAAATGACTCGCATAATTCCCACAGCCAAGCAAAATGAGATACAATAACAGAAACAGGCACTGCTACGGCACAGGCAGGCAAACGACAAAAAAGAACACACAGAAAAAGAATTCATGCTTGCAGCTCTAGCCACAGCTAGCCCCAGAGGGGCACAGCACCGCACAGCTCATGCACGGCCTGGGAAGCGTTTCTCAAGCCCAAAATGTATAGTACCCCGCACCAGCAGCACCACCGACGGCGAGGTGAGGTACAGGTTGCGGATACTAGATGTAACTGCTTTTCGTGCCTGGTGCCTGCAGATGCCGGTTTTTTTACTCCTCTGTGTACCACCAGCGAACGAGTTCAGAATAATAATCAAAAAGAACTGCTGGCGTGGAGGGAGAGCAAGAGAAACAAGACCCAAACAGCCTTGCCTCACCTTGTAGTGTGTGAAATGAGGTAAAAATCCAACAACACAGTCGACCCAACGAAGAGACAAATACCTGTAATCAGCTGCTGGACTAAATACGACCAAACAGGTCGTTGTGCCGCTGGTATGTGTGCGTCTACAGGTTTCCACAGCTGCGCTCGCACACAGACGATCGCTCTGTGAAGTGCCTTTTGTGGCAAATATCAGCTGTTCCCCGCTGGGGAGGGGACGGGCGATTTTCAAACAGATACACGACAGATTCGGTGACTAACTTGCGAACTTTATGCTTCTCCGACACCAACACCAACATCAACGCCACTGACACCGCCACCCACCTGAGCAAACAGCGAAAAGAACTCACTCGACACGAAGCGGATGCAGATGTTCGAAATCTCGACGAGCACAGGTACCCACACAGGCCGCGATCAAATCGAGAACTGATAGGAAGCAGTAGCGCGTATCGGAACGGAAATATTCATCAAAAATCAAACAGAGATGGGCCGAGGCAGATTTGAAGAGGACACAGAGCCGAACATCTGTGGGAACTCCCATTCTTCTCCGTCAGCCACCAGGCAGTGTGAAACTAAAGAGATAAAGAAACGATTCAAGAGAATACGCATTTGTTTGATTTGGCACTACACACACAAAAAACGACACACGGGGATAATCTTTGAAATTTCACACGATCCGCTATGAAGAACACAGACGACAAGAGATGTGCTGCATGATTCAGACTGCCCACCAACCAGCACAATGGGTGGAGATACAATTTCTTTTGGAAAAATCTCCACTCCGCGTTGGATTTGTCATTTGGAACTATAGCGCTAATTACGCCGCAGAAGAAGTTATTAAGACCTGACACGAATATGTAAAACGATTTGTTTGACCAGACGCACCGAAAAAAGTTTGCGTTCCACTCAACTCGACGATGCGTGCTGAATGGAGTGCGTGAGTTGTTAAGGAGAGTTAAGTGAATCGATAATAAGAGTATTTAGCCCAAATTGGTACGTGTACCTCCAATTTGTGGTGGACGGAAAAGATTCCGTGGGAATTGGGGTAAAATAGAGTGGAGTGCCGCAGGGCAACCATTTGGGACCGCAACTGGTTTGTTTTGTTGGTTTTTTGTGAAATTTGAAGATATAGCAGGTTTGTGATTATTATGATGGGTAGCAATTTCATGGCTGGTGCTTGGGACGGTGGACGGTGGATGCTTCCGTTTGATGTTTTGCTGAGTCTTGCCCTTTTAAACACAAAAAAAAAATTAAAAGAAATTTGGAATGTGATCTTTGACGGATTCATTCATATCGACTGCCAAGAAAGCAATAGATTCGAAAGGCAATTGTTTTCCAATTTCTGCATATTTTTCGCAAATATCCAAATCGGACTTAAAAATGGGAGTTTTCGTTGCTGTAGAATCTACTTCTTGTGAGAGGTTGAGCTGTTTTTGTATAGTCTGAAAAGGAAGGTCAAATAATTCTTCCATTAAACAACCCGGCCAGAGCGAATTCTGTTATACAGCAGGCTGAGCTGTCTTCCAGGAGTTGAAATTTATGGGTCCTTGGAGTTTTTAAACGCATATGCGTCCATGGTCAAGATTTCTCACTTCTGACTATTTTTCAAACTCGTTTTCGATCTGCTCGGTCCTGTGTGAGACATTCCCGCTTTGCTAAAGCATTGTTTAATAATAATAATAATAATAATTGTTGGCGCCTAGACCCTTCGGCGTGTGAGCGTCGCACTCTACCCACTACGCCACGGCGACCACTAAAGCATTATTTAAGGCTTCTTAATATGTGGTTATGGTAAATGAACCGGTCTCTGGTAGAGTTCTTTGTTCCGGTCTGAAAACCAAGTCCTTAATGGCTACAGCTTCCGTGTGGCAGACAGCAACGGTCACTTGGGAATCTGCACAACTGCATAAAAGCAACACACGCAGCTCAAAGGCAGAACGCTTTAAGCTCCTGAGACGCAAGGAATTGGACAGTTTGTAGAAATTCTTGGAGGACTCTATAAACATTGCCAAAAAATCGTGAGAAAGGAGACATGGATCAAAAGAATATTTTTGGAACAAAATCCGAAGACTTGAAACTTTGAAGAAGAAAATTAGGGCTCTCTCCTTCCATATATCAACTATTATTGGTTAAGAGCCATTAGACAATAAAAAGCCGTTTATGGCCCATAAGCTAATGCTCTGATTCTCCTAATCGTGGGCGGATTCAAATGAGTTGTTCATCAAGCTCATTCATTTCCAGAAGGATGGAGATGTCTTGGTTGACAGGCTGATGAACTCTTTGAACACTTGTGGAATGCAGGGGAAACTGTCTTTCCTTCGTCGGCTTTTTTGACAAAGACAGTTTCCCCTGCATAATAATAATTGATTTGGTCAATTTTAACAAACAACTGCACTTGTGGAATGTTTGATGAAAAAAAAAGTCTTTTTCTTCGAGTTCTTTTGTTCTCTATAGAGTTTGAATCACAAGACATGTAACGTATGATTGAACACTGCTATCGCAAGCAAGGGCTTTGCAGTGAATTTTCGACGCATGCGGCGACGAATTCCTGCGATATCAAGCTGTTCGGCGAAATTTCTTTGATGACAAATGCAACAGAATACTAATGTGGTGGCGAAAATTGTGATAAGCGATTCGGGGGTTGAAAGACGTGAGTCGGAGACTTTTTAGACAAACGATGGAGATTTCTTTGCGTCAAGTGGAAGTGGAATGCAGTGAATTTTATCAGTCTTTGGACACATTTCTAAATGTGGTGTCTGTTTGTGATTTCGTACATTCCTGTTAAATGAAGAGATTTCGTTGAGGAAGCATAAAGAACAGATGCGATTAAAGAGGGTGCTGCTCATCGGGGTTCAGGAGCGGCTGTACTGTGATGCTTTTCGATTAAGACTTGATGCGTTCTTGGCATTCTTCAGAAAGAAACCCTTTAAACTAGTAAGTTGGAAAACTTTTGCTCCTCTGAGGGGGTTTCTGAACTTTCTTAAATTTACTGCTGGTGCTTCGTCTTAGCTTCTGTAGAAGTATTCACCGTCTAAGGGATGGCCAGGTGCCCCTTTATATTGCAAAATAATTCTTTCCTCTTTCTTCGTTTCAACATACCCAGCGAAGGTCCTAACCAAAGCATTCTCTACAGAAATGCTGCACAGCTGACTATCAGACAGTGTAGAGGAATTATCCCTACACTCAAATTTCAGCTTTGTTTGGTGCTCCAATTTGGGATGGATCTGGGTCTGTAGTCAAACGTACGTCTCATTCCTCGTTAGAGGAAAATGGAATCGCTGACTTAATTAACTTAAAGATGCCGGCAACTTCACGCGACGATTTGGGTCGCCTGCCAAGCATAAAAACATTTGATCAAAACTTATCGCAGCCGACAAACGAAAGTTCGCGTCAATGGAAGTTTTTTCCGGGCCACCAACGCAGATATGTTTGCGTCACACTTTATTCATCTGCCGTCACCGCAAGCGTTCAGCAAATTTATTAAAGACAAAGGAAATTCCAAACAGCCCGACAGCCTGGTCCAGACGTAATTTAAATCAAAATGCCACGGAAGCAAGTGACCGCCACACCTGGGTCGAAGATCTCTCTGAAATTTGAAATTTTGCTGCTAGATGGCGATCCACGGGATGGGTTTTCGAGCCTGTCTCCTACTCGTGTCCGAATAAATCAGTAATTACCATTTGGAGTATTTATTTCGAGAGCGTTTAGCATATTCCGCGAATCAATAAACCCACTGCCACTGTGTACGGCAATCGTGAACTTCAGACACTGGGAGAGATAATCCCGAAAGGCCATGGGAAAGTAGAAACAATAAGACTATTCATCTAATCCGGTTTCGCTTGATGAATGTTCTTAACTGCCTTGACTGGGTTCTGTGAGAGAATCCTATGGCGAGCCGGGCTGCCGATATGGCTTCTTAATTTTCACGATTAATTTTCTATTGTCTCAGCGGTGTGGACGGCAATTAATGGGCTAATCTGCGCAAAGTACCCACAATAAGTGCCAAGGTCTTGCTTAGTCGCGGTTTTCCCGCCTTAACTTCACCCCCACAACACATCGGCAGTTGTCAAACAAACCAAACGGCTTCTGTCAAATCTCCAGAGCCCTGTTTGTTTTATCTGCTTACACTTATCGCAGATATTTAATCGGATTCCGCGGTCGGGGAATGCTTGATTGACCTCGTAAAAGAGTGGTCGCCCGTTTGCGTTGTGGGCGACTCCCGGCCGACTGAGATTGCATGCTTGTGTGCATGCTCACACTACAATTTGTATCTCTGGTCTGCTGAGTGTTTTCTTGTTTATTTGTGGCAGAGATTGTGTGTGGAATGCGCTTGTTTATTCAGTTTCCCTTTCCGATGAGAGATTACTGAACAAATTTGATTTCGGATGGGAAACGGTGGAGGATTGGGAATTCCGTGTCAGTTCGAAGGGATTAGAAATGAAGGTTCTGAAAAATAAACAAGCAACACTTGAGATTGAAGATAAACCAATTTGGAGGAATGCTTTGATAAGCATCGGGGAGAAAATTAGATTGTGTGAAGGGTTGAATGGGACTTCGAAAATAATCAAAACAAAGAAGTGCCCTGTGAAGGGGGAAATGTAAACAGGGGAGCTTTTGACAGTCCAAAGAGTGATGTTTTCAGGGAGCGAAAAAAAGGATGGATTTTATGAAAAGAGTGAAGGATTGCATCCGGTTTGAATTTTTTACTTTTGAAGTGTAACACAAAGTTTTCGGGTTTTATATTTTTTCATCAAAACATCTTTCGAAGACTAGAATAAGTTCTCAGTTACAATCTGCAAAGAAAAGCAGTGTTTTCTTCTTATCAGAAAGGGCTGATGCATGACGAAATTAACAATTTGACAAAAGAACAATCCAGCAGAGTTCCTGGAGCAAACGAGCTATGACCAAAGGGCTTAAAATCATTTATATCTGATTTAGTTAGGAACATGTAACTCATCTGTAGGGAATGATCTGCAAAAAGAAAAGCACTGGGAGTGGAATCCCAGCGCCGATTTTGAAGTACACAGGACTGAACATCGAAGAGATCGCGCAAACCGTCGGGAAATTGATGTATTTTACAATACGCTTTTGCCGTTTTGTACAAACATTTAAAGTGGTTGTGAGTAAATTGATAAGTCGTTGCCTGTGTGGTGTCAGGCCAGATAGAACAACGATATCATCAGATTTTTTAACTGCTGCCGAACACGAAAAAGTACAAAAAAAAGCAAGACGATGTTTATCACCCATTTGTTTACTCAAAGATCGCATCTGACATCCTGCAGAAAGATGAGCTATACACGTATCGAACTAGCATACCAATCAGACACAAAATATTATGGAGAATAACCAATGATAGAGAACTCTTGCTGCTCTGTTTATTTGTCCTTAAGTGCTTATCATTCTCAAGAAGATCGTCCAAAACACACAAGGCAACAGGCACGGTACTGAAGTGCCCGTTTAGCTGATTTGGCTGAAATCGACAGGACTGGATGAATACTGTGAGCCCTCAAAGGGGCGTTTGTTGGCATTGAAGCAGAAGAGTTTCAAATACAGCTACTTGTACACGATGGCATGCCAAAAAAAGATGCACAAGATCGATGTGTACGACAAGTCGTCCCAATGGGGAGGAAAAATGAAAAATTTGGGTCTTGTCAAGCACTAGTCAAGTAAAGCTAGGGTACACGATGGCATGCCAAAAAAAGATGCACAAGATCGATGTGTACGACAGGTCGTCCATATGGGGACGAAAAATGCAAAATTTGGGTCTAGTCAAGGACTAGTCAAGTAAAGCTAGGGTACACGATGGCATGCCAAAAAAGGATGCACAAGATCGATGTGTACGACAAGTAGTCCTAATGGGGAGGAAAAATGCAAAATTTGGGTCTTGTCAAGCACTAGTCAAGTAAAGCTAGGGCACACGATGGTCTCTCCAAATGGGGAGGGAAAATTAAAAATTTGGATCTTGTCAAGCCCACTTGGTGACATACAGCTCTGCAGTAAAAGAAACAACAGAATTAATGTCAAAATCGTGCAAGTTCTGGTTCTGTCTCTTTGGCTTTTATCATCACCTCAATCTACCCTCCCTTGCTCGCTGGTGCAGAAACCTAAACTTTGTTTAAAGTGGGTGACGAACCCCCAAAATCGATTTCCGTGCGATTTTTGTGCCAGTTATCGTTTACAGCCTCTTGGGCAGAATTAACAACGATGAAATCTTAGGTGATAGGAGCTCAGCTAGAGCTGAGGTAGGAATAGTCTTCGAGTGTCCGGGACATAATAATAATAATTGTTGGCGCGACAGTCCAAAGGGGGACCAGGGACTAGCTTGCTCATCAACTACTTGTGTCCTGCGCGCTACTGCTCTCTCACGAGTAGAAGGAACCTACAGTTTTTTGGCGACTCCGAACGGCGAAGTTTCAGAAGCTTTCTTAGACAATTATTACTCTTTGAGTGTTGTCAGCAGCTCGAAAGAGGTGGTACCGTGAAAAATTCGAGGTGTTCAGCCGGGAATCGAACCTAGACCCTTCGGCGTGTGAGTGTCGCACTCTACCCACTACACCACGACGGCCACGAGTGTCCGGGACACCCTCATTTAAAATAGCGAACTTTCTTTTTTTTTCTTTTTTTTTTACATTTTGATTTTTACATTTTTTTACATTTTTACATTTTTTTACATTTTTACATTTTTTTTTACATTGGTGGAATAGTCTCAACCAACCCGCACTTCAGCGCAAAACCAAGAAAACGAAGAACTTACTCCAATTGTCTAATCAAAAACTGTGTAAACTTTCATAGATCCTGTTCAATTCGTTATTCATTCGGAACTACATGGTAAAAGCATTTTATGGACCTCCCGCAGATTTGGAAATTTATCTCAAATTCATTGAAATGCTTCTCTCTTTCATCTTTCTTTTCGTCATCGAGCAAAAAATGCAGTTTCTTCCCTAGTCCTTGGAACAAGTCGAAATATAGAGACTTAATCAAAATCATTTCAAAATGTGACATTTCTCACGGGGCTTATGTCACCATTAAATAACGAATCAATGCAAATTCTCCTCATCTCAATCTCCATTCGGTTACATATTAAAGAACCTCCAATTTCCAGTTCCCAACCCTTGTCTGACTCATTCAAGAATCGTTCCTTCCGACAGAAACCTCACCTCTAATTAAACAAAATTATGCAATCCCTGGTCAAACCTCCGTGTCTCACGGTGATTAACGCCACTTAAGCGCGTTGAAGATCGTCTCTCGCAAGCAAGCCAATTAGCACATCTCAGTCTTTGTCTCTCTCTCTCTGTCTAAACTCTTTAACAATGCATGATTAAACTACATCATCAAATTAACTCAGCAAGTGAAACATTTGAAAAAGTGAAATTCGTGTTCTTTGCACAAATCTCTTGTTTGCAAAATTTTCACTTTCACTCTCGTTCAAAATGGAGCACACATCCACTCTCGAAATCGGTTTGGGAAGTGTTTACAAAAGAAATTGTACAGTTGTTGCGAACGGTAACAAATGTTTGACCTCTCGCTGACAGGGCAGTAAAAATAAGTGATTGTCGTTTGTGGGCCACGGGGAATTTGTGCTTTCATATCAAAATCGAAGGAATTTCGAAAAATTGCTTAAGTGGAGGTAGTCTCTGATGTTTTAGTTTTGGGGGCAACTCGATACGGTTTCGCTAGACTGCGCGAGGAAAAAGAACGAAGAATGACAAGCTCATTAGGACGGTTGTATTTTGATAAACAAATTTGATTAATTCATGTGGGGACTGATGCTGGAAAATATTTCTTTATTCAACGATCGATTTTGATTCACGGCCCATTGGGTTTGTGGTTTCGTAACGAGAAATGAATGGGAAATCAGGGAATGGGCTAATATGTCTTCTGGTCGTGATTAGTTCGCTTTTCGAGGCGTGAAGATCACTCGCAGCCATGTTCTGTCGTTTGTCTCACGTGCCCTTCATTTACAGCGGTTGAATGGATTTTGTAATAATTAACAAGTTTTTAGGGAGGCTCATGCCTTTAAAACAATTTTTAATCGAAAGAATGATTTTACGCTGATTGTTCTGTTAGTTTCCTGCTTTTCACCGTTTCGGCGGGACCCATGGCAGTATAATAATAATAATTGTTGGCGCTACAGTCCAAAGGAGGACCAGGGCCTAGCTTGCTCATCAACTACTCCTGTTGTGCGCGCTACTGTTCTCTCACGAGTAGAAGGAACCTACACTTTTTTGCCGACTCCGAACGGCGAAATTTGAGGAGCTTTCTTAGACAGTTATTACTCTTTGAGTGTTGTCAGCAGCTCGAAAGAGGTGGTGCCGTGAAATATTAGAAAAATTGGTGTTGAACTGGGAGTCGAACCTAGACCCTTCGGCGTGTGAGGGTCGCACTCTACCCACTACGCCACGGCGACCCATGGCAGTATCGTAAGGTAATCCCTTTCTTTTAAGACAATGAAAGAATTTTTTGTGCGTGGCTAAGAAAGACTAGGGAAGAATAAGAAAGGCAAGAAAAGGGTAGGAAAGGCTAAAAAAAAAGGCTAGGGAAGGTGAGGGAAGGCTAGGGAAGGCTAGGAAAAGCTAGAGAAGGCTAAGGAAGGCTAAGGAAGGCTGGAGAAGGCTAAGAAAGGCTAGGAAAGGCTAAGGAAGGCTAGGGAAGTTCAAAGAAGGTCAAGGAAGGCTAGGGAAGGCTAGGAAAGGCTAGGAAAAGCTAGAGAAGGCTAGGGAAGGTCAGGAAAGGCTTGAAAAAGCTAGGGAAGTCTAATGAAGGTTAGAGAAGCCCAAGAAGGGCTAGGAGAGGCTAGGGAAGGGTAAGTAAGGCTAAAGAAGACTAAAGAAGGCCAGGGAAGGCTAAAGAAGGCTAGGAAAAATTAGGAAAGGCTAAGGAAGGCTAGGGAAGGCCAAGAAAGGCTAGGAAAGGCTAGAGAAGGCTAAGGAAGGTCAGGGAAGGGTAAAAAAAGCTAGGGGAAGGATAGAGAAGCCCAAGAAAGGCTAGGTAAGGCTAGGGAAGGCTAAATAAGGCTAAGGAAGACTAAAAAAGGCCAGGAAAGGCTAAGGATGGCTGAGAAAGGCTAAGGATGGCTGAGAAAGGCTAGGGAAGTCTAGGGATGGCTACGGAAGGCTAGGGAAGTCTAGGGAAATTTATTCTCTATTGTTTATATTATGCCCGCAAACGTGCCTAAGTCGAGCTATGCAGCGCAATGTCTTACAACTCTATTCCCAACAAATTCAGCAGATTGCGGAAGGCGACATCAGAGAAGTCTCCCTTTATCGTCAAGATCAGTTCGCTTAAATATTAGTCACGGTTGGGAACGTTTTTTATTCTTCAAAGTCTACGCTCGAAAATGATTCAAGTAAACTCCGCAACAACCAGAATGCCAACGAAAAAGGCAGCGTCAACCAGCTGCAGCAGAATTTAATTTAATTTACTCAAGACACTCTTTCAAGAACCCTATGGAGGGTCAACAAATATTGGACCCTCCATAGGGTCGTGTTTTGCTAAGCCCCTTGGGAACTAACATTTGTATATTGGATGGAGCGATGGTCCACAAGGGAATGAGGGCATAGCTTCGTCATCATCTCTTTGTCTTGTACGCGCTACTGTTCTCTCACGAGTAGAAGAAACCTACAGTTTAATGTCGAATACGAACGGCGACATTTGAGAAGCATTTCCATAGACTTGAGTGTCGTCTTTGATTGTTATCAGTAGCAGAAAAGAGATAATAATAATAATTGTTGGCGTCCATAAGGGGACAAGGGCCTAGCTTGCTCATCAACTACTCGTGTTGTGCGCGGTACTATTCTCTCACGATTAGAGGTGACTTACAGGTTTTTGCCGACCCTTAACGGCGAAGTTTGAGAAGCTTTCTTAGACAGTTATTACTCTTTGAATGTTGTCAGCAACTCGAAAGAGGTGGTGCCGTGAAAAATTCGATATGTTCAGCCGGGAACCGAATAGACCCTTCGGCGTGTGAGCGTCGCACTTTACCCACACGGTGGTCACAGTAGAAGTTACTGCGGGAAAATCCCCGTCTCAGTCCAGTACAATTCATTATCCAGCCAACAGCAGGTCGCATCAGTAACCATGTGTCACTTGGCAAGAGTCTTATTAAGAAGACAAAAAAATACACTTAACAGCATATTCATGGAAGTTCAGTTTGCGGCATAATTGCTTTCATGTCCGTAGTGTACACACAGCATCTTATCTACCGGAGATTAGAAGACCATCATATTTCATCTTCCGCATGAGTGTTTCCCACAGCCACCAAGTTGCTTCACCAGTGGCTGGCGGGAAAGTTGCCGCCCAATGAAGCTTCAAATTGTCCATCGTAACTCACGTTAAAAAATAAAAACCCACCTTCCTGTTAATTACTCTCTTAAATCACAGCGCACAGCAGCTTTTGCAATGTGTTGACGGAAAGGGCGAAGATCATAACTTTATACCGGCAGCCAGATACACTGCACTGGAGCACAAAAATTAATTCCGAAAGGAAACCTGATTCATAGGCGGACACTCCAGGTTCTGGATCTTCGGCACCTCACACAATTTGTTACGCAAGTGATGAAGCGAGGGGGGGATTTTGTCGAGAGGAAGAAGCAGTGATCCTTTTTATGTGACAATTAAGTTAAAATTTGAGGTAACCTTGTTCAAACATTTAAATGCTGCCAGAGTGTCAGTAACAACGCATGTCACCGTTTTTATGTTTAGTCCCTCTCTATTTGTCGCTCAAATATGGACACTTGTCGTTTAGATAGGAGCAAAAGGAGTGTTGTAGTGTTGTATTTACTTGTTGTTCAGAAAACGAAAATATCAATTTAAATAGGTCCTGGTCTTAGATGGTGCTAATACTCTACTTAGACTTATTAGACGGATACGAAAAATTACGCTTTTGAAAATTTTGAAACATAATGGCTCTGTTAAAACTTAGCTTCTGTATGAAGATTGGCTACCATGGTATAGGGGCGTCTATTTCAAAAGTTGCTTGGAACAGTCAAATATTAATTGAAAGCTTCTCAAATTTTGACCATTATGAAGAATTGACCAATATACTTCAGTGTCTCCTCTCCTCACTTGGGTTAGTTGAAGAATAGAGAATAAGTACTCCGAAATTGACTTTTTATTTTGATATGGGGGCTTATAGAGATGCATGGAGACTTTGGCTTTGAAGTTTAACGTTCTTTGGAAAGTCACAAGTGTGAATCTTTTAAAATGTTTTTTTTTTAATATCTCGTCAAGACCTTCCTTTTAAAAAAAAATGCTAAACTGCGACAACGTGGCAACCCTGGGAGCCTGCAAAATAAGCCCTTTAACACCTTGAGGACGGCGTATACCACCGGTGGCCCATACGTGACTTTTATCTGGCGGCGTGTGTGAAGAAATAACGGTACAACAGAAGCAGATATTGATGTGCACATTTTTCTTGTTTTCCCTAAAAATTTGAAAAATGTCTGTGCACACGCCGCCAGATAAAGCAACGTTTAATTATTGCTGTTAACCAGGTGATCCTTAATACAAAAAACTGCTCCGTCATAAACGTGTTAAGTTTGCTTTCGCCAACTAGCAGTTTTACCAACCTTGCAATATCATGAGATTAGCTTACTGATAATAATTTTGTGAGCGACAGTTCACAGTTGACAAGCTTGTCCGAGTGCTGGCCGCAAATAGTTTCCTGAACTTTTTTGCAGTGAAACCATTTAGTCATCCACTGATAGTGTTGCTAAGTAAGCTATAGTTGAATTCTATTAACGATAGTCACTCAGTAAAGGAATTCCAGCACTGTTTCAAGTGAACTGTGTGTTCGGGTCCAACTTAAAGTAATTCACAAGTTCGCCCAAATTTTTACCACATATTGCGTTGTAAAGAACCAGTTTAACCTCTAACACCCCTTTTTTAAGGGTTAAAGGAAAAAACCTATTTTTAGAATCAACTGGGGACAAAAACTTTTTCGAATGGAAACTGGAGTTTAATTTCAAGTCTATATCCAGGCTTATGGCTGCCTTGCAGCATCCTTAACGGGAAAGAGTGTCTCACTTTTTTTTGAAAATCTGCGTGTTCAAATGTTTTCAAATATAAATAAAACAAAATTACAAATTTTGCTTGAAGTCTGATTAATCCAGGGGAGTCGAGAACACCCACAAGCAACCTATATTGCTTGAAAAACTTTGTAACTATTAGTCAAAGTCATAACCTTTCTCTCTCTTTCTTCTATAGTACATTATGATCTTTAATAATAATAATTATTGGCGCGACAGTCCACAGGAGGACCAGGGCTTAGCTTGCTCATCAGCTACTTGTGTTGTGCGCTACTGTTCTCTCACGAGTAGAAGTGACCTACAGTTTATTGCCGACTCCGAACGGCGAAATTCGAGTAGCTTTCATAGACAGTTGTTACTCTTTGAGTGTTGTCAGCAGCAGAGGTGGTGCTGTGAAAAAATTCGAGGTGTTCAGCCGGGAATAAAACCTCGACCCTACGGCGTGTGAGCGTCGCACTCTACCCACTACGCCACGGCGGCCACATTATGGGACCTTGCTGTGACTTAATCCCGGTTACTTAATGACACCAATCCCTTAGCGCGCGCCAATTATAGGAAAATGTGTTGAGTAAATTTGAGATCTGGGAAATGGCAAAACTGGGACTCAAGCCACGTTTTATTTATTTCTCTTATCTTCTAAACTTCCGTGCTTTGGGGTTAGAACATAAAAAACTTTTCATTTTGAACTGAATGTACGTATATTCCTGAATGTCAAGTCAGAGATTGGAATTGTTACACTTATGGTAGCTCGAAAAATTTACTCAAGTAGTGGAAAGCAACATACAAATTGTTCAAAAATCAAACACAGTTAAGAACACTCGTCGAAGCACTTTTTTGAAACTCTTCTCAGTTTCGTCACTTTGTTTTTGTCCACACCAGTTGCAACAATCGTTGCGAAACCGTGATTGGAATAAATTATCCATTTGAGGCACGTCTGCCACATGCCTCTGTGACATAAGCCTTTAAGCAGGAGACACTATTTAGTCACCTGGGCTTCGTCGCGCACATCTGTTGCATTTCCACGAAGAATTCCCCCATCCAGGGATCATCAGATAAGGGAACCCCTTTCAAGGAAGGAATTTGGGTCAAACCACACCAACTGGCTGTCGCAGCAGTTGTGCGCCTACAGCGCCAGCTCTTTCCAATCCCAATCGATCTGCGCTTATCAAATGGGAAAATACCTCCGCCGATTGATTGCTAGCGATAGCTTCGTTTTAGAATTTTATCGGAATTCGATTACGCTGTGCAGACGCAGACGCAGATCAAGTGGAGGACAGATAGTTCACCATTTAAGTGCCAAAGAGCGCGAAATGTCGCCACTCGACGAGATGTGGGTGTCCCAGAGTGAGAACTTGATTTTGAGAATTCTACGAGCGGTGAATGAAAGTTTCCCAGAACTGGGCAGCGGATGTGCGGCGAGAAACCGCATCATCCGTCATCTGGTGGCGGCGCAGCCGACCCAAGCATAACCGGTAAGTTACTGGGTCTGGATGGGTTTCTCTTTTCTGCCTCTGTTTTAATGTTCCCCATTTTTCTGTTTGTTGTCTTTCTCCCGGTGGACGACAGTGCTCTGAAAGACCTGCCAGCGGAACTAATTGGTTCGAGCGATACGCGCAACACTTCGACTTTGTCAAGGGGGTCGTGGGTACTTACGATTTGCGTTAATTCCGTGATCGGCTTGTTGTGGTGATTGGTCGGTGGTGGCGAGGGGGACGACGACGACGACGATGAGTTCGAGTTGGAGTTGGAGTTTGATTTGTTATTCCGTGGGGGGGTGGGCGGTGGCACCGGGCTGATCTGGTGGATGTTGGTGCCACTGCAGTCCTTCGAGTTGCGGTTCGGTGAGAGGCGCGACGGAAAACTGAGAGTCTTCGTCCACTGCGCGAGACTGCGAACCATTTTGTGGGGGGCTTTAAGTTTCTCACTTGAGTTGAAAATTTTCACAGATTTTCTTCACGACTTTTCTCTCAATGTATGTTTCGGATTTTCACTTGAATTTTATTTTCTTCTTTTTCAGATTGAATTCTTTCTCTCTCAATTCACAGTTCACTGTTCTTTCACTGACGTATGTTCGGGCAGAATGTTACGCGATCGGTTTTAAGATTCTCGAGCTGAGCTTAGCTTCAGACAACTTCACTCGACGACTAACGAAAACCAACTGACTTCGACTGCGGCTGATGGCTGCGAGCTGTGCCCGCTGTGTCGCCTGGTGCTGCGTGAAATCTGCTAATTGAATGGAGTTGAACGTGTAATTGAATGGACGACGTGCGACAGAGATAGGCGCCGGCTATGATAAGGCTCGGGGGACGGAGACAAAACATAAGCAGAGAGCAGCCCGAGTCGGCGCTCTCTTCCTCAGTCGCGTTTTCAATTTTGAAAACCCGTGCTGCGGCAACGTTCAACTTCTTGTGTGTTGAACTGTTTTTTGTGTTTCTTTCCTCTCCCTCCGCAGTGTTGGAGTTAATTGAAATGTGTGGTACGCTCGCACCCGTCGCTGGTGTGGGAGAAGGAGAGAGATGCACTGAGAGTGCCGATGGCAGATGTGCACTGTGCAGGCTAGCTGCAGTTGCCCACCCTCTTCATTCGCTTCGTTTTTCCCCTTATTTCCTTTGTTGTGCAAGCAGAAACAGCAACAAATCAGGCAGCAGCTTGCGGGTCGTTTGGTTCGTTTCGTTTTATCTTGTTGTCCGTTTTCACTCTCTCTCCCACATAGTCGCAAGCATTTGCATGGCATACTTCTCGAGGTCGTCCGAGCGGTTGACGTGGAGAAACGATTGACAGAAGGAAGCTGTGTGTAGCGGTTATCTTGTGGATTGATTGCTGCTGTGGCGATTTGTGGAGAGCTGGGCAGAAGTGACGGTTTGTCAGCCGATGGCATCGTGGGAGGGAATGTCAACACAGTCTGAGTTTTCTAAGCTGGAGTGCAATTTGATTTGGATTTGAAGAGATGCGTAGATGATATGAATTTGGGGTAGAGAGGGTCATTAGTCTAGTGAGCTGCAGGCGTCTGGTATTTGAGGAAGTGGGCTTATCAAAGCGAAAGTGAGGCAGAGTGCAGAGGCGGTTTGTGATCGAGAAGCAAGTTGACGAGGAACTAAAACATCATTTGGATTCTTGGCATTTGGGTGGCGAAATTTTTTTCATTTAAAGCAAAAAACTCACTTGAAAAATGCATACAATTGTGGCAATCAGTATTGGCTGTTTGAAAGTTGTCGTCAGACGGGTGACTCTGTAGTTTCGGTAAAGGGTGATATATTCAGCTTTAATTTGCTAAAGGACACTGTTAAAATCGACTTCGTTCGTAGGATGCGCTGGAAAATTCGAAGCTTCATCACTGGACGTTCTTTTATATAACGGAAAAATAGAAAACTGTTCGCCATGGCGTAGTGGGTAGAGTGCGACGCTCACACGCCGAATTTCTAGGTTCGATTCCCAGCTGAACACCTCGAATTTTTCACGACACCCCCTTATTCGAGCTGCGGACAACACTCAAACAGTATCAACTGTCTAAGAAAAAGCTTCTCAAACTTCGCCGTTCGGAGTCGGCAAAAAACTGTAGGCCCCTTTTATTCGTAAGACAACACGAGTAGTTGATGAGCAAGCTAAGCCCTGGTCCCCCTGTGGACTGCCGTCACAGACCATTTGTAAAACGTGCGAAGCTCAATACGCCACCTTTAAAACAATTTACAGACCTGTTAAATGCAATTTGTTTTATAACTACAAATCAGGGTCGAAACCCCGCTTTAACATTTTGGATTTATTTTCTGTGCCCTTCTATTTAAATAAAATGTTATCGCCTTAAATAAAACAGCCGTTTAAGGCGTGGGTGTATAGGCCGTCCGTCGTGGCAGTTTACCGTCCGTCGTGGCAGTTTACCGTTCGTCGTGGCAATTTACCCCCAACCCAAAATTTTTGAAAAGATGCGACAAAAGTTAATGTGCTGATTTTGACGTCCATCTTTACCGTCCGTTGTGTGAGTTTACCATCCGTCGTGGCAGTTTACAGTCCGTCGTGGCAGTTTACCGTCCGTCGTGGCAGTTTATCGTCCGTCGTGGCAGTTTATCGTCCGTCGTGGCAATTTACCATCAACCTAGCATTTTTAAAAAGATGCGACAAAAGTTTACAGTCCGTCGTGGCAGTTTACCGTCCATCGTGGCAGTTTACAGTCCGTCGTGGCAATTTACCCCCAACCCAAAATTTTTGAAAAGATGCGACAAAAGTAAATGTGCTGATCTTGACGTCCATCTTTGGCAAAACATAGATTTCCTTATTAATTGAAAAGTGTTTGGAACATTTACATGTATACACATACCGTATAGTGCAACGGTTCACAAGGGGAAAAGGTCCTTCCTTTTGAATCCTCTTCTCGTGTTGGCGTGCTTTTGTCCGCTCACCAGTAGAAGCGACCTACAGTTCTATACCGATTCCGAACATTGAGTTGAAATGTTGACTTTTGTTTAATAATAATAATAATTGTTGGCGCTACAGTTCAAAAGGGGACCAGGGCCTAGCTTGCTCATCGAATACTCGTGTTGTGCGCGCTACTGTTCTCTCACGAGTAGAAGGGACCTACAGTTTTTTGCCGACTCCGAACGGAGAAATTTGAGAAGCTTTCTTAGACAGTGATTACTCTTTGAGTGTTGTCAGCAGCTTGAAAGAGGTGGTGCCGTGAAATATTAGAAAAATTGGTGTTGAACTGGGAGTCGAACCTAGACCCATCGGCGTGTGAGCGTCGCACTCTACCCACTACGCAACGGCGACCACTGAGTTTTGTTTACAGACAGTTATTGCTCTTTGAGTGCTGTGAACATTTGGAAAGAGGTGATACCGTAAAAATTGCACGTCTTCAGTCCAGAAACCGAAAATGGGAGCTTTGGTGTGAGAATTTCGCACTTAACCCACTACACCACGATGTTCAAAAAATTTAAAATATTTACAAATCTGGAGTGCTAAAAAAAGTGGTGAAATAAATTTCTAAGACTATGCTCCTTTTCGGTACCTTCCATTCCTGGGTTTAAATGCCATTTCCCTCTCCCTCTCTCATATCACCCTGTTGGCTGAAAATGGTCTGATTCGTAAAACACTATGTGCTGCAATAAAGAACCTTTAATGGCTCCCTGTGCTGCAAGAATTTCCTGAGCGCTTTGAATGAATAATTTGAAGTCTTAACCGTTCTCGTCCACCCCTTCCATTGTTTAGGCATTAACCACACTTGCGTCAGCTGCTGTCAATTGCATCATCATACGAAACCGTTTGGAAGTTTCACAATCGAGACGCAAGCTGACATGTACTACTGACTACACGTCACAGAAATATTTCTTGAAGCGAAATTGTCGCAAAACCACGCTCTGAAAGCATTACAATAAAATTGTTCCCCGTACAGGTTCAAACTGGTTTCGGAAAAAAATATCTAAGCCAACAGAACTTCCTTTTTTAACCAAAGTGTTAGCACTGTCACCACAAGTACGAGCCTGTCTCTACAACTATTCCGTAAACAAACCAAAACCAAAGAATTCTGGCATAAGCAAAGGGCCATTACTCCCAAGCGAGACTTTTGAATTCCATAAGTCTTCCTTTTGCACACCAGCTTACAATTGAATTGCCCGCCAACCGTGGCAGTCAAAGCCGTCGCCAATGATGTAACCCAATCAAATCGGATTTGGCCACCCAAATCCCAGGTGACTTGTGATTTCTTTTCAGAACGAGCGCATGGCCTTGACAAAACCAACCTCTCACCAATTAGAAGTGTATTTCTATTCAAGTAACCGATTAGCTCCTCTGCCTACCGATGACAGACTCACAGAAACATCTCGACACTCCACCACAGTCATTCCAGTCATCATCCATGGTCCGCATTCTATTCTTCGTCTTTGTCGTTTTATGGCTTAAAAGCCAGTTATCTGCGTCCAGGGCAGGGCACAAATTCGCTCCCCCAAGAAGTGGGCACACCACACACACAATAACTGAAGCGAAGCATGTACAAGTGGAGTGAGAGAAAAAAGAGAAAAAGTAAAAACCACGGAGGCGTGCTCCGGGTCGATTCGAATTCAAATCTTCACCGAAATGCCCATCTCCGCCAACGGCCTTGTCAAGGTTGAATGACCAAAAACCCGAAAACAGCACCAGTTCCCAGACCGCTGAGGTCGAGTCTCAACTCTAGCGCTTCACCGGTCCGTGCTGTGGTGTGTGGTTCCAGTTCTTTGAAATTCACACACACATACTCTCGCATGCGCACTCTCTTTCTTTCTCTGGATAAGGCGAATGAGATCATACACCAACGATCGTTTTTTCTTCTCCGCATTTCTCCGTTTGTTCAATTGTTCGCGAAGCAGCGGCGCTGAGCGAAGGAAAAAGCAAATTCGATTTGTCACCCAAACGACTGTTGGACGTGTGGGAAACCAAATGAAACCCATCAAGGGGCGCATGAGACGCACTAGGTCCCCCAAACGGTACCCGTACCAGAATGCGATAAGCTGACATTATCCACGGCACGCTACACACACGCGCACAGTCTCCCAGTCCCAGGTGACATGAAGAACAGTTGCCACAGATGACCAATTAGATTACGGGTTTCGATCTTGGACGGCACTTTCTTCTTCCTCGTCCCCTGCGTCTTTTGCATTCGGCTCGGCGTTGAGCCGAGAAACAGCTGTTACCGGTTCCGCTGAGATTCTTGATTCAAGAATCTCCGAAAGAGAAAATCTCTGCAAGAGGAAATGCAATAAATTATCAGACAGATGACACGAGCAGCTGAGACCTGGGATGAGTGTGGCGGTTGCCAATAGAGAAGAATAATGACATCGGGAGTTGCAGTCTCTAAGGTCGAAAGACTACTGAACCCTCGCGTGAATCAAAGTGATGGAGGGGAGTGGTAATGGGAGATTAGAGCTGAAACATGGCCTGGATCTAGTATGAATTGGAGTGTGGTTGTGGAGGTGGGATCGGGGATTTCCCACAAAGCTGCAAATGACTTGAGTGCGTTGTCGGCGAATATTTAGCAAGTTTTTTTGCAAGACAATGGAATCCCTAGGAATCAACTATCAAACTTGGTTAAGTATGCCATTTATAAAAAGCTTTCTGTTCTTAAGCGAACAATGATGGACGTGCAACGGAACGGCGTGTGCATTTCAAAACTTTTTCAGGCGCACAACTTAAGATCAACAACACAGCTCTGTTCCGTAGAATTTTAAAACCCAATGCCTAGGAGACAACGCTAAATAGTTTGAGTTGGCGCCCTCAAGTGGGGAAGGACTTCAGCTAATCTGCGAGTTGAAAGTATTCTTACACAGCGGCTGTGCAGCTTTATATTTCCAGCTACGATCTTCCCATTCGAAACTCAACTACCATCAACAAGCGCCCAGTGCCTTATCCTCCGCTTTAGTCCTCCTGTCCAAAGTTTCCTCGCCATGCCGACGACAACGCACATTACGTTCTTCCGCAACCACTTACTACAAACATCACCAAACACTCTTATCAGTGCCGTCAAATGCGTCCACGCGGGTGGATCCATTTCAGCAGAAAGGTTCATAATGAGTCACTAGCCACCACCTTCGTGGCAATAAAACCATCATCCGTAGCTTTGATGTCAATATTTACACACAGGTAATGGGATAACACAGGGGACATCCCGCAGCAACAATTCTTCACACTTGACTGCTCTGCATCCCGATCCGGACCCTGGTTTTCACGCGCACACGAGTGAACACGTTCAGTGCTGCCTGGGTCGTTCTAATCAGTTGCACGCTTCATTAGGAGCTGCATTCCGTCAGGCGGCGGGTTTCTGGAAGCAATCACAAGACTCCCGTTTGCCGGGAACCGAGGACAATAACGATATCCTGCATCCTGCTGTGGATTGTTCTCGGCTAACTGAATTATTATCGCGCGTCTTTCTTCAAGCCACCCAGAGCGAACGCAGTCAGGTATCCGCTTGGTTCACCTCAGTCTAATGCCGATTGTCATGCAATTTGGACTTATCTCTTCTCCTTGCGGTGAGAGTGTCCTTGTGCGTGGAGTTAATGGAGAAAGTCATGCGAGGGGTAGTGCTGCGATGGATGATTGATGCAAGAACCTCCAGCTGCGTCGACCACTTTGGAGGGGCGCCAAACATTCGCTCTCCACCGGGCATTAATCAAATTACTTTAAACGACAGCTATCTTCAATCGGCGCATCGTCCCGAATCGAATGGCATCTGTGTGGCGGCGCTAAGGGAAACACAATTAAACGCATCAAATCCCCCCATCGGCCGGTGGTGGCGGCGGCGACGACCTGAGCTGTCAGAGATGTTATCCAATTCTTCAGCGGACGCGAACGCGGTATGCGATGAATGATTGATTCGCCCAGGGCTCCGGTGTAAATGTCGCGCCAAGGAAGGGGCGTAGCTCTGCGTAATTGGGTTCTTGAGGGACGTCAGTGCATCAACGAAGCTCTGGACACATGTAATTACATGTTAGAGCAGCGGTAGAACAACGGTTGGGGATCGTAATTAATGAACTTGACCGGTGATGGTCGCTGTCCCGTCAATTCTATGAATCAACGGCTATCGGGTCATCGGAAAGGTAACTGTCTGTACAATGTTCTAGGAGAATACATCGTTAGTGGGCGACCTCTTGGGTCTGAAGATCATTTAGGAGAGCAAACAATGAGAGTCGTTTTATGACAGGCACTCCCAAGGGGGAACTTTGGAATGTGACAGCTACAGAAATGAATGGACTTTCGATCGAATTCCTTGATCAGCAAAACGATGAACGATTGCATCTGGAATTGTTTTGTTTCTTGTGTTTCTTTTTTTGTGGATGGGACATGGTCACTTTTAATCATTTACAGATGTCACTGTATAATTGGTTACGTTTCAGACTTGATCGTTTGTTTTTTATTTTGAAGCTTTGCTGTTATGGAGTTGGTTGGACAATCTAAATCTTTTCAAGTTCAGTTGAAAGCCTGATGGATGAACAAAATTTTGAGATTTGCCATCAGATGTGTTTGAAATTCTCGTTTATCTGTGTGGCCTGTAATTTGAGCCTCTTCTGTCTTCCACCCTCGCGATTCTGCTTTCGATATTAGGCTCATTTGCGATCTTAGTTCTTGGAGTACTTTGTATAACAGCTTCTTGATTGGAGCATTGTTGTCCATTTGTTGGACCCACCCTAGCCAGGGAAGGTTATACATGTTTGCCTTTTTTCTTCTTCTCTCATTTTCAATCATTCTGTGGAAGTTAGATTTTGGAACTGAAAATAAAATATTTTGATACATTCAGCCCACGTGGGTTATAATGAAAAATGTCGCTCCAGTGAATAGGGAGGGTCTCTATTAGTTCGGGCACTAAGGGCTATTGTATTATATGCGTTAACACGATTCCCAACTTTAATTTGAGAATGGGATAGTCTTGAGTTAAGCTGCTTGAAGGGTTTTACAATCAAATGGATACGAAGTAGGTAAGCTTTAGGCATAACTGCTCGATGGCAGAGCCTTCGTGTTGGGGGATTTAAGAACATATAAACGGAGAAATTTTGTTTTTTTTCGAATAGTGTTTTTGGAGAAAAGATCGTACGTGAAGAGGTATCAACTGTGTTTTGATCCGCGATCAAAACGTATCCAATCTTGATTTCATAAATTTTCAGAGGTTTGTTTCTTGACGCGAAAACATCTCCTTAGAGGGAAATGTGACACAAACAGCGATTTCGACTTGGCAGACTCCCGACTGATAATGCAAAACATTGCCCATCTCAGAGGAACATATGGGTCTTATTCTACATTAAATATTGAGCACTCGGGCCATCTGCACAAGGGTACCGCGTTTACTTTCTTCGTCGTACAGTGCAACTATAAGAATAATTCTGCAGTTTAAGATGCTATTTAACTGCACCCATATTGAGTTTAAGGAGTAGCCCCATTTTAT
The DNA here is from genome assembly GCA_955652365.1 of Eristalinus aeneus. Taxonomy (NCBI): domain Eukaryota; kingdom Metazoa; phylum Arthropoda; class Insecta; order Diptera; family Syrphidae; genus Eristalinus; species Eristalinus aeneus. The sequence goes on from OY019131.1 coordinate 20,595,641, forward strand.
TTCTTTCAGCAGGAGATTTTGTATCGTTTTTGACGATAGACCAAACAATGAGAAACATGACCATAACTTACTGTATTTTATGGTCTAATAGTGAACTTTATCCAGCAAACAAAGACATGCGAAAACAAACCTCCAGACTATAAATTTGATGATAGCCACTTTTCAGTGTTTAAAATGTTCGATCGACTACTAAGAGAGGGATAAAATGATGGCGCGCTTCTACTACAAAGGAAAATTGGGCCTATTTTAGATCAAATTCCATAGAAAATGTCTACTTGTGCCGAAGCAACAAATCTCTTGTACATTGTCTATTTTTTTTATTTCTTTTTTTATTTATAGTGCATTTTTATTTATCATAATTCAGTTTCTTACATGCTAGGTCAAAACACTAAAAACTAGCTTAGCCAAATTAATCTACTGACCTTAATTCTAACTTACTGACTCTTCATGAGTACTCTAAGCTTATCTAGGATTTTTGTTTTTACCTTTCGGCTTCCTGTATTATTTAAAAAAAAAGTACTTAAGCCTAAATATATACATCTATTGACTTTCTCCAAGAAAATTAAAAAACTGGGATTTCGATATTTTTATTTTTATTCTTACTTCTATATACAATTATTAACCTAAAACTTAACTGAGCTTAACATCTTAACTATGTCCGTATAACTATACGGACGCGTGCATCAGGGCGTATGTGTTAATTATATGCTTAACATATATATCCAACACGCCGTGATGCACTTTTATTTTTTTTTTGAATTTTTTTGTTTTTTTTTTACTGTCTATAAAATGCCTTAAAACTACCTTAACCTACATGAGTTGGCCCTACTTACCAACTACCCCGCCATATGCCTAAGATGTTAGCGGCACCGAACGCTCGTTCCTTTGCAGACACTGCTCTGTCGCGGGCCGAAATCGTTCTACTGCTCGAGCAGTGTGACTACGAATCAACTTAATAATAAAATTATCTATCCTTATAAGGTTTGCCTCGTTGTACAGAACCTCATTGGCGTAGATTTTCTTGTACTGAGATTCTGGTGTTCGATATAAGTGAAGAAAGGCTCGAAGGCACTGCCTCTCGAACACCCTCATCTTTTCCATCTGGAAAGGACTCACGTTGAACCACACAGGACAACCATATACTATGATTGGCCGGATGAGGGCCATGTAGCAGATTACCTTCACTCTGGTGTCAAGTTGGCTGCTATAAAACAGTCCTCTTGCCATAGCAAAGACATTCTTAGCCCTGGTCAGAGCTGTATCTACATGGATATCACCATATAGATACTGGTCCAGCCAGATGCCTAGATTTCTTACTACATTTTTCACGGACAATGGCCGCCGCAGTGGATCAACTATGCCAAACTTGCGCCAGTTCATTTTCGTGTCCCTTGAGGCTCTGGATAACGGGGTTCTGAAAAGGATAGTCTCACACTTCTGGTAATTGATTTTTAACTTCCAGTCGTCGCAAAATCGTTGAATTGCATTGAAGTCACTCTGCAACAAACCGTTTATTTCTTCTACCTTCGGACCTGATCTGTACGCGATAAGATCATCGGCAAACGCTTTTATGTTAGGCATAGAACACTCTACCCACTCGCCGTGGCGTAGTGGGTAGAGTGCGACGCTCACACGCCAAAGGGTCTAGGTTCGATTCCCACTTCAACACCAATTTTTCGAATTTTTCACGGCACCACCACTTTCGAGCTGCTGGCAACACTCAAAGAGTAATAATTGTCTAAGAGAGCTTCTCAAACTTCGTCGTTCGGAGTCAGCAAAAAACTGTAGGTCCTTCTTCTCGTGAGAGAACAGTAGCGCTCACAACACGAGTAGTTAATGAGCAAGCTAGGCCCTGGTCCCCCTGTGGACTGTAGCGCCAACAATTATTATTACTAGAAAAGGCACTCTCCGGATAGAAATTTATCATGAATTTGAAGTTTTCGACAGTCCGGAAGCCTTCTCTGCACAGCTTCCGACAACGTAGTTTAAATACGATATCTAGAAGACATCGCTGGATCAAGTAGAGCTCTTGTAAAACACACTTTGACTCCCTTGAACGTCGATCGAGAACTTCCAATTCATAAAAGATTACGCTGTTTGTTTAATCAGAAAACAAAATCGAACGCACCGCTTCGACTTGTTAAAATTGAATTTTACTCTTGGCCCTTGCTTTTAATGACCCTGCGTACAGATGGCCTAAAGTGTGAGTACAAAGTAAAGTCTGTATCACGCCCCAGGACAGGACTCACAAGCAATTTTGGCTGCGTGCCTCCTGCAATTATGAATCTCCCCATTACATCCAGCCTCAGGAGATTGTCGAATGGCCCAAATTTGGCATTAGTCGCCAATTATGGCCTCGTTACATCTCAGCAACTTATTACCTCATTCCACCGAAATGAGGGGTGTTGTCGCGATCTCATAAATTTTTCACTTAAAACATGTCAAGCCACCGCATTATGCAAACTTCCCCACGCCGCGCGGATGAATTTCGCAAAAGAAAGAAAGCGAACCGAAATTACATCTCGCGGGGCCAATTATGTCTGACATTGGAGGTTCAAATGCGCGCCGCAAAGCCACCCAAAACCTTCCAACTGACCCGCACGTATTTCGTCGCTTGCACCTGTGGCGGCGGCGCGCTCCAGCACCCAAAACAGAGTCTTATCTGTATAATGGCTGTGAAAACATTTGCCCGACAATGTTAGATGAGTCAATCCACGCCCTAAGTGGTCCACATTGTGTCTACCTGAGGCCGATGCACCTCCACGGACTCGGTCACCTGTCGGCACTTTATTGAAAGAACGCGATTTCGATGATAAAACTATTGTGGCTGGATGTAAATATTTGTATCCTTTGCGGCAGTGACGGTGTTGACTCCTTGCAGGTGGGTGACGACGGAAGCAGGTGCCGTAGTCCAGTGACACACACTCTGGCGGGCGGGGAGTGGCACACTTTGTCGTCACTTTATGGATATGCCGCGAGAAATGTTCGCGGGACACTCATCGATGAGGTATTTCGCGACCGTTAGGGTGTCCGACCGGTTCTTGACGGCCATTGCCGATGGCTGAGCAGCCGAGTGGCTGAATTCTCTGGTAAGTTCCGGAATGGCTAGTAGTCACGATCGTTAATCGATTGTTCTTCGATTTGGGGTTTTATTGCATTTGCATGTGTGTGTCAGAGGTTGGCCAACGCGCATTAGCATCGTTGATGGCGCTCTTTGGAACTATCAGCGACCGTTAATTGGTCGAGACAACTTGTCCGCGTTGCTGCAATTTTGATTTATGGGCGAGCGCGGGTCTCGAATTAGTGGACGTCACGAGCTGATATAGATTCGATTGGATGCGATGTTGAGTAATGTGTGCGAGGTGGTGCAAGGCGAATGATTTAAGTGCTTCTGCAAGCGCATTGTGTTGACTGCTCGAGTTCGTTGGAACTAATTTTCGGTTTAAGTTTGAATAAATTTGCATTCATTTTGTTTTTTCTGTTAATTTGAACATTATTGGGCAAACGAATGGAATTTCAGTGTCTTCGAAATGTGATGAAACAAATTCTTTGCTTCCTGGAAGGTTTTGTAAGATCATTCGATGGGATTTGTCGGCGTCAGTGTCTCAAGGATGACTGCCTTCGTTGCAGATGAAATTAAATGCCTTTGGATGTGGACAATGTTGGTAACAGATTATTGCTTATTTTGGGGATCTTAAAGAATATCTTAAAGTCTGACAACGCTTACAAAATCTTGTTCCACTGCTGGAAGATGTACAAACGAGCCATGTTTTTAGTACTTCCATGATTAGAACTATTAAGCTGAACCATGTGGGATCCTAAACATTGTTGACATAAAGACAGAGGAAGACAAGAAACATAGGCAAAAACGATTGGTTCTTCACCAATTACAAAAATCAATATTTTCAAAAGGGAATCTTCGATAATCTTTAGTGGAACTATTACAGTCTTCCTGTACGTCGACAAGCCTCTAGTATTTTGCGTTGCGTCAGTCATTTCCCTGTCGTATTATTTTGCGGTTTGGAGATCAGAATTCGCCGCCTAGATCGTGCGATTTAACACCATTGGATTTTTTTCTTTGGGGTTTTAGTCTATGGTTTATGCGAATAATCCGACGACGACTCAAGCCTTAAAAGAGGAAATTGGACGCTGCATTAATGAAATACCGCAGCGTTTATGCAAAACGGTCATTGAAAATTTCATTTAAAGATCGCGTATGTGTCAGCAAAGCCGCGGCGGCCATCTGGGCCAATTGTTCTTCCAAACATAACCTCATCCTGTCTACTAAAGAATTCACGATTTTTTTTTAAATATCTGCGTTTTATTTAAAATTTAAGTCTGGCGTTCTTGTTGGGACACGTACGTATATTATAACGCTCCTATCTGGTCTGGTGCTCCTAAGACCTCTCTGCACTTACTAGATAGAATCCAACATCGAATATGGAATGCTCTTTCCATCCCAAATTTCCCCCCTCATAATAATCCACAGGCATTTAAAACCAATGTGCATGGGCCCCTCCTTTCCCTTTCTTCCTCTATACCTTCGGACCATGCTGCGACTTTATTCCAGTCACTTAAGTGTATAAACAGTCACTTTAGGGCGCACCAATTATAAAAAAAAATATGTAGCGACAGCCAAACTGTGCTTACTCAACAATTAAAACCTTTAACCACTTCCAAAAAAGTTCAAGAATGAAATTCTTCCCTTAATTTGGTCGGCAGGCTGAATTCGCTAAGACTTGTTTGAGTGCTGGAAAATCACGGGATTTTGGGAAACAAGATTGCCGATGAACTAGCTAGGCAAGGTTCAGAAAAGGCATTCATAGGGCCTGAACCCACCTTGGGACTACCTGCATCCTTGATCAAGGCCTCCGTCGAGGATTGGGTCTCCCTACAGCACAACCAGAGATGGCGTGACTCTCCACGATGAAGGATGAACAAAGTATGATCCCGAACGTTAGCAAGAAATCTGCGTCTTCTTTGCTATCTGTAGACAGAAACGAGTGCAAACGACTTGTCGTTGTACTTACGAGACACTTTACCTTCGCTATGCATTTAGGTCTGTTGGTCTTAGTGATGTCACCCTTTGCAACGCCTGTGGAGAAGACACTTTAGAGCACTTTTTCTGTCAGTGTCCCGACTTTGCCCGTATCAGGTGGCGGTTGTTTGGTGCTGTTCTATATCACGGAGGCGCCTCTTGGTTTTTCTTCGGAAAAGAGAGAAATGAAATTGAAAAATTGAAATTGGTAGTACAATGGACCAGTATTTGAGCTCCCCGTACAGTATATCAAAACCTCAAAACAAAAAAAAAAGTTTTAGCAGAAAGGAAAATGCATTGATCCGCGTTCTAGCGCCCGCAATTTTGTTTCGTTTTCAAGCAGCGAAACCTTTATGAGTCCGATGTATCTGACAGTAACAATTGCCATCTACTCTTTCTAAACTTTTAAGGGGCTTTCATGAAATTTCAAATAGTCGTACAAATACAATTTTCGATGTATTTTAAAAAACATTTTTAAAAATTTAAAAAAAATATAATATAAAATAATAATAATAAAATTAAATAAATTAAATTAAATTAAATATTTGGAACGTAATAAGGTTGTCTCGAAAATTTAAGGAATGGGAGCATTTTGGCGTAGGATATACGACGACTTATTCTTTCATCGAATTTAGTAATCTGTTGACAACTTTTCGCTGTAGTACCCCTTTGAAGCACGAATCAGAAAATGCCTACCCAGACACCGATGGACCATAAAATCGAAAAACATAATAAGAAAATGTTGCCGTTGTGACTAAGGGAGTAAGTTGTTAAGGTGTCAGCTTCTATTCACGGATCAACTTCTTTCGAGTACTCAACAAGAGTGTTGTTTGTCTATGAAAAAATATCTTTCTTGCCGACCCCAAGCGGTGAAAGTTTGGAGTCAGCAACAAACCGTAGATCTCTTCCACCAAGGCTCTAGCTCTCACGAGCAGTTACATCCTATATGTATTAATTTTGTAAGAATATGACGGTTAAACTTTTCTACCACAATTTTCTCAAAACCGTAGAAAATCGAACACATCGAACTTAGTTTTAAAGAGCTTAACTAATTTAAATAATTGCCCTTCCTTGCATAAAAAAAGACACACCGCATGTGGCCGTGTCTCGGAAAAGGAGTAAAATAGTGTTGTCAAGATAACTTCATAAAAGCATAGTTTTCCCATCAGTGGCCATTTTAACCACCGAAATAGGCAATTCTTCAAGATACCAAATGCACTGCTAATGGATATCTGTGTACATACCACTCTTTTACAACTCTAAAGTGCTTATGCGCGGTTTAAAGCTGTCGGAGGTGCAACGAATTCTGTCGATTTTCAAAAGATGGCCCCACCTGCAAGTTGTGACCGATCTTGGAAGCAATTACTTCATTGGAAAGGTGTGACTTTTGTCAGCCTTGGATAAAAATTATTCTATTTCCGCTCTTCAAAAATTTTCGGATTTGCCTTAAATAAACATGAATTGTTTATCCTTTTAAATTGGCAGAAAATTGCAGTCCATCGATTGATTGAAGAAGGTTATGGTAAATCTGTTCCGATTTTTCATGCAGCGAGACGCTTCAAAAGTAATGATTTTAGTTTCGAAAACAAAGGAAAATAAGGCCGCCCTTTCAAGATGATGAGTTGGAGGCTTAACTGGTAATAATTTGTGTCAAATGCAAAGTTAACTCCCACAATCGTTGAGAGTGACTCATCAAACAATTTCTTTTCCTAATTTATTGAAAAACAAGGAAATAGGGTCCCGTACGAGTCGAAACCGAGATATGTCCTGAATCGATTTTTCACCTAAATACTGCTATTTAAATAACATCAAGTAAGGGGATGTTTGACTGAAGATGGAAAATGGATACCACTACAGCTCCAAGACGAAAAAACACTATACAGAGCCCGATGGGGAGATGGACTGTCCACGCGAGGTAACGTTGTAGATTGCGCTCAGGAAGCCGAGCTGCCAAAACTATCCTCGTTAGTGCACAGATCAAGTTGTCGCACAGCCTCCTCGCGGCGCCCACTGGATAGCCATCAAACCATTCGCTGTATGGTGAACCAATGTATGCAGAGAACCCCTCTGCTCGAGGGTTTCAATAATCGGTCTGGCCTACCAGCCTGTGGGTTGTGCGTGAGGGTAACTTCCTCACCACGTAAAACGAAATAGTTCTGAAACGCCGAAATACCTCTTATAATGAAGGACCAACAATTAAGGACAATGATTTTCAGTTCTGCACTTGGAATGTGAAGTCCCTTAACAGACCACGTGGAGCCGAAAAACTTATGGAGGCCCTTGACGGCTACAAAGCAGACACTACCGCCATCCAGGAGTTGCGATGGGACGGGAGTCGGAGTTCGTGCTGAGAATCTACAAGGATCATTTCTGCAGACTCCTTAACGGCGATGACGGCCCCGATTCCGCTGTTAGGCAGAATGTTCTACTTGATTTGGTCGATGATAGAAAAGAAATCCTTCCCCCCGACTTAGGAGATGTGAAGATAGCAATATCGAAGCTGAAGTCAAACAAAGCTGCTGGAGCGGACAGACTGTCCGCAGAACTATTAAAAGCAGTTGGAGATGACCTGGTTGGGCGCATGCACCAGCTCATCTGTGAGATATGGTCGGAGGAAAGCATGTCCGATGAGTGGAATCTCAGCGTCGTTTGTCCGGTTCACAAGAAAGAAGACCCCTTCGACTGCGCCAACTACAGAGGGATTAGTCTCTTCAACATCGCATACAAGATCCTCTCTGCCGTGTTGTGTGAGCATCTGAAACCGTTTGTCCATAACCTGGTGGGTCCCTATAAGTGTGGTTTCAGACCAGGGTAGTCCACAATAGACCAAATCTTCACATTACGGCAGATCCTGGAAAAGACTCAAGAAGTGCATATCGACACTCACCATCTGTTCGTCGATTTCAAGGCGGCATATGACAGCGTCATAGAGAAGACCTATACAGTGCCATGTCTAGTTTTGGCATTCCTACCAAACTCGTCAGATTGTGTAGGATGACGATGGATAACTCTCGCTGCTCCGTCAACGTCGGTAACGAGCTCACCGAGACCTTCAATGTCAAAAAAGGTTTTAGACAAGGCGACGCACTGTCATGTAACTTCTTTAACATCATCCTCGAGAAGATCGTGCGTAACTCACAAGTCAACACCAGAGGCACGATCTTCCAGAAGTCAGTTCAATTGTAAGCTTACGCTGATGACATTGACGTGATTGGACAAAGGCAGCGAGCAGTCTATGAGGCCTTTGCTAGCATTGAAGTGGAAGCGGCTGAAATGGGTCTAGTGGTAAATGAGGGCAAAACGAAGTACATGCTGTCATCAAGGAAGGATACACAACATCGACGTTCGGACGGAGCGTCACACTAGGCAGCAGAAACTTCGAGCTAGTTAAGGACTTCATCCCAGCTCAACACTCAAAGAGTAATAACTGTCTAAGAAAGCTTCTCAAATTTCGTCGTTCGGAGTCGGCAAAAAACTGTAGGTCCCTTCTACTCGTGAGAGAACAGTAGCGCGCACAGCACGAGTAGTTGATGAGCAAGCTAGGCCCTGGTCCCCCTCTGGGCTGTAGCGCCAACAATTATTATTATTAAGGACTTCATCTACCTCGGCTCCGCGGTGAATAGGGACAACAACATCAGTACCGAAATCAAGCGCAGAATCACTCTTGTCAATCGCTGTTTCTTTGGGCTCAAGAGGCAAATGAGCAATACAACCCTCTGTCGAAGGACTAAGCTTGCTTTGTATAACAGCTTGATAATCCTCGTCCTACTATATGGAGCAGAATCTTGGACGGTAGCAAAGGCGGATGAGGAAGCTCTTAGTCTTTTCGAGAGAAAAGTTTTGCGTGCGATTTTTGTTCCTGTTTGCGTTGATGGCATCTGGAGGAGAAGATGTAATGTCATGTAAAGCGTATGAGCACCACTGCTCCCGCCCGAAAAGTCTTTGAATCCGAGCCATTGGTACAACGCAACAGAGGACAACCTAGACTAAGGAGGCGCACACAAGTTGAGAAGGACCTCAACCAACTTGGAGCGCGCAACTGGAGACAGCTGGCGAAAGATCGTGCTGGCCGGAGAGGCATGTTGGTAGAGGTCCACACCGGATTGTAGAGCCACAAGAAGAAGAGGAAGTTCTCCCAAGTGTAATGTTACACGCCGCACTGCAACTGGGTCCCTACCAGCAATGGTGTGATTTTCCTGCTTGTCTCCAACTACCCACAAAAAGCGTGTGGCGTGCTTCTGAGCAATGTATGTCAACATCCTAAAATGCATCCTCTGTTGCGTTATCCCAGTGGTTTAAGATTTTCGCTCTAATTTCCTAATCTTTTTAAAGACAGTTAACTAGTTGGAAGAACAAGCAACACCGAGGAGTGATTTTTTACCTGAACTCTCTAAATTAGCTGCCAAATTGAATGAGTGGAAGGCCTTCACAATTGGGAAATGCGGCTTGCTGCAAATTCGAATCAGTTTTCACGTTGTTTATTCTCAGACCTAAGTCTTCCTTCTTCATTTCAATGTCATGAAGAACTTCATTGGCAGCTTGCTTTGCGCATCTAATTAACCACGTCGAGTCTGGAAAACTCGTAAAAAGATGAAGAAAGCACTCTTCATTTATTTTGTCACCCACCCGGCTTAAAATTGACCGCACGCCAATAAGTCGTTACACAACCCACTGAGTTCTTGATTGAAAGTTTGCTGTTGAAGTACAGAACTTCGAGCGTCAAACATCCCCTCCTCCCCACTAAAAACTTAATCGGGGGACCTTAATTCTATCCGAGAGATCACAGAACATTACACCCCAGAAAACCATTAGAAATCCTAAGCCCTTTCAATGTCCCAAAGCGACACATGTCTCATCTCATCTACAAATTGCCCTCCCGCCAGCACTCGACAAGATTAATTACAATCTCAAGTGAATTCGAAAATAAATTTCGACACGCCAGAACATTTCCCATAGCCTCGCGAAGCAGCACACTCGTTCAGCAGCGACCGCGGCAGTCACAGATACTTGTTGAGAAGCCACCAAGCCGCCAGCTTATTCTGTCAAAATCTTAAAGGAGGTCTGAAGCGTCGCCGCAACGCTCCTGTTGGTACATCGAGTCATTCTCACACGCATTCCTGATGTGACATGAAAAATGCTGAATATGAACTTCAATCGGTCCTCCCTCCTCCCCGCCCCTCACGCACATCGTCAAATTGTTAATTATGAGCCTCGAGATCCATTCTCTCCAGGAATACTCAAGTTTTATGCGTTTTCCGAGTACCATTACCCAACGACCACCACAATGCTTCTGTGTGCTCTGCGGTGATGGGGGGACCGAGAAATTTATCTGCCTATCGAGAACTATTTCATTTCGATTTGATGGGCAACCGCAATTCATCCATCAGATGGCTGAGTGGAAAAATTCCTCGGAATGAGATACTCTTCTTCAAAAATAAATAAAAATGCGAGTGAATCGTTTCCCTGCATGGTGTCGGGTGTTCTGTTCGCTGTCCGTCAGCGCAAACGGCTGGATGTGATGGCGTGCAGAGCATTCAAATCGACGGCGGTGGCGACGACACGACACGACACATTCCTTGGGGGCTGTAGGCAAAATTATTATGTTCATCGGACGGCTTTGGCGAAGGAATTCACGGGATATGTCGCTACATTGGCACGCATTTCTTGTGTTTGGCCAATTCGTCACGACCACGCTGTCGTGTCGACTTGAGGAAAGAATCAATTTTCCGGTGATTGTTTTTGGTGATCATTGAACTGCTGTCGACAGCGTGCTGCCTGGTGGATGTCGGTTTGAAATGATTTGACGAGCCACTGAGGGGCTTTCATGCCAGAACCGATCATCTGCTCGGAAACATATTTCTTCGGGGCGACTTTACAACGCCTGCCTGCAGGCCATTTGAAGGACTTAATCCCTGACTTGCCATCTAACAAGCAACAGCCGAACAATTGAAGATAAACAGGTTCCCTCGAATTGAAAACCAAATGCAGCAGGGAGGGGTTTCGAATCCAAATGTGATCAGCATATGTTGCAAACCCCAGTAGCCGACTTGTAATTTGACGACAACATATTGCCACTTGGGTACGCAGCATGCAGTGGCAGCGCCGCCCACACGTACTCAGCGCCTCACCCATGCGCAGTCCTCCCACAAGGCAACGCGCCACCACCAACTTTGCCACCGCTCTTATCGTCAAAATTAAACGAAACCCCTCGCATATTAATCGAAAATTCAAATGTATCCCCGCTCGTGAGATTGAATTGAATTGCGGGCAAAATGAATCTCGCGTGCATTCCACTTCACGTCGGTGACGGTTGCTCACGATCTGCAAGCAGCTCCAGCTAATCTCATTTAAATTCCCCAAGTAGGTCGTTACACCGCCGCTGCCGTCGCGGCCGCTGGTGCTGTCGGTGCGCCCGGTCGGTGGGCTTCAAATGTCAGCCCAATCCGCGAGGTGCATGCGCAAAGCATGCGAACCTCACAAAATCCTCTCGTTCGGCCAGCGCTGACGTGGCCGGAGCAGTGAATGGGCGAAGGCGGCTCTGTGGACAAATCACATGCGCACAGGTAGCAGGCGGAGAGGTCAGCCGCGTAGCGTGATGAAGTTGTCTGGAATTCGCGATTCATAACTTTTTGGTATCCGCGCGAAACAGGTTATCGGCGGCGGCGCAGTGGTTGATTATGAAATTGTACAAACTGGGACCTGCGCTAGTTTCCCCCCGTCAGTCGGGCGGCTTTCCCAGAGCGCCTGGTCCACTCGATGGTCTTTGAACTCCCAGACCGGAGAAACGCTGTGAAAATCGTTTCTGCACTTTTCTCAAACAATCTCCGTAATCGGATGTGGCGGAGGAGAAATTGATTGATTCACGGTGCAAATTGGAAGAGATTTAGATCTCGTCCACACCGATTGGACGTCTGGGTCTGGGAATCGTGCGCCCGGTGAACCAGAACGCGAGGATCTCTCCCGATTCGTGTGGTCTGCCGTGCTGGCAATCAATGGTTATTAATTTTTTATTCAAATTTTCACTTTCTACTGCTGCTGATGTCATCGTGACAGTTATGGGTGTTTTCTGCGAGCCAACACTCCGGTGGCGTGCCTGACGAAAGCGAATTAATTCTTTTGTTGGCCCGGATTCGGATGTGGGTTGTGTTGCCTTCTCGTCGTGGAGAACTGTGGATTTATGTATGCTAAGCGGGTTACGGTAGATTGGAGAGATGAATATGATTTTGAATTTTTCGATGACAATTCACTCAAGCTGTAGAAACTGGAATTTGATTTCCAATGTAACATGAGTAACACAATGGGGCCATTTGAAGATCGGCTAAATTATGGCTGTACTTTTTGGTAATTTTTTTGACCCTCAAAAGGCTGTAGCTTTGAACATAAAATAGGCGCAGGCGCGGGCAGAGAATGTGCTGCCAGACATGGCACATAACTTAACAAGTCCTGGGTCTAACCAATAAAAACACATTTTTGAGACATAAATCGACCTTACCAGGTATACCGGTATGAAATGAAAATAAAACATTAATTATAAACGGGAAAGTAAACACATTTTATTCAAAGTATTGGCCATTGTTTTCTACATATTTTGACCACCTTTCTGGCAATTTGTGAATACCACGCGAATAAAATTGTTCGTCTTTTAAAGCAAACCAATCAGACACCGAGGTTGAGCGCAATCAGCTAGACTAAAGTGGCGCACACAAGTGGAGAAGGACCTCAACCAACTTGGAGTGCGCAACTGGAGACAGCTGGCGAAAGATCGTGCCTATGCCTATGCGTGTCCCATCGATGAAAACAAATGTAAGTCGGAAGGAACCAAGTCTGGTGAATACGGCGGGTGGGCAGCTGCTCCCAGCCAAGTGTTTTGCTTGCATCCTGAACTGATTTTGCTTTGTGTGCAGGTGCATTGTCATGGAGCAAAATTACCTTGCCGAGTTTTCTGGCCCATTCTGGTCGTTTCTCGATCAATGCATAGTTCGAATTGATTGTTTGTTGTCGGTAGCGATCAGTATTACGGGTTCACCAGGTTTAAGGAGGTCGTGGTACAGCACACCTTTCTAGTCCCACCAAACGCACAGCATTGTCTTCTTACCCAATCGATCTGGTTTTGCAGTCGATGTCGATGGTTAATAATAATAATAATAATTGTTGGCGGGGACTGTCGCACCTAGACCAGGGCTTAGCTTGCTCATCAACTACTCGTGTTGTGCGCACTACTGTTCTCTCACGAGTAGAAGGAACCTACAATTTTTTGCCAACTCCGAACGGCGAAGTTTGAGAAGCTTTCTTAGACAGTTATTACTCCTTGAGTGTTGTCAGCATCTCGAAAGAGGTGGTGCCGTGAAAAATTCGAAAAATTGGTGTTAAGCTGGGAATCGAACCTAGACCCTTCGGCGTGTTAGCGTCGCACTCTACCTACTACGCCACAGCGACCATATACTTACTTTACATTTTACTTTCCTCAATTTCCAAACTTGGGACATGATCATCAATTCACAGCAGACTGATTTCACTGTACAGCGAAGTAAACAATTCATTACTTAATTTGAGCGTTGACCTTTCATTTTATTTTTTACGTACGGGAATAAAAGAAGTCATTCGGTGCCAAGTCAGGACTATATGGCGGATAACTCATCAAATCGATGTTTTGAGTTCTTATAAAGGCAGTTGTTTTAGCCTATGTGTGAGAGCTCGCATAGTCGTGGTGAAGAGTGATCCCCCTTCGGAGGTTGGTCTCCCTGATTTCTTGGGAGACAATTGGCAAACAAATGAATGTGTACCACTCAGAATTGACTATTCTGCGTTGTTCTAAGGTTGCGACATGTCCAGTTTTTCCAAAAAAAAAAAAAAAAAACAGGCGACCATTTGGTTGGAAGTGCTTCTAGCGCGAGCAACTTTTGTTGGATTTGGCTCGATTTGAAACACCCATACAGTCGACTGCTGTTTACTTTCGGGCTCATACGCGTAAATCCACGATTCATCACCTGTCATGATGTCATAGACATGTTTCGAAGCAACGCGATCGTAATTTTGGAGCATTTTGGAATCGAAACTAGACCCTTCGGCGTGTAAGTGTTGCACTATACACACTACGCCACGGCGGCAACTGTTGATGGTTGTCACAGATTAACCCATGATTTTTTCCGTTTAGGATTCTTAAAATAAATCCATTTTTCATCGCCAGTAACAATCCGATGCAAAAGGTTCTTCTTTCGTGTCTTTGAAGCAAAATTTCACAAGTGTTTTTTCGGCTTTCCATCTGTCTTTCATTAAATTCATATGGCACCCATTTTCCACACTTTTGGATCTTTCCCATAGCTCTTAAACGGTCGGAAATTGTTTGTTGTGCAACATTTAACATTGCTGCCATTTGCTTTTGACTTAAAGTGTCATTTCCATCCAATATCGTTTGCAATTCGGCGTCTTCAAACTTTTTTGGTCGTCTTCCACGTTCTTAATTTCTCACATCAAAATCATTATTTCCGAACCATTGAAACCATCTTTTGCATGTGGCTTCTGATAGAGCATGATCACCATATACCTCGACAAGCATTCGATGCGACTCTGCAGCACTTTTCTTCAAATGAAAACAAAAAAGTAATGCTTTCCGCAAATCATCACTTTCTGGTACAAAATTCGACATTTTTAACACGATGAAAATATATGATGTTGTCTGTTCAATGACTTGATGTATACTAAATATTTTTCACAGATGTCATAGCAAACAAACAAAAAAGAATAAGGGCTGGTTCACAACAAATGTTCCTTATAGAGATATTTGCATCTTGGCGCTCACTTCATACCTGTATACCTGGTATTCATCAACAAAATTTCCCTCAGGAGACAATTAGTCCTACGCCGCGCTAACATTTCAATATATTTCTTATAGAATGGTTCATCTTTGGCCTCAAATAGATTTCATTTTTAGGCGATGACCTTCTCATTCGAGCGTGCTCATTCCTCATTTTTTTCCGGCGAGGTCTGAAAAGAGGTTGAAGTCACTGGCAGTCAGACCTGGAGAGAACGCTGGTTACGGAAGCAATTCAAAGCCCAATTCGTAAAATTTGGCCATTGCAGCCAAGATATGTGACACGGTGCGTTGTCTTGGTGGAAGAGAATTTTTGTCCCTCTTCATCTGGGACCTTTCTTTACAGTTTCTTCTTTCAAATGCAATAAACTGTCATTTAGTGTTCGCAGTTGGTTTTTTTTTGCCTATCTCAAGAATAATAATTGTTGGCGCTACAGTCGAAAGGGGGCCAGGGCCTAGCTTGCTCATCAACCACTCGTGCTGTGAGCGCTACTGTTCTCTCATGAGTAGAAGGAACCTACAGTTTTTTGCTGACTCCGAACTACGAAGTTTGAGAAGCTTTCTTAGACAGTTATTACTCTTTGAGTGTTGTTAGCAGCTCGAAAGAGGTGGTGCCGTGAAAAATTCGAAAAATTGGTGTTGAAGTGGGAGTCGAACCTAGACCCTTCGGCGTGTGAGCGTCGCACTCTACCCACTACGCCAGGGCGACCACCTATCTGAAGAAAGTCGATGAATAAAATTCCGTGGCCATTCCAAAATACAGATGCAATAACCTTGCCAGCCGACCATTGTGTTTTTGTACGCTTTGGAATTGGTTCACCGGCTGCTGACCACTCCGCTGACTGCCGATTTAACTCTGAAGTATAGTAATGAATCCATGTTTCAGCTATTGTGGCATATTAATGCAAAAACTCCTGTTTATTCTGGCGAAACAGCTTCTACGTTGTGGGTTTTGGTCCATAGTGATAAAACGCGGCACCTATTTCGAAAACAGCTTTCTCATGGACAAAAGTTCATGCAAAAAAGTGTACACACTGCCTTCTGATATCTCAAGGTGTCAGCTTTCTCACGCAATTTCACTTTGCGGTTTTCAAAACCGATTTTTTGTACGTTTTTTACGTTTCATGTTTAACCACCTTAATTGGAATTCCACAGCGATCAGCATTCTTGGTGTCTGTACGGCCAGGTTTTAAGTCAAAATACCACCGACAAATAGTTGATTTTTATGGAGCAGAGTCCCTATAACACTTTTCAAGCCATTGCAGAGCTAGCACGGTATTTTTTCTCACCAAGCAGTGTTAAGTCAACACACGAAATTCTGATTTTGCCATTTTTTCAAAAATCGCAAAAGACGTACTGTAACATCGTCAGTTGAAGCACAAATTGACATTAAAATTTGACAGGTACCATTTCTTTGTATTTCCCAAACGAAAATATGGAGTTTTTATAAGTGGCGCCCCCCATATGTCAGTGCAGGGACTTGTGATGTGTTAGGTGCAAAGTGGACTAAAGCCCAAGCTTCCCTACGTTTTTCTTTGATCTTTGCAGCTTCGGCCACGGAAGTCAGCTCGTTAGAGGTTGGTAGCAGATCTGACAGATCTAAGCTGCTAAATGTTTCGGGAAATACGAGGAATTTTTGTGCATTGATATTTCTTATTTAACGCCAGTTGCTACTTCAGTCTGGGGAACTGAGTTCCCGCTCAGTCAGTTTAAATCTTTCTTTAAGAAGCACAGGCTTGGGATAGATGTCCTCCATGGAGATGATGGAGATCCATTCAAGTAGGAGATTTGGGTCTACCACTGGAAAAATATCGACAATGTGGCAGGTTTAAGCATCGATGCATTGAGGACTATGCTGCTTGTTGGTGTTTGAATTGGAGTGGATAAAAGGTAGCAAGGAAAAGATTAAGATGATGTGTAAGCAAGATCGTTTTTCGTTTTCGAAGGATCGAACTTAGGAACTCTTGCTTCAATACACAATAAACAGTGTAATACCAGACTTTGAAAGGCGGTCCAAAGTAAGAACTGGTAAACGATAACAATTTGAATATTTTCTCGAACCAAATTAACTTTAGAAAGCCACTTATTTGTTGATGCCGTGACGTAGTAAGTAGGGTGCGGCACGCCGAAGGTCCAGTTTCGATTCCCGGCTGAACGCCTCGAATCATTCACGGCGCCATCTCTTTCGAGTTGTGACTTTGTAAGAAAAAGCTTCTCAATCTTTGCCGCTCGGAGTCGGCAAAAAACTGTAGATCCCTTTTACTCGTGAGAGAACAGTAGCGCGTATAACAAGACTAGTTGATGAGCAAGCTGAACCCCCTGTGGACTGTCGCGCCTTTCAATTATTATTATTAGGTCACACGAAGTTATGTCGCTCGTGTTATACTTGTTTAAAAAATCGATTTTAACAGTTCCATTCATTCTCATCAGAATCATAAAAAAGAACAAAGATTTAGAATTATATAAAAAGAACGAACTGAAGACGTGTGTCTATCCTGTGAGCCTTAAAGCGGCTTCAGAGATTTCAAGTCAACTTTTTAGACGAGGTGTACTTTCGTCGCGCCAATTATGCTACCAAGAGTCAATGCACACGAAGTTAGATTCTTATTCTGAAGGGGTGGCATCATTTTCTTTGAGAATTTTACTCCCAGAGTCACTGGTCCTAGTTGCTCCGATCTTCTCGAACACATCAATAATAAACAGATAAAATGTTATGTCTGTTGCGGTACAAATATATGCATTTTGCTTCTGTAGGCAAAATAACTGTAAAGTGGCGGAAAACTTTTCAACACGTCTGTACTGTACATTAAGTAAATGTTTCGAATGTGGATGTATCGTCATTCGATCGTATGATCTACCCGAAATGTCCCCACTTTATGACAAGGAAATGCTACCAATGCAAATTATAAGATTATTCATTGTTAAAGAAGAGCGAGTACTGAGTGGACGTGTTTTTTCTTTTCTTCGAGTTATACATTTTCTTTGAGTTTTCCATTACACTTCATTTTTTGAAATTAAAACTGCTTTTGAAGCCCAGATCCTCATTCCGCTTTGTTTCCTTCCAAGAAAACACAATCCATCTCGAACTGTGTGTCCAAATTGCAAGGACGCCTGTCATAATATTTCTTGTATCTCACGTTTTCTTAAATACAAGAGCTCTCTCTACGGCATAAGATAAGTGGTTTGGTCACCAACTATCTGCAGCTGCAGACAACAAAAACAAATTTCACCGTACGAAGTAGGCAGCAAACTGTGGGTCTCGATTACTCGTAAGAGACCAAAAGTACGCACCTCTCTAGTTGCGGGAGATCTTGGTCTGTTGTCTTTGTGGATTGAAGCGAAGTTCAACTAATTTCTTTTTTTTCGTTTCAGAGAAATATACTCAATATTTGTGTCACCCGGCGGGCGGGTGCCGAAAGGATGTAGGACAGTCTCTTCGCCCGTACAGCAGTTGTAGAAAACCTTTACGGGGCTTGCGAATTGGAACTCATCAATATCCGATTATTGTTTTCACATCTAAGCTTAGTCTGAAGTTTGCTTCGGTTCGGAAAAGGGTGTTTTTTTTTTTTTTTTTTATTGAGTTCATGAAAAACACGATTTTGTGTCTTGGCTTCTGACTGTCTGACTGTTGGGAGGTCTTTTTAGTTTTACGTTTGGCTTATTCGATAATCATGATCACCGCAAATGTGGCCACATCTTATTTGTCTAAAAACAAACAAAAAAAAAAAAAAAAACATTTTGTCGGATATCAGACTCTGGTGGCCTTGCAAATGGTTTCATGTGTCAAATTTGATTAGTAACTTTTGATTGGTTCTTCCACTTCTTTACTTTCTTCTCCTTCCATTTTTTGGACGAATATGCAAACAATGTAAAACCAAAGCAATGTTGTTACATATTCAATTTCATGTAATTTGTCTTCAGAAAATTCTTTTCCACTCGGCATGCATGCTACCGCAGGGTATGACGACACCAAAATGATTTTAAAATCTGCCTCGATTTAGAATTTTCGCGCGTTCTTGTGGTTCTACATATTGGAAATGCAGAAAACGCAAAAAGTGCGCACGCGTATGTGGAAAAGTGCGTCCACTGGGTGTGTTGTTTTCTCACTCATTCTGCGAGGGTCTGGAACTGCAATGGCTTCAAGCAATTTGATTTGCGCCCTTCACACAGATCTTTTCAATTCTATGAAAACCATTCGATAAGAAGAGTAATAGGTGTCTAACAAAGCAAAGGAGGATCATGCGAATGTATACAATTTCCACACCCCATGCACTGGGCCCAGAAGAAAATTTCGAAAGTCAAGTCTGTGGCTTCCAACGTTTACGTAGTTCTGCACGAAGAGAGGGGTATAAGTATACGGAGCTCAACGCCACTCTCACGTCATACTCATCTTCAGCTGCATGTGTGTAAATTTCGCCTATGTTCCCTAATTAATTTGTTAAATCGCCCAACCCATGTGCAGACGGCGACTTTATCTCTTAGGAATATTCAGATAACTAAAGAAGAATGGCAAAAATGCTAAAAGCACTGAGCTTATTATTTACATTCCACCATTGTTTTAAAGTCTACAGTAAGGTGTGCAAATTTCTTTTGATTGTAGTGATGGGTTTTTTTGTTATTTCCCTTCTCATTGAGAAATTATTTAATATATATGTTATTTTTTTTTTGTTTTTTAATATTTCCAGTAGAAAGATATTGTATGAATAAATATATCAAATCTCTGAATTGTAAATTGTGCAGTGGGCTGCTTTGTAAACTCATAAACGAAATAAGAACTACTACTTGAATTTCTTCTGAATGCATCGTCTAATGGGTGCCCTTGCAGTGTAATGAGCTGTTCATCTGACGGGGTATTGGTTTTGTATTGATCTTAATTAAAAAAGTGCGGCACTAACTTTAACTTACTTTAAGGGATGCTTATATTCCCCGATTTGTTCCACTACACTTGGAGCACAGCTTAATTAATGACCATAACATGAGCCCAGAGCAAGAAGCAAGAGGTTGAGAAACTAGATTGCCAGTCCTTGGCTGCAAAATCTCCAATCTCTCTCCTTTTTCCTTTACTTAACTCCTTCCAAAGTTGAGAATATTCAGGTATGATCCTGTCATACTTTTAGATCCACAGTTAAACGACAACTTTGGGCAAACTTAATGCTTGTGTGGAACGATTTGATGTTTGACGGAAAGACTAGCTACTCTCCATAAGCATTGTTTCTTGGTTCAGCATTTGCCGTTTCTCCAGAATAGCTAGAAAATCCATCATGTTTGTTCTCAGGCTTCTACGGCACTACCTTCTTCCATCACTACGATTCAATTACATGGAAACAGCCCTATTTGCTACCACAACCGCGATAATTCAACTATAGCTCCAGACAAACGATCCGGCACTAATCACGCGTCGTTAGAAAAATCAATTAAGTCACTAATTGGCGTTCGCTTCTATAAGCAAGACAGCGACCCCCAGACCGGTTTGACTTAAACCCGCTTAGTACCGGTCCGCATAAGAGGTCGAACGCAATTGCTGTGGAGCAGCCCCCGCCACGAACTAGTTCCCGCCACCGGCTGACAATAGGCGTCCCCGTCAAGTTGTCAATTTGCATTCAAAACACGCTCGCAGCATCAGCATCTCCCCCCGGAAACACACCTCAGTTTATGGGAAAATCGATTTTCCCGAAGAGCAACGAGCGGAAATGACCCTTTCCAATTAATTACCACGAAAGATAGCCATAACAACGCGACCGCACGGCCCACGCGGCCAATTTGTCGTGTTTATCCACACAAGGGGAATCTCTTGACTAATTTTTCTCAATGAATACAAAATTTATTCCGCGCCGCACAGGGATACACGATGCGGCAGGTCTGTCTTTCATTCACCTGCACGCCACGCTGGTGAGGCGGACGGATCCAGCGAGTCGCGATTGCGCTCAAAATCAGACTGGTTCTGGTTGGGATCAGGGCCTTTTTGACAAATTTACGACCGGCATCGGATTTGATTTTCTAAATTTACGAGGCGAGGGTAGCGTTTGCGAGAAGGATCCCCCGGGTCTTCCTTCTGCCTCGGGGGCGGTTGAAAGGTTACAAAATCGTAAACACTGACCCAGTTCGTAATCTGTGCGGCGGGATGGGGGCCACTATCTGCGCGTTCCCTCATTATTTGTCATCGATTGCTGCGCCTGGAGCTGTTCGAATTTATTACCTTTGACGTGGCTTAAGTGAACCCGTGGCCAGTGAACTTGGAACGGGCAGTAAGCGCCTGAGTTATGGTTGGGGAGGGTTAAGTATGTGTTGAACTGCAGTAAAGATATGCTGGGGATCGGCTGAGGACTGGTTGGGACTGTTTGGGGATTTGTTGGAGATTTGTTTTGGTTCAAGAGAGATCGGGTAAAGTGGATTAATTGCCGATAAGGGCTGCGCTGCCAGATTGTGTGTTTCCCTTGTGATGCGTGTAATGGCCTCGTAGAGGCATTAGTGTCCTATCTTGTTTGGAACACATGCACTTAATTTCGAAGCGGCGCGGGGGCTGCTTCGCAGTGGGTTGTGTTCGGTGGGCACGGAGAGGAGGAGTGGGTTAAGCGGCGAAACATGTGTTTTTCCCCAGGTGGTGGATGGTTCCTGTGAAGACGTGTCTAGATGACAGTCTGGCTTCAGAAACGGACTGCACCTGGGTCTCCCTTAAGGGGGAACCCACGTCCTCAATAAATGCCAAGAACATCCCTGTTCAGAAAAGCCCCATCTGAAAGTGGCTGGTGTTCGACGGGCAAGGGGATTTTGGAGAGGAGAGAGAGAGAGGGGTTTTGTTCAGAAGAATGTGTCTTTCTCCAGGCGGTAGATGAAGAGTCGTATGAATAAGAGACTAATGCAACTGGGGCTCCTTTTATATAGGAAGCAACGACCTCAATAAATGCCAATCGCTTCCCTGTTCAGAAATGCCGCCAAATAGAAATGAAACCCAATCCTCAACACATTCCTTTCACCGTCCTCCGACCCTGCGCCAAATTCCTCTTCAACAAGAAGACTTTCCTCGAGTGTTGGAAGATGTGTCTCATTACATCGAGTGACAACAAAATTGCTTCGCTCTCTCACACAGCTGCTTCCTCGTTGCGCAACGTAAAGTGAACTGCAAACTCAATTACACCACCGAAGGACCACAACTTGTTGCGTGCATTCCTCAGATTACCGCCATCCGCATCGCACAAGGATGCGACGGTTCCTCTCGGGTACACACACTTTCCAAAAACCAGCTCATCAAGCAGATGTTTCTTGCTCCCATTAAAGCGAACCCCCGACCCTCGGCGACCCCAAATGCAGTGCGTCCCAATCTTGGCAGCAGCGTATCAAGGAGAAGAAAACAAAACAAAGAACGCGAAGGAAAGGAAAACATCCTTTTTGGCAGTTTCAATGCGGATATCTTCGAGCGTCTCTTCGTGTGTATGTGTTGGTGTGCGTTTGTGGTTGTTGGGTGCAACAATCTCTTGGGGGCAGATGTGAGCATTCCTCTATCTACACTGTGTCCTTTTGTTATCCTCCTTCCCTTCGGCGTCCTCCGATAAAATGAACTCAAGGATGAGGGATGTTTACAAAGGATTTTTTTCTGGATTTTTCTTTTCGCCTCCTCTCGCTTGGTCGCGGCGCGGTATCGAGGAGGATGTGTGTTGTCTGTTGATTGAATTATCGTCAAGCATTGCACACAGCACAGCAGCTGTAATCGGATCCTAAATATAGGACACAACCACCGGAGAACACAAAACAGGGTGTGGGCACTACTACTACTGATCCGCGACGAGTGTGAATCAAGGGTGCGGCCAGAAACGTGTCGAATTTCGGTTGTGTTTTTGTTCCTCTATTTGTTGTTTCTCCGTTTTAAAATTTTTATGAATTTCAAGAACGAATGAGTGTAAAAAATGTTGACTTACCTCCTCGTATGTGTTTTCCCTGTGATTCGAGCACTGGACGCTGCTGGCTATCGATCGCCGGAAAACCTCGCTGAAATGAATTGAAAAATGTTCGTTGACAATAAAAGTGAGAACAACAATTTAAAATTGGTGTGGGTTTGGGTCTGGACTGCTGGAGTGGCGGTGGTTATTGTGGCAATTCTGACTGATTTCGCAGGAATTGCAGCGTAAGGGCACTATTAGTTTATTATGTCAAGGTTCATTTGTTTCGTTTCACCAACACAACGGGAAAGAAGTGGAAGTTTTCGAGAATATTATACAACATGTTTAAAAGATGATGAGCTACGACCCCGTCAGTCTTGCGTAACTCACAAGTCAACACCAGAGGCACGATCTTCCAGAAGTCAGTTCAATTGCTAGCTTACGCTGATGACATTGACGTGATTGGACGAACACAGCTAGCCGCCAATGAGGCTTTTGCCGGCATTGAAGCGGAAGCGGCTAAAATGGGTCTGGCGGTAAATGAGGGCAAAACTAAGCACATGGTGTCATCAAGGAAGTACACACAACAGACGGAGCCTCACAATAGGCAGCAGAAACTTCGAGGTAGTCAAGGACTTCGTCTACCTCGGCTCCGCGGTAAATAAGGATAACAACGTCAGTAACGAAATCAAACGCAGAATCACTCTTGCCAATCGCTGTTTCTTTGGGCCCAAGAGGCAATTTAGTAATAAAGCCCTCTCTCGAAGGACTAAGCTCGCTTTATACAACAGCTTGATCATCCCAGTCCGGGACGGACGGTGGACGTTAGCAAAAGCGGATGAGGAAGCCTTTAGTCTTTTCGAGAGAAAAGTTTTGAGTGCGATTTTTGGTCCTGTTTACGTTGATGGCATCTGGAGGAGAAGATTTAATGACGAACTCTATGGGGTGTACAGCGACATGCGCCTGGTCAAGCGTCTACGGATACAATCCTTAAGATGACTAGGCCCTGTAGAGCGTATGGAGACCACTGCTCCGGCCGGAAAAGTCTTTGAATCCGTGCCATTGGGATAACGCAACAGAGGACGACCGAGACTCAAGTGACGCACACAAGTTGAGAAGGACCTCAACCAACTTGGAGTGCGCAACTGGAGACAGCTGGCGAAAGATCATGCTGGCTGGAGAGGCATGTTGGTTGAGGCCCAGGTCCACCCCGGACTGTAGCGCCACAAGAAGAAGAAGATCTAAACAGACATGCAAACATATTCACACCACTCTGTAAACTGATTAATTTAAGCATCGCACAGGCGAAAATTCCCGATACCTTAAAAATCGCAGTGATCAGACCGATTTATAAGGGAGGTACCAAAAACGAACTAAAAAATTATCGTCCAATGTTAATATTGCCGGTAATTGAAAAGTGTATGGATAGAAGAAGAAGATGTTTAAAAGATTATAATGCTTGTGTTCGTGACCGTCGTGGCGTAGTGGGTAGAGTGAGACACTCACACGCCGAAGTTCCGAGTTCAATTTCCGGCTGAACATCTCGAGTTTTTTACGACATCACCTTTTTCGAGCTGCTGACAACAATCAAAGAGTAATAAATGTCTAAACAAACTTCTCAAACTGCGTCGATCGGAGTCTGTAAAAAATTGTAGGTCCCTTCTACTCCTGAGATATCAGTAGCGCACAACACGAGTAGTTGAAGAGCAAGCTAGGCCCTGATCCTCTGCGGACTGTCGCACCATATATAAGGTTGTAGAATATCCGCCTTTTTGTGTTGAATTTTTCGGTTATGTACAAAGCGCTACAGACCTCGTAACAAACAAAACGACGCTATGCTTGATTAGTTTGGATATTCCGTTCAACAGTTATAGACGTGTAAACATGGAGTTCACTAACGCCGAAATTCGCGCTAATTTAAAGTTTTCCTTCGTTAAAGGCAAATCCGCTATAGAAACATTCCGTGAGATTAATGGTATTTTGGGGGTGGAACTCTATCACTTCGAACCGCGGAGGAATGGGTTCGACGATTCAGAGCTGGTGAAAACGACACCATGGATAAGCTAGCCGGCGGAAGACCTGTGCCGACCAATACTGATCGAATCATGGAAGTCATCGACTTAGACCGGCATGAGGCATCTCGTCATATCGCCCAGGAGATGGGAGTTAGTCACCAAATCATTTTAAACCATCTGCAGAAGGCTGGATACAAAAAAAAAAATTGATGTTTGGGTGCCGCATGATTTGACGCAAAAAGAACCGTCTGGACGGAATCAATGCCTGCGATATGCTGCTGAAACGGAACAAACTTGACCCATTTTTGAAGCGGATTGTGAATGGCGACGAAAAATGGATCACATACGACAATATCAAGCGAAAACGGTCGTGTTTGAAGGCCGGTAAATCGTCCCAAACAGTGGCCAAGCCGGGATTGAGGGCCAGGAAGGTTTTGTTGTGTGTTTGGTGGGATTGGAAAAGAATCACCCACTATAAGCTGCTCCCATATGACCAGACGCTTAATTCTACCATCTACTGCGAACAACTGGACCGCTTGAAGCAGGCGATCAACCAGAAACGTCCAGAATCGGCCAGCAGGCAGGGTGTAGTCTTCCACCAGGACAACGCCAGACCACACACTTCGTTGATGACTCATCAGAAGCTACGGGAGCTCGGATAGGAGGTTTAATCGAATCCACCATATAGCGCAGACATAGCACCAAGTGATTACCATGTGTTCCTGTCTATGGCAAACGCCCTTGGTGGTGTGAAGTTAAACTCAAAAGAGGCTTGTGGAAAATGGCTTTTCGAGTTCTTCGCAAATAATGAGGGGGGCTTCTATGAGGGGGATATTATGAAGTTGCCGTCTAGATGGAAACAGACTATCGAACAAAACGGCGCATATTTGAACTTAATCCGATCACTGTAACACTTTTAACGAAGCATTGAATGAAGAGCAAAAAAGAGAGATGTTTGACAACCTTATAATTATTATTATTAATGCTTGCGTAGTGGTCGCCGTGTCGTAGTGGGTCGAGTGTGACGCTCACACGCCGAAGGGTGCAGGTTTGGTTCCCAGCTCAACACCAATTTTTTAAATTTTTCACGGCACCACCTCATTCGAGCTGCTGACAACACTCAAAGAGTAATAATTGTCTAAGAAAGCTTCTCATATTTCGCCGTTCGGAGTCGGGAAGAAACTGTACGGCCCTTCTAATCGTGAGAGAACAGTAGCGCGTACAATACGAGCACTTGAAGAGCAAGCTAGACCCTGGTCCCTCCTTGGACTGTAGCGCCAATAATTGTTATTATTATTAGAACACCACATATATCTGGTCTAAAAATATGCAGAGCATAAACTCTGATCTAGCGTCAGTGTACACAATGATGAAACGGGCTCAACAAGCTTTGTATAGTAAATTTTCTGCTTGGGGTTATCATAGCACCTTATACTCATATCCAATTTTCATCTTCAGTCACAATCCGGTTTGAAATTCCCATCCAATGATGTTAATCAAGAAGCAGTTCCGATGTGGAAAATTGTCCACTCCCTTCAACCGTTCGAAAATTCTTTACAGACAACGATTTCGAGAGTTCACTTGCATTTGGCACGGATCTTGATCCAATTCCTAATCTTCAAACATTTTTGGATAGCCAAGACTTTACTGGCCTTACAAGTCAAGACGTTCTTTGTTTTCGACGCTTAGTCACCACTTTTGAATCGTCGAAGCCTCCCTCTGCATGATTTTTCGATCGGAACAAATTCACCACAACTTCTACAATTTTCTTCCAATTTAAATAAAAAATCAAAACTTCTCGCAGATGCTGTTTCTTTAAGACAAAACTGGACATTTTCGAAGAGGCAAAAGACAATGTTTTGTCTAAGACAGACATATTGCTAACAAAATCGTTTCCAAGACCAGCCACAACTTGCAGGTGGCGCCATCTTTTGAAAACGAACTGAATTAATATGTAATAATAATAATAATTGTTGGCGCGACAGTCCACCGGGGAACCAGGGCATAGTTTGCTCATCAACTACTCGTGTTGTGCGCGCTACTGTTCTCTCACGAGTAGAAGGGACCTACAGTTTTTTGCCGACTCCGAACGGCGAAATTTGAGAAGCTTTCTTGGACAGTTATTACTCTTTGAGTGTTGTCAGCAGCTCGAAAGAGGTGGTGCCGTGAAAAATTCGAGGTGTTCAGCCGGGAATCGAGCGTAGACCATTCGGCGTGCACTCTACCCACTTCGCCACGGCGGCCTCCCCAAATAAAATAAACTCGAATTTGAAGTGGGATCATCAATGTTTGGAGTATACCCGCCTATTTGGGAAAAGGAGGCCAGCTCCCGACTTTTCTACCTTCCCAAAGACACAAAGTCATTCATTTGTCTCAAAGAAAGGATCGCGTCCCACTTAGTTGAAAATAAAGAAAACCAAAGTTGGTAAAATTCCACACAAACACTTAATTCTTCTAACTTGTTCTTAAAACCTCGCAAAATTTGATGAAATAACGGTATTGAGGGCTTTTGTTTGAATAAAAAATGAAGTGGCTAATGCCTTAAAACTCCGAAACAAATATTTACAAAAGCCTCAACGACGAATTAAAAACAATAAACTGCTGTTCCCGTTCTCCTTTAGATTTATTATTCTAGAACCGTTCGCATAGATCCAAGCAAGGAGCATCAACGTCCAAAGACAGTCTCCAAATTTGTGATTTACGCTCCATTTCACCATATTCAGGCGCTCATGAAACAGGTGACCCCATGGATACCCTGGGAAACAAAAGCTATCACTTGGTGGATTTACAGAACTTTTACGACCTGCGCGTTGCCCAAATCCGGAGGCATGAAAACTGGCCATGTACACTACTCTGCCTCGTGCAACACACGACCCAATAAATCCCTCAACCCCGTAATGTGCGTCTCCTACCTCCTCTGAATTTACCTGCTTATGCAAATATTGAAAGAAATTAAAAATTTTAATGGATGATTCCCGATTTCAATTAACCCCCCAAACAACAATTCGTCACATTCCGCACGGAAGCCTCCACCAACCCGTCCGATGGCCACGCTCCAGCATATAATTAGCGACCCGTCGCCCCAAATAAGCAAAAAAGTCCATAAAAGCCCACCCAAAACGACAATGAAACACCATAACCACCCGATCTCACCTTATGCGGCTGCCCGGCGTGGGCGCAACCGTCGCCATAGTCCTTGAGTCGTTGGCCACAGCCGAAGACATGACCGGTCCGGATGAGTTCGCCACAACCGCGGCCAAGCCACGCACACAACACAGCAACGGAATGATAAACTTTATCTCACTTAACAGTCTCACACCGAAAAAGGTAAGCCCAAGAGCAGCAGATGCGTGGGCGTGGCCCACGGAACGGTGGCGCACGCGAACACCCGACGGGAGTGTGTCTTAATTATCAACACTGACCGCGGTAGCGGACGCGAAAGTTCCAAATTCGGACAAATTGCTCGGCAATAGGGGTTGGGTTCGCGACCACTTGTCAGATCGGACACTTGTGTGCTCGGGATGCTGATGAACGGGGCGCACTGAGCGAATCACTGATCACGAGTCACTAAACAATGTCACACATCACTCTGGGAGCGGAGGACAATTTGTTCACGGTGCTGTGTGGCGTTGACGACGCGACGAGTGGAACAGAGGGACACCTGATCGAGTTGAAGGCATGGTGCGTCTGGAAGTGGGGACTGCTGCTAATCCGCCGTCGACGACGACAACATCATCCTTGAGTGAGTGACGAGTGGTGATCGATGGACGGGAGACGATGGGCGGCCGGGTGCGGTGATGTGCGTTTTTGCATGCCTGCCGGTGTGCAAAACCAAACTCCATCTGGCGGAGAGGAGAGCATACGTTTATGGTAAGAGGTGACTGTATGTGTGAGAGTATGTGTGTGCCGCGTGTGCAGGAGCCTTGGCATCGCCCTGGGGTTCGGTTTCCATGGAAAGTCAGTGCACGGCAGAACGAGGAAGGAGAAGTGCGGACGAGCGGACAAGGAGTGCAAAATACGTGCTGGCACTGTGGAATGAAAGGAAGTCGAAAAGATGTACGATGTGGTTGAACTTTTGGTTAGTAGATGGTCGGTGTGCCACTGGTTGGAGAGGATTCCGAACGCAATGTGGATGGGAGCTGAATTTGAAAGCAGCGGGCGGTGATCACATCCAAAAAAAATTTCTTGGGGATTTGCTGGTACTGGCTGAAGTTTGGACTGGAAGAGGTCTGTGAAGAGTTTTGAAATGAAACCTAGTTAGTGTGAAAATGTTGGCATCTGTCCGCTTTTTCGATGCAAACAGCGTTGTCTTGAGTTTCTCCTCAGAAACGTTTGCTTTACGAGACTTGGGAAAGCTCGTCGGTCTACAAAAAGTTATACTCTTACGCAATTCAAATAGTTTAAGAAATCTCTTCGCTCAGTATGTTGTGTGCGTTGGGAAATTGTTGTCCGGCAACTGAACTCCTTAAGTTCCTGATTATTGCGTTAAGATGGGTTCTGGCTTCCACAAGCTGTTTCTTGAACAGTTGGACCAAGTAGGAGAGGCTGTTTTTCCATTCGTAGACCGTTTTGTTGCTTGCGCTTCTTGTCGTTGGTGGGAAGCACGCAGATGCGTATTATCGCCTTTTCGAAGATCAATAGTCTTCCATGCTAGTTTTAGAGATCCTGTGCCACATTGGGAAGCCATATGCTATGATGGTATGGGCTGCTTGTATAGTAACAGCTTCGTCTTCTCGACCAGTCCATTCTTACGTCGCATTAAGGGATAAATGCAATGGAATGCATAATTGATCATTATGATGATCACTTTAGAGTGAGGATCAAACTTCAAACTCTCAGTAAAGTTCACTCCAAAGTACTTCGCCTTGTCCGTTGTTATTAGTGCTGTCATGTTGGGTGGCACTACCGTGATGCTCCGGCTTTTTTTCCTGTTCGAGAGCCTTGTCGTGTTGTCCTTTAGAAGCACATGAAGACCGGTTTGTTCCAGTTGATACGGATGGCCCACTTCTTGCACTGGACGTAGAGCTTCTCCATTTGTTGTTCGATCCTCCGCGCTGCTGTACGGTTGTCAAATATCTCCCTTCCGCCTTTTTGTCTTTAGAACTTTCCGGCTATGTACAAAGTGCTAAAGAGCTCGTATCTGGCAATGCTATACATCATTTGAAAGGTCATAACCTAGAGAACGACTATGCACGATTAATCTGAATATTGCGTTCAACAGTTATAGACGTGTAGACATGGAGTTCACTAGCGCCGAAATTCGAGGTATTTTAAAGTTTTCCTTCGTTAAAGGCACATCCGCTAGAGAAACGTTCCGTGAGATAAATGGTGTTTTGGGGATGGTACTCTGCCACTTCGAACCACGGAAGAATGGTTTTGACCATTCAGAGCCGGTGAAAATGACTCCATGGATCAGCCTGCCGCCGGAAGACCTGTGACGACGAATACCGGTCAAATCATGGAAATCATTGAGTGGCATGTGGCATCTCGTGATATCGCCCAGGAGGTAAGAGTTAGTCCATTTTAAACCATCTCCAAAATGCTGGATACAAAAAAAAGCTTGGGTACCGTATGATTTGACGCAAAAAAAACCTTCTGGACCGAATCAACGCCTGCGATATGCTGCTGAAACAGAACGAACTCGACTCATTTTTGAAGCGGATGGTGACTGGCGACGAAAAATGGATCACATACGATAATATCAAGTGAAAACGGTCGTATTTGAAGGCCGGTAAATCGTCCCAACAGTGGAAAAGCCCAGATTAACTGCCAGGAAGGAAGGAAGGTTTTGCTGTGCGTTTGGTGGGATTGGAAGGGAATCATCCACTATGAGCTGCTCCCATGTGGTCAGACGCTTAATTCTACCATCTTCAGCGAACAACTGCACCGCTTGAAGCAGGCGATCAACCAGAAGCGTCCAGAATCGGCCAACAGGCAGGGTGTAGTCTTCCACCAGGACAACGCCAGACCACACATTTCGTTGATGACTCGTCAGAAGCTACGGGAGCTCGGATGGGAGGTTTAATCGCATCCACCATACAGCCCGGACATAGCGTCAAATGATTACCATGTGTTCCTGTCCATGGCAAACGCCCTTGGTGGTGTGAAGTTGAACTCAAAAGAGTCTTATGGAAAATGGCTGTTCGAGGGGGCTTCTACGAGGGAGATAGTATGAAATTGCAGTCTAGATGGAAACAGACTATCGAACAAAACGGTGCATATTTGAACTAAATCTGATCACTGTAATACTTTTAATGAAGCATTTAATGAAGAGCAAACAAGAGAGATGTTTGACAACCTTATAATTATTATTATTAATGCTTGCGTAGAGGTCGCCGTGTCGTAGTGGGTCGAGTGTGACGCTCACACGCCGAAGGGTGCAGGTTCGATTCCCAGCTCAACACCAATTTTTCGAATTTTTCACGGCACCACCTCTTTCGAGCTGCTGACAACACTCAAAATGTAATAACTGACTAAGAAAGTTTCTCAAATTTCGCCGTTCGGAGTGGGCAAAAAACTGGGTCCCTTCTACTCGTGAGAGAACAGTAGTTCGGACAACACGAGTATTTGATGAGCAAGCTAGGCTCTGGTCACTCTTTGGACTGTCGCGCCAACAATTATTATTATTATTGTCTTTGTCATGAACTCGATTATTCGTCACAAACGAGTTGCTTTTCTGGTGGTCATATGGCATCCATCGAATTTTCTAACCTATTTCAGTTTTGTTTTTAAAGAAAGATTAAGAGAAAGTCGTTTCTTGCAATTCAATTACGCAAAACAAAAAACAAAAAAAAAAAAACAAAAAACTGTCAGAGAAAACAAGAATTCCATCTCCTTCCTTAAAGCTATTCTTTTATCGTGGAAAACAGACATGGTGAATTGGCATTATTATTTTTAGACAAGGCTTAGCGCAGTCATGTGACTTCCTATCCATCGTTCTCGAGAAGATTGTGCGTTAGTCTCAAATCTGGCCTAGAATTACGATCTTTCTAAAGTCAGCTCAGGATGAACATTGCAAGCGGTCAAAGCGACCTTTGTTGACACTTAAGCGGAGGCAGCCAGGCCCATGGCGGTAAATGGGGGAAAACAAAGCATATGTTGTCACCAAGGAAGGGCACAACATCGACATCCCGGACAGAGCGTCGCATGAGGCAGCAGAAGCTTCGAGGTAGTCAAGGACTTCGTTCCCACAGTAAAGAGATGAAAACAACATCAGCACTGAAATTAAATACATAATCTCTCGAACGACTAAGACGACCTTGTAAAGCAGCCTGATCAGCTCAGTCGTGCTTTACGGTGCGGAAACTTGGACGTGAATCAAAGCGGATGAGGAAGTCTCTAGTCTTTTCGAGGGAAAGGTTTTGTGTGCGAGTTTTCTCCGTTTGCGTTGTTTGCTTTTGAAGGAAATGATTCAACGACGAACTACGTATATGGGCTGACAGGCGGCCTGCGGTTAGTCAAGCATCTTCGGACTCAACGCTTAAGATGGCTATGCCCTGTAGAACGTATGGACACCCCTGCTGCGGCCCGAAAAAGTTTTCAAATCTGAGCCATTGAGAGGGTAGCCTAAGCTAAGATGGCGCATACTTCAAGGACTTCAATCAACGTGGAGTGTGCATCTAGAAGTAGCAGGCGATAGATCGTCGTGGCTGGAAGCGAATGTTGGTTAGGAGCTGGGACCACCCAAGACTGTAACACCGTACGAGGAAGAAGGGGAAAAATTTGCATTATCCGGATTTGAGCTTACCAGCACCATTCGTTAGAGGATCATAACCACAATCTACAAGTCAGCACAATGGGTATGATTTTTTGGTTTTGCGTGCGAGTTTTTTCCGTTTGCGTTGTTGGCATTTGAAGGAAAAGATTCAACGACGAACTACATACATGGGCTGAAAGGAGGCCCATATGCGGTTGGTCAGAAGTATGATCTCTCAAAACTGTTTCTCGGTTACACGAAGGAGATGATTGGCTTGTACGGTGCACCTGATCACGATTGAATGAACACAAGAAGTCGTCAATGCGGTGCTTGATTGCATAAACAGAAAATTAAAATGGGCAGTCGGTAAGCGAATGAAAGTATCAAGAAAGTACAGACAACATCGAAGTCTCGTACAAAACTGCACAATGGCTAGCAAAAATTGAGAAACTCAATAACTGGGCCTTTGAGTATAAGGGGACACAAACGTATCAGTATTGAAATTGAGCACAGCATGACCTTTCCCAATCCTTGGGTCTTTGGGATTGATAGAGAAATATAGCTGCCTGATAACTGGACATCTTGGTGTTTAAGTATACCTTTAATAGGCTTTCCGCTGAGTCTCTGCTGGATCATATATGCCCTTTGTCGTCTCAACATTGTGTTCGCTTGTTCCTTCTACTTGCGTAAGTGGCTTTTGCAGAAGAAAGAGAACTCTGCAGGCCTTATGGCGATTTGCATCCTGTTAACCGGCAACAAACACAACGCATTCCTCTTCTTCTTCGTTTGGAACTACAGTGAAGGGTGAAACTAAGGTTCCAACAGTTACCCTCTTCATCTTTCTTATATTTCACCGCTTCACCCTCATTATCGCCTTCTATAATAATTGTTGGCCCGACAGTCCACAGGGGACCAGACCTAGCTTGCTCATCAACTACTCGTGTTGTGTGCGCTACTGTTCTCTAACGAGCAGAAGGGAGCTATAGTTTTTTGTCAACTCCGAACGGCGAAGTTTGAGAAGCTTTCTTGGACAGTTATTACTCTTTGAGTGTTGTCAGCAGCTCGAAAGAGGTGATGCTGTGAAAAATTCGAGGTGTTCAGCAGGGAATTGAACCTGAACCCTTCGGCGTGTGAGCGTCGCACTCTACCCACTACGCTACGGATGCCACATTACCGCCATCTACAGGACTTAAAAAGACAGCCCTAGACCGAAGGCATCTCAGATCGACAACGCAACGAGAATTTTGTTTGTCCTAGATGGCGCATAAAAGTGGAGAATGATCTCAAATTTGTTGGAGTGGCTGTCAATTAAATGGAATGGATCCATCCCGTCCCGAAGCTGGTTTTAATCTTCGCACTGGCAGCTTTGATAACGTGCAACAGCGGAGAAGGATCTCAATCAGCCTTATGTGCGAGTTGAAGACACTACACTACCGCCATCTACATCTAGAGATAGCTCTATGCCGAAGGCATCTCAGATCGACAAATCAAAAGTTTGTCTTAGATGGCGCACTGAAGGGGAGAAGGAGATCAAATTTGTATTATTTCGATAATGGTGGAGTGGCTGTCAATTGAATGGAATGGATCTATCCCGTCCCGAAGCTGCTTTTAATCCTCGTTTTGGAGACATGGCCTGAGAGAGCACCGGCAGCTTTGATAACGTGCAACAGCGGAGAAGGATCTCAATCAGCCTTATGTGTGAAATTGAAGACACTTCGTGAAAGAACACGTCTGTCTAAGAGAGTTGGCTATACTGCTAGCCGGAAAGAACAAGAATTCGTCAGAACTGCCACAAGGCTGAGCCGAAAGTAGCTGCAGTCCGAAAGCGAACCCCAGTGCCACGGGTTTGTTTAAGCCAAAAATCAGTTTTCGAATTTTTACGCATTAACTTCAATTCGGCAGTATTTTGGAAAGAACTCGATTTGACGACTTTCCTGAGCCCCTCTAGAGGGTTTGTACTTAGGGCCGCATCAGTCAGTAAAATCAAAAACTAAATCTCCTGAAGCCAACGAAAGGGCAAACTAAACCAAAGAAAGAAGTGGTAACCACCAACACCGCCACACTATCGCATATCTCCATTCCTTTGGGGTACGCAACAAATTTCTTGCATTTTACGTTGCGCACGTCACTTCGTGGTCACCGATCATTCTCGGAGTCAATAGTTCTTCAGAGTCCTCATCGCACGCTTTTTGCCAGCACTCACCACACTATCCTCCCTCCACTCTCCGTCTGCGGTGGTTTTTGTGTAATGTTCAGCTCTGCAAAGTAGTGGCAACAGGAGCAGCGGCAGCCGCAGCTGCTAAAGTGGTCACTTTACCTTCAAAGAATCGATTGGTGAGTACTTCTCCTCCATTATGGAAGTAAACTTACCGTGAAGACTTTCAACTACCTCTTGGTTGACGATGGATATAGTGTGGTGGTCGGCGACGAGACTGTCTTCGACTGGTGGACGACGACGTGAGGACGTAACACAAAGAGAGAAGCCCGTAAAGGAAGCGAATGCATGCGGGACTTGGCACCGGTAGGCAGCAGGAAGGAGAAAAAACTCATTGAGTGGCAAAGATGATGGAATCCGACGTCCGACATGGAGAGCGGAAGAGATCAGCGGTTAATGAGTTTCACTTTAAGGATTTTGCTGGATATCTGTCGGTTGCGACTATTCCTTGTGTATTTTTTCTTTTTTCTCTTTCATCGATAATCACTCGTCGGATGAGGACGAGGGTGTAATTTGGCGAGGGGGGCGGTGAAACTGGTAGACGATGTTATGTAACGTAGCTGGGGATAGTGATGTTGTCAACAGGGTGAACCAGTTTTTCACTCGCTCATAATCAAATAAAACTCTCAGGTTATAAATTTCGGACAGAATCGATCACTGAATTTCAGAGAATTTGCCAGAACGCTGACCTCTAGCACAGGCACTTTTTTGTGCAGAAAGCACAATTCCACACAAGCACTTCGTACTCCTCAGAGGCACCCTGTTCGACTTAAGTATCCCCACGGTGATGGCGTCTTCTGGAAATAATTGACGACTCACAGCCCCTTTGCCAACAACCGACACGTCCAAGCACAACAAACAGGTGCTCGAGTGTCATGAAGGACATTCCTGTCATATGCGGCTTGTGCCCACCGCTGTAGCCGCCGTCAATTATATATTTTTAGCACTCCATTCCCCGTCGCCGTGCATCGGCAATTAATCAACCGAATCTCGATGGTAGTTCGCACTTCCGTTTCCAATTAGCGGCAAGACCAAGAGCGGAGTGCCTTCCGCCCCTGGAATTTCAATTCGTAACTCGATATCGAAAAAGCGCGCAAAAAGGAGGCAAAATTTAATTAAACCCACAAAAAAAGGGAACGTCACAAAAAGCGGATTAATGTGCGGTGCGATGGGCAGAGCGCGTACAGAAATCAGTTCCGGCGACGGATGATGGCGCAACGGTGTGATGTCACTGCAAAGGAAGCCCCTGAGGAGGAAGATTATCTCTTGCTGTGAATTGAGGAGATGTTTCAACGATCAAGTGCTTCGCAACGGAAGGTCGGATTGAATTACCATTCCGATGGCATTCTGCAGATAAGCGGATGCGTCGCTACCGCTGCCTGAAGGGCTGGAGGCGAAGATGAAAGGATGTGCTGGTACTGGACTGGAATTGCCGGCGAAGGTCGGTCGGATGTGAACTCGAACGGATTACGCGCAACACCTGCGGGTAATTTTGCGTAATTTGCTGCTGGATGGAGCGCTTGCAAAGGAATTCTTCATAGGGCAGCAGTGGCAGGGACCTTGGCTCCAGATGGGTTTTCTAGGAGGGTGTTGGATAAGTCAATTAGCCAAAGAAGTGCAACGAGTCTCTGTGCCTTTTGATTTGAATTTCAATTTGCAAATGTGTGCAAAAGTTAGGAGCTGGAATATATCGTAAGGGAAAAGGTCCAGGGTGCAGTCAGTTTTCTGGCAGTGTAGGGGAGTTTCTGGCAAAACTTGGGGCCCATCACCAAGAAGATCCCTTTGGAGACATACGCCAATGATAAGACCTGTTCTCTTTCATATGCATCAGTCGATAGGTGGGAAAAGATTTCGCGCAAGTATATCACTGCTGCTTCAATCATGTGTCATAGAAAGGTCTGTGCTAGCTGCTCAAGGTCTTTCGCCAGCTCTTGCTTTGATGCCAAATCTTCCTCTCCTTGATATTCACATCATGTGCATTCAATTCAAGACCATTTTTCGACTAAAACAATAAGTTTTTCGTTCAACTCTCACTGGAGGCGTCCGATGGGTCCAATTTGATCATAAGTGCGCACCGCATTTTCAATTACTTCTTCTTCGTGACACTCCGGGGTGGACCTGGACCTCCACCAACATTCGCCTCCAGCCTGCTCCACCTCTCGCCATCTGCCTACAATTGAGCATTTCAAGTTGGTTAAGGTTTATCTCCATCTCTGCTTAGTCCATTCTCTAAAGGGCTCTCCCAATGGCATGAATTTCATGACTTTTCGGGACGAAGCAGGGATGTCCACACGCCTGGCTATTTTAAGCGCTGTATTCGAAGACGCTTGACCAGGCGCATGCAGCCGTTCAGCCGCACAGCCCATAGAGTTTGTTGTTGAATCGTCTTCTTCAAATACCATCACGCTTGACCAGGCGCATGCAGCCGTTCAGCCGTACAGCCGATAGAGTTCGTTGTTCAATCGTCTCCTTCAAATACCATCAACTCAAGTATCATTGCGGATATGCCGTCTAATGCGAGCACACCAATAGTCCAGCTGAGCCGACTATATAAAGTAGTCTTTCCCTGCGTCCCGCACTGGTTCCGGCCGAAACTGAACCGTGAGGAAATGAACTCCGTTTTAACAGACGGTTGTAAGGCAATGGGATCGACTCCATTCCTTCGCAAGGGAGGTCCTGTAGGGATTCCCAGTCAGTTGCTTGCAAATTTGACAGAAAATCTCGTCTCTGGAGATGAATTTCGAATCCGAATAGTCTCCTCCTTGTCACCTAAGCTTCGGGCGCAGGTTTGCGTGTCCAATGATGAAGTGTAGCTTCTCGAGATGACTACTGTTCAACGTCTGGTGGAAGTAGCTGACTTCGTCGCTGTTGTTCAATGCCCTGCGCATCAGGTCCGGCAACTCGCTCTTGCGCTTGAGTGTCGTTCGTATCAGCCGCTGGTAACTCGTCTCTGGGTCCATTGCGTTCAAAATCTCCTCAAACTCCATGTTTTTCATCTGATTCCTCGTCAAATTCGTGGTGAGTTGCATGATCAATGCCTTGGGCATCTCCTGGTTGCGTTCTTTCTCGTCGTCCTTGTACTTCGGTTTGGCCATGTCGCCCATGAATCGAAGGATCATTATCCAGATTGCCTAAGGGCGAGAGTCTGGAGAAAACGACAACATTAGACTTTACACGTCTCTAGGTAGCTTCGCGTCTTCGGTCTTCCAAGCGGAAGCCTTGGTGATCCTAATAATAATATCCCTAGTAATAATTGGCTGGTGCTACAGTTCACAGGGGGACCAGGGCCTAGAGTGCTCATCAACTACTCGTGTTGTGCGCGCTACTGTTCTCTCACGAATAGAAGGGATCTTCAGTTTTTTGCCGACTCCGAACGGCGAAGTTTGAAAAGCTTTCTTAGATAGTCATTACTCTTTGAGTGTTGTGAGCAACTCGAAAGAGGTGGTGCCGAGAAAAATTCGAGGTGTTCAGCCAGGAATAGAACCTGGACCTTCGGCGTGTAAGTGTCACACTCTACCCACAACGCCACGGCGGCCACAAATCAATGGTCTACCAAAAACATAAATCGGTTAAACAGTTCCACCAGTAAGAATGTCTTTCTTTGCTTCAGCAGGATTTACACTTGTGCCAGCTCACAAGCAAAATTTACACGTCAGTGCCTTCATTACGCCGTATACGGCTTGAATTAACTTGCCTCTTGGCATGACACTGACACATGTCTGCGTTGGACCCCCAAGAATCTAACCAAATTACAAATCAACTGCTCCCCTTCCACAAGCAAAGTTACCTCCAACAGGCAAAGTCACCTTTACGAAGCTTCCAAGGCTTCGCGGTTGTTTTCTTCTCCCACACAGAACCACACTCAAGGCCACAAAAGCAAAGAATTTTATAATGAAATCCCCGGACAAGGTAAATAAAGCCCTCCTCGGCCAAATATGCGAACCTGCGGCGGACCACTTTGTCTCTAACAAAATGCAAAACAATTTCCCTCGCACGGACCGCAAAACCACAATTATCGCCATGAAAATGCCATCAGACAGAGACGACGGCGCGGCGTCGGCGAGCGGAAGCGACAGGCAGAATGCAGGAGCGGAGGAACCAGCTCTCGTTGCCATTCCCCTGCATTTCACGGACTAGAAGCGAACTAGATCCCGGCTTCGTTCCGCACCTATGGCCTTTGCATCTCCACTCGCACTCCACCACACGGCCATTGTGTCAGCTGTGGCATCATTAGACTCGACGAGCGCATAATGCTGGTCATGCTGGTAATGATCAGCAGAGGAGCACCGAACCCAGCCAACTGCGTCGACGACGACTTTCAATCTCGGGCGGAGAAGAGCGTGAAACCGGACCGTGCGCAGGCTTCGATTACACACAAAGCGTGGAAGACAAATTAGACGAGCGCAGCGCAGCGCACACGCATCCGAAAGGAAGAGTTCACGCTGCGAGGGAAATTCAAATTACTAAATTATGACTGCAACGAAAGGGTATCAGGTTCGTTGGGAAGCGCACAGCCCTCCGATGGGTCCAATTAGATGATCCAGTTTATTTGGGCACCTCGCCGAGGGGGTTTTGATTGCGACTGATGGATGAGACGGTGGGAAAACCAGTAGCTCCGGTTGGCGGGTTGACAGTTGATTGAGGTTTCCTGGTGCGAGTGGGTGAGGTGGACGCTGCTAAGAAGGAAGTCTTCTATCTTGTAGGAAGCTTGTTGACAGTGTGAAACGGAGGGTAGATCTTCACGATCCCAATTAGGACTTGTGAGGAAGGGGGCTTAGTGGGACTGAAGGTACTTCCAGGATTTGCTTGTTTCTGGAAGTGGAATGAAGGAAGGACGTTGTTGTTTCTGAATTCCCCATGCCTGCGCAACTTCATTAATCACCTTTCAGTCATTCTATTATCAAACAAATATTTGGAAAAGGAAGACACGACTGGTCTACCAAGCTGCCTCTTTTCTCTAATCACTCGTTGAACAGCCGACTTATCTGCTAACATGTGCTGCCACATCTGCGTTTAACTTTCCCACCCAAAGTCAATGCGATAGAAGGCGTCAATTGCCTTCGTCATGTGTCACTTATCTGGTAGTTTTTCATATTCAGGGGATTATTTAAGAAAATCCCCTCAAAACGGCTCCTAATACGCGTTAACTTTATAATTCGCAACACATGCACACAGGCCTGCCGTTGGTAGAGAAAATTCTCAAGGAGATGCAGGAGTTACACACATCCATTCGAGGATTTCCTTGAGGATTTCACATCCTCGTGGTAAACGCATTTACTGACACCTCGAAACAAAGGAACTCGTTAGACTTTCTTAAATGGGATCACGTTCTCCTGGGTAAACAGCCGTGATTCCCGGGTGATTGTTACACGGCCGAAGCGCCGTTTTTGAATAGGTTGTGTGAAAGTTTTACGATCCTCAATCAGTTGACGTGTGGAATTGAAAGGATGTGTCCTGCGGATAGTTTAGCGCCGTCGTGGAAAAAAGATTTAGCGCCAGACAATAAAAATGTGTGAAAACTGCAGCGGGTTTATGGCGGGTATTTTGAAAGAAGTTTCCGTTCGCACGATGTGGAAATGTTTGCAGCGAAAATAAACAATGATGGCGACTGTGGAACAACTTTGTTAGGTAAAGGAAATTGTTTTGAAGGGAATAGCGAGGATTTGGGGGTTTCTTTTGCAATTTCAATAAACGTGTTGACACTGTTGTTTCTTTCTATTGGGCTTGTATGCATTATATTTGAGATCGAGAAATTGTTGAAGTTTCTTCTGTCAAGTCTAACTCCTTTTCAGAAATTCAGTAGAAAGCGGAGCTAGAAAAATATTAAAAAACAAATAATTGTTGGCGCTACAGTCCTCAGGAGGACTAGGGCTTAGCTTGCTGTTCAACTACTCGTGTTACTCGTGCGCTAATGTTATCTCGCGAGAAGAAGGGACCTACAGTTTTTTGCCGACTTTGACCGGCGTTGAGTGTTGTCAGCAGCTCGAAAGAGGTGTTGCCGTGAAAAGTTAAAAAATTCGTGTTAAGCTTGGAATCGAACCTACACCTCCGACGTATGAGCTTCGCACTCTACCCA
This sequence comes from Eristalinus aeneus, assembly GCA_955652365.1. Taxonomy (NCBI): domain Eukaryota; kingdom Metazoa; phylum Arthropoda; class Insecta; order Diptera; family Syrphidae; genus Eristalinus; species Eristalinus aeneus. Next base: position 20,636,366 of record OY019131.1, read on the forward strand.
CTACCCCAAGGGCAGCCACAACGAAGCTAAAAGTTAGAGGTAGTGCAAAAAAAAAAAAATTGGAAGTGGAGAAACAAATAAGAGGATTGCCTTTTATATTTCGGGATTAGAGAACAAAAACAAATATTAATCATTAAAAATAACTTTATTGCTTTTCAAAATATTCCCCATGAAGATATATACACTTTTGCAATTAAATGGTTGTGTACCACTCAGAATTGACTTTTCTGCGTTGTTCTAGTGGTACGGTTGCGACATGACCAGTTTTTCCCAAAAAAACAGGCGACCATTTGCTTGGAAGTGCTTCGGGCGCGAGCAACTTTTGTTGAATTTGGCTCAATTTGAAACACCTATACATTCGACTGCTGTTTACTTTCGGGCTCATACGCGTAAGACCACGATTCATCACCTTTCACGATGTCATAGACGTGATTCGAAGCACCGCGATCGTATTTTTGGAGCATTTCTTTCGACCAATCGACACGCGCCTTTTTTTGAGTGATTGACAAATTGTGTGGGATCCAACGCGAATAAATTCATTTGACATGATCATGGACAACAACGCTCCAGCTAAGTGAGAAGTGCACCGAAACGCTAGTTTACAAACTGAGTGATTGCTGATGTTAGAGGGTTCGGCCTTGCCCGTTATAGAAGAAGAAGATGAAGAAGAAGAAGAAGAAAAAGAAGAAGAAGAAGAAGAAGAAGAAGAAGAAGAAGAAGAAGAAGAAGAAGAAGAAGAAGAAGAAGAAGAAGAAGAAGAAAAAGAAGCAGTAGAAGAAGAAGAAGAAGAAGCAGAAGAAGCAGAAGAAGCAGAAGAAGCAGAAGAAGCAGAAGAAGCAGAAGAAGCAGAAGAAGCAGAAGAAGAAGAAGAAGAGGACGAAGAAGAAGAAGAAGACGAAGCAGAAGAAGAAGAAGAAGAAGAAGTAGAAGAAGAGTAAGAAAAACAAGAAGAAGAAGAAGAAGAAGCAGAAGAAGAGGGAGAAGAAGAAGAAGAAGAAGAACCATAGATGCTGCTGACAGGGTGGAGCAGGGTGAGCCGTAGCTAACGTCTCCGCCAAGGGGCTATCTCTCAAGAGAGATACCAAATGTTTGGTGGAATGACGACTTGTGACAATGTCATCAGGTACGCTCGGGTTTTAAACGAACCCTTTTAATGAAGGTTTTTGTGGCTTGGCTTAAAGACTTGTATTAATATTTTAGTAGTAAGGTAATATGACCGCATCTCTAAAACTGTAAGATTCAAACACATAAATGTAATCTATTGCCACAATAAATAAAATCTAAAATCTAAACGAACCCTTATCATGGAATGACGCTATAAGGGCATTGATTCGTAGTAGGGCAAAGCTAGGTAAACCTAAGTTAGTACAGGCTTAACGTAGGTTTAGTTTTAAGAATAATATGTTAGTTTAGGTTTAAGGTAGGGTAGTAAGCTTAGCTCCGCGAGCAACCTTCCGGCCTTGTTTGGTGGTAAGGGTAAAGGCATTGAATACCCTTTTCTATTCTATTCGCTCCCTTTCTCTTCATTCCTCCTTTAGACGTCAATCCGCTGTTAGGTTAGGGTAAAAGGCTTTCTGTTTTCTATTGTAACCTTTTCTTCCTCTTCTTCTCTTCCATGGCTAAGCTCGTTGGACGGGGTGGTTCCTCTTCCTCTGCCTTCTATCTTCCCGTAGCTAGCTTAGGCACGATTTTTGTTTTTGTGCAATGGGTGATGTGCGAGTGAGGCGGACAAGAACCACCCCGTCCAACGAGCTTAGCCGTGCAACCACAAGCCTGCCGTCGTCCTCCTCCTCCTCATCGAAGCTGCCCCGGTGGCTAAAAACCCAACTTAGCAAAACTTGAACAACAAAGGAAGACATCTTTGTGCCAGGCACCGAGACTACGAGTTCTCTTAACATTCAATAGCTCATTTTAAGTAATCTATAAGATGACAATCGGTAGATGAGTCGAGTTAGTGGTGCAGAAAATATCTGCTGTGTAAAAGCGATACTGAGAATTAACACTTAGAGAACGTACTGTTCTATGTGCTCTGTGGTGGATACAAAAAACGCATATTCACAAATGTATCAAATTTGTCATTCATTATTCGGTAAAATCGACCTAATTCTAAAATTTCGTTCGAATTCCGGGTTATTTCGGTGAATAACGGGCATACTGTATAAATGAGGTTCGTTCGTGAAAACGAAACCCTCCACACACGACTTAAACTCACTCTTGTTCATTGTATAGTATTTTCTGATTTTGTATGCAACTCCGCTATTTTATCAAATAAGCGGAATGCAATGGGCTTTGTCTGGGTGTTGCCACAGTCTCTACTACGTTAATTCAAAGGTGAACCAGTAGTAGTTCTCCTACTTTATAGTGATGTTCGATGTTCGACGTTTTAAGCAATCTTAAATGCAACAATGGCAAAACTGGCAGAAGACTACACTCACACGCCGAAGATTCCAGGTTCGATTCCCGGACTGAACTTCTCGCATTATTCACGGTACCGCGTCTTTTGATTGGCTGACACTCACTGTCTATGAAAAAGCTGCTCAGCCGACACCAACCTGTAGGTCCCTTCTACTCGTGTGAGAACAGTAGCGTGCACTAAACGACTGTTTGATGAGAAAGCCGGACCCTGTTACCCCTGTGTACTGTCGCGCCATCCATATTTCTTATTACAACCTTTTAAAAAACATTTTTCCAGGTAATGGAATGAGAATCGCTTAGCTGACACTTTTATTCAGTAGTGTGTCCCAGTGAATTTTAAAAACCAGGTTCGTATTCATATTCTTTCGTGTGAATCCTTATTTGAGGAAGACATCGCTTTTCATGTCACCGTTAACACATTAGACGGTATAGCTATGCTCAAACGATTACCAGGTCTGCAAATATTATCGAATCTGTCATTGGGAAATTTTTGTCTCAGATGGTTAAGCAATCTTCTGACCTCAAAGTTTTGTCAGACAATATTTTCAGTAAGCATAGGTGATTGTCAGATGCTGTAAGACACTAACAGACCTGGAAATCATCTCGTTTCAATCATAGCGAGTTTTGAAGTTTTGTGATGTCCGTTTCAGTCCTGAAAGTCCTGAATCGATAAACGCCAGTTTTGGCATTACAAATTAAAAGAAAATATTTATAACGCTTAAACTATGCTTGGGTCTCCCGTCGTTTTTAACAAGATTAATTATATAGACAAGATTGTTACAACTTCTGACTCCTCACCAACAGTAACGATGACCTCGGTTTGACAAAAGTCGAAGTATGTACGTCTCGAACTTGAAGCTTTACACTGATGTCTCGTTACAAATCGTCTCTGTTTAATTAAATGAGATTTCCTTATAAATCTTTTCAAATTCCACAGACAGTCAAAAGCATGAACAGCCCAAAAGCCCGTCAAATGAACTTGATATGGAAATGAGTTCATGAATTACCGCAGATGCGATCAATTTCCAATTCGTTTGTCTGCGGCCCACGTGGTATTTTTCCGTGTCTTCTGTCACCCACAACAAGAGAAACACGCATTCCACCGCACCACATCTAATTATCAATCATTTCGTAAATTAGGAACCTCTTGCGGAGCGATCCACCAACTCGCCGGATTAGAGTATCTCACACCGCACCGTTCATCCGCAATTGAGAAATCGATAAATCTTCGTCAACAAAGAGAAGAAGCGCATTTCGAAGTGGAGTTGTGTTGGTTGCCCGCCTGGCAGTCAGTTAATCAAGGCAACGCACCCGCCAGCGAACAAAGACCGCAGAAGAGAACGACCAACTCGAACTGCATGTGGGCTGCTCCTCCAGTAGGCGGTGTGATGCGTTATGAGGAAATTCCTGCACTGCACGCAGCCGACTGGCGGTGAGTTATGAAAGGCCTGCCCCGGCGAAAGGCTTTCAGGGAATTCTGTTCTGAATACTGAATAACTGATCTTATTAGGGAGGAGGAAGTACCTTGGGAAAGGCCGTCATTGCTGTTGCTTTAAGACGTGGGCTTAAGGTCGCGTGGTTCACACGCCCACTTGGATCGGTTTATTGTAATTAGCCCAGCGAGAGGCACAAACACGTTGCTCTTGCGATGGCAAGATGTCTCTAATCGCACGCCGATGCGGTGACGGCCCACTTGTGTTCGAGAGGAAATTACATCACCGCAAAGCGAGTTGCGCGTTGCCTAGGCAATAACGTCACAAATTGCTTCTGGCACCCCTCGGTGGCATATGCGACATTTCATGGCGAACTGGTTACAAACTGCACGAAGGGACATTGTGTCCTTTCCGTGCGACGGAGTGCAGCTGCGCAGAGTCCTCACCAAAGCAGAAACCGGAACCACATGCGCAGCGAAAAGGACTCGTGACAATTGAATAATTTTGATTAATCGCCTGGAGTGGGGAGGAAACGATTGTGCAGCGCAGCCAGTTTGAAGGAAACGTTACGATTTGCGGAAGCAAGTTCTGCACCCCTTCTGTTGGGTGAGTGTGGTTTGTTTGTTGTGTCCTGGTCTGTGGAACGGATTTTATTGTTTCGTAAGGTTGAATCGATAGATTCAATTGGACTTGATCGCGGCAAAGCATAGCAAACAAGGCTACCGTTTTTTGAATGAAAACAAACACTTGGGTGGTGTTGGGGAAGTTTTCAGCTGGTTTGAGGAGAAAAGGCATTCGGTGCGGAAGGGTGGACGCTGTGTTAAAAAAAGGCAGAACCAAATTGATTGTTCAATGGCTTGTACCACGCGCCACATCTGTTGATTTTTTTGCATTGTGACTAGGCCTATTAAAGCAGCCTATCCTACAGCTGCAAGAAACAATTCACAAGCCCAATAACTCTCTGGACACTTGCGAAACCCTTGAAAAGAGCACAGTACTGTTGGCATTCCCCTGCTTTTGCCCTGAGCCGGATCCCTCAGGCATTAACATTTTCCTACTGCCGCCACACCCAAGCTCACCGCCGACCAGCAGAGCCACCAAACAAGCCGATCATTCCGATCGTCGTCGTCAGTCCCACTCAACAGAAAATCAATTTAAAGCCCAACTGTTATGGTCACGACTTCGGTTACCGGGCTCCATACAAAATCTGCTACAACCACATCAACGCTCACCAGCGCCACAGTGTGGTGAGGCGTGAATGGAATTCCAATCGAAGCCAACAAAAGGTGAAACCTTCTCCTCGGTGCGAGTAACAACAATCTCCTCTCGAGCCAAAAACCCGATCGGTCCATACAGCAGTCACCGCCATTGCGGCCGCCGCTGCCGACTGGAAACCAGTCGACATTGCAAGGTCGCGTACGTTTCACCGGCTGTATCGCGCGAAATCCGCCAACGAGCACAGGCGCGGGCAACAGTGAATTTCAATTAATTCGGGGCGTGTGACCGTCCGTTTGTTGAGTTGGGAGCGAGTTTTTGGGCTCTTATGTCATCCCAATCTGGAGGTGTAGAAAGGGCACCACATGTGCAATCGCATTTCTCGGGCACCATCTGGCCGGGATGCATGTCTCCATGCCACAACCCCTTGTTTGGTGGTTGCGTCCTCACCACGAGTACACAAACAACATCTGCCGCCTAATCACCATCATCATCATCGACGTCATAAATGGTGTGGGCTGGACCTTCGGCGGATACGACCAGCCGCCCGGCAGAAGTCAACTCAGCCATTAGCTCGACGGATTACCAGCCATTATCCCTTTCCCGGAGGCTGCAGCGCATAGGGGTGTGCTCAGCTGTCAGCACGGAGCGAGGACTATTCTCCGAAATGTCAACACGTGTAGGCAGCCCACGCCGATCAAATGTCAACCCGTTCCGAGGAACGCTGCCGCATGCCGTACGGGACACTGGCCAGTGGCCACACCAAACAGCAGTTAGCCGATGGATAGATTATGCATTCCGAGCAACGGTTCTCCAGAAGTTCGGCTCGAAATTAATTTATCTCGCACGGTAATCGATGGGAGATGCCTTTGTCACTCACGCAGACGCGGTGTCCGCCCATCGTTCCACCGTTCCGCCGTCTGTGTTTTTTTTTGTGTTGTTTTCTCAAAATTTTTATTTGATTCACTTGGGACGGGAGCGTAATAAATTTCCCAGGTATCCGCGTGAGTGATGGGACTGGGAATCGTCTGCGCCGCTCGGTTCGCAGGGTTGCTACAAATTTCGAGTTTTTCTTTTATTTTCTGCTTCCCGTTGGCCCTTGTGCCGATGACTCACTCTGGGATTTGTCTTCGGTCAAGTGCTGGTGGGATAATTTATGAACTCCGCGCTGGGTGCTCTTGGTTTGGGGCGGATGGAAGCTACGAGGAGGAGTCCTTTTTTTACAAGTTAGCAACTCTTGACAGCCAAGTGGGTTCCTCTTGGTGGAGACGTCAAAATCAACGACGGTTTAATCGCACATGTGGGGTTCATTAGTTGGCCGGCACGTACTGGCTGGCAGGACGGATTTGTATTGCGGGCACGAACGGCGATTAGAAGAGTTCAAATAAGACTCGGTGAACAGAGGGAGGTTTAATGGATTGCAGAGGAAGCAGAATTTGTATTTTAATTGGATGTTTTGATGAACGGTTCCAGGGGATATGCCTTGAATTAGGTCAGAGACGCTATAAGTTGACCTTGTAGCTGAGACTGGGGGTGGAATGATTTGGTGCCTTAAGTTTAGATTCCCGGTTCGAGGATCTTCCGGTGGAATTATTTCGGCTTTTTGTTCCATCTGGGAAGTTCTGTAAAATGTTGTTTGTTGCCCAAAAGTCTTCCCTTGTCTTCTGTATAGTCCTTGGTTCTGTCCACTTGCTCAACAAGTCCGGTTTTGTGGAAGTGTTATCATCTCCTTGGGAAGGATTCCTGGTGTTTTTGAACTTAACTTGATGCGGGTTCCATTGTTTGTCTTTTTTGTCTTACTCTGCCACCAGATGGGGAAATCCTCGTCTTGATTCTATTCGTAAAATTCTTTAGAGTTGATTGAGTTGTCACCTTTCTTGTCTGGTTCTGTAACTTAGTCGTATTTCCTCTGTTCTTATTTCTTACTATAAGTGATGGCTGTGTAATAGTCTATTTGATCTTTTTGGCATTTATTGGTTTCTAAAAAAAAAACAATCGAGAGTGTGGTTATCCGTTTACTGAGAACCGCTTCTTGGTAAGCAGAAAATTTATATATTTCTTGAACAAAAGAGTGGAGAGTTATCAGGTCGTTCACCTAGTCAGATGATCGAATACAATACAGCAAATAACTGACTGGAACAAATAGTGGTGTACAAAAGTATTCGTTCATTCAAATTCCTCTACACATTATTTTCTTCTTGATGTTTCCCGGAACTATTCTGGTGTCATTCTGGACATTTGCAGGAATAATCAGCGTCCGGTAATATCTTCGTTTCCTCCTTCATGTCAGATGCTTGGTTCTCGTCTGGGTTCTAATCGTTTTTCAGAATTGGTGTTACCATCCAGTCCAGTCTTCTCGTCCAGCCCGGTTTCCTTGTCCAGTGATGTCTTCCCGTCCAATCTTCTTGTCCAGTCTTCTCGTCCAGTCTCCTCGTCCAGTCTTCTCGTCCAGTCTTCTCGTCCAGCCCGGTTTCCTTGTCCATTCAAGTTTTCCCGTCCAATCTTCTCGTCCAATCTTCTCGTCCAGTCTTCTCGTCCAGTCTTCTCGTCCAGTCTTCTCGTCCAGTCTTCTCGTCCAGCCCGGTTTCCTTGTCCAGTAAAGTCTTCCCGTCCAATCTTCTTGTCCAGTCTTCTCTTCCAGTCTCCTCGTCCAGTCTTCTAGTCCAGTCTTCTCGTCTAGTCCAGTCTTCTCGTCCAGCTTTATCGTCCAGTTCTCTCGTCAAGTCTTCTTGTCAAGCCTTCTCGTCCAGTCTGCTCGTCCAGTCTGCTCGTCCAGTCTGCTCGTTCAGTCTTCTCGGTTTCCTTGTCCAGTAAAGTCTTCCCGTCCAATCTTCTTGTCCAGTCTTCTCGTCCAGTCTCCTCGTCCAGTCTTCTCGTCCAGTCTTCTCGTCCAGACCGGTTTCCTTGTCCATTCAAGTTTTCCCGTCCAATATTTTCGTCCAGTCTTCTCGTCCAGTCTTCTCTTCCAGTCTCCTCGTCCAGTCTTCTAGTCCAGTCTTCTCGTCCAGCTTTATCGTCCAGTTCTCTCGTCAAGTCTTCTTGTCAAGCCTTCTCGTCCAGTCTGCTCGTCCAGTCTGCTCGTTCAGTCTTCTCGTCCAGTCTTCTCGTCCAGTCTTCTCGTCCAGTCTTCTCGTCCAGTCTTCTCGTCCAGTCTTCTCGTCCAGCCCGGTTTCCTTGTCCATTCAAGTTTTCCCGTCCAATCTTCTCGTCCAGTCTTTTCGTCTAGTCTTCTCGTTCAGTCATCTCGTACAGTCATCTGGTCCAGTCCAGTCTTCTCGTTCAGTTCAATCTTCTCGTTCAGTTAAATCTTCTCGTCCAGTCTTCTCGTCCAGTTTTCTCGTTCAGTCTTCTCGTCCAGTCTTCTAGTCCAGTCTTCTCGTCTAGTCCAGTCTTCTCGTCCAGCTTTATCGTCCAGTTCTCTCGTCAAGTCTTCTTGTCAAGCCTTCTCGTCCAGTCTGCTCGTCCAGTCTGCTCGTTCAGTCTTCTCGTCCAGTTTTCTCGTCAAGTCTTCTTGCCCAGTTTTTTTTGTGCAGTTCAGTTTCCTTGCCCAGTCTTTACTTCCAGCCCAGACTTCTCGTCTAGTCCAGTCTTCTCGTCTAGTCCAGTCTTCTCGTTCAGTCCAGTTGTCTAGTTCAGTTCAGACTTCTCGTCCAGTCCAGTCTTCTCGTCCAGTTTTCTCGTCTAGTCCGGTTTTCTCGTCCTATTCAGGATTCTCATCCCTCACTCTGCCTTAACAATACTTCGTAATTCCCGTTGAATTCCCTTTCAGCTTGCTTTCCACCTCCTTAATCTGGTCCTTACATGCTTCCTGGACCTTCATTCAAATTAAATTTCACGATCAGTTGCCTTAGTGCTCCCTTCATGCATCCATGCCATCTAATGGTGCCCCTATTCTGGCTCTGGCTACATCGTTACACGATATCTTAGCTCTAAAGTGTAACACCTTCCCAACGCCAGGCTCAATACTTTCATAAAATCAGAGCAGCCGTCTCCTCATTTCTATGATGCACTCCCCCACACATGTCCAAGCTAAAATAAATCGCCACCATCAATCCATAAGTCCATTAGAACCCCCTCCACACACGCCCATGCCGCAGACTTTCACCGCCTGCGTCACGTTCTGGCGATTAATCTCCGTTAAACGATCGTTCTCCATCATAAACCGAAGCATGATCCCGGCAGTGTGCTGTGTGCTCGCCCGAAATGCCATTAAAACGCAAACATCCCAATCTCCGTCCGCGCATAATTAATTCACCTCTCCCGGGCGTTGGCATCCAATGCTGTCCAGTGACTCATTTGAGTCCAATTAGACTCAATTGTTGGCGTGTTTGGTGGGTCTGTCGGCTCCAAGAAGGTTATGACATCCCCGGCCGACAGTGCATTCATTTGTCGGTCATTCTCGAGCTGACAAAGGGTACCTTCTCACGAGTGCAAGTGGTTCCTCGAAGAGGTACTGCTCTCGTGTTTATGACACGACCGTCGGTGACGACGGATTGCGATCCTAATCGGGACCATCTTGACATAATTTTGATGAGCGGCACAACGGTCGGCGGATGGAAGAGCTCGTCGTTCATGGAATGCATTCATGTTGAAGCATGCAACAAGGGGCATTAGAAGGTGGCAACTTCCCTGAGAACGGTTGGAGTAACAAGACGCTGCTTTGTGCGTGTCAAGGCCCGCTTTGTTTGGGTAATCCCATCGGAGAAGGATTACCTCGATGAGGAGCGATGAAAAATGATACAGGATAAGGGATGTGGAATAGCTGCCACGCTGCGATGCCGATCGGCAGACTCATGGACGAGGGGAGTGATTAATTTGACACAATTGTGCATCGTGTCGGGGACGACTTGGAGAGGGGTAACGCGAATGGGAAGCGCTCTATTGTTGGACCACCGAAGGAGGAGGTCTCTCCTTGAGAAAGGATTATGTTACTGATAGGCATCGAGAGGTTCGTTTAATTTACGAAAATTGCTCGGATGATGATAAATTGTTAAACAGCTGACGAGGATCGGTGGGAAAGTGCGGATGAGGATCAGTGACCTTCGGCGAAGGAATGTGAGTACGTTTTTGACAGATTGTGGAAGTGAAGGAATGATCTCTTGTAATGCAAATGAAGTAGAAATGACGTGAAGTTTTTTCAAGATTAGCTTTGTTTGGATGGTTGTTGTCTGTTTGTTGATGTCCATTGATGTTTTTTTCCTGCAAGAATTTGAGTATGTTCCCATCAACATGTGGAGATCATGTTGGCCTTGCCTTGCTTTGGAGAAGAAGTTTGCTTTTGTATGATGAGCAGTAAGTGGTACTGAGGTCTAATGACATAAGCTCTTGCTCCATTTACTGTGATCAGTGATCACGCGGAGTCTAAAGTGATAGACTGTCACCTTGGAATATGATGTTACATCAAGACATTGACCTTTAAACTGCATCAACAGTTTTTTCATTTCATCCACCAGTTTTCTAGATCAGGCTCTTGATTAAGGCCTCCTTTTGCGGGAAGTACTTTAACGTTTGGTTGAGCATAACAAAAATGCTCCAAGAGGCTCCAAAATGAAATCATCGTTTTCTGAAGACCTCAAATGTTCTCTATCGATGGTGCAAAAATAAAAGTTCCCTTTTTTTGCACTTTGCGAGAACGAGTCATTTAAGTGAACCAATTTTGGGCATTTTCGGCTTTTTTATTTGTAATTTCCTTACAATATACCTTCTAATGCTTGTATTGTGCAAATATCACGGACATCAACCACTTTGTAGTTAAGCGCAAGTCTTATAACACTTAATTTCGACTTCACAATTTTTTTAACAAAGAAAGTGTGTCAGTTAATAGTTTTAAATGTAATTTTTCTATATAGGTATGAATTCAAACTTTGTTTTGAGCCTAAATTTACTGTGGGAAATTGTTATTAAATATTTTTGTTCTGCGTTTTTTAAATTTCTTAACTTAATATTATTCTGTTACCTTTCGTGTTGTATTGACAGCAGGAGGATTTTACGGCACTGGTATTATATTCCAAATTCATCATCAAGATCGGTCAACGGGTGGAAAAGTTACAGATTTATTTCCGCGTTTCCCATACAAGGCTATCACCATTTAATATATAATTGACGGTAAATGGACAGATCGTACACCTGTCATCATCAGAATCATTTCTTCAATTCCATGATCTTGTGAACAATTATAAGACGTTTCAACCGCCTTCTGCGATTATTAAGGATCGCCGTTGTGACTAGGGCGTCGTTTGCCCGGTCCACAAGAAAGGAGACCCCTTTGACTGCGCCAACTACAGAGGAATTAGTCTCCTGAACATCGCATACAAGATCCTCTCTGTCGTATTGTGTGAGCGCCTGAAACCATTTGTCCATGACCTGATAGGTCCCTATCAGTGTGGTTTCAGGCCAGGGAAGTTCACAATAGACCAGATCTTCACATAACGGCAGATCCTGGAAAAGGCCCAAGAAATGCCAATTGACACTCGCCACCTATTCGTCGATTTCAAGGCTGAATATGACAGTGTGCATAGAGAAGACCTATACAGTGCCATATCTAGTTTTGGCATTCCCACCAAACTCGTCCGATTGTGTAGGATGGCAATGGAGAACTCTCGCTGCTCCGTCAAGGTCGGCACCGAACTCACCGAGACCTTCAATGTCAAAAAAGGTTTTAGACAAGGCGACGCACTGTCATGTGACTTCTTTAACATCATCCTCGAGAAGATCGTGCGTAACTCACAAGTCAACACCCGAGGCACGATCTTCCAGAAGTCAGTTCAATTGCTAGCTTACGCTGATGACATTGACGTGATTGGACAAAGGCAGCGAGCAGTCAATGAGGTGTTTGCTGGCATTGAAGCGGAAGCGGCTGAAATGGGTCTAGTGGTAAATGAGGGCAAAACGAAGTACATGCTGTCATCAAGGAAGGACACACAACATCGACGTCTCGGACGGAGCGTCACACTAGGCAGCAGAAATTTCGAGGTAGTTAAGGACTTCATCCCAGCTCAAAACCAATTTTTCGAATATTTCACGGCACCACCTCTTTCGAGCTGCTGACAACACTCAAAGAGTAATAACTGTCTAAGAAAGCTTCTCAAATTTCGCCGTTCGGAGTCGGCAAAAATCTGTGGGTCCCTTCTACTCGTGAGAGAACAGTAGCGCGCACAACGCGAGTAGTTGATGAGCAAGCTAGGCCCTGGTCCCCCTTTGGACTGTAGCTCCAACAATTATTATTATTAGCTTCAATGAAAGGTATGGCTTCAATCGCACAAGGACACACGAACCTTGTTGTAGGGCCTGTAAAAACAATAAAATAATTGTTTTTTTTTTAAGAAAATTGATTTGTTTTGTTATATTTACTGAAAATTGTGCTTTTCAGTCGATTTATTGCTCTTTGGGTAAGCATTTAGGTAGGGACTGCTTCCATAAGCAACTCATAACATCAGAGAGAAACCCTCACCCCACCTCCTTAATCGAGTTGAGAATTATATCCAAACTGAACAGCATGCTTGATTCTGCAATCAGTGAAATTAAAGAACCCAGAGGATCAGAGCTCCCAGACTGATCGTCACTTGTCACTTATCGAGTTAAAGTTATTAGTTATTTCTAGGTCTTATGCCTAAACAACTATAACCCCACCCGCATTATGCAACTGATACCACTGCCCACAGCATAACTTTTCAGCGTCTCAAGCGTCTAATTAACTCGGCCGCATCTAGCATTCTTCCCGCGTTCGTTCAACTTTTGCCACGAACGCGTGCCATTGCCGTCGCAGTCATGGATGGCTACTTGCCGCACCAACAACTTCCACTGACACAGGGGATATCGCATAAAATTATAGAAATATGTGTACTCGGCCCTTTCAACTGCCACGGATATCCACCATCGTTACACATTCCGTATTCTGGGCGGGCAGCGGCAGCAGTGCGGTAGCGTGCCTTCCAGCAATGAAGTTTCCTCTCCTCCAGTTCCTCTCGGCCAAGTGCGTTATTAGAACCCGCCAAGCATAAAAATTCTGTTCGGCTTCGACTCCGGGCAAGCGGGGCCCTAGAACACTCATGGCCGCGGTGGCATATGCTAGCCACCATAAGACATCGCACGTAAGATCATTAGCAAGGGTCACCCGGTTGTTGCCGGCGATCATGGCTATCGCGTACCTTACCGCCAGCTGTTCGACCGACAGGCTACTGGCACTCATGCCTGACAATCTTCATCCGGCGCGGAATTCAAGCAAAAAGGGGCGGCTTCGCAGCGGTTTATTGATCCCCAGACGGCGATCACTGTGATCGCGCCACGATCAAGCCCTGGCTGACGCGCTAAAAGCCACTTAATTGCGCGAATTACCATCTCAGTGATTCCATGCCTTGTCCCCAATTACGGCGGAATTTATGAATCCACTCTCGCCATGCCGAGGGGACACTAATTGCCGGCTTGACATATGCCAGAGCTGTGGGACAAGTTTTTAGAGCAGACTGTGGTGTGAAATGGATTTGATATTGACACCGATAGGCGACACATGACTTTTTGCTTCCACTCGATCGGGATCAAACTGCAAAGTCGACCGAGAGCCGATCGACTTGGCGTGCAAAAACTGAAGAGATAAGCTCAGAAAATTGCCCATCGAAACGTATTTACATACGATAGTGCTGCTTTGCCTGGGACAGTGAGCAGGGACTAGCGGAAGTGATTGAAGGCAATTAGTAAACGTTGGCATGCATGTCAGGTGGTCAGCTAACGCTGCACAGCGGTGATTAGCGAGTGAAAAAACAAACGTGTAGCAAATGAAAGTTGCTGCGGCTCGGATTGTTAGGGGCAATTATTCAGCATTAGTGCAACGGAAACATTTTTAAAATTGATTTCCAGGAGAAAGATGCAAAACTCAAGTTGTCGTTGGATACCTGTCGCGATTGTATGTTCGAGTGGGTTCCCCTTTTCCAAAGGAAAGTTGCAGATGACGGCTGCTTAATTTGACATCGTTATCTGTTAATCCAACAATTCATCAACTTAACGTATCAAGAAATGAAAAGGTGTTACGGAGAAAAGATCAAGGGGAGTTCAATATATTCTTCGTATCGGGGTGAAGTTGTGATTATATATATAAATTAACTTATTTATCAAGTAATACTATTATTTTTCATTTCATTTCATACGAGTATAAGAGTGATTATAAATTCGCTTATTATCTCTAGTTAAACAGAATCATAATGACAACTGGTGAAAATTGAGCATCGCGCTGAAATGTAATTTCTCACTAAGCAAGGAAAAAGTCATAAAACTATTCATGAAGTGCCAGTATGACTGTTTACCAGGGCTGCGCACCTTCATTATCAACTTTGCAAAAGTTGTCAAGTCAGTTCAAGAGAGCCAGGGAGAGCATTGAAGACGACCACCACTCCGGCGCCCCGGCTACTGCTTGTACGGGAGAAAGCATCAAATAAGTTGAAAAACTTGTTCTTGAAGATGACCGAATAAAGGTGAAAATAATGGCAGAGATCACCAAGCTTTCAACTGGTACCGTTCATACCATTCTTCATGACCATCTTAACCTTTCAAAGGTCAGTGCAAGGTAGGTGCCACAAATGCTCGCAGCGCCTCAGAAAAAAGTGAGAATCGCATGCTGTAGCGAGCTTTTGGAGCTGTGTAGTGAGAACGCAGACGATGTTATAGATGGAATTGTTACTTGAGACGAAACTTGGGTTCACCACTATGACCCTGAGAGCAAACAAGAGTCCATGCAGTGGCATAAAAAAGGAACAGACCCCCCAAAGAAATTTAAAGTCACTCCATCTGTCGGAAAGCTCATGGTCTCGGTTTGTTGGGACTCAAAGAAAATCTTGCTCATTGAGTACAAAGAAAAGGTGAAATCATCAACGCCACATCCTACGTTTCCACTTTGCATAATTTGCGGGGAGATATTAAAAAGAAAAAACAGGGTAAACTCCCAACGGGTGTGTTGCTTCTTCATGACAACGCTCCTGTTCACACGGGACCAGTTTCCAAGGCTGCTGCGCGAGATTGTGGTTTCGAAGAAATCCAACGCCCACCCCATAGCCCAGACCTTGCCCCTAGTGACTATTTTCTGTTTCCGGATTTGAAAAAATGTCTTCGTAGAAAAAGATTTTCGGATGATGAAGAACTCAAGTCGGCAATAAATGGGTATTTTGCAAATTAATTTTTTCTCTCGAACTCTTTCATTTGTGTGACCAGAATCCCTTTTTTTTTGCAAAAAATCCAAGTTTGAGATCCCTATGCGAGTCCGCCGTCCTCTACAGCATCAGCTTCTAAAGTGTGGTGATATTTTTTGACTTGAAGCTTCTCCCTTTAATTTGCCGAATCTGACCGGCCGCTCGCGTATTTTGCAGAGAAAGAGGAAATTTATTTTTTTGAGGGTTTCAAAAAGCTAATCTCAAGATGTAACAAATGCATTGATGTTAGGGGAGATTGTATTGAAAAATAAAAACAATTTAAATTGAATTCGCATTTTCCTTCATATCGATACCGAGAATATATTGAACACCCCTCGTATTTTTTGCTGAAAGTGAATAAGCTGCACAATCTTCTCTAACTTCTTTCGTGAATGCGATGGGTGTCATAATTTAAGTAAAACAGTTGGTTGGCACCACAGCCTGGAAATTACCATGGCCTTGCCTGTTTTTTTTTCGTCTTGGGACTTCGGATATTGAGACTTGAAAAGCTCTTCATTAAAACCCATTAGGCCTTGACAGCAGAGGAAAGTGAAGATCAAATTTCAGTCCTGGAACTTTAGTTATGTGCGTCGACGCACTTACTCAGTGCCCACAACTTTACATTTGAAAATCGTTTTTGATCTACTAAATGGAAAAAAATTTACACTACATCGTGAAGTATGCTGCTGGGTAGGCTAATGGCGCACAGACAGAAATTTAAAATCCCTGAAATTGTGGCATGTCCATCCTGAAATGAAAAACATTCAAGGCTTTCATCAACCTCAATAGCACGAAAATTCCTCTGACTACACAATAAGTACATCAATCGAGCAGTGGCATCCATACGCGCTACATGAATATGCTATCTTAAACGTTGCGCCCAAAGACGCTTGACCGAATGCATGCCGCTGTACAAAACAAAACATGACCAGGCGGAGCTTAAGAAATTCCAAAGTATGGCCTAAAAAGTCGGTAGATCCCGGAATTGTAAGACCTGCTTACTCTGCAAAAACTTAAGATGTTGAAATATTTTGATTTGTTGGTTTTTTTGATTTGAATAAAATTCACCTACTACTCCAAGCCCTACATCGATTAGAAGAAGGGAAGCAACTTGCGTCCGTAGTCTTTGAAAATGTTGCATTTGAGATTTCGTTGTTGAAAACTTTTTGTTTCGGAACTTAGGTTATTTTATGCATTTTAATAATTGTTGACGCTACAGTCCAAAGGGGGACCAGGGCCTAGCTTGCTCATCAAATACTCGTGTTGTGCGTGCTACTGTTCTCTCACGAGTAGAAGGGACCTACAGTTTTCTGCCGACTCCGAACGGCGAAATTTGAGAAACTTTCTTAGACAATTATTACTCTTTGAGTGTTGTCGGCAGCTCGAAAGAGGTGGTGCCGTGAAATATTAGCAAAATTGGTGTTGAGCTGGGAGTCGAGCCTAGACTCTTCGGCGTATGAACGTCGCACTCTACCCACTACCCCACCGCAACCATTTACTTACTTTACATTTTACTTTCCTCAATTTCCAAACTTGGGACAAAATCATCAATTCACAGCAGACTGATTTCACTGTACAGCAAAGTAAATAATTCATTACTTAATTTGAGCGTTGACCTCTCATTTTATTTTTTACGTACGGGAATAAAAGAAGTCATTTGGTGCCAAGTCAGGACTATATGGCGGATGACTCATCAAATCGATGTTTTGAGTGTTCAAAAATGCAGTTGTTTGAACCGATGTGTGAGAGGTCGCATTGTCATAGTGAAGAGTGATCCGTTCTCGGAGGTTGGTCTCTCTGATTTCTTTGAAGACAACTGGCAATTAAATGGTTGTGTACCACTCAGACTTGACTATTCTGCGTTGTTCTACGGTTGCGACATGTCCAGTTTTTCAAAAAAAAAAAAAAAACAGGCGACCATTTGGTTGGACGTGCTTCTAGAGCGAGCAACTTTTGTTGAATTTGGCTCGATTTGAATCACCCATACAGTCGACTGCTGTTTATTTTCGGGCTCATACGCGTAAATCCACGATTCATCACCTGTCACGATGTCATAGACGTGTTTCGAAGCACCGCGATCGTATTTTTGGAGCATTTCTTTCGACCAATCGACACGGGCCTTCTTTAAGCGATTGACAAATTGTGTGGGATCCACCGCGAACAAATTTTTTTGACGGTCAAATGTTCATGCAATATTGAATGTATGCTGGTCCCACTTATGCCTAAGATTGTCTCAATCTCACGATAGATCACATGACAATCTTGTAATATCAGTTGGCGCACAGCATCAGTGGTTTGCGGAACAACAACTGATTTTGGACGACCTTGACGAAATTCGTCTTGGAGTGAACTACGACCTCGGTTGAATTCACCATACCATCGATGAACACGCGTCATTGATGGAGCTTCATCGCCAAAAATTGAATTAAGTTCATTGATGCACTGTTGTTGAGTTAATCCACGTCGAAAGTTGTAAAATATAATCGCACGAAAATTTTCGCGATTTAATTGCATTTTTTGGGCGAGATGAATCTTTTAAGTTACTGAAAACAAAACAAATAGCGCTCGTATGTCAAAAGGTTCCGAGTACGTATAACCTCAAAAATGTCAAACTTTACGATAGAGCTGGCAGTTGCCAAATTACAACACTAGGGTAACCCAAACCTAAAATATAAAAGACAGTCTTCGTATATGAAAAATCAATAATAATTAACATTTATTTTGAATGAACATTCATATATAATGAGTTGGATATTCACGATGTTTAAGAACTTCTCTGAGCCTTTTTGTTAGTTTACTAACTAGCTTAGCTTCAATTGTAGTTTTGTCCCATTCTTCTTTGATAACGTCCTTCAACCGATATACCGGTATGAAATAAGCATAGCATATTAATGGGAAAGTAAAAGTCTTTCTTGCAATTCGTGAATGTAACACCAATAAAATTGTTCGTCTTTTAAAACAAACCAATCAGGCACCGGTGGTCGCCGTGGCGTAGTAGGTAGAGTACGACGCTCACACGCCGAAGAGTCTAGGTACGACTCCCAGCTCAACACCAATTTTAAAATTTTTTTACGGCACTACCTCTTTCGAGCTGCCGACAACACTCAAAGAGTAATAATTGTCTGAGAAAGCTTCTCTAACTTCGCCGTTTGGAGTCGGCAAAAAACTGTAGGTCCCTTCTACTTGTGAGAGAATAGTAGCGCGCACAACACGAGTAGTTGATGAGCAAGCTAGGCCCTGGTCCTCCTTTGGACTGTAGCGCCAACCATTATTTAATCAGACACCGAATTTTTGACCTCCTCGTAGGAATCAAAGTTCTGCTCAGCCAATGCGTGTCCCATCGATAAAAACAAATGGCAGTCGGAAGGAGACAAGTCTGGTGAATACGGCGGGCGTGGTAGCTGCTCCCAGCCAAGTGTTTTGATTGTATCCTGAACCGGTTTTGCTTTGTGTGCAGGTGCATTGTCATGGAGCAAAATCACCTTGCTGTATCTTCTGGCCCTTTCTGGTCGTTTCTTGGTTCAAATTGATCATTTGTTGTCGGTGGCGATAAGTATTAACGGTTTCACCAGGTTTTAGGATCTCGTGGTACAGCACACCTTTCTGATCCCACCAAACACACAGCATCGTCTTCTTGCCGAATCGATCTGGTTTTGCAGTCGAAGTTGATGATTAACCCATGATTTATTCCGTTTAGGATTCTTAAAATAAATCCATTTTTCATCGCCAGTAACAATCCGATGCAAAACCGATTTTCTTTCGTGTCTTTGAAGCAAAATTTCTCAATTTTTTTTCGGTTTTCCATCTGTCTTTCATTCAATTCATGTGGCACCCATTTTCCACAGTTTTGGATCTTTCCCATAGCTTTTAAACGGTCAGAAATTGTTTGTTGTGCAACATTTAACATTGCTGCCATTTGCTTTTGACTTAAAGTGTCATCTCCATCCAATAACGTTTGTAATTCGGCGTCTTCAAACTTTTTTGGTGGTCTTCTACGTTCTTCATTTCTCACATCGAAATCATTATTTCTGAACCGTTGAAACCACCTTTTGCATGTTGCTTCTGATAGAACATGATCACCATATGCCTCGACAAGCATTCGATGCAACTCTGCAGCACTTTTCTTCAAATGAAAACAAAAAATGAATGCTTTCCGCAAATCATCACTTTCTATATGTATGTTGATGATATGATGTTGTCTGTTCAATGACTTGATGTATAGTATATATTTTTACAGATGTCATAAAACAAAAAAAATAAGGGTTCGTTCACAACAAATGTTCCCCATCGAGACGCTCCCTTCATACCGGTATAACTGATTTGCTTTTAATTGAGTGTTTCCAAATATAACGTTCCAATAATGCCCACAGATGCACCGGATTCAAGTCTGGTGATTGTGGAGGTGTCCGCAATTGCTTAGCGACATTATAAAGTAGACACATTCTGACAACTTCTGCCGTATGTTTGGTTTCGTTATCTCTTCTTGTTGTGGTGTTACAGTCCGGGGTGAACAGTTACGGTTCCCACCGCAACAAACATCAAAACACCGATCGCAGCGAAGGTCCTCAAAATGAATATAATATAATAAACGTGTAATGCACAAGGGATCGAATGGCCCCACGAATTGCAAGCCAATCGTCTGCGGCACATCCGCCATATTTGCGAAACACGAAAATGCAATTCGTGGAACCATCGATCACTTGTCAAACATAACAAAATTAACATTAACATTTTAAAATGAATATGTTCTGGAGCTCAGTTCTGTTTTAGACTCAATAAAGTGAGGACGAAGTTGTCTAGGAGAAAAAACAAAGTTGTGTTTTTTACGAAAAGGGAATTTCGAAGTCAAAATTGTGAACCTGGGCCTCAACCAACATGCCTCTCCAGCCAGCACGATCTTTCGCCAGCTGCCTCCAGTTGCGCATTCAAAGTTGATTGAGGTCCTTCTCTACTTGTGTGAGCCACCTTAGCCTAGGCCGTCCTCTGTTGCGTTGTCCTAATGGCTCGTATTCAAAGACTTTCCGGGCCGAAGAAGGGATGTCTATACGCTCTACATGGCCTAGTCATCTTAAGCATTGTATCCGGAGACGCTTGATCAGCCACATGCTGGTGTCAGTCCATTAAGTTCGGTGTTGTATCTTTCCTTCTAAATGCCATCAACGCAGTCAGGACCACGATGATTTTTTCTCTCGAAAAGACATCCAATTCCTGCGCAACCATTCAAGACTTGGAAAAAATCAGGCATTATCATCAAGTCTGAAGCAGCTTAGTAGATCAGTAAGATCAGTATTAAGGAAAAATGCTCTTGTGGCAATCCCAGTTATCGGTTTTCAATTCAGTGTTTGTTCCTCTCTCATGTGTGGCTATGAAATTTGGGTAATTACCGAAGGAATAAGAAGTCAAATACAAGCTGCTCAGATGAAATTTCTCCATGCCCTTGCGAGAGTTGATCGCCGTGCGAGTTGATCAACTGAGAAACGTAATAGTAGAGGGGGTACTCAATGTTGAGCAGCTACTTCTTAGAACGGAAATGACTTCATTTCGTTGGCGCTGCCTTGTTGTTTCTTGCCAGTTGGCTTTGTCAGTTGCTTTCTTCCTCACGACTTCTGAAGCGTGCCTTAGATGCAATTCCATCAGACTTAATATTATCGTCTGGTGTTCCACAGGGCAGTCATCTAGGGCGTCTTATTTTCATTTTGTTAATTTACGACGTTGCCTGGATAAGAAAGACCGAAACTTCCATTTACGGCGATGAAGAAGCTTTGGAAGCTATTTCCTGTCCGGCCAGGGGAACACTGGTGCAACATGTCCTGAATAATTTCTGTACCTAATTGGGTGGCGTTACAGTTCACAAAGGAATCTGGGCCTAGTTCACTCGTTAACTATTCGTTTGCTATTATTCGCTACTATTCGTTTGCGCGCTGTTGTTCTCTCAGGAGAACCTACAGTTTTTTTGCCGACTCCGAACGGCGAAGTTTAAGAATTTCTTAGACAGTTGATAATCTTTGAATGTTGTCAGCAGCATGGTGTCGTGAAAAATGCGAGGTGTTATGCCGGGAATCGAACCCTGACCTTCTGCGGGTGAGCGTTGCACTTTACCCACTACGCCACGCCGGCCACCTGTACCTAAAATCACTTAAAACCTTAAATTGAACTTAAATAAATGTCTCCACTTTTTCGCGACACCCGATCATCACAAACTTCTTCAAAAATCATATCTTAATTCCAGTAAGGCGAGCTAGAGTTACTTACTCCAAATTCAGGAATTTTTAAACGGAAAAACCTGCGATGGGAACTTATTTCTGGAGTCCTCGATAAATTTTTCATGAGATTTGGACTGGACCTCACGTAATCTGACCTGCCATGGCAACCTCAAATCAATTTTTTCATATTTGCCAAACAAATCCACTGTCGCCAAAATGCACAGTGATCACCAACTATCTGACAAGCAGCTAAGAAGTAAAGAGAAGCATTGTCTGCAACTACTTCTGTGTCATCAAGTCAGGGACACGTCACGAGAAGAGCATCAAGTTCACATTTTTTTTGAAAATTTCCAATGCGGAGCAGTAAGACGTCTGTTATCGGTTGCCAGCGATCCACTTCAACGCACTTACGTTCCCTGCCAAATATACAAATGCACTTCCAGCCCTCCTCCACTTGAAAAACTCCAATTGTGAAAAACACAACACGCTCGATCCTCAGCCGGATCCTCAAGCGTCCTCAGAGCGAAACGAGAAAAACGATAAAACTGCTCCAAATACCACGGACTACAGAACACAGCACAAGGGAGGAAGAGAGTCCTTTTCCTGTTTTTTTTTTCAAACCTGAATGCACAGCGCGACCATTATGAAACATAATGAAATTCCACCCTTCCGGACGTAAGTGATCCCTTGGGATGTGAGCGCGCACAACAGCAGAGGAGGAGTTGGAGGATTACAAAATGCAATGCGTGCCGCACGTGTGCCACGGCAGCATGGAGGATGATCATCTTTGTGTTTTTGTTTTTGCCCTGCCGGCACGCTCCCCTGCGACTGCATACGATCCTGAACCCACTTAATGCGAGGAGGACGGTAAGGATCAGTGGCACCAGCACTTCAGTGAAACATTTATTTTCCTTCCATTTCCGGTGGTGAAGTATGGCGGTTCCTTCGAGAGGAGCGTGTGGCCCCTTTAGGACCACGGAATACTAATTGTCACTTAATGGGATCACTGCTGCGACAGGGGAGTGGCGGTTAATGGATGGAATTAGAGTCTAAGGAACTGCACATGCTTGGGTTTGGATTATGTATGCAGTCGATGTAGGAGCATGCAACAGCAGTTGCCTTCACCCTCGGAACAGGCGTTCGCGAGTGTTTCAGAACACGTTCAAGTGTCAGCAGCCTTCTATGAGAGAGCCTTTTTCACGCGTCACCTGCGTCATCTCGTTATCGCATCAATAGCGCAATAAAATCGAAAATGCGTTCATAATCCCCTCGCAGGGGCATTCTGCTGCTCACAGGCTCGGAACATCTCCCATTAGTGTCACAGGCTATCTCCCGCCGATCAAGCCATCTGGCCACGTCCCATTGAGCAATTAATTATCACAATCGTCTGTCAAAAGACGAAATAGAGGCTTTGTGCCTTTTAATGTCGGTGTCCTGCGTTCAATTCGTCTGTCGGACACGTGGATCACTCACAGGAACTCTCTGCATACCTGCTGACGCTGTCACTTTATAGCGTCCTCCAACCCCTACGCATCTCTCACGCAACACAGCTCATAACCCCCTAAAAAGGGACGAGTGGCACCATCTGTTGATGTTTTGCTCTGATGTCCTTTTATTTTCCCGAAAGAATTCCCCCTCCTCAGCGGGTGTGTTACGTCAGGACACACAATAGTGTTTGCATACTGCACCCCGGTACGCTTGGAATGTCGGAGGTTCCATGCCCACGATCCACGCAGATGTGGTTTATTGACGGAAGAGGCAGCCGCATGTGGACCACATGACATGCGAGAGGCACCATCACCCCACCCGCAGAGCAATGAGGGCCAGAGGCATCCTTAATTTCTTAATTCCAGCGGTGACCTTCCGCGACAGGCTCACAATTGTCATTAATCTCGTTGCGTTCGTAGATCAATTGCGGGCTGATGAGAGGCCATGGGCTCTGGCCTTTGCGCCGCCGCCGCTGTCGCCGGGGCATGTCGTTTATCTCTTGTTGATTTGCATTCTGAGGGCACACTCCGGCGGAGAAGCACTTGGGAGCCCGCATGGTTGGGAGCATTTTTAAGTGGCATCTTAGCAGCTGTCTGCCAGCCCGTGAAACATTTCTGATACGAATATAGCAGCGACAGGGCTGAGGGTTTTCAGTTTGAATTGAATTTTATGCGAAAAAATATTTTGTCTTGAAGCAGCAGTCGTCTGCCAGGAGTGGGAGCGGTTTAATCAGGTACCAGCACAAATCGCAATCGAGGCACTCTGCAGTTGGTGGGGATTGTTTTGGTTGGACTTATTAACAGGGTGATCATTTAGCGGGTTGACATACAATTGAGATGAGATTTAAATTTATTTCGCTCTGTGATTGTTTCTATTTGCAGGCTGTTGTTGGTGACAAAGGACACGGATTGCTTGCGGAGTGAAGGCAATAACCAGCTAGATGTGTGAGCGCAAAAAATTACTGAATGCCTAATGCGACGATTCCTGCAGAAGATTTGCAATATCCAGGCCCGCTCTTCATTTCTTACTGAAGTCTCATACTTATTGAACTTTCTTAAATGGCCAGTCCTATAAAAATCGAAGTTATGAAAAGGGCAGTATAGCAGTACAAAAGTGCTAAAGGACTTAAGGCTTGGTCAAATTAATGTAGTTTTTGTCAAATTGGCCAAAGGGCAAGCCATCATGAGGTTTGTTATATAATGCAAGATAAAGCGCATCAATTGGAAAGTAAGTCTTAAATGTTTATTATTAGTCTAGAAAGAAAGAAAATGTCCAGGGAATTTTTTCACTAACATATCACGTAAATGTTGTTCACGACTACGTTTGAAGTTGTCCATTCTGAAATTAAAATTGTTGACGCTTCAAAATGTTTTACCAAAACTTTTTTTTTTCAGAAAGCGCTCACCAAGGTTAGAGCAGTTTTAACTGCTTAAATTTGTAACGGTACAGCTGGATTTGTTTTTTGTTTTGCATGCAGTTTAAAGTACAAACCGATCGGTTTGTCGGATTCAGTACAAACCGATCGGTCGTGCAGGTTAAGGCTTAAGAAATTTTGTTGTTTAAAAAAAAGCAATGGCCAAGAAAGAATCAAACCGATCGGTACAAACCGATCGGTCGTGCAGGTTAAGGCTTAAGATATTTTGTTATAAATGAGTAAATGAGCGTCAAATAATTATTAATTGCCATGAGCAAGGTCAAAGTTATGCGGAAATTAATAAAGTAGTTAGACGACCCAAATCTACCATACAAAATGGGAATTAACCGTTCAATAAGGAAAACCGAATCAGAAACAAAGTCAGGTCTGGTCGTCCGTAGAAGCTTACTGAAAGAAGTGAACGAAAAATCGCGAGTGTTATAAAAAGAAAAGATCCATTCAAAAATGGTCAAAAGATCGCCGCCGATACAGAGAAAAGCTAAAAAAAATAATTAAACTGTTTCTCCGCTTTCAGTTGCACGATCGCTCCAGAGATCGGGTTTGGATTGGTGCACACCTCGTAAAAAGCTGTTCTTACATGAAATAAATAAAAATTAAATACTGGACTTTACTACGAAATAAAAATAAATCAAATGAATGTTGGGACAACGTAATATTCTCCGACGAGTCGAAATTCAACATTTGTGGTGCATTAGAGTGTGGAGAAAACAAGGCGAAGCCTTCAATCCTAAAAACACAATTAAAACTGTAAAACACGATGGCGGTGGTGAAATGGTATGGGGGTGTATGTCATCAAGTGGTGTTGGAAATTTGAAAATCATTGTAGGGATTATGAATAAAGAGGTCTACGAGGGCCTCGGTATCGATATGAAGGAAAATGCGAATTCAATTAAAATTGTTTTTATTTTCAATATAATCTCCTCTAACATCAATGCATTTGTTACAACTTGAGATAAGCTTTTTAAACCCTAAAAAAATAAATTTCCTCTTTCTCTGCAAAATACGCGAGCGGCTGGTCAGATTCGGCAAATTGAAGGGAGAAGCTTCAAGTCAAAAAATTTCACCACACTTTAGAAGCTGCTGCTGTAGAGGACGGCGGACTCGCATAAGGATCTCAAACTTGGATTTTTTGCAAAAAAAAAAAAGGATTCTGGTCACACAAATGAAAGAGTTCGAGAGAAAAAATTAATTTGCAAAATACCTATTTATTGCCGACTTGAGTTCTTCATCATCCGAAAATCATTTTCCACGAAGACATTTTTTTGAAATCCGGAAACAGGAGATAATCACTAGGGGCAAGGTCTGGTTTATAGGGTGGGCGTTGGATTTCTTCGAAACCACAATCTCTTGGAAACTCGCGCCGTGTGAACAGGAGCGTTGTCATGAAGAAGCAACACACCCGCTTAAAGTTTACCCCGTCTTTTCTTTTTAATATCCTCCCGCAAATTATGCAAAGTGGACACGTAGGATGTGGCGTTGATGATTTCACCTTTATTTGTACTCAATGAGCAAGATTTCCTTTGAGTCCCAACAAACCGTGGCCATGAGCTTCCCGGCAGACGGAGTGACTTTGAACTTCTTCGATGGGTCTGTTCCTATTTTATGAAGCTGCATGGACTCTTGTTTGCTTTTAGGGTCATAGTGGTGAACCCAAGTTTCGTCTCAAGTAACAATTCCATCTATAACATCGTCTGCGTTCTCACTACACAGCTCCAAAAGCTCGCTACAGCATGCGATTATTACGTTTTTCTGAGGAGCTGTGAGCATTCGTGGCACCTACCTTGAACTGACCTTTGAAGGGTTAAGTTGGTCATGAAGAATGGTGTGAATGGTTCTAGTTTAAAGCTTGGTGATCTATGCCATCATTTTCACCTTTATTTAGGCATCCTCAAGAACAAGTTTTTCGACTTTCCTGATGCTTTCTCTCGTACAAGCAGTAGCCGGGCACTGGACTGGTGGTCGTATTTAATTTTCTCCCTGCATCTCTTGAACCCACTTGACCACTTTTGCACAGTTGATAATGAAGGCGCGGAACCTTGGCAAGCAGCTACCATCTCTTCATGAATAGTTTTTTGGCTTTTTGTTTGCTTTGTGAGAAATTTAATTACAGCGGAATGCTCAATTTTCACCATCATCGTCTCAGTTACCATTATGATTCTGTTTAACTAGAGATAAAACTCGAATTAATAAACACATTTATATGAAATATTACTTGAATGCACTAAAAGTAACAAAATAGTATTACTTGATAAATAATTCAATTTAAATATATATAACCACAGCTTCGTGATCGTAGTGGGTAGAGTGCGACGCTTACACGCCGAAGGGTCTAGGTTCGACTCCCAGTTCAACAACAATTTTTCTAATATTTCACGGCACCACTTTCGAGCTGCTGACAACACTCAAAGAGTAATAACTGTCTTAGAAAGCTTCTCAAATTTCGCAGTTCGGAGTCGGCAAAAAACTGTAGATACCTTCTACTCGTGAGAGAACAGTAGCACGCACAATACGAGTAGTTGATGAGCAAGCTAGGCCCTGGCCCCCCTGTGGACTGTAGCGCCAACAATTAGTATTAACCACAGCTTCACTCCGATACCGAGAATATAGTGAACGCAACTTGTGTTTAAACATTTTAAAAGAAAACTTAAAACAAAATGCAGGGAAACTTGCACATTTCGCTTGCAACAGGATAACGATTTCAAACATACGGCTACAGATGTTAAGTTGTGGATCGTCTGCAACACTCCCACATGCTAGTTACATTCCCCCCCCCCCCCCCAAAATCCAGATCTTAACCCTATCGAACATTTATGGGATGTCTTAGAAAAACGACTTCGAAAACACAATATATCGAGTAAAACTCACCTTAAAGAGCTTCTGGTATCAGAATGGGAATCAATAGAGCCAGATGCCACGCGAAAACTTGTGAACTCTGTGCCAAATCGTTTAAAAGAATTTATTAGGCTCGAAGGATTTCCCACAAAATATTAGGTAATCGTATTCTTAACATAAGACATTCGAAACGAAAATAAATTATCTTGTCCTTCTAGGGTACCAAGACTTTTGCACTACTTGTATTGATTTTATGGACTTATATTTTTATTTTAACGTTTTTAAGATCTTTGAAGATATTTTTTTGTTTTTCTTTCATAAATTTGGTAAATAAATCAAACCATAAATTGAACATTATGTATTAATTTCATTTATACCACTCATTTATCAAGAATAGCCAAACCATGTACCATGACTTTTGCTCGACACTGTATATATACTGTGAGCGTGAAATGTGAGTAAACAAATATCTGATTACTGTATAAAGATAAAAAGAACTCAAATTCCATTGATACACAAACGCAGCTTTATACAATGTGATCAATTAGTCAAAAAATAAATTACAGTAAAAATAAAAACAAATACATTTTTAAATGAAAATTATAACTACTTCATATATTACGAGTCAAAAGCGAGTAAACAGTATACATTTCTATCAACAAATGTAATTATTTATTGCTTAAAAAATTAAATTTAGTACCTTGTGGAGGACCAACACTTATTACCAGGAGGAGGACCAAGACTTTATTACTTCCTTGAGTCTACGTGGCATACCCCCTGTTCTTTTGAAGAGGTGTTCTTCTACGTTGGCAAAACCACTGCGTAAGCTTTTCCATCTGTCCTACTCTTCAGGGCTCTTCCCGAGTATGTGGAAAACTGCATTTGTCCAGCCCGTCCCTAAAAAGGGCGAATGTTCGTCACCCACCTCCTACCGACCCATAGCACTAACATCCCTTCTCTCCAAGGTCATGGAAACGCTGATCAACCGTCAGCTTATGAAATATCTTGAGTCCCGGAAGCTTCTTAATGACCGGCAGTACGGCTTCCAAAGTAACCGTTCCACTAGTGATCTGATGGCATATCTCACTGAAAAGTGGAACCAATCTTTGCACAATTTAGGAGAAAGCAAGATTGTTGCGCTTGATATTTCAAAGGCATTTTACAGGGTCTGGCATCAGGCCCTTATGTCGAAAATGCGTGCTTTTTGGATCGATGAGTCTCTTCTTCAATGGATTAGAAATTACCTTTCGAATCGTTCAATACAAGTCGTTTTGGATGGATTCAAGTCTGATATTCACCATATTAATGCTGGTGTTCCCCAGGGCTCTGTTTTGTCTCCGACACTCTTTCTCATTTTTATAAATGATCTCTTGTCTGCTACTTCTAATCCTATTCATTCCTTCGCTGATGACAGTACCCTCAGCTTTTCATATTCCTTCCTTGGCTCACGTCCCTCCACTTCGGCCTTAGACTCGGAACGGCAGCGTATGTTAAGCACATTAAATTCCGACCTTGACAGCATAATCGATTGGGGAAATAAGAATAGAATGGAATTTAATGCTTCCAAAACACAGTGCTGTCTACTGTCGTTAAAGCGATCACAAAATAATCAGCCGGCATTTGCGTTGTTGAAACCGAAAGATTTTCCATTAGTTGGAACGATCACATATTTGAGATCGCCAAAAATGCTGCGAAATGTCTAGGCTTCCTTAAACCATGCAAGAAGTACTTCACCCCCTCTGATCTGGCTACAATATACAAGGCATACATACGCCCAAAACTTGAGTATAACGCTCCTGTCTGGTCAGCTGCTTCTAAGACCTCCCTGCACCTGCTGGATAGAATTCAAAAGCGAGCGATAAAAGGTGACAGTAATATTGCGAAGTCGATTGACTCGTTAGAACACCGACGTAATGTCGCGTCGTTGTCACTTTTTTATCGCTATTTTAAAAAGAAATGCTCAGATGAATTAGCCAGTTGCATTCCTCTCCTTCAAGAATTCACCCGCAATAGGCGCCTCACTAGGAATGCCCATCAATTCACCCTCAAGCCCTCTTTCGGACGTACAGTCAAATTCAGAGACTCGTTGTTTAGCCGCACTACACGAATCTGGAATGCTCTTCCAAGCTCGATTTTTCCTCCTCATTACAATCCAAAGGCATTTAAAACCAATGTGCATCGGTACCTCCTCTCCCTCTCTTCCTCTATACCTTCGGCCCGTGCTGTGACTTGATCCGGCCACTTAAGGGTGCTCGCAACCCCTTTTGCACGCGTCAATTATAAAACAAAAAAAGTCTACGTGGCATATACATTACCAGTTTATTGGTAACATTGGGGGAAATTTTTGACCATTCTTCTGTTATAGCTTTTTTCACGTCTTCTTTGCTGTTAATAGTACTCTGCCGAGTACTTCTATCCAAATGCTCCCATAAGTGTTCTATTGGGTTAAGGTCTGGTGATTGCGGGGGATGATCAAGCTGTTTTGGGGTCCTATAAAGCAACCATTCCTTAACAAGACGTGAGGTATGCTTAAGATCATTGTTTTGTTGAAAGATCCAATTTCTAGCTAAACCTAATTTGTCTACGCTCGGTTGCAAGTTGGTCCAGAGAATATTTAGAAAATCTTCCTTCCTAATTGTACTATCAATGAACACAAGACTACCGACCGCAGATGCTGCTATACATCCCCACCACCACTCCCTCATGCTGCACGACCGGCCTTCTGTTTTTTAATAAATTCTTAATTTTTTGCTCTCCTTTCTTTATTCATACGGCTCTTAAAAATTTCGTATTTGCTTTCATCACTAAATAAAATGTTTTTCCAAAACAAAATGTCATTGTTTCTTTTTGTGTTAATTTTTCTGGTCTCCCTTTTGACCCAATAGTCAAGGACTTGTCTACCTCGGCTCCGCGGCAAATAGGGACAACAATACCAGTGCCGCAATCAAACGTAGAGTCTTTCTTTCTTTTGAGCTAAAGAGGCATTTGAGTAATAAATCCCTCTCCCGAACGACCAAAGTAACTTTGTACAACACTTTGATCATCCCAGTCCTGCTTTACGGACAAGAACCTGGACGTCTGGTGGCGTGATACCCAGCACATCAGTGGCGGTCTCATTGATGGCTTCTTGACAACGTTTCCATTTGTCTTCTATTATTTGTGCAGGCAGCGTCGAACTTTGAGACCGTTTCAAGGAGAATCGATCGGCAAAGGCTCTAGCGATCGCCTGCGATTGTAGCTCTTCGACATTTTGGCCTGTGTCGACTCCGTTGCTCTCTCGACACCCGGGTTCTTGGCTACAACAAGGAAATGTACCGAGTCGACCTCGGAAGGTTCGGACATCGAGAATACTGGAGAAATGTCTGACGTCGATCGCAGCATGATCAATCTGGTTGACGGTTGATTGATTAGGTGATCACCAGGTACCTTTATGAATGTTGAGGTATGGGCTGGCCACAGGGAGATTTCGCTCCGAGGCGAAGTCGACTAGCCTGAGTCCGTTTCCGGGGGTGTTGGCGTGCAGGCTATGTCTTCCGATGTTAAGTCATCAAAGACAAAGTCATCAAAGCAAAGACTTCTTCTCTTCCCAGCTAAGGGTTGAAATCTCCTAGAACGATCTTGGTGTCGTAGCTGGGGCATCGATCGTAAGTCCTTGCTAGGAGCTGATAGAAGTCTTCTTTAGTGCTGTCATCATTTTTCTCTGTCGGAGCGTGAGCGCATATGAGGCTTATATTCCCGAATTAAGCCTTGATGCGGATTATTATAAGGCGTTCGCTTATGTATTGGAAGTTTAAGCCTTTTTGCCTAAGTCTCCCTCGAATAACAAAACCGCATACAAATAAGCGTTTCCCTCTCTCCCTGTAGCAGTCGCCATGGTATATGTCACAGTTTCTTACTCTTCTCCTGCCCGGCTTATCCCACTGCATTTCCTGAATTGCGGTAAAGTCGGCTTTATAGCAGTCCAGGGCCTGCGCAAGTTCAGCGGCTGCACGTGGTCTGTTTAGGGACCTCACATTCCACGTGCATATCCGTAAAACATTTTCCTTTTTACGTTTGCGAGGGTCGTCAACAGTG
This sequence comes from Eristalinus aeneus, assembly GCA_955652365.1. Taxonomy (NCBI): domain Eukaryota; kingdom Metazoa; phylum Arthropoda; class Insecta; order Diptera; family Syrphidae; genus Eristalinus; species Eristalinus aeneus. The sequence continues at coordinate 20,667,636 of OY019131.1, forward strand.
TATCAATCCGTATCCGAGGCATTCGGTTGATTCGTTACTGGTGATTTTTTTTTATGTGGCTGGGCAGTTACCCCGACGCACACCCCCAACCTGGAGGACCAGGCCTTTTTTTGTTCCTCTTGGGCGGAGGTCGCACTTATAGGTTTAGCAAGTTGAGTTCGGATGAACAGCAACCAGTACCCGGTGACTACCAACGTGGAGGTAGAATAAGCACAATTGATGTGTGGGAAACAGTTCAACAGTTGGGCATCGCCACTATGATACCAATCAGTGCCTACCCTGTTCCCACATCACCCAGCCACCAAGGGTCTGCGGATACAAAGTTTAATATAGTTTGGCCAGTCACCACTGCGCACCACTGCTCTAGCCTGAAAAGTCTTCCAATTCGAGCCATTGCGACAACGCAACAGAGGACCGTCTAGGCTAAGGAGGCGCACGCAAGTGGAGTAGGACTACAACCAACTTAGAGTGGGCAATTGAAGGCAGTTGGCGGGAGGTCCTTCTGGCTGGAGAAAGATGTTGGTTGGGCCTCCATATGTCCACGTCTGACGCAAAGAAGAAGACGCTGATCAGCTTGGAGAGGTTTTTGTGGTGTGATTCCTTTCATCATGACTTACCGAATAATTATCAAAAAAGACGTCAAGCGTAATTTGTCAAAAAAGTCTACAAATTAAACCTAACAGTGAATAGCCCTTGCTTTAGTGTTTTAATAACTTTCGGAACTATCGATTTTTTTTAAATAAATTGTTTTGCATTCCAAATTACAAACACAATATTCACTTTTAGCTCAATAATGTAATGAGCCCATGGTTCCAAAAAGATAAGCGTATTGCACAAAGAAAAAGGAAACTGAAAAACATTTTATTAATTAATTTTATAAATTCAAATTCCACTTAAAACAAGTTTTTGTGGATTTATTATTAACGTTAAGACATTTTACATAAACTAAAAAACAAAATATTTTTAATACAGCCAAAACATTTTTTTGAGTGCATTCATTCACAGATTATAAACAGTGACAAGATGATAAAATGTATTAACAAATGAGACCGGCTTCGGGTCGCTGAGGATCTGCCCCCTCCTCCACTCACAATAAAACTGCAAAACAAAGGCGATATTCCGAATAAAAGCAACTATTTCACCAGCGACTGGCATTGTCGTTGGCGCGCTAACGATGGCGGTTCCTTTGAAATTCATTAACTCGACATTGATCGTGTGTGTGCGGCTGCGGATGTGTTTATTGGTTTTTGCTTAGCATCCATACCTGCCCGGTGGCATTGAGGAACCACTTTGCCTGTGCACAGCACCGCAACACACTCGCGTGTGGCGCGGTTTTCGGCGAGAAGAATTCACCAGAAACATGAGAAAGTGTCAATTGCGGGTGATTAATGGTGGAGCACTGCGGCGTGGTAGAGTGAATTTCTGTTTGGATTTGATGTTTATTTGGTCGCAGGTCGGTTTACTGCTGGCAAGAACAAAAGGATTCTTGGAATTGATCTTGCATATCATTTGGAGCAACACAAGCTCACAGGTTGCAGCGGTGATGATGTCTGTGAATCTGATTTGGATACGATTGGTAATGTGAGACGTTGCGTGGGTGCTCACTAAATTTGAAAAATTGTCATTTGCTTGGGAGATGGTGTCGCCGACTATATAAGAGCTTGGAATTTGAATATCAAAAGCCGATCAGGACTGTTTTTGTGAATGGTAAAAGGTGATTGATGCTGTTGACAAGAGGAATCGCTAAGAGTGGGACGCGAGAATTCAAACAGATGCTAGTGCAATTAATCAGAGGCTTAAATGGGTGACGGGGTGATCAGTCTTGTTGAAAGTGTAAGAACTTTTGGATTAGACAGTTCTTGAGACTGAAATACGAGGGTTGCCTTTTATATTTCGGGATTAGAGAACAAAAACAAATATTAATCATCGAAAATAGCTTTATTGTTTTTTAAAATATTCCCCATTAAGATCTATACACTTTTGCATGCGTTTGAACCAATTGTCGAAGCACTTTTGCCACTCTGATTGAGATATCTCCAAAGCATGCATTCAGAATGCATCAACCGCTTCTTCGGGTCTCGAAAAACATTGACCTCTCATTTTATTTTTTACGTACGGAAATACAAAGAAGTCATTCTGTGCCAAGTCAGGACTATACGGCAGATGACTCATCGATCTATACGGCAGATGAAATCGATGTTTTGAGTGCTCAAAAATGCAATTGTTTGAACCGATGTGTGAGAGCTCGCATTGTCATGGTGAAGAGTGATCCGTCTTCGACGGTAGGTTTTCCTGATTTCTTTGAAGACAACTGGCAAACAAATGGTTGGAAACCACTCAGAATTGACTGTTCTGCGCTGTTCTAGGGGTACGGTTGCGACATGTCCAGTTTTTCTGAAAAAAAGTCGACCATTTGCTTGGAAGTGCTTCGTGCGCGAGCAATTTTTGTTGGATTTGGCTCAATTTGAAACACCCATACAGTCGACTGCTGTTTACTTTCATGCTCATATGCGTAAATCCACGATTCATTACCTGTCAAGATGGCATAGACGTGTTTCGAATCACCGCAATCGTATTTTTGGAACAGCGATCATTTCAGATGTCTTCATTGAAGAACTAACAAAATTGAACAAAGCAGTTGAAGGAAAGCGGCCTGAATCAACAAATCGAACAGGTGTTGTATTCCATCATGACAATGCAAGGCCAACACACGGTCCCTCTGTGAACTGTCGCGCTATTGAACTATTATTAATTAATTGTCATTCAAGGAATAAAAATGTACAGTGGCCGATTCCCAAAAAGTTCATAAAAGCACATTGTTATTTCTAAGAGAGAGCAAAAAAAAATCTCTACAGAAATTTCTGCCACTCATTCCAAACAGGTGTAATAACAATAATAATTGTTGGCGCGTCAGTCCACAGGGGGACCAGGGCCCAGCTTGCTCATTAACATCTCCTGTTTTGCGTGCTACTGTTCTCTCACGAGTAGAAGGGACCTACAGTTTTTTGCCTACTCCGAATGAGAAGCTTTCTTAGACAGCTATTACTCTTTGAATGTTGTGAGCAGCTCGAAAGAGGTGGTGCAGTGCAAAATTCGAGGTGTTCAGCCGGGAATCGAACCTCGACTTTTCGGCGTGTGAGCGTCGCACTCTACCCACTACGGCATGGCGGCCAGTCCAAATAGGTGTACGAAGATATAAAAGAAGGACAAAGGTTTGTTACGAAGACTTTGTAAAGGTTTATATTTTAGTTGAAGGAGAGGAGAACAGCGGGAAGGTATATGTGGTGTTTAAAAATATCTTTTTCGTCCCAATATTTGATTAAAACTATTCTTCAAGCTGTTATTGCTTCAAAGTGCTTGAGTTATAATGCTTTCCAATGTTTTCTAATATTGAAGATGGCCGGAAGTTTTTATCTTCGCTTACTTAAGCCATAAGTTCAACATTAGCCATCCTTGTATCAAGTTTATCAAGTCCTCGCATAATAGTCGTTTTGTCTTCCAGACTATTTCGCCCCTTGAAGTTTTAAAGGTTATTGGTAGTCGACCCAACCCTAAATCAAATAGACCTGATGTTATTTCGAATTTTGTAATTAAAATGATTGCTTATTTCTTAGTTGATGTCTTAGCTTTTATTTATAATCGATATGTTTTGGATGGTGTTTTCACTGTTGAGCTTAAATGTGCTGAAGTTATTCCTTCTTCTTCTTCTTCTTGTGGCGCTACAGTCCGGGGTGGACCTGGGCCCCAACCAACATGCCTCTCCAGCCAGCACGATCTTTCGCCAGCTGTCTCCAGTTGCGCACTCCAAGTTGGTTGAGGTCCTTCTCCACTTGTGTGCGCCACTTCAGTCTAGGTCGTCCTCTGTTGCGTTGTCCCAATGGCTCGGATTCAAAGACTTTTCGGGCCGGAGCAGTGGTGTCCATACGCTCTACATGGTCTAGCCATCTTAAGGGTTGTATCCGTAGACGCTTAACCAGGCGCATGTCGCTGTACAGCCTATAGAGTTCGTCATTAAATCTTCTCCTCTAGATGCCATCAACGCAAACAGAACCAAAAATCGCACGCAAAACTTTTCTCTCGAAAAGACTAAGGGCTTCCTCATCCGCCTTTGCTATTGTCCAAGATTCGCCATATAGTAGGACGGGGATGATCAAGCTGTTATATAAAGCGAGCTAAGTCCTTCGAGAGAGGGCTTTGTTACTCAATTGCCTCTTGAGCCCAAAGAAACAACGATTGGCAAGAGTGATTCTGCGTTTGATTTCGGTACTGATGTTGTTGTCACTGTTTACCGCGGAGCCGAGGTAGATGAAGTCCTTAACTACCTCGAAGTTTCTGCTGCCTAGTGTGACGCTCCGTCCGAGACGTCGATGTTGTGTGTCCTTCCGTGATGACAGCATGTACTTCGTTTTGCCCCCATTTACCACTAGACCCATTTTAGCCGCTTCCGCTTCAATGCCAGCAAACGCCTCATTGACGGCTCGCTGTATTCGTCCAATCACGTCAATGTCATCAGCGTAAGCTAGCAATTGAACTGACTTCTGGAAGATCGTGCCTCTGGTGTTGACTTGTGAGTTACGCACGATCTTCTCGAGGATAATGTTAAAGAAGTCACATGACAGTGCGTCGCCTTGTCTAAAAAGAAGTTATTCCCCTACATAAAAAAAAGTTCTACTTCTGAAATTGGAAATCATAGACCCATCTTAATCCTTTCTATATTTAGTAAGATATTTGAAAAGCTTATGAAAAATAGAATTAACCGCAGACATACGTTAAAAAAATCGACTAATATTACGTTGGTGGGTCGTTTTCGACACTCATATATTTTTCAAGAACTTACATACAAAAATTAAAGTTTTTTAAGAAGAAATTGTTTTGTTTAGAATTCATCAAATATTATATAGGAAACGCATGCAAGCAATTATTGAATTAAATTATTCCAAACACTTGATGCATATGTTCCGGTTGTGTTTGTTTTTGCAAACATTGTTTCCGCACAACCAACAGACCAACTCCGATTTGTTTTCCTTAGTGATGGAGTTTTCTGCCAAGCAAATGACATATCTGCCACGCTTTTTTGGTTGTGGGGGAACAAGTCGTGGGCGCTTGACAGGTGGGGTGGAGTCTCCACTTCCGTTGTCGCTCATATTCGATGTGGATAAGTCAGATAACGTTGACTGAACTGAAAGGGAACATGGTGCTCGAGGTGTTCTTGATCTACCAAGCATATAATCCGTTGTCAATTCGACACCAAGATCATGGAGAAACTTTTTGCGACCTTGTTTGCCTCTGGATGTTAGGTAGCCTGGATCTATTTGCATATATACGATAAAAGCATTCAATGCAGAAATATCGATAATGTTGGCAAGCATGCACATTGGCCAACGATTTGTTTTTCGCTTTGAACTTGATCCTGAAAGCATTTTATCAGCATTGTCAAGACCGCCTTTCGTTTTGTTATAATACTTGATGATCACAGGCATCTTCTTCGGTTTAGGCCCAACATCAGGTGTATTATGCATTGTGCTTTGAACTATTGTACATCCATTTTTTTTTTCAATGATGTACGAGACCAAAGTTGTAGAATCAGCAAACGCAAATGTGGATTGAAATAGTGGTTGCTTTTTTCCAGTAAGAGTTTCGGGGGTATATACCTTTTATTTTTTTCTTACCGTGCCAACCATATTCAAATTCTTTTGCAGTATTTTTTTTTCCCAATTCGTATGAGGAAAAAAAGCTATCCATGGTGATGTTGTGACCTTTCAATCCTTCAACTAAATCCAAGACAACACGTTCACCTTGCTTCTTTTCAGCGGCAGCCCTATTTTTTTGACTTAATACGCCTGAATCTTCCAAATATATGAAGTTTCGGCACAAGTACACAACCAAAACTTCAAACCGTATTTTTCTGGTTTACTTGGCACATATTGTTTGAATGAGTAGCGGCCATGGAACCCGAGTAATTGCTCGTCAACTGCGGCACAAGACGATGAGTTACAAAACAGAGGAAGTGATTCAACCCATTTTCTCGCATAAGTAACGAATTGGAGTAAATTTATCCTTGACTGATAGTTTATTTTTTCTCCGGTTGGTTGGCTCGTCGAAACGCAGGACTTTCGTTATATATAAGAAAGTTTCCTTAGACATGATTGCACGAAAAATTGGTCGACCAAAATTTGCGTCAAACAAATCTTCAATTCGTTCGGTTTTTGACCTGATGAAAACAACTTCTATTCAAAGCAAACAAAAAATAACTGAAAGAACTCACTTGTAAACACCTGCAAGAATTGAAACGCCAAAATATGCTTGCAACATACTTATGTCCATTTCTTTATGTTTGTCGCCAAATGTTGCGCGACAAAAATTGTTAGTATTTTCGATTATTATTTTCTCGATATGAGTTGGAAAAAACAATAAAAACGAATCTACCCAAAAATCAACACGAGCCACAGCATAACAAGCAACACCTGGTTTCATTGTAATAATATTTTCGGACCGTGCCCGAGTGACTGAAATAACAAATTTCACCTAATATAACACAAAAACATGTGCATTGGACAATGATTTACCAGGATTCAACAGTATTGAGCTCCAAATCGTACAGTTTTTAGATATGAAAAGTGGATCAGATGCATCGTCTTCATTCTCACATTCTGAATCACTTGAATCGCACATATCACTAAAACTATTTTGGACTTCTGGTACAAATTCTTCATCACTTCACGACGAGAAATGTTCTCCACTGGACATTTTCCAAAAAAGTTCACTTCGAAATAAATTAAATGATGACTTTACATCTGTTTGCCACGAATGTATCAAAACACAACGGGTCGAAAACGACCAAACCTCCCAAAAAAAACCCAAATTAAAAAAGCGCAGCCATCTAACTGTAGGGAAACTGAAATATCCCAATTTCGGTTTATGTATGACCAAGCAATGCAATCATGAAAGCACAGCCTGTTATTAATATTAGTATAGAAAATATTTAATTTCGAAAAAAAAATTTGTCGAAAACGGCCCCAACGTAGGTCTACGGTTAAGAATTTTTTTAGAAAAAAATAGTTTCTTTAATAAGGCACAGTATGGTTTTTGAAAGAAAAATCGACGGAAGACGCTCTATTGAAGTTTTGCATTCAACTCATGTCACACATTGAATGTAAAAAAATGTACTGCTGGATTATTTATTGACCTAACTAAAGCATTTGTGGTCGCCGTGGCGTGGTGGGTAGAGTGTGACGCTCACACGCCGAAGGGTCTTGGTTCGACTCCCAGCTCGACACCAATTTTTTGAAATTTTAACGGCACCACCTCTTTCGAGCTGCTGACAACGCTCAAAGAGTAATAACTGTCTAAGAAAGCTACTCAAATTTCGCCGTTCGGAGTCGGTACAAAACTGTATGTCCCTTCTACTCGTGAGAGAACAGTAGCGCGCACAACACGAGTAGTTGATGAGAAAGCTAGGCCCTGGTCCCGCTTTTACTGTAGCGCCAGCAATTATTATTATTAACTAAAGCATTTAACATGGTAAACCACAATATTCTTTTGGGAAAACTAGAAAAAACAGAATTTCGTGGCTTTATTCTAGAATGGTTAACTTCCTGTCTAATAAACAGATCCCAAAGAGTTAAGTTAGAAGACATAAGAAGTGAAATTGGATTCTTTAACCTAGGTGTCCCTCAAGGTTCGGTGCTAGGGCCAAATTTATTCCTGGTTTATATCAATTATCATTTTGCTCTACTTTTTAAGGGTGCCCCGACTGCTTTTGCCGATGACATTGGCTTTACATATGGCCTGAAGAATCCCTTAGACTTGATATGTGACTTGGTAAATTGGGACCTTCATTTACTGCGACTATGGTTTTCCACACAATTTAATAATAAGCTCTAAAACTAAAATAATGTTCTTCAGTCTATCATCCTCATATCTGTCTGATGATAATTTGTGTTTCCATTCCCCTAACTCTAACAAATTCAAACTAATTCAAAACTGCATTAGTTCGTCTCGATCCTTATGTCCCTCCTATTTTCATAATCAAGTCTGTAGTGCTAAATATTTTTTAATTGAGAGTGTTTTTGAATTTAAATATTTGGGTATAATAATTGACTTTTAAAAATCACATAAATTTGTTGAAAACTTATTTCCGTTGTACCCTTCGCCATTTTTACTATCGGAGTAAAGTTTGTTCCACTGAACTTTTAAAGACATTTTATTTGGACATCTTTCAATCTAAGTAAGGAATATAATTCAATTGTTGATGACTATACAAAAGTATGTCAAACGAAAGATATATTGTAAATCTTCTAGACATCTGTTATCTATTATTCTGTTTATTGAAAATTGTTCCTGGTCGTCATTTGTATTGCTTTAAAGTGTTAAAATTGTTCTTTTTAATGTCCGTTAGCCGTATTGGTCGCCGTGGCGTAGAGGGTAGAGTGCGACGCTCACACGCCGAAGGGTCTAGGTTCGACTCCCAGTTCAACACCAATTTTTCTAATATTTCATGGCACCACCTCTTTCGAGCTGCTGACAACACTCAAAGAGTAATAACTGTCTAAGAAAGCTTCTCAAATTTCGCCGTTTGGAGTCGGCAAAAAACTGTAGGTCCCTCCTACTCGTGAGAGAACAGTAGGGCGCACAACACGAGTAGTTGATGAGCAAGCTAGGCCCTGGTCCCCTTTTAGACTGTAGCGCCAACAATTATTATTAGAACCGTATTTCTCATCTAATTTCACGTTATAACTTTCGTAGTGACTGTTAAAATATCATGACAGTACCAACATGCTTCACCACAGCTTACCGAAATTTTTATTCTGTTTTATTATATCGTTTATTTAATGTATTACCACAGTCTAAAGGATCATTAACATTATGTGGAATATCTATCAAAAGCTTTAAGTTGTGGCTCTTCACCCTTGATATTGATAGTCTCGAATCACTTCTTTATAATATTTTGGTTTAGCTTGCTCTATATCCACTTAGTTAAAACAATTTTGATTTTTTTTCCTTTCTTGAAATGTTACCGCTTATTTATTTACACTAATTTTTTATAGTTTTATTTTTAGTTGAATTGTACTCTTCACCCCTTCATTTTTTATAAGCGTATTAAGTTATTGAAGTGCCACTCGACTCTATTTATGTATATTCATTCTTAAATACGGAGTGACAATAATATTTTCTTATAATAAAAAATAGGAAATAAAAAAAAATTAAAAATTTTGTTTCAATAGAAACCAGACCGACTGTCATTTCGCTGAAATCTGTGTGAATAAATAAGCTTATTTATTCACACAGATAGATAGTTCCTTTTTGAGTAACCTCCTAAGACATGTTTTGCTCGTGAAGATATTGTGCCCAAGACAAGGATTGATTCGGTGCGGCTACGTTCATTGCTGCTTGAGTGGCCGGTATCATTGCCAGGATAATGGCATTTTTGGTATCTGCTCTGACAGCAGCCTGCTCGAAAGGAAGTTCAAGCTAAGTGTAATGAATGCACCCTGTTGACTTTATTCTCTGTTCGCCTTGACCTAAAATATTTTATTCAATGGGTAGGGTGGCTTTGTGTATTGTCGGATAGTGAAATCAAAAGGTAGAGTGTATAGAGTAGTAGGTTTTTTTTAATGAACTAATTAACGAATTTTGTAAGAGTTTGCACTTAAAGAAGTGGTCGCCGTGGCGTAGTGGGTAGAGTGCGACGCTCACACGCCGAAGGGTCTAGGTTCGACTCCCAGCTCAACACCAATTTTTCGAATCTTTCACGGCACCACCTTTTTCGAGCTGGTGACAACACTCAAAGAGTAATAGCTGTCTAAGAAAGCTTCTCAAATTTCGCCGGTCGGAGTAAAGAAGAAAGAAACTGTAGGTCCCTTCTACTCGTGAGAGAACAGAATCGCGCACAACAAGAGTAAGTGATGAGCAAGCTAGGCCCTGGTCCCCCTTTGGACTGTAGCTCCAACAAATATTATTATTATTATTATTGCACTTAAAGAGAGCCGTAGTCTTGTTACATTCTTATGCTCGCATACGTCAACCAACATTCAATACAAAAATCTACTGAAACAGTCGACAATCTCACCCACAGCAATGTGGCTGCCATTATCACACAGTGCGTCGTGTAAAAATAGCTTAAACATTCGTCAAATCATTCACAGTTTCGTTTGTCTCAGTACAATCTAATAGGACAACACTGTCATGTGTGCATTGTTTATATCCTCCATCTCATTGTTCACCCCACTTTGCATAAGCAGTTTCCCACAATTTTAAAAACTCAAAAAGTATACCCCATCAGCAAGAATATGTGCCTCCATTCCGTTGTCAAAGGCTTTAATTAAATCCATCTGTAATCAAAACTGATGTGAAATTAAACATCTACATGCAAGGCGAAGCCCCTCAATCAACTGTGTAAGCGATAGCTCGCAACAAAACCTTCAATCAAATGACCTTAAAGGTCTCTCATACTTTCCCCAAAATTATCAATTTCCCAGCCCATGTCCCCGCATTGTCCACCACGAGGCAAACAAAGGCCGAATCTAGCATTCAACAATCGTTCTTATGTAAAACAATTGACATGGGTCCACGCATAGATCGCGCCCGCCAAAAACCGAAAGAGACACGCCGAAAAACATTTCATTAATTCGGAGTTTATAGAAATCCACACACTCACTATGACAAACGCTGGCCCACCGATACCGCTTCTTGTGCGTCGTCGCAGGCCACTCGCATTAATTTCATTCACGACATTGTCACGTATGGATGAAGATTTTCACCTCGACACAGAGGCAGAGCCAGAGACGGAGCCAGCGGACTGGTTGCATGTGGAATGCACAACACAGACGTAGAACAAAAGTGAGAACAGTTAGTGCCCATAAATTTTCCAATAACAAAATAAGAAGCAACTCAGCCAGCGACGCGGGAAGGAGAACAATTAATTATAATTTCAGCCAGTGGTAGGTAGCAGTCATTGTGGTGCCGTTCATGAGTGGCTGAACCTCTCAATTCCACCATGGGAACATTCTAACCTCTGGAATGTTAAATTAAATGAAAATTGCTCAAGTCATTGCTGTCCCAGACTTGTTTTCAGACTCATCGCATTCCGGGCCAATCGGCTACATTCGCAGGTATTCAGAGCAAACCGTGCCACCGCCGGCGGGAGATGGGAAATGCAAAGCTGAGACAATGCATTGTTGTATTGCTGTGTGTTTCTGCGACTGGTATGTGGGGAAATTTGTTTGATTCGCATTTCAACTGGTGGCTGGAAGTGATTAAATGCACTTGTAAACCTCTGATCCCTACAAAGCATGTCGCCTGCCGCACTGCCATCAAAGCTCATTAGGCAAGGATAAGGATCCATTCATTTATAAGCCAAACTCACAGCGATGGGTCCATTGAACCAGTCGTTCTAAGGCACATCATGACTGTCATGCAATAAAATGCGTAAAATACGGACAAAAGAGTTGGTGTGCGAACTTGATAGTAAACTCGGTATTTATTGCCGTGCGTTGACTTCTGCCGTCTCCCGCACATCTCATCGCACAAAGACGGAATATGAAAACAGACAAACAACAACAGAGTGGTTGACCACTAAGCAAATTCTCATTTAGCATCTTACAGAGCAGTCGCGTCGCGATCAGTCGCGGTGGAAGAACGCAGCCACCACCAGGCATTGGCGCATGAACTCAAAGGAATCGAGATTCCCATGATCTCGGTGAGTCATGTTCAATCCTGTACGATCGCGATGAGTCAGAACTTAACGTGCAAAACCAAAACATAAACATAAACAAAGAAGCGACAACGCGAAGGGAATCGCAAATCAATATGTGGCCGCTGTTGATTGGTCGGCTGGTCCAGTTTTCAGTGATTTGCGCAGACATTAGAAGGCCTTCTTGAATTTCATCATATTATGCGATGTATTGCATGCGAAATGTACACGTGTGCCTGTGCTGCGGAAGCCTTGAAAACGGTTACCGTAGGATTGATATTAAGCGAGTGTGTGTGCAGGGGGTGATGGCTATCGCGAAGGAAGAGATCAAGAGCAACGGACGCAGACCAAATAAGGTGATCCGTGGGCTCCAGACAACAATAAAGGACTGTGTGCGAAGGCATATTTTTAGATTGTGATGGGTAATTAATTACCACTCATACCTGCGATGGGACGGTGGCAACTGTACACGGAAAGAATACGAAGGAGGTGAAATGTGCGAACGATGTCGCGATGTGGTGTATGGTGCAAGGAACCGTTTCTACCGTTGCTCATGATTAATGTGAAATGCATTGATGAATGGTTGTCCCAAGGCGTTTTAAGTGTCGTTAATTGATTAAGTTTCAGTTGTTGAATGGATTGTATTCTAAATCAAACCGAGATCGGTTCACCATTGTCAGGCGGGTTATTTGCATATTTCAGGTTACCTCTGCGCTTCGAGGTCGTTTCTTTGTGAATTCTGAAACCTAAGAAGCAGCATTTGGAAGAAGAACGTACCTTTTCTTATCTCATTGAGGTCTTGTGTTTCAATTTAAATTTCATTTGCTTATCTTTGTCATTTTAAATTAATTTCTGAACAAGTATGAATGTGAGAAGTTTAAAATTGAGACATCTTAACAGGGCTGAGGCCAATGAGGATAGCATATATTTTTTATTTAGCTGTATTTGTGGAGCTTCTAAAGAACTAAACGACTACTTTCAAAGGTTCATACACTAAGCCATGCACTGTGCCTCAGATTTTGTATAATTGGCGGCTTGTTTCTCTAACAGAATATGTCATGGGTAAAAGTTGTCTATTTTAATTATCGGTTTGGTGACGTCTAAGCAAATTGTATTTCCATTGGAATAGAAGGACAAATGAAGCTAAAGAGGACTTGAATCGTACTATCACGCAGAATGTTTTCATAAAATTAGAGCAAAAAAGACTACATCAGAACACAATGACAAAGTAAAGTAAAGACGGAAATATCCAGCCTGAGGTCAGCCAGAGTTGCTGTGATCTAGATAGATGGTAACATTTTGGCTCCTGGAAAGTGGACAAGCCTCGTTGTTAAATTCCTTGTGGATCACAAATGATCATTGCGTACAAAATTTTGCCTATAGATCTGTGTGATCGTAAAAATTCATAAGTGTAATAGTCTTCAAAAGGCAAATAGTAGGGATCGATATAAAATAAATTTCGGTCTTTATGTGCTATGTCATAGGTTGCTTAATTTTCATTACTTTTAAAATCGATTTTAGGACAGTCCTGACTGCAGTAACACAAGGCAATCAACCAGTTGGCAGTTAGTGAAAATTCGCTATGGACTTTGGAAACTGGAAACGTTTGCGATATTTTTGTCTCTAATTGCTTCTGATTATGAATGGAACATGTTCTTTAAGTTTCTTCTTTCAAATAATTTATAGAAAGTATATATGAACCTATTGACGTAAAGTGTAAGCAGTTATCAGAATAATTGTGACTCACTTGGGTTTCACTTCTTCTTGTTGTGGCGCTACAGTCAACATGCCTCTCCAGCCAGCACGATCTTTCGCCAACTGTCTCCAGTTGCGCACTCCAAGTTGGTTGAGGTCCTTCTCCACTTGTGTGCGCCACTTCAGTCTAGGTCGTCCTCTGTTGCGTTGTCCCAATGGCACGGATTTAAAGACTTTTCGGGCCGGAGCAGTGGTGTCCATACGCTCTACATGGCCTAGCCATCTTAAGCGTTGTATCCGTAGACGCTTGACCAGGCGCATGTCGCTGTACACCTCATAGAGTTTATCATTAAATCTTCTCCTCCAGATGCCATCAACGCAAGCAGGACCAAAAATTGCACGCCAAACTGAAACTACACTGATAGGTACCCATCAGGTCGTGGACAGACGGTTTCAGACGCACACATAATACAGCAGAGAGGACTTTGTATTGCGATGTTCAGGAGTCTTATCCCTCTGTAGTTGGCGCAGTGAAATGGGTTTTTGTGAACCGCGCAAACGACGCTGAGATTCCATTCATCGGGCATGCTTTCCTCCGACCATATTTTACAGATGAGCTGGTGCATGCGCCCAACCAGGTCAACTCCAGCTGCTTTAAATAGTTCTGCGGACAGTCCGTCCGCTCCAGCAGCTTTGTTCGACTTTAGCTTGGATATTGCTATCTTCACCTCCTCTAAGTCGGGGGGACGGAATGCTTGTCTATCATCGTCCAAATTGAGTGAAACATTCTGCCTAACAGCGGGATTCGGGACGTCATCGCCTTTAAGGAGTTTGCAGAAATGATCCTTCCAGATTCTCAACGCAGACTATGACTCTGCTACGAGTTGTCCGTTTTGGTCCCGGCAGGCTTGGTCCGAGCCTTGTATCCTCCGGATAGCTGTTTAACTTTTCGGTAAACCTTTCGGACATCATTTCTGCCATAACACCTTTCCATTTCCTCGACCGCACGCTTCTCATGCTCCTTCTTCTTCCTTCTGAGAAGCCGGTACTCTTCCCTTCTTCTCTGTTCGTAGAGCTCACGAACAGCCCTCGTTATTCGATGCAGCGTCGCCTTGTAGGTGGCTTGCTTAGCTGCGTGCGCTTGCCTGCACTCGTCGTCAAACCATGGGTTCCTTCTGGGTGGTGACGTGAAACCCAGCACATCAGTGACAGCTTCTTTGATGGCTTCTTGACAACGTTAAGAATCTTCTTCAATGTTACGTGCAGGCAACTTTGAGCGAGTTTCAGGGAGACTCGGTCGGCAAAGTTCCCAGTGATCGGCTGCGATTATGGCTTTCCGGCGTCAAACCGTTTTGGCCTTTCTCGACTCCGTTGCTCTCTCGACACCCGGGTTCTTACCTTGGCTACAACAAGGTGATGATCCGAGTCGATGTTTGCAACCTAGAAGGTTCGGCTATCGAGAATACTGGAGGAGTGTTTGACGTCGATCGCAACATGAACAATCTAGTTGACGGTTGATTGACCAGGGGTCGCCAGGTTCCTTTGTGAATGTCCAGGTGTGGGAACCGCGTGCTAGCCACAGAGAGGTTTCGCCCCGAGGCGAAGTCCAACAGCCTGAGTCCGTTTCCGGATGTGTTGTCGTGTGTGCTGTGTTTACCGATGACTCCAGCGAAGATGTCCTCCTATCCCAGGTGAGAGTTGAAGTCTCCTAGAACGATCTTGGTGTCGTAGCTGGGGCATTGATCGTATGTTCTTTCTAGGAGATCGTAGAAGTTATCCTTGGTGTTGTCATTCTTCTCCTCTGTCGGGGCTTGAGCGCAAATTAGGCTGATGTTTCCGAATTTAGCCTTGATGCGGATTGTCATGAGGCGTTCGCTGACTGGGTCGTAGCTCAAGACTTTTTGCCTAAGTCTGCCTCGAACAGCGAATCTGCATCCGAATAAGCGCTGCCTAGTCTCTTTATAGCAATTGCTGTAGTAGATATCGCTGTTCTTCATCGCTTTTATTCCAGGCCCATCCCATCACACTTCCTGGATGGCAGTAATGTCTGCCCTGTAGCAGTAAAGGGCCTCCGCAAGTTGTTGCTGCACGTGGCCTGTTAATGGACCTCACATTCCACGTGCAAAACCGAAAATCATTGTCCTTAAAAAGAAATACTTAAATCTATACTTAGCCAACATATTTAAGCTGATGCAAAGTTATGTAAAGGGGAGTGTTCCCTTTTAGTGGTGCAGAATAAATTAATATTCCCGGCGAAGCACCACAGATTATCTTAAGTAGTTGTTTAGGCTAATTTTTTACTAAAATCTCTGAAAGCAGGCGCATGCCGCTCAACGTCTTATAAAGACCAATGAAATGTTTGTCGTCTCATAAATGTCAAACTTATCAGTTCAAAGTTGGCAAGGCAGAGGCTGTCAACTGTGTGTTTGTTGTATTTTTCTGTTTGTTGTTACGTAAAGCTAAATTCCTGGGCATTGTTGCACGTCACTCAATAAGTCCCGGAACATATAGGAGGCACCACTTATGAAAAATCTGTAGTCGACTATTTGTTTTTCTGCCCAAACCGTTGATATTGTTCATCCTCCGTAGAAATTTCACCTCCTGATCGATTTTGAACTCCTTTGTTTCCATGCCACTAAAAGCATCAGATTCTTTGTAAATGGTACTTCGGGGTATATCTGAACTACAAACAACCTGAACTTCCAACTGCCCAGTTATCTTGCTACCTCTTTGTTATCGGCACACGAAGTTAATTGATGTTGTCCTTCACTTTTGTATACCGTCTTAGTCACAGAAGTGGTCTTTCTCCCAACGAACTTATATTTGGAGCCCGCTACCGCAGTTGTATACATCTAATGAGAACAAGCGCCGAAGTAGATTCATTCCACCGGCAGCGTTTGCCCGTATACACGTATGAATTTTTGTTTTAATTAAAACACTTATTATCAATGGGAAAGTAAAAACATTTTATTCAAAGTATTGGCCATTGTTTTCTACACATTTTGACCACCTTTCTGGCAATATGTGAATACCACGCCAATAAAATTGTTCGTCTTTTAAAGCAAACCAATCAGACACCCAATTTTCGACCTCCTCGTAGGAATCAAAGTGCCGCTCAGCCAATGCGTGTCCCATCGACGAAAACAAATGGTAGCCGGAAGGAGCCAAGTCTGGTGAATACGACGGGTGGGGTAGCTGCTCCCAGCCAAGTGTTTTGATTGTATCCTGAACCGGTTTTGCTTTGTGTGCAGGTGCATTGTCATGGAGCAAAATTATCTTGCCGTATCTTCTGGCCCATTCTGGTCGTTTCTCGATCAATGCATGGTTCAAATTGATCATTTGTTGTCGGCAGCGATCAGTTTTAACGGTTTCACCAGGTTTTAGGAGCTCGTGGTACAGCACACTTTTCTGGTCCCACCAAACACACAGCATTGTCTTCTTGCCGAATCGATCTGGTTTTGCAGTCGATGTTGATGGTTGTCCCAGATTCACCCATGATTTATTTCGTTTAGGATTCTTAAAATAAATCCACTTTTCATCGCCAGTAACAATCCGATGCAAAACCGATTTTCTTTCGTGTCTTTGAAGCAAAATTTCACAAGTGTTTTTTCGGTTTTCCATCTGTCTTTCATTCAATTCATGTGACACCAATTTTCTACACTTTTGGATCTTTCTCACAGCTTTTAAACGGTCAGAAATTGTTTGTTGTGCAACATTTTACATTACTGCCATTTGCTTTTGACTCAAAGTGTCATCTCCATCCAATATCGTTTGCAATTCGGCGTCTTCAAACTTTTTTGGTGGTCTTCCACGTTCTTCATTTCTCACATCAAAATCATTATTTCTGAACCATTGAAACCATCTTTTGCGTGTTGCTTCAGATGTCATAGCAAACAAAAAAAAAAAATAAGGCCTCGTTCACAACAAATGTTCCCTATCGAAACATTTGCTGACAACATTCAAAGAGAAATACAGTCTAAGAAAAAGCTTCCCAAAACTTCGGAATCGGCAAAAAACTGCAGGTCCCTTCTATTTGTGAGAGAACAGTAGCGGGCACAACACGAGTAGTTGATGAGCAAGCTAGGCCTTGGCCCCCTGTGGACTGTCGCGCCAAATATTATTTTATTTATTGAATCTATTAAACAAATTATTAGTTCGCATTATGCCATTAAATTTTTTTTTCGGAAACGATCCGTTATATTTTACAAGCATCGAATCATGGATATAACAGTATGCACACTCACATCTGACGCTTCTTTTTGCCAGTTTTTCTTATAAATTGATTTTTTTAAATCAAGCGCAGTGTTTTTTGAAGTGTGAGTTAAAACCTTTAATTTGATGTTCCCATGCCCATCATAGCTCCTGCTGGTGTATTCATTTTTTGAGGATAAACTTTCTCGCGATTCCTGTACACTCACTTATGACGCTAAATGTATCAAACAGTTAATAGAAAAACTACAAAACTGTGTAGGAAACACTGGAAATGCCCAAGAATGTTTTAAGCCCAATACAAACAGCAATAAGACAGTGTCAAAAATGTAGACTGGACACTGAGTTGCTTTACAAGAACCGCGCGAATTGGGCATCAATATGGAGTCGGGCAACGTTTCTAAAGCAAGCACTGTATTGGGACTCGGATGCCCGGTTGTTAATACCGAGCACCAGAAGTTCATGGAATGCATTGCATTAGACCGGGTCCATGTAAATTGTCCTTAGTCCCATCGCTAAAATTTCTTTTGAAAACGAGAGCCTAATTTCGTTTTCATTATCCACTAATATTTTTTTTTAATATTTGGCGCGCATTAAAGGGATTGTTTATACACTTAAATGACTGGAACTAAGTCACAGCACGGGCCAAAGGTAAAGGGGATGAGAGGGAAAGGAGGTACCGATGCACATTGGTTTCAAATGCCTGTGGGTTGGAATGGGTGGGAAAAATTGGGCTGGGAAGAGCATTCCATATTTGTGTGGTGCGGCTGAGGAAGGAGTCTCTAAACTTAACTGTACGTCCGAATGTGGGCTTAAGGGTGAACAGGTGAGCATTCCTAGCGAGGCGGGTATTGTGGATGAATCCTTGAAGGAGACGAATGCGGCTGTCTAACTCGTAAGAGCATTTTTTGTTGAAATAGCGATAGAGAGTGAGTGATAGAGAGTGAGGGCTCTGTGACAAGTTCTTCAAAATTTACTATGCCGAGTGTACAGCAGCGTTACTCTGAATTTGTATTTGTTTTCTGAATGCAGTGAGGGGACTGAGGTTACACAAGGCGAGATAATGACTTCTGGATGCTGTATACGAGGCAGTGTCTAATCGCAGTTTGAGTAAGCGATAATCCCACTGACGCTTACAGACACAGAAATGCAGAATGAAAACCAGAAATGGCCGCCGTGGCGTATTGGGTAGAGTTCGACGCTCACATGCCGAAGTGTCTAGGTTCGATTCCCACCTCGAATTTTTCACGGCACCACCTCTTTCGAGCTACTGACAACACTCAACGAGAAATAACTGTCTAAGAAAGCTTCTCAAACTTCGCCGTTCGGAGTCGGCAAAAACTTATAGATCCCTTCTCCTCTTGATAGAACAGTATCACGCGCAACACAAGTAGTTGATGAGCAAGTTAGGCCCTGGTCCCTCTGTGGGCTGTCCAAGAGTGTGAAAACCAAGAGTCGAGTACGACTTTAGCCTCATTTGATTATAGTAGATCTCATCGGCTGCCAATTTCCCAAACCATGCAACTTAACAGAAGCAGTATGTAAGCAACTGTTACTGTATGTATGTCAATTCCAGATGATGTGACTGGATTTATGAATGATTCAAAATCACATCCGTATCACTATTTATAGTGTCAACGGAATCACTGATGGAGAAAAGATCATCTGTGGCGGGATGGCGGCTAACAGACCCAGGCTTTGAGGGAACCTGACTGGTAGTGACAGCTTGATCAGAGCCTATATTTTGGTGTCACGGGAGGTCAGGAGCTCCTGGAACTTCGGCTAACTCGTTAGAGTGTTTTTTGTTAAAAAAGCGATAAAATAGTGAAAAAGACGATTTTCAAGCGAGTCAATTGACTTCGCAGCATTATTATCACCAATAAGTTTTATCGCTCTCTGTTGGATTCTATCTAGTAGGTGCAGAGAGGTCTTAGGAGCACCAGACCAGATAGGAGCATTGTACTCAAGCTTTTGGCGGATGTAAACCTTATATATTGTTGTCATGTCAGAAAGGATGAAATATTTCTTACATCGCTTTAAGAAGCCTTGACATTTCGCTGCACTTTTGGCGATCTCGAATAGGTAATCGTTCCAACATAATGTTAAATAAATACACGTACCGAGGATCGAAAGTCGTTCAGTTTCAACAATACATGAGCCATTCATAAATAAAGGCAGGTTGTTTTGAGAGCGCTTCAGTGAGAGTTGACAGCACTGAGCTTTGGAAGCATTAAATTCCACGTTATTCCTTTTACCCCAATCAATTATGCTGTCAATATCGGAATTTAATGAGCTTAACATACGCTGGCGTTCCAAGTTTATGGCCGAAGAGGAGGATCGAGATCTGAGAAATGAAAAAGGAACAGTTGAGGGTGCTGTCATCAGCGAAGGATTGAATTGGATTAAAGTGACAGAGATCATTTATGAAAACGAGGAAGAGTGTCGGAGACAAAACAGAACCCTGGGGAACACCAGCATTAATATGGTGAATATCAGACTTGAACACATCCAATGGATTATTGGCTTGTTTTCGTTGCCTTCCAGGTTTGGGTTCGAATCAAAAATTAAACTGAATTACCATGTGCTGCCTCGAGTTGTGCCCTCAAGCAGCTGGCTTCTCCCCTGTCTCCTGAACCCGCTTTCTTATAAATCGGTCTCCGTTTCTGAGAATCAATCCTTCGAGTCTGTTTTTGAACACAACACGAGTTTAAAGTTCAATCAACACCAGGCCATGTATTTATTTCCAAAGCGTGTAAACACTTCCAAGAAACGCGGCCAACAACCCGAATCACTGGTTCCCACTTATTTGCATCACGTTAAATAATTTTACAGTCGACCTACATTCCAAGGGTCATCGGCGCGCACCCAGTTCACCCTCAGCCCTCATTTCACATTCAAATCAAGGAAATCAGTTAAAGCACCCGATATCGAAGTTCTCACACGCAACCGCACACTCCAAACTAGGAGAACTATAAAACCTAAGATCCACTTTGAAGATAAAAACAATTTCCAACTCCGCGCACACACACCCGCGGCACGGCCGCCTCGTAATGACGTTCGGAACCAAATCGGGGAAGTGCCATCGATAACCGCCTTTCCCGCCAATAGCACTGCAATGCATGCTAAATTATCACGTCCGTGCGGACGACAGTCTGGCAGTTCAATTCCGAACGCACTCATGCAGAACAACTTGTGCGCGGGCGTGTGGGAGGTGGTGCTGCATTGTGTTCTCGTGGAAAAAGTTCAAATCTAATGTGTCCTCCCCCTGAGCCGCGTGCACTTCCTCATTAAAATTCTTAATCGGTGCCGATAAATTATTCAAACTCAATTGCGGTCTTCTTCCGTTTTTGGACTGCTGCTGCCATAAAGAGTCCGCGCTGGGAATTCCTTGAAGCGCGCTGTCAACCGGTGGAATTCAACGCCAAGGTGTGGTGGGAAGTGGTAATGGTCAATCAGTCGACTGCTAACACGGTGTTTCTTGAATGTAGACATTGGCCACGGTTGCGTAAAGGCTTGTGTCGTGGGCGGGAGTGCACGAGAAATTAAAAATACTCAAGCACAAGAAATAATCGTTAAATCGGTGCGTCCTTAAATGGAGTGGACGATGGGGGACATCAGTTGCGTGATTTGCAGAGTCGGCGACACGACCAGCGCCCCAAGGGAGATCCGATCTTAAACGAAACTTGCGAGTAAAACCGGCGGGAATTTCAATTAGGAGCGGGCACCTGAGGATTGAGAAATTTGAATTCTGATTTTAAACGCGTGAAATATAGACCCGCCCACGAGAGCTCATGAAGAGATGCTTAAAAGGATTGAACGAATTATTGGCAACTAATTGGCGGACTTTTGGAATCTACTGGGGGCACTTATGTCCATAACCAGAAAGGACACGACGGCATATTATTTTTGTTGAGTTGCGTAAAGTGATCGAGTTTTGCAAGAATAAAGCCACCTTTGCAACAAAGGACACCGACAGTGGCTTACTGTGTAATCTGTGTTTCATTGCCAACATCAAGAGACCTTGTTTTGAGAAAGGAGAAATAAAACTATTAACAACTTTAATTTCCAGTAAGTTAAGAAGTTGGTCTACGTGGTAATATGCCGTTCCAAGGAAAGATCGTGCCCAGAGCCACCCTCGGCATCCGTTCTACTATGATGATAAAACCGTACTAGATGAATACTGGAGAATTAGCAACAAAGCGCAGTAGGTTGTTGGTACCTGCAAAAAAAAAGAATTTGCGCCTGCTCAATGGTGAAACCTTCGAGAAGAACAAACAACCACGAATTCAACCTGCTTTCCCAAGGCGTTCGAAGATAATCATTGCTGGAGTTGAAAATCAAAGAAACTCTGGCCCCGGCACAAGGAAGGAATGGAAAAGAATGCTCCAGCAATGATTATCTTCGAACCTCAATCTAAATGTTCAGGAAGGCCACTTCTCCGGCAATAGTGGACGCAAGAAGTCTTGAACAAAATTGCAGAAGCGGATAGACAGCTTGCAGAACTGTTCAAAGCAGTTAAAGATGACCTGGTTAAGCGCATGCACCATCTGTAAGCTATGGTCGAAGGAAAGCATGCCCAATGTGTGGAATCTCACCTGGTTAAGCGCATGCACCATCTGTAAGCTATGGTCGAAGGAAAGCATGCCCAATGTGTGGAATCTCAGCGTGGTTTGCCCGCTCCACAAAAAAGGAGACCCCTTTGACTGAATCAATTGTCGAGGGATCAGTCTTTTTAACATCCCATACAAGATATTCTCTGCCGTATTGTGCGAGCGTCTGAAACCGTTTGTCCATACACTCATAGATCCCTATCAGTGTGGTCAGACCAGAGAAATCCACTATAGTCCAGGACTTCATTATGGTAGATGCTGTCAAAGATCCAAGAAGTGCAAATCAACACTCACCACCTCTTCGTCTGCAACTGGAGGCAGGTGGCGAAAGATCGTGCTGGCTGGAGAAGCAGAAGATGAAGAAGAAGAAGAAGAAAAAGAAGAAGAAGAAGAAAAAGAAGAAGAAGACGAAAAAAAGAAGAAGAAGAGGAAGAAGAAGAAGAAGATAAGGAAGAAGAAGATAAGGAAGAAGAAGAAGAAGAAGAGGAAGAAGAAGAAGAAGATAAGGAAGAAAAAGAAAAAGAAGAAGAAGAAGAAGAAGAAGAAGTAGAAGGAAAACTTGAAAACTGAAAGCAGTGGGCTCTGCAACAACACAACAAGCAACAACTATGAAGGGTAACATTCGTTGGCTTAGACCGTAAGAGGATCCCTTGCATGACGAGTGATTATCAAGGAAATGGAAAAAAAATCGAAAATATTCCAACGCTTATTTTCACTTTTTATTCTTTTTTGATTCCTACATGTTAGGAATCTAGTATTTATTTTGAACAATTATTAAAGGTATAATAAGAAAAGAAATCAGTCTTTTTGACGTTTGGACACTGGTAGAAAATACTGAAATCTTATTTTCAAAGTGTGGATCGTGTAGCTTGGTTCAGTTTACGCTAAAATTTAGCACCTAGCACGGTGGCTGTAATCAAGGTAATGTATAGAAGTCTGACAACTGGTACGAAGGTTACCTTTTGTATTTTGGGATTGGGTAACCCTAGTGTTGCAATCTGGCAACTGCTAGCGTAAAGTTTGAGGCCATACATACTCAGACCGTTTTCACATACGAGCGCTATTTGTGTTGTTTACAGTAACTTAAAAGATTCATCTCGCCCAAAACATGGAATTAAATTGTGAAAATTTTCGTGCGACTATTTTTACAACTTTCAACGTGGATTTACTCAACAACAGTGCATCAGTGAACTTAATTCAATTTTTGGCGATAAAGCCCCATCAAGGACCAGTGCTTATCCATGGTATGGTGAATTCAACCGAGGTCGTAGTTCACTCCAAGACGAATTTCGTGAAGGTCGTCCTAAATCGCTTGTTGTTCCGGAAACTAGTGATGCTGTGCGCCAACTGATATTGCAAGATCGTCATGTGACCTATCGTGAATCTGAGACAGCCTTAGACATTAGTGGGGCCAGCATACATTCAAAATTGCATGAACAGTTGACCGTCAAAAACGTTTGTAGGCGTTGGATCCCACACAACTTGTCAATCGCTCAAAAAACGACTCGTGTCGATTGGTCGAAAGAAATGCTTCAAAAATACGATCGTGGTGCTTCGAAACACGTCTATGAAATTGTGACAGGTGATGAATCGTGAATTTACGCATATGAGCCCGAAAGTAAAAAGCAGTCGACTGTATGGGTGTTTCAAATTGAGCCAAATCCAACAAAAGTTGCTCGCGCCCGAAGCACTTCCAAGCAAATGGTCGCCTTTTTTTGGGAAAAACTGGACATGACGCAACCGTACCAATAGAACAACGCAGAACAGTCAATTCTGAGTGGTACACAACCATTTGTTTGCCAGTTGTCTTCCAACAAATCAGGAAAACCAACCGCCGAAGACGGATCATAATGGCACATGACAATGCGAGCTCTTAGACATCGGCTCAAACATCTGCATTTTGGAGCACTCAAAACATCGATTTGATGAGTCATCTGACTTGCCACCGAATGACTTCTTTTTATTCCCGTACGGTGGCCGTGGCGTAGTGGGTAGAGTGCGACGCTCACACGCCGAAGGGTCTAGGTTCGACTTCCAGCTGAACACCAATTTTTCGAATTTTTCACGGCACCACCTCTTTCGAGCTGCTGAAAAAAACTTTCGGAATCGGCAAAAAGCCGTAGGTCCCTTCTACTCGTGAGAGAACACTAGCGCGCACAACACGAGTAGTTGATGAGCAAGCTAGGCCCTGGTCCCCCTTTGGACTGTAGCGGCAACAATTATTATTATTATTACGTAAAAAATGAAAAAGAAAAAGAAACAGCGGTTGATGCGTTCAGAATGCATTTTTTGGAGATCAATCAGAGTGGCAAAAGCGCTTCGACAATTGTTTCAAACGCATGCAAAGGTGTATAAATCTTAATGGGGAATATTTTGAAAACAATAAAGCTATTTTCGATGATTAATATTTGTTTTTGTTCTCTAATCCCGAAATATAAAAGGCAACCCTCGTACGAGGCATTAAGACAAAGAAACGCAGAACGGTCGAGACTGAGATAGACCACACAAATAGAAAAAAACCTCAACCAACTTAAAGTGCGCATCTCTAAAGAGCTGGCGAAGAAGAAGTGTAAAGCACGATAGTTTACAGACGATTGAGACCGGCAGAGAAATCAGATTTGACGTTTTGAATCACATTTTCTATCATAGCAGCAGAAAGGGAGAAGAGTGGGAGTTTTCATAAAATTTAACAAAAAATAAAACAATTTAAGAACCGGTAAAGAGCAGAAATTTTATTGTTCTATTTATCTTAGAGTAAAGTTATTTTATACATTTAAGAAAACCAACAGAATTTTATAATGACTGGTGTAATTTTCGCGCTTCAAGGGCCTTGAAGTTGTACAAGAAGAAACCCACGTTGCCACAGACGCTCCAAATTTCACTATCAATCTTGATCCCTATTCCTTAACAAACCCTATTTCCAACTCAATTCAGCTGTGGAACCATCATGTTGGATGGCATCAGCACCTCTTTAAATCACAATTAACAATAGTCTGGCCAATCCGTCCACATGACTACCATTGAAAATTAATACATCCATGTCCACTATTTGTTTCGATGTTTAAATGAATCTGCTGATGGGTCACACAAATCAACCTTGGTGTGGTTATCAAGTGCCATTAGTTTAGAGAAGCTTTCACAAATTAGATGCCGTGAGTATTGGAAGATAAAACTTTTATTAAGCCATCAGTTGATTAGAAGTGATTAGAAGTAATATTGTAGTTTGTTGATCGATGAATTCACAAAATTTCGCAAATTTTTCCTTGATTCGGTAGATTTAAAATGTTAAAACGCAGATAATAAAGGAAGTGGAAGAGAAAATTGGGAAGATAAGAGGTTATGGGTTAACTCATTGAAACACTTACACTAAGTGCTATAAGTCTACGCTGATTGCAATATGTTTGTCATTAGTATGCCTATCAATGATAATTACAAGTAACGCCAATGATTTAATTCTGCTTGATATTTTATCTTGTGTTAAGGGCATCAACAGAAGATGCCGGCGCCACAAATCCTGCACGAAACCCAGACGCTGGCGAAGATAACAATAACAAATAATAAAAATAATAATAATAATAATTATTGTTGGCGCTACAGTCTAAAGGGAGACCAGGGCCTAGCAGAGAGAGCAGTATCGCGCACAACACGAGTAGTTGATGAGCAAGCGAGACCCTGGTCTCCTGAAGACTGTCGCATACAGTTTTTATTATAATTATTAAGTTCGATCAAATGTGAAAGTTTTTCTGGCCTTTTTTCCGATTACCATGACGCGTTGCATCAAGAGTTTTTACCATATGATACAGTCAATAAGAATTTTAAATTAGAAGTTATGCACCACTTGAAAGAAGAAGAAAACGTCCGATATTGTGGAAAACCAATTCATTGCTTTTGCATCACTATAATACACCTGCCCACTCGTCTTTGTTTGTTTTTTTTTTTTTTGCCAATAACAACAACTTAATCATGCCTTGCCCACCGTATTTGCCAGATTTGGATCCCTGTAACTTTTTCCTGTTCTCAAGATTGAAGAGACCCATGAAAGGACGGCGTTTTGCGACAATTGAGGAGATGCAAGCCGAATTGCTGAGAGAGCTCCAGGGCATAAGAAAAAGTGCATATTAGAACTTCTTGTAGGATTAGAAAAAATCGCTGAAAGGATAGTACCTTGTCTGAAGGGAACTACTTTGAGAGATACAAGAAAGTTTCTGCTTTTGGCCCTTACAAGTTCAATCCCACCAAAGCTTAGTGTACCACTCGCTGTAGGCTGATATAAGTCTACTACTCTGCCGACATCGGGTGTTATTGGTTTTTTCATTTCATTCATTTCGTTTTTCATTGCATCATCTAAACTGGTCAATCTTAAGCTGTAGCAGTCTGATAGCAGAAACTCTGCTACAAACGCTTGATATGTGCGTTGTTAGCTTCATTTACATTTCTTCTCGTTTGCTTTTTTAGAGCAGATACTTCTACAAACGTTTTCGAAACTCCTTGAAGGATAATGTTTCCGAATCCAGTTGACATATGTCCATCGCTGCAACCCTTTAAGTTGGTTCAAATCATGTTATGGGACATTTTGAGATTTCAAGATGTCCTTTTTTTGACAGCTTAGCCTAGCTTTTGGATATGTTTTCAAATCCTTAAATTCTTCTCAAATTTTATCTATTTTTCGTTCATTCGAAAAATTATTTCTATGTCGCCTCAGCAACAGCCACGTAAACTAGAGCTAAAGGAAGACACTAAACGGACATGCGTACTCGTAGACAGTTCTGTAAGTGGACGAATAGCTTTGATTTGATTGATAACTCGTACACAGTTCTGTAAGTGGATGGATGCCTTGATTGAAGTTTTGCAATATTGCACTGAAGCGCACTGGACACGAAAACTGTTCCATTCTACTACCAGGCAGTAACTATAATTCCTTGGTCTTCCGGAGGCAAAATAATAATAATAATTGGATGGCGCGACAGTCCACGGGGGGACCAGGGCCTAGCCTGCTCATCAACTACTCGTGTTGTGAGCGCTAGTGTTCTCTCACGAGTAGAATGAACCTACAGTTTTTTGCCGACTCCGAACGGCGAAGTTTGAGAGGCTTTTTATTTGTCATTAATTACTGTTTGAGTATTTCCAGTGGCTCGAAAGGGGTGGTGTCGCAAAAAATTCGAGGTATTCAGCCGGGAACTGAATTCGGATCTTCGGCGTTGAAGTGTTGCACTCTACCCACTACGCCACGGCAGCCACGTAGGCATATCAACAAACATTTCTATGAGAACGAGACTCTGGTTCAGTTCCATGATTGATCCGAAAAAAGGGACGGCATTGACACAGAGAATGCCTTGCAGGTTCTTCACCGTTTCTACAGCCGCCGCAAACAGTATAACACCAAACTACATTAATAACTTAAGAAACGTTAAGTTTCACATTAGGTAGCCAACAAGCCGTTGTGTAGTTTTTTCTGTCTAGGGATAGCAGAAATGCTGTGCATTTCTTGCAGACGTTTGAAGTATTGGTCATCATCTTGGACAGTTGTGCTATCTCTAATTGTACTGTCGAGAGACCCAGGTTTCGACGGAAGCCCTTGCCAAGGACGCGGGTAGTCCCAATTTGGGTTCGTACCCCATGAATAACCCTTTTGATCATTGCCTATCAAGCTCATATCAGCAATCTCATTTGTCGTGATCCCGTGATGTCTTAGGTTTGACCAAGTTAACCATCTTGCAGCAAAGAGGAAATATGAAGTCATGTAGAAATGTAGGAAAAACAACAATTCCACTAATTGAAACCCAAATGAAGCAAACGTAAATGAAATTAACCTTAATTGTCAATTTTAACTGAAGCGAGGGCAACTCTTCTCCGTCACCCTCCACATGAAAGGTGTCTCATGCCAGCTTGGTTTTGACTTAGGATGTGCGCTGTTTATGAGGGTTCTTCATTCCCAACAAATAATAACTCTATCCCAGGATCATAAAGAACTCCCCGAAGGCATGAGCCCAATAAAAAAACCAATCACCTATCATTCGCAGGGCTCACTTCTACCTCTGCACAAAATGAATGATTGTCATCCCCCTCTTTTTAATAATTCCTTCACGCACGTGACGCATTGATTAATATCCCCTAAGCGGCGCACTTCTTAAGTGGGAAAGATACATTTTTCCTCATCAAAAGCCCTTTTGTCATACTGACACGTTCGCGTCGGCTGTGTTTGTGCTGTATGTGCCTGCGTTGTTTGTTCTTTAATCGACCCGCGGTGTGCTGTACAAGGCTTACAAACCGTGGGAATTGAAGACTATCATCGAACAGTCGACTCGAAGAACAAAATATCTGTTCAACCCACGAGAGCACTTCCGTATGAAATTCCCGACATAGCACAGCCCCTGACCTGTCACTCGACACTTGACGAAAATGGCTTACCCCTGTCACGCCTCATTCGCATGCGAACTACAAGTCATTAAAGCTGCCCAGACTCGTCGCGGTCGTAAATCGACCGGGTTGCCATTTTCGCGAAACTCATAGTTTCGCATTTATCGATCGTAAAGTGACTAATAAAACTTAATGAAGCAGCAGGTTGCTTAAATGGGAGCCGATTCCTTAAAAGGAAGTCAACGAGAGCTGGGTAGAAATTTGATTCTTTTGAAAGTGTTCTTGAAATACAAAGAAATCGATGGAGAAAGAGAAAACTTGATTTCCAGCTAAGCAATAGTCAGGTCGTCGGAGTAGTAGAGCCAAATGCTGGGCGCAAAGCCGCCCTTCTCCTGGAGGAGTCCATTCTCAGTGAGGGTCTTGTTGAAGTCAAGTCTTCCCGAAGAGATACCCTGGAATAGTGTTGCGAGATGTTAAAGTTGGAATGGACAGTGGAGTGGGACACCTTACGTCTAGAGGTTTCTTTCGCCAAACATAACTGCTGGCGTGAAAGTTGTAGGTCTTTTTGTACTTGGCCAGAATGTCGTAAAGTGTGTCCTCTTCGCAGACCTTCATATAGCAGGTGGTTCCTGGGAGGAGAAATTTAATGTTGACTCAGGAAGTTACATTGGTTTGGATTTGGAGTGTCGGCTTACCCGTGAGAGTGTTGATTATTCGCAAGCCCCGTTCTTGTTTTGTCACTTCGCCAATCTTGAATTTTGGGTCCTGACTCCAGATTTTGCCTGCAACAAGAGAAAAGTAAAGGGTGATTTTTTAAAAGCTGTAGGAAAGTTATTTTCGAATCCGAACCACAGGGACAACGCAACAGAGGACGTCCTAGACTGAGATGGTGCACACAAGTGGAAAAGGACCTCAACCAACTTGGAGTGCGCAATTGGAGACAGCTGGCAAGAGATCGTGCTAGCTGGAGAGGCATGTTGCTTGAGGCCCAGGTCCACCCCGGACTGTAGCGCCATCCGAAGAAGAAGAAGAAGGAAAGTTATTAAAAAATAAGAAAAAGAAAACAGATATAAAATTTAGAAAATGCATTAAATCTTTGAATCATTTGAATCGATGGTACGGTTAATATAATTTGATGTTTGAAGATTATTTCATGCAAATTTTCACTTTGACTGCGCCTCAAATGGTCCATCCACTTAGTCCAATTTTGGCATACTCTTTCCAACATTTCGGTCGGTATCTCACAAATAAATGCTTCAATGTGAGTCAATTGAAGCGGGCATAGACAAGAGCTTTAACATAGTCCCCCAAAAAATAAAAAAAAATCATTATTTTAATCTATATTTCGGTCCATATAATTTAATGTTTGAAGATTATTTCGTGCAAATGTTGACCTTGACTGCACCTCAAATCATCCATCCGCTTAGTCAAATTTCGACATACTCTTTCTAACATTTTAGGCCAGTATCTCACGAATAAATGCTTCAATGTTATCGTCCAATGCGTCAATTGAAGCGGGCTTGTCTGTATAGACATCAGCTTTAACATAGCTCCACAAAAAATAGTCTAAAGGCGTTAAGTCATACGATCTAGGCGGCCAATTGACCGGTCCCGAAAGTGAAATAAAATGTTCACCGATCTCGCCTCTCAATAAGTCCATTGTTGCGTGTGCTGTGTGGCATGTGGCATCGTTTTGTTGAAACCATATGTTATGCAAGTCAAGCTCTTGTATTTTTGGGAAAAAAAAGTTGGATATCATCTCTCGGTAGCGCTCACCATTCACATTCTGATATTCACTCCAAAATCGACAATTCTGCTTATTTACGTACCCATTCAGCCAAAAATGAGCTTCGTCGCTGAACTGACCATTAATTGCATAAAGTGCTCGATGAACTTTCTTAACAGAGCACGCATTTTGATAATAAAATTCAATAATTTGCAAGCGTTGTTCGTTTGTAAGACGATTCATGGTTAAATTATAGACCATACTGAAGAAAAAAACACGAAACGTGCGTCAGCTGTGTAAACCAGTGTTGCCGAAAAGATAATAGCTAAAAAATCACACTTTACTTGGTTTGCATTTCTGAAGTCACGTTGGAATGGTGGAGGAGTTTTGTTGAATTTTTGTGTGGAGTGTGTTCAGGGATACATGGAGAAAACATTTTGAATTGAAATTGGTCCCAGTTAGCACCTCAATATCCACAAATGATCAAGAACACAGTCGATAGAACAGTTCCTCACAACCTCTCCAAAAATCAAGTCACCGACGCACCTTAAATCCTGTCACAGGAAACTGTCAGATGCCTGACTTCTCCGGCATAACAAGAATGTCTAGTTCAAATAACTTCCTTTCAAACCTGCATTGCATGCGAGGTCGTTGCTCCAGATATCAAATCCGGACACATGGTATTCCATTAAGTATCGCATAACACAGGGAAACACAACTAATGAAGGGCCTAATTGTAAGGGATACCCGAGATCCCTTTCATTGTGCATTCGATTGTCTCCCTAGGATAGTCCAGTGAAACTGAATAAATTCTCGGATTGCAGTGTTGGGTGTGAACTGAATAAATGAAAAGGGACGTTCATGTTGACTGTCCCTCGTTGCACTCATCTAGGTTTCAATTTCTGACTATGAGGACAATTGTAACAAAAACGTCGGAATGCAGTGGACTAATTGAAGTTGTCGGAAAGCCAGTAGCAATATCTGTGCAACCTTTCGTAAAGGCCAGACAAATGGTCTGGGAGGCTGTATTTTTAATTGGTTTTCAACAAACCTAATGAGTTTCGAAATGCTGAATAATTATAGACTTTGAATGTTTGTCTGATAACACAGTAAGGAACGAGCGAAATGCAAAATCAGATGTCGGGTTGTTATAAGGATTTCAATTCTCTGTGCGTGAGTACGTCCGAAACGTCTGCCACGATCCCTCACCCCTGACGTCTAAGCGGCAATTTGCATAAAATATCTTAAATAAAGTGCATTTTTACTTGTAAGGGTTCAGAAACCTGGGTGAACAAAAATTAACTCCATCGCATGCCGACGTCGTTTCTCCTATAAATTATTGTATCAACATGCACGTTCTTTCTTCTCAAAGTATTTCAGTGAAATAAAGCTTCAAAATCAGAAAAAGTGTCCTTCTATCAGATTCTACTGAGAGAACAAAAGATGGCGCCACCTGCAATTGGTTGCTGATCTTGGAAGCAACTTCCTAAATCATTGGAAAGGTTTTCAGCAATAATAAGTTGCATCAGCGTCTTTTTAACGACAACAGAATCGCCTTTAACCTCTTCGGAAATGTCCGCATTGGTCATAAATAAACAGCAAATCCAAACAGCGGAAAGTTTGGATTTTCTTGTTTTACTTAGAATCAAATTGCAGCTGAAGCCTGTTGAACGCTGGAAGAAGTTTATGGTGAGCCGCTCCCAATGGAAGAACCTACAGAGAGTGGTTTCGACGTTTCAAAAATGGTGATTCTAGTGTCGAAGACAAAGAGTGTTTTAGCCGGTCAAAAGATGAAGCATTGGCGACTTTACTGGATCAAACGCAAAATAAGATAAGTTTGGATTTAACCAAAAGCAAGAAAATTGGGGGACGCTTGATTTAAAACCGAGAGATATCGAAAGGAAGATGAGTTGGTTGGGTGCATGCGCCAGCTCATCTGTAAGATATGGTCGGAGGAAAGCATGCCCGATGAGTGGAATAACAGTGTCGTGTGCCCGGTCCACAAGAAAGGAGACCCTTTTGACTGCGTCAAATATCGAACGATTAGTCTTTTCAACATCGCCTACAAGATCTTCTCTGTGAGCGTCTGAAGCCGTTTGTCCACAACCTGATCGGTCCCTATTAGTGTGGCTTCAGGCCAGGGAAGTCCACAATAGACCAGATCTTCGTTATGGCAGATCCTGGAAATGACTCAAGAAGTACAAATCGACACTCACCACCTATTTGTCGATTTCAAGGCTGGATATGACAGTGTGCATAGAGACGAGCTATACAGTGCCATGTCTAGTTTTGGCATTCCTATCAAACTCGTCAGATTGTGTAAAATGACGATGGAAAACTCTTGCTGCTCCGTCAAGGTCGGTAACGAACTCTCCGAGACCTTCAATGTCAAATAGTCTTAGACAAGACGACGCACTGTCATGTGACTTCTTCAACATCATCCTCCAGAAGGTCGTGCTTAACTCACAAGTCAACACCAGAGGCACGATCTTCCAGAAGTCAGTACAATTGCTAGCTTACGCTGATGACATTGATGTGATTGGACAAAGGCAGCGAGCAGTCAATGAGGCCTTTGCTAGCATTGAAGTGGAAGCGGCTGAAATGGGTCTGGCGGTAAATGAGGGCCGAACGAAGTTCATGCTGTCATCAAGAAAGGATACACAACATAGACGTCTCGGACAGAGTATCACACTAGGCAGCAGAAACGTCGAGGTAGTCAAGGACACCGTCTGCCTCGACTCCACGGTGAACAGGGACAACAACATCAGTATTGAAATCAAACGCAGAATCACTCTTGCCAATCGCTGTTTCTTTGGGCTCAAGAGACAATTGAGTAATAAAGCCCTCTCTCGACGGACTGAGCTCGCTTTATATCACAGCTTGATCATCCCCGTCCTACTCTACGGCGCGGAAACATGGACGTTACTAACAGCGGATGAGGAAGCCCTTAGTCTTTTCGAGAGAAAAGTTTTGCGTGCGATTTTTGGTTCTGTTTTTTTTTTCTGAGATTTAACGACGAACTCTATGGGCTGTACAGCGACATGCGCCTGGTCAAGTGTCTACGGATATAACGCTTAAAATGGCTATGCCAAGTAGAGCGTATGGACACCACTGCTCCGGCCCGAAAGTCTACGAATTAGTGCCGTTGGGACAACGCAACAGAGGACGGCCTAGGCTAAGGTGGCGCACATAAGTGGAGATGGCCCTCAACCAACTTGGAGTGCGCAACTGGAGGCAGCTGGCGGTAGATTGCACTGCCTGGAGAGGCATATTAGTTGAGGCCCAGTTCCACCCCAGACTGTAGCGCCACAAAAGGAAGATGTCGAAAGGCGACTTCTTACATCGGAACTGCTTCTTGAAAGCCATCAAAGAGAACGATTTTTGAACCGAATCGTGACTGGAGGTTTAGGCGGGATAAGATAACCCAAAGCAAAACATATTCTATGCAAAGCCTGGGGAACCCCTCCTACCATCGACTTCATCAACGCCAAGAATAAACATCCACGGTTCAAAGGCCATGGTTTGTCTATGGTGGATCCACGCAAGTATGGTGTACTATAAGGTGCTTAAACGAGCAAAACCATTCATCGTTAATGTTATCGACTAATAACAATGCGAAACGAGCGAAAAGCATGAAAAGTTTTTTTTTTTGCTGTAGCAGTTAAAAACCGTGGCCGCCGTGACGTAGTGGGTATAGTGCGACGCTTAGACACCGAAGGTCCAGTTTCGATTCCCGGCTGAACATCTCGAATTTTTCAGGATACCTCCTCCTTCGAGCTGCTGACAACACTCAAAGAGTAGAACAGTCTAAGAAAAAGCTTCTCAAAATTCGCCTCCTTCGAGCTGCTGACAACACTCAAAGAGTAGAACAGTCTAAGAAAAAGCTTCTCAAACTTCGCCGTTCGGAGTCGGCAAAAAACTGTTGTTTCTTCCTACTCGCGAGGAAAAAGTAGCGTGCACGACAAGCGCGCTAAGCCCTGGTCCTCCTCTTTGTTGTCAGGACCTTGAAAGAGGTGGTGCCTTGAAAGATTCGAGGGTTTGAGCCGGGAATCGACATCCGGCGTGTGAGCGTAGCACTCTACCCACAACGCCACGGCGGCCATACTTTGTATACATTTATATATTCAAATTTCAGCACGCAGAAAAGTCTACGCTGCTTTGAAGTGGCTGCAATTTCTGACCACTGCGAGTAAAATCGGAAGACAGCCTTTTTTTATGGCCAATGTTTCATGCAGAATGTAATCTTAGCAGCTTTTTTTACAGTACATATCATTTACCTGCCCTCTGTCAATACAAGATCATGGCGTTTCTTCACGTTGTAACCTTTTTTGGGCACTTTGATGGAAGCTGATTTTTGGCAGATGCCAACGCTGATTTTTGACAGGCGCCAACGCTTCCAAGGATTATTTCCCTCCAAAGAAAAACTCCGACATTGCTTTTTAGACTTTTTTTAAGTCCTTGGACACATTAGCAAAGAAAGTGATTATTAAAATGATTCCAAAACAAAGACATTGCAAAAAATAGAGGACGTACTATCGTAGGCAGAGAAAAATTTACGCTCAGGCGAAAAACAACAAAAAAATCTAAAGAATCGACAAACTAATAAAATTAATAAGAAAAACTCTCAATCTTGATACTCAGCTAATTCGAAATTATTAGAATTCAAGCATACGCACCACAACGCACAACATGCCAAGAAAGAGTGCAAAAGTGTAAATATGGCACATTTCGCAGAGATAACCGGAGTAGCACACAGATGAGCTTTTTCCATATTCAGAGAAATTTAAAGGATAGTCCTCTAAATGGTGTTACCAATACTTTACGTCGTCTTTCCGAATTCCGTCCAAGTCATAGTTCAGTCAATTCAAAGCACACAAACTCGTACTGTATACGATGAGTTCAGATCACACCTTAAGTCATGTGGACAAAGCTTACCAACTGTTCTCAACATCTCAGACATTGTAACTTCAACAATCGGCGGGAAAAGCACTCGCTTGCGTCCAGTCTGTCCTGAGGTTTCCACACGTGGAGTGCCGTCTGGGTAGAAGTACGAACTCAAATCCTTTCCTCCAAACCCAAGAATGTACTCCAGATTCTGTAGGAAGAAAATTCCCAGTCTCAGTTCTCAGTTTTCAATTTTCTCTCCTACACCTACCCAATTCCAAGTGTCAATTCTATCGTTTAGCAGCGGCGTTAAATTGATTACATCCCTGTGGACCACGACCCAGAAGTCGTTTGGCCTGTCGTGGATTGCGACTTCATCCATCGTGTAAAATTTCATGATGAAGACAAACAGAAGACACAAAGCAGGAGCAATTGAAAATTACAATTTTCGACAGCAAGGTCAATGTGACGCGATCTAGGGCGAATTCCAGTGAAATTACAGCTTCCCCTTGGGCCTCAATTCTGCTTGAAACGTTGCCGGAGGGCAATTAAGTGTGTTTGTAAGCAGCTGCGCTCTCGAAGGATCATAATTATTTATTTGTTTATTCCGGACTGATACGTCAATGGGGAGATTGTGTAAGTCACCCCTGCGCGGGCAACAGCTTGTAACTCGGACGGGGTGGGTGCGAACAGGAAACTGAGCAGAAGGCAGTCAACCTTGACCGGGGATTTTCTGTTTTCCAAAAATCGATGAATTCACAATGTTGCGTAGAATTTGAGATTGGTCATGGTTGATCATGGTTAGCGTGGCGATTCTGCATAATTTTTTTCGTAAGGCGTTCGGTAGAAACGATTTGACACAGAAAACACGTCAAGCTCGCCTGTTCAGTCATAATCCCCGTAAATGGAAGACGGTGATGACCCCTCGCATTTGAAAATTATTATCTCGCCTCGATAAATCCGCCAACGCGGCCAATCCGCGAGACACAGATTCTCATGGGATATTCCAAAGCGGCAATCCGGTCCCGCCCAAATATGGCCATTCGGCCGCTCCATCTTCGGGTGCGTGCTAATTTCGTCAATTCTCTTAAATTCCGTCTGTTGTGCGCGTGTGAAAACGCTGAAAGACGAACCCTTCAAAGAACCGAGTGCAACACTGCAACACTGAAGGTAATTGCCAATTCGACACTTTATGAGTGCACGCCATCCAGCCAGCCACCCCTTGCGATCGACTCACATCTGCCAAGCATGTGCAAGTTCTTGAGAAAAATCACGAAGATCGGCAGACAGTTCGGTCCCTCTGTGGCGCGGGGCGCTCTCTCCTTCGTGTGAGAGATCTAATTTTAGTCCTATTCTCAGAGACACGAACCGCTTGTGCACCAGACTGCGCGTCCCGAAATAGACCGAGTGCATGGCACATGTGTGCGGGGCGAATGTGTTTTCCGCTAGCGGCGACCGACGTTTGTCTACTAGAGGCGACGACGGCCTGTCCGTTCTGGGATTTCTGGGCGCCTAGTGTGAATATCGGAAAATTCTTTGACGATTGTTTTCCACACTTTTCCGGTGGCGTCCAATTGATTTTCCGGCCGAGAAGGGGTGCAATTAATTGGACTCTCTCATAGAAGTTGTTTAGGTGAGCACTTTGGCGACTGTTGCTGCCGCCTGTCGGATCTGATCGCCTGGCAGCAATGTGAAAGTTGTAAAATTTTAAAAGTCTAAAAATATGCGATTTTCGCTGATTTTCGTGAAACATTGACTTTTCAGCGACAAGCGAAAGATTTTTGTC
The DNA here is from genome assembly GCA_955652365.1 of Eristalinus aeneus. NCBI lineage: Eukaryota > Metazoa > Arthropoda > Insecta > Diptera > Syrphidae > Eristalinus > Eristalinus aeneus. The sequence goes on from OY019131.1 coordinate 20,704,595, forward strand.
TTGGTCTGGAGTGGTCTGTGGGGTTACTTGGAAGAGGAGGCGGGTGGGGAAGACACAGCTGTCGTTGTCGGTGGCAATGGGAGGAAATGTTATTGAGAAGGAGATTGAGGTGAATTCAGTGCAGGGGAAGTGTAAGAGAGACTTGATCCGTAAAAGGTGGTTATGGGGTGTTGGAGGATAAGTGCGTGAAGGCTCCTTAGCAATATAGGAGAAACCTGCAATGCTACATTTTTCATTCAGTTCTAGTTAGTTTTTTGTAGCGATAGACACCAAGAAAAACTGAATTATCGAGGAACCCATAAAATAAATTACAACGCACAACGTATCATGAAAGAGTGTTAATTTGGCTCAACTCGCAGGAAGGAATTCGCCGGATCAGTTCTTTGAACCCCGTTATCACTTTACAAATTCTGTAATGTAATTCTAATGTGTATTCATCATCAATGGATTAAAAATCTGCTGATTACAATATTTTGTTTCTTAACAACAAAGAGAAAAAACAGAGTAAGAAAAATAATTCTATGTATAAATAGATAGAAGATAAAATAATTCCATTTACATTTAATGAATCTGCATACATTTATGAATTTAAATGGATCGATTGTGAAAAATGTTTTTGATAATATTTTTAAAAGAGTCTCTGCTCATTGAAATGTCAACTTCAGAAGAAACAGAATTAAATAACATTAAAGACCGACTTATCGGATTATTTTGACCATAATTCGTACGGTGAATGGGATGATAGAAAACTTCATCTCTATGTCTTAAACTTACCTCTGGGACGTACAAAGAAATTAAGGCGAGTAGCTCTTCAGATTTTATATTGCAACTTAAAATGTCTTTGATAAGTAAAACACTTTGAACTTGTCTTCTACTTTCAAGACTTTTTAAGCCCAAAGGAGCACATCTTGCTGCATATTCAGGTAAACCGCCAGACCACCTCAGATTTCTCAGAGCAAAACGAGTGAATCTTTTTTGAATTCTAATTACGCTATTCTCATAATATGGTATCCAAATTGCACATGAATACTCTAATATAAGGAGTACCAGTGATGAGAAAAAGTGGCCGCCGTGGCGTAGTGGGTAGAGTGCGACGCTCACACGCCGAAGGTTGTAGGTTCGATTCCCAGCTCAACACCAATTTTTCGAATTTTTCACGGCACCACCTCTTTCGAGCTGCTGACAACACTCAAAGAGAAGAAAGCTTCTCAAAAATTCGCCGTTCGGAGTCGGCAAAAAACTGTAGGTCCCTTCTACTCGTGAGAGAACAGTAGCGCGCACAACACGAGCAGTTGATGAGCAAGCTAGGCCCTGGTCCCCCATCGGACTGTAGCGCCAACAATTATTATTAGTGATGTGAAAATTGACTTAAGCGTATAGCGATACTTAAAGACACTTGATGTTCTTTTAAGGAAACCTAACATAGAGTTTGCTTTACATATAATAAAGTCATAGTGTGCCGAAAAAGTAGAACTTGTATCAAAGTAGATACCGAGATCCTTCACTTCTTTGACTTGTACTATTAATTCGTCTCCAATTCTATAGTTAAAAGTCACCGGCGACAACTTTCTATATACGCTAAACGTCGTGCACTTCGCTATATTAAGTTCAAGGTGATTACATTTACACCAATTACCAAATAAGTAAAGATCAATTTGTAATTTTAAACAATCAGAGACACATGAAATTTGTCGAAATAATTTAATATCGTCTGCATACATTAGAATTTCCGCAAATTTAAGAAGTTTTGGAATATCATTCACGAACAGAACAAACAAAAGTGGGCCTAAATGACTCCCCTGAGGAAGACCAGATATTACATCTATATAATTAGCTCTGAAACCATTTATTTGGACGACTTGTTTTCGATTTGATAAATAGGAACTCAGCCATGTTAAAAAGCTAGGGTTAAAACCTAGTTTTTGGAGTTTTTGTAATAATAGTCCATCATGAACTCTGTCAAACGCTTTTACGAAGTCAGTATATATAACATCGACTGGCATTCGCTTCTCCATGGAGTTCAAACAGAAATGCGAAAATATACACAAATTTGTTGTGGTTGAACGACCGCTTATAAAACCATGTTGTTTCGATGTAATGGAGTTTTTAATAACAAATAATAGGTTTTGAGTAACTAGTTTTTCAAAAAGTTTCGGTATTACGGACAGCTTCGATATCGGTCTGTAATTTTTAATAAGGTGTTTATATCCGCTTTTAAGAATAGGAGTTATAAAGGAGAGTTTCCAGTCATCTAAGAATACCCCAGTTGAAAGGGATTTGTTAAATAAAGCTTTTAACGGAGAGCAAAGTGACGATGCACAATTCTTAAATTTCCTTAAATTCTGTCCAAGTCATCATTTAAAATTTGTTGCCAAGTCAAAGTTGACGCAGGTTTTTTTTTAGAAAAATTATATCCACCAATAGGGCACATCGTGGCTAAATGGGTTTGTCAACAAGCGAACTATATGTGTATCATTGTACAGGCAATATCTGTCCAAGTCATGGTACATATTGACAAACATACAGATGTGAGATTTGGTTTTACGTGACCACCTGCCTTTACGGCTTATATTACGGGGAACCTTTCTCCCAAGAGTCGTAAGTAATGCAAGACTAAACGCCTTAGTGACCCAAGTACCAAACTGAGATCATGCTTGAGGGGCAATCACCCCACCTTGGTTTGAAACCGGTTTGAAACCACCCCACCTTGGTTTGAAACCGCCTTTCTGAAACCGCTCTCTGAGTCGCAGCGCCTAGTTGAGAATACAACTCCACACTGAGAAGGGATAGTTCCCTAAACGCCTTGCCTAGTTGTGGTTGAATAATAAACTAGACAAGTCAGCACAGTACACTATCCTCGACTCTACCCGCGCTGTTCCCACAAGGGGGCCTACCGCACGGTCAGGCTGGAACCGAAGTTCCAGGGGCTCCTAACCTCCCGTGGCACCAGAATATAGCCTCTGGTCAAGCTGTCACTACCAATCAGGTTCCCTCAAAGCCTGGGTCTGTTAGCCGCCATCCCGCCACAGATGGTCTTTTCTCCATCAGTGATTTCGTTGACACTATAAATAGTGATACGGATGCGATTTTGAATCATTCATAAATCTAGTCACATCCTCTGGAATTGACATATATACAGTAACAGTTGCTTACATACTGCTTCTGTTAAGTTGCATGGTTTGGGAAATTGGCAGCCGATGAGACCTACTATAACCAAATGAGGCTAAAGTCGTACTCGACTCTTGGTTTTCACACTCTTGGACAGTCCACAGAGAGACCAGGGCCTAACTTGCTCATCAACTACTCGTGTTGCGCGTGCTACTGTTCTCTCACGAGTAGAAGGGACCTATAAGTTTTTGCCGACTCCGAACGGCGAAGTTTGAGAAGCTTTCTTAGACAGTTATTTCTTGTTGAGTGTTGTCAGCAGCTCGAAAGAGGTGGTGCCGTGAAAAATTCGAGGTGGGAATCGAACCTAGACACTTCGGCGTGTGAGCGTCACACTCTACCCAATACTCCACGGCGGCCATTTCTGGTTTTCATTCTGCATTTCTGTGTCTGTAAGCGTCAGTGGGATTATCGCTTACTCAAACTGTGATTAGACACTGCCTCGTATACAGCATCCAGAAGTCATTATCTCGCCTTGTGTAACCTCAGTCCCCTCACTGCATTCAGAAATCAAATACAAATTCAGAGTAACGTTGCTGTACACTTGGCATAGTAAGTTTTGAAGAACTTGTCACATAGCCTTCACTCTCTATCACTATTTTATCGCTATTTCAACAAAAAATACTCTTACGAGTTAGACAGCTGCATTCGTCCCCTTCAAGGATTCACCCACAATACCCGCCTCGCTAGGAATGCTCACATGTTCACCCTTAAGCCCACCTTCAGACGTACAGATAAGTTTAGAGACTCCTTCCTCAGCCGCACCACACAAATATGGAATGCTCTTCCCAGCCCAACTTTCCCCCCCCCCCAATCGCTTACAATCGCTTCAGTAAGCGCCAATTATAACAAAAAAAAGATTAGTCAAGCCTTTGCTGCTGGGTTTGAAACTGAATAGCTTGTCAAATTCTTGAAAATTTAAAAAATGTGTCCGGAAATGCAAGTGTTTCTTTTAACAATTATTACTGTTTCCCGTTCAGAACTATAAGAGGTACGAACAAGAGGTCTCCGGGCTCTAAACTGCGGACTTGTAAGACCATGCTACAGAAATGTTCAAAGTTCAGGGATTGCTGTAGTTATACGAATATCTTTATGGAATCCATTCGCAAAATTTTGTCCTTATAGAGCCACAAATATTTTTCGAGGCGACTAGAGTCTTTACTAAATTGCCCCTTAAGTCCAAAGAAACAAGCTATGTTACTCAAACCGGATGAGGAATCTTTTAGTCTTTTCGAGAGAAAAGTTTTGCGTGCGATTTGTGGAAGAGAAGATTTAATGACGAACTCTATGGGACATGTGCCTGGTCAAGTGTCTTCGGATGCAACGTTGAAGATGGCTAGGCCATGTGGTGCGTATGGATACCACTGCTCCGGCCCGAAAAATCTGCGAATCAGAGCCATTGGTACAACGCTATTGAGGAATGCTAGGCTAAAATGGCGCACACAAGTGGAGAATGACCTCAACCAACTTGGAATGCGCAACTGGAAGCAGCTAGGGAAAGACCGCGCTGGCTGTAGGGATATATTGGTTGAGACCCATGTCCAGTCCGGACTGTAGTACCACAAGAAGAAGAAAAATAGTCCTTAAGTCTTCTTTCGAGGATTGGGATACAACCCAGCGAGAGGGCATTGCTAGTTTTCTCTTCTCAACTCTATCTTTCGTGACATGCGAAAACGACGAAGTCCTGTTGGTGGTTAAAACAATCATTTCAAGTGTAGCAAAACCCGTGGTGATGATGACTGAAACATGTGATGAGCATGTGCCTGGCAAACCAAAAGCATTCATTACCGCGTGCAAAACAGCACGAAGCACTTAAACCCTGTTGTGGCACTTGTCGATTGTCCTTCTTCTATTTTAATGGGCATTAAGCTGACACATGTCTTTTTGGCGACACCACCAACGAAGAGTTTCCTCATGTATGAAAAAGTAAATCGTCTTAAAAGAAGAAAGAGCACCGAGAATGAATTTGGGTGAATATTTCGTATTCCAGTTTTTTTTTTTTTAATTGGGACGATTGACCGTTTTTTTCTCGATAGGAGCGGTAACCGATAATAATAATAAAAATTGGGTGGCGCTACAGTAGACAGGGAGACCAAGGCTTAGCTTGCTCATCAACTACTCGTATTGTGTGCGCTATGGTTCTCTCACGAGGACCTACAGTTTTTTGCCGACTCCGAATGGCGAAATTTGAGAAGCTTGTTCTTAGACACTATTCTCTTTGAGCCTTGTCAGCAGATGGAAAGAAGAGGTGCAGTGAAAAATTCGAGGTGTTCAGCCGGAAATTGAACTCGGACCTTCGAAGTGGGAGTGTCGCACTCTACCCACCACGTCACGGCAGCCAACGGCAAGCGATACCATGTTCTGTTATAAACATTAGTTGTGTTCCAGTAGTTTCTATACCAAATTCTGAAGTCTGTCATTTGTTAAAAAGTGGTGGTAAATCTCTCTCAGAAAGAGGCAAAGTACGGGAACGTATTTAAATCAAATGTGTATGTATACCAAGTATGTATGTCATTAAGAAATGTCAAATTCACTTTTGCGCTACAGAAGACAAAAACAATAACAAAATTTAAGACACATTCACATTCACATAATGTGTCTATGCTCACTTATCTCTGTACGCACACCAACTAATTTGACAGAAAACCAACAATCTGTCCACTTTTTTGGTATACGGAAACAGACTTGGTGTTAGTTTGTGCTGACTTGTACTGTTTTGTGTTGTTTGTTTCGAGTACGGGAACACTCCTATTTATGCTGTAGAAGATTCTGAATTCAAAAACTCATTAGCCTTTAAATTCAAACATTCTTCTTGAATTTAACGAAATATGGTAAGGGACTACCGGGTGGAGACTTAAGGGTATGTATGATTCTTTTTGCTTGTGAGTATCAATAGAGAACAGTTGGTTAATAAATCGTGAAAAGTTACATTTGTGTTTTATTTTAAATACAATTCTCGTATTTAGTTGGCAAACCATTAGCAATCAAATTAACAACGTTTGCAAGTTTTTTAAAATCTGTTACCAAGTCGAAGTTGATGTAGGTTTATTTTATTCAGCAATAACATCGTGGCTGGGTGGGTTTGTCAACAAGCCAACTACTTTGTAGGACACATCCAAGGAAACTGAAATGAAACACTTGGACGGAGGTATAAACAACAAAAGGCAACTTTTTCAAATTCATTTTAATAAATTAATTTCCCTTATTAATACTATTCAAAATAAAAAAAAAAAGAAAAAATATTATTGGAACTTCATTAACAGTTTAGTGATAACAAAAAATATAATATAACATACTGGGCGGGCAAAACTAAGGAAATTGCAAAAAACGTTTGATATTGTATCACTTCTATCTCTAAATTAATATTTTTTGAGGTCACCCTTATTTTTCAAAACTGTTTGGCATCCTTTTTGCATAGATTCCATAGATTCTATAAAATTGTTTACAAAGGTTTGTGGTGTGTTTTTCCATTTTTCGTGAAAAGCATCAAGAAGTTGCTGATGGTTTTTGAAATGTTGCCCCTTTAGTTTTCTTCTGACTATATCCCATTGATTTTGAATAAGGTTAATGTCAGGAGATTGGAATAGGTATTTAATCATCCATTCTTTTTACCAGAAACCGATTTTGGATGTTTTTTGCCTTATGCTTTGGATCATTATCTTCCTAATTCCCAACGATGGGCCATGTGATCCTCGGTTTAGGGCAACATTGCCTCTTCCAAACTATTTTGGTATTAAAATCGATCCATTCGTTCCTCTATTTTTCGGAGAGCTCTTAACCATTGAAATGAAAAACAGCCAACATCCAACATCCAACATCCAACATCCAACATCCAACATCCAATATCCAACATCCAACATCCAACATCCAACACCTAACATCCAACATCCAACATCCAACATCCAACAGCCAACATCCAACATCCAACATCCAACATCCAACCTCCAACTTCCAACATCCAACATCTAACATCCAACATCCAAAATCCAACATCCAACATCCAACATCCAACATCCAACATCCAACATCCAACATCCAACATCCAACATCCAACATCCAACATCCAACATCCAACATCCAACATCCAACATCCAACATCCAACATCCAACATCCAACATCCAACATCCAACATCCAACATCCAACATCCAACATCCAACATCCAACATCCAACATCCAACATCCAACATCTAACATCCAACATCCAACATCCAACATCCAACATCCAACATCCAACATCCAACATCCAACATCCAACATCCAACATCCAACATCCAACATCCAACATCCAACATCCAACATCCAACATCCAACATCCAACATCCAACATCCAACATCCAACATCCAACATCCAACTTCCAACATCCAACGCCAATATGGAGTCGCCACCATGCTTCACAGTTTTGTTACAGTAGCGTGAATCTTGTCTTTTTCCAGCTGGTCGTCTTACGCGCATCATTCCATCAGAATGAGTTAAATTAATTTTTTATTCATCGGAGAAAAGTGTCGTTTTCCATTTTGTCGTTCTCTAACTTCCAGAAATTTCCGCAAAAGTAATACGACCTCTTCTATTCTTCTTTGAAATGTGAGGTTTTTTGACGGTCGTCTTGAAAACTATCCGCCCTGTATAGTTCGTCTACAAACCGTTTTTTCATGGATGTTTAAATTAAATTCTTTTACGAGTTCCCTTGCGGAAACATCATACTAATAATAATTGTTGGCGCGACAGTCCACAGGGGGACCAGGGCCTAGCCTGCTCATCAACTACTCGTGTTGTGCGCGCTTCTGTTCTCTCACGAGTAGAAAGGACCTACAGTTTTTTGCCGACTCCGAACGGCGAAGTTTGAGAAGCTTTCTTAGACAGTTATTACTGTTTGAGTGTTGTCAGCAGCTCGAAAGAGGTGGTACTATGAAAAATTGGAGGGGTTAAGGCGGGAATCGAATCTAGACCCTTCGGCGTGTGAGCGTAGCACTCTACTCACCAGGCCACAGCGGCCACTCTAGCGGAAACATAAGGCTCAGTTTTTATTTTCCCGATCAGCAGATGGTCTTGCTTTGATGTAGTTTACTTGGGCCTGCCTCCTATTAGTCTAAATGTTTTTTAAAATTATGACAAAAAACAAATTCACAATGAAACAAATTATTGAGTGACTGACTTCTTGACTCATCTTCACACACGGAAGTGCTCAATATTTTGTTTAATTGTGAATTTTGTTTTTTGTGATAATTTTAAAGAACATTTAGACTAACATCCACATCCATTTGTAAAAACAACACAATTAATATCCTATGATGAAGGCAGCAATCCCTGCCGAAACGTTGGGATAATAATAATGAAATAATCTAGTTTCATTGAAAATCAACAGTGACCAAAAAAGCCGACGAAGGAAAAACCGCTTCCCTTGCATAATAATAATTGATTTGGTCAATTTTAACAAACAACTTTATTTAAAGCTTTCAGTTATTCATTATGAGCCATTATAATCTTTTAATTATCAAAACACGTTTTATCCCCCAATTAAACAATTTTCAAGTGATTCCTTTAACTCCAGTTTGTCATTATATCTTACGGTAAAGTAACGGTACATCAGAGGCACGATCTTCCATAAGTCCGTTCAACTGCTAGCTTATGCGGATGGCATTGACGTGATCGGCCGAACTCAGCGAGCCGTCAATGAGGCGTTTGCTGACATTGAAGTGGAAGCGGCTAAAGTGGGACTGGTGGTGAACGAGGGCAAAACGAAGTATATGCTGTCATCGAAGAAGGACGCAGAACATCGACGTCTCGGACAGAGCGTCACTATGGACAGCAGACACTTCGAGGTAGTGAAGGGCTTCGTCTATCTCGGCTTCGCGGTGAATAGAGACAGCAACATCAGTACCGAAGTCGAGCGTAGAATCACTCTTGCCAATCGCTGTTTCTTTGGGCTTAGGAGGCAATTGAGTAATAAAGCCCTCTTCCGAACGACCAAAGTGACTTTATACAACACTTTGATCATCCCAGTCCTGCTTTACGGCGCAGAAACCTGGACGCTACTAAAAGCGGATGGGGAAGCCATTGGTCTCTTCGAGAGAAAAGTTCTGCGTGTGATTTTTGGTCCTGTTTGCGTAGATGGTATTTGGAGGAGAAGATTCAACCACGAACTGTATGGGCTGTACGGCGGCATGAGCCTAGTCAAGCGTCTACGTATACAACGCTTAAGGTGGCTAGGCCATGTAGAGCGTACATCACTGCTCCGGCCCGAAGAGTTTTCGAATCCGAACCATAGGGATAACGCAACAGAGGACGTCCAAGACTGAGATGGCGCACAGAAGTGTAGAATTACCTCAACCAACTTGGAGTGCGCAATTGGAGGCAGCTGGCAAGAGATCGTGCTAGCTGGAGAGGCATGTTGGTTGAGGCCCAGGTCCACCCCGGACTGTAGCGCCATCCGAAGAAGAAGAAGAAAGTTACGGTACATATCAAAGAAGAGGAAATATCCGGAGTATGATTTAATATTTTTATTTTATTTTAGGAAACTTGAGGATTTTCCTGACTTTTGTCCGCCGAGAATAGTATATTATATTATACGTTTTGTTATAACTAAAATGTTAATGAAGCTCCAATAGTATTTTGTTTTTTATTTTGAATAGTATTAATAGGGGAGCTAAATAAATTTTAACAAATTCGAAAGTTGGCTTTTGTTGTTTTTACCTGCTCAAAATGTTTCAATCATTTCAGTTTTCTTAGTTTTGTCCGATATTGTATATATCATTGTACAGGCAGCGATCCACATGTGCTACACGACCCCATAATACATATTTTGACAAAATCGCTGTTTAAAGCACGTGCCGGTGGTCACTGGAACGTACGCTTTTGTTGATAATGCTTTTCCCAACGTTACTTGTTAATGCAAATTGCTACAACATAGCAAGTATTTATTTTCAGCCTTAATTGCTAGTATGGACTTGTGCAATATGAGGTTTCAAAAAGACGGTGCCACAAGCAACAAAGCATACATAATAATTGATCCATTAAAGATTAAGTTTGGTGAGCGCCTTGTTTCAAGAACTTCACTCCCCGCATGGCCTCTTCGCTTATGTGATTTAAAGCCTTTAGACTATCTTCTTTCGGGCTTCGTCATTGGTATAAACCAACAAAACGGTGATGAAAGATAAGCTCAGACCCAATATTAGGCGTGAAATGATTTGAATTTCGGAGAGGTTATGCGAAAAAGTCCTCGAAATTTTGGTTCAACGTCGTGTTTTTTGCAAAGGAAATCGAATTTGGCCACTGACAAATGTTCCTAAACACGTAACACATTTTTTGAAACATCTTTATAAGTTTTTGTTTTATTTAAAAAATAGTTGAAGCGCCCTATACATGCCGACTCACGCAAAAATACACGCACAATACAAGCTTGTGCCGCAAAACAGTGACCTTTTCGAATGTAACCGTTGGCAACAAAGTCTATCTTTAGCTGAAATGGGAAACAGCCTCTGATGGACTACAAGTCTGTGATGTGTTATACGAAAATTGGAGTATGTCGTCTACGTGTTGCATACTTCGGGTATCATATTGATAGTTGACAAACGCCTCTGCTGAGAGTGGTGGCTCCTAATTGTAGGCCATGCTTTTTTCTTATTTGTGAGTTTATATTTTGTATATCAGATAAACATCAATGTTATACAAGCCTCAGCAACAATGTTTAATGCAGCGACCCCCATTTGAGTATTTCCCTATGAATTGAGTATGTTGCATATGTGATGATGGACTTTATAACAATAATAATTGTTGGCGCTACAGTCCAAAGGGGGACCAGGGCCTAGCTTGCTCATCAACTACTCGTGTTGTGCGCGCTACTGTTCTCTCACGAGTAGAAGGGACCTACAGTTTTTTGCCGATTCCGAACGGCGAAGTTTAAGAAGCTTCCTTAGACAGTTATAACTCATTGAGTGTTGTCAGCAGCTCGAAAGAGGTGGTGCCGTGAAAAATTGGTGTTGGGCTGGGAGTCGAACCTAGACTCTTTGGCGTGTGAGCGTCGCACTCTACCCACTACGCCACTGCGACCACTGATGATGGACTTTGAAGAGATGTTTTTTCCAGAGGTAAAGAATTTTATGCTAGAAATACTACTTACATCTAAAGTTAAGTAACTTGCTTTTAACTTGACTTGGCATTTTAAAATGAATGGAGTCAGAAAAGGCAAATGACCCAGAACAAGATTGCATTTGATATCAATATAAGAAAGCGAAATTTGTTTAGAGATGAAGCTCACTTTTGGTTGAATGGATACGTAAATGAACAAAACTGGAAGGTAGAAAATCCTCAACTGCATGTTGAGACATCCTTACAACTGCATAAAAGGCGATGTTTGGTGTGCTTTATCCCTTGACCAAATAAATGATTCTTATTTCTTTAAAAACGTTGCCAGAACGTTAGAGTCAATGGTGACCACTACAGAACCATGATTACTGATGTTTTTAGATTTTAATTAGAGAACAATGGCTGCCGTGGCATAGTGGGTAGAGTGCGACTCTCACACACGGAAAGGTCTAGGTTCGATTCCCGGCTGAACACCTCGAATTTTTCACAGCACCGCTTTTATCGAGTTGCTAACAACAAAGAGTTACAACTGTCTAAGAAAAAGGTTCTCAAACTTCGCCGTTCGGAGTCGGTAAGAAACTCTAGGTCCCTTCTACTCGTGGAAAAACAGTAGAGAGCACAACACGAATAGTTGATGAGCAAGCTAGGCCCTTGTCTCCCTGTGGACTGTCGCTCCAACAATTATTATTATTATTAAATTACAATTATATGCAGAACCTGTTGTTTTAAGAAGACGGCACAAACTATCACGTAGCTCGTGCTGAAATTGATTTATTGAAGGAAACGTTTGGAAGCTGCATAATTTGTGGACATGTGAATCGGCCTCCACTATCCTGTGATTCAACGCCGGTTGCATGTTGTCTGTGGAGATATATAAAGGCGCTAGTCTACGCAGGGAAGGTCGAAACTATTGATGACTTGGAAGATAACATTTGAAGCCTAATTGCTGATATACAGTCACAAATTTTCGAAGAAGTTTTCCGAAGTGTGATTTTTGGATTAAACGGCCTTGAGGCACGGATTAAAGATAGATGCCTAAAGTCATATTTAAATTATAATAATTATTGGATGGCGCGACTGGACTGTCCCATGCGATGACATGGTCTGTACCATGTTTTACATATAAGGTTGAAAAATATCTCCCTTCCGCCTTTTTGTCTTTTGAATTTTCCCGCTATGTACAAAGCGCTACAGAGCTCGTATCTGGCAATGCTATACATCATTTGAAAAGTCTTGACATAACCTACAAAACGACGCTATGCATGTTTAGTCTGGATATTGCGTTCAGCAGTTATAGACGTTTACACATCGAGTTGACTAACGCCAAAATTCGTGCTATTTTAAAGTTTTCCTTCGTTAAAGGCAAATCCGCTAGAGAAAAATTCCCTGAGATTAATGTTGTTTTTGGGGATGGTACTCACCCCCAATGGATGGATTCCTCCTCGGGTTGACGTGATAACCCGAGGAGGAATGGGTTCGATGATTCAGAGCCGATGAAAACGTTACCATGGATAAGCCAGCCGGCGGAAGACCTGTAACGACGAATACCGTTCGAATCATGGAAATCAACGAGTTAGATCGGCATGTGGCATCTCGTCACATCGCCCAGGAGATGGGAGTTAGTCAGCAAACTCTTTTAAACCATCTGCAAAAGGCTGGATACAGAAAGAAGCTTGCTGTTTGGGTGCCGCATAATTTGACGCAAAAATCCCTTCTGGTCCGAATCAACGCCTGCGATATGCTGCTGAAACGGAACGAACTCGACCCATTTTTGAAGCGGATGGTGACTGGCGGCGAAACATGGATCACATACGACAATATCAAGGGAAAACGGTTGTGGTTGAAGACCGGTGAATCGTCTCAAACAGTCCAAGCCGTCCCAAGCCGGGATTGACAGCAAGGCAGGTTTTGCTGTGTGTTTGGCGGGATTGGAAGGGAATCATCCATTATGAGCTGCAATTTGGTGTGACTTGGGCGGTCACTCGCCATTTAAACTTTCAAGGGAAGAGGTTTGTGGTTACATGCCGATCCTTTCTAAGTAAAGGCAACTCAAATGCATGCCTGAGAAGTTTGTGAACATCACCTCTGAGTAACCACTAAACGTTAGGCTCCATAGGCTAACCAAACAATCAGTTTGGCAAAGTATTAAAGTTTAGTTAATTCCGTCAGATTCTAACCAAACATTAAGTTCTTCTTCTTCTTGTTGCGGCGCTACAGTCCGGGGTGGACCTGGGCCTCAACCAACCAACATGCCAGCCAGCACGATCTTTCGGCCAGACACTTAATTTTGGCATCTACTGCGAACAACTGGACCGCTTGAAGCAGACGGTCGACCAGAAGCGTCCAGAATTGGCCAACAGGAAGGGTGTAGTGTTCCACCAGGACAACGCCAGACCACACACTTCGTTGATGACTCTTCAGAAGCTACGGGAGGGCGGATGGGAGGTTTTATCGCATCCACCATATAGCCCGGACATAGCGCCAAGTGATTACCACCTGTTCCTGTCCGCCCTTGGTTGTGTGAAGTTGAACTCCAAAGAGACTTTTGAAAAGTGGCTGTTCGTAAATAAGGAGAGGGGCTTCTACGAGGGGGATATTATGAAGTTGCCGTCCATATGAAAACTGCGCATATTTGAAGTAAATCCGATCACTGTAACACTTTTAATGAAGCCTTGAATGAAGACCAAAAAAGCTGAAGGGAGATATTCGACAAACGTATATATTGCGAAAAATTGATAGACATTAAGGTGATCTTTATGTCAAAGTAAAACAACGTTTTTAATTTATTCTGTTTCAATGTTACATTTCTTTACAAAAGCACCCCTTATCTGTTTTTATGTGAGACTATCCCTATTGAAATTTGATTCGTACCTGAACTCGAATTGTTGCGTTCGCTGTGAGAAAATCATTTTAGTGTTATTTGCATCCTCAATACAGGTTCCTCCATCCCGTGCGAGGAGGAATTTCTTGTTTCGCATGACATTTAAATGCGCACATCCCTGAACCCTCATTTGAATGATGGACACATCCTTTCAACCACACTTAATCCGGTATTCGCAGGGCAACAATGGCTCTTTGATTGTATTTCTTTGCTATTCTTTGCAGCAAAAGGCGACACAATAACAATAAGCGGCAAAATTGGATACAAATGGGTTTGAGTTGAGCTGGTGAGTCATGAAATAAATCTTTTTCTTTTGTTGAATATTTTTTCAACGGTTTAGATTATTCTTTCTGGATATCAAGCGACCTATGATCTCTAAGCCACTGAAACAGAATGATGTTGCCAGCGTTGAAAGTGATGCATTCAAGAATAAAGCACGATAAATTACAAATTTGGTTGAATATTTTATTTTCTTTAAATAACATACATGGAAACTATACATTTCTACACTCAACACATTCTTTACATTTCTACGGCTTAAGCAGTAACATCGATCTATGTATGTTGCTCAACCGGTACTACTTTTAGTCTTGCACTTGCACTACATCCAACACATGCTAGTTTAAGGTTTTATTTTCTTTCAAAATGATAAGGAAATGGGACGTCAAATGTTCTACCTCCGTTAAATTAGTAACACTTTGGAATTGAACAAACAAAAGTTTGTTATAGGTTGGGAAACACTACACAGAAGCACTTAGACTCCAAAACTGGTGCACTCTTCCACCAGGCAGTAACTTACATTTAATGTATGTCCTCGGAAAGATTATCAGGACTAAGTTTCCAGCTCTAACCTCATTAGTATCAAGAAGGGGCGAGTATCATTTCCAGGAGTTTCATTTGCTATCAATGCAAACGGTCACAGTGTACTCTTTTACACAGGAGGGGACTGCAAATGTTTGGTTTTGAATTTGAAACAAGAAGCGATAACGTCGAGTAAAATCACATTGTTCCTTTTTACTTGAGGGGAATTGTCATTTTTTTAGGAATAATAGGAGAGGCATGTTGGTTGAGGTCCAGGTCCACCCCGGACTGAAGCGTCACAAGAAGAATAAGAAGAAAAAGAAAAAGAAGAAGAAGGAGAAAACGATGATTCATATTTTGAATCAAATTTTTGCCTCGTCCTCATTTGTTAATAAGCTCTTACTTACAACGCTCTCAATTTTTTAATCTGAAGTAGTTTCTTCTGGCTGCCGGCGAAGTGGGTAAATATCAACACTAATACCCCGAAGGCCCAAGTTCGATTCCTAAAGTTAAAAATTTGCCTTTTTCTCGACGCCACCTTGCTTTTTTGCTGGCAAAACTCTTTGAGTACAACTTGTCAACGAAGAAACTTCTCAAATTTCAAAAACTTGTTATCGAAAAAATCTAGTTCCCTTTTTCTCCTGAGAGCACAATAGCACGCACCACACGAATTGTTGCTTTAGCTAGGCCCTGGTGGTCCCTTTGTGGACTGTTGCACCAACCATACCTACGTTCTAAATTCATTCCATATTGATTCGTCATTTTTTATTCTGAAATTTTCATGTTCAAAGCGTCAAATGACTGACCCCATTGCAATATTGTTAATTTGTTTTATAAATGTTTGCCTTGTTTATGACAGAGGCACACGCTTTAATAATAATTATATGACGGAACAGTAAACGGATGTGCAAGGCCTAGCTTGCTCATCAACTGCTCGTGCTGTACACTCAACAAAATTTAATTTTGTAGCCCTACAGTTCAAAAATAACGTCAACCTTCAGCAGCTTCTTCAACACACGTTTCGTTTTTGCGTGCTATTACTCCCTGAATGAAAGAAGGAGACGGTGGTATAATAGCATTACTTTGAATGGCAAACTTTAACAGACAGTATATAAATGCTTGCCCCTGAAAACCTCCACAGTTGGTAATGCGTGGAAAGAAAGAAATTTTTTAAAAGGACATATGTACATCATTTTCCAACACAGCTACCAATGACTAGATCCCTACTTGACTACTAACAAAGCTCAAAAAGGCCGACAGAAATTTGAGGAGCTTTTCATCGACGATTTCAAATGAAAATCGAAAGAGGTGATGATGTTAAAAATTCTGAGGAGAACACTACAGCAAGCATCGGAGAACAGACGTGCAAGCATCGGCGTGTTAGTCGCATCATGTTTAGAGAGCCCGTGGTTACTTTAGACGGAAACTTCCATTTCTATTTCCATTTCCATTTAGAAGTAGACTCAGGGCGCCGGTTGCATTGGATCGAAAAGTATCACGACACTTAGGAGAAAACAAAGTACATGCAGTCATCAAGAAAGAACAACATCGACATCTCGGACAGGGCGTTACACTAGGCAGCAGAAACTTCGAGGTAGTCAAGGACTTCGCCAACCATGGCTCCGCGGTAAATAGGGACAACAACACCAGTGCCGACATCAAACGCAGAATCACTCTTGCGAAACGCTGTTTCTTTGGGAAAAAGAGGGAGATGAGAAATAAAGCCCGCCCTCGAAGGACTAGCCCGCACCTACTTTATGGTGCGGAAACATGGATGTTACTAAAAGTGAATGAGGAAATCCTTAGTCTTTTCGCTAGAAACGATTTTTTTGCGTTGATGGTATCTGGAGGAGAAGATTTAACAACGAACTCTAAGGGCTGTACAGCGACTTGCGGCTGGTCAAGCGTCTATGGAAACAACGCTTAAAATGGTTCTGTTTGCGTTGATAGCATCTGGAGAACAAGATTTAACGACGAACTCTATGGGCTGTTCAGCGACATACGCCTGGTCAAGCGTCTTCGGATACAACGCTTAAGATGGCTAGGCCATGAAGAGCGTATAGACAGCACTACTCCGGCCCGCGAAGTCTTCGAATTTGAGCCATTAGGAAAACGCAACAGAGGTTGCCTAGGATAAGGTGGTGTACGGAATTGGAGAAGGACCTCAACCAACTTGGAGTGCGCAACTGGAGGCAGGTGGGGAAAGATTGTACTGGCTGGAGAGGCATATTAATTGATTTCTGACTGTAGCGCCATAAGAAGAAGAAGAAGAAGAAAAAGAAGAAGAAGAAGAAGAAGAAGAAGAAGAAGAAGAAGAAGAAGAAGAAGAAGAAGAAGAAGAAGCAGAAGAAGAAGAAGAAGAAAAAGAAGAAGAAGCAGAAGAAGAAGAAGAAGAAAAAGAAGAAGAAGAAGAAGAAGCAGAAGAAGAAGAAGAAGAAAAAGAAGAAGAAGAATAATAAAAGAAGAAGAAGAAAAAGAAGAAGAAGGAGAAAACGATGATTCATATTTTGAATCAAATTTTTGCCTGGTCCTCAATTGTATTTCAGCTTTTACTGACAGCACTCTCAATTGCTTAATCTGAAGCAGTTTCTTCCAAAATTATGGCTGCCGGCGAAGTGGATAAATATCAACACTAACACCCCGGAGGCCCAAGTTCGATTCCTACAGTGAAGATCTTGTATTTTTCTCGACACGACTTCGCTTTTTTGCTGGCAAAACTCTTTGAGTACAACTTGTCAATGAAGAAGCTTCTCAAATTTCAAAAAATAGTCGTCGAAAAACCTTCGTCTCCTGGGAGTACAATAGCACGCACCACATGACTAGTTGTTTAAGTCAGACCCTAGTGGTCCCTTTGTGGACTATTGCATCAACCATACCTACGTTCTAAATTCATTCCATATTGATTCGTCATTTTTTATTCCGAAATTTTTATGTTCAAAGCGTCAAATGACTGACCCCATTGCAATATTGTTAATTTGTTTTATAAATGTTTGCCTTGTTTATGACAGAGGCGCATACTTGAATAATAATTATATGACGGAACAGTAAACAGATGTGCGAGGCCTAGCTTTCTCATCAACTGCTCGTGTTATGCGCGCTATTTTTGTTTTCCCGGATAGAAGGGACCTACGATTCCTTCCGACTCCGTGAAAAATTCCAGGTGTTCAGCTGGGAATCGTACGAGGACTTTCGGTGTGTGAACGTCGCACACTACTCACTAAGCCACGGCGGCCACTTTACTGAACTAAAAAATAACCTCTCCAGTGCAGACGAAAACTTTTGAAGAGGAGCAGCTCCCTTACCACTAATAAATAATAATAACAATAATTGTTGGAGCGACAGTCCACAGGGGGCAAGGGCCTAGCTTGCTCATCAACTATACGTGTTGTGCGCGCTACAGTTCTCTCACGAGTAGGAGGAAACTACAGTTTTTTGCCGACTCCGAACGGCGAAGTTTGAGAAGCTTTCTAATGCACCCTGTGATCCAATCAGAGCAGTGTATAAACTGTCTCTTAAGATCACCAACAGCAACAACAACAGCTGTCATAAGAGAAAAGGCGCGAACTTATTATTATCCCGCCAAAACAAATCTTTATATATATCTCAGTTTTGTACTAATCATTATTAAGTGAATAAAGCTTGAACTGTAACTATAACACTTTCTTAGACAGTCATTAGTCTTTGAGTGTTGTCAGCAGCTCGAAGGAGGTCGTGCCGCGAAAAATTCGAGGCGTTCAGCCTGGAATCGAAAATAGACCCTTCGGCGTGTGAGCGTCGCACTCTACCCACTACGCCACGGCGGCCACTCCACTGTGTAATTTTCACAAAAAGGAGAGTTTTGTTGTTTAAAGAAGGAGTCACAGGAAAATATCATCCTCACGGGAAGTTTCGAAGGACTTGAGTGTCCGGAGTGTCAAGCTATGCTGTACGTACTTTTGACTTGACACTCCTACTCCACCTACTCGTCTCCGCCGGGTCATCGTCCACGTGCATACTTCATGCAGTGTGAGATACCCGTGCAGACATGACCGAACAAACAACAACTATGTACGTGCATAAAGATAAAACGTTAAGAATTCTCATAAACAATGCGCAAAAGACGTTAGTTTTTAAAGGAAACAATATACCTAATTTTAAAATGAAATGTCTGTGTTACACAGAAGTCGCCGTTCGCGTCGCAGACATGACGAATCGCATTGCAGTCAGGTATACCTGATATGCGAATAATGTGGCACATCTCGAAATATAATCTCACCGCGAAAGGAGCCTGCTTGAACTTTTTAAATGACAGATTCTCTTGTGACGAACGTTGTAAAAGCTTGTTTATTAAATTACTTATTTGAGACATGTTTTATTTTGTATTTTTTCCAATGATCACCACATATGGTATGGAAATTGAAGTTCCCTTTACTCTGCACTGTTGTACGTTGTTCAACACTATATTCAAGCACAATAGACTAAGCGGTGAGTGAATTCCTTCAGAAATGTAAACCATATGAGGTTTATAATTCCTTATTTGAAATGCCGGACACTCGAAACTGGAAAAAGAACTGAACTGCTAACAGAAAACCAGTAAGCCATGTGAATGTGAATCGCAACCTCAACAAAAAAAGTTGCATAGTTGCAGGCAGATCGAAGCTGTGTGCATAGAAAAATTCGCCTAAAAAAGCACCGCGTGATCATAACGTGAAGGCTCCGGCACATAGAATACTTTACTTGCGTCAGCGTCAGCAATATTTGGACAGATACGTAAAATACATTGTTCTTATGGTTGCAGGCAGATCGACGCTGTGTGCTAGAAAAATTCGCCTAGGAATCTGGAAAAAAAGCACCGCATGCGCATAACGTAAAGGCTCTTGGCTCTTGTACTTGGACAGATACATAAAATACATTTGGTTGCAGGCAGATCGACGCATAGAAAAATTCGCTTAAAAATCTGTTAAAAAGCCTCGCGTGCGCATAACGTAAAGGCTCCGACACTTAGAATACTTTGCATGCGTCAGCGTCAGCAATATTTTGACAGATATATAAAACACATGTGTTCTTATGGGAGGTGGCACATAGACCAAAGCTGCCGCTCACGCGGATGTGTTTACTCAACTTTTAACTTTTCTCTCTTCGTTGACAAGCAATGAATATTGACACTTCAAAACAATTTATTTGCATTTTAAATTAACGTTTGAATGTTTTGTAAGATCTTGATGTACTAAATTGAATATTTAATCAAACATGTTTTCTTTCACTCTCACAGCCGTGAAAAATTGTTGCGGATCGTTATTGTATAGTTTCTCAAAGTTCAACGCAAAAAAACCGTGCACATCTCGATCTATGTCTAAAATCCGGACCCAAAATTAGCGGTTGCTTTTTTGTACTACTATATTCTTTAAGTTCGAGCAGTATCATCAAGCACGTTAGTAAATCCATCAACTCGTCTGGAGGCATTTTTGCAAAATAAATATCAGACCGCTCTACAGTGGAACCAATATAAATTGAATTTGATGTTATTGTGTTGTGCAGCTTTCGCGTTGAAGTACTCATTGTGTCATCCCCTTCGTTCAGATGCTTCACCATCAACGGAAATTTTGAAGCCGCGCATGTGAAGTATTCTATATGGCGGAGCCTTAAGTCTCCACCAACCTAAATTTCGCAAAGCATAACTGTTGAAAATGAACATCAAATGACTACACTTATTGCCAACAATTTGCCTACACAGTTGAAGTGAAAAGTGAAATTAGAGGAAAGAATTTCATAAGATTAAGATTTGATCAGTTCAATTTTCACGCTATACGTTCAGAATACGTGTGTACTTTGAGTGACACTCAAAGCTCTTTCTATATGTCTGAAAACGTGTTTTCAAACTTGTGCGTGTTTTCATTGTCAAGCGGATTTATAATATTTGTGATTTATGTCCTTACCCATATAGCGCGCTGCCATTAAGTCAAAATACATGAAAATATCTTTAAGATTTCAATTTGGCTTTGGCATTTATTTGAAAACTGATCTCTCAATATTTCGAAAGCAAGTAATGAAATTAGTTCAATTGCTTTAACTTAATTGTAATGTGAAGGGAAATACGAGAAAGAAAACAAAACGCAATTAATTAGAAAATTCTCGTCGTAAAATTTATTGCACACCCTATATTAGAGGAGTTTACTCGGAGCGGAAGATGTCCTCCCTACATTAGAGGAGTTTACTCGAACTGGAAGATGTCGATGTGAGCTTTAGAGTAGATGCTAAGTTCGGCTTATGTAAACTTCTGCAATATTTCCTGATTTTGTCTTCCTACGTTCTACATTATTATTCTAAACTATCATTCACGGACCTGTTCATGATAGCAATAAAATCGTAAGGCCGTTCAAATGAATTTAAAAGCTCTATTACGGTGATGTTTGATACACGAATGAAGAAGCTTTTGCAAAAAGGTTTGTCTTATTGATAAACCGTCCATATCCGAGACAGGTTTGTCTCTGCTTGCGATATTTGGTCCTGTTTGCGTTGATGGCATTTGAACTTTAAGCGCTGGAGGGTGGCATGCGCCTGGTCAACGACGCTTTAGACACCTAGGCCATACAGAGCTTATGCACACAGCTGCTCCAGCCCGATAGGCTTTTGGATGCGAGTCTTAGAAACAACGCAGCAGAGGACGACCTCAGCTAAAATGGTGTACAAAGAAGGAGAAGAAGGACTTCAAGTAAATTGGAGAGCGCCATTTGAGGCAGCTGGCTACGAACTTATGTTTGTTGAGGCCCAGGTTCCCCCCGGACTGTAGCTCCACAAAAGGAAGAAGGATTTGATAATCAGTTTTTAAACGAACTTCAAGTAAACCCGGATAAGAATCTTTCAGTGAAACGCTGACATCGTATGATAGTTCATTCTTCCTTTTACACACAAGAATCGGGCGGGAGCAGAAAAAAGTTTAATAAAAATAAAAATAAAGCTCAATAAAAATATTATTTGTATGGCGTGACAGTCCACAGGGGGCCCAGGGCCTAGCTTGCTCATCAACTACTCATGTTGTCCGCGCTACTGTTCTTACACGAGCAGAAGGAACCTATAGTTTTTTGGAGACTGCGAATGACGAAGTTTGAGAAGCTTTTTCTTAGACAGTTCTTACTCTTTGAATGTTGTCCGCAGCCCGAAAGAGGTAGTGAAAAATTGCGGGGATGTTACGACAAAAAACGACCTACAGTTTTTAACCGAATCGGAAAGGCCAAATTTGGAAGTTTTTGATTGCCAGTTATTTCTTTTTTAGTGTTATTCGTGTTTTTAAAGGCAATGCCGCGAAAAATTCGAGATGTTCAGCCGGAAACCGAAACTGGACCTTCGGCGAGTGAGCGTTGCACTTTACCCACTACGCCATGGTGGCGTAGTGCTTGGTTGCTTTGAAAAAATTTCTTTCCTGCTAAGACAGTTTCTTATGATGACATTACATACAACATTTGTGGCATAAAAACCTCGGAAACATTCTCCATTAAATTAAAGAGGTTTTCTCAGTTATTCTCAGACATAGCAGTTTTTAAAGATCGAGGCAAAGCCAGATTTATTTAGATAAGCGCTGGAAGATGCCCGCTGAGCATTCTCCATTAATTTTATTTAAGTTGTAATTTATGGCTTGTAACTGAACGCAAGCCATCTGAGTAAAATTGACAACAGTCAGTGTTCTTATGGCCTTCTTAACAAATTCATCACCTATGGCATTCCCGACAATATTTCTTTCTTCTTGCACCCAAAGCTGAAATATTTGAAAGTACTCTTAAGTTGTGCGACACTCGATTTGAAAAGATCAAATAGAAGGAATTCCGTCTAAATCGGAAGCGTATTGTAGAAACAAATCAGAAAATATTCTAGATCTTGTAACGACTATAAGTCCCCATGTCGACAATTGTTATTTGTACATATCTAAATATTAGTGTCCATTAAATTGATGAAATGTACACTGTTCTAAAAATAGCTACAGTTTTTGGTGAAAAAGTTTCTTTTTTTTTTTTACAAAATTCGGCTTTGCAATTTTATGCAAACATTTGTTAGACGCAAGAAGTACTATTTTGTCTCCATTCTTTTGGATTAGGCTCTATTTAACTAAGCTCTAGCCTATGTGAGTATACGTGGGTTGCACTTTATATTTCGGGGTATGGGCAACCCGAACGGCGAGATTTGAGAAGCTTTCTTAGACAGTTATTACTCTTTGAGTGTTGTCAGCAGCTCGAAAGAGGTGGTGCCGTGAAAAATTCGAAAAATTGGTGTTGAGCTGGGAGTCGAACCTAGATCCTTCGGCGTGTGAGCGTCGCACTCTACCCACTACGCCACGGCGAATCTCGCCGTTCGGAGTCGGCAAAAAACTGTAGGTCCCTTCTACTCGTGAGAGAACAGTAGCTCGCACAACACGAGTAGTTGATGAGCAAGCTAGGCCCTGGTCCCCCTTTGGACTGTAGCGCCAACAATTATTATTATTGTATGGGCAACCCTAGTGCTGCAATCTGGCAACTACAACATTTTTAAGGTTATGCGTACTCAGACCGTGACATACGAGCGCTATTTGTGTTGCTTACAGTAACTTCAAAGATTCATCTCGCCCAAAAAATGCAATTAAATCGTGAAATCTTTCGTGCGACTATTTTTTACAACTTGCGACGTGGATTAACTCAACAACATTGCATCGATGAACGTAATTCAATTTGTGACAATGAAGCTTCATCAAGGATCAGTGTTTGTCAATGGTATGGTGAATTCAACCGAGGTCGTAGTTCACTCCAAGACGAATTTCGCGAAGGTTATCCAAAATCAGTTGTTGTTCCGGAAATTAGTGATGCTGTGCGTCAACTGATATTGCAGGATCGTCATGTGACCTATCG
Organism: Eristalinus aeneus; assembly: GCA_955652365.1. Taxonomy (NCBI): domain Eukaryota; kingdom Metazoa; phylum Arthropoda; class Insecta; order Diptera; family Syrphidae; genus Eristalinus; species Eristalinus aeneus. The sequence continues at coordinate 20,728,379 of OY019131.1, forward strand.
TGAGATTGAGACAACGTTAGGCATTAGTGGGACCAGCATACATTCAATATTGCATGAACATTTGACCGTCAAACAAATTTGTTCGCGTTGGATCCCACACAATTTGTCAATCGCTCAAAAATAGGCTCGTGTCGATTTTTCGAAAGAAATGCTCCAAAAATACGATAGCGGTGCTTGGGAACACGTCTATGACATCGTGAGAGGTGATGAATCATGGATTTTCGCGTATGAACCCGAAAGTAAACAGCAGTCGACTGTATGGGTGTTTCAAATTGAGCCAAATCCAACAAAAGTTGCTCGCGCACGAAGCACTTCCAACCAAATGGTTGCGTGTTTTCTAGGAAAAACTGGACGTGTCGCAACCGTTTCAGTAGAACAACGCAGAATAGTCAATTCTGAGTGGTACACAACCATTTGTTTGCCAGTTATCGTCCAACAAATCAGGAAAACCAACCGCCGAAGACGGATCACCACGGCACATGACAATGCGAGCTCTCAGACATCGGCTCAAACAACTGCATTTTTGAGCACTCAAAACATCGATTTGATGAGTCATACACCGAATAGTCCTGACTGGCCACCGAGGGACTTCTTTTTATTCCCGTACGTAAAAATTAAAATGAGCTGTCAACGTTTTTCGACACCCGAAGATGCGGTTGATGCGTTCAGAATGCATTTTTTTGGAGATAACTCAATCAGAGTGGCATAAGTGCTTTGACAATTGTTTCAAACGCATGCAAAAGTGTATAGATCTTAATGGGAAATGTTTTGGAAAATAATAAAGCTATATTCGGTGATTCATATTCGTTTTTGTTCTCTAATCTCTCGCAACCCTCTTATAAGTCCACTCATGTCATTGGTAGAATGGTTGAAAGAAAGACTGAAGTCCCAACTTGAGAAGCTCTCGGCTAGGGTATACCGCCTGGGCAAAATCTTGTCATATACGGTGTTGCTTCTAAGTTCCCAAAAAAGTCTCAGAAATTTCTAAAACTTAACCGATTATGAGAGAGGTTGATGATGAGAGAAGGTACTGGGAGCTTTAAGAAAAATCCGTCGAGCAGATTCAACACCTGTTCAAAATTATATTGGGTGAAAACCTGGTTTGCACAGGCAGGGCCTTGACATTGACAGCATAGTCTAAATATTAACAGTGACATTGAGCACTCTGAAACATTCATTGTCAAGAAAATTTCTCCAACTGAGAGAAATAGAAGTTTAAGCAACCATCTATTAAATCGATGTAAGTGGACTTGACTTTGGAGGAAAGCTCAATCTCTGAAAGGCTGAGGCACAACATTTAGAGTTTCCTCTTGCTCCCCGCCTCTTTCTACCCTAAAGAAAGTAAGCAACTAACAGATTGACTTTTGAGAAAACCCCAAGAACACAGACTTTTCCTGAGCTGGCATCCTTTGTCATCCCATACTCCTTCACCTTAGATTCAATGCGATCCTACTTCAAAAGAGAACAGTTCACTGCTTTGTTGACTTTTCGTTCAGCATTTAGCGCCTCGATTAAAGCACGACAGTTTTCAGAACTTCATGTGAAAAGTTTTAAATGCAAAAAATTATATCCCCATTGTGTCATGTGTGTGTCGGTCGCCGTGGCGTAGTGGGTAGAGTGCGACGCTCACACGCCGAAGGGTCTAGGTTCGACTCCCAGTTCAACACCAATTTTTCTAATATTTCACGGCACCACCACTTTCGAGCTGCTGACAGCACTCAAAGAGTAATAACTGTCTAAGAAAGCTTCTCAAATTTCGCCGTTCGGAGTCAAGAAGAAAGAAACTGTAGGTCGCTTCTACTCGTGAGAGGACAGTAGCGCGCACAACACGAGTAGTTGATGAGCCAGCTAGGCCCTGGTCCCCCTTTGGACTGTAGCGCCAACAATTATTATTATTATTATGTGTCATGTGTTCAAACAACATGAACAAAAGGAGTCACAGATTTTTTTTTCATTAGTCAGAACTCCAAAAGAGGTAATATATGTTGTGAAAGTGATTTACATGTTCCGAGAATTTTTGCAAATCACTAAATTGATTTTTGTACAGTACTAACCAAAATTTCAAATTGCACAACTTTCGCAGGTAGAACAAATAATCCGTCACATTTTCCTACCATTCGATTGCTTTCCGAACACAAATAAAACAAAGACATCTAACAAGCTAGGAACTTTCCACGTCCTTTCTCGTAGACTTTGCACCATACTTTCAATTTCTGGTGAATATCATTTTTTTTTCTTGTTTGCTTTAAGTGGATAAGTCTAAGTGTGGTTAGATATAAGCAGGTCTTAAGTTTGTTTACTCTTTCAAACATTTATTCAAGTCCTTCAAGTCGTAAAAGGTATTTTTTTTTTCATCTTTTTACAAAGTTAAAGTCCGGTATTGTTGCTGATTACATATATATTTTTGTTTTAGTTTTTTTTTTGTTTAGATAATACATATTCCCATGCTAACTTGTTATAATGATTTATCGTTTTTATTTTTCTTTGTAGATTTGTAGGTTTATTATGTCTTTTTTCCTTCACTCTATCAATAGCGTTTAATTGATCTTAGAACTAGGATGTTTTTTTTTTTATCTTTTTTTTTGTTTTCCTTTTTCAAATTCATAAATTTTAACACTTTTAATAATTGAATAAGTTGACATCGATAAGTATGTATATATATATAATTTAATTTATATGGTTGTATTTATAATAAAATAATAACATTTATATATGTTTATGAATGTAATTGTATATTTAAAATATTTTTTTTTGCAATTTTGTTTTATACATCATCTTTAACATTTGCAGCTTAAAATGTTCAAATTACAAGGATAAATAGGTAAGATTTTCATTTTGTAGTTTCATAGTTTCTTTAAGTTGTATGCATGTTCATGAAATGATTGATGAATGATTTTTTGTTTGTTATCAGTGTTGTAGGGTTTTGTTTTTTTTTTATTTCTATGTTTACCACTGGAAACCTGTCTCACAATGCACCTCATTAAACATTGGTTACACAGTTGGATAAGTAGATATTTTTTATGTATATATATATAAATATATTTTATTTTTATGTTTGATATTTAATTTTGTAGTGTAGTGTATATTTTCATTTAGCAAATATGATATTTTAATCATGATAAGTTCATTTAGTGGTGATTAAGGAAATTAAAAGCAAAAGGATTCAAAATAAATACGCGGAAGTGGGGTAGATACTTATATCAAAGTTCTCAAGATTTCTTCTTTTTGTTTTTGTGTTTGCTTCTTTTTTTTTTCATTGGGCCTTTAATCCGGTCATTGATTCAACACACATTCAAAACGTGTTGAAAGCTGACGATTGTTTAATATTCATACATATATATCTTAATTTTTTTTTAATCTACACCATCATTTGCTTTTTTTGTTTTTTATACAACTATGACTGGACATAAATTTGTAAAAGTTTTGTTTTCTTTCTTTTGCATGCTGACATTTTAATTTAAATGCAGTATTGTTTCAAAAAATGAAAAGTAAATATGGATTAGCGTTACATTTAAATGTACAAATTTCTTATCTCTATAGTAACTAGTGTATTTTTGTGTTTACTTCATAGTTTATTGAAGGAAGGAGAAAATAAGATGAAGTAAAATTTCTTGTACTGTTTGTTACATAAATATATTTATCTTGCTGTTTGAAGATGAGTGGGGTTCATTTGTTGTGTTGTGTTAAGGTTCTCTTTATACATTTAAATGACACCATATATCTCGTATTTAATTTTCACTACCCTATGTATTATATGAACATTTTGTATAATTTCACTTGATTTTAATTTTTGTTTTTTTGTTTTTATTACAGAAAATATTTAATTAATTTTTAGCTGCCATTTTGTGATGACTAAAAATCAAAACACAAAAAATCTTTAATCACAATTTAAATCAAATATACATATTTTTTAATTTCATTTTTTTTTTTGGTTTTTTTATTTTTTTCTTGAGTGTATATATATACTTTATTAATTATTAAATATTTTCTGTATTAAAAATATTTATGTGCAAAGGGTTTTGTTTCAGTTTTTTAATTTTTTTTCCATCATAAATGTATTTATAAATTAAGAATGAGATTATACATGTATGTATCTTTAAATTCATTTATATTCTTGTTTACAGTTTTTCAGTAGCGGAGTCCGTATGCGAGTGCAAATTCTTGTCATCGTGGTGATTTTATTCAATTTTTTTTTTTTTTGTAATTTTTTTCTCAAATTTTTTATTGCGATGCTCGTTTTAATTTCCAAAAATAAAAACAGGACTAAAACAGGGAACCTATAGGGAAAGTTAAACAAATAAATATGTTTCTTATGTTTGTTCAGGGGAATAATCATTTTTCATTGCGCTTAGTTCGTCATCGGTATTTATCAGCCTTGAAATGAAAATATTTAAAAACATAGTTGTGCATCTTTTTGTATATACAACAAAGTATTTTTTGTTTTGCTTTACAAACCCCAACAGTGTATAAGGAGTCTCTCAAACTTAGGTGAGGGGTGTAGATATACATGTAAGGTTGTTTTGTTTCTCCAATAAATTACATTGAAAACTCCAATAATTCGGATACATCAAAAGGTATACGGTAACTTTGTATATATATATGCATTTATATTAGATTAACGATTATTAAATATATATATGTATATATATGTATTTTTGTTTCGTTTTGAAAATAAATTGAAGTTTCCTCATTGTCCACTCAACGGAATTGGCTGGACAGAAATCGCTGAGTGAGACAATAGAAAATTTTCAAACTAAAGACACAAAATCAATGAAAATGAAGTTACCCGCACCATCTCCGATTCCCTAAACTTAGTCATTCCTCTTCAAACTTGAAGCGATTCCTTTGTTTGCCTTCTAAATCCTCCCTATCATCTTTCTGCCATTCCAAAAACGTAACAAAAAAACTAAAGCTTGCATTTGAGAACTTGAAAGTGGCGCTCTCTACTTCTTGTCGTCGCTCTTTGAGTGCTTTTCAGGTGAGGCTGTGTTCTCCTTCTTTAGCAACTCGTCTGTTTCCTTTGCCTCCGATGGATCTTCCTCCTTGAGGCATAGCTGCTCCTTGTCGGCTTCCCTCTTCTCACCCTGATTGGCGGGAAGAGCTTTCAGTATCGCGTGCACCTCCTCGGCAACAGCCATCAGGACGAACTCGAATTGTTGGCGGGTAGCCACCAGACCGGCTCGTTGATCGCGTAGATGTTCCAGTGTCGCTGCAATGTCAATTTCCCGAGCGCCCTTGTTCATTCTGCCAAGCACCAGATCGAGGAGAATGTAGGCTCCAGTGCGACCTGCGCCAGCACTGCCGTGGACTACAATCGGACAAGATCTGCCGCGGTAGGATTTGTTCACTTTTCTAAAAAGTATCACGCCTTTGAAACTGATCGAATCAATGAATCTAATTACACAAACCTTCGGAAGTCCAAAAGCGCCTTAGCCGATGAAGGCACACCGCCCTGTGGCCACGACAGGAAGTGGAACTGCGTCACTGTGCGGGTTTCGCTTGTGCGAAGGTTCTTCAGGTAGAACGAGCGGACGAGGTAGTCATCACACCAAATGTGTTCACTTACCAAGTGCACCTAGGAATTGAGAACAAGGCGATTATCACACAAATCCAGCAGCGGGCGCCATTCTCAACAGCTCACCTCATAGATGTGATAAACCTCAGCGCCCTCTTCAGGCCAATACCTCGCACATGCGATCTCTCCGTTCTCCTGCAGCCGACACAATGATACGATCACTACGGCTCCCTGCTCCCAGATCATCTGCCAGAAGTGCGCCAGTGTGGTCGGCAACGGTCCCTGAGCGGCAACGTAGGCCGGCGCCCGGGGATCGTGATCGGTCTGAAAACCAAACCACTTTCAGTTAAACTCCCACCCAACGTTCGTGTGTATTCATGCGTGCAAGCGGACTTACAATTGTCGAAGCGTTGATGTAGTCTAAGCCTTCGGCGTTAGCTAAATGGTTCAACACCACACGGGAGTGATCAAACGGCAGCGGGGCGCCTGGTCGATTGAGCGTGGCACACTGCGGTTGCAGTGCTGCGTCCCTGGCACTCGGCTCGGCCTCGTAACGGCACAATGCTTCCCATTCACGCTGCAGACGGCCCTTGTTTCGTAGGTGATCTTCCATGTAGGACTGCGGGAGAGGTTAACAAATTGTCAGAAAGCTTCAAGCTTGTTAGACCGTAAAGAGGCCAATGTGACAGAGTTTGCTGTTTCGAATAGCAAAAGGCCACTTTGGTCAAGTTTGACATAAGAAATCGAAACTTACTAGAACCATGTGTCCAGTAGAGATATCCATGTTCGTTAGCGCCGGTTCCTCACTCCACGAAGACGTGCTCGATCGGGATGAGGGCGGACGATCGTTTTCCTTGGTCAGCGACGTGATGCGACCGCTGGCTACGGGTTCTGATGTATTACCCTTTCCGGCCATTCGAGCACGACAGAGATCCTAGAAAATAAAGTCATTCACTCTGGCTGGCACAAGGTCAGCGTCCACTTACCTGATAGTCCTTGCTGCAGCTTTCCGCGCCAGAGATGCCTGACTGCAGCCCACCGAGCTTGTCGCGCTTCTTGTCGTGACGTCGTATCAGTAACAACGTAACAAAGATAACGATCACTGCAGCGGCTCCAGCGCCGGCGAACATGTACGCCATGATGTGGGTGACGTCGGGGCCTTCCTCGGCTAGCTCGATCCGTGAAGACGAGACAGAGCCGTCTTCGTCGGCCTTGATCTTGTCGCCGACACCGGCCCGCACCACAGTCACTCCCAGGCGGCGAAGGATGTTGTTCTTCACGCGGGCATCGTTGATTGCCTTGGCGATGTCGCTGGCGGTCTTCTTCTCGGGATTGTTGGCATCCACGCGGAAGGACACCTCATGCTGGTGCACTCTGAAATTAGAGAAGAGACGTGAGCGGAGAGGGATCCCAAGAGCTCTGAGGTCGCCTTACGTCAAGTAGTTGAAGTAACCCTGCATGTGGAGGATGTTGGCCAGTTCGTTCACGATGCGAACACCGTCGCTCCAGCTGTCCACCCTGATCGGAGACGAATATAAATCGTAAGGAAAAGGGAAAATACAGAGAACCGGGTCACTTACGGATTCCTGACGTAGACATGTGTGTATTCGGTGTCAACTGAGTGTGGCGCGTGGTCCTCGTCCGAGTGCTCCTTCACAACCTTCTTCTTCTTAGTTGCACCGTCGCCCTTTATGTGCTCCGGCAGGATCTCCTTTGTCTGGGTCTTCTCCATCTTTTTCGGCGTGTCGTCGGTCTTTTCCGTCGACGAATGCACAGACGGCGGAGGCCCGATCAGCGGACCGGGCTTCTTGACATCCAAGCGCTCGTGTCGAGTGAAGCCGAGCATGTTGGCCAGCAGCTCTCGCGCCTTCTCCTTCTCCATGCGACTCATGTCAAGACGGTTTCGATTTGGGATGAAAACCAGGCCGCCCTCGGTGTAAACGCCTTCGGGCTTTTTCGCCTCTCGCACGGGGTAGATGTTTGTGTTCAGCATCAGCTCTTCGTCCGGGGTCATAGGGTCTAAGCGTTTGTACGCCCCACGGGGCTCGTACATGTCATCTCGCAGGGAAATCCTCTGACGGTTCTCTGCGGCTTCCAACAAAGTGTTACGCCGATTCTCAGCCGCCCTTTGCAGCGCCTCCCCCCTCAGCTCGTCCTCCCTCGCTTTCAACGCTTCTGTATACGCGTTGTAACTGCGAAACAGACCCCGATTCACTTCCATGAGTGCAAGTTGATGGACTACGCCATCCGGGAAGCGTTCCCTTTCAGGATCCCATTCATTTAGCATTTTCTTCAAAACGCCATACATTTCGTCGTAATAAGGCATGTCCGTCTGGCCGCGCTTTATCTGGTAGGCTTGCTTCTTGGGCGGGGGAAAGAACACCTCGTCGGCATAGTCCTCGTTGGGTGGTGTAAACCGAACAAACGCCATCGCGCTCTGGGGGCCTAAAATTTCCGGATCGGGAGCAAGGTTCGCGCACAAGTTCGGTGGTAGGGGGGTGTCGCGCTGCAGGGAGAACAGGGCACCCTGGATTCGGCATTGAACAAAAGGATGGTCCCAGCCCAGCCCCGCGCCCTGCATCTCTTCCAGCATTGTGGCTAAGACGCGCAATTGTTCTTCCGTCAGGCGCTGCCTATAAAAAAATAAACAAAATTCTGTCATTTGCCTCTTCGGAACTTAGGCCATCGTCATACGTGTTGTCCTCCTCCTGCTCAATGCCGTCGATAGGCACGCACTTCCCGAAGATGTTATCTGACAGAGAAAATGGGGATAAGGAGATGTTTAGAAGGGCAACAGTCTCCTCGTGGCTCCACTTACCATTGTAGCACACTTCCACTCCATGCAAGCATAAAGTTGTAACGAAATGACATCCTGCAAGAGAGAGGGGCAAACAAAGAAGGGAATGAGTGGCGCAAATCGTAAACAACTCTTCATCGCGTGACGCAGGCGGCACAACAATCACCCACGCTCACACACAGGCCTCGGAATCCTTTGTTTCGCAGAAGGAGGTGCGGAGGGTGGGATTTATAAATAGTTCTGTGACGTCGGTTTTCGAGAACGCGGTCGTGAAACTGAAATCAGTCGACCTAGCCCTAGTTCAGGGCGCCCAACCCACGTCTAGAGCGTTCTTTTGCGGCTGGGTTTTTGCGTCGTACGCTGATATTGTCCTTTCGTCCGTGTTCTTAAAATTATGAATGGTTCGTGTTTTAATTGGGCAGGGAACGTCTCTAAAAGATACGCCGCAGCCTGTCAAGAGTGGCGGCAGAAGAGGTGCGTTCGGGTTTATAAATGGCTCCGAAGCCGACGGCCAATTAAAAAAGGGCATGGTGACGATAATTGGCCCTTAGCACTAATTGGCCAAGGACAAATGATAATTAAAGCTCATAAGGGACTTCTTTGAGAATAATTGGAGAGTGTGATAGAGAAAGAGGGAGTACGAAAGAGCCTTCAGTGGGGTCAACAGCAGACTTGATTGAATTAAGGGACTTTGATTGGATGTGTCATTTGATTTTTAACAAATCCTAGCACTGCATACGAAATCAAAAATTGTATTACTTGTGGGGAAGAAAGCTCAAAGTTGACGAAGTCCTTTTACGGAAAACTTCGCAAGTGTAGACAAATCAAGTCTGTTATTTAGTCTTTGCTTAGGAGTGAAGAATTTCGATAAGGCATTGCGATTGATGGAGCTATAGTCCACAAGGCACCAGTGCAAGCTTCTTGAGAAACAAATTCTGTTGTGCGTGCTCTTGTTTAGGGGTCCTACAGTTGTGAAGGGGCCACAAGCGGCGTAATTTGGAATATTTGTGGTTATGTCCTTCTTTAAATTATCAATAACGAGCGATAAGAATTAAGTAGTTCAGAAAAACTCTCTTTAATTCTCGCATACAGTTGTAAGCTTGTGCTCAACTACCTTCCATAAGTATTTTTATATGTGCAATTGTACTATTGATCAGTGTTAAGTTACTGGGAAAATATTTTGGCAATTTTTTGACGTCTGAATGCCGTAACAGTATGCTGAATAATTAAGGAATTCGTTGGAAGAATCTTATCAAATGATCGAGACATCCTGCCTTAGAGAGAGAAAGAGAGAGACACATAGAAAGCTTACTGCAAGATATATTGTCTGTGACAGTTCAAGGAGTGTTCTGTTTTGAACAGTCTAAGCCTAGGCTCGCAACAGAAAGAACAGTGCCTCATGAAAGGCAGAAGCAAATGTTTATTTTTCTAACAATCATAAGGAACGACGTGAACATTTGGTGGTTTAATTACTTTCTGATGACAAAACCAGAGCGCCTTAAAACAAATAAGTGACGCAAACTGTGGACTAGCTGTCAATACTCCACTGCTGTAAGGAAAATTGTAAGCAAAGAGGAGGGCATAAATTTGGCCGTGAAACTGTGGAAGTGTTTTGATGACAGAAACGGTGACGAGATGAGGATCCGAAAATGTAGTAGACCTCTATATATAGAATACAACCGCTAAAACAAATATTTTTACTTTCTAGAGAGATGACATAAGAGGGGAATGCCAGGCTTAGAAATGTAATGTAAGTTATTGACTTTAGGTAAACGGTCAGTCAAAATAGGGAGTACAAACTTATTCCGTCAATTATCAAAAAGATGGCGCCACCTGCAAGTTGTGTCCGATCTTGGAAGTAATTACCTTATTCAATGGATAGGTGTGACATTTGTGACCAATAATAAGTGTGAATCAGTGTCAATTTTAAACAACAGCATTGTTTTTTGCCTCTTTGAATATGTCCGGATTTGTTTTGAGTAACACCATCTTTGGAAAGTTTTGATTTAAGAGTGAAGCTGAAGTCGATTGAATGCCTGCAGAAGTTTATGGTGAATCTGTTCCGACAGACAAATGATGCAAAGAGTGGTTTCGTCGCTTCAAAAGTGGTGATCTTAGAGGCAAAGATAAAGGGCGTCTTGACCAACTTAAAATGTTTGAACATGAGAAACTGGAGGTTATAATGGATCAAGACCCGTGCCAAAGGCAGAGTTGATTAAATTTGGCTTTATTCAAAAGCAAGAAAATTAAGTGCCACTTGAGTTGAAACCGTCGGTGTCGAAAGGCTATTTTTTGCATCGGAACTGCTTCTTGAAAGGCATCAAAGAAAGGGAGTTTTGCACCGGATCGTGACTGGAGTTGAAAGTGGATATGCAAACGATCGAAAATACTATGCAAAGCTCGGCGAACTCGTCCCTTGTCGTCTACATCAACGCCAAAGAATAACATCCATGGTTCAAAGCCTTTACTCTGTTTATTGTAGGTGGGTATGGTGTACTATAAGCTGGTTAAACCAGCGAAACCATTGATGGGAAACTTTATCCACTACATATACTGCGTAAGAGCTGTACATTGTAAATCGGCCAAAAACGATCGGAAAGCATTACAAAATGTTTTTGTTTTTTTGCTAAAGCAGTTAAAAACTACATCGAAACACTTAACAGGTGAGGTCCTACCCCGTGGTTTTCTTCAGATTTTGCTCCTTCCGCCTACACGTTTTTTTACGGCTACAAAGTGATTGGTTCGGGCGCGACGAATGCCTCAATAATTGGGTCAATTAGAAAGGGGAGCCATTGGGATAAAGCATAAGAGGACGACCTAGACTAAAGCGGCGCACAAAAATGGAGAAGGACCTCAACCAACTTGGAGTGCGCAACTGGAGACAGCTGACGAAAGATCGTGCTGGCTGGAGAGGCATGTTGGTTGAGGCCCTGGTCCACTCCGGACTGTAGCGCCACAAGAAGAAGAAGAAGAAGAAGAAGAAGGGATTGTATTCGAAAATCACAAGAGATGGGAAAAGTAGTTGTTTCCGAAAAACGAAACCTTGAGAATGTATGTTTTAAGTTACAAAAAAAAAAAAAAAAAATAAAATAATACAAAAAAGGAATTAATTTCCCAAAAAATTACCGAAAAGGCATTTTTATAATTATCTTCAACAAATGTAGACGCAGTGGCGTAGTGGGTAGAGTGCGACGCTCACACGCCGAAGGTCCATGTTCGATTTGCGGCTGAACACCTCGATTTTTTTCATGGCTACACCTCTTTCGAGCTGCTGGCAACACTCAAAGAATAATAACTGTCTAAGAAAGCTTCTCAAACTTAACCATTCGGAGACGACAAAAAACTGTAGACCACTTCTATTCCTGAGAAATCAGTAGTACACAAGTAATTAATGAGCAAGCTAGGCCCTGGTCGCCCTGTGGACTGTCGTACCATCCAATTATTATTACTATTATTCAGCTATTGTAGATACCACCGGAGACATTCCTAAAATATTTTTTTATTGCACAATTTACTTTTTTGCGTACATTAAAAGACCTTTTTTTGTATTATGTAACAATAATTTAAACTTAAAACACTAGGATCCTATGTAAATCTAAAAAGTGGCTGGAAAGGCAACATTAAATTTTTTTTAGACTTTAGATAGATATTTATTTCGTCTACAAAATGTTGTGTTATCGCACAATTTACAATAATGTGTACAGACATTACATTTTTTTATCTTACAATAATATTCTTACAACTGAAATAAAATAATACAATTCGTAAGACCGCTTTTTGTTTCGAATGCAATTCTGAGGCAAAACGATTGAAAACCTCAATTTACAAATTTGAAAAAAGAAATAAATAAATAAATTAATAGTAGTAATAGTCATAAATAAATGAATTAATAAAAAAAAATAGTATATATTTAAACATTAAGGCAATTATTTAAATAGAAAGGCAACACTGAAATAAATTAAAAATAAAAACTGAAATGGTATGTTGTGTGAAGAAGAGGTGTTACAATATAGAAGCTTTTGGAACAGTGCATGTAGGATACACAAAACACGGCTTGCAAAAGTGTTACAATCTAAACGAGCTGTTATAACTTCAGGTTTTTTCTTTATCCGGCTCGAAGGGCCAAAACTGAATGTTACACAACCAATGCACGAAATATTTCGTCACACATTCTGCCTTTACAATATAGTGGGGTGTCAGAAGCTACTAATGATAAGTAAGCAACCTCCACTTTTTTTACCAAACGGAGTGCTTTAACCCCACATTACTTTTAAACTTTATCAAGAATAGAACGCTTTCTGCGCAGCATGCTTTTGGTGTATCGTCTCAACGACATTAAGAAGACTTTAGCCATTTAAACAAAGCGACACAATTCCAAATGCTGAAATGTGTTCTTTGTCACGACAGGGAAGAAGACTTCTCTATATCCAATATATTCGATTTCTCTTTGATTGCTTTTTACAAGAAAATATATGTCTGAGTTAAGTGTGGGGAGATTCCACATAAGCATAGAACTCAAGCTGGGTTTAGAATAATTGTCGACAAAGTGGGATGATTGCTTCAGAATCATCCCGATCTGTGTTATAGCTTGGGGACGGGTTGACAGCAGCACTCAATCGATTCTGGAACATACTTCCTACAATCAGAAGTAATTTTGTCTCTACTGAGGAAGTTTACCTTAGAGAAGAAAGTTTTACTTACTCTTTAAGCTACACGAAGACTTCTAGCATCAAGTATCAAACATACCAGGTATACCGGCATGAAGTGAGCGTCATGATACACAAGATACAAATGTCTCGATAGGGAACATTTGTTGTGAACGAACCCTTATTTTCTTTTTGTTTGTTTGCTGTGACATCTGTGAAAAATATTTAGTATACATCAAGTCATTGAACAGACAACATCATATTTTTTTCATTGCGTTAAAAATGTCGAATTTTGTACCAGAAAGTGATGATTCGCGGAAAGCATTAATTTTTTGTCTTTATTTGAAGAAAAGTGCTGCAGAGTCGCATCGAATGCTTGCCGAGGCATATGGTGATCATGCTCTATCAGAAGCAAAAGATGGTTTCAACGGTTCAGAAATAATGATTTTGATGTGACGAAAGAAGAACGTGGAAGACCACCAAACAAGTTTGAAGACGCAAATTGCAAACGATATTGGATGGAGATGACACTTTGAGTCAAAAACAAATGGCAGCAATGTTACACACCAAACAATTGCCGACCAATTAAGATGGGAAAGATCCAAAAGTGTGGAAAATGGGTGCCACATAGAAAACTGAAAAAGCACTTGTAAAATTTTGCTTCAAAGATACGAAAGAAAATCGGTTTTGCATCGGATTGTTACTAGCGATGAAAAGTGGATTTATTTTTATTTTATTATTTATTTATTAAGGGTTAATATGGGACAACCATCAACATCGACTGCAAAACCAGATCGATTCGGCAAGAAGACAATGCAGTGTATTTGGTGGGACCAGAAATGTGTGCTGTGCCACGAGCTCCTAAAACATGGTGAAACCGTTAATACTGATCGCTACCGGCAACAAATGATCAATTCGAACCATGCATTGATCGAGAAACGACCAGAATGGGCCAGAAGATAATAATAATAATTGTTGGCGCTACAGTCCAAAGGGGGACCATGGCCTAGCTTGCTCATCAACTACTCGTGTTATGCGCGCTACTGTTCTCTCACGAGTAGAGGGGACCTACAGTTTTTTGCCGACTCCGAACGGCGAAATTTGAGAAGCTTTCTTAGACAGTTATTACTCTTTGAGTGTTGTCAGCAGCTCGAAAGAGGTGGTGCCGTGAAATATTAGAAAAATTGGTGTTGAGCTGGGACTCGAACCTATACCCTTCGGCGTTTGAGCGTCGCACTCTACCCACTACGCAACGGCGACCAGAACATACGGCAAGGTAATTTTGCTCCACGACAATGCACCTGCACACAAAGCAAAACCGGTTTAGGATACAATCAAAACACTTGGCTGGGAGCAGTTACCCCACCCGCCGTATTCACCAGACTTGGTTCCTTCTGACACGCATTTGCTGAGCAGCACTTTGATTCCTACGAGGTGGTCGAAAATTGGGTGTCTGATTGGTTTGCTTTAAAAGACGAACAATTTTATTGGCGTGGTATTCACAGATTGCGAGAAAGGTGGTCAAAATATGTAGAAAACAATGACCAATGCTCTGAATAAAATGTTTTTACTTTCCCATTAATAATTAGTGTTTTATTTTCATACCGGTTAAGGCTAAACATGGCAATTTCATGTCGAGCAGAAAAAAAAACACAGCTTCACTCCGAATACAATACCGAATCACTTCAAATCTGATCAACAGGCACAACGCAGAAGAAGACCTCAGTATCTAAGAAATGAACACAAGTGGACGAAAACCTCAACCAAGTTGGTGTGCAGAATTCAAGGGAGTCATCGGAAGAACTTTCCAGCTGAAGAGGTGTGGCAAAGGCTCTGCAGATCCAACAAACATATAATACGGACCACCTTAGATTGAACAAAATGTTCGGTTTGTAAAGATTGCCGAATTCTTAGTAAATTTGCGGGATATGCCGTAGTGAGAAGAAAGAAAAATGTGCTCTTTCATTGGCATCGTCACATAGAATTGATCAAACGAGGTTCCGAATAGCTGTTTCATCGAACGTATTATCTGAATAGGCACTGTACTACCTCTTTTTTTTCACTCAAAAAAGAAGCAAATCATCGGGCAGAAGTTTGTGTTGAAGGGCTGGGTTAACGCCTTCTTGAAGGAAACAGAAGGTAAAGCATCGCTCAAGTAGGCGCATTACGATAAATGATGATAATGAGATACGAATAAGTGAATGAACAAATCACCACTTTTTGAAAGGTTTCGTTATCAGCACACCATTTCCTTTTCCATAAAATTTCCCACTGTTATAAACTTTTTAAAAACCCTTTACAAAAACTTTATGCAGAAATTGTAAGCATATCGTTAACTTTGCCCAACGATTGATGAAGGGTTAGGGGTTAAACTGTACATACAGAGACCCAGCAGTGTATTCGGGTGTGGCTGGTAAACTACGCATTTCATTCAGTTTTCCCCTTTGGATACAGCATAAACATAAATGCAAAGTATCCATCAAACATTTGTGCAGCCGCCAATGGCGTTGATTCGCCGCCTGTGCTTATGACGCGGATGTACATTTTGATTTAAATTTATTTCCGTTCTCAATGCCTCCTTTCACTGGGTGACGCAACCTACCCTAATTCCCAAAGAAATCTAAACGCACGCTAGAAGCTGTTGCTTTTATTCATGGTTCCACCGCTCAACTTCTTTTGAAATTTCAATCCGGACACAAAATCAGAAAAAACTCAAAATGCCCGTTTGGTTTGATGTTTGTTCACAAATTTCATCCACTGCACACACAAGTCAATCAAGGATTCACACTGTACAAGCATTTCATCACCAGGAAGAAAGGAAAAAGTTTCTTGCAGTAACCACCTACCTATGAATGAGTTGTCCTGCACACCCCGAAGGGCGTGCAAACACTTCGAACTTAACGCCAAGAACTTATGCACCACACTGACCTGAGCCAAGAAATGCTGTTTTATTAAATAGCTTCAATGCAATATATCTGCATAGCCGCAGAGTCAACCGGAGTGTGTCCCGGTCTGGTGCTTCTCCTGATTTTCAGCTGCGTGGGCGGTGAGCCCATGGAAAGCTCATACTCCCACACTTTTCGAGAATGCTTTCAGAACGCGGCCCGTTAGCCTGCCACCAAGATGTGAACAAGAAACAGGCGATGCGTGAGCGTGTGAGAAAGAGAGAGGTCCTTTTCGACAAAAGCTTTAATCAAATTTTCACCTTCCCACTCCGTTTCTTGCACGCCGCTCGGTCTGTAGGCAGAGCGCCATTTCACAGGAATCCGCTCGGTTATTTCCCGGATTCGATTCTATTCAAGGGAAAACAATGCAATCGAGGGGTGGACTGTTGTTCTTTGTTCCTGGAGACTCTTGCGCAGAGACGCCCCAAGAAGAGCTCTGGTGAGGATTCTGTGTGTATACTCGAAGATGCTTCTCATGTGTCGCGGCATCCATGGCGATGTACATTCCAGCGATTTGTTTGCATTTTGATGCCATCAATCTGAATTGACGCACGTCACACGGTTCCATTTGAATTCAATTACTCTCTCATTGCGTAGACAATTCTTCTCTGTCAGATGGCACCGATTGCGGCAATAGCAACTGGGGTCACGTCTGTCCCATTCGGACTGAAAAATTCATCGAGAATTGATGCTCAAGCATGGAGTGCCCCGAGCACACACCAGACGCTGTGAATGTTAAAGCGCCTCGATTCGTCATTGTCAGGGTACATCCCATGGCGGACAAAACTTGCGGAGCACCTACGTATCTGTGGTTGGAAGCTCCCTGGTGTCCGACGGTGCGATGGCCGGGAGACACATTGACGTTGGAATATGCAAAGCGAACAGCGAGCAAATTAATAGATGCACGCCGCACATGGGACCCGAGGAAATAGATGCTCGCAGCTGGGCAACTTCAAGAGCTGTCAACGTGAGTCTTGTGGGTGGATTAAGGGATTTAAATTGAAATGCCATGGAGACGGGATTGTGAGGGCGAGTGTTTGATGGAAACTCCCACATTTCAAATTTACAACAATCCAAGATTAATTTTGACATATTGCTGCGCAGTTACTAAGGGTTGCTCGTCGAAAGTGTTGCTCTGCAAAATGACGCTCAGTGATTCTTATATATAGAGTGAAAGATTAACGAGAAAGAGCTCGACAATCACTCAAATCTGGTCGTGGAAAAGTGGGAAACTTTAAAAAAATTATGTCCTAGATCTCGAAGAAAGGGACGAAAGGAATGGAGGAACAAAGGGATGAAAGAAGAGGATAAAAGAAAAGGACGAAAGGAGAGAATAAAAGGAAAGAAGGAAAGGAGAGAAGGAAAGGTGAGAAGGAAATGATAGACGGAAAGGAGAGAAGGAAGGGAGAGAAGGAAAGGGGAGAAGGAAAGGAAAGTATGTCTGCTTTTGTTACTCGACTAACTAAATAAGAGGAAGAGAGGCTTAACATTTCTATCCTCCAGCGAATAAGAAGTCCTGGCATAGAGTTGCTGCGGGAACACAGTTTAGAACAATATGCCGTGAAAATGGAAGTAAAAGCAGTCATCTAGGACGAGAACGAATAAACTGGGATAAAGTCGCTGTCTACGGAGAACACTTCAGAAAATCAGCCACATGCATTTAGAGCTACTCGTATTATGTAGAGCGTTTCACCCCATTTCAGCGTTGATGGGAAAGAATCCCCTCTGCCTGACTAGGGCAAGATCAAGAGGCGAATATCAAGACTGAACTCTACAGTTACTACGGCAGACAAATGACGCGCGGAATTCGTTGAGATATTTTGAAATACTCATCTGTAAGATATTGGCTGGATACACAGCATTGTTTTGCCCGGTCCAAAACTCACCACTACGACTACGCCAACTAATAATAATAATAATAATTGCTGGCGCTACATGCCAAAGGGGGACCAGGGCCTAGCTTGCTCATCAACTACTCGTGTTGTGCGCGCTACTGTTCCCTCACGAGTAGAAGGGACCTACAGTTTTTGTTCCGACTCCGAACGGCGAAGTTTGAGTTTCCTAAAACAGTTATTACTCTTTGAGTGTTGTCAGCAGCTCGAAAGATGTAGTGTCGTGAAAAATTCGAAAAATTGGTGTTGAGTTGGGAGTTGCACCTAGACCCTTCGGCGTGTGAGCGTCGCACTCTACCCACTACACCACTGCGACCACTACGCCAACTATCAAGGGATTTTACTATCTGCCTTTTTTTTGTCAAGCACTAAAGATGTCAGCTTTTCATCAGCTTATATTGAAGTCAGAAAAGACGACATATGATCAGAAGAAAAGGAAAAGCTTTGGAAAAGACGAAAGAAGAGCCAATGTTTTATCAGCCATTTGCCGATTTAAGCCACTTTCAGCTAAGAACACAGCTATGGAGTTCTTTGCCTTGTTTTACCATTTGTATTAACCTCGTCAGGCTTTGTAGATTCAAGACAGAGAAGTTATCAAGCTTTGTAGCGAACGGCGTAACTCGAGAGGACGCTTTTCAAAAAACTTTCTCATCGAATTCCCTGATACCAGCACCCGGGACACGATCTTCTGAAAGTTCGTTGAGCCACTGGCTACTGTTATTTTCTAGCATTAAATCGGAAGCGGCAAAAATGGATATGATGATAAACGAGATCAGAACAAAGCACAAGCTTTCACAAAGGAAAGGCGCATGACATCGATGTCTCGAACAGAGCTTCACAGCGCCTAGCAAAAACTTCAAAGCAGATACTCGTATGTACGAAGATTGCCTTTTATATTTCGGGAGTGGGCAATCCCAGTGTTGCAATCTGGCAACTGCCAGCTCTATCGTAAATTTTGACATTTTTGGGGTTATACGTACTCAGAACGTTTTGACATACGAGCGCTATTTGTGTTGCTTACAGTAACGTAAAAGATTCATCTCGCCCAAAAAATGGAATTAAATCGTAAAAATTTTCGTGCGATTATTTTTTAAAACTTTCGACGTGGATTAACTCAACAACAGTGCATTGATGAACTTAATTCAATTTTTGGCGACGAAGCTCCATCAAGGACCACTGTTTATCGATGGTATGGTGAATTCGGCTGAGGTCGTAGTTCACTCCAAGACGAATTTCGTGAAAGTCGGACAAAATCACTTGTTGTTCCGGAAACTAGTGATGCTGTGCGTCAACTGATATTGCAGGATCGTCATGTGACCTATCGTAAGATTGAGACAACCTGAGACATTAGTGGCACCAGCAAACATTCAATATTGCATGAACATTTGACCGTCAAACAAATTTGTTCGCGTTGGATCCCACACAATTTGTCAATCGCTGAAAAACAGACTCGTGTCAATTGGTCGAAAGAAATGCTCCAAAAATGCGATCGCGGTGCTTCGGAACACGTCTATGACATCGAGAAAAGTGATGAGTTATGTATTTACGCGTATGAGCCCGAAAGTAAACAAAAGTCGACTGTATGGGTGTTTCAAATTGAGCCAAATCCAACAAAAGCTGCTCGCGCACGAAGCACTTTCAACCAAATGGTCGTCTGTTTTCTCGGAAAAACTGAACGTGTCGCAACCGTACCACTAGAACAACGCAGAACAGTCAATTCTGAGTGGTACACAACCATTTGTTTGCCAGTTGTCTTCCAAGGAATCAGGAAAACCAACCGCCGAGGACGGATCACTCTTCACCACGACAATGCGAGCTCTCACACATCGGCTCAAACAATTGCATTTTTGAGCACTGAAAACATCGATTTGATGAGTCATCCGCCGTATAGTCCTGCCTGGCCACCGAATGACTTCTTTTTATTCCCGTACGTAAAAATTAAAATGAGCTGTCAACGTTTTTCGACACCCGAAGAAGCGGTTGATGCGTTCAGAATGCATTTTTTGGAGATAACTCAATCAGAGTGGCATAAGTGCTTTGACAATTGGTTCAAACACATGCAAAAGTGTATATCATAGATCTTAATGGGAAATATGTTGAGAAACAATTAAGCTGTTTTAGATGATTATATTTATTTTTGCTCTCTGATCCCGAAATATAAAAGGCAGTCCTCGTACTCGGACGTTCGTACCGAACGCAAGCAATCAATGATTCTTCCCAATGGCTGAGTATATATATTTCTTACCCCCCCCCCCCCCCCACCGTATTACATATTGATCAACAAAGTTTAAAGGAAATCAGGATCTTTTGTGATTAAATGAAAGCTTTGCGAAGCAATGGAGGCATCTGGGAGATAAGATTCAGTGGCGAACTCTTAAGATTCTACGGAGACATGCGCCTAGTCAAGTGTTTAAGCCATGTGTGTTGAGCGTAGGGATGAAGCAGTTTCCACTGTAAGCTTTCTTTAATTCTTAAACTTTGACGAGGAAGTCCTCGTTCTAACAATTGAATATGGGTCTGTACTGCGAAACTGAAGGCAGCTGCGAAGAGACCGTTCTAGCTGGAGAGTTAAGGAAGACTAGGGTGTAATCCCTAGGAGACTTAAGAAGGATTCACAATTGAAATAATTGACAATTAGTGTGAAAATAATATCAACTCCCCAAAAAAGTTTCTTCTCAAAGGGTTTTCAAATCGAGGACAGAGGAAACATGGGACGGCTTTCAAATTATCGGGTTGTAGAGCACGATTGCTAAATGATGTAGTACCCATCCTCCTTAGAAGGGAAAAAGAAACTGGTTGTGAAGAATACTTTTAATGCACTCTTTGATATTTTTTTTTGTTACTACAAAACCGGATGAAGCCTTATACTCACTGGTAACAAAACATTACGTATGTACATCTGTTATTAACTACAAATCAATCGTATGTATACAGGAGTGTGAATAGATGCCATTTTGAAATCACAAGACTCGGGGAGAGTCAATTTTTGTATTTTGGGGCACTTATTTTCTTTAATAAAACAAATTGAATTAAAATTGGAAAGAAGCGTCTTCAAGAACATTTGGTAGTGGGATTACCATAAATATGAAATTCGAATTCTTTCGCATGACTACCATGAGCGCGTTTGCAGGTGTCAAGTCATTGAACCCAACTTTCGACCACTTTCCGAATGATTTCATTGAAATTCCAGTTCAGCTGTTGTGTCTAACCGCATTTATCGTCATTGCTAGTTGAAAAGTTGTAAAGGGGGACATGTGACGTGTCCATTCCTTGAAATAAAGTCTCGCGTATTATACGGTGGCCGCTGTGGCGTAGTGGGTAGAGTGCTCACACGCCGAAGGGTCTAGCTTCGATTCCCGGCTGAGAACCTCTAATTTTTCACGGCTCCATCTCTTTTGAGTTGCTGACAACAGAGAGTAAGAACTGTCTAAGAAAAAGCTTCTCAAACTTCGCCGATCGGAGTCGGCAAACTGTATGTCCCTTCTACTCGTGAGAAAACAATAGCGCGCACAATACGAGTAGTTGATGAGCGAGCGAGACCCTGGTCTCCCTGTGGAATTTCGCGCCAACAATTATTATTATTATGTATTATACGGTTCTGTTAAAACCGCTCATTGGCCAAGTCTAACAACTGAAACTAAAAATAATCACTGATGGTGGCGAATCGATTTTACAGGAACCTGTCGATTAAGTAGTAGTAGTAGCAGTAGTATGACGTTTATTTCGATTTGAAATTCGTTACATTATAATCTAAGTCTATTTTGGTTTGGCCTATGGCCGTCTACCAGACCTGTCTATTAACATCATCAACTTATGGTCCAATGTCACCTTTGGCATGTATTCTTCAGTGACATTTCGGGATATAACGAAGTCTCATCACGCAATGACGCTTACTTTGCTTGTTGACAATCCTATTCAACTAGAATTGAGGCTGATCACTGAACAGCCTTATTTGTTTCCATTTATATCCATTGTACATCAATTTTACAGAAGAAAGATGCTAGCTATCATATCTCTGAAGTTGTAAAACGTGTGGTAATTTTGTAATTTTCTATGCGCTATAAACATTGATCGATTGATAGTCTTCAGTTTTAACTTTAAGAGCTGTTATTCAGCCCAATAAATGAATTGGCGACGCCTAAAATGATGCAACGATTTAAGTTTAATTTTTCAGCTTGATTTTCTTATGTTTGTCAAAATCTCTTCACTAAAATCACAATGACGATGCAGAAATGCCCAAATGTTGAGAACGTTTTGTCGGTGATTGAGCTGGGCCCTTGAACGAGCTTCTATTTGTCTCACTGGCTTTGGAAGCAGACACTTGAGTTCAGTTTTTCTTATTAGTTGTTAAATTGCAAATGATGGCGTCGAAAGACTTAGCTTGGTGAATGTAACAGGTTGAGTATATCGGTCCTACTTTATGGCGGGGAAAACTGGACGTTGCTTACAGCGGATAAGGAGCCTTTAAGTTTTTACGAGGGAATTGTTTTATGTGGGATTTTTTGTCCAGTTTGCGGTGATCGCAGTTGGAGGAGAAGATTATATATTTTGGCATGTCCCTTTACATGTCTCTGTACTTTGGCATGTCCCTTGTCAAGCATATTCAGATGTAGCGCTTAAAACGGTTAGGCAATTGGACATCACTGTTCCGGCATGAAAAATCTTCCAATCCAAGCCATTGGGACAGTACAACATGAGACGGCCCAGGCTGAGCTGGTGCACACAAGTGAAGAAGGACCTCAACCAACTTTTAGTGCGCAACTGGATTCAGTTGGTGTGAGATCGTGCTGGATGGAGAGGCATGTGCTGGCGCACATGTCTACTCCGGGGTGTGGCGCCACACGAAGAAGAAAAAGGCGTCGTAAAATAGTTCTAATCCTTACACAGTGACAGCGACAACGCGTGTTTTGTGTAAAAAAAAACTAAATAACTTGCAGATATTATTGCAACCATTTGCAAGCAACAAATAGTGTAAATGTGAAAAATCGGCGACGTTTATCGCTCCTATCGAAAGAAAGTTTTAGTGTCTCGATTGGAAACCCCGTTACATCTGCTATCAACCATCATGCCTGTCATTTCGATAGAACAGTGATCTGAGAAAAGTGAAGACCTTTTAAGAGGCATGCATGTTAATTTGGCCAAGCAGCGGGATGTGACTGTTCCACGTGCACGGCAGGCGAAGGGGATGTAAGAAACTGTCTCTTTATCCGATGTTCGCTACGTGGCATAAGTATGCCTAGTTAATAATTATTATAATTGGGTGGTGCTACAGTCCACAGAGGGACCAGGACCTCGCTTGCTTATCAACTACACATGTTGTGCGCGCTACTGTTCTCTCACGAGTAGAAGGGACCTACAGTTCTGTGCCGATTCCGAACGTAGAAAGTTGAGAAGCTTCACTAGACAGTTATTTCTCCTTGATTGTTGTCAGCAGCTCGAAAGGCGAGGTTCCGTGAAAAATGTTAATGTTCTTCCGGAAATCTGAGCGTCGCACTCTACCCACTATGCCACGCAAGCCATGCCCAGTTAGGATACCCAAAAAACTGGCAAGTTCGATACAAGTTGATAATTCCTGCTGGGTTTCTCTGCGATTTGGTACAGCTATTTCCATAATTCCACTTATTATTGACTTGTGGTCGCCGTGGCGTAGTGGGTAGAGTGCGACGCTCACACGCCGAAGGGTCTAGGTTCGACTCCCAGTTCAACACCAATTTTTCTAATATTTCACGGCACCACCTCTTTCGAGCTGCTGACAACACTCAAAGAGTAATAACTGTCTAAGAAAGCTTCTCAAATTTCGCCGTTCGGAGTCGGCAAAAAACTGTAGGTCCCTTCAGGTCCCTCGTGAGAGAACAGTAGCGCGCACAACACGAGTAGTTGATGAGCAAGCTAGGCCTTGGTCCCCCTTTGGACTGTAGCGCAAACAATTATTATTATTATTATTACTTATTATTGACTGAATTCAGAAAGTACATTGTTATCTCACCACTCACTGAAATCTCTAAGAAGACCCATGCCTGGTTGGTGGTTGGTTTTATTTTAACGTGTGCGACGAGTAATTGAATGTATCAACTGCATTAACACCGAAGCCGGCTTGTAATGAAAGTCCCTTACAAGTTTTGAGGTGTGCTGGTTGATTTTGTAATTGTTATGGCCGTCTAGATGTCATCAAACACAGCTCTACTTTGGCGTCCAGATGATGTGACTGGATTCATGAATCACATGATTCAAAATCACATCCTTCTTCTTCTTGTGGCGCTACAGTCCGGGGTGGACCTGGGCCTCAAAATCACATCCGTATCACTATTTTTAGTGACAACGGAACCACTGATGGAGAAAAGACCATCTGTGGCTGGATGGCGGCTAACAGACCCAGGCTTTGAGGGAACCTGACTGGCAGTGACAGCATGACCAGAGGCTATATTCTGGTCCCACGAGAGGTCAGGGGCCCCTGGAACTTCGGTTCCAGCCTGATCGTGCAGTAGGCCCCCTTGTGGGAGAATCGTGGTGGCTGTGGTTCACCACCTAACATCGCGGATAGAGTCGAGGATAGTGTACTGTGCTGACTTGTCTAGTTGATTGTTCACCCACAACTAGGTAAAACGGTTAGGGGACTATCCCTTCTCAGTGTGGAGTTGCATTCTCAACGGGGCGCTGCGACCCAGAGAACGGAAGAGGTTTCAGGTGATTGCCCCTCAAGCATGATCTCAGTTTGGTATTTGGGTAACTAAGGCGTTTAGTCTTGCGTTACTTACGACTCTTGGGCAAAAGATTCCCTGTGATATAAGCCGTTAAGGCAGGTGGTCACGTAAAACCGAATCCCACATCTACTTTGGCGTGCTTTAAGACTGGAATCTGTCAGACTCTTAGACAAGCTGCATGAATTACAGCCTGCAGGACGTAACCAGCTGTGCATCAGAAACGAGCACAAAATCCATCCCACATTAATGGGATAGGATGTGTGGTCTTTTTAAGAGAAATGAAGATGGAGGATAGTCATCTGCGCTACCAGCTTTGAAGGGAAAAGACTTAATATAGCATTATATGCCTTCGTTTGCACAACTGCGACATTAAGCCAAAGCGCCATTTTAATTACAAATTGAATGCCTGAAAGAAACTGAATCATCCACAGGGCATCTGTTCTGTGCCGGTCGGAGAGCCCCTGTTGCCTCATTGTGCCTTGTGCGTCATTGAGTTCATCGCTATAAAAACTAACACGAAAAATAAACCATCCAACTACGTAGCGATAAGCACAACGTCATCACGCCTGACAAGGTTTTGCACTCAAAATCCAGGAAAATGCGTCCAATTTAATCATTATTCCGCATCATGGACTTCGTCACATCACTTCATTAGAACTTTATTCTCGAGCACACTCAATTAAAGATTTCCGAAAACTGTTGCACGTCAACGATGAAGAGAAGCACCTGTTCCTCGTGAAGCTTGTCAGTTCCAGCACCAAACAGATGTGAAATGTGTCTAGAGAAACTCCCCCAAGGAAGAACTCGGAATTGTGTTCTACACTTCAAAGAGTCAATAATTAAACTTCTAATGAGATAAGTCACTCATCGCGGGCAAACAAGGTGGAAACTTCAAAGGAATCACTTCAATTGACATTCCTGGACATCACAATATTCAAGTGAAACGAAAAGAATCAATTACTCGCAGTCTGTAAATGAAGTCCCCAACTCGAAGGACGGTTCTAGAAATTTTCACTAATCTAGACTCACTACAGCTCATTGCCCAATAATCTCACATTTCAATTCCTGTCCATCGGCGAAAAACTCGTCTGCATCAATCACCCAAACCATCAATTGCTCGACTATCTGCAGCGGAATTCAGACGTAAAGTTCACCCCATTGCCGCCGATTTCGTGAAAGTCGACGGAAAAAGACACCCATTCTCACGTTGTTTGCGCTCCGAAAATGAAATCATAAAATTCCCATCTCCACTTCCCCCGGACGACGACCTTCAGTGGCGAACGTGATCCCCAGAAGGACTCGAATCTCCGGAGTCATCAAATGGAAACTTTCTGCTGCCATTCAGCCGCCTAAAGGACATTAATGTTGACAATAGACCTTTCCTTCCTGCCCTTTCGGCGACCCGCCCACACACTCTCTCCGAAAGGAAAACCATTTCGGAGACCAACAAAATGAATTAACTACACACCGTCTCTGCCTTTTCGGAACAGTGCTAATGGCGGAGGGGGCGAACTGCCAACCCCCTCAGGGAAAACGTCGTATAGATAATACAATACCGTTAATTTCTTTATGTATCCGCACCAGCAGCAGAAGGAACCGACAGCAATCTGGGGCATGGGGGTTCCGACTTTCATTCAGAAAAACGATATCTCTCCACTCTGACGTTTCAGTTCTGCTCACACTCGGTCTGGCAGCCGCAGAAAAGGAAAACAAAAGAAAAGCTCTGCCGAATATTGATTTTCCACCACAGCCCACATGCGTGGCCTAGGCACCAAACAGCAACAGTTTCGCCCGTTACTACCCCCTCCCAAGCCTGGCCGCAAGTTCTGCGTCACTGACTCGAGCCTTATGAATTTTTGAAGCGAGTTCCGCGCCGTACGTGTTTGCCGCATGGGGCACGCGGGCGTTGCGGTGAACTGCTAGAAAATTACGATTTCCAAATTGAACGCAACCAGCATCGGTCGTGCGTAGGCGTTCGTTCTCCCATCCGTCCCCATCACACTGCCAGCTCAACCCATGTGCCCGGACGGGTCTAAAAATAGCATCAAGCTTTTCGCCCCCGCACTGGCAATCCCTCCCAGTGTGTGTGCTGGGGCCGCACGAAATCGGCGTCATGAGAGGTTGGGCGGTGCCTCCGCTCTGGCAGATGATGTGGTTCCCAGCCGAGGCGATTGTGCCACGAGTGGTTGCTTGAAGGACCTTGACTGATGTAGTCCAGATGAGGAGATTTTTTAACCTTTTCGGGCTGTCACAAGCGGTGCCAACTTTAAGCCTTAATTGGAGGGTCACGTCAGGATGCTGCTTCACGTTTCACAAAACACGCAACTGCTTGAAGCCTCATTTATGTGAGTGAAATTTCACTGCTCGAGGATAGAAGGGCGAGCGGCGGCGCGCCCAGCATCGGTAAGGCGGCCGGTGATTCAGTGAGTGATGAGCGGCCGTAAAAGCAATTCATTTCGAGATTTCCTTCACAGAGCATGACGCAGGTCCTTCGAGCCGAGATCCACTTATGAAGTGAGGCCGTGTGCCAACGGGAAAGTAATGGATCTAGATCGTAGCGGAGATGAAATTTGATGCTTGGCATAATTCAGCACTTCTGCTGATGAAATAATTTTTTAATGGATTGCGTGGGATTGTCGGCGAATTTGCGATGGGCTGACGGGTGCACGCAGGGAGAATGATTTCTGCCGGTTAGAGATAAACAAGTAATTGGTTGCATATCGGAGCGGTTTTGGGGACGATCTTTGACATAAAAGTCTCACATCCTGCGGCATTTCTAATCGAAGTCCTATTTGGGAGTGTGACATAATTCGGTAATGTCTTGACGCATTCGGGTCATGATGAACAGGACAGAATATTCCAAGGGCGTCTAATTGAACACGCAAGTCATCATGCAGGGGGAAATTAAACAAAAACAGTAAAAGCTTAATTTGTTGTGACGTCTGTGAGAAGTGCCTATTCCTTCTTCACTCGTTAAACTCGCACCTTGAGGAGGGTGTGGTGCAGTGCACAAAACTTCTTAAGAAACATAACGTAAGGTTCTTAGGCGTGTGACAATGAAATCTGATTAAAAGGACTTCTGATTTGTAAATTCAAACAACTTATAGAGACGGAGTTGGAGTTGTTTGCTTTGCGGTGAGTTTTGGAGGGCTTTGGAAAATGGCTTATCATCGGTTATCACTTGAACGTTGGTCGGAAACGAAGTGAACACTGACTGAAACGCAAAAGCCGGAGAAGTTTACAATCGGCAGTTCATCTGCCTTTCAGCTAGCAAATCGCAACTAACCAAAGATCTTACTTCAACTGTCACCAGTTGCTTGCGGCAAGTTGGTTGTTATTCTTCTTCACTTAGGCGGGTTATCTCGAAGGTTTTTTCACCACGCTGTCTGTTTAAAATCATCGTTTAATTTGACCACTTGTTCGTCGTTGCCATTTGGAAATGAATGAAAATGGACGAAACGGTTGTAGTGGGCTGGAAGAGCAAGTTTCAGATTTCGTCTGAATCAGAGAACCACTTGACCCAATGAATAAATGCGAAAAGCGACATATTAAACGATCAGATTCAATTACTGAACCTGTTATTCGACCATGTTTCAATTTTTCGCGAGACCACCTCCCTTAAGTTCCTGGTGACAGGGTAAACATACAACTTGTGTACAAAATATTCAATAAATTTTACCACTCACAGTAGCTGTAGTTCCCGTCGATTGTCTACAAAAGCAATGCTGTGATTTCGTGTCGCGCGTATCGCTATTAATAATTGTTGGCTCGAAACTCCACAGGAGGCCCAGCGCGACAGTCCATATTGGGACCAGGGCCTAGCATGCTCATCAACTGCTCGTGTTGTGCGCGCTACTGTTCTCTCACGAGTAGAAGGGACCTACAGTTTCTTGCCGACTCCGAACGGCGAAATTTGAGGAGCTTGTTCTTCGACAGTTATGGACTCCTTGAGTGTTGTCAGCTTGAACGAGCTCGAACGAGGTGGTGCCGTGAAAATTTTGAACAATTCGTGTTGAGCTGGGAATCGCACCTAGGCCCACCTCGCACCTCGGCGTGTGAGCATTGCAATCTACCCACTACGCCACGACCAAGCGCAAAGCTGTCAAATCTAAATAACTTTTTCTCGTGAGAAATTCAACACATTCGACGTCGCCTGGCGTAGATCTGGGCCTTAACCAACAGACAACGTCACCCAGCATGGAATCTCCTCTGTTTTTGCCCTTCTAGGCTCGCAGCTCCATCTTCAGTCGAAGACGGAGACTTATGCATTGTAGCAGTGTCTAGCATTCGAAAGTCTTTTCGAGCATCTAATTGTCAAACAAGCGTGAAGACCAATGCTTGCTTCTATACAGTCGTCGGAAGGCATCGTTAGTTCTTCACATTTAGATATGACATGAATCGCAATGGTCACTTAAAACAAACCTCAACTATATTTTTGATTTAGAACTTCCTCCCACCCATTCAACGAAGTTTACAAGCTCAGCTGCACATTTCAACCAACGCCTTCTTCAATTTATTTCTTCTTGAAATTTTACTTGAAACTAAAACAATTGTTAAGAGCACTTCATCGGCTGGTCTTACTCCACTGACGCCATAGTTGACAAAATTTGTGACCATTTTAAGGTTTGTTTTGATTGTTTTTACATCCAAATGGATGTGTTCATCACATCCGCTCTAGTGCTGGAGATATTCTTGGAACAAGGTATAAGTTTGTGCAAGGGTAGTGTCAAACGTAGGTCTTATGGAAAATGTCCAATGCATGGCTAAATTTTGGAACTTTTGAAAATAAATTTGAGCTTGCCCATGCAGACAACTCTCTTTTGAAAGTGTCTTTAACTGACGTGGTAAGGTTGCTAAGCTGACTTACGTGAAACAGCTTTCTGCACCTTTTTGTGCTGCAAATTCCCCGATGCCGCATAAATCTGCACATGAACTTGGAGTTGTCATTCAAAGACCAGCCGGGGTGTCAAAAAGATCTGCGTCTTAGCAAGAATTGTTAAGTTTTCGTTTTAGACAAGATCTCATTTGATACTTGGATAACATAAACGTGCGCGTTTGTGTTATGATTCGACGCACACTCTGTGATAAAAGGATGTAATGGCAGCTGGTTGCAACAGTTTGAATGACAACACAAATTGGAATGTTGGAATGATCTTGATCTCATTCCAAATGCTTTCTTTTTTGATGACGACACACTTCATTTTGCTTGGAGGAGGAGGCGGATTTTCAACACCAGACACACTTTGATTCAAATTTAGGAAAGACCAGTTTGTTGGCTCACTGCGATAGCCAATCATGATAATGTCACAAGCGGAAATTAGAACAGTCGATTGACCGATTTTCTTACAACTTTAAGATTTGGGACGTAAATAAAGAATTGAGTAAAGCACGACAGAGGTCCGAAAATTCCCCTATCGAAGGTGGCGTTACCAGGTACACCAGTTGCAAATAAAACACTAATTATTAATGGGAAAGTAAAAACATTTTATTCAAAGTATTGGCCATTGTTTTTTACACATTTTGACCACCTTTCTGGTAGTTTGTGAATACCACGCCAATCAATTATTCGTCTTTTAAAGCAAACCAATCAGACACCCAATTTTCGACCTCCTCGTAGGAATCAAAGTGCTGCTCAGCCAATGCGTGTCCCATCGATGAAAACAAATGGTAGTCGGAAGGAGCCAAGCCTGGTGAATACGGCGGATGGGGTAGCTGCTCCCTGCTAAGTGTTTTGATTGTATCCTGAACCGGTTTTGCTTTGTGTGCAGGTGCATTGTCATAGAGCAAAATTACCTTGCCGTGTCTTCTTGTACATTCTGGTCGTTTCTCGATCAATGCATGGTTCAAATTGATCATTTGTTGTCGGTAGCGATCAGTATTAACGGTTTCACCAGGTTTTAAGAGCTCGTGGTACAGCACACCTTTCTGGTCCCACCAAACACACAGCATTGTCTTCTTGCCGAATCGATCTGGTTTTGTAGGCGATGTTGGTGGTTGTCCCCCAGATTAACCCATGATTTTTTCCGTTTAGGATTCTTAAAATAAAATTATTTTTCATCGCCAGTAACAATCCGATCCAAAACCGATTTTTTTTGTGTCTTTGAAGCAAAATTTCACAAGTGCTTTTTCGGTTTTCCATCTGTCTTTCATTCAATTCATGTGGCACCCATTCTCCACACTTTTGGATCTTTCCCATAGCTTTTAAACGGTCAGAAATTGTTTGTTGTGCAACATTTAACATTGCTGCCATTTGCTTTTGTCTGAAAGTATCATCTCCATCCAACATCGTTTGCAATTCGGCGTCTTCAAACTTTTTTGGTCTTCATTTCTCACATCAAAATCATCTTTTCTGAACCGTTGAAACCGTCTTTTGCGTGTTGCTTCTGATAGAGCATGATCACCATATACCTCGACAAGCATTCGATGCGACTCTGCAGCACTTTTCTTCAAATGAAGACAAAAAATTAATGCTTTCCGCAAATCATCACTTTCTGGTACAAAATTCGACATTTTGAACACGATGAAAAAAATATGATGTTGTCTGTTCAATGACTTGATGTATACTAAATATTTTTCACAGATGTCATAGCAAACAAACAAAAAAAATAAGGGCTCGTTCACAACAAATGTTCCCTGTCGAGACATTTGTATCTTGACGCTCACTTCATACTGGAATATTTATTTGTGATGTTCGGCCATTTCCCAAATTTTATGATCACACCAAGGGCTAAAGTGCCCGCCGTGGCGTAGTGGGTAGAGTGCGACGCTCACAAGCCGAAGGGTCTAGGTTCGATTCCTGGCTGAACACCTCGAATTTTTCACGGCACCACCTCTTTCGAGCTGCTGACAACACTCAAAGAGCACCACCTCTTTCGAGCTGCTGACAACACTCAAATAGTCTAAGAAAGCATCTCAGACTTCGCCGTTCGGAGTCGCCAAAGAACTGTAGGTCCCTTCTACTCGTGAGAGAAAAGTAGCGCGGACAACATGAGTAGTTGATGAGCAAGCTAAGTCCTGGTCCCCCTTTGGACTGTCGCGCCAATAATTATAATTGTTATTCAGAAGAATATAAATTTAAATGAGTTTGTTACACTTACTTAAGCAAATGAAATTTCATCGAAAAGTATTTAAGAGCTTTAGAGTTGGTCAAGACCGAAGAATAACCTCTTATTGTTGCAAAACAAATTTATAGTGGAAGGGTCATAATTTCACAATTGAACTTCATCAAAGGTTCATTGAAGCTACTAGCCCTGTAATTTTTTTACCCAAACCGACAATATTGGGCAACCGCCATTCATTAGAAAGCTAGCCTTCCTTTCCTGGACTATTTTGCAGACATCTACAAAAATCTTGCAAAAATTGTAACGGTCCGCGCTTTGATTTACATCTCAATCCAGGGTAAACATTTTGTTTCATGTACGTTTTTATAATTTAAGAAAAATGTAAGAAAAATTAAAAAATTGAAAAAAGATAGGAACGTAATCCTCAACGAGTTTTCCGCAAAAAGCCTTCGAACAAAGAACTGCAATGAATTATAAAAATATGTTTATTCTCGGCATCGATCTTACCAACAGAGAACCTACTTTTTATTAAAAACAGGGACCAGGGCCTAGCTTGCTCATCAACTACTCGTGTTGTGCACGCTACTGTTCTCTCACGAGTAGAAGGGACCTACAGTTTTTTGCCGACTCCGAACGGCGAAATTTGAGAGCTTTCTTAGACAGTTATTACTCTTTGAGTGTTGTCAGTAGCTCGAAAGAGGTGGTGCCGTGAAATATTTGAAAAATTGGTGTTGAGTTGGGAGTCGCACCTAGACCCTTCGGCGTGTGAGCGTCGCATCCTACCCACTACGCCACGGCGACCACCCAGGTGCTCAAAATAGAAAGCCTAATGAAAACACAGTAAGGTTGGACTCACACTTTGTTGAAAATTGGCACAGAAGGAACGCTTCATTACAACTCAGCCGATATTTTTATTTTATTTATTAATTTAGTTTTTTAATGGAATCGTTCCACTCTATTTACAAAAATGTTGAAAATTATGAAATCAATGAATAACTGAATGAATCGAAAAATGGAGCGTTCGTTCACTTCTTACAAAGTTAGAGAGCAACACAAACATCCACCGACTCATCCCCATTCCAATTATTCAATAGCCGGTAATGGGAAAGGTCAACTTGCCAAAAACGTATAGACATACACAACAGGACGCCCCACGCTAATTGGTTTGCGTGGTTGACCACAAGTGAGAACAAATTCAAGGAACCAGAACAAAAACTTTTGAAAGGCACATCACTTGTTGAGACACCGGGTCCAACATGACCTTTGCAGGTAGACCCTTAATCTGATATCGAAAATGTCAAAAGCCTGAAACACTTCAACATAATGCATAATTTTTGGTTTTCACGAGGAAGATTGGCATTTCCACAAAATAAAAACCGTTCAATTTTTGATGAGGAGTCTTCTCAGTTCCAGGCAGAAAACTCAATTTATTTTTGGGCCTTCAAAGATGTCAATAGACCGGTAGACGTAATTTCAAACCAGAACGAAGGCAATCAATATTTCCTGGGCTCCATGTGTTATTATATTTCTGTTCGCGTTTGGGGCTACGTAGTTTGCTTTCGTTATCTTCTTCCGAATCCCTTGAGTCATAGATGTGCAAGAGTTTGCAGTCCTGCTGTTGTCTTGAATAAGGACACGCGTACAATACACACACAGGCACAGAGATGCACTCAAAAAATATGCCACAAGCTATTCTCTACTTACCAACATTTCCCTCGCCATCAACTACGTATCCTTGGGACAATAGCAATGCAACAGTTATTAGCTTTAGCAACGTTTCACTCCAGCAGCTGCATCGGTTCCAGGTTCTTTCATTATTCTGTACATTTCTTGCCATGACGTTGCGTCACCTATTCAAACGAGAAAAAAGTGGAAGAACGAACGTTAAAATTGACACAACACATAAAAGATACAAGACACGAAAGGTAATGAATGGTCGTGGGTATAGAACAGACAGGTAGCGACGAAGGGAGCGAGAGTAATAACCATTTAGAAGGATTATCCAAGTGGCGCTGTTGCTGCAAGTGCGCCTGCTGTGCCGAGAAGGGTGGTCGGGCGATCCCCAAGCCGTTGCATTGTATTTTTAGAAACTTTTTCAATTAAACGCGAGACACATTTCTTTTCAAGTGCCGGCACTAGGGATGGCCTGCTGAAGGGGTCGTTAAGAGCAAAAGGTGCTTGGGAAACAGGTGCTACTCGAGCATGGATGAAAGTTTGTTTGAACAGTGCATTGGGCTGGGGAATCATGCGGAATGATCGAGTGGTTGAGATGAAACTGCATTCAACCGAAGTGGTTGTTTCGATTGCCCCCACACTCTGGATTCCCTTGAAGGACTGGCGTTGAACGATTTTCGGCGTTAATGAATGAAGGAGGCTTCTGGCTGGAAGGGGAATTTCAAATTTTTGAAAAGCAGAGGGTCTCCGAGTTGCTGACTGGATAAAATTCAATTCAATTTTTAATTTGTTGTTAGTAAAAATAGTAAAGCACATTGACATGGTCTTTTTTAGTACAAGGTATAATTATGCTACAAGTTCATAGCTAACAATTGGGTTTTTAACCAACGGTTAGAAAAAAAATTAAGAAAATAAAAAGTACAAGAAAAAAGAAAGAAAAAGAAGGAAAGTAAGAAATGAGCAGAAAAATTCACTGTTGCAATGTGCGATAATTGTTATAACGTACAGATTTAAAGTGTACTGCATTTTGTATTCTTTTGACATCTATTGGTAAGGAGTCCCATAGCTTAATAGCGTGTATAAAAAATAACCGGGACGAATTTAAAAATTTATATTTAGGAGTATTAATTTTAAATGTTCTTTCAGACCGAGAAAATACAATTTTTTTTCTAAATTAGTATCTTCTAACTAAAGTAAAGTAAAGTAACTACGTTGTTTTAAAGTTATTAGTTTATGTATAAAAATACAGTTACGTATGCAGAGGTACAAGTATTGCTTTAACGAGCAGCCAAGGAATTTTATAGAGTAAACAGAAATGCTGTGATATTTAATAATAATTGTTGGCGCAACAGCCTACAGGGGGACTAGGGCCTAACTTTCTCATCAACTACTCGTGTTGTGCGCGCTACTGCTATCTCACGAGTAGAAGGGACCTACAGTTTTTTGCCGATTTCAAACAGCGAAGTTTGGGAAGCTTTCTTAGACAGTTATTACTCTTTGATTGTTGTCAGCAGGTCGAAAGAGGTGGTGCCGTGAAAAATTCGAGGTGTTCAGCCGGGAATCGAACCTAGACCCTTCGGCGTGTAAACGTCGCACTATACCCACTACGCCACGGCGGCCACAGTGTCATATTTGCGGCGCATATAAATATATCTTAGCGCATCATTATAGGCAGTTTGAATTTTTTGGAAAGACAACAAGTCCAAAGAACTGTAAGCTACTTCAGAACAAGATACAATAGACATAGTAAGTGTTCGAACAAGTTTTCGCCGTGCATCAAAAGGAGCAAAACTTGTAGCTCCAGCAGGCAGCCATAAATACGGCTAATTGTAACATTCATATGACTCCGACACGATAAGTTTCGACAAATGACAAAACCAAGGCTAATTGCTGATTCAACCAGCTTAAGCCTTGTTCCAGAAATGAAGTTATCAGGAATATGTTCAAACTCAAAAGATCTATTAGCGATAGGAATAGCCTG
The DNA here is from genome assembly GCA_955652365.1 of Eristalinus aeneus. Taxonomy (NCBI): domain Eukaryota; kingdom Metazoa; phylum Arthropoda; class Insecta; order Diptera; family Syrphidae; genus Eristalinus; species Eristalinus aeneus. The sequence goes on from OY019131.1 coordinate 20,763,591, forward strand.
ACCCTAAAATGGATTTAGTAAAAATCCATTACTGGAGGTCCATTCACATATCGCCGATAGATCCTAGTTAAACCGGCAAGTGAGTACATTGACTTTATAAAACGGAAGCAATAAATAAGGGTGAACATCAACCGCGTACAGGTGGAAACTTACATGTTTACATATATATGACAGGTCGTTAACATATAAACAGAAAAGTATTGGACCCAAAATGGAACCCTGCGGAACACGGTTAATAACAGACCTAGGACTGGAGCTAATGGTTTCAATGGTAACTCCCTGTGATCTGCCAGTCAAAAAACTTTTTATTAACTTAGTAGCTGTATTGCTAAAATCAAAATAGTGTCTAAGCATCTAACATAAATTTATATAGTTGACTTTGTCAAATGCCTTGGAAAAGTCAAGAAGACAAGGAATAGTTAGCATACCATCATCATATCTTTGTCGTATTTGACCTAAGACGTTCACCATACCTAAAGTACAGTTATGGTTTTACCTACAAACCCGATTGGCAGGGATTCAACAACAAGTTTCTTTTAAGAAGTCCTTGGATTTCTTCTTCTTCTTCTTCTTGTGGCGCTACAGTCCGGGGTGGACCTGAACCTCAACCAACATGCCTCTATATGCCAATGCAATCTTTCGGCAGCTGCCATCCATTTCACACTCCAAGTTAGTTGAGGTCCTTCTCCACCTGTGTGCGCTACCATAATCTAGGCCGTCCTCTTTACTTTTTACCTCGGATTTGCTCAGCCAAAACTCTCTGAAACCTTTGAGAGACATGGTAGTATACTAATCGGGAGGAAATGTTTTGGAGATGTTGCATTAGTTTTTTTGCCAACAGGTATTACTTTGGCACATTTCCAATCGTCCACTTTCAAATTGTGTAGGAAACACTCTTTTACCCAATTGAAATTGTTTTTTGTGCCACTCCCAGCAATTCTGCGAGTTGACTTTTAGCTTGGCATGAATCTTGATCCAGGAAAGCCTTCAATTCCTCATCTTCAAACCTATTGCGCTGGCCAAGACGCTCGTTTTCTTTGAAGCTAAATTCATCACTTTTGAAGAGTCGAAACTATTCTCTGTATGATTTGTCGGTGGAAGCAGATTCAACACAAACTTCTGCAAGCATTCGATGGGACGCAGCTGCACTTCTCTCAATTAAAAAAAATGATTAAAATTTCCTAAAAATGATGTTTATTCAAGAATAATCTGAACATTGTCGAAAAGGAAAAAAACAATGTTGTTGTCTAAAACAGATGCGAGCTACTTGCTGACAAATGTAACAAATTTCCAATGAAGTAGGCAAACGCTTCCAACATCAGCCACAACTTGCAAGTGGCGCCATCTATTGGGAATGAAGGAATATATACCTCCAATATCTCTGTAGCTAAACATGGGATCAGCATTTTTAAAAGGGAACTTGAGATTCATTCCGAAAACGTGTCAATTTGCAAAATTAATTGAATTTGTTTTTTGTTTCAAAAATTTCTTCCACAGGCATTGCTTGAAGTAATGAGTCTTAATTAAAACTACTGCGAAAACCGCGATTGAAACTGATTGGCAAACAGGCAGACGTCCAGAGTTATAACACTTAAGCAAATAAAGCATTAATGTATACAAAAACAAAAGAAGGATGAACATCAACTCTACCTTATCGGTTATTACAAGAGGAAGGGGTTCAACTTTTGTAGTAATAATAAAACAATTGTTGATGCGACGGTCCACAGGGGGACGACGGTCAAGCTCATCAACTACTCATGCTGTGCGCGCTACTGTTCTCTCACGAGTAGAAGAGACCTACAGTTTTTTGACTCTGAACGGCGAAGTTTGAGAAGCGTTATTATACAGTTATTACTCTTTGAGTGTTATCAGCAGCAAAAGTTGTACCGTGAAAAATTCGAGGTGTTCAACCGGGAACATCGAACATTGACCTTCGCCGTGTGAGCGTCGCACTCTAAACTCTACGCTACGGGTGCCACAACTTTTGTAGTGCCATCCAAAATTGTAGAAAACGCTAATAGGTTAGAGAAAGCCCTTAAAAGTCTATTTTTCAAGAAAAAAGATTTGTAACAAGAAACCGAAGAATCGCCGCTCACGGCGCAAGCACGCTACATAGCTTCGATGATAGCGAAGTAAGCAGTAACCTCACACCATACGTATTTCAATTATTTACGGAGGTTAAACTCACATATTATGAAATACAAACAAACCAGAGCAAAATTTCCACTGAGGCTTGCAAACACTACACTGAAGCACTCAGACTTGAACACTGATCCATTCTACTTCCACGCCGAAAGCTACATCGAATGTAATTTCTTGGTCATCTGTTGAAAGATCGACATGCCCTTTTGTGATAAAGAACCTTAGGTTTCAGCTTCAACCACATCAGTACGAAGCAAAGACAGAATATTAACAGGCGAAGTGCTCTGCATTCCCTTCAGCTTCTGTATAGGCGTGATAAAGAGTTTCATCACCACGCTTAGGGATATGAAAACATGCCTGATGTATGGAACCCTAGCATTGTTTGCCCGATCCAAAAAAAAATACACCCTTTGAACTGGGACAACTACAGGGGCATCAGTCTTTTCAGACAAAATCTTATCTGCCGTACTGTGTGAATGCCTAAAGCCATTCGCCAATAACCAGTGCGGTCCATACCATGGTGGCCTTAGGCCAGGAAAATCCACAATCGACAAAATGTTCACACTACGGCAGATTTTGGAGAAAACCCACGAGCAACAAATCGATAACCACCACCTTTTCATCAACTTTAAGACCGCGTGTGATAGCATCTATAGAGACGAGCTATACAAAGCAATGTCTAGATTTGGCATCTCTACCAAACTCGCCCACTTGAGTAAGATAACAATGGAGAATGCACCCTGCCCCATCAAGATCGGAAAGACCTAACCGACCCCTTTGATGTCAAAAAAGGAGTTTGAGGTAGTCAAAAACTCTGTCTACCTAGGCACCGTTATCAATTCAGACAATGACACCAGCGCTGAAACCACACGAAGAAGAACTTTTGAAAATAGCTGCTTCTTTAAGCTAAGAAAGCAATTAGTAAACAAAGCCTTCACTCGAACAACCAAGGTAACGCTTTACATGACCCAGTTCCAGTCCTGCTATATGGCGCGAAGGCGTGGACTTTGTCAAAAGCGGATAAAGCTGCTCTTGGTTGCTTCGAGAGGGAAATTCTTCGTGTGATTTTTGGGCCCGTCTGCATAGATGGTGAGTGGAGGAGGAGACATTATGATGAACTATACGGACTGTTTAGTGACATCAACTTAGACAGAAGAGTGAAGATCCGACGATTGAGATGGCTGGGTCATGTAGAGCGGATGGAAAACAATGCTCTGGGCAGAAAAGTCTTCGAATCCGCACCCGAGGGACAGCGCAGTAAACGAAGACTGCGACTCAGATAGCGCACGCAAGTGGAAAGGGACCTCAACCAACTTCTTCTTCTTTTTCTTCTTATTCTTCTTATTCTTCTTCTTCTTCTTCTTCTTCTTCTCCTCCTTTTTCTTCTTCTTCTTCTTATTCTTCTTCTTCTACTTCTTCTACTTCTTCTTCTTCTTCTTCTTCTTCTTCTTCTTCTTCTTCTTCTTCTTCTTCTTCTTCTTCTTCTTCTTCTTCTTCTTCTTCTTCTTCTTCTTCTTCTCCTTCTTCTCTTTCTTCTTCTTCTTCTTCTTCTTCTTCTTCTTCTTCTTCTTATAGCGCTACAGTTTGGGGTGGACCTGGGCCTCAATCAACATGCCTCTCCAGCCGGGACGATCTTTCGCTAGCTGCCTCCAACTGCGCACTCCAACTTGGCTTCTTCACTTGTGTGCGCCATCTTAGCCTAGGCCATCCTCGGTTGCGTTGTCTCAATGGCTCAGAAGCGAAGACTTTTCGGGCCGGAGCAGTGGTGTCCATACGCTCTACATGGCATAGCCATCTTAAACGTTGTATCCGAAGACGCTTGACCAGGCGCACCTCGCTGTACAGCTCATATAACTCATCACTATATCTCGAACAGAGACTAAGGGCTCCCTCATCCGCCTTTGCTAACGTTCAAGATTCCGCGCCATAAAGTAGGACGGGGATAATCAAGCTGTTATATAAAGCGAGCTTAGTCCTTCCGGAGAGGGTTTTGTTACTCAATTGCCTCTTTTTCCCAAAGAAACAGCGATTGGCACGAGTGATTTTGCGTTTGATTTCGGTACTGAAGTTGTTGTCAATGTTTACCACGGAGCCGAGGTAGACGAAATTCTTGACCACCTCGAAGCTTCTGCTGCCTAGTGTGGCGCTCTGTCCGAGACGTCTATGTTGTGTGTTCTCTTTGATGACAGCATGTACTTTGCTTTGCCCTTATTTACCGCCAGACCCATTTAAGCCACTTCCGCTTCAGTGCCAGCAAACGCCGCATTGGCAGCTTTCAGTGTGCACCCAATCACGTCAATGTCATCAGTTTAAGCTAGCAATTGAACTGACTTCTGGAAGATCGTGCCTCTGGTGTTGACTTGTGAGTTTTGCACGATCCTCTCGACCGCAACCAACTAGGCGTGCGAAACTGGAGGCAGCTAGTTGAAGATCGAGCTGGCTGGAGAATCTTGTTGGTTGAGACCCAGGTCCACCCCGGACTGTAGCACCATCTTAAGTAAGTCGGTAAGTAAGGTTAGGGAATGTGAACTGTCCTGTCGAACAAACCCTCTGCAGTTTTTTGCGTCTAAGACTAGGTGGAGCGCGTGTGAATTGAAACGAAACCTACTCATAAGCTTTGACTTTGTTCTGACTTAAGTTTTTTAATTTATCACCGTACATTGAAGGAGTTTGCATTCGTCTAAAATTTGTAAACCAAATTCAGATGCGCCCTAGCTACTTTCCAATTCAGGCTATATGTATGATAGATAGCTAGATATTGTTTCCGAGATCAAACACGGAGCCTGTCCAGGAATTGGATTTAAATATTCAGGAAATCGTTATGGAAGTTACTGGCTTTAAATTTTCAACTCTGTTCAACTAAGCACAATGTGGCGCTCCACATTCACATTTATCAAAATGTCAGAGGATGTCCGCCCCCCACCCCTTCCTCATTTTAACAATCAATCTCCCTCATATTCACAACTCGACACAGTCATTGTTTACACAAGTCCCCCGAAATCATTTTAATTATCTAAAGTCCTCGCTTCCCTTCCCATTCTCATTTTAATCCCCCACGCATGCGGGTAAATCCTTTCATCACACAAGCCAACCGCTGCCGACACCGTCTGCCGCCGACATTATCAGACCCTACCCTCATTAGGAGCCCACGCTGACTGAATCGAAATCCAAGGGCAATTATTGCAAATTGGTCTGTATGTCGTAAAAGCGCTCCCCTTCAGTGCTGCTTCCCCATCGTCGTCGTCGCCGCAATGACGACAGTGCGAGTAATAATTAACTTTTAATGAAAGTATCGATAAGCGGATTGCAGCCGGTGCGCAAAATTTGATTTTCCTGCACAAAATCTGAGGCCTTGCACGACGCCATCACCGCGGTCATCCTGCTGAGCAGTTGCACAAAATATATGAGTTTGTCAGTTTTTTCTCCCACTCACCTGGACATGACAACATGCCGAGGAAGAGGATAAAGCTCTCGGGAGAGTTCAAGATTATGCAATTATCTAGAGCTCTATCCGGTGCCATGTCCGCACTGTGAAGGCGCACCCACTGCATTCTGCAGTATGAATGTCAAAGTTCGAGTTACTTTTGCCGAAAATGCTCCCAAAGCCACACTCTGAGCGAATAATGAATATTGACGCCGAGGCGTGATGGGGGTTCCAGGGAAGGACACAGACAATGAAACCTGATCAAAACGTGGCAGGGGTGTGTCTCTTCTTGCATGCAAATAAAATTACAGACCACAGGAGATGAATAAATTCTGCCAGCAGCTGGCAGGTGGCAGACTGACGATAAGGTTTGAGAAGTCTATTTGGCAAACACTAGAGGGAACACATTGAAGGGGACTTCAACTGAAATCAGGCCCAACTGTGGCCCGTTCTATTCACTTTGAAATTGTAGAGGATTGGCCGGCGAAATGTGGCTTCGACTTCTGTTTTGTTCGAAATCATTGAAGGTGTCCATATGGGTGAATGAGTACAGAAAGGCGATTCAGTAAGGCGGAAGTAACTCGATTGTGGATTATTTGTGCGAAAGTCAGATTGCTGTTTGCTTGTGAAATATGAACACTTATAGGACTTGACAATGGACGTATTCAACTCCTTCTGAATTAAGAAGCACAGACGTTTCTGTTCGTATCCCATTAAGAGCCAAGCAACGGTGAACATGTGTGCAACGGAAGCAGGCAATTTACCGCCATTAGATTAAGTCTCTATGACACTGGTGTCTGGATTTGTCTAATTGATTGGAAGACATTAGTATCGCTTGTTAGCTTTATGTTGCATCTACTTATGTTCGTGTGAAGAAGGACTTGACCGGAGAAGATAATTCCTGGAGAGGAGGTCCACAAACACTTGAGACAGTCTTGCAGATATACAACCTACAGTTCAACTCTACAACTTACATTTCATATTCATAATCAACTGCAAACAGGTGCAATTTATACCTACATATGATATAAGGATATTCGTTCTATTTTCAAAAGATTAGTCTGGAAGTTATGGTTGTCATCTTAGCACTACATTCTCCGTTTATAACAACATCTAATCAAGATTGACTTCTTTGCAAAATGCTGTGTTGTCCAATCCTTCTTACGTTTGCGCGTTTTTTTTTTTTTTGTTTTTGAAAACAAAACACTAATTACTAATGGGAAAGTAATAAGTATACTAATAATAAGTAGTAACACTAATTACTTATTCAAAGTATTGGCCATTGTTTTCTACACATTTTGACCACATTTCTGGCAATTTGTGAATACCACGCCAATCAATTGTTCGTCTTTTAAAGCAAACCAATCAGACACCCAATTTTCGACCTCCTCGTAGGAATCAAAGTGCTGCTCAGCCAATGCGTGTCCCATCGATGAAAACAAATGGTAGTCGGAAGGAGCCAAGCCTGGTGAATACGGCGGATGGGGTAGCTGCTCCCTGCTAAGTGTTTTGATTGTATCCTGAACCTGTTTTACTTTGTGTGCAGGTGCATTGTCATCGACCAAAATTACCTTGCCGTGTTTTCTGGCCCATTCTGGTCGTTTCTCGATCAATGCATGGTTCAAATTGATCATCTGTTGTCGGTAGCGATCAGTATTAACGGTTTCACCAAGTTTCAGGAGCTCGTGGAACAACACACCTTTCTGGTCCCACCAAACACACTGCATTGTCTTCTTGCCGAATCGATCTGGTTTTGCAGTCGAAGTTGGTGGTTGTCCCCCAGATTATCCCATGGTTTTTTCCGTTTAGGATTCTTAAAGTAAATCCATTTTTCATCGCCAGTAACAATCCGACGCAAAACCGTTTTTCTTTCGTGTCTTTGAAGGAACATTTCACAAGTTTTTTTTCGGTTTTCCATCTGTCATGTGACACCAATTTTCCAGACTTTCGGCTCTTTCCCATAGCTTTTAAACGGTCGGAAATTGTTTGTTGTGCAACATTTAATATTGCTGCCATTTGCTTTTGACTCAAAGTGTCATCTCCATCCAATATCGTTTGCAATTCGGCGTCTTCACACTTTTTTTGTGGTCTTCCACGTTCTTCATTTCTCACATCAAAATCATTATTTCTGGACCATTGAAACCACTTTTAGCATGTTGCTTCTGATAGAGCATGCGCATGTCCCGACAAGCATTCAATGCGACTCTGCAGCACTTTTCTTCAAATGAAAACAAAAAAGTAATGCTTTCTGCAAATCATCACTTTCTGGTACAAAATTCGTCATTTTTAACACGATGAAAAAAATATGATGTTGTCTGTTCAATGACTTGATGTATACTAAATATTTTTCACAGATGTCATAGCAAACAAACAAACAAAAAATAAGGGCTCGTTCACAACAAATGTCCCCTATCGAGACATTTGTATATTGACGCTCACTTCATACTGGAATATTTATTTGTGATTTTCGACCATTTTCCAAATTTTATGATCACACCAAGAGCTAAAGTGGCCGCCGTGGCGTAGTGGGTAGAGTGCGACACTCAGACGCCGAAGGGTCTAGGTTCAATTCCCGGCTGAACACCTCGAATTTTTCACGGCACCACCACTTTCGAGCTGCTGACAACATTCAAAGAGTAATAACTGTCTAAGTAAGCTTCTCAAACTTCGCCGTTCAGAATCGGCACAAAACTGTAGGTCCCTTCCACTCGTGAGAGAACAGTAACGCACACAACACGAGTACTTGATGAGCTGGCTAGGCCCTGGTCAACCTGTGGACTGTCGCGCCATACAAGTATTATATGAATTGAGAAATTGATCTTTTACGAAAGAGACAAATGTGTACGTCTCACATCAAGCAGATGTTTATGCTAAACGTCTTTAGAGTTCTTCAAAAGTTTTCTTTGTTTGGACAAGCTTTCAGAAATACTTAGGAGTTCTCTCCCGTCATTCTGAGATGCTTGGCATTCTTAACAATGGAATCCCATTTTGTAGACATTCTGTAAATAATCCTGACCTCGAGTTTATCCATGTTTAATACCATTCTAGCGCCCGGACAAACAACGACCTCAAACTTATTGGCACACGCTAGGGCACCAAATAGGAGAGAATATATTGACGTCTTACCTCCACTCATCTATTTATCTTCACAAACAATTAAAAGATTGTGTAATAGGACACCCCCCTGTGAAAGGCCCACGAAAAAAAAAGAGTTGAATTCAGTCTTAAATATTCTCACTTTCTCAAGGAAACAGTCCCATCAGCATGAAAGTCCTTGACACCATTTCATATCCATCAGGACAATCTACACACCTTCAGAAGAATTTTACCCCGTCTGGAGTTCTGACCCCCAAATCATGAGTCATTCGAATTGAACTGTGTGACACCGATTTCAGTCTTCAAGTCAAACAAATCCTAAGGCATAGCTGTAATATTCGATTGCCATTACTTCTCGCAAAAGTGACATCAATATCAACTAGAAACATGATGAGGTCCCGAAGGTAATGAAACCTAAGGGATGTGAACAGGGATCATAAATCATCACGTGAGAGATTCAAAGACACCCGAGTTGAAGGTAACAGCTTTAATGACTTGATATGAAATGGAATCATTTTGTTTGGGTCGATTGAATGCGTCCTTGAGAAATTGCGTCACATACAATCCGTACATTTCATAATTCCTGTCTGTTGCTTCATTTTTGCTGGGAGAATGTTTCTTCGATTATTCAACATCTTGACACAGTTATAGCAACACAAAAGAAAATAAATCAAATTTACCTTAGAATATGGTAGAATGCAACTTGTTGCTTGAATTTTCTTGGCGCTATTTTAGAAAACTTAAGAGGGCGGCATGCCCAAAACGTTCATTTGTCACACGACACGTTAAGGTCCAACACAAACAGTGGCGAATGGAAAATGGATCAGTTTGATACCGATTTGGAGATATGCACAAGTTCTTAAGCTTCAGTCAGACTTGAAGCTATGCACAAGTTTTTAAATTTTAGTCAGATTATTTACTCTGCCGGGACTTATAAGTCTACGGCAGATCTTGGAAAATACTCAAGAAGCGAAAATCGACACTCACCACCTATTCGTCGATTTTAAGGTCGCATATGACAGTGTGCATAGAGAGAAGCTATAAAGTGCCATGTCTAGTTTTGGCATTCCTACCAAACTCATCAGATTGTGTAGGTTGACGATGGAAAACTCTCGCCGCTCCGTCAAGGTAACGAACTCACCGAGACCTTCAATGTCAAAAAGAGTTTTGGACAAGGTTACGCACTGTCATGTGACTTCTTCAACATCATCCTCGAGAAGATCGTGCGTGACTCACAAGTCAACACCAAAAGCACGATCTTCCCAAAGTCAGTTCAATTACTAACCTACGCCGACGACATTGGCGTGACTGGGCCTACACATAGAGCCGTCAATGATGTGTTTGCTGGCTTTGAAGCGGAAGCGGCTAAAACGCGTCTGGGGGTGAATGAGGGCAAAACGAAGTAGATGCTGTCATCAAGGAAGGACACACAACGACGTTTTGGGCAGAGCGTTGCACTAGGCAGCAGAAGGTTCGAGGTAGTCAAAGACTTCGTCTACCTCGGCTCCGTGGTAAGCCGGGACAACAATGTCAGTACCGAAATCAAACGCAGAATCACTCTTGCCAATCGCTGTTTCTTTGGGCTCAAGAGGCAATTGAGTAATAAAGCCCTCTCCCGAAGGACTAAGCTCGCTGTATGTAACAACGTGGACGTTACCGTGTTTTGCGTGCGATTTTCGGTCCTGTTTGATTTGATGGCATCTGAAGGAGAAGATAGAGTGACGAGCTCTATGGGCTGTACAAATGTGGGATTTGGTTATACGTGATCACCTGCCTTAACGGCTTTTATCACGGGGAACCTTTTTCCCAAGAGTCGTAAGTAACGCAAGACTTAACGCCTTAGTTACCCAAGTACCAAACTGAGATCATGCTTGAGGGGCAATCACCCCACCTTGGTTTGATGCGAAGCCTTTCTGAAACCTCTTCCGCTCTCTGGGTCGCAGCGCCCCGTTGAGAATGCAACTCCACACTGAGAAGGGATAGTCCCCTAACCGACTTGCCTAGTTTTGCTTAAACAATGGGCTAGACAAGTCAGCACAGTACATTATCCTCAACTCTACCAGCGATGTTAGGTGGTAAACCACAGCCACCACGAAACTCCCACAAGGGGGCCTACCGCAACGGTCAGGCTGGAACCGAAGTTCCAGGGGTCCCTGACCTCCCGTGGCACCAGAATATAGCCTCTGGTTAAGCTGTCACTACCAGTCAGGTTCCCTCAAAGCCTGGGTCTGTTAGCCGCCATCCAGCCACAGATGGTCTTTCCTCCATCAGTGTTTCCGTTGTCACTGTAAATAGTTATACGGGTGTGATTTTGAATCATGTGATTCATAAATCCAGTCACATCATCTGGAGGTATGGGCTGTACAGTAACATGCGTCTTTTTTTTTTTTTGTAATTGACGCGTGCAAAAGGGGTTGCGAGTACCCTTAAGTGACCGGATCACAGTCACAGCACGGGCCGAAGGTATAGAAGAAGAGAGGGAGAGGAGGTCTGGTCAAGCGTCTTCCGATACAACGTTTAAGATGGCTATGCCATGTAGAGCGTATGGACACCACTGTTCTGGCCTGAAAAATTTTCGATTAAAAGCCATTGGAACAACGCAACAAAGGACGGCCTAGGCTAAGGTGGCACACACAAGTGGCGAAGAACCACAACCGACTTAGAGTGCGCAACTGGAGGCAGCTGCCGAAAGATCGTGCTGTCTGAAGAGACTGTTGGTTGAGGCTCAGGTCCACCCCGGACTGTAGCGTCACAAGAAGTAGAAGAAGAAGTCTTTAAGCCATTCTGAAGGTTCCTGTAAAACATATGAAATTCGATTTGCTTTAGTTTCTCTAGCATCACAGTTTGAGTCAAAACCAATATGATGTGGAAATACTTGAAGTGGTAGTTGCAAGCTTCTTCAGACAGTTCTCGTGTTGTGCGGACTTCTGTGCTTCCAGTTTCTGTCTGACATTTGAAAGCTTAGCTTTGATAACTGCTACTACTTGAGTTTTGTCAGCTTCTTGGAGGGGGCGATGGCGTAAATAATCATAAGTGTTCAGTCCCAGAAAGGAAACAGGGCCGCCAGTATGAATGCGCTGTTCCACAATGCCGGTGTAGATACTCCATCAGGGTTATGTGACTGGATTTTATGAATCACATGATTCTAAGATCATATCCGTAACACTATTCATAGAGTCAACGGAAACACTGATGGAGAAAAGGCCATCTTGTGGTGGGATGGCCGTTAACAGGCCCAAGTCTTGAGGGAGCCTGACTGGTAGTGACAAATTTCCCAGAGGCTATATTCTGGTACCAGGAGAGTTCAGGCGCCCCTGGAACTTCGGTTCTAACCTGACCGAGCGGTAGGCACCCTTGTGGGAATGTCGTGACGGCTGTGGTTTACCACCCAACATCGCGGGCAGGGTCGAGGTTAGTATACTGTGCTGACTTGTCTAGTTGTTGTTCACTAGACGGTAAAGGGACTATCCCGGCACAGTGTGGAATTGCATTATCAACCAAGCGCTAAGACTCAGGGAGAGGCAGAAGTTTTACGAAGACCCCGCATCAAACCAAGGTGGGGTGATCCCGATTGATCTCAGATTCGTACGTGGGTAACTAAGGCGTATAGTCTTACGTTATCTACGACTCTTTAGAAAGTGGACCCCATGATGTAAGCTGTAAAGACAGGTGATCATGTAAAACCAAATCCCGCATCTGTAGAAATTCCAATCCGAATTTTCAAGAACTTAAATGCCAAAGTGGCCGCCATGGCGTAGTGGGTAAAGTGCAACACTCAACGGCGAAGGTCCGGGTTCGATACGCGGCTGAACACCTCGAATTTGTCATGGTACCACCTTTTTCGACCTGCAGACAACATTCAAAGAGTAAAAACTGTCTAAGAAAAAGCTTCTCAAACTTCACCGCTCGGAGTCGGCAAACATCTGATAGTCCATTCTACTCATGAGAGAACATTAGCGCGCACAACACGAGGAGTTGATGAGAAAGCTAGGCCCTGGTTCCCCTGTAGGCTATCCCGCCATGCAATTATTATTATTATTAGCGCCAAAGTGTTTCCTCTTTTCGAGGATAGTTCTCTAGACAACATGTTTCTTCAATTCGCATACTTTTGGTTCTAGCGACCGAAAAGCTTTAATTTCAAAGAAGAAATATTCTTTATAGAACTAGCCCTGGATATTGAAGTGAACGCCATGAGGGCTTTGGCTGCATGTAAACTACTGAAAGAGGCCCTCTTCTAGATTGAAGTTTAAGACTCATCACATCTACACTGGGTTGGATACCAGTATACTCTGGGATCCAGGGCAATGCAGAAGAATTCAAGACACAAAACTCTAAGTACCCAAATTATACATACCAGGTGTGCGGTATGACATGAGAGTTTTTTTTTTTTGAAAATAAAACACTTATTACTAATGGGAAAGTAAAAACATTTTATTCAAAGTATTGGCTCTTGTTTTCTACACATTTTGACCACATTTCTGGCAATTTGTGAATACCACGCCAATAAAATTGTTCGTCTTTTAAAGCAAACTAATCAGACACCCAATTTTCGACCTTCTTGTAGGAATCAAAGTGCTGCTCAGCCAATGCGTGTCCCATCGATGAAAACAAATGGTAGTCGGTAGGAGCCAAATCTGGTGAATACGGCGGGTGGGGTAGCTGCTCTCAGCCAAGTGTTTTGATTGTATCCTGAACCGGTTTTGCTTTGTGTGCAGGTCCATTGTCATGGAGCAAAATTACCTTGCCTTGGCTTCTTGCCCATTCTGGTCATTTCTCGATCAATGCATTGTTCAAATTGATCATTTGTTGTCGGTAGCGATCAGTATTTAGGAGCTCGTGGTACAGCATACCTTTCTGGTTCCACCAAACCCACAGCATTGTCTTCTTGCCGAATCGATCTGGTTTTGCAGTCGATATTGGTAGTTGTCCCCCAGATTAACCCATAATTTTTTCCGTTTAGGATTCTTAGAATAAATTCATTTTTCATCGCCAGTAACAATCCGATGCAAAACCGTTTTCCTTTCGTGTCTTTGAAACAAAATTTCACAAGTGTTTTTTTTTTCGGTTTTCCATCTGTCTTTCATTCAATTTATGTGACACCAATTTTCCAGACTTTTGGCTCTTTCCCATAGCTTTTAAACGGTCAGAAATTGTTTGTTGTGCAACATTTACCATTGCTGCCATTTGCTTTTGACTCAAAGTGTCATCTCCATCCAATATCGTTTGCAATTCGGCGTCTTCAAACTTTTTCGGTGGTCTTCCACGTTCTTTCTTTCTCACATCAAAATCATTATTTCTGAATCGTTGAAACCATCTTTTGCGTGTTTCTTCTGATAGAGCATGATCACCATATGCCTCGACAAGCTTTCGATGCAACTCTGCAGCACTTTTCTTCAAATGAAAACAAAAAATTGATGCTTTCCGCAAATCATCACTTTCTGGTACAAAATTCGTCATTTTTAACACGATGAAAAAGTATGATGTTGTCTGTTCAATGACTTGATGTACACTAAATTTTTTTCACAGATGTCATGGCAAACAAACAAACAAAAAATAAGGGCTCGTTCAAAGCAAATGTTCCCTATCGAGACATTTGTATCTTGACGCTCACGTAATACCGGTGTGCCTGGTAAACTCCACTAGGCCACCCTAGAAAGTAAACAGCGTTTAGACGCTCCGCACATTAATTGCTTTGGAAGCTGCAAAAACAAGGAAGAAATCACCTGCGACTGAATTCTCCAACGCAGAAGTCAATAAGACTAAAGGTTTTCGGTGATGTCTTCTCGATTTGCAGGAAATTTAGAGATTAATGCATGAAAGGGCCACGAGGGTCTTTGCTTTACAGTCAAGCTGATTTTTCTTAGAGTCAATAGCCGGTTGGGGTAATTGAATCAATAGAAACTTTCGAGCATCTTACACTGCTTTAAAGTTGGAAAGAAAGCGTCAATTAATATTCAGAAAATCTGTCAAATGATCTGCTGGAGTACGGTGAATTTTGAATTTTTTATAACTTTCTGGAAACGAGAAACATCCCCAAATATTCCTCAATCTGACTTTCGTACACAAGCGTTTATTTATTGCTGGAATGCATCTTAGTCCAAAATTTCATGCAAATGGATTCAAAAATGTACTGGATATGGAGAGTGCAACAAGCAGAGAGACGAATGAAGCGTGATTTCATACAGGTTTGTATGTTCTTTTCAAAGAAACTCCTGTTGTCTGTGTTCCTATGAATATACAATCAACAGGAGTTTCTTTCGACAGAGCTCAAACTTCTCTGGTCTCTCAGAAAATTAAACAGAAACCAGATGACAGTCCATGTTCCTTCCTTATCTGTTTCTCGAACTCTTGCGAAATACCAAATGAGTTTTGGACAACTAAAGTTACTGTAGATTATTATTTGAGAACAAATCTAAGCAGGGCGTTGACGTCGAAAATTAGAGAACTTAAGAAGAACTGAAAAAACCGTCTTAGCGTGAAAGGATAAACAACTCAAATTGAAGTGTTCCTTTGTCCACCTCAGCCAGCAGCGATTCCCTATCCTCTTGAAGCATCGTCTCTCAAAAGACTCGCATAAATTCAAAGGAATTAATTTGAACATCTTTTGTCCTTTCGCCAGCAATTTATCGGGATAAAAAAGGTCGCCGTTGACAAGGGTCCCGATCACGTGTTCCCGAACAAAAGAAATTTGCTTGACCACAAAATTGACCAGATTCTCACCCCGAAAGTCAACAAGTAATAATCTGTGACTTAAAAAGAAGGGACAACAACTCAAGTGCTCAGAAATTGACCTTTTAGAGGACATTCTTCCAGAAAGTAATTTCATTTCTCACACCCTCGCATCATTGCCAAGGCAAGTTCGTCACAAAATTAAATGACAAGTGGTTTCCTTTTATTTGCCATTAGGAATTGAAGGAATAAATCATTTAATCAAAGTAAGTGACTGTTGGTTGAGGCCCAGGTCCACCTGGACTGTAGCGCCACAAGAAGAAGAAGAAGAAGAAGTGACTGCGAATCTCGTTTGGCCATTTGGTACATTTTTCTTCCTTCGCCAGCATCTGCTCATTTTCGAAATACACAATTTGTACTTCATACGCCCGAGTTTACTTCTTTCTGAGGGAAGCACTACGCCCTGTAGCAATGCAAGTACGAAACACGTTTTCCTTCACTTGATATCTGAGACTGTCAGCTGAGACGCACAGTGGCGCGGAAAAAATGAAGTAAACCGAGGAAGTCGTTTTCATTTTTTTTCATTTCTCTTCAAATAAGTCGAGGACTTTAATTATGTAAACGGAAAAGCGCAAGGGAAATCAAGTAACTTCATTGTTTCTGAAGGATAAATGCTAGCTACACGTGGGTTTGCGAGTGATCCACCTCCCGTGGAGTAGCATGAATGTGCTTGAAAACCGCAGCAATTCGTCGAAAACAAACGTGCATTCCGTTGAATGGTGAAAGGAGTCAGTATCCCTTTTCATTCCTCGAGCGGATTTGCGGTGCAGTTCATCACAAGCTTAATGCACCTAATGAATTAAAGAGGAGAATAATTTACTTACAGGGCGGTTGGATATTCAGGCTTCATCGGTGTTAATTCAATTTATGAGTGCTTGTTATCATTTGACTCTGTGGTCTTCTGTAATTTTTTGGGAAATGATTGGAATTACTCAAACTTGGGGCTTAGAAGGGAATTTATTTGAAATGTCTTAAGAAGGGACAAATCTATATTTCATGAGGCCCAACGCATTTTTCACAATTTTGACTGAGCACGACGTTAGAGAAAATTCTCCGGACAAATATTCAGATCTGTACAAAAAATAAGGTAAACTCTCAAATTTCGTGGGCTACGTACATTCGATTATAACTAATAATAATAATAATAATTCTATGGGGCAACAGGCCACAGGACAGAGAAGAAGGGAAGAGCACCGGCTTCTCAGAAGGAAAAAGAAAGAGCATGAGAAGCGCGCGGTCGAGGAAATGGAAAGGTGCTTTGGTAGGAATGAAGTCCGAAACTTTTACCGAAAGGTAAAACAGCTATCTGGAGGATACAAGGTTCGGACCAAGACCTGCCGGGACCAAAATGGACAACTAGTAGTAGAGTCGCAGTCTGTGCTGAGAATCTGGACAGAGTCTGGCATCAGGCTCTCTTGTCATAAATGCATGCCTTTGGCGTCGATGAATCTCTTCTTCAATGGATTAGAAATTGCCTTTGGAACTGTTCAATACGAGTTGTATTGGATGGGTTCAAGTCTGAGGTTCACCATATTAATGCTGGTGTTACCCAGGGCTCCGTTTTGTCTCCGACACTCTTCTTCATTTTTATAAATGATCTTCGGTCTGTCAGTTCTAATCCAATTCATCCCTTCGCTGATAACAGTAAACTCAACTTTTCATATTCATTCCTCGGCTCTCGTCCCTCCTTTTCGGCCCCTGACTTGAAACGGCAGCGTATGTTAAGCTCATACAATTTCGATCTTGACAGCATAATTGATTTGGGTAAAAAGAATAGAGTGGGATTGAATGTTTCCAATCCTCAGTGCTGTCTACTGTCACTCAAGTGATCTCAAAATAAACTTCCATTATCAATGAATGGCTCCTGTGTTGTTAAAACTGAACGACTTTCCATCCTCGGTACGTGTATCAACTCAACACTAAGTTTGAACGATTACATATTCGAGATCGTCAAAAATGCAGCGAAATGTCTAGGTTTCTTAAACCGATTCAAGAAATATTTCATCCCTTCTGACCTGACAACAATATATAAGGCGTACATCCGCCAAAAGCTTGAGTACAACGCTCCTATCTAGTCCGGTGCTCCTAAGATATCTCTGCTTCTATCGGATAGAATTCAACAGCGAGCGATAAAACTTATTGGTAATAATAATGCTGGGGTCACCAACAGTTGATTCTTCATTATCCGAGGCATTTTGGCGTTTCTGAACTCGTATTTATTTTGTGCGTGGTGAGAAAGTTAACCTCACCCACAACCCACAGACTGGTAGGCCAGGCCTATTATTTAAACAATCGGGCAGAGGGGTTCGCTGCATACATTGCTTCACCACACAACGGATGCTGTGATGGCTATCCAGAGGGTGCCGCTAGAAGCCTGTATGTAAACTTGACCTGTGCACTAACGAGGATAGTTTTGGCAGCTCGCCTTGTTGAGCGCAATCGACGTAACTTCGCGTGGACAGGCCCAGCCTGCGAAGCCAATCAAATCGTTTGAACATCGACGAAATGTTGCATGTCTGTTATTATTTTATCGCTATTTCAACAAAATATGCTCTAACGAGTTAGCCAGTTAAATTCCTCCCCTTCAAGAATTCACCCGCAACAGCCGCCTCGCTAGAAATGCTCACATGTTCACCCTTAAGCCCACCTTCGGACATACAGTAAAGTTTAGAGACTCGTTCTTCAGCCGCACCACACGAATATAGAATGCTCTTTCCAGCCCAATTTTTTCCCCTCATTACAATTCACAGGCATTTAAAGCCAATTTGCATCGGTACCTCCGATGTACAAAATTTATGAAAAAATTTCATAACCTAATTACTTTACCAAGAAATCTACTTTAAAAACTTTACTTAACATCAGCACTGTGGAATATTTCCTTACATTCGACAAAGTATTCCAATTATTTTGGGAAAAGTGTCATTTAAGCATGCTCATATATTCAAATTTCGTCTCTGTTTCCGAAAATGTGAATTTGTATCACAGAAAACAAAATTAGCAGCAGTTGACAAAAACATGTGATTTAAAAAAGGTCTCAAAGCAGAGTTCAAAATGCCACTTGTGAGAAAATGTGTAGCGTTGGAAGATGCAAGTATTGCTGATTTTTTTCACAATGAAAACAGGGAACTACGAAGGTTGCCTTTTAAATTTCGGAATTGGGCAACCCTAGTGTTCAAATCTGGTAACTACCGGCTCTATCGTATACCTTGACATTTTGTAGGTTTTAAGTACTCAGAACGTTTTGACATACGAGCGCTATTTATGTTGTGCACAGTAACTTAAAAAATTCATCTCGCCCAAAAAATGCAATTAAATCGTGAAAATTTTCGAGCGATTGTATTTGACAACTTTCGACGTGGATTAACTCAACACAACAACAGTGTATCGAAGAACTTAATTCAATTTTTGCGATGAAGCTCCATCAAAGACCAGTATTTATAGATGGTATGGTGAACTCAACCGAGGTCGTAGTTCACTCCAAGACGAATTTCGTGAAGGTCGTCCGAAATCAGGTGTTGTTCCGGAAACCATTGATGCTGTGCGCCAACTAATATTGCAAGATCGTGATGTGACCTATCGTAAGTTTGAGACAGACTTAGGCATTAGTGGGACCAGCATACATTCAAAATTGCATGAACATTTGACCGTCAAATGAATTTGTTCGCGTTGGATCCCACACAATTTGTCAATCGCTCAAAAAATGGCTCGTGTCGATTGGTCGAAAGAAATGCTCCAAAAATACGATCGCGGTGCTTTGAAATACGTCGATGACATCGTGACAGGTGATGAATCGTGGATTTATGCGTATGAGCCCGAAAGTAAACAGCAGTCGACTGGATGGATGATTCAAATTGAGCCAAATCCAACAAAAGTTGCTCGCGCACGAAGCACTTCCAAGCAAATGGTCGCCTTTTTTCAGAAAAACTGTCGCAACCGTACCCCTAGAACAACGCAGAACAGTCAATTCTGAGTGGTACAAAACAATTTGTTCGCCAGTTGTCTTCAAAGAAATCAAGAAAACCAACCGCCGAAGACGGATCACTCTTCACCACGACAATGCGAGCTCTCAGACATCGGCTCAAACAATTGCATTTTTGAGCACTCAAAACATCGATTTGATGAGTCATCCGCCGTATAGTCCTGAATTGGCACCGAATGACTTCTTTTTATTCCCGTACATAAAATATAAAATGTGAGGTCAACGTTTTTCGACACCTGAAGAAGCGGTTGATGTGTTCAGAATGCATGTTTTGGAGATACCTCAATCTGAGTGGCAAAAGTGCTTCGACAATTGCTTCAAACACATGCAAAAGTGTATATCATAGATCTTAATGGGAAATATGTTGAGAAACAATTTAGCTGTTTTAGATGATTATATTTATTTTTTTTCTCTGATCCCGAAATATAAAAGGCAGCCCTCGTACTCGGACGTTCGTACCGAACGCAAGCAATCAATGATTCTTCCCAATGGCTGAGTATATATATTTCTTACCCCCCCCCCCCCACCGCATTACATATTGATCAACAAAGTTTAAAGGAAATCAGGATCTTTTGTGATTAAATTAAAGCTTTGCGAAGCACTGGAGGCATCTGGGAGATAAGATTCAGTGATGAACTCTTAAGATTCTACGGAGACTTGCACCTAGTCAAGTGTTTAAGCCATGTGTGTTGAGCGTAGGGATGAAGCAGTTTCCACTGTAAGCTTCCTTTAATTCTTTAACTTTGACGAGGAAGTCCTCGTTCTAACAATTGAATATTGGTCTGTACTGCGAAACTGAAGGCAGCTGCGAAGAGACCGTTCTAGCTGGAGAGTTAAGGAAGACTAGGGTGTAATCCCTAGGAGACTTAAGAAGGATTCACAATTGAAATAATTGACAATTAGTGTGAAAATAATATCAACTCTCTAAAAAAGGTTCTTCTCAAACGGTTTTCAAATCGAGGACAGAGGAAACATGAGACGGCTTTCAAATTATCGGGTTGTAGAGCAAGATTGCTAAATGATATAGGACCCATGCTTCTTAGAAGGGAAAAAGAAACTGGTTGTGAAGAATACTTTTAATGCACTTTTTGATATATTTTTTAGTTTCTACAAAACCGGATGAAGCCTTATACTCACTGGTAACAAAACATTACGTATGTACATCTGTTATTAACTACAAATCAATCGTATGTATACAGGAGTGTGAATAGATGCCATTTTGAAATCACAAGACTCGGGGAGAGTCAATTTTTGTATTTTGGGGCACTTATTTTCTTTAATAAAACAAATTGAATTAAAATTGGAAAGAAGCGTCTTCAAGAGCATTTGGTAGTGGGATTGCCATACATACAAAATTCGAATTCTTTCGCATGACCACCATGAGCACGTTTGCAGGTGTCAAGTCATTGAACCCATCTTTCGACCACTTCCCGAATGATTTGATTGAAATTCCAGTTCAGCTATTGTGTCTGACCTCATTTATCGTCACTGCTCGTTGAAAAGTTGTAAAGAGGGACATGTGACGTGTCCATTCCTTGAAATAATAGTCTTGCGTATTATACGGTGGCCGCCGTGGCGTAGTGGGTAGAGTGCGACGCTCACACGGCGAAGAGTCTAGCTTCGATTCCCGGCTGAGAACCTCTAATTTTTCACGGCTCCATCTCTTTTGAGTTGCTGACAAATGAGAGTAAGAACTGTCTAAGAAAAAACTTCTCAAACATCGACGATCGGAGTCGGCAAACTGTATGTCCCTTCTACTCGCGAGAGAACAGTAACGCGCACAACACGAGTAGTTGATGAGCGAGCGAGACCCTGGTCTCGTTGTGGAATGTCGCGCCAACAATTATTATTATTATTATAATTATTAACCCTCGTACATGTATAGGAACTGAGGGAGAGGAGGTACCAATGAACATAGGTCTTACATGCCTGTGGATTATAATGCGGGGAAAAAGTAGTGTAGTGGAATGAGTTTTCCGTATTCATGTTATGCAGTAAAGAACGAGTCTCTAAAGTTAACTATATGTCCGGTGGCTAAGGTTGAATGTGTAGGCATTCCTAACGAGACGTGCATTGCTATTAATTTTTTGTTGGTAAAACTTTACTATATAAAAGGCAACCCTCGTATGTTTCTTTTAATATTTGTGTAACTGATATGTCAAATGTTCGGTATAGCTATTTGTAGTTTCTACTTTGAACTACTTTAATTTTCTTTTTCTACAACAAAACAGATACTTTTTTATGATACGCTACTGTCCAGGGACTTGGATTTCAATCAACAATGTTTCTTCAGCTAGTGCGGTATCTCTCTAGCTACCACCAGTTGCACACTCCATGTATGTTGATGTCGTGTTACACTTGCGTGCGCCATTTCAACCTAAGTCGGCCCTTGTTTTTTAGAGGTGTCCGTATGCTCTAAATGGTTTTCCCTCTAGAGTTTTAGTGGAAGAGACATGATTAGGGAAGGTTTCCTTTATCAATTTGTATAACAGCAGAAAATCGCATTTCAATGGGAAAATAACAAAAATGAGAGCTAACGACATCTGCCATAAACCACACGTGAAGGACGTTTTAAATGGACTAGAAGTGTATTTAAATTTCAAAAGGAAGGGGATTTGCACATGTTGTGAGAATAGTCCCAAACAATCGTCTGAACTCAAAAATTCGCCCGACAATATTTGCAGAAAAAGCATTTACAGGTGGTTATCAGATGCTGTAAAACATTTTGGATCATTTTTGCTCTTCTTAGCCTTCTTTTAAGCGTCGTATCGAAGACTCCTGATCAGACGCAGAGCAAAGTAGCTATCTGCTTGGAAATCCCTTTTTAATAAATAAACATAATGAGTCACCTCTACACACGAAAGGGATTAAATAAAGCAGAATTTCTATTTGTATCAATTTCCAAAATCAAAAAAAATCCAAATTGCGTCAAGAAGTGTCAATATGTTAAGCCTTAGAACCAAAAAGACCTGTTGCCGACCTACAAAGCATTCAAATACATGCAAAGGATGTTAATTTCTCGCCGAGTGTGAATACAAAATACTGCCACAAAACACACAACACTCACCTCAGAATAGCAAACCATCGTGAAACAATGCTGCCCCAGAGCAATTTGAAAACTTGTTCCTAAATAACAGGCTTAAAGTTTCACTCCTGAACATTTAAGCTTCCTGCCACCGCACCTTCGAAAGAGCAGACAACATTGCACGCAGTGGCAAGTTTAATCCCTTTGCTCGTTAAAATTCCCTTCAACTTTGACATATGAACGAGAAAATAAGAAAACAACTCCTCGACAGTAACAAAGAAGTTCCTTGGTACTTTGCTCTGAGTTGCCTGTCTAAATTATGCACTCTACTCGTTTTCTTCCACATTCGATGATGCTGAGCCTGTGCTTTAGAACACCCAGGCCAGGACGTGCTTTGCATTGTTAAGTAGGACTGCCTGTGATAAAGAATTTAAACGGTTTACACCATTTAAAACCGTGACCTTGAATCTTATGAATTCGGGGAATTCAAAGTGAAGGAATGCGTGCGAAGGAAGATCGCCGTTGATGAAGACATGATGTGACGGTGCTACGTGCTTTCATTTCAAATGCTCTGAAGGAATTTCTTAGGACTGTATTTGATTGAAATTCCAAGCGAAGCGAGAAGAAACGCCTATGAGACTCTGACTGTTTTTATTTCACAATGTTTTATGCATATGGATGTGAGGAAGGAATTAGATTTATCCAGAAGTTTACAACTCAAAGGACTTAAGAGGAAATGCAAACTCGTTAAAGTCGTATTCTGCCTGGATCACAAACGTCCAACGTATAATATGTGCAGCCCTCTCTTTTTGAAGCAAAAGAATAAATGAATGATGTCCGTATAATGATATGACGCAAATGACCAGTTTCCATTTGCATTTGAGTCATGGCCAAGAACGGGGTGCTTGGAAATGGGTCTCAGACTGCACATATACTACATTTACGAACAAATGGCTTTAACAGTCTATTCTGTTACTGCATGCGACGACATACAACGTTCCTGGAATGAACGTTCAACCTGAATGTCGTTGCACACCATAATCTCTTTCAAGTGACCAAAAATATTCAAAGACCTCTGATTATTTAAGAAAAGTTTGCCCCTTCACCCCTTCCCCTACTAAAAGAACAAAAGTACGCACAACACGTGTAGATGCTGATGAAGCTCGTCCTTTAGCCTGTGGCGCCATTAAGTTTCCCTTAAATTTGGCAGAGGACACAACATTACTTTCCCAACCAGAGTTCTTTATTTCCAAAGGTCCACGACACAAAGAGCATCGACTGCAAGCAAGCATTGGACGAAATAATTGCAGAAAAAGCTTGCAACAAAACGTGCAACTCATCACCGTCCCTCAAGCGGCTTCGCACAAGATGCACAAGAGCCTAACGAGAAACGTGATAGCAGCACAGGACACAGGATTTCATTCTACACCTCTAAACTGCAAAAAAGTCGCATAAACTTCAAATAATCAATTTCCGGCAACAATAAAACAGCAAACAATGCATAAACTCAAGAAAGTGTTCGAAACACAGAGTATTCCTGAGAAGAATTGACGTCACCTCTCCCGGGGTGAAATTTTCTGAGGAGAAGTCCAAGTATGATGGATTAACTTTTCCATTTAATTTCCATCGTGAAGGAAACACTCTTCAAATAAACGATGTGATGGCTGATGTGTCGCAGTTCAATTATTTCTCAAATGTCACCCTGACATTTAACCCATTCTGTGAGTTGTCTGAGAACTGGCGTCTGTGCTGCGTGAAGAATGAGGTTGTCTGAGCTTAGTGTGGGGTTGGCTGATGGAGGAAATGATTGGTGATTGCAGTAATTGTGATATTCAAGGGACTCGAGGGAGTGCCAAGGGAAACAGAAACTTTGAGGAAAGGATATGAATTGTGTTTTAGTCAGAACAGAAATGCTTTTAAAACTGTCTATAATTCTGATACTGTCTATTGAACGCTGTGTTAAATACGACAACTTCAAGAGTTCCTAATAATAATAATTAGGTGGCGCTACAGTTCACAGAGGGACTAAGGCCTAGCTTGCTCATCAACTACTCGTGTTGTGCGCGCTACTGATCTCTCACGAGTATAAGGGATCTACAGTTTCATGGCGACTCCGAACGGTGGTGTTTAAGAAGCGTTTTCTTAGACAATTATTACTCTTTGAGTGTTGCCAGCATATCGAACGAGGTGGTGCCGTAAAAAATTCGAGGTGTTCACCTGGGAATCTAACCTGGACCTTCAGCGTGTGAGTGTTGCACTCTAACCACTACGCCACTGCGGCCACTTCAAGAGTTCATGTTCTAAAAGAAATTTGAAAAGATGCTAAAGAAAGGAATGCTTGTTGTTTGTTCTCTTTTCATTTATAGATTAACGGAACAAAGGTAAAGCTTCAGAATTTCGTCAAATATTTAGGTATCCATTTTGATTCCAAATTAATATTTTGGGAACACATTTCAAAGACTGTTAATATGGTTAGTATTATATACTAACCTTTATAAATAGAAAACCAACACATTCTCTGCCAAACAAATTAATTATATAAAGTTATATTTCAATCCATCTCTTTTTGGTTGTTCAGTTTGGGGAAACTCCGGCCATTGCAACATAAGATATTACAAGCAGCTCAGAATAAAGTTCCAAAGTTAATATACCATGGGATTATCCTACTAAACAGGTTTATTTATTTATTTATTTATTTATTTAGTTATTTATTTATTTATTTAGTTATTTATTTATTTATTTATTTATTTATTTATTCATTTATTTATTTATTTATTTATTTATTTATTTATTTATTTATTTATTTATTTATTTATTTATTTATTTATTTATTTATTTATTTATTTATTTATTTATTTATTTATTTATTCATTTATTTATTTATTTATTTATTTATTTATTTATTTATTTATTTATTTATTTATTTATTTATTTATTTATTTATTTATTTATTTATTTATTTATTTATTTATTTATTTATTTATTTATTTATTTATTTATTTATTTATTTATTTATTTATTTATTTATTTATTTATTTATTTATTTATTTATTTATTTATTTATTTATTTATTTATTTATTTATTTATTTATTTATTTATTTATTTATTTATTTATTTATTTATTTATTTATTTATTTATTTATTTATTTATTTATTTATTTATTTATTTATTTATTTATTTATTTATTTATTTATTTATTAACGTGTTTGTCCATTTATTTATACAAGGTTGTAAAATATCTCCCTTCCGTTTTTTTGCTTTTCATAAAAAGTGTTACAATGATCGGATTTAGTTCAAATATGCGCCATTTTGTTCGATAATCTATTTCCATCTAGACGGAAACTTCATAATACCCGCCTCGTAGAAGCTCCTTTCCTTTTTTGCGAAGAACTCGGACAGCCACTTTTCACAAGCCTCTTTTGAGTTTAACTTCAACACCAACAAGGGCGTTCGCCATGGACAGGAACAGGTGATAATATTTTGGCGCTATGTTCGGGCTATGTGGTGGATGCGATGAAACCTCCCATCTTCTGACGAGTCATCAACGAACTGTGTGGTCTGGCGTTGTCCTGGTGGAACACTACACCCTTCCTGTTGGCCAATTCATGACGCTTCTGGTCGACCGCATGCTTCAAGCGGTCCAGTTGTTCGCAGGAGATGGTATACTTAAGCGTCTGGCCAAATTGGAGCAGTGAATGATTCCTTTAAAATCTCAGCAAACACACAACAAAACCTTTTTTGGCCGACAATCCCGGCTTGGCCACTGTTTGGGAGGATTCACCAGCCTTTAACTACGACCGTTTTCGCTTGATATTGTCGTATGTGATCCATTTTTCGTCGCCAATCACCATCCACTTCAAAAATGGGTCGAGTTTGTTCCGTTTCAGCAGCATATCGCAGGCGTTGATTCGGACCAGAAGGGATTTTTGCGTCAAATTATCCGGTACCCAAACAGCAAGCTTCTTTTTGTATTCAGCCTTGTGCAAATGGTTTAAAATGGTTTGGTGACTAACTCTCATCTCCTGGGCGATGTCACGAGATACCACATGCCGATCTAACTCGATGATGTCCCTGATTAGATCAGTATTCGGCGGAACAGGTCTTCCGCCGACTGGCTTATACATGGTATCCTTTCACCGGCTCTGAATCGTCGAAACCATTCCTCCGCGGTTCGAAGTGATAGAGTATCACCCCCAAAACACCATTAATCTCACGGAACGTTTGTCTAGCGGAAAAATTTAAAATGGCGTGAATTTCGGCGTTAGTGTATAAAGTTCACTCTACGCCTATATCTGTTGAACGTAATATCCAAACTAATCATGCATAGCGTCGTTTTGTAGGTTATGTCATGACCATTCAAATGATGTATAGTATTGTCAGATACGAGCTTTGAAGCTCTTTGTAACCAAAAAATTCATAAGGTACCAAACACAAAAAGGCGGAAGGGAGATATTTGGCAACCTTATATTTGTACTTTCATTTTAATTAGTTGCTCATTTGTATATTTACTTATTTGTTTATTTAATGATTTATTTATTTTATTAATGTATTTGTATTTATTTATTTGTTTATTCATTAATTAATTCATTTTTTATTTATATTGATAGTTTTGTCGTTTTTTATTAAAATTACTAATTCTTGCCTAGTTTCGTTATTAAAATTCTTGTTTTCTTTATAACAGGCTCGCACTAGAGAGATTGTTCATACTCTTAAGTGACTGGAATTAAGTCACATCACGGGCCGAATATATAGAGGAAGAGAGAGAATGGAGGTACCGATGCACATTGGCTTTAAATGCCTGTGAATTATAGTGGGGGCAAAGTTGGCTGGAAGAGAAGAGTCTCTAAACTTAACTGTACTTAACCGAAGGTGGGCTTAAGAGTGAACGGGTGAGCATTTCTAGCGAGGCGGGTATTGCGAGTGAATTCTTGAAGGGGAAGAATGTAGCTGGCTAACTTGTTAGAGCGGTGGCCGCCGTGGCGAAGTAGGTAGAGTGCGACGCTCACACGCCGAAGGGTGTAGGTTCGATTCCCTGTTCAACACCAATTTTTCAAAATGTTCACGGTACCACCTCTTTCGAGCTGCTGACAAAACTCAAAGAGTAATAACTGTCTAAGAAAGCTTCTCAAATTTTGTCGTTCGGGATCGGCAAAAAAAACTGTAGGTCTACTCGTGAGAGAAAAGTAGCGCGCACAACACGAGTAGTTGATGAGCAAACTAGGCCCTGGCCCCCCTTCGGACTGTAGCGCCAACAATTATTATTATTAACTGGTTAGAGCTTATTTTTTGGAAATAGCAATAAAATACTGACAGAGACGCAACATTTCATCGATGTTCAAGCGTTTTTATTGGCTTTGCAGGATGGGTCTGTCCACGAGAGGTTACGTTGTTGATTGCGCTCAACAAGGCGAGCTGCTAAAACTATCCTCGTTAGCGCACAGGTCAAGTTGACATACAGTCAGCACACCTCCGTTGCCATCCCAACACCCGTTGTGTGGTGAACCAATGTATGCAGCGAACCCCTCTGCCCGAGGGTTTAAATAATGGGCCTGGCCTACCAGTCTGTGGGTTGTGGGTGAGATTAACTTTCTCACCACGTAAAAAATAAATACGAGTTCAGAAACGCCGAAATGCCTCGGATAATGAAGAATCAACTGTTGGTGACCCCAGCATTATTATTACCAATAAGTTTTATCGCTCGCTGTTGAATTCTATCCGATAGAAGCAGAGATATCTTAGGAGCACCGGACTAGATAGGAGCGTTGTACTCAAGCTTTGGGCGGATGTACGCTTTATATATTGTTGTCAGGTCAGAAGGGATGAAATATTTCTTGAATCGCTTTAAGAAACCTAGATATTTCGCTGCATTTTTGGCGATCTCGAATATGTAATCGTTCAAAGTTAGTTTTGAGTAGATACAAGTACCGAGGATGCAAATTCGTTCAGTTTCAACAACACAGGATCCATTCATAGATAATGAAAATTTATTTTGAGATCGCTTGAGGGACAGTAGACAGCACTGAGGTTTGGAAACATTAAATTCCACTCTGTTCTTTTTATCCCAATCAATTATGCTGTCAAGATCGAAATTTTATGAGCTTAACATACGCCGCCGTTTCAAGTCAATGGCCAAAGAGGAGGGATGAGAGCCGAGTAACGAATATGAAAAACGGAGGATACTGTTTTCAGCGAAGTGGTAAATCGGATTAGAACTGACAGACAGGAGATCATTTATAAAAATGAAGAAGAGTGTCGGAGACAAAACGGAGCCTTGGGAAACGCCAGCATTAATATGGTGAACATCAGACTTGAACCCATCCAACACAGCTCGTTTTGAACAGTTCCAAAGGTAATTTCTAATCCATTGAAGGATAAAATTCAACGACACCAAAATCACGCATTTTCGACAAGAGAGCCTGATGTCAGACTCTGTCCAATACTTTTGAAATATAATATCAAGCGCAACGATTTTGCTTTCCCCTACATTGTGCAAAGATTGGTTCCATTTTTCGGTGAGTTGTTATAACTTCTCAGCAGAAAGGTATAACAGATAACTCAATATGTCCCAGGCCATATAGAGGGCGCCACTAACAAAAATCTTTAATTTAATATTATTTTTTGAATGTGTTATAATAAAAACATATAATTTTTCCTTAAAGTATATTATGCAATAAAAAATTTATTGCATTAAAATTTTAAATTTATAACAAACTAAAGTTATATATCTATCTAACTTCTAAGTTTGAGATGCCAAAGTAAAGATGGCGTGTTCGAGAGTTGTTCTTGAAAATGTTTATAAGGCGCTACAGTCCAGGGTGAACCTGGATCTCAACCAACCTGCCAGTGTTTACCTTAGTCTGAGACACAGATAACTCATTCTTTGTGTCCTTGATGTCAATTGGAAAACGTCAATATTTGTTAAATATTAACATTGGTTTCTTAAATTCTTAAAATAAACGTTTCTCTTGAAGTCTCCATCTCTTTGCTATTGCCAACACACGTTTTAGCATGTATAATGGCTGCCACCATCTTAGAAAAACTTACAATTTTCCATTAACCCAACCGAGTCTTTGTCAATATTGGAAATATTGAGAATGACAAACTAACAAGCACATCGATTGCACTACAAATTGAATGAGATTTTCTTCGATGAATTAAACATTTTCAGTATTCTGCTCAAAGAACCGATTGGACAAAGGACATTCTAGAGAAACTGCGTTCTATAATTTGATTTTCAATAAAACAACAAGAGTTATGAAGAACAATGAAATTCCCCAGGGTAACAAGGATGTGGAGTAAGGTTTCCGTTTTGTCTATTTATAGAATCAGAAGCCGCTTAAGAACAAAAAGGATTGTGAACGCAATAAATTGAAGTTTCAATGGAAAAATAACAAAAATAAAACACTGCTTACGACATCTATCAAGAATTAGTTGCACTTCAAGTAAAGTCAAGAAGTCATACTTGAGCAAAGTTTGCAAGTTGTTCAAATTAATTACCAACATTCATGATCAGTCACTTTAGCAAAAATCAACTTCAGCCATGGGGCTCATTTTTATACTACGTATTTCATGAAGGAACTAGATGTTCGAAAAAAACAAAAAAATCATCTTAACACAAACACATCAAACACTGGTCTATTAGGTTAGATTATTTATGCTTCAGGTGCGTGTTTAGCACGTCTTTAAGCACACTCAGTACCCGCTGGGACCGTCGTAATTACTGTATAACTGCCAGATCCATTGAAACTCTCTACATCCCCTTCTTATTGTTGATTGAGGTTTTTAGTTTCTCCTAAGAATTTTTCTTATCGTTTCTACTTTTACGTAAGACAAAAACGAATATTTCAATCATCTTTTGCATGAGAAGACCAATTTTCGAGGTGATGAAGTCCTCGTATTAATTTGTAGGCTCTTTTATTGCTCAAGGTGCCTTTATGAAAACCAGGAACCCAGCATAACATTGGAAATGGGACTTCTTAATCCTCACATGGAGTACGAAAGCTCGGTATTGTATTGTCCAAGAAAAGATTATTTTCCGAATATTCAAAATGTCATTACAGGGACTATTAACTCTAAAGTTAAATTTTCCCCCTAAACTGTGTTGTTCCATTGTTCTAATGTTCAAAAAAACACATTCCCGAACAAATTATTTTGGAATTCGTTTTTGAATCCTTTAATTATTTAAGGGAAGAAATATGTCAAATTTAAAAATCTTATAATACACTTTTTTAACAATCGTTAAAAAACAAAACTTATTCTAAACTATTTGATAGTAATTATATTAAGCACTTTTTCATGCATTTTCTTAGTAATTACAAACTTAAATACCAGGTATATCGGTATGAAGTCAAGATACAAATGTCTCGATAGGGAACATTTGTTATGAACGAGCCCTTATAATTTTTTTTTTTGTTTTTTTTTTTTTGCTATGACATCTGTGAAAAATATTTAGTATACATCAAGTCATTGAACAGACAACATCATATTTTGTCATCGTGTTAAAAAATGTCGAAATTTGTACCAGAAAGTAATGATTTGCGGAGAGCATTAATTTTTTGTTTTCATTTGAAGAAAAGTGCTGCAGAGTCGCATCGAATGCTTGTCGAGGCATATGGTGGTCATGCTCTAGCAGAAGGAACATGCAAAAGATGGTTTCAACGGTTCAGAAATAATGATTTTGATGTGAGAAATTAAGAACGTGGAAGACCACCAAAAAAGTTTGAAGACGCCGAATTGCAAACGATATTGGATGGAGATGACACCTTGAGTCAAAAGCAAATGGCAGCAATGTTAAATGTTGCACAACAAACAATTTCCGACCGTTTAAAAGCTATGGGAAAGAGCCGAAAGTCTGGAAAATTGGTGTCACATGACAGATGGAAAACCGAAAAAAAACTTGTGAAATGTTCCTTCAAAGACACGAAAGAAAAACGGTTTTGCGTCGGATTGTTACTGGCGATGAAAAATGGATTTACTTTAAGAATCCTAAACGGAAAAAATCATGGGTTAATCTGGGGAACAACCACCAACATCGACTGCAAAACCAGATCGATTCGGCAAGAAGACAATGCTGTGTGTTTGGTGGGACCAGAAAGTTGTGCTGTACCACGAGCTCCTAAAACCTGGTGAAACCATTAATACTGATCGCTACCGACAACAAATGATTAATTTGAACCATGCGTTGATCGAGAAACGACCAGAATGGACCAGAAAACACGGCAAGGTAATTTTGCTCCATGACAATGCACCTGCACACAAAGCAAAACCGGTTCAGGATACAATCAAAACACTTGGTTGGGAGCAGCCGCCGTATTTGCCAGACTTGGCTCCTTCCGACTACCATTTGTTTTCATCGATGGGACACGCATTGGCTGAGCAGCACTTTGATTCCTACGAGGAGGTCGAAAATTGAGTGTCTGATTGGTTTGCTTTAAAAGACGAACAATTGATTGGCGTGGTATTCACAAACTACCAGAAAGGTGGTCAAAATGTGTAGAAAACAATGGCCAATATTTTGAATAAAATGTTTTTACTTTCCCATTAATAATTAGTGTTTTATTTTAAAAAAAAAATCGCTCATTTCATACCGGTATAGCTGTATTGTTCGTTTACACTAGTTTCCATTTCCATGCTATCCTTTATTTGTATCATTTATACTTTGCATTCAATTCAATTTCAATTCAATTTTCATTGTACATAACATCTACGTAAATACAAAATATCCGCAATTCAGCTTGTCGCAAATCTTCTTCTAAGCGGCAGACCAACCGATCGCTCTCTGGCCCAGCGACCACCGAGAAAACAACATCGCCCACAAAAATAAATGATTAATTTGTAACGTTTTTTTGTTTTTTTTTTCATTGTGTTATTTTGCATCATCACAAAGTTTTCGTTCGTCGATTTGATTGTACACCAACACTAGTAAATCGATTATTCATTTTTATGTACAGTTGTACAGAATATTTTACAACGTGATGTAGTGTGTTGTTTTGAAAAATTAATATTAAATATAATATAATATATAATTTGATCTCATACTTGGATGACTTATAACACATATGTGTGACAACGAAACCTTCAATGTGCAAACGTAACTCGTATTTTTTTCATAGTATTTAAATTTTACAACTCAGCTTTATCGAGTTTGACCAAGGATTCTTTTTAAATTGTTACTGAAATCTACATTCCATAAGAGAAACGAGGAGCATTGGTACGTCGTCATAAATAAACGACAACTAAGTTTGATGCATGAATGAAGAATATTTAAGATCGCCAACTATAGCTCCGGTTTTGATTCCCTTTAAACTCACGGTGAAATTAAGTACGATTATCGAAAGCAATGCTTAAAAAATTAAACTCTACGCATTTAACTTAAGTATGACCGCATTGAAATTGGTTTACTTTTCTAGCAAGCTCACACTCACAGTCCTCATATTTTGTGAAAAATGGAACAAAAACAGAAACATTTACTCCCTATCACCACCAAAGTTATTTTAACAGTCGACACCAGCGATTTCTTGTTCGAATAGCTTCATTTCAAGACACTCTTTTCCACAAACTCCGCGACATTTGTAAAGACATAAAAGTTATCAACGATCTCCAAGGAAAACCCAACAAATCGTCCAGCTGACACGAGTGGGCAGTTAATTTGATTAACATCTAAAAGCAACAACATCCTCCCTCCCATTCCCGCTAAACACAGTGACGGGAAGCTCAATGAAAACATTCAGTGGATGTTATCCTTGGAGAACAACCCTTGTAACATTTTGCCCCAATCAATAGCACTAGAGATTGCCTGAGGAGCCCAAACAAGATACCGAACAAATGTTTCCCTCACACTTGAAACCAAGCACTTAAAGCCGATGTAACACCGCAACGTCCGCACAATCAGCTGCAATATCACAGCTTATGAACGACTCTACGGCAACACTTCACGCAAACTGCTGTAAATCAGAAAAGAACGCCTCCCGACACTTCACTTGACATCTGTCAACATCATTAATATCACCATTCCACCAGAATAGTTCGTTAAAATATTTTCAAAATTACCCCCGATTCGAGGTCAAACGTTTTCTTCCTTGATTGATGGCATCAGAGTGCGGCAGGCGACATGGTGGCGGGGTGAAAGTGAAAGGAAATCATCTTCAAATGAGTAAGAAAAATATCGACAAATGTCAATCGATTGCAGCACTCCCCCGCCACCATCGCACCGTCGTTATCAAAAGCGAATAAATTAGTTCCGAGGAACAGCACATACCTAGAGGTCCTCGTTAATATTTTATCTCGGATCACAAATCACCAGCAAACACCAACTATGTCGACGGTAAAAGGGGTAAGTATCTGCGATTGAACACCAATTTCACTCATCACTTACACTATCGCTTCGTCTATAGTTTGCAGCGCTCTAGTTCCGGTTTGTTCGGGATTTGGGGGAGCAAGCAGGCAAGCAGACGCACTAAACAGAAAATTGAAATGTCTTGATTCTGTCCGAAAAAGAAACGAAAATGAAAAAAAAAACCAAGTCAACCATCGTCCCACACCCAAGTGGAAGCGCACACTTACACTTAACCCACAGAAGTATCCACGAGCCCGTGTGTATGTGGTTATTTTCACGGATCGCAATCGCACAACTGATGTCTACACCAAGTTTATTAACACATCCTCCTTCGACGGAGCGACTGTCAACAGGTCTTTCGTGCCATAGTCAAAACATCTCATAAAAAGCTCGCACCCGATAGCTCTCTCCCTCTCTCTCTCGGTCTTCCTTGCACCCCAACCGCACCGTGAAAGTTTGTCCACACTGGAAGGCACTCACTTCCAGGGACAAAAGCGCGCATGACGCAAATCAACAGTGCGCACTGCAACCGACGAGTAGATACACAGGAAAAGCTTTGTTGGCTTATCACATCACTGGGCGGGGGTGGATTGTGTGAGCGCGTAGACATCATCGGAGGCATATCCGTATCTGTATCTGTATCTGTGCTTCCAAGGTACCCTCGCACTGAAAGCTTATCAAACTCTGTGAGCGGAGGTGGGGGAGCAAAACTAATGCTGGAGGCGGAAAATTGTGCTTCCACAGGTTAAAAATAAAGTTTTGATGATTTTCTCGTTTCTCGTCCCGAACCAACTCTGAATGGTATCACATAAAAAGTTACAACCTGTACTTCAATTCCTAAGCCATCCGTATGACGTCTTTGGCACCGGCCCGGGGGAAGACGGGGACTTCTAAATGTTTAATGTTCGAATGATTTCGCGAACGCTGAAAATCGACATATGGCAGGGAGAACTGAAAGGACCTCCCCCCTCTCCGGCAGATACACAGATTGCTTGATATGAAAATATCATTTATTCGGGATGAACGTATCCAGTGACGTAGGCGCGTTGACGTCAGAGCAGAGTCTCTCTCGGTGGCATGGCTTTTTTTTTTGTCATAAAGTCTTAGGTCAACGAGTATGAAATTCAAGCCGTAAGGCAGGCGATTTTCATTTTCTCCGAACCTCAGGTGGAGGATTGTGTATCCAAGAGTGAAGCAAAGACAACGCCCGAAAGAATTTCTTTTACCTTGCTCGTTACCGAGAACGGAACCATGAAACTATTCGCCATATGTCCGGAATTCTGAAGAGTTCAGAATTTCTCTCCAATTTAAACTAAATTAAAGCAAGAGGCTTTTGGTTTAGACTCAGCCAGTTTGTGCTGTCAATCAAAGAGTCAATTAGGGAGAGCACCCCCATCACTGTGATGAGGGTTTAAGCGATGTATTGAATTTCTTGTGGCTGCTTCAGGGAAAATTTTGGAAACAAATTATGTAAATCGATTCCAAACAGGAGTCACAATGCAGAATGAGCTCGGAATTCAGGCCACCTGTGTATTGTGTATTGATTGGCAAGAATTTCCAACGGTTGGCAGCTTTTGTCTGGGGGATAACGTCAAAATTGATTGATTTGAAATCACTTTAAGGCAAATGAAGCCACGACGTGGGACCGACATTTTGTTTCCTCTTAGTAATTTTCCATTTCCTTCAAGATCTAATCATTTTTTCTCTTTAAGCAGCAGAATAGTACTTGAATTCACCGTCGCAGCCACTTTGTAATGGCCTTTGTACAAGTCAAGTTTCTGACACAAAGAGAGCGCTCTCACTTTAATAAAGACTTCGATTTCATCTACGGTGTCACTAGGTGCTATTCGAGCATTTATTTCTGTTTTGGCTTGTCCGAAAGTTTTCAGAAAATGGAAAAGGAGTAACGTCTGTAAAGAATTTTACGAAGTTCCTCAACGTTGTGTACATTGCCACTTCGAGAAAAGCATACAAAATTGTCAACTCACAGTATTTTTTGAATTCTCTTTGAGACACAAACAGGCATTCGCTGGAAACACGTTTGATTGAAAAATCTTGGCATGTGTTGAGCTGTAGGCATCTCGAAAAATAACTTAGACCATATGCCGTGGTCCCCGTAGCGTCGTGGGTAGTGTGCGACCCTCACACGCCGAAGGGTCTAGGTTCGACCCCCAGTTCAACACCAATTTTTCTAATATTTTACGGCACCACCTCTTTCGAGCTGCTGACAACACTCAAAGAGTAATAACTGTCTAAGAAAGCTTCTCAAATTTCGCCGTTCGGAGTCGGCAAAAAACTATAGGTCCCTTCTACTCGTGAGAGAACAGTAGTGCGCACAACACGAGTAGTTGATGAGCAAGCTAGGCCCTGGTCCCCCACAACACGAGTAAGCTAGGCCCTGGTCCCCCTTTGGACTGTAGCGCCAACAATTATCATTATCGATCAGTGACTTGCCTACTTCAATTTCCACGATGACACCACTTCAGAAGAGAGTCTTGTTAAAGCCAACCGAAGGAATTCCTGTTTCATTTCATGACTGTCGAAGAATCATGAATCTGCTGGAGGGTACATATCAAAAAGCAGATAACAGCCGCAAGAGCCGATTACAGTCGGGCGTGAAAATTGTTTCCGATTTCTGAGAGTTACAAGATGTGGTACACAAAATCTGCCCGAAAATAAATAAAACCCATCAAGCTGTCTCAGCGTCAAATGAGTTTGTATGAATAAACCATTCAATTTTGCGATGAATGTGATCTTCCAAAAGGCATCTATCTCACATCATCACCGTTGCCACGGCCATATTCATCGAGTTTGGCTTCAAACTGCTGCTCCATCAAACTATTTGGCCCAATGGGACTTATTTTTGTCTCTAAACATTATGAAATCAATCTGCTGGGTAGAAATTTTACCCAAATAGGGATTTCATCGGGTTTAGACAGAATCCTGCTTTGCAAGAAATGCATTTTTTAACGAACCCGTGAGAAATATAGCATTTTTTGTTTTTATGCAACGAAATATGGGATCAACGCATGTATCGACTTTAAGGCCCACAGCATAGACGGCAGTCTATGGCAAAACAAAATAAAGCGTTGCATACTTTTAGGCGCTTACTAACCTTTTTTTTTCTTAAAAAAAACCAATTCAAATGGATGGTCATATAGCCAGGGTCGATGAGTAAATCTTCGGCGTAGGCAGCAATGGCAATCATCAAAGTTGGATTTTCTTTGCAGATTTGTTCCTTGAAATCCTTCGACATAATTCGTGCGGATTGATTCCTGACTGGCTCTTGGCACAACCTCGATACACTGCTACAATGGACTTAATTTTTCCACCCAAGGTCTGTATTCTAGATGGCGTTCCTAATTATTCTTATTTTATTTCCTAATTTCTTGCTAACTCATCGGCTTTTTTAAAGAATCCATTGACGCCCAGGTATCCAGTATGATGTGACATTTCATGCAACCTCTTTTGTAGAAAGAACCAACCGAGGTAAAGCGCCTATTTCGGTATATTTGTTCACTTAACAGTTTATGTGCGATACTTTGACAATGAAAACCTCCTCTGTACACAGCACAATTCACTTTCTCAGATGGCTTCTAATCCATCAAACAATAAATGTCAAGCATTCACAACCCTCACCCTGAACAGCACAAAAATGTCATGACATCCACTCAACTCGAGGCGAAGAACACACGGAAGCAGGAGCAACAAAAAAAAATTAAAGCCCTCAACTCAACGACGGTATCACTGATTTGCCACCGATTCTCCTTCTCCTAAAAGGATATCAAGTTCCAAACTTTGGATTCACTTGTAACCACCTCAGGCTACAGTACATGCTCCTTGAATTTCAAAGAAATATTCGTACCGAAAACAAAAATTACATGACCCACTCCCAAGACGAAGCGAATGAATATGCCCGTGGCCTACAATTTCCCTGCACACAGCAAATAAATGAACAAAGTGAAACTTTCTTCAAGAGGATACGAGAAATGAAGGAATGACGATATCGTGTTTCGGGAAGTTGCCATACAAGGGTATTTGACTGCTCTTTTCTGTCTTTTATGTTCGTCGGTATTGATACGAAGTAAAGCTGAACAAGGCATTGGATGGTTCCGAGGAATTCATGTTTTGAATAGAAGTTTAAATTTAATTCAGGTGAACTCCCTCTCTTGCATTGATATCAGTTAGACTGGAGCATTCGAAGTTTGAGAGCCACTTTAAAGTTCATTGAAGCCTCAACAAGGAAATCATCAATCTATGATGAAGAACTTTTTCAGTTCCGGAATGGAACAGTTGAGTGATTTGTTGTCATACAGAAATGTCGTGTGTGGATCGACAGTCATTTTAAAAACTGTGTTATAAGCCATGTTTTTTTGCAAGCTTAAATTAAAAGTGCACAAAAAAAAGGACCATCGCCGATTGATAATTTGTCAAAATATACTTGGCAGCAATTTGCGTTAATGACAATAGCGTCGTAATTTTTTTTGGTTTCTTCATTTGTGAGTGAAAGCAAAAAATTTTGTATTTATTTTTCTTCTTTTTTCGCTTGTCAGATAAATTAACTTAAGTTTGCATTTTTTAACACATCAGAATAAATTATCGATAACACACAGAAACTTCTGAATGGAAGCATATATATCTGGGTTAACTTAAGCGGATATAGGATTTGTTGTTTGTGTAATTTACATGGAAACATGAAATTTAAGTGTATATACACTTGCAAAAAAACACACCTATTACTGATTCTGTGCGATGTCGAGTGTAAATTTCGATCAATTTGGAAAGGAGTAATTTCATTAAAGCCCCTTATTCCCTGCACCAAGGATAAACATATAATAGTTTAGACAGGAACGAGATTGATGTATTGTCAATTTATTTATTTGACATCACCCTCTCGTTCGCTTCTGTACTCCATTCGTTCCACAAATAATAAATATATCTCTGAAAGGCTGATCTTAGACCTTTAAAGCTGCGTTTCAATTATATCAAAATTCACAAGCCTAAGCTGCAACAGGAACAAAACTATTGAAACGAGCTAGCTGAAGTAACTTTTATCTAAATTTCTAATCGAATTTTTTTTTAAATTCTTTTAAGGTTCTCTGGTACGCCCAAATAAAATAGGGAAGTGACAGTATTTTTGTAGAAACGAAACCTTAAAAGAGTGTGTCCAGTGTTAGTGTCGCGTGTCATCATATGGTATATATGGCGAAAATTAATGGAAAAAAAAATAGTCTAGGCTCCAGCCCGCAACGAAATTAACAAAATTTATAAAAGGCGAAATACGCATGTGCAATTGGTGGCAGAATACAACGCAGATAAAGAGCTCACGGTAATTTCAGTTTATCAAACGGAATATAGAAGCTAAATTCCTGAACTTTAGGATTATTTATACACCTCCGCCGAGGCGTAGTTGATAACAATTTATGATAGTAAATTTAGGCTCAAAATAAAGCTGGAATTCATACTTACATAGAAAAATTATATTCGACACAATTTACGAAAACAGTTTCGTTCTGAAAACTTGTAATCTAAATTTAGTACAATAAGACTTGCGCTCCACTGCTTAGTGGTTCCGGCCCATGATATTTGCACAATATTCTTGTATTAGGGAAGAAGAGAAATTGCAAAAAAAATTCCAAAAACAACGCCGAAAAACGTCCCAGATTGCTCTACGTGAACAGCTAATTCAGCTAGTTCCCCCAAAATGCAAGAAAACGCATTTTTATTTTCGCACAACCGACAGATAATATTTCAAGTTTTCAGAAAACTGTGTTGCGCGTTGGAGCGTCTTGGAGCAATTTTGATATGCTCCACCCGTACTTCCGCAAAAGGTGCCCTTAAAGCCTGGCCTAGAAAACGGGTGTCCAAAATGAAAAAAAAAACTGTTAATGCAGTTTGAAGGCTAAATGTACGTCCTTTCAAATAAATATGAGATCGTGCTCCAAAGTGGTTTATGTTAAAAAATATACCACGTGGAATGTTCTTGAAAAAAGCGTCCAATTTTTAAAATTTTAATGCCCCAAACTTTGAGCTAGTGGCCACCGTAACATAGTAAATAGAGTGCGATGCTCAGACGCCGAAGAGTCTAGGTGCGATTCCCGGTTGGACTCCTCGAATTGTTCACGGCACCACCTCTTTCGAGCTGCTGACAACACTCAACGAGTAATAACTGTCTAAGAAAGCTTCTCAAACTTCGCCGTTCGGACTCGGCAATAAACTGTAGGTCCCTTCTACTCGTGAGAGAACAGCAGCGCGCACAACACGAGTAGTTCATGAGCAAGTTAGGCCCTGGTCCCCATGTGGACTGTCGCACCAACAATTATTATTAACTTTGGGCTAGTCGAACACCGAAACGGCTCATTAAAAGTCAACAAAAT
This sequence comes from Eristalinus aeneus, assembly GCA_955652365.1. Lineage (NCBI taxonomy): Eukaryota > Metazoa > Arthropoda > Insecta > Diptera > Syrphidae > Eristalinus > Eristalinus aeneus. Next base: position 20,803,700 of record OY019131.1, read on the forward strand.
CGTAGCTTTCTAGGTTCTCAAATATGTTTAATCAAAAATTAACGCAACTTGGCCGAGAAAATTCTTTCTTAGTGCGGCCCATTGTGTAGGGCACTCATACACCGAAGCTCCTAGGTTCGATTCCTTGTCTGAACATCTCGCTTTTTTCACGGCATCACCTCAAAAAGCAGTCAAAGCGTTAAAATGTCTTTGAAAACGCTTCTCAAACTTTGTCGGGTTTAGGCTCCCAGGACGTCACTTCTCCGCGCGAGAGAACTGTGGCATGCGTAACACGAGCTGTTGCTGAAGGAGCTAGGCTCTGAACTTCTTGTAAACATTCGTCGCAAAATGACATACACAGGATGTCCATTGGTCCTTCTGAACTTTAACCAATGTAGAGATGTTTTTATATTTGCCACAGGTTCTCATTTATATTCAAGTTTTAGCCATGATTTCTTCATGAGCAAATGTTAAATAGAATGAAATCAGTGACTTGCAGGAGACTTTTCTCCCATTCAAGTGTCTTTTTGCTTGAGTTCCTCAAGTATTTCAGCTTCAAATTGGTGTTGGTAGAAATATTTTATTATTTATTGGACTTTATGGCTATTAGCGCTGGACTTGATGACTTTCACATTTGCTTCAAAATTTTACAAACAGTTTATTTGGAATTTGGTAGTATATGTTTTGCGAAATTTTAGAAACTTTTCAATCTGACAAGCGATCGCTTAGCAAATAGCCTGCCTGTCTCTGTCTGTTAGTAGTCTGCTGTTAAATTTTAACAAAATTCTTGAAAGGTAGGCCCGATTTGTCGACTCTGACAACAAAAGCGAATGTTTAAACCTTTTTTTTACCACACCATCTACGACGTGAGAATTTTGGATCCTCCCTAAGAAGGTGACCAATTGGCAAATCTTTAGATTCTTAGGAAAATTTCGTCCCAAATTGTCTTCAGACCATTATGAAAAACTTTTGGTTTGCATTTGAGTTCACTTAATACTCAGTTCCAAAAGCTCTAAAATTTAAATATCAAACAGTAAAAGCTTAAAACACAATATTTTTGAGCGCCAAATTTCGGCGTTAATGAACTCCATGTTTACACGTCTATAACTATTAAGCGCAATATCCAAACTAATCATGCATAGCGTCGTTTTGTAGGTTATGTCAAGACTTTTCAAATGATGTATAGTATTCCCAGATACGAGCTCTGTAGCGCTTTGTACAGAGCCGGAAAATTAAAAAGACAAAAAGGCGGAAGGGAAATATTTGACTTTATATTTGTTCTTCTCGTAGTTGTCGGAAATTTAGAGTAGTAAAGTCGAGTATGCGTTAAGCACACAGACCCTAAGCTTACAACTATGCGACCCAGAGAACATTTTGTTGCTTATACGCCATTCTTCTGAGATTTTTTTAAAGCTTTAGGGCCCTGTATTTGCAGATTCTGTAGAGGCTCCGATTCACCAAGATGGACGGCCTTCAAATACCAAATACTAAAACCAAACGATATAAACAATAAAAAAATCCAACTCTTGTCACGAATCAGAAATACTCGATTTAATTTATTTCTGTTCTATTTTTATTAACAAAATCGACCTTGCTCTCCTAATTTTTCAAAAATGATTTACTTTCTCTTTAAAAACATCGTGTAGTCGGCCAAAAAATTTTACCAAAATCTGACGCCCGTCAAGCAATGACAAAAAGTTACAGAAATTCAAGATTTAATATACCGTTTTATTTACCGTTATTTTTATTGCAACACGAAGAACCAAATTCAACACCAAAATTTAGACTCAACAAGTTCCACACAAAGACAAGAAGAACTGAAAGTTTTGAAGGAATCCAACACTTGCATGAAAACTGCCCCAAATTCGCCAAGAAGATAAAATTGTTCACGTTTCATCGATTTTACAAAACTAATCAAAACTCCATGCCTGGTAACACCAACTTGTCGCAAGCTTGGATCACTATTTCCTCCTCCTTCACAGCACTCTCACTTCACGGACACGTCAACATTCGTGGCCGCAGTACATAACACTTGCCGAGTGCAATTAAAATTAAATTTGTGTCTCACAATTAAAAGCGTTCACGGGGAATGTGAAAAATGCACAGGGGCGCGTGCAGGGATAGCAGAGAACAAAGTGCATAAACAAGCAATCACTCACCTCAAATTTACATGAAACTCCTTTGCACTTAATCCATTTTCCGCAACGCAATTCTGACATAAATGAATTTTTTTTGTGGAAATTTCTTTCGTCGAAAATCAGATCACACCGCCTCGTGACGACGCAATAAATAGAAAATTTGGGCACAAACTGAGAGAAGGAATGAAAATGAAAGGAGGATGTGTGAGTGGTGGGATGTGAATGTGGAAGAGGGTGCGGATGTGTGCGTGTGGACACTGGTATCAGCTGAAAAGGACAAAGTTTACTAGGTCGAAAGCAGGAGGACTAGGTGATGGAGAGCGAAAACTCTGAACGGAGAACGGAGAAACTCAAAATGTAAGTAGGGTGGCGAACAAAAGTAAAAGCAAACAACTTTCTGTGGAGGAGGGTAGGGAAGGGTGTTCGCAGAGTGGTTGGTTGAAAGTTTGGCGAAAACAGAAATTCAAGGGAACCTCTGTTTGGCACTCGACAAGGGGCTTCTGATCCTCGTCACTGATTTTGGGGAATGAAAGAAAATCGAAAGGATATAACTGGGAACCGAGGTGAGAAGAAAACCCAAAGAACTCAAACGGAACGAGGAGAAAATAAAACGTCGAAACGAAAGTGGCCAAGCTCGTCTATGGATTACGGCGGTTCGGTCTACTCTTCTGGGACAAGAAAGTCTGGCTCTGTGGAATCCTAGAAGAGAAGAGGTTTGCGATTGAATTTCTGTGCAAAGGAGGCTGGCAGATGTGCAAACTGAAATCAATATGTATACTGAACGTTGAATACACACACTTTTCACTTTGAAGACTGTTTCGCGATATCATCACCCGAAGGACTGTGTCCCACTGACTGCTGGAGTTGAGAAGATTTCGCTCGACTCGAAGTCCTGAGGTGCGGAAGCTTACCGTGAATACACAGAGAGCTTGCTGCTTCCAGTGTGAAGTGGAGGTGGAGTGTGGGGGCGGCTTTTCACTTGTGGATGCCGCGTAGGCCGATACACTGAGAGCAGCTGTTTTCGATGGGAAAATCGATTTTCTGCCTTCCACACATCACCCACACGTAAGCAGGCACCGAACCCGCGATGTGGGCTGGCGATCTGGAACGTTCACATTACGCAACGCTGCCTATGGGCTTGCCCTGGTGATGGTGTGCGGTCTGTGGCTGTGGTTGTGCGAGGGGCAATGTTTTTTGGCTTGCGGGGTGCTTTTTCGTTTTGCCGTGGGGCGCTCGCTCTGCTCCGTGGGGCGCAGGCGTCGAGTTCAGGAAATAGCCTGTTGCCTCTGCATGCTCACGTCGGCGATGGCTGCTGGCTGGTGAGCGAAGGGTGCCCGGCCGACGGGCGGTCGGCAGAACTTTTAAGGATGGCCATGTAATATGGACGAGGTCTGTTGTTGCGTTTGTTTTGCTTCGCCCTCGGAGTCGGCACGGAGTTGTCTTTTTGTGAGCGAAACGCAGGAATACATTCACACTGCAGCCGTGCTTAATGGAAAATAATTTCATTGGTCGGTGGACGAGCGCTCTGCTCGACGAGTGTGGAGTTGACTCATGAATAATTTGATGAGGCACGGACCTTTATTCGAACCCTGGCTGCCCGCTGAGGAAAAACTGATTCATCTTGGATTGCATTTGTACACATGGAAAGAGCAGAGGTGAGGAACTTTTAGGATACCATCAAACTGGTGGGTGGAATCGCTTTGGATCAGAGGGTCTTATGCGTCGGCTAAGAAAAATATGTTTCTTGACTGAAAGAAATGGGACATTTCATTGTAGGCAATCGGATTTGATGGGTTTTGAAGCTGAAACCGAGGAAGTGTCCCTGAGAGCAATTTGATCCATTCCCGTGTTGTCGCAGTGGTAGGCAGGGAATGGTTAGTAGATATATTCACGCTTTAGGGAACCTTCTTTTTGGTTTTATATAAGTAGAAAGCCTTCTAGATACCTTTTATTGTTTATCTCAGAATTTCAAGCAACCATCTGCTCTGCGGTCTGAGAAGTCTCCGTTTTGTTGCTTCCGTTCGATTTGTTTTCTTCTTTTCCGTACTGCTTCCTTAGACACATCAGCAAGGATGGGGATATAGTAGGGATGATTGCAAGCAACACACAGCGTGATTCTCAACTTCAGTCAGCTTCATGTACACTTACTTGACTTACGTCTGTCAACTCTTTCAATGTTTTGCTGAAAGTTGCCTGATCCTTCTATGCCTGCCTTTTTAAGTGATCAACAAAGCACTTAAAAGACTAAAAAGACAACATTTTATTTGAGTGGCTTCGGTTCGTTGATATTTTCAGGTCTAACGTGTTTTGACCATTAAGGTTTTGGGTCTTGTCATATTCGTATTACTCCTATACTAAACCGCTTTAGATATGCCTAAAAAAATTAATAAAAGGTAGGATGCTGGTAAATATCGATGATTTCCGCGAGAGAAAAACGGGAAAATAGGTGAATGAAAGCGAGAACCTATTTTCAAATCGAAATCAATAAGTAATGAACTTAACAGCTTAACAATACAGATGTGCATGCAGAAAAATAAGAACAACGATTATTGAAATTAGTTTAAAATCCCTTAAATTAAGTCGAAACTATTGATGAGCAAAATATGTCAACAAATCACCAGACTTCCGGCGTAAAATGTGTTAATCCAAATATATAGGGTCAAATATCTCCCTTCCGCCATTTTGTCTTTTGAATTTTTCGGCTATGTACGAAGCGCTACAGCTCGTATCTGGCAATGCTATACATTATTTGATAGGTCTTGACATAACCTACAAAACGACACTATGCATGATTAGTTTGGATTTGCGTTCAACAGTTATAGACGTGTAAACATGGAGTTCACTAACACCGTAATTTGCGCTATTTTACAGTTTTTCTTCGTTAAAGGCAAAATTCCCCAGAGGAACGTTTCGTAAGATTACTGGTACTTTGGGGGATGTTACTCTATCACTTCGAACCGCAGAGGAATGGTTTCGACGATTCAGAGCCGGTGAAAACTACACCATGGATAAGCCAGCCGGCGGAAGACCTGTGACGACGAATACCGATCGAATCATGGAAGTCATTGAGTTAGACCGGCATGTGGCATCTCGTGCATCGCCCAGGAGATGGTAGTTAATCACCAAATCATTTTAAACCATCTGCATGTTTGGGTGCCGTATGTTTTGACGCAAAAACGCCTTCTGGACTGAATCAACGCCTGCGATATGCTGCTGAAACGGAACGAGCTCGACCCATTTTTGAAGCGGGCGGTGACTGGCGACGCAAAATGAATCACCTACGACAATATCAAGCGAAAACGGTCGTGATTGAAGGCCAGTGAATCGTCCCAAACAGTGGCCAGGAAGTGGCCATTAAGGTTTTGCTGTGTGATTGGTGGGATTGGAAGGGAAACATTCACTATGAGCTGCCAGACGCTTAATTTTACTATCTACTGCGAACAACTGGACCGCTTGCAGCAGGCGATTGACCAGAAGCGTCCAGAATTGACCAACAGAAAGGGTGTAGTGTTGCACTAGGACAGCGCCAGACCACACAGTTCGTTGATGACTCGTCAGGAGCTACGGAAGCTCAGATGGGAGATTTCATCGCATCCACCACATAGCCCGGACATAGCGCCAAGTGATTATCACCTGTTCCTGTCCATGGCGAAAGCCCTTGTTGGTGTTGAAGTTAAACTCAAAAGAGGCTTGTGAAAAGTGGCAGTCCAAGTTCTTCGCAAATAAGGAGGGGGGCTTCTACGAGGCGGGTATTATGAAGTTGGCGTCTAGATGGAAATAGATTATCGAAAAAACGGCGCATATTTCAGCTAAATCCGATCACAGTAACAGCAAAAAAACGGAAGGGAGATATTTGACAGCCTTAAGACGGTGAAGCATCGTATTTGAAATGTTAAAGAATGAGGTCGTATCCCGCACTTAGGAGTCGGTTAAGGGGAAGTAACAGAGGGACTCTAAGTCAGTTCGCCTATATCGATATTCTTTAAAGATATTTCGAACGACTGTTGCTTCACGCATGATACGAAGGTTGCCTTTTATATTTCGAGATTAGGCAACCCTAGTGTTGCAATCTGGCAGCTGCCAGCTGTATCGTAAAGTTTGACATTTTTGAGGTTATACTCAGAACGTTTTGACATACGAGCGCTATTTGTGTTGTTTTCAGTAACTTAAAAGATTCATCTCACCCAAAAAATGGAATTAAATCGTGAAAATGTTCGTGCGATTATTTTTTACAACTTTCGACGTGGATTAACTCAACAACAGTGCATCGATGAACTTAATTAAATTTTTGGCGATGAAGCTCCATCAAGGACCAGCGTTTATTGATGGTATGGTTAATTCAACCGAGGTCGTAGTTCACTCCAAGATGAATTTCATGAAGATCGTCCACAATCAGTTGTTGTTCCGGAATCCAATAATGTTGTGCGCCAACTGATATTGCAAGATTGTCATATGACCAATCGTGAGATTGAGTCAACCTTAGGCATTAGTGGGACCAGCATACATTCGATATTGCATGAACATTTGACCGTCAAAACAATTTGTTCGCGTTGGATCCCACACAATTTGTCAATCGCTCAAAAATAGGTTCGTGTCGATTGGTCGAAAGAAATGCTCCAAAAATACGATCGCGGTGCTTCGAAACACGTCTATGACATCGTGACAGGTGATACATCGTGGATTTACGCGTATGAGCCCGAAAGTAAACAACAGTCGACTGTATTGGTGTTTCAAATTGAGCCAAATCCAAAAAAAGTTGCTCGCGCACGAATCACTTCCAAGCAAATGGTCGCCTTTTTTTCGGAAAAACTGGACGTGTCGCAACCGCACTAGAACAACGCAGAACAGTCAATTCTGAGTGGTACACAATCATTTGTTTGTCAGTTGTCTTCCAAGGAATCAGGAAAACCAACCGCCGAAGACGGATCACTCTTCACCACGACAATGCGAGCTCTCACACATCGGTTCAAACAATTGTATTTTTGAACACTCAAACCATCGATTTGATGAGTCATTCGCCATATAGTCCTGACTTGGCACCGAATGACTTCTTTTTATTCCCGTACATAAAATATAAAATGTGAAGTCAACGTTTCTCGACACCTGAAGAAGCGGTTGATGTGTCCAGAATGCATGTTTTGGAGATATTTTAATCAGAGTGGCATAAGTGCTTTGACAATTGTTTTAAACGCATGCAATAGTGTATAGATCTTAATGGGGAATTGGAAAACAATAAAGCTATTTTCTATGATTAATTTTTGTTTTTTGTTCTCTTATCTTGAAATATTAAAGGCAACCCTCGTATCTCTTGTATTTTCCTATTTTAATCATCAGTGTCCTCTTCATCTGTAGTAGAATCCACGTCAGGAGGTGGCAAAACGATTACAGCGTTTGCTCCGTACAATTTGTTTCTTCTAGAGCGGAATTCATATTGAGAAATTGTTTTCCGCAAACATGTTAAGTATATTTGGTTGGCATTTCCATCTTTGATACTAAAAAATAAAATATGTATTAACCCATTGCACTTTTTAAAGTACATCAAATTTAGCAATGCTTAGCTTCTTATTTATGTCCAGAAAACTGAAGCTATGCCTTTTTCTGAACTACATGTAATTTTGAAATGAATTGTGTTGGTATATCACAAATTATTACTATTGCTGAATTCTTGGTAAGCACTTATTCTAAGAATGTTTTACTCAACTTGGACGAAAATAGACGAGAATTCCGTCCCCCTAATAAGGACGAAGTGAAGATAGCAATATCGAAGCTGAAGTAGAACAAAGCCGCTCTTCTTCTTATGGCGCTACAGACCGGGGTGGACCTGGGCCTCAACCAACATGCCTCTCCAGTCAGCACGATCTTTCGATACCTGCCACTAGTTACGCAATCCAAGTTGGTTCAGGTCCTTCTCCACTTGTGTGTGCCACCTTAGCCTAGGCCCCCTCTGTTGCATTGCCCCAATCGACGGACAGACTTCATGCGGAACTATTTAAAGCAGCTGGAGATGACCTGGTTGGGCGTATGCACCAGCTCATCTGTATGTATCTATGGTCAGAGGAACGCATGCCCGACGAGCGGAATCACAGCGTCTTTTGCCCGGCTCACAAGAAAAGAGACCCCTTTGACTGCACCAATAATCGAGGGATTAGCCTTCTCAACATTGCCCACTAGATCCTCTCTGCCGTATTGTGTGAGAGTCTGAAACCCTTTGTCTACAACCTGATTGGTCCTAATACTTAGGTTTCTCTGAACTCCACAAGATCTCCACCAGATCTTCACTTTACGATGATCCTGGAAAAGACCCAAGAAGTGCAAATTAACACTCAACACCTATTCGTTGATTTTAAGGCCGCATATGACAGTCTGTATAGAGACGAGCTCCACTGCCATGTCTAGTTTTGGCATTCATACCAAACTCGTCAGATAGTGTAGGATGACGATGGAGAACTCTCGCTGCTACGTCAAGGTCGGTTACGAACTCACGGAGACCTTCACTGTCAAAAAAGATTTTAGACAAGGCAACGCACTGTCATTGACTTCTCTAACATCATCCTCGAGAAGATCGTGCGTAACTCACAAGTCAACATCAGAGGCACGACCTTTCAAGAGTCAGTTCAATTTCTAGCCTACGCCGACGACATTGACGTGACTGAACGAACACGGCGAGCCATCAATGATGCGTTTGCTGGCATTGAAGAGGAAGCGGCTGAAATGGGTCTGGCGGTAAATGAGGGCAAAACGAAGTAAATGCTGTCATCAAGAAAAATCACCCAACATCGAGGTCTCGGACAGAACATCACACTAGGCAGCAGAAACCTCGAGGCAGCCAAGGACTTCGTCTACCTCGGCTTTTCGGTAAGCAGGGACAACAACTTCAGTACCGAAATCAAACGCAGAATCACTCTTGCCAATCGCTGTTTCTTTGAGCTGAAGAGGCAATTGAGTAACAAAGCTCTCTTCCGAAGGATTAAACTCACTTTATATAACAACTTGATCGCCCCAGTCCTACTCTATGGCGCGAAAACCTGAACGTTACCAAAGGCGGATGAGGAAGCCCTTAGTCTTTTCGAGAGAAAAGTTTTGCGCAAAATTTTTGGTACTGTTTGCGTTGATGGCATCTGGGGCAGAAGATTCGACGATGAACTCTGTGGGCTATACAGCGACATGTGCCTGACCAAGCGTCTACTGATACAACACTTAAGATGACTAGGCCATGTAGAGCGTATGGACACCATTGCTCCGGCCCGAAAAGATTTTGCTTCTGAGCCATTGAAACAACGCAACAAAGGACGGCCTAGGCTAAGGTGGCGGACACCAGTGGAGAAGGACCTCAATCAACTTGGAATGCGGAATTGCAGGCAGCTAGCGAAACATCGTGTGGAGAAGGACCTCAACCAACTTGGAGTGCGCAATTGGAGGCAAAAGATCGTGGTGGTTGGGGAGGCATGTTGGTTTGAGGCTCATGTCCGCCCGGACTGTATCGCCACAAGAAGAAGAAGACTTATTCTTCAAATGGAAGCCAGACTGAATAAATTTCAAGATGCTTTGCGCAAAATGAACGTTTGGCACACTCCTACTGCGATCAAATTACAAGTTCCCAGATTTCCACAAAGATTTTTCTGTATCGAAAAAAATTTGTAAGAAATTGATCGAAAGAACGATCAAAATGTTGGTTTAATCGTGATTAAAGATGTGGTCTACAGAAGATCTAAGCCAAGCGACCGATAGTGTAGGGCAGCTTTAAGTTTTGGCTTAACTAAAACCACGTCTTCCTGCATTGTCATGTTGCATGTTAATTTCGCCATACCCTGATACCACTCTTCCTCCAATGCTTAGCTTAAACCATTGTCCTAGCCGGTGATTATATCTTCCCATTTCAACAGGTCACCCAGCTGGTCCCACGAGTTACCTAATACTACCTTCTGGAATCGTAAAGTCATCGCGACATTTAGAGATTAGTCGTGATCGTGGACCTTCTTTTCAAGGGAAGTCTCAAACCATTGTGAAATAATTTGCTCTTGCAGCCAATTAGCAGCAAACCAAACACGTAAAATCAGCTGTTGAAGTGTTTTGGCTTTAACGCATTTTGCAATGTTTTTAAACGACTGGAAGTGATTAACTGAGCAGATTCAAGTTTTTCTGCAGATCTTCTTTCGAGTGTGATGAGTTTTCGTGGACGGTTCCTACTACTCCTTAAAAAATACTCTCCGAGTTTTGTTGGGCTGTCCGGATCGTACTTTGCCATCTAAGTACAAATTGACACTTTTAAACTACCAAAACAAACAGTACGAATATTTTCCAAAACGCAGTAACACTGAGAAGCTTGTTTCCTACTAAAACACAGAAATAGAACTCAAAGAGCGTAGATATCATTTTTTAAGCTTCAACGCAATGCCTGCTGACTGATCTTAAGACGTCTCTTCATTATTTTTCCAAGTATTCCCTGGAAAATTGTTAGGTAAGTTACGCCATCTGTTGCATGCACTCTGCATGTATGTAAATCCTTTTAGAGCCTCACACAATCCGTTTTCTAAGCATCACAAACTTTATACCTAAGTAAATTGACATTATACAGACTCGAGCGTGACGGCAAAGTGATCATCATACAGGTACACAAACAAACTGCCTCACATTAAGGATCGTCCTTAAACCCTTTCCATAGAAATCCCCTTCACATCTCATTTTACGCCACGCCATTTGCTAGCAAATTAAAATTTTCATTGCACCCATTTATCGCAGCGAAACCGAGTCGTAAACTCCGCAACTCACCCGGATGCCTTCAGTGTCATTGCCGTTCGGCCAAAGCGGAGCATATTGTGTGCTAGTTGGAATGCGAGCAAACCCTACAGCAGCACCCCCGCCACCACCCCACAGTATGTCTGCGTTATTAAGTCCTTCGCTGACTGACGCGAAATGGTTTATAAAAGCAAATCTTAATATCAATAATGGATGACTTGGATGTCCTACGAAACTGCCAGCGTCATTGTGTGCAGTCGTAAGTTGTCCTGCAGCGACGCCTCTGGCTCAAATCAAATTCAAAATGACCATGCGACGATGAACAGCGCCGAAGGCTGACGGGTAAAGGGACAGAAGCACTTGTGGACTCCAGCACTGTTTCCCTTAATGCTTCCTTATTGCATTATCCTCTAACTGAATAAGATGACGTTTAGTGCAGCGTAACGGAGGCGTGTGCGTATGTAGTTGTGCACCCCGACACATTCCCTAATTGAATTCGGGGTGAGGCTCGTAACGACGACGGCGATTATGATGATGATGCTGTTGCTGATGACGATTACGAAGATAAAGCATCCCGGATCCTGCAGCAGGAATGTGGATGTGGGGCGACATGCTTGGGGAGTGGTATTGCATTTCTTGACATTCATTTTGGCTTATGTCATAAATACTTGCTATTGGGAGCGTCTTGATCTTTTGCCAGAACTCAAGGACGCACGGCCAAGGAATCGATTTAGCGAAGGGCAACAGCTGCAACAAGTTGGACTGAATGCTTGTCCGGGAGGGGAGTTTTTTCGAGGGTTGCTCTACATTCTAATTCTTGAACTCGTCTTCTATTCTTTTTGTCTTGCTATTTGCGAGTTTTTTATGGTGTCGCTGGCTCTAGGCGGAGTTGAATAATGGGGCAAAGTAACAGGTCTGCGTTAAGAGCTGCCCCAGGGGAGCAGCAATTTCTCTGAAACAGAGGTTCAGGGGAGATGAGACGAACATTTCCACTAAGCCTGGAGACGGTTGTTTGTCTTCCGTCCGGCCGATTTAATTCAAATCTGTTAAGATTTTTTCCGAGAATATTTGGCCAGTCGCAAAGTTGAGATGTGATTTATTTTCTCAAAAATCCAAAAGGCAGATGAGACGCGGAAAACGTCAATAATCTTCAAAGACTGTTTTTGCGGAAAGTAAATAGAACAATGCTGCGCAGCGCTTTTACATTTTAAAGGTTTTCTCGATAAATTTAAATTAAATTTGTATTGCTGGTGTACATGGTGAAGGCATGGAGGTTGGTATGGAAATAACGCCAACACAGAATCGGAATAACAATGGCTGACATGAAACAAATCTGCTGCAATCATAGCACACGCAGCTGGTAGAGCTCGTTAAAAGAAAGTTTTGCATCAACTTTGCGAAAGGTAACTTAAGAGAATGTATTTAAAACATACCTAGCAAAGCTAGTACAAGTAGTTCGGGGTTTATCATTAATTTTCGATACAATGACGTAAGTTTTTACTCCATTCGTCCGCTAAGTTTAATGAACAGCTTAAACATTCATGTTGTGGCCGCCGTTGCGTAGTTGGTAGAATGCAACGCTCAGACGCTAAAGGGTCTAAGTTCGATTCGCGGCTGAACACCTCGAATTTTTCACGCCAGCACCTCTTTCGAGCTGCTGACAATACTCAAAGAGTAACAACTGTCTAAATTTCGACGTTCGGAGTCGGCAAAAAACTGTAGGTCCCTTCTACTCGTGAGAGAACAGCAGCGGGGATAACACGAGTAGTTGATGAGCAAGCTAGGCCCTGGTCCCAAGGTGCACTGTCTCGCCAACAATTATTATTAAGGATTCATGTCAAATAGAAGATCTTTCCTTTTTCTGACAAGTGTATTGGAAATAATTCCGCGAAAAACCTTGCTTACTTATTTAACTCAATAAACTAAGAAGTAAAGGAGCGAACTTAAAACTCTTTCGGCCTCCACTGGGGACATCAGGATTTGGAGTTCAAATTGTGAACGAAGTCTTTCACAACTCATCAAACAGGCAGTTTATTTAGATAGCCCAACTTTTACATTATGCGAAAGTACACGAAAAAGGAAATGATAAACCTTTTTATACCGAAATTCAGATTCGATGAAGGCTACTTAAGGAACGTTAACTTCAATTTCAGGTCGTGATTCATGCCCTAGAATGATGATGACAAGTACGAATGTACCAGGTATACCGGTATGAAGTTAAGATACAAATGTCTCGATAGGGAACATTTGTTGTGAACGAGCCCTTATTTTCTTTTGTTTGTTTGCTATGATATCTGTGAAAAATATTTAGTATACATCAAGTCATTGAACAGACAACATCATATTTTGTCATCGTGTTAAAAAATGTCGAAATTTGTACCAGAAAGTGATGATTTGCAGAAAGCATTACTTTTTTGTTTTCATTTGAAGAAAAGTGCTGCAGAATCGCATCAAATGCTTGTCGAGGCATATGGTGGTCATGCTCTAGCAGAAGGAACATGCAAAAGATGGTTTCAACGGTTCAGAAATAATGATTTTGATGTGAGAAATTAAGAACGTGGAAGACCACCGAAAAAGTTTGAAGACGCCGAATCGCAAACGATATTGGATGGAGATGACACTTTGAGTCAAAAGCAAATGGCAGCAATGTTAAATGTTGCACAGCAAATAATTTCTGATCGTTTAAAAGCTATGGGAAAGATCCAAAAGTGTGGAGAATGGGTGCCACATGAATTGAATGAAAGACCGAAAAAACACTTGTGAATTTTTGCTTCAAAAACACGAAAGAAAATCGGTTTTGCATCGGATTGTTACTGGCGATGAAAAATGGGTTTACTTTAAGAATTCTAAACGGAAGAAATCATGGGTTAATCTGGGGGACAACCACCAACATCGACTGCAAAACCAGATCGATTTGGCAAGAAGACAATGCTGTGTGTTTGGTGGGACCAGAAAGGTGCGCTGTACCACGAGCTCCTAAAACCTGGTGAAACCGTTAATACTTATCGCCACCGACAACAAATGATCAATTTGAACCATGCATTGATCGAGAAACGACCAGAATGTACAAGAAGACACGGCAAGGTAATTTTGCTTCATGACAATGCACCTGCCCAGAAAGCAAAACCAGTTCAGGATACAATCAAAACACTTGGCTGGGAGAAGCTAACCCACCCGCCGTATTCACCGGACTTGGCTCCTTCCGACTACCAATTGTATTTATCGATGGGACACGGATTGGCTGAGCAGCACTTTGATTCCTACGAGGAGGTCGAAAATTGTGTGTCTGATTGGTTTGCTTTAAAAGACGAACAATTTTATTGGCGTGGTCCAATCACGTCAATGTCATCAGCGTAAGCTAGCAATTGAACTGACTTCTGGAAGATCGTGCCTCTGGCGTTTACTTGTGAGTTACGCGCGATCTTCTCGAGGATGATGTTAAAGAAGTCAATAACAGTGCGTCGCCTTGTCTAAAACCTCTTTTGACGTTGAAGGTCTCGGTGAGCTCGTTACCGACCTTGATGGAGCAGCGAGAGTTCTCCATTGTCGTCCTACACAAACTGACGAGTTTGGTAAGAATACCAAAACTAGACGTGGCACCATATCGCTCATCCCTATGTGCACTGTTATATGCGGCCTTAAAATCAACGAATAGGCGGTGAGTGTCGATCTGTACTCCGTGGGTTTTTTAAAGGAACTAAATAATAATAATTGTTGGCACTACAGTCCAAAGGGGGACCAGGGCCTAGCTTGCTTATCAACTACTCGTGTTGTGCGCGCTACTGTTCTCTCACGAGTAGAAGGGACCTACAGTTTTTTGCCGACTCCGAACGGCGAAATTTGAGAAGCTTTCTTAGACAGTTATTACTCTTTGAGTGTTGTCAGCAGCTCGAAAGAGGTGGTGCCGTGAAAAATTCGAAAAATTGGTGTTGAGCTGGAAATCGAAGCTACACCCTTCGGCGTGTGAGCGGTGCATTCTACCCACTACGCCACGGCGGCCACTTTTAAAGGACCTACAGTAAAGTAAAGATCTGGTATATCGTGGACTTCCCAGGTCCAAAAACACACAATTTGGCAGACAAGATCTTCGAGGCGATGTTAAGAAGGCTGATCCCTCGATAGGTGGCGCAGTCAAAGGGGTCTCCTTTCTTGTGGACCGGGCGAACGTCGCTCAGAATCCACTCACCGGGCATGCTTTCCTCCGACCATATCTTTCAAATGAGACAACCAGGTCATCTCCAGCTGCTTTAAATAGTTCCCCAGGTAGTCCATCCGTCAATTGGGTAAACGCAACAGAGGACGGCCTAGGCTAAGGTGGCACACGCAAGTGGAGAAGGACCTCAACCAACATGGAATGCGCAACTAGTGGCGGCTATCGAAAGATCTTTCTGACTGAAGTGGCATGTTGATTAAGGCCCAGGTCCTCCCTGGTCTGTAGCGCCATAAGAAAGAGAAGACAGTCCGTCCGCTCCAGCAGCATTGTTAGACTTCAGCTTCGACATTGCTATCTTTACTTCGTCTAAGTCGGGGGAACGGAAATCTTCTCTATCATCGCCCAAATTGAGTGGAACATTCTGCCTTATAGCGGAATTTTGGCTGCCATCGTACAAAGGTGTCTAGCCTTATGTATAAAATAATAAATATAATAATAAAAATAAATTATGTTGAATAGCGTTCATAAGGGGTCCAAAGCCTATCGTTCTGATCAACTACTCGTGTTGAGCGGGTAACTCTACTGTCGAGTAAAAAGGACCTACAGTTGCTTGCCGGCTTCGAACAGCAAAGTTTAAGAAGATTTTTTGTAGGCAGTTATTACACTTTAAGTGTTGTCAGCAGCTCGAAGTTGAACACATTTATTGAAGTTCTTATTCTGTACATCTGATTTGTTGTTATTGACATGCAAGTTGCCAATGGAGAAGAGACGCAGATTTTAGCACAGTTGGGAAGCTTTTTCACCGGTGTGTTTTGATTCTCACTTCCCCAATAAAATCTGAAACATTCCTTTCAAGTAATCAAACTCAAGTCATAGTGTTTCTTTGTTAATGTATATTTTTGCAACATGTTTCAAATTACTCTGTTTTTATTTCCTTTTCGTTTTAATTGGTATCTTATTTGCTCTTCTTGTCTACTGTATGCATTTTAAATAAAACGAAAAACAGGCAATTGGTTTCTATTATTAAAATTAGTCAACTTAAATTATGTCCTTAAATCGAAACAATATTCGTTGTGTCTTATAACAAAGTCTATGGGATTCGCAGTGCTTAACAAATACTGTATTAACATCTAATTTAATTTACATTTGCTCTTTCTTGAGAAATAAAGTTTAAAATATTTTTTGTTTATTTTATTTTAACATTTTTTGTGTCTATTTGTTTGTTTTTTCTGTTTTTAATAAAAATACGCTTGTTAATTGTTCGTTCTGGCAGGCAGGACTATAGCTCGGATAAGTTTTAATTTGTCATTTTGTTTTTCTCATTTTAGATAACTTGTATAATTCGTATTATATTTTGAAATTTTAAATTCTATCTAATTTAAATTTTCATTTTCTTTATTTTGCATAACTTGTAGAATCCTAGGTTGGTAAGTCCATTGAAAACTCGTATAAGATATTTGGGAAAGGGATGTCGTTAGACCATTTTATTAAATTTGAAGGATACTCTTGTTTCCAAGCAATTGTTGAACAAATGCATGTCCCTTTAATTGGTTGATTATAGAAAAGTAAAAATTCGGTGTGTAGGATGTGGACGAGACAAATTTGTTACTATCGTGGAATATTTTTGGAGGTAAAAAAAATTTTTTTGTAGGAAAAGCGTACATAGTACATTCTGTGAGACAGCGCCACTAAAACAGTTCATACCGCGTAAACTTGTTTTTATTTGTTTTGGTATTTGTGCGACATAAATTTAAAAACTGACTCTTATTTCAAATATGCGATCCTTTATCCAAATTGTGTGCATTACAGGAACAGGAGAAAACAGAACAGTCGAAAATAGATTGTTAAAGATGACACTACTGTCAGCAACTTTAATGGCTAATTTCACACCAAGAATATTGTCTAGAATTTTTAAAGGAGTTTAGGAGTACTTTTTTAGAAATTTTAGAGGTGTTCTTTTTTAATAGTCAAAAATGATTTTTTCGACCTAAATAATGTTTGAAATTATTAAACGCCCCAGCAAAGAAAGAAGACTTCGCAACCTATTTAAAAAATGGAGTGTGCTTGCAAAACTTTAATTGAGTTGAAGTAAATTTAGAAGAACGAATAACAATTTTTCGATTTATGTTTTTCCTCACACAGTGGAATGTTAAATGGTCGACTTGACAAACAATCGAAAACACACCTTAGTGTCTTTAATTCATGCTTGTAAACTATTATTCTGACACGCACTCGTTCAAAAAAATTTACCACCTTTCTCAAACGGAGAACATAGCCTATCGCCACACAAGTGAGTTGTCAAGCAGCACAAATTAAACTTCTTCATTTTGTTCAAAAGTGCACACCATTGAATGTGAGTTTCCAGGTTCGATTTGTAAATAAAACACCTTGAACGGTTTCACAGTAGCTGACGTCAACCGAAGTACTCTTTGAATTTGAATGAAATTTCACGAAAAACTCCTCAAATTGTCTTCTTTTGGGACTGGTTACAAACTGCGGATCGTATTTACTGGTGACACACACAAGTAGCTACTGAAAGAGGCTAAACTAGGCCCTGTTTCCTTATGAGTTGTAACACCATCCAACTAGTTGACAAATTTAATCATGAGCAACCCACGAGTGGGTGTAATGCCTGTGAAAAAATAATTAAAATTTTAAAACGATCCCGAAGGACTAGATATCTAGAGAGAAAACATTTGCGAATGGGTGAGCATTAACAGGGACATATAGGGGGCGCCACTAACAAACAGTTTATAGTCAACATTGTAGGTATGTTCCAAATGCTCTGAACTGCTACAAATGTCTACGAAATTTGTCGAAAAACTGCCAAAAGGTGTTTTTTTTCGTAGAAGAGAGAGCTCATGACAGAGTAAAATATTTCCCCTCTACGAATTCCTACCGAAGAAAAATCTGTGGGCAGCAGATGGCTGTCAAAGTGAAAATAAAAAAATCTTTGACATTTCAGATATCTGATAGCTAGTTACATTAGATCTGTTCCATCCGTTCCATTGTAACGAATGTCTGCGAATTGGCCCGAAAAACTACGAAAAAGTGTTCCATTAGCTGATTTTTTCGTAGAAGAGAGAGCTCAGGAGAGGACAAAATATTTCCCCTCCCTACGAATTTCTGCCGAAGAAAAAACTGTGGGCAGCAGCTCAGCAGCAGATGGCTGTCAAATCGAAAATAAAAAAACCTCTGGCATTTCATATTAATTGATTGCTATTTACGAATTTCTGTAGAGTTACTCTCTACAAACAACTCTCTACCCAAACAACTCAACTACGAATTTTTGTACACAAATGAATTGGAACTGTATTTGTCAGAAGTAAAATAAGGAACAGCCCCTACTGATCGATTCTGTAGAACAATTCTTAGGTTAAATTTTTCAAAGCAGATTTTCTTTGATTTGGATAATTTTGTTTCATGTGACAATTACGGAAGTACACTACTGTTGTGCCAAACTATCAAACAAAGGTAAAGCCAAATCTAAAATTGGGCTTTATTGCGATTTTTATTGTGCAGCAAATCCGAATCGGCGTTACTGGTTTTCGAACAATTCAGTTTCAACTTGCGGCATATGTAAAATTTACAAAAAAAAATTTACGAGTCTTTAGTGATCTGACCTTCGTGAAATTTACAAAAAAAATTGTCGAGTCTTCAGTATCAATTTTAAATTCTATCTATTTCAAACAGGTTCCACATGGTCTTCATTTCTCCTTATTGACTAGGCACTATTTGTGCGGTTCTCCACTTTGCATTTTGACTTAAGTTCATCGTTATTGCGAACTTAACGTGTGCCCTTTATATTGTTGATGCAATAAAAACCGATAAAGAAATTCTGAAAGTCGCGCTTATAATGTTGGAGCTACCGCACGACACCAAATACTCGTCATGTATGAGATATGTCCATGCAGTCAATTTGTTAAAGTAAATCTATTCTCTTTCACCTCCTTTAACCCACATTTGTATATGAATACCCTTCATGTACAATACCGACATAACAAAGTACAAATTTTGGAAAATGGCAAGTTTGCCTATTCTTTAATCCACCGATCTGATTTGATCCTTCCTCTAACACTCAACCCTTCATGGATAAAGTTTTCATCAGTCTATGATGATTAAAAGTCTTCTGTTAAAGTCCGTTACAATTGATTTTTGTGATATTATATGCATGACACATGCTTAAACACCTACACAAGCAAATTTGCATTGGATTCAAAATTAAAAAAAAATGTTTTCCAATTTTATTTTCATAAAACGCTTTAAGTGCACTTTTATTTGTTTTGTTTTAAGTAATTGTAAGTGTTTGTGTAATTTTATTTTTTTTTTAAAGGCATCTAATGCTGTTTGCTTAAAATATCTTCTGTGTGTTTTGTTGGATAACAGTGTAGATGAATTCAAGGAAATGGAAAGGACGAAGTAAGGAAAAGTTACCCCATTTTTGAAAATGTTCGTCAAATGCATGTGAAATGAAAGACAATATAACAAGAATAATTTGAAAGAAATAGTCTTGAAAAAATCTAACACTTGATTATTCATCAAATTTTGTATCGAGACAGGGAGAACACCGTACACAGCATCTATTATCCGAGTAATAAGAGGTGGGTATTATCCTGCTGGAAACTATTTCGTGTTGTGATTGTTTTTGAGAAAGAGGAACAAATCTGCCAGTCTATGCATTCGGAAGCATATGTTTTCAACAGTTCAGATTTTAAGAGCAATTCGAATTAATCAAAGTGTTAGTTTTTTCAAGGCTGAAATACATATGTTCGATATTGTTTAACTGCAGTTATCAAAGTGACACTGCTTTTTCTTAAAAATCAATTTGAGAGTGACATAATAAAAGAAAGAAAAGAAAGAAAAGCAAGAAAACAAGGCGAACAATACAGAGATCAGTTCGGTTCGTGCAGTAGCGTAACATTCCACCAAAACCATTTAACGACGCGTGAGATGTGGGGATCAAAGAGTACTTTGAATCAAAAATGGAAATCTTTAAATAAAATTGAAAGAAAATGGAAATTTTTAAATAAAGTTTAAAGATCGGCGTTAATGTTTGAAATCATACAAACTCACGTTTTTGTTATTGGCGTTCTCTCATAATTTCGTATGACAGAATGCCACAGGAAATTTTAAATTCAAAAGAAATAAAAAAAAGTCAAATTTAAATCTCAAACGAGTTGGTAAACGTTTTGTCTAAATGGAAAAAAAATTAACAACCCACTTACACTATTCTTGGAGCGTACTACGTTACTCGCTTTTTATAAATCCGAATTCAGCTTTTGCTATGAAACTAAACATCAATTAAAAGAATAAAAGAAAAGACACATGCCAAAGACAGCTAACAACAGATCTATAGAATCATTAGAAAGGAAATTAAACCTAGTCGCCTTAAGAGGTTGCATATCACGCTGAAGGTGACTCATGTATATAACTCAAAGTGAAAGAAAAAGTTATCACTGAAAAGCGGAAGCTTTAAAAATTTGTATTATTGCAGTAGAATCAAAAAATCTGGTCCAAATAACATGATCAAAAGCCTTAATTAATAAAGAACAATTTTCTGCTACACAAAACATTTTTCAATTTTGTACTTATTTCTCTTAAAGTAATTAAGCATACAAGTTCTACGCCGAATTTATCTTTAATAATAAATTCTAATAAATTGAAATCTGATACAGCGGCTGACAAACTACAGTGTCATATTGGTTAAATGCCGGAAAGAGTTCAATGACCATTCAGGTTAATCCACAAAATGTTCATACTTTATTCCTCACAGTAAAACTGAAACAATTGATTCACCTTGGGCCAATAGCAACATTTAAATTCGCGCCATTGCAACAGGCATTGATGTAGTCGTTTGATGTTAGTTTAACAGATTGGAGTAAAATGTCGAAAATCTAAAAAGCGTTCATCCTGTAGGCCTTTCCACAAATGTGCTGCGTATGATTGATGCGACTACTTTGGAGTTCTATCGTTGCACTGTAATCCTGTTCATGTCATATTTTCTAAATTTTGACCTGGACAACAAAATGTCACATGCTTGAGTTTTTAGTAACTTAACTTTGAACACGCGGAAGGGTCTAGGTTCGATTCCCGGGTGAACACCTCGGATTTTTCACGGCACCACCTCTTTCGAGCTTCTGACAACACTCAAAGAGTAACTATCCAAGAAAGCTTCTCAAACTTCGCCTGTCGGAGTCAGTAAAAAACTGTAGGTCACTTCTACTCGTGAGAGAGCAGTAGCGCGCACAGCACGAGTAGTTAATGAGCAAGCTAGGCCCTGCTCTCCCTGTAGACTGTCGCGCCAAACATTTTTATAACTTTGAAGAGGTTAAAGATTGTTCCAGGTTTGTTGCAAACATTTCTTAAGTCGCAATTGAGGCATGCGACTCCTTATCATTTAAAATAAACTTTAGTTTGAATATCACATTGTGCGAGGCTTTAGATTTTCCTCAGCTGTGGAATACAATAAACATAGAGAGTGCTCGGGAAATACTCAAAATGACTACAAATTATTTTGTGTCCAAACTGAACGTTTACATTCACACAATAAACAAGCTTTTTCTATGCAATTGAATACAATCTGTACAAGAGCTGATTTAGATCCAAACAATTTTTTGAAATGTTTGCTCTGCATTGGGTAAATTGTGATTTGACTTCTGGTAGGAAACGGTTGAAAAATGGTAAATTTATCCTCCTTTTACATATTTTTTTAAAATTAATTTCATTTTGGCTTTTGGCCTTTTCCTGACTCGTGAAACTTTTTGTGCGAGTTTGTCAAAATAGTCAAAAACAGTCATTGATTGCATTTTTCAAAATATTTTCCTCAGCGCATCTGTCCAGTGAAAGGTTTTAGTCTGATTTTTGACTTCTCTTGAGTCGAAACTATATTTTCATAAGCGACCGCTTGCCGGCGATGAATGCAGTTAAAAGAAAACAAAACATACGACATTGCAACACAACTAAAGTTCAACAAACAAAATCATGTTTATAACACGGAGAAACAACAAATCAAAAGAAATACTCAAAAGTTGAAAACGCAACGTTGACAGACGATGCCTGATTGAAAGAACACATATATCGACAATTAATTAATTACTTTTATTCTTAAAAAATTAATTTATAAAATAAAAAAAAACAGAAAAAAGAAAAAATAAACTAAACAATAACTGTTTTGTATGAGCCGTCTCTCTCTCTCAAACAAAAAAAAAAAAAAAATAATAATAATAATAGCGATGCTTAATTTGTTTTAATCTTAACCTCTTACTTACACGAGTAACGCTTACAATATAACTTTGTTTCTTCATGTGATTTTTTCTTTCATGTAATATATATGTATAATTAAATTAATACAAAATATATGTATGTATAGCATTTTGGAAGAGAGAAAGATGATCGAAGAGAACGCACAAAAAAAAAAAATATATATATAAAAACAGTACAGCGAGTATGTGTGTGTTTTTGAGAATGAATGGGGAACAGGGGAGAGAACATTTTCATTAACCACTAAACTAAACGTTTCGCTTTTCTTTTGTACATGGGGAAAATTTTTTTGTTTTGTTTTTTAAATTAATTAATTATAAAACTTATTCTCATGTGGTGTGTGAGTATGTATGTGTGTGTGTGGGTTGTGAGGTGTGAGTTGTGATGTAAAGTGTCAGTGACATATTTATTTTCTTTTTTTCATTATTTTTATACAATAATTTAAACGATTACTTCATTTAACCTTGTGTTGGGTTTGTGTTTACATATATACTAGTTATATATATCCTAACAATAAGGTATTTTTTCACTATATAATGATAATTATAATTTTGTTAATTAATTAGTATGTAGTTTTCAGAGTTTTGTTGTATTTTTTGTGTTTGCTTGTTCTTTTCGTGTGAGAGCGCGCGCACATACGATGCGATTATGACTTTTTGTTTCAAATAATTTCGTTGAGTAGACCTTTGTGTTGTGTGTGTGTTTGTAGATGCTATAGATCTATTGGATGTCGCTGGTAGCCAAGATGGAGCTTTAATTTTTCTCTTTTTTCCGAGTTCGATTTGAATTGAGCTTCTTGTAGAAGTAGTTGCGACCGAAATTCTTTTGCAATCTATAGGATTTTCCCATTAGGAACTTTGTGATGGATGCAACGTAACTGCGTACGTTCTCGTGATTCTCCGGCAAGTGAATGGATATCACGTCGATGTAGACTTTGTTGAAGGGAATTGTTTGGAGGATCTGTAATTGAAGAAACAAAAAACACGCTGATAAAATGTCTGCAAAAAGCGTCACAACTTACCTCCAGTTCATGACCATGAACTCCAAGACTGAGAAGATCATAGTCAATGCGGTTACACGCCAGCATTATTGTGTAGAGGGGAAAGCATTTGACGCGTGAGTTGAACCACGATGTCTCCTCGTCAAGCAGGCTGTTGATTCGCACATCCGCATCTTCCTCGTTGTGAAGGGTTACCTTGAGGGAAGACAAACAAAGCAATAATTTCGATTATTAAGTGCAGTTTCATAAGATCGTTGCGATTAATCATAGAATAACGTTTCTTTCGCCGCCACGATGTCCACTGGAAAGTGTATTGTGGCAATTTGTCGCCCACGCGTGCATAGTTTTCTGAATTTGTACACAGCGCCAAGATACGTCCGGTGGTTGTGTGTTTTTATGGCTTCCTCTCAAGAGAGGCAAATGTTGTCATACTTTACATAAATTGGCGAGTAACAAGCTTCAAATGGCACTTGCGGATGCAACTTTGTTTTGATTGCTCGGGGGAATAGGTGGATTCATTGAATTGAGTGTGAAAGGTGGACATGGATGGAGCTTGTTGTGGTTGTGGGAAGATGCTGTGCAGAGATATTTGCAGCGAAAGATGTAAGTGAGCTGAAATGGAATTTATTCCCCATCGCCCACGAAATGCGGCAGAAATTTTCGCGTTGTGCACAAGACAACATGTTTTTGGGTGGCTTGCAGTGCATGATGTACTCAAAACACTTTGCGGGAGTGAAGGCGCCGCGTGAATTGAAATGGATCGCTTGGACAGAGTCAACGTTTTGTATTGAGATGTTTTGCTTTTGCTTGAGTCCTGAACATGGTATGCTGCATGCACGGATTTAAGGTAAAACTTTGCAAACTTTGAATACTATTTGATCGACTTAAGCTCAGCGTATAGGCTCTAATAGGAACATCAGAATAAAGGGTTTCAGATTGACAATAATCAAGCGCTCATTTAAGGTTTCAACCCATAATCAAAATTAAGTTGAAAAAATGACAGTAAATAAGAGCTTCCGAGAGGAGTAAAATATCGAAATAGTTAGAATTTCGAATTAAGCAAAATTCAAAATCAAGGAACGTGAGGAGTTCGTTAACACGTTCCCTGCCAAGCTGTTTTTCACTAGGTGTCATTTCTACGCCGCGTGTACCCAAAACACTACACGGTAAGCGCTTTAATAATTTTGTATAAATTCTTATTGCTCTGCTTTGCTATCATGACTAATCACCACGCCGCGTGTACCGTTATCAGTACACGATGCAAAAATTCCTCTAAACATCACTAAATAACATGACAAGGAAATCTTACAAATGGCAGCAAATAGTAGCAGACGACGCAACATTTCGGAATCCCTACAATTTCGAAAGTTTGAATTACGCAAAATTCCGAAATCATGGAATGCGACAAATTTGTTGAAAATTACTGTGATTTGAATTCCGAAACTTTATTCTATGGGGAGGATACTTTTGCCGATGGCATTAAGAGTTTACGAATTTGGTAGACATTTGATTTTAGAAATATTGTTGTGGATAAATTAACTAATTCGTATTGTCGTTGATAACAGACTTTTCACTTCAAAATACTTCTTCTTTCGTAAACAGCCTAAAATTCCTTCTCCACCTCAGAATCTTCTGAATTTATCGAAGTACCAGAAGCCAAACGTTTCTGAATCTGGTGAGTACTGAAGTTTAGAAACGATACGAGTATAGTTGCAGTTTTTGGCAAAATAACCACGAGTGAAACGTCCAATAGAGGATGATGCAAAACTGTAAGAGAAAAACTTGTTTTTGGTTTTGACGCAACCGTTTCGGCTCACTCTAAGGTAATGGTGCCTAAGCACCATATACACCAAACATATTTGTTCGACTATTTACTGTGCACAGTAATATCCTGGAGAATTTAGAAGTCGAAGAACTCGTCGAATGCGGCACCAAATCGCATTTTATCCTCTACAATGCAGTGAAATCGAGTATCGAGCGAACATAACAAATGGTAATCAAAAAGCCTCACTTCCCGCAAGCAATGCTATTTGGACATAGCTTAATTCTTAATGCTCTCGATGCCTTGGTAAGCTTAACAAAATTAATCTACGCACTATAATCGACATCATCCTCCGTTGTTCGACTGTCCACTGTGCTGTTGGAAAATACGGCACCACGATTGATATCCTTATAAACGACATCCGCAAGAGCTGCAGTGATGCGGTGGAAATAGAATCTGTCTCTTATCTTCTCTGTAACTACCGAGCTCTTAGAAGTGAAAAGCTAGGAAAGTTCTTTTTCGACAACCTAGGTGGGCAATGGTAACAATGATGGAGCCAGTGTTGTTGCCTCGCTCTAACTCATTTAACCTAGACACGATATTCGACCCATTTATGGGTCTTTTTCGATTTAAGTTTCAAGGTAAACCACCAGTTGAGATGCATTGTATCTTAAATGCATCGGAGAAGCTTTTTATCCGTAAAACTGAGCCTGTGCACTAATTTAGATTTAACTTTGAGGCTCAAAACTTCACACGATATGGTTTCGACTGATGACTGGGTTAGCGAATTTCAAGCACCAATTAGTTGACGCGGATGAGCGCATAGGTGGCCATCGTCTTCAGCGCTTCTTTTCTTCATATCTTTGACTTAATCAAGAGCTTCAAATTCCGTCCCAGAACGTCTTGTTGTAACTGAATAGTTTTAATCATAATGAAAAAAGAAAAACTGGCTTTCAAGAATGTAATAAAGTACGCCTTAACAAATATTCTGTAATTCCAAGAGATTATATGTTTCTTCTTGCGCAAAAACTTAAGGGAAGGGTAATTCAAGAGCCCTTTGTGTGATGAACACACACTGTACCAAGAAGACATTTCATTAAGTTCTCATTCTACCATTCTACTAGTTATTTCTTGAAAGTAACATGGCACATGTGAGAATCTGCGTCCTGAGCCCCAAAGTGTGCCGTTCTCTAAAGTTCTCGTTCTACCAGACTAGTTATGTCTTGAGAGTAACTTGGCACCAGCGAGGATTTGTGTCTGGAACCCCAAAATGTGGCGTTTAACTTTAAATTTCCATCCGAAGTGAAGCATTTAATTGGAAAAATCGCAGTCATTTCGAGTCGGTAAAGTACAGGTTTACGTGCCGTAAATCAAATAACAAATGGGATGATTGCCGCATCGTAACTTGGGAACCTCCTCAAGTCTTGCGCACTCACGGACGTCTGTCCAACGATGAAGTGCTCAGTGAACAGGCAAAGTTCATCGAGCACTTCAATTTCTCTCTTTCCCAACCATCCATCCACGATTTCATGGCTATTACACCGCAAATAAAACAAAAGACCTAACCTAGCCATCATCACTGAAATTAGAATAATCATTTGCATTATCGCGCTTTCCATCAGCGGCGCACCGAAATCTTACCTCCTTTGGATGCTGATTCGGGGAAACACAGGCGTGCACCACCTGCATTTTCGGTCGATGAACATTCTGCTTGCGTAGCGTGAAATACCTTCGCGGCTCCGGTTCAACAATCACCCCCGCCCAGTTGAGGGTCTCCGCCAACCAGGGGGCTGTCAAAAGATTCCCCGCTTGACCGGTTAATGATTGTATAGCGGCACCGCTTGACTTGCCGCCAACCAAATCGGCCACATAGTGCGCCATCTCCGGCGTCAGCTCGTGATGGTTGGTGAAGTTCAAATGCTCCGCTGGTGCGTTCTTGAGGAAATGCATTGGGTACTTTTTCATGTGAATCTCACGGAGGAATGCTATGAGTGTCGGGTCGTCTTGTGCCACACCGAAGAGCTCGTAGTCTCTGGACATGTTCAGGCGGAATTGTTGATGTCGGATCTCTGAAACGGAAAAGGAAGGCATAATTACAACAAGGAAAACACAAAATTTACAGTTTTATGCGAAAACTCTCACAACACACAGCACACCGCACACGGAACACAGAGTTCTGAACGTTCCTGGCGGCCTGGATTTGTTTAGTTTTAGCAAAGTCATTAAGCAAGCGCCCAGTGGGGGGCGCCCATCACTGCTCCGTCTGTGCCCGTAGGCTCTTGCCAAAGGTGAACTTAATTGTGCGCGGTGCTTTTGCTTATCTTAACGACCACCGCTCGCGAGATAAGAGGAACTGGGCGAAAGAGAACGTGCTTAAGACTCCATGAACAATGACCGAATTGAACCGGCTGTTGGCAGCGAAGAGAGAGGAGGCGTTGCAGGGCATACGGGATGTGTTCGTTGGCCTGTAGCCTGACGAGTTCATGATGATCGCTACATTAGACGAGTGTCGTTTAGGAATGAGTTTGTCCTCCACCACCAGCCTACATTGAACAATTAAACAATTTGAGCATTTTTTTCGCTCAGTTCCCATGCATTAGAGAGACACTTTGGGTAGTTGCGGTTTGTGTGGCGTGGCTAAGCGCGCTAGCGCTCTCTCGCCCGCGATGTGAACGGCACCGAATGGATGATCACTAATTGAAGTGAAATCTGTGGGCACCGGGACCACACACATACGTTTTATTTAAAAAAAGAGATGTTCGGCAAGTGAAATTATCTGCTTTCTGTACGTCTGCCTTCTAGGCATCGTCATCTGCTGATGGGGAGGATTTGCATGGATGCGGTTGATGAGTGTGAAGGAAGTTCATCGGGGCGATTGCGAAATGCAGCGGAAACAGATCGTGGACATTGTTTGGCTTCTGTAATAGACAAAGTTAAGTAAAAACTTACACACCCCGTGGTGAAGGGAAAAGAATTTGTGTTGGTTTAGTGGCGTCTGTCAAAATGAATTTGTACTGCACCACACTTAAGGTTTCTATGTGCAGGAAGCTAAACGATGAAGCAGATTTTCGATATTTTCGAATGACGGCTGATAATGTGAGCCGACAACAGTTGCGTACAAAAAATGAGTTAGGTTCTTACTTTGGCGTACATCTTTCCTCATATATCCTTTTCTCTATAAATCAAAGAATTGCTTCATTGGTCCAAGAAGGAAAATCAATGCGTAAATTGGCAGAAGATATATTTTGCATTCAGCTTTTGCGAGACTTAGGAAAAAGCTAAAATTAACACAGAATTCACAACAAGGAAGAACCAAGGAACTCACTCACAAAGATGAGCGAATTTTGGTAAAGCTAAGGCTTGCGGGTTACAAGTTCAGAAGTGGCAAATTTGCCACTTCTCGGCAAGTTTGCCGAGCAGATACCGGAAAGAAATGATATCGGTATGCGGTCAACCGCCACTGTCACCAGCAACAGCAGCACGCTGTTGCGTAAGCACAGTCGAAAAGAAAAAGTCAGTCTTTCAACAATTAACATGTACACCCAAACATTTCGTTAAAACAGGACGATATTGGTCAGAAGATTACTATTATGAAGATAAACCGTAGCTGTACAAACTGAAAATCATGGGCTTAAAAAACGCAAGGCGAATTAATTTGAAAAAAAAAAACTGTGAAACACAGCGCTGGGTATACCGGTATGAAGCGTTGTTGTTTGTTTGCTGACATCTGTGCGAGCAAAACTGGTCGGATGTTTGGCAAATCTAAGTTCATATTGCTGTTTAACTTTTGAAAATTACTCAATTTGCTTCCGGTCTTTTAATTCTAATTTTTAATTCTTGTTTTATTACTCTCATCATTGAGTAGCATAAAAAGTAATAAAACAAACATAAAAACAGAAATTTCTCAGAAAAAACAAAAAAGTCAATGCGTCCAGTTTTGCACGCAAGGCTCAGCATACAAAAAACAACAATTTAAATAAAATTTTAGTACTTGGACCAGAGACCCTTTCTTTTTAAAACACTTTTCACTCTTCTTGGCATACTTTTCACTAATTTTTCAATTGTCGTATTTGGAGACGAATCGTGCTGACACAATGTTCTCTTAACAAATGTTCAATTGGGTTGAGATCTGGGCTTTGTGTAGGCCATTTTAATGTTTTAAATGGTTAGTTTTCAAGCCACTGTTTCACTATTTTTGAGGTATGCATGGGGTCTCCAACAAGATGTTGGAATACAATTTTTTCAATTGGATACGCACACTGATCAACAAACCCATGAAAATATATTTGCACAATATTTAGGTAGTCTTCTTTCTTCATTATTCCTTCTATTCTACGAATAGGACCGACGTGCCACCAAGTAAAACATGCCCACGCCATTATACTGCCGCCGCCATGTTTCATAGTTTGTTTGACTTGGTGTTGCTGAAGCTGCTCTCCCAGTCGGTGCCAATAGTACGACTTACCATCCGATAAATCACGATTGATTTTCGTTTCATCAGACCATATAATACGTTTCCAGTCTTCAACAGACCAGTTTTTGTGTTCTTTACAAAACTGTAATCGAGCTGATATGTTTTTCTCGGAAAGCGCAAGTTTTTTCTTCCTTTTCAATGCTTTTTTGGCTGTACATTCGCTTGTTGGTTTGTTAATGGCCAGTGTAGCTTCTCTAGGTGTTAACTTGGAGCTTTTACGAAGCAATCGTTCCATTTCACGAGCGTCACCGTCCGTCAGAATTGTTGGTCGTATCGAATGCTTGTCGAGGCATATGGTGATCATGCTCTATCAGAAGCAACACGCAAAAGATGGTTTCAACGGTTCAGAAATAATGATTTTAATGTGAGAAATGAAGAACGTGTAAGACCACCAAAAAAGTTTGAAGACGCCGAATCGCAAACGATATTGGATGGAGATGACACTTTCAGTCAAAAGCAAATGGCAGCAAATGCAAATGTTGCACAACAAACAATTTCTGACTGTTTTAAAGCTATGGGAAAGATCCAAAAGTGTTAAAAGTGGGTGCCACATGAATTGAATGAAAGACAGTTGGAATACCGAAAAAACACTTGTGAAATTTTGCTTCAAAGACACGAAAGAAAATCGGTTTTGCATCGGATTGTTACTGGCGATGAAAAATGGATTTATTTTAAGAATCCTAAACGGAAGAAATCATGGGTTAATCTGGGGGACAACCACCAACATCGACTGCAAAACCAGATCGATTTGGCAAGAAGACAATGCTGTGTGGTTGGTGGGACCAGAAAGGCGTGCTGTACCACGAGCTCTTAAAACCTGGTGAAACAGATAAAACTGACCGCTAACGTCAACAAATGATCAATTTGAACCATGCATTGATCGAGAAACGACCATAATGGAATCAATTTTTCTAAATGACAATGCACCTACACACAAAGCAAAACGGGTTCAGGATACAGTCAAAGCAATTGGCTGGGAGCAGCTACCCCACCCGCCGTATTCACCAGACTTGGCTCCTTCCGACTACCATTTGTTTTCATCGATGGGACACCCATTGGCTGAGCAGCACTTTGATTCCTACGAGGAGGTCGAAAATTGGGTATCTGATTGGTTTAAAAGACGAACAATTTTATTGGCGTGGTATTCACAAATTACCAGAAAGGTTGTCAAAATGTGTAGAAAACAAGGGCCAATACTTTGAATAAAATGTTTTTACCTTTTCATTAATAATTAGTGTTTCAAAAAAAAAAAAAAAATCATACCGATATACCTGGTATAATGTTGAGAGGCTGCATGAGTTCCTTTCTGGTTGGTAATCTGCACTTCAGAGAGGCTAGAGTCAACCATTATATGTATGTAATCGGTTATTCTTATGTTAAGCCTGTTAGAATTAAATGACGCATCATTCGTTGGTTTTCAACATGTGGATCTTCAACAAGCACACGACCAAGAAAGTCCAGGAATGGCTTCAAACGCAAACGCAGTCGTTTGATGTACTCGATTCGCTAGCTCAAAAGCCAGTTAGAAAATCTTTGAGTCCATGTCGAAGCAGGTCTTGCCAAAGACTACAACAAGTCATTATCATTCATAGTTGCCCTGTGGGAAAGGGCGCAAAAAAAATAGAAAAATTACACCGACCTATAATATTCGACTGTACAACAGCCTCCCAAAACGACTCTGTCAAATTAAAAAAGAGAAACCGGCTTCGGACAAAGTATAACCAACCGTATTTGAACAAGGAGCAAAGTCACTTTATTGCCTTTGGTTGGTAAATAATACTTCCTTAGCTTTATAGGGTGTCAATAAAAATAAAGAACAAATAGTTTTCGGACTTTATTTTTTTAATGTTTGACTTTTTGGGGAAAAAAAATTGTGTACAGCTTCAAGTGACTCATTTTTGTACCCAATTGTGTTGTACGACGCAGCACTACAGTTCTAAAAGTGTTCAAATCTCAGTTTGTACGTTCAAAAAGGAGCGTGAAGTACACGACGTCAATTAATGACGTGCTGTAAGATTTTTAATGGTGTGTCTGTGTAAAATGGGTCTGTGAACTACAGTCAGAAGTAATGTAATGTAAACAAAACACCAGCAACAAATACTGGCTTGTTGGTCAAACCAACTATTTCCATTGATTTTGGAGTAGCTTGCCACCCGCGGTGCCTGCCTTAGCTGACTTGGCAGCAACACCTTCTGTTGGCCAATTTTCTAAACCCTTGCTGCTTAAGGCAGAATCGCTGGGTCTGTTTAGACGAAAGTAACATGAGTACTTAAGGCTTTCCCCGTTTGTTTGCTGGATTAAAACAAGTGATGGGCAATTGCGAATGAATTTCACAATCGAATAAATTGGGAATTGTTAAAAATTAAATTCGATTTGTCGGTCCCATAAGAAAACAATCGAATAATAATCAAATCGAATCGAATTCTACAATTTACTACTACAACCAAGAGAATAATAATAATAAATGTTGGCGCTACACTCCAAAAGGGGACCAGGGTCTAGCTTGCTCATCACCTACTCGTGTTGTGCGCGCTACTGTTCTCTCACGAGTAGAAGGGACCTACAGTTTTTTGCCGACTCCGAACGGCGAAATTTGAGAAGCTTCCTTTGACAGTTATTCCTCTTTGAGTGTTGTCAGCAGCTCGAAAGAGGTGGTGCCGTGAAAAATTCGACAAATTGGTGTTGATCTGGAAGTCGAATCTAGACCTTTCGGCGTGTGAGTGTCGCACTCTACCCACTCCGCCACGGCGACCACACAACCAAGAAAATGCCGGGTACTAATATCCGATTGTAGAAATGTATGTATTTCTCGATTTATTCATATGTTGGCGTCAGTGTACTTGTTGAATTCTAATCTGCTATCCGAATACAACCCTGGACATTAAAAATAAAAAGTTTTTCCTTCATTTCAGTCTTATTGTAAAGTAATGAAAATTCCATACAAAAAAGATCACAAACATGACTTCAAAACAAAACAATACAAATAAATTTATAAATCAAAATTATTGTTTAGAAATAAAATTTCATTAACCTTTTTTTTAAGAAAGCCATTTTCCATTGGTCAACATACTTGCTTTTGAAAAAATTCGTTCGGATGGAACAGACGTAGCAGGTATACAGAAGTATTTAAATGCTAGTTGACATAGAAGGGGAAAAGTTTTAGAATGAGATTTCCAAAAACTAAACGGATCTTCTTTCCTATTTAATCGTGGGATTTCTAAATACTGTCTGACTTGTGATGTGTTTGGAGTTGCTGGCGACACTGGAAACTTCCTCATCGAAGTATCTCCACAAGTCATCTACACAATCATTCTCATGTGTCTTAGCTACGGTGCAATTAATTCCTTCGGGAGCAGTAGTGGAACATTCAGATCGGCTGAATTGGTGTTGAATAAGTGGTGCTTATTCCTCCGTTAGCCAATCTTGAGCTCTATTTGCATTTTATTGAGTTCCAAAACCAGCCTTTTTAAAGAATCTTTCGAGGGTCGCCGTGGCGTAGTGGGTATAGTGCACCGCTCACACGCCGAAGGGTCTCGGTTCGACTCCCAGCTCAACACCAATTTTTCGAATTTTTCACGGCATCACCTCTTTCGAGCTGCTGACAACACTCAAAGAGTAATAACTGTCTAAGAAAGCTTCTCAAATCTCGCCGTTCGGAGTCGGCCAAAAACTGTAGGTCCCTTCTACTCGTGAGAGAACAGTAGCGCGCACAACACGAGTAGTTGATGAGCAAGCTAGGCCCTGGTCCCCCTTTGGACTGTAGCGCCAACAATTATTATTATTCGAGGATCTAAAATCGTACACTTTGCTATGGATTTAAGGCTTTCAAGGGAACCTAGTCTTCTATTTAATTTAACAATCGACTTGATGAATCGGCGAATACACACTTTCGTTGACGATTCTAATCGTACCTACAAAAATCGAAAATCAACAAGCGACTCCGCTCAATTTGAATTCGAGTAATTGCGATTGCGACAACAATCGAAATATTCCATTGTTTTCATTCGCAATTGTGCATCGTTAATTCAAACCTCGGCTCCGAGGACTTCAATCGACTTCCCCATGATGACTGATGACACTTTTTTGGAGATTCAAGATGTAACTGCGATCAATTTTGACACGGGCAAGAATAACGCAGATCTTCACTTTACGGCAGAACCTGGAAAAGGTCCAGAAGTACAGATCGATACTCATCATCCATTTGAGAAAGACCGCATGAGAGTGTACATAGGGACGAGCTATACAGTTGCATGTCTACTTTTGGCATTCCTACCAAGCTCGCTAGATTGCGTAGAATGACAACAGAAAACCAACCTGCCCTGTTTGGATCACAAAACTCTCGGAATCAATTTAATGTGAAAAATTTTTTTACACACGGTGACGCACTGTCATGTGGCTGCTTGAACACCATACTTGAAAAGATCGTGCGTAACTCACAAGACAGCAACAGAGGCACGATCTTTCAAAAGTCAGCTCAATTGCTAGCTTACATACGTAGACGACATTGGCGTGATTTGACGGACACAGCGAGCCGTCAATGAGGCGTATGCCGACATCGAAGCGGATGCGGATAAAGTGGGTCTGCTGGTTAATGATGGCAAAACGATGTACATGCTGACATCAAGGAAGCACGCATAACAGCGACGCCTCCGACCGAGCGTCGCATTAGGCAGCAGAAACTTCAAGGTAGTCAAGGACTTCGTCTAACTCGGTTCCGCGGTAAACAGGGACAACAACATCAGTACCGAAATCAAACGCAGTATCACTCTTGTCAAACGCTGTTTCTTTGGGCTGAATAGGCTCGCTGTTTCTTTGGGCTGAATAGGCTCGCTCTTTCTTTGGGCTGATAAGGAAGCCCCTTCTCGAAGGGCAAACCATGCTTTATGTAGCAGCTTGATCATTCCAGTTCTACATTAAAACGCGAAAACCTGGACATTACTAAAGTCGCCTAGAAACCCTGCCTTAGTTGACTTGGCAGCAACGACTTCCAACCTAATAATTTTCTAAAGTGTTGATGATGCCTTCGGGCAGAAGCTCATGGTCTGTATGGACGAAAGTGGCATAGATTCTTAAAGCTTGTTTGCAGTTCATGCATTTCAAAGAGTGAAAACTCTGCTCCAAGGGCTTTAATCGGCGTCCCCCATGACAGGAGGATATTTAAGGGATTAAAGATTCAGTTATGGTAAATTGTGAGGTTTACCAACAACAACATCCTGCTTCAAGCGGACGTTTTTCAAGTCAAAGTCTTACACCTTAGTTAAGATGCAAGCTGACTAACATACTTTTTGACGTCAATTTAGATTCTAGTCGCATTTTCGTAAAAGTACGCTGCAATAATGACGCCTCTCTACAGTTTGCAATAAACTCTCACTCTCTGTGAATGCGAAAATTATCCGAGTTTCAGAAGTTGTAGTTTTGTTAGTTAACGTAGCTGTCAAATTGTAAGCAATTTATTTTTCGCTTAAAATCTTTATAAAATGCAAACTACTCAAAAACTTAAAACTGAGAAGAGTTTAAAAGGCTGCGTCAAATGACCCTTTTAGGGAATAATCGAGAACTTTGTGCGGAACACTCATAAGGCTGATGCGAGATATGTTGCCCTGTTAAGGTGGACGGTGAATTGGTATTCTCGAATTGGGACTCTCTCCCCCAGACAACTAAATTCTGTTCTATGTTCCCCGCCAGACCGTTCGAACTACGGACGATGTCCTCCAGCGAACTACGGATGTTGTTCTCCTGCATTCCAGTCTAAAATCAACAATCCCTTGCACAAACTCAGTAACAGCAGTCGTCGTCCGTGCGTCATGTTAACCGAAGCTTCTATTCACCTTGTTCGACACTGACTTTGGATATGACTATACAATTAATACCATCCCACTAATTCCTATTTCTTTCTGCGGTTCTTACACAAATTCAATGAATGCGATTAATATTTATTCAAAAGGGCCCTAGCTTCTACTCAACATAGAAATGTTTTCTGACAAGTAGCCATTTGCCTATGTTTCCGCAAAATGTTGTTCATTTTCCCCACAATCGACACAAATCCTGTTTCTTCCTTCAGAGCTTTCACAATTCAGTGGCCAAACTTTTGGTGGGATCAAAATCCAAATCGGCGTCTCTCGGGCCAGGGATCACTTGGGTTCAGACGCCGACCACCCAACTGGCGGGTAACCTAGTTCGGCGCGAATTTCTCCCCGAATGTGCCAAAAAACAAAAACACAACGCACGCTTTCGCGCGTGCAAACCCATTTCATCCACTTCTAACAGCTCGTTACCGCGCATTGCTTCGCCCACAGGGCCACCTCCATTTGAAGCCAACTATATCGATCTAATTAATGTGATGAGCTCATTATAAAGTCCACACTCTCCAGTTACACGAGCAGATTCATATGGTCCCGCTCCCCTGCCACCGGGAGCTCACGGGCGGCAGACACCATTGGGATGGCTAAACGACCGTCCGGCACTTCCGCAAGTGATCCACATCCACACGGTCGCTTCGCTCGAATACACTGGGAAGAGTGTTGTCGGCAGGCCGGGAGAATTGCAGGCGGAAGGAGGAAGAGTCCACATCCATTTAGCGATAGTTAGCACGTTGCTCAGCACACGCCGGCACCGCAGTGCATTGATCAGAGCCCGACAAAAGTCATTAGCCTCGCACAATCGCATTAGCCTAAATCTGCCACACACACGTCACACCGGTGACGGTCGACGGTGGCTAGAAGCCTTGAAATGGACGCGCCGCCGCTGCCGCTTGCCAGTGTCGCGGTACGAAGTCATTACTTCTTTGCTTCTTCTCCTCATACTCGCCGCCTTCGGCAAGGCGGCGTCGTCATCGCCTTCGTTCACCGACATTGAACACAACCGGAGGAGTTGGCTACCACTGTAAGGCAGTAATGAGACATGCCATGTGCCACCTCTGCGTCGTCGGTTTGGTCTTAGCTAGCTCCCCTCCACCCAAGCCGCGCAGCGATTATAATTCGAATCAATAAAAGCGAAAACTGAAAGAGCCTGTCAAGAGTCTTAATATCAAGCCACCACCACCACCGCCGCCGCCACCGTCGCCACCACCAGCAGCAGCAGCACGCGGTTGACGGATGATGGCGAAAAAAGCGAAACAAGCGAAAGGCGATGGCGATGGCTACGACGGCGCTGTCGATGGCGATGGCGATGACGCTAACGATTACGACGGTGATGGCGAAATTTTATGCTGCACCACCACCGGATGTGATTCATATGACTAAATCGTATAATTCCCCAGTCCACACTCTGTCAACGGCCGGCGAGCAGCGGCAGGCGGAGGAGGCGCGCACACATCGCAGTAGACGGCGAGAGGGAGCGAGAGTGTGTTCCTTAATCGGCCACCCCCGCAACATTAAAATGAAAATTTCGCTGTAATTGCCGGCGTTGCTGTTGCTGGCCGATTACTGCCGCTAACTGCGACCGACCCCTCTCCACACCGCAACGGGCAGAATACGCCCGCATTTCCATTCACAACCTCCGATGCAGCGATGAAGATAAATCGCAACCCTCTCCTCCGCAGTGGCGCGGCGGCACGAGCGGAGGTGCTCGATGTTGAAAAGAAATCACTCATGTTCCAGGGTTTTGACATGGATAAGCGCGCACTTTTCTCCTGCACCCGCACCCGCTGCCCGGTTCGGCTGTAAGGTTCGTGTTCAATTATTCACAACCCAGCTAGGGGTTGACGACGGTGATGGTGGTGGTGTTCGTGGTGCGGCAATTGTGGTGGAATATTAAAAAGGAACCACATTCCGGGAGTATTGATTTATTTATCGTCGTCGTTCCGTTGTTCAGGAAAACAATTAAAAATATCGATGCCGGGGGTATTTATGTAGGTCGTCGAATCGAACTGGCGGAGAGAGGGGAGCTCAACAAACATCGAGAACAATTAAGTGCCATAAACCGGGTGTTTGAACGCGCTTAACACATGTTCCTCGCTGTGTGCAACCCGTAAACCCTCTTCGGAGGATGATGGGCACAAATTGGTATTTTCATATGGATGACTTAAATGCAGCAGTTGCGGGGCTCGATGCATGCTCCTGACTAATTTAATCGTTCGAACGATTCGAAGACACGATCGGGTGGGTGGGTGGTCTTATCAAAGTCCTAGATATTCCTTGAGCCACTTAACTGCGTTCGAGGCAATGGAAGGTGGTGGCCTGCTTCTCATGGGGAGGTGCTTGCATGCATATTGTTTGTTTGCTTTGTGGGAGGGGGTTGGTTCTCTATTCAGCACAGCGTGTGTATTTTTAAGTCGCCCTGAAGTTTGTGCAACGGTCTTTTATGAACCTTGAAGCAGCGGTTGTGGGCCATAACTTTTAGGGTGGTTTCCGAGGTCCTCTTCTATGGTGCTTAAGAATTTTTGAGTAAATGAGAGGAGTTTGCTTGATATTTCCTTTTAATTGGATTTGCCATGAACTTTGGGAAAAAAGAAAGGCTTTTAAATAATTTTCCAATTTTCAAATATTTGTACAGATGTCGCAATATGCTTTTCAGTGGCGTCTGAAGCTTTATAGAGCTATGCACTTTCAATTATATTTTGTTCTTGTGTCAAATGATACTCATTTGTGAGTAGTTTTATAACGAAACGTCGACTAAATCAAATCGGTATGGTCGCTTCGGTAGCGCCAACAAGTTTCTGGAGATGCCCCTCAAAGTGAAACAACTTTCGGGGATTTGTTCTATTGCTTTGAGGGCAATATGTTCAATATTGACAGCCGCTTAAAGGATGGCAAACATCTTTTAAATCCTCTGAATTCGGTGGCATACATAGAAATTGGGAATGAGAATAAGGAAAAGTTGTGACTAGTGTCAAAATTATTGGAGGGACGAATTCGGTTCGTTTTCACAAGATGGCGCCACCTGCGGGTTTGAGGTACCCTTGGAAGCGATTTCCAAATTCATTGGAAAGATGTGACATTTGTTAGCAATTATGACTTTGCATCAGCTTTGGTTCGGACAATAATATTTTTCTTGCCTCTTCGAAAATGTCTGGATTTCTCTCAAATAAACAGAATTTGCGGGAAGTTTCGATTTTATTTTTTAGCTGGAAGAAAAGTAAATCTCAATGACTCCAGAAATATATGGTGAATCTGCTCCGACTGATAAATCACACAGGCAGTTGTAACCGGCCGCCATTGCCGGTTAGAGTGCGTTTCCCTGCTCAACACCTCGAATTTTCCACGGCACCATCTCTTTCGAGCTGCTGACAACACTCAAAGAACCCCGTTATACAGAGCATCAAGGGACACGATAAGAAATTGGCGAAAGTTCAGCATATTGGACCCACAGGGGCAGCCATTAACTGTTAAAAGTGTTGTTAGATATCTTTGCATTTGGTTGGACCAGTTCCTGTATTGTGGTATCCATGCAGCAACAGTTTTGACCAGCGCTAAGAAAGCCTTCGCTATGGCAAGGGGGCTGTTTTACAGCAGCCAACTTGATACCAGAGTGAAGGTGATCGGCTACATGGCCCTAATACGGCCAATTATGGTGTATGGTTGTCCTGTGTGGTTCAACGTGAGTCCTTCCCAGATGGAAAAGATGAGGGTGTTCGAGAGACAGTGTCTTCGGGCCTGTCTCCGTTTATATCGTACACCCGAAGCCCAGTACAAAAAATTCTATCCCAACGAGGTTTTGTACAATGACCTGATCAGAATAGATAATTTTATTATTAAATTGATTCGGGGTCACATAGCTCGAGCCATGACCTCAACCAACAGCCTGATCTTTGGGGCTTACTACCCTAATGAAATGTACCATGAGCAGGTGCGTCTTAACGGCTTTATCCCACCTGAGGCGTTCCTCTATTTGGACACGAAAGGCCTGATACAAGATAGGGAAGGCTGCCCTATTATCTTCCATGTCGCACGCCGAAGAGTGGAAAGGCGACTTCAATACGAGCCGGATGTCGCTCGCAGCCACGAAGGCCTCTTACGGTTCAGTAGAGCGATCTCTGCCCGCGATAGAGCAGTCTCTGACAAAGAACGGCTTTTCTTCTGGTGGCTGCATCAGAATCAGCCTTCGATGCCGCCAACTTCTCACACAGGACCAGGATAGTTGACTCATTAGGGCCAACTTACATAGTTTAAGGCAGTAGCTATATAGTAGATTAGGACACAAAAACACAAAAAAAAAAAAGGTGCACCACGGAGTATTCGATATATATGTCAAGCTTAAGTTTGATTTAGGATAAGTAAGGATAAGTAAGTTAAGTTAGCAAGTCAGTTAAAAACATTGACTAAGGAACGTCCAAGTTTTTTTTTAATTTTCTTGGGCAGCAAAAACAAAACCACTAGACTTAAGATTTAATAACAAAAGATGTCGAAAGGCAGAAAAAACTAACATAGATTAGCTTAGAGTACTTGTTCAGAGTCAGTAAGTTAGAAATAAGATTAATATTTCAGATTAAATATTTAAGCTAGTTTTAAGCATTTTTGTCTAGCAACTAAGTTAACGAATTGTAAAGTGTTAATAAAAATGCGTTACAAACAACAAACAACAACTAACTGTCTAAGAAACCGTCTCAAATTTCGCGGTACGGAGTCGGCAAAAAGCTGTAGATCCCATCTACTCGTGAGAGAACAGTAGCGCGCACAACACAAGTAATTGATAAACGACAGTCCCCTGTGGACTGTCGCGCCATACAATTATTAGTTGTATCCGAAGGCCGAAGACCGAAGACCACGCGCATGTCGGCTATAGAGTTCATCGTTAAATCTTCTCCTCCAGATGCTATCAACGCAAAGCTGCCATACGAGTCAAAACCGAGAAATGGTGAAATGAGATTTTTCACCTCGGAACAGCTTCTTGAGAGACATGAAAGGGAGGAAATTTTGCCCGCATCGTTACTGGTTATGAAAAGTGGGTAAACTACGATATTATAATAATTATTGACGCGACAGTCCACAGGGAGACCAGGGCCTAGCTTGCTCATCAAACGACATATGCTCATCAACTACGATATAATGAAGACAAAATATTAGTCTAGTGAAGCCGGTCCACCATCGTCTACCTCGACGCCAAAGAAAACCGTCCTCAGTTCAAATGTCATGCTCTGCATATGGTGAGACCAGACTGGTGTGGTTTACTATGAGCTGCTTAAACCAAGCGAAACGATCGATGGGAAACGTTTAAGACTACAACTAAGGCGCCACCTGCAAGTTTTGGTTTATCTTGGAAACGATTATATCTTTCATTGGAAAGGTGTGTCATTTGTCAACATTATTTAGTGCGAGGGGAAATGTTGTCGAAACGTTTGAGGGGAAAATGTTATCCACTACAACTTATGAGTTTGAGCTGGGCATTGGGTTAGAAATGAAAGAAACGCCCGATAGTCATAACACGATGAATTTTAAACATAAAACACTCGGCTTCACGTTGCTGAATCGGTCAAAAATATACTTACAGCTTCATATCCAAAATGAATTTTCACCATTTGGAGTCAGCAGATAAAGACAAGGCCGCACATGATTTTTGCCGTGACAAAAAGATTACATTTTTCAGATGTCGCGTTCTAAGAGTAAAAGTACAGGAGCTAGGGTTTATCGACACAAGAATCTTTCTTAACAACGCCATAGAGTCGGAATTTGCCTTTAATTCAAAGCTCTCAATTGGAGCCTCTCACACATTGCCACAAATGTTTTCAGAGATTTTCTACAAAATGCCAGAAACTCCGCACGCTTCATCGTAAATGCTGTTAGGATAGCAACGCCATTTGAGTTCTGAATAATCGTCTTTTTCCTTTATTCAAGGTAGATGACTAAAAAGTGTATCAACTCTTTTCCTTTTTGTAGCCGCCGTGGCATAGTAAGTAGAGTGCGACGCTCAAACGCCGAAGGTCCGTGTTCGATTTCCGGCTGAACACCTCAAATTTTGTACGG
Source organism: Eristalinus aeneus (assembly GCA_955652365.1). Lineage (NCBI taxonomy): Eukaryota > Metazoa > Arthropoda > Insecta > Diptera > Syrphidae > Eristalinus > Eristalinus aeneus. The sequence goes on from OY019131.1 coordinate 20,845,102, forward strand.
CACCACGTCTTTCGAACTGCTGACAACACTCGAGGAGGTATAACTGTCTAAGAAAAAGCATCTCAAACTTCGCCGTTCGGACTCGGCAAACAACTGTAGTCCCTTCTACACGTTAGAGAACAGTAGCGCGCACAACATGAATAGTTGATGGGCAAGCAAGACCCTGTTCCCCCTGTGGACTGTTGCGCCATACAATTAGTGTATTTCCCTTGACTACAGTCTTTGAGACTGCCAAGAGTCTCCACAATTTAATGGAATGTCACCGAAAGTGACGACGTCTTCATCAGATGCCCGATGACATTCAAGCCGTAAAAGTCTGTTCCAGCCCGATAGATTTTCGTGGGAACGAGACCATACCGAGTTGCACGAAAAACCACATCCCACCCCAAGATGAACTTTAATTACCCACAACAAGGTCAACAGCCCCTCCCTTCAAAGCCTCGATTGTTTCCGAGCCTCTCACATGCCACGTCACACTCGGTCAACCCATCTTCCAATGCGGCACCAGACAGTCTCACCCGCCAAACAGCCCCGCAGCGTCTAGAAAAAGTAAACAACTACACCCCGGCTGACAAATAAATCTAAGAATGTCATCAGATGCTCGTTTAAGAGCGGTCTTTGGCGTTTTAATTTTACTGCCGCTCGTAAAAATGCCCACAAAACTGAACTCTTTTACACGTAAAGACAAAACGACGAACAATAACGAAATCTTTTATTGCATTTCCTCCTCTCATCTGCCAGCACAGGCCAAAACAAAACGACAAAATGATTTCCTTTTTAACCAGCCGAAGATTTACTGTCCCCGCCAAGAGAGGCAACATGTCGCATAAGGCCAGCGATCCGCCGCCACCGCCGCGCCGATTACAGTCGTCCGCCAGTCACTCGCGAAACACGAAAATATTTTTATTCGATTCGAAGTTCCTCTCTTGCCGATATTTGCGGCATTTTATTGGAAATTAATTTTTTATCGCGCTGGTCCATGTAGCGGCCGCTGCGACGGATGATGAACTCATTTCGGACGCGAATCTGTCAATCGCCGGACGCGGCGGGGAGTCTCAGTCAAAATGTCCATAAACACGAGAATTAGCGACCTGACCATAATCCACCGGCCGGAGAGGTCTCATAAATCCGTCGCTTTAATGTAGCCAGTTGCCAAAAAGACTGCGACCGGTGTAGGACAGCCGCGGCCGAAAGAGGCAGCATGGAATCAATTAATCTGGGCACGGGTAGCACGGTAGTTGCGACGAGGCGGGCGTCGTATGAGCGGCAGCACGAACGGCGCTCTGTCACGGCTGTGGAAAGTTTCCCTAATTCGTCGGTGCGGTATCTGCTCTGAGCGGGTAGTTCCTTTGCTCAAGATTCGGGGGGTTTGACTTAATTTATTGCAAATCACAAATTCGCGGGTAGCCCGCTTGAATGGCTTTTTAGCGTGGATAAGGCCGCGCAAGACAGGTGGGCTGGCTTGGCGGATGGGGTGAAAGTGGTTTTTTGTGACCGCAACAGACGGAGCTATGAGCGGCGGGTCTACGTGATTTGTGTGCGACCTTGTGTCTGTTATCGGATTTGTTGGAAGTATTCTTGCCCTGCGACGAGCCTTCCTTCATAAACACGCCTATGCGGTGAAGAAAGGTGATAAGTCAGGGACGATTGTTGGCACACAATTCGCAAGAGGACAGGTCAAAGAGAGTTGAAGGCTGACTTCGGGTTGCTAGGTGTATACATGTGAAGATGAACGTCAAAGGTAGAGTCCACTTATTTCATTGCAACGAATACGAATGTTGCCTTTAATTTTTCGGGATTGGGCAACCCAGCTGTATCGTAAAGTTTGAAATTTTTGAGGTTATACTCAGAACGTTTTGACATATGAGCGCTATATTTGTGTTGTTTTCAGTAACTTAAAAGATTCATCTCGCCCAAAAAATGGAATTAAATCGTAAACATTTTTATTATTTTTTACAACTTTCGACGTGGATTAACTCAACAACAGTGCATCGATGAACTTCGATGAACATCGATTCATCAAGGACCAGTGTTCATCGATGGTGTGGTAAATTCAACCCAGGTCGTAGTTCACTCCAAGACGAATTTCGTGAAGGTCGTCAAAAATCAGTTGTTGTTCCGGAAACCATGAATTCTGTGCGCCAACTGATATTGCAAGATCGTCATGTGACCTATCGTGAGATTGAGACAACCTTAGGCCTAAGTGGGACCAGCATACAATCAATATTGCATGAACATTTGACCGTCAAAAAAATTTGTTCGCGTTGGATCCCACACAATTTGTCAATCACTCAAAAAAAGGTTCGTGTCGATTGGTCAGAAGAAATGCTCAAAAAATACGATCGCGGTGCTTCGAAACACGTCTATGACATCGTGACAGGTGATACATCATGGATCTACGCGTATGAGCCCGAAAGTAAACAGCAGTCGACTGTATGGGTGTTTCAAATTGAGCCAAATCCAAGAAAAGTTGCTCGCGAACGAAGCACTTCCAAGCAAATGGTCGCCTGTTTTCTCGGAAAAACTGGACATGTCGCAACCGCACCACTAGAACAACGCAGAACAGTCAATTCTGAGTGGTAAACAACCATTTGTTTGCCAGTTGTCTTCCAAGAAAGTAGGAAAACCAGCCGCCGAAGACGGATCACTCTTCAACGCGACAATGCGAGCTCTCACACATCGGCTTAAACAACTGCATTTTTGAGCACCCAAAACATCGATTTGATGAGTCATCCGCCGTATAGTCCTGACTTGGCACCGAATGACTTATTTTTATTCCCGTATGTAAAAAATAAAACGAGAGGTCAACGTTTTTCGACACCTGAAGAAGCGGTTGATGCGTTCAGAATGCATGTTGTGCAGATACCTCAATCAGGGTGGCAAAAGTGCTTCGACAATTGGTTCAAACGCATGCAAAAGGGTATAGATCTTAATGCGGAATATTTTGAAAAACAATAGAGCTATTTTCGATAGTTAATAATTTTTTTGTTCTCTAATCCGGAAATGTGGCCGCCGTGGCGTAGTGGGTAGAGTGCGACGCTCACACGCCGAGCTGGTTCGATTCACAGCTCAAACACGAATTTTTCGAATTGTTCACGACACCACCTCTTTCGGGCTGCTGACAACTCTCAAACAGTAATAACTGTCTAAGAAAGCTTCTCAAATTTCACCGTTCGGAGTCGGCAAAAAACGGCAGGTCTCTTCTACTCGTGAGAGAACAGTAAGGCGCACAACACGAGTAGTTGATGAGCAAGCTAGGCTCTGGTCCCCTATGGACTGTCGCGCCAAAAATTATTATATTATCTAAGTTTACACAGCAATTTAACCAACTATTGAAGTATTTAAATATTTGTTTTGAAGAGTGAAGAGTCTTAATTTTTTTTTGTAACAATTATAAAGTACAGGTAACCCTCCTACAACGCGGTTAATTGGTTCTTGAAAAACACCGCGTTGTAGGCAACTTTTTTTTCCTCCACTTTTCCTTTTCTTATACAATATCACGCAAGTAACATGTTAAAGTTTTCTCAGCCGAATTAATTATATTAGACCTTTCATCGAATAAAAAAATTTTATTTTTTCAAAGATATTTTTCTATTTGTCTATTTCTACATTTACAAGAGTTAAATTCTCAAGAGTTAATTTTCAAGGAAACCCCTTGTTTTATCTAAAAACGTGTGTGTAAATGTTTGAAAAAACTGCGGTTTGCAAAATTCCATAGTGCATACAAACATTCAAACACTTTTAGTATGTACATATGTATAATACAAACATATTATTCTTTCTTTATGAGACTAGGAATAATAGATATACACATACACACAAGTAATTTTTGATAATTGTGTGTTTATAGAATAGTTTATAGAATATGTATTTAAAAAATGCTTAAACATCGCGTTGTAGGATTCGCGCTATAGGAAACATTCCGCAATTCGCAAACCGCGTTGTAGCGAAATCGCGCTATAGAAGTACCGCGTTATAGGAGGGTTACCTGTATTATATGGTAAATAAAGTTTAAAAAACTGAAGAAAAAACTTTGCTGCTTGATTTTTTAGACAATTTTGTTTTGAATGGAAAATGTTGGAGGTTTTAGTTGCAAATGCTTTGCACTGTACTCTATGTACAGCTCTGTGCAAAAAAATAGCACCACGTTGAGGTCTGCACTTTGGATGCTAATTACTTTTCACCATGCTCATGTAAAGACACGATATTTATTGTAGGACGTCTGTTGGGTATCAGTAATAAAATACAAAAAACAAGATAAGCGAAGATGCATTTCATTTCGTATAATGGGAATTTATTATACGAAATGAAACCGAAATTTTGGTGTGCAAAATAATAGCACCACAAGTAAGACGTCGTAAATAAAATGCAAAATTTAGTGGAATAGTACGGTTTTTATTTTTTTTATTTATACTACTGTTCTAGTACTTCGTCTTATAACCCTTAAAGTACTTTTGAGCACAGCGGCACAACGTCGTGGCATAGAGTCGATTAGTGCCTGACATCGCTGAATTGGAATATCCCTCCACGCAGCCTGCACAGCTTCCCATAGCTGTAGTGTATTTTTTGGTTTCGCTTTAAAAACAGCTTTCTTAACATTTCAATGGGGTTTAGGTCTGGAGATTGCGGCGGCCATTCCATAACTTGAACCCCATTCCTCGCAAAAAATTCCTTGGCCAATTTGCTCGTATGTTTCGGGTCATTGTCTTGCTGCAGGACCCATCTGAGAGGCATATTCCACTCGGCGTAGGGCAACATGGTTTCCCTCATTATGCCAACATAAACTTCGGCGGTCATAATTGGTTTTATCCAAAATATAGGACCAGTACCGTTGTAGGAGAAGCATCCCCATATGTTAATTTTCGCGCCGCCGTGTTTAATGGTTTTAAAGTACACTCCGGTTTAAACTCTTGGTTTTTTTGCCTGTGAACAAATATCCTGGTCCCAGGAGTTCCAAATAAAACAATTTTAGACTCATCTGTCTATAATATATTACGCTATTTGGTTACTTCCCAGTTCAAATTTTCTTGCGCAAATTGTTTTCTTTTATGAAGATGGACCTTTGTCAGCAAGGGCATTTTTCTGGGACTTCTGGCAGGTAGTTCCTTCTCTATCAACTTCCTTCTTATGGTTGATGTTGATGCGAGCAGATTTAGTTCCTCTTGAATTTTGTTTGATGTGATGAATGGGTTTTGTTTCACTAATCTTATCATTCTTCGCTCGTCGGTAGAGGTTAATTTCGATTTTCTACCTCTTGTTTCTTCTTTTTCGACGTGTTTTTTTATTAGTAATCATTTTATTCGAACAACCAACAATTTCCCGTATAAATTTGTACGTTTTTCCGTCAGAAATTAATTTTTTTTATAAGTTCACGTTTCTAAGGAGTACAATTCACACTGCGACCCATTTTAATTGTTTATAACGTTGTATTTTAAAAATACTAGTTTCAAAATACTTAAATATTTTTACTTAAATCTTTTGACGCACAAAAAAAAAACTAAACACCACCAAACACTTCGAAAACACTTTTTAGAATGACATGGTGCTATTATTTTGCACACCAAAATATCGGTTTAGTTTCGTATAACGGGAATTTTCTTGTCTTAAAATGCATCTTCGCTTATCTTGTTTTTTGTATTTTATAACTGATACCCAACAGACGTCCTACAATAAATATCGTGTCTTTACATGAGCATGGAGAAAAGTAATTAGCATCCAAAGTGCAGACCTCAACGTGGTGCTATTTTTTTGCACACAGCTGTATATTGTATTCTTCGTGGTTTAAACTCAACTAAACAATATCTACGTACGAGAGTGAGATTAAATTAGTAAATGAATTTGTTTTGTATAAATGCGAACGAAACAAATTAAAAAAAAACTGTACCAAATATGTTCTCAATCTATAGCGATGCGAGTAATTTCTTCATCATCATTGGCTGCTCATCGAATGTGTTGCTTAAGGTCTGCACTGTTCTTGCAGTGTTTAAAATATTAAAAAGCAAAACACCAAAATATTTGCATTCAAAGCTAAAATTTATGAAATCACAAAGAACGTTGCATCATAGTACACGAACGGTAGACCTCAGGTTCATCATGAGCTATACCCATCCGAGGTTTATGGGTCTCTCGAGCGGTAGCCTACCCGATGAAATTGCATCAAAACCATGTCTCGAATGTCGTAATGAAGGGTACTGCTGTTTCACGTGGCCAAAGGAAAGGTTTTTCCGCCCTACCTGCTCAACATTGAGTTCCCCTCGCAGCGTCGTGTTTTTCAGCCTCCCCCAACGACATGGAGAAATCTCATCTCTGTACACGCGATCTGTTTCGCGGTCATAACCCAACTTTCATGACAAAAGGTGAGGTTTGAAACCCACCATGAGTTCAAAAACTGTTAGCTTGGATTAAACAGAAAGCTCCTTCTTCCTACTACTTATCCTCCACGCTGCCTTCAAATTGAGTTAGCCAACCCTACAAGAAAACTGTGTAATTTCTCGCAAAAAAAGACGCCGAGAAATTAAAACTTCTCCCCCCGTTTCAATGAGACTCCACTAAAATGTAGAAAATCACCATTACTTCGGACTTGTAAACGTTTACCTCCTTTCTAGCATTAGTACATACGGCCACAAACCTACCAAGCGCGCTCTGAAGTTCCGTCTGGAATGATGTAAGGGCAACTACGTCATCTGCGAAAAGAAGCTGACTTACCAGCTCATTCGTCGCCTCATCTATTTTGCAACATTCAGTCCATATACATAATGAAAATAACAGGTAACAAGTCCCACTCTTGAGGAAGCCCAAAGACAATAAATTTAAAATTGGGAAACCAAGTAAAAACCTACTTTCACAAGTGAATAGAAAAACATTAATTCATTGTTTTTCAACATGAGACTGAACAAAATCACATTTACGTTTTGTCCTCTTCAAATTGTTCGTTTCCGCCTCCTTCGCAGAACCGTTAGAAGACAACTATAAAATGCTCCAAATCTTGTTCAACCACCCATTCAGTGGGAGTCTTGGATTCTGTTGTTTTCCCAAAAGCCAAACCTGTCCCCACACGAACTTCCTCTTTCAGTCGAAACCAAATCCCACAGAGCACTTGTCTCGAATCAGAATCAGATCATCAAAAGCTATAAAAAGTTGCCAACCAATGGGCCTTAACTATCAATTGGTAATAAAATCGAATCTCGACCAATCAACTGCGCGTCACAGCAGGGGCAAATCTCAACAGCACAAAACTGCCGCCATTATCGATAAGCTTCACACTGCGATCGGACGTTTCTCGTCCACTCCCACACCGGTGCGTCTCCGATATCCGAATCAATCGACGAACATTCTAAACGACGTTTAACAAATATTGTCAACCACTTTACGACGGACCCCCGTGAGGTGTGTAAGCACCTCTTCCATCTCGCCCGCATCTCGTCGCCCCATGCGTCACCTATTGACACCCGCATGGAAAGTAAAGTACGTGCAAGCATCAAATGCACCTACATTGACGGAATGAGGAGAACAAAACCAATTCCCGAGTGAGTCTCAAAAAAAAAAGACGATACTCGTCCAGTGGACATGACAAACCGCATTCAATTTCACACACCAGTCCACATCTCATTTCCATAACGTCTTCCTTTGTGCTCACCACTGCAAGACGTGCCCGCAAACAAAGGCTCGCATGCTCTGACAAAGGAGGAACTCACTCATGCGACAAATCCCAATCGCGATGCAATTAAAAATCGTCACTCTGCCACTCCGCGCTGTCAATGAAACTTTCATTTCCAGACGACGGTGCAGGAGGAAGCGGCAGAGTTCCAGCTCCCGAAGACGGACGAACGACAAGACAAAGTGGATTCGTATATACTGCCGCAAAGTTTTGTCTTTGACTTTGGCGCTGCGCGAGTGGCGTGAGTCACAACCGGCTTACGCACCCCCGAGTGGTCTTGGTTGTCTGCCCAATTTGGTAACGCGTGCAGTTTCTTGATTTACTTGCGCGCGGACACCTCTCCCTGGGTGATTAATTTGTATTCCGGCGGCACTCGCTCCATGATTGATCCACTTGGAGTGGCGGGGGCAGTGCCACAGTTGAAGAACTCATTAACGCCGGCGCATATGGCATTTGGATTGCGCGTGTCGCTGTCAGTGCTTCTATTTGTGCTTCGCATTGTTTCATGCAGTCGACCAGCAGCCTGGGAGACAGTCGCGCCGGTGAGCGGAGGAACTATCGCCACCGACAGGAAGGCACGATGTAGTTTTGGCATAGAGTCACGCGCCCACAGTCGCTCAAAACATGTGACACAGCGGTCGATGCTGTCACCAGAAGGGGGAGAGGGCGGAGGAGATGTACTCCTTCAAGCAGAGGCCTACATATCGCAAGCACGTGAACAATTGCTGCTCTACCAAGTGCAGAGAGTGGGTGGAATGCCACAAACAAGAAATTCTTCCTTCATTGACGCGACGGTAGAAACAACAACAACAATGACGAACGTGACACCTAACGATGCAGCCAGGATTTTGTCAGAATTTAATTTTATATGACAAATGTTAAGGCAGTCGTCAGGAGACATCGCACACACGAACACCAGAAGTGTCGCTGAAGAAATGCAATATCCTGCAGCAGTAGAGGTTACGGCGGCAGGCGCTCGATTGGAATAAAGAGGAAATTCGATGAATCATTTATTTATGTGGCGAGGAGTGGGAGGATTGTGGGAAGGCTGACAGGGTCAATGATGGCCATTAGCGGAAAGGGATTTGGACAATTTTCTTTTTTTGTCCGGCATAGTGGCATCGTGCGGCTGCATTTGAACAAGGAATTTGATGATTCGTGGAAAAGTTTCAAATTAAAATGAAGTTATAGCTTGAGGGGAGGCTTACAATGAAGTCGTAATTTGTGTGAGCCCAGAGTGTGGTTATTAGACATGTTTCTATGACTATGAAGAAAGATTATGCCAATGAAAGACTCGGTTACTTTGAATTCATTTAAATTCCTGCAGAATTGTCTTAGTTTTCTTTTGCCTATTCCACAAAAGTACCTTCGTCAGTGGAGAAATACTTATTGCGCAATTTTTCAACCTAACATTTTTAAGTTTTTCCGCAAAAATCAACTGAAATCGCGAGATTTTTTCCCTTCGAAGAGTGTTTTAATCAAATTTCAAAGAAAAGTGACTGCAAATCCATCTTCAGCTGTCATTGCAAAAGGTGCTGCCAAGTTGCTGGTCAAACTCGTATGAAAAGAGGTCAAAGATAAGCGAGGAACCAAACCTTTTTGTTGCAACCGCTAGAAATTATTGGAACTAGCAGGCATTTCGTTTGTATAGCGCCCACATGCTTCGGAGACGCGTAATTTTTATGCAAATACTTTGCCACGGGCAACAAGAAAAATACATTTTGCAAGTCAATAGAATCAAAAACCCTTCCGGCCGCTATGGCCCCATAACCTATTTGCGCAGAACACCGACAACAGTGATCACGATCGCATTCCAAAGGCGCCTACACCGAACGCGCCACACGCAGCAGATCTTCAGTGTGGTCCAGTTACCCAGAATGACACTCACAGACAATCGCTCATCTCTCACGCAGCACATACTTTCTAATTCAAGTGAAACATAGAGGACCACTCACCTGTCGTATCCATGTAGACAATTAATATACTAAACACCGTCGCGCAAGACAGTATGCACAGCGCGATCGGCAGCAGTTGACGGTACGGCGATGGACCCAGTCGAGGATCAAATTTCGTTAATTTCTTACATCCGGCTACGTTGCCCGCTGTTGCAGACGCGGCTGCCGCGGCCGCCGCCGCTGCTGCTGCTGCTGCCGCTGCGGCTGCACCCGCCGCTGTCTTCTGACAGCACTGCGGTAGTCTTGTTGCTGTTGCTGTGCCTTGTGACGTGCCAACATTGTTGCTCGATATGCTGTCGCCTGTTGGCGCGTTGATGCCACCGAGATTTGCGGAACACGAACAATTGTGATGCTGATGGTGCACGGGTGAGCTGCTACTGTTGTTGGCGGGCGTGGTCGGTGCACTACTGCTTCGATTCGTTGCAGCAGTTCGATCGGGCAATGATGGGGCGGCTAGCGCGGACGCTGCTGCTGTTGCTGATGAATGTGATGCAGATGGAGTGACTGTTGGCGAATGTGATGTGAATTTTGATTTTGACTTCGACGGTGAGTTGGGCGACGAGGACGACGACGCGGAGCAGCCTCCACGACTGTCCAGGTTCGAATGTGAGGTCTTTGAATGTTTTTTACTATTGCTACTGTTGGTGGCGTGACCGCCTTGACTGTGACTACTGTTTGTGGGACTGTTTTGAATGATGCTTGAAGCTAGTGCAGGATGAGCTGAGTATTCGGCTGTCATGGTGCTTTTGTTTCTTCTTCTCCGGCTTTGAAATCTGAGTTCGATGTGTGTGTGTGTGTGTGTGTATTTTTTGGTTGATGATCTATAACTAGGGTGCTTTGGGCAGCGCTTTAAAAATCTAAACGAACGTCGATTACTTTCTCTTTGCGAGAGCAAGTTACACTCTGTTTTGTCTTGCCTCTGAAGCGTGTGTCCGACTATCTGGTTGTCAGTGCACTATGTCGAGAGGTTTTCCTGGAACAACTGCTTCATATTCTGACCCATTTTGACTTGGCATACTTGTGCCGGTGAATTTTCATAGCTGCAAATAGAGAACAGGTAAAATGTATGTTAGTCTCGAGATGTGGCATGCTGGATAAATTGAAAATCAGTTTGTTGGGTGTGGAAGAAAGTGATAAACCAACGCTTGGAATTGAAACGATATATTCTACGGCTGGAAACTGAAATAACTTTTTTGTCAAACATTTGGCATTTATTGTTAAGATAAAATGTAGTCTCTAAAACAATTGTTAACGGAGTGGATGACTGAAAGAAAATGATAAGAAACAACATTTGTGTCTGGGTAGCATTAACTAATTTTTATTCTCTTGTTTAGTTAAAAAAAAAAAATACTTTATATTAGTCTGTGTTGTTTTTATTTGCAGTACGCTGTGCACATTTTTTTGCGAGTTTCTTTTTAAAACTAAAACTTCAAGGTAGTAACTTCAGCCTATTCTATTACTTAATCGACAACTCTAACTAATTCTGCCACTGCAAACGTTGATCAAGGTTGATCGGCCGATTCTTTCAACAATTCCTCTTCATTGGAAATAAACCCTTCGCATTCAGCTTCGCCTGGCATTTGTAGTATCGTGTCTTCTATTGCATTCCATAAAGTAATATCTGTTGTTGAGTGTGTTACCAAACTTGGTTGGTACGATATTCGTTATCATGTCGGACGCTCTTACCTTTTTTCCGATGTCTTTATAATTTCGCGTTTTGCTTTCAATGATCAGAATGTCGGCCTCTTAAGAGACATTTTTGCAAATATCGTACACCTTGTTGTTTGCGATGCAAAAGAAGACTTTCCAGAGCGGGTGGCTTTATTTTCGAAGAGTTGCGTGGAAGAAGTTTTAACATATTTCTATTTATTCGAGGATCGGTTTGAGCTTGATTTCATGTCCTGCTGTTTTTAGAAGAGGCCAAATGCAATCATTTCCGAAATCATAGGATGTTCAGCAAAATTGGTCAACAATGTGCTAAACTGGAAAGCTAGACCCGAAACACGCGGTCCAAAAAGAGTGACGACTAAGCGAACTGACCGAAAAGTAATCAACATGGCAAAGGAGAACCCTTCGATAAGTTCCAGACAGATAAGGGATGAACTCCAACTTCCGGTGAGTGATGTGACGGTTAGATAACGACTTTTAGAGGCTAAACTACCAGCTCGAAGCCCGCGAAAAGTACTGCTTTTGACAAAAAAGCATGTGCAAAAAAGATTGGCATTCGCAAAGTTTCACAAAGATTTGGCTTAGGAGAAAATGGAGGAATATTCTTTGGAGCGATTAAAGCAAAACAGTCCTATTAGGGTCCAAGGGTCGCCGGGAATATGTAAGAAGACCAAAGAATGAAGAAAATAATCGCCGTTATACAGTTAAAACTGTTTAACACGGAGGAGCAAGAGTAATGATTTGGGCCTGTTTCTCATATAATGGGCCTATATATCCTATCAAGGTGGTCACCGTGGCGTAGTGGGTAGAGTGCGACGCTCACACGCCGAAGGGTCTAGGTTCGAATCCCAGTTCAACACCAATTTTTCGAATATTTCACGGTACCACCTCTTTCGAGCTGCTGACAACACTCAAAGAGTAATAACTGTCTAAGAAAGCTTCTCAAATTTCGCCGTTTGGAGTCGGCAAAAAACTGTAGGTCCCTTCTACTCGTGAGAGAACAGTAGCGCGCACAGCACGAGTAGTTGATGAGCGAACTAGGCCCTGGTCCCCCTTTGGACTGTAGCGCCAACAATTATTATTATTATTATATCCTATCAAGGGTATATAGACGATGCTGAGTACGTTAATAATTTTAGAAGAGGTTATGCTGCCATATGCCGAGGAGAGAATGCCACTAGTTTGGGTATATCATCAGATTAATGACCCAAAAAATCCGTCAAAACGGCAAAATCTTGGTTTGACGAAAAAAGAATAACCGTTATGGAGTGCCCAGCACAATTCCCTGACCTAAACCCCATTGAGAACTTTTGGGGCGATGTTAAAAATTCTGTCCATGAGGTCAAACCAAAAAACGCCAAGGAATTGTGGGAGGTAGTGCGAGACTCATGGGAGGCTATACCATTTGAGAGATATCGGAGTCTGGTGGACTCAATGCCACGAAGATGTAGCGCAGTGAGAAAAAAACAAACCCTTTGCTATAAAGCACACTTGGGTAAGCTGTAAATAATAATGATTTCATATTGTTTCATTGATTTCTGTTGTCTAGGCATAATTCTAAACAACTAACAACTCCAACAACAGCGAAACATTACTACGACCAAAAAAAAAAGTTAAAAGTTATGTACAACGTTTATTTTGTCATATACCTATTAAGACTGAAATACTTTACTTTTGTATACGTTTTCTGAAAAAATAATAAAACAATTTGAATTGATAGAAAATTATTTGTCTTATTCGAGGAGCCCTGCTATTTTTAAGAACACAACTGTATATGTTGGAAAAAAAGACTTACATAATGAGTTTTGCAAAACTTTCAATGCCCAGCTATTCCTTTGTATCGGTGCAATTCATATACAGCTATTTGCAAAAATGAATTGGGTTCTTACATTGGTATACATCTCTTCTCATACATACATCCTCTTCTTTATAAATTATTATTAATAATTTTTAGCGCTACAGTCCAAAGGGGGACCAGGGCCTAGTTCGCTCATCAACTACTCGTGCTGTGCGCGCTACTGTTCTCTCACGAGTAGAAGGGACCTACAGTTTTTTGCCGACTCCGAACGGCGAAATTTGAGAAGCTTTCTTAGACAGTTAATACTCCTTGAGTGTTGTCAGCAGCTCGAAAGAGGTGGCGCCGTGAAAAATTTGAAAAATTGGTGTTCAGCTGGGAGTCGGACCTAGACCCTTCGGCGTGTGAGCGTCGCACTCTACCCACTACGCCACGGCGACCACTCTTTATAAATTAAAGAATTGAAATTTCACAGGAATGCCTTTACTAGGATTCTGGTTAACTGCAGAAGCGATAACTAAGGGTGTGCATTGTTAAGCACATTGTTGCACCAGTTTTCTCTGAGAATAATGGGCACTACAAACATAACAGTTTAAACTTAAAAATTTTCGAGTTTTCGTTGTGGAAATATTTTGTATTTTCTAAAAGAAAAATCAAATAAAGGTTCAAAGAATTTTCCTTCATGCAATTTTCACAATATTTCGATTTATGGATTGTTCAAGTTTCAACGGTCACCTAGAAACGGCGACAAGAAATTGTTTCATTGTTCCGAAAGAGAAAATCAACTCCTTAAATGGCAGAAGAGTTCAATATTTCATAGTCACTATTTGCAAGCCGAAGGAAAAAAGAAGGCAAATTGACACAAGAGTTCACAACAAGGAAGGCTATAGAAACTCACTGCCCAGGGCGAGCGAAGTTTGGTAAGGCTAAGGCTCTGAGGAAAAACGGTTACAGGTTCTAAAGCAGGAAAATTACTAGGGACAGACGCCAGAAAGTTTAAAAGTCGGCTTACGGGCAAGAGGATATTGAAAAAACAAAGTATTATATTCTATCGAAATGAAATAAGTTAAATAATTCAATTATATTTTTTATTCAAATTGGTTAAGAACATTAAGACATGGTCTTTTTTAGTACAAGGTATACTTATGTTACAAATTCATAACCAATAATTTGGGTTTTTAACTAACAATTAGGTTATATAAAGAAAATAAAAAGTACAAGAACAAAGAAGGTAAGTAAGAAATGAGCAGAAAATAGTTATAAAGTGCAGTTTTAAAGTGTACTGCACTTTGTATTCTTTTGATAGCTACTGGTAAGGAGTTCCATAGCTTAATAGCCTGAATAAAGAATAAACGAGACGAATATAAATACTTATATCGAGGAGTGTTAATTTTAAATGGTCTTTCAGACCGGGAAAATGATAATTTAGAAAAAAGGTAAATAGGTCTTAAAGTTTTAAAGTTATTAGCTTGTGTACAAAAATGCAGTTCCGTATGCAGAAATATTGCTTTGCCGAACACCAAAGGGATTTAATAGAGAAAGCAGAAATGCTGTCATATCTGCGGCACATATAAATATATTTAGCGCATCATTATAGTCAGTTTGAAGTTTCTGAAAAGAGAACAAATCCAAACAACTGTAAGCTACTTCAGCATAATATACAGCTCTGTGCAAAAAAATAGCACCACGTTGAGGTCTGCACTTTGGATGCTAATTACTTTTCTTCATGCTCATGTAAAGACACGATATTAATTGTAGGACGTCTGTTGGGTATCAGTTATAAAATACAAAAAACAAGATAAGCGAAGATGCATTTTAAGACAAGACAATTCCCGTTATACGAAATGAAACCGACATTTTGGTGTGCAAAATAATAGCACCATGTCATTCTAAAAAGTGTTTTCGAAGTGTTTGGTGGTGTTTATTTTTTTTTTTGTGCGTCAAAAGATTTAGGTAAAAATATTTAAGTATTTTGAAACTAGTATTTTTAAAATAAAACATTATAAACAATTAAAATGGGTCGCGGTGTGCATTGTACTCCTAAGAAACGTGAACTTATAAAAAATTTAATTTCTGACGAAAAAACGTACAAATTTATACGGGAAATTGTTGGTTGTTCGAATAAAATGATTACTAATGCAAAAAAACACGTCGAAAAAGAAGAAACAAGCGGTAGAAAATCGAAATTAACCTCTACCGACAAGCGAAGAATGATAAGATTAGTGAAACAAAACCCATTCATCACATCAAACAAAATTCAAGAGGAACTAAATCTGCCCGTATCAACATCAACCATAAGAAGGAAGTTGATAGAGAAGGAACTACCTGCCAGAAGTCCCAGAAAAGTGCCCTTGCTGACAAAGGTCCATCTTCATAAAAGAAAACAATTTGCACAAGAACATTTGAACTGGGAAGTAACCAAATAGCGTAATATATTATGGACAGATGAGTCTAAAATTGTTTTATTTGGAACTCCTGGGACCAGGACATTTGTTCGCAGGCAAAAATACCAAGAGTTTAAACCGGAGTGTACTTTAAAACCATTATGCACGGCGGCGCGAAAATTAACATATGGGGATGCTTCTCCTACAACGGACTGGTCCTATATTTTGGATAAAACCAATTATGACCGCTGAAGTTTATGTTGGCATAATGAGGGAAACCATGTTGCCCTACGCCAAGTGGAATATGCCTCTCAGATGGGTCCTGCAGCAAGACAATGACCCGAAACATACGAGCAAATTGGCCAAGGAATTTTTTGCGAGGAATGGGGTTCAAGTTATGGAATGGCCGCCGCAATCTCCAGACCTAAACTCCATTGAAAATCTTTTGACAGATGTTAAGAAAGCTGTTTTTAAAGCGAAACCAAAAAATACACTACAGCTATGGGAAGCTGTACAGGCTGCGTGGAAGGATATTCCAATTCGGCGAAGTCACGCACTAATCGACTCTATGCCACGACGTTGTGCCGCTGTGCTCGAAAGTACTTTAAGGGTTATAAGACGAAGTACTAGAACAGTAGTATAAATAAAAAAAATAAAAACCGTACTATTCCACTAAATTTTGCATTTTATTTACGACGTCTTACTTGTGGTGCTATTATTTTGCACATCAAAATTTCGGTTTCATTTCGTATAACGGGAATTTTCTTCTTTGTGGTCTGCCTGTCAAAAAACTTTTTATCAACTTATAAGAAAAAGCATAAACATAAGATTAAGCGTCGCAAAAAATTTTAGGATTGGGCCTATCTAAAAACTGGTCCTGCTAGGGACTACAACAAGCCATCATCACCCATAGTTGTGCTATCGGAAAGAAAGCAAAAGCAGTAGAAAAAATCAAAGCGAACTATTTGCTCAACTCCCCAATACACACACAAAATGTCAGAATCAAACTTCTTCTTCTTCTTCTTCTTGTGGCGCTACAGTCCGGGGTGGACCTGGGCCTCAACCAACATGCATGATTTCGGTACTGATGTTGTTGTCCCTGTTTACCGCGGAGCCGAGGTAGACGAAGTCCTTGACTACCTCGAAGTTTCGGCTGCCTAGTGTGACGCTTCGTCCGAGACGTCGATGTTGTGTGTCCTTCCTTGATGACAGCATGTCTTTAATCCTGCCCTCATTTACCGCCAGACCCATTTTAGCCGCTTCCGCCTCAATGCCAGCAAACGGCTCGCTGTGTTCGTCCAATCACGTCAATGTCATCCGCATAAGCTAGCATTTGAACTGACTTCTGGAAGATCGTGCCTCTGGTGTTGACTTGTGAGTTACGCACGATATTCTCGAGGATGATGTTTAAGAAGCCACATGACAGTGCGTCACCTTGTCTAAAACCTTTTTTGACATTGAAGGTCTCGGTGAGTTCGGTACCGACCTTGACGGAGCAGCGAGAGTTCTCCATCGTCATCCTACACAGTCTGACGAGTTTGGTAGGAATGCCAAAACTAGACATGGCACTGTATAGCTCGTCTCTGTGCACACTCTCATATGTAGCCTTGAAATCTACGAATAGGTGGTGAGTGTCAATTTGCATTTCTTGGGCCTTTTCCAGGATCTGCCGTAATGTGAAGATCTGGTCTATTGTGGACTTCCCTGGCCTAAATCCACACTGATAGGGACCTATCAGGTCATGGACAAACGAGGAGACTAATCCCTCGGTAGTTGTATCAAACTATAAACGTGAAATGTCTGTGAAGGAAGTATATATTCATTTCAACTTGGAGCAAAAGTAAGTCATGACCTATTTAGTAATAAAGCAATTAAATGCCTCATTTAAGTTTACTTCGTTAGTTTTATAAGATTCCAATAAAAATAAAGTGTAAATTGTTTTTGGACAGACATCTGTACTTTTTCAGTTTTTGGTAAAAAAAACGTGTTTTAAGCTTCAAGTGACGAATTTTCGAACCCTACTGTATGTATGCAGATGTGAAAGGGATTTTTAAACGGTTTAAAAGTACATTTCAATTTGTTTGAAAAAAAAAATGACATTCTCATCTTTGAGCTCAAATTTCGGAGACTAAGCACTCACCAAGTAAGCTAGAATGTTCAAAAGAGGCGAGCAGTTCGTTAACCAACTTTATTCCAATACGTAAGTAAATAAAAAAAAACCTGTGTCCACTTAAAGAAACAGTGAAAACTCGAACACCTCGAATAAAAGTGAAATTTTGATTGGTATAAGAATTTCTCCAAAATTTGAATTCTGTACAATTTGAGCTGCCGCTTGTTTTACTTCGATCAAGTATAACAAATTGTTATCTTCTGCGAAAGCAATGAAGTCCTAATTCGAGAGACAATCAGAATGTCCCAAAGTTATCAGTTTCCGTTTTCTAAACGATAGACACTGGCTTTCTAAATTTATGGAAAAAATGAAACTGCTAAACTCTACACTAAAGCTATTTTTTACTTCCAAGTTCGATGCAAATGTTATCCTCTCCTGCTGTCATAAATTTAACATGTCTCTCGCTATTAATTTACAAAATAAATGACATTAACATCCATACAATCCTCTCCCAGCCTAGGCATCCTCCAGAATCATCAGCATTCGTCTGTCTTTTCCAAGAATTCCAATTGCTTACCAAGTAAATCACACATTTTTTTCTCAAACACAATTATCGTCGCTCAATAGATCCCGTTAAGGATTGTTTGTCACCCACTTATAATCCGTCGAACACATGACAGACACAGACGCAGACGAAGAGAAAACTAAAAAAAAAACTCACTCCTTCTCGTTTTACCGTGCAAACATAAAAATTTTTATGAATCCAGTATAAAGTGCACAGGCACGAACACCACCACCATTACCATCTTGAGACCGAGAAACGCACACAGCGTGGCCCATCAAAGGACCACCTGTCATTGGGATCGACACAGAGCAACGAACACCAGACCAAACAAAACACGAGAACGCAGCAAAAAACGACGAGCAGCAGAAGACGGAAAAAATATTCTTTCAAATGAGTGCAGATGAGGAAATTCAAATAAAGAGCGATTCTAATGCAATGTGCACGGGTGAGGAAGAGAAGGTGCAGGAGGTGGCGGGAGGAGCGGTAGGGACGCGCACAAGACCCGACGACATAAAAGCGGCAGTCTTCGCGTGCACAGTGCTGCAGACAGAGCAGCAGATGTTTGTCATGCAAGAGAAGACTTTCCAGAGCAAGGCGGCTTCATATTCGAGAGGGGCGCACGCTTGGCAACCTAAGCGTGGAAGGAGTAGTATTTCGGCTCAATTCGAGGATCGGTTTGATCTTCATTCCATCCCCTGCTGCTGTTGGAAGTGTCCAAATGCGATCAGTTCCGATGTGAGTGTGCTGTGTGCTTCCTTCTGTTCCGTCCTATTCAAGAAGGAAACCAACAGAGCAATAACAACATCGACAGCGGCAGCAGCAGTGTTTGATACAAGTCTTGCATTCCACCGCGCACACAGAGAGACACACACCTAGATGTCTGCGCATAAGCAGGTCGCCTCCTTAGCATTTAATGGAGTTGCCCTCTAGAGAGATTTATTTTGGTTTCTCCTGCGCGGTGTGTAAATATTAGATTAATTCCGTTTAGCTTTGCTTGGTGCACGCCAAAGACAGATAGATGGGGGATACTTCTTCATTTTCTTTCGATCTATTGATTGGACTGGATATTTATGGAAGCGCCTCTACATGAAAGCCAAACATACAGCGAATAGCTGCAACAGCCGAAGGAGAAGAACGCGTCATCGTATCGATGTGCTTCGGAACCACAAAAGAAGAAAACGAAAAAAACACGAAGACAGCGTGTGTTGAATGACCTGGAAACGCTGTTTTTTTTTTTCATCTTCGTAGGGGGACTAAAATCTTTTCAAAATGATTTCATCTGGATTGTGATGGAATTTTCCACAAAATAGATTGTGCTCAATGGGAAATGACATAATTAAGGCATTCGATTTGGCAGCACTCTGCGGAGAGGATGGATTACGTGAGACGTCATATTCTGAGAAATTGAAAAATGAGGGACGATGTAAACAGTGCCACAGCGACGGCGGCTGTGTTCAGTGGTCGCTTTATAAATGCAATTCAGACGTCACCTCCCATGGAGGTTTTAATTGAAAGCACTTAAGCCATCAGGCAGGGAACATTTTTTATTGCACAGATGAAAGGGTTTCTGTTTGTGGGGTGTTTTCAAAGACAATGTATGGGGATCAGATTCAAAGGCACGTAGTCCTTCGGTAATTTGCTCGTGAAGTTGACAAGGCATGCAGATTTCTGCAGGTTTTTTGATACAAAATGGAAAGGATGAGATAATATCTTATTGTATGACAACGTGCCACAATTGACGGAAAAGGACAAAAGGGCAGATTAGAAATTTAAACCGATTTTCATAGTTGAACATTACTTTTCTGCAAAAGCTGAAGGTCATATTTTCGAACAGACTAAAGATTTAAACCCTCGCAATACTCCTCGAAAAAGAACTATCTATTTGATTGATACTGAAAAAGGACTGCAACGCAATTTTCTCTAGAGCAGCGCACGTTTCAGTAGATTGTCATGAGGCCCTGCCACTTAATAAGTACCCACAGTGCATCAGAATTAAATTCTCCGACACACATGCCATTGCACCCGCGCGCAGAAATTATTTTAATGACCACTCTTCGTCATTGTATCCGTTGACATTTATATATATTTCTCGAACCACGTTGCACGCGCACCGAATCCTTGAATTAGAACAATTCGCTAGCAATTAAGATTTCGATAACATGTCTCATTCGTAAAATTCATAACAATTGCGCGCACACCTCACCGTGTCCATTAATTATTTTTATACTTTTCCTTTCCAACACATTTTTTTCATTTCTGGCTGCACACGATAAACATTAATAAGAGAACACAAAAATCAAGGAAAACAAAAGGAAAAACGAATGAGTGCACAAAAAAAGGCATTCAAGAGAACACCTGCCATTTTCGAAAAAAAGAGTGTTGCCGTCTAGTTTATTCTCCTGTTGTTGGGGCATTTCAAAGAATTAGTTGTTTATTATAAACACGAATCGGACAAGGGATATGTGTGAAGAAATGTAATTGTAATAAATAAAAGCGGAGTACCGGTCAGACATCGTTCGCCGAACCGAGAAGGTACAAGTTTACATTTTGGGAGCGAAGCGCCACAATAGTGAAGTTAAGTCGGAAAAAATACAAATACTACACTCTTATTTCTTATTTTAAATGGCTCAGTGTTGATTCAATAAAACTGCAGAAGAGCAATCAGGACACTCTTCTGCAGTTTACGACTGTTCGCGACAACGGAAAGATCTGAAAACTGAAATTTTGTGTCTTATGCAAAGTTGGAGCCGTGCTATGTACTTCCAATATAAGTCCAAAATAAAACATTTTTAAACTTTTGTCTGTCTGTCGGTTTGTCATACACAATAAGAGGGAAGACGCAAAAAGATTTCCCACGTGTAAGATCTTAAAACAAGAAAATGTCTATGCCTCTCACCCGAAAAACACTTAATACAATTTTTGGCCCACTGCAAATCCAAGCCGGGCATTGTAAAGGAAGTACTCATAATAATAAGAATAATTGTATGGCGCAACAGTTCACAGGGTGACCAGGGCCTAGCCTGCTCATCGACTACTCGTGTTGTGCATGCTACTGTTCTCTTACGAGTAGAAGGGACCTACAGTTTTTGCCGACTCCGAACGGCGAACTTTGAGAAGCTTTCTTAGACAGTTATTACTCTTTGAGTGCTGTTAGCATCTCGAAAGAGGTGGTGCAGTGAAAAATTCGTTTTTAAGCTGGGAATGGAACCTTCGGCGTGTGAACGTCGCACTCTACCCACTGCACCACGGCCACGGAAATGCCCATATAACAAAAAAAAAAAAAAAAAACACACATAAACATTTTTAATTTCATAAGCCGATATTTTTCTGCTGTCGTTTTGTTACACTACGACACGACGACAGTCAATGAACCCTGCCGAAAGTCTTTTCAAGAATGATGAATAATGAATGCTTTTGGTTTTCAATTTTTCGTACAGCAGAGGACAAATGTAATTTGGCAGCACTCGAGAAAGTCACAATTCTTTGATGGGACATTGGCCAAAAACATTTGAACACTGATCGCATTAATGAAAATTATAAATAGGCCTCTTCTGATGCAAACTTGAATGAAAGTGTGGGGCTGCGACTTTTATATGTTGGAAACAAAAACGAAAGGCCAAAGGTATACAAATTTGAAAAGAAAACATAATATCAGAGCAGCCAGCACTGATCTGAATAATTGTCCCATAGTGCAAAAACACTTGTGGTCCGAATTGAACATCTACTGGCTCTTGCAGAACTTGCTTTTCTCTCAACGCTAGATATAAGCTGAAAGATTCAGTTCCCCATAGGCTAATTTTGAGATTAAAAAATCTAATAAATACAGACTTTTGAAAACATTCTAGAATCCATAACCAAATGCTGAGGATTGCTTTAAAGGGACACAATACACCACTAGATTGTCTTACGAGGGTAGAAGCTTTGTTTCTTACAATTTTTGAAGATCCAGTTCATCCAGTTGAATCAGGACTACCCTTGGTAGCTACTGTAAAAATTGTAATTGCCAGTAACGGCCAAATGTTGAATTGCGTATTGAATGGCGCGATAGTCCACAAGGGGACCGGGCCTAGCTTCTTCATTAGATTCTCGTGTTGAAGTGACCTACGGCTTTTGTCGACTTTGAAAGACCAAGTTTGAGAAGCTTTCTCACAGAAAAATATTGGCCTTTGAGTTTTGCCAGAAGTTCGATAGAGGTAGTACCGTGAAAAATACGAGTTGTTCAATCCGGGAATCAAACCTGGACCTTCACCGTGAGTGTCGCACTCTACCCACCCCGCCACGGCGGCCACACCCACTACGCCATCGGAGGAGGAAGGTATACCAAAATCAAGATAACTTCGTTTGGATCCATTTCCAATTACTGTTTGTACACAAAGGGCAGCCTATGTCTTCAAGTTCTTACTTAAGAAAGTTAAACTTTCTTATTAAAATGTTGTATTACGTTTTGTGTATTTCTAGATCCCGGGAGGAGCACTAATAACCTTTTAAACGATTTCTATTGGCTTTATAACTTATTAGTGCGGTTTGCTAAGAGATGGCGTAACTTGTATTACACCATTTTTTTATTCCATTGGAACATGCGTTGGAAAGCTACTGTCATTGTACGTCGTTTTAGTATATGTCATTCATTTAAAACAAAAATCAAATATGTCGAACTTTTTTGTCTAAAAAGGTGTTTTTGCGGGATGTTCTTTAATATGAAGAAAACTGCTTCCGAAAGTCATGATATTTTGGTGGAAGATTATAGTGAACATGCGCTAGCTAATCGAAAGTGCAAAAGTTGGTGATTTCGGCTTGGAAGACGATGAACGTCCCCTGAGGCCAATAAAGACGATTGTTGCCAAACACAAAACGAGCTTGCAAAATCTTTGGGTGTCACTCTAGCGGTCACTCCAGATGATGTGACTGGATTTATGAATCACATGATTCAAAATCACATCCGTATAACTATTTATAGTGACAACGGAAACACTGATGGAGGAAAGACCATCTGTGGCGGGATGGCGGCTAACAGACCCAGGCTTGAGGGAACCTGACTGGTAGTGACAGCTTAACCAGAGGCTATATTCTGGTGCCACGGGAGGTCAGGGGCCCTTGGAACTTCGGTTCCAGCCTGACCATTGCGGTAGGCCCCCTTGTGGGAGTTTCGTGCTGGCTGTGGTTTACCACCTAACATCGCGGGTAGAGTCAAGGATAGTGTACTGTGCTGACTTGTCTAGCCCATTGTTTAAGCAAAACTAGGCAAGTCGGTTAGGGGACTATCCCTTCTCAGTGTGGAGTTGCATTCTCAACCGGGCGCTGCGACCCAAAGAGCGGAAGAGGTTTTAGAAAGGCTTCAAGGTGGGGTGATTGCCCCTCAAGCATGATCCCAGTTTGGTAATTGGGTAACTAAGGCGTTTAGTCTTGCGTTACTTACGACTCTTGGGAAAAAGGTTCCCCGTGATATAAGCCGTTAACGCAGGTGATCACGTAAAACCAAATCCCACATCTAGCAGCTGAATATATTCAAAAGCAAGAGAATTGGTTTCCGCATGAGATAAGAGGCGTTTTTTTTTAAATACATTTTTATTTCCAATTCATTGCAGACTTACGTACTAGACAAAAAAAATGCTTAAAACTAGTCAATTGTCTTTCGACCTAACCTTGTATTTCATGTACGTCGAAAATTTCAGACGTCGAAAGGCGCTTGTGCATGTCCGAAATGCTGCTGGAACGCCACAAAAGGAAGTCATTTTCGCATTGGATTATTACTGTGGATGAAAAATGGACGCCTTATGCAATAACAGACGCAAAATATAATGTCTGAAACCCGACCAACCAGTCAATTGAATGGCAAAGCCAAATATCCATGGCGCAAAGGTAATGCTCTGTATTTGTAAGACTCAGAAGGGTGTGCTGTATTATGAACTCCTAAAACCGGGTGAGACCATCAATAAAAAACGCTACCGAACAAAATGAATTTTTTTGAAGAGTAGCTGATAAACGCCCGAAATAGTCAATCATTATGAGAACCCTCGGGCCCACGTGGCTATTCCGGTGAAGAAGTATTTTGAAACAGAGGATGATAATTGTTACCCCACCCGCCTTGTACCCCAGATCTTGCCACTTCTGATGGTTATACGATTGTACATATTTTTCTTAAATAAACATTCAAATTCTGAAAAAAGGACGCATGAATGAAGTTACATCTCAAAACAAGTCAAAACACGATCAAATCCAAGAACTCTACTTTTGTTCATGTTCTCAACACAATCAGCTTTCGGAGGCTTATAACCATCCAGCCTTGTGTACAGAATTTGATCAGGTAGGCTCATCAACAAGACAACGAACAATTTCCCATCAATATCCTTGAAGTCCTGAATGGTTTCATTTTTCCAGTGACCTGTTTGCAAATTCAAACAAAGAAACAAAACTCATTCACTGCTCTTGGCAATTCCCAAATCCCGTACCGCCTCGCAAATCTTTCCACGTGAAAAACTATCCTCAGCTCAGACTTCCCACACTAGTTCCTGTATCGGCGAGCAACATCCCGCCCGAAATTCCCGCGCATCCATAACAATAGCAGTTCCTCCGTCCTCCCGAACATGAAATTCTCGTTAAATTCCCATTAGATACAGACATATCCTGATTTCTTCCCTTCTGTTTGTTCACCTTGCTGTGTGGGTGTGTTTCCCTTTACGGGTCCTTCTGTACACTCCTTCCGTATAGGGTACGGCTTCAGCCAGAAATCTTTTGTCACCTCCACGCCGCCGTGGAAAACCCCTTGCTCCTCTCAGCTACAGCACTCCGAGAGATTGAATAGATTCACAAATCATTTGCCACTCCGATAGATAGACAGGCAGACAGCAGCACACACCTTGCAACTGGATTCGATTCGACATTACCTGCCAGTGTGCACGCGTGTGTATACGATGGGCAAGAGGGAGTGAGGTAATTTTTCACTGGAATCCATTAGAACCACGATAAGTGAGCAGTGAAATAGAAATTGGCGGATAGGCGTCTTTTTTTGGAAGAAAGGTCTTCATCCACAATTGTTACAGTTTCACCTGGAGAATATCGCTCGTGGTGGAACAAAAGAAAGACGAACGAACGACGGAGCAGAGCTGAGGAAGAGAATAAATGCGAAGACTTCACGGCCTGATGGATTTTCATCATCACACACACGCCATTTTCCAATTTCTGTGCTCTGCTGTCGCTGCTGTGGTTCTCGCTGTTGTTGCTGCGGCGAGGTGCTGTGTTGGTTACCTGGTTGGCTGGGTTGCTCTTATTGTTGTTAACTGTTGGCATGTGTGTTTTTAATGTTTTTAATCATACATACCACGAGCGGGAAGAAGCATAAAAACGAACAAAACAACACGATGTATGCACAAAAACAACGAGAAGAGGCCGGGGGAACCAGCGCGCCAGGTACAACTGCTTTTCAGGTATGTGCAGCATGCTGTTGCATCAACAGCACTGCACACACATCGAATGGCCGCGATCCTCTTGAAATCGAAGACAATGCACCACGACCACAAACACTACCAGAACTATCGCACCACCGCATGATCATCATCATCATCGTCGTCGCCGTCGTCGTTGTCGTCAGCGTCTTGGTCGTCATCATGGTCGCTAATGCACCAGAGCAGAGCGCACATCAAGTTCCCTGGCAGAATAAAACCACTGCTACGGATACCTGATGGTGAGCAGGCGCAAACAGCACCATCAGGTAGACTTGGCAGAGTCAATGGCAGCCGGACAGCATGCCACATTCCCATGAAATGTGCGCGCGCCCTCTCCGCACTCCTTGCGAGTCTTACGTGCCCCGCTCGCCCAAAAGGTCCCATTTAGCCGTAGCAGCAGCAGCAGTGGAGTGGTAAAGATCAGAGAGCGGGAATTAATCCACAACCTGGTGGCGATGGGTGGCGGCTGCGCAATGAAAAGGGCACTCTACAGAACCTGAGCAAGAGAGAGCGAGAACAAACGAGGTGCTGGCAGAGAGCATATGGTCTACGATCATTTTTATGAACGAAAGGATCTCGTTCCTGTTCTCGTCCGTCGTCGACGGGTTCTCCGCAGGAATGTGTGACTGCCTGGCAAACGTATGTTTGAGTCTGAGACATTTTTCTTCAAAATTCCATATGGTCGGAGGGTTTTTTTTTGTTCCTTTCTTGCAAAAAAGACATAAGCGACGACGGAGAAAAACTGTTTTTTTTTTCTTTTTTTTGGGAAAACATGTGTGTGTGTGGTCATCGGAAGAAGTCGTTGTAGTCCTCAGCTTAACGAACGGAACGTGATGAAAATTGAATTTGAATGAATAGCTGCTGCAGCGGATTCTTCCAGGAAGTACAGTGGTTTTGAATTCCCAGTTTTGTTTTAGAGAAGCGTTTGCACCTTCAAGGATACACACCGGTCCCGCGGTGAAGGTGCGTGTCACAGACGAGGTTCTCACGCTTTCTCGGCGGCTTATTCCAGGGAACTGCCGGTCATTAGGTTGACTAATGGAAAACGTGATTCAGAGATATTTTTCCACCGAATGCGGCGAAGTCTCTGGTGGGCAATCGATTTGTGTGACTGAAGGCGGAGACTTGTGTAGAACAGCTCTGAAGGTGCTAAATGAAAATAATTGTATCGTTCCTAGCACTCTCTGCTGAATTGTGATGGCAATGATTTGCTGATTAACATTTGTTCTTTTGAATTACATATTCTTTCAAGGTTTTTTTTGATTGCGAAGTAAGCAATACACCATCAAATATAGGCCTGAGGCACTGAAACAAGGGTATCAGGGTTTGAAGGCAACATCTGCAGAGATTTAGAAAGCAGTTAACATTGAGTGTTGAAAAAGTAAATATTTTAACCCGGAAATATTTTAACCCGAAGCCATGCACAATTTGCTGAGGGGTTAGATGACTTCACTTCACTTTGACACGGAAGACAAGCACTTGGTAGAATATTTTATTTCTTTTCTTAACTACATTTTATTTCCTTTATTAACTATTTCCAACAATTCAACATCAAATGCAACTCAACAAATTATATCGACTCGAAACAAATAAGTAAATGCTACATGATATGAAACACGAATAAGAGGATATTCAAAAATCGGTAGTTGTGAACTGTGCAAAAGGGCACTTAGTTACCGAAGAAAAGGTTTCACCAGACACCGGACACAAAGAAGTCGAACGAGTTGATTAAGAAAGAGAAGGCGTCTACGGCTAAAACGACGTCAATGGGAGAAGACAACAAGTAGAGGCCGCTAAGTTAGGAGGATTGACAGATGTGGAAATTGATCACGTGGGACTGTGCACAGGCGCCATAGACCTAAGAAAGCGGTCTAGGTTATGCCTTAGTATGAATGACGTTAACATTCAGTAGCTTGAAGTACAGATGTGGGATTTGGTTTTACGTGATCAACTGCCTCAATGGCTTACCATTTTTTGTAAATAAACCACTAATTATTAATGGGAAAGTCAAAACATTTTATTCAAAGTATTGGCCATTGTTTTCTACACATTTTGACCACATTTCTGGCAATTTGTGAATACCACGCCAATAAAATTGTTCGTCTTTTAAAGCAAACCAATCAGATACCCAATTTTCGATCTCCTCGTAGGAATCAAAGTGCTGCTCAGCCAATGCGTGTCCCATCGATGAACACAAATGGTAGTCGAAAGGAGCCAAGTCTGGTGAATACGGTGGGTGGGGTAGCTGCTCCCAGCCAAGTGTTTTGATTGTATCCTGAACCAGTTTGGCTTTGTGTGCAGGTGCATTGTCATGGAGCAAAATTACCTTGCCGTGTCTTCTGACCCATTCTGGTCGTTTCTCGATCAATGCATGGTTCAAATTGATCATTTGTTGTAGATAGCGATCAGTATTAACGGTTTCACCAGGTTTTAGGAGCTCGTGGTACAGCACAACTTTGTGGTCCCACCAAACACACAGCATTGTCTTCTTGCCGAATCGATCTGGTTTTGCAGTCGATGTTGATGGTTGTCCCAGATTAACACATGATTTTTTCCGTTTAGGATTCTTAAAATAAATCCATTTTTCATCGCCAGTAACAATCCGATGCAAAACCGATTTTCTTTCGTGTCTTTGTTTTGTGTTTTTTCGGTTTTCCATCTGTCTTTCATTCAATTCATGTGGCACCCATTTTCTACACTTTTGGATCTTTCCCATTGCTTGGTCGGAAATTGTTTGTTGTGCAGCATTTGACATTGCTGCCATTTGCTTTTGACTCAAAGTGTCATCTCCATCCAATATCGTTTGCGATTTGGCGTCTTCAAACTTTTTTGGTGGTCTTCCACGTTCTTCATTTCTCACATCAAAATCATTATTTTTGAGCCGTTGAAACCATCTTTTGCATGTTGCTTCTGATAGAGCATGATCATCATATGCCTCGACAAGCATTCGATGCGACTCTGCAGCACTTTTCTTCAAATGAAAACAAAAAAATTATGCTTTCCGCGAATCATCACTTTCTGGTACAAAATTCGACATTTTTAACACGATGAAAAAGTATGATGTTGTCTGTTCAATGACTTGATGTATACTATATGTTTTTCACAGATGTCATAGCAAACAAAAAAAAAACAAAAATAAGGGCTCGGTCATAACAAATGTTCCCTATCGAGACATTTGTATCTTGACGCTCACTTTATACCGGTATATCACGGGTTCTATTTTCCAAAGAGTAGCAAGACTTTACGCCTTAATTACCCAAGTACCAAATTCAGATCTTGCTTGAGGGATAGTCACCTTACTTTTGTTTGGAGCGAGGCCTTTCTAAAACATCTGCCTCTCTCTTTGTCGCAATATCCGGTTGAGAATGCAGCTTCACGATGAGCCGAGGAAGTCCCACAAACCGCCTAACCTAGCTCTGGGCTCACAAAAACCTAGACTTGTTGGCACAGTACACTAACCTGGACTCTGCCCACGTTATTGGGTTTTAAACAACAGCCAGCACGACATTCCCTCAAGAGTTCCTACCGCACGGTCAGGCGAAAACCGAAATTCCAAGACCTCCTGATCTCCCGTGGAACCAGTAAATAGTTTCTGATCAAGCTGTCACTACCAGTCGGGTTCCCTCAACACTTGTGGCTGGTAGCCACCATCGCACAAAATTGATTCCATCAGTGTTTTCGTTCCGACACCAAATAGTGTTGCGAATGCAATTTTGAATCAAGTGAATCATAAATCCGCAAATCACATCGCATGGAAGAGAAGTGACAGTGAATTCAAAGTGAAACTTAAGGTGAAACGATGTGTTAGTTAGTGGAGTTTTATTTTCTGAAGTTTTTTTTTTTTATTTATCTGGTCACATTTAAGCTGGCTTTTGTAAAGTTATGGGTGAGCGTGCAGATTCATACTCCAAAAAACCAGGTTCACGCTCACCTCGAATTCATACTCCAAAAAAACAGGTTCCATACCCTCTACTTTATTTGAATATAACGCTAGTGACGACTTTCGACAAAAATAAAAATTCAGTTGAAACTAAACAATGGAAAAAAGTAAATTTGTTCTAACGGTGATGGGTCTTGTGTTCAATATTTTGTGTGATCGTTAATATTTTACTGGACAACAGTTTATTTGAATTATTTGCAAGATTTGTTAGAATATCATTTTTTAAATAGTGGTGCTCTAAGAAAACTTGCAATAATTTTCATTTAGTTTCTCATCAAAATTTAAAAATTTAACAATGGTCGATTTGAAAGTTTCGGTCGCCAAAACATTCAGTTCATTGAATCCAGAGAAAGCTCCATCAGCTTACTTAAGGTTCTTTTAAACTGAAAGATGCCGAACAGAATTCCAAAAGGCAGAAAATTGCGAATTGTTGGCTTGTCAATAATCAAAACATTAATACTGAATCAAACGATTGTTTGCTGGATACCCAATGGCTCAGCAAAGCTAAAGAAAGCAGAACTTTTTTAGCTTGAGTTAAATACATATATATAGTTTTTTTTGCCGACTTCGAACGGCGAAGTATGAGAAGCTCTCTTGGACAGTTATTACTCTTTGAATGTTGTCAGCAGCTCGAAAGAGGTGGTGCCGTGAAAAATTCGAGGTGTTCAGCCGGGAATCGAAGCTAGACCCTTCGGCGTGTGAGCGTCGCACTGTACCTACTACGCCACGGCGGCCACAATAAATTTAAAGGGTTTGCATCCTATCGGTAAACAGCGGCACACAACTTAAAATTGTTTTTTTTTATTATTCTTGGATTTCCAGCAAATAATTTAAGTAGCGAACTGTCGCACTTTCTCTCCTGTGTTACTGCGGCCGCTATTTTGGCTTTCTTTCTACCAAAAAGTACGCTTAAAAAAACAAAGTTTGTACCAAACGTTAGGAAACCAATGAACCTTGATGGTAAACATTTACAATTAAAACTGTTTAAAGTTTAATTAATATAAGAATATCAAACGACTTTAAGTCGAAACAAATAGAGTCCATTCAAATGAAGTTAAGGACGGATAACCAAGCTCGCAAATTTTTGTACCATGTGGTGTTCATTTCGCTGTTCCTTTGAGATCAAGAGGCAAAAGAGTAATAAAGCCCTCTATCGAACAAATAAGCTTAATAATAATTATAATTGTTGGCGCTACAGTCAAGAGGGGGTCCAGGGCCAAGCTTGCTCATCAACAACTCGTGTTGTGCGCGCTGCTGTTCTCTCACGAGTAGAAGGGACAGTTTTTTGCCGACTCCGAACGGCGAAATTTGAGAAGCTTTCTTAGACAGTTATTACTCTTTGAGTGTTGTCAGCAGCTCGAAAGAGGTGGTTCCGTGAAATATTCGAGGTGTTGAGCTGGGAATCGAACCTACGCCACGGCGGCCACGATCAAATAAGATTGCTGTTTATAAAAGCTTGATCATATCAGTCCTAATCTTTGGCGCGGAAACCTGGACGTTGTTAAAAGCAGATCAGTTCCCCCCCCCCTAGTATTTGAGTGAAAAAAAAATTTTTTTTTTGCTCCTATTTACGTTGATGGCATCTGGAGGAGAAGATTTAACGACGAACTCTATAGGCTGTACAACGACATGCCCCTGGTCAAGCGTCTTCGGATACAATGCTTAAGATGGCTAAACCATGTAGGGCGTAAGGACACCACTGTTCCGGCCCGAAAAGTCATTGAATCTGAGCCATTGGGACAACGAAACGGAGGATGGCCTAGCCTAAGGTGGCGCACACAAGTGGAGGGGACTTCAATCAACTTGAAGTGCGCAACTGGAGGCAGCCAGCGAAAGATCGTGCTGGCTCGGGAGGCATGTTGGTTAAGACCCACCTCCACCCCGAACTGTAGCCCACAAGAAGAAGAAGAAGTTATGTTCATTTGGAAGGAACCAAATCTTAGGAGGCCCACTTAGCTACCGTTTTTAAACCATTCCGTATTTTATTTTAATTTTTGAACATTGAGAAGCTTTATGAGAGGACTGGTTTTATGTTTATTATCAAACGAAATATGGCCAAGTTTTGTATGTTGTTAACGCAAAAACTACATACGGTGATTTTCTTTGGTGAATGGAAAAAAGTGTGCAGAAACAAAACAAATCCATAAAAGAATTCTTGCACCACACACTTTGCCATAATGACATACGAGGGACATTCAATGTATTCTCGGTATCGGGGTGAAACTGTGGTTATTAAGGGTGCCCCAACGAGAACGCAAGATTCGCCATTCGAATTGTCATTGTTCAACATTTGAACAATTATAATTATTTGTTAGTAGAAAGTAGAAGGTCAATAAAAATGAAGCGCTGCAGCGAAGAGAGTTAGTTAATTGAGTATTGGAGAGACAACATGAAAATTCTGATTTTACCGAGAAAATCATCTTTAGTGACGAGACCCAATTTTCAATTTTCAATAGGCAGAATTATCGCATTTGAGGCGAGGAAAATCCTCCAGTGATTCACGAGAAGCAAATGCATCCTCAACGTGTCACTGTGTGGTGTGGACTTTGGGCTGAAGGAATCATTAGACCTTTGTTTTATGAAAATGAGTCAGGTCAAGCGCAAACGGTCAATGGTGTTCCATATCGTGAAATGGTAACCAATTTTTTCGTGCCTTGAGTTGAAGAAAAGAATGTGGAGGGGATGTGGTTTCAACAAGACGGCGCCACATCTCATACAGCCAGAGAAACAATTCAATTACTGCATCAGTCATTTCCCGGTCGGGTGTTTCGCCTTTTGGAGACACCACTGGACCTTCTTCTTTGGGGTTTTTTGAAGTCGATGGTTTATGCGAATAAGCCGACGACAACTCCAGCCTTAAAGGGGGAAATTGGACGCTGCATTAATGAAAAATAGTGGCTTCGGGAAAATTATGTAATGCACGTTGGGCGTAGAAGTCAGCTAAGTTTAATTATCAATATTAACTATTATTATTAACTATGAATTTTTATTATTAACTATGAAATACCGCAGCATTTATGCAAAACGGTCACTGAAAATTTGATTAAAACATCGCGTATGTGTCAGCAAAGCCGCGGCGGCCGTCTGGCCGATGTGTTATTCCACAAATACATACATCCTGTCTACTTTAAGATATAATAAAGAATTCACGATTTTTTTTTCATATCTGCGTTTTATTTAAAATTTAAATCTTGAATTCTTGTTGGGACATCCTTTATATATAGATTGACTTAGTTATCAAGTAATACTATTATTTTTCATATAAATGTGATTATTAATTCGCGTTTTATCTCTAGTTAAACAGAATCATAATGGCAACTAAGACGATGATGGTGAACACTGATCATCGCGCTGTTATTAAATTTCTCACTAAGCAAGGACAAAGTCAAAAAACTATTCATAAAGAGATAGTGGCTGTTTACCAGGGTTCCGCACCGTCATGATCAACTGTGCAAAATTGGTCAAGTAGGCTCAAGAGAGTCAGAGAGAGCATTAAAGACGAACCCCGCTCCGGCTACTGCTTGCCCGGCAGAAAACATCAAAGAAGTCGAAAAACTTGTTTTTGAGGATGATCGAATAAAGGTGAAAATGCTACCAGAGATCACCAAGCATTCAACTGGTACCATTCACACCATTCTTCATAAACATCTTAACCTTTCAAAAGTCAGTGCAAGCCGGGTGCCACGAATGCTCACAGCGCCTCATGAGCATGAGAATCGCATGCTGTAGAGATCTTTTGGAGATGTGTAGTGAGAACGCGGACGGTGTTATGAATCGAATTGCTACTGGGGACGAAACATGCGTTCACCACTATGACCCTGAAAGTAAACAAGAGTCCATGCAATGGCATAAAAAAGAAACAGGCCCCCCGAAGAAGTTCAAAGTCACTCCGTCTGCCGGGAAGCTCATGGACACAGTTTTTCTGGGACTCAAAGGGAATTTTGCTCATTGAGTACAAAAAAAAAGGTGAAATCATCAACACCACATTGTACGCCTCCACTTTTTTATAATTTGCGGGAGGAAATTAAAAAGAAAAGACGGGGTATACTCGCAGCGGGTGTGTTGCTTCTTCATGACAACGCTCCTGTTCACACGGCACGACTTTCCAAGGCCGCTGCGCGAGATTGTGGTTTCGAAGAAATCCAACACCCACCCTCTGGTCCAGACCTTACCCCTAGTGATTATTTCCTGTTTCTGGATGTGAAAAAATGTCTTCGTGAAAAAACATTTTCGGGTGATGAAGAACAATAAATGGGTAATTTGCAGAGAAGGAGGAAATTTATTTATTTTGAGGGTTTAAAAAAGCTTATCTCAAGATGTAACAAATGCATTGATGTCAGGGGATATGATATTGACAAATAAAAATAATTTAAATTGAATTTACATTTTCCTTCATATCTATACCGAGAATATATTGAACGCTCCTCGTAAATAGTGCGATCTCGTTGTGGCTTTGAAAACTGGAAGTCAGGTAATAGGTTGAACGACACAAAGTCAAATGCTTTTAATATATAAATACGTTGACCTATTTTTGTCAGCGGGGATTAATGTATTAAGACAGTTGCAGTTGTAACAGTTGAATTATATTTTAAAATTTTTTTAACTACAAGTTAAAATTCCAATTCCGATTCCGGGATGTGGCAGTCACCATTGTGGCAACAACTCTTCGATTGCTCGAATTACGCTTAACTTAGCTTAAATTCTTCTTGAGCAGTTGAACTGCTACGTAGTTTTTTCAAAAATAAACTTCCTTTGTATTGTTGCCCTATCCGTCTGAGAGGGACCCTAAATTTGTTGACTCTGGGGAAACGTTGTTCCAAGCTTCAAATTATAACCAAACGTGGTACTAAGAGCGATCACCATACTAGATTTTGATATCTCTCTTAAAACCTTCAAAGTTAAGTCAAAGGGAAAGAAGAGACCAGGTTGGAAAATTTAGAGGAAAAGTTCCAGGGTCCAGTCCAGACGAAAATGCAACACAACGACATTAAAAATGAGATTGAACAGAAAATTAGTACAACTGTGACCAAGTTTACTTTTAAACCGAAGACGTGCGTAAGAAAGTTCAAAAAGCGATGGCGATTTAGGGCTTTGCTGGTCATGCTCGCTCACCAAGAAACGCTTAGTCAAAGGATGGCGCGAGTGACAAAACAGTCGCCGATTGAAGCCCTTCAGTAAATGATTGTGTATTCCTATACAGAACAATGAAATCCCTGTTTCTCGTAAAAGACGTAATCAAGTTGGTGTTTATCTTGGAATTCAACAATGGCAAACTTGATAGAGACTCAGCATATTGGAAAATTATTTGAAGACCGAAAATGCACGAATAGAACTCACACCTGTGATGTGTCCTCATAAGTTTCAGCATAAATATCCATACTTGTCCAACCACCTCATTCCACTCTCACTTATAAGGCAGAAAATTGCTGCTTTCACACCAAAATTCAAGCGGAATTCTCGTCACGTTTGCAAGCAAATCTTTTGCAAGACCGACTCAGTGCGCTGCCATCGCCATCGCAAACGAGTAAACGAGCACAACGAACAATCCAAACGAACGCCAAGTCTCACGCTCCAGTTCGCCTTCCCATAACGATCGAAACGATGTCAGTGCCGGTGGCTTTGCAAAAATCGCATCCAACCGTAGAGTGGGGTGCCACTTATTTGGAATCGCTTTTTGGAACGCAGAATCCCTGACGACAGCAACTGTCGTCTCGAGTACCTTCGCCTGCCTCCATCTAGGCACTTCGCTCGGGCGACAGTTCATTGATTCCGCAGAAAGTAAGTCAATACATCAGGTCCGTTGCCGAATGACCCACAAAAGAAGATGCATGGCAGACCCCCGAGTTATATAGCTTATGCCAAAATAAATGTATTTACAGCTACCCTACCCGTGGACCGTGGCCAAGTCCCAGGGCAAGTGCTTGGAGCGGAGTCAGGGCTCCGGCGTCAGTAGGCCAGTGAGTTATGGACTCACTTGACCCTGCAGTTTACACGCAAAACTTAAGCTAACCCCTTCTCCCATCTTTGGGGTCATCCGGCCTCACTCTCCCCAACGAGAACTGCTACAACACAGTTCCGCTGGTTGCGGCGGTAGCGGGCATAGCTCCAGTACCGTTTTTAGCAGCCCATGCGAAAATTAATTACACTTTTCAAAGGTCGGCCAAAACGGGAGAAACCAAAATTATTCTCTTTTGTGTACTTTGTACTGTTTTATTGCTTCGCGTGGCATGAATTTGTTTAATTAAATCCAAAGGTCACCGC
Source organism: Eristalinus aeneus (assembly GCA_955652365.1). NCBI lineage: Eukaryota > Metazoa > Arthropoda > Insecta > Diptera > Syrphidae > Eristalinus > Eristalinus aeneus. The sequence goes on from OY019131.1 coordinate 20,880,879, forward strand.
AAAGACGGGCGCATAGCCGCCACCGTCGTCGTTGTCGCCGGCCAGGCATCCCCACCGCATCCGTTGTCTGTCAGCCTGCCTCCACTTAGCAGCCGTCTCGCGACTGAGGTGCTACCCGCTCGCAGGACTGGGTTAATTCCCGAGTAATTAAGTCATTCGACAGGAATTCTCGCGCCTATCTGCCAGTGCCACTTCAAAGCCGTGAGCACATTCCGTCAGAGTGCGCCAACGAACGACGGGAAGGAGGACGCCCAACAACAACGACCACGACGCCAATGGCAGACAATCGCTTTAGATATCTCCCCCAGAAACCGGCGTTTGATGACTGGAGGACTGCGGTGCGCCGTTCGTGGGGAGTGCGATTTTTAGGCCAAGCACTTTGCATAGATGTGCATCTATCCGTCTTTCCGCTGTGTGTTTGTCTAGCTGGCTGGCTGTGTTGCCAGACGATCCTGCAATTCGCGTGTGACTTCGTGCAGCGGCAATAAACTAAGAAGCACAATAAATCACGGCACAGACGCGGACTGCTACTGGGGCTGGAACTCCTTGGGGACGTGCATGCTCCACCAGACGACAACGACGACAATGTGATGGAGATGACGACGACCGCGACGGCGAGGACAACACAGACGATTACAACGTCGACAACGGCTACCATGAAGACGGCTTCGTATCGTGATGGCTATCGTCTGCCGCGCTGCCGGGCATAGATAGTGTTCAAAATATGCTTCCCTCACTGCCTGCGGACGTGCTTTTCCACTCGTTGAGAGATATTTTTTTTGGAAATCTGCCGGAAGAATATCCATTTATCAGACACTGAGCAGACTGAAAGGAATTTCCATGCTCTTTGTGGGGTGAAAATATTTAATTTGTGCGGTCGTGTCAGACGCAGGATTCTGCTGGGAGCTTCCTGCCGAGCAAGTTTTCATATCTACACAGATACACCAGAGTCGCCGTCGTCGCCTTCGCCGCCAGTTGAGGAGTGGGGCGGAGTTCTCTATTGAATTCGGTTCGATTTTTGATAGTCCCCCGGATTTGAGGGAGTCCTTTCGCCGGACGCAAATCCCAGAATCCTGAGTGGTACTCCATGTGGACATTACACAGAGTGATTCATTTGGGATATTGAAACTTATGCCATTTAGGAAGCTACCGATTCCTTTGCCAGATAGGTTAACAAATAATTTCTGAGAAAAAATGAAATGGCTCTTTATGCGAGTGAATGGAAATTGATAATGATGGGAGTTGCGGCGAAATGGACTAAGAGCAGACGAGTGCTTTCATCAGGAAGTGGGGATTTGCGCTCAAGAAGGCCAGTCGGAGACGGTCTGTTCGCAATTTGAGGGAATTGCATTTTTTATATTATAATAAAAATGGTTGTCTGAGCACCTATATAATTTCGAATACGAATATACTCTACGACTTGCAATCGACCCATTTGGATTGGATACTAAAAGAAAACTAACTACAGGAGTTTTTGACATAACATCTAGACAAGGTTCAAAAAGTACCACACCAGGACGTGCAGATAAAAAAAAGGAAAAATTAGGACACAAAAATGACACTCAGGATTTAGCTCTTGGACTGGATTTGAGTTGTGTACGGACTTCCAATAACAAAAATTTGCAGTCTTAAAATTTGTTTTACGAAATTGTCAAGCAAGTTTTACAATTTTTAGAAAGTTTCACAATTTTTAAAATGTTTAAAATGTGTAGCGATTTTTGACTCGGAAAATCAATTTCCCAATTTTATCATCCTCATCCTGAAAGATGTTGCTCTTAATGGCGACTACGAACATCAACCACAAATAAATTTCGATCGCTTGACTCCTCAAAGTTTGACTTAGCTCCGGAGAAAATGAAGTAAAGGGTGATTTTTAGCTATAATCTTTTTGGCAACATTGGTTGCCTGGAGCACGTTTCGTGTTTTGTTTCACTGTCAAACATCTTCAGTTTGGTCTATAATTTAACCATGAATCTTTGCAGGCTTTGTTCGTTTGTAAGACGAATTATTGAATTTTATTATCAAAATGCGTGCTCTGTTAAGAAAGTTCATGGCGCACTTCTTCCATTTTATGATCAAAAATGGACGAAGCTCATTTTTGGCTCAATGGGTACGTAAATAAGCAGAATTGTGGATTTCGGAGTGAATATCAGCCAGAAGCATTGCAAGAGCTACCAATGCATCCAGAAAAAGTCACAGTTTGGTGCGGTTTATGGGCTGGTGGCATCATTGGACCGTACTTCTTCAAAGATGATGCGAATCGTAACGTAACTGTAAATGATGAGCGCTACCGTGAGATGATATGTAACATTTTTTTGCCCAAAGTGCAAGAGCTTGACTTCCATAACATGTGGTTTCAACAAGACGGTACCACATGCCAGCAGCACGCGCAACAATGGGCTTATTGAGAGGCGAGTTCGATAAACATTTTATTTCACGTTCGGGACCGGTCGTGTAAGATCGCCTGGATCGTATGATTAAACGTTTTTAGACTATTTTTTGTGGGGCTATGTTAAAGCTGATGTTTATACAGACAAGCCCGCTTCAATTGACGCATTGGAAGACAACATTGAAGCATTTATTCGTGAGATACCAGCCGAAATGTTAGAAAGAGTGTGTCAAAATTTAACTAAGCAGATGAACCATTTGAGGCGCAGTCAAGGTCAACATTTGCACGAAAACATCGTCAAACATTAAATTATATGAACCGTTCTATCAATTCAAATAAAGATTTCATGCATTTTTCTGAATTTTATGTTTTGTTGTGTTTTTTTTTTACAAAAAAAAATTCCTATAGCTTTTAAAAAATCACTTTTCAGTTGCGTGAGGTCACACTTTCACTTTGATCAGAGGAAAACTTTCAGATACATGATTGCTTTAGTCAATGGACGACCATTTACAACAGATTTCGGAAGGACGTTGTATAATATTACATCAGTTTGCACAATCAGAAAATTTGCTTTTGTAAATAAATTATGTGCATAACTTAAAGAAATTGAGTTGAATCAATAATAATTGTTGGCGCTACAGTCCAAAGGGGGACCAGGGCCTAGCTTGCTCATCAACTACTCGTGTTGTGCGCGCTACTGTTCTCGCACGAGTAGAAGGGACCTATAGTTTTTTTGCCGACACCGAACGGCGAAGTATGAGAAGCTCTCTTAGAGAGTTAGTACTCTTTGAGTGTCGTCGGCAGCTCGAAAAAGGTGGTGCCGTGAAAAATTCGAGGTGTTCAGCCGGGAATCGAACCAAGACCCTTCGGCGTGTGAGCGTCGCACTCCACCCACTACGCCACGGCGACCACATTGAGTTGAATTACAAATAAATAAAGTGTTTACTTGGAACATGTTGATTTTCCCCCAAGATTCGTCATAAATGTTAAGGGTTCGTAAGGAAAAGTCATTGTATTCAAACAAATATTAATTCAAATAAATTCTTCATCTTTTTTTATTTTCACTGGTGGCAACCAGCTCAGTCCGTCCATCTCTCATATCGCACTTTTGGAAGTCTAATTTCTGTAGAAGAAAACCCTTTACTGAACGATAACAAAAGTCAGACTGCCATATTTCCCTTTATGACAGTGGCCTCAAAGGTAATGATGCATGACAGATAATTTGAATGCATAGAACACCGCACTCCAATAAGCTCAGAATTTTAAAAACTACTCCATGAAGGTTTTTCTAAAGAAAGGTGTTTTTGGTTATGGCTGTATTATTCATTCACTGTACTAGAACTATAGGATGTCAACTCAAATTTCGCTTGTTACGTATGTTCGACTATTCATTTTTCTTTTATTTTGTTATGTTGGTCACTCGTCTCGAACATATGGGTACAGTTTCAGCTATATAACACAATTATTTAGTTTGTGAGAGGCATGAAAGTCAGACGTGTTTTTTCAAATGGAGATTTTTTCCCATAGTTATCCTCCAAATGTTTATCTGGAAATTATCACACAAAACACGACTGTTGTTTATTAGTAGCGAGGCCTTGTTAACCATATCTCTAAGCAAGCAAGAGTACAAATCATTTTGTCAAAATACGGTTATACTATGCAAGAAATAAAATATCTATCTATCTAGACGTGTTTTGCGGGTTCAGCGATTTATTATAATAATAATAATAATTGTTGGCGCGACAGTCCACAGGGGGACCAGGGCCTAGCTTGCTCATCAACTACTAGTGTTGTGCGTGCTACTGTTCTCTCACGAGTAGAAGGGGCCTACAGTTGTTTGCCGACTCCGAACGGCGAAGTTTGAGAAGCTTTTTCTTAGAAAGTTAGTACTCATTGAGTGCCAGCAGCTTGAAAGAGGTGGTGCCGTGAAAAATTCGAGGTGTTCAGCTGGGAATCGAACCTAGACCCTTCGGCGTGTGAGCGTCGCACTCTACCCACTACACCACGGCGGCCACCAGCGATGTACTTGCTGTCAAAAGTAAGGGATCAAAGAATTTGCATTCATGTTTGTATAAAAAATGGAATTAAGTGCTCAAAATAATTTTAATGTTGACAGTGGCATATGGTGAGTGTACTTTGAGACAAGAGGAATGTTTACAAGTGGTACAAGCTTTTCAAGGAAAGTCGAGGAGATGCGAATGACGACATTTGCCCCGGTACATTAATAACCAATGAAAATCAAAAAAGTGAAAAACAATATTATGGAAAATCATCGAATCACTAGTAGAGAACTTGCTGAAGATGTCGAAATACCGGTTCGCTCATGCCGTGCAATTTTTTCGGAAATTTTGTGTTTGAAGCGTATGGCAGCGAAGTTCGTTCCGAAATTGTTGAATTCCCCCTGCTTACTGGTCATTGCGTAGTCGTAATTTTTGGCCAAAAACAGCACCGTAAACATGTATCAGCCACCGTATTCACCAGATTTGATCCCCTGCGACTTTTTTCTGTTTCCAAACTTAAAGAGACCCATGAAGGGATGACGTTTTGCGACGATTGAGGAAATACAAACCGAATCGTTGGGAAAGCTCAAAGGCATACCAAAAAGTGCAAAGCAGAACTACTCGAGGAGTGAAAAAAATACTGCCATAAGTGGGACAAAATATAAATATAAATATATTAAATATATATAAAAATATAAATATATTAAATATATAATATATAAATATATTAAATAAATAAATATAAAATATAAATATATTTTGAGACAAATGAAAATAAAAAAATAAACATTTTGAGTTGACCTCGTACATGGCATATACCTCTTAAATGTCACCAAACAAAGTAAATGAGAAAGCAAATCAGAGGAAAAACATTCATCTCGAGAAATTATCCGCTTTGGCTACTTTTCAGGTTTCTGTGCCAAGAGGAACAAATTAGGGCCAAAAAGGCAACGTATGGTGCAGTGGGGAAATGCTACAAGTCTCAGGAGTCCTGAACTGTATGCCTCGCACTCCACGGTACCTCTTTCCAAGTCGCTGACAATGATCACTTAAAGTGTTGTTTATAAAAAAAAACGCTAGTTTCGTTCTACTCGTGAGACAGCAACAGCAACCACGACAAGATTAGTTGCTGAAGCAGCTACACTCCGTTTCCTTTGTGGACTCTTGTGGCGCCCAGGTATTTTCATGAAATTCAAAGAAATGTAAAAAATAAGTACAACCTTCGCACTATGAGCTTATTTTTGAGTCAATAAGAATCTTTACATAAAAAGTAGAAGATTATAAAATTCATTCAAAGAAAATTGTTAAGGAATCGAATGACTTTTGAACAACCTAAATCTAGTGAATATGAGCAAGGTAAACCAGAAATAAGTGGCATTCGTGGCGTAGTGGGTATATTGCGACGCTCACTCGCCGAAGGGCCTAGGTTCGATTCCCGGCTGAACACCTCGCATTTTTCACGGCACCACCTCTTTTGAGTTGCGGACAACACTCAAGAAGTAATAACTGTCTAAGAAAGCTTCTCAAACTTTGACGTTCGGAGTCGGCAAAAAACTGTAGGTCCCTTCTACTCGTGAGAGAACAGTAGCGCGCACAACACGGGTAGTTGATGAGCAAGCTAGGCTCTGGTCCCCATGTGAACTGTCGCGACAACAATTATTATTATTATTATTAAACAACCATCAATAAGCGCGTACTTTTCAATAACAACAAGGGATGGAGCCCCGAAATTCCTAGACGAAATTTTAAATTTCTGTGAAACCAAATTATTCTTACACGAAAGTTTAAGCTGTAAAAATAACATATAAAAGCACAACATTTGCATACCTGTAAAGAAACAAATGCTTTGCCTTTATTTATAGTTTTTTTTACAACTATGGAATCGGTTTACTTCCCGGTACTAGTTAGGAAAATATGTTTATCCGACCTTTTGGGATTTGAATTAAAATGTCTGCAATGTCTGCAGTGCAGATCATAAGTGTTTCCATAACGACAAAAATATAATCTCGATAAAAGCCTCTTTCCAGGTTTTCGGAATTACGATATTCAGTATCCAGGCCACACAAATTCAGTGATATTGACGAGTTAAATTAAATTTTTGCCAGATTATGGCAATTTGCTGCAAAATTAATTTAAATTTTCGAACAATATGCTAAAAGAAGATTTTTTAAACGATACAATTTGGCAGCACTTTTTCATAAATTTTACACAGCGCTTCACTGTACAAAGCTGCTAAAAGTGTCCCTTTCAGTGGCCATAGGCAAATTTAATAATAGTCAATACATTTCCAGTAATAAAATGTAATTTTGTGTAAAAAATGAGCCTCAAGGCGGATGTTACACAGGAAGTGTATACAAATCCATAGGCATTTTCTCTTTCTAACATTTCTCAAGTTATCGGTTTAATTTAAAACAAAAACAATCTGATTCACATGCAATGAAATAGAAAAAACAAAAAGGTTCAACTTCCATCCATTTACGGGCAGCACCGACTAATTTCGAAAATCGCCGACTTCATCGGCACCTAAAAATAGATCCGACCCGCCGTCGATGATCATGTAATGTGCGTTCACTCGCAACAAGTAACCATCAGGTGGACGTGACGCCACTGACGGACGACTAAAAAAAAGCGTACTTAAAGCGGAAGTAATGGCCAAACTGAGAAGATTAAGATCAGGAGAACATCAAAACAAAAGAAAAAGTCTCAATAAAGAGGAAATGTATGCAAAGTTCTACGAGCCCCAGTGGCCACAAAGGAGTTCTTAGTGTCGGATTTGTGTCACAATTGGGATACAAAAGCGTTGCGAACAAAACGAGCCCACAACTGATGGCCGGCGGCGTATCCCCACAGTCCCCCTGGATGGGGAGTGGAGCAGCTGCTGCTCCAGCTCTTAGTGAGTAATAAAACTCGAATGGGTCTGGGTCAACGACGAGCGACGAGTAGGCTCCCGCCCATCGCTGCTGGAACTTGCCTCCGCGAAACCTCGTAAACCCCGAAATGATTCAATCGACTCTCTTGAATGGGGCTCGTAAATCATCGAAAAGAGTGAAGACAAGGTGAAATATCTATTCTCTTTCTTTCCGGCGGGTATTTATAGATGGATGACGGTGCATCCGGCGTGCATTGTTGAGATGATTAAGTGGGCCTCAGTGGACTTTGTGCCCCAGTGCGCTGGGTGATGACTCAGGACCGGTGACTTCTGGGTGCAGGTGCTTTTCAAAGAGAGAGAGAGAGAGAGAGAGAGAGAGAGAGAGAGAGGGAGAAAGAAAAAAAGAAGAATCTTGAAGGGCAACAGGCGTTGATAATTCTGAAATCGATCTGAACTGCGTTGATTGACAGGTGGCACGATCCAGGATTCAGGAAAAGAACAGACTGCGGAGTGTGCTGCAAGTTATTGCCTTGCCGTTAATTGACGCTTGACTCTTGCGGACGGCTGGATTAACTGTGGGGATCAGTTGGAACATATGGACAACTTTAATCCGTCCCTGATGACAGTCGAGTGGAGATCTGGTTTAGAGGGGAGAAGCATCTGTTAGTTTTCACTGAGGCGTGTTTATTGATGGAATGGAAGCAAGACAATACTTTGTGAAGGGCTTAAGCAATTCTGTTGGAATAAGGACTAGGTCAAGGATCGAACATTTTTGCTAAGCAATATTCGACCTCAATTAGGAATGGAATGGAGCAATGCTCAAAAGAAGAGTCGTATCAGAAGACTCTGCCAAGTTTAAAATATCGAAATTCAAACCGCGTGTCACGATAAATTGCGAAATTCCCCAATTTCTCCGCGATTCACGGAATTGCCAATCAAGAGTCATCTCCTCATGACCCGCTGTTTTGTCACTGCCAGTTGCTTTGATGAACATTTGGCCCTCACTCCGCTACAAAACAGGTCAACCAACATCAATAACACCCCAGCTCCGCCTGTCAGAGCAGACAGTGGAGACAGCGTGACCCCTTCAGCATTCATCTCGCCGTCTTCGTCATCATTCATTAACCGTTCCTAATTACATTTCAAGAGCCTCATTCCGCGGGACGCGCTTCTCGGAAACGTATCCGTGCTCTGGTGCCGCGGTTGTCGCAATACACAAGACCGCTTCGTGCCGAGGTCACCCGCCGTGCGATCGCCGTCGTCGTTCCGTTTGAAGTCGGCACGGGTACGTGGCGAATTTGTTACGAAATATTTAATGCATTGCAGTGTGTCCCAGTTAAGTCGCAGAACAATTCCACATCGAGCCATCATCAGTGCGGCTCTTTCAAAACTCGTTATGCATCCGATTCGAATGAAGAGAAGAAAAAAACGACGTAGCACAACCCGCACTGGACACAAATGCATCCATAACTCATGACCATACTTCGTCTTCGTTAACAGCTCAATTTGCTTGAGTGAATTCAAGTGTAACAAACGACGTGGTAGGTTGCCGGGGAAGGGGCTGGTCAACAGTCGACGTTAACTTTCGGAATGCCAAGTTACGAGAGACTCTAACAGCTTCATCACCTTTCACAATGGCATCGTCCCAGAATGTGTAAGCCCCGGTCGCGGTGCTCTCCTTCTCCCCCCGCCTTCATCGTGCTAGGTGTCTGGGAGTGAAAGACGGAACTAACCCGGCGGCGGCGTCGTCGTCGTCACCGGAGGGCGGTTTGCTGGAGCGCGTCATTTGGGTTTTCTGTACCGAAACGAAGAGGTACCACTTCTACGACAGTGCTCATACCAGCGGCAACGACGGCGGCGGTGGCGGCGGCGTTGGCAATAAAATTCAAACTCGTAAACTAATTCGTTTAAATGCTTTCGTTTCGAAGTCTTTTCCGACACAGGCACCAGCACATTACTCTACGTTGCCATGGGGACGACGAATATTGTGCGTTTCACAATGCACACGAGGGGAGTAGGTACACATGACGCGACGCAGGCGGTGGCGCTGCTGATGGTGGTGGTGACACATTTTCCTTTTCGAAAACAACACATCAACCGTTGTTGTCACCGTCATTGTCGTTGCCGTTGTCGTCGTCGTTCTTGTTGTTTTCGTGTACGACGCTGTTATTGTTGGCGTGATGGTGCGACCCTCAGAATTCCACGCTGCAATGAGTTTTTGGAGTTTTTCGCTTGGTTTTTGGATCTCCTTTCTTGTCGTTTTTCGGTTTTTTCCTTCGCTTCCCACTCTGCCCGGTTCCCGACAGACTTCCCCCTCCTGCATACCAGTCATACCTGTATTCGAGGTTTTTTGGCGACCTATTCCAATTTTTTTCGTTTTTCCTTCGACAGTGCGGCGAGTCCGCCTTACCCCGACCGGCAGCAGTTATCTCACCTGTCCTCTGTCCGCTGTAGTCTGCCCGTAGACGGAGTTTCGTTTCGAGTTCTATTGTTCTCGCCGGTGGAACAACAGAAACTATCGCCGTACACACCTTTTGTTTACGTTTCTCTCGGGTTTGGGTCGCGTATGCTTCAGCTGTGTGTTGTTCCGTTTGTGAACCCCCGAAAGTAGGTGTAATAAAACGGTCACCCACCTTTCGTGTACGTCAGTCTACAATAGTTTTATGTAGTTCCACCTCTCTCGCTCCCGCTGTGGCCATCTTCCTCTGTCGCCGCTTGGAATGACCTCGTATACTTTCGACCTGCACCCCCGGCTTCAGCAAGAGAAGGCGTTGAGCGGTTGTCTCTCCGGCACTCGCTTTAGATTGATTTTGCCCCGACGAAGACACCGCCAACGAATTTATGAGAGAAAAACAAGACATAAACGGAATTAAGGCGCACGCGACACGCCGCTACATCGGGGAATGTGAATGGATGGGCTGGTTGATTGAATTGATAGCCATCGATGGCCACCGGGCACGACGCGATCGATGAGGTTGCTAGTGGCTGGCTCCCTTGGCTTTTCAATTGGGCAATCGTAATCCGATATGACGGACAGGTGGCGAGTGGAAGATACAACTTGGCGTGGAGTGAAGTGCTGCCGCAGCAGTTTAATTGTTTGAACTTGCTAATCGGAGTTTAAGGAGTTCGCTGCTTAAGGAGTCGGCAGCGGTTGAGTGGCCTCTTTTGTGACCTGGGGGTGGGTTTGCCGGAATCACTGCGAAACGTTTAACTGCAATGCAATACGCTGTATGAAAACGATGTTTTGCTGGGGCAGGCTTTTATGTCCGAGGGGCGTAGGTTCAGAGTATGGTGAGTGGATTTTTTCTTGTGAAATTAAGGTAGGAGCTTAATGTGAGATTACTCATATTCTTTGTAATTTTGCTAAGATTTTGTGATCCTGCAGGCAAACTTTCTTTTTGTTCAAATCATTGAGCATGATGTAATGGAAAGATGTAGAATTGCCAAAGCTTTATACGCAGATAACATACATCCCGATACAGAAGGTTTCACGATTAGTACATTTATCGATCGAGCGACTTATTCCTGTTTTCATATTTTTTAAGGAAAAAACATCTCAAAGAGGTTCTTTAGATATTTTCAAATTATTCGCATTTAGTATTATTCGCATATAATTTAACCAATAATCAATTAAAAAAAAAAAAATAAGTGACTAGAAATCAAAAATCTTTGGAATGAACATGAGTCCTCTTATGAACAGTAATTTCTGCACTAAATTATGAAGTCTGTAATTTGTCATGGAGTGCTGGTAAAAGTCTCCCAGAGATAAATGAAATTTCAAAATGTACGAGAACGCAGTTAAACCAGTTGTGTAAATTATGTCATTTATGACTTGTCAAATCCAAGCAGATGTATTCCCGTAACGGAATTAAACAATACAAAATCGTACAAATCAACCCAAATTTACAAGTTTGTTCCCGAATTCCAAAAACGCCTTTTTCCGTCAAACCACAAATACGTATTCATACACACATCAATTGATTTGACAGAAAAGAAACAAACTATTCACAAAAATGTCTGTTGTTAAAAGAAGCAGGGTGGGGAAATATTTTACACTTTCGAGGGCCCGCTCATTTGACATAAGACACATTTCTTTCGTGTACTGGAACAGACTTTCGCTGATTTGCATTGTTTTGTGTCACTGTTATTTTGTCAAATGAATAATTTTGAAGAACAAATGTTCAACACAAAACAAAACTGTTTTCTAATGTAAGTATTATACCAAAAATTTATTGAAGCACAAATTTTTAAACGATTTAGCTTTACAAGATTGCACGGCAATTCTCTTCTCTGTACAATATCCACCAAATCGGTTTCTACTTCAAATAGTTGACAGAAAAGTTGTTTGAGCGTGTTTATTAAAAAAAAAACAATCATAATTGAATAACAGGCCTTAGTCTTTTTAGCGACTACCTTAGCTGTACGTGCTTTCGCTCAGTCCTTAAAAGAAAAGAATTTCTGTAGAAAATTTGACGAGTTGTTTGTAGACACATAGTTATCCTTGAAAATTGCATCTGTTGTCGTTTAATTGAATCTATAGCTTTCGGAGTGTATATAAAGGGTGTCCCAACAAGAACGCAAGATTTAAATTTGGCGCCATTCGAAATGTCATTGTTTGACATCTGAACAATAATTAGTGTTTGTTAGTAAAAGGTATAAGGTTAATAAAAATGGAGCACTACACGAATGAACAACACATTCTCATTGTGAAGTTGTTTTACCAAAAAAAAAAAAAGTTTTGCGGCTACAGTTCTTCTTTAGTATCCAGGCCCGTTACCATCTTGATGGCTTCGTCAATAGGCAGAATTGTCGCATTTGGGGCGAGGAAAATTTTCGATTGATTCACGAGGAGCAAATGCTTCCTCAACGTGTCACTGTGTGGTGTGGATTTTTGGCTGAAGGAATCATTAAACCTTTTGTTATGAAAATGAGTCAGGTCAAGCGCAAACAGTCAATGGTGTTCGGTATCGTGAAATGATAACCAATTTTTTCGTGCCTAGAATTGAAGAAATAAATGTGGAGGGGACATGGTTTCAACAAGACGGCGCCACATCTCATACAGGCAGAAAAACAATTCAATTGCTGCATCAGTCATTTCCCGGTCGTGTTATTTCGCGTTTTGGAGACCAGAATTGGCCACCTAGATCGTGGCCTTTCTTTAGGGTTTTTTAAGTCGATGGTTTATGCGAATAAGGCGACGACGACTTAAGCCTTAAAGGGGGAAATTTGACGCTGCATTAATGTATTACCGCAGCATTTATGCAAAACGGTCATTGAAAATTTCATTAAAAGATCGCGTATGTGCCAGGCAAAGCCGCGGGGGCCATCTGGCCGATGTGTTATTCCACACATAATCTCATCCTGTATACTTTACGATATAATAAAGAATTCACAATTTTTTTTAAACATCTGCTTTTTTTTTAAAATTTGAATCTTACGTTCTTGTTGGGACACCCTTTAGTACATCGAGTTTGTTTTAAGTCTATCCATATCCGTTGGTAATCAAAATAATCTAATCTCAAACTGAGTAGGAAATCATCGAGTAAAAAGTCACCAAGAACAAAATGTCAATTGATGCTCTTAACTCAGGAAAACCATATCCTACCTCAAAGTTTTAACACGAAATTGTTCCTAACAGCTAAACCTTTCTGGTTCTGTCAAGGTCATACCACGGCAAAGTGCCAAAGAAAATATATGAATCATGGATCCCACTGCGAGGGAGACTACTGGCAAGGGAGACCATTCGCCAATAGATGGAATAAGTTTGATTTTTAGGTTTGCTGACGTAATCGAAATGTCAAATACATTTTATTATTTGATAGTTGGTACTTTAAATGTCAATCAGGAAAAATATGTTCGCCAAATTTCGTTGTGATGATTTCTCACTCAAAAATAAAAAACGCTCTGGTCGTTCAGTTGAGTTTGGTGACGACCAAATCAAAGCAATAATCGATTTGGATTGTCATAGCGCAACCATGAGATTGCAGAGAAGCTTTATGTATCACATCCATGCATTGAAAATCGCTTAAAACAACTTTGCTATGTACGAAAACTCGGTATATGGGTTCCCCATGCATTGAAAGAAAATCATTTAAAACAACGCATTAACATCTGCGATTTGTAAAAGAAACGTAATGAAAATTATTAATTCTTAAACCAAAATAAGTGGTGATGAAAAATGGGTTGTTGACAACAATGTCGATTGGAGAGATTGTGGAGCAAGCCAGGTGAACCAATTGAAAAAACATCAAAAAATGCTGTCCATCAGAAGAAAGTTCAGTTTGGTGGGATTACAAAGGTATTGTCCACTATGAACTTTTACCACCTAAGCTAACGATTAATTCATTAAACAACTAACAAAATTGAACGATGCAGTTGAAGAAGAGTGGTCCGAATTGACAAATCGAAAAGGTGTTGTATTTTGTCATGACAATGCAAGGCCGCACACATTTCTGTTCACTCGGCAAAACTTATTGGAACTTGGTTGGGATGGATTTTCACCACATAGCCCTGAACTTGCACCATAGGATTAATTTTTATTTAGATCTTTGCGAAACTCCTTGAATGGTAAAAATTTAAATAATGATGATGATGTCAATACATACCGAGTTCAGTTTTTTTGTTGGCAAAAATCAGAAGTTTTATGAGCGTGTATTTGTTTTGCTGCTCGCAAGACGATAAAAGGTCAATGCTCAAAATATTCAATACATTACAGAATAAAGTTATTTTGTCCCATAAAATAATTGCTTTAATTTTCTAAAAAAAACTCTGCAGTTATTAACTTAATAATAATAATAATAATTGTTGGCGCTACAGTCCAAAGGGGGACCAGGGCCTAGCTTGCTCATCAACTACTCGTGTTGTGCGCGCTACTGTTCTCTCACGAGTAGAAGGGACCTACAGTTTTTTGCCGACTCCGAACGGCGAAATTTGAGAAGCTTTCTTAGACAGTTATTACTCTTTGAGTGTTGTCAGCAGCTCGAAAGAGGTGGTGCCGTGAAAAATTCAAAAAATTGTATTGTGTTGTTGGGCGTCGCACTCTACCCACTACGCCACGGCGGCCACAGGTACTAACTTGTCAGCCCTATATTTCTCGGAATGGAATTACCTGCGGTAAAAGGATTGAGTGGGATAGCGATCATATTTTCTTTTGGAATAGCCCTGCCCGAAGATGTTTATGAAGCGTCAGGCTATGATGCTTCATGTGTTAAGGAACTGTTTGCAAGCACTTCTTAACAAAGTGCTCATGGTTGCTTCCATCTACTGTGAGATTACTTGCAGACATGAATAATTATTCATGTCTGCAAGTAATTCCCACTTTTATGTGTCAAAATTAAGTAACTATCGAACTTTGTACACTCTTAAAAGACCATATAATAAATTAATAAACTGGTATTTATGAAGATAACAGGAACACAAATTGAGACAAGACATTAAATACATTTCAGCATCTGAATCTTCTTAAATAACATGACAAGTGTTAAAATCCACTAAACTTCAGATCACACTTACTCTTTAGAGGATAGAACTGAATTTTTCAAAACGTACCTGTAAAGAAAAAATAAATTGGATGTTCAAAGTTATCATTTAAAAAGTATGAGTAAAACTATTTGAATAAGAAAATATAATTATTACAAAAAATACAACATTCAGATGCGTCATCAGCAGCAATATAGATGAAAAGTTCTTCTCTAGCTTATTAAAAATAACTGTATTCTCCTCATTGTTCCCCAAAATTAAGAAATCCTAAAACCGTTTAACATGCATTCACCTCTAAGAGGATTACACAGAAAGTCCAAGTTATAGCCCAACCACCGTCAAAAACAACACTCCCCAATATCCAAGCAGTCACATAAAATTAAGACTTAAAAGTCCCCACTGACATCGCGCACAATCGGTTTCCGATTAGTCAAGTAACTCCCGGATAACAGTCCATTTTAAAAAATAGCGCGTAATCATTAGAAACGTAGTCCAAACCCAGTAACCGCTTAATGAACAATAAACTTCCCCTTGATCCCCATAATAAAGAACCAGTTTACCATTGATCCAATCCCTATCAAACCGCACTTAAGCTCCCATGTCCCGCAGTCGGAAGTTATCGATGATATTCGATGAAACGATGAGAATTGATCTCGAGCTTGGCGGCGATAAAATCAACAGCGTAAAACTTTTATGCCGGAAATTTGTTTCTCCCTGGGTTTGGCATCACTCCAAAGTGACATCTGAGAAAGGCGTTGCCAGAATTCAAAATTCAAATTAGAACCGAGGAGGAGAGGCTGTTAAAGAAAAATATGAGTGTTTTACGACAAATTCAAGGGGGGAAATCTAATTTCCGTAAGTGACTGTCATTTCCTTTCTCAAGAAGCTTCGCATAAACCGCGATGACACACTTTGCCGCTTTTTTATTATGTCAACCTGTGAGTGGCTCAAGTGGCTCGACTCAACGACGGTTTTACAGGAAATCGATTCGAGTTCACCAAGCGATTGTCATAAACATCGACCAACACCGAAGAGTCAGCACAACACCCGTCTCACGGGAATTCCGTGAAACCCGCTGATGACCCAGTTTCCGCTAGCTCATTGGAAGCTCCAGCACCACCCAATTTCACCTGATGGCTGCGTCACGCCAGCGAATTACGCCGGCGAACGAAATGACGGGCTCGCTGAAAGACATTATGCCTTTGGCAACACACTCCTCTGCCAATTCGAAATGCAAACAGTTTAGCTACTTGTTGCTAATCAAATGCCCACTTAGCTTAACGAAATGTAAACATGTCCAAGAAGGAATTAAGCGTCTAATCTTGTTCATTCAGAAACACACGTACCACTCTCGAATGTGGGGGCCGGGACATTGGCCACAAGCCACTGCCGCAGCACCAAAAACAACACAAATCGTCGACCGATAAGTAAATAAAACGTCTCCCCGTCTGCCGACTCCGCCCCATCAGTGGTTATTGTGATTTTTATTATTTTTCTCCTTCTGATTCATCATCAACATTAACATTTCATAAATAATCGAAGTAATCGGATAGGGCCAGGGAATCGATCGAGGAATGCCTCACGCCGCGTCGATTGGCGGACGCTCTCGCGCTGGCAGTGTGTGAGTTAAATTAAGAAAAAAATAATATTTCTTTTTGAGAGATTCTACAAATCCACTGATCGACACAATATAAACAAGAATTTATCTTCAAGTAGCCGATGGCAGCGTGCGAAGATAAAACAGCGGACTCCGGGGGTACGGGCAGACACAACCGCCCCCACCGCCACCACATACACATTGCGTCACCGCAATCGGTTTGATTAATATTTGAGCTGAATCTGAAACCACGCAAATAATATTCTAAAGGTGAAGACTGCCGATTCCAGTTATTTTGTAATAAAATAATAAAGTCAAGTCGGAAACTGACGTAAGTCCCACATCGACCGGCCAATTGAGTGAGATGAAGATGACGCTAGCCCAGCCATGGATCATAACAACATGTGTCCGGCGGTTAAAGAGACAACGAGGTTCACTGTTCTTGTTTTTTTTTTTTTTTGTCCGACAGAGTATGGTCAGCAAGAAAAGGAATTGTTTTCAGAAGGAGAGCAGGCGTGAGCTGCAACAAGAGCAGGTGTTTGATTGCGGTACGTTGTGTGGCTGGGTGATTAATCAAAAGGAATTGTTTTCGGGACATTTAAAATACAGCCAACTGAAAGCGGGATGAAGAAGGAACTGTGAGTGGGACAATGATTGATGTTGTTTATGTTGGCCACGCAACAACCAAGGATAGAATTTTTAGAAGGAGCAAGATGTGTGCCTTTAAGAATGTTGAAGAAATAGGAGAAAGAGCAAATCTGGTACTTTTTCCGTGCAATAGCAAAGTTATATTCCGGAGCAAGCGAATGCATAAAATTTTTTCTATCAAACTAAAGTTTTTGAACTAAAAGAGTATCTGAAAAAAGGGTTTTTGCAATTTTCAAAAGTACATAACTTTAAAAGAAACCCCTTATCAAATTGAATACAGATAAACGAGATTTAAAAGTTGGACGAGATTAAATTCTTGGGATAAGAGACTTTTACAGAACTTCAATGGGTAGAATATAAATAGCAATTTGTTTCCTTTATTTCAACATTAATGACATATTTCTTAAACACTAGTATTGCACACTTAACAGAGATTTGGTGACTTTAACCTTACTACTGACTAAACGACGTTTCACAAATCGAATATCTTAGAGAATTCGTGCATGGCAAACAATTCTCAAAAGAACATATGTGAAGTACGCTATCAAGAAGAAGACAGTTCTACCTTGAGTTTGTATAGTAAAAGCGAACCCTTCCAACCAAACAAGCTGCCCTAACTTGTAATCTATGTTAAGGATCTTCATTGAGCTATTAGTATCATCTTTTTCACACAGGACTGTTGAAAATACTTTTCAAGATCTACAAATATTTAGTTTGAAAAAGTATGTTTAACAATCATAAAAATGTGTTTACAGCTTAAAGTAAACTTTTGGCTTTGAATTTTGCGGAGTGCAAAAGGAAGGAAAAAAGAACCCCTATTTCAATGACTGAAAACCAGAGTAAAAACGGGAAGAACTGACTGATCAGACTACCCGCGGCGTGTGTTTGGCACTTTTAAGAACCTGTTTCCATGGCTGTGATCACGCTTATTTTCTAATTCAAATTAAAATTTAAATCAATGAAAATTGTCGATGCTACTCTTATTCAAAACCTTTTTCTGAAGAATGTCGGATGAAAAACAATATTTTTTGCTACGTGCTTATTTGTAACACAAATTTATTAAAAGAAAAGATTAAAAACTAGCCCACACCCCTTTTCAGTTTGTATTTTAAATGGATGGATTCTCTTCATTCTGCGACCTCATCAAAAATTGGTAGGGCACACCCTAATTGACGTGGATGTTGGTTTTGATTTAAGGAAGATGTCGCAGAATCTATAGAAGCTTAATCTATAAAAACAAGGTTATAGCTGTCAATAGTTATTCTGCAGAGGCAAAAGCTGTCATTATAAAAATATAAAATATAAAAACTTTCTTAATTAAAAGCTAAAAACTTTGAAATCCAGAAAAGGATTAAAGTATTCAAACCCTGTCGACAAAGTTAATAAAAAGAGACTGTATGGAATTCAACTCACGGGACCCTTACTTAGTATGTTATGGAGCTATTTCAAAATATTTATTTTTTTGCGATCTTTATTTTATTTTTCCCTTCCAATCAAACAAGTATTATATATTAAAAATATTAAACACGCCCTGTGTCATAAAGGGTGTCCCAACAAGAACGCAAGATTTGAATTTGGCACCGTTCGAGTTGTCATTGTTTGACATTTGAACAAATGTTATTGTTTGTTAGTAGAAGGTATAAAATTAATAAAAATGGAGCGCTACACGAATGAACAACGCATTCTCATTGTGAAATTGTTTTACCAAAATGCTGAAAGTTTTGCGGCTACAGTTCGCAAATTGCGGTCAATTTGGAGCTACAATTATGCTCCAAAAGAGTCAACTCTAAAGCGATTAATGGAAAAATTTACTGAAACTGGGTCTGTTACTGATGTAAAGACAGCAACGCATCTTCGACCAGGCCGATTGACCGAAAATATCGCGGCAGTACGTGATGATGTCGCTCAAACTCCATCCACCTCAATTCGACGCGGAGCTCAGCAAATTGGTGTTTCCAAATCCACTATGCAGCGAATTTCGACGAAAGATTTGCATCTTCATGCATACAAAGCTCAATTGACTCAGGAACTGAAGCCAGCTGACCATGCACAGTGAAGGGAGTTCGTTATTTGGGTATTGGAGGGAAAATGCTGATTTTGCCGATAAAATCATCTTTAGCGACGAGGCCCATTTACATCGCCTAGATCGTGCGATTTAACACCATTGGACTTTTTTCTTTGGGGTTTTTTGAAGTCGATGGTTTATGCGAATAAGCCGACAACGACTCAAGCCTTAAAAGGAGCAATTGGACGCTGAATTAATGAAAAATAGTGGCTTCAGGAAAATTATGAAATGAACGTTTGGCGTAGAAGTCGGCTAAGTTTATGTACTCCGTTTTTTTTTTTAAGCATACGCACATTTTGCTGAGAAGGATTTTTAAAGTAAAATTGCAAAAAACAAAAAAATATTTAAACGTTGTTTAAGATCGCAAACGTAATCATATAAAATGCTTTTGTAACTTTCATCGTAGTCGACTTCTTTGGTCGCTGCTGGAAGCAATGAAACAAGGTTATTTTATTGACTTTATCCCACCTTTCGATAGCGATTGCTGCCTTCATCAGCGGGAATTTTATTCAATAAAATCACATGGTTTCATTGTTTTCAATAGTGAACAAAAAAGTCAACGACGAACAAAGTTTCTCACACATTCGATTTTGTCAAACAGTTTTTATATGCAAACAACAGGACTCCTCGCTCTATAGTCCTTTACTTTTGTTTTTTCGAAAACTTTTCTAATCAACAATATTATTCAAAGATTTACCACAAGTTGTCCACCAGACTGTCATCTAATTATTCGAACCCGTCATATCTGACCGTGAGGAAAACTGCCACGGGACTGCCGATGAGGCACACTCCGCCACATTATCATTCAGTTCATTCATAAAAATGAAAAAGTTTGCTCAATTCCACTTGATTGAAGGCTTCCCGCCGCCATCGACCGACAACGACAACGACAACGACGTCGACGACGACAACAACGGCGATGATCGCAGACCATACTGAAGCATCCCCGCACTCTGTGCCATAGCGTCGTGCATAACTTGTGTCGCATGTCCCCCACAAGCCGGCCCCTTGTCGTCTGCGCAAAGAGGGAAAATTGCTTGAACAACTTTTGTGCAAAATAAATAATTTGTTTTCCAATTCGATTGGATTGCCAGCACAGCACGAACCGCCAGCAGCTGCACAAATCGATGAATGGGAAGACATACGATGCTAACCAGGTCCCAGTCTTCCCCGCCGACAAGCAGCAGAATAATGGACACTAATTGAATTAATTTGACGACAGTTCGAGTATTAGATGAAAACCATTGCCAATTCATCTGCGGCAGACGTGCACACGAACGGGCTCTAAGTCTGCCGCTGACAGACTAATGGAGCACGCCAGGGAATGAGACTGATTTCGAGCTTAATTCGCATGTCCTCCGTTCCCAAGGCTCATCTCCCGCTCGGGAGGCACAAAGTCGAAGCCCAATTATCCAATTTGCCAAAATGTGTCGCATGTTGTTTAAATCAAACTACTAATTGTAACAACGGGCAGCAACAGCGCCGCACTTGACAACGAAACGCCATCTTCGCCCGCTAGGTAGGTACTCGTACGTGTCAGTTCTGTTCGGTTTCGGCTGATCGTCGACGACGGCGAGTGAGCAGCGTCGCGCGAAGAATGCGCTGGTGGAGCGGTGCGACGTAGTGGTGCTCCGCGATTTATGGGTTTGCCAAAAGTTTGACAGCTTTTGAGGGGTTGCTGGCGAATGATTTACGACATTGAGGTAATTTTGACAGAGCTTGTAGGTTTTGATTTGCATTTTAATGGCTTTGGGCGGACATGGAAATTGGAAAGAGTTTTGTTTTTCGCTGAAAATCGATTTTTTTTAACGATATCGACATCTTTATCGCCGTGGCCATATCCGATTTTAATTAGAAGCATTAAATTAATTTATTTGATTGCTGACAATAAGATTTTCAACGATCGTCCAGGGTGTCAGAGTTATACGCTCGGAGCGTATAGGTTTGATGCGATAGAACAAAGCGCTGCAAGGCGACATTATGGGGACCCATTAGTCCGTTTAAGGGGAGAAGCACATAAAATAAAATCCGTGCAGTGTTCTCACGGGATTTGATGGGAAAATTGACGATCGCGCACAAAAGCCAACCAAAGACTGTTTGTTTTTCATGAGTTCTGGAGCGTCTGGAGTGTAGGCAAGGTCATGTGCATAGGAAGTGTGCCCGAGTAGGAAGTGCGCGGGCGGATGGCGTGCGGCGATTCGATCGAGGTGCGGTCTTTAATGGATTTCGAATGGGGGAAAGTCTGTGAGGGGTCGCGTTAAGTGCGCGCTCGACCTAGATGACAGAGAAATGTTCCGTGAGAAAATTTCACTGTGAGGAAGGATTTGTCTGAAATCTAAATTGTTGTTAGAAAAACTCAAGTTTAACGTTGCCCACGTTAAAATGGTTTGTAGGCTGTTTAAATCAACTCTTAACAAATCCTGGAATGGAATAGAATTTTCCTCTTTGCAGCGAATAGGGACTACTGCAAAAAAGTGGACAACGTGCTATTAACTCTAGGAAAGAGGATAGCAGTAGCTTGTAATCAGATTTCCCTAGCAGCACTTAACGTCTATAAGCAAGCCATCAAAATATGGGGCCAGACTGTCTGCGGTATTTGTACTTTTGTACTGCTCTCCGCTGCAAAATGTTCCTACAGCTGAATAAACGGTGCAGATAGCACAAATTTTTGCTGTAAAACACCTTTGGGCGGTTCACTATGACAGTAGCAAATCAAAACAGGATTCTTTAAGGTTGAATCCCTACGGAAAAATAATAATAATAATTGTTGGCGCTACAGTCCAAAGGGGGACCAGGGCCTAGCTTGCTCATCAACTACTCGTGTTGTGCGCGCTACTGTTCTCTCACGAGTAGAAGGGACCTACAGTTTTTTGCCGACTCCGAACGGCGAAATTTGAGAAGCTTTCTTAGACAGTTATTACTCTTTGAGTGTTGTCAGCAGCTCGAAAGAGGTGGTGCCGTGAAATATTAGAAAAATTGGTGTTGAACTGGGAGTCGAACCTAGACCCTTCGGCGTGTGAGCGTCGAATTGTTGTCCCTTTCCTCTGTTTAGAACTGTAGACGCTTCTTCTTTAGTTTGGATGTCTACCCTGTAAACTCTGTATGTTTCGCACGTTCTCCCGCCACTGTACTCAATGCATTTCTTTTATGCCTCCTGCAGATGCCAAGTGATGTGAATGGGGATTGATTCCTTCTGCACAACCATACGACCAGTTCCTTATCATCCGTGGAGAGATCTCTAAATCGGATAGTCCCCGAATTTCTGTACACATGAACGTCTTGCTTTACACAAACTCACATTCAACAAGCTTTCCTTTACCAAGGACCGACTGGAAGTCTTCGCACTGCATACTTAAAAATGTGTATTAAAGACGAATAAAGGCATAAGCATAGGCATCCACTGTGAGGAACGTGAATTACTCCTCCGACCATGTATCGAAGATTATTTCAGGCCAAAAATAATGCCTATCTAAGAAGGACTCTCTTGGACAAGGAGCCACACGGTGTTGGTAGACATTTGAAATGTTAGCCGGGCCTTAATCAAAGCTGTCTTACCGAAGCTGTTGGTGTATGCCTTAGAGCCTTGCTATTTACCTTTCTGTCGAAATCCAAACACGGAGACATTTCACAAATTACTGCAATCAAAAAAAAAAACGAAAACAAAACATGTCTGTCGGAAGTGTAATGACGAAAATTCCAGAATACATTGTTGTCCAGATTGCCATTAAAATGATTCATGAGCGTCCATAAAATGCCGAATTTTCCACACAGAGTACATAATCGACATCTTGCATGTTCCCTGCAAAAAGTTCGTCTTCGCACGATGGCAGCGACTCGTTACTTCCAACTTTGTAGGTTTCATTTTCGAAAATTTGCATTTTCCAGCAGGAGTAATTTCAGCTGCACAACTTCGCCTTAAACCAAACATTAAACCGCAATAAATTCGCCCTGACACACACACACAACTCGCTTCGCTGGCCACATCATGCATCCTCAATTCGCGAGAGACGCTTCCAGCAGAATTTCAGTTACGGCTCTCTCCGGGCCCCGGTATTCGCCTTGCTGCATGCGTTGGTCGAAACCACAAACGTCAAGATTCGTATCCAACTTTTCCGTGTCCGATTGCGACCGTCAACCCTCCCCCGTGGGGTGGCTACGACTACCCTCTATGATTGCTTTGTTGGTCTTCACCCCCAACTCTGGTCTGCGGTTTCGCTCCCTTGCTCGCTCCGCCGGCGTCACCACTTCATTCTCATGATCAAATTGTGGAGTTTCTTTTATTCTGTTACTCATTTTGTTGTTTTTCTCCTCTTTTTGACTGTAAATTAACAAGAGCACCGCAATAAACATGGCAATGCATTTGTAAAGACTCGCCTGAAGTGTGTGCGGGCAGCGCTCGTCCCCTGCGGGGGAAGAGCTGCCTAATGACTTGCAAAGCTGCCTAGGATATACGCGGCAAATACTCCTCTCCACATGCCTGCACTGCTGTTGTCGGCAATGCGAGGGTGGCAGTTGTGGGCAGCGACTCCAAGGCGAAAACAGAACTCGAGAAAGAAGAAAGAGTTCATAAAACGCTACTTGTTTTGCATTTTATGGATTTTTTTTTTCCGTTGTGGTTGTTGTTGCCGTTGTACCGCTTTATATGCAAATTTCTTTTTGCTCCAGAAAGTGTTTCTTTTTTCTGCTACGGACGAAATGCAAAAAAGGTAATTAGTCACTTTGGGGTGCCTTACTACCGACAAGGAAGTTCCTTTGCATTCAGTGTGCGGTGCTGGCCACCCAATTGGAGGCCGCCTTATCTGCGAGCAAAGAATTTTCGGGCGAAATTAACGATTGAGGACGGCGATACTGCGGTGGAGTAGCATGTCAGGGCTGAATTTATGGCACAGTTGGCGGTGGGGTTTGCGGCAGGACTTCCGGTTGGCGCCAGGTAATCAGGATTAATCGGTCTTTCGACTCGATTTTCATTTGACTGGATTGCAGACATTTGTGAGGAGGACTACAATCCGAGAATGTGAGGTGGATGGAGACGGTACGCCCAGTCTTTCGAGGATATAATTAAACTATTTAATGCTTCGCCTTATTTAATCCGCCATTTTGGAGGTTGATTTTCATCCTTAAAACGATCAGTTTAGAGATTATGACCGAACTTCCCCATATTGATTTAAAATTTTGAACACGCAGGATAATCTATTTTAAGCTTCGCTTTACTTCACAACGTTTTAAATTGATACTGGAAGTGATCGTAGCTTTTAAATAGAGAATCTGACTGACACGAGTAGTTGATCAACAAGCTAGGCCCTGGGCCTTTGTGCACTGTCGCGCCATCAAATTGCTATTATTATCTGACTCGTTATATGATCGCTGGAGAAAGCGGACATGTTTTTCATTTTAAGGAAATCAAAAAAATGAAGGTTGGATCGATGATTGATTCTTGCTATTGGTAGGGAAATCGAGCAATTTCTACGAAGGACGAAGGCTCTGAGAGAAATATACGACAATAGGTAAATCGAAACACTTAGTGGGACATACCCTGAGTTTGAGAAAACTCACTTCCCGATGAATGCAACACTTGCTAATTCCAGACAACGAGCACAAGGGTGGCACAAATTCCATGCAGTCCAACCAGCGCCTCTTCATTTGTCGTCGACTAAGCATGTATCCACTGATAGACAGCAGACACCAGAAATCATACTTAGCAAACGTGTTTTGAAGAAGAACAAAAATTGTACTTTGGACGCATTTGCAAACTGTTGTTCATTTAATATATGTACCAGCTGAGCCTCACGCAGCTTCTTCTTGTGTCCGAACTTGAAAAAGTCACACAGGGGGTTGGAGTTCAGTCGCGGTTACCAACTTCAGTCTCCAAAAATGTATTTTTTATTGTTGTTCTACAAAATCAGCTAAAAGAAGGCTATATTGAAAAAGGAGCCACTGAATTTCCAAAATTGTTGTTTTCATACGGCAATGCACAATGGTGCCCGAGCGGTTAAAAGTACGTAAAATGAAAAAATTTTCTCGGCCAAGTGGTATTAGTTTCTTCGATTCTACAAATATGGAAATCTGGACAGTCACAATTTTTTTGACTTATAATGAGACGTTTCGGTGTACGATAACCTCAAAGTTGCGACTTTGAAATTTCAAAAATTGGACGTGTTTTTCAAGAACGTTCGATGTAATGCGTTTTTTAAAATAAGCCACCTTGAAACATGATGTTAGATTTATTTGAAAGAGAGTACATTTAACCTTTAAACTGCATCAACTGTTTTTTCATTGTAAGCATCAGTTTTTAAACCAGGTTTTTGGTTAAGGCAGACTTTTACGGGAAGTACTTCCTTGTTTAGTGGAACAAACCAAAAGTGCTTCAAGAGGCAACGGGAGATAACATATTTCTGATACCTACAAACAAAAGGAATGCACTTTTATGCGCTTTGGGGAATCGAGTCGTTTAACTGGAGCAATCTCTGTCATTTTTCGACATTTTTTGGAATTTTCTTACTACGAAGGTTGCGTTTTGTATTTCGGGATTGGTCAAGCCTAGTATTACAATCTGGCAACTGCCAGCTCTATCGTAAAGTTTGACATTTTTGAGGTTATACGTACTCAGAACGTTTTGACATACGAGCGTTATTTGTGTTGTTTCCAGTAACTTAAAAGATTCATCTCGCTCAAAAAATGGAATTAAATCGTGAAAATTTTCGTGCGATTATTTTTTACAATTTTCGACGTGGATTAAGTCAACAACAGTGCATCGATGAACTTAATTCAATTTAATTTAAGCTCCATCAAGGACCAGTGTTTATTGATGGTGTTGTGAATTCAACAGAGGTCGTAGTTCACTCCAAGACGAATTTCGTGAAGGTCGTCCAAAATCAGTTGTTGTTCCGGAAACCATTGATGCTGTGCGCCAACTGATATTGCAAGATCGGCATGTAACCTATCGTGAGATTGTGACAACCTTAGGCATTAGTGGGACCAGCATACATTCAATATTCCATGAACATTTGACCGTCAAAAAAATTTGTTCGCGTTGGATCCCACACAATTTGTCAATCGCTCAAAAAGGCTCGTGTCGATTGATCAAAAGAAATGCTCCAAAAATACGATCGCGGTGCTTCGAAACACGTCTATGACATCGTGACAGGTGTTGAATCGTGGGTTTACGCGTATGAACCCGAAAGTAAACAGCTGTCACCTGTATGGGTGTTTCAAATTGAGCCAAATCCAACAAAAGTTGCTCGCACACGAAGCACTTCCAAGCAAATGGTTGCCTGTTTTTTCGGAAAATCTGGACATGTTGCAACCGTACCACTAGAACAATGCAGAACAGTCAATTCTTCAACACACACATTCAAACAACTATTTGTTTGCCAGTTGTCTTCCAAGAAATCAGGAAAACCAACCGCCAAAGACGGATCACTCTTCACCACGACAATGCGAACTCTCACACATCGCCTCAAACAACTGCATTTTTAAGCACTCAAACCATCGATTTGATGAGTCATCCGCCGTATAGTCCTGAATTGACATCGAATGACTCCTTTCTATTCCCGTACGTAAAAAATAAAATGAGAGATCAACATTTTTCAACACCTGAAGAAGCGGTTGATGCGTTCAGAATGCATCTTTTGGAGATACCTCAATCAGAGTGGCAAAAGTGATTCAACAATTGGTTCAAACGCATGCAAAAGTGTATAGATCTTAATGGGGAATATTTTGAAAAACAATAAAGCTATTTTCGATGGTTAAATTTTTGTTTTTGTTCTCTAATCCTGAAATATAAAAGGCACCCCTCGTATTTCCCCTCTAAAACTAATATCATGGGCATGGACCACTAAGTAGTGAAACGCAAGCCTTATTACACTAATTTTTGATTTACATTTGCTTACAACGAAACTACTTTAGTAAATAGTATTGAATGAAATTTTTTTTTTAGGTATGAATTACAACTTTGTTTTGAGCCTAAATTTAGTGTGGTAAATTGTTATTAAAAATTTTTTGTAAGCAACTACACAAAAAAGTGGGTTTTTTTAAATTTTTAACTTAAGATTACTCTATTATCCTTCCTTACCTATATGAACATTTTTTTGACAACAGAAGGATTTTGTGGCACTGATACTATATTCCTGGTACACGGTCCACCCCGGAGTGAAGTGCCATAAGAGGAAAAAGAAGATACCATATTCCAAATTGCATGAAGATCGGTCAACGGGTTACAGATTTACTTCGGCTTTCCCCATATAAAGGCACCACTGTGCGGCAGTCTCTTTCTATTTGGAAAGAGAACACAATTTTGTTCAACTCTCAGATGTGCCCTTTCTGTCTGTTAGTTTCAATCACTGCTATTGAGAAATTCTTAGAAATATTTTTTTTTAACCTTTCTGTGTTTCAAACTTGAGGTACTACAATATAACTCTGTTCTTCAATTTATTCTATTCAAAAAAGTTTAAAATTCTATAGCCCATCGGTACTGTGGATGAAAGCAAAATTCAATGCATATATTTGTTCGCAGTATTTACTTCTTCCGAAATATACTATTTTCATGTTTGACAGATTCACTTTTAGGTCTTCGTGATTTTTCTTCATCGCGTGATGTGCAGTCAAATTAGGTCAGATTTGTTGTTTCCGACAATTTCTTTAAGATTGCATATTAATTAATTAAACCCCGCTATGCAGTTAATTAGTTACTTTCTTTGCTTACTTACTTACTCCTACAGTTCCACTGGGAGTTAGAATTTGATTAGTTTTGAAATTAATTTTTGAAAAACGAAGTTGTGCTAGCACTAGACTCTCGTAAGAGAAGATTTGTTACTAGAAATACTAAGTGCAACTGCCCATGTCATGTGCAACATACATGTGGAACTGCCCAGCGGACTGCAGCGCCACTTTTAAAAAGAAAAGAGTTGGTTATTGTTTCAAATGAACATACTAAAAAAAGCTTACACTTTATTAATTTGTAGCACTTGCATATAACTACGGTTAACCACAATGGTCTTTTGGATAAAAATCAGGCGGCTACCTTGGAAAAAAAAAGTTCCAAGATATGTCGAGCGAAAGCATATTCCGGTGCTGAACATGATTTATACGAATATAGAATCTATAAAGACATCTCAAAGCCTTTGAATACTGCAAACAACTTACTGAATGGTTCAAGTTCGCTTTAGACAGCAGGGGGCTCTACCTGTTTCCAGATACGATAATGAATCCCTCCGCTCCTGATTGGTGTACCGAAACAAAGAGTTAATGACCCTGCTGCACAAAATATGTTGATCCCATGAAAAGGGTGTGCAGCAGATTCAAATATTTTTAAATTGTCACACAGTACGACGCTAATTTTTTCCAGAGAAAGTTAATTCAAGCCTCTTATAACTTTATAATGTAGTATAATGAAAACCTTGTCTTCAGATTTTGAATGAAACTTTGACCAGGAAACAGAAAAGTTGAAAAGAAGGTTTTGCTGCTGTTCGTAAGTTGATGGGACAAGTTCTTGAGCTTCAAATACTAGTGGACAGTACACTAAACCAAACAAACCTTGTCTTCAGATGAATTTGAAATGAAACTTTGACCAGGAAACAGAAAAGTTGAAAAGAAGGTTTTGCTGCTGTTCGTAAGTTGATGGGACAAGTTCTTGAGTTTCAAAAACTAGTGGAGAGTGCGCGTTTAATTACTGTAACCAAGAGTGTTAGATTCAATTAGCAAGCGTCAAGGTCCCATTTATCCCAACAGTTTAACATTTTAAGTATTCCCCGACAGTGAATTCTTCAAAAAGACTTCGAATTATTGAATAATAAAAAGCTTTGTGTTTTTGGCAGTTTTTTTTTTTTTTTTGTTTTTGGCGATTGATTAAGTTACCTCTATTGTCTACAACCTTATCCATCTATAGAAAGTGAGGTTTTGATGCATCATTGTGCTAAGAGCCTAGAAACAGCCAACGAACCGTTCTCACCGACTCTATATTAAAACTGGTGACGTGGATTTAGAAGAAATCGTATCCATGGAGCATCCTTCGTGTGTCATGCCACGTCAGAATTGATCCAAAAAAACGAATTATGTTATTGACCACTTGAATGGTAATTTTAATTTCTCCTCTCTCACCAGGGACTACAACGTACTGAAAGCAATCGAAAAAATGACTTGAGCGGCAAAGACAAAAATTATTGAAGCAATCCGCGAACTTAAGCTCAAAAAGATTTAAGAAAATCGAGGTGACAGAATGCGTCATTTAAAAGACTATATATAGGCAGTCACTCAAACGAGGATGTCAGAATGAAAATTTTAAATTTTTGTTCGAAAACAATTTTGTATTTGGGCCACAATTTATTTGTCGCCTTGTATAAAATCACACATTCTTCATTCAATTTCAATCGAAGACAAACACTCATCAAGATGCTCTCACATATCTTTAAACCCGCAGGTGCTGCTTTACTTGACCTTGAGTTCGTGATTCAGAGTTTTTATAATCCTGAGGCTTCTCGTTTACAATTCCGAATTTTGATTCGTAAGCGCAACATCTTTACGACTGAAATGATTTGTTAGACTTTCATCCTTTATGGTCTGCGGCGTTTGGAGGGCTTTTCACGATACATCAAACAATAAAATACCTTAAAAGCCGCAAATTCGAAAACTCGTAAAAACTTTTATTCGACGGTACAACAAGGAGTCCTTAAATTCTTTCACTCAGTAAAATACGTTTAATTGCGCTTACCTTATAAAAGACACAGATTTAAAGTTTCAACACTTCCAACTGTCTTATAAAACACACAAAACCTCTTTAAAAAATAGAAAAACCACTTGAAAAAAGGAAGCCCAAAACCCTTTTCTGGACGTCACCTCAGGACCGCAAACACAAAAAAAACCGAAATAAACTACACATCAAACTAGTGAACACTTTCGAATAACGACGACCATTCTATGCCAAGCGACTGTGATGAACTGTCGTCCAAATTGCAAACAATACCTTTTACGACCCATAACGCCGCCGTGCGACATTGTCACATCATAGCAGATACGCGGCCGACAGTCATAAGCCAGTCTTGCAATCGAATTCTTATCTAGTACATGCGCGGAGATATGTGTTTCAGGGAATTTGTAAACATTTTCAACAAATTTCGCACGCGCCTCGCCTTGAAGGTGCCGAGAAAAGTATTTTTTTTATTCCCAGAGGAAGGCGATGGACGCGGCCAATTTGTCATTAGCCAGGGATTACGAAATTTATTGCCGCTGGCCATGATTGGGATGAGGCACACTACGTTACCAACAATGTTAACAACGTACGCGTGTGCTGGCCGGTGTTAGGAAATCAAGGACAACGGGGAATGAAAGCGTAAAGCGTTAATGCTGTGGGTTGGTGGGTACGCACTTTTGTTGTGGCGGAAGTGATTTCATTTCTCTAGGTGGAATATGAAGCTCTCATGTGGGCTGAAAAATTCCCACTTCCCAAGGTGTGAATCAAGATGACAAAACGAGGTTTGAAGGCAATGATGAGCGCTCCTTTTTCCGGACTTCGCGGAATGCCTTATTTGGTACATTTAATAGGAATTTCATTGTCTTGGCAACCTGTGTATGGTTGTTTTTTTTTTTGAAAGCACATCAGTTTCTGGTCAAGGCAGAGAACATAAAATTTATGCCGTAAAAAGAATTGTAATTTGAAAAAAACAGAATTGGTGATGCCAGGGAGTGTTTGGCATCATGTCTCATGGAATTTCGTATATTACTGTACCTACGTTGCAAGCACATAGAATCGTCGACTTTCTAGAGTGTGTGTGTTCAACGAGTTACTTGATGCAATGGAGACTTCAAAGCCTTTCAGGCTTTTCGTTAAAAAATTGGAAAAAGATGAATTTTGCTTGTATTAAAAAATAAAACATAAAATAGACCAACAAAGAATTAATACTGTTTTTAAGACACTTTTTGAATAAAAAAGAGGCATGTCGGTAAGTGGGTCTGGCTTAGGGAATACACTGAGCTATACAACAGGACTGTGTTGGCTTTTAGCAATTGTAAGGAATAATTAAGTTCGAAATTTGATCTTAAGATTAGTCTAAGTTAATTTCAGTTAAGTCAATTTCAAGAATGGTATAAAGAAACAATAAGAATGGGCTGAAAATAAAAATGCAAAAAAGATGTGCCAGACACTAAATGATTAAAAACCTAAAACAAACACTAAAAGCTAAGCAAGTTTAGCTTAGGATTCGCCGCTGAAGTCATGCACACACCAAAGAAAGTAGTGGTGGGGTATTTATTTCTGAGTCTGGCTAACCGGCTGCAATTGTAGTGTAAATTAAATTTTTTCTTGAACAATACAACTTTTACAGAAATCATTTCGAGGATAAATTCCCGACAATTTGGCAGTGTTTCTCCAAAGTTCGAAAGAGCAAAGAACTGAGTAGACCCTTGTGGGCAAAGAAATGGTCCATACTTCTTTTTAAATATGGCAGGTAGTATGATTCAAAAATTAGCGGCTTAGAAACTGAATTGCCATTTTGAGCATATGGTGCGATGTACACCCATTTCTTCGTGCTTTTATGCAAACTCAGCCTAGTCAAGTGCGTACGGCCTAACGCCTAGTACAGTTATTCAACTTTCAACGATCAATGGATATGTTAGGGTTTTAAACGGACATAATCCAATACCAGATATACCCGTATGAAGTGAGTGTCAGGATACAAATGTCTCGATAGAGAACATTTGTTGTGTTTCTTTTTTGTTTGTTTGCTATGACATCTGTGAAAAATATTTAGTGTACATCAAGTCATTGAACAGACAATATCATATTTTTTCATCGTGTAAAAAATAAATCCAATTTTGTACCAGAAAGTGATGGTTTGCGGAAAGCATTAATTTTTTCTATTCTTTTGAAGAAAACTGCTGCAGAGTCGCATCGAATGCTTGTCGAGGCATATGGTGATCATGCTCTATCTGAAGCAACATGCAAAAGATGGTTTCAACGGTTCAGAAATAATGATTTTGAAATGAGAAATGAAGAACGTGGAAGACCACCGAAAAAGTTTGAAGACGCCGAATTGCAAACGATATTGGATGGAGATGACACTTTGAGTCAAAAGCAAATGGCAGCAATGTTAAATGTTGCACAATAAACAATTTCTGACCGTTTAAAAGCTGTGGGATAGATCCAAAAGTGTACAATGGGTGCCACATTAATTGAATGAAAGACAAATGGAAAACCGAAAAAACTTGTGAAATTTTGCTTCAAAAACACGAAAGAAAATCGGTTTTGCATCGGAATGTTACTGGCGATGAAAAATGGATTTATTTTAAGAATCCTAAGCGGAAAAAATCATGGGTACATCTGGGACAACCATCAATATCGACTGCAAAACCAGATCGATTCGGCAAGGAGACAATGCTGTGTGTTTGTTGGGACCAGATAGGTGTGCTGTACCACGAGCTTCTAAAACCTGGTGAAACCGTTAATACTGATCGCTACCGACAACAAATGATCAATTTGAACCATGCATTGATCGAGAAACGACCAGAATGGGCCAAAAGACACGGCAAGGTAATTTTGCTCCATGACATTGCACCTGCACACAAAGCACAACCAGTTCAGGATACAATCAAAACACTTGGCTGGGAGCAGCCACCCAACCCGCCGTATTCATCGATGGGACAGGCATTGGCTGAGCAGCACTTTGATTCCTACGAGGAGGTTGAAAATTGGGTTTCTGATTGGTTTGCTTTAAAAGACGAACAATTTTATTGGCGTGGTATTCACAAATTGACAGAAAGGTGGTCAAAATGTGTAGAAAACAATGGCCAATACTTCGAATAAAATGTTTCGATTTTCCCATAAATAATTAGTGTTTTATTTAAAAAATACGGTACTTCATACCGGTATACCTGGTACCTAAAGTACTTTCTATTTTTCAGGCTCCAGCCACAACCGAGCTGCCTTCGAAAATCCAAAGGATTTTTTCTGCGATTGGTCGACCAGGGTGTCTATAATATCAAGCTTGTCAATTTGAAAACGAGGAGTGCAGTCTGCTGCCGTTTTTCTACCTTAAGCATAGTCTTCCAATGCTTCGACTATAAGGACGTTACAACAGTGTGGAGAGTATTTCAAATTTTCACTCGTTTTAAGATAAAATACAATTCCGGAAACGTCTTCTAACGAGGTGAGGCTTAGTAATAACCATTTTCGCAAGCAACAACATTGCCAGATTCAAATAACTTTACCAAAAGCACTATATTTCAAAATTGTCTGACACTTTGTCTAGGAAGGAAGAACGTTTTTGAAAGTTTGTTTTGTTGGCATGCGACTGGAGGTATTTGCATTTGTTAACAGGATTGAATGTGAATTTTGTAGTGACCTCCATACAAATTCCAAAATCGAACTACTTGGTGCAATCCCTTACATTTCATTTGCCACAGTTGGGACTTGTGTGGATTAATGCTACTTTTTGTGTTAGGATTTGTTTAAATAAAAGCAAACAAACAGTTGAATAACAAAGGATATTTGGCAGCACTAAATTGTAAAAGTAAATAACTGTTTAGTAAGCAAAAAGCCAAATAATGTATCAAAATTTGAATGCACAATGGCAACGTTTTAATATTCAGAAAATTACATGTCGTTCAGAAAGTAACACCAATCGCATGTTATGGACCTTACGCGGGTTCGCCTATGTGCTTCTAGGATCCAGGCGGTCTAGCAACGGTTTAAAGTTTTTTGCACGCAAGCTTGCGTCAGAATTCTGCGTGGCTCCCGTAATGGTGAAAAAATTGTGCACGACTATAATGCATTTCATAAAAAATTGAAAGTGTATTACTAAGCCGTATATGATCTGGGTCAACTAGAAATAAACAAGTACCCCTGCCAACAGCAACCCTCTGTATTCAATGAAGTGTGTCAGATCCAACTTGCAACAAATTCTCAAAATTGCACCATTGTCCGCCAATAGGAATGCCTCACACCATGACCCTGAGCATCACCTGCACTCGCCACTCTGAATTCATTTCATCAATTCCTAGCAAGAAACCTCAGCATGCCACAGTCAATCCACAACATCATCAGCATACGAAACATTCACAGCGTCAACGTCATAAGAATTTCCCGCTTCCAAAACACGAGATCCGAGAAGCGTTTCAGGAGAATTCCTCTTGTTTATCCAACTAATAAGCACCCCTGAGTGTGGCCCATTAAAATTTCAATACCACATAATTCTGATTCATTTACAGCCTCTCCGGGTCGGCCAGCCGGCCCATAGGGTACCCCGTGTGACCCCCTGCGACTTTCCATTCACAGAAGTCTTCAAATTTTGAAAGGCCACACAAGAGAACAAAATCCGGGAGAGAACCATTTTAGAGCAGAAACAAAATCCATCCACCATTTCGGCAACCCCTACGACAACAACAGCACTACCAAAGACCAGCAGAAAAACGGAACAACAGAAACAGCAGCAGAAGAAGAAGCGGTGCCAGCAATTGGATAATTGCAAATTATGCCCCTATTCATCGAACCAAAGAAGAGGAACAGCAGCAGCAGCGGCAGCACTCAATTCGACCGACTTCGAGTTCGGTTCCGAATCGCAGCGACTACAACCACTTTGCCTCTGTGCTACCTCTGGCCAGAAACTTCTTTCACATCTCCACTACCGATTGTGAGTTCACTCGTGTTTCCCTTAGCCCAACTGAATTTATGTTTATCCAGCTGCCAGCGTAGTGTGAAGCTTCGATTTTAATTCTCCTCAAAAATGTTTTTTTTTCTTTTTGTAAAAAAATTTACCTTTTGAATTATGACGACGATGTTGATGTTGATGATGGTGTGGTGCTGCTCTCCGATGCGTCGTGTATTGTTTGAGGACTCTTCCACGGCTTTTGCGGTCCCGAGAAGCGGCGATCTGTTTTGCGGACGACTGCGTGAATTATTCCAAATTTTACAGAGAATGAGGAAAAAATCACTTGAACCACACTGAGCAAGGGAAACGAGGATACAACAACAACAACAAAATATGAAACACTTTTTCACTTAATTCTCGGATTTATGCGTTGAAAAAAGAATTTCATCTCTTTCAATTCGACGAACACGAATGCACTCCGATTTGTTGTGCCTGTTGGCTGCTGGGCTGGGATTTCGATTTTCACTCACTTTACTAAGGCACTCGAAGGGGGCGAATAACTGCAATTTGTTTAAACAAACATTTTCATGATGAATTTTGTATTTTTGGATCGGAAAGCGAATTAGCAACAGAAAAAAACTGAGAGAGAAATAAATATGAAAATAGTACACACGCACTGAATGTTGTGAGAGTCGATCGGAGAACACGAAACGCACGGATTTGTGATGTGCAAAAAAAAGTAAGTAACTGATTGATTAACACGCGAAATGATATAAAATTTATCGAGATTTGTTCGGAGTCCCTTTTGGAATTGAATTGAATTGTGGTGCTGCGCTGCATGAAAGGTGAACGCTACAAATGGTGGACATTTGAGAATTTTGACACAACGACGACGACGGCCCAACAAGCAAACTGACACTGGAATGTGTGGAATGATGGCAGACTTCTTTTTTTCGTGGAATTGAGTGATGTGCGAGACGAGTATGGATTCGGGTGCTGGTAAGGTAGTGTAATGTATACAAATTAAAACATATATTAAAACTTATTCTGTGCGCTGTTTAGACAAGGCAAACATATATACGTCTCATAGCATATAAATATGAAGACTTTGGCGGTCCGCCTCTGTCATCAGCCTAAAACAGGTGCCGAATGTGTAGTGATCAAAAAACATGTCTCAAGAAGGCAAAACACATAAAATTTAAGACCAAAATTCAACAAACCGTAAAATGTAATAGCCTTTCCGAATACTTTTGACAGCTCCTACCAAAGACTTCCACCATTCAGAAATTGACAGCTCCACTATTAGTTATCATCACATGTGGGTTTGTTATTCTTCACATTTAAGCCTTCCTCATAAACAAATCCTTTAAAACAACCTGTAAATCATTTTATATCATGGGAGTAAAAGGCTTAACAACATTCATCGCTCAAAATGCCGAATTGTATCTCAAACCATACGAACTCCATGACTGCAATTTGGTTATTGACGGTGATAACTTAGCCTGCAACCTGTATAAAGATGTGTCCGGGAAGAACTCTGCGTTTGGTGGTGACTATGACGCTTACTACAGATCTATTGTGGAATTCTTTCACGTCCTGGGGGAGTGCAATATTCGAGCTTACGTCCTTATGGACGGAGGCTATGAAAAGAAGAAACTGCGAACCGTTTGGCAGCGGTTACGCGGAAAAGTGTGCCTCATCAAGCGCATAGATCCAGTGAACTCAAGAAATATATTTCCTCTGATGATGCGAGAGGTTTTTGTTGACGCCTTGCATGATTGTGGAATTCCTGTGATGCGGTGCGCATTCGAAGCCGACGAAGAACTTGCTGCATTGGGAAGAAAGCTAAATTGTCCAGTCCTTAGCTATGATTCCGATTTTTACATATTCAACGTAAAGTACATACCTCTGGTAACGCTAACTGTAAAGGCGCACAAGAAACGTGTGAAGGAAACTACTGGGACAGAAGAAGATAAGAAACTGAGCATGTGTCACGCCAGACACCTGGAAAAGCGAACAAGAACGCAGAAAATAATGAAGAAGATCCATGTGAATGCCGAGGATCGGAAAGCTCCTAAATCAGGAAACACCTACAAGTATCTCGACTGCTGCATGTACAGAATAGAGCATTTAATAAGTCGAGGCTCACTGGACAAAGAGAAGCTACCGCTCTTCGCAGTACTTCTTGGCAATGATTACATCACTAGGTCGACGTTTAAGAATTTGTATCATCAGCTTGGCCAGAGGGGTACAGGGAAGAAACTATCAAGTCTTCAAAAGCGCATCCGAAGGATTATTCAGTTTCTAAGGCATGAAACTGTGGAATCGGCTTTGGAGAAGATTTTGGGATCACTGAAGAAGGTAAAAAGGTAACCCTTAAAAGTTGTGACATTAATTGAATTCCTGTTCCTTGCAGCACCAAAGAAAACGTCTTCTGAGTCAAATTAGTGGTGCCATGGAGGGCTACAGCAAGGAAGAGTCTGAGGCATATGAATTCTTCTCGTCCTACTACGACAGCACCTTGGAGGTGTGTACCGAAAGTGTGAAAAGTGATGATCTTGATTCAGATCTTAGTGATGAAGAAGAAGAACAATCGGAAGAAGAGGAGGAATTAGAAGAAGCTGAAGCTGAAGAGCCTGAAAATGAGAAAAAGGACGTACAAAATCCGACAAACGACGACTTAGTCGACGAAAATCATGCTTCCGAAGATTCAGAAGAAGACGAAGAAGACAATGAGGTCAGCCCCGCTGATCTCCTTCCTCAGTGGTTTAAAGATCGCCTTTATCCCGCCAAATTACCACGTTTCTTGGTGGACCTTGCACATTTGCGGATTTACATTAACAATCCACAAATAGAGCACTTTCCCTTCAATGATGTGAACGAAATCGCCCTGCCGATACTAAGGCGCATATTTTCCCTGCTGTCCAACGTAAGTGGTGGTGAAGAAAACGCCAT
The DNA here is from genome assembly GCA_955652365.1 of Eristalinus aeneus. NCBI lineage: Eukaryota > Metazoa > Arthropoda > Insecta > Diptera > Syrphidae > Eristalinus > Eristalinus aeneus. The sequence goes on from OY019131.1 coordinate 20,918,456, forward strand.
TTACAAAGAGCCTACTAAAAACGAAGCCTCTGAAGATGACACAGAGGAGGTTGTCCCCTACTTTCGGTATGTGACCAGGGTGAAGCGCTATACAAACATACACACGGTGAGATACCCCTTGGGTCCCCCACCAGAAACCGAATTTGATCCAGCTAACCCTGACCCCACGTTATTTCATGAAATTTTTCGCGACCTTCAGTTGGACTCAAAAAAACTCTTCACAGAAATTGAGAGAATTCCAAGCGATCTTCGGTTATATGTTCTTGCAGTCGTCTACTGGATAAACAAGACAGTCAATGCAGACCTCCTTCATCTGCACGCAATTCTCATATGCCTAGTAGTCCTTCGGACAATCGACTCAAGGGTGGAACCCATACGAAACGAATCGGCCTTTCAAAAGAAATTCGGGACGATAATCACCAAAGAGAAGCAATTGCGTGCCAAAGAAGAAGAGGAAGGAGTAGTGAGGGACCTCCGACCTGAGTTGAAAGACCTCACTCCATCGCAGCGAATGGCGCATGTTCGTAAGGTCGATTGCCTGTTGGTTCAGGAAGGTCTGCTGAAGCATTTTCACATGCAGGAGGTATTCAAGAAGAAATATGACGCGTTCTCCTCCACAGTCCTGCATGGATTCTCTGAGTTTCAAGCAGTTGTCTTTCAGATGAATGCATTAAGCTGTCTCCTGAGTGATGTGTATAAGAGTCCGAAAATGGCTCAACTCTTCTGTGGGGTGTTCATCTACAACATTTATGGCCTGTTGAGATCGAGGCTGGATCTGATGTACTTTGTTGAGCATCACATATTCCGGGGATCCCTGTTGATGTTTCAGTTCTATGAGTTCCTGTGGAATTGGTGTGACCAATTTATTCCACATTGGCAGCGCAACAAGAAGAGTTTGCTGGGAGCTAGCAAAAATGTGCTTAAAAAGAGGAAGACGGCTGCAAAGAAGAAAGCTGCAGCTTTGGTGGATCCTGTGATGGTCGATACGAACTGTGAGATAGTGGAACATGATGATGGCGACGAGGACGAGGAGGAAGACGAATTCTTTGATTTAAACAACAGGTTTTGTACATTGCTTAAAGTTGGATGATTTTTGAAAACAAATAAAGTTGTGAGAGATGTGCGAGGTGAAGAAAATTTTTTTTTTGGATTAGATGAATGTTTAAAATGGAGGAGCGTGCGAATAATGGCACCGTCGAACTCGAATAAAGTCACATAGCTTATTTGACAAATCGGTTTAAGGCATAATTTCGTCCAGCCAGATGCTTTTCTAGACAGATGACAGAACAGATCAGAGATAAGGGAATCAATCTTGCTTATCTCTGGAACAGATAGTGTCACAACCCGTTTAGTATCGCATTATTTTGTTGCCGACATTATATAATGTTATCCGAGTTTGACTGTACATCATGAAAGGATGTCGGAAAAAGAAGACGGCGCACAGGGAATTGCTGAAATGGTTTGGCATTTCGAAGGATAAGACATTATTATTGACTTCAAAGCTATTAAAAGTATTCTTCAGTACTATTTTAATAATTTTTCTTTTAATCAAATGCGTTTAGTTACTGAGTTACACTGAACAAGCACCCAACGTGACCTGATTAAAACGTTCTGTAAAAACAGAAGGAAAAGGAAACAGCATGAAGAGCATAAAAAAGAAAACCGCTCAGACGGGTTGGATGGAAAAGGAGTTGCGTAGTGTCGAAGAAGAATGAACGTGAATTTTTTTATTTTGATTGAATTTTGTGCAATGGCATCCCATCCAAATCCAAAGAATGTCAATGGTATCCCATCCAAATAAAGATAAAAACTAGCACCTTCATATTTTGGCTGTTAGACCACATCAGTTTACAAACAGTTTTAGACAAGCCGGTGCTGTCTTGGGGCATTTGGCAAATAATCAAATTAGGTTTATAGGTTAAGGACCAAGTATCAGAATTTGTCCACGGCACTTAGGTCTTTACGAAGTCAATTTCTGCACCTATCGCGTAGATCCTAGTATAGGAATGAAAACATGTGTTGACACTGTCCAATTTAAACTGACTGTCACAGACAGTGCGACTTACAGAGAAAGATTACAGGAACTGTGTGGCGATCAGTCGTGCGACTTACAGAGAATGATTACAGGAGCATTGTGGCGATCAGTCGAACAGGATCCGTTTCATTTTCTATGAAACACGAACTCCACCACTCTTTAAGGCAGAGGATAATTGAAGAATCCAAGCTAACGCAAATGCCTCTTTCGGTCATCTCATATTTTGGAACTAACATTATTTTCCTTAACTGGAATTTCGTTAATTGCATATTAGTGAGACTTGTTTAGTAGCAGCCGTGGCGAAGTGTCTGAAGTGCCAGACACGCGCAGAAGGTTCCTGGTTCGATCCCGCGACTGAAAACATTCTTCGGGCTGACAACACTGAATGAGTAATAACTGCCTATTAAAAAACTTTCGTCGTTTAGTCTCGGATAAGACGGTAGGTTCTTTCAACTCATGAGGTAACAGTAGAACGCCCAAAACGAGTAATTGCGAAGCTAGGCCCCATCCTTGCGGACTTTTACGCCATTCAATATAGTAGCTCCGTTCTTTAAAAGTCATTTATGTTGTGTGTCTCTCTTTCCATATAAATTTCAACAAGTTCTTATTCCCGCCGCAATATTTAATTTTTTCTTGGAGAACCCGCCATTTCAACAATCTGCCAATTCAAGATTCCGCTTCTGTCAATCCCCTTTTACTACTTCATATTTTACTCCATGTAGTAACACTAATCGTGTAAGCATTCTATTTGACATTATTGCTGCCCAACGACTTTAGTTTTGGCTCTCTTTTTTATAGTTCTTAGAGAGTTCTATTTTCTTGGTTCAGATCGTAATTTCTTTGTATAAAATTGAAACGATTCAAAGAGCTTCATCAGATCTTTGCGGTACTCTAAAAATGAAAATAAACTTCGCCTCGTATTTGTTGATTAATATTGGCGTCTTCCTACCTGTGACCACCCTCTTGCGGAGTTCAACCCAGTTCACATTAAAACAACAAATAACGATGAATAACACTTCCGTGAAGTGAATGTGACTGCTCTCTGATTAGAATGCTAGTGTCTTTGACCCTAAAGCAAGCGATAAAGCAACTAACAAACTAAATTGCATATACACTAACGTTTCTTATCAGCATCAGATTGAGCAGCACCTGCTACCACGTGAATTCAAAGTCATCCAACGTGCTTGCGGCAGTGGCGCTAGTCCCTATAGAAACCAACGTCCGAAAGTTTTTAATTTATGTATGTACTTTAATTATCCTATAAATTGTTATCATTCTTCCTTTATGTGTGTTTAAAAAACAACGAAGAAATTCTCTTAAATAAAAGGCAAATAAAAGAAATGAAAGTCAGGAAATTGAGAAGGGGAAAGAGAGAAGGAGACGGAGACATGGGAAACAGCAGCCAAGCATTTACACTAGGAAATGATCTCAAAGTCATCGTCGGAGCCATCTTCAGCTTTACTCGCCACCGCTCCAGTCGCACGGAGATGATTCAGATCTTCAAAGCCTGAAAACAAGGACGAAACTCATACTGTCGTTGATACCGAGGAGAATGTAAACTCACCTTCCTGGTTTGTAACCCCACTAGCAACAACAGCTGACTTCCATTCTGGGGAGCGGGCTTTCGTGATCTCAAACAGCGGCTGACTGCAGGCTGGTAGAACTTCGGTTTTCAGTTTGTCAATGATTATCTCAAAACTGATGCGAGACTTGCACAGGAAGCACTGCAAGAAACAAGTGTCGTCATCTGTGTTGTGTTGAGAAATAAGGTAGCGTTCTTACCACAGCTAGTGATGTACCCATTTGCTGAAAGTCTATGCGTCCAGCATACTTTTGATGGTATGTCTCGTCCAGATTTATCTCATCCATGGAAGTCTTGTTGCCTACACTCCCGGAACGCTGAGTTGTGTGTGGATCTAAGAAGAGCACTTCGTCGTCTACGTAGCCGATGAAGTAGAGTGCCTGATTGGGCCGACCTCCAATCATCCCAACACTACCGACTAGTTCAAAGCATTTCTTCAAGGCAGGGATATAAATTGGATTGATTGTGTTCAATCCAAGGCGTAGAGGAATGATCAAGAGGAGCGGTTTCCAAGTGTCATCATTGGTTTCGTTTTCGAGGCAAAGCGAATCTGCAAAGTATGTGAGACTGCTTTGAATTCAACTTTGACGACGAAGGAAGACTTACAAATTTCATCAGTTACCACGATATTGTCCAAGGCGACGTGGACTACGATTGAACACCAATCATCGTAACGGACAAGTTTTCTGGAAAAAGATAGTTATCGTTGTGACAAGCATTCAGCTACAAACTGAAAAGTGAATTTTAAAGTGACTGCTGTTTACTTAGCAGCCGGTGATCAAACATGATTGTTGACTGTGCCTCAATACCAGGGAACTCGTAATGGTATGTAATCTATGACGGCACGGTTCCCACAGTAAAAGTCAAATAAATTGTTGAGCTATGCTGATGTGTTTCATGGTGGAAAGAGCTATTAACTACTATGAGGTCCAGTCTATAGTTTGCGAGCAATTTCATATAACGCAGAAAAATGTTAAACCTTATCAAAAGGTTTCACTTTAAAAGTGAGGTTAACACAACAAACTGATTTAAAGTTTAGAAAATGGATGAAGAGGATTTAAAACAGGTTTACAATTATTTTTTTCAGCCCTGTTTTTAAATTGGCGTGCAGTTAAGTGACCGGAATTAACTCAGAGCACGCTCCGAAAATTTAGAGAAAGAGATAAAATGGAGGTACCGTTGCACGTTAGTCTTAAATGCTTGTGAATTGAATAAGGTGAAGTAGTGCGACTGAAAAACGAGTTTCTAAATTTTACAGTACACCCGTAAGAGGTTTTTAGGGTGAAGTGATAAGTTTTCTTTGTGAGGCGTGTATTGCGGATGAATTCATGAAAGAAAGAAATGCAGGTGGCTTTTAAACATTCCTTTAAGATATAGCGACGAACGAGTAATAAAGATAAGACATTACACCTTTCTTTCCATGAGCATGAGACAACCACTTCTTGGGACCAGGAAATATGGGAATTCTAATTGACTCGGCTTGAATTTTCTAAATAGAAGGCTGAATGAACTTGCAGGCTTTTCAGACCCAGCATGGGTTGTTGCCCTGCTTGATTGAAATTCTATTATGCTCAGTGACAGCACTTAGTCCATCAGTAGCCCATTTATAGCTAGCAACACCCAACTAGGATGGAAAGAAAATCTACAGTATGAAGTAATCCAAATGCATATTGTCAGTGATCACAAGTCCTGGTTTTGTATGTGTTTTCACATAAGGGTAGCACAACTTTGCGTTTTTGCTTAAGAGTAACAGCTCTTTTTTTTAAATGTATGTCTCTTATACACTCAAACGCGTATACAAACAATCCATGGGTGCGAGGCTATCCTTCGTAGGTCGTTATCTAAGCAAAGAAATGGCCACCAACCCCTCCAAACTCAAATGTGGCCAGGTCATTTAGTCTTGATTCTTGCAGTCTCTAATGACTTGAGAATTGATGTAAGACATGCTTTGCCATTTATTCTTTCCTTATTAGATTTCAAGTAATGAAAGCAACGGAGCGACGCAATTTTCTTAAAATGTGTGCTTACGGGTTATGGAGTCAACGACATGTTCTATTGTTTCTTAAAGACGGGAAGAGTTTAAGGTGCAATGGCGACGGGAGCGGCAATATTTAGAAAGATCTTGAGAATCAACAACTTAAGTGTGTAAAAAGTTTACGTTTTTAGGCTTTTAGCGAAGGTCAAGATTCACCCCAAATAAAAGGGGCCTTTATAGCTTAAAGAGAAAAAATCACGCCAAGAAATGGAGTGCTTATTTGAAAGAGTAATAACTGCCGCTTTCGGATGATTATAACGAATTCCTGCTGAAGCTCAGTAATCGATAAATACATACAATTTTTTGGATATCTTCAATTTTTTTTCTGTGTTAATACCGACCGCGTTTTCACGGGAACGGCGGACTGAGAACAGCAGCCAAATCTATGCTTTCTCTCTCTTAATTAAATGAACAAGTAAACTATAGCCTCGTTTAAAACGAGAATTTACTGATCTTTAAACAAAACTTCAAACTTAATGAAATGGAATTTCTGGCGTGTCGTAAGAACTGTTTTTCAGAACAGGTGAAAAGGTGCTAAAGCGAACTCATAAAAGGAATTAACGCCCTGAAAACGAATCCTTTTGATGGTTACACAATCATTTGTGGTACTTGTTGTTACTTTGCGTGAGCATTCGTATTGCAGTCGAATTTTTAATTGAAATTTAAAATAAATCTACTTTTACGCGAATGTTTTCGTCAAACAATCCAAAGTCTTTATCCACAACGGATATAAAAATTTAACAAGCAGTTTTTAGCCTAAAAAAAAAAACAAAAACTCCGTAATCTAATCCACCGTAAGCTCCAAGATGTGCATGCAATAAGATGTTAACACAAATCATCTCTAAACTGTCAGCAGATGTAGATTTGCATGTTTTGCACGTTCACCCTGAATGATGTCATACGTATAAACGATGCCGCCGTCTTCAATGGTTGGCTCAAATGACGATCCAAATGATTTCCTTTGCAAAAACCGGAACTCTTAGTCAACTTGTGCACTAAAGCAAACAATATACTCGTAAGTTGACAAACCAGATTTTGAAGTATTCGTTCCTTGATTCGGTTTCGAATGTTGGCGACTGCATTCGACACAGACGTCATTCGTATCAAACAAAACATTTACTAAATGCTGTGGAAATAGAAAAAGTTGAAGCCCTGCAACTGATAACGGTATCGTGAGGGACTACTTGATTTGTTTATCAACATCCACCCAAAAATTACAATTTGCATGGAATACATAAATAGTGGACCGACACATAAAGTGGATGTGTTCCATTTGATTTCTGAATTCCAGTATCAAATTCACAGCACAATGAAAGTGATTGCAACCCCCTAGAGTTCACTCAACGAACGTACTTACTTCAAAACTTGCGCCACTGTATTGGGTCCGAACCACTGGCCGACCTTTTTATCCTCCGAATCCCCCATCAGTGCGATTTGGTGAATGGAAAAAAAGCTTTTCCTACAATCCTCAAAACGATTCACGATCTTCAAATACGTTGAATCGTAACATTCTGGTGTCCAGAACCAGTCACGTCCCAAATGTAGGTCAATCAGTGATTGTGCCAAAACCATCTGTCCGCAACGCAGCATACAGCCCCATCCCTTGTCGGTGGTAAGTTGACTCTCGCCGAGGGGAACGAATCCACGACGATAAGTGCACCACAACTTAGACTGAATGTCACGCCGAATCAATTCCAATTCTGCAAACAAAAGCAGGCTCTTATCTCTCTAAGATTTCTTTGGACATCTGGAAAGAACTCACCTTGAATTGCATTGTATTTTTTGCCAAGCACCCACACAGTGCTGTTCGTCTTTGGGATGTCGTCTGGCTCTGCAGATAGGACACCATCCGTGCCTAAATATGTGACGAATACATTGTCCATTCTCTTGGAAACATTGGTGTAGAGCTCGTACAAACGATCGATCTTTGCGATACAGTAGAATCGCAGTGGCGATGGCAGATGTCGATTGTGTATCAAATCTAGAGCCACGACGGCGATAACAACGATTACAAAGATTGCCACAACAATGCCCAAAAGGGTGGGACGAAATGCCTCGAATAGAGACAGGTTGAAGACGAAATCGTAATTGTGGTTTTGTTTTATGCTTCTGTTTTGGTGTTTTCCCCTTTTTATCTGATCCAAAAGCACAGGACGACCTTCACATATCTTTTACTTGGACCCAATAAATTGGTGACGACAAAAATTAATTTTACAAAGACGAATTTAGTTCGTTGGCGTGAATCTTTATTTTCTTCGGAACGAAATTTATTGCGTTTTCACTTTTTTGTATACTAATCAATTTCCCTTCTCCACGGCCCGTAGTAATGAAAACAATGACAAAACTCCGTGCGTAAGAAGAAGAGGAGAAAAACACGAATGTGAATTGAAAAGCTATGTTCCCAAAGAAACGTAATGACCGATGACAACACGCAGAAAATAAATACAAAAAAAAAACACAAAGAATGTCAAAATTCGCTGACAATTGGAAATGTATGTCGTAGTTTGTTGAAACTGGAAGTGGACTGTCACTACTACTGATGTGAAGATAGGTGTGGTTGGATATTGGTGTATGGTGAGAAATACTGAAAACAGAAAGCTTGAGAGAAGTTTTAATAAATGTCTGTTAAGGATTTGAAACTTGAAATTCGAGTGATTTAGTTTATGCCATGTTTTTGTAAGCGTTCTCTAAGGTAATTATGGACCAAGGAAAAAAAAAACACAGTGACTGCTGCTGTCCTCATTCACACAGAAATTGTCTCAACTTGTAAACGAGCTGCTTAAATGCGCTAGTATTATTATAATAAAAGAGCAAACAAACCGCTAGTCCACATGAATATATGAATACATTTATGTGGACTTAACTTGGCCTAATTGTGTTTTATTTTCAAAGAGGCTGGCGAATATTCCATAATGTTTCGTTGCTTGTTACGTTACAAACAGAACGCACAATTGCAGTTTGTGTAAGAATTAGACAAATGTACACACTGAAAGCCATTCAACCTAGTGCAAGGGCTAGATGGCGCATACAAATGTGAAGCCCTGAAAAAAAGCCTATTCGAGGAAGTTAAATGATATTGCAATCCGGACGGAAATCAAAATCAAGTCCAGGCTGTAGTCAAAACTGAGTCACAGTCATTTCATTGTCCTGGGGTAGTCTAATCTTCTTTAAAAGAAACAGTTTTGAGAAAGAATTTTCAAGCAGTATTGGAACTCTGCACCCACGTCGCTGAAATTTCCAATCTGTATATTCACGTTCGGGATAATGAAGTCTGCTTGGAGACCTTTACATCATCGATACACCTTTACATCGATCTACCTTCACATGATAGTATCAAATTTAATTTTTTAGGAACTGTCTATACTTCTCATTCGCAGTGTTAGCCCCTTGATGCCCATTAAACAAATGAGTGCAGAAGTATTGGTTGGTTCTCTTATTAGCTAAGGGCCTCATACCTAAAGTAAGTGACCCAAGAAATTTATAAAACTAGTTTCCGTGACCCATTTAAATATTCAAACACGCGCCAGGGTAACTATAGCGCCATACAAGCAAATCAGCATTTATGACCGCAATTGCGATAAGAATTGACATTTACGGTCATTTCTCATCTGAAAAATCTTAATTGAATCCGCATTTACATAAATAGCAGGCCAGATAACTTCGAATTGCTCTTAATCCAACTGGCTAGAAGGTCTCATGAAATTGATCTCTATACCGTAGCGCAGGACTTGAAGCTAAATTCCTGCATTTTGAAAGTAAAATCTCATAAATTAATCATAACCGTCAACATTTGCTGTTTACCAGCAGAAATCAGCTGGACAGCAGCGTCACGGAACTGTCCATGCCAGGACTGACCGCAGAAAGATCTTGAACTTGCGACTCCCGCAAATATGACTTGGCACCTAAGCAGTTGCCACCACGCCCAAGAAAATCCCATTCACTTTCAATATTCCGCAAAACAACAAACCTCTGCCTCCACATCTCCCTGTCCACAGTCGGCTTTCTCACCACTTGGGGTTCTTTTGCCTGGGGCCTGGCCAGGTAATTCTTCGCTGCACGAGCGGACGGGTCTGGAGGGCAGAGTGTAGCTTTGGACAAGTACTCCCACTTTGTCGGGTGACAAGTGTAATTAATTTGCCGCCAGACTCAGTTTGCTTTTGTTTGCAAATTGCTCGTGTTAATTGATTAGCGGGGAGCAGGCAGGCAAGAAGGCAAGCAGGCATAGGGTGTGTTCAAAGAGGAAGCATTATCTTGTGCTGTATGGAACGTAATCCCCTTGCCGGTGATGATTGGTGCTTGAATTTGAGCACGTGAGGAAGCTTATTAAAATTCAATTTCCGGTGATTTGGTGTAGATTTTGGTTCTGGATGGTTTTGTGGGAATCAAGAAGGGAGTGTTTATCAATAGAATTCTGATAGATGGTAATGAACTTTTTTATCTTAAGTTGTATGCAAAAAACAATTTAGGTTTGAAGTAACGATTTGTGTACCGACATTGACATAGACCATCCTTTTACAGTCACTTTGGACTTGTTAGAAAATGGTTACACTTCTCTTCATAAGCGTACTGCGATAGCTGGAAGAAGTCACTTTAAAATATAAATGAGACCTGCTTTAAATCGGAGCTGTTTGAAATTGTCTTACAAGCCTCTTGTCCAGTTAACTCTTGGAATCCCATTTTAAACCTTGACCAAGCAGTTACATTTTGCGGAAGCACAGAAAGGAGAAAGTCTTCTTTTGCATTTGATTTATTTTTCCCATGTTCTGTTGAATACTTTCTTTTTACCGGAAAACAGTTCCAGTCAATGAAAATAATATCTATGTTTTTTTTTAAAGGTATACAATTTGGACGATAATAGACAAGCATTCCGTCCCCCCGACTTAGACGAGGTGAAGATAGCAATATCCAAGCTAAAGTCGAACAAAGCTGCTGGAGCGGACGGACTGCCCGCAGAACTATTTAAAGCAGCTGGAGATGACCTGGTTGGGCGCATGCACCAGCTCATCTGTAGGATATGGTCGGAGGAAAGCATGCCCGATGAGTGGAACCTCAGCGTCGTTTGCCCGGTCCACAAGAAAGGAGACCCCTTTGACTGCGCCAACTACAGAGGGATTAGTCTCCTGAACATCGCATACAAGATCCTCTCAGCCGTATTGTGTGAGCGTCTGAAACCATTTGTCCATGACCTGATAGGTCCCTATCAGTGTGGTTTCAGGACAGGGAAGTTTACAATAGACCAGATCTTCACATTACGGCAGATCCTGGAAAAGACCCAAGAAATGCAAATTGACCCTCACCACCTATTCGTCGATTTCAAGGCTGCATATGACAGTGTGCATAGAGACGAGCTATACAGTGCCATGTCTAGTTTTGGCATTCCTACCAAACACGTCAGATTGTGTAGGATGACGATGGAGAACTCTCGCTGCTCCGTCAAGCTCGGTACCGAACTCACCGAGACCTTCAATGTCAAAAAAGGTTTTAGACAAGGTGACGCACTGTCATGTGGCTTCTTAAACATCATCCTCGAGAAGATCGTGCGTAACTCACAAGTCAACACCAGAGGCACGACCTTCCAGAAGTCAGTTCAATTGCTAGCTTACACTGATGACATTGACGTGATTGGACGAACACAGCGAGCCGTCAATGAAGCGTTTGCTGGGATTGAAGCGGAAGCGGCTAAAATGGGTCTTGCGGTAAATGAGGGCAAAACGAAGTACATGCTGTCATCAAGGAAGGACACACAACATCGACGTCTCGGACGGAGCGTCACACTAGGCAGCAGAAACTTCGAGGTAGTTAAGGACTTCGTCTACCTCGGCTCCGCGGTAAACAGGGACAACAACATCAGTACCGAAGTCAAACGCAGAATCACTCTTGCCAACCGCTGTTTCTTTGGGCTCAAGAGGCAATTGAGTAATAAAGCCCTCTCTCGAAGGACTAAGCTCGCTTTATACAACAGCTTGATCATCCCCGTCCTACTATATGGCGCAGAATCTTGGACGCTAGCAAAGGCGGATGAGGAAGCCCTTAGTCTTTTTGAGAGAAAAGTTTTGCGTGCGATTTTTGGTCCTGTTTGCGTTGATGGCATCTGGAGGAGAAGATTTAATGACGAACTCTATAGGCTGTACAGCGACATGCGCCTCGTCAAGGGTCTGCGGATACAACGCTTAAGATGGCTAGGCCATGTAGAGCGTATGGACAACACTGCTCCGGCCCGAAAAGCCTTTGAATCCGAGCCATTGGGACAACGCAACAGAGGACGGCCTAGACTGAAGTGGCGCACACAAGTGGAGAAGGACCTCAACCAACTTGGAGTGCGCAACTGGAGACAGCTGGCGAAGGATCGTGCTAGCTGGAGAGGCATGTTGGTTGAGGCCCAGGTCCACCCCGGACTGTAGCGCCACAAGAAGAAGAAGAATACAACTTTGAAATGAAATAAAATAAATATGATACTTTTTAATTAACATAATATTTACTTAATTCAAACGGTAAACTCTAGCATTAGAATTTTAATGCATATCTACTGCAGCACCAATTCGAACGAATAACAGTACCAAAAAGTCCAATTTTCAATATTTGTGGCCGTATATCGGAAGCAAATTGTGGTCGCGGTGGCGTAGTGGGTAGAGTGCGACGCTCACACGCCGAAGGGTCTAGGTTCGATTCCCAGATCAACACCAATTTTTCGTATTTTTCACGGCACCACCTCTTTCGAGCTGCTGACAACATTCAAAGAGTAATAACTGTCTAAGAAAGCTTCTCAAATCTCGCCGTTCGGAGTTGGCAAAAAAAAACTGTAGTCCATTCTACTCGTGAGAAAACAGTAGTGCGCACAGCACGAGTAGTTGATGAGCAAGCTAGTCCCTGATCCCCCTTTGGACTGTAGCGCCAACAATTATTATTATTATATCGGAGGCAAATGTTTTAGTCCAAGTGGTCAATTGTGTTAGACTAGATGAGGGACTACACCTTTCCGCACAGAAAATAATCAAGCGGAGTAAAGTCGCACGCTATTGGAGGCCGGTGCGGTTACCAAACGTTTCCTTCAATAACTCAATTGTGGCACGAGCTGTGGTGCGTGAGCTGTGTGGCATTAGCTGTGTGGCATGAGCTGTGTGGCATGAGCTGTGTGGCCTGAGCAGTGTGGCAAGTTACACCGTTTTGTTGAAACTACAACTCCTGTAAATTAAGGTTGTTCAATTAATGAACCCACTCATAGCTCTTTAGAGAGAACCTTTGACTGTTATGTTCTATTTCATTCTATTTTCTATTTTTTATACACTTTTGGTGAAGCACGACCGAACGTTCCACCAATTTTTTTTTTCAATTTTCCTTTATTGCATAAAATATTTACAATTTCAAATTTGTAAGCTCTTAAGACTACAGTGAATATATATATGTAGGTGTCGGCTTAACAATAGGGGCCCGACGGATGAACGTCTTATATATATAGTTTTTGAATGTGTGCACGTGAATTATTTACAACTTAACTACGTCCTGTCTTAACATCGGGGTGTTCAGAGCCGTGTGTCGATGAACGTTCCACCAACCCATAAAGTTAGCGTTTATAGATGTAACGGTGTCCCAACATGCACTTGAGAATATCACTCCACATACGACGGGTTTGTACACTTTCAACCAAAAGTGAGCTTCAACGTTTAAGAAATTTTACTTATGAAAACTGCAATCAACCGCAATGTAGTCTTGAGCCTATTCACCGAATCTACGCCTTTTTTTCTTGCGTCAGTTTATTGCCTTAAATCAGTAAACAAAACTTTAAATAAAAAAAACGGTCTGTTCCAATTCGTTGTGCACAGAAATTCGCAGTTGAGTAGTTTTGGTAAAAATCTCTATTGGAGAGTGTAACTCTGCCGAAACTTATGAAACAACTTTTCGTAGAAAATGTCAGAATTAACGTACCGTCAAAAAAATCAATATATATTTTCAATTTTAAAGTCATTTGCTGACCATAGATTTTTCGTAGGGAGGAGAAATATTTTATTCCCTCATGAGGGAGCCCCTTTTCTCAGTTTTTCAGAGCAATTGGAATAGACCTAAACTTTGCAGCTGACAAAATGGCAGCCAGTTAAAAAAGTGTTGACAGCATAAAGTAAGAATATACCAGGTATACACGTAAACAAACCTGGTAATATAATAAGAAGCCTTGAAATAAGCACCTTGCAAAAAACTGCTTTTATTTTAAGTTTATTAGTACAAACTCGGACAGAGTTCACGGAAATGACAAAAGTTCTTTAATTTATATGACTGTGAAGGTCATGAGCTCTCTCTTCTACGAAAAATTACCAAATGGAGCCCCTTCTTACAGTTTTTCGGGAAATTTCGTATACATTCGCTGCATTTCAGAACAATTGGAACAGACCTAAACTTTGCAGCTGACAAAATCACAGCCAGTTTAAAAAGTGTTGACAGCATAAAGTAAGAATATGTCAGGTATACACGTAAAAAAAACCTGGTAATATAATAAGAAGCCTTGAAATAAGCACCTTGCAAAAAACTGCTTTTATCTTAAGTTTATTACTACAAACTCGGACAGAGTTCACGGAAATGACAAAAGTTCTTTAATTTTATATGACTGTGAATGTCATGTGCTCTCTCTTCTATGAAAAATTACCAAATGGAGCCCCTTCTTACAGTTTTTCGGGAAATTTCGTATACATTCGCTGCATTTCAGAACAATTGGAACAGACCTAAACTTTGCAGCTGACAAAATCACAGCCAGTTTAAAAAGTGTTGTCAGCTTGAAGTGAATAAGAAGCCTTGAAATAAGAAACTCGGACAGAGTTCACGGATATGACAAAAGCTCTTTAATTCTATATGACTGTGAAGGTCCCCAAAATTTGAATGGTAAAATATAAATGCCACAGCTGAGTTAATAATTGAGCTTATCTAAATTGAAGAGCTCAACTATAATTTTAATGAATTGTCGTACAACAACCAATTCGACTTGTTCTATGTTTAATAACCCTGAACAGTTAATTATCTTTCCCAACTCATTGACAGATCATTACAGTGAAAATGGGCTTATATTTAGAATTGTGTGTAATTTTCAGTATAGTTCATAAATCTTGTATTTGTGCGGTTCGATGAGCTGTCACTTGATCTTGCAAAAGTACCCAAATTTGGATCTTTATACAAAATTGTAACGCAGTTCACTTCACCACGAACATGTCCTAAATTGGTTAACTTTCTGTTATTCCCGAGGCTAAAACTAAAGTACTGGTTCAAACAGTCCCGCCAAAGGTACTCGAAGAAATAAACAGTAAATCAGTTCCTTTCGCCCACTCTGTCAAACTGTCAAACTGTCATTTCTGTCACAAACAATTCATGTTTCAGGTTTCCCAAAATCTAGTTCTCAATTAGATTGGCAGCTAAATCACTCAACAAAACAAAACTCTAACAACACTGTCAACAGCAGCAAAAGCCGTGGCCAGCCTCTGTTCGCCCCGCGAAACGTGTGCCATTCTTACGGTAGGCAAGGCCAATGAAAGTGAGAGCAAAACAAAACCCAAAGTGGCAACGAGTCTGAGGATTAAGTTAATTGTCTCACCGGCCTCAATTAACTTGATCTTGAACTTGCTGATCGAACAATAGTCCTGATTTATTAGGGAAATAATAGTGAATCGCCGTCGGGCACAGTTACGCTTGATTTCAAGGCGATTGATGTCATTTTCGGTTCTCGTTTCGTTCCGCCGTGTGGAAAGTGGCAGACACCTTTTTGTTCGAGATTTGAAACTGTGTGTCTGGAGGATTTCCTGATCGCTGGGTAAATTCTGATTTTCTGGTGAAAATCGCCACCAATCGAATGAGATTGGTTCTTCGCCTGAAATTGGGATCTACACTGTGACTCATAATTTGAAAGGCCTGCCTTGAGCTGGATTTTATTATCCCAATAAGATATGATGCATGGAAACCGCAGACGGAATTGAGTCATTTGGGGTCGACATAAGATTAAATAAAAAGCAGGTCGATACCTTTCATGAACAATCTCCTTTTTGGATCGAGATTGCTGTTAGTCATTGGGTAATGGGGTAAGCTTTAGCTTGCGGTTTAGTTCAGTAAACGATGCTTAAACGTGCATTTGTGGGCACTGACTGGACTGGATTCTCACTTGGATTCTGTGCAAATTTTATACGAGGTCTTGTTGATGCGACAAATAACCAACAGTATGTAAAGACTGTACATCGAAGAATTTGGTTGGAAAGAAAATTGTAACAATTGGCACATTTCAAGGCAGTTATTATTCTTCTGCAAATCAAACCCCATCCGCTGATACCAGGCCGTGGTGGCGTAGTGGGTAGAGCGCGACGCTCACCCGCCGAAGGATCTAGGTTCGATTCCCTGCTGAAAACCTCGAATTTTTCACGGCATCATCTCTTTCGAGCTGCTGACAAAACTCAAAGAATAATAACTGTCTAAGAAAGCTTCTCAAATCTCGCCGTTTCGGAGTCGGCAAAAAAACTGTAGGTCACTTCTACTCGTGAGAGAACAGTGTGGCGCACAACACGAGTAGTTGATGAGCAAGCTAGGCCCTGGTCCCCCTTTGGACTGTAGCGCCAACAATTATTATTATTTATTCAGTATAAAGATTAAATATCTGACCAACATAGTGGAGGTTCCACTGTACAATGTGACAGCGTTTGCAGTGTATAGAAGTGGAGAAGAAAAGGGGGATATTCAACACAATGCCTTACTTAGCTTTGAAGTCCATAAGAAACCAAACCCTATACCAATGTACCATCAGACGTATCAAAAGTAAACTTCTAACATCTAATTCAAAAAGGTTGAAAACACCAGCTTTGTAGCAGACGTCACTTAGCAGCCATTCCAAAACAAGTGCCACCAAATGGCTTTATTAATTTCACACTCTTCTCATTATAAACAAATTTGCATTCCGTAATTTATGGATTTCTAAAATAAATCATACTCGTCCCACGAACATTTCAGCATTCATAAGTCTTCACTTTAAATTTAATCACACACAACACAGCAAATTTGAATATTCGCCATGTTGAGTAAAAATGTTTCCGCCACGCCCCAGGCAAAAATCGTGTTGATATTAATAAACTGAACCAGTTCTTCAAATCAAACTACAAAATGACTTATATCGTTTACGATCTTTTGATTATGCCTTCCAGAATCGAACACCTATGTTGATGGGTTCGAAAATTGCAAACAAATATATCTGCATAAATTAAATAAAATTGATCACCCCTCAAAACTGCTTTTGGGTGAAATGTCGTAAATTCCGTAATTGGATCACGAGGCTGAATCAGACTTCTCAGCTGCCAAAACTGAAACTGGTTTAGTATCAAATATGAGTTCAGCTCCATGTTTTAAACATCGAAAAATACTTGAAATCATTTAAATTAATACACGGCTTAGTATCTTTAAAACGGTTTGAAAGCTTTTGAATACAAGCTGCTTAAAGAGGCTTTCTCAATAAGGGCGCTGTAACTTTTTTAAATAAAACAAGACCGTATTGAAAAATCTAAAATTGTTTGTCCAACAATATTAAGTGGCAGTTATTTTTAAATACTTGCATTTCTGTCGATGTCCAGATGTTGAATTCAAATTTTGACCACTTTTTCGCACAAATTGGCCGAAATTGTATCGATTTCACGGTCAATGTTGGTTCTGATCTAAAACATCGTTGCCAGCTTAATGTCGATCTAGTCCAAAGAAATTAAATCACATGAACATTTTCAGTTGGCCAAACTTACTTTTTAGCAAATCGATTGTTACATATGATGTGTGACTTGTGGCACCATCACGTTGAAACCAAATGGTTATTCAATTGATGAATGAAATAGTCAATTGTCGTGGCTCTGCAGCGTTCACAATTGACTGCAGCGTTCTGGCCACTTTTGTTTTCATGAGGTACGAAGCAAACATCCCACCAACACATAAAACACGCCAAATAGTCTGTTCTTGTGATTGTAACGCTGTTTCAAGGTGCACTGCTATCACCACTCCACATACGGACCAGGCCCATATACTGCAATTGAGGCCAAAAACAATAAATTATCATAGCAAATTCTATTCACAGGAACGTGACGATTGGCATCATCAAAAACAAAAATATGGTCCGCTGACACATCTGTCATGCATTCCTGTGATCCGTAAAACGCTAATTATTGCGGAATGTAATGGTGCCTGGGAAGCGCTTCTAGACAGCTGCTTGCCCAACAGCAAATGTTGCTTGAAAACAAACCCAGTTCAGCCTAAAATAAGCCTCATCGACTTTTGCCCTAAAAATGTAAATGTTCTTCATGTACGTCCACGACGATTTGTCAACTTGATGTGAGTATAAATGTCAAAATAAACTTAAAAATATGGCGCAGTTTTTGTTTATTTTAAATGTGTTCCAGTACATTCTGTACCAAATTTTGAAGTCTGTCTGTGTTATTAAAGAGTGGGGGTAAATCTCTCTCAGAAAGAGGCAAACATACATTACACCAAATGTGTAAAGTATGTCATTAAGTAATTCAAAGTCAAATTCACTTTTTCGATATAGAAAACGAAAACAACAACAAAATTTGAGACACATACACAGAGATAATAACCGCCAACCTTCCAACAAAAATTTCTTGTATTAAAATGGGCAGGGTCGGGAAATATTTGACTGTCTCGAGTGAGCGCTCATTTAACGTAAAACCCATTTTTTCAGAATACGGGAACGGACATTGTGTTGGTTTGTGCTGTTTTGTACTGTCTTGTGATTTATGCTTCGGGTACGGGAACACACTTTTTGAAAGGAAGTTTGAGAATCCCTATTGAAAAAAAAAACTTTTTCAATTCCAAATTTCTACGTTTCACGGTTGCATCAGTGACTGACCAACTACAAATGGTTTAAAACTGAACTAAGTGCTGCCAACTTTAAATAACTCTCACTGAATCACGGAATTCTTTTTTTTATATTTTTTCTTAACTCTATTGAGAATTATTGCATAGAATCATTTTACAAAAGAATAGATTAACTAGTGAGTCAGAACAACTTGTTGATGACTCAGCAACTGATAAAGATCATAAAAACCAATAATTAACAGTGTATGTGATTCATGAATGCAGTCACAGAATTACTTCTTTAGCCATTGAATTGTTTTTATTGCTTTAGTTTTGGTCAATTTATCAGAGAAGATAACAAAAAATCCCATTTTTATGTACTTAGAAATAGAAAAAATATTCTTACGGATTATCGACTCTAGCCGGACTTCAAATACTTTGATTTTTTTGTGAGGCATAGATGACGAAATGCAGATTTTTTCTGAGTTTGCCATAAGTGCAGCCTTATAGCATATAAAGAATCACAAATAATCAAAAGGGAGTTTGGAAGGAGGAGGAGGTTGGAAGAATTATAAAAATTAATCAGTTGCCTGAAACCTTCAGATTCCGTTAGTCCAAAGGATAAGTTCTCATTTCTTTTGGTATTATTTCACATCGCTCTTGACGATAACCATAGATGGAGAACAAGTTCCCACAAAATTCGAAAAAAAACCTACGATTTTTTATTGAAATAGAATTTGTTGGAATTGGGAATCGGAAAACTTATCACAAGCAATGGGAATGTAAAGGGCGGCAGTGTTCTCATTGTACCGAAGTTTCCTTTAAAATTTTGACGTGATTTTATATATTTAAGATTTTGGGCTTTTCGAAATTCAGATCTTTTGAGAAAAACTTTGAACTGTAACCAACGATGGCAATATGATACGGTGTTCCAAAATATTCTTTAACAAAATAGTTCTAAAATCTAAATTTGCGGCCTAAACTAGTACTCAAAAATGAAATATTCCCATTAAGGCATTTTTTCGTTCTGTGAATCTAAACGTAGCTTGAAGTTCTTAATTTAATAGTTGTGTTCCAGTACTTTCTGTACCAAATTCTGAAGTCTGTCATTTGTTAAGGAGTGGGGGTAAATCTCTCTCCGCAAGAGGCAAAGTACGGGAACGCATCTAAACCCACTGAGTAAAGTATTTCATTAAGAAATGTCAAATTCACTTTTTCGATACAGAAAACAAAAACAGTAACACAATTTGAGATACATACACAGAAATAATGGATCAATGCTTACTTATTAACAGTTGACTGTGACGGGACATACGCACACCAATTAATTTGAAAGAAAAACAAACAACCCACCCATAAAAAGTTTTTGTGTTAAAATGAGCAGGATGGGAAAATATTTTACTCTCTCTCGAGAACGCTCATTTGACCTAAAGCCCATTTTTTCGGTATACGGGAACGAACATTGTGTTGGTTTGTGTTTTTTTGTATTGTTTGTTTCGGGTACGGAAACGCACTTAATTTCTGCTACAAATCAAATTTTTAAAAAATGTCAGTATTTATGTCAAAACTGTCAAAGTTCAGGAGCCCCTTAGGCTGGGTGTGCACACGCATGTGTGTGTGCGACAAATTAAGTGGTCGTTTTAAAACACATAATAATTTTATTGACTACATTAAGACCTTTGTGTTTTTTTTTGTACTGCCAGCAAATGCAAATGTACTAATGGCCGCCGTGGCGTAGTGGGTAGAGTGCGACTCTCACACGCTGAAGGGTCTAGGTTCGATTCCCCGCTGAGCACCTCGAATTCTTCACTTCTTTCGAGTTGCTGACAACACTAAAGGAGTATAAACTGTCTAAAAAAGCTTCTTTAACATCGCCGTTCGGAGTTGGCAAAAAATTGTAGGTCCCTTCTACTCGTGAGAGAACAGTAACGCACACAACACGAGCAGTTGATGAGCAAGCTAGGCCCTGGTCCCCTGTGGACTGTCGCGCTATACAATTATTAGCAAATGAATTGTAATATGGCTAGAAACGCTTGTGCCGAGAATACGGAAAAATTAAAAAAAAAAAAAAATGAAGTCTTCTTCGATTAAGTCAAAGTTAATTTACAATCCAAATGGTTAATGACCACAAGCCTCAACAGTTTAAAACATCAATTTTCAAATTCTTAAGAATTTCTTTGTTATCTTCAATGAACAGCTAATATGAAAGTCTACACCACAGCAAGCACTGAATGAAGCCAATAAATTGAGAAACGCACTTAACTGAAACCAAAATCGAGGTCGTCCGCTACCAGCTGAAGAGAATGGAGCAAATTTTTGTTTTCAATTCTAAGCTCAGCGAGGATCGAAAGCATGTATGCATATGGAGCAACATAACCTTCACAGAGCAAATCATGTCTAATGAATTCACTGGCTTACAATACGCTCAAGCTCCAACTGTTTCGCTTGGCCACGGCAGAGCAACGGACCATTTATTAGCTCCAAATGATAAATGTTTTCGTTTTCGATTGTTTAATGAATTAAATAATTCCTTGAGACTTGCCTCAATTCCGTGGTGCAAGGTCGGATACAAATTAATCTTCGGGCAGCAGCCGCCACGCCGTGACCTTTCCTCCGATACTTTACAACATCCGTAAATGCTCAATTAGGTTAAAAGCTACGCGGTCATTAGGCGAAGACGCGGCCCATCGCGGCGTCTTTATAATTGTATGTTCGGAGGCGTCTTAGGCCATCACCATGTTTGGCAATAGCAAATTGCGTTGCTAATGGGCAAACAATTGCACGATCCGCTGTTACTTTCGAAAAAAAATGTCCCACCACTGTCAACTGTCGAGAGTCAATTTGATCAAGATCGCGATCACTAAAGTGTTTAATTGTGTGTCTGGTGGGTCGTAATTGAACAAGCACCAAGCCCCTGGAGCACGGTAACGGTCACCTGGACGAAGGAATGACTCTCTTAGGCAGCCATTCGGAATTAATTACAGCTGACAACTCAATGGTGGTTAGTAGTCTGCTGTACTGGACAACGCCGTCTGTGACTGTATAATTGATTAAAATTGTCCTTTGGCGAGACTATTACTTTTTGCTGTCGGGTCTGCACTTCATAAAAATGCGGCTCAATTATGGGCTTTGAGTTTAAGTGTCTTTGCGGTGACTGCAAACGTGGGTTTGGCGGTGAACTTTTATTAAGCTTCGGTTCGTGTCGCGGGGATTTGTAGAAGGGGTCGTGTTACTCGATTATTTTCCGCGGCGCTCTTGTGTATGCCTTTTCTACTCTGGGCGTGGTGGCACGTGCATAAATCTATTTGCTGACTAGTTTCATACCATTCGACAGAGTCCAAATTTGAAGTAATCAAGCTTCCAGTTCATTGTTTTGAAAACTCTTTCAAACTACGATGTTTTTCAATTTCATAACAGCGACGAAATGTCAGGCCCCTCATTAGGAGTTCGATTATCTGCCTGCGCCCGCGTTAGTCACCCCAAATCGGTGTGCTTAGGGCAATTGTATCACTTGCTAGCGTAAAACCTTCTCATCACATATTCCCCTGAGCCACCCCCATTGACTCTTTATGCGCAACAACGCCGTGGAATACTGATTAGTCCATCGAAGCAATCTAACTTGAATTCTGGTCCATTAGGCGATCGATCGGAAACCATTTGTGGTGCGCTCGATACTCGGGTGGAAATAGAATTCAGAGCTCGGACTTGGCATGCTAAGCAGCCAACTTGCCGAGTCAAGGTGACGGCTTTTGTTTTTTATGGAACTGTACACAAAGTAGTTTAAATCATAAATGACCAATTTAGACTGGCTGCTGCCGGTGGTAGCCTTCAAAGACTGCTGCATATGTTTTAACACCCGTTCGGCTGGAAACCATGACAGGTGTCATTACCCTTCTTTGGTGGTGTTTTGGAAGTAAATTTTCCCGCCTACCAAGATCCACAGACAGAGTCATTCCTTCTTCATTGCACTGACCAACACCACCTTTAGACGCCCCATTCTTCACTCACACCGCCAGTGCTCATCTTCAGCTTGAATGAATCCGGCCGAGCCTCCGCGCCAATCCAACATAAACGACTCGAGAACCTACACTTCAAGTGTCATTTAAAGAGTGATCCGCCGCTAGCAACCAAGTCGTACAAATGCTCCCCACGCTGTGTCAACAACAATCTACATTCTTTGTCGAGTCGCATTCGCATGTAATTGAAACAATATTTCATAACTAAGCCAACTTCCCTTTCTATTCACTCCAGCATTTCATGGTTGACCACCCTCACGGGTGTGGTTCAGCTGTTTTGCCTTTGTCCATTATCACGCGGAATTCTTAACCAGAGACCAGTTTAAAAAGAGAAACAGGAGGCAAGGCCAATAAACTCTAAACAAGGCGTCCAACAATAGCTCAAGGAGAACTCACTCGGCACTCGCACATGTTCGCGTGCTTCAGTGATCTACTTGACTGTGTAGCAGCGAATTGAATGAGATCGGCTTCCTTATGCCGTTGTTGAGATCTTCCTGATAGCTGTGCCTCCAAGACGCACCCAATCAGAACAGTCTTCAAAGCACTCAAGGTGAGATTGATTTCACGCGTTGGTCAACCGACATCCGTCACGATCGTTGACAATGTATAGTAGTATAGAGATCGGCCTCGATGCATCGATCTCGATCCGGACCTACATGAACCTCTAGCTTGTTCCACTTATTTCAAGGAATTCAGTAGAGGTTACGTGCACAACGGTAATTAATAAGTCTGCCAGCCGTTTGCATTCGCTTGTAGGAAATGTGTCTGTCCAGCGGGGCTGCTTACACACCTGCGACACGTAAACATGAAACCTGGACTCAAATCTTTCGATATGTCTCATAACACAGATTCAGGTCTTGTCTGGAATGCTGAGTCCCTCATGTGGCCACTCTGCATTGCGAACACAGCTCGCCCAATGCACGTGCGGAGCCGAACGCTGACAAATGTCACGATGTCGGTATTGCAGTGATGGCAACTTCACTTACCACATCGAATACACCCACCGCGTACTTTTGTTGCGAAATTAATTTTTTGCTCGCAATACTCACAGACGATTAAATCATTCGAAGCTGCGGCAACGCAGCTGCGGTGGCGTTACGGCAGATAATCGTATGGAAATCGTACTTCTTGGAGCTAAAAGGAAGTGCTCTGAATGTAGATGGAAATAACCGAGGCAGCGGCGCCGCGACGTGGCTTCAAGCTCTGTTCGAGTGAAGGCCGCATCAGGAAGTCAGATGCGAGAAGATGTGAAAATTGATTGAAATTCAAATGGATGTGAGGTAAAGATTAGTCGCGAGTGATTTATGGTAAGCACTCCGGAGATTCGTCACTTGTATGAGTATTTAAAGCGGCACTCAACCGTCGACTCTCAACCTCAAGCGTCTGTTTGTGGAATGTGCTCTTGTTCGATGCATACCAAAGATTAGCAGATACCAAAGGTGGTCACTTCTTGTCAAGATTGCAAACTTCAGGTGGATGCATCACAAAGCGTTATTAGGCGAAACATAACTGCCTTCTATTCGTACGACACTTTCGTGGGAGCGAACAAAAGCGAACCGCAAAACTGATCTGCGCACGATATAGCAAAGATAGGCTAAGTCTAGCTGTTGTTAGCCTTGACGTCAGCGGCGATTCGCAAAAACCCGGCTTAAGTGTGGTTTTGGTCCGAAATGGGTGAAAAATGATTATTTCCGAGGTCGCTTGATAAATCTGCGATGTTTTCCGTCAGTTTTGCTGGTCGCTTGAATTCAGTGAGTTTTGTGTGGCAGATATTTCATCTTCGTTCATGATGCGTCAGTGTTTCTGGTTTTGGAACCGTTAGCTTTTGCGTTGTTTAGGAAACAACCTTCGCAAACACAGTCGCATTTGGGCATAGCCTGGTATGGCGAGACATGTTCCAGAATTTTTCCTACGTGCGCCTTCATTATGGCAATCATTCAAAAGTGCAACCGCTTGGCCAAGAATTTGTATTCAAGTGTCAACCGCAAGTCCTTGAAGTGCAACGGTGTCCATGCCCCAAATCGCAGCGCAACCACGAGCGCTTGACTCACTTACTTCGAATTGGCATTTCCTCTCAACGTGCACGCCCGGCCTTCGGCGTTGTTTTTTGTTTTGATTTTGCTACTGCCACCGCAAGTGCATTCAATCTCTTTCAGATCCGACCTCAATAAATCCGAATTTGTCATGCGAGTACTGCTTTCTGATTAATAGGGCCCAGCAGCTGGGCAGGTTTATGTGGCTCCGCACCCAGAGTCGGCGCAATGTTTCCTAAAACAATTTAAACATCAAAAACTGCACAAACAACGGTTGCAGTGGTCTTTGTGGTCGGCAGTGGCAGCGGCGCCAAGACCATGAGCTTGTCTGGATCGTTAGGGGCCATCGCAAAGTCAAAGGAAAAGTTGCCACAGTTGTATCAACCTGGACGACTGAGTCAGCAGCAGACATTCCAATCGAACAGGGGGCACTACTCGCACAGCGTCAACGTGCTCGTTGCGATTGATTTCGTTTTCCTTGAAACCGCGACAGAATCATTCATACACTCATGTAGCGCTGCTGTTGTCTGGTATCTTTTCTGCATTTCTATGAATTGTGAATCGAGATACTCGAACATTTGGGGCGCTGGCTCAGTATGCTGCCCTGTATGGCGAGCAATTATTGCGCAAGACCATTTCGCACATTCGCACTCCGGCCAATTCCAGCGGAGTGGACCCCGTCGCGCATGTGGAGAACCGTGGAGTGTGTTGTTCCATTGGCACATGAATTGACTTTGTCATTGAACGGGTTTTTGGTCCGATAATCCAATTTGTTTGGGCGTTTGGCAATAAAATAAAAATGAAATGAAATGCGCGTCTATTGTTCGCGCATTCGTCGCGACTGTACCTTGGGGTTTTCCTGACTATCGTCTTTGAATATTTTAATGATGAAATCCTTAAGAGATCTGACGAGTGGGTAATTATGAAACTTCCCATTAATGGGATTGTGGAGCACACATCCTTGTTGACAAGCTTATCTCGTTGGATGGCTGTTGCGTTGATGGATTTAGTTTTTGCTTCGCATGCTTACAGTATCAAAATTTCAAAATTTGCTGGAGAAATTTACTTTGTCGACTTTCTAAGTCTTAGGTCACTTGGCAACACTTTTTTGGAAATTGCAAGTGTCAACTGTTAAATTAAATGTTTCAAAGTAAAGTGCTGCCAAGTTAACACACACTTTATTTTGCTTATGTGCGAATAACTTGTGAAGTTTGCATTCTCAAAGAAAAAAAAAACGAAGCCAACAATCACCAAGCCTCATTCCAAAGAACGCCAACAATTCCCGGCATCAATTTGATAAAGCCTTCAAGCTCAACAAGGCTATGAAGTATAACAGGTGATCCATAAATCTCTCATAATCCCAGCCATAACTGTCGGATTAGCAGAGCCGTCATCAATTTCAGCGACAAGATCCTGACGCAATTAAAACCTCATTATAAGTGCATATTCTGTCACATGATTAGCACAGCGCCCATCAATTACGGACTCGAGCACATCATCTGTGTTGACCCAAAATCTGATCTCGCACGCGTTGTTGTACTCCACCGCCGTCGCCGTCGCAATCATCCCCATCGGTGGCACGTTGCCCGATGCTGTTCACATTCATGGCGCGCATTCAAATTTCGAATTCACAACGAACGTGCCCATCAAAGATGTCCGACAACAATTAATTTATGTTTCACTTGTAACGGTTTGCTTTCGCCTTTTGACTCCTCGAGTACATGTTAAGCCGGTGCGGCGGCAGCGGCGGTGGCTCGCGCCGTCACTGACTTTCGATTTCGGACCACGATCTTCACACAGCACGCTTGGGTGTTGGCGTGCTGGCGGTGGAACGCCTGGCAACATAGCCATCCAGGCAAATCCACTTCAGGTCCATAGTAAAACTGAAGAGTTACATTGTTCAGCGCAGTTTGCTTTCATTGCTCCACCACGGCACGACGCGTTGCGTAAGTCGGCCAATACACGTCTTCATTTCGACTCCACCGCAAAAAATCATCTGGAGACGAGACATCGCGCCATTCGAAAAGGAACGGGACCAAGACCCCCATGCAACCGCATCGACATCGAATCAATTGAAATGGTTGCCCATTGTTCCAAGTATCGACATAATGACATTGTTCGCATACACGTGATAGTTGGTCGGTTGGCGCATCGAGCAGAGGCGCACCGCACTCGTAACATGACGCCAAGCGCACTTGGCGGCCGGGACCGATCACATAATTCATTGATCACAAGCGTGCGCGACTTTCAATGGAGCCCCACAGATCGCTGGGGCGGATGATTGATGGTGACGCGAGCATCAATTTCGCCAAAAACAAGGCGAGCCGAGGCGGTAGTAATTCTGGGCTTTTGTAGATGGAGATTTTAATTAGAAGGAGGCTGTAGGTGTTGACGTTACGACAGGGTGTCTTCGATGGTGGTCGATGGTGCTTTGGTGAGTCTCTCGCGTAACTCGGATGCTGGCACTCATTAAGAGATTTACTCCCATTCGAGGAGAAATAATTGACTTGAGTAGGAGTGTGGCGATGTGTGTCAGGTTTGAAGCTGGGGCGAGTGGCGAAGATGGAATTGAGAAGAGAAGAAGCACTCTGTTTAGCCCAGGCGCGAAGATTGTAAGCAGTGTGTAGAGATAACACTGGTTTGGTTATCGGGTGTTTAAGGGTTAAGGGTTTAGAGGGATTGAGTGCTCCACAGAAATAGGAATCTTGGGGCTTACAAAATATTCTAAAGGTAATGGAAATGGAAGGGTTTTACATGACCGTGCTCCTTCATGCTTAAATGCTTGGAGAGGCTGGTCGAACTGCACATGCGCAAAAACGCTCTGCGATCACACCCTCTATCTCAAATGCAACATGCCTAACAGCGCGGAAAATCTTGCGAGACAGCACTTCAAAATCTCGTCGGTAGAATTGAAAATGCACTTGACAGGAAAGACTACGCACTGGGCATTTTCATCGACATAGATTTTGATGGTTTGTGTAACGCGGACAGGAATCACGGCGTAGAGGAATCATTGGTGTTGCGGATAAGAGCAATGCTAATGAACAGGACTATAATCGCGGAGGCGGAGCGTGACAAGTTTGTAATGTCGGAGGTTAACAGGGGCTGCCCCCAAGGCGGGGTCCAGTCTCCCCTCCTATGGTGCATGCTGGTTTATTCTCTGCTTTCCGTTTTGAATAGTTCTATCACCTATGCCCACGCTTATGCAGACGATGTAGCCGTATTGGTTACCGCACCATGTCTTGCGGCCGTCAGCGCACGCGGACAGGCGGCTCTTGACACGATCGATAGCTGGTGTACCAGGAATGGGCTTTCTGTCAACCATCTTAAAACTGAGGTTATTCTCTTTACGAGAAGGAGGAATATGACTGGTTTGACTCAACTGGTACTTAAAGGCGTCAATATCCCACTTTCCAATGAAGCCAAATATCTAGGTGTTATCCTGGACAGTAAACTTCTCTGGAAAAGACACATTGAGACGAAAACCTCCAAGGCGCTGTCAGTCTTCTGGCAATGCAAGGGAGTTTTCGGCAAAACCTGGGGTCTATCACCCAAAAGATCCGTTTGGATCTATACGGCAATGATAAGACCACTCCTCTCTTATGCATCAGTCGTTTGGTGGAGAACAAGCTTTCGCGCAAATACGTGACTGCCGCTTTCACCAAGTTTCAAAGAACAGTTTGTCTCGGCTGCACAGGGGCTTTCCCCAGCACGCCTGGCTCTGCTCTTGATGTTCTGAGTAATCTCCCCCCCCCCCCCCTTGACACTCAAGGCCATCTTTCGACTTAAAAGGAATGGTCTTTGGTTCCACTCGCACTGGAGCTTTAATGATCTCGCACACAGCATCTCCTATGATACTACTCTCATGGACATGCCGTCTGATGCGAGGTCGCCAATAACACAGTTGCGACGCTTTTACAAAGTCGACTTTCCACGTGTCCTAGACTGGCTGTGGACAGAAACTGAACCGGGAAAGGAATGTAGTCGGATGTTCACGGACGGCTCCAAAACAACGGAGGGTTCTGGAGCTGGAGCCTTCGTGGAAAACGACAACATTAGACTTCACGCCTCCTTAGGAAACTTCGCGTCGGTCTTCCAGGCGGAAACCTTCGCGATCCTAATGGCCACCAACTACATTGTGAAGAATAGGTGGAAAGGAAGAAGTATCTGCGTCTGCAGCGGCAGTCAAGCTGTGCTCAAGGCCTTACTCAACCCTTTAACCACTTCCAAGATAGTTCA
Organism: Eristalinus aeneus; assembly: GCA_955652365.1. Taxonomy (NCBI): domain Eukaryota; kingdom Metazoa; phylum Arthropoda; class Insecta; order Diptera; family Syrphidae; genus Eristalinus; species Eristalinus aeneus. The sequence continues at coordinate 20,947,203 of OY019131.1, forward strand.
GGAATACAAGTCTTCCCTCAATTCGGTCGGCAGGCTGAATTCGCTAAGACTTGTCTGGGTCCCTGGTCATCACGGGATCCTGGGAAACGAAACTGCCGTTGAACTAGCAGGGCTAGGTTCAGCAGAGGCACTCGTAGGACCCGAACCCGCCTTGGGATTACCCTTCTTCTTCTTCGGAAAACCAAGAAATTACATTAAATGAAGGTTACTGTCTGGTAGTACAATGGAGCAGTATTTGAGTCTGAGTGCTCCAGTGTAGTTGATCCCAACTTCCAAAAAAAAAAAAAAAAAAATGACCGTGCTCTGGAACTTGAGTTTACATCAGAAACGGATCTAAGCAAAAACCATGACTACATGCTTTTGTTTCACCACTTTAAGACTTGTCGAAATTGGTTGCCGACTGAACATGTAAATCCTGCGCTGATACTCTTCTGGAAGTTGTCACCAATTGCTCTTATTTTTGACTTGACGGAAGTCAATTTAAACTTGTTGTTTTGCAGCGAAAATCTCTGAAAGCATGTAACATCTGTAGCCTTTTACTGAATCGATAATTTTTCGAAGATTTCTATAAAAATGGTGCTTCCCCGAAACGAACCGGAGATCCGTTTCACTCCGTTCGGCGCATCTTTATCGCGTTCAGTTTTCCCAAAGGGTTTCGCACCTTAAGACTTCACACAGAAAGCCATTATTATCGCAGTTAGTCACCAGAGGCAACAGAAACTCCCCTCGAAGCACAGTCGTCAGCGATGAAAAACCACATCGCGCCCGTTAAAGTAGGCAAATCCAATTCCCATTTGAATAATTCAACAGCTGGCATTCGTTACAATTCTCTGAGAAATTCCAAAATCGGTTAATTGCTGCTCTCAACAGGATGACTGCCCACCGCTTCACACTTAACACCCTCCACCATAGACAGTCGTCGCACTACAGTCATCCGCCTCGCGCTTGGTCTCGTGACTTGACCGCCGTCAATCAGCCGCCTAACGTATGTGCGCTGTGGCCGCATAAATATTCACGCGAAACTCGGGCAACACGAAAAACTTTAAATTCCGGTAGGATTTTCCACATGCTACCGTCAAGTCAACGCAAATGACAAATGTCAGAATGACCGCCAACTGTCACACATGTCACACACATTCGATATGCAATTTTTGATTTATTACCCAGCGCCGCCGAGCCGGACGCGAATGACTCTTTCACGCTTCCCTCGAGGAGGCCCCAAAGCTGGCTACAGCTCTATGGATCAGTTTGTCACGCAGAAGTTAGGGGACAAATCTACAAACAGGAAGGAACTGGCTTCTGTCAAAATTGGAGTGGCTGTCGAGTGGCGTGGATAACGGCGACACTCTATATCAGACGCTGTCGGCAACAGATTTGACTGGTGTTTGACTCAAAATTCAATTGACGGCGGATTAGTGGCGGTTGCTGCTGCTAAGCCACTTAAGAGGCAAAACCAATTAGAAGAAATGTGTAAAGCGCTTAGACCCCCTGGCCGAGCATTATTCAAAAGCAAAGCCGATTTGCGTGCAGATGGGGAAAAATGGCGTTGGGCCACACGCTTCTGCTGGTTTGGCAGCTCAGCTATGCGGCTGCGGGTAAGTCAAGGCTGCCGATCGCCAGCGTGCTAAGTGAACTGTTCTCGATTTGGACGACTAAGAAGCGAACTGCTTCATGCCCTTTGGCCTTAATTGAGCCGCCATTAATCATGCGCCAGGCGAGCTTCCTATTTCGCAGCTCACAGAGATTCTTTCCGGCTTAGTCAGTGGGTTGGAATAATCGTGCGGTGAGCTGGAAGCTGTTACCATTTTTTTCCATTCGACCAGCACTTGATGTAAGTGTTTGGCTAAGCTAATTATGAGCCGACTTTGCGTCAGGTTTCTGATTGATTTGACGTTAAGTGAGGGTATCATGCAGCTGAAGTTAGTGGCTGTTCGGTTCGGGCGCTAAGTAGCTTTGAGGAGGAGATTTCTGTCAAATGTGATATTTGCGTATGACTTTCCACAGCTGGGGATTTCCTGAACACCGCAAGACTGTTCCGCTTGTCAGTTTCTGCTGTTTGTTCCTTGTTGCTTTTTGAGAGTGTCAGTTGCGGGGCATCGAGTGAGATTCTGTTTGTTTTTCTTGCTAATAGGTTTTTTGAGAAAACACTTTCAAGAGACTACTGAAAATGGTCTTTGTTGTCTCATGAGAACGAAATTGTGATAAGTTTGAGTGTTTATTGATTTTTTTTTAAGAAATATTGCAGACATTGAGAGAACTTAATTTTTTTTATTGTATTTGGTTATGAAATCGCCAGTGTGGCAATATTTTAAATATTGCATTTTGAGTATCCGGCGTGGCGTTGTGGGTAGAGTGCGACACTCACACACCGAAAGTCGAGGTTGGATTCCCGGCTGAACATCCCGAATTTTTCACAACACTCAAAGAGTATTAATTGTCAAAGAAAAAGTTTCTCAAACTTCGGCAAAAAATTGTAGGTACTCGTGAGAGAACAGTAGCCCGCACAACACGAGTAATTGATGAGCAAGCTAGGTATGTGGATCGTAGCGCCACCCAATTTTTACTAATTCTATTATTTTGATTAAGCTGTAGGTTTCCATAAGCGCTTAAGTTTAAATGTATTGTTTTTTTTACTTTGACTTTTTTTTTGGAGGTTGTGATCAACTACACTGGAGCACTCAGACTCAAATACTAGTCCATTGTACTACCAGGCAGTAACCTTCATTTAATGTAATTTCTTGGTTTTCCGAAGAAAAACCAAGATGCGCTTCTGTGATATAGAACTTAGATTTTCAGTTCCCACCACATCAGCGCCAAATAACCGCCAGCTGATACGAGCGAAGGCAGAACACTGACAGAGAAAGTGCTCTGAAGTGTCTTCACCTTCTCCACAGGCGTGGCAGAGTGTGACATCACTAAGCAAAAGCCGACTCAGGTGCATAGCGAAGGTAAAGCGTCCCGTTAATAAGCCAACAAGTCTTCTGCACTCATTTCTGTCTAGAGATACCAGAAAAGAAGCGGATTTCTTGCAGACGTTTGGGAGCATACTCTTGGTCACCCTGCATCCTGGAGAGTCACGCCATCTCTGGTTGTGCTGTAGGGATACCCAACCATCGACGGAGGCCCTGACCAGGGACGCTGGTAGTCCCAAGGCGGGTTCGGGTCCTACGAATGCCTCTGCTGAACCTAGCCTAGCTAGTTCATCGGCAGTTTCGTTTCCCAGGATCCCGTGATGACCAGAGACCCAGACAAGTCTTAGCGAATGCAGCCTGCCGACCGAATTGAGGGAAGACTTGCATTCCTGAACTATCTTGGAAGTGGTTAAAGGGTTGAGTAAGGCCCTGAGCACAGCTTGACTGTCGCTGCAGACGCAGATACTTCTTCCCTTCCACCTATTCTTCACAATGTAGTTGGTGGCCATTAGGATCGCGAAGGTTTCCGCCTGGAAGACCGACGCGAAGTTTCCTAAGGAGGCGTGAAGTCTAATGTTGTCGTTTTCCACGAAGGCTCCAGCTCCAGAACCCTCCGTTGTCTTGGAGCCGTCCGTGAAAATCCGACTACATTCCTTTCCCGGTTCAGTTTCTGGCCACAGCCAGTCCAGGACACGTGCAAAGTCGACTTTGTAAAAGCGTCGCAACTGTGTTATTGGCGACCTCGCATCAGACGGCATGTCCATGAGAGTAGTATCATAGGAGATGCGGTGTGCGAGGTCATCAAAGCTCCAGTGCGAGTGGAACCAAAGACCATTCCTTTTAAGTCGAAAGATGGCCTTGAGTGTCAAGGGGGGGGGGGGGGAGATTAATCAGAACATCAAGAGCAGAGCCAGGCGTGCTGGGGAAAGCCCCTGTGCAGCCGAGACAAACTGTTCTTTGAAACTTGGTGAAAGCGGCAGTCACGTATTTGCGCAAAAGCTTGTTCCACCAAACGACTGATGCATAAGAGAGGAGTGGTCTTATCATTGCCGTATAGATCCAAACGGATCTTTTGGGTGATAGACCCCAGGTTTTGCCGAAAACTCCCTTGCATTGCCAGAAGACTGACAGCGCCTTGGAGGTTTTCGTCTCAATGTGTCTTTTCCAGAGAAGTTTACTGTCCAGGATAACACCTACATATTTGGCTTCATTGGAAAGTGGGATATTGACGCCTTTAAGTACCAGTTGAGTCAAACCAGTCATATTCCTCCTTCTCGTAAAGAGAATATCCTCAGGTTTAAGAGGGTTGACAGAAAGCCCATTTCTGGTACACCAGCTATCGATCGTGTCAAGAGCCGCTTGTCCGCGTGCGCTGACGGCCGCAAGACATGGTCCGGTAACCAATACGGCTAAATCGTCTGCATAAGCCTGGGCATAGGTGATAGAACTATTCAAAACGGAAAGCAAAGAATCAACCAGCATGCACCATGGGAGGGGAGACAGGACCCCGCCTTGGGGGCAGCCCCTGTTAACCTCCGACATTACAAACTTGTCACGCTCCGCCTCCGCGATTATAGTCCTGTTCATTAGCATTGCTCTTATCAACAACACCAATGATTCCTCTACGCCGTGATTCCTGGCCGCGTTACACATGCCATCAAAAGTCGCATTGCCGAAAGCGCCCTCTATGTTGATGAAAATGAAAACTTTGACTTGAATAAAATGGAAACACTATCTTAGAGTTGTTGTACAGTTGGTAATTTGCAATATTAAAAGCTTTAAAACATGTCAGCAAGGCATCTGAGGACGGTGCATTCAACCACTCCAATTTGAAACAGTTCAACAAGTCACAGTGGTGTTTGGAATAGTTTTGAAAAAAAAAAAAATTCTTTATTCAAAATCAATTTAAGTCAAGTTGTGTCATTATTGGTTTGATCCTGTTGTCATTTCAGGTAGCTTCATAATCCCATACGTGGGGAGTATATGTGGTTTGTCCCTAAAAGACTTTACCAAGTGACTTCACATTTATTCCTTCAGCCCATGTTATAGCAGCGTGAGGGCTTCGAACTGACCGAAGCAATTATAAATCAAATCTAGGTTACACGATGAATGCATCAACGTAGCATTTTATTCCGGCTTGTAATAAACTTGTGTGATTTAGAATTGGCATGGTGGACAACTCTCTTTCGTTTTTGGTACAAATTCATCTGTTCACACTGGTTAAAGGTGCACACTTGAATCCGAGGTTCTTCTTAATTTTTGAGGTCGTCCTTTTTTGACTGCTTTATTTAAATAATACAATTTTTCAAAGTAGAGAACATTCTAGTAACTCAAAGTTTAGATTTCTCTTTCATTTTCACCAAACTGCGAACAAACTCTAGCTCACCATCAATCCTGGCTTTGAATTATTTGTGTTCGGCCACTGGTCCTTGACCATTATCGCTTGCTTGGATATTTTTGTTTTGTTACCTTTTGCATTGTAGTAGAATAGTCCTGTATGGGACTAAGTGCACTCATCATCCGCCTTAACCTACCTACCTCCTGCGTTTTTTTTATTTTTTTAAATTTTAACTTTTATTTAAGAAAAACATGTTCAGTAGTATTATTCAAAATATTGCCCATCTGAAGCTATGACTGTTTGTATCCCATCCCAAAAAAACCTGCGCCGGTTTGGCAGCCAAGAATGAATCAAGAAAAAGTTTGATATTCTGCTCCGATGTGAACCGTATTTCAGTGAGCGTGTTCTGCATTGACCTGAACAAATTGTAGTCTTCAAATTGAAAGTTTGGGCTAAAGGCGGTTGGGGTAAAACTTCCCATAACCTCTTTTCCACATAGTTCTTAACTAGAAAAGCAACGGCAATTATTGCCTCGTGTCTGGTCGTTTTTCGGCTACTTCTCTCCTCAAACGGCTTAATAGCGTTAGGTAGCGTTATTCATTGATGGTTTCATCAGGTTTTAGCAGCTTATAATACAGCACGTCTTTCTGATCCCACCAAATACAGAGGATTACCTTCGCGCCATGGAGATTCGGATTTGTCCTTGATTTTTCTGGTTGGCCCGGTATACCCGTATGAAGTGAGCGTCAAGATACAAATGTATCGATAGGAAACATTTGTTGTGAACGAGACCTTATTTTTTTTGTTTGTTTGTTTGCTATGACATCTGTGAAAAAAATATTTAGTATACATCAAGTCATTGAACAGACAACATCATATTTTTTCATCGTGTTAAAAATGTCGAATTTTGTACCAGAAAGTGATGATTTGCGGAAAGCATTAATTTTTTGTTTTCAGTTGAAGAAAAGTGCTGCAGAGTCGCATCGACTGCTTGTCGAGGCATATGGTGATCATGCTCTATCAGAAGCAACATGCAAGAGATGGTTTCAACGGTTCAGAAATAATGATTTTGATGTGAGAAAGGAAGAACGTGGAAGACCACCGAAAAAGTTTGAAGACGCTGAATTGCAAACGATATTGGATGGAGATGACACTTTGAGTCAAAAGCAAATGGCAGCAATGTTAAATGTTGCACAATAAACAATTTGTGACCGTTTAAAAGCTGTGGGAAAGAACCAAAAGTGTGGAAAATGGGTGCCACATTAATTGAATGAAAGACAGATGGAAAACCGAGAAAATACTTGTGAAATTTTGCTTCAAGGACACGAAAGTCGGTTTTGCATCGGATTTTTACTGGCGAAGTAAATGGATTTGTTTTAAGAATCCTAAACGAAAAAAATCATGGGTTAATCTGGGACAACCATCAACATCGACTGCAAAACCAGATCGATTCAGCAAGAAGACAATGCTGTGTGTTTGTTGGGGCAGAAGGTGTGCTGTACCACGAGCTCCTAAAACCTGGTGAAACCGTTAATACTGATCGCTACCGACAACAAATGATCAATTTGAACCATGCATTGATCGAGAAACGACCAAAATGGGCCAGAAGACACGGCAAGGTAATTTTGCTCCATGACAATGCACCTGCACGCAAAGCAAAACCGGTTCAGGATACAATTAAAACACTTGGCCGGGAGCAGCCACCACACCCGCCATATTCACCAGACTTGGCTCCTTCCGACTACCATTTGTGTTCATCGATGGGACATGCATTGGCTGAGCAGCACTTTGATTCCTACGAGGAGGTCGAAAATTCGGTGTCTGATTGGTTTGCTGGTATTTGATTGAAAAAAAGTTATTCTTGTTTACGCTTCAAAAGACTTTCTTATACTAAAATGACGTACAATGACAGTAGCTTTCCAACACATATTCCAATGCAAACACTTTCGAAAGAGGCACACTTATTGATGCACATATATTATTACTGACAAATGTCACACCTTTCCAAAGAATTAATTTGTTTCCCAAATACATGGTCACACTTGTCAATCAGTGTTAGTTTTGTATTGTTTTTTTTCGTTTTGATTAAGAGAGTTATCTTCTTGAGGTTTTTCTTTAAATTTTGCAATAACTAAAATTCCAAAAGCTGCTGGGCAACATCTTCAAAACATAAACTTGAATGGTTTCTTTTAATTTTTCATATTGTCCACTTTTCATTGGATTGGATATGGTGTGGAAACTGGGAGTGAACACATTTTTGCTTCTCTTTGGAACCTTGATGTATTCTATCAACAATTTAAAAAAAATATTGCGAATTTGTTTTAAACGACAATTTTAATGCTACTTCATACGCGGAACTTCAAATTTTCCCCACTCCGAAATATTCGGAACCAGGCATCAATAAAATGTATCAAATTCCAGTTTCCAATGGGACTTGCTGCATTATTTAAAGAGTGCGTCAGGAACGCAGACCGACGACTAACTAGCATTATAATGTTTAAACTTGCAAACGTGAAACCACGAGAACTTATTGAATGGCGTTATAGTAAATAATTTTGTCGCTTGTGCCTCTGTTCTCTGACAAGAAGGATAAATGAATTTTGTCCTAAATTTATTAATTTTTTGATTCACTACATGTTTCGTATAATATTAAATTTGTACCCTAATAACAGAAAGTCAGATTTACTTCCACACATTTTTGACACAGCCGAAATTTCTCTTGCATCTCGCTTCACTCATTTCGACTTTGACATAACTCATCACTTAATAAGTCTCAGAACTGACATATAGGGGGCGACACTTAATAAATTCCATATTAGGTCCGTTCCAATTGCTCTGAATTGCTACGAATGTGAACGAATGTCCACGAATTAGCCCGAAAAACTACGAAAAAGCGTTCCATTAGCTGATTTTCTCGTAAAAGAGAGAGCTCACGAGAGAGCAAACTATTTCCCCTCCCTACGAATTTCTGCCGAAGAAAAATCTGTGAACAGCAGTTCGGCAGCAGACGGCTGTCAAATCGAAAATAAAAAAACCTCCGACATTTCATATGTCTGATAGCTGTCTTCGAATTTCTGCGAAAAGTCGTTTTACAATTTTCAGTAGAGTTACTCTCTCCAAGAGATATTTTTTCCCAAACTACTCAACTACGAATTTCTGTACACAAACGAATTGGAACATACCTATTATTTATTGAAAGTAAAAGCATTCAAATGATACCTGTCAAATTTTCATGGCAATCTAATTATTAGGTTACAAGTCACAGTGCTTCAAGTGGCGTTACTCAACCGATTTTTAAAACAACGAAAAAAAAATATCGTGTGTTGATTTAACACTGCTTCTTGATAAGAAAAAAATACCGTGCAAGCTCAGCAATGGCTTGAAAAATGTTATAGGGACTCTGCTTCATCGAAAACAACTATTTGTCATTGGTATGCTGACATTAAATGTGACCGTACAGACACCAACGATGCTGAACGCCAATTGAGATGGCTACACCTGAAAACGTCAAGAAAGTCCTCAAAATCGCTTTCGAAAATCGCAAAGTGAAACTGCGGAAAACAGCTGACACCTTAAATATATCAGAAGGCAGTAAGTGCACTGTTTTGCATGAACCTTTGTCCATGAGAAAGCTCATTTTGAAATGGGAGCCGCGTTTGCTCACAAGAAACCAAAAGCAACAACGTATTGATGATTCTAAGAGCTGTTTGGAGCTGTTTCTCCTAAATAAGAAGGACTTTTAGCGTCGGTATGTCACAATAAATGAAACATGGATCCACCACTACAGTCCAGAGTCAAATCCAAAGTTAGCGGACTGGATTGCAGCCGCTGAACCACGCCCAAAGCGTCCAAAAGCACAGAGGTCGACTGGCAAGGTAATGGTATCCGTATGGTATTTTGGAACTTCGCACGAAATTTTATTCATCGACTATCTTGAGAAAGGGAAAAGAATCAACAGCGAACATGGCGTTATTGGTGAATTTGAAGAAAGAAATTGGAAAATACGGTCCCATATGAAGAAAAAAAAAAATTCGCTTACACCAGGACAATGCACCGTGTCACAAGTCGTGGGCCGAATTGCACGAACTGGGCTTTTAATTGCTTCCGCACCCACCGTATTCTCCACATCTGGCTCCCAGCGACTTCTACCTCTTTTCAGACCTCAAAAAGATGCCCTTCGGAAAACATATGGCTCGACTAAGGAGGTGGTCGCCGAAACCGAAACCTATTTTGAGGCCAAAGATAAATCGTTCCCCAAAAAGGTGTCCGAATGTTAGATTGTCATGAAAATTTGGCAGGTATCATTCAAATGTTTGTGCTTTCTAACAATAGTAGGTGTGTTCCAGTACTTTCTGTACTAAATTCTGCAGTCTGTCACTTGTTACGGAGTTTCTTGTGTTAAAATGGGCAGGGTGGGGAAATAGTTTACTCTCTCGAGAAAGCGCTTATTTGACGTAAAACCCATTTTTTCGGAAAACGGGAACAGACATCGTGTTGGTTTGTGTTGTTTTGTACTGTTTTGTGTAATATGGATTCTTTGTCAGTGGCGCCCTTTATATGTCAGTACCGGGACTTATTGAGTGCTTCTCCAACATCGCATTTTTCGCTTGACACTATGAATGGCCGTATATAATTTAGAAAAAAAGATATAAAAACATTGATGCCGCTTGCTTGAAAATACGGAGCAGCGCATGGCGTGTGCAGTCCTCGTGTATTCCCTTTCATTTTTCTAACTTTGAAACAATTGAAAGCAAAAAGCGCTTAAGCTCGTTTCCAATAGCCGGCAAGCGGAGCAAAATGTATACAACAGCAGCAATTACATCAACAACAGCATTAACAATATCTCCAGACTTTGTGTCTCTGTCCCTTGTTTCTTGTTATTGTTAAAACCAAGGTTTGTCAAATTATTTTTCGTTGTAAAATCCTTTCCTCAACCTTTTCGACTTCCCCACCGTTGCTTTCAAAACACCCACCTGCCTTTTAACGATAAACCCCTTCTCCTTCGCAGAACGGACTTCTTATACAAAAGCGACTGCCTTCACTCAACGCAGACTGCACCCAGTACCCATTTGTTCACCTCAATGCGCTGTCATTTAAATCCCAATTGGAACCATCTAAATGTCACCTACATCACTTAAACGTCGGCTTCGCTGCCGTTGCATCCTCACATCGAGCTGCAGCCGGCTGGTGGAATTTTCCTTTCGAATCGCAGTTGTATAATCCCCCACTCGACACGTAGCCTACCCCTGCCACGTTCGTCTGGTCGGTCACTGCCATGCACCCTCGAAGCCAAATCGAGATGTAACCAAAACAAAACCTCATTCCCTTCACCAGGTCCAGCAGCAGCAGCAGCGCACCGACAATTAATAACCCACAGCGCCGCGGAGCATCACGGCGGCTTTTCACACTTCCAACTCCCAGCCTCATTATCATCCGTTCCGCTCCACACAATTACATCACTGCTCCTCGAGGTCTCCAGCAGCGGCAGCTACCGCGCAATCGGTTCCGAATTGGAGTAGGGCATGATCTTCTGGGTTTAATTGTCATTCGATGGCCCTGCTACTGTCGCGGGGATTACCCAAGAGTGCTCCACGAGCGAACTGATGCACGCCGGAGATGGAGGATTGATTGCGTACATCCTTTACCGGTTGTGAATCATTTCGCCGATGAGCTGTAGAAACCCCAATTCCGCATAGTCGCTGTTTTCGTCGCCTTCGTTCTAGACGCAGCTGGAGATGAAGGGTGCTGCTGGCGTCTGTTATTGCGGGGGAGACTCAAGTGGATCCGGTGACGACGGCAACATCTCGGGTCTTTTCAGAGCAACGCACTTGTTTGTGGTTGCTTCCAGCTCATCTCACTTCAACTGGGCCCTCGATCTCCGAGCAGCACGGTTAATTGTTGTGCCGGACTTGGAATGTGTGGCGCATGTGTGACGTGAAAGTGTATATTTAGTGTCCGAATAAACGCAATGGAATGCTTTTAGTGGGAAGGTTAGGCACTGTTTGCTTTGCGAACGGCTTCGGCAGACGTCGAGAGTTGTAAAATGAGTACACTGTGACGTGGTGTGTTTGCGTCAGGCAGCGAATTCACCTTAATTTCGTCTATTAAGGTTCAGTCATACACGAAGATGCTCCGGATTGCGGTTCGCTTTGTTTATCTGTTTTGGCACCAAGCGGAGCTTGGCTCAGAAGGTCATACAGCTATGACGCTTATTTCTTCCATGAGTTGGTCATTGCGTTGAAAACATTGCAAATTAATTGAGAGTAGCCCCCTAGTCGGCACTTACACTGCAGCAGCTTGATACATGACGCCAGAGGAGGTGGGTCAATGCAAGCCTGCAATTATGATGTGAGACTGTTAGATTCTGATTTAGGGGCACTTATTTTGCTGGCGATTAGCACGTTTGTTGCATTTGTGCAAGCCACTGACATGAGAACCGGAAATCGGTTGGGTTTGAAGCTGGGCTTCTGAGTCACAATTGAGTTCAGTGTGTACGTCTATGATTTCTATGACGGAGGCGTTATCTTTGCGATGAAATGAATACGTCTATCAGTTTTAGTTTGACTCCGAGGTTAAAAATTTTTCTTAGAAATTAAGGAAATGCCAAATTACTACAAATTTTAGGTCCATTACGCATTTTAATGAATTAAACATAAACAAAGGACGTGCCTGCGCATGAAAGGTAAGTGACAAACATTAATCCTTTAGTCGGTAAATGTTGACAAGAAGTTGGCAACAGGTCAGGGAAAATTAGGTTGAAGGTGCCAGTTGCCCTATGGCATTTTGACATTGGCCCGTTTTAATGCCGTTCGCTTCCCCTTTCTTGTTGCAAGAGCTTGGCAGTCTACGACTCCTAAATAAGTCACTCTGAGGGGTGTCGAGTCTGGAGAGGTGTTTTCCAGTTACACAGTGGCTTATAGTGACTAAACGAGTTTTGCTTATCCGTACAAGGAACTGGGAGTAAAGTTGAGGATTAAATTTTGACCAAGTTATCTTGCTTATGAGACAAGTGGGAGAGTTGATCACTTTCAGTTGTGTTCCTTTGACAACAACATCAGTTCCGAAATGAAACGCAGAATCACTCTTGCCAAACGCTGTTTCTTTGGGCCCAAGAGGCAATTTAGTAATAAAGCCCTCTCTCGAAGGACTAAGCTCGCTTTATACAACAGCTTGACCCAGTCACCCAGTCCTACTTTACGGCGCGGAAGCATGGGCGTTACTAAAAGCGGATGAGGAAGCCCTTAGTCTTTTCGAGAGAAAAGTTTTGCGTGCAGGCTGGAGAGGCATGTTGGTTGAGGCCCAGGTCCACCCCGGACTGTAACGCCACAAGAAGAAGAAGAAAAAGAAGAAGAAACATGCGTTGGAAATTCATGAAATTAATTTGAAGCTTCCGAAAGTCATTGTATTTTTGTGGAAGCTTATGCGCCAGCCAACGTAGCAAAAATGGTTTGCACGATTCAAAAGTGATAATTTTGTCTTGGAAGACGATGAACATCCTGGGCAGCCAAGAACTTTGAAAGTGAAGAACTGGAAGCATTACTCTATAAAAATTATTTCCAAACACAAGAGTAGCTTGCATTATCTTTGTGTGTCACAACCGTTCCACATTCCACGCCAGAAAAGAAATTAATTTTTGCACCGAATCGTTACTGATGAGAAAAAAAATTCCCTTACGACAACCACGATGAAAAATCGAGTATACCAGTATGAAATTTTTGAAAATGAAACACTTATTATTAATGGGAAAGTAAAAACATTATATTCAAAGTATTGGCCATTGTTTTCTACACATTTTGACCACCTTTCTGGCAATTTTTGAATACCACGCCAATAAAATTGTTCGTCTTTTAAAGCAAACCAATCAGACACCGAATTTTCGACCTCCTCGTAGGAATCAAAGTGCTGCTCAGCCAATGCGTGTCCCATCGATGAACACAAATGGTAGTCGGAAGGAGCCAAGTCTGGTGAATATGGCGGATGGGGTGGCTGCTCCCAGCCAAGTGTTTTGATTGTATCCTGAACCGGTTTTGCTTTGCGTGCAGGTGCATTGTCATCGAACAAAATTACCTTGCCGTGTCTTCTGGCCCATTTTGGTCGTTTCTCGATCAATGTATGGTTCAAATTGATCATTTGTTGTCGGTAGCGATCAGTATTAACGGTTTCACCAGGTTTTAGGAGCTCGTGGTACAGCACACCTTCTGCCCCAACAAACACACGGCATTGTCTTCTTGCCGAATCGAACTGGTTTTGCAGTCGATATTGATGGTTGTCCCAGATTAACCCATTATTTATTCCGTTTAGGATTCTTAAAATAAATCCATTTTTCATCGCCAGTAACAATCCGATGCAAAACCGATTTTCTTTCGTGTCTTTGAAGCAAAATTTCACAAGTGTTTTTTCGGTTTTCCATCTGTCTTTTATTCAATTCATGTGGCACACATTTTCCACACTTTTTGATCTTTCCCACAGCTTTTAAACGGTCAGAAATTGCTTGTTGTGCAACATTTAACATTGCTGCCATTTGCTTTTGACTCAAAGTGTCATCTCCATCCAATATCGTTTGCAATTCAGCGTCTTCAAACTTTTTCGGTGGTCTTCCACGTTCTTCCTTTCTCACATCAAAATCATTATTTCTGAACCGTTGAAACCATCTTTTGCATGTTGCTTCTGATAGAACATGATCGCCATATGCCTCGATAAGCATTCGATGCGACTCTGCAGCACTTGTCTTCAAATGAAAACAAAAAGTTAATGCTTTCCGCAAATCATGACTTTCTGGTACAAAATTCGACATTTTTAACACGATGAAAAAATATGATGTTGTCTGTTCAATGACTTGATGTATACTAAATATTTTTCACAGATGACATAGAAAACAAACAAAAAAAAAATAAGGGCTCGTTCACAGTAAATGTGCCCTATCGAGACATTTGTATCTTGACGCTCACTTCATACCGGTATACCTGGTATATTGAAGTTTGTGCGGGAAATTCTTCTCCATTAACAGTAAACTTACAAAATTTCCTTATATGCTCCAGGTCTTATTGAGTGTTATTTTAATATGAAAAAAACTACTTCCAAAGGGCAGCGCATTTTAGTGGAAGTTTATGCGCTAGCTGAGCGAACGTGACAAAATGGTTTAAACGATTTAAAAGTGGCGATCTTGGCTTGGGAGGCAATGAACATCCTGGGCTGCCAAAACATTTTGAGGTTGAAGAACTGATATGAAGATTGTTGCCAAACACAGGAAGAGCTGAAAGAATATTTGGGTGTAATTCACGCAGCCACTTCAAAATGTTTAAAAGCAGCTGGATATATTGAAAAGCAAGGAAAATGGGTTGTCGCCGTGGCGTAGTGGGTAGAGTGCGACACTCAGACGCCGAAGGGTCTAGGTTCGATTCCCGGCTGAATACCTCGAATTTTTCACGCACCACCTCTACCGAGTTGCTGACAACACTCACAGAGGAATTAATGTCGAAGAAAATGCTTCTCAAACTTCGTCCTTCGGGGTCGGCAAAAACTGTAGGTCCCTTTTGCTCGTGAGAGAACAGTAGCGCGCACAACACGAGTAGTTGATAAGTAAGCTAGGCCCTGGTCCCTCTGTGGACTGTCGCGCCATCCAATTATTGTTATTATTGTTAAGGAAAATGGGTTCCATTTTGCACGAATTAGCCTATGTACCGAATAAATACTGATGTGCTCAAAAACATACGTGAATGTTTGTGGCCAGTGGTATTTCTTCAATTGTGCGTTCTGTGTCTGTGTGAACGTGTAATTCGAAGCCTTTTGTTCATAACATGTGTAAAAACGAAAATATCCGTTGGTAAATTCAACTCACTCTTATCCAGTTTTCAAGTACACACGTCTTTAATTGAGTAAATTTGACTCTGTGACAATTAAAAGGGGGCTAAGGAAGCGCATCGTGGTTGGTGTCTTTTTGGCTTTCTAAATTTCATCTCAAAATACGGTTCATGTTTCAAAACCACTATAGATGGTCGCACGTTCTCACTCTGAAAAGAAATTCTAACATCTTTAACTTTGATCTGTCAGCCACAATCCGTTTACAAATTCCATCCGTATCCACACTGACTGACTCAAAGAACTTAATGGTGTCGGAGGATCTCAATTTAAGTCTATATTTCCAACTCTGTAGTCATTGTTGCATGTTTCAAGCTGAAAAGGAAGATTATCAGCCAATACTCAATTTATAAATTCAATCCGTATTATAAATACATTTCGAGCTTCTATCTTAGGAATGCTTCTCTGCCGCTTTTTAGAAGAAATACTGGCCGTCCTTGAGACTGCTTGATTGGACATCAGTCTGGCTGTTGGAGAAATAACCACTAGGCAAAAGCTTATTTTTATTGACTTTTTCATTTGTTTCTTTATTCTTCCACGCATGCATAACATAACAAAACTTAGGTGGCAAACTTTGGATCAATAATGCGACTTCCATTTGAATGTTTCTATTGTTATTTGCTATGTGTTGAAGAGTGTCGGGCATGACTGCTTTTCACAGGCTCTGGCAATCGTTAGCGTGCTTGGTTGTTCTTACATTTATCAATTCTGTGTGTTTCCCTTTTTCATATGACGGCAAAAATTTGTTGGAAATTGTATACCCTAGTAACTTTTTTCCTAAATCAACAGACGTCTTGTTACCCATACCAAATGAATGTCTTGTTCTAGTTATCAAAATAGAAAAACACGAATTCAAATTCCTCCAAAAAACAAAAAACTTTGTTAACGTCGTTACATTCCTTTCGAAAAGCCAATGCCCCATTCCAAAAATAGGCGAATACCTCAGCCTAATCGTTCGCTTTGATGTGTTAATTTTGAAATATGATCCGACATCGCCTCCTAGTCCAGCGATCAATAACTTCAAGACTACAACTCAAGAATGACCACGGCACACACTTCGGAAAACACACACAACACTTAAACCAGTTGCGAAAATGTTTGTTTACTTTTCCGCTATTCTCATCTGCTCTCCACATGTCGTCTCCACCACCACCCTTTCAAAGCTACCACACATTGTAAAACTCACCACATCTCCACAGTCACAGCCTTCTAGCCGCGCCGCCGTCAAAGTAGCCGCACACACGCGACCATCGCAATCGATCGATTGTAAATAAAGCGAAAGGTGTAAGGTGTAAGCGCATTGTAACTACAATAATGCCGTCTCTTTCTCCACCACCACAACCGCCGTCACAGTCACAGCCACCGCTGAGAGCACACCAACAAGCGCAGGCCCAAACCTTGGAGAGAGGAAAGGAAAAATTCAAACCCGAACAACAACAAAAAAAGCAGTCAATAAATTTAAGTTAACAATATTTTTTCTGGTATTTGCATAATAGTTTTAACAGCGGCACCGTTCAGCTGATCAGTCTTTTTGAGCTTGTTGACGTGAACGGACGGCAACGGCGGCACATCGACGACGGAGTGTCCCACGAGTCTATCCATACTGAAAGTGCCTGTCACATGCGCGAGTACGCGGCGCGTTTGTTTGTAATTCAATTCCCATTTTTTCGTTGAATCGGATCGGAAGTGGAGCTTACTTAAGCAGATCAAGTGGCGTCGGGCATCAGTCTATCAGCAGCGCGGCGCAGAAGCGTGTGAATGTGAATTTGTTCAGAGTCGAGCGCGAGGAGAAAAAATTCCAATTCCAGTTCGCTGCTCAACTCTTTTGTTTGTCTCGCGTGAATCTAGTTTGTTCCCCGTCAGCGGGCGCGACTCACCGCTCTCCCTCGCCACTGACTTGCAGTTTGTCTTCGTGTGCTTTTCTCGGTCGCTTAATTGAAAATGAGCTAATATTTGCTTAATCAGTGAGAAAACGTGCGGAGTGCTATCGGAATATTTTGCGTGCTGACCGCGGCGCGGAAGATGTGCTGAGTCTTACTGCGACGACGATACTTGTTTTGACGTGAGACAATGGCTCTGGCAAACTTTTCACTGCCCTTCGGGGGACTGCAGCAGCAGCCCTGGGGCGCAACTGTGAGCCCCATACAGCAGGTGCAGCGCAACGCGAACACGAACAATCTGCTCTACGGCCCCGCCGGACACCAGGAGACTGACGAAGCCCCCACGAACTATTACAAAAACAATCCGTACCTCCCACCGCAGCCCTATCAACCGTATAACAACAATCGTCGCAAGGGCGGCCAGGCGTACCTGCCGCCACTGCCATCGACAAATCGAGGCTCCCAACAGCAGGGCGCCTACGACCAGCGGCAGCAATTTAGTCAAAATCAGCAAGGGGGCGGTCGGACCTACCAGTCCACAGTAGGATCTCAGCAGCAACAGCAACAACAGCCGTCGACCAGGACCTACGGGGAGGGAAGCTATTCCCGCCTGCCAGGCGCGCAACAACAGTCCGGAGGACAGGGCCCGGCTGGACGCTCTCAACCCGCCCAGCAGCAGTACTTCACTAGTTCATACAACACACAAACTCACACTTCATTTAGCGCAGGGGTGACCGCATCTAGCCTCCAGGGAGCTGCTGGTGGCGGTAACGTCTTTGGGGTGGATAACAACGAAAACAAACCGCGAACTGCCGAAGTAGCTGAACAGCAACCGGCGAATGTGCCCGCGCCACCCATTCCCAATGGAAATGGAAATGGAAACGGCAACGGTCTCGGTGGTAGTGGCAGTGTAGGCGGCAGTCAGGGTGCCGGCGGAAATCCAAACGATCCTTACCCTGAGCGTCCGCCAGGTTTCACCAGAGTACAGGCCGGATCGGGATCCCGCACACAGGTGCACGCGGTTCTAGACTACGACGTGGAGGAGGGCGAGGAAGGAGACTACTACGACGAGGATGACAGTGGGTCACCGGTCAGCAAAAGTAAGTTTTTCTTTAACTTCAAAATTCTAAATTAGTTAGCTCTGTGGTAATAAAAAACAGTGGTGTCACTGATGTCGACAAATTGCTTGCCAATTAAGAAATCTGCTTTCAAATTATTTTTATCGTTGCTGAGTGATTTTCTGAATTGTGAACGTTGCCAAATGACAAACGGTGATTCTGAAGCTGCTTCTTTGTAAGACTAACCGGTCCCGGTGGGCCGGAGTTGCTGTGCCTGGCACATTAAGTTGTGGCGAAATTTTAGCTGTTTTCGATGACGGTAAGTGATGAGAATTAAAGATGTAAAAAAAAAAATAAGTCTGCGCGGTCATTGGTCTCGGGATTGTCTGTTGGGTGTGATTCTTCGGAGCAGTTAAGAAAGTAAACTGTCTGTAAAGAAAAGGGACATTTGTGGGGTAGTCATATTAGGTAATTCTGCCGATTGAGTGTCGAGTTTAAATTCAGCGTATCGTATTGAGTAACAATAAGCGAGATTGTGGACAGTGCGACGGTTCTATTGTGCGTGCTTAGTCGTTTCGTTAGCGGTGCAAAATGAACGTTGATTTGAAAGAAAATGTGTTGAAAGTCAAGCCCTAGATGCAAAGTGAAAAAAAAATTATTTCAAATGTTTCTGCTCTGATATTTCTTGGACTTGCAAAAAGTGCCACAACAGAATGTTCATAGGGACAATTTTATCTGAGTTGCACATAATGTGTCTGTTGGCATTCCATCATTTAACATACGAGGGTCGTTCAATATATTCGCGGTATCGATATGAAGGCAAATGCGAAATCATTTAAATTGAATTTGCATTTTCCGCTTTCAATATAATCCATATAAATAATTTTGGCTTTTCAAAATAATCTATACTAACATCAATGCATTTGTTACATCTTGAGATAGGCTTTTTTAAACCCTCAAACAAATAAATTTCCTCTTTCTCTGCAAATAACCCTTTTATTGCCGATTTGAGTTCTTCATCATCCGAAAATCTTTTTCCACGAAAACATTTTTTCAAGTCCGAAAACAGGAAATAATCACTAGGGGAAAGGTCTGGACTATAGGGTGGGTATTGTATTTCTTCCAAACCACAATCTCGCGCAGCAGCCTTGGAAACTCGTACCGTATGAACAGGAGCGTTGTCATGAAGAGGCATCAAACCCGCTGCGAGTTTACCCCGTCTTTTCTTTTTAATTTCCTCCCGCAGTGGAAGCGTAGGATGTGGCGTTGATGGTTACACCTTTATTTTCCTTTGTTGTACTCAATGAGCAAGATTCTATTTGAGTCCTAAAAAACTGTGTCCATGAGCTTCCCGGTAGACTGAGTGACTTTGATCTTCTTCGGGGGGTCTGCTCCTTTGGAAGAGGATGTGTCGTTGATGGTTTCACCATTATTTTTTTTTGTACTCAATGAGCAAGATTCTCTTTGAGTCCTAAAAAACTGTGTCCATGAGCTTCCCGGCAGACGGAGTGACTTTGAACTTGCTCGGGAGGTCTGTTTCTTTTTTATGCCACTGCATGGACTCTTGTTTCCTTTCAGGGTCATAGCGGTGAACCCAAGATTCGTCCCCAGTAACAATTCGAGAGAGCTTTTGGAAATGTGCGTTCTCACTACACATCTCCAAAAGCTCTCTACAGCATGCGATTCTCACTTTTTTCTGAGGCTCTGTGAGCATTCATGACACCCACCTTGCACTGACCTTTGAAAGGTTAAGATAGTCATGAAGAATGGTGTGAATGGTACCAGTTGAAAGCTTGGTGATCTCTGCCATTATTTTCACCTTTATTCGGGCATCGTCAAGAATAAGTTTTTCGACTTCTTTTATGCTTTCTACTGTGCAAGCAGTAGCCGGGGCGCCGGAGCGGGGGTCGTCTTCAATGTTCTCTCTGCCTCTCTTGAACTCACTTCACCACTTTCGCACAGTTGGTAATGAAGGTGCGGAACCCTGGTAAACAGCCACCGTCTCTTCAAGAATAGTTTTTTTTACTTTTTCCTTCCTTTGTGAGAAATTCAATTACAATAGCTTTTCTTCAATGCACTCGCACTTGTCGCTGTGGTGTAGAGGGTAAAACCGACAATCACTCACTGAAGGTATTGGAATAGTCTCTGGAGTTAGTTCTACTCGTCAAGAATTGAAGTCGACAACAGCAGTTTGCTGAAGAAACTGTTGGCAGTTCAATAACTTTTCACTGGGAAAATTTTGAGGTTAACTTTTTAAGAAAGGTTTTACCTGAATAGCACTTACGTCCCTACTTTCCAAGGTCATGAAAACGCAGATAAACCGTCAGCTTATGAAATATCTTGAAACTCGGAAGCTTCTTAACTAGCGGCAATAGAGCTTCCGCAGCAACAGGTCTCCTGGTGATTTTATGGCATATCTCACCGAAAAAAGGCACTAATCTTTGCACAGGCAAGATCGTTGCGCTTGATATTTCAGAAGCATTTGACAGAGTCTGGGATCAGGCTCTCATATCGAAAATGCTTACTTTTGGCGTCGATGAATCTCTTCTTGAATGGACTAGAAATTACCTTCCGAACCGTTCAATACACGTTGTATTGGATGGGCTCAAGTCTGATGTTGGCCATATTTACGCTGGTGTTCAACATGGCTCCGTTTTGTCTCCAAGACTCTTCTTCATCCTTATCCGACCCATAGCACTAATGTCCCTTCTCTCCAAGGTCATGGAAATGCTGATAAACCGTCAGCTTATGAAATATCTTGAGTCCCGGAAGCTTCTTAATGACCGGCAGTACGGCTTCCGAAGCAACCGTTCCACTGGTGATCTGATGGCATATCTCACTGAAGAGTGGAACCAATCTTTGCACAATTTAGGAGAAAGCAAGATCGTTGCGCTTGATATTTCAAAGGAATTTGACAGGGTCTGACATCAGGCTCTTTTGTCGAAAATGCGTGCTTTTGGGATCGATGAGTCTCTTCTTCAATGGATTCGAATCGTTCAATACAAGTCGTTTTGGATGGATTCAAGTGTGATATCCACTATATTAATGCTGGTGTTCCCCAGGGCTCTGTTTTGTCCCCGACACTCTTTCTCATTTTTATAAATGATCTCTTGTCTGCTACTTCTAATCCTATTCATTACTTCGCTGATGACAGTACCCTCAGCTTTTCATATTCGTTCCTTGGCTCACGTCCCTCCACTTCGGCCTTAGACTCGGAACGGCAGCGTATGTTAAGCACATTAAATTTCGACCTTGACAGCATAATCGATTGGGGAAATAAGAATAGAGTGGAATTTAATGCTTCCAAAACACAGTGCTGTCTACTGTCGTTAAAGCGATCACAAAATAATCAGCCGTTATTCATGAACGGCATTTGCGTTGTTGAAACCGAAAGACTTTCCATCCTCGGTATGTGTATGAACCCAACAATTAGTTGGAACGATCACATATTTGAAGTCGCCAAAAATGCTGCGAAATGTCTAGGTTTCCTTAAACGATGCAGGAAGTATTTCACCCCCTCTGATCTGGCTACAATATACAAGGCATACATACGCCCAAAACTTGAGTATAACGCTCCTATCTGGTCAGGTGCTCCTAAGACCTCCCTGCACCTGCTGGATAGAATTCAAAAGCGAGCGATAAAACTTATAGGTGACAGTAATATTGCGAAGTCGATTGACTCGTTAGAACACCGACGTAATGTCGCGTCGTTGTCACTTTTTTATCGCTATTTTAACAAGAAATGCTCAGATGAATTAGCCAGTTGCATTTCTCCCCTTCAAGAATTCACCCGCAATACGCGCCTCGCTAGGAATGCCCATCAATTCACCCTCAAGCCCTCGTTCGGACGTACAGTCAAATTCAGAGACTCGTTCTTTAGCCGCACTACACGAATCTGGAATGCTCTTCCCAGCTCGATTTTTCATCCTCATTACAATCCACAGGCATTTAAAAGCAATGTGCATCGGTACCTCTTCTCCCTCTCTTCCTCTATACCTACGGCCCGTGCTGTTACTTGATCCGGTCACTTAAGGGTACTCGCAACCCCTTTTGCACGCGTCAATTATGAAAAAAATGATCTCCTGTCTGTTACTTTTAATCCAATTCACTTCTTTGCTGATGACAGTACCCTCAGCTTTTCATATTCGTTCCTCGGCTCTCGACCCTCCTCTTCGGCCATAGACTTGGAACAGCAGCGTATGTTAAGCTCATTAAATTCCGATCTGGAGAGCATAATTGATTGGGGTAAAAAGAATAGAGTGGAATTTAATGCTTCCAAAACTGAGTGCTGTCTACTGTCACTCAGTTTGTCAACTGTCACTATAGCGATCTTAATATAACCAGCCATGTATATGAATGGCTCCTGAGTTGTTGAAACCGAACGACTTTCAGCCCTTAGTATAAAAATATCTCCCTTCCGCCTTTTTGTGTTTTGAATTTTCCAGCTATGTACAAAGCGCTACAGAGCACGTATCTGGCAATCATCATTTGAAAGGTCTGAACATAACCTATGGTAGATGATTTTGAACCATTAGCCTCGGATTTTTTTTGTTGTTATGTACCTTTAGATGTTGGATTGCTCTATGATTGTTAGCACAGAAGGTTCCACGACAACATCCGAATGGATCAATTGGTAGTTTTGGGCTGATAACACCAAGACAGCTTGCAACAAGCTTTTTCAAAAAATAGTCAGATGTAGCGTGTGTTCTGTGGTATGGTGCGATTCCCACATATCAGACTATAAGTTAAGTTAAAAAATTATGTTATCTGCAAAGCCCACTTTTACCCGAAGCGTTTTTTTCATCCTTTTAAAGGTCACCTGATGTCATCTGTCTACGGGCCTCTCAAAATTATCACTAGGGATATACTACACTGGAGCGCTCAGACTCAAATACTGGTCCATTGTACAATTCTCACTTTCTCTATAGATATATAAATTTACTGCATTCTGCAAGACAGATTTGGCTACTTCACATAGCCGATGAGGTCCAAATGCGTCTTGCGTGGAAATATGGTTTCTTGCCCAAAATCGTTATCGAATAAAGCTTGCGGAGCGATAGCAGAACAGATGGTCACATGCATTCAGTTGCTGTCTTTATTAGACATTGATTTGATTTAAAAATCATTTATCTGATTTAAATCCTTTTATTGAATTTTCCTTAGACATTGGCGTTTTCATTGAAGTTCTTGAATTTAGTTTTATATTCTCAGCCACATTCTTACACTTTCAGGAATTTTCAAGAAAAATTTGCTTACAACAACGATAGATGATTTAATTCTTTTTCTTGATCGAAATTTCCACTAAAAATGACTTACTAAGGCTCGCAGCACTCACTTTGAAAATAGGTTTCCAATATTTTTCAACATCGTTCATGTGTACATTCTAAGTGACTTGAAAGACATGAAGGGCATAGAAGCAAAGTGTCCTTGACGATAATAAGTGGCTCCCCGCATTAGGTCCTATTGCAAAATAAGCCAACTGTACTCACACATATGCTACAAATAAGAAAATTAAATTTTAAAGTAAATTTGACACTTCAATTAAAAAAAAAATGTCTTATTGTCTTTTAGTCTCAAAATCAAGTTTCAGGTGCCTTTCCTTAACAAACATTTAAAGAACTAAGTTCTGAAATCCCTAAACAAGGTCCGAAATACGTATGACACCCCCGCTGATAGGAGTTTAGTTTTCTTGAAATTTATACACTACAAATTGTCTAGTTCGTATTCGTGGTCACAAAACTTTCTGCTTAGTGGCCGCCGCACAGTAGTAATAATAATAATTGTTGGCGCTACAGTCCACAGGGGGACCAGGGCCTAGCTTGCTCATCAACTACTCGTGTTGTGCGCGCTACTGTTCTCTCACGAGTAGAAGGGACCTACAGTTTTTTGCCGACTCCGAACGGCGAAATTTGAGAAGCTTTCTTAGACAGTTATTACTCTTTGAGTGTTGTCAGCAGCTCGAAAGAGGTGGTGCCCTGAAATATTCGAAAAATTGGTGTTGAGCTGCACAGTAGTGCCGGAGAGAAAAAAAAACGTAAAATGAAATAATTTTTTCGGCCAAGTGGTATTGGTTTTTCGATTCTACATATTTGGGAACCAAGAAAATCAAAATTTTGAGTTTAATGAGACGTTTTGGTGTATGAATGACAAATGTTGATATTTTTTTTCAAGAAAGTTTCATAATTCTTAAAATAAGCCACTTCGGTACATGATGTTATATTCATTTGAAAAGGAATACATTTTACCTTCAAACTGCATCAACAGTTTTTTCATTTTAATCACCAGTTTCCTAGATCAGGTTTTTGGTTAAGGCCACCTTTTGCGGGAGGTACTTTGATGTTTGGTGGAGCATAGCAAAAGTCCCCAAGGGCCTTCATCGGAAAACTAAATTTTTTGAAAGTTTATAATACTTTCTATCGATGGTGTAAGAACAAAAATTTAGGAATTAGGAATTGTCCTGAGATTTCGCTTCTTAAACTTATATTGCGCAAAAATAATATCATGGACATTAACCACTAAGTAGGGAAGTGCCACACACAAAGATAATACCATGGGCATGAACCATTAAGTAGGGAAGCGTCACACACAAAAATAATATCATGGGCATAAACCTAAGTATTGAACCTAAGTAGGGAAGCGCCACACACAAAGATAATACCATGGGCATGAACCACTAAATAGGGAAGCGTCAGACACAAAAATAATATCATGGGCATAAACCTAAGTAGGGAAGCGCAAGCCTTATTACACTAAATTCAGACTTACAATTTTTACAATGAAACTGTTTCTGTAAATAATATTGAATTTAATTTTTCTATATAGTTATGAATTCCAGCTTTGTTTTGAGTCTACCTTTGTTGTGGTAAATTGTTATTAAATATTCTTATGCAAATAAACAGAAAAGTAAGTGCTTTTTAATTTTTAACTTAATAATGCTCATTTATATCAATAGCAGAAAGATCTGATACCATATACCAAATTTCATCAAGATCGGTCAATGGGGTCAAGAGTCACAGATTCCGTTCCGCATTCTCCACACAAGTGCACCACTTTGCACCGTGGCGAAGTGAGAAGAGTGCGACGCTCACACACTGAAGGTCCAGGTTCGATACCTGTCTGAAAACTTTGAATTTTTCACGGCACCACCTCTTTTGAGCTGCTGACCGCGCTCAAGTAATGACTGTTTCGCCGTTCGGAATCGAAAAAAAAAAATTGTAGGTCCCTTCTACACGTTTAAGAACAGTAGCTCGCACAACACGAGTGTTTGATGAGCAAGCTAGGCCCTGGTCGATCTGTGAAGTTTTGCGCCATACAATTATTAATTATTACACTTTCTGCTTAATATTTGCCATAGAGCTGAGCATGACTCGTTTCATGCCCCAAAATGCTTACTTACCTTTTCTTAAACTGTGCAATAATACTCTTAACTCGCCCTATTTCTCAAGTGGTATCCATTAACGTACTTTTCGGCAGTTCAAACCAGTTAATGAATCCATTCCTTTAAAATTTCTGAAGAAGCTTAATGCAAGATTTAATCTTCTGCAATTCAAGTTTAGTCAACACCGCCATATCTTTCAAATGACTAAGCCAGTAAAATTGCAGAGTTCAGGTGCTCAATTAAGCAATGAATCTCGCATCTTTGAAACCTCAAAAATCTGTCTGTCTGCAGCGTCAGCATCGTCAAATCACATCACAGACGCTTAAGCGCATTAATTAAAATCATATCTCTGCCCACCTTAACCTTGATTATCACTCGCCTGCCGTTGCGAAACTAATAGGCGTTAATTTGATTTGCGAAAAGTTTCACCAGAAATTAGGCTTGCGGTATTAACGCCTAGTTACTGGTTACTGCGTGTCCGTTGGCGATGTTTGTTTTTTTGTTTTTTTTTCCGCGCGATCATGACCCACTTTCCGGCCGCGTGGCAAACAGCCGCATTTTCAGTTGCGATCCCATTCCTTCCATGACAAATCCAAGGAACTCGCAATCAACGGAGACGTCGCACCCGAAGAACTACGACTTCACTCGCAATCACCGCGACAAGGTCAAGCTGCGGTGTCTCAAATGTATTTTGGTCAAGATCACGCATCGTCATAGAAGACGATCCCGGCTGGAAGGACTGAATTTATGTAGTTTCCCACGTTGGATGTCATAAAATCATTTGTATCTCAGATTGTTAATCTCCCGAAACTAGACAGAATGACTGGCATTCACTTGTTGTGTAGAGAAGGCTTCTTCACATAGTCGGCCGTCATCGCGGAGCCCATAAAGTCAATCCCAAATGCATTAGTGGCGGTGTTCTGATGGCGATCACATAAAGAAGAGCGTCTAGTGGTGCTATGACCTTTCCGCGCCGGTTCGATTCCCATCGAATTAACGGCCAGCACACATTCAATGCCGTTTTAACGAGGCACGAAATGACGCATAAAAAGGCAGTTAAGCAATACAAGTGGCACCAACATCCTGAATGAGTTTTTGGCTCAACGTACACCTAGATTCTCTATGAACGAGAGGCGGGAGGCCATTTGGATTAATTTGAACCATTGAGCCGGTTTTTGGTGACACAGACAGGAATAATTTTGGTGGGTTAATGGAAAATTTATCAGAATTTTCGATTGTTTGCCATCTGTTGAAAGAGATTCTTTGGAAATTCAGGAGTTTGGGAATCTCGGTCTTTCTAGAAACGATTTATGATGAAAGTTTAAAAAGAGGAGAGGTAAATGTTGAAGTTTGCACAAAGCTGCATACTTTCTGAGATATGGGTGGCGTTGCTTTTTCTGCAACAAAAACGTTGAAAGCTTCTCTCATTCTCTTTGTTTTGCCACAACTTTTTTTGATTTTGGAATCATTGCTATTAGATGTGGCCATCGTGGCTTGGTACGGAAGTGATTTGACTTTTCGAAGATCTTCTCTTCGTAACCGTAGAAACAAAGTTTTCTTTAGGCACAGGTTCGTCATTTTTAATCCAAAAGAGGGGAGCCATCAGCTGTGGAGAGTGTAGTCCGACAGCTTGGTATTGTGGATCAATATCAGTTTGGTGGATTGCAACCTTAAACACAGGTTGTTTTATGGCAGCCAGCTCATCAGGCTTATCACGGTGAATGGCTGTCCATTGTAGTCTAATGTGTGTTGTTGTGGCGCTTTAGTTTGGGGTGGACCTGGGCCCCAACCAACATGCCTCTCCAGCCAGGACCATCTTTCGGCAGCTGCCTCCAGTTGCGCACTCCAAGTTGGTTGAGGTCCTTCTGCACTTGTGTGAGTCATCTTAGCCGTCTTCTGTTGCGTCGACCCAATGGCTCTAGTGCTGGGCATGCTGGTTGAGGCCCAGGTCCACTCCGGATTGTAGCGCCAAAAGAAGAAGAAGAAGAAGACATGGAGCAGGATCCTTTTTTTCTTATAATTGACGCGTGCAAATGGGTTGCGAGTACCCTTAAGTGACCGGATCAAGTCACAGCACGGGCCGAAGGTATAGAGGAAGAGAGGGAGAGGAGGTACTGATGCACATTGGTTTTAAATGCCTGTGGATTGTAATGAGGAGGAAAAATTGAGCTGGGAAGAGCATTCCAGATTCGTGTAGTGCAGCTAAAGAACGAGTCTCTGAATTTTATTGTACGTCCGAACGTGGGCTTGAGGGTGAATTGATGGGCATTCCTAGCGAGGCGCGTATTGCGGGTGAATTCTTGAAGGGGAGGAATGCAACTGGCTAATTCATCTGAGCATTTCTTGTTAAAATAGCGATAAAAAAGTGACAACGACGCGACACTACGTCGGTGTTCTAACGAGTCAATCGACTTCGCAATATTACTGTCACCTATAAGTTTTATCGCTCGTTTTGAATTCTATCCAGCAGGTGCAGGGAGGTCTTAGAAGCACCTGACCAGATAGGTGCGTTATACTCAAGTTTTGGGCGTATGTATGCCTTGTATATTGTAGCCAGATCAGAGGGGGTGAAGTACTTCTTGCATCGTTTAAGGAAACCTAGACATTTCGCAGCATTTTTGGCGACCTCAAATATGTGATCGTTCCAACTAATTGTTGGAAAAATGAATTTGCTACGGACCGTCTCCTCTGAATGTTTGGTGCTTATTGGTGCGTATTTGGTGCTCTTAATCATACATTCTATCGGCTTGAAACTTCTAGGGCCTTCAAATGTAAAACAGCCCCGAAACATGACTTTGGGAATGTGTTTTAGCGCTTGAACGATATGGCCGGATCGAAGTTTTTCTTTCGAAGTTTTTCTCACGACACTTACCCAGTATCCTTGGGTCGCAAAGTGACTCTCGTCCGAGAAAACAACTTCCTTTCAATTGTCCACTGTCCATTTCTCATATTTCTTAGTCGAATTTAGTCCCTTCTACTTCATTTTTTCAGTCAACACCTATTTTCAAAGTCTTTGCTGCCTTTCGATCAACTTTTAGAACACGCCTACGAACTGTAAACGCATCTACCTGGACGCCAGCTCCACTCCCTTTGCAGATTAAAGCTTCTCTTGCCCGGGCCGATTATACTCATTCTTATCAAAACCTTATCGCCATGTTTAGTTGTTTTGCGTTCCCGCACGCAGTGACCCTTCTGATTGGACTCAATTCATCCAGTGACCTTGTGTTGACCAATAATCTTTGAAACACTGGATTTTGAAATTTTGACGTTAGCTGAAATCTCTCGGATGGTTTTTCCAGCGTGTGCATGTACGAGTGTTGCCTTTTATATTTCGGGGTTGGAGAAAAAAAACAAATATTAATTAATAATTGTTGGCGCGACAGTCCACAAGGGGACCAGGGGCTAGCTGGCTCATCAACTGCTCGTGTTGTGCACGCTACTGTTCTCTCACGAGTAGAAGGGACCTACAGTTTTTTGCCGACTGCGAATGGCGAAATTTGAGAAGCTTTCTTAGACAGTTATTACTCTTTGAGTGTTGTCAGCAGTTCGAAAGAAGTGGTGCCGTTGAAAATTCGAGGTGTTGAGACGGGAATCGAACCTACACCCTTCGGGGTGTGATCGTCGAACTCTACCCACTACACCACGGCGGCCACTAACAATAAATATTAATCATCTAAGATAGCTTTATTGTTTTTCAAAATATTTCCCATTAAGATCTATACACTTTTGCATGCGTTTGAACCAATTGTCGGAGCACTTTTGCCACTCTGATTGAGGTATCTCCGCAACATGCATTCTGAACGCATCAACCGCTTCTTCAGGTGTCGAAAAACGTTCACTCTCTCATTTTATTTTATACGTACGGGAATAGAAAGAAGTCATTCGGTGCCAAGTCAGGACTAAACGGCGGATGACTCATCAAATCGATGTTTTGAGTCCTCAAAAATCCAGTTGTTTGAGCCGATGTGTGAGAGCTCGCATTGTCGTGGTGAAGAGTGATCCTTCTTAGGCGGTTGGTTTTCCTGATTTCTTGGAAGACAACTGGCAAACAAATGGTTGTCTGATACTAAAAATTGACTGTTCTGTGTTGTTCTAGTAGTACGGTTGCGACATGTCCAGTTTTTCCGAAAAAAACAAGCGACCATTTGCTGAAAGTGCTTCTTGCGCGAGCAACTTTTGTTGGATTTGGCTCAATTTGAGACACCCATACAGTCGACTGCTGCTTGCTTTCGGGCTCATAGGCGTAAATCCACGATTCACCACCTGTTACGATGTCAAAGACGTGTTTCGAAGCACCGCAATGTGTCTTTGGAGCATTTCTTTCGAACATTCGACACAAGCCTTTTTTTGATTGATTGACAAATTGTGTGGGATCCAACGCGAACAAATTTTTTTGACGGCCAAATGTTCATGCAATATTGAATGTATGCCACTGGCACTAATGCCTAAGGTTGTCTCAATCTTACGATAGGTCACATGACGATCTTGCAATATCAGTTGGCGCACAGCATCAATGGTTTCCGAAACAACAACTGATTTTGGACGACCTTCGCGAAATACGTTTTGCAGTGAAACTAGGACTTCGGTTAAATTCACCATACCATCGATAAACACTGGTCCTTGATGGAGCTTCATCGCCAAAAATTGAATTAAGTTCATCGATGCACTGTTGTTGAGTTAATCCTACTTCGAAAGTTGAAAAAAAAAAATTGCACGATAATTTTCACGATTTAATTCTGAGATGAATATTTTAAGTTACTGTTAACAACACAAATAACGCTCGTATGTCAAAACGGTTTGAGTCCGTATAACCTCAAAAATGTCAAACTTTACGATAGAGCTGGCAATTACTAGATTGCAACACTAGGGTTGCCCAATCCCGAAATATAAAAGGCAACCTTTGTAACGGAATGACTTGTGAATTCTTTTCTTTTGGAATATCTACAATGATGAAGTCTTAACAAATTAGATTTGAAATTGTATCATTTCATATTTTTCAATGAAAAACAGCAATTCACCTCTTAGAACAGTCAAATTAATTTAAATGACTAACAAAAGCATTCAAAATAGAGCATATAATCCATAGCCTACTTAAGCTTACTAAAATATTTGAGAAAAAACGTATAAGCCATAGCCTACTATCAAAATATTTGAAAAAAACTGCTTGTTTCAATTAATATGCACATGACTGTATATCCAATACGTACTGGAGTCGCCTGACTACTGGTCGGCGTAAGACAAAGAAGATGATAGAACATTTCAATTCCATTCCATACCCATTTCCTGTATCAGACATTTGGAGTTTAGATAAAGAAATGCTTCAGGGTTTGACGCACTTTTTCTTGGTACATACTGTTGGGGAAATAAGTCACAAAGATCAGACATTTCAGACATTTCATCAGAGATTTCACGGGCGAAGGCATTTCCCGTGAAATGTGCCCTCGAGCTTGATAATGAATTTATTTATTCTGATTAGGCTCGCCTCGGTGGCCGCCGTGTCGTAGTGGGTAGACTGCGACGCTCACACGCCGAAGAGTCTAGGTTCGATTCCCAACTCAAAACTAATTTTTTGAATTTTTCACGGCACCACGTCTTTCGAGCTGCTGACAATACTCAAAGAGTAATAACTGTCTAAGAAAGCTTCTCAAACTTCGCCGTTCGGGGTCGGCAAAAAACTGTAGGTATCTTCTACTCGTGAGAGAACAGTAGCGCGCACAACACGAGTAGTTTATGAGCAAGGTAGGCCTTGGTCCCCCTGTGGACTGTCGCGACAACAATTATTGTTGTTACTAGGCTTACTTTGCTGTACAAGACCTAGTTGGATTAGAATTTCTTGCAATCGAAGGCAAGCCCGAAGACATTTACTCTCGAACACTTTCATCTTTTCACACTAGACAACCGTACACTATGATCCTATGTGCCAGACCGCCTTTATTCTGGAATCAAACTGGCTGTAAAACAGTCAAGTCGATGCAGCAAAAGCTTTCTTTGCTTTTATCAAAAAAATACCTGCATTCTTATTGCAGTACAGATACTATTAAACCTTCGTCTCTCGAAGTAAAATGTAGAACCAATTTGCTAGTGAGAGAAGAAGCAACTAGGTTATAGAATCTTTTGAATTCTACTACCATCCAATTTATTTATTTATTGAGAAGCGACATTTGGCAAAATTATACAGAAGCAGCTTCGCCACACCCTCTGTCTATGTGCTTCTATCCAAAAAGAGACGAATGTGAACAGAATAGTTTACTTAGGCAAGGACAGTGCCATCTAGCATCGAAGTTAATGGCCCATCGAACACCTTTTCCTATTCTCCTGAAATTCGATCCTTGCAATCACTGCCACGATCTAGCAATGAACATTTTTCTCCAAACGAAATAAACTCTTTTCTTAGCTGTTTGCAGGCATTCTAATAGACCGGTTCAGTTGCTTGTAGTTGCTGCAAAATCCAACAATAAGCAAAGTCGCATATACCATAGATGACCACAGGAAAAATATAGCGACTGGCATGTAATTTAAATTGTCCCATGAACACTATCCAATGACATCCAACGCACATACAATGTGAAAGAAAACTCCTGTCCTTTCTCTGAATTTATGCCCACGCACCGGCATGGAAAACCAGCGAGTCCCACGCAACTGGTTCACACACAACTTGTTCACTTAAGGCAGATAAAGCCTTTCCACGATTACATAAATAGTCTGTGTTAAGTGTGTTCTAATCTGTGATTCCAATTGACATCTGCTGAACAAAAACAAGCCAATGATCGTTTTCTGTGCAGGCGCGCGCACCACACACACTTCTTACTGATCTGTACATCCCAGTTTTTAATTTTTCTCGACACTTTTTCCCCTGAAACTGAGATCAATGGCCTGATATTTCAAGTCTTACAAACTTTATAATATTTTCATGGACCTTTTATGGGCTTAAAGCACGATAAAGCAAGTCTCAGTATTAATCGCATCTTGTGGACGCTATGGCATAGTAGGAAGAGTGCGACACTCAGACGCCGAAGGTGCAGGTTCGATTCCCGGCTGAACACCTCGGGGCAACACGTCTTTCAAGCTGCTGACAACACTTAAAGAGTATGGTAGTAGCTGTCTAAGAAAAACCTTCTCAAATTTCACCGTTCGGAGTCGGCAAAAAACTGTAGGTCTTTTTTACTCGTAAGAGAACAGTAGCGCGCACAACACGAGTAGTTGATGAGCAAGCTAGCCCCTGGCCCCCCTGTAGACTGTAGCGCCATCTAATAATTATTATGATTATTATTAATCATTATTCTCTGACACAAACACTGCCGCTCAATTTCCCAATCGAGGTGATCGCCAGCAAAGCGGCCAGTCAAATCATTTTGCACCCTCCTCTAAAAGGGCCTACGCACAAAAGGTTAACGAACCCAGGATGACTCAGACCGCGCACGCACCAAACACGCCCATAAATCCAATCTAAAGACAGTCCTCCAGCTGTCTAAAGTCTGCCCCGATACATTCCGTTCTCTCACCATTTCCTTTCTGCCACAGTCATTGTTTGTGTCGTAAAAATAAACATTCTTCCCAGTTTCATTCAAATGCGACTTCAGCTAATAAATTAGCATTTCGCGGACAAAAGAACAACACACAGGTTTGATGCATGCAAATGTGGCACATAACACATTCCAGCAGCGGCCAAGAATGCTGCTCGCCCATTTGATTGGGAGCACATTCCGAAATGTGCACGTGATAAGAGCCATAGTTTGGCAAAATCCAAGTCAAGCAATGCGGTGAAATGTGAATTCCTTCGTCGTCGCTCAGCAGACCAGAAGGCGCTTTAAGATTCCTCCCTCGAACGGAGCAAAAGTCATTCACATCAGACATCAGCCATCATACATACTTCTGCGCCATAAATCAAGACCGTGAGAATTGAGTCGAACCAAGGTGACTGTGTGCAGAGTGGATAGCGTAATTTACGACAATCGCTTTTCAATTTCTATCGCCAGCGGGGGAGTCGGAATTGGACGGAGCCCAGGAATCCAAAGTGATTGTTGAGGAATTCCTAGTGAAGGTGTCTCATCGCCGCCAACTCAACAGCAGACCCGTCACATAAGATTGGCTAATTTAAGCGGCACTCAAGTGTCGATTGCGCGCTTAAGCCGTTGTCAACGGTACGCTTTTCCGTGTGCCATTAATTAATCCGGCCAGCAGGAGCATAACTTACCAAGACACCTCGCGTCTTGTGAAATCCACACCACCATTAATCAGCTTAATTTCAAATGTCAATGCCAAATTTGTCTGTGACTCGGCGCAGAGTTTCGGCTTTTTGTTTTCGAAAACCGATACCATTCTATTGCATTCTTGGGCTTCGCGTGGCCGATGTCTTGGGCGAGCACATTATTCAAAAAATCATTAATCAGCTCTGACACGGGATGTTATGCAAGCACTTTGTTCAATTTCGGATGATGACGTCGCCGGCGATGGGCGTGTTCTGTTTTTTTCTGCGGCTGGTCCCAAGATGTGAATGAGTTCGCAAAGGCTTCACGCCGAATTAAGACTGAAACGGCCGTGTCAGGTGCGGAGGAGTGGACGGCCTTCGAACAAGCGAAGCCTCTCTAATGCCCAAATTGATGGTAAGTTGGTAAGAATGCAGTCGCTGGGTTACTTTCACTTCATCGGCGACAACTCCCGAGTCCAATCGGAGGCAATAAATCGGATCAATGTCGGATCGTTTTAGACGCTTGCTGATGCTGGGGTTTTGAAACTGCTTTTGGCTTGAAAAATTTGCTAATAAGGGCTTGCAAACACCTCTAATCACAGGGCTAGTCGGCATTTAACCAGGTGGTAGCCAGGTGCTAGGAGAAAAGAGAGAGAGAGAGAAAAGGCAAACTTTGTTTATGTTCCTGATCCTGTGACGGTTAATTCAGTTTACTTGTGGTGAAACGGATTTTTAACCCCATAGACCAAGTCGAAGATTGTTTGGATCAATAAAAGAATATTCAAGCGGTCAAACATTCTTGTTTATTTTCCCTCCTTCGATAACAAAATTTGTGGACTGTATAACACGAAAAATACTGCACGCTAAAAATATTACATAAACTGTTACACAAAAATATGCTCCTGGCTGCTCTCGCTGGAAGTAAAATCTGGAGCAGAGTTAAGGGAATCAAGGAGATGCTCATCTTAGACCAGTTTTTGCCCCTGGCCGTATGCCTGTCCAATCCAGGGATTTTGTAGCTGTGTGAGAAATCCCTTGAGAATCGCCAACACTTCTACAAAATCCCTGGATCTTAGACCAAATCGGTGGATAATGGCGGCAAATCGATGGATCCACCACAGTAATGGCGGCAAATCCGTGGATTCGGCTCCGTAATGTTCTAGTGTTTCAAACATGGCGGCAGATTAGGCGATTTGGCCGAAGATGTTCAGAAACACAACATGAGACATAAAAAAATATTTCGCAATGAATGCTTACGTCCATGCTTGTAAAACAATGTTTTTACAAGAATATTATGAAATACCGAAATTATTTGAAAAAGAAAACCAATTCGTAGTGTTACTATGAATTGAAAATGAAAATCACGCTAATATCACAGAAAGTGATTTCGTTCTAAGATCTGCACTAACCTCTTTTATGTGTTAAAATTGATTCTCTTTAAAAAACAGATGTCACACATTGATGTTTTGTACAAAATACAAAATATATATTGAAATCTTGTACAAAAATCTGTGTTTTTATCAATGGTATAAATGAAAAATATTATGAACACATCGAGCATAGTTATTGAACACCTTTATTACCCAGTTCTTCGTGGTGGAATCGCTGGAGTGTGAAATGCTTTTCAAAAAGTATTTTAAGTCTTTTAATCAATCTGTATTTATGTCTTCATTCCTTATGCTTCAATACCTAATAAAAGTAAAAAGATTAATAACCAACAATTGTACTTTTTATTATTAAAAATTTATGACTGGCGTTAAATCCTTGTTATCACCATATATCATACTTGGTTATTAAAAGAGTTTAAGCGGTTCCTTGTTTGTCAACTTAATTACTGCATTTGTGATATTTCAGGTTTATTAGGAAACATACTTTATTATCCTTTCGCGTTTT
This sequence comes from Eristalinus aeneus, assembly GCA_955652365.1. Lineage (NCBI taxonomy): Eukaryota > Metazoa > Arthropoda > Insecta > Diptera > Syrphidae > Eristalinus > Eristalinus aeneus. The sequence goes on from OY019131.1 coordinate 20,982,708, forward strand.
AAGAAAAAATATCCATTACCTGATTTATACTCTCTCACCCTTAATACTTACGCACCCTTACGATTTTACTCCCTGTCAAGATATTTCACCTCAATAACTGTTCAGCTGTTTGCAATCAGCTGATCAAGACAGCTCACACGTTTTCACAGACAGGGGCTTATAAAAAATGCTGTAAGTTCACCTCAAAGGGCGGAAGACGAGGAAGTTGAATATCTCCTTGCTTATCTCTGATCTGGAGTGAGGAAATTTGATTTCCTAACAATCACCAAACGTCGGCACACATGATGCACACAAAAAATGTACCGAGGATCAGTCCCGCTAGGTTGTCGCGCTGGTGTGTACGGCATGATCTGTTCGTCTCCTTTCGGGGGTTCTTCGCGTCGCACAAAAGGGTTGTCTCGCCATCGTTGCTCTGCACGTCCCATATTTCAATTTTTTCAATTTTTCTTTATTGAACAAAATATTTACAATTTCAAAATTATTAAGCTTAAGACTACAGTGAATATAAAAAATATATATGTGTCGGCTCAACAATAGGGGTCCGACGGATGAACAACTGTCTTACATAGTTTGGGTGTGTACAAGTGAATTATTTACAATGTAACGATGTCCTGCCTTAACATCGGGGTGTTCAGATCCGTGTGTCGATGATGTTCCTTTGTAGTGGTGGGGGTGGGGGTTGTTTTCAGGGTCAACCTCGATGATAGGTTGTATCACTGCTGGAGAGGAAGTGATACGACTCGCAAGCAGAAGATGTCGGGGGGGAAATCTCTTCGTTTAACATGTTGTGTGCATTGAGAAATCGTTGTCCAGGGACTGAGCTCCTTAAGTTCCTGACGATTGGGTTAGGATGGATTTCAGTTTCGCATAACTGCTTCTTGGAAAAATGCACCAAGAACGGTTGCAGAGGGATGATGCGCGATTTTTCGTAGACCTTCTTGTTGCTATGATGTTTCATCTGGTCCTTGTCAAAGGTGAGACCGGTGCAGATTCGTAGTATCTTCCTTTCGAAGACTGATAGTTTCTCCATGCTGGTCTTGGAGATGCTATACCATACAGGAAAGCCATACGCTATAATGGGTCGTATGAGCTGCTTGTAGAATAATAGCTTCGTCATCTCGGCAAGTCCGTTCTCACGTCGCATCAATGGCCTTTTGAAGGGTCACTTTGGAGTGAGGATTGAACTTCAACCTCTCAGTGAAGTTCAGTCCAAGATACTTCGCCTTATCAGTTGTCGTTAGTGCTGTCCCGTTGGGTAGCATTACCTTAATGTTCCGGCATTTTCCGGCTATTAGGGAACCTCGTTGTGTTGGTCTCCGCAGACACATGAGGACCGATTTATTGGTATTGATGCGGATGTCCCACTTCTAATAGTAGAAGTAGAGAATCTCCAATTGTTTTTCGATACTCATCGCTGCTATCTGCGGTGACGGCGATGTTGACTATGTTAACGTGTCGTCCGCGAACAAACAGCAGTTAACAGATGGCGATAATGGTGGTTGGTCTGCGGTGTAGATGTTAAACAGTATAGGTCCCAGTCGCGATCCCTGTGCAACGCCTGCCTGGATGTTCCTTGTTCTTGATTTGCTTCCTTCTATTTCCACATAGAATCTCCTGGCCTGAAGAAAACTGTGATGATTGCGATGAGCTTAGAGGGAAGTCTCATTAATTTGAGTTTAAAGATGAGACCCTCTATCCAAACCGTGTCCAAGGCCTTCTCAATATCCAAGAAGCATGCCACGGTGACTTGGTGATTGTTCAAACCAGCCACGACATCGTGATGAAACTTCATCAAAGAATGCAGAGTCGAGTGCTTTTGCCGGAATCTGAATTGGATGTTTGGGATGATGTTCGACACCGTGCAGTGTTGTTTAATTTTCTGCACTAACAACCTTTCCAGGATTTTGCTCATATTGCTTTGCAGCGATATGGGTCTGTACCCGGTCACGTTGTTAGCGTCCTCTTTCTTGGGAATTGCAACAATCTTTGCCACTTTCCATCTGCTTGAGAAGTAGCAATTGTTGATGCAATTGTTGATGATGATAGTGCTGATTTCTAGCACGTACCATAGCAAGAATGATGTATTACAGAGTACGCAATCCACACGTCAGCTATATCTAGCTGTTTTTCCCTACGTCACAGGACACATGAGTATATTTCCTTCTACGATATGGAAGGAAACAATTTAAAGCACTCAAAACTTCGATTTGATGAGTCATCCGCCGTATGGTACTGACGGCACCGAATGACTTCTTTTTATTCCCCGTACGTAAAAAATAAAATGAAAGGTCAACGATTTCGATACCTGAAGAAGCGGTTGATGCGTTCAGAATGCATGTTTTAGAGATATGAACCTTAATCAGAGTGGCGAAAGTGCTTCGACAATTGGTTCAAACGCATGCAAAATTGTATAGATCTTAATGGGGAATATTTTGATAAACAATAAAGCTATTTTCGATGATTATTATTTGGTTTTGTTCTCTAATCACGAAATATAAAAGGCAACCCTTGTAGCAGCCTATAATTACATCCACAATAAAGTTTTATCCATGTCGGTTCAATTAAAAGCCAGTTAAGTCTAGGAGTGTGACATGCATGTGTAACCTTCTGTCCATCTGATGAAGAAAAAGACCTGTGTACACATACTAAATACATTCACAGGCTCAAGGCTTCCTCAAACAACAACACATATCTAATTTCTTGTCACAAAACCAGGAGTCATGAACTTAAGATGATAATAATGGTGACAGCGTTGATATGGGAAATGCTACAAAAGATGAACAGTGATTTGTGCTTTACCAAAAGGACCTTGGTTGTACAGAATCTAGGAGTGTTTTGGTCGATTATCACTCAATTTGATTCGATTTTCTTAAGAATCACTTAAAAAGCAATGGTTAGTGAAATGGTAGTCTGTAACGAACCCCTCATTCGTAACACGATGGCATGGTCCTTCAGCGGCTATTTAAAGTTTTGTTTCTATGCAGCGTACGGTTGAGAAACCATCTACCTCAAGACATTGTGGACTGTATAACACGAAAAATACTGCACGCTAAGAATACTACACAAAATGTTACACAAAAATATACTCCTGGCAGCTCTCGCTCCAAATCACTTCAGTTCTTCTGCTTAGCGGTTAATTTCAAATGGAGGATACAATGTTGACTGCGAAGATAATGTACAAAAAACTATTCTTCAGAGCGCGAATGTATTTTCGCATAAGTTAATTAAACAAAGAAATCTTAGATCATGAAAATCAAATCAAGAAAAAAGAAACTAAATAAAATAATTCACTGAAAAGAAATACCAAAATGGCATGACATTTTTTATCATTCATTTCACAGCACTACAATTCTCCACCTCAATAAAACAAAGTAATGGAAGCATCTACAAAATTTTGTAGACAATATATTTCAATTTTATTTTCTTATTAAAACCCTCTTACAACCCAATTTTTATTATTAAAAAAGAGTTTACAAATTTCCCTTCTAATACTTCAATGTGTAGGAGACCAGTAAAGAGATAAAAGTGATGCTTGTCTCTATGTGCATTTATTTACAACAACTCAATTCTTGTGTCTTATTCGCATGCATTTATAGTGGGTGGGCTGAGAGTATTTCATATGAATGGAGAGTTTCGTTTAGATCATACGATTTTGGTAAACGGATTATGTTACGGATTGTACAATACCACATTGGTTAACAAAAGTAAATCAATTTTTATTTATATGTCAATTTTTTTTTTTTTTTTGAATTGATTGCCTACAAATGTAAATAATGAACAATGACAAGCGGCTGTCAAATCAGTTCTCTCCGGTGATGTCAGCCGAGCAGCATATGAGAAAAAAAGTACATGATATTGCGCAATCTTCTTCTCAGTCATTCGTGGTACCATAGACACGTCATGATGCCGTCTTTTCTTTTTCTTTTCAGTTCATTTTTATTCACTAATTCATATCAAACTTACTACTAGACAAAAATGTTTAAAATTAGTTGGACGAACATTGTTATTAGTACTAACTTACTGGCCCTAGGCGGGCACTCTAAGCTAAGCTTAATCTTAAACTATGTCTTTCGACTTAACCCAACAATTCATATGTAAATTTAACTTAAATTTAACTGTAGAAGTAACGATTAAGAAAATTGCAAAAAACTTAATATTAGAACATTTTTACTAAAACTTATATACTAACTTACACACTACCTTAAAATAACTTAATGTACCTAAAAATACGTACTTATAAGCATGTATATATATATATCAATATACACATGTATATATACTTGCATTAAAATATGTACATTAGCATACACATGAGTACACACAGGTGTACATATGCGCATAAATTTTTTTTTAAATTTTTTTTTTATTTATTTTTTTTGTATTTTTTTTTACTTTAATACTACCTTAAAAACTAAAACTACCTTTACCTCAAAACTACCTAAGATATGTAGGTCGGCCATAGGTTGCAGCTGGTGGATACCCATATAGTCCGCTGCAAAACAGAGACCGACTGCATCCCATAAGGGGATCTGTACTACACTTTCTACCCTTTCTACCGCGGGTCTAAAGGGTTCGTCGCTAGAGTTCTCTGTCATGATGCCGTTGCTCGTGCATTTTGTGATGCGTGTGCCCGTGGCTCTACTTTGTTTGCTTAGGATGTGTGTTGGTGTGGGTAATGTGAGAATTAAGATTTCACTTTACTTTTTGATTAAAAAAATATTTTTTCGCAGCTTTAGCTCATCTTTCTTTCAAAGTAAAAACTGAACTGAACAAAGATATATTTTCTTAAAGCTAACTAACCTATGCCTCATGTCATGCCACTGTGTCCAGGCCTGGCTCTTGTCAGAAAACGAGCCGGGGATGTACTCGGATCTTCACGGACGGCTCCAGGATGATTGAGGCATCATGGGCTGACGCCTTTGGAGAAAACAACAACATAAGACTTTAAATTTCTTTTTTTGGTAAATCTCGTCTGTCTTTAAAGCGGGATCTTTTGTGATCCTAGTGGCCATAAACGTGGTCGCCGTGGCGTAGTGGGTAGAGTGTGACGCTCACACGCCGAAGGGTCTTGGTTCGATTCCCAACTAAACACCTCGAATTTTTCACGGAGCTGCTGACAACACTCAAAGAGTAATAACCTTCTAAGAAAGCTTCTCAAACTTCGCCGTTTGGAGTCGGCAAAAAACTGTAGGTCCCTTCTACTCGTGAGAGAGCATTAGCCCTGGTCCCCTTGTGGACTGTCGCGCCAACAATTATTATAAATGGCCATCAACTATATTGCTTGAACAGGGGGAAGGGGTATCTGTTTCTGTAGCGACAGTTGTGGTCTTACAAGGCCTAACTCTACCCTCTTACTACTCACAAAACGGCACAGGTATGCAATATTCACTTAATTTGATCAGCTGACTGAATTCGTTAAGACTTGTCTGATTTCCAGGACACCGCGCGATCATAGGAAACAAGATCGTATATGAACTGGCTAGGAAGGCGTCAAAAGAGGCATTTATAAGCTTGAATCCACCTTGAGACTGTCTGTCGTCCTTGGTTAGGGCTTCCATTGACAATTGGGTCTCTTGATAGTACAATCAGGAATGAAATGACTTTTTAGGATGCAGGCTGACTAAGAGCAAGCTCCCAAACGTCAGCAAGAAGCCCGCGGCATTCCTGCTATGTCTAGACAATAAAGACTGCAGGCCGCGTTGTTGTGTGTGTGTGTGGCCGTTAAGTGTGCTCTTGCTTAGTGATGAAACTTTCTGCGACGCTTGTGAAGAGGTGAAAACTCTGCAGAACGCTTCCTTTATCAATGCCGCCTTTGCTTAAATCAGGTGACACGTATTCGGTGCTGATGTGGCTGGAGCTGAAACCGGGTCTTCGTCACAGACGCCCCTCTTGGTCCTCTTCTGGTAGGGCAAGAAATTATATTACATTCAGTTTACTGTCTGAACGACTTTTCGAGTCTGAGTGTCCCAGCGAAGTGTTTAGCTCGAGCTGTGATGACCAAAATTTGCCTCCAATTCCCAGCCCTACCGTTAAGCAGTTCCTATTGCATTTCTTGCCTTCCTTCAGTTTGCACAAAATCATATCTAAGGCTTTACCAAAAACCTTTGTCTACAAACTACCGATATATAGGAACCAAAAGAATGATAACTCCTTGACTCAGTGAAGAATGAACGAACACACCCTATACCTCATTCATTGCCCCCCCCCCCCCCCCCCCTTGTCCTTAGAATTTTAATGACTGACCCAGAAAACTACTGCGAGCTGACTTTATGTGTCACAAGTCAACTTTGAGTCATCTGCTTCTCTGAGCCGCACTGCATTGTGCCAAGTGCGCCAGCAATTGGCTCAGGTTTTGCTTCTACCGCCTGTTCGCGGCCATTTGCATATGCGCATTGCCACACGTACAACGAGAATGTCAGCGAAAGGCTTGGCATTAGCTTCGAAGGCCTTGACCGTGAGCAGCTGTTGCCGAGGGTATTCCCCCCAAAAATTGTCAAAACTAATGACCGAAGTGTGGGTTGACTTTCTGTACTTCCGGCAAATTCTAACTCATTTGCGCACCATTTAAAAATCGGAATGCATAAGATGACTCTTAAGCAGCAATGGTCACAGTTGAGTACTGAAACTCCCTCCAAACGTCGTTGAACAGAACACTGTGATGAAGGTCAAGAGAATTCTTGAAATCGTCGTCACGCAACTTTCACACAGATGAATCTACTTGTTCACGTCGTCTCCTACGCCAACGGCAGCATACCTTGGCCGGAGCATCCCCCAGCTTCGAGCCAGTACCGAGCCCACCGAGAACACCGTACACATCATACACACCGAGCCACACACACAGTTTCCGCATATTTTATCGTCTTTTTATGTTTTCGCTGCGAAATCATCGAAAAAGTTGTTCAGAATAAATTAACCCACCTCCGTCTAATTGTCATTCATTCTACGTTGCAGCTTAGGCTGCGATCGCGGTGGCGCATCGTCGCAGTCACAGGCACTTGAGAGGCTTTTTACCCCATGGCCGGATGGGACCACAAATGCGCACGCATTGGAACACTTCCGCGAAAGACGATGAGATCTCACTTCCGTCAGCGAGCAGATTTGGCGATGCTTCTTATGCCAGCAGGCAACAGAAGTGGTCACGTTTCGAGCCGTTGCCAGCGCCCACCAAAGCGATTCGATGGGTGGGCGTCGAATTTAAAGTCGCTGAGTGTCTGTTTTTGCAAGAATCCGGACCAACGGTCAGTGGCCACACCGCGCACGTCGACGCGTTCATGTAGCTTGGAAATGTGAATCAGTTTCAAAGTCGCAGCGCACTGTTGGAGACAACACTCACGGGACGGAGCAAGCTCACAACAAGTGAGAGTCAAAAACAAGTATTTGTCACGGTTAGCCAACTCGCGCTGGAAGCGTACTGCGTCTAGGCCCACGTCGATGGCCCAATTTACAAAATAGCCTTGTCATCTCAATGACCTTGGTGTGTGGTTTTTATGTCATCGCTCTGCCGGGAAAGCACACGCCACCTAGTGCAGCGACGCGAAGGGCTACACCCAGAATCATCGCCGATTACCGCTCGGCCGGCTAGAGGTTAGCAGCTTGCGATGCGAGAGTCGGAATGGCTTTTGGCGTCTGTCGCATGATGGGTATCTTGGCGGTGGACCTGAGGCTATAAATTAAAATATTTGTTTTCGATTTCTTGAGTGCTGAAGTTTGCGTCGACTTTTGGGAGGAGAAAAGCCATCAAACACGGCTCAAGGGGAGGCCGACATCAGCAGGCATTTGTGTGCGTGAATTTTATGTTTTCGCACAGAGACGCTCCGTGGAGGATGAGTCGCCAGTCGGTGAGTTCTATTTTTATTGAGCCTGTTTTCGGCTTATTCATGTAGGTTATGTCACATCGGAGATAGACAGGAATGACATGAATGGGAAACCGTCGCGGATTTTTGGCGCCTGAATTTCAAATGCGAAATGCCGAGGTGAAAGATCAGATAACGTGGCCACGATCTTTCGATTTGTCAACTGTCGACAAAGTTCGAGCAGTTCATTCTTTTTGCTGACATTCTGTTAAATAATGAATCGGTGACGAGTTCTTGGACTTAACTTGTAAGGCGGAGTCGTAAAGCTCGGTTTGTCGTTATTTTGGTTTGTCACCGATCTGGAGCGCTCAGACTCAAAAATTGCCCTTTGTACTACCAGGCAGCAACCTTCTTCTTCTTTTTCTTCTTCTTATGGCACTAAAGTCCGAGTTGGACCTGGGCTTCAACGGGTAATCTTCTTATAATGTGTTTTCGTGGTCTTTCGAATGAAAACCAGAAGCGCTTTTGTGATAAAGAGCCTTGGCTTTCGGGACATTGGTAAAGGAAGTGCTCTGCAGTATCTTCGCATTCTTTACAGGCGTCAAACGGGGTACCGTCCTAAGCCCAAGAACTCTTAAGTAGTTATCAAAGGTGAAGTGCCCCGTTCTTATGCCAATCAACCGTCGGCAGTCCTTCCTATCAAGAGATAGCAAGAATGCCGCGAGTTTATTGCTGATGTTTGGGAGCACGCAGTTGGTTAGCTTGCATCCTGGAGAGTCATGCCATCTTTGCTATCGAGAGACCAAACCATTAATGGAAGTCCTAACCATGGACCTGGACATTCCCAAGGTAGATCGGGGTCCTGTAAATGCCTCTTCTGATCCTTGCGTTCTTTTTACAGTGCTATGAAAGCTCGACAATCTGAAGGGGATAAGAATGGGATTTGACTTCTTTGGAATAGAAACTTAAGCGCGTTCTGTCCGCTGTAATGTCCTGTTACATTTGTTGTAGGGGAACACTCTAAGCAGTCTCAAGCTGAAGTTTCACTTGTTATTCTTTTGGTGGCCTTTGTCAGAGAAATTTGTTTTTACCTATCATGGTCACATAAAGCCGCACAAGCTTTGAGGGCATTTTATAACGTTGTCTCGAAGCATGAATTGACGCAGAATTACCAAAGACAGTCCTGTTAGTTTTTGAATTGATGTCGGAGTTCTTGGCTGGAGTTTATGAATCCAGCAATGTTTTGGTTAGCAAGCACTTGAGCGGGAGACACTTTCTTTTTAGTTCGAGTACAATACACTGGAACTCTGCCAGTGAAGCACGCTGCATGCTTTTTTAAAACATACCTCTGGTGAAGTGGAAACGACTTTCTATCATTGGTTGTATTCTGATTGCAAATACGCCGGTTTCATTCCATCAATAGATCTAGTCGAATGTGATCCAAGAGAAGGGTTAAGTTTCTAAACAAGCAACACGACGAGGTCCTAAAATGAATCCTAAAGAAAAATTTCTTTGGGGAACTTAGCAGTTCGGACGTACAGTCAAATTCAGAGACTCGTTCTTTAGCCGCACCTCCTCTCCCTCTCTTCCTCTATACCGGCCCGTGCTGTGACTTGATCCGGTCACTTAAGGGTACTCGCAACCCCTTTAGCACGCGTCAATTATAAAAAAAAAATACCCTTCTTGTTTGTCGCTGTAAGACCGTAACACATCACTCAATAAGTCCCGGGACATATAGAGGGCGCCACTAACAAATTCAAATTGGGAATAGAGAAGATGTCCTTCATACCTAGATTTAAGAGTTTTTTCCAGCAGGGTTGGAATGATTGCTTCCAATGATTTCAATGATTGCTTAAAATCATTCCAACCGTGCTGGAATGATTGGAAGCAAATTTTTGCATTTTGCTTATGATTTTTTATGGAGTTAACATAAGAAATTGCATTTTCTATTTTAATGTTTGAAAACGGCAAGTATTTGTTGTACATATTAATTCGATTTTCAAAAGATGGCGCCACCTACAATTAGCCACGGCTCCTGGAAGCGTTTACTTACTTTATTGGAAAGATGTGCATTTGTCAACAATAATTAGTGTGTGTGTCTGTTTTAGACAAAACATTATTTTTTGCCTTTCGCAAATGTCCGGGCTAACATACAGCATTTGCTGGAAGTTTTGATTTTTCCTTTGAATTGGAAGAAAAGTCCAGGTGAACCCCAATGGTATATAGTGAATTTGTTCCGATCGATAAGTCATGAAATATGTCGTTTCGACGGTTCAAAAGTGACTTTAGCGTTTAGATCGTCCTGGCCAGCCCAAAAAGTTTAAAAATGAAACATTAGAGACTTTCCTGAATGAAGGTCCGTGCCCAACGCGTTGACTTTGCGTCGCAGAACCGTATAGCAAATAATTTCCGCTCAAAGAACAAAATACTATGCAAAGCCAAGTAAACTAAAGGGTGTCCCAACAAGAACGCAAGATTTAAATTTTAAATAAAACGCAGATATTAAAAAAACGTGAATTCTTTATTATATCGTAAAATTGACGGGATAAGGTAATGTGTGGAATAACACATCGGCCAGATGGCCGGCGCAACTTTGCTGGCACATACGCGATGTTTTAATGAAATTTTCAATGACCGTTTTGCATAAATGCTGCGGCATTTCATTAATGCAGCGTCCTATTTCCTCTTTTAGGACATTAGTCGTCGTTGGCTTATTCGCACAAACCATCGACTTGAAAAAACCTCAAAGAAAAAAGTCCAATGGTGTTAAATCACTTAGACAAGGTGACGCACTGTCATGTGACTTCTTTAACATCATCCTTGAGAAGATCGTGCGTAACTCACAAGTCAACACCAGAGGCACGATCTTCCAGAAGTCAGTTCAATTGTTAGCTTACGCTGATGACATTGAGGTGATTGGACGAACACAGCAAGCCGTCAATGAGGCGTTTGCTGGTATTGAAGCGAAGCGGCTAAAATGTGTCCGGCGGTAAGTGAGGGCAAAACTAAGTACATGCTGTCATAAAGGAAGGACGCACAATGTCGACGTCTCGGGCAGAGTGTCACACTAGGCAGCAGAAACTTCGAGGTAGTCGGGGATTTCGTCTACTTCAGCTCCGCGATAAATAGGGACAACAACATCAGTACCTAAATCAAACGCAGAATCACTCTTGCCAATCGCTGTTTCTTTGGGCTCAAGTTGACTAATTAAGCCCTGTCTCGAAGGTCGTAGATAATTGAAGATCTCGAAGATAACAGCTTGATCATGATGGATGATCAGGTGGATGAGGAAGCCCTTAGTCTTTTCGAGAAAAAAGCCACTCATTGTCTTTTGATTTTATCCCTGGCCTCGCCTTTTATTATATAAAATAAAGGCTTACTTGTCTACCTGGGCTCTTTAATAACAACATCCAGTCCTTCGACCGTGATGTGTACAAAAATATATAATTCATAAAAGTTAAAAATGCTTTGAAAGATCGAAAATTGAATTTATAGACTAATGCTATTTTATTCAATTTGTACACAGAGCTTCTTCTACAGTTGTACGCTTTCAGAAAAGTGTATGGTACGGCAGGAAGAAGTTAAGGTTAATGGAAACCCGCAGTTAGTTCTTTTGAAAATTTATTTTCTTTGTCAGAATCAAATATCTGAACTGCAGCAAAGGTATGTGAGGTGCAGTATGTTTGCCGTCCTCCTACACAATAACCACTAAGACTGTGAAACATGTACTTGCCTAAAACCTAGGCTGTTAGTATAAGGCGAGTTTAATTACCACCTGTCGAATTCTGCCAACAATAAACAAACAATTAAACGATCTCTTCCGACACAGAAATCTTTTCGCTTGGGTGCAGCCTGAGTCTGGTTTCCAACGGCACAAACAGACGCACCTCAAGCACTCGAGACCAGCCTCTGCCCCATTCTCAGTTAAGCCAGTAGCCATTCATTTCCAGCCACCTGCCAGTATTTCATCTGAAACCAACTTCGCTTCACTCCGCGGTTAGGTCGTTAGACAAATGAAATGCAATCACGTTAATCGCCAATAAAATTGCGCACTCAATTGCCCGCTGATACGCATACCGTATGTTATCCCGCGAGATCTTGTTCGGCGATTGGAGCTCCGAGCTGTCGGTGGCTCCAGCAGCGGCTCCCAATGACGATGCAAGTCCGAATCTCACAGATCGCACCGATATTCGCCGCCTGCATGTGGGGATAGCCAGTTTTCTAGTTTATCTAGCTACACCAATCGCGTCTGACATTTGGCACGAAGAGCTGCCGACGGAATCGTCTGTCTTTTGCTCCTGTCACCGTCGCCGCCGCCGCTGCCGTCGCACTTCAAGCGGCTGATTGGAATTTTAGAGTGTTCAATGAGGTGGCAGAAGTGTACGCCCGCCAGTTGTAATGGGCAGCTCATTAGTGGATGCCAATCGAATGAAGTCGTTGCCGTGATTAATTGAAGTCGCTTGATGCGAATTCGTCGTCGGCCGAGACGGCGCTTTTGAAATCTAGAACGAGCTCCGTAAGTGGTTGAAGTGGGTGCCCGTGGAAGTCTTGTGAGCAATTGAGATTCACTGAAATTTGCTGACATTTATGGCCGGCTATGCGCGGAATGTCACCGTAGTCGCGGATTGTATCGATGTTGGTCTGACCAGAAGGATTAGTGTCTGATCACTTTACGGGTTCATTAGAAAATTATTATCTCGCTGCTGGACTTGTGCCTGTCATGCCGGTTGGTTATTAGGTCATCGTTGAGTTCGACATTGACATTTACTCGAATTGTTTCAGATTGGAATAGACGGTGCACTCGGTTGTGGTGTGTCACTCAAGTGTCTGGAAATGATGTAGATTAACGTGTTTCTTGGTAGCATTCTAGTCGCAATTATGAGCTTCGATGATCATGTTAGGAGGGAACTGTGCAGGTTATTCGGATAAAGAGGTGAGGACTTGTGGGGACTGAAGACAAGTAGTGTCATTTTTAGTAGCTCTCAAGCACGTACTGGGGTTGGCAACTAGAAGCATTTAGTCACCACTTTGGGCAAAGTCATGTAGGTTGGTTGACTTCCGATTCAAAGTTCGATTTATAGACGAATCTCACATCTAGAGCTGCTGAAAACACTTCATTTGCTTTCATCTGATACACTTGTTGAATTTTTAACAAGTACAAATCAATGTCACGAAATTTTCTGAATTGTGGTCTTCGAAAAGCAGAGTTCCTGTAAGCGACGCTGTGTGCAGTTACTTAGTCGATTACTTCTACTTTTTGACAGCTTGAATAAAGACTATGATATAATTGGAAACTGTGAAATTTTCTCCTTTGTAACTCAAGGAGCACTGAATCTAGCTGTGGCCAAACTGCGATCAAAATGTGCAAAAACAGTTTGGGGTAGTACTGTACGTACTACCTTACCAACAGTCATAATTCCCTGAACACCTTCAACAGGAAGAACTTCACTTCACTACCCGAAGACAACAACCAATTCCCTATTTCTCTCAACTATTTGAACTTTCTTAAATGCGTTTGGCGACTGAAGGCCTTGGAATGAATTAGTAATTTTCTAAATAATAATAATTGTTGGCGCGATAGTCCACAGGGGAACGAGTTCCCAACTTGGTCATTAACTACTCGCGTTGTGCGCACTACTGTTCTCTCACGAGTAGAAGAGACCTACAGTTTTTTGCCGATTCTGAACGGCGATATTTGAGAAGCTTTCTTAGACAGTTATTACTCTTTGAGTGTTGTCAGCAGCTCCGTGAAAAATTCGAGGTGTTCAGCCGGGAATCGACCCTAGACCCTTCGGCGTATGAGCGTCGCACTCTACCCACTACGCCACGGCGGCCACGTTGTTGACCACTAGGATCACAAAAGATCGAATATTCCGGAGGCGCGAATTCGAATGAGTTTTGTGTTGCACACTTAAGTGCAGAGCAAAAGTTCAATGAAAAATTAGATTTTCATTAAAAACATATCAGTTTGTGGGTTTTGTTCAGTTAAGCCTGTGTGGTGCGACAGTCCGGGGTAGACGTAGGCCTCAACCACCATGCCCCTCCAGACAGCACGATCTTTCGCTAGCTGCCTTCAGTTGCACACTCCAAGTTGGTTGAGGTCCTTCACCACTTGTAATCATCATCTAATACCATAGTGTAGGCCATCCTCTGTTGCGTTGCCCCAATAGCTCGGATTCAACGACTTTTCAGTCAGAAGCAGTGCTGTCAATAAGCTCTATATGGCCTAGGAATCGTAAGCGTTGTATCTGAAGACGCCTGACCCGGCGCATGCCGCCGTACAGCCCATAAAGTTCGTTATTAAATATTCTCCTCCAATTGCTATCAACGCAAACATGACTAAATATCGGCCTTAAAGCCTTTCACTCGAAAAGACTAAGGACATCCTCATCCTCTTTAGTAACGCTTCAGTACTGGTAACGTTTAGTAACTGGTAGTACAATGGACCTGTATTTGAGTCGGACCTCTCCAATGTAGCTTATCCTAACCTCTAATAACAAACGCACGATAGGAAAAAAGCAGGAATGGGATGATCAGCTTGTTATTCAAGGTTAGGTTGGCAAGGTTAGTCCTCCAAAATAACCCTCTACTACGTACCAGGTATACCGGTATGAAATGATCGCTTTTTTAAATAAAGCACTTATTATTAATGTGGTCGCCGTGGCGTAGTGGGTAGAGTGCGACGCTCACACGCCGAAGGGTCTAGGTTCGACTCCCAGTTCAACACCAATTTTTCTAATATTTCACGGCACCACCTCTTTCGAGCTGCTGACAACACTCAAAGAGTAATAACTGTCTAAGAAAGTTTCCCAAATTTCGTTCGGAGTCGGTAAAAAACTGTAGGTCCCTTCTACTCGTGAGATAACAGTAGCGCGCACTACACGAGTAGTTGATGAGCAAGCTAGGCCCTGGTCCCCCTTTGGACTGTAGCGCCAACAATTATTATTATTACTTATTATTAATGGGAAAGTAAAAACATTTTATTCAAAGTATTGGCCATTGTTTTCTACACATTTTGACCACCTTTCTGGCAATTTTTGAATATCACGCCAATAAAATTGTTCGTCTTTTAAAGCAAACCAATCAGACACCCAATTTTCAACCTCTCTCTCTTAGGAATCAAAGTGCTGCTCAGCCAATGCGTGTCCCATCGATGAAAACAAATGGTAGCCGGAAGGAGCCAAGTCTGGTGAATACGGCGGGTGGGGTAGCTGCTCCCAGCCAAGTGTTTTGATTGTATCCTGAACCGGTTTTGCTTTGTATGCAGGTGCCTTGAAACCATATTTTGCATGTTGCTTCTGATAGATCATGATCACCATATGTTTTGACAAGCATTCTATGCAACTCTGCAGCACTTTTCTTCAAATGAAAAGAAAAAATTAATGCTTTCCGGAAATCATCACTTTCTGGTACAAAATTCGACATTTTTAACACGACAGAAAAATATGATGTTGTCTGTTCAATGACTTGATGTATACTTAATATTTTTCCTAGATGTCATAGCAAACAAACAAAAAGAAAGTAAGGGCTCGTTCACAACAAATGTTCCCTATCGAGACATTTGTGTCTTGACGCTCACTTCATACCGGTATACCTGGTAAATGTAGCTTGGGGCCAAAATAACAGGAGTGATTCTGCGTTTAATTTCAGTACTGATGTTTTGCTCAGCTATACTTTGGAAATATAAATGAACCCGTTTTTTCCAAAAGCGGCATGAGAGCGCACAGAATTTACAATAAACCCTTTTTCGAAATGGAATTTTATGGCAAAGAAAGGATTTTCGAATAATTCGGAAGTTTAAGTACGAGTACGAGTACGAGTAAACTACTAAAGCTTTGAGAACTAAACAAATATTGGTTTTTCGAATTGTTACCATTTGCTTCTTCTCGATTATATTTTCATGTCAGTTCAGATAATTTTCAAGAAAAATAAAGTGTCTGGCTTCTTGAGCAACTATTCGTGTTGGGCGTGGAATGGAAGAGAACTACAGTTCAACGCAATTTTGTAGCTTCTCTTATGGAATGACTTTCAGCCCGCACCTCCAATTTGTTCTGTTTCGAAATATCAGACAAGCAGTCCAGGGACCCAACGTGGTTCTTTGGCTTTGTGAGTTAACACATTTTCTTATTACGCTCTACGCCCTCAGGGCTAAATTTGTTCTTGGCGGTCATTTTTTCACCTGCCAAGAGATTTATTTTTAGTTTAGTTAAGCATTTTTTTTATGAATAAAATGAGGCTCAAGACAAAATTGCCGTTGGTACGAGGGTTGCCTTTTATATTTCGGGATTAGAGAAAAAAAAAACAAATATTAATCATCGAAAATAGCTTTATTGTTTTTCAAAATATTCCCCATTAAGATCCATTCACTTTTGCATGCGTTTGAACCAATTGTCGAAGCACGTTTGCCACTCTAATTGAGGTGTCTCCAAAACATGCATTCTGAACGCATCAATCGCTTCTTCAGGTGTCGAAAAACTTTGACCTCTCATTTTATTTTTTACGTCCGGGAATAAAACAAAGTCATTCGTCCGAGTTAGGACTATAAGGCGGGTAACTCATCAAATCGATGTTTTGAGTGCTCAGAAATGCAGTTGTTTAAGCCGATGTTTGAGAGCTCGCATTGTCGTGGAGAAGAGTGATCCGTCTTTGGCGGTTGGTTTCCCTGATTTCTTTCAAGACAACTGGCAAACAAATGATTGTGTACCACTCAGAATTTTCTGTTCTGCGTTGTTCTAGTGGTACGGTTGCGACATGTCCAGATTTTCCGAAAAAACAGGCGACCATTTGCTTGGAAGTGCTTCGTGCGGATTTGGCTCAATTTAAAACACCCATACAGTCGACTGATGTTTACTTTCGGGCTCATTCGCGTAAATCCACCATTCACCAACCGTCACAATGTCATAGACGAGTTTTGAAGCACCACGATCGTATTTTTGGAGCAATTATTTCAACCAATGGTTACAAGCTTTTTTTTGAGCGATTAACAAATCGTGTGGGATCAAACGCCAACAAATTTTTTTGACGGTCAAATGTTCATGCAGTATTGAATGTATGCTGGTCCCAGTAATGCCTAAGGTTGTCTTAATCTCATGGCAGGTCACATGACGATCTTACAATATCAGTTGGCGCACAGCATCAATGGTTTCCGAAACGACAACTGATTTTGGACGACCTTCACGAAATTCGTCTTGGAGCGAACTACGACCTCTTTTGAATTCACTATACCATCGATAAACACTAGTCCTTGATGGAGCTTCATCGCCAAGAATTGAATTAAATTCATCGATGCACTGTAGTTGAGTTAATTCACGTCGAAAGTTGTAAAAAATATTCGCACGAAACTTTTCACGATTTGATTCCATTTTTTGGGCGAGATGAATCTTTTAAATTACTGTAAACAACACAAATAGCGCTCGTATTTCAAAACGTTCTGAGAACGTAAAACCTTCAAAATGTCAAACTTTACGACAGAGCTGGCAGTTGCCAGATTTCCAAAACAGAAATAGCGCTCGTATGTCAAATCTTTCTGAGAACGTAAAACCTCAAAAATGTCAAACTTTACGACAGAGCTGTCAGTTGCCAGATTGCAACACTAGGGTTGCCCAGTCCCAACCTTCGTACCGACTTTCATCTGCAAATGGTGATGATGAATGAAATTCTCTTTTGGTTGATTGGATAGGTCAACAAACAGAGCTACTGTTTTAGGAGTGACATTTACAAAAACGGATTGTTTTGGTAGCCGCCGTGGCGTAGTGGGTAGTGTGCGACGATCGCACGTTAAAGGTCAAGGTTCGATTCTCGTCCGAACACCTCGAATTTTTCACGGCACCACTTCTTGTGAGCTGCTGACAACACTCAAAGAATCTCACACTTCGCCGGTCGAAGTCGGCAAAAAACTTTAGGTTCCTTCTACTCGTGAGAGAACAGTAGCGCATACAACACGAGTAGCTGATGAGCAAACTGGGCTTTGGTCCCTTTGTGGACTGTCGGGCCATCCAATTATTATTGTTATTATTACTTATTGTATAGGCCGCTTTATAGTTCAATGACAAAATCGGTTCCGTACATCTGTAAGAACGATGCTGGCTACAGTCAATTGTGTTGACTGACGCTTTCTTTCATAAGCAACCTTCAGCATGACTGCGCAGCATGTCACTCTGATCGTGTCACAATTGATTTGCTGAAGGAAACGATTGGTACACCCATGACTGGGCTCGTAGATTGGTCTGCAAAATCCAGCGTATTTACGCTGTTTGAACGGTTTCTGTAAGGAGATGTGAACTCAGTCGAGTACGCCAATAAGCGTAAAACAATTGACCACTTGAAATAGAATATATCACCACGTGTTGCTACCTTATGGCCAAAAATGTTGTAAAAACTCATAAAACACTGACCTCTAAGTTGAACTACTGTTATGTCAGAATGAATGCCAGAAGTTTGTCCTTAGATGCAAATACATTTTCTGCCAATTTAAAATTATCATTTTTGTGTTATTTTACTAAGAAGCTCTATACCTCTTAAACAAACACCATTCACCTACAAATAGTCCCGCCATTTAGGTTTCCCGATATTTAAGTTTTTCATCATTTCTATCAGACAGAACTTACACACCGACATGCAAGCATTCAATCTTCTTGGCGAAAAATGAAAACAATTCGAAAAGCATTCCAGAAGTGTGAGCCAGCACATATCATCAACTCCCATCCCTGCATCCGACTCGCATCACTCCAAGTCTCAATCAGTAATTAATTCAAAGCAATTCAACTCCCCTCAACTGTCCGCCTATCGTCGTTGGAAAACTTTGATGAACATCCTCCAACGGAGGCTGAGACCTCCCCCAGGCTGCTAACAAGAGCTTCTGGCAGTTTGGCGTCTACACATTCAGCCCATGCATCACCATCAATATTGAGTCATTGACTCAGTCTTGTGTTGACGCGGCGTAGGTCGCCATCATCATCGCCTCCCCCGGCCGTCGGAGAGTCTGCCATTCAGCGAGTTACTTATGCAAATGGGCGCATTGCTTATTGCTTATGATGCTTATGATAGACTCGTCAAGAGACGTCGGCGCAGCTGCAGTCAGGTGGACGCCGTCGTTGCCCAACCACCATGCTCTTGCGAATGCCAATTGAGTCCTGTTACGCTCCCAATTCGGTGATTTGGGTCCGTGACTGTGATGCAACTGCACGTGCCCCAAATTCGGTTAACTGGATTGATATCTGGTGCACGTCGCGCTGTGTGGCGAGTGCACTGAGAGCGAAAGTAGGTGTGCCTTGCATAACGACGCAACATTGACTTTCACTTCACAGGAGACAAGCACGCTAATGAGGTTCCTTTGCTTTTTCATTGCAGGTGGCGACAAGAAGTCCATGCCAACAGTGACACCAATTCAGGGACCGATATTTCTGAAGAACGGCACCGTTCCCGTAGTGCCGCTGTTCTCGTATCCTACCATCAACAACGGCAGCTTCGTCCAGATACCGGTAAGTGTTCTGAGTGTCAAATTGACCGACCAACCGATCGGGACGACGTGAGAAGAATTCTCGTCACACTGTAGTGCCATAACTGCACGTGCAGGATGATGGATTGACGTCTGATTGATTGATTGGCACGCTCGCAGGAATGACGGGTTCTGCAAAAATGTCACATGCCTTAACTGCCTCAGACATCTGTGCATCTGTGCAGAACTGCCGCCAGGTGTGGCTTGCTGCCGACACGAGCGAGAATTTTTATGCAAGCCTCGGAGCGGAGTTAATGAGTTTTTGCTTAGAGCTGATCTGGAATGCAGTGAATATCATTTTGATCAATGTTTGTGTCGCGTGGCGGTAAGGTAGCGTGATTAGAACTTTTGATGAGCGCACTGGAGACGACGGTTTGTAGTCTTAGTTTTGTGTTAAATCGTCTGAGAGATGGTGGTAGCGTCAATTCAGAGCTATGGAAAGTTTGCGTGTTGGACGTAAAATATAAGAAAATGCGCCCAAAAGCAGCAGGAAGCCAAAAATCAACCGGGTTTCGCTGCGGTGAAGTGAAAAGTGACCACCGATAGCAGACAAACTTCAACCGACAACGAACAATCGAATTCATACGCTCGCCACTGACAACCGACAAACAACAAACGACAACTACCACCTGACAACCGATATCCCGAACTTCAGGATTCAAAACTGACAACAAATAGCCACCATTCTTCATTGACTCTATTTGGCCAATTTGCAGAGTCGTTAAAACTCTTAACCAGTTGCACATCAAGTGTTTGGTTCACTTTACACCGCTTCCACTGAAGGCTCACAAAACGTCATAGTGCTTCAAAATCCTGCCCCACTCTTTTCGCAATCACATCAAGTGTTTGGTTCACTCTACACCGTTTCAACTTAAGGCTCAGGCAACGTCATAGTGCTCCAAAATCCTGCCCCACTTCTTCGGAATCACGTCATGTGTTTAGTTCACTCTGCACCGTTTCAACTGAAGGCTCAGGCAACGTCATAGTGCTTCAAAATCCTTCCCCACTCTTTTCGCAATCACATCAAGCGTTTGGTTCACTCTACACCGTTTCAACTGAAGGCTCAGGCAACGTCATAGTGCTCCAAGATCCTGCCCCACTTCTTTCGCAATCTTCCGAATTCCACAAAGAGGTCAAACTCATCATTAGCTGCTCAATAGCGAAGCACTTTCTGGTTCAATTAACGCCAAACGATCGTTACTTCCGAGCATTAGCCATCCTCCACATTCCTCCACTCCATTCACCTTCCACTCGAGCGCACATAATCGCCACAAACTGCACCTCCGTCCGATTAGCTGACGCCGCTCAGCCCAGTCCAACGAAGTGGCCGCCCCGACCACGCGCCTCCAGTCAAGGCGAAGCAGCAAACAAATTAATTTATGGTACGCAGCATACACTAGCTGGCCACAGTCTAATTGCAAGCACGTGTTCCGCATCTCAGGGGCCCAAGAATTCGCGGAAGCGATTCAACAATGAGAGAATTTGAGAAATGAATGAAGTTAGCAAAACAAAATTGCGGAGGAAAAAATAAACAAGTCGCGCCTGTGGAGGCAGTGGTGACAGCAGTCAAGGCGCTCGGCCATTGTGGGGACACGCCACATGCGAGCTTCAAGCGCAAATACTCCATTGAAAACGGCACCCGAGTGATTGGTACACAGATCTCGGCCTCTCTGTATGATTTGTCGTTTGAGTGCGAATCTGTGTATCAAGCGTTTAATTACGCAGCGAATTAGCGATGGAATGCGATACTTGTCGGAAGGAGTTCAAGTGGTACCTGAGAGTGGCCAGCGCTTGTCAATTTACCAGGCGACCTTTTGTTTGCCCAGATGTGCTTGCGAAGAGAAATGGAAAGGTTTGGTAATGTTTTGACGGGAGTTTGCTGGAAAGGGCTATTTCTTCGTGAGCTGTTTAACTGCTTGTCAACAGCTCAAAAAGGAAGCTTAATGTGCGTAGGTGGTCCTTCTTTGTCCGTGTTCCACTTCACTGGGTTCTTGAGTACGTCGTTAGAAGTTCACCCCAAAATTGAGGCTTTCTTTCTTCACTAGCACGCTCAGAAAAAGCAGTTCCTTCAACAGTTATTGGAGTCTTTGGCTATGGAATGCTTCTATTTTAGTTATAACTTGAGAAAAGTGGTTGGGGCTATGTGTCGAAGAAGAAGAAAACCGAGATGTAAGCTGAAGTTAGCTGCCGACCGAGAATGCTGCAAGTCATCATTAAAAAATGGCTCACTTGCGTCGCGATTAATATTCTTTGTATGAAGTAGAAGTCAGGAAAGAGATAATTATAATTATAATTGTTGGCGCTACAGTCCAAAGAGGGACCAGGGCCTAGCTTGCTCATCAACTACTCGTGTTGTGCGAGCTACTGTTCTCTCACGAGTAGAAGGGACCTACAGTTTTTTGCAGACTCCGAACGGCGAGATTTGAGAAGCTTTCTTAGACAGTTATTACTGTTTGAGTGTTGTCAGCAGCTCGAAAAAGGTGGTGCCGTGAAAAATTCGAAAAATTGGTGTTGAGGAAAGAGATGGTCAACGGAAAAGCTGATTTAACAATTGATTTCCCCTGGACCCATCTTAAGTTCGACGATTATTTTCGCACTGTTGTTGTATATAGGACTATTTGTAAAGTTTATGGACAAATCAGCATGTGTTACAGAAAGCGTTGTCAAATGCAATTCAAGGGCGGGTGTGAGTTAAATAAGCAAACGCTGGAGTGAGAAGTTGTTCCAGATATGTCGGGCTTTCTAAACTTTATGTTAAGTTAACCTCACACACAACCCACTTTTCTTTTTTTTTTTGTTGGAGGTTTGGATCAACTACACTGGAGCACTCAGGCTCAAATACTGGTCCATTGTACTACCAGGCAGTAACCTTCATTTAATGTAATTTCTTGGTTTTCCGAAGAAAAACCAAGATGCGCTTCTGTGATATAGAACTTAGGTTTTCAGTTCCCACCACATCAGCGCCAAATAACCGCCACCTGATACAAGCTAAGGCAGGACACTGACAGAGAAAGTGCTCTGAAGTGTCTTCACCTTCTCCACAGGCGTCGCCGAGTGTGACATCACTAAGCCCAAGCCGACGCAGGTGCATAGCGAAGGTAAAGTGTCCCGTTAATACGCCAACAAGTCTTCTGCACTCGTTTTCGTCTAGGGATAGCAGAAAAGAAGCGCATTTCTTGCAGACGTTTGGGAGCATACTCTTGGTCACCCTGCATCCTGGAGAGTCACGCCATCTCTGGTTGTGCTGTAGGGATACCCAACCATCGACGGAGGCCCTGACCAGGGACGCGGGTAATCCCAAGGCGGGTTCGGGTCCTACGAATGCCTCTGCTGAACCTAGCCTAGCTAGTTCATCGGCAGTTTCGTTTCCCAGGATCCCGTGATGACCAGGGACCCAGACAAGTCTTAGCGAATGCAGCCTACCCGACCGAATTTAGGGAAGACTTGCATTCCTGAACTATCTTGGAAGTGGTTAAAGGGTTGAGTAAGGCCTTGAGCACAGCTTGACTGTCGCTGCAGACGCAGATACTTCTCCCTTCCACCTATTCTTCACAATGTAGTTGGTGGCCATTAGGATAGCGAAGGCTTCCGCCTGGACGACTGACGCGAAGTTTTTTAAGGAGGCGTGAAGTCTAATGTTGTCGTTTTCCACGAAGGCTTCAGCTCCAGAACCCTCCGTTGTCTTGGAGCCTTCCGTGAAAATCCGACTACATTCCTTTCCCGGTTCAGTTTCTGGCCACAGCCAGTCCAGGACACGTGCAAAGTCGACTTTGTAAAAGCGTCGCAACTGTGTTATTGGCGACCTCGCATCAGACGGCATGTCCATGAGAGTAGTATCATAGGAGATGCGGTGTTCGAGGTCATCAAAGCTCCAGTGCGAGTGGAACCAAAGACCATTCCGTTTTAGTCGAGAGATGGCCTTGAGTGTACATACAGATTAATCAGAGCATCAAGAGCAGAGCCAGGCGTGCTGTGGAAAGCCCCTGTGCAGCGGAGACAAACTTTTCTTTGAAGTCTCAGTCACGTATTTGCGCGAAAGCTTGTTCCACCAAACGACTGATGCATAAGAGAGGAGTGGTCTTATCATTGCCGTATAGATCCAAACGGATCTTTTGGATGATAGACCCCAGGTTTTGCCGAAAACTCCCTTGCATTGACAGAAGACTGACAGCAACAACCCACTCACTGGTAGGCCAGGCAAATTATTTAACCCTAGGGCAGAGGGGCTCGCTGGATACATCGGTTCACCACACAACGGGTGTTTAAATGACTGCTCAGGGGGCGCCGTGGGGAGGGTGTATGTCAAATTGAGCTATGAACTAGCGAGGATAATATTGGCAGCTCGCCTTATTGAGCGCGATTCACAACGTTAGCCCGTGTGGACAAACCCATGTCCCCTTCTGTGTGCCGCATTGTGTGAGCGTCTGAACCGTTTGTCCATAACCTGATAGGTCCTTATCAATGTGGTTTCAGGCCAGGGAAGTCCACGATACACCAGATCTACACTTTACGGCAGATACTGTAAAAGACTCAAGAACTGCAAATCGATACTCACCACCTATTCGTCGAAATCAAACTCAGAATCACTCTTGCCAATTGCTATTTCTTTGGGTTCAAGAGGCATTTGAGTAACAATACCTGGAGGCTATTAGTTACTTTATTGGAAAGATGTGCTTTTGTCAACAATAATTAGTGTGTGTGTGTCTGTTTTAGACAAAACATTATTTTTTGCGCTTCGCAAATGTTCGGGCTAACATACAGCATTTGCTGGAAGTTTTGATTTTTCCTTTGATTTGGAAAAAAAGTCCAGCTGAAGACCAATGGTATATAGTGAATCTGTTCCGATCGATAAGTCATGAAATACGTCGTTTCGACGGTTCAAAGGTGACTTTAGCGTTTAGATCGTCCTGGCCAGCCCAAAAAGTTTAAAAATGAAACATTAGAGGCTTTTCTGAATGAAGGTCCGTGCCCAACGCGTTGCGTCGCCCAACGCGTTGCGTCTGCGTCGCAGAACCGTATAGCAAATAATTCCGCTCAAAGAACAAAATGCTATGCAAAGCCAAGTGAACTAAAGGGTGTCCCAACAAGAACGCAAGAGTTAAATTTTAAATAAAACGCAGATATTAAAAAAAACGTGAATTCTTTATTGTATCGCAAAATTGACGGGATAAGGTAATGTGTGGAATAACATATCGGCCAGATGGCCGCCGCAGCTTTGCTGGTACAAACATTAGTTTCGGGCTGATACGCTTAAGTCCACGATTCATCACCTGTCACAATATTATAGACGAGTTTCGAAACACTGCAATCGTATTTTTGGTGCATTTCTTTCGACCAATCGACACAAGCCTTTTTTTGAGGGATTGATAAATTGTGTGGGATCCAACGCAAACAAATTTTTTTCACGGTCAAATGTTCATGCAATATTGAATGCATGCTGTTCCCACTTATACCTATGGTTGTCTCAATCTCACGATAGGTCACATGACGGTCTTGCAATATCAGTTGGCGCACAGGATCAATAGTCTCCTTAACAACAACTGATCTTGGATGACCTTCACGAAATTCGTCTTGGAGCGAACTACGACCTCTTTTGAATTCAATATACCATCGATAAACACTGGTCCTTGATGGAACTTCATCGCCAAAAATTGAATTAAGTTCATCGATGCACTGTTGTTGAGTTAATCCACATCGAAAGTTGTAAAAATAATAATCGCACGAAATGTTTCACGATTTAATTCCATTTTTCGAGAATCTTTTATGTTGCTGTAAACAACACAAATAGCGCTTATATTTAAAAACTTTATGTTTATCTAAAAACAAACTTTACGGTAGAGCTGACAGTTGCCAGTTTACAACACAAAGGTTGCCCAATCTCGAAATATAAAAGGCAACCTTCAATACTACTTCTTCTTCTTCTTGTGGCGCTACAGTCTCGGGTGGACCTGGGCCTCAACCAACATGCCTCTCCAACCAGCACGATCTTTCGCCAGCTGTCTCCAGTTGCGCACTCCAAGTTGGTTGAGGTCCTTCTCCACTTGTGTGCGCCACTTTAGTCTAGGTCGTCCTCTGTTGCGTTGTCCCAATGGCTCGGATTCAAAGACTTTTCGGGCCGGAGCGGTGGTGTCCATACGCTCTACATGGCCTAGCCATCTTAAGCGTTGTATCCGTAGACGCTTGACCAGGCGCATGTCGCTGTACAGCCTATAGAGTTCGTCATTAAATCTTCTCCTTCAGATGCCATCAACGCAAACAGGACCAAAAATCGCACGCAAAACTTTTCTCTCGAAAAGACTAAGGGCTTCCTCATCCGCCTTTGCTACCGTCCAAGATTCTGCGCCATATAGTAGGACGGGGATGATCAAGCTGTTATATAAAGCGAGCTTAGTACTTCGAGAGAGGGCTTTATTACTCAATTGCCTCTTGAGCCCAAAGAAACAGCGATTGGCAAGAGTGATTCTGCGTTTGATTTAATACTACTGCTGCGGTTTAAAAAGTTTTCGAACCAGAGCTGGTGGAGCAACGCATCAAGGAATAGTCTAGGCAGAAATGGTGCACACAAGGGGAGCAGAACCTCAACTATGTTACTTGCAACGCAAAATTAAAAGCCGATGACGAAAGATAGTGCTGGCTGTTGATTGTGGACCAGGTCCACTTCGAACTGCAACGCGCTTAATGAAGAAGAAGAGCTTTTGTGTGGTAATGTCACCCACCTTTTTTCCAAGCTACAGGTTACGAAAAAATAGCCGCAACATAATCCTCAAGCTTGCAACGTACTCTTTGCAGATCGTGGATAGCACTCCAAACGCCGTATAAACTTAACAGTGGTAAACAAGATCAAACTTTGTATATATAGAAAGCTGCTTACATTCCCGATTTTTTACGTGGTAATGCTCAGTTGGAATTGCCTGATAATATTTAGATGTTCTTAGAAACCCTGAGGACTTCCATTTTTTTCGGCTTTTCTTTTGCACCACTTTCCTTCAAATCGTCCACTATCCCATGCGAAAGTAGGCTTACATCATTAGTGTAGTCCACTCCTTACCGCTCCGCGGAGTATATCGCCCATAATCACTAAAACAAGAGGAGAGTCAGTACCCAAAATTTACACTTTTCGACCTCCGCACCATGTTTGTATTCTTACCATTATGTATAGGGTAAATTTTTCCACCTCCATATGCATACGAGCTTGCTTATGCCTCCTTTTTGAAAGTTTGCATCTCGATTCAAGCTGACGAAAGGTTTTTCAAAAATGCCGTGGAGGCCTATTTTCTCTTGCACAAGATGAACTCCGCCTTATAGTCTATATTCGCTGTAGAGTTATTCTTGAATTCAAGCTAAGTAATACTTCCTTTCTTCTTCTAAGGACTTTCCTTTACCGATTAGTTCAGAATACGAACCTTGCTAGCCTTGATGGTATTCCATTTCTTTGCTTAAACCCCACAGCGAGACATTTGTTCTACTCTGTGAACGTTGCATCCATTTTTTTCCAAATGAGGTTGTGTGTGGCGGTCAGAATTGATTGGTTTGACGTCTGTCATTTCGCAGAAAATCCTTCAATGCAGTCAACAAGGCATTCTGCAATCGCCTTCACTTCACAGCCAGCAATCATCAGATATTCCCCGAGGAACGTATTTAAGACAAACCGTCAGAGATTTCCCGCTGTCAGGTTGTATGAACATTTCAGCGAGCCCCCCATAAAAGGCGACCCCACTTCAAGTGCCAAGAAAACAGAAATTATTTCCCGCGCCGACACCGCGGTGACATTCCCAGCAATGAAATGTCATCGCCTTAAACGAACCTCCACGAGTGAGAGACATCAGCGCTCTGACAGTGAACAAGAATACGACCCCACTTGACTGGCATTGTTCACCGCTGTATGACACCAATAACAAATTGTAAGACGTCATGTTGGGCAACGTTTAGTGAGAAGCGGAGACAAACGGTTATGTCGCACTCCCCGCTGGTTGTCGACTAGCGGCACTCCACTTCCTTTCGCCGGTCCACGACTCGTCGACGCAACGCAGCGCTCGTGGAAAGTGAATCACTTGGCGCTGATAGATGCAGCGCTGACGAAATTTATTGCAACCTTCCGATCTGTCTTCGCGTCGTCGCCTTGCGCCTTGACGTTATGAAAGGGTATTTCCATGACATTTCTGTATTCCACTCTGCCAGCTGGCAATAAGGCGAATAAAGTGGACGTGCCGGGAATCGACAAGCCGACGAACGCCGAAGACTGCCAGTCCACTTCCTTTGTTTGACGAGGGTACTTGCTGGCCAAGTGGACGCTGCGGCTAGGAGCTGGCCACCGTCGCTCGCATAATGATGGGCAATTCCTGTCTGAGTCAGCCAGGATTGGTGATCCATTTCAAGTGGGCGCATTTAAATTGCCTGCTCGTGGCGCTTTGAGAAAGGTCGAGGATAGCATGAGTCAGGATTGTTTGTCTGCGTCCAGCATGATAACGCCTCATTTGGTATTCCACGGCGGGCGGCTGAGAACTTGTGTGAAGACTATCGAGAGCTTGTCATCGCGGCAACGTAATAGCTGGCGGGGAGCTATTAAACCAGCAAACACCTCAGATTTGCCACAATCGCAGTCGCGTATCAGCCGCTTGACTAGCTTAGCCTTCTAACGCGTCGGCTTAAAGGTCAGCGGGCACGCAAGGAACTCGCGTAAATCGATTATCTATACTGAACTCGGTTGGAAATAGATATCGCGGCGTGATCTGCTCTGATCGGGAAATGGCGGCAATAAATTGACCAGTTGATCGGCTTGTCACACTTGTGGGGAGCAGCTGCTCCATTCGCGGACAATTAATTTGCCAGCGTGATGTGCTCTTGCGGCGCAGTGGCCAAGTTAATGAATTTATTAGCCCAAGGGGATTGAGTACCGTTGTTCACGCTTCAGTGGCGATAAATAGAACGCCGCCTTTTGCTGCTAACCAGCGTGCAGCGTGGTCGATGCTCGCCACATGGGAGTGCTTTTGTTTGTTGTTTGTCAGCTCTTGACCGTGGAGGTGATTTATGAATTTTCTTTTGTTGGAACACTCCTGGTGACTATAAAAAAATGAATGTGGCTGTATGAGCTGGGATACAGAAGTTACTGGCAGTTGCGAGCCGAAAGCGAAATTTGCCCCTTTCAGTAGAGTTTTGAATTTGTAGACAAGTTTGTTTTAAAAAAAGATAACTAGGAAACTTTTGGATATCCTTAAATATTGAATTTTGAAGGATTGACGACATATTTGTTTTTTCTTTGGCGTAGATGTAGACCACAAATTGCAAGTGTCGCCATCTTTCGAAAACCAAATTAATCTAACCACTCAGTCTAATGCGGATGCTGTTTTTTTTTTTTTTTTTTGTAAGAGCTATGCAGCTCCAAAGGAAATGAAATATGTTTTCTACTTCATACTCATCCTTTTCAAGGTTTAGCAGATCTCATTTCGGAGGACGCCAAAAAAAGAGGCACGCATCCCTAAACGTATTGCCCCTTTGTTGCACCTTTTATGGTTTGTCACGCATGGGCTCTCACTGTGTGGAACGTTTACCTGTAGCGAAGAAAACACCAGATTGATTCCAGTCTAGCTATTGAAACAGAATATTTTACACATTTTTTTCCTGTCTGGAAAAGTCTACATTACAGAAGGCTTACTGCAAAAGGCGATGGCTTACTTCTTTTGAGTAACCTTCCACCACGACTTTGATTAAGATTTAGTCATTATTTGCAATGTGATAACGTAGGAACAGATGTTAAGTCCGATATTTGTGGTACAACGATGAATTTTGGCAGAATCACTCTTGTGTCGCTGTCTCTTTCGATTCAACAGGCAAATGAGTACTCTATTACTCAACTGCCCTTCCACAAAAGACTTAATTTACTTTTCGTAGCAGGTTGATCGCCACATCAGTGCTTTACGGCAAGTATTTAAATCCGAGTCATTGCGACAACAGAACGGAGCCTTAACTTGGATATGCCACAGCTTTAGAAGTTGTTTTGTGTTTAAACTTTTAACCACTAAGACAAACAATAACCTAGGTATGGATGATTTTAAAAAGAAAACCCCTCCTCAAGGCCCTTATGAAAACAAATTACTGAGCTGTTGCGAATTATACAAATGAATTTACGGTTTCGTTTTTATTTTTAATTTACTCGTCTGTCAGGCCATTAAAGTTTATGTAAGGCTAAGTACAAAACGAGAGAAAATCTAGAAACTCTGTATCCAACGGGAAAATGGAATACTCGTACTTTGAAAATATTGGTTTCGTTGACAATTCACATTTGATTTTAATGTCCGTGGTGCGTCTATTTACATTCATACACATTCTATATTAATTGTATCACCTCTTTAAAGTTATCGTCAATATTGGAAAGGAATTACTTTTTTCTGAATTAAAACACCACATTACATAATTCGGAGTTGGGAATAAATTGTGGGAGCAAGACATTTTCTTAAAAGAAATAGAACGACACAAGTAATTGCTGAAGAAAGTGTTTTTTTTTTCCAATTTCTTCTTCATGACATTGAGAAACTTAACCCTTATTGTATGTTCTTCTAATTTGATGAAATGCACGATTTATTTCAAAAAAACCGTCGGCATTCCGCTTTATTTTTAAATACTCGTGGGCTCTCGATTTTCCATCACTGTATCCATAGAACTCATTCACCTTGGGATTAACCGCGTCCCTTGTCAGGGCCTCCGTCGATGGTTGGGTCTCTCTAGAGCACAAACAGAGATGGCGTGACTCTCAGAGTGCAGGGTGACTAAGAGTATGCTCCCAAACGTCTGCAAGAAATGCGATTCTTTTCTGCTATCCCTAGACAGAAACGAGTGCAGAAGACTTGTTGGCGTATTAACGGGACACTTTACCTTCGCTATGCACCTGAGTCGGCTTGGGCTTAGTGATGTCACACTCTGCGACGCCTGTGGAGAAGGTGAAGACATTTTAAAACACTTTCTCTGTCAGTGTCTTATTTTCGCTCGTATTAGGTGGCGGTTATTTGGCGCTGATGTGGTGGGAACTGAAAACCTAAGTTCTATATCACAGAAGCGCATCTTTGGTTTTTCTTTGGAAAACCAAGAAATTACACTAAATAAAGGTTACTGCCTGATAGAACACTGGACCAGTATTTGAGTATGAGCGCTCCAGTGTAGTTTATCCCAATTTTCAACAAAAAAAAAAAAAAAAAGAACTCATTATTGCGAACTTAATTAAATTTAAAAAATTGAAAAGCTTTACACTTTTCTGTAAATGAGCCGAATAACATGCTGATGCTTGAGATGGGTCTACTGCTTTTATATGTTAGAGCCCTAAGTTGTTCATAAACTGTAAATGAAAATTACATTCTTCTGAATGCTTAAAAAAACTTTATTTGACTGACAGCGTTTCTGACTCGTGCTTAACAACTGCGCTTATGGTTAACTTATTTCTTCTCATGCTTGTTGTGGCGCTACAGTCCGAGATGGACCTGGCCATCAACCAACATGCCTCTCCAGCCAGCACGATCGTTCGCAAATTACCTCCAGTTGCGCTCTCCATGTTGGTTGAGGTCCTTCTCCACACCTTAGTCTAGGTCGTCCTCTGTTACGTTGTCCCAATGGCTCAGATTCGAAGACCGGAGCAGTGGTGTCCATACATACTACATGGCCTAGCCATCTAAAGCGTTGTATCCGAAGACGCTTGACCTGGGGTATGTCGCTGTACATACACTAGAGTTCGTCGTTAAATCTTCTTCTCCAGAGGCCATCAAGGCAAACGGGACCAGAAATTTCACGCAAAAATTTGACCATAAGTACGAAAATTTATTTTAAATGAAACAGCGAGATGAATACACCAAGTTGTGTATATACGGTTAAATCATAACATGGGGCTCAGAAATTATTTTAATAAAGTCCATTCATTGGAAAAAGTCGCTGTTTAGACTGCGGGGTGCATTAATAATAATTGTTGGCGCGTCAGTCCACAGGGCGACCAGGGCCTAGCTACTGTTCTCTCACGAATAAAAGGGACCTACAGTTTTTTTGCGGTGAAATTTGAGAAGCTTTCTTAGACAGTTATTACTCTTTGAGTGTTGTCAGCAGCTCCGTGAAAAATTCGAGGTGTTCAGCCGGGAATTGAACCTAGACCCTTCGGCGTGGGAGCGTCGCACTCTATCCACTACTCAACGGCGGCCACGGGATGCATTCTTCTTCTTCTTGTGCGGCGACGGGGTGCGTTCTTCTTCTTCTTCTTCTTGTGGCGCTACAGTCCGGGGTGGACCTGGGTCTCAACCAACATGCCTCCCCAGACAGAACGATCTTTCGCCAGCTGTCTCCAGTTGCGCACTCTAAGTTGGTTGAGGTCCTTCTCCACTTGTGTGCGCCACTTTAGTCTAGGTCGTCTGTTGCGTTGTCCCAATGGCACGGATTCAAAGACTTTTCGGGCCGGAGCAGTGGTGTCTATATGCTCTACATAGCCTAACCAGCGTTGTATCCGTAGACGCTTGACCAGGTGCATGTCGCTGTACAACCCATAGAGTTCGTCGTTAAATCTTCTCCTCCAGATGCCATCAACGCAAACAGGACCAAAAATCGCACGCAAAACTTTTCTCTCGAAAAGACTAAGGGCTTCCTCATCCGCCTTTGCTACCGTCCAAGATTCTGCGCCATATAGTAGGACGGGGATGATCCAGCTGTTATATAAAGCGAGCTTCGTCCTTCGAGAGAGGGCTTTGTTACTCAATTGCCTCATGAGTCCAAAGAAACAGCGATTGGCAAGAGTGATTCTGCGTTTGACTTCGGTACTGATGTTGTTGTCCCTATTTACCGCGGAGCCGAGGTAGACGATATGCTTGCCTACCTCAAAGTGTCTGCTGCCTAGCGTGACGCTCTGTCCGAGACGTCGATGTTGTGTGAACTTTCTTTGATGACAGCATGTACTTCGTTTTGCCCTCATTAACCACCAGACCCATTTTAGAAATATCCGCTTCAGTGCCAGCAAACGCCTCAGTGACGGCTCGCCATGTTCGTCCTAATGGACGTCAATCGTCAATGTCGTCAGCGTATTCTAGCAATTTAGCTGACTTTTGAAAGATCGTGCCTCTGGTGTTGACTTGTGAGTTTCGCACGATCTTCTCGAGGATGATGTTAAAGAAGTAACATGACAGAAGTGACATGTCTAAAAACACTGGATGCATTATTAAACCTTAATTTTGTTCTACATAGAGATGATCTTCCAATCCTCTAATTTCGAATTTAAAAACGTCTTGCTTCGTCTTGCAGTAAATTCCATGTTTGAGGTCTATTCAAAAATAAGGTGAAGGTCAAATTTCGCGGGCTACGCACATTCGTTAATTGATTTTTTTACTTTGTTATGCTGGTACCATCGTCTTAAATATATTTTTGCAGCAAATGTGGGATACGACGATTGTACTCTGAGTCAAAAAAATTTGTACAAGCTTTTCAAACAAGGTCGAGAAGGAGTGAACGACCACCCTTGTCCAGGACACCTCAGCACAGCAACAACCGATGGAATGTTGAGAAAGTGAAGAATTGTTATGGAGATTCGTCAAATGAATTTTTAGAGTTGTTGAAGGTGTCGGCATATCGGTTGGCTGATGCCAACCATTGCCGACACCTTCAACATTTTTTCGGAGCTTGGGCACGAAGCGTGTGGCCACGAAGTTCGTTTCAAATTTTCTAAGTTTCGACCATCAAAATATGTCGCATGAGCATCGCTCAATTATCGTTGAATGACGTCAACGGCGATCGACATTTGCTTAAAAAAGGACATAATTGGTGACGAATCATGGGTATATGGTTATGGAACTAAAACCAAAGTTCAAGCCCAGGATGGCAAGGGCCAAAATCGCCGAATACGCAACAGCCGACAAGGATTCAGAATCTAGGTTCTCCTTCAATTATTAGCGTTGCGCGTCATTGCCCTCCAATGAGGAGAAATAATCTAGAGTTGACTGCCGACTCCCAATCCAATTTGAAACCCAAATTTCAACATTTAAAGAAATCTTACGGTTCAATTAAGGTTAGAAACAAAATAGAAATAATTTGCAAAGCCGTCCTTATGCCTTCATTTCACAACCATTCCACATCTGTCAAAAAAGACGACAAGGAAAACCGGATTAACATCAAAATTTTATCATTTTGACATCAGCACAGATTTAAAGCGGATGCCCGACTTCATTTTTCCCACCACCAAGTAAAGAGCCCCAATTCCAAAGTAAAGTTGATTCCTTTTATTCCAGCTATTCCATCACAGTCAAGCCAACACAATGTAACAACAGATTTTCTTGTCACCCATTGTGTCAAAATTCTCGAAGAGGAAATCACCGATTATGTCACCATCACATTCGCCTGCCTCCAGTCCCTCTCCAAACAGGTGCTCGCAATGAAAAAAAGCACACACGCACACACATGCAAGAACACACAGTCACCTGCCATCTGTCAAAACAAATCGTGATGCCAAATCGCTAGATTATCTCTACAAATATTTATCTGCCTCTTCTGACCCGAAACAAAACGAAGACGCGCAGTAAAACTGTCAGATGCCCCCCTCGAAAGGTTAAATATCACGCATCCGCACGGAGCTCCCTCACTTGGGCGACACGCTTCGCCAGATGATAAGAAACGAAATTGAAGACAAACAGCAAAACACACAAATAACCGCATGTGTGTCAATGTCAGTGCGGGTTGACGTTCCTCCAAGCGGACGGCGGCCGCGCAAGAAAAAAGATCTCGCGCCAAAAACACACACAGCCTTCTCCCCTTCTCTTATCAAATTTATCATCTCCTCTTTGGTCTCCGCTTTGTGGCTCATTTGTTTATCATTTGAGTCAAGCGTACCGGTTTCGAAGCGCTGTCTTGACGTGTTGCAAGTTTAGCCAAACTGATTAGAGCCCGCGCTCGGAGAGCTAATCAAGTTTTGGTCTTGCGGTTTTGCAGCCTCTGACGGATCCGTCAGTCGATAGCGTGCGGAAATTGAAGCTCCCAAGGTCGTCGCCTAGTCCATAGCTCCTTGGCTATTGACCTTCGATCTGCTTGACTGACACTTCTCTGGCGGTGTGCTGCCGCCATCACCACTGTGAGACGCGTCAAACATTCTCGCCGCCAATTAGAACTTATTATTTATAGGCAGAGTGGATCTTTTGGATTGAGCTGCATTCCAAAACTTGGGAATTCTGGGATGACTCAGCGGCAGAGCCGGTGTCGATGCGAATCGAGTCCTTTTAGGTAGTCGTCGTCGTGCTGGTGTCGCCTCGCAATGCGGACAGAGGCAAACCCGTTTCGTTTTACGGTGCTGGTGGGTGCTGGGTTCTCAAAATTCCCGTTTCTTTCATTCATAACTCGGATATGGCTGGTGGATGTGAACCGGGTTTTCAGTTTCCTGCTAATGGAATCGATTTGCTCTCCCTCTCTCGTTGGGCGGCAGGTTTTATTGCTGTTTTGCCATTCTCTCTGCCGCCGTTACCGCCGCGTCCAACCAAACCAGTCTCAGAGCGAATTTATTGGCTTGGTTATTACGCGAGGACGCGACAGACGACACCGAGAACGTCGACAACGACGACGTCGTCGTTGTGCGGATGATAACATGACAACATGGCAACGTAAACGTGTAGTTCTGGACGTGCCGTGCATTCAAACAGTTTGACATGATTGAAGTTTTTATTGTTTTAAGCGAATTTCGGCGATCATCTGGTTGGGTGGAGAAAGGTAATGGGATTAGTCGTCGCTCGATCTGTCGCCGAATCGGGTTTTTGTTCTTCGTTCGGGGATTCAGTTTAGTTTTGGTAGGTTTGACCAGCGGTCGGTTTTTGGTTAGTGAATCAGTTCTCATATATCGGGGGTTGTGACGTGAAATGAGATCAGTGCTTTCGACTTCGAGCTGAGTGGGAAAATGCAAGTGATGCTGCAACCTAACATTCACGTGAGTACTTTGTGGTTCTGATTTGACCTCAGATTGTTGGTCTTCGTCCTTGTGGAGAGAACTTTTGGATGAGGTGTGTGTGCGTCGCGAAAACTTATTTAGAAGGTCCTCCCAAAGACTTCACTGTTTAAATTCAGATGCCTGTCAATTTAGAGGGTAGAGCGACGCCTGTCACTGAATTTGTAGAATTTGTAGACGGCGCCTCTTCTGAGAAATAGACTTCTAGAGATATTCTTGCCTTCCATCCCAGCTTATGGGAAATTTTTCAAAAAGTGTGCTAAAATTTGCTCCAGTCTGCCTAGTCACAGGAAAAAAAGGCTTATGTGTACGAGTACGCTTTGAAGCACACACTGACCTTGTCATGCTTTTGTTTGTGAAGTCGAGTGTTGTATAATAAACGACAACAGGTGTGCAGACTGAAATAATAATTTGAAGGCGTGTTCTGTCTGTTAGTTGGGTGAACCGAGCAGAAGGCGAAAAGGCACGCTCTGCGAGCTGTTTGAACATGACGACGTGATCTGAAATCTGATGCTTGCGAAGTCTGAATCGGTAGAACATAAGACACCTGTTTGTTGAAGCTGATGTAGAGCGAACACTGGAAATGCAAGCGAAGGAGATGTTGCAACTTTTGCTGCAAAGAATGGTCCAAAGGGTCTTCATAAAAAATTTATGTTAAATGGGCGACAAAAGTTTTTTCTGAGACACTAACTGGGAATATGGAAGCACCTATAGTTTAGCAGTTTTTCAGTATCATGCATGATTGCAAAATAGTTTGATGAGATCGGAGATCGGAAATAGCGGGATAGAACTTTGCTTTGTGTACTCGAAGTTCGGCTACTTCTTGTTTATTTCATTCCAGGATCAGACAAATGAATTATAAGAAAAAAAGGAACCCAAAATTAGTCGGCAGTATGTTCTAAGTATGGTTTCTGTCAACTTAAGAAGCGCTTTGCCAAAACTTTGTTGGCACAATTGCCAGCAAGAGACCAAAAACTACGTTCTTCTATAACTATTAGTGCTGCGCGCGTCATTGTGCTTCAGCGAGTGGAGGTGACCTACAGTGTATTTGCCACTTCAAATCGAGAAGTGCTTCACGTGCACTCAAATATCATTGAGTACTATCAGCGTTGTGCGGTCTGGAAATTGAACCTGAGACATTTCCCGTCTGAATCAGTGCAATAGTTCCCGACGCTGCGGTGGATGTGATTCTGTCGACATCCTTTCACCTTAAGCCAAAAATTGGTCTTTCTTCGGAAAATCAAGAAATTACATCGAATGAAGGTTACCGCCTGGTAGTACAATGGACCAGTACTTGAGTCTGAGCGCTCCAGTGCAGTGTATCCCAACCTCCAATAAAGAAAAAAGCTAAAACTCGATTTCAAGGCAACAGTTATAAGAAGTGGTCGCCGTAGCGTAGTGGGTAGACTGCGACGCTCACACGCCGAAGGGTATAGGTTCGACTCCCAGCTCAACACTAATTTTTCGAATTTTTCACGGCACCACCTCTTTCGAGCTGCTGACAACACTCAAAGAGTAATAATTGTCTAAGAAAGCTTCTCAAATTTCGCCGTTCGGAGTCGGCAAAAAACTGTAGGTCCCTTCTACTCGTGAGAGAACAGTAGCTCGCATAACACGAGTAGTTGATGAGCAAGCTAGGCCCTGGTCCCCCTTTGGACTGTAGCGCCAACAATTATTATTAGTTATAAGAAGTGACCAATCAACGAATTGGCTTAAGAGCAATGCATATGTATTGCATATGATATGAGTCAGACAGACCGACAAGTTAAATCAGACTGCGATCTATAAGGAGTTAAGTCTAAATTAGAGAGTTGAGCTAGTTTGTTCCTTCGAGTCATCAAATCCAAGTGATTTTATATCCGCAATAGCTTGGCCTTTCTACCTTTCCATTGTTGAAGTTGGAGGCTTGAATTCGAAGAGTTGGACATTGTTGTCTATTCACGTGGAAGTCGACGAAATATAGCCGTCGTGCTATAGCGTAGCCGTGGCTATACTCATATCTTGGCATAGCTACCCTGCTGAATATTCGTATTAGAAAACTGCGAAAAAGGCAACGAAGCCTGGCTGCCAAAACTGGGCGCATTAACACTGCAAGCAACATCCATAAAATGCAGCCACGTGCATAAACGGCACAACGTGTCAAGCACGAGTATTGAAGCTTAAATTCCGCCAAAATGTTCATTATGTCTTACGATCTTTACAGTATTTTCCTAAGGTATTCAACTTAGTATGTGGCTGCCGTGGCGTAATGGGTACGACAATCTTACGCCGAAGAGCCAGGTTCGATTCCCGTCTGAACAACTCGTGAGTGTAGCGCGCACAACACGGGTACCTGATGGGCAAGTTAGGCCCTGGTCCCTCTGGGGACTGTTGAGCCATTCAGTTATTATT
Organism: Eristalinus aeneus; assembly: GCA_955652365.1. Taxonomy (NCBI): domain Eukaryota; kingdom Metazoa; phylum Arthropoda; class Insecta; order Diptera; family Syrphidae; genus Eristalinus; species Eristalinus aeneus. The sequence continues at coordinate 21,020,326 of OY019131.1, forward strand.
ATTATTATTCAACTTAGTCGGGAAGTCAAGCATGTACAAATTATCATGAAGTTTTTCATTTGAGTAGAGGATAGAGTGTGACGGTCACGCGCCGAAGGGTCTAGGTTCGATTTCCGGCTGAACACCTCGAATTTTTGCACGGCACCATCTCTTTGGAGCTGCAGACAACACTCAAAGAGTAATAACTGTCTAAGAAAGCTTCTTAAATTTCACCGTTCGAAGTCGGCAAAAAACTGTAGGTCCCTTCTATTTGTGAGAGAACAGTAGCGCGCAAAACACGAGTAGTTGATGAGGAAGCTAGGCCCTGCTCACCCCGTGGATTGGCGCCAATTTGATTTATTTACTTATTATTTATTTTATTTATTTTAATTATGATTCTTGTCATTTGAGGGATTGCTTAATTGAAGCCTGTGAAATCACTTTAGTCAAGCAAGGGGTTTACAGTGAAAATCAGATGTAATATAACTTAGAGTTTTCTTTAAAAAATTGTAAATGTCCCAAAACGTGTTTTCCTTTTGCTGAACGGTTGCCGCCAGGTCATCAAGCCTGTGATCTGAAAATTATGATTGCATCCAATGGCTATTAAGGAGACCTAAGGCTTATGAAAGATGGAATGCCTTTTGTAATGGATGTCGTTGATTCCGTCCCTCTCTGGAGCACATGATTCCTTAACAAGTCCTCGATCAGAAGAGGGTTTTAATATTGCCCCAGTTGTTAGTGTTGATGTTAGTAATTGCAAAAATCCGTGAGGTTCAGAGCTTATAGATTTTTCCTAAAACGTGAAGGCTTTGGTGATATGGTCATTTGACCGATACAAAATTCTTTTCTACGAAAAAACACCTGACCACCGCCGTTCATTCCTTAAAGTACTTGAAACAGCTATTTTCGGGCCCCAGCTTTCTTTCTCTTGTATCCACCAGCCTTACAGACAAAATCAAAACCTTTCCTGCTAAGAATCAAAGCAAACAACAAAAGTGGCTCTCTAACAAAATGCCAATAAAATTGCTCTAATATCCACAAGTAGAAGCAAGGGTTAAGCACTTCTATCATGAGCATGCAATTCGGTCTTTAAAAGTTTCAGTTTTGAAAATAGAACAAAGCACTGAATGTTGACCAGTTTACATTTTGACATTAAATTCAACAACTTTCTGACCAATTTCGAACGCTGAACTGGCTGATAAATTTATTTGACTAGGCATTGTAGCGCGTCACGCCAATATACTCCTACTCTGTAGACTTTATTTTTCTTTTCACACCAGAGCTATATAATGTATGTTAGGTTTCTGAACTCCTACTATCACTCGAGTCTCAATTACTTGGTAAAACAGAACTCAATAAACTACATCTCAGTATTCGAAAATCTGAAGAGGCAAGATCTTGAATATAACACTTCAATCACTCAACAAATCCCTGGACATATAGGGGGCGCCACTTACAAGAAAATTCATGTAAAGTTAATAGTATATGTCCCGGGACTTATTGAGTGATCTATTATAAGCCTGCCTAAAGATGGTGATCTGGGATTGGGTCACCAGCAGCCCGTGCAGCCCGTTCAAAATTTGTTTAGACTTAAGTTTTACAATTTGCGATTTCTTAATATTTGAGTAAAAGTGATGAGGCTTGCATTCAATTGGTGTCAGGAGTTGATATGTCTTTGTCTGGAAACTGAACTCTTTTAGACTAAGTTAGAATGATAGTCTTGTATTATTTTTTAACCAGTTGTCTCAAATGTTGCTGTGGTGGCAACCCTGCTATATTAAATCCGATGTAGTAGGCGCAGAGACAGTGCAACAAGATGTATACATTGTATTGTAGTAGGCGGGGGATATTTTATGACTCTTGATACTTAGTATCTTTCAATTAAATAGATCGAAGTTTCCTCCATTTGGTGATGATGTGCCATACAAGTAACACTTAAACTTTAATGCCCTGTATGAGCTGCTTTTATACAGCGTCGTCTAATGGGCCATTCATATTCTAAGTCACACTATTGCTATGGAAAGGGAAATTGGTTTTTTAAAGAGCACCTTTGAACTGAGGATTCACCTTAGACCTTTTTTCAGATTCATTTCAACATGTTTCGCTTTGTTTGTTGTTTTTGACGCTATTTCTCTGGATATCTCCTCCTTGATGCATAGTCATTTTTCGGCTGTTTTAGAGCCTCGTTGTGTCGGTATCCGTAGTCGAATGAAAGGCGGTGAATTGGCATTATTCCAATTTGAAGAAAATTTAAAGGCTCTGAACCTCTCAAACTACAGAATCTCAATGATCCAAATGAGAGGGTTCTTGTTGCAGAATTAAAAAAAAATACTCATCAGAGCGAGGAAGAAGTTAAAAGCATATCTTATCCTTCAAACTACTGGAGTAGAAATAAGGCTTCTCCATGTAACCGTTTACCGTCCATGCGCAATTTTTGGTTATAAAGATGTAGAATATGTCCTCCAAGAACTAACTACAGTTGGCAGATGTGGATAATGGTGGTTTGATAATCTAGTTGCGCACTTCCATGCTTCTTCTTCATAATAATAATAATTGTTGGTGCGACAGTTCACTGGCGGACCAGGGCCTAGCTTATGCAGCATATAAGAAAATAGTACATGCTATTGCCCAATCTTCTTCTCAGTCATTTGTGGTAGATATGTCATGATGCCGTTGCTCGCTGCTCATGCTTCTTTTTACTGTTTAGCGCATCTGCATTTTATGATGCGTGTGCCCGTGGCTCTTACTTTGCTTAGGATGTGTTTTGGTGTGGGTGATGTGCGAATTAAGATTTCACTTTACTTTTTGATTAAAAAAATATTCTTTCGCAGCTTTAGCTCCTCTTTATTTCAAAGTAAAAACTGAACTGAACACAGAAATATTTTCTTAAAGCTAACCAACCTATGCATCATGTCATGCCACTGCCCCGTGAAGGCGATGTTCCCATGGGTGGTGTTATGCTGAACCTGAAAGTTGTCGCCTGATGCACTACGTGATGGAATTTCGCTTCTCGCCCCTGATTGCTGGAAAGCCGCCAGACGCAGCGTCAGCGGAAATTGTGTGAATGGATGGCAGTAAATCATCTCTGGAGTTTAATAATTTTGTACGTTAACTTGCGTTTATGACAGCCGTTAGGTCGATCGGCTGCGCTGTCGATATCATGCCATGGATGATTCAAACAAAGATCCTAGATGCTGTCGAGCTATCAGTGTTTGTCAATGGCCGCATTTACTCGGGTAAGGTAGCGACTGTTCGGTGCTGATGTAATGGGAACTGAAACTGTAGGCTCCTCTTCATAGATGGGCTTGTTGGTATTCTTCCGGAAGACAGGGCAGAGGAGCTTCTGTTTGGTGGACCAGGTTTTTCTTTCCAACCTTCTGAAAATAAGACAAAAAGGTTCCTTCTCGAGCTGTGATGATAAACATTTGCCATCAATCTATAATAATAATAATAATAATTGTTGGTGCGACAGTCTACAGGCGGGCCAGAGCCTAGCTTGCTCATCAACTACTCGTGTTGTGCGCGGTACTGATCTCTCACGAGTCTACATTTTTTTTGCCAACTACAAACGGCGAAATTTGAGAAGCTTTCTTAGACAGTTATTACTCTTTGAGTGTTGTCAGCAGCTCGAAGAGGTGGTGCCGTGAAAAATTCGAGGTGCTCAGCCAGGAATGGAACCTAGACCCTTCGGCGTGTGAGCGTCGCACTCTACCCACTACGCCACGGCGGCCTATCAAATGACAAACTTCATGATCATTTCTACATGATTGACTTCCCGACTAAGTTGAATAATAATAATAATAACTGAATGGCTCAACAGTCCCCAGAGGGACCAGGGCCTAACTTGCTCATCAGCTACCCGTGTTGTGCGCGCTACACTCATGAGATGTTCAGCCGGGAATCGAACCTGGTCGTTCGGCGCAAGCGTGTCGCACTCTACCCACTACGCCACGGCAGCCACAAACTTAGATCCCACAACTGAAAGAAAAAGGAAATGTTTATATTTGATTGCGTATCCTTTATTTTTTATTACGGCTGTACATCTTCTGGGCATCGAAGCTATTCCGTTTCTGGAATGTCATTCCACTGACTCTCAATTCTAGCGAATAGGTCACTTTTGTGTTTAAAAATTTTGCTTCCAATTTTGCTTCTTCTCTGCACTATTTCCCAAAGGTTTTTTTAATAGATTTAGGTCTGGGGACTGCGCTGGTCATGGTAAAACAACAATCTTTTTTTTGTAATCCACTTCGTGGCCAACTTCGATTTGTGTTTGGGATCATTGTCGTGTTGGAAAGTCAAGTCAAGTGGCATTTCCCAATCGGCATAAGGCTGCATGTTGTTACAAAGGATGTCTACACAGTCTTCAGACTTCATTATGCCCTCCACTTGTCGAATTGACTCGATTCCTTGGTCAGAAAAGCAGTGCCATTACATAATTGAACCACATCCATGTTTGACCGTCCCTTTGGTGTATTTTGGATTTAGCCTCTCACCTCTTGGCCTCCTGACATGTTGGTTTCCATCCAATCCGTTCATATTGAACTTTGATTCATCAGAACACAACAGCGCTTTCCATTTTCGCAGACTCCAATTGACATGAGTTTTTGCAAAAGCCAAACCAGCGTTCACATTTTGTTTTTATAAATAAATGCCTTTTAAACTATCTGAATACCACGCAATCCGGCCTGCAGGACGCGGCGTATGATAGTTGATGGGGCAATGGGTAACCTAAGCTCAATTTTTGCTTCTCTGGTGATGGGGGGTTTATACCGTAAGGTTTATTCGAAAGCAATTTCTAATTTTTCTATCTTTTGCTGTGGTGCTCGAGGCCTTCCTCCTTAATGATGGCGTACCACATGTTCACTCTTGATGATTCTACAAATAGTTGATTTATGAATGTTATATTTCTTTGAAATTTCTGTTTGTAATGCTCTTTTTTTAAAATCAATCAAAATTCTGGATGGCGATGAATAAGAATGTGCACGGTAGCGCTATTACCCAACATACTGCAAAAGTTAGTTATATAGTTATAACATACTGGAAAACATCTCTTGGAGTTCAGAGCTGAAGTCTTGAAGTATTCTGTAACCTGAATAGACAGAAGTCATAATAAATAATAATTGCATGGCGCGATACAGGTCCACAGGTCCCAGGGCATAGCTTGCTCATTAACTTCACGTGTTGTGCGCCCTACTGTTCTCTCACGAATAGAAGGGACATACAGTTTTTTGCCGACTTCAAACGGCGAAATTTGAGAAGCTTTCTTAGACAGTCATTACTCTTTGAATGTGGTCAGCAGCTCGAAAGAGGTGGTGCCGTCAAAAATTCGAGGTGTTCAGCCGGGAATCGAACCTAGACCCTTCGGCGTATGAGCATCGCACTCTACCCCCTACGCCACGGCGACCACATGCTTCTTCTTGCTTCCACTAAAAACTTCCAACTCATCATCGGAAGGCCACCTCAACCAATTTCCACAGAATCAATGTGGCCACCGACTGTACACCTGTCCACAAACTGGTATTCTTATCTTATCTCGCCTCAGCTGAGTGGTCAGTGGGCATTAATTGCCTCTCTCGTTGCGATAAGGTCAAACGCTTGTTCGAAGATTGTAGTCAACTGGCCGCATAAAGATAGGAGAGCGGATGGATGACTACATAGCTTCTGGCTTCTTCTTTGGAATAATTAATTTTTGGTTAAGGGTGGATATTTTGCTCAAGTAACCTCAACCTCAATTCATGAAATTTCATTCCTTGATGGTGTATCGTGACGGATGGTCTTGACAGCGTTGGGCGTCACTACATAAATCACTTCCAAAGCATTTGGGCTTGTGACTACTGATGAATGTAATGAAAATTTAATTGCCAACCATGTAGGCCGACTCGTGATGTGGAGTTGCAAAATCTGTTCAAGACCCAAGACATTAAATGAACGATGAGCGTACATGGATGTCGTGATCAGTTAATGTTGACAGAATGATGTTCTCTCAGACTCATTCTGACAGCTACCATGCACACTACCAACACTGAAGACCACGTTTATCTCGATTTGTTCAGGGATTCTTTTCTGCATTCTTGTTTGTTTGAACTAGATATAACTTGGATGGTGTAGAGGGATAGAGGTGGTGTAGAAGGATAGAGATGGTCTAGATCGATAGACATGGTCCGCATAAAAAAATCGAATTTGGGTTCTTCTTCTGATGCGGCATGTTGTTGTCTATGCCAGTTCACTTGCACGTACAAGCTGAGTCAACTTAATGGTTGGTTGGTTTTTGACAACTGATTGACTTGTTCGTTTTTGTACGCGTTTCGGCTAGAATTCAACTTTTCCCTATTGGATTTACTAATTTAAACCTAAGCATGACAATTTCAAGTTAAAAATACGACCACTACGACGACTTTAGGTGATGTGACTGATCAATGAATCATCAGACTCATGATCACATCCGTAACATTATAATAAGTGCCAAGGACATCACTTATGGAGCCAGAAAAGTTGGTGTGATCTCTGCTGCCGGACTACTAGGCTACTTAAGTACCCGTGCTTTAAGAGAACTTTTTCCAGCAGTGACAGCTTAGCAAAAAATGACATGGGTGACATGGAACTTCGACTACCTTACAGTGCGGTAGCCCCACTTTTGGGAGTATGGAGTTTTAGTTAAAAACTACGAGCAGAGCAAGGATTGTGCTTTGATTGTTTACCCTTTCGACTCGGAGCCTGCGTTTAAAAGATCTTGCCATCTCAGAGTGAATTTGCATCCTTAACCGACTGCGGCAGATATGTAAGAATAACTTTCGGCTCCTTCTGAGGTGGAGCGGCCGTCTTTCATGCATGCTCTTGTTTTGACAGAAAGGCGTATATCCTTGCGTTTCTTTCGTCTCTGTCCCTTAGGCATGATCTCAGTCTGGTACTTTTGAAACTACGGCGTCTAATGTTGGGTTATATAAGGCTCTTAAAAAATTGAGCCCATATTATTAAGGCATCAAGACCGGGGTTGAAATAAATTAAAATACCGCGACTGGCATTGACATCCCTGCAAATTGTAAAATATTCTTTAGTACTTGAGAAACTCGTCCTTTTGTTTATAGTTCGAGTATATTTGTTACCTTTTTTTTAATGTCTGCAGCCATTCCGTGGCTCATTTCCGGAAGAAGCATCTACAACTTGCTTTAGAATTTGGGGAAATGTTGTAACAAATGTTCGGAGTAACTTTAAGGTAAAGAAATGAATAAATGAATACAAAAAATGTGAATTTTAAAAGATTTTTCTAGCCAAATAAGTAACACTTTGAAATCATTACAGTTCACTCTTTTAGAGCTAGCGCTCGATAACGCTGAGCTACATTCAGTATGCCTTTCAAACTAAGGCAGCTTCAGGCTAAAAGTCTTCGTGTTTCCTCTTGACTGAGGTCCCCATTTGATTTCAAAGGTCTCAAAATTTTAAAGCTTCCCACCCAAATTCCCGTTTTAAGCTCCTTTCTCCACAAAACCGAGCAGATTGCTCAATTAATTACTGCTCGATCATTGGTGGCTACAGTCTGTTCTGTTTTATATGACTCCGAATCCTATTCTGTCCAGAAATAAAGAAATGAAGGAGATGTTTATATGCGACCTTTTTTCATCACTACAACGACTTTGTGACTCCGTCAGTTATTTAACGTTTACGAAATATCTGAGGTTCGTTGTGTTTTGTTGATACAATGTTACTCAATAAGTCCCGGCACTTACCAACAAAAACCCATTTTCTGCACAAAGTTCGAATTTATTCACCAACATATAAGGTTGTTAAATATATCCCTTCCGCCTTTTTGTCTTTTGAAATTTCCGGCTATGTACAAAGCGCTACAGAGATTGTACCTGGTAACACTATACATCATTTGAAAGGTCATGGCATAACCTGCAAAACGAGCCTGATGCATGATTAGATTAGATATTGCGTCTAACAGTTATAGACGTGTAAGCATGGAGTTCACTAACGCCGAAATTCGAGCTTTTTTAAAGTTTTCCTTCGTGAAAGGCAAATCCGCTAGAGAAACGTTCCGTGAGATTAATGGTGATGGTACTCTATGGTACTCTATCACTTCGAAACGCGGAGGAATGGTTTCGAAGATTCAGAGCCGGTGAAAACGACACCATGGATAAGCCAGCCGGCGGAAGACCTGTGAGGACGAATACCAATCGAATCATGGAAATCATAAAGTTAGACCGGCATGTGTCATTTCGTGACATCGCCCAGGAGATGGAAGTTAGTCACCAAACCATTTTAAACCATCTGCAGAAGGCTGGGTACGAAAAAAAGCTTGATGGTTGGGTGCCCCATGATTTGACGCAAAAAAGCCTTCTGGACCAAATCAACGCCTACGATATGCTGCTGAAACGGAACGAACTCGACCTATTTTTGAAGCGGATGGTGACTGGCTACGAAAAATGGATCACATACGATAATAACAAGCGAAAAGGGCCGTGGTTGAAGGCCGATGAATCGTCCCAAACAGTGGCCAAGACGGGTTTGACGGCCAGGAAGGTTTTGCTGTGTGTTTAGTGGGATAGGAAGGGAATCATCCACTATGAGCTACTCCCATATGGCCAGACGCTTAATTCTACCATCCACTGCAAACAACTGGACCGCTTGAAGCAGGCAATCGACCAGAAGCGTCCAGAATTGGCCAACAGGAGGGCTGTAGTGTTCCACCAGGACACCGCCAGACTACACACTTCGTTGATGACTCGTCAGAAGCTACGGGAGCTCGGATGGGAGGCTTTTTCGCATCCACCATATAGCCCAGACATAGCGCCAAGTGATTACCACCCGTTCCTTTCCATGGCGAATGCCCTTAGTGGTGTGAAGTTGAACTCAAAAGAGACTTGTAAAATGTGGCTGTCCGAGTTCTTCGCAAATAACAAGGGGGCTTCCACGAGGGGGATTATGAAGTTGCCGTTTAGATGGAAACAGATAAACGAACAAAACGGCGCATATATGAACTAAATCCGATCGCTGTAACACTTTTAATGAAGAATTGAATGGAGAGCAAAAAGGATATTTGACAACCTTATAGTTCAAAAGTGATACAATCAGTCCAACGCCGCTTCAACATATCGATACCTTTTTTATAGAACGATCTACCTGTGGCCTGAAAATAGGCGTCAGTTTCGTACCTCCTCATTCGAGCCATATTATTTTCCGGCGAGCATCTTTTTGGCGTCGAAAAGGAGGGAGGCAGATCTGGAGAATACGGTGGGTGCGGAAGCAATTCAATGTCCGAATCGTGCAATTTGGCAATGGAAGCCAACGACTTGTGACTCGGTGCATTGTCTTGGTGGAAGAAAATGTTTTTCTTCTTCATGTGGGACCGTTTCTTTTCTTTCTTCAAATGCACCAATAATGCCATGTAGCACTCGCTGTTGATCCTTTTGCCATTAAAAGGCTGTCGATGAATAAAATTCCGCGCCATCCCAAAATACGGGTGTCATAACCTTGTCAACCGACCGTTGTGTTTTTGGACGAGCGTGGTTCACTGGCTACTGTCCACTCCGCTGACTGCCGATTTGACTCTGGAGTGTGGTGATGAATCCACTTTATATCTATTGTGACATTCCGACACAAAAAGGGCAAATAGCTCCAAGCTCTTAGACTCATCAATTCGCTGTTGTTTTCGGTTCCTCGTAAGCAAACACGGCACCTATTTCGGAAACAGCTTTCTTCTTCTTCTTCTTCGGATGGCGCTACAGTCCGGGGTGGACCTGGGCCTCAACCAACATGCCTCTCCAGCTAGCACGATCTCTTGCCAGCTGTCTCCAATTGCGCACTCCAAGATGGTTGAGGTCCTTTTCCACTTGTGTGCGCCATCTCAGTCTAGGACGTCCTCTTTTGCGTTGTCCCTGTGGTTCGGATTCGAAAACTCTTCGGGCCGGAGCAGTGCTGTCCATGCGCTCTACATGGCCTAGCCACCTTAAGCGTTGTATCCGTAGACGCTTGACTAGGCTCATGCCGCCGTACAGCCCATACAATTCGTGGTTGAATCTTCTCTTCCAGATGTCATCAACGCAAACAGGACCAAAAATCGCACGCAGAACTTTTCTCTCGAAGAGACCAATGGCTTCCTCATCCGCTTTTAGTAGCGTTCAGGTTTCTGCGCCGTAAAGCAGGACTGGGATGATCAAGGTGTTGTACAAAGTCACTTTGGTCGTTCGGGAGAGGGCTTTATTACTCAATTGCCTTTTGAGCCCAAAGAAACAGCGATTGGCAAGAGTGATTCTGCGCTTGATTTCGGTACTGATGTTGTTGTCCCTATTCACCGCGGAGCCGAGATAGACGAACTCCTTCACTACCTCGAAGTGTCTGCTGCCTAGTGTGACGCTCCGTCCGAGACGTCGATGTTCTGCGTCCTTCTTCGATGACAGCATATACTTCGTTTTGCACTCGTTTACCACCAGTCCCACTTTAGCCGCTTCCGTTTCAATGCTAGCAAACGCCTCATTGACAGCTCGCTGAGTTCGGCCGATCACGTCAATGTCATCCGCATAAGCTAGCAATTGAACGGACTTGTGGAAGATCGTGCCTCTGGTGTTGACGTGTGAGTTCCGCACGATCCCCTCAAGGGTGATGTTAAAGAAGTCGCATGACAGCGCGTCGCCTTGTCTCGGTGAAACAGCTTTCATTCATTCCAAATAATGTATATACTGCCTTCTGATATCCTTAAGGTGTCGGCTACCTCACACAATTTCGCTTTGTGGTTTTCGAAAACGATTTTGAGGACTTTTTTGAAGTTTTAAAGTATAACCACTTGAATTTACTTTTCAGAGCGTTCAGCATCGTTGGTGTCTGTACGGCCACGTTTAAAGTCCACATACATACACCCTACAAGTAGTTGTTTTTGATGGAGCAGGGTGTCTGTAACACTTTTCAAGCCATTGCTGAGCTTGCACGGTATTTTTTCCCACCAAAAGCAGTGTTTAATCAACACACGGAATTATGTTTCTTCGATCGTTTTAAGAATCGCAAAAGTAGCCTCACTTGAATTACTCTAACTTGTAATCTAATAATCAGATTGCCATGAAAATTTTACAGTCATCATTTAAATGTTTTGTACCTCATAAAAATAATATGGATTTTTTGTTAGTGGCGCCCCCTATACATCAGTCTCGGGCTTTTTTGAGTGATGCGTTATAGGCAATGTACATCTGTATTTTTCTTCGGCTGGCACTTGCAGTGCTCAACGCAGGCAGGGCACAAGGCATCACATGCTTTCTCAATTTTGAAACCAAGTCGCAATATCAGCTTTTGGTTTGATTTCGATTCCTTAATCGATCGTCAGCAGATGTTTTTGGTCACAAGAGCTGTGCCACGTCTTCAATGTCTCGAAGCTCACACATATAATCACTTTCTGAGGATTTTAAACTTAAATCCGTGCGGTATCCAATTGCGAATCATGCGCATTGCTTTAAAGTGCCGAAAATCGGTTTGCTGAACGAAAGCAGTTGAACTCGAGCTCGACTTCATATAAAAACAGGGTTTCCAATAAGGGCTTGACAATTTTTAATTTATTTTGTGAACGCACTCTTTCACTAATTTTCAAACTGACACTGTCAGTTCAATGAATAAATGAGATATTTGTTTTCCTTTTAAAGAACAGATAACATCTGCAAATGAGAACAATTAATTTAAAAAGGGCAATTGTCAAGTCGGGTGTTCGCCGTGGCGTAGTGGGTAGAGTGCGATGCTCACACGCCTAAGGGTTCGATTCCCAGCTCAACGAGCTGGTGACAACACTCAAAGAGTAATAACTGTTTAAGAAAGCTTCTCACATCTCGCCGTTCGGAGTCGGCAAAAAACTGTAGGTCCCTTCTACTCGTGAGAGAACAGTAGGGCGCACAACACGAGTAGTTGATGAGCAAGCTAGGCCCTGGTCCCCCTTTGGGCTGTAGCCCCAACAATTATTATTATTATTATTAATTGTCAAGTCCCTATAGGAAAATTTATATAAATACACATCAATCCATATATTAATTTGAAGACGAACTGAAAAATGTCTGGATTTCTCTAACAAATGTCTAATTCAAACGGGCAAGACTCAAATTGACTTTAATCTGACGGGAGGGTTGACCGCTGTGCTGACTTATCAAATTTGTGGCTAAATTATGTTAAGTCGTCACATTCCTCGATAAGAAGAATTTGCACCTAGACACATGAAAAATGCAAAAAAGCATAGATTGGATCCACACAAACGTTCAATGAAAGCGAATTTTTGAAAAAAACCGCAGATCACCTCAGACATCGGCGCCAGCGAAACAAACAGCAGTGTGCTAACCAAAAATAATCTACCCATCAGACAAGGTCCGTGATGAGCCGACCACGGCCGGATTCAATGCGAATAACGCAACATTAACGCCACTTAGCATTTGCCATGACCGCCTTAAATTTCAGATATGCCCCTTCCAGGCCTACCGCAGTTCAATCGAGTAAATGATGCCCGACCAAATGTCAACGAGCGGCAACTGCTCAAAGTCAAAGTGCTTCGCGCGCAAACCAAACCTGTTTCAAAGTTTGACTAATCGCGGCGCGAGACACTCGCTGACTCAAGCCCTATTTTCAGTCACCGGCATCACCGTCTTCGCCGGAGAACCTTTCACACGCCGTCGAGCGCTTTCCGTTTCGACTGTGGGCCCATTAGTAAACTTCGCTGCAAAACTCGTCTCGTATGCAAATCACACGCGTCCACCGGACTAATTTTTCCATTTTCGTGTTTGACGCGCGTTCGCTTCTGCTCAGGCGTTCACGATTGCACGAGGGGGGTGTTTCGGTAAGCGCATGAATCAATTTATACACGAGCACATAAAAATTTAGTATCCCACCCGGTGCGATGAGGCGCGGACTCTCAAGATGTTCTTCGGTCTTGGCACATTGTAAGTGGGCCGACGGGGGGTTTAGAACAACGACAGCACTAGCGGGGCAATACAACCAAGCTTAGTCGGTTGATTGACGACATCGGCAGGAAGGCACGTTCCCGACCAGTAGCTGCTAATCGGTGGAATCTTAGATTTCAATCGCAACTTAAGTGCACGCACGTCCCGCGATTACGGTCGACAGCTGCCGTTCCCTAGGAGTGTTGCGGCACCTGTTGACAAGCGAAATGAAATCATGCATGACTCTGGAAATTGTGTCTTAAAAAGTTATTGCTGAAAAAAAAAAAGGAATTTGCATCGGCCGGGAATCGAACCCGGGCCGCCCGCGTGGCAGGCGAGCATTCTACCACTGAACCACCGATGCTCCATGAACATTCTGCGTCAAACTTCATACACAACATACTCAACAAGGGAAGTCGCTGCACCGAAGATGACAAACTAATTCACCATGCCCCCAGCCCGAAAGCAAAGTGAAAGGTCGACGAACATTTAACGAGCGGATTGCTCGCGTCGCACAGACAGCCGTCAGACGACATTCAGCGGCCGATTGAAAACAAAAGTCAAGTGAAGAAACATCTTCATCGCCGAGCCAAGCACGTTTGGGGTGCGATTATGCAATTATCGAGTTGTGACGGCTTGTAGGTGGTCATTAAATAAATTAATCAACATGTTTACTTGACGTTTCATGCCGGCGGCGGCAGCGATTGTGTTGCCTTGCAGCGGGTAACAACAAGTGAAAACAGTTGCCGGCGAGTAAGGAAATCACTAATGCTTAAGTTTTACAATGATTGAATTTTTGGGAAGTTTTCAAATTTCGCGTGAAGGCAATTAATGGCTCAACAAGATCTAACTGTTGTTCTGCTTTAGTTTAACCAAGCAATGTTCCAACCTTACAGATTGTAACTAAAACTTTTTTCAAGCTAATATGTTACGCCCGATCTTCTCAAGAATTTAAGAATTATGTCAAAAAAGTCCAATGACAACGGGCTGCCTTTTCAAAAACATTTTTTCTCATTGAAGGTATTGGTAACCGTTACCGTACATGACGGAGCAGCGAGAGTTCTCTAACGTCGTCCTACACAATCTAATGAATTTGGTAGGAATGCCAAAACTAAACATGTCGTCAAATGCGGTCAGAAAATCAACGAAGAGGTCGTTGCTGTTGATTTGTACTTCTTGGGTCTTGCGAGCTATCAGTCGTATACTGAAGATCTGGTGAATGGACTTCCCTGGCCTGAAGTTCTGGTCTATGGACTTCTCTGGTCTGAAACCTGATCCTTGACAAACGGTTTCAGGTGCTCACACAATACGACAGAGAAAATCTTGTAGGTGACGTTCGCTAATTGATGCAGTCAATGTTTTAGTTCCGGACCCTCATTCTTTCATTTATGGGAACTCCCCATTGGGAATTCTTATCTTCTAAATGTTTCTGTATATTATAGTATACATATATTTGTATATTTATATTTGTATTATTCCCTTCTTCCTTTTTAGGATCAGAACTAAGCTGACAGAATTACAACCACCAATTCAGTGGGAATTGGGACTTTTTAGATCTATTTTTACTAATATAAGGTTCCGACTTTTTGTCTTTTGAATTTTCCGGCTATGTACAAAGCACTACAGAGATCGTATCTGGCAATACTATACGTCATTGACATAACCTACAAAACAATGCTATGCATGATTAGATTGAATATTGCGTTCAACAGTTATAGACGTGTAAACATGGAGTTCACTTACGCCGCTATTTTAAAGTTTTCCTTCGTTAAAGGCAAATCTGCTAGAGAAACGTTCCGTGAGAATAATTGTGTTTTGGGATATGATACTCCATCACTTCGAACAGCGGAGGAATGGTTTCGACGATTCAGAGCTGGTGAAAACGACACCATGGATAAGCCAGCCGGCGGAAGACCGGTGACGACGAATACCGATCGAATCATGGAAATCATCGAGTTAGACCGGCATGTGTCATCTCGTGACATCGCCCTGGAGATGGGAGTTAGTCACCAAACCATTTTAAACCATCTGCAGAAGGCTGGGTACGAAAAAAAGCTTGATGGTTGGGTGCCCCATGATTTGACGCAAAAAACCTTTTGGACCGAAGAAACGCCTACGATATGCTGCTGAAACGGAACGAACTCTACCTATTTTTGAAGCGGATGGTGACTGGTGACGAAAAATGGATCACATACGACAATATCAAGCGAAAACGACCGTGGTTGAAAGCCAACGAATCGTCCCAAAAAGTGGCCAAGCCGGGATTGACGGCCAGGAAGGTTTTGCTGTGTGTTTAGTGGGATAGGAAGGGAATCATCCACTATGAGCTGCTCCCATATGCCCAGACGCTTAATTCTACGATCTACTGCTAACAACTAGACAGCTTAAATCAAGCGATCGACCAGAAGCGCCCAGAATTGGCCAACAGGAAGGGTGTAGTGTACCACCAGGACAACGCCAGACAACACACCTCGTTGATGACTCGTCAGAAGCTACGGTAGCTCGGATGGGAGGTTTTATCGCATCCACCATATAGCCCGGACATAGCGCCAAGTGATTACCACCTGTTCCTGTCCATGGCGAATGCCCTTGGTGGTGTGAAATTGAACTCAAAAGAGACTTGTAAAATGTGGCTGTCCGAGCTTTTCGCAAATAAGGAGGGACTTCCACGAGGGGGTATTATGATGTTGCTGTCTAGATTAAAACAGATTATCGAACAAAACGGCGCTTATTTGAACTAAATCCAATCTCTGTAACACTTTTTATGAAGCATTGAATGAAGAGTAAAAAGGCGGAGATATTTGACAACCTTATATCTATGGTATACTAAGATTTGCGAAAAAACATCTACACCGACGCGTTACATGTTCACAAGATGCACACTTAGGGCCGAAACTTTTTTCAAAAAAGCTTTTTTTATTCATTCCTTTATTTTTTTTCACTGGAGAAATGTTATATATTCCAGAAGGTGTTCCTTATTTTCTACACACAAGACACACTGTCCTTCTCAACATAGAACATTTATTTCAGTATTTTCAGTGCGTACCTCACTCGATTCAAATTTCTGTTTGTAGAGTGACTTTTTCGAATGTGTAGACAAAAGGAAATTCAAACTTGGAGAAAACAGCTAAAAAACAAGTCCATCAACACGCATAAAACGCTTCAAACGGTTCATGTATTGAAGGTGGCGTGTACCACCGGTAGCTCACACATGAATGTTTTATATTGCGGCGTGTTCCGTTTCGCCGTTCCATGAATTTGCGGCATAAGTGTGAAGAAATAGCGGTACAACAGAAGCAGCACCATACTGACGTGTGCATTTTTCTCAAAATTTGTTGTTTTTCTTCACAATTTAACATTTTTTTTTGGGCAAGGTGTCGCTGGATAAAGCAACGTTTGATTTTTTTAAAACCGCCAGATGGTGCTAAATACAAAAAAACTGTGCCGTCCTATAACTCTTAATCAACTGCCTGCTAGCGAAGGCTAGCCTGCCACTGCAAGTTGAAAAGGCTTGTTTGTTGCACAGACAACCTTTAGGTGGATTGTGGTTTGATACTCAGGTCCATCGCTGAGTGAAGCGCCAAATAAAGGAGAGAGCACAGCGGCTGATGGACGGATCTTACCTGGACTGAAACTCAATGTTAAAAAGAAAGAAAACATAAAGAAGTGCATTGAAAAAAACTTTTGTAATTTTATTCCTTTTTTCCTGACGTTTTACTTTTTTTCTTTTTCCTTCTCAGCCATTTCTCTTGCCTCGAAAATTCCCCTCCTTCTAACCATCGTAGCTCCATTTCCGATCTCGTTTTAAATTGTGCTGAAGTGACGGTGAAGTCATAAGATTGTGTCTTCTTGTAGCAGAGAGTACACTTTTCTTCACAAAATAAGGCCATGACATCTAGAATTCGCCATCAATTAGGCCCTACATTTCATCAGGGCAGAATCCTGTCACTTACTTTCTTTCCAGATAGTCGATCGTACGCTGATACTTCCCATAAACGGTGTCCATCCCCATTTTGGTATAAAAACAAGCCTTCATCTTCTTCAAAGCACGTTCGCCGGCTGAATTCTATTCGTGAGTAGGACGAGATTGTGAATTTTAGTCGCTAATTCTCCGCAGCAGTGGCATCGTGTGACCTAACTGAAACTGGCAAAACCAACTTTTTTAGTGATCATCGAAGGTTTAGAGTCTCCTTATCCAACATCCTAGCCCTCGTTGATTTTTATAATTTTTATGAGCTGTCCCTGTCCCAGAACAGGATCCGAATCGTCGGCCGATGTCTCCAATTTTTCTCGCATCCTTGAACAATTTGCCTCCCAAACGTGGTGAAAAAATACAAGTCCGAATTGTGTAGCAAATTGCCTCAGCGCACAATGGCGCCACTGTTTGCAAAATCGTGTACTATGTTCTCATTGAATTGTGTAGGAAATTGCGATGGTTAGATGGCAACCAGAAGATAGTACACGATTTTGGCAATAGTGGCGTCATTGTGCGCTGAGGCTTTCGATTCTAGAAATGGGAAAAGTTGCAGTTTACCGATAAAAATTTAGTTCACACTTTAGCGTAGTTGCTAACTTTTTTTTCGCACTACCATATGTCGTCTGTCATCTACGTCTTGCCATCTACAGTGTGCTGTGCTTTGGTACGCCATGGTGTTACCAGCCTTCTATATATTCCAAGAAAAAGTAGTAGTACGTGTCAATCTCAAGCGACGGTAATTTTTTCTGCCAGCGGCTTACGCTGAATGCATTTTTTTTTTCTTCGAAAATTAACCCCTGCATGCTCCAATGACCCGATTACTATTCCAACCTCCCCTCCCTCCAGTTTGCATGATATTGACTTAGCTTACAAGTGTACTAAACTTTCCCTACTTCAAAAAATCGCCCCAAACGCCACCGAGAAAGTGGACTGCCGAATGAATCTCCAGACCGTGCCCCGAGAGCGTTAAAATCATAATTCGCGACATGACTTCAGCAACCGTCCACACCCGTCCCGTGTGAATAAAATTGTCGATCTAGTTAACCTCCGGCAGATAACCTTTGGAGATGCATACCAATGCAAGCTGCTCTTAATATTCAGGCAGCCAGTAGCGGCGATACCATCTGACGCCATCTGCGTCTACATTCGGATGCCAATCGCACTGCATGCACTCTGAATACCAATCCAGCGGCCGCAGGCCTGATGTAAGTCGGCAAGACATCACTCATCAACATCAAGAGAATTTCCTCGGCCTGAGTCACTAGGCATCGCACGGACTAGATCACTTCCCACCGCACTTGAGATTCAGCTGCCGTCGCGAATGGATGCAGATCTTGTGGGAGGGGGTTTCCTGGCTTGGAAATAGAAATTCCAAAGCGTGTTATAACATTCCAGGTTTTGCAACACTGCCGCTGTCGCTGCAACTATTCCACGAGCGTCACGCATTGCCAATAAAGATACATCCAAGAGGTAACAACATTCGCACTCAAAGTCAAACACACGCCGAGTGCAGGGGCTGTGTGCGCGGTGGACCCATCCGTGGTGTTTGGCTCGCGGCAATGTCGAGAGGCTGCGGAGGGCCTTACGGGCGTCGTGACTCATGGCGCGCTTGGATTGTCAAATAAATTAACTGCCTGCAAGGGTACGGAGTGTCGGAGATGTAATTTTCTCCTCACGGCTGCCGCGGCGGTGTGTCTGCAGCGAATTGCGTTTGTTCTGCACTCGAAGGGGCCGCACTCGAGCCGCGTGTTGACGCTGTTAATGATGCAGTTACCGTGCTGTTGCCGCTGCGATCTCCTTTCTAATGTGGTTCGCTGTTGAAGTTCTCCGCGATGATTGATTGTCAGTTTGGGGTTGAGCAACGCTTGCATTTATGGGTGCATGCGCATCGTGCCGATGTAGAGTGCAGCCAAGGTTAGCTTGGCGAGCTTGTGCAACTTTCGCGACTTTCGAAACCTTAGCTTTCTCAGCCAATTAACTGGACTAAATCTGACCTCGCTTTGCCTAGAGAATGGACCAGATTCCCTTGAACGTCGCTCACTAAGCAGTCCCTCTGCGTTAGATTAAATCTCGGCGCCAAATGGCGCGCATTATGTACGCTCCTTGTACTGGTTTTGCAGATGTGAAGGCTTCGCTCCGGCTAAGACGATTATCGCTGATATACTGGACCAAAGCAGTTGCGATCACATTAAAACTAATAACCGCCACAGCTTCCTGGTGCCTATCTGGCATCTCTGGCTATGAACCGCTTCCACGAACAACGATCGTTAAGTTATTGAGCGGCTTACGGAGTCATGCAGCGATAAGGCATTAAATATGTGTGCCATAAAATTGCCATCCCCGCAAATGAGAGATTATATCTCCATAAGCTGCTTTGGCTATTTAAATAAGAAGACACAAATAATAAGTGACAAGGTCTTCGCCGGCCAAATGTGACAGATTCAAGATCATTCAAGATCGGGCGGCAAGATGACTTCTCCGAGCAGAGTCGAATTCGGGCAGATATTTGGAATTCGAACTTATAAATATTGGATGAAGCACGCGCTGATAAGACGAGGAATTGAGTCGTTCCAGGAAGAGCAGTCGGCACAAGAGCTGATGTCTTTGTAGATTGGATGGATGGCGTGGATGTCCATAACTTTGACTCTACTAAATCAATGCGGCGTTTTGGAAGCTTGATGAGAGTTTTAGGCAAAAAGCGTGCTCTGTATTGGCATTGTGGCGGAGTAGGTGGACAGGTCAAGGTGGCGCTTTGTATCGTCTCCTGGAATGTGAATTGAGTAGCTTATGGTACTTGTAAAGTTTAACAAGTCAAAGATAAAAGTGGAATAGTTTAAAGCGACTGGCTTGCTCTTCCTTTTAGAGGCAGGTCAAAAGTGGTTACAGTGAAGGTTATCTCCTCGTCGTAATCTAGACAATTCATACAGAAGTTGCGGAACAGTAGTCCTAGTCCTTTTTTAGTTTTTTGAAAGTCACTGCAATGTTCATCTTAAATTTTTGGATCAAGACGACTCCGGATTTGTTTAAATGTTTGTCAAGTGTGAAGCTTGGACGTGGTGGAAGCTTGAGATCTTCGACTGCAATTTTTAGCTTTCTATGTTGGTGCCTAAAATAAAAGAGACCACTGGTGGTCTCTCAGAGCGCTGTTTTAGTTTATCAGCTCAGCACTGCCTTACCATCTCTATTTTACACCTCTTAGCACAAGCGCATCGTAAACTGTAAGTCATTCGAGTCACAGGAAGAAATGTTCAACAAGCGACATTTTTTTATTTTTGTTGGGATCTTAAGACAATTTTGAATAAACTCTAATTTTCTGCAAATTTCCTTCCTTGTTTAAAACTATTTATTTGCTTTAGGCAGAGACGGACGGCATCTGAATTAATTTATGTGACCAAGCAGGCTTACTTGCTTATGGCAAGCTTACCAGTATGAAGTGAGCGTCAAGATACAAATGTCTCGATAGGGAACATTTGTTGTAAACGAGCCCTTATTATTTTTTTGTTCGTTTGCTATGACATCTGTGAAAAATATTTGGTATACATCAAGTCATTGAACAGACAACATCATATTTTTTCATCGTGTTAAAATTGTCGAATTTTGTACCAAAAAGTGATGATTTGCGGAAAGCATTAATTTTTTGTTTTCATTTGAAGAAAAGTGCTGCAGAGTCGCATCGAATGCTTGTCGAGGCATATGGTGATCATGCTCTATCAGAAGCAAAATGCAAAAGATGGTTTCAACGGTTCAGAAATAATGATTTTGATGTGAGAAATGAAGAACGTGGAAGACCACCAAAAAAGTTTGAAGACGCCGAATTGCAAACGATATTGGATGGAGATGACACTTTGAGTCAAAAGCAAATGGCAGCAACGTTAAATGTTGCACAACAAACAATTTCTGACCGTTTAAAAGCTATGGGAAAGATCCAAAAGTGTTTAAAACGGGTGCCACATGAATTGAATGAAAGACAGATGGAAAACCGAAAAAAACATTTGTGAAATTTTGCTTCAAAGACACGAAAGAAAATCGGTTTTGCATCGGATTGTTACTGGCGATGAAAAAATAATTTATTTTAATAATCCTCAACGGAAAAGATCGTGGGTTAATCTGGGGCAACCATCAACATCGACTGCAAAACCAGATCGATTCGGCAAGAAGACAATGCTGTGTGTTTGGTGGGACCAGAAAGGTGTGCTGTACCACGAGCTCCTAAAACCTGGTGAAACCGTTAATACTGATCGCTACCGACAACAACTTATCAATTTGAACCATGCATTGATCGAGGAACGACCAGAATGGGCAAGAAGGCACGGCAAAATTACATTGCTCCATGACAATGCACCTGCACACAGAGTAAAACCGGTTCGGGACACAATCAAAACACTTGGCTGGGAGCAGCCAGCCCACCCGCTGTATTCACCAGACTTGGCTCCTTCCGACTACCATTTGTTTTCATCGATGGGACACGCATTGGCTGAGCAGCACTTTGATTCCTACGAGGAGGTCGAAAATTGGGTGTCTGATTGGTTTGCTTTAAAAGACGAACAATTTTATTGGCGTGGTATTCACAAATTGCCAGAAAGGTGGTCAAAATGTGTAGAAAACAATGGCCAATACTTTGAATAAAATTTTTTACTTTCCCATTAATAATAAGTGTTTCATTTTCATTTCTTACCGGTATACCTGGTACATACTTACTTAACTACTTACATACTGATTAATCCCGGGACATATGAGAGCCATTAACAATATTCGACTGTGGATTTTTTGTTAGCAGTGTCCCTATATGTCCGGGACGTATTGAGTGATGAGTTAATTGGCAGGACAGCGACCGATAAAGAGTCTGAGTCCTATATTGCCGTTCAATCCAAATAGTGCCAGGCACGCTGCATCGAGTACTCTAGGCAACATTTTCTCTAGCGTCCCCGATCATGGTCTATGGTATACACCAGAGATTCGATCTTGCTATCCTTCTCGAAGCCGAGGCCAGGGATTCAAAGGCTCTCTTAGCTGGAGAGCTGTTGTTTATTGGGTCTTTATAGTTGAACCATTCCTTCTCGAAACCGGGGGCTGAAGGTTGAAGACCGTCTTAGTTGGAGCGTTGTTGTCCATTAATTTAATGTGGACGAGACAATGAAGTCGTCGGTGGTTTTACCCTTTGGATTACATCCACATTTTAGTGCAGCACGTTGACTTCGCAGTTGTGTCTTCTTTTTCTTTCGTCTTGCGAGCAGACAAGATCATATAGCCGATACATTTGTTTTTTTCTTCTTGAAAG
Source organism: Eristalinus aeneus (assembly GCA_955652365.1). Classification (NCBI taxonomy): domain Eukaryota; kingdom Metazoa; phylum Arthropoda; class Insecta; order Diptera; family Syrphidae; genus Eristalinus; species Eristalinus aeneus. The sequence continues at coordinate 21,042,458 of OY019131.1, forward strand.
CACCAAGAACCTGTTCCGCGGCTTGCTCATCGGTTATCTTTCGGCTCGTGTAAGAGGAGTATGGGTAGGAATAGTGTCTTTTAAAGCATTTTAAAGGCCCTTCGAGTCAGGAGGTTCGACCCTAATTTTTTCCAACAAATCGAAATTACTGCAATGGCCAAGGGTGATACTGCATCGAGTCTCTGTAAAGATGCCATACATGGAGTTCACGTCTGCCCCGAAGTAGACAAACCCCGTAACTATCTCAAAGCTATCGATTGTATCATTTCGATTTAAGTGAAATTTGACGATTCGATCCTTTGTCGATAGCCAATATTTTGTTTTAACCAGCTCGTTTCGACTGCTCTTCAATAATTGTTTTTAACGTGGCTCTACCACGACACGCTGAAAACGGCCGATGATATCTTCAGCATATCCCAGGAATTGTACTGATTTGTAGAAGACAGTGCCTTCTGTGCTTACACAACCCTCCTCACAATCATCTCCAACACAACATTTAATGAGTCTGTTTCACATTGCTTCCTCGACTGTGCTTCATCTTAGTCGGGATTCGAAATGATTGTCCATGTGAATGGAGCATTCAGTCTGACAGGCTAAGTCCTTATTCATGTTTCCCAATTTTAAGATTCGACTTGTTGGAGTTCATGGAATCGACTTTTTACAATTTTCTTGGCGACTGTGAATGTGTATTAACAATACGAATTTGGTGGCGCTACAGTCTGCTACAGAGGACTACAGTCTACTACAGAGGCACCAGGGCCTAGATTGCTCATCAACTACTAGTGTGGTGCGCGCTAATGTTCTCTCATGGGTATAAGGAAACTACAGTTTTTTGCCGACTCCGAACGGTGAACTTTTTCTTAGACCGTAATTACTCTTTGAGTGTTGTCAGCAGCTCGAAAGAGGTGGTGCTGCGAAAAATTCGAGGTGTTTAGACGGGAATCGAACCTGAACCTTCGGCGTGTAAGTGTCGCACTCTACCAACTACGCCACGACGTCCACCGTGGGAGGAATATATATTAAACACGGTTAATTTAAAGTGACAGCGCAACGGAAAACACACAGGTAGTAGGGTCTCTAAATCGAATTGTTTTCCAAGATTAAAGGTTGCAGCTGGCGAGTATGAGTTGGCAGCCAGGTAAAAATAAAGAAAAAACATCATTTTGACTTTGCAATCTTTTGGCTTCTTTAAGTGGAGACTGGTCCTTCTCCTTTTCTTTTTGAAATATTGCACCAAACCAATTCCTTTCGATGCCTTGAGAAGCATCAAAGTGTTTGCATACAGAGCAGAACTTTTGATCTTTCGAAATTATACAATTGCCTCTTGAGTCAAAGCAGCAATTGATAACATTTTTGATTTGGTGCAGAAATTTGTGTTTCCATTTTATGCGGAGATGAATTCTCTGACCTTTCCTTTGACTTTTTGCTGCCAAATTTGAAACTCGCCTGTTGACGTTGTTTGGATTTTTTAGGTAGCCTTGCTTATTCCTAGACCCTTTTAGGGGGCGCTTGCTTCCATATGTCTCGCTTACTCTTCGTGTGTTTTCCCACTCACTTTTGAATGAACCGCGTAAGCCAGCACTTTTACGAATTTTTGGTATGCTTGTCCTCTACTAATGAGTTTCACGGAGACACAAGAAAATCACTGTTGAAATGAGGAAATCTTTTTAATTCTGTGTTCTTCAGAAGCTGTGCGCTTATGGAACATTTTTTGATTCCGACGTCTCGTCAAGCGTACTCAACGTAAACTGTGACACTAAGCCGATCGTTATTCCTATGGGCTCGAAGCTCCGTTGCCTTGAACTGTGCATGAATTCTGTTCTGCGATTGACATCACATAGCATAAATATGTAGGTCTTTTAACACAAATTCTTCTTCGTTGCAACACAAACAATTCCGTCTGGGAATCTCATAGGCCTCCAAGGGTTACTTAGAGTCCTCCCAAACTTTCAGGCAACTATTTTGCATATTATTGCGACATGAAGACCGCCATTGCTACATTTCTTCCCCCTCAACATCACTGTAACTTACTCCGATCTGATTCCATAAACTTGCTTTGAAATAATACAACTTACACACTTTGCACAGTCATCTGACATTTTCTATTCAACCATAAATGTCAGATCGTTATCCGAGCAGCTCATGCACTATATTCTCGCCCGCTCCCACCATCCTCACTCTCACAAGTGTTAAACTGTCAACTAGTTGTGTCTCAACTGTCAGTTGAGCAAATAGCCGATCAAGAGATACCAGCCTGGTGAAGCATCTTCCCACATGCGACCCGAAACAATTACGCATAGCATACAACTACAGCCGCAGAAAATCAGACACTTAACAAACGCTTCTCTTTCTCATTGCAGATCTGGTGGACAGCGCTATCAGTCGCTCTGGGTCTAGACATACGCGGTGATGTAATCAAGGGAGTGCCATGTGTGAAGCGATACCATCAGCTCTTCTGTCCTACGGCAGGGAATAGTTATCCAATGTAAGTGAAAGTGTACCGCGTTTGTAATTAATTCACCTTCGCAGATGGAGTGCGATACTTGTGGCTAGCGCGCAGCTGATGAAATGCGACCTCACGCGATTCATTTTCATTTGATGCCGCAGCAAGTGTTTGAGTCACTGTTCGCATTTGGTAAAGCTGGTGTCGCTGGGAACAATGTCGGGGGTGAGAGGAATGATTGGAGCCCAAATCTGGGATGAGGATGTGTCAGTGGGTGTCCGGTGGATTTGATTATTCAATTTCAATCGATCCCGTAGCGATTTCGATTTCAAACTAAATGTTCGCTAATTGATGAGAAACAGATTGAAATGCAGACGTACGTGGGTATGCGAACAGAAGTCTGAGGCTCTGCGATAATAAATTGATTGCCTTTTTATTGACACCATTAAGTTGGGATTTTGCCAGCTTCTGAGAAGTCATTCCTAAAGCGGTGGTGGAACGTTTCTTGTTTTTTGGAAATAATCAATTAAGAGGGAAAGAAACGTAATTCTGATGAAACGAGGCTCTCAAACTGTGGATGGATGACACCTTATATTGCACTCAGTTTTTCTTTTCATTGAAAGCTATGGGAGACATATTTCTGAGTGTCCGAATGGAATTTTTCCAGCCCCGGTTCATTGACCGGTCGCCGTCTTTCGTTACACATAAGTAAGTGGGAGTTCCACCAAACAGACAGTACCTTACAGCAAAAATGGACCACAGCAAAAATGTCAACAGAGCTTTTCTTATAATTGTTCAGTAATTTTGTCGAAAGGACGGGCTAAGCTTGATTGTGCCGCCTTAATTTAGAAAGCTACTGTGGGGCGTGCCTCATTCGCATGAGCCTGCAACTTGTGAACGCTCTGTAGAATGTTCGTTTAAATCATCAAAACGCACATAAGCATGCTTATAAAAGGCTTGTGCAGACTGTACAATGTGCCTGGCAGTATCAAGCACCTTAAAACCGTGCGTCGTTGTGTACATATTTGGTTTTGAAATCAGGTGAAAAGAATGTGGTTGCCGTGGCGTAGTGGGTAGAGTGCGGCGCTCACACGCCGAAGGGTCTAGGTTCGATACCCGGCTGAACACCTCAAATTTTTCACGGCACCACCTCTTTCGAGCTGCTGACAACACTCAGAGAGTAATAACTGTTTAAGAAAGCTTCTTAAATTTCGCCGTTCGGAGTCGGCAAAAAACTGTAGGTCCCTTCTACTCGTGAGAGAACAGTAGCGCGCACAACACGAGTAGTTGATGAGCAAGCTAGGCCCTGGTCTCCCTGTGGACTGTCGCGCCAACAATTATTATTATTAAAAGAATGTGGTGGCCGCTGGCATTTCGAACATCGTTTACAAGGAATGATTAATCAAGCAACCCGAAACCAACAACACACAGAGAGTTTCTTAGCTCTCAAAAGAACACATTTTCTTTTTTCAAAATCAATTTCATTTAAGTACATATTGGACTTTGTAGACTTTGATCATTTGGCAACTTTATAATTTTATTGGTGTGAAACTTCTGTGTTCTTTATCGGCGAGAAACTTGGTCAAAAGATTGTCTGCGGTTTTTCAGTGGTCAACTTTTTTCAGTTTTAAAGAACGTTTTGCTGACACCAATATTAAGCCTAATCAGATTCGGTCCACACGCTGGAAAAAATCCCAAACCAAGCTCTGTTATTCCTTTAAAATCTACAAACACGTGAGTGGCCTAGTATAGTTATGATGGACGACAACTTTCCTCTGTTCTGTTTACCAATTCAATTCTCTCGTTTACGTTTGCTTCATTTAGATAGTCGAGTTGTGAAAAGAAGACGATGTTCTTACAGCTCTTTATAGACTTCGCAATTTCCTTACAAAAACACATGACATAAAGGGTAATTTAGTTTGATGTCAATTCGAGTTTTATAGCCATTTGTGATCGACCAATTCTCTTTTACCAATTGACAGAATAACCGTCAGTAGAAAACTGCTGAAAGCAAAGAAACAAATGAAAGCAATTGAACTCGGACATTTGAAAATTAATTGAACACGAAAGTATTCAACTCATGGTTTCAAAGCGTTAGTCAAGAAGCACGCCCTTAATCCAATGCTCCTCAGCCAACGCTTGTAAACCATGAGTTGAATATCCTCGTGCCTAATCCATTTGTCAGTTCCTTCAAATTTTCGTTTGTTTCTTTGCTTTTATTTGTCAGTTCCTTCAAATTTTCGTTTGTTTCTTTGCTTTCAGCACTTTTCTACTGACGGTTCTTCTGTCAATTGAATTCATTTATGCTTGAGTCGCCTGTTCAGTAACTATTTTGCTGCAAAAATTGGCATACTGCCTCCGCAGTTTCTTGCCAACTTCCGTGTCAGTCTTGCTCCACGAGTTGTGAAATTCGAAAGACCTTTTTGGGAACAAATTTGAACAAACCACTTCCGTATCGGGTGTTGACTCACAGCATTGTCATTATAAATTGTTCAATTTTTTAGTGTTTGTAACATTTTGACTTTGAGTTTGTAGTGTTTGCACCATTTTGACTTTTTTATAATAAAAAAAATACTTCAGATAGTGTATGTCGTCAATTGTTTCACTTGTGTTGAGAGCAGTCAAACTTTTGGCACAAGCAAACCGATCCCACAGCTGTGTCTGCGAAAACTGTGACATGCTCTTCATATGCTGGAAGGCCAAAATAATCTGGTTATGAAACAACTGCTGAATATCCTTTTCTGAATATCCATGCGTCCAATTCTGACTAGAGTTGGCCAATATTCGATGATTTAATAATATTAATAATAATTGTTGGCGCGACAGTCCACAGGGGGACCAGAGCCTACCCCTTGCTCATCAACTACTCGTGTTGCGCGCTACTGTTCTCTCACGAGTAGAAGAGACCTACAGTTTTTTGCCGACTCCGAACGCCAAAATTTGAGAAGCTTACTTAGAGATTTATTATTCTTTGAGTGTTGTCAGCAGCACGAAGGAATTGGTGCCGTGAAATATTCGAGGTGTTCAGCTGGGAATCGACCTTTACCCTTCGGCGTGTGAGCGTCGCACTCTACCCACTACGCCACCTCGACGATTCGACGATTTGCTTTCTTAAAACACCCATTTCTACAAATTTGACACTCAAAATGTTTTTTTTTTAACTACAATTAGGGTATACTTTAAGATAGAGTCTATTAAACGAAGACACGTCGTTTCCGTTGTTCGTTCATCAGAATATTGTCTGTGAAACGTTGAGTTTGTTTATGCCTTCATCAAATTTACCATTCACTTTCTCAACTCTCGCTGACACGAGACGAGACACAGACAGACACACGACGGGGTTTACCGATTGGGTGAACCCAAACCTTTCCCACACACAACTTTGGTAGGATGCTTGCGGCAACCAAACAGCAGTTGAAAATTCACTAAGCGGTGGAGTACTGATCAACTTAAGTTTCAAGAACTTGATTTGTATTCGACGCAGTACCAGGTATACCCGTATGAAATAAGCGTTTTCTGAAAATAAAACACTAATTATTAATGGGAAAGTAAAAACATTTTGTTCAAAGTATTGGCCACTGTTTTCTACACATTTTGACCACCTTTATGGCAATTTGTGAATACCACGCCAATAAAATTGTTCGTCTTTTAAAGCAAACCAATCAGACACCCAATTTCCGACCTCCTCGTAGGAATCAAAGTGCTGCTCAGCCAATGCGTGTCCCAGCGACGAAAACAAATGGTAGTCGGAAGGAGCCAAGTCTGGTGAATACGGCGGGTGGGGTAGCTGCTCCCAGCCAAGTGTTTTGATTGTGTCCTGAACCGGTTTTGCTTTGTGTGCAGGTGCATTATCATGGAGCAAAATTACCTTGCCGTGTCTTCTGGCCCATTCTGGTCGTTTCTCGATCAATGCATGGTTCAAATTGATCATTTGTTGTCGGTAGCGATCAGTATTAACGGTTTCACGAGGTTTTAGGAGCTCGTGGTACAGCACACCTTTCTGGTCCCACCAAACACACAGCATTTGTCTTCTTGCCGAAACGATCAAGTTTTGCAGTCGATGTTGATGGCTGTCTCAGATTAACACATGATTTTTTTTTGTTTAGGATTCTTAAAATAAATTCATTTTTCATCGCCAGTAACAATCCGATGCAAAACCGATTTTCTTTCGTGTCTTTGAAGCAAAATTTCACAAGTGTTTTCTCGGTTTTCCATCTGTCTTTCATTCAATTCATGTGGCACCCATTTTCCACACTTTTGGATCTTTCCCATAGCTTTTAAACGGTCAGAAATTGTTTGTTGTGCAACATTTAACATTGCTGCCATTTGCTTTTGACTCAAAGTGTCATCTCCATCCAATATCGTTTGCGATTCGGCGTCTTTAAACTTTTTTGGTGGTGTTCCACGTTCTTCATTTCTCACATCAAAATCATTATTTCTGAACCGTGGAAACCATCTTTTGCATGTTGCTTCTGATAGAGCAGGATCATCATATACCTCGACAAGCATTCGATGCGACTCTGCAGCACTTTTCTTCAAATGAAAACAAAAAATTAATGCTTTCCGCAAATCATCACTTTCTGGTACAAAATTCGATAAGTTTAACACGATGAAAAAATATGATGTTGTCTGTTCAATGACTTGATGTATACTAAATATTTTTCACAGATGTCATAGCAAACAAACAAAAATAATAAGAGCTTGTTCACAACAAATGTTGCCTGTCGAGACATTTGTATCTTGGCGCTCACTTCATATACGTATGTCTGGTAGAATAAAAAGAAAATCCTGGGAGGCACAAATAAATCATGACAGCCTTGTGTGGCAAAATATTTGCATACTATTTTGAAACACACTTTTTAACTGAGCCCAGTAATAATAATTGTTGGCGCTACAGTCCAAAGGGGGACCAGGGCCTAGCTTGCTCTTCAACTACTCGTGTTGTGCGCGCTACTGTTCTCTCACGAGTAGAAGGGACCTACAGTTTTTTGCCGACTCCGAACGGCGAGATTTGAGAAGCTTTCTTAGACAGTTATTGCTCTTTGAGTGTTGTCAGCAGCTCGAAAGAGGTGGTGCCGTGAAAAATTCGAAAAATTGGTGTTGAGCTGGGAGTCGAACCTAGACCCTTCGGTGTGTGAGCGTCGCACTCTATCCACTACGCCACGGCGACCAACTGAGCCCAGACCTCCAATTATTTCCGAAATTCTTTGAAGACTACTTTGAACAGACTCAGAATTTACACCATGGCCGCTATCAACACTTCCTTTGGAATAGCCGGTGCCAAAGGCTGCAACATTGATGTCAGCTCATAATTGGAAGAACAATTAGAAATGCACTTCGTCGATGAAGAAAAGGAAGAAGTGTCTTAAGAGAGGAAGAACTTGATGTGATGGGTCAAAAATTCCTTGAGCCAGTTTAGGTGTAATGGCTTTAAAACCTCGAATCACTTGGTTGGAACATTAGCTAATGTGATTGCTGTTCGAAACTTTCAGCAAAGACCTCAAACCAGTTGCCAGCTGATGGTTAAGATCTCCGAGTCATAGAATTTTTCGTTTGTTCTCCGCAAATAGTCACTGAGGATGGTTGTTCCCGCTTGTTCCTCTTTTTCTGTCAACATGACTGCCTTGGATAGACCAGTGTCCCGATTGTGATGATTCTTCTTGTAGTACAGTCTTGGAGTTGTTGCTCGAGGAAATCATGCTCATCTGACAGTTGAACTTTCTAAGCTGCTTACCATACCGGAGATGTGGTTTTCGTTTTCTTTGTCTTGAAACCATCGAAAGAAAAGCAATTCACTATCTTGCCACTAGTTTCCTAAAGAATCGACCTATTTAAGCCTAGCGTGACCTAATGAACATCAGGATGAAAGCGAATGATGTGCTTCCTGTGATCTATGATTTTGGACAAGACGAAATCTACGACAGAGATACATGTATTGCACAAAATATTACAAAAACGTTTGTAACTGTAAAAATTAGAGACCACCTCCATCTATGGCTCGGAATAGTCTAAAATTATCACCGCAGATGATACGACAAGAAACCTCATTTGAAAAGCGCACGTGAAGACAACTGCAAAAGTTTCCGAAGTGAAGCATTTAATACGCTTTAGTAAATTGGCCTATTAGCCACAGTTTCTATTTCTTCTTCTTCTCCTTTGTAAAGCGTTACAGTCCGGGGTTGACCTGAGCTTCAACAAACTCTGGTTAGGTTACTCCAAGTTTTGTAAGGCTCCTCTTCATTTAAGTGCGCCATCTCAGCGCAGGCCGCTCTCTGTTGCGTTGTCCAAATGGCTCGAAATCGAAAACTTTTCGGATCACGACTTCTATATCTAAAGCGTTGCTTGCGAAGAAGGTTGACCAAGTGCCGTACAGCCGTTTAATTACTCTTCGCTTAAATCGAGGCACTCTAACCTCTGCCTTCGTACCTTCAAATGTTCCCCAGAGAAACTTTCACATCCACCACCCATCCCCTTCCAGTTCAAGACAAGACCGCTAGAGAACTCAGGAAGTGAGTCAAAGTCAAGCAAACTCCAATTCTATTCAATTCAATGTTTATGACTCCCAAGCACACATTCGGGATTTCCCATTCAAAGAAAGTTTGTTTTACGAGCGCCTACAGCACCTGTGTTCGCTTCAACGAACGGTGATTTCACGTGGCCAAGTTAATCACTTGCTCAAGCACACCGCCACCCAGCCACCCTTAGTCATCGCACAAGATACAACCTCGGACAATGCACTCAGAAGCGTGACCACAAAGGCTGCCTTCATTGACGTCAGAGAATCTCCATCGTGCCTCGAAGATTCCTAAGCCGTTAAGCAATCCGATGACCAAACCCTTGACAAATTAATTCATTCAAACTTCCCGCAGATTCCGCTCATTAGCTCACTAGCCACTTGACGTCTCATGAACTTTGGTTTCATTACCTTCACCCACTGTGCCACTGATCTAGTCTCTTGTTTATCCTTTCAGTGAAAAAATCGAGCGCTTCATTGACGACAACAAGGCACTCATGCGGCGGATGTACGGAGACTTCGAGATGAACATGGACTCTGGAGGGCCGACGCAGCAGACGAAGCGTCGCAGACGATTCATCGACGAGCCGGACTTGTTCATACCGCCGGGGGCTTTCCCGGCAGTGCCAGAAGACATCGACAGCGATCACGAGCCCGACAAGGGTGAGACGTACTTCGGCAAATTGCGCAAGAAGCGCCAGTCTTCGAATCGGAACTCCAAGCTGCCATTCAACAACAACGCAGGTCAGAGTGGATCTTCAACTGGAAGGTTTGTCCCCGCCTACATCGGTCTCCCTTTCTCTAGCTTATAGCATTTCTCGTTTCAGACTGGACGCATGTGAGTCGAAGATCGAGATCGTGACGCCGTACTGGGCCTCGAACTCGGCGGGAAAGATCCGCGCGATCGTCAACACGCAGCACTTTGAACAGGCGATACATCAAGAGATTTGCTCGTGAGTATTCTATTTTAGCGATCGGTAGGGCTGTCAAGTGGCCTCCGTCTTCTACGATCTGCTGTGCGGGGCAGATGACGGCATTCCGGCATTTTTCTAGTTCACTCGCTGTCCCACACACATTTGCATTTGTATAAATAATGCTCTGACGTGAATTTGACTCGGACGACTCCTGACGTCAGCTGCGGAACGCGTTCCACAGCTTTCGGTCAGAAATAGGTGACTTCAGATCGGAGTAGACTGATTTTCTACTTTGGCGGCCATAACGCATTCGTTCAGGGTTGAATCCGTTACAGAGAGATGACTAAGGGAGACGAACGGGGAGAAGGAAATGGAGAGAGAAGGAACAAGGTTCAATGCGAGGCGAAATTTAAATGTCAAACCGCAGAGCGATTCAATCGCGGAAGAATTTCGAGAATTTCAAAAAAAGAAAACGCTAATGTTGGACTGATATCGAGTTTTAGTGGGAACTGGATGATGATGGCTGATTGCTCGTATTTAGAAGGGCGAACGGGTGCTTTCGGTACACTAAGATGCGATCAGGAATGGGATGAACTAGATTTGGTGAATATTGCTAAGAAGATCTATTCTTCAAGTAGCAGATGAGATGAGATCCAAACACTCTCTTTCACCAGAACGGCTGAAAGAAAATATATATTGACGTCCGCTTGAAAGCTTCTTTTTCAGCAAGGTCCTTAAATGTCAAGGTACATCCGTGGAGAAATGAGCAAATGAAAGAAGGGCTTACATCACCATCAATATACGGTTGGCTGCAAGTGTCTGTCTGCACTCTTCGTCAAACTTTGAGTTCCTTCTAGATGACAACAAACCCAACACATCAGTAACAGCTCCTTTGATGACTTCTTGACAACGCTTTCACTTTCATTTTAAGTTCGGACAGCGTTGAACTCTAAACGTGTTACAGGGAGACTTGGTTGTCAAAACTCCCAGCTGTCAGTTGCGATTTTAGCTTTCCGACGGCAAAGCAAGTTGACCTGTCTCAACTCGTTTGCTCTCCCGATATTCGGGTTCTTACCTTGACTACAAGAAGGAAATGGTCCAAATCGATGTTGGCACCTTGAAAGGTTCGGACACAAGGAATATTGGAGGAGTTTTTGACGTCAATCGCAACGTGATCCATCTGATTGATCGGGAGATGGCCAAAATTTTGATGTGTGGCAACGTTGTGCTACCTACCGAGAAATTCCGCCTCTAGGCAAAGTTGAATAGCTTGAGTCCGTTTCCGGATGTGTTGTCGAGCAGGCTGTGTTTCCTAATGGCTCCAGTCAGGACCCCTTACTTTCCCAGACGAATGTCAAAAATTTCCTTAAACTATCTAGATGTCATAGATAGGACATCGATTGTGTGGTTTTGCTAGGAGATCATGGAAGTCTTCCTTGATGCTGTCATCCTTTATGTTGTCATCCTTGATGTTGTTATCCGTGATGTTGTCATCCTTGATAATGTCATCCTTCCCCTTTGTGGGGCGTGAGAGTAGATGAGGCTGATGTTTCCGAATTCAGGCTTGATGCGGATTATCATGAGGCATTCCCTTGCGGGGTCGTAAGAGCTTTTACCTAAGTCTGCCTCGACGAATCCGCATCCGAATAAGCGCTTCTTTCTCTCCTTGTAGCAATTGCTGTGGTAGATATCGCATTTATCGCACTTCCTGTATGACGGTGTATCTGTTTTATAGCAGCCCAAAGCCTGTGCAAGCTCTTCGGCTGCACGTGATCTGTTAAAGGACCTTTCATTCGACGTGCAGAAGCGAAAGTCATTGTTCACTGGGTTAGCCAAAAGTTGATCCTTCGTTGTCCGCGTTGTTGTCCCTAAACCAGAAATTATTGTGAAGTGAGGGAGCTAACCTCACGCACGAGCCACGCATAGGACTGGTAGAGCAGGCCAATGATTTAACCCTCGGGCAGGGTGGATCGCTGTCTATAGCTATCCTTCTATCCAGAAGCTGCCATGAGGAGGCAGTGTGTCAACTTGATGTATGCATCAGGGAGGATGATGTTGGCAGCTCGCCTTGTTGTGATCAACAACATTGCCTCTTGTGTACAAGCCCATGCCCGCTCAACAGTTGAAACAAACGCTGAGTTAAAAGCCGCCAACCTGACTTTGATGGCAAGGTTGGACTTTCCCTAATACTGATCTTTTCAGCTGCTCTAAAATTTTTGGCCCCTCCAACAAGAAAGCTCAGTGCTGCTTCTTGCAGCAAGCATGAAAAAGACTTCAAGATTTAAAATCCACTTGCATCAATAAGACTCCTCTAACATGTAGACAGCATTGGACAAGCCCACTGGAAAAGACAACAACTTCGGACTTGTCCACGGTAACCTTCATTCTGGCAACAGCGTAAATCGCAAAGAATTTATTGACTGTGCGTTAGAGCTTCGGCTGTCAGGATGTTAGAAAAATTAAGTTATCAGCAAAAGAAGAGGGTGCATTTCTATCGCTTTTTCGGAAAGTATATTTCAAATTCCCCCTAAGTTGGAAGCTGCTGCCATTTGGTCCAATTAAGGAACCACTCACCGTTTCATGTGCTTGTCCTCTATGTAGCATTGTCCTTCTTTAACTCTGAAAGCTGCCTCCAAATCTATTCCCGTTCGTTTCTCCTGAAGGTTACCTTATCTGTGTGGGCACAAAATAAGACTCTCTTTTATTTTGTTTTTAATTCAATTCCTTATTTGAATTTTTTCAGAAAAGCGCAAACTCCAAGATGTGAAAAAGACTGCGGTTGTGAACAGAAATACAAGTGGCATCGTTTACTGGCCTACGATCCAGACAACGACTGCAAAGGCATCTTCATGGATTGGTTCTTGTTCCCCTCATGCTGTGTATGCAGATGTAATCCTTAAGTGTGAAATCCTTCCTTAAAATCTTAGCTCATAGGTTAGGCAATTGCAACTCCACAAAGCAGCATAAACGTCGACTAGTTGTAGAGATCATTTTTTACTCAAAAAACATAACCTGTGCACAAACAGCAACGATATATGTAGTTTCTTTTTTCGTCCTTTTTTATGTTTCTCTTTTACTTAAGTTTGTTCTTTTGTGTTTCCATTGTCGTCTAGAGAGTAAGAGTTCTTTTATAGATTTACGTGTATACTTACAAAATGTATTCGAATGATCGTGTCAGTCACAATCGCGTAAAAGCAAAACTGAGAAAATGGAGAAAAGAAAGAAAAATTGTATTTGTATATAAGAAAAGATGTTTTGTGAAAACTTACTCATTAGTACTTAAGTGATTTTTTTCGTTGTAAGTTTTGAAAAATAAAAACTGTATCAATACGTTTAGAGACTTATTTGGCTCGTTTTTGAATTTTAAGTTTTAAGAGTGCATCAGCATCAGCGGAAGCTGTCACGCAACTTACAGCTCGTGTTGTACAACTTTCATGTCGCTTGTCTTTGTACAACTTTCATGTCACTGGACTAAGCTAGGGGTTAACTCAAACTTTTCGCTGTTTGGAAAAGTGGGCGCCACGTTGCCTTTCTCATGAATGATGAAACCTACCAAATTTTAAAAAAATCCTCCGAGGAATGTGCAAATTTGGAAACGCAACCCTAGCTGCGCAACTAAGACAAGTCAGCAGAGGAATGTTGGCTTGCATTAAAAGGAAAGGATTCAAATTAATTTCATTTTTCTTCTCCCAGGTCAAGGGATGTCTTTGTAATAACTGCGTCTAATGATTTTAGAGGATTACATTGAAGGCATAGGAAGCGTCTGGCTTTTTCTGGTGTCCAATTCCAAAATCAAAAGTATGACTTCTGTCAATCTGCTATTACAAAATCTACAAAATCAATCTACAAAACTGAGTTCTTCGTGTAGAACAAGAATAACAAGCAACAAGAATCCAAGTTTTTTTTCGGATTGAATAATAGAGTATGGCATCGGCTATGGTGGAGAAGAACGGTATTACCTTTTTTATTCATTCAAGGGCTCAGAAAACACTACTTCCTCTTCTTCTTCTTCTTCTTCTTCTTATGGCGCTACAGTCCGGTGTGGACCTGGGCCTCAACCGATACGCCTCTCCAGCCAGAACGATCTTTCGCCAGCTGTCTCCAGTTGCGCACTCCAAGTTGGTTGAGGTTCTTCTCCACTTGTGTGCTCCACTTTAGTCTAGGTCGTCCTCTGTTGCGTTGTCCCAATGGCTCGGATTCAAAGACTTTTAGGGCGGGAGCAGTGGTGTCCATATGCTCTACATGGCCTAGCCATGTTAAGCGTTGTATCCGTAGACGCTTGACTAGGCGCATGTCGCTGTACAGCCTATAGAGTTCGTCATTAAATCTTCTCCTCCAGATGCCATCAACGCAAACAGGACCAAAAATCGCACGCAAAACTTTTCTCTCGAAAAGACTAAGGGCTTCCTCATCCGCCTTTGCTAACGTCCAAGCTACTGCGCAATATAGTAGGACGGGGATGATCAAGCTGTAATATAAATCGAGCTTCGTCCTTCGAGAGAGGGCTTTATTACTCAATTGCCTCTTGAGCCCAAAGAAACAGCGATTGGCAAGAGTGATTCTGCGTTTGATTTCGGTACTGATGTTGTTGTCCCTGTTTACCGCGGAGCCGAGGTAGACAAAGTCCTTGACTACCTCGAAGTTTCTGCTGCCTAGTGTGACGCTCAGTCCGAGACGTCGATGTTCTTTGTCCTTTCTTGATGACAGCATGTACTTCGTTTTGCCCTCATTTACCGCTAGACCCATTTTAGCCGCTTCCGCTTCAATGCCAGCAAACGCCGCATTGACGGCTCGCTGTGTTTATTCAATCACGTCAATGTCATCAGCGTAAGCTAGCAATTGAACTGACTTCTGGAACATCGTGCCTCTGGTGTTGACTTGTGAGTTACGCACGATCTTCTCGAGGATGATGTTAAAGAAGTCACATGACAGTGCGTCGCCTTGTCTAAAACCTTTTTTGACATTGAAGGTCTCGGTGAGCTCGGAACCGACCTTGACGGAGCAGCGAGAGTTCTCCATCGTCATCCTTCACAATCGGACGAGTTTGGTAGCAATGCCAAAACTAGACATGGCACTGTATAGCTCGTCTCTATGCACACTGTCATATGCAGCCTTGAAATCGACGAATAGGTGGTGAGTGTCAATTTGCATTTCTTGGGTCTTTTCCAGGATCTGCCGTAATGTAAAGATCTGGTCTATTGGACGACTGATAGAGACCTATCAGGTCATGGACAAACGGCTTCAGACGCTCACACAATACGGCAGAGGAGATCTTGTATGCGATGCTGAGGAGACTAATCCCTCGGTAGTTGGCGCAGTCAAAGGGGTCTCCTTTGTTGTGAACCGGGCAAACGACGCTGAGATTCCACTCATCGGGCATGCTTTCCTCCGACCATATCTTACAGATGAGCTGGTGCATGCGCCCAACCAGGTCATCTCCAGCTGCTTTAAATAGTTCTGCGGACAGTCCGTCCGCTCCAGCAGCTTTGTTCGACTTCAGCTTGGATATTGCTACCTTCACCTCGTCTAAGTCCGGGGGACGGAATGCTTGTCTATCATCGTCCAAATTGAGTGGAACATTCCTAACAGCGGGATTTGGGTCGTCATCGCCGTTCTCAAGTGTCTTATTTAAGAGTCGCTTTAAATACAAATGTCTGTGCGCAACTGAAATAAACTCGCGAGAAATTTTGCCCTAAGTGAGTTGAGATAACCTTCTCCGTCGGCAGAAAGGAAAATTAGAGCTTTTCGATATTCTCTTCGTTTGGAAAACTGTTTGTATGTTCTCAGTGAACCTTATGGATAATCAAACTTTCAGGTAAACTGAATTTTCATTGAAGGAATGAAAATACTTTGAGCTGCATGAGGCGGATGGAACATATCGGTTCACATCATTTGACGAAAGGGGTTCTGAATCAATAGGTCCATTCCAATTGCTCTGAATTGCTACGAATGTCTACGAATTTGCCCGAAAAACTACGAAAAAACGTTCCATTAGGTGATTTGTTCGTAGAAAAGAGAGCTCACGAGAGGGCAAAATACATATTTCCCCTCCCTACGAATTTCTGAGGGCTGCAGCACGGCAGCAGATGGTTGTCAAATCGAAAATAAAAAAACCTCCGACATTTCATACGAAGGTTCTCTCCATTAGCCCAGTTGTGTCAACGGACTCTCCGCACAACTGACAGCCACGTTTCACTGACACGTGAAGACAGCTGATAGCTACGAATTTCTGCGAAAAGTTGTTTCACAGTTTTCATTAGAGTTACTCTCTGCAGGAGAGATTTTTTTCCCAAAATACAAATTTCTGTATAAAAATCAAAAGACCAATATTTTTTTCGAAAGACAGAGGCGATCCAGAAATAAACAATTTTCAAATGGCTTCCAACGATTTCTTCCAAACAATGTCACCCCAAAAATATGCAACAGATTGATTCTCATTCACCATGTTTCATTCATGGTTTGTGTCCATGAACAAAAAATGTAGACATTATAATTTCAAAACCTCTCAAACTGTAGTCAAACAAAGCGCACTCGAGTGCGCTTCGAGTGCTTTTCGCGCTGCAACTCCAACTGGTTATAAAGAAAATTCTGCATTTATCCCTCAGCAGCTACAGTAGATCCCCGATGACGTTTTTCGAATTGCATGTGGATCCGCGCACTCCATTCATTCTCTCCATTAGCCCAGTTGTGTCAATGGACTCTCCGCAGAACGGACAGCGACGTTCGACTGACACGTGAAGACGTGACGCAGTCAATTAGTACGCTGATAGTTTCACTTCACCGCCATAACATCAGATTGAAGGAGTTTCTCATCTCTAGCCGCAAAGAGCTCCGCTAATTGGATACGGCCGGGATAGATTAATCGCCCGCTGCTCCACTTGGACATCAGAGCTCACCTGATGTGGCGTCAACAGCTAGGCGCTGCTTTCAACGAGAGCGACAGTGGCTGCCATCAAAATAGTACGAAACGCAGTTTCATCCAGCACATTCGGTTTAATTACAGCGGGCGCCACGTGAAACGTGACGTGACCCGGTGTGCTAAGCCGTGCCAATGTCGAGGCGAAGATGATTATTCCGCTTTTTGGTCGTGCAATGTGCGAGCCAGACGCCAAGAGCACGTTCGCGTATCCAGCTGAGGTACGGGTGATGGGTTTGCTAAGTTATTGCAGGGAGGACGCGACGTCTTGGACCGCGGTGAGCTGAGGATTTTATTTTAATTTTCTTTCCAGTTATGCGGTTGAGAATGTGCACGGCTTCGTTTGTGTTGCGACGCGATGGGAATGGAAACTTGTTGGCTTCCAGTGGCGGAGGAAATGAATCCGGCACGTAGGCTGGATAGCTCTGAGTATTGATTTTTGAGTGAAATGTGTAACGGGACTTATTGGGGATGACTTGAGTTTTTGGTGACCTGGGATGCAAAGGAATTCGAGTTGTGGGGAGGCGGAGGAGTTCACTTACTGTGGGTGTAAAGTTTAGGAATTTGGGTTTCGAAATAAACTATGGGTTCTAATAATTGCTCATTGGCTCTTTGCTGAAGCATGAGATAATCTCTGCTTAAGCCCACACCTCATCATCGTAACTCACTTCGGAGCCGTTCTCTTAAGATTCAAATTATGTTTATTGAGGCACTTCTCCTTCCCATTTGCAAAAAGCTTTGTTTCCCCAGAAATGGCCTGTGCATGCGACAATTCAATTTGACAGCTTCTCTGCGAAAAAGGTAATTCGTATGCAAACTAGAAAATGAGTGATGAGGCATATTTTCACTTAAATGTGAACGTCAATAAACAGTCCGTAAGGAGTCCCTTTCACATTTGCATTCATGGGTACTCACACGGAAAGTACCCTCTGGGAGTGAGAGGACCTCTTCCTGCCTTGAAGACGGAACTGAAAATTAAAATTAGATTTTCTCCATTCGGCATCCAGTGCAACAGATTATCTGCAGACAAAGAAGTGATGAGTTTGTTATCCAATTGGCTTAAACGCACACAATGCATTCAAGGAAATCAGTTCGTTTAGGAACTAATGGAAATGTAAGAGGAAAATGAAGGAAAAGCAATTTAGATCAATGGGGAAGTGCACATCAACTAACGGGCGTACCCCTTTACAACTTTTTGTGTGAAACATGTCTGTTAAGGATACAAACTGGCATAGCATAGAGAACGAACCTGCTGCGGCCGGTAAGTCGAAGAAACCAAAAGCCTTGTACCGCGGGCCGTAAAAGGTCTTGGGCTTACTCATGCAACCAACTGAGGAGGCTGAGAGTTATCATGTTATCGGATAAGCTGAAGCTCTGTTGTGAACTTCCAAACGAACTGGCTAGTGACGGTAACGAGGGACACCGCTCTGACTTCGATGTCGAGATCGATAGCGGAATGGTTGAGCTGGAACCCTACTGTGCTAGTCCCTGACGACTGTACGTGAGTCGCAATCTCTTAAGTAGACTTTGCGCATCGACAAAGATGTCGTTGAATTCAAACCCCTGTGTTTCAGTTGTTATTGGCTTTGCAAATATGCCTTTTTTTATCAAATTATAATAAAATTAATTTTATAAACGAAACAATCTTTTGTCATATGATCGTAACGGCTGGCTAGTGCGCAGTCTTATCTCAAGGTCCGGTTGTTGATTAATTTTTTCAACACTCTTGGCCGTACATCGGCAATAAATTAGTAAATGTTGTCCTCCAAGTAGTCAATCGACCACAATCGGGCGTCCCTGCGTGGACTAGCGACTTTACATGTGCCCACTGTAAATATTCAAGTGGCGTTAAATCGCACGATAGTGATATTAATAAAAATAACTAGATGGCGCGACAGTCCACAGGGGGACCAGGGCCCAGCTTGCTCTTCAACTACTCGTGTTGTGCGTGCCAATGTTAGAAAAGGACCTACAGTTTTTTGCCAACTCCGAGCGGCCGAGTTTGAGAAGTTTTTTCTGAAACTGTGTTGTCAGCAGCTCGAAAAAGGAGGTCTCGTGAAAAAATTCGAACCGGGAATCGAAGTTGGATTTTCGGTGTGTGATTGTCGCACTCTACCCACTACGCCACGTCGGCCAAATCGCAAGATATCGGAGGTACGGGACTACAATGTGGAACAATGAAGGTTCCAACCATTTTCTCCAATAAATTAACTGGGGCAAGAGCTGTCTGGCATTTTGTTCAGCCTTGTTTAAACCACAGTTCTTAACCCATTCACACCCAGGGGTAGTAATGTTTAAAAAAAATTGGTTTTTATGAAATTTTTTATTTTTATAGGTAAAGTTAAACAATTTTTAAACAGAAATTATTCATATTTAGGCTTGATGTAGTTAAGGTGTATTTTTTGTAGTACAACGGGTTCATGCATAGCCATATTATTTTTCGGTCATATGAAAAGTGTAACATTGCACATTTCAAAGATGACATTGATGACATCTACCAGGTACACCGGTATGAAGTGAGCGCCAAGATACAAGTGTCTGGATAGGGAACATTTCTTGTGAACAAAACCCTAATTTTTTTTTGTTTGTTTGCTATGACATCTGTGCAAAATATTAAATATACATCAAGTCATTGAACAGACAACATCATATTTTTTGATCGTGTTAAATATGTCGAATTTTGTAGCAGAAATTGATGATTTGCGGAAAGGATTTAGATTTTAGATTTTATTTATTGTGGCAATAGATTACATTTATATGTTTGAATCTTACATTTTTAGAGATGTGGTCATATTACTTTACTACTAAAATATTAGTACAAGTCCTTAAATGATATATCACAGATTAATTTGAAGGAAAAGCCACAAGAACCTTCATTAAATTTTGTGGTGTTTAGGAAGGGAAAAGAGAAGTGGTGTTCTTACTTGATTTCAAGGGTCAAGATCAAGGCAGTGGTGTTACTAGCAAGAACTAAATAAATGAATATATAAAAGGTAAATACATAAATAAATAATGTGTAAAATATAAATTAGAGAAATATAAAAATAATATCATTTATTGTAACAAGTTTTTAAATAGATTAGTAAATATATAAATAAATAAGTAAATAAATTAAACAAATAAATAAATAAATACATAAATAAATAAATAAATAAATAAATAAATAAATAAATAAATAAATAAATAAATAAATAAGTAAACAAATAAATAAGTAAATAAATAAATAAATAAATAAATAATTAAATAAATAAATACGGATAAATAAATAAATATATGTAAGTACATAAATCAACAAAAATAGACACATTATTTAATAATAAATCTGATTATTGCGCTTGGGTTGAGATTAAATTTGAAATCAAGTAATTGTCAGATGATATGCAGGATATCATATATTTCTGACTTAGTTTATTAACTCTACAAGATACCATTTCTATATTTGTAATTTCATGAAGTTCCTCTGTGGAGAATAGTCGTGGGAGATTGAGCATAATTTTTAAGATCTTATTTTGAACAATTTGCAGCTTGCGTACATGACTTTTTGCGCATGTACCCCATACCGGAGATCCATAAAATATTATTGCCTGGAAAATACCCTTAAATATTAAGAGATTGTTGCTAGTGCTTAGCTGTGAATATCGACAAATAAAGGGATAAAGAATTCTTATTGTGATATCAACCTTTTTGATGATTTCCTTTACATGGACACTGAAAGTTAAACGTTTATCTAAATAGATGCCTAAATATTTTACACTTGTCTTCCACTCAATTTGAACGCCATTGAGTAGAAGATTGTTTCTTAGCAGCAAACTAGGTTTTCTTTTTCGCGAAAGGAAAATAGCTTGAGTCTTTAGGGCATTCAATTTAATTTTCCACGTTTTGTAGTATAGATCAAAAGTATTGAGAGCAGATTGTACCAGAAATTGATGATTTGCGGAAAGCATTAATTTTTCGTTTTCATTTGAAGAAAAGTGCTGCAGAGTCGCATCGAATGCTTGTCGAGGCATATGGTGATCATGCTCTATCAGAAGCAACATGCAAAGGATGGTTTAAACGGTTCAGAAATAATGATTTTGATGTGAGAAATGAAGAACGTGGAAGACCACCAAAAAAGTTTGAAGACGCCGAATTGCAAACGATATTGGATGGAGATGACACTTTGAGTCCAAAGCAAATGGCAGCAATGTTAAATGTTGCACATCAAAGAATTTCTGACCGTTTGAAAGCTATGGGAAAGATCCAAAAGTGTGGAAAATAGGTGCCACATGAATTGAATGAAAACCGGTGAGACCAGAAAGGTGTGCTGTACCACGAGCTCCTAAAACCTGGTGAAACCGTTAGTACTGATCGCTACCAATAACAAATGATCAATTTGAACCACACATTGATCGAGAAACGACCAGAATGGACCAGAAGACATTCCAAGGTAATTTGGTAAGTTGCCCGGGATTCTCCGCAATGCTGCGAGCGACAGAAAATTTAGGATTTCCTCGGTGGACGCTATAAAATTTAAGATAATGTAGATAATGTGAAATTGTCGATAACGATAAATTGTCTTACTTCGGCCCATCAGAAGCACAGTCTTCGATTCTAGCTAAGTAATTGTCTGTTCTTTTTATTTCTTCTGGTGATGCAATTAGTTTTTTACAAAGTGGTAGTGCTAGAAACTTCTTTAACTGAGATAATGAAATGTCGTTTAATAATAATAATTGTTGGTGCGACAGTCCACAGGGGGACCAGGGCCTAGCTTGCTCTTGAACTCGTGTTGTGCGTGCTTCTGTTCTACCACGAGTAGAAGGGACCTACAGTTTTTTGCCGACTCCGATCGGCGAAGTTTGAGAAGCTTTCTTAGACAGTTATTACTCTTTAAGTGTTGTCAACAAATCGAAAAAGGTGGTGACGTGAAAAAATCGAGGTGTTCAGCCGGGAATCGAACCTAGATCCTTGGGCGTGTGAGCGTTGCACTCTGCCCACTACGCCACGGCGGTCACGAAATGTTGTTTACACTACCAAATTCATTGTCGTCTGGTGATCCATAAAAATCTCAACTTGACTTGGAATATATTGTAGTTTTCATATTACCATCATCAATATCCTCTTCATCTGTCATAGAATCCACGTCAGGAAGTAACAAAACGGTTTCAGCTTTTGCTGTTTCCGTACAATCTATTGCTTCTAGAGCGGAATTCAAATTTAATCAATCAATTTCTTTTCGATATTAAAAAATAAAGTATGCATGAACCCATTGCACTTTTTGAAGTACTTTAGCATTGCTTACCTCCTCATGCTTATCAAAATACTTTAAGTACTTATTTTTTCCTTAACTATATGTAATTTTTTCATTTTTAATACACTTTTATTTCAAATTCATTGCAGTACTAGACAAAAAATGCTTAAAACTAGTTGGACGTGCTCTGTTTTTATTCCTACAATCTAACTTACTGGTCCCCTACGGGCACTCTAAGCTAAACTTATCCTTAATCTATTGTCTTTCGACCTAACCTTACATTTTATATATTTATGGAGACTTATTATTAAGAAAAATTTTAACGAAAAACCTTAATAACTAACTATATGTAATGAAATGAATTGTATGAATATATGAATATGACAAATTATTACCCTTGCTGAAGTTTTTGGTAATCTCTCAAAAACACTCTTTAAATTGCAGCAAGACTGAATATATTTTAAGGTGGTTTGCGCTGTGGCGTAGTGGGTAGAGTGCGACGCTCACACGCCGAAGGGTCTAGGTTCGACTCCCAGTTCAACACCAATTTTTCTAATATTTCACGGCACCACCTCTTTCGAGCTGCTGACAACACTCAAAGAGTAATAACTGTCTAAGAAAGCTTCTCAAATTTCGCCGTTCGGAGTCGGCAAAAAACTGTAGGTCCCTTCTATTCGTGAGAGATCAGTACCGCGCACAACACGAGTAGTTGATGAGCAAGCTATGCCCTGGTCCCCCTTTGGACTGTAGCGCCAACAATTATTGTTATTATTATGGTTTGCGAAAAACGAACGTTTGGTACACTCCTACTGCGATAAACTACAAAAAATACTTGAAAAATTCAAACATTCTCAAGAAATTAAAATATCCTTAAAACAGGTGGTTTTTGTTTCATGTCTTAATTAGTAAGCACATAAGCTAAATGCATTGTCTGTACTTTTAAAAGTACAATGGTTGAGAATGGGTTAAGACTTCCGTGCACTTTCTTGATAGAATTCAAAAGCGAGCGATAGAAATAATTGGTAATAATAATGCGGCGAATTTCGATTGACTAGCTAGAACATCGACGTAATGTTGTGTCTTTATCACTCTTTTATCGCTACTTTAAGAATAAATGTTATAATAAGTTACCCTGTTGCATGGCTCCCCTCCAAGAATTCACCCGCAATACCCGCCTCGCTAGAAACGCACACCTGTTCACCCCTAAGCTCACTTTCGAACATAAAGTCAAGCTTGGAGACTCGTTCTTCATCCGCACCACACCAATATGGAGTGATCTTTCCAGCTCGACCTTTCCCCTCATTACAATCCACAGGCGGTCACCGCCATGGCATAGTTGGTGGAGTGCGACACTCACACGCCGAAGGTCTGGGCTCGATTCCCGTTTGAACACCTCGAATTTTTCGAGTTGCTGAAGGCTCCGGCACATAGAATACGTTACTTGCGTAGCGGCAAAATATCCGTTGAAGTTGAAGTACGTAACGGAAGGGGGTGACACAATGAATACTTCAACGCACAGCTGATTTTATTTGACAGTAGCTTTAAATTCAGTTTTTTCGGATATAGTGTAGAGCAGTTTGATATATTTTTTAGCAAAAATTCCTCCAGACGAGTTACTGGATTAACTTAACATAATTAAAACACAATTTAATTTTTGTATTTTATTTAAGTTTTGCAATTACAAACCTTAATTATGTCCTGCAAAAAATTTTGTTCTCACTCAATTTAGGATTTCCTTCCTATTTTTTCTTCCGTCCTATGTTAATATCTTTAATAAGTTAATTTTATTGTTATTATTAAAAATTGCAAATACAAACCTTTGTTATTTTCCTGTGTGACTTCGACGAGAACTAACCTCAAACTCAACATGTAAACTTAAAATTCAAAAAAACTCTCTTGAAATGTCACAATGTTCGATTATCAACGCTGACGGAGAGAGAAAAGTTAAAAGTTGAGCTACTACATCCGTCGCGTGAGCGGCAGCGTTGGTCTATGAACCACTCCCCATAAGAATACACGTATTTCTATGTATCTGTCAAAGTATCGCTGACGCTGACGCTAGTAACGTATTCTATGTGCCGGGGCCTTGACACCATTCAAAGAGTAATAACTGTCTAAGAAAAAGCTTCTCAAATTTCGCCGTTCGGATCCGGTAAAAAAACTGTAGGTCCCTCCTACTCGTGAGAGAACAGAAGCGCGCACAACACAAGTTGAAGAGCAAGCTAGGCCCTGGTCCCCCTGTGGACTGTCGCACCAACAATTATTATTATTAAACGACATTTCATTGCTTCAGTTAAAGAAGTTTCTAGCACTACCACTTTGGAAAAAACTAATTGCATCACCGGAAGAAATAAAAATAACAGACAATTACTTAGCTAGAATCGAAGACTGTGCTAGAGCTAGACCTTGGTCGTCCTTTGTGGACTGTAGCGCCACCCAATTATTACTATACAATCCACAGGCATTTAAAACCAATGTGTGCCGGTATCTCCTTTCCCTCTCCTCCTCTATGCTCATGTTGTGGCTTAATCCCGGTCGCGTAGGGGTACAAACAATCACTTTAACGTGCGCCAATTATAGACAAAAAAAATTGGTAAACGATGTTTTGTTCAAAAATATGTTCATAAACCTGCTAAAACAAACCTAAAACTTAGAAGATCCTGCACTGGTAACAAAGAATTTTGTGCACAAGTTTGCAGGAGTGCATTAAATTACTTCTAAACTATGTGCCTGATTTTCGTTTTGGGAATCATGATACACATTTGCTCTGGAAAGGAAGAGTGAAAATTTCTCATAAATGTTTTAGCAATAAATACTGATCAAGAATTCCACATGGTTCGTGCCTTCACTTTATCAAAGACCTCAGAGTTCCAATGTGCTTTAAAATAAGCTGAATAGTGCCACAGGCAATCCAGTTCTACTGAGAATTCGCATTGATCTGTTGTGGTCAACGCAAGACAAGGATGGACATATAAATTATCAATTCCGATTTGATATCACTCAAGCGTGTGCCGTAAAGAGTAAAAGCGAGTACATACCTCCTACTTTATTGCAATCTACTTAGCGAGTGTGGTGAAACAAATTGTTTTTCTCTACAACACCGCTCATTTAATTTGTAAAAAACAGCTTTCGTTAGAGATTTTTACTCACACATCGCAAATTCACGTTGCACTCTTCAGTTGCCGGACTTCAAAATCGCTTTTGTTTTTGAATTAATTAATTTTCTTTGTGTTGGAACTATGGTATTTCACAGTTTATGTTTTATTTTTGTTTCAATGTTCATGTAAACTTATAACTAAGAAAAGATCAACGAAAAACTGAGTAATTATTAATTATTAAGTAATTATTACTTTTTAAAAAATTAACTAAAGTACCCTAATCTATGTAAACTAGATTACATCTTGCTTTTTTATTCCTTATTTGTTTTGTTTTTTTTTTTTGTACTGTTATTTTTTTTTCTAACATACAAACCCGTCTGAGCTTATGCTAAGTGTAAGTTGTCCATTGGGCATCAACAATCAGTTTTCTAAGCTGACAGCAGCTGGGGCACTTGATGTGGTTCCAGCCAACAATAAAAATGCCTATCTCTTTCCCCCTCATTTGTGTCGCGAGTGGGGATGGATGTGTTGAACCGAAGACCAACCG
The DNA here is from genome assembly GCA_955652365.1 of Eristalinus aeneus. NCBI lineage: Eukaryota > Metazoa > Arthropoda > Insecta > Diptera > Syrphidae > Eristalinus > Eristalinus aeneus. The sequence goes on from OY019131.1 coordinate 21,068,117, forward strand.
GACTTACGGTTTCTACATAGAGCTGAGATAAGCAATCTCTCTTATCTCTGTCGTAGGGCAGCCACTTGTCCACCGTCCGTCGTACGACGTAGTAGAGAAGTGAACATTCATCTGCATCTTGGACCAAGTCGTTCCAGATACACTAACGCTTCCGGCGGAATGAATCCGCTTCGGCGTGTGCTCTCATGATATGCGTCGTTTGGGTAGTAAGCTCTGAATATCCGCTCGTTTTCCGAGGTCATTGCTAGTGCAACATGTTTTTAAATCAGCTTAATAAAATTATCCAGTCTATTCACGTTTGCTGCATTGCATTGTACCAAATGCTAAAGAAGCATAGAACTCAGTACTCAGATTCTGGGTTTCTGTGTAGCTTAAGGCAAGCCCGAAGATATTACCTCTCGAAGACTCGCATCCTTTTCATCTGAGAAGGACTCAAGTTGAACCACATCGAACAGCCATACACCATGATTGGCCGGACTAGCATTGCTCGTGCAACAAGTCTTCGAATAAGCTTAACGAACGCATTGTGTTGAACATACACAGGATGGTTGAAGTTCATGAATTCGTCAGCCATCTTCTGTATATTTGGGGCAATTTTCGAGTGTTTGACAGTATTGAGGGCAAAGATTGACGAACTAGCCGCCATATTGCCTGTTTTGGAGGGGAATCGTAAACATTTGTGAGTAAAATGAGATGACGTTCGATGACACGTAAATAAATTTCAGAAATTGGACTTATATCTATCAGAACACGTAAAATAGGATACGTAGGTCTACCGGCATGAAATGAGCGTTCTTTTTTTCTGAAAATAAAACATTTTTTTCAAAGTATTGGCCATTGTTTTTTACACATTTTGACCACCTTTCTTCACGCCAATAAAATTGTTCGTCTTTTAAAGCAAACCAATCAAGCACCCAATTTTCAACCACCTCGTAGGAATCAAAGTGCTGCTCAGCAAATGCGTGTCCCATCGATAAAAATAAATGGAAGTCGGAAGGAGCCAAGTCTGGTGAATACGGCGGGTGGGGTAGCTGCTCCCAGCCAAGTGTTTTGATTGTATCCTGAACCGGTTTTGCTTTGTGTGCACGTGCATTGTCATGGAGCAAAATTACCTTTCCGTGTCTTCTGGCCCATTCTGGTCGTTCCTCGATCAATGCATGGTTCAAATTGATCAGTTGGTGTCGGTAACGATCAGTATTAATGGCTTCACCAGGTATTAGGAGCTCGTGGTACAGCACACCCTTCTGGTCCCACCAAACACACAGTATTGTCTTCTTGCCGAATCGATCTGGTTTTGCAGTTGATGTTGATGGTTGTCCCAGATCAGCACATGATTTTTTCCGTTTAGGATTCTTAAAATAAATCCATTTTTCATCGCCAGTAACAATCCGATGCAAAACCGATTTTCTTTCGTGTCTTTGAAGCAAAATTTCACAAGTGTTTCTTCGGTTTTCCATCTGTCTTTCATTCAATTCATGTGGCACCCATTTTCCATACTTTTGGATCTTTCCCATAGCTTTTAAACGGTCAGAAATTGTTTGTTGTGCAACATTTAACATTGCTGCCATTTGCTTTTGTCTCAAAGTGTCATCTCCATCCAATATCGTTTGCAATTCGGCGTCTTCAAACTTTTTTGGTGGTCTTCCACGTTCTTCCTTTCTCACATCAAAATCATTATTTCTGAACCGTTGAAACCATCTTTTGCACGTTGCTTCTGATAGGTCAGGATCATCATATGCCTCGACAAGCATTCAATGCGACTCTGCAGCACTTTTCTTTCAATGAAAACAAAAAATTAATGCTTTCCGCTAATCATCACTTTCTGGTACAAAATTCGACATTTTTAACACGATAAAAAAAATATGATGTTGTCTGTTCAATGACTTGATGTATAACACAGATGTCATAGCAAACAAACAAAAAGAAAAATAAGGGCTCGTTCACAACAAATGTTCCCTATCGAGACATTTGTATCTTGACGCTCATACCGGTATACCTGGTAAAAAACGGTCGATTGACGAAGGGGAAATCAGCTGTTTGATCTGCTGTTTAGTTGATCAACTCCTTCCTTATTGGCTTCTGGTTTTGTGTTGTTTATTTCAAATTTGGCAGTTCATATATGACATAATTTACAAGATTAGTTTAGCTGCGATGCGTTTGTTTTGGTGATTTTGCCCCGTCCTGAGAGATTTTTACTCCTTAGGAAATAACAGACCTAAGTTGGTATAGAAAGGAGGAAAGTTCTTGACGTCGGATCAGGACGGGCTGCTAATGTACTCTCGGTCTGTCATAAGATTCTTCTTCACTCCATATATGTATTCTACTCTCCACGAATTAAATGTACATCACGTTCCAGCGCAATCAATATTTTTTCTATCTGTGCCAAGTCGAATATAATCTTCTAAAAGAGCCCACTCTGTACAGTCATATGTCCCCCAAAAACGCCTTTTTCCAACAACAACTATCTAAAACAATCCAATTAAGTCTTTAAAAAAAAATTAAAAAAAAAAAAGATTGTTTCCGCCCGGGATCGAACCGGGGGCCTTCCGCGTGTTAGGCGGATGTGATAACCACTACACCACGGAAACACATGAAAATTGTAGGCACAATACCTACCTGCTCCTACCATAGTTTTGCTCCATTTCCACTCAACCTTCTGTTGTTTTTTGCTTTTTGCCATGCTGCTGGTCATAAATATTCAAAAACCAGTTTGCACATGGGAGACGCAAATGAAGTGCCACGAGATTGCTGCGCTATTGAAAATTTAATTTCAATTTCCACCACTCTGGCTGTGCGTGGCACCGCGGCGAAAACGTTTATTGAATGCAAAGCATTCCGATGAATAGCTTTTTTTGCTGCTCGCCTCTGGTCTCTCCTGTTCACACACCCTTAAAGGAGTCATAAAAATTCTCATATTTTCCATGCCCTGAAAGTTATTGGCCATCACTTTGGTTGAATTAAATTCCACTCGGAGAGGTCAACACTTCGAAAACAACGTACACGCTTCCCCGCAAACCGGTCATAACTTTCGAAATTACATCGATTACTATCCAAACGAAGCATCAGCCATCACCGATCGGCCAATAGTCGCGTCAGACACCTTCTGCGTGACGAGCACTACATCTGGCGCCGATATTTTATCAGGCACACGATTGCCGCGCCGTCGTCATCCCTAAAACTGCATTGTATCCCCTCACACACGGACGATTCCACTCTGCACCGGGATGATAAACGGATTGTCCTCGCCGATACCAATCAAAATTTTACACCATCCCAAGCGTTTATTCAGCTCTTCGGATTGATGGGCATTCGTTTGGCGAGTCCTCTGTCGAAGATGCCCCGCATACTGCACACACGCGTTGGCTTGCACTTTGTGTCCTCAGTGAGACTCTCAAGAGTGTCGTCTCCATCGCTCTCCGTTGTCTTCCACTTCATCGGAATCATCGATTAATCTGTTTGTTCGGGGTTCGGTTTCGGCTGCCAACACAACAGGGAGGAGCACGGTTTGCTGCTGCCGCTGCTGCTATTGCCCACCGCCAATTTGCTGCTATCGTTCGCATTTATGAGCGCGCTGCTGCTCGCCCTGTGCGCGTTGCCCTTTAAGCCGCTAGACAAGTTATGACCGGTCATTAAATTTTATCGTCAGACCATTAGATCGCCTGCAATCCTTCCTCTGTCAACGACGACGACGACTACGACGATGACTACGAGAACGACAACAACGTGGACGAGGACGTGGAGAATAGGTATCTCCGACAGCCAGTTGGGCAGCCACATGTCCTGTCGGATATGCGGCGGCAGCAGCGGCGTTAGCTGTGTCTTCCTGAATCCTTGCGGTTGGGCGCCTCCTCTCCGGAACAGCCGGGCAACATTGTGGTCGACGAGATTATGGAGCAAAATGCATTCCTCCAGCCGGTGGACGGGTTAATTTATGATTTTCATTAACGACGACACGGGTTTTTCCATTTGTTTGAGTGGCATTCTCACGTTGTTGGCACGTTGTCGTCGTTGTGGGTGTCGTGGGTATCGTCGCCGTGTTGTCGTTGAGCACGCATCCGGGGGCAGTTTGTGTTGTGCTTAGTGGAGTTCGATTAATTACTCAAATCGAATTAAATTTTTTAATTTTCACAGAGGAGGAGGCATGTCTAAGTCCTGAACGTGATAGCACGCAGCAGTTTGAATTAATCTGAACACAGAGCCCCCATCTGCGCTGAAATTTCCTGGAAAGTCACTCAAACTGACAGCCAGCACACCACGCATTTCAAAGAATCAGCCCACAGTACGTCTAAAGGTTCCCATTCAACTAGTTAGTGAATTACTCGCCAAGGAGCTTCCACCTTTTTTCCACAAAAGAAAATCTCAGCCATATCTACACTTCAAAAGAACCTTCAGAATTCACGTTGACAAGTTAACGACCCGAGATTGAGTCCAAACACACATCCACCCGCACAGTAGCCTGCCCACGAAGTGATTGCATTTAAATCCCTGCCAGAAGTAAATGAACTCACCTACAAGAAGCCCTTGGGTGAAGCCGAAGCTCTCTCTTCACCAGGCGACGGAGAAAAAATTAATTACAAAAATAAATAACAACTTGTTAGCGGAACTCATCCCCGATGAAAGGAGCTCTGGAGTTCTCTGTTCGCGTAAAACTACAGTACGACTCCAATGCTGCGAATAAAAGGAAAGTTGAAACATTTCCGAGATTCCAAGATCTCATCCCATTTTCAGTAAAGATGTGCAATTAGTGTTAATTGCATTTTAGCGAGTCGTGGGCAGAAGATGACACATATCCCTGTCGGGCGTCTCCCCGGTTATCTCGTTCGTCTCGTGCATTATGCACAAGTTTTCGTAATATTTGCGCACATCCTTCGAAGGGGGTTTTCAATTACATTTACGAACGCACACGAGTTCTTCTTCTGTTTTCCTCGGAGTGACGCTGCGAAAGTCACACCAGCAAATTGGTTTTTGAAAATGGAAATCCTCATCATCGTCAGCTCCGCACAGCCCACCCACAGGCGCACCCTCGTCGGAGATGAAAATTAACAATGCTCCAGACACGTGACCATCCTTTATTCGATTTTCCTTGTGAATTTGAAAAAAAGGAAAACCGAGAGAACGCAAAAAAAAGGAAAAATCTCTTTTTAAAGTGCCAAGCCTGGGTGGTGGTTCACCAAGTTTACTGACATGCTGTCTGATTGATGAGTGTCCTGCTGCGAGGCACGCTTCACTTCCACTCTGGCTGTAAAATGTAGAAAAAAATGTTTCCTTTGTTGGGCAGTGGGGTTGCTTGAGCCGCAGAAAAATGGACGCTGACTGGGATGATAATGACGGTGCGGACGGCGGGGCGAAGTGTCCTTTTGGGTGAGCTCACTATTGTCGGACATTGTGTGTGATATGCTTCAAATCATTTTTAGTCAACTTGAAGCTGGAGAGGGTTTGGGTTTTAATTTAATTAAAATTTTATTGGCAGAGCGAATGTCTTGAGGAGATTTGAGAGGAAAAAGTTTCCCGTTTTAGGTGCGTCGTTGCGAAAATGAAAAACATTAGGGAGGAGGGACTGTGCTGAAGGTCTATCGTTTTGTATGATAAGAAATCGCCATTTCTGCGCCACTTAAGTTTGACGCGATTTCATTTAGTGGAAATATTTTTCTCTTGCGCGCAAAGTACGAATTTTCAACTCAAGTTAAGTATATTTTCCACTTCAAATCTTTAATTATGTTCTGCAACTTTGGTTTATGTAAGTGTTGACTGGTTCCACAGTTTCCACATTTTTAAGGTTTCTTTTCCACAAAAGAAATACTCCCGAGTGTTTGTCTTTTTGTCCGTCATGCCTGTCACACTCTCTGTATTCTTCGGACTAATTAACAGGTTTGCAGGAAAACTTGAAAGGATGCATTTTATCTAGCGACCATGGACCTTAAGTTCCTGGTTATACCTGGGGTGGGCCCCATATGTGAAGTTGTGAACTTTGTTGTATCCATTTACTAATTACATCTAAGATAAATTTAAAATTATCTTGTTACACTTACGCTGCAATGAATATAACAAAAGAATTCTTACAACACCTATACTAGACCTCAGCAGATGAAGTCTGAGGCCGGCATGTGCTATTGTTGACCCAGCATGTCAGTTCAAACGGAGTGTCGGTAATACAGGTGACAGATTGGAGTTGAAATGTCTTCCTACTTTGTGCCGTCAGGTTTCGTGCCAATTTTGGACAGTCTTAAGGCAGAAATATTTAGAATTTTGCTGTTTGTTTTTTTTTTTCAAACTTTGAAATGAAATAAAATATAGATAACTTCTTTAAATTAACAGGAAATTTTCTCTGATTGAAAGATAATGTTCTGGCAATTAATTCTAAATCTGACTAATTACCTATGACCGCCATAGTTAGATCGTAGCCTAATTTGAAAGTCCAGTTTTCGATGGGTTCTTCCAACATGTGTTGCTGTATATATATTTCCAATAACTCTTTGAATGCTGGCCTGTATGCAGTAAGTTGTTTCGAGTTTATTGGAGACGACAAGTGACTTTCTATATTGACACAGAATATAGTCAAGCGGCCCAAATTAGTACGATCTTAAAGGCAATTGATCTAAATAACACTATGTGGATACAAACCGTGTTCTTGAATAAATCATTTGTGCTGCGCCGTTGCCGTTAATGAATCCAAATTCTCCTCTTACACATCTTACACATCTTGGTTTTTTAATCGATTTACGAAAACTCCAAATATCATGACGCCTTAACAGGTACTGTTAACATGCAACAACCTGGACAACGTCTCAACATACTCTCCAGAAGCATCACCACCTCAAATACTGGGATGTAGGCTTTTAACACATCCATTAGGCCAAAATTAAGCTTAATCCCTAAACAACATTCACTTTAAAAATTGGAATTATAAGCAATTTCGCGCGGGGTTTTCCTAGCAAATCCTCTGGCTTTGCATGTTGAAATGTCAAACCAAACTAAAGAAAATCACTTGACAGCAGTTAAATTAGCCGCCAGTTAAAATAGTGTAGCCGACTTTAAGTCTTATATCTCTATACTCGAACGAGAAGGCATTGCGTAAAAATGGAAGATTCACGTAGCTACTACTGAGGGGCGTCCACAGCTTTGTGGACTCTTCCGCCAGTGAGTAAGTCATTCAGTCATCGACTGGTCGGTACTTCACAGGAAATTATTTTTAATTTAAGACGTGAAATAAATATGACACGAAGTTTTTTAAAAAGTTTATTAGGCAACTCAAACTTCTAAAAAATAACGTGCTATAAAATCAAAAAATCAAATCGGAACTTTTGTCAATCAGAGGCACGCTTCACTTCCACTCTGTCTGTAAGATGTAAAAAAAAATATTTCCTTTGTTGGGCAGTGGGGTTGCTTGAGCCGCAGACAAATGGACGCTGATCACATCCAGATCTCGCATTGGATATCGAGGATTTATGCATTCGAAGGAATTTATTAACTTCCATCAAGCCAAATATAATATGTGCACAACCGGAAATTTTGCTTGTTTAGCAGTCCAGTTGATTAAATTAAGACTTTTTAAGGAATATCATAATTCATAGAAGAAGCATTGCTCTTGAAGAAGGTAAGTTACGTGCGGATTGGATTTTACGTCATAATAATAATTGTTGACTCGATAGTCCACAAAGGGACCAGGGCCTAGCTTGCTCATCAACTTACTCGTGTTGTGCGCGCTACTGTTCTCTCACGAATAGAAGGGACCTACAGTTTTTTGCCGACTCCGAACGGCGAAATTTGAGGAGCTTTCTTAGACAGTTATTACTCTTTGAGCAGCTCGAAAGAGGTGGTGCCGTGAAAAATGCGAGGTGTTCAGCCGGGGATCGAACCTAGACCCTTCGGCGTGTGAGCGTCGCACTCTACCCACTACGCCACGGCGGCCACAGGATTTTACGTCATGCAAGGGTTTTATTTTGGCAGCTAAAATGGCCAATACAATAAATTAAACATTCGTAGCGGTTCTTATATTTGAGCTTTTAAGCCATTTGCCACTCTTTTTGACTTTCCTTTCCAGGGCCAAGAAAATCAAAATATCCATTAATCATACAAGTGAGAAAGTAACTGTGGTGAATAATTTGTTCTCTTTTCGACTGCATACATGAACCTAATGCACTGTCTTCTCTTCGGTCAACTCGACAATAAAACGTGGCTCCCAGTACTAAAGCTTGCATTTGAAATGTTTTGACTTACTCACTATCACTTCCTCAGCAACTGGGGACTTGCACAAATGGTTCAACAACAATTGAAGACGAAGAATTGGTGTCCAATTTGTGGTCAAGTTCGGTTTCTGAGTCGGAGCTTCATGCTCTCAACACACTCTTGTTTTTTTTAGACAGAGATTATGATGGGAAAGCAATCGCTCTGGTGTCTTAAGAACCCCGAGATATCTAGGACACACACCTTTAACCGAAGTATTTACAATATGATTTATATATGCTGTATAATTATCATCACTAGATGGCTATCTATGTTATACAAGGCCTCAAGAGATACGAAAAAGAATTGGCGCAAGTTTGGCATATTGGACCCACGGGGTCAGCCAATAGCCGTGAAGAATGTAGTGCGATATCTTGGCATTATGTTGGACCAGTATTTGTATGGAGGTATCCGTATAGATACAGCTTTGACGAAAGCTAAGGGGGTTGCTTTACAACAGCCAACTTGACGCCAAAAAGAAGCGAATCTGCTCCACGGCCCTCATCATGCCAATCATAGTGTATGGCTGCTCGGTGTGGTTCAATGTGAGTCCCTCTCAAATCGAAAAGATGAGGGTCTTCGAAAGACAATGTCTTCGCGCATGTCTCAAGAAGTACAAAGCCCCGGAATCTGACTACAAGAAGTTCTATCCCAATAGGTCTTGTATAACGAACCGAATGTAAACAGGGTTGAAAATTTTATTTTTAAGCTTATTCGGAGGCATGTTGCACGAGCCACGACCTCTGAGAACGATCTCATATTTGGGGCTTACTACCCAAATGACGAGTACCAAAAGAGCGCTCGCCGAAGGGGTTTCATTCCTCCGGAAGCGTTCTTATATCTTGAACGCATTGGACTGATTCACGATGCGGAGGCATGTCCACTTCTTTACCACGTGGTGAGAAGGACAGTAGACAGGCAACTGATGTACGACGCCAACGTAGCAAGTGTTAGTCGGGATGCTTTCCGGTTCTGCATATTCGTCTCCATCCGTGATAGGATGGACACGGATAAGGATCGGAGGTTCTATTGGTGGTTAGAGCCACACCAGGCGCCCCAGCTGTCGTCAGCCTAGTGAGGTTTAGGTTGGTCCCCCACGGCCAACTCACATCTAGTATAAGTTAGATTATGTTAGTAATTAAGATTAAATTAAAATCCAAAAAAAAGTGTCAGCCGTAAGTATATTTAAGTTAGAATAAGTTAAATTAAGCTAGATTAAGTTTTATTAAAACAAAATTAGACAGCCAAGTTTTTGAACAATTTTCTTTGTTTTACATAATTGCATAATAGTTTAAACAAATTTAACAAATAAAAACAAGTATTGACGCTGAAAGGCAAAAAATAAATAAATAACTTAGAGCGCTCGCATAGGGTCAGTAAGTAGTTTTTTTAAAACACGTAAGTCGTTCCTAGGCTAAGCATTTCGTTCCTAGCTTTAAGATAGCATTGGTTAAATAAAATAAAATGCATTTTTAACATAAAATGTGCAACGCGACATTCCAGGAATATGCAGACCCTAGAAGAAATCACCTTTCTTTTGACTTCGTTCAGTCACTCACTTGTCGTTCAGTTTCTTCTTTTGCTATAAAACATCTCCTTCAGCTTCAAATAGCACATCAATTAATAAGCTCCGGGACTACCCAATGAAAAAACCCATTATCTAGACAAAATTTTACTTTATTCATCAACATAGTTTTCTTGAAGAGTAATACAATCAGTCTAACTCCGCTCTTACATTGCGATAAACCTTTTATAGAATGATTAATATTTTGGCTTCAAAATAGGTTTCAGTTACGGCGATCACCTCCTAATTTGAGCCATATTGTTTTCCGGCGAGCATCTTTTTAAGGTCTGAAAAAAGAAGTCGCTGGGGGCCAGATCAAAAGAATGCGGTGGGTGCGGAAGCACTTCAAACCATCGAGACCGTCGATGTCAAAAAAGGATTTAGACAAGGCGACGCGCTGTCCTGCGACTTCTTTAACATCAGAGGCACGATTTTCCACAAGTCCGTTCAACTGCTAGCTTATGCGGATGACATTGACGTGATCGGCCAAACTCAGCGAGTCGTCAAGAGGCGTTTGCTAGTATCGAAGCGAAGCGGCTAAAGTGGGACTGGTAAACGAGAGCAAAACGAAGTATATGCTGCCATTGAAGAAGGACGCAGAACATCGACGTCTCGGATAGAGCGTCACTATGGGCAGCAGACATATCGAGGTAGTCATTCTATTTCGGCTCCGCGGTGAATAGGGACAACAACATTAGTACCGAAATCAAGCGCAGAATCACTCTTGCCAATCGCTATTTCTTTTAGCTTAAGAGGGAATTGAGTAAGAAAGCCTTCTCCCGAACGACCAAAGTGACTTTGTACAACACCTTGATCATCCAATTCCTGCTTTACGGCGCAGAAACCAGGACGCTAATAAAAGCGGATAAGAAAGCCCTTGATCTCTTCGAGAGAAAAGTTCTGCGTGCTATTTTTGGTCCTGTTTGCGTTGATGGCATCTGGAGTAGAAGATTCAAAAGTGAACTGTATGGGCTGTAGGGCGGCATGAGCCTAGTCAAGCGTCTACGGATACAAAGCTTAAGGTCGCTGGGCCATGTAGAGCGTATGGACAGCACTGCTCCGGCCCGAAGAGTCTTCGAATTCGAACCACAAGGACAACGTAACAGAGGACGTCCTAGACTGAGGTGGCGCAAAAGGACCTCAACCAACTTGGAGGCGAAATTGAAGGCAGCTGGCAAGAGATCGTACTAGCTGGAGAGGCATGTTGAGGCTCAGGTCCACTCCGGACTGTAGCGGCATCCGAAGAAGAAGTAGAAGGAAGCACTTCAAAGCCCAGCTATAAAAATTTGGTCAAAGTAGCCAACGACTTGTGACACTGTACATTTTCTTGGTAAAAGAGGATTTTTTTCTTAATATGTAATCGTTTTTTGCAATTTATTTCTTTAAATGCACCAATAATGCCATGTAATATTCCCTGTTGATCCTTTTGCCTTTCTCAAGATAGCCGATGAATAAAATTCCGTGCGCATCCCAAAATACGGATGCCATAACCTTGCAAACCAACCTTTGTGTTTTTGAACGCTTTGGACATGGTTCTGTTTATTCTGGCGAACAACCCCGAACAGCTCTCAAAATCATCGATACGCAGTTGTTTTGGTACATTGTGGACAAACGCGGCACCCGTTTCGAAAACAGCTTTCTCATGGACAAATGTTCATGCGAAATAGTGTACATTCTTCTTCTGATATCTTTAAGGTGTCAGCTATCTCACCCAATTTCAGTTTGCGGTTTTCCAAAACGATTTTGTGTACTTTTTGACGTTTTCAGATGTAACCCCCTCAATTGGCCTTCCAGAGCGTCGTTGGCGTTAGCATACCACCGAAATGTTTTTTATGCAGCAGAGTCCGGGTGTTTTAAAAAATGTCAGACTTACAAAAGACTGCGTTATCCATGTCCATTAATGCAGATTTTCAGTCGGATTAACTTAGGCGCACTGCAGTACCTACTGTTCACAAACGTCAATCTGTTATCGGAGATTTGGAATTAAAAAATATATTTATATATATATATATTTTTGCAGAATGTTTTAAACTGCAAAAATGTAAGTACACTTTGTGTATTTCTTAATTATTATAAATTTTTAATGCTATTGATTACTTTTAACGAGAAAACGAAGATCACGTCTGGACAAACAGCCTTATAAAGCTATTAATCGAAAATAGAATAGCCATGGAAATAGAATTTAACGCCGGCAAAAAGAAGAAACTTACTTTATGGAACAAGTTTTCTGCAAAATGAAGATTGCAGACCCACTTTTAGGATTGAATGTTCTAGAAGTGAAGAAGATATTCGATAATTTAACAACAACATATGAAAGGATAAAAAAGCGAAATAAGGACTCAGGAAGAGAAGCCACAACGTGGGATTTTTTTGAAGTATTTGATGAAGCCTACGGTGGAGGACATGAATTGAATGAATGAATTATATTATTTTAACTTATTTACGACATATCTTATAGAAGAACTTACAATAAATGTGGATTTCGACATTCTAAAGTGGCTTTGGAATACGTCTTCGGGAAACTGGACAATCATTCTCATAAAAAATTGATTTTCCGGCACTATCCAATTCTTATTAAGGCCGACAAATCTTCTAATAATTCTGTTCCAGTTCCAGTTCTTTAGCCGCACAACACGAATCTGGAATGCTCTTCCCAGCTCGATTTTTCCTCCTCATTACAATCCACAGGCATTTAAAACCAATGTGCATCGGTACCTCCTCTCCCTCTCTTCCTCTATACCGTCGGACCGTGCTGTGACTTGATCCGGTCACTTAAGGGTACTCGCAGCCCCTTTTGCACGCGTCAGTTATAAAAAAAAAAAAGTTCAAAAATGAGATTTCGCACAGTTAGTTTCGCTGCCATTTTGCCGTTTATGAACAGTCAATAATTGGTGATTGTACCAAAGCAGGCCTGCCGACATTCTGCAATGTTGGCATGTTCATAAACGCATGAGGAAAGATATGCGGTTGTACTAGCGCAGATTTCTGACGTTTACGAAAACACCCTCAATGAAACACTTTGCTGGCTTGCGTTGCTGAGCTTGCACGTTAATATTTTCCATCACAAAGCAGTGTTTAATCATCACACGGAAGTCTGTTTTTCCCATTGTTTAAAAAATCGCAAAAGTAGCGTCGCTTAGAGCACTGTAACTTGTAACCTAAGATTGTCATGAAAATTTGACAGGTATCATTTGGATTTATATACTTCCTAATAGTAGTATGTTTTTTGTTTTTTTTAGTGACGCCGTCTATATGTCAGTCCCGGGACTTATTGTTATGTTGTTATGTAAAGTTGTTTTAAGTAAATAATTCGGACGCTAAACTCCACAAAGAACATGAGAATAGCCTTTATAAAAGTCGCTCATTGTGTTGGCGCCATTGTTTTTCCAGGAGCGAAGACAACTTACTGTTTAATTTCAACTGGGGACCGCAAGCTTGCGTCTTTCCAAGAGACATTGAATCAAAAAGTCAAAAGGCTGTCAGAAAACAAGAAACAACAAAAATTTCACCATCTCAGTCGTACCTTATGTCATAGAGACAGACGCGTAGACACAGATTTGAATGTGCAGTGCCTAACCAACTCGCTACCGATACAACGCTTTTGATGAATATGCCATGTGAACAGTAACGACGGTGGTCATTTGGATAACCCAACCGAAACTGTCGGCAAAGGAAAATGGATAGAGTGGCGAAGGACTTCAATTCACCAAAGCAACTGGAAACTAGCTGCAACTGCCACCGTGCCAACTGAGTGGGGATATTGAAGGACTTGCATCATGTACTCGAGAAGTTAATTTAAGAAAAATGTCAAGGTTTCTTTTTTCTTTTTTGAAGAAATGAAGAGAACAACTGGAGACAAGGAAAACCAGCTTTCAAAAAGTTTAACCTAAATTTTGCTATTTTTGGCTTTGTCCTATTTATGTGGACGTCTTATAAATGAAGTGTGCCTTTGTGTGGAGCTAAATGCCTTGAATGCAATCGATTTCTACACAGCGGCGTTTCGCCAAATGTTCAAAAATTTCAATTTTCAGATTAGTCCTTCAAAATCCGAGATCAAATTTGTATTCCATGCATGCACTCCGCTCACAACTTGTATTTCAACATACATATTTCTGCTGCTAGCACGTCACAACCTTCTCCTCCAGCAACGTCATAAGATTGTTTATCCTGCAGAGCAAGCTGTGAATAGCTTTAATTACCGCCCTTTCTTTGTGTGAATTACACTCAAAATCATCTCCATTGTTGTGCTCTTGTCCTTCGCATCCTTCCTACTCAAATGCGATGTGTAGGGCCAGCACTGGCGGAGGGGTTAATAACAAGAAGTAGACCGAATATCGTTATCACGTCAAAACAATAACTCTGCATATGTGTCGCCTGCCGCTGCTGACGCCACATTCAGTCACCCGGGACGGCACCTACGCCCACTCCCCGGGAGCGCGTTCGTTCCTCAGGTGCATCCTTCGACATGAGAGGCGACAAGCAGCGCACGGAATGATAATAATAATAAAGTTGCAGACTATTTCGCCCACCGGCAGCGTAGGTGCGGGTGACAAACAGCATCGGGGATACGTGTACGTTTGCTGGCGCAGTCATCGCATTCCGAGTGGCGGACTCCTTTGAGAAGCAGCAGACTCTCTCATCAGAGTCCCTTTCATCATCACTCATTTCTCCGCGGCCCGCCATTGTTCCAACCAGTCCCAGCTCGCTGTTGGAGGACCTAGTAAAATGTTAATGACCTTATCTCGCGTTGAAGTGATGCTTCTCACATCCTGCCGGAGCACCTGGAGCACTTGGAGCACGACGAACACATGAAAACAATCACAGATGAGGTATTTTTCTATGACTACTTGGTCCTTCCGCATCCTCCCCCCTCTCCGCTAATGTGATCCACAAATTCTGAATCTGTCATCGTAATTTTGTTGTCCTTCCTCCTTGTGGTTGGGGTTTTTTGCTCGGTGCTGTGTCTAATGTTGTCCTTTTCCGCTGGAGCAGCGGAGTGCTGGGATGCGACGACGGGATTACTTCACGATGAGAGGCGTTCAGTGAATGAATGCAATCCTCGGGTTTTTCTGGATTCCGAATACATTCCAGGACGCCGGGCGGAAGACCGTAATTGCACTCGAGCAGCGGGAGTCGGGGCACGAATTGCATTGTTTTGGCAAAGTGTGGACTTGCAGGGATGAGCCTCGGATGCAGAGGATGAAATTGCTTTTGGCATTAAGGAGGATACAATTTTCGGTTAAAGGATTTGTAAGGCTTAAGCTTACTTTTGGGGACATTAGGAATTCGGGGTGGAGACTTAAAGGATCAGAGAGCAATAAAATAGAAGGGCGAACACAAAACGACTGCTCAGAGGAGATTTTGGCGATGATGGCTGGCCGTGTCCTGAGTTTAAGTAACAGTCAGTCAAGCGGATATTCAGTTGGATCCTATTGTTTTTTTCTTCCGAGTCTGAAGAGATAAGGGAGGCGAGAGCAGAGAAGTCGAAGTCCCCTTCGAATTCTTTGTTTCTGTGTCCAAGGGAGGGCTATGCTTTGTTCGGGAAAGAAACGGCGTGGAGAAGGCCAAGGTTGTGCAGTGAACGTACTCAATGCCACTTGATGGATTCGTGAAGTAATCACAGACGGTTCATGTTTGTAGAAAGAGAGATATTTTCTTCCAACTGAGAGATGAGAGGTGAAAGGTGAGAGGCTCGTCGAAGCTGACAGGACCGGCAGAGGAATGGGTGGACTGAGAGGATTGGAACGGCCAGCAGAGGATGACAAATCTGTTATATTTCAAATCTTTAAAACAAATGAATTGAACATGTTAGTTCTTCTTTTAGAAATGGTTGCTCCTACAACTTTCCTTTCACTATATTTCCGTTCATGGTAACAGGAAAGCCGTGAATGTTCCCAAGAGACACTGTCTTGGACTTGCTAATTTATTTCCAGCAAGGATTTCCCCTTGGACGTTAGTAAAAGAGAGAGGAAGCCCTAAGTTTTTGCGGGAGAAGTATTGTGTTCAATTTTTGGTCCTCTTTGCATTGATGTCATTTGAAGGAGAAGATTTAACGACCTTATGAGTGTACGACAGCATGTGACTGGTCAAGCGTCTTCGAATACAACAATTAAGATGGTTAGGCCATGTACAGCGTATGGACATCACTGCTCCAGTCGAAAAAGTCGTCGAATCTGAGCCATTGGGACAATGCAACAGAGGACGGCCTGGGCTGAGATGGCGCACATAAGTGGGGAAAGACCTCAACTTACTTGGAGTGGGCAACTGGAGGCACCTGTCGTTCTGGCTGAAGTCACATGTTGGTTGAGGTCCAGGACCGTCACGGACTCTAAAGCTAAACGAAGAAGAAGATTTCCCGGTTCCTTTACTGATCGTCACTAGTTTCAATCTGGTTATCCCGGACTGCACACATCCTGAGGTCTCCTACCGAGGGTCATTCTGGCAATGGCTGTTCCTGGTTTAGGGAGAAATGGAAGGAATCTCTGCTGCGATGGGCTTTAGCAAGTCTATACACATCAGCTTTTCGTTTGTTATCCTCTCCGGACCGAAAACTTTTAGGTCGTTTCGAGAATTAACTGAAAAAGACCTGAAACCTAAGCGCAATGATATTGTTTCGTAACAGAACACTCAATAAGTCCCGGGACATGTAGGGGGCGCCACTAACAGAAATTATTAATTTAATTTTTTTTGTGGCTCCCCTATATGTCCCGGGACTTAGTTTTTTTTGTTTAGAAATGCATTTTATTTTTGTTTTACTAAGGCTTTCTTAAAACTAGGAACGAAATGGTTAACATAGGCACGAATTATATGATTTCTAAAACTACTTACTGGCCCTATGCGGGGTGTCCCGGGACTTACTGAGGGATTTGTTATCTGAACGGATTTCAGGTTGGACTTGAATATCCTCAGCTTGAGACTGAGTGAGAGTGCGGCGGCTGTTGTGGCTGTGCTAGTCCTGAGCTAGGTTTAAGTCATGGCGAGGTTTGTGAATCGTAGTATTTCCCAATTACTTCTTTCGCTCTATCATCGTGCACCTCAATGGCTGTTAACTCGTACGGTGCTTTGATGCTCTCTATTAAGTCCCTCATTGGCTAGTGGAAGGCGCGGTTTTTACAATGAAACATTTCCACTGACACCTTGATATGCTCTCGGAGCTCATGAAAAGCTGGCGAGCTGTCAGGACAATGCTGATTTTTTCTCGTGTGCTGGCACCTGGGCTCAGATTTACGGCTTGTCGATTGGTGACTGTTGCAGTCTATTGCTCCTCTTAGAGGGTTTGTCTTTGATATTATCATTTTGTTCCGCCGATCTGAGGCAATATTAATGCCCGGGCGTGTATTCAACTACGGGTGGGCATGGGCCTATGCACGCGAGGTAACGTCGTTCATTGCGCTCAACATGGCGAGCTGCCAAGGCAATCCTCGTTAGTGCACAGGTCAAGTTGACATACAGCCTCCAAGTGGCGCCCCCTGGATAGCCATCACAACACCCGTTGTATGGTGAACTAATGTATGCAGCGACCCCCTCTGCCCGAGGATTTAAATAATGGGCCTGGCCTACCAGTCCGTGGGTTGTGCGTGAGGGTA
Source organism: Eristalinus aeneus (assembly GCA_955652365.1). Lineage (NCBI taxonomy): Eukaryota > Metazoa > Arthropoda > Insecta > Diptera > Syrphidae > Eristalinus > Eristalinus aeneus. The sequence goes on from OY019131.1 coordinate 21,085,490, forward strand.
ACTTCCTCACCACGTAAAAAAAATGGAAGTTCAGAGACAACAACATGCCTCGGATAAGGACGGATCAACTGTTGACGACCCCAGCAAACGTTTTAAGGACAAAGATTTTCGGTTTTGCACGTGGAATGTGAGGTCCCTTAACAGGCCACGTGCAGCCGAACAACTTGCGGAGGCCCTTGACAGCTACAAAGCTGACATAACCGCCATCCAGGAAGTGCGATGGGATAGGCCTGGCATAAAAGCGATGAAGAACTGCGATATCTACTACAGCGATTGCTATAGAGAGAAAAGGCAGCGCTTATTCGGATGCGGATTTGTTGTTCGAGGCAGACTTAGGCAAAAAGTCTTGAGCTACGACCCAGTCAGCGAACGCCTCATGACAATCCGCATCAAGGCTAAATTCGGGAACATCAGCCTAAAATGCGCTCACGCCCCGACAGAGGAAAAGGATAACAACACTTAAAATGACTATGATCTTCTAGAAAGAACATACGATCGATGCCCCAGCTATGACACCAAGATCGTTCTAGGAGATTTCAACGCTCAGCTGGGAAAGGAGGACATCTTTGCTGGAGTCATCGGTAAACACAGCCTGCACGACAACACATCCGGAAACGGACTCAGGCTGTTGGACTTCGCCTCGGGGCGAAACCTCTCTGTGGCTAGCACGCGGTTCCCACACCTGAACATTCACAAAGGAACCTGGCGATCTCCTGATCAATCAACCGTCAACCAGATTGATCACGTTGCGATCGACGTCAGACACTCCTCCAGTATTCTCGATGTCCGAACCTTCCGAGGTGCAAACATTGACTCGGATCATCACCTTGTTGTAGCCAAGGTAAGAACCCGGATATCGAGAGAGCAACGGAGTCGAGAAAGGCCAAAACGGTTTGACGTCGAAAAGCTACAATTGCAGCTGATTGCTGGGAACTTTGCCGACCGAGTCTCCCGGAAACTCGCCCAGAGTTCGACGCTTCCTGCACTAAGCATAGAAGAAGAATGGAAACGTTGTCAAGAAGCCATCAAAGATGCTGCCACTGATGTGCTGGGTTTCACGTCACCACCCAGAAGGAACCCATGGTTTGACGACGAGTGCAGGCAAGCGCACGCAGCTAAACAAGACGCCTATAAAGCGACGCTGCATCGAACAACGCGAGCTGTTCGTGAACTCTACGAACAGAGAAGAAGGGAAGAGCACCGGCTTCTCAGAAGGAAGAAGAAGGAGCATGAGAAGCGCGCGGTCGAGGAAATGGAAAGGTGCTTTGGCAGGAATGAAGTCCGAAAGTTTTACCGAAAGGTAAAACAACTATCCGGAGGATACAAGGTTCGGACAAAGGCCTGCCGGGACCAAAATGGACAACTAGTAGTAGAGTCGCAGTCTGTGCTGAGAATCTGGAAGGATCATTTCTGCAGACTCCTAAACGGCGATGACGACCCAAATCCCGCTGTTAGGCAGAATGTTCCACTCAATTTGGACGATGATAGACAAGCATTCCGTCCCCCCGACTTAGACGAAGTGAAGATAGCAATATCCAAGCTGAAGTCGAACAAAGCTGCTGGAGCGGACGGACTGTCCGCAGAACTATTTAAAGCAGCTGGAGGTGACCCGGTTGGGCGCATGCACCAGCTCATCTGTAAGATATGGTCGGAGGAAAGCATGCCCGATGAGTGGAATCTCAGCGTCGTTTGCCCGGTCCACAAGAAAGGAGACCCCTTTGACTGCGCCAACTACAGAGGGATTAGTCTCCTGAACATCGCATACAAGATCCTCTCTGCCGTATTGTGTGAGCGTCTGAAACCATTTGTCCATGACCTGATAGGTCCCTATCAGTGTGGTTTCAGACCAGGGAAGTCCACAATAGACCAGATCTTCACATTACGGCAGATCCTGGAAAAGACCCAAGAAATGCAAATTGACACTCACCACCTATTCGTCGATTTCAAGGCTGCATATGACAGTGTGCATAGAGACGAGCTATACAGTGCCATGTCTAGTTTTGGCATTCCTACCAAACTCGTCAGATTGTGTAGGATGACGATGGAGAACTCTCGCTGCTCCGTCAAGGTCGGTAACGAACTCACCGAGACCTTCAATGTCAAAAAAGGTTTTAGACAAGGCGACGCACTGTCATGTGACTTCTTTAACATCATCCTCGAGAAGATCGTGCGTAACTCACAAGTCAACACCAGAGGCACGATCTTCCAAAAGTCAGTGCAACTGTTAGCTTACGCTGATGACATTGACGTGATTGGACGAACACAGCGAGCCGTCAATGAGGCGTTTGCTGGCATTGAAGCGGAAGCGGCTAAAATGGGTCTTGCGGTAAATGAGGGCAAAACGAAGTACATGCTGTCATCAAGGAAGGACACACAACATCGACGTCTCGGACGGAGCGTCACACTAGGCAGCAGAAACTTCGAGGTAGTTAAGGACTTCGTCTACCTCGGCTCCGCGGTAAATAGGGACAACAACATCAGTACCGAAATCAAACGCAGAATCACTCTTGCCAACCGCTGTTTCTTTGGGCTCAAGAGGCAATTGAGTAATAAAGCCCTCTCTAGAAGGACTAAACTAGCTTTATATAACAGCTTGATCATCCCCGTCCTACTATATGGCGCAGAATCTTGGACGTTAGCAAAGGCGGATGAGGAAGCCCTTAGTCTTTTCGAGAGAAAAGTTTTGCGTGCGATTTTTGGTCCTGTTTGCGTTGATAGCATCTGGAGGAGAAGATTTAATGACGAACTCTATAGGCTGTACAGCGACATGCGCCTGGTTAAGCGTCTACGGATACAACGCTTAAGATGGCTAGGCCATGTAGAGCGTATGGACACCACTGCTCCGGCCCGAAAAGTCTTTGAATCCGAGCCATTGGGACAACGCAACAGAGGACGACCTAGACTGAAGTGGCGTACACAAGTGGAGAAGGACCTCAACCAACTTGGAGTGCGCAACTGGAGACAGCTGGCGAAAGATCGTGCTGGCTGGAGAGGCATGTTGGTTGAGGCCCAGGTCCACCCCGGACTGTAGCGCCACAAGAAGAAAGAAAGAAGTATTCAACTACTGAATCCGTGACTGACTTTGCAAGCAGGGAGGCTTTGCGAGGGTTGACACAGGCCCTTATAGGGTTCTGTGTCAGACCTATCGGTGCTAACCAGGAATGATACATCTTGACTTAATGGCGAAGACACATTGCGCGTACTTTGAAGCCTGCTAGGGTTCAAGTGGGACAGGGGCATCTTCAGCATGAGCTTGTTAACCATTTCAACAGGATATCACTCCTGCCCGTAGCCGCTGTGGCGTAGTAGGCAGAGTGCGACGATCTAACGCCGAAGATCAGAGTTCGATTCCCGGCTGAAGACCTCTAATTTTTTCACGGCACCACCTCTTTCGAGCTGCTGACAACACTCAAAGAGTAATAACTGTCTAAGAAAGCTTCTCAAGCTTCGCTGTTTGGAGTCGGCAGAAAATTATAGGTCCCTTCTACAGTAGTGCGCCCATCACGAGAATTTGATGAGCAGGCTAGGCCCTGGCCCCCTGTGGACTGTCGCGCCATAAAGCCATAAAATTGTTATTTATTATGACTTCTGTCTCTTCAGGTAGCAAAATACGTTCGACGTCAGCTCTGATGATCTAGCCCAAAAGATGTTTTCCAATATGCCATAATTAAGACCTTACTAGTCTCAGCCATAATGCCTACTTTTACGAAAGCTGTAATGGGTGGTTGAGCTATGGTGCACATACATATTTCCTTCCATGACATATAAGTGGTGTTTGATAGAGAGGCACTTATGTATATAATTACGATGCATACGGTCTTGTCATAAAAAAATTCTTAAGGTTCTTGCAGCCCTCCTTCGCTGTCGCTCTTGGTCCAGGGCTGTTAATTGGGCTTACCTGCGGTTGCACGTCATTCACTATCCGCTACTCCTTCAGTAGCCTGAGCTACAGCTCTGTGCGGCAATCCTTTGGACAGTACTGTACGACTTGGTCTTTGGAGAAAATCTTTTGCACACAAATTGTCGGCAACGTTTCACGCTTTACCAACAAAAGCAACTTTATTATGAATAATGTAGTAGACTCAGATTAAGGAATTACATTGACTTTTTCCCTGATAAATACAGGAATTGTCCGTGTGAATTACAATTAAAATACAAGTAGCACACCCTTCTTGATGAAAAATAAGATCTGGTTCTGATCTTCGGCTAAGGCAGTAGACTGAGCTCTTGCTTTATGTCAGTACAGCCATGTCTGAGTACATTTGGCGAATTGAGGACATATTTCATCTTTTCCTTTCTTTCATTTCCCGGGTCCCTCGATGGCTGATGTTCCTCGGCCCAGAATGTAGTTGTACAGCCGTGCTTCGTGTGAGGTTCCTTCTCCTGTAAATCGCAACCAAAGGTAACACGACGGGCTTTCGTCGCTTAGATCGAATCAGATATTGTCCGTGCTTCTTCATGCTTTGGTGTTTTCTTTTTTCAAATAAAGGCCTTCAATCTTTTAGTGTGTTCCATACTAGAAAGATAATATACAAACACATTTTTGTAATCCATCTTTCGCTAAAGTTGGCAGACTATTTCCAGGCCAAATATAAATCAATGCCAGGACATAAATTCTATTCAATAGTATGTGGCTTGAATAATTTTTAAGGATATTATTTCGAAGGAATCAGCTTAAATTTCACTGTTTGAATATTCCTAACGACACTGAGCATTAAAAATTTTAACGAATTAACTTTGAGTAACGCTCACATGCAGATGGTTTCGTTTTTGTTTAAATCCTACAACATTTGCTGCAAGTAATTGACATATTTGCGAAGTATTCGTAGGTTGGATTTAACTTTTTAGCGTTACGGTTAAAACACAACGAATGCAAGGACGGACTGACTGATTTCAGTGTAAGTCTACTGCAACAAAATCCGGTCAATAAGCCATAAGCCACTTTACTCAGTTGTCGTTTTAAAAAGGAAAGTTGGCAAATTTATAAAGATACGGAAGTACGATCCAGGTTTGTTTTTCATGAAATGAGTGGGTACATAATTCTGATTTTGCTTCTGCTTAGCAGAACTATTTAAAGCAGCTGGAAATGGGTTGGTTGGGTGCATGCACCAGTTCATCTGTAAGATATGGTCGGAGGAAAGCATGCCCGATGAGTGAAATCTCAGCGTCGTTTGCCTGGTTCACAAAAAAGGAGACCTCTTTGACTGCGCCAACTACCGAGTGATTAGTCTTCTCAGCATTGCATACAAGATCATCTCTGCCGTATTGTATGAGCGTCTGAAACCATTTGTCCATGACCTGATAGGTCCCTATCAGTGTGTTTTCAGGCCAAGGAAGTCCATAATAGACCAGATCTTCACATTACTGCACATTCTGGAAAAGACCCAAGAAATGCAAATTGACACTCACCTACTATTCGTCGATTTCAAGGTTGCAGTGTGCATAGAGACGAGCTATACAGTGCCATGTCTAGTTTTGGCATTGCTACCAAACTCGTCCGATTGTGAAGGATGACGATGGAGAACTCTCGCTGCTCCGTCAAGGTCGGTAACGAACTCACCGAGATCTTCTATGTCAAAAAGGGGTTTAAGACAAGGCGACGCACTGTCATGTGACTTCTTTAACATCATCCTCGAGAAGATCGTGCGTAACTCACAAGTCAACACCAGAGGCACGATGTTCCAGAAGTCAGTTCAATTGCTAGCTTACGTTGATGAAATTGACGTGATTGGACGAACACAGTGAGCCGTCAATGACGCGTTTGCTGGCATTGAAGCGGAAGCCGCTAAAATGGGTCTGGCAGTAAATGAGGGCAAGAATAGTACATGCTGTCATCAAGGAAGGACACACAAAATCGACGCCTCGGACAGAGTACCACACTAGGCAGCAGAAACTTCGAGGTAGTCAAGGACTTCGTCTACTAGTAAATAGTAAATAGTAAATAGGGACAACAACACCAGTACCGAAATCAAACGCAGAATCACTCTTGCCAATCGCCGTTTCTTTGGGCTCAAGAGGCAATTGAGTAGTAAAGCCCTCTCTCGAAGGACTAAGCTCGCTTTATATAACAGCTTAATCATCCCCGTCCTACTTTATGGCGCGGAATCTTGGACGTTAGCAGATGAGGAAGCCCTTAATCTTTTCGAGAGAAAAGTTTTGCGTGTGAGTTTTGGTCCTGTTTGCGTTGATGGCATCTGGATGAGAAGACTTAACGACGAACTCTATGGGCTGTGCAGCGACATGCGCTTGGTCAAGCGTCTACGTAGTGTGGGGTAGAGTGGGTAGACCATGTAGAGCATATGGACAACACTGCTCCGGCCCGAAAAGTCTTTGAATCCGAGCCATTGGGACAACGCAGCAGAGGATGACCTAGACTAAGGTCTAGGTCGCCTTCTGCACACAAGTGGAGAAGGACCTCAATCAATTTGGAGTGCGCAACTGGAGACAGCTGACGAAAGATCGTGCTGGCTGGAGAAGCATGTTGATTGAGGCCCAGGTTTACCCCAGACTGTAGCGCCACATGGAAAAGAAGAAGAAGAGTGGGTAGGTGGCTCGGTCTTTGAAAGTAAGGCAAGTGTTTGTTCTCTTTGATCACAAAAGAGGTATGCCGAATCCATATCTAATTAGCAATGCTTTGTCTCTGTCAAGGACCAGAAGCAATCTGGGAAACTTAAGCAACTACTCATGTCGAACTCACTATTGTTCCCTTACAACCAGGTGAAACGTAGAGTTTCTTACCGACTTCTCACAGCGCAAATTCAGAAGCTTTTTCACAGACATACGGTACTCTTTAAGTGCTGTCTGTGAATCGACAAAGGCGGTACTGTGAACAAGTGCGATGTGTTCGGTTCTGGAACCGAACCTTGGACCATCGGCTTATGACTGACGTAGTCACCTATTGCGCCATCGCTCAATCTTCCAAATAAAGTCTATTTCCCCTGTCAATTAAATTTGACTCTCTTGGCACTCAAACTATGAATCAGAAGCATCCACATCCTCACCATCATTCTTATTTATAAATCAAGCTTTAGAAACCGAAACGAAACGTTTCCTTCCCTCTCCCACCCAGAAGTCATTCATCTTCATTTCATTTTCGCAAATCACTGCAAAATGCAAATGTTCACAGGAATCAATACATTTTCACACATAAAGACTGTCTCGATTTAATTGAGTCCTTGCCGTGCACTTTTCGATCGCCCCTTCCTCCGTGATATTCCTGATTCAAGTCGCACACAAAAGGCGGCCCATCTCCGGATACCCTCAAGCAGAGCAATTACAGCAATCCGATTAAAAACATATCGATACGATCCCCACACACACGATACAGCCTATTAATCAGAGGATTCGAGTCGAGCATGCAAGTCATGCGCCCGATAACACGTCCATTTGTTCCGTGCGTCGCCAGCCCGTGCAATTGACATGTATGTCTGCAGCAACCGATTCAGTTGTATCTTTCATCGATTGTGTATCTTTTTGTCGTCGCAGCCCCATGCAGAAGCTCAAAAGGCGATTTGCTGCAATCATCGATGCGCATAAATCATGCTCATCTCCCGAGATCCCCGCACCGGGATAGAGACGGTTTCCTTCTTCACCACTCGGGAGGACTTCTTTCGCGCTGATTAATGATTTCCTCATGGCTGACCATTAACTTGGAGTAAATTGCAGATTCATCCCGGCTTCGGTCCCAATACAGGTCAGCCACGGGGCGGCTGGGCAGCTCTGCGATGCCGGTGGTTTTGGCGTCCAGGAGCATCCCGTGCGGACTCCACTGGGCATATTCTAATTAACCCCATGTTCTATAGCAGCGGCAGCGGTAGAGTTTAATTTATGTGCGCTCTCCGTACGCACGTAAGTGGTTGTCTCCCATCTCCTAGTGCCAGGAATACTCGTCTCAAATCAAGGCAAATGGATTCCTTTTGTGCGTATTTTTTTTTATCGACTCAGACCACTTGTGCCCCTTTGACGAATGGTGGTGGTGGCGTCCCTGTGTGCACGCACGTCTAAATAGAATTGAATAGAGCGCGCGGCAGCGGTTGGGGGACGAGGCGTGAGTATTTCTCCTTTGAGTTGTGCAAATTTGCGCATTTTCGACGTAAGTCAGATATATGGAGTTTTTAATGGCTCTGGCGGGGTGGGTTGCAAATGCTGCCATATGTCGACCGTCAAAGGGAACGCAAATCAGCTCTATTTGAACGCATCGACCTGGAAGGGGTGAAGAGCCTTATTTGAGTTACTTCCTTTGTGAAGGTCGAGTTATTTGCATGAATATTTGCTGATGGAATTAGAATCATATCGAAGAGGGTTTATGAGACTGCACTACAGACTCCCAGCGGAGGGCGGGTGGAATTGATTTCCTGGATTTGAAATTATAAATTGATGGACGGCGAACAGTGGATGAAATTAATATTTTATTCTTTGGCAAATTAAAGTGCTAACGGCTCGACTTGAAACTTGGAGTTGGGCGATAGTGGTGAGCTTCTACTTTTTTTTCAGGGTTTTACACCCTATCAGATCATTTCAAAATAATTTTAGTACATCGCCACTTTGGAGGCACGGTGGATAGTCGCGGGTGGTGCAACAGAATAAGGGCTCTTCAGTAGGTGTCTAAAAGTCAGTTCAAATAAGATAATTACAATAAACTGCAGTACAATCTGGTAGACTGTAATTTCTGCAATAGGATTTCATTGACCTCTTCTAAAGGAGCCGCTAGAATGACCTTTTTGCTTAGATCGGATATAGTTCATACAATGTTCTTTTGTTTCTTGGATGACAGGTTGTATGATGCTGCTTTTCTACATTTGAACCTATACAAGGACCTCCAGATTTCATTTGATTTTTACAGACGTGACAAAGTCAAGATATTTTCTTGCAAGAACAGGAGTAGATGCATACTCGCACTCTTGGTGAACAATTCTGTTCTAAGTTCTTAACCATAATACATCCAGCGTTTAAGCTTCAACAATTTACCTCGGCAATTGGGTTCTGAATAGGCTTAGCACAAAGAAGTCTTATGTTAAGAATTTTGAACTCATAACTTTTACTTTTCCACATTAAAAGGTAACGTCTGCCAATTTGTCATGTGCAAGTCCGACTCTAGGCATTGTCCACTTTGTCGGAGCAGTATTTTGCCTTAGGCTTGATGCTCTTCACTCTGTGAGGAATGAAGGACCTCATGCTCAGCGAAATAATGTTTGTGATCGCATCAGTAGCGGCATCCACGTCACTATCGAGGAAGCATAGTGACCAGTTAAAATTCCTAAAGAAGTTGTGAAGTCCGCTCCAGTTGGCTTTCTCATAGAGCCATACTGTTCTTTTCGGAATTTGTTCTCTAACTGTGTGGGAGGAGTACGAGAATTTTTCTGACACGACACAGTGGTCGGACGAGCCTAGAGGCGACAATATATCAATTGAATATTTTTCCGGTTGAGAGGTGAGAAACAGATCCAAGGTGTTAGCGGTATGATCTGCAATGTCAGGTATTCGTGTTGGCTCATTCACAAGCTGGGTTAAATTATTTACCTCAGCGAAGATTTCAACATACCTTCCTTCGGGTGTTGTCTGGCCTGAATGTCGAAGCCAAGTACAATTGTGTACATTGAAATCGCCCGCAATAGCGATTTCAGTGCGAGGGTACAGGGATACAATTCTTGTGATGGAGTCAGACAGCGCATCAAACTCATTATAAGTTGAGTTGCTGTCCAGGTTTGGACTTCTATAAATAAAGCAGTAGTGGATTAAATGCTTACGGACAAAGAGTTTTAACCACAGAAAATTAAATTCCGGATTGGAACAGTGGCCATATTGTGGTTGAATTTGGTAAGCAACATCACTACGCACATAAATGGCGAGACCGCGGTGTAAAAAGAATAAGGGCACCAAGCTATATCCAGGCAGGTTCAAATCCGATAAATCGGTATTCTCACCCACCTGTGTTTCGCTCAGCGCCAAGACAGCTGGTTTGTGACGAGAGAGGTGGACGTAAACGGCAAAGAGATTAGTTCTCAGTCCGCGAATGTTGCTCACGTCAACACGAAATTGCCCCCTCATGTCAGTCGTAGGCATTTGAAAACCAACTCCGACAATGCAGTTGGTGAAAGTAAGCAGAGTTCAGAAGTGTAAATTCTGCGATTAGCTTCACAAAACAAATCAACGTAGGTGTTATGCCCGTACATTGACTTGAATTGGTCCACTAACAAAAATTCACACTTCTGAATCCGCTATGTCAGATGTTAGGCAGACTCGGACATCGCCCCAGCCCGTCTGGTAAATCAAACGAGAGTTGCGACCGAGAGTGCCCAACAGTGGCTTGTGAAGGAGTGGGAGAGGGGGGAGCGGGCCGAGTGCGCTCTACCGAATCACTTCACTGCACTACACTGCACTACACTGCACTTATTTATTTATTTTTTTATTTATTTTTTTATTTTTTTTCACTCGCGGAGGTGTTGGGCGGACCGCGTTAAATGTTCTTAAGAACGACGCGAGGAATTCATTTTTTTTTGTTCCCTTGGGTTACAAGACGCTGAAAACATAAGCCCTACGCTGATGTTTTCAAACCAGTTACATCAGTTGCTTCTTTTTCCTCCATACACATTCGCTATATAAACCCTTCATTTTGGTCTAGTCTAATGAAATCGGTTTAGCCCAGTCGACTCCCGTGCAAGATTAATCTTTTTTCTAACTTACACACGCTAAAATGTTTTTTGGTGATTTTTGGTGATCGGACTCATTATCGGATCAGATCGGAACGGATCACATTATTGTTTACCGGCAACATGTGGGTCTGAAACTGAAACAGCTACGCAATAATTTTTGAACAATTTGATTTTGACATTAAGCCAGATTTTAAAATGGCCCAAAGGCTCTAATCGACATCCAACGGTTATTTTTCTTTTTCAACGCCAAATATGAAAGCGTGAAAAGAATATAAGCTATACAGTCCAATGTTGAAACTTAGCAGTCCTACAAAGCGGGTTAAATTGTGTGTAGAATGGAGATGAAGAACTCTCTTTGCTCCAATAAGTTAAGCAACGAACCCACCGACACCTTCAACGTCAAATAAGATGTTAGAAAAGGTGGTGCGCTATCGTTTTGCAACATTAGTTGCAGTTGAATAGTACAAAAGGCCCTGACGCAGATAACATCAGACCAATTGACATCAAACCGTGCCATGTGTCTCACCCCAATTATAACGAAAATAAATAACTGTAGTATGTGTTAATGTCATGTGCCAAGGCTGATGAAAAGGTCGATAATTCGCCCCATCTACAAGGGAGGAGTAAAACGCGAAATAGGAAACTACAGGCCGATTGCAATCCTACCCGCTGTTGAAAAATGCCTGGAAGAAGTACTTAATTAATCGTACTCAGTAAATCGAGTCAATTGCTTTCTATGGAAACATAAAGTACTACATCCGAATTGATACGGCTTCCAAAAAGGGAAGAATACTCAATCACTGCTGAGAGAGTTTACAAATGTCGTCAATGCAGGACTTAACAAGAATCAACACTTAGTTTTACTATTTATCGACTTCAGTAAAACATTTAATTATTTGACAAATGAAAAGTTCATAGAAAGTGTAAGCAGAAAGGGGTTGAGAGGGCTCAAAAGTTGCCAGGTATAGCGGTATGAAGTGAGCGTCAAGATACAAATGTCTCGGTAGGGAACATTTGTTGTGAACGAGCCCTTATTCTTTTTTTGTTTGTTTGCTATCACATCTGTTAAAAATATTTAGCATGCATCAAGTCATTGAACAGACAACAATATATTATTTCAGCATGTTAAAAGTGTCGAATTTTGTACCAGAAAGTGATGATTTGCGGAAAGCTTTAATTTTTTGTTTTCATTAGAAGAAACGTACTGCAGAGTCGCATCGAATGCTTGTCGAGGCATATGATGATCCTGCTCTATCAGAAGCAACATGCAAAAGATGGTTTCAACGGTTCAGAAATAATGATTTTTATGTGAGAAATGAAGAACGTGGAAGGCCACCAGAAAAGTTTGAAGACGCCGAATTGCAAACGATATTGGATGGAGATGACACATTGAGTCAAAAGCAAATGGCAGCAATGTTAAATGTTGCACAACAAACAATTTCTGACCGTTTAAAAGCTATGGGAAAGATCCAAAATGGATGGCCACATGAATTGAATGAAAGACAGATGGAAAACTGAAAAAACACTTGTGAAATTTTGCTTCAAAGACACGAAAGAAAATCGGTCTTGCATCGGATTGTTACTGGCGATGAAAGATGGATTTATTTTAAGAATCCTAAACGGAAAAAATTATGGGTTAATCTGAGACAACCATCAACATCGACTGCAAAACCAGATCGATTCGGCAAGAAGACAATGCGGTGTGTTTGGTGGGACCAGAAAGGTGTGCTGTATCACAAGCTCTTAAAACCTGGTGAAATCGTTAATACTAATTGCTATCCACAACAAATGATCAATTTGAACCATGCATTGATCTAGAAACGACCAGAATTGGCCAGAAGACACGGCAAGGTAATTTTGCTCCATGACAATGCACCTGCACACAAAGCAAAACCGGCTCAGGATACAATCACAACACTTGGCTGGGAGCAGCTACCCCACCCGCTGTATTCACCAGACTTGGCTCCTTTCGACTGCCATTTGTTTTTATCGATGGGACACGCAATGTGATTCCTACGAGGAGGTCGAAAATTGGGTGTCTGTTTGGTTTGCGAAGAATTAATTATGCAATGCCTCCTTCAAAAATCATCATTACTTTAAAAGATGAACAATTTTATTGGTGTGGTATTCACAAATTGCCAGGAAGGTGGTCAAAATGTGTAGAAAACAATGGCCAATACTTTGAATAAAATGTTTTTACTTTCCCATTGATAATTAGTGTTTTATTTTCATTTCATACCGGTATACTTGGTATCTGACCGACAGAACGATTCAAGGGAAGATAGCTGATACATTAAGTACAGAAAAGAAAGTTTAATACGGTGTGTCACAGGGCTCGAAATTGTGCCCCATTTTATTCAGCCTTTACCCAAACGAGCTGCTGAAGTTATTAAACAAATCTACTATTTATGCTTATGCCGATGGCATAGCAATAGTAGTGAAACACCAAAAATTACATTCAGCTGTGTAAATAATGTTGAACGAATTCAATACTGTATCCGAATGGTGCGGTGGTCGCCGTGGCGTTATGCGTAGAGTGCGACGCTCACACGCCGAAGGGTCTAGGTTCGACTCCCAGCTCAAAACCAATTTTTCGAATTTTTCACGACACCACCTCTTTCGAGCTGCTGACAACACTCAAAGAGTAATAACTGTCCAAGAAAAAGTTTCTCAAATTTCGCCATTCGGACCCAGCAAAAAACTTCTACACGTGAGAGAACATTAGCGCGCACAACACGGGTAGTTGATGAGCAAGCTTTTTTTCCCAAAGTTACTTTGATGGCCTTTTTAAGCACAAAACTTCTTTCCTTTCTTACTTAAGCCGCAAGTAGGCCTTAAACGCACATAATTTGAAAATTGGCAACGGAAAAACTATGTGAGTCACTGTAACTCTCACTCTGGGGAAGAGATTTCAAATTCCCAATTTTATGCAGCAGAAAAGTGTCGAAGCGACGTCTGAATCACATCTAATCTGCGTCTTATAAGCCTCTCAACGGGTGAAGTCACGTCAAACAAATGTGAACAGCTACAAGTGCAACGTCGTGTGTGTTTGTTTTTATTTTCCACAAAAACCCACAAAGTGAGTCACATTTAAAACAGCCGCAGGAGATCCAATTCCGGTCATTGCATCCAACCTATCGTGACACAGTCTCGCTAGGCACAGTCACAGCGAATGAGATTGCTTTTGTCGATAGCTTCCATCAGGAAATCCGCAGCAATCGATACAAATGCAATGTCAGGACACCGCACCGCTTGAAGTGTAGCTCCCTCACATCCGTCATTCCACACATACCTTCAGGGCAACCAATTTCAGCACAAAACGAAAACAATCTAATGACTGCCTGTTAACCCACGTCGACGACCGCAGTCGCAGACAAGCATACATGTGTGAGTCCCACCGGAAAAGGGTTAAAACTCAAAATTGCCCCTGGCAAGTAAACAAGAAAATTCTGTATCTAAGCTGTTGAGCAAACGTATATCCTTGATAATACGCCTCTCGTGTTATCCTTGAACCAGCCCTCTCTCCGCAAAAAATAAAACAAAAGCGAAGACGAAGGATATTTGGTTAGGCCCAAAAACCAGAGGCACACAAATGTCCTTGGGCCAAGTGACTGCCATTTGCCTATCAACGTTTAACCTTGCTCCGCCGTCATTACCAGATTACATCCCAGACAAGAGCCACTAAACTGCGACAATGTCCCTCGAGACATATCCTTTGACATGTGCGCGCCCACTGACGGGGTGGGTGTTTTAATCAAGCGAAACAATATCGAGCGCTTCAAATTGGATTTTAAATGAATCGCAGCTCTCTCTCATCACTCAGCAGAGGGCTCCTTCTTCATAGTTCCTTCGTCTCTCGCCGCCGTTTAAGAGATTGATCCATTTTTTTCTTTCAGAGACAAATACAAAGGGAAACCGCAGGCACATAAGTACTGCTCACAGAGCATTTCGGCAAACTTTCGCAAAACAAGTTTATGGGATCAAAATTTTGCTGCGAGGTTACCCACCTATGCTGCCGCCCTCCGCAAACTCCACCACTCCAGTCGCAATAAACGATCCCGCTCGGCAGCAGTTTTTATTTTGCAGCGCCTTTGTCCCATCAGTCAGCGGGGCGACTGCGAGCACAAAGCTACGGAAGAACCTGTTTGCTTTGGCACATGTGAGAGCATTGTATGCGAGTCCTCGTCCCGGCAGCCGCCGCCGCCTGAACGCCTACACACTCCGAAAAAAGGGATATTACTTTTTAATGAGGACATGTAAGGGATTTTTTCTCTCCCTCTCTCTTCCTCTCATTTCGATTCCGTTCGGTTTTCATTTTGTGATATCGTCGTCGAGCTCCTTTCTGACAGATGCTTTCGCCGACACACAAGAGCGTGTGTGTATGTGTTGAATAATTCAACACAGGACGACAGAACTTTGGTCGAGCTCTGTGAAATCAGTAGGAAAAGTAATATCGACAAATTTCCGCTTTCGATGGGGCGCAACCTTAAATCCAGACGAGTTGTGGACGGCCAGCGCAACGCGGCGGGACGTAGTGGCATGCTGCTGTTATTAATTCTTTTATTTGTTCAACATTTTTATGAACTTTAATGTTTACGAATCGAAATCGGATAGGTACAGGCGGGCTGAACAGATCCCAATATGTACGAGTGACTTTGTTCACTCGAATCAACGTTAAACAAGGGTGGCAGGGGAGGCCTTTGGATAAAGTTTTAAACTTGCTGTCTGCTCCATTCAACAGTGTCAGATTCAGAGAGGAGCGGACTGGTAGCTGTTTAGCGCTGCGTTGGAATAAAGGCCGGGTCAAAATTTGAAGAATTGAAAAGGAGTCGTATTTGAGGGGTGGAAATATGAATTTAACCTGAAAAAAAATCTCAGTTTGTTATTTTAATGTAAAGGTCCAAAGAGGAGATTGTATCTGAGAATAGACTAGAAAGTGACATCTCGATCACAAGATTATTTTGAGTCATTGCAAAGTAACTGCGGTATTGGGTTGAGTGTGAAAAGTTCAACATACGCCTGTTCTGGGTGCCAGGTCACAGAGACATTCCGGGCAACTGTCAAGCAGTCGAATTGGCCAGGCTTGCCACAACGCAACCACTACTTCAGGAACACGAACACCTCGGTATCCCTCTCGCCACATGCAAGTTAGTACTGCACTTGAACGCGATTCATCAGACTAATCAAAGGTGGTCTAACCATAACCTTTGCTGCGTCTCCAAGGAGGTGTGGCCCTCTCTTGAACCCAAACGCTCCAGACTGCTACTATCGCTCAAAAGATCAGACATAAGCCTGGTCATGGGAGCCATAACCGGGCACTGTCTAATCGGTGAGCATGCTCGCAGGCTAGGGACTCCCCCAAACGATTTTTGCAGACGCAGCAGGGATAAGGAAGAATCAGAAACTCTCCTACACCTGTTATGCACATGCCCGGCGCCCTCGCGCCTCAGACACAAGCACTTTGCAAGCTATTTTCTCAATGGCCTATATTACCTCAATAAAACTCCTCCCGCCGATATTTTAAATTTTATTATCGGCTCCAGCTGGTTTTAGGTTCTTCCCACATGGTGTAGTAGCACAATGGTCCTATATGGGAATAAGTGCATTCATCAGCCACCTTAAACTACCTACCTACCTACAAAGCGCTACAGAGTTTGTATCTGGCAACACTATACATCATTTGAAAAGTCTTGACATAACATACAAAACGACGCTATGCATGGATAGTTCGGATATTGCGTTCAACAGTTATAGACGTGTAAGCAAGGAGTTCACTAACGACGAAATTCGCGCTATTTTAAAGTTGTCCTTCGTTTAAAGCAAATCCGCTAGAGAAACGTTCCGTAGGATTAATAGTGTTTTGGGGGATGATACTCTATTACTTCGAACCTCGAAGGAATGGTTTCGACGATTCAGAGCCGGTGAAAACGACACCATGGATAAGGCAGCCGGCGGAAGACCTGTGACGACGAATACCGATCGAATTAATCACGGAAATCATCGAGTTAGACCAGCATGTGGCATCTCGTGACATCGCCCAGGAGATGGGAGTTAGTCACCACACCATTTTAAGCCATCTGCATTAGGTTTGATATGAAAACAAAGCATAATGTTTGGGTGCCGCATGATTTGACGCAAAAAAAAACCTTCTGGACCGAATCAATCCCTGCGATATGTTGCTGAAACGGAACGAACTCGACCCATTTTTGAAGCGGATGGTTGCTGGAGACGAAAAATGGATCACATACGACAATATCAAGCGAAAATGGTCGTGGTTGAAGGCCGGCGAATCGTCTCAAAGAATGACCAAGCCGGAATTGACGGCCAAGAAGGTTTTGCTGTGTGTTTGGTGGGATTGGAAGGGAATCATCCAATATGATCTGCTGGCCAGACGCTTAATTCTACCATCTACTGCGAACAACTGGACCACTTGAAGCAGACGATCGACCAGATGCGTTTAAAATTGGCCAACAGGAAGGGTGTAGTGTTCCATCAGGACAACGCCAGACCACACACTTCGTTGGTGACTCGTCAGAAGCTACGGGAGCTCGGATGGGAGGTTTTTTCGCATCCACCATATAGCCCAGACATAGCGCCAAGTGATTACTACCTGTTCCTGTCCTTGGCGAACGCCCTTGGTGGTGTGAAGTTGAACTCAAAAGTGGCTTGTAAAAAGTGGCTGTCCGAGTTCTTCGCAAATAAGGAGGGGGGCTTCTACTGGGGGGGGGGGGGGGGGGTACTATGCCGTCTAGATGAAAACAGATTATCGAACAAAACGGCGCCTATTTGAATTAAATCCGATCACTGTAACACTTTTTATGAAGCATAGAATGGAGAGCAAAAAAACGGAGATAATTGGCAACCTTATACTCCGCCTAACTTTTGGTTAGTTTGATAAGATTGTAGCACCTGTAGCGTCACAGCTAGAACAAGATGGAAAAAATCAAATCTGCATGGAATGATGACTTTTTGTGTCCAGTTAGTTAAAGTCAAATCAAATCAAAGTTACTCGTTCAAGGAGTACATGCTTGCAGATGAATCCCAGTGTGACATAACATGTTCAAATTTTCACAGCAGTGGACAACAGAAAAAAAAGTACAGAAGTGAATTTACAAACATCCCCAATAAGTGAGCCGCAACGTCTAAGCAACATTCCCGTTCAAAGTTACAATCTAGCAAAGATTTCCAGTTACCCTCGGCAGATTGTATGTTTCAGGCACTCTGCCTGAACTGCCTGTACTCCAATTGCCTTCCTTTCGTACCACAAAGTGAACCAAGTTTCCCTCTTCTTTTAAATAAAATACTTATTCTATACTTATTTATAACAGTG
The DNA here is from genome assembly GCA_955652365.1 of Eristalinus aeneus. Lineage (NCBI taxonomy): Eukaryota > Metazoa > Arthropoda > Insecta > Diptera > Syrphidae > Eristalinus > Eristalinus aeneus. The sequence continues at coordinate 21,103,472 of OY019131.1, forward strand.
CTGGCCATATTTTGCCTAGCTCCTTCATCCCTCAGCAGATGAAGCTCCAATTTGTAGGATTTCGCACGACAAACTGCCCTAAAACCTGTCTTTTTTATGTCATTTGATACTTTCACCAAGTCGCCCTTAATAAATCGCACACGCGATCATTAAACAGTTACAAGATCACCATCACTTAAGATCGCAGTCAATGGAAATCCCTCAGTAATTGGGTCAACGACACCAGCTGAAGATCGCTCTCTCACGATCATCAGCGTTTCCAAAACTTGAAAAAATTCTCATCGTCTGCTGCAGGTTGCAACATTCTCATAAAACGAAATTCATGTTCTCGTCATTTCACAACCGCTTCACGTCTTCCCATCGGCCCTGGTGGCACTGACTGCATTGGGGGCGGCTGCAGCGACTGCTTGCCGGTCTTCCCCGAAATGCAGTAAATTTTTATAGCAAACACGCAAGGTAACGCATAAGCGTGCATCAAATGTGCCGCATAATCCTTTCGGCGGGCCCTCAGGCATGTCTTCCCGAAAACAACACCGCCTTCATCACTCATTGAGACAATTTATACTTATTTGGTTGTGGCTGGGGATTTAGTTGCCGCTGAGACGAGGTTCTCGCTTAGGCTGTGGCTTCGGCTTTGGCTCCACTCAACGGTGAATGCAGTTTTTATGGATTACTGGAGCACACGGAATGCATAAGTACAATGCGCTGCAGCAGTCACTTGGGATTCTTTGTCACACTGCTCGGCTTCGAGGAACACATTACGGGAAGATGTGTGTGTGTGTGCGCGCTCCAGACACAGTGACCGTCTCATCATCTCCCTCACCGGTCGAAAGTGAACGGCCGATCAACGACCGATCAGCGACCAACATCTGCGCGATCAATTGCGCTTAATTGTCTGACGCCGTCGGCAGGCTGTCATAGAACCGCTCATAATCGATACGCCAATCCGGCAGACCGGCACGTTGACTTCGGCTCGGGCGATCGTAGGCTTTATCCGATCGTGCTTAAGGATCAGCAAATGGTTTCCATTGAAGTTGCGGGCTAATCCCTAAGTGGTCAACTGCGACTAGGGTCCGTGCTCCAACCCTCACGCGAATTACACAAAACCGCTCGCTATTGATCGTGGCGGCTGTGCATGAACTGAAACGATCGCCGCGGCCGCTGTCAAGCGGCTCTTGTGGATCGATTTTTAACAATCGCTGGGAATTACATTAATTGGATTGTATTCACATGCGAATGCAAAACTGCGCTGTCGCCGCCGCAGTTGTCGTCGTCGTCGTCGCCGCCGTCTGGCTCCCAAAACGGTCCGGAGAGGTCTGCTGTGAGTGATCGTGGTCGACTCAGTGTATGGCGGGAGAGGCGGGGCGGCGCAGTGGCCGCCGATCGGTGAACATGTCAATTGGGGGAATGATTATGCAATAAATTATTTGGAAAATATTGTGTTGGCTGTCGTGTAGAATGTTTTGTGTGCACAGCGAGATGTAAATTTTGCCTGGCTTAAAGCGACACTTGGACACTTGGGGGAGGGGCATTAATTTTCCTCCAGATGATCGACGACGTGAATTGTGCTCTGCATTGCCTTCGAAATTACTGCCCTGACGGTAACGTGAGTGATCTTGTCAGTGACACGTGATCACTTGCCAGTAGCAGACCGATAGACAAAGACACTCGTGATCTGGTTTTCCAAGCGGTTTTACCTCTTTGACCGATGGTATCACGTTGCCCAGCGATTCAGACATCAATTAGGGTTGCCGTTCGTGGAGGGAATGTTTGTCTTGTGAGTGATGGAAATACCGTTAGATATGTGTTTCCGTGGTGTAGTGGTTATCACATCCGCCTAACACGCGGAAGGCCCCCGGTTCGATCCCGGGCGGAAACAATTTAATTTTTTTTTTTAATTTTTGAGTTTCAACACCGACACGATGAAACAGTTCCTTGACCGAAGTTTGGTAATCCTTGTACCCGGGAATTTATTACGTTGAGAATGAAGCTCAAGAACACCATTAGACCATTTCCCTTGACTTCGCATGCAAATGCTTCCCTGTCAAAAAATGATCAAATTGTGTGACATTAACGCTTCAAATCCTCTTAACCCTCCGCAGACTCACCCCATCAATTCAGCTTATCCGACAACCACTTCGCTTGCCAGCTGCACAACCAGCATGCAGCAAAACCCACAATTTCATCGTTGGAGCAATCAGCTCGTCTCGCATTCCTCCTCCTAATCAGCGCAGTCTTCATTTCCACCAAGGCCAGTCGCATGCCTCATAACATCGCTTGAACCGTAACAATCTATCTGCTCGCATCTGCTCGCAAAAGCGAGCCTTCAACGCAAGCACAAAATATTACCAACCATCTAATTACGTTCGCAATTTCACAAGATGCCAGCCACTGAGCCGCAGTTAAGTGCCTGGACCTGGCAGCCAACGAAGCAGGCAGTCTCAGGTGTTATCGTCGTTTAGCATCTCAATTAAAACTGTGTGAACACAGCTTGCTTGCACAGTTTGCATACCACACGAGCGAGTGCAGTGCACTGGGAACCAGTAGTTGCATCTTGATTGCGTGATACCCCACAGTCCGTGATTCCGTGAATCTGTGAATCCGCTTTGGGTCACTTAGCGAAAATGGGCGAAAATGAATGACGCGTTGAGTTATGAACACAGCGCAGTTGATGGCGGAACGTCGGCAATTAGACGGTTCGAATGCGGGGCCATTTCAATGCGTTCCAGGGCTGTAACGTTCGCACAAGGATCACAATAGTCCTACGCGTTGGTTAACGACGACATGGTCCCAAGGCATGGCGACATGTAGTGCTCAAGAGGAAATCGCCATAAATCGCCGAGAACGACATTCCCATCAACTTCCCGCCCGGGGTGGTTTCTCCTGTTTCCGACTGTCCCAGATACCCGGTTTACAACTCTTTTTAGCACCGCCATCATCGTTCCTCGCCATCGTTCATCATACGTGGCGTGGCGTGGTGAGGCAGGGTAGGGTCGAACGCCTCCCACTTTTATGCATTCTCCTCGTGGCCGGATGTCTTCTTTCCGGCGAGCAATTTCTGCCAATTGATAGCCAATCGCTAGGACGAAACAGCCCATTCGAGTGCCGTCCGATAGTTTCGGGCCTTTTTTCCTAATGACAACTGGACATGTGCATTTGGTCCCTTCCCGCCGGTGGCCCTGCGAGCATGAGTGAATGTTTTGCCCATTTGTAGCCTAGTTGAGCAATGAAATCGATTGACTGGAGGATGCCCTGTGCCAGAGGAATGGACTGAAAGTGTGGGTTTGGATTTGAATGGCACATTGATTGGATGAAAACTGCAGATGGGATTCGAAGGGACACGGGCCTAATGTGTGCAATCTGGTTGCGATGTGTGTGTGCTGGGCGCTCGGGGCATGTAATCACGGGGCAGTTCGTCATGCAGTGGACAACGTGAATCCCGACGGGGAGCGATGGTAAAGCGATTGTTTTCCTAATCAATGGAGGTTGCCGTTTCAATGATGTCTGATAAATGGTCTCCATCAGAGACTCGAACTCGTTTGGTCGGGGAGTTAATAATGAGCAGTGGAATTGAATGGATGAGATGGCTTAATCGGGTTAGTGTGAGTTGTTGAGGGGCAAATTGAAACTCTATCCCAAGGAACTGTGACAGGTGAACGGGGGTTGTGCTTTAAGGTTACATTTTAATGGAGTTCTTCTGGATTCTTTTGGTCTCATGATTGGGATGTTGTTGGCTGCCAGCGCTCTTCTTGAATATTTTTTTTCGGAGATGGTAGGGTTTTGCTTCTCTCTGTGCAATACTCGGTTTCTGAAGAACAAACGGTTAATGTGTATCTTCTTCTTCTTATTACTATAGCGCTACAGTCCGGGGAGGACCTCCAGCCAGCACGGTCTTTCGCCAGCTGCCTCCAGTTGCGCACTCCAAGTTGGTTGAGGTCCTTCTCCACTTGTGTGTGCCGCCTTAGCCTAGGCCGTTCTCTGTTGCGTTGTCTCAATGGTTCGGATTCAATGACTTTTCGGGCCGACGCATTGATGTCCACACGCTCTGAATTTCCTAGCCACCATAAGCGTTTTATCCAAAGACGCTTGACAGGTGCATGTTGCTGTACAGCCCATAGAGTTCGTCGTTAAATCTTCTCCTCCAGATGCCATCAACGCCAACGGGACCAAAAATTTCACGTAAAACTTTTCTCTCGAAAAGACTAAGGGCTTTATCATAAGCTTATGGTAATGGCCAGGTTTCCGCGCCACAGTGTAGGACTGGGATGATCAAGCTTTTATATAAAGCGAGCTTAGTCCTTCGAAAGAGGGCTTTATTACTCAACTGCCTCTTGAGCGCAAAGAAGCAGCGACTGACAAGGGTGATTCTGCGATTGATTTCGGTACTGATGTTGTTGTCCCTACTTACCGCTGATCCGGGATAGATGAAGTCCTCAACTTCCTCGAAGTTTCTACTGGCTAGTGTGACGCTCTGTCCTAAACGTCGATGTTGTGTGAACTTCCTTAATGACAGCGTGTACCTCGTTTTGCCCTTATTAACTGCCGGACTCATTTTAGCCGTATTTGCTTCAATGTTAGCAAGTTATTCATTCACGGCTCGCTGTGTTCGTACAATCACGTCAACCTCGTCCGCGCAAGCTAGCAATTGACCTGGCTTTTGGAAGATCGTGCCTCTGGTGTTGACTTGTGAGTTACGCACGATCTTGTCGAGGATGATGTTAAAGAAGTCACATGACAGTGCGTCGCTTTGTCTAAAACCTTTTTTGACATTGAAGGCCTCGGTGAGATCGGTACCGACCTTAACGGAGCAGCGAGAGTTCTAAATCGTCATCCTACACAGTCTGACGAGTTTGGTAGGAATGCCAAAACTAGACATGGCACTGTATAGCTCGTCTCTATGCACACTGTCATATGCAGCCTTGAAATCGACGAATAGGTGGTGAGTGTCAATTTGCACTTCTAGGGTCTTTTCCAGGATCTGCCGTAATGTGAAGATCTGGTCTATTGTGGACTTCCTTGGCCTGAAACCACACTCATAGGAACCTATCAGGTCATGGACAAACGGTTTAAGACGCTCACACAATACGACAGAGAAGATCTTGTATGCGATGCTGAGGAGACTAATCCCTCAGTAGTTGGCGCAGTCAAAGGGGTCTCCTTTCAACCGGGCAAACGACGCTGAGATTCCACTCATCGGGCATGCTTTCCTCCGACCATATCTTACAGATGAGCTGGTGCATGCGCCCAACCGGGTCACCTCCAGCTGCTTTAAATAGTTCTGCGGACAGTCCGTCCGCTCCAGCAGCTTTGTTCGACTTCAGCTTGGATATTGCTATCTTCACCTCGTCTAAGTCGGGGGGACGGATTGCTTGCCTATCATATCCAAATTGAGTGGAACATTCTGCCTAACAGTGTGATTTTGGCCGTCATCACCGTTGAGGAATCTACAGAAATGATCCTTTTTGATTCTCAGTTGTCCATTTTGGTCCCGGCAGGCTTCGGCCCGGACCCTGTTTCCTCCGGAAACTGTTTTACATTTTGGTAAAACTTTCGGAGTTCATTCCTGCCTGCCATAGCATCGTTCCATTTCCTCGACCGCGCGCTTCTCATGCTCCTTCTTCTTCCTTTTGAGGAGCCGGTGCTCTTCCCTTCTTCTCTGTTCGTAGAGCTCACGAACAGCCCTCATTGTTCGATGCAGCGTCGCCTTATAGGCGCCTTATTTAGCTGCACTCATCATTTTGCTTGCACTCATCGTCAAATTATAAGTTTCTTCTGTGTGGTGACGTGAAACCCAGCACATCAGTAGCAGCTTATTTGACGGCTTCTGGGCAACGTTTTTAGTCTTCTTGTATGAACACTGCAGGCAGCGTTTAACTCTGTGCGAGTTTCATGGAGACTCGGTCGGTAAAGTTTCTAGCGATCTGTTACAAATGTAGCTTTTCGACGTCAAACCGTGTTGGTCTACCTGAACTCAGTTGCTCTTTCGATATCCGGGCTCATCGGGCATGCTTTTCTTCGACCATATCCTACAGATGAGCTGATGCATGTGCCCAACCAAGTCATCTAAGCTGCTTCAAATAGTTCTGCGGGCAGTCCATCAGCTACCTTGGCTACAACATGGTGATGATCCGAGTCGATGTTTGCACCTCGGAGGAGTGTCTGACGTTGATCGCAACGTGATCAGTCTGGTTGACGGTGTATTGATCAGGGAATCACCAGGTTCTTGTGTGGATGTTCAAGTGTAAGAACCGCGTGCTAGCCACAGAGAGGTTCCGTCCGAGGCGAAGTCCAGCAGCCTGATCCGTTTCCGGATGTGTTGCAGGCTGTGTTTACTGATGATTCCAGCAAAAATGTCCTCCTTTCCCAGCTAAGCGTTGAAGTCTCCTAGAATGGTCTTGGTGTCGTAGCTGGGACATCGATCGTATGTTCTTTCTAGAAGATCATAGTCATTTTAGATGTTGTTGTCCTTCTCCTCTGCCGGGGCGTGAGCGCATATTAGGCTGATGTTCCCGAATTTAGCCTTGATGCGGATTGTCATGAGGCGTTCGCTGACGGGGTCGTAGCTCAAGATTTCTTGCCTAAGTCTGCCTCGAACAACAAATCCGAATCCTAATAAGCGTTGACTTATCTCTCGGTAGCAATCGCTGTAGTATATGTCGCAGTTTTTCATAATTTTCTTACTGGGCCCATCCCATCGCACTTCCTGGCGGTAATGTCTGCTTTGTAGCGGTCAAGGACCTCCGCAAGTTCTTCGGCTCCACGGGCCTATTAAGGGACCTCACATTCCACGTGCAAAACCGAAAATCATAGTCCTTAAAACGTTTGCTGGGGTCGTCAACAGTTGATCCGTCCTTATCCGAGGCATAACGTTTTTTCTGAACTAAAGGTTTTTTTACGTGGTGAGGAAGTTACCCTTACGCACAACCCACAGGCTGGTAGGCCAGGCCCATTATTAAGGCAGAGGGGTTCGCTGCATACATTGTTTCACCATACAACGGGTGTTGTGATGGCTATCCAGGGGGCGCCGGTAGGTGGCTGTATGTCAACTTGACCTGTGCACTTACGAGGATAATGTTGGCAGCTCGCGAATTTTGTTCACTTACTCGAAAGATTTATGGTAAGACATGCGCCTAGAATACATGTTTGTTTGTCAAAATGCTGATAGTTCATGTTGCATACACAATTCCTCCTGCCTGCAATTTTGATGATTTTTAAATTTATTTTTTCCTTCTAATAGAATTTGTAATAATTTCTCGTGGGACTGCCGCATAGCCTAAACCTTATTTCCATACGCAGGATGCCTTTGCTACGCAATGCGTTACTTTACACATTTTTGTGTTCACGGTTTCGGATGCTTGAAAGCAACGATTTGTTTAGAAACGAAATAAATCTCTGTCAGAGTCAAAGTCTGTTAAACGTCTCAACACCCACCATCAGTCCTCCGAAATGACTCGTAATCTAACTCGACTCCAGCATCCCATTCCCTTCTAATGCAAATTGCTGCTCAATCTATAGCGCCGCGACTCTGATTGATGACCGCTCCACTTCACCGCTGAATAGAGCTCTCAGCCACTGACCGGATTCCTATTACCCGGCGCCGCTGGTTCCCCCATCAATCTTCAGAAAAATTCCGAACAAATTCCGTCCGCTAAGCGCGCAGCCTTGAAATGCGATCCGCACAACTGCATCGGCATTCGCTCACATTTTTAATTTATTACGGAACACACTCATTAAAATCGAAGCCACCCCTCGGATGCAATTAACCCTGCCCTCGATGGTGTGTCATAAAGAAATTCCTCTTGGATTCGCTTCGAGTGTCTGTTGCATGCCGCCTGCATCTGTGTCTGTTCTGTGCGCACTGCAATTACCATAGATACTTTTCCACTTCAGATTGCACAAACCGTGGCACAGATCTGGTGTGTATCGGATCCGAGAGGCGAACGCCTTTAATTGCCGGCGGATGTGTGCGTCTTTTCACAGTCGACAATTTGCCTTCAAACTAGAATCGATGACATCTGAGCGGTCGACTGTGACGGGCTGACTCTGCCTCGGAGGGGTTTTCTCGAAAACGTTCACACTTGAGGATTCCTTCTAATGACATGACACCACTCCCTGACTGTGCCGGGCGGCAGCCTTTGATATACGATGTGAACTCGTAATCCAAACATACCCCGAGGTGGTCCCTTTCCCTCCTCGCTTCACACTCGACCATAAACGGGATTCGAATGGGATGTCGATTGTCGTTTGAAGGCTACGCGCGGATGTGTGTGAGTGCCAGGACATCGAGGGAAGGAGAAGGCGACTCTGCAGAGTCGTTGTCGGATAAATTTGAGGACATATTCATGGTCATAGGCAACACATTTCTGACAGATTTTATTGATCAATAAATCGAGTCCTTAGATCCACCCGCACACGATAACGGCGACCCTGTCAGGACTCGTAATCTTATGCAATCCTCAGTTGATTGTCGGCTTCATTGTCAAGTCGGGGATGGCATCTGAATTTGCATCAAGGACTGCCTGTCCAGACCTCTTTGATTTGCATTCCGGGGGGACGCGGCAATGTCGAACATCCTGTTAATATCCCGGTTATCGGTTTGGATTATCTTCGAAATCCCATCTGTCTGGATTCAGAAGGGAACTTCATAAAATTTCTTAATCGCTTCTGGATATCGTTCGCTGGAGACGACTCTGCCCCTCGACCATCTGCTGCTGTGTTACATGGGAGTGTGGTTAAGTGGAGAGTGTTCTACAACACCAGATGAACAGTCTGTCGGGAAAGAAGTACATTCAGTGGATAGCAAAATATATTCTTTCAATGGTGGCATTTCTTAGCGAAGTGGATCATCACTCGTTCTCCCCATTGTGTCACTGTCAATAAATAACAACAACGCACAGCTCTGAGAACGAGGCGAGAGCCCAATTCTTTGCTCCTTTAAATTCCTCTGTTAAGTGCGCTGTGGCCGCATAAAAGGATTTAATTGCCCATTCAGGAGTGAAGAAATGACTGAAGATGAAATGCAGATTACACAGCATTACAGCACATCTGTCGGTCGTAGATGTTCGCAATGTAATTCGTCCGTGAATTGCTCCATTTCGCGTCTGCATGCGGGTACTTCTGTTCGAACGAAAGAAAAAAAAAACGTCCAGCCCCGCACACAATGTCCTCAACAAAGAAGTTCCGTCCCAGGCGGCCGTTGGACTGGTAAGTGTTTCAAATTGAACTGCAACGAATCATTTGTTGTTATTGTTTGGAAAATTGAATTTGCTCCGGGCACGTGGCGCCGCCCCGACGTTCCATCAATTTATCTCTAGTGGTTAGCGTATCCGTGTTTGGGCGAACTTGCGCAGAGAGTAAATATTGGCACAATAGACGCGCTTTCGAGGTGGTGAGGGCATCCAAACAGCGGCCACAATAAACTGGATGTGGTGGTGGTGATTTTGAGTGAAGTTTGACGTTTGCACGGTTCAAGGACGATTGCAGATGCACAAAGGGATATCATCTGCAGGCCGGCTTAAGATGCGTGCAGATGAGGAGGATGATTGACGGAAAGTAACATTCAATTGACTGCTGAGTAAACAATGGGGAGTAACGAGCGTCGTTAGTTGATTAGATAAGGAGTTCATTTCCTATTATGTCTGTGTGCTGGTTGTTTGAGGCTATTCAGCGTTTGTTAAAATAATTTAATCGATGAAGTTCGATTCATTCAGTTAGCCTACTGGTGTCTGCTGTTGGTGACCTGTGTGAGACACCGTCTCACTGACGTCGAATTGGGGAATTGAAGTATTTTCGAAGTGTGCCATCAGGGAACACCTTCCCTCTACCAAAACGTACAAGTTTTCTTATTTGGATATGCGAACAGAGCTCAAGTGCCAGAGCTCAAGCACCAGAGCTCAAGTGCCAGCATTCAAGCGCAAGAAGTCAAGCGCCAGAGCTCAGCGCCAAAGCTCAAGCCCCAGAGCATAATCCCCAGAGCTTATGCGTCAGAGCTCAAGCGCCAGAGCTTGAGCGCCAGAACTCATGCGCCATAGCTCAAGCGCCAGAGCTCAAGCGCCAGAACTCATGTGCCATAGCTCAAGCGCCAGAGCTCAAGCCCTAGAGTTCAAGCGCCAGAGCTCAAGCCCCAGAGCTCAAGCGCCAGAGCTCATGCGCCAGTTCTCAAGCGCCAGAGCTCAAACCCCAGAGTTCAAGCGCCAGATCACACGTCCCAGAACACAAGTCCCAGAGCTCATGCGCCAGAGCTCATGCGCCAGCCCTCAAGCGCCCGAGCTCAAACCCCAGAGCTCAAGCTCCAGAGCACAAGCCCCAAGAGCTCAAGCGCCAGAGCTCAAGCGCCAGATGCCCTGGGATGCGTCGGTATTCACTGAGATTTGTGAGAATGACATAAAGAGTGGGCTCTGGAAGATTTCCGCGAATGATGTTATTTCCTACTCTTCGTTCTCAAGTATGCACAAGGCCATAGCAGAAATGGAAAATCAGTCGAAGGATATAGACATGGCCTTCCCATTAAAAGCTTTCTAGGCGGTTCGAATATAAAGAAAATATCAGGTCACTGCTGACGATTAAGCAAAGGAGCTTAAGACTTCAACTGAAGATGTATATAGGACACTCTGTCAACGGCATCCTTTCACAAGATTAAGGCATCATGCAGCGGTTACCTTGGTAGCTGAAAATGAATGTGTCACACAATAGCTTTGCGACAGTCTTCCACTGAAAACAGAAAGACGGAAAGTTCTACGTAATGGCTACACTGCAGGTCATCAGAATTTAAGGGGCACACCTTTCTAATCGTGAGAACACAGTAGTTGATGAGCAAGTGAGATGGTCCCACTGTGAACTGCCGCGCTATCTAATTATTTTGATTTACATTTGAACGGGAATCGGAATAATTTAAGTTCCCTTAAGTTCCCTTCTCTCGCGGGGTTCATACCTTTATAGCTTATCTCGAACTTCGGCCACAATTGAAGACAAGACATGATTAAAAAGCACACCAGCTTCAAAGACGAGCCTCAGGTTGTTGTAAAAAACCTTTTTTGTAGCCGTTTGAATGTCGGATACTTTTGCTTTGATTGGTGCTATTAATACTGAGTATTTGAAGGAATAACGCCGAGTTGCAAGGTCTTCTGGGTCAAAACATGGCGAATCTGACTGAAGACATGCACATATTCACTCTGTTCTCATAATTCCTAATTTTTTTTATCTTTAACGACCATCCGAGCCTATCTTCAAACCAACAGACTCTGAACCACCTACTCAGAACCTGTATTACACCAAGGCTGACAGAAGAGTCTACGACTGATCAACGTGCAAGACTTAAGACTTGCTGATGGACACTATGGTTCTAAACCTTGTCATCCACGAGATAAGCCAGCACACCTTCCGTTCGTCCCACCTTCTAATACATCACTCAATAAGTCCCAAGACTGACATACAGGGGCCACCACTAACAAAAAATCAATATTATTTTAAGAAATTGCAAACATTCAACTTATAACTGTCAAATTTTCACGACAATCTACCGTTTCGATACTCTTTTGAAGAACGATTTATCTTTGGCCTCAAAATAGGCTTCAGTTTCGGTGAACACCTCCTCATTCGAAACATATTTTCTCCGGCGAGCATTTCATTGATGTCTGAAAAAATGTAGAAGTCTCTGGTGGCCAGATTTGGAGAATACAGCGGGTGCGGGAGCAATTCAAAACCCAATTCGTGCAATTTGGCCATGATAGCCAATTACATGTTACACGGTGCAGTGTCGTTTCTTTTTCATTTGGGACATTTTTTGTTTAAATTTCTTCCTTCAATTGCATAAATAATGCTTTTGATCCTCTTGATTTTCTCAAGATAGTCGATGAATAAAATTCCGTGCGCATCCAAAAATACGGATGCCATAACCTTGCCAGCCGACCTTTGTGTTTTTGGACGCTTTGGGCGTGGTTCACCGGCTGCTGTCCACTCCGCTGACTGCCGATTTGACTCTGGAGTGCAACGGTGGATATACAGTCCAGTGTTTGTTTTGTGTATAAAAATACAAAAAAATGTTAAAAAAACGAGTTGTGCTATACCAGGTATACCGGTACGAAATGAAAATAAAACACTAATTGTTAATAAGAAAGTAAAAACGTTTTATTCAAAGTATTGGTCATTGTTTTCTACACATTTTGACCACCTTCCTGACAATTTGTGAATACCACGCCAATAAAATTGTCGGTCTTTTAATGCAAACCAATCAGACATCCAATTTTCGACCTCCTCGTAGGAATCAAAGTGCTGCTCAGCCAATGCGTGTACCATCGATAAAAACTAATGGTAGCCGGAAGGAGCCAAGTCTGGTGAATGCTGGGGTTGCTGCTCAAAGTCAAGTGTTTTGATTCCAGGTGTTAGGAGCTCGTGGTACAGCACACCTTTCTGGTCCTACCAAACACACAGCATTGTCTTCTTGCCGAATCGATCTGGTTTTGCAGTCGATGTTGATGGTTGTCCCAGATTAACCCACGATCTTTTCCGTTAAGGATTCTTAAAATAAATCCATTTTTCATCGCCAGTAACAATCCGATGCATAACCGATTTTCTTTCGTGTCTTTGAAGCAAAATTTCACAAGTCTTTTCTCGGTTTTCCATCTGTCTTTCATTCAATTCATGTGGCACCCATTTTCCACACTTTTGGATCTTTCCCATAGCTTTTAAACGGTCAGAAATTGTTTGATGTGCAACATTTAACATTGCTGCCATTTGCTTTGGACTCAAAGTGTCATCTCCATCCAATATCGTTTGCAATTCGGCGTCTTCAGACTTTTTTGGTGGCCTTCCACGTTCTTCATTTCTCACATCAAAATCATTATTTCTGAACCGTTGAAACCATCTTCTGCATGTTGCTTCTGATAGAGCATGATCACCATATGCCTCGAAATGTCGAAATCAAATGAAAACAAAAAACTAAAGCTTTCCGCAAATCATCACTTTCTGGTACAAAATTCGATATTTTTAACACGATGGAAAAATATGATGTTGTCTGTTCAATGACTTGATGCATGCTAAGTATTTTTTACAGATGTCATAGTAAACAAACAAAAAAAAAGGGCTCGTTCACAACAAATGTTCCCATCGAGACATTTGAATCTTGACGCTCACTCTATACCTGGTAATAATAGTAATTGTATGGCGCAACAGTCCACAGAAAACGATGCTCTTTATAATGCAAGGAAATCTGATTCAATCCTCCTACCGGTATACCTGGTATTTTATTCCCGCACTGTATGTTTCATCCATTGTGACATTTTGACGGAAAATATCCTGTTTATTCTGGCGAAGGTGCTCCAAAAAGTCCTCAGAATCATCGATACGTTGTTGTTTTTGGTCCATTGTGAGCAACTATTCGAAAACAGCGTTCTCATGGACAAATGCTCATGCGAAATAGTGTACAGACTGCCTTCTGATATGATGATTGCTATCTCATGCAATTTCACTTTGTAGTTTTCCAAAATAATTTTATGTACTTTTTTGTCGTTCTGAGGTGTGACCATCTCAATTGGCCTTTCAGAGCGTTCAGCGTCGATGGGCCTGTACGGTTTAAGCATACCAGTGGCAAATAGTTGTCGGTGAAGTGGAGTCCCTGTAACACTTTTCAAGCCATTGCTGAGCTTGTACGGCACTTTTTCCCATCAAGCAGTGTTTAATCAACGCACGAAATTCTGATTTTTCCATTTTTTTAAAAATCGCAAAAGTAGCGTCACTCGAAGCACTTTAACTTGTAACCTAATAATGTCAGTCCGGAAATTTTTTGAGTGAAGTGTTAGCTTTTGAGTGCTTGGAGATTATTTTGCAAGGGAACCCTTCCTTGTGATCGGTTTTTCTGCTCAAATAACTGGTCACCAGAATGTGGGCGTGATTGAAATAAAACTTTCTGAAGCCTGCCGTGTACCTCTTTAACAAGAACTCTGACTTCCTAATACAGGAAAACAAAAGAAGAACAGGATAGACAGTTGCAAAAGTCATATCAAGTGCAACGTTTTCAACAGAAACTTCAGAACGGCATCATCAAACACACTTTTTTCGAACAAAATCCTGAATAAAAAAATTATTTAATTACGTCCATCAACATGTCAAGTGGCGAGAGTTTGTCCCATTTTATGAGCATTTTTCAGACTCAAGGTTGAGTGCTTATTTATGAGCTCAACATATGCATCTGTGAAGTGAAACTGGTTCAGTTAAAAAGTAGAGCATTTTCACTCACACGAAGTCTCCATGGCAGGTGCACCAACCGACACGAGTTTCCGTGGTGTAGTGGTTATCACATCCGCCTAACACGCGGAAGGCCCCCGGTTCGATCCCGGGCGGAAACAGAAATTATTTTTTAAATTTTTGGTTATATTTTTGAACTTGGGCTAATTTCAATTTACTTTCTTTTTCTTTTTCCCGTCTTGCGGCAGCTTTCATCGGCAAACAGTCTGTGGTTCCTTAACGGAAATCATTACCTACATGGCTTTCAGCGCCTCCTTGGCCAGTCGAAGAAGTTGTAGAGCTCGAAACAAATGATGATCAAAATATGCAATATCAGGGCTATACGTTGAGTGCATAAAAGCATCCCAAACAAGTTCCCTTATTTTAATTCAGGCCATCAAGGATGAGTGTGGCCTAGCATTGTCTTGATGGTATACAGCTCACCTTCTGTTGTCTAACCGTTCACAGAGGATGCAACCGACGCTATATTTTAAAATTAATTCTAATTCAGTCTCATTCATTTATCGATCTACTGAAGAAGATCAGCCATATACTCAAGTTATGCCATATGGTTGTCATTTCCTACGAATATAAAGCTTTTATTTACTATTTTGCCTTCTCTTCCTTTCTTTCATCCTTTAACTAGGTAAGGCACACATTTTTTTGTGTGCGATGGGTGATGTGCGAAAGACAAGAACGATTCCGTCTCATGAGCCGTGCCGAACAACCACAAGCGTGCCGCTGTGCTCCTCCTTCTTATCGAAGCTGCCTCTGCGGCCTTTACCCAGCTGCAACAAAATGGCGCCCAAGATGGGGCAGAAATAGGGGCTCAAGTAGGAATCAGGGCAACAGTTGGCGTTATCGTTATGGAATCTATCTCTGGTGGAAGTTTAATAAGCCCCAAATGCAAGTGGTGTTTTGAATACAGTCATTTGATGAAGATGGGGACGTCAACAGCTTGCATTCTATTTGATCTTTATATCAGTTTTGTGCGTAGGGGTCTTGTTTCACACTTAATTAACTTTTCAGGATCCTTCCTTACCTTCCTCCACCAACTTGTCGACAGGGCCATTTCACCAAAAGTTTGACGAATTAAAACTGTGTCGAAATATGATGTTTCCCGCATATTCCAATTTCAAGGTAAAAAATGAAAAAACAAATACCGACTGATAAAGCAGAAATATGCATCTAATTATAAAAAAAGTGAACACACGTTATGAGCGACAACTTTTTCCCTTATTTTCGAATAATAATAATTCTATGGCGCTATAGTTCACAGGGGGACCAGAGCCTAGCTTGCTCATCAACTACTCGCGCTGTACGCGCTACTGTTCTGTTCAGAGTACAGATCTCCGGCCTTTTGCCGACTCTGAACGGTGACAGATTCTTTGAGTGTTGTCGGCAGCTCGAAAGAGGCGGTGTCGTGAAAAGATCGAGGTGTTCAGCCTGGAAATGCTCCCAGACCTTCTGCGTGTGAATGTCACACTCTACCCACTACGCCACGGCGGCCAGATATTTTCGAATACAATCTCCAAAATATGGTGGTCGCCGTGGCGTAGTGGGTAGAGTGCGACGCTCACACGCCGAAGGGTCTAGGTTCGACTCCCAGTTTAACACCAATTTTTCTAATATTTCACGGCACCACCTCTTTCGAGCTGCTGACAACACTCAAAGAGTAATAACTGTCTAAGAAAGCTTCTCAAATTTCGCCGTTCGGAGTCGGCAAAAAACTGTAGGTCCCTTCTACTCGTGAGAGAACAGTAGCGAGCACAACACGAGTAGTTGATGAGCAAGCTAGGCCCGGGTCCCCCTTTGGACTGTAGCGCCAACAATTATTATTATTATCTCCAAAATATGATTCTGGCATCGTTCCACTCATTGAGACAATGTCCGATTTCTTTCAAAGATCCGCACCGGTGACTCCCAAATCATTTAGCTTTCGTTGAGAAAGTCGAAAGGAGCAGAGTCGTGAGAAAACAGCGGTAGGTGTAAGACCTTTCAGTTAGGCGTTACTAGGTACACGAAGGTTGCCTTTTATATTTCGGGATTGCGCAACCCTACTGTGTCCAATCTGGCAACTGTCAGCTCTATGGTAAGGTTTGACATATTTGAGGTTATACGTACTCAGAACGTTATAACATACGAGCGCTATTTGTGTTGTTCACAGTAACTTAAAACATTCATCTCGCCCAAAACATGGAATTAAATCGTGAAAACTTTCGTTCGATTGTATTTTACAACTTTCGACGTGGATTAACTCAACAACAGTGCATCGGTGAACTCAATTTAATTTTGGCGATGAAGCTCCTTCAAGGACCAGTGTTTAGTGATGGTATGGTGAATTCAACCGAGGTCGTAGTTCACTCCAAGACGAATTTCGTGAAGGTCGTCCAAAATCAGTTGTTTTTCCGGAAAGCATTGCTGTGCGCCAACTGATATTGCAAGGTCGTCATGTGACCTGCCATAAGATTTGGACAACCTCAGGCATTAGTGGAACCAGCATACATTCAATATTACATGAACAATTGACAGTCCAAAAAATTTGTTTGCGTTGGATTCAATACAGTTTGTCAATCGCTCAAAAAAAGGCTCGTGTCGATTGGTCAAAAGAAATGCTCCAAAAGTACGATCGCGGTGCTTCAAAACACGTCTATGACATCGTGACAGGTGATGAATTGTGGAAATACGAGTGTGAGCCCGAAAGTAAACAGCAGTCGACTGTATGGGCGTTTCAAATTGAACCAAATCCAACAAAAGCTGCTTGCGAACGAAGCATTTCCAAGCAAATGGTCGCCTGTTTTTTTCGAAAAAACTGGACATGTCGCAACCGCACCAGTAGAACAACAGAACAACGCAGAATAGACAATTCTGAGTGGTACACAACCACTTGTTTGCCAGTTGTCTTCCAAGAAATCACGGAAACTAACCGCCGAAGACAGATCACTCTTCACCACGACAATGCGAACTCTCACACATTGGCTCAAACAACTGCTTCTTTGAGCACTCAAAAGATCGATTTAATGAGTCATCCGCCGTATATTCCTGACTTGGCACCGAATGACGTCTTTTTATTCCCGTTCCTTAAAAAATAAAATGAGAGGTCAACGTTTTTCTACACCCGAAGAAGCGGTTGATGTGTTCATAAATGCATGTTTTGGAGATACCTTAATCAGAGTGGCAAAAGTGCTTAGAAAATTGTTTCAAACACATTCAAAAGTGTATAGATGCTTTTGGGGAATATTTTGGAAAACATTAAAGCTATTTTTGATGATTATTTGTTTTCGTTCTCTAATCGCGAAATATATAAGACAACCCTCGTATTTCTCAAGTTGTTAACATCTCCCTATTCTATTCTGCCCCCAGTAATTTCTGGTGGTTTTCCACGCAATGCAATTCTCCAGCGCATTACTTGCTGCCGATGACATTTCCCATCAACGGTTTGGCCTGGTTTTAGCAGCTCATGGTACAATGCATCCGTCTGGTACTACTATACGCAGTGGACGACCTTTGAACAGTGGATGTTGTTTCTTGTTAATTGTTTTCCTTGTTTCGACGTGAGCAATAATGAAACGGTTACCAGGCTTTGCAAATCATTATTTTGGGGGCTATCGTATTGGGTGTATAACTTTATTAATTTGGTTTTTTTTATGTGGACCCCAATTTTTTTGCTTCTGAATATATTTAGGTGCTTTTAAACGGTTTGGAAGGTTGCTTGACTGACACTCAAAAAAATATTATACCTCCCCTACGCCTTTTTGTTTTTTTGAATTTTCCGGCTATGAACAAAGCGCTGCAGATCTCGTATCTAGCAATATTATACATCATTTGAAAGATCTTGACATAATCTACAAAACGACGCTATGCATGGATAGTTTGGATATTGCGTTCAACAGTTATAGACGTGTAAACATGGAGTTCACTAGCGCCGAAATTTGCGCTATTTGAAAGTTTTCCTTCGTTAAAGGCAAATCTGCTAGAGAAACGTTCGTGAGATTAAAGGTGTTTTGGGATATGGTACTCCATCACTTCGAACAGCGGAGGAATGGTTTCGACGATTCAGAGCCGGTGAAAACGACACCATGAATAAGCCAGCCGGCGGAAGACCAGTGACAACGAACACCGATCGAATCATGGAAATCATTGAGTTAGACCGGCATGTGACATCTCGTGACATCGCTCAGGAGATGGGAGTTATTCACCAAACCATTTTAAACCGTCTGAAGAAGGCTGGATACAAACAAAGCTTGCTGGTTGGGTGCCGCATGATTTGACGCAAAAAAAAAAAACACCTGGACTGAATCAACGCCTGCGATATGCTGCTAAAACGGAACGAACTCGATCCATTTTTGAAGCGGATGGTGACTGACGACGAAAAATGTCGTGGTCGTGGTTGAAGGCCGGTGAATCGTCCCAAACAGTAGCCAAGCCGAGATTGACGGCCAGGAAGGTTTTGCTGTGTGTTTGGTGGGATTAGAAGGGAATCATCCACTATGAGCTGCTCCCATATGGCCAGACGCTTAATTCTGTCATATACAACGAACAACTGGACCGCTTGAGGCAGGCGATCGACCAGAAGCGTCCAGAATTGGCCAACAGGAAGAGTGTAGGATTCCACCAGGACAACGCCAGACCACACACTTCCTTGATGGCCTGTCAGAAGCTACGGGAACTCTGATGGGAGGTTTTATCGCATCCATCATATAGACCTGACATAGCGCCAAGTGATTTCCACCTGTTCCTGTCCATGGCGAACGCCCTTGGTGGTGTGAAGTTGAACTCAAAAGAGGCTTCTGAAAAGTGGCTGTCCGAGTTCTTCGCAAATAGGGAGGACGGCTTCTACGAGGGGGGTTTATGAAGTTGCCGTCTGGATGGAAACAGATTATCGAACAAAACGGCGTATTTTTGAATTATATCCGATCAATTTAACATATTTTATGAAGCATTGAATGAAGAGCAAAAAAGCTGAAGGAAGATATTTGACAGCCCTATATTTTGGTTGCCTAGGACGTTCATTTTCTTCACGTCAAAATCAACTATTTTCAACCGGGCAAATCACTTTTGGCACGTTTGCATAGCTACATCATGTTAACTATAAGCTTCTATCCAAATACGATGAGTTTGGACGGCACTTTTCTTCATATTAAAGTAATGAACAAGAACTCCAACGAAAACAGCACGAAGTTCGACATATTTGAGAGACAAAAATTTATTGCTGTTTACACTTCAATTAAATAACGTATGCTGAAAGAACTTATAATGATAGTAGCTTTCCAACGCATGTTCCAGTGAAAAAATAACAATGGACAAATGTGTGGCAGACAACCACACCAACGGTCCGGCCAACCAGTGCAGCTGAGCATACTGAACGGACTACGCAACGGCACACTCAGCAGCACATCGCAGTATGTGAACTAACCCAACGACACATAACCCACGCGAGGATATCCTTCCACGCAAAAATAACATCTGCGATCGATCGGTAAACAACCCAACGAAACCAACGGTGCCCGCGACGCACAAGAGGATATCCTTCGCATTCCACCAACGCCGAGGGATGCAACGTGGGCATGTGCCTACGGAGCAATAAAAGGAATGGGTTGGGTCACACAAAAGACACTCGCAATTAGAAAGTCACACGGATCAAAACTAGCAGTGGGATAGCGACACTGATCAATACTTACATTGAAATCGCCGATGATAACTTATCTAAATAAAATATTGTATACATAAATCGACTCCCCGCCTTTTAATTAACTACAAGTAGGACATACTTGTGGCAACGAGCTACAAATGGATACAAACTACGCCATCTCTTAACAAACCGCTCGAACTATCTTTTTAGACCCAATAGTATGTCCACTTTTCATCTCTAGTCACGATCCGGCACAAAAATTTCGTCCTTTGATGTTTTTCAAAAAGCAAATGCAAGGTGAAAAATTGTCTTTCCACTTGTTTTGAATAAATCCAAATTTCTATAAGACTGAGTTACTCTCAACGACTCTTCGAGTTCAGTTTTTATTAGGCACGGATCTTGATACAGTAAACCATCCAATTCCTGATCTTCAAATCTTTCCGCGAACGCTGTTTTTTAAAGACAATTCCTAATATTTTCGAAAAGGCAGGCTAAAAACTAAAATATACAAATTTTTGCTGACTAATATCACACCTTTCCAATGAAGTAGATAATCGCTTCCAAGATTAGTCACAATTTGCAGGTGGTAACATCCTCCCTGACTCTTCCTTGCGACAAAGTTCATATCAATGAGAACAGATTCAATGTAAGGTGCTTCCATAAATTTCAAAATCCGCCTTCTGTCAAAAAATCAGCCGATTACTTTTCACAAAACCTAAAGTTTCCCCTTTACATCAGAATGTCTCCGTTCCCCCTTGCATAAGACTCAATTGGTCGGCCAAACCAGATCCTCGGGCACTTAAGCAGACACCGCCACCACCAAAACAATTTCAAGAAACGGACAACATTCCCCAGGGCCGTGTCCGCATAAGCATCCACGAAACTTTAGATTTCAAGAGCGTGCCATCGCCGCTGCTCATAAAACTGCCCAACTCCGGAACTCCATGCCTTCTTCTTGTTTACCCTTCTCTCCTCCAGCCCTCTCTCCAGCCCTCTCTCTAGCCCTCTTTTTCCACCCCTCCCTCCAGTGCTTTACGTCAGTCACTGTGTTGTGCTTTGTGTTGCAAAAGATAAACATTACAGCCAATCACGAAAGTGTACAGCTTCGCGGCTATATGGCATAATCTGCTGCCGCCGCAGTCAGGAATTTTTGATTCCGTCATAAACTTATGATGACACCCCGCAACCCATCGAGGAATTCCGTCCATTAAGCCGTGCGTCGATTGCGGGCATTAAACCGAAGTCACACAAAACCTGCCACAGCGCAAACCAAACCGGAGCGGAAAGGTCGCGAACCTTCACCCGAGCCTGACTTTTGACTTATCGAAGCGATTCCTCGCAAATCGCCAAAAATAATTTAATGAATCCGAGCGATGGAATTTTACGGCCTACAGAAACTTAATGAGCCCCATAAAGCGAGCGAGTGTCCCCCGCCCATAGTCTGCGCACCCAATCGCCGCCCGCACGTTTCCACTTTCTCAATATTGACTGATGAGTAATCGGAGACAGACACCGCGCAAACAAAGAACACAAGACAAACTGAACTAGTTCAGCGCGTCGACGGTTAGATAAGGTATCTGCGGCGGGGTAGAATTCCCCAAAATGTCCTCATCGTGCTGGGGCGAGGAATGTTCGTGGGTGACAGATGACACGTCCATTATGGAGGGCCTGACTTTGTAATCGACTCCGTTCAATGGTATCACCGACCCGACGCCCTCGTGTCCACCTGCGCTCCTATCGCCTGCGCGACGAAGCGGACGAGGTAAACAATAATTAAGATACATATCTCCTGAACAAACGTCCGCCTTACGGTGCGAGTCGTCGCCATTGTCGCTGTCGTCTTCGGCAGCGGACGGCTGGTCAACACTTGGTGATCCCCGGTGTAAGCCCCTCGACCGTTGACGGTGATACGGCGATTACTGCGTGCATTAAATACGAATTCGCTTTGGTGGGGAAACCGTCGATACCCGAGGCGGTCACCAAACCGGTCCGACAGATAAAATCAGAGGCGATGCGCGCACGCGGACGCGGAGAGGGTGGCCGGCCGAGATCGATTGCGTGATATCAATATTGAATTTAATGAGGCAGATAATAAGGCACTGGGTTAGCTCTAGAGACCCGGAGAACTGGGTGACTCGTTTTTCCAGTTCCTCAGCTGAACGAGCCGCAAAACAGGCCCACTTGAGAGTGGTGTGGAATGTGCAATGCGAATTTAACCGCGGAAAGATGCAAATTTCTTGAGAGAAGTGTGTGTTTGGTTGTTGGTGGAATGCAGCTGAAATTTGGAGTGGATGGACTTTACATTTGGAATGGATCGACATGCGGCGAGTTTCAAATAACGGGATCAATGTGTGTTTCCGTGGTGTAGTGGTTATCACATCCGCCTAACACGCGGAAGGCCCCCGGTTCGATCCCGGGCGGAAACATTGGACAACTTTTTTTTTTAAGTTTTTGCTCATATTTCGTTTATAAATTTGTAGATTTTCGAGCTAATGAACTTTTTAGTGTCCAGCCAGTTCAAGGCTGGAAAATTGATGGGACTTGTTGGAAGAACGGGATGTAAACTAGTTTTTGGCGGGGGAACATGAGCATTAAGACCAACATCTGAACGGTGGTCAGGTCTAAGGCTCGTCACAGTCTAGTAGTAATAATAATAATAATTGATGGCGCTACAGTCCAAAGGGGGACCAAGGCCTAGCTTGCTCATCAACTGCTCGTGTTGTGCGCGCTACTGTTCTCTCACGAGTAGAAGGGACCTACAGTTTTTTGCCGACTCTGAACGGCGAAATTTGAGAAGCTTTCTTCGACAGTTATTACTCTTTGAGTGTTGTCAGCAGCTCGAAAGAGGTGGTGCCGTGAAAGGTTCGAGGTGTTCAGCCGGGAGTAGAACCTAGACCCTTCGGCGTGTGAGCGTCGCACTATACGCACTACGCTGCGGCGGCGTCTAGTAGTAGTAAAATAAAATTATGACTTAGATCGGCCACTCCATTAAGCACAATTTTTGCTCTTCCTTCGAGCGGGAAGGATTACTTACTGTTTACGCAAAATATAAAAGTCTACTTGGGTTTTGCGTCAAGGACATCTGTTGATTCATTGTAACGACTTGAATGTTAGATCGCTGAAGTAGTATCCGTGATACTATGGGGTTCATTAGGGACTTAGAAATCTTGTATTGATGCTTCTAAATTAAAAATTGCTCAATCTTGCTGAAATATAGTCCTCAAGTGACCAAGACCTAGCTCCTTCAGCAACTATCCGTTTTGTAGGTTCTATTGTTCTTTCACCTACCTGCAATTCAATGCCGACTTCGAACTTTCAAAAGCATGTAGCCCTTCCGTGTATTACCGGGAAGAACTGTAAGATGAACTAAGATTCGGGAATCAAATCTAGGCGGTAGCACGTGTGTGTGGTTCAACTTGTCCGCTAGTAGGCGTTATTGTCATTCATTCTTATCTGACTGATTGAGCGCCGGAAGTGCTTGGTGATGGGATTTCCAACGACTAAATCATCGATTTAGGCGAAATTGGAACATTTTTAAATTCAGACTCATTGAGCGCTGGAAATATTGCTTGGTGATGATGATGATGATCATCGATTTTGGCGAACTTGGAACAGTTTACATTCAGCTACTACTTCAACAAAAAAATTATCGTCATTGCAGGGAATCAAGTCTACAAGCGCACCATAGGGGTTGCGAACAGACCTCAAAACAAAATGGAAACATTTCAGAAATGTCTAGAGTATCAAATATTCAGAGACCCTAAATGCCAATTTGCATTTGAGCTCGATCCCGAACTTAATTTTTTGCAAAAAAAAAAAATGATCCTGAAGATTTCCTTCAATTTGGAACACTTGCGGTCTTTAGGTAATAAAACCCAAGTCTGTATATTTAGTCTCTGAAATTCGTCAATCGATTTCCGGATTGTGAATTTTGTTTCCACAAAAGACCAGGTCTTCAGTATTCAGCAAATCCGGGAAGAGACCCAAGAAGTACAGATCGCCACTCTAAACCTATTCTTCGATTTTGAGGCGGTATATGGCAGTGTGCATAGAGACGAGCTACAGTCCCATGTCTGGTTTTGACATTTCTACTAATCTGTGTAGAATGACGATGGGGACCTCTTGCTGCTCCGTCAAGGTGGATAACGAACTCACCGAGGCCTTCAATGTCAAAAAGGGTTTTAGACAAGGCGACGCACTGTCATGTGACTTCTTTAACATCATCCTCGAGAAGATCGTGCGTAACTCAGTAGTCAACACCAGAGACGATCTCCCAAAAGTCACTTCAATTGTTAGCTTACGCTGATGACATTGACGTGATTGGACGAACACAGCGAGCCGTCAATGAGGCGTTTTGTGGCAATGAAGCGGAAGCGGCTAAAATGGGTCTGGTGATTTATAAGGGTAAAACAGGGTACATACATGCTGTCGTCAACAAGGACATACAACATCGACGTCTCGGACAGAGCGTCACACTAGAAAGCAGAAACTTCGAGGTAGTTGACGACTTTGTTTACCTCGGATTAGAGGTAAATAGGAATAACCACACTAGTACCGCAATCATACGCAGAATCACTCTTGCCAATCGCTGTTTCTTTGGGCTCAAGAGCCAGCTGAGTAATAAAGCCATCTCTCGACGGACTAAGCATGCTTTATAAAGGTTGTCCCAACAAGAAGGCAAGATTTAATTAACTAATAAATTATTTAATTTAATATATTTAATTTATAATATTTAGTTTTAATTTAATTAATAATATTTAATAATAATAAAAATAATTGTTGGCGCTACAGTCCAAAGGGGGACCAGGGCCTAGCTTGCTCATCAACTACTCGTGTTGTGCGCGCTACTGTTCTCTCACGAGTAGAAGGGACCTACAGTTTTTTGCCGACTCCGAACGGCGAAATTTGAAAAGCTTTCTTAGACAGTTATTACTCTTTGAGTGTTGTCAGCAGCTCGAAAGAGGTGGTGGCGTGAAATATTAGAAAAATTGGTGTTGAACTGGGAGTCGAACCTACCCCCTTCGGCGTGTGAGCGTCGCACTCTACCCAGTACGCCACGGCGACCACTATAATAATATTTAATTATTTTAATAAAACGCAGATATTTAAAAAAAAAATCTGGAGTTATTGATTATATCGTAAAGTAGACATGATGAGGTTATGTGTGGAATAACGCATCGGCCAGATGGCCGTCGCGGCTTTGCTGGCACATACGCGATCTTTTAATGAAATTTTCAATTCCCGGTTTGCATAAATGCTGCGGTATTTCATTAAAGCAGAGTCCAATTTCCTCTTTTAAGGCTTGAGTCGTCGTCGGCTTATTCGCATAAGCCATCGACTTCAAAAAACCCCAAAGAAAAAAGTTCAGTTGTGTTAAATCGCACGATCTTGGCGGCCAATTCTGGTCTCCAAAACGCGAAACACGTCCGGGAATATACTGATGCAGCATTCGAATTGTTTCTTTGGCTGTGGCGCCGTCTTGATGAAACCACATCCCCTCCACATTCATTTCCTCAATTCTAGGTACGAGAAAAATGGATTTGGAAACACCAATTTGCTGAAATCGGTGTCAAATTGAGGTGAATGGAGTTTGAGCGACATCATCACGTACTGCTGCGATATTTTTGGTCCATCGACCTGGTCGAAGGCGCGTCGTTGTCTTTACATGAGTTACAGACCCAGTTTCGGCGAATTTTTCCATTAATCGCTTTACAGTTGATTCTTTTGGAGCATTATAGTAACCCCAAATTGATCGCAATCTGCGAACCGTAGCCGCAAAACTTTCACCAGTTTGGTAAAACAATTTCACAGTGAAAATGCGTAGTTCATTCGTGCAGCGCTTCATTTTTATTGACCTTATACCGTCAAACTAACAAACAAACAAACAATAATTATAGTTCAGATGTCAAACAATAACAATTCGAATGGCGCCAAATTTAAATCTTGCGTTCTTGTTGGGACACCCTTTATAACAGCTAGACTAAAAGCGGATGGGGAAGCCCTTAATCGTCTTGAAAGAAAAGTTTTGCCTATGATTTTCGGTCCAGTTTGCGTTGATGGCATCTGGAGGAGAAGATTTAACGACGAACTCTATGGACTATACAGCGACATGCGCCTGGTCTAGTGTTTGCGGATACAACGCTTAAGGTGGCTAGCTACGGTACTG
Source organism: Eristalinus aeneus (assembly GCA_955652365.1). Classification (NCBI taxonomy): domain Eukaryota; kingdom Metazoa; phylum Arthropoda; class Insecta; order Diptera; family Syrphidae; genus Eristalinus; species Eristalinus aeneus. The sequence continues at coordinate 21,129,490 of OY019131.1, forward strand.
TTCCGGCCCGAAAAGCCTTTGAATCTGAGCCATTGGGACAAGGCTACAGAGGACAACCTAGACTAAAGTGGCGCACACAAGTGGAGAAGGACCCCATACAACTTGCGGCTGGCGAATGCATGTTGGTTGAAACCCAGGTCCATTCCATACTGTAGTGCCACACGAAGAGGAGGAAGAAGAAGCTCTTAGTCTTCACGAAAGAAATGTTCTGCATCCGATTTTAGTCCTATTTGGAGGAGAAGATTCAACAACGACACAAATGGAGAAGGTCATCAATCTACTTGGAGTGTGAAAATGGAAACATTTGGCGAGAGATCGTGCTGGCTGGAGAGGCATGTTAGTTGAGGTCCAGATCCACCGTGGACTGTGGCGCCACACTTAGAAAAAGAAAAAGAAGAAATTTACTTTGACTTTTTGAATGTTGGTTACTTTTGAAATTCGGCCGTTGCCAGCTTCTTAGAAAAATGAGTCCAAGTCCCCCAAAGCTACTTGTTGCTCAAATCAAATTCACTACTTAGTAAGCTTTCACTGGTCGAGAGAGAATTAATTTGTTAAGTCACCGGCATTTTTACAAAAGAAGAGAAGAGAATTCTGTTAAACATTGCTAAGCGTTCGTGCATTGTACAACAAAATCCCTTCTTTTGTAATATCACCGGTGGTGAGCCTCAACTGAAAATCCTTTCCAATCGGGACGGAAAGAATACGATTTTCGTTCACGGAAAGTCACAGGTTCGATTCAATCACGGAACAGCTCGCATCGCAAAATTGTTTGGCGTTCGGAGCCGGCAAAAATTGTAGCTTCTAATCGTGAAAGAAGATAATTGCGTACAACACGAGTAGTTGCTTGGCTAGGCCGTTGAATCCTTGTGGATCACAGCATCCAATATATGCCTATAGGATGCGATCATCCTCCGTTGAATGTTCCAATGGCTCAAATTCAAGTACTGAGCAGTGTTATCGATGTGGTTTATCATTCTCGGGACATATTTAGGGTTGCACCCAAAGGTACATGTCGCTGTACAGCTTGTTAAGTTTGTCGCTGAATCGTCTTCTTCTAGCGCTGTCAACGCCAATAGGAACAAACATTTCACACAGCACTTTTCCCTCGAAAAGAGAAAAACGCCTTTTTGATTTTCTTTCAACAACGCACCTTAGAAACGATGACAGCTTCGTCTTTCGAGGGAGGCATGTATTTTGAAACTTCTTATCGAGCCTAAAGTAAGCGTCATTCTGCAATTGTTGTCCATTTCTATACACGGAGACTTTGACTGCTTCAATACTTTTGCTGCTCATTCTCACACTCTGTCTTGCATATCGATGTTGAGCGTCCTTCCCTGATTACGGCGTATGCCTTCGTTTTTCTTTAGATCCAACTGTCGTGACTATAGTCCATGTCACCTCAGTTAGCCAGAATCTCACAAAAAGTTCAGGGGAAAGTTCTTATTGTGTTGTCTAAAGTGTTTTGCACAAACTTTTTGAAATTGATGTTTACAGTGTAAGACACAGTGCATCGTCTATCCTTTTTCAATTATTGAAGGTTTCCGAACTTGACGAAGCAGCAGAGTATTCCATGATCACTCCATAAAATCTTATACTCCTGGCAGTGGCCGTGGTGGTGAAGTGAGTAGAGGACAACACCAACACGCCGAAGATCTGGCTCCGATTCCCGGAACACCTCGAAATTTTCACGGCACCACCTCTTTCGAGGTCTCTTAGAAAAATCTTCTCAATCTTCGCCGTTTGAAGTTGGCAAAAACTGTAGATTTCTTTTACTCGTGAGAGATCAGTAGTGCGCACAACACGAGTAGTTGATGAGCAAGCTAGACCCTGGTTCCCCTGTGGACTGTTGTGCTATCCAATTATTATTGTTATGTCTGGCAGTGATGCTTGAATTAAACATGGTACAGTCCAGCTTGTTTCTATGCACGCTATCAGTTGCGTCCTTAAAGCATGAGAGATGGATATCGATTTGCAACACTCGAGTTGTGCGCAAGTTTAATCCGTAGCGGACTTGTCTACCTAAAGGATTCTAACCTCTCAGACATTCACTTAAAACGCATTTGGACGAGCAAAGCCCACTCGCCATATGACCATCTGCAAAAATACACAAATCTAATCTTTGAAAAGCACATTCGCGCTCTTATGGAAAAGAGAAAACACTTAACGGTCTACTCAAATTATGTTGACACAAGGTGGCTGCAGCACCAGGTCATGTAAGATTGCATCACAACTAAACATGCCTCCTTAAGGCAATCGAGTTGAGTGAGTCCTTCATATCGAAATCGTTAAGTGGAAAATCGTCCACTTAACGAACATGATATGATTTCATTTCTTTGGGTTCGTTAAGTCACGTTAAGTCACGTTAAGAGACTGCATGGACCCAATGAGGTCATTGCTAGCGTTGGCACGAAAACAAATAAATCGCGATCAACGAGGGCCAACGAGAGCTAATCTAAGTGTATTCCCTCAACAGCGAAAGACGCACTACATCGATCCGTCGGCCAATGCCTCAAGGCAAGCGAAATCTTTGAAACTTCGTCTCTCGTTACATCCCTTTGTCTCTCATTGTCTCTTTTGGCTCCACATCTGTAAATGAATGACAACATCAGTGCCGTAGGTAAACTTCGGACACTCCTCGCAGCCACTTTTTGGCCTATCTGGTGAGACCTGTTTCTAAACATCCTCCAATTATTGTAGCTCCAACCATACTTTTGTATAGTTAAGAAATTCAAATCGTTTTGCTTTCTTCACACACACACCTTCACGTGTGTGAGTGGGTCTTGACTTTCTCCGTGAAAATCTTCACACTCTTCCACGGCGCACCCTCTTTTTCCCAAATTGTTCCTAAACGTGCACCAAATTGCCTCGCGTTCCATTCAAACACCGGTTATCTCGTGCGTCCATCAGCGTCAGCCTCCAAATCCGAGACCCTGTGAATTCCGTCAAAATATTCTCACCCATTGAATCGCACCTACGTTTCCGTCCATTCTCTCAGTCAGCCAATTCACCCGAACACACCTCACGATTCCACTCATCCGCGAGCATGCTCCGCCAGCGGACGAGTAAATAATGCGTTCGATTATGAGCTGGAAACGATCCCATTTATAAAATCGATACGATTATCGCCGCCCCAGCGACGCGTTGTCTTCCCAGATAATTTACAGCCACACCGCAGCATCCAGCAGGTTCCGCTGCCTAGGTCTCGATCACCCGAAGAAATCTCAATCCCTCGGTCGGGCGATAAATTACCGAGCCTCTCCTGAATCGATCGTTAGACGCGATCGGGTGTGGGCTGCATGCACACGTCCGTGACCTATGCGAACCGGCGATATTTTCACAATCAAGCGGCAATTTATCGGCACCGGTCGTGGTCCTGGTCGGCGGGGATGGTCGCCCATAATTGGATGCCGCGCTGCATGCGGAGTTGTCCCCGGGCCTGATCGCTCGTAAATTCGGATTCGAGGGGCATTTAGTGCTGCATAAATCTGGCGGATTTCCCAGTAAGTCCTGGACCAACCAGCAAAGCGAACGAAATCCCTTAAATAAACACTGATCTGGAATGTATGGAGCCGCCGTCAAAGAGTGCGCGTACATGCGGGAGCAATTTGTTCGCGCTTGGCCTGGCCGTCCCCAACTCAAATGAGATAGCCCCTCAAGACGTGATGTCCTCAGACATGTAATGGGCGCGAGGATAAGGAGCAGTGCTTGTTTGCTGCTCCCAGTCACCCGCAATCGCCTCCAATTCATTTTCCATTCCGCCAACGGACGACAGTTCCTACAGCCACTGGTTTGGCTACCGATTCTGTGATACGTTGACTGCTGCGGCTGCCGTATGCTCCGGGAGCACTTCCCCCGACGTCGGTGGACGTCATGGCCTCATTAGAGATTCCGTTTGCGTTTTCGGGATAAACCATTGAAGAAATCTATTTGCGGACGCGCACAGATACACATCCACGGACGTGTGCTGTGTTTGGGAAAATCTCTGTGGTTGCGGCTCTTATCCTTCGTCGGAATGCTTTCACTTCGGCGTGGATAGGGGGAAGGGGAGCCTTTTACGACTGAGCGCAGGGATGAGAGCTCGTGTGGCAGACTTATGCTGCAATTAATTGATTGCACATTAATTTATGGAAACCGAGACCGTCTCGCTGATAGAGCGAGCGGCGGACGGTTCAAGTCGAAATGTCAACGCAATTAACATTTCAATGAGGCCAAGATAAGGCGGCTAATGAACGCCGCTCCGCCGCTTGGAAGGATTCAGCACGCACAGCTCGATTTATGCTTGTTGATTATGTGGGGTAACTAATCGCTGGGGCGTTATCCGACGACATGTCATTGGGGTCGCAGTGGAGAGCGCACTTGTGCATTGTGGGGGAGTTTGATGGTCTTGTTTCCTTGTTCTTGAGCTAAATGTCGTCTTGATCGCTGATACACGATAAGAGAGCGGAAAAGTCCACTTGAAGGAGGGAAAACATCGTGAGACGAATGGGTTTCTTGTGTCTGCACAACTTTTGAACTCAATTGCTGTTTGTTTGTTATCTTCGTCGAACGCACTGTCGCTTCAGTCATCTGGAATCGTTGCAGCAGATCGATATCAAAAGGTTTTACGTCTTTAGTTCGAAATTAAACCAATAGCTTCGTAGCACTTATGTCTGCTGGTTTATTTCGGTTAAGGCCACACATTGACTTTAGGTTGGTGGATAGGAAATTTCGTTTATTTCGTTTCTTTAGAACACGTGCGCTGTTTGCTTCAAATAAGGGCTGGAGTGGTGGTTGATTAAACAAGAAATTAAGGTCTTTGTAAAAACAAAACAAATCTTACCAATTTTTTCTTTGAACCTTGACTTCCTGTTCTGTGTGTTCGTAAGTATGTCATCTTGCAGTTGAGCACTTGGATTAAGATATTCGCCTTAAGTCTTTTTGAGTGCCTATATGGACAAAGTGGTAACCCATGCTTTCATAGAAATACGAAGTGCCTCATCTTGTGGCGGGTTTCTTAGTCACAGGCCCTTTGAACACTGGCTGCTGCTTTCAGGTGGAGTTCTGTAAAGTATGTTAGTATCATATGTCCGCCAAACGAAATAGCTCCTTTTGCACTTGAGAAATGTTCAAAATTTCTTTCTAAAGAAATTGCTATAGCGAATGTATTTGCTAAATAGGCACACCACCAGGTTTACTGAAGTGAAATCTGGGCAGAAAGTTCGGGAGGATAACACACTCTTGAACAAAACTCATGTTTCGCTCCTTCATATTGTGCGAAGAGACTGTGGCTGCTATGACCTAAAACTCAAACATCAGCCCATTATCGATCTCCCGAGCTCTCCTCTCCTCTTCTGTCTGGTGAAAATTTTTCACGAAGATTTCACATTATTTGCTTATGAGTTGCAACAGCATAAACTACTTTAAGCGTGTCACCATCAATCGATTCACATTTACCAACATTTACCAACATATGTGAATAACAATAAGGAACTGTCTTAGCGGTCACTTGCGCGAAAATTGAAACCATTTTGCTTATTATACGACATTGTGTAACCACCTTAAGTCAAAGAACGCAAAGAACCTCGAGTTACTTGATTTCTTTGCATTTGTTCACTGCCATTCCTTCCAAGGATAAAAAACACTTCACTCAACAAGTCCCGAGACTGACATATAGTTGGCGCCACCAATAAAAAATGGATATTCTTTTTAGAAAGTACAAGCCAGAGACCAATAGGGAGACAGTCAACTCCCTCGTCTCCCACCCACGAAATCATTTTTGCAGCGTTTTTTATAACATTTCACCTCCTGAACAGCTGATTCACATACAGGATTTATTTTTGATTTTAAATGAAAATACGTGTGAACTGCCTATACGGAGGCAGTACAATTCTTTGGTTAGAGGTTGTACTGGAGCCCTGGAGGGCATATCATACAATCAGTTGAACAATATATTGAATTGGAGCGCCTTAATCCCTGCAGCGACCGCCGCTGGCTAACCGCCTTTAACGCATGTTTTCCTTTATAGCGCCCAACCATCTGCGCGAGCGTTTGAGTGACTACATCCATATACAAATTTATATATATGGACCAAGGACTAGCTTCCTCATCAACTACTCGTGCTACTGTTCTCTCACGAGAGGAAGGGACCCACAGTTTTTTGCCAATTCCGAGTGGCAAAGTTTGAGAAGCTTTTTCATTGAAAATGAATACACTCAATTCTCTTTTTAGTTGATACGTTCCAAAACTAATCGCACCAAAAAAAAATCGAAAAAAAATACACTAATGTAGTGTAAAAGAAGGAATGTGTTCCATTATTTTCAAAAACGCATAAAACCAAAAAATCATATAAAAAAAGACATTAATTACATTATATAATTAGGGTTACGTTCCAAAATTTTTTAAAAGTTCATAGGACCAAAAAATCGCAAAGAAAAGTCGATATCAACTAATAAAAAATGAGGATACGCTTCAACCCAGCATATCAGTAGCAGCTTATTTGACGGCTTCTTGACAACGTTTTTAGTCTTCTTGTATGGTCACTGCAGGCAGCGATGAACTCTGCGCAAGTTGCATGGAGACTCGGTCGGTAAAGTTTCTATCGATCTGTTACAAATGCAGCTTTTCGACGTCAAACCATGTTGGTCTACCTGAACTCCGTTGCTCTTTCGATATTCGGGCTCATCGGGCATGCTTTCCTCCGAGCATATCCTACAGATGAGCTGATGCATGTGCCCAACCAGGTCATCTAAGCTGCTTTAAGTAGTTCTGCGGGCAGTCCATCCGCTACCTTGGCTACAAGGTGATGATCCGAGTCGATGTTTGCACCTCGGAAGGTTCGGACATCGAGAATACTGGAGAAGTGTCTGACGTCGATTGCAACGTGATCAATCTGGTTGACGGTGGATCGATCAGGGGATCGCCAGGTACCTGTGTGAATGTCCAGGTGTGGGAACCGCGTGCTAGCCACAGAGAGGTTTCGCCCCGAGGCGAAGTCCAACAGCCTGAGTCCGTTTCCGGATGTGTTGTCGTGCAGGCTGTATTTATCGATGAATCCAGCAAAGATGTCCTTCTTTCCCAGCTGAGCGTTGATATCTCCTATAACGATCTTGGTATCGTAGCTGGGGCATCGATTTAATGTTCTTTCTAGGAGATCATAGAAGTCACCAAGTCAAGGATAAATGTGCTTACATAAAATAAATAACGCAGTTGAAAAACATATTAAATCAAGTTAGGCCTGCGAAGGGCCAGTAGGATTATGTTTAAACAAACAAAATGTCCTGTCCTAAACTACCTTTGAACATTTTTGTCTAGAAATTAAGTGTTTCTTTATAAGTGAATAAAATGCAAAAAACAAATGTACGTAACTCTGACTGACAGCGGCCTCCAGAACATAAAATTATGCACTTAAGGTAAAGTTTTTCAAATATTTTTTAAAAGTGCTTTAAGGACAGTGGCAGGAGTTTGTTACCCAACTTTACAACAAAGTCAAACACAGAATATTATACATATATCTCCATTTGCCCATGAAAATTTGAAACTTGAGGAAACTTTAGTCATGTGTAGCTTTACATATTATATTGTATATTTAAAAATTATTTTGTGCATCCCAGCACGATATAAGTTTGCAAGGTATGAATAATAATAATCGTTGGCGCGACAGTCCACAGGGGGACCATGGCCTAGCTTGCTCATCAACTCCTCGTTTTGTGCACGATACTGTTCTCTCACGAGTGGAAGGGACCTACAGTTTTTTACGCACTCCGAACGGCGAATAGTGAGAAGCTTTCTTGGACAATAATTTATATTTGAGTGTTGTCAGCAGCTCGAAAGAGGTTGTGTCGTGGAAAATTCGAGGTGTTTAGCCGGGAATCGAACATAGATCGTTTGGCGTGAGAGCGTCGCACTGTATCCACTACGCCACGGTGGCCACAGTTTGCAACGTATTGCTGGTTGGTAAATGAAGCTCCAAACAATGCACATGCTAGAATAAATGCCTTGCGCTTGCCGTCGTATATGGGCTGGCTCCAGTCCCACTCTCTGTTGCCTAGCAATTAGATTTTCTCACATTAACCACAGTTTGATTTTCTTATACATATGTAGGGCCATGTACACAAGCAAAACTTATTGTTTTTATGAGCTTCGCTAGCATGACAACCTTTAGCCGCGATTTTAGTAATAAAAAAAAAATAATTATTAATAAAAATTAGTAATAAAATAAAATAAATAAATAATTAGTAATAAAAAAAAATAAAAAAAAACATATTCATAATAAAATTTTAATAGTCGTAGTTATTTCTCATGCGAACGACTTATTGCATTTATATGTATAGGCAGAGTATTAATTATATTTTTATTTTTTCTATTTGTTTCTTCTATTTTTTTGTGGTCGCCGTGGCGTAGTGGGTAGAGTGCGACGCTCACACGCCGAGGGGTCTAGGTTTCGACTCCCAGTTCAACACCAATTTTTCTAATATTTCACGGCATCACCTCTTTCGAGCTGCTGACATCACTCAAGGAGTAATAATTGTCTAAGAAAGCTTCTCGAATTTCGCCGTTCGGAGTCGGCAAAAAACTGTAGGACCCTTCTACTCGTGAGAGAACAGTAGCGCGCACAACACGACTAGTTGATGAGCAAGCTAGGCCCTGGTCCCCCTTTGGACTGTAGCGCCAACAATTATTATTATTCTTCTATTTTGTTTTGTTTTGTTTCTTCTATTTTCATTTTTTCTCTTGCTTATAAAAATGCCCATAATCTCAAACACTTGCGCTTCCCCATCACACATGGCTTAAGAAACTACGCGAAATGAATATTCCCCAAATATCTTCGTCGTGTAGGGAAAAACGCAAGCAAGCAAGTCGTTTAGAACTAACGTAGTAAACTCCAGGAAAATAATTTCAGTCTATTATGTACCTTCGTATTTTTATAATTTGTTCAGACTCTGTTCAAAGGCAAACAAGAAAGCGAAACTATTTGTGCGTAAGCACTAATCGCAGTGTCCATATATATTTCTTTTCGACCAAACATTAAATTTTATTCTAAGACTCCAGTAATGCATGAAATTTCCCCATGTTGCAGCTTCTCAACATATAACTTATATAAACGGCAGACGGGGTGAAGTACACCTGCACGCGCGAACACCGAATTGAAGAAACGCTGACCTAGCGTCTGGCGCATTTGCTGCACGGTGCATCGTTTCCCACAACAGCGAGCCACCACAGAAAGCTGAATAAGGAAATTTTGGGAATAAATACAGGTGATCGAATGTTTGTTAGTTTGGTTTTTAAGACTCAATCGAACCAATAAAGGTACAAAGGCATTCGGCCTTTGACTTTTTTTTTATTAATCTTGGTAGCGCGTTTCTTTAACTTATACTTTATTCAATATCCCACCACCCAAACAGCATTCAAACAAAAAACGGACGGTTGAATACAGCAGACAAAGAAGTTTCTTATGATTCCTCAGCAGGATTTGTTTCAAACCATTCTTGGACTAATTCAATTACTTCTCTAAAGCACGTCGTTATTCGGTCACCGTATAACTGCGATAGAATTATCTTTATGACCACAGTGCAGCCACTTCTTTTTATTTCCTTTCATTTATTGCACTTATGCTGCTTTTTGGTTGATCAAACCGTGAGTCGTATGCTCGAATCTGCTTCCCATCCATGCTCATTCTGATTTCCTCTCTCCAACCACAGGAACTGTGACTTCTTGGCCCTTCTCACAATAAACATAAATCTGAATGCATTAACTCGCCTATTAAACGGTTAATTTCCCAATCAATGACAACTCTCCATAATTGACCACGCCAAGCGCCAACTATAACACCGAACTCGATTCGAATGTCGGGCACTGATTAAGAAATTATGGCCCCAGCTTGACCTGTGAGTCAGGCAGCCGAGCTCCAATCACAGGTTTCCGTGGTGTAGTGGTTATCACATCCGCCTAACACGCGGAAGGCCCCCGGTTCGATCCCGGGCGGAAACATCTATTTTTATTGCACTTTTATTTAAATCTCCTCCGCACGCATCCTCGCTGCCCTTCGACGCAGATAACTCACAGGACAGCATACTCGCCTCCCGCCTGCAACATCATTCACCTCGAGCCAGCTCCACGGTCCGCGTCGGAATGTGTCTGGCCACCCGGCAGACATCGTAACTCATCTCAGCGTCAGCGTCATCGTCGTTGTCTTCGTCGTGTCAAACGCTAATGCAGTCCTCACAGACCACTCAGCCTATCGGAATTTATTAATTTCCCCTCTTTAATTGCCCGACGAGGTGATAAGGGCGTGCAGGCTACAGTGGGACATAAAAATTAATTGCCCCCGAGAGACTTCATAAATTTGACGGCGAGCAGACAGCGCAACGGTCGTGGGATAAATTATGCCGTCGCCCGTAGTAGGGGTGGAAAAAAAAGGATGATCGCGATGATCAGTCGGGAAAAGCAAAAAGAGTCTGTTTCCGCCCGGGATCGAACCGGGGGCCTTCCGCGTGTTAGGCGGATGTGATAACCACTACACCACGGAAACACACAAATCTGCAGCGGCGATTTTGCGGGCAGACCGATCTTGATTGATCTGAAAGTCACATGCAGAAGCACACCTGTGGCACACACTCTGCTCTACGCGAGTGTGCTGGCAAACGGCCTTGAGTGCTATTTCTGTCTCGAGTGGAGACAGCGCAAAGAAAACAGAAAAGAAATTCACAGTCCCCTGAGGTCGGCAGACACACGCTGTCGCCTGGTGACGCCGCACATCGTCTGTTTCGTCTTCGCTGACGAGCGCGTTGGTTTTGCGTGGAATGAAGTTCACAAGAAGAGTGCCGGAATTCGCACTTTTGACAGCAAACAGAAGCAGGGGCGGATGCGAGAACTTCTGGAGACGTTCCCAGGATTATTTGACATCCGGCAACAAAGTTGAGCAATAAATTAGCGTGAATGGTGTCAGTGTTGGACTCGTGATTCGAACAAGTTTTGACACGTGTCATCGGTCCAATTGCCGCCTCTGGCTGGTTGAGAGAAAGCCTCTTCTCGAGTGATTTAGTGTTTTGCTTTGCGAATGACTTATCCGCTACACTGCGGTGACGGGTGGCCGCGACTTGTTGAGCGTAGGTCTGTCAAGGTTACCATCGGTAATGATGTTTCACTTCCAATGACCCAGCGGGTGGAAAGTGGCCAAAATTGCGATCGAAGTGGTGAAGAGTTGAGAGCGCCTTGAGGTGTGGTTAAAGGTTGGTGCTGGAGTATGATGTTCACTTCATTGGGTGGCTTATATCATGTTGGACAATCGCTTTGAGGCAAGTTTGGGAGGACGGAAATGTGGCTTGTGGGGAAGATTTTTTAATTTTTAATATCTCCTCTGAAGCCCTTGCATATCTGATACTTAAGTCCTTATCCAACTGTTAGTCACTCTCGCCACGACTTAAACGTTGGACAAAGAACTTTAAAAGCGCAATCTCCTCAGCACTTCAAATCTGCAGAACCCCAGCCCCGAGCCCTAGCAAGTGACATCTCAATTAAATCCACGATGAGCGCCATTGAATTCGCAAGCAAAGTCAAAATTAATTGCTTTTCGATCTGCGTGCGGGTCATTAAATTCCCCATCCAAAGGACACTTCATACTGATTTAATTGGAGCCATAATAATCGAGGATTTATGGGAATCCGGTCCGCGCATGCCAGACGAACTGCAGCACAGCGTCACCCTTGTCTGGGTTTTATTACCTCCTCGTTAATTACGTTAAGCGCGCACTAGTCTGGAACTATCGTTCGCCTGAGCTGTGCAAATCCCTCAAGCCTGAGCCAACCTTAAATGACTTGAATCCAAACTTCATCGATTGGCAATGTGTCGGTGGCGGAAGTTCGAATGTGTCATGAATGTGCAATCGTCGCCGTTCTGCTCGAAAACCTGGTAGACGCCATTATTGGCATCCTTGGGACAGCTCACGGATGTATTGATTACGAACAATCCAACCGCCCAACTCTCACAGCTTGCCCACCCGCTGAGTTCGCTTGGTAACCCCTTTCGGCGTTACGTACGATGTCATTGGCGTCGCCATCATTACCATTCGCAACCGGGGAGGGCGACACAATTGTGAAGCAAAAATCAATTCCGGCGACATTGACATTGCGGGTCAGGGAATTTCAAATTGTGCTGGTTGCGAATCAAATGAGACGGAACATTCCGCGTAGAAGGATATGCCAGGGGAGGCGAAAATAGAAAACAAAAGTTCTTTCAAGCCCTTGGGTTGGGTTTTTGTAGCGAACTAATTGCGGTCTCAGTTGATGGCAGGAAAACGTATTTATGCTGACAATGGAGAGTGGAATCGGAATGCTTAATTAAAACTGTCAACGAAGGGGGTGTGCTCGCGAAGCAGTAAATTAAGGACAGGCACGAGCATACGCTTGTGGTTTTGGCTTTGTCGAGCGCTTGCAGTGGTTTGAGGTAATATCAAGCGTTGGGCACTTTCTTAAAGCCCACCCTTCAAGAGCAAAGATTAAAGTGAAGAAACACTCAACCATCCCACTGCTTCCTTGTATCTTGTCCGCCTTTGGGGCGCACAGACCTTCCTCAGGACTAACAAAGGCTGACAGAAATCGATGTCGTTTGGAATAGAAAAACACTCCGCCTCCGACCACTACACAAAATTAGAAAAATTGCCACAGGCAGCTGTGCGCCACGATAAATCTCAGCCGTCCACAAATACGTCCTGCAATCGGAGATAAACTTCAATATGTCCTCATCAGGATAGCGTCTCCAGCCTCATCAGCGTCAAGTGTTAAATCTCATTTCTGGGCCGTCCCCTAAATCCTACCCACTCCGGTCGTTTAGTCGTCCCAATGTCTGACTGGCCAACATTAGTGGACATTATCCCAGATTCTCTGCGACAACAAGTGCAGCGCAAGGACAGCGGAAAAAACCGGAGCGCTAAGGAAAGCTGTATTGTGCTCAACACAGAAAGGCGTAAGAGGACATTTGTTTTAATTCCGCTGTATAATCATGAAGCACAAGCGCTGCAAACTGGCGCAGGATGTCGGACGAAAATAAATCGAAACGAAACGCAAATAAAAAGAGACGTGCGAGCTAAAAGGGGAAGTGTACAGAAGTGGATCGTGATGATTTACAGTGCGTGGTTGGAATGTCGAAAAACACGTTGGCACGATATTTATGGTGCTGTGGGGTATTTATGGGTGGGGGTTTCGAAATGTAACGACGACAAGGCCACGAAGCAGCGAAATCTTATGTCCTTCGGCTAGTTTGGTGGCAGTGGTCGCTTTTTATGAATTTCGGCTTTCAGGAAAATGACAATAAATTGGTCGACCAGGCCGCGGTCTGTTGACATGGCAAACAATAAAAGATTGTTTTCCACATCGATGGAAGATTCATAATGAGTTGTAGCTGGGAGGGAGCGTGATTTGTTTGTGGATCAAATGGGAAACTTTGGTGAGCGATGAATAGGAATGTCATTGGCTTAGGGTGGACTGTTTGTTTGTGTTACCTCTGAAACGCTCATTGGTGCGTAGATTTGACTTTTTTTGATTTGAAATCCTGTCGTGTCACTGTCAGTGGACTAAGCACCTCGCTGTCGCACAACGCGAAGTAGGTTTCGAAAATCTGTGCTTTTTGAATATAATGTTAGTTTATTATTTCTAAGTTTGACGTTTTTCAAAATGCTATTTTTTTGAATGTCATTGATATCTTGTATTGATTTTTTTACAAAAATTATATAAACCAATTTTTTAACAAAAATAACATTGAGTTAACACAACAATCCTTTCATATACACGATGTAAGCGGTCGCTGGATGGCAATACAGAGGTGCGCTTCAAGACGAGAAATTTTAAAACAAGTTCCACTCAGTCTTATTTATTGAAAAATTTAAAATTAACTACAAAAATTATCATTGATAACATTAAATTAAACGTTTGTAAGCAGAAGAAAAAAACTGAAATTTAAAGACTAAGCATCACGTCCCATCTTGGAATTCATCAAAAACTGAAGAATGTTCGGTAGTTGTAAAGCTCTTTTTTTTCTTTCGAAGTAATTCGATTTGAGGTACTCCAGCTTAAGACTCTGCTGCTGTATGGAATGGCTTTAGCTTGTCAAACTTCCTCGAGGTCATTGCAGGTGTTCCCCAAGGCTGTGTGCCTAGACCGCTTTTGTTTGCTCTTTACGTCGATTATATAACTGCATTTCTACCAGGAGGAATTACATTTGGTGATGTAGAGGTTAAAATTTTGTTGTATGCTGACGATTTGGTTGTTCTGGCTGAAGGAGCACAGGCTCTTTAGCTGCAAATAAAAAAATTGAAAAACTGCTGCGATCTTTGGGACTTAACTATAAGCACTTCAAGTCAAAAATTATGGTGGCGAGGTAGCAGGACTGCACGTGAAAACTGGTTTTTGGAGGGTGAGCTGATCGAAATTGTCAAAGGCTTCAACTTCCTGGGTTTTGCTATCTTTGGGACTTAAAGACAAATATTCTGTTATTCAAATATTATGGATTTTGCCACTGGTCGAGGTAGCAGGACTGCACGTGAAAACTAGACTTTGGAGGGTGAGCCGATCGAAACTGTCAAAGACTTCAACTGCCTCGGTTTTGCTATAAAATCGAATCTTGATATGAGCGCACATGTTCACAAGAAAGCGGTAGCGGCTAAGACAGCAATTAATCTAATGTGGAGAACTTTCTTTAGTAACCAACAAATCGGCACTGTGTCAAAGTTCAAGGTGCTTAATGCCACTGTGAATTCATGTCCCTGCTACGCAAACCATGTGTTTGGATTAAAGATCTTTGAGGAATGTGAAATTGTCCAGTGATTCTTCTTCAAGCGAATTTTCAAACTCTCGCCAACAACTCCTTCATACGCTATCTGCGTGGAATCTAATAATAATAATTGTTGGCGCTACAGTCCAAAGGGGGACCAGGGCCTAGCTTGCTCATCAACTACTCGTGTTGTGCGAGCTACTGTTCTCTCACGAGTAGAAGGGACCTACAGTTTTTTGCCGACTCCGAACGGCGAGATTTGAGAAGCTTTCTTAGACAGTTATTACTCTTTGAGTGTTGTCAGCAGCTCGAAAGAGGTGGTGCCGTGAAATATTAGAAAAATTGGTGTTGAACTGGGAGTCGAACCTAGACCCTTCGGCGTGTGAGCGTCGCACTCTACCCACTATGCCACGGCGACCACCTGCGTGGAATCTGGTTTGCCACAAATCTATCATGAAAATTTGAAAACGAATGCAGACTTTTTAATTAAAGTATTGCGTAGGTCGAATAATAATTTTTCAAAAAGGCTTCTCAAGGTGGCGCTTCGATGTAATTGATCACTTTTTAAAGAGTGGCATGAGCTTGCAACCTCACTTGACATTGCACTCAGGCTCACTGAGGAAAATTCAGATGATTGGGAGGATAAATTATACGAATGCATTAGGAGCCACGATGACAAGATTTATCTAGATTAACTAAATGGAGCTCGTTCCTCTTCGTCGAGACATATATACAAACGCCTCAACCATACACTTGGGTCCATCAATTACTTCAAAACAGAACTCTGAAATAGACAAATAAACATTATTCTAAGAGAGAGAACTGAACTGCTGAGACTTAACTACGTAGCGCATCGACAAGATGTTATTGCCACCTGCACTCTTTGCAATCGCACTGAAGTCGAAAATATATACCATTTTATTGTAATCTGTCCCATATTACTAGAACTGCGTCTGCTTCAATTCTCAAAATTTTCTCTTACCCTTGAGGAAACCAAGAATATATAAGAATATATAGCAGGTTTGAACTTGCCTTATAGATTCTTTATTTGTGCCTTGAAATACCGCAAGAGTTTCATTTAACAGTAAGCTTTTTCTTTTCTATAACTTTATCCATATAGTTGTATTTTTAATTTTTCAGTGCCCACTGTATTATTTCAAATTATGTCAATCTCTGTCAACAGACGGCATTTTGCCATGTTAAATATTTTTTATTTTTCGATTACTAGTTGTTAAAATGAAAATCAATAAAGAATGTGCAAGTTGCACTCCTTCTAAAGATTGAATAAGATTTCCTTGCATTTTAAAGAGCCAATTCATCGTTTTCTGTGGACTGTTGCGCCATACAATTATTATTATTACCAGCTATGAAGTGAGCGTAAAGATACAAATGTCTGGATGGGAACATTTGTTGTGAACGTGCCCTTTTTTGTTTGTTTGCTATGACATCTGTGAAAAATGTTTAGTATACATCAAGTCATTCAACAGACAACATCATATTTGTTCATCGTGTTAAAAATGTCGAATTTTGTACCAAAAAGTGATGATTTGCGGAAAGCATTAGTTTTTTTGTTTTCATTTGAAGAAAAGTGCTGCAGAGTCGCATCGAATGCTTGTCGAGGCATATGGTGATCATGCTCTATCAGAAGCAACATGCAAAAGATGGTTTCAACAGTTCAGAAATAATGATTTTGATGTGAGAAATGAAGAACGTGGAAGACCACCAAAAAAGTTTGAAGACGCGGAATTGCAAACGATATTGGATGGAGATGACACTTTGAGTCCAAAGCAAATGGCAGCAATGTTAAATGTTGCACAACAAACAATTTCTGACCGTTTAAAAGCTATGGGAAAGATCCAAAAGTATGGAAAATGGGTGCCACATGAATTGAATGAAAGACAGATGGAAAACCGAAGAAACACTTGTGAAATTTTGCTTCAAAGACACGAAAGAAAATCGGTTTTGCATCGGATTGTTACTGGCGATGAAAGATGGATTTACCTAAACCTAAACGGACAAAATCATGGGTTAATCTGGGACAACCATTAACATCGACTGCAAAACCAGATCAATTCGGAAAGAAGACAATGCTGTGTGTTTGGTGGGACCAGAAAGGTGTGCTGTACCATGAGCTCTTAAAACCTGGTGAAACCGTTTATACTGATCGCTACCAACAACAAATGATCAATTTGAACCATGCATTGATCGAGGAACGACCAGAATGGGCCAGAAGACACGGCAAGGTAATTTTGCTCCATGACAATGCACCTGCACACAAAGCAAAACCGGTTCAGGATACAATCAAAACACTTGGCTGGGAGCAGCTACCCCACCCACCGTATTCACCAGACTTGACTCCTTCCGACTACCATTTGTTTTCATCGATGGGATACGGATTGGCTAAGCAGCACTTTGATTCCTACGATGAGGTCGAAATTTGGGTGTCTGATTGGTTTACGAGGAATCAATTATGCACTCGCCTCCTTCAACAATCGTCATTGCGCGGTATTCACAAATTGCCAGCAAGGTGGTCAAAATATGTAAAAACAATGGCCAATACTTTGAATAAAATGTTTTTACTTTCCCATTAATAATTAATATTTTATTTTCAAAAAACAAAAAACGGTAAACCTGGTAATTATCGATTCCTAGTTCCTGACCGATGTTGTTTTTCAGCATTCAAATATACAACCTTAAGGCAACGAGTGGGTGAATGGAAGTTCATAAAAATCTTTTACATCTATTAAGATTGCTGAGATCACGTAATTGGGGTCGCATAACAAATCCCGGTTCTAATTCTAATTTACTATTTTATGTTGTGAGCTCATTCGTTTCATTTTTACTTTACAAACGTAGGGAAAACACGAAAGACTTAATCATGCTTCATTTGCTACTTAATGACCAGAAGAGCCGACGAGAAATAAGGTTCTTCAACCACAAAGTACGAAGGTTACCTTTTATATTTCGGGATTGGGCAAGACTGGTGTTGCAATCTGGTAACTACCAGCTCTATCGTAAAGTTTGACATTTTTAAGGTTATACGTATTCTAAAATTTTTAACAAACGAGCGCTATTTGTGTTGTTTACAATAACTTAAAAGATTCATCTCGCCCAAAACATGGAATTAAATCGTGAAAACTTTCGTGCGATTATTTTTTACAACTTTCGACGTGGATTAACTCAACAACAGTGCATCAGTGAACTCAATTTAATTTTGGCGATGAAGCTCCTTCAAGGACCAGTGTTTAGTGATGGTATGATAAATTCAGCCGAGGTCGTAGTTCACTCCAAGACGAATTTCGTGAAGGTCCTCCAAAATCTGTTGTTGTTCCGGAAACCATTGATGCTGTGCGCCAACTGATATTGCAAGATCGTCATGTGACCTGCCATAAGATTTGGACAACCTCAGACATTAGTGGGACCAGCATACATTCAGTATTACATGAACAATTGACAGTCAAAAAAATTTGTTCGCGTTGGATTCAATACAGTTTGTCAATCGCTCAAAAAAAGGCTCGTGTCGATTGGTCAAAAGAAATGCTCCAAAAGTACGATCGCGGTGCTTCAAAACACGTCTATGACATCGTGACAGGTGATGAATTGTGGACATACGCGTGTGAGTCCGAAAGTAAACAGCAGTCGACTGTATGGGTGTTTCAAATTGAGCCAAATCCAACAAAAGCTGCTCGCGCACGAAGCATTTCCAAGCAAATGGTCCCCTGTTTTTTTCGGAGAAACTGGACATGTCGCAACCGCACCAGTAGAACAACAGAACAACGCAGAACAGTCAATTCTGAGTGGCACACAACCATCTGTTTGCCAGTCCTCTTCCAAGAAATCAGGAAAACCAACCGCCGAAGACGGATCACTCTTCACTACGACAATGCGGCTCTCACACATCGGCTCAAACTGCATTTTGGAGCAAAACATCGATTTGATGAGTCATCTGCCGTATAGTCCTAACTCGGCACTGAATGACTTCGTTTTATTCCCGTACGTAAAAATTAAAATGAGAGGTTAAAGCTTTTCGACACCTGAAGAAGCGGTTGATGCGTTCAGGATGCATGTTTTGGAGACACCTCAATCAGAGTGGCAAAAGTGCTTCGAAAATTGGTTCAAACGCATGCAAAAGTGAATGGATCTTAATGGGGAATATTTTGAAAAACAATAAAGCTATTTTCGATGATTAATATTTGTTTTTGTATATAAAAGTCAACCTTCGTACCATAGTGACATACCATGAGAAGGGGCAGAAATGAGCAGCTTACTTCACACAAGTTCCACTAGCTGGTACGCGATCTTCAACTAAGGATTGCCGGAAATTCAAGTATTAGCGAAATAAACCAACTTCAACTGGTGGGCTCCAGCAGTCTTCTTTGCAGACCCTTCACCTCGTAATTTGATGCTTGAAAGGTATTTCTACACCCTTTACAAAACTCGTGATGGACATGTGTAGCTTCGCTCCCATGGCGACTTTCGTATTTTCGTTCACCGTTGAGCATCGGTGTTATGACAACGCCAACTTCGTCAGTTTACTGCCTGGAACATTAACTGAAACGACCCGGTCGCTTCGGTGGAGTGGGATCTTCGAAGAATCCTGCGGTACCTCATCGCCGCAAAGTACCCTTCACCGAACAATTAATTCAATTATCAAGAGCCACAACAAAATTAGATACAAGCTCGACGCCCATCACACAATTCACCCGATTGCCCCACTGGGATCAAAGTCGCAGTTTCGGTAAACTTGCAGGCCCCACTCCTGGCGCTTACATAACAAACTACCGAAATACCCTTCGAGGTCAACTTTACTAATCTCGCTGGTCCCGGACAATCGGCGCTTTCATTCACAAGAACATCCATTACCGCCGGCGTCAATGGAGGCAGCCAAGTCAACACAGAATCCGCTTCCTCCGCTCGCTGCGAAAGGTTACAATAGCGTCATCTCTGGCGCTGGTGAGTTCTGTGATGTCATCGTTCGTGACACTATGAATCACCCCGAAATGCGGCGAACTATTCACAATGGCGGCGAAGAAGAACTTGTCCAAGAAACCATTGTTAGGGTGTCCCGATTATGCTCCCATCCATGACAACTATCGGTCGCCCACACACACGCACTCCCCCCGCGCCAGCAGACAAGACTTTCTTCAATGACTGTCCGCCAGCGAGAGATGAGCGAGAGGACAAGACAAAGGTCCTCCGAAATGTACGAGGCAATAACAAACCTCAAATGTAATAAACATCAGCGCCAGCATCCACCATCCAGCAGTAAGACCGTCACGCGCATGTCTCCTCGGCGGCTCCCCGCCCCGCCGTTCCGCCTCTCATCGCACATACCGACTGCGATGGAATTTTCACTTTCATCGCCCGTCCGCCGAAGGAAAGTGTATAAATACCACAGCGCCCCAGGATACCGAATTAGATCAGTAGTGCGAATTCTAGTGCCAAAATCTCTTCACCAGCAAGCAGAAGAATCCTCCAGTAGCAGCAACAGCAGAGACCAGCGAAGGACTCGTTTTCATTTTGGATTAACACACGGCCGCAGCGGCACAAAGTAAGTGAGTAGCATTCGGGCAGCGGGCTAGTCGGCTAGTGAGTGAAAAGTGAGCGAGTGTCTGCCTGTCTGTCCACTCGACCGACAACGCTTCTTCTTGTTCGATTGCCATTTCAATTAACCCACGGCTGGTAGTTTGTCTTGTTTTGCCGCGGCCGCGGAAAGGGGCTGTCAGCGCGTGTAAAGTGTGTGCAATTGTGTGGAAAGGCCGAGTGACTGCCGGACTGCAGCCACTGTGCAGTGCATCGAGGTGACATAAGAGGGGTTTTTCGTCTGCTGAGTGTTTGTCGGACAATTTAAGCACAAGCTGACAAGAAAACACTTGCCCCAGTGCACTTCAAAGGCCCGTAAAGATGCTCTCGGTGATGACTTGAAAGTACATTCGAGCAGGAGAACGGACCGTCTAAAGAGGGCGCCAGAGCCTCGCCAAGTGACTGTTCTGTTTTGACTTTTGGCGTCACGAGAGTGAACGCTTTCGATGGAAATTGATGCAAATTTGTGTGGAAATATGTTAATCTGTTGTGCACTGCGGTCGGGAGTGCAAATGTTTTGAAACCCACTTACGCACTTGTACATTTGAATTGTTGAATTGTTTGTATGATTGGACGGCCTTCATTCGAAAGCTTTCAGATTGCCTTACGACTCCTTTGGTCTGAAAGAAACAAACTTTGTGGTAGACCTTGAGAAACAATTAACAGTCGAGGCTTTTACTGTCGGTGTTGATCATTTAGTTCATAAGGCACGCTGAACTGATTTTTATAGGGCAAGATCGGCTGGCGCATAGGGCTCAGAACCACATTCAACAGCATCAGTTTCCTCAACAAATGGGGGACTAATTTTTAGAGGTATCCTTCTCCTGGTAGTTTCCTTAAACTCCTCGTCAGAAGCTTGGCAGATATTTGCACAAAATAAGTTTGGTGTTTAGCTTTTGAAAAATTTTTAGATTTTTTAGCAAATTGACAAAATTCATGTCAATTTCAATCAGAACTGACTAAATTCCAAGTAATTGGACAATTTTTTCTAAAGTAAAGGGAGTGGTTGGAAAGCATCAGCATCATCAGCGCATTAAATGCAATTCCATAAAGCACACTTTTTTGTTTTCTATGGGAAGGTATATTAAAATAATTATTTTTTTTGTACTTAATTTCAACAAAATTCGGTTTCCTTAAACTAAAATCTAAAATACAATGCAAATGTGTGTTTGGAAATGAAAGGAATTTAATAAAAAGTTATTTTTATTCATGAACTTATTGTTTAGTTAATTTAATAAATGAGTTTTTAATTAAAGTTATAGTTTATTTAAAAAAGAGTTGAACTTTTTTAGTCTTGTATTGTTTGACGTGAAAACTAGAAATGTATGTTACTGATGTGAATTTTTTATAAATTTTTTATATAGTAAACAAAAGTGTACGATGTGTCCAGGGTCTGTGATGTAGAGGTAGATACGTCGATGCCCTGAACTGAACGTTCATCTCACATCTTTTTGCGACACACATTTTTTAAACTTAAAAAGCTATAAAAAGCTATTGCTTAAGTAAAGCACGAAAGTTCGTGACAAATATTCTTTTTAACTTAAACATTTGAAGAGTAGCTTCTACTAATGCATAATTAGAGCAACTCAAATTCTGGGCAGTTGGAGTGTCGAAACAAAGTACTTACAGGTATACCGGTATGAAATTTTTTAAAATAAAACACTAATTATTAATGGGAAAGTAAAAATATTTTATTCAAAATATTGGCCATTGTTTTCTACACATTTTGACCACCTTTCTGGCAATTTGTGAATGCCACCCCAATAAAATTGTTCGTCTTTTAAAGCAATGACGATTGTTGAAGGAGGCGAGTGCATAATTGATTTCTCGCAAACCAATCAGACACCCAATTTTCGACCTCCTCGTAGGAATCAAAGTGCTGCTTGTCCAATCCGTGTTCCATCGATGAAAACAAATGGTAGTAGGAAGGAGCCAAGTCTGGTGGGGTGGCTGCCCCCAGCCAAGTGTTTTGATTGTATCCTGAACTGGTTTTGCTTTGTGTGCAGGTGCATTGTCATGGAGCAAAATTACCTTGCCGTGTCTTCTGGCTCCTTCTGGTCGTTTCTCGATCAATGCATGGTTCAAATTGATCATTTGTTGTCGGTAGCGATCAGTATTAACGGTTTCACCTGGTTTTAAGAGCTCGTGGTACAGCACACCTTTCTGGTCCCACCAAACACACAACATTGTCTTCTTGCCGAATTGATATGGTTTGCAGTCGATGTTAATGGTTGTCCAGGATTAACCCATAATTTTTTCCGTTTAGGTTTCATAAAATAAATCCATCTTTCATCGCCAGTAACAATCCGATGCAAAACCGATTTTCTTTCGTGTCTTTGCAAAATTTCACAAGTGTTTTTTCGGTTTTCCATCTGTCTTTCATTCAATTCATGTGGCACCCATTTTTCACACTTTTGGATCTTTCCCATAGCTTTCAAACGGTCAGAAATTGTTTGTTGTGCAACATTTAACATTGCTGCCATTTGCTTTGGACTCAAAGTGTTATCTCCATCCAATATCGTTTGCAAATTCGGCGTCTTCGATTGCTAATTGCATAAAAGTTCCTTATACTTGAAGTACGAAAAGGAGGAAACTAATAGATCCTCGGGAGCTCAAAGCTAAATAAGTAATGATTGGGTGGCGCAACAGTCTATATGAGGACCAGGGCCTAGCTTGCTCATCAACTAGTCGTGTTGTGCGCGCTACTGTGTTCGCATAAGTAGAAGGGACCTACAGTTTTTTGTCGACGCCGAACGGCGAAATTTGAGAAGCTTTCTTAGACAGTAATTACTCCTTGAGTGTTGTCAGCAGTTCGAAAGGGGTGGTGCCGTGAAAAACCCGAAAAATTGGTGTTATTGCATTTTTGCTTCTTCTTGTGGCGCTACAGTCCAGGCTGGACCTGGGCCTCAACCAACATGCCTCTCCAGCCAGCACGATCTTTCGCCAGCTGTCTCCAGTTGCGCACTCCTACTTGGTTGAGGTCCTTCTCCTCTTGTGTGCGCTACCTTAGCCTAGCAATGGCTCAGATTCGAAATGCACTGCCCCTGCAAATATTCCCAAAAAGCTTTTATGAAGTTGTTTACGACATTCAATCAAGCTGCAGTATATATTTGTCCTCTTAAAAACTCTCTCAAACGTCTGTAAGTATTTAGACACCCTCATAGACTCTTGTTTCCTATAGAACTTATTCTCTGATCGACATTTTCTCCAACATTTTCATTCCTTAACTGCAAAAGTTTTGACCAACGCACAAAATTGAAAAGAGTCTTGTCTGTGGACATTCTCAGATATTGCAAAATAGCACCAGTGATAGAAATATAAGGTTTTCAAAAATTCCGCCTTTTTGTCTTTTGAAATTTCCGGCTATGTACAAAGCGCTACAGAGCTCGTATCTGACAATTCTATACATCATTTGAAAAGTGATATAATCTATAAAATTGATGTAACCTACAGAAGACGCTATGCATAATTAGATTGGATATTGCGCTTAACAGTTATAGACGTGTAAACATGGAGTTCACTAACGCCGAAATTTGCGCTATTTGAAAGTTTTCCTTCATTAAAGGCAAATCCGCTAGAGAAACGTTCTGTGAAATTATTGTTTTTTTGCGGCATGGTGCTCTCTCACTTCGAAACGCGGAGGAATGGTTTCGACGATTCAGAGCTGGTAAAAACGACAGCATGGATAAGCCAGACGGTGGAAGACCTGCGACAACGAATATCGATCGAATCATGAAAATCATCGAGTTAGACCGGCATGTGGTATCTCGTGACAACGCCCAGGAGAAAGCAGTTAGACACCAAACCATTTTAAACCATCTGGGATCTTTGGTGCCGCATGATTTGAAGTAAAAAAATCTTCTGAACCGAATCAACGCCTGCGATATGCTGTTGAAACGGAACGAACTCGACCCATTTTCGAAGCGGATGGTCACTGGCGACCAAAAATGGTTCACATACGACAATATCAAGCGAAAAGGGTCGTGGTTGAAGGCCAGTGAATCGTTCCTAACAGTGGCCAAGCCGCGATTGAGGGCCAGGAAGGTTTTACTGTTGTGTTTGGGATTGGAAGGGAATCATCCACTATGAGCTTCTCCCATATGGCCAGACGCTTAATTCTACCATCTCCTGCGAACAACTGGACCGCTCGAAGCAGGTGATCGAGCAGAAGCGTCCAGAACTGACCAACAGGAAGGGTGAAGTGTTCCTCCAGGACAACGCCAGACCACACACTTCGTTGATCATTCGTCAGAAGCTACGGGAGCTCGGATGGGAGGTAGCCCTGACATAGCGCCAAGTGATTTCCACCTGTTCCTGTCTATGGCGAATGCCCTTGTTGGTGTGAAGTTGAACTCTAAAGAGGCTTGTGAAAAGTGGATGTCCGAGTTCTTCGCAAATAAGGAGGGGGGCTCCAACGAGGGGGGTATTATGCCATCTAGATGGGAACAGATTATCGAACAAAACGGCGCATATTTGAACTAAATCCGATCAATGTAACACTCTGTATAAGGCATTGAATGAGGAGCAAAAAAGCGGATATTTGACAACCTGATACATATATCTCGAAAATTAAAGAATGTTTTGAATTGATTGATACAGCAGAACCACCTTAAAAAAAGTAGCACTTGTTCTCATTGTTGTACGGAAGACACATATAATCTGTTTAGAGGAGCTTTTCTTAACCTGTGAGTAACTTGGAGGCTGAGAACTATCATCAAACTGACACTTTTATAGAGACTCGCCAAGGCTTCTGCTAGACAGCACTGATCAGCTCCGCCAAACGTATGCGTATTCTTTGCTTCCTCTTAATTTTCTCTTAAGAATCATCATCCGTTGTTTTGAAGGTGTGAGCCGATTTCCAGACGACTGTTGAAACATTTCATGCGTGCAAAAGCGTTTTAATAAGAAATTTCTTTTGAGCTTTTCGACGGCCATCCGAAGATTTCACTGTTGAGAAAGCGTTTCCACCTCTGATCAATAAATTTAATTAAGTTGACTGAACTACACTTTGGACATCTTTGAAGTCAGCCAACGATAAGATTTTGCACAAAAATTAAAGTCCAGACAACATGTTCCCTGTCCTTTGCCATGTCATGACCACAAGAACCCTCCTCGGGCGGCTGTAAACAACTCACAAAGAAAATCTTACAAAATGAATTTCCACGATTTTCCATGCCACAGGACACAGGACAACTTTCTTGTGCTCCTCCTGCGGCTTCCCTCGGCCCGTGCTCATGTGTGACCTTTTCCAAAGCTAATGCTAACAAGAGAAATTCCTTTTCTTATACTTTCAGTCTTGGCAATAAATCCCCGTCTCCACCCCTGAAAAGAACCTCTTAGGGAACATACTTTCACATCAATCAAACCGACCTCAAAGTCCGCACACTCAAGCCAGCCAACCAAACAACCAAACAACCAACAGAATGTCGTCCTCATTGTTGAAGTTCAGTTTCGTCGCCCTCTTTGTCGTCCTCTACATGACAGTGCAGTGCGAAGGTCGGTATTTGCCAACAAGGGCACGTGGAGATGAATTGGACAAGTTGAGGGAATTAATGCTACAGGTGAGTCAACTCTTTATATTTTGAATAATTCCTGCAGAGATCTCTACGAAGCGTCCCAGTCCCACAAAGTCCTGACAGGCGGACGTGTGCTATGTGTGCCAAGGCGATATCCATTATGTGGGACAATATTTGTAAAGGCTCCATAAAAACGCAGTAAACCAGGCGATGGAGGGCAATTCATTTGGATGGGCTTGCGCGCGGTGGCGGGCGGCTGTGAATGCTTCGTCAGGACGTGACCGGATTGCGAATTTTGCCACTTCCGGATGAGATTTCATGTGGAGGGGGCAGCTGTATGTGTGCACTCGCTGGGAAGCTTTATTTTATGGCTTGAATGATCTTTCCCTGGACGACGTTTGCAAGCAGGATGAGGTCCTGTTCATGTGACTTTTAGACTTTTAGATTTTTGTGATTTATTAACTTTTACTGATGGAGTTATGGCATTTGTTTTGGCCCGAAAAGAGGGTGAGGCCTGAAAGTTTTGCCTTCATGGCCATATGACGACGATTAGGGACACTCTAAATCATCATCAGAAATTGAGTGAAAACAAAAAATTTGCTGAAGTTGCGCCATTTTGTGAAAACCCGCTACTGTAAGAGAATTTGTGCGACGGACAGAGAGGTTGGAAATTAACGAAGACCCAGGAGACGATACCTTCACTCATTTTTGGAGGCAACTCACTTTTCAAGGAGGTGTTCAAATTCAAAAAAACTGAAGCTCAAGATGTCATCTTCGATACTAGTTATGGTATGTCCAGATGCAATTACACAGAGCTATCACGTTATACAGCCATTATGCCACTGTCTGCGAACTTATCGTCACAGCCAAATGCTTCCCTCCACTTCCCGTGACATTTAAGACTTCTAAGTTCTCCATGTCAAGGTCAATTGTGAAACGGTAGCAGCCCTTCCCCGCCCACATCACTTTCAAAAAACTTCAAAGACCTCCCTTCCTTTCTCGAATTCTCTTGTGTTTCCCAACTTCCGTTTCCGTCTGCTGATGAATAAATTTGAACAACGACGATTCTCAGTTCCGGGACTGGGTGCAATTAGCTCTGAAATATGTCGTCGCACACCGAAAAGATAACTCTCTCCCCATCTTGGCCCTCAACTTTTAAGTCACTCTCATTCGCATTAGCCACGTTTCAATGCTCTGACCTGGATTGGGGCCAAGAAACCCCACACAAAAAAATCTTCAAGCGCGTCGTGAGAGTCTCCAGCGGTTCCTTCGTCCTCCGCATCTTTCTTCGCCTCACCAGTCAGTTATGTCACTCATGCTGCACAACGCTGCAAGTCCGCTGCACAATGGTTCATTAAAATGGTCTTGATGGCCGGGCATCAATTTTCTCATGGCGGCAGCTGGGTCAGTGCATCGGATGATGTAGCGGCGGTCAGCAGAAATCAGCAGCAGCTGCGCCAGCCGCAGTCAGTCGCCATATTCGTACCTAAAGGATGATGGTGCTCAACGTGTGCACAATTTGTTGTGGCTTGATAGTGAAAGGTCGTCTTGTCGTGCGCTTCTCTTCTCCCACTTCCTACATTTCAAATCCAAGGTGAAATGTGACAGTGAGACGAAAAACACAAACGGAGAGGCTGCGACGTGCGAAAAGTTGAGTAAATCGCTGTCAGATCTGTAAATGATCCTCAGATGTACCCTGATTTACGAGCCATCTCTTCCTTCCCATCGGCAGACAAATTAAGCGAGGACCGATTCAGGTGACTTAATGGGACTACACAACGAGCGACTGTTTGGAATTCGTCGCGGAACAATGAGTTCATCGCAAACAATGACGGGAACCTATGTGCTTCACAACCATAGCCTCACGCACCCTATAAACCTGGCCGTAGGCGTTTTCGTGAATCGCATGTGTTGCGCTCTTTGCGACAAGTTACCCGTGTAACCTGTGCTTCACCGCAACGTTGGCCACTCTCTCGACGATGAGGGGCAGCTCTTCAAGTCAACAGTTTCCAAACACTGCCGCAACTCAACGATCTCCGCTCATTACGCGGCACGCAATCGCGGATCGATCGCTTCTTGCGCATCCACCATTTTAATTGATTCCGGAGAGTCAGTATCATCCACCGTGCCGTAATGGCGCGGTAATTAATACACTTTTTGAACTTGAACCGCTTCCACAGCACGGTGTTTTGATTTTGAAACGCTTCTCCTCTTCGCGAAGACGTGCTCCACAGCTCGCGGGCGTCTCACGAAACACTGCGAGAAGTGCTCGAGTGACGCTCTTGATGCGTCGTATTTTAGGCCAAACAATGGGCTTAGCCTTGTTCGACACAACAATTACTGTTATCGTTTCGATTTAGCCATATCAGACCGAATGCGCACCGTTTGCAGACGATGAGATGAGCGCGCCTCATAACTCTGCAACAGCACCAGCACCAGCACCAGCACCATCGCCGAATGCCGATTTAATTGGACGCGGAGCTCGGCTTATAACTCAATTAAATGTGAAAATAGTGTTGAGGGGCTTATTTGAACGAGCGGCGATTATATCTTCATTTCTTGGATTTGTTTGCGGAGATGTGGGCCAATGTTAATATGTTTGCCAATCGCGGGCGGGTGGGCTTCGCTTTCGAACAATTGCATAAAGTGCACAAGACAATGGAATATGGACCAGTCGGGCTTGAATGCCGTGCGATGTCTGTTGCAAGGTGAGCCCGCTTATGAGCGCTGAAGAGGAAATGAATGGCGCTGACGACAGCGAAGGCACTTGTCAGCTGCTTAGGTTTTGAGACGCTAATTGAACGATTGTCTCCGGTGACACAATGTGATGTCATCCCGTCATCGCTGCACTTAAAGAACTTTTCCCTTCTTTCGTCACTTCGGTGGCTTTAAGCCGTTTCGAAAGATGTCGTATTTTGGCTCAGAGCCCATTTCTTTGGGATTTTACTTTGCTGCCTCTGTTCACTTGGCTAATTAGTGCTACATTAGTGTAACATGTCCTTTTCATTAGACTAATGGAGGCAGCGAGTGCAAGTGAATGGCTCAGTGCCAGGAGGAGGGAAGGTGGGGGCCCACCAGCTCTTGTGAATCTGACAAGGTGAAGGTGCCTCTATGTGGCGTTTCGGGTGCTAAATGACTCTTAATTGCTTACTTTCGGATATCCTTGGGTGGGTAGTGGGGAAATGGTGCTGTTTGCCTTGATGCGTTGCATATAAACTTGCGATTTATGAGGCGAGTCTGCTGCCTGCACGTATGCTGTTTGGTAATTAAGCGCACGAACAGGGAGCTCTGCTTGAAGTTGGCTTGGAATTTGTCATTCTTTCTTTCTCACACGTAATTTGTGATGCTTGGGGAAAGTTGTGACAGATCAGCGGAAAATATTCGATTTTCGAGGCTCGATTGGATGATGGAAACATTTTCACATACTTTTATGTGAACGTTGTTTTTAAAGGCCTCAAGTCTCAGGTCTCAGGTCTCAGGTCTCAGGTCTCAGGTCTCAGGCCTCAGGTCTCAGGTCTCAGGTCTCAGGTCTCAGGTCTCAGGTCTCAGGTCTCAGGTCTCAGGTCTCAGGTCTCAGGTCTCAGGTCTCAGGTCTCAGGCCTCAGGTCTCAGGTCTCAGGTCTCAGGTCTCAGGTCTCAGGTCTCAGGTCTCAGGCCTCAGGTCTCAGGCCTCAGGTCTCAGGTCTCAGGTCTCAGGTCTCAGGTCTCAGGTCTCAGGTCTCAGGTCTCAGGTCTCAGGTCTCAGGTCTCAGGTCTCAGGTCTCAGGTCTCAGGTCTCAGGCCTCAGGTCTCAGGTCTCAGGTCTCAGGTCTCAGGTCTCAGGTCTCAGGTCTCAGGTCTCAGGTCTCAGGTCTCAGGTCTCAGGTCTCAGGTCTCAGGCCTCAGGTCTCAGGTCTCAGGTCTCAGGTCTCAGGTCTCAGGTCTCAGGTCTCAGGTCTCAGGTCTCAGGTCTCAGGTCTCAGGTCTCAGGTCTCAGGTCTCAGGTCTCAGGTCTCAGGTCTCAGGTCTCAGGTCTCAGGTCTCAGGTCTCAGGTCTCAGGTCTCAGGTCTCAGGTCTCAGGTCTCAGGTCTCAGGTCTCAGGTCTCAGGTCTCAGGTCTCAGGTGTCAGGTGTCAGGTCTCAGGTGTCAGGTCTCAGGTCTCAGGTCTCAGGTCTCAGGTCTCAGGTCTCAGGTCTCAGGTCTCAGGTCTCAGGTCTCAGGTCTCAGGTCTCGGGTCTCAGGTGTCAGGTCTCAGGTCTCATGTCTCAGGTCTCAGGTCTCAGGTCTCAGGTCTCAGGTCTCAGGTCTCAGGTCTCAGGTCTCAGGTCTCAGGTCTCAGGTCTCAGGTCTCAGGTCTCAGGTCTCAGGTCTCAGGTCTCAGGTCTCAGGTCTCAGGTCTCAGGTCTCAGGTCTCAGGTCTCAGGTCTCAGGTCTCAGGTCTCAGGTCTCAGGTCTCAGGTCTCAGGTCTCAGGTCTCAGGTCTCAGGTCTCAGGTCTCAGGTCTCAGGTCTCAGGTCTCAGGTCTCAGGTCTCAGGTCTCAGGTCTCAGGTCTCAGGTCTCAGGTCTCAGGTCTCAGGTCTCAGGTCTCAGGTCTCAGGTCTCAGGTCTCAGGTCTCAGGTCTCAGGTCTCAGGTCTCAGGTCTGAGGTCTGAGGTCTGAGGTCTCAGGTCTCAGGTCTCAGGTGTCAGGTCTCAGGTCTCAGGTCTTAGGTCTTAGGTCTCAGGTCTCAGGTCTCAGGTCTCAGGTCTCAGGTCTCAGGTCTCAGGTCTCAGGTCTCAGGTCTCAGGTCTCAGGTCTCAGGTCTCAGGTCTCAGGTCTCAGGTCTCAGGTCTCAGGTCTCAGGTCTCAGGTCTCAGGTCTCAGGTCTCAGGTCTCAGGTCTCAGGTCTCAGGTCTCAGGTCTCAGGTCTCAGGTCTCAGGTCTCAGGTCTCAGGTCTCAGGTCTCAGGTCTCAGGTCTGAGGTCTGAGGTCTGAGGTCTGAGGTCTCAGGTCTCAGGTCTCAGGTGTCAGGTCTCAGGTGTCAGGTCTTAGGTCTTAGGTCTCAGGTCTCAGGTCTCAGGTCTCAGGTCTCAGGTCTCAGGTCTCAGGTCTCAGGTCTCAGGTCTCAGGTCTCAGGTCTCAGGTCTCAGGTCTCAGGTCTCAGGTCTCAGGTCTCAGGTCTCAGGTCTCAGGTATCAGGTCTCAGGTTTCAGGTCTCAGGTTTTAGGTCTTAGGTCAGTAGTTCTTTAATATTCACTCTTCGCTTGAGTTAATTTTTGGGGGTCCAGTTTATTCTCGATTTTCCTCCTTAAGTTGGGAACTTTATTTCAAAGGTTACTGCTGCCGACTGAGAAGGAATAAATGTCCGTCACAGATCTTTATCTTATTTTCAACATCTGTCCCCATCTTGATTGAGTTTGCAGCTGGCTTGTCTGGCTCCTTTCTTGCTATCCGATAAAAAGTAGAGCTCATTTTTTATACAAAAAAGTGAGTTACCATACGCTGCGCTTTGGCCAGGAACAATTTTTTCAACAACATGTTAGTAGGCTTTAAATTTCCAGGGAGTTGAGGATTTTGTTAATTTCCCTGAATGGCTAAATTGGACAATTAGCACTCATTCAGTGCTGTCAGCAATGGACAATGCAATGCATACTCATTATGTATGTGGAGCGTGTTACCCCATTTGCCGGTGACATTTACCATAACTCTGGCCACAGTTCCTGAGGAGATCACTTGTTCGATATCCGATTGAAGGCCGCCACGATTGAAGGATGCCACGACAGTCCACAAGGGGACTATGGTCCAGCTTCCTCATCAACTACTCGTGTTGTACGCGCTGCTCCCCTCTCGAAAGTGGAATAGAGGGTTTGTGCCGATTCCGTATGGCGAAGTTTGAGCAGCGTCGAGTGTTGTAAAAATTTCAGTTGTTCAGCCTGGAAATCGAACCGGGTGCCTTCGGCGTATGAATGCCGCATTCTTTATACTACGACAACAGTGCCACACATTTTTGATTATTTGGGTTAAAAAAGCAGACTCTAGAGAACTGGTTTTGATGCATGTTCTGCGTGCTTGGGTTCTGTCGCCTGTGTTAATACAAAATATTCCTAAAATCCATGCCCCAAGGTGGTGGCGTGGATCCTCGAACTTCTTATTTTCCTTTCAAATCTGTATGGAAATAGATCAGTTGCTGAGTAGAAGGTTGTTTGGCTCCTGGAACCTTAACTTCTAAGCGACGGACGACCACCACCATGTCAGCAGACAGTCAATTGATGTCTCCCCCTGAGTCCCCTATTCGTGCTATTCTCGTCGATGTCTACTTCTCAGAAATGTGAACTTGATAATAATATTGATACCGTTGTTCCTATTTTACTTGTGTGTACATAAATGAAAAAATAAATCTCTTCAAGACTTTGACAGCAGACGTTCTCCCTAACCTGGGTCAGGGGGTGTTGTCCTTAATTGAATCAGTGACTCCGTCAACGTTCTTGTCTTGACATTGTGGTTGGGGCTAATGGAAGTTCGGTGAAATTCGAGCCGGTGCTCTGGTGGCGAATTTCGGATTGTGTCCTGGAACCTTTTATTTTACCTGTGGGACTGGGATTGGGTGTCTTAGTCAAATGTTTCTTACTTAAATTTTGGATAAAACTTTTTAGGTTTTCCAAGCGTGCGGTCGCCGTGTCGTAAAGGGTAGAGGCCGACACTCACACGCCGAAAGTCCAGGTTTAATTCCCGGCAAAACACCTCGAATATTTTACAGCATCGCCTCTTTCGAGCTGCGGCAAAAAACTGTAGGTCCCTTCCACTCGTCAGAGAACTGTAGCGCGCACAACACGAGTAGTTGATGAGCAATCTAGGCCCTCGTTCGCCTGTAAACTGTAGCGCCACCCAATTATTATTAAGCGTGCACAACGTAAAGCTGTGTGTCTTTTGTGACATTGGCTGTAGATGATGCAGATTTTTTGTGAAAGTCTCTAGTAACTCGTACGGCGGTGGCTCTAGCATTTACTGACTTTGTTGATAACATCGACAATTCTTTGCTGTGACTCATGTCTCCAAATGGCGTGACTGGGTTCACAAATCATATGATTTAAAATTACACGCTTTTATAAGCGTCAACGGAAACACTGATGGAACCAAAGCCCATTTTGTGCGATGGCGTCATTCAAAGCCAGTTGCTGAGGAAATCTGTCTGCAGCTTTGGAACACTGCACTGGACCGTTCAGAGCCCTTGACCAGAAGCTATTTCCTGGTACTCAAGGATGTCAGGATCCCCTAGAACTTTGGTATTGATGTGACATTAATTGTGAAACACATGATAAAAAGTCCCGGAAAAACTTATGGAACCAAAGGCCGTTTTGTGCGCCTAGCAACCCCAGATCCAGGGCGATAGAACTAGAAGTGACAGCTTGGGCACACTGCACTGGAGCGCTCAGACTCCAGTGACACTGCAACGGAGCACTCAAACTCCAGTGACACTGCACTGGAGCGCTCAGACTCCAGTGACACTGCACTGGAGCGCATAGACTCCAGTGACACTGCACTGGAGCAATCAGACCCCAGTGACACTGCACTAGAGCACTCAGACTCCAGTGACACTGCTTAACCAGCAGCTATTTCCCGGTGTCATAGAAGATCGGGATCCCCTGGAACCTCGGTTCTAGTGTGACCGTAAGACAGACTCCACTTACCTGTGATTTTAAACCCAATACCGTGAACGGAGTCTAGGTTAATGTACTGTGCTGACTGATATAATTTCTTGTTGACCCATTATGAATCCAGGCGGCAAGGGGCCTTTCACGGCTAAGTATTTAATTGCAACCTCAATTGGATGCTGTGACCCAGAGCAGAAAAAGTTGGCAGACGTTTGAGAAAGGATTCACTTCAAATCAAGGTGGAGCGAGTATGCCTCAAGCTTGAGCTCACATTGGTACTTGGGCAACTAGGGCATCTAGCCTTGCGTTACTTAGAACTCTATGACAATTGGACTCCTTGGTATAAGCCGTTTAGGCGGGTTTTCGCGTTGATGCAAATCCCTCATCTGTGATGCATGTGCCACGCAGACCATTATATTTTGGCGCTTTTCGTTGGTCGCCTTTAAATGTTACTTCGATTGAATGTTTGACTTCCTGACTGGACGTTTCTAAGCTCCTTAAGATGTCACTTTATTAGGAGTTGATCTTAAACTGAGAAAGAATATCACACACAACCCAAGAACAGACTTATTCGTTTCGTGGCCTCAAGTTGGAAGCGTTGGCATTTGCCACCCGTTGGACTCATCTGTCATGTGAAGTATCACAATGTTAGTTCAATGTTTACCATTTACCATAATGGATTATCTTTACGGCCAAAATGCATTAAGGACCACTATGTATAAAGAGGTTAAAAGTTACCTCAAAAGTAGACACGTCGTTCTTTGTAAGCTAAATTCCATTTGTCCCATCAGCACAAATCTAATGGGCAGGGCTAGTGTCTATTACTTTTAATTCAACATTGTGCAAGACTTTCTTTCAAAAGTTGCCAGCTGCGCAAAGTGTCTAAAAGCCGAACCTATCGCCAACCAGCCAATTACTGATATCTTGCTGCGTGTTCGCCCAATCTTCGACAATTAACAGAGTGCACATTCTCTTGACTCCCTAAGTGCATACTTCCTATCAAGAAGCACACAAACACGCATCACATCAACCATCCCCATCCATCACCGGCGAGGGAGCATTTCTCTTCCATCACCGCCCTTCACGACCCTAAGACCCTTTCGCGGCAGTATGCCCGTCAGCGTTTCAAACTCGATCGCCAGCTTCCTGGAGTGGTATGGACCCCCGTCAAGCTCTGTTCCGTTGTCAAGTGGTGCAAGAGCCGTAGCCCCTCGGTCTCTTACATCACCGTCGCTGCACGTAATTCGATTATTAGCTCCGAAGCAACCGAAACAATTCACAGCACAGCCGGCCGTGTACGGGCACCTCCGCTGTCATCGTTGGCCAAGCGCCGGTATCTTCTGCGGTCCATTCGGCGTAATTATCCCCCACGGAGTGCGATTTTCACTCAAAATTAACTGAAATTAAGTGAAATTAAACGAACCTGCTCGCGACAAGACAAAGCCCGCAGTTCACATTCATAACTCAGAAATCCCCGCTGTTTGGTAACACGGCTGATCCGCATTAGTCGTTGCTGCGCGCCTCTGTCAAGGTTCGGTTGTGTCTAGAGCTAATTACCAAAGAAAACACGATTTGGACGTTTTCGCAAATGGGCTGGTGCACGTCCCTCAGACGGGCTTTCGTGGGATTTTTCGCAGCCGACTGCGGGTAATTCAATCGCCACTAACGCTTGCACGTCTACTTTCAGATACTGGAGTCCAGCAACGAGGAGCGTCCCGAGTCATCGGTGGACCGCTTGCAGCAGCAAATCGGCAGCCCCCTCCGAGCCTGGGGCAAGCAGGGCCCTTCGCCACTGGACCTGGGCGACGACAAGCTTCTGGCCGGATCGGGACGGGCCAAGTTCGGGCGGTACTTCTAAGCGACGGACGACCACCACCACGTCAGCAGCCAGTCAATTGATGTCTCCCCCTGAGTCCCCTATTCGTGCTATTCTCGTCGATGTTTACTTCTCAGAAATGTGAACTTGATAATAATATTGATACCGTTGTTCCTATTTTACTTGTGTGTACATAAATGAAAAAATAAATCTCTTCAAGACTTTGACAGCAGACGTTCTCCCTCCCCTGGGTCAGGGGGTGTTGTCCTTAATTGAATCAGTTACTCCGTCAACGTTCTTGTCTTGACATTGTGGTGGGGGCTAATGGAAGTTCGGTGAAATTGGAGCCGGTGCTCTGGTGGCGAATTTCGGATTGTGTCACTGGCGGCGTCGGATGGCGCGTTAGAGACACACGTGCGGAAGGTTAATGGGAGCCCTAATGACCGCGCAGATGTGGTGTGCTGATTTATCTTGAGCAATGCGTCTATCGGACAATTAGTTCCAGTGACAGTGATTGTGATTGTGATGTGCCTGCTGGAGGAGTTGAGCGGGCTGCGCCGGAGAATGCTCGTGCCTGGGAGAAAGGAAGGCGATTAAGGGAGTCACTGTCACTGACGGTTGTGTTTGGTGAAAGTCGGATTTGATCGTGGAGATGTTTGCGATGAGCCACGGTTTGGAATTTGATTTCAGTCAACTGACGGTCATTGACACACTTTGATCCAGGAAAGAGATTTGAAAAGTAAGATGGCGATGACATTGATTTCTTCGGCGTATTGCCGTTTTGAAGACAGGTTCACTTTGAACATGTCAGCAGGCTTTTAGTCCGGGAATTGAAGATAAGAAGAGGGAACTAAGGAGTCATGTGACGACACTCATTTAAAATGTTTCCTTTTTTCACATTTTTAAGGTTTCAGGCAGGCTTTTAGTACGGGAATTGAAGATAAGAAGAGGGAGCTGAGGAGTCATGTGACGACACTCATTTGAAATGTTTCTTTTTTTTCACATTTTTAAGGTTTCGTTTTGACACACAAAGAGCTGACATGTTTTTTATCGCAGACATGTTTTCTTCGTTCTCGAATAACTCTATCAGTACAACCAGGGTAAAGTGGGACAGTGAGGAACAGAAACGAATTCGAAACGGAAGATTGCCGATATCACTTTTTCAGGGCAGTCGCTCAACTGGGTCAAAAACATGCCACCTGAGGTGTCCGAAGTATGTAAACTGAACATTTTTATGTTAAATGCAACGCTGAGAAAATCCAGTCCAGAAATATATTACAAACACGTAGCATGCAGAAATGATCTGGGCAAGTGCGAGTTGCACTCGAACACAAACGGTTTCGTTTTTTATCGGAGTGAACTTTGATATAAAGGAACACATGTAGCTACGCACACTCGACCAAGATTAAATGTAATAACCTGAGCCTTCTTCTTCTTATTATTCTTTTTCTTTTTCTTCTTCTTCACCTTCTTCATCGTCTTCTTCTTTTTCTTGTTGTTGTTGTTGTTCTTCTTCTTTTTCTTCTTCTTCTTCTTGTTCTTGTTCTTCTTCTTGTTCTTCTTTTTCTTCTGCTTGTTCTTCTTCTTGTTCTTGTTCTTCTTCTTCTTTGGTTTCTCCTCCTCCTCCTCCTCCTCTTCTTCCGTTTCTTGTGGCGACTTTCTTTCGCCAGCTGTCTCCAATTCCGATCTCCAAGTTGGTTGAGATCCTTCTCCACTTGTGTGCCCCACCTTAGGCTAGTCCGTCATCTGTTGCGTTGTCGCAATGGTTATTTTTTGTCTTCGAATCTTTGGTCTAGCCATCTTAAGTATTGTGTCTGCCGCTGTGCAGCCATTAGAGTTCGTCGTTAAATCTTCTAGTATCTTTATTCTCACCAAAAATTAATGTCAAGCACAATTAATTGAGTTTCTGTGCGAAATTTACTTTGAAATTGTTGCCGTTCCCTGTGATTTTTGGTGGCTTTGGTTAGTCATTAAGCAAGAAGAAATAAATACGTTGAGATTCATCTAAAGATGACAGTCGTTTTCTTTTAAAAAAGTTGGCTTTGTTATAAAGTTGATATTCGAGCAAAAATAGGAAAGAAAGCTCCTCCTTTCTGTAAAGCCCTGTCCAACGAAAGCGACTTATGCGCTGTCGTAGTGGTGGAGTGAAATTGAAAGCAAAGAAGTTCACGGAGAAGTTACCAGCGATGGTTTATTTTTAAGAAACTTGCTATTCTTCGTTTGGTTGCTGTGTTGGGCTCCACTGTTTCAATTAATAATAATAATAATTGTTGGCGCTACAGTCCAAAGGGGGACCAGGGCCTAGCTTGCTCATCAACTACTCGTGTTGTGCGCGCTACTGTTCTCTCACGAGTAGAAGGGACCTACAGTTTTTTGCCGAATCCGAACGGTGACATCTGAGAAGCTTTCTTAGACAGTTATTACTCTTTGAGTGTTGTCAGCAGCTCGAAAGAGGTAGTGCCGTGAAAAATTCGAAAAATTGGTGTTGAGCTGGGAGTCGAACCTACACCCTTCGGCGTGTGAGCGTCGCACTCTACCCACTAGGCCCCGGCGACCACACTGTTTCAATTGAATCACTAAATTTGAGAAAAAAAAAACACTTTCTACGCACTTCTTGTTTCAAATGGGGACTCAAAGACTGAGCACAAGCAATCAGAAGAGATCATGCAATACCTATGAGTCGAGTTTCAAACTCGGATACCAATAGACTCTAAAGAGTCTTAAGATTCAAAAACGATTATCAACTTAAGGTTCAACTGCAGTTCTGAAGCAAATCAGTTTCCTTTGTTATTCTTAACTCGATTTCGCAAAATGCTGTATTTTTTTCTGACGCTTTTTAGCTGGATGACAATTCCTTAAAACAAATAAGATCTGCTTTTAATTTAAATAGAAACAAGATGAATATAGAAGGACTGACATTTCATACACTGAACAATTTTTTGATACAGACATCAGTGACAGTTGTGCCAACATTCGGAAGCCATCATATTTTCATGAAACAGTTTAACGGCACGAACGGAGATAAAAAAAATGAACAATAAAGCTTTCACTCTGAATTGTCAATGTGTGACCCTGGTGAAGGCTTGGATAATGAATCAAAGCTCCACTCTTACTTTCATGATATCGTTTTATACCTACATACGAGGTTTGATTTTTATATTTCGGGACTAGAGAGCAAAAAAAAAAATATTAATCATCGAAAATAGCTTGATTGGTTTTCAAAATATTCCCCATTAAGATTTATACACATTTGCATGCCACTCTGATTGAGGTGTCTCCAAAACATGCATTCTGAATGAATCAACCGCTTCTTCAGATGTCGAAAAACGTTGACCTTTCCTTTTATTTTGTACGTACGGGAATAAAAAGAAGTCATTCGGTGCTAAGTCAGGACTACACCTCGGCTCACTCATCAAATCGATATTTTGAGTGCTCAAAAGTCCAGTTGTTTGAGCTGATGTGTGAGAGCTCGCATTGTCGTGGTGGAAAGGCCGCTCGCCGCTCGCATGTTCGGCGGTTGGTTTTCCTGAGTTTTTGGAAGACAACTGGCAAACAAGTGGTTTTGAACCACTCAGAATTGACTGTTCTGCGTTGTTCTAGTGGTACGGTTGCTACGTGTCCAGTTTTTTTCGAAAAAAAGCCGACCCTCTGCTTGGAAGTGCTACGTGCGCGAGAAACTTTTGTTGGATTTGGCTCAATTTGAAACACCCATACAGTCGACTGCTGTTTACTTTCGGGCTCACACGCGTAAATCCACGATTCATCGCCTTTCACGATATCATAGACGTGTTTCGAAGCACCGCGATCGTGTTTTATGAGCATTTCTTACGAACAATCGACACGAGTCTTTTTTTGAGCGATTGACAAATTGTGAGGGATCCAACACTAACAAATTTTTTTGACGGTCAAATGTTCATGCAATATGGAATGTATGCTGGTCCCACTAATGACCAAGGTTGTCTCAATCTCACGATAGGTCATATGACGATCTTGCAATATCAGTTGGGGCACAGCATCAGTGATTTCCGGAACAACAACTGATTTTGGACGACCTTCACGAAACTTGTCTTGGAGTGAACTAGGACCTCAGTTGAATTCACCACACCATCGTTAAACACTAGTCTTTGATGGAGCTTCATCGCCAAAAATTGAATTGTATTTGTCGATGCACTGTTGTTCAGTTAATCCACGTCGAAAGTTGTAAAAATAATCGCACGAAAATCTTCACGATTTAATTCCATTTCGTCTTGGAGTGAACTACAACTTCGGTTAAATTCACCATACCATCGATAAACACTGTTCCTTGATGGACCTTCATCACCAAGTTAGCGGAGCTAATATGACACTCGGCTTAGTGAAACGTTGATTAAAAGAATTTTTCGATCCCCATGTTACTGAATTTTTTTTTCTAATTTTGTGTTCTAAAATCCGACCCAAGCGTGGTTTGGACCCAAACGAACAACTTGTGGTAGAGTCGCAATCTGTACTGAGAATCTGGAAAGATCATTTTCGTAGACTCCTCGTAATGGCGACGACGGCCCAAATTCCTTTGTTAGGCAGAATGTTCTACTCGATTTGGTCGATGATAGACAAGAATTCCGGCCCCTTGACTTAGACGAAGTGAAGATAGCAATATCCAAGCTGAAATCGAAAAAGGCTGCTGGAGCGGATGGACTGCCCGAAGAACTATTTAAAGCAGCTGGAGATGAACTTGTTGGGTGCATGCACCAGCTCATCCTTAAGGTATGGTCTGAGGAAAGCATTCCCAATAAGTGGAATCTTAACGTCGTTTTCGCAGTCCACAAGAAAAGAGACCCTCTTGAATGCGCTAATTATCGACGAATTAGCCTTCATACCATCCCACACAAGATCTTCTCTGCGGTTTTGTGTGAGCGTCTGAAACCATTTGTCCATAACCTGATCTTATCAGTGTGGTTTCTGACCAGGAAAGTTCATGATAGACCAGATTTTCACTTTACGGTAGCTCTTGGAAAAGACCCAAGAAGTACACATCGACACTCACCACCTATTCGTCGAGTTTAAGGCCGCATATGGCAGTGTTCATAGAGACGAGTTATACAGTGCCATGTCTAGTGTTAGCATTTCTACCAAATTCGTCAGATTGTATAGGAGATGGAGAACTCTCTCTGCTCCGTCAAGGTCGGTAACTAACTCGCCGAGAACTGTTTTGTGACTTCTTAAGCATCATTTTTGAGAAGATCGTGCGTAACTCGCAAGTCAACACAAATTGCACGATCTTCCAAAAGGAAGGTCAATTGCTAGCTTGCGCGGACGACGTTGGCGTAATTGAGCGAGCATAGTCAGCCGTCAATGAAGAACTTGCTAACATTGAAGCAAATGTGGCTAAAATTGGTCCGGAAGTTAATATGGGCAAAAGGAAGTACAGCTGTCATCAAGGAAGTTCACACAACATCGACGTCTCGGACAGAGCGTCATACTAGGCTCAGCGATAAATAGGGACAACAACATCAGTACCGCAGTCAATCGCAGAATCACCCTTGCCAATCGCTGCTTCTAAGCCTCTCTAAAGCCCTCTCTCGATGGACGAAGCTCGTTTTATAAAACAGCTTGATTATTCCAGTCCTAGATCTGGTCGTCACCAAAGGCAGGTGAAAAAACCCTTAGTCTTTTCTCTTTCTTGATTGTGCGATTTTTGGTCCTGTTTGCGTTGTTGGCATTTGAAGGAGAACATTCAATGACGAACTTTATGGGCAGTAAAGCGACATGCGTCTGGTCAAGAGTCTCCTTATACAATGTTTAAGAAGGCTAGGCCATGTAGAACATATGGACACCTCTTTTCCGTCCCGAAAAGTTTTCGAATCAGAGCCATTGGGAGAACACAACAGACGGCGGTCTAGGCTAAAGTGGCGCACACTATAAAAGAAGGACCTTAGCAAACGTGGAGTCCAAAACTAGAGCCTGCTGACGAGACCCAAATCCACCACCAG
This sequence comes from Eristalinus aeneus, assembly GCA_955652365.1. Lineage (NCBI taxonomy): Eukaryota > Metazoa > Arthropoda > Insecta > Diptera > Syrphidae > Eristalinus > Eristalinus aeneus. The sequence continues at coordinate 21,170,728 of OY019131.1, forward strand.
AAGAAGAAGAAGAAGAAGTTATTGTTGTCTCTAGTTCTGTAACTCAAAGTAAAGATTTCGTTCAGATCTTTATTCCTTTCTCATCAATATCTGAATGTATACAAGAAGGTTAGGTTTTTGGTTAAAGTTTTCGATTTTATTTTCAAAATTACATTCTATCCACATTGTCATTGTGCCAAAACTTAGTTCGGTTCTTTGGGGAATAAAAATACTTTCCTTTGAGGAGATTTGTTTAATTTTCTTCCCAGTATAGTTTCCAAAAAAAAGAAGAAACGAAAGAGTGATAAGTCTTTAATAAACTTGTCCCTCTGTAGACGGAATAGTTGAGACATTTTATTTGAGCTGGGCTAATGTGTTACATAATTAAAGACCGTAGGAGCTGTTGCTTAAAGGAATTCCAGCAGTTGGGAACAGTCTCTATGATCAGTAAGATTTTGGCAAAGAAAGAGATGATCTGCAATTTCAAAGCAAGTCTCTAAATATTTAAGACAACTATATTTTAGACGCTCAACGGATGGATTAAATTTAATCCTATCGGTCAAACAAAAGGCGTGAATGTCCACTTATGACGAATATGCACGCAATGGATTAAAGCCTAGGCCTCACAGACGCAGCAAGGAGTGGGTATGACGAAGGTAAGTTAAAGCTTAAGCGACAGTAGGTCTAAAAAACGCTCATGATTTGATGGCTTCTTTGAATTGTTTTGTCAATATGGGCAGAGCTCTCTATTAGAACAGAATACGAAGCGAAAGGGTGGTCGGCTGCTAGAAACCCCGCCGAAATCTGCACCTTTGTCACTGTGACTATTTAAAAACTCAACTACAGTTGCATTCATAACCTTCAAGAAGTGCTTGAGTGTTCCACTGTCTTAAGACTTCTTTCTCCAGTCAGCACGTCCTTTCCAGCTTCATTTTTTCCTTTCCCAATAATTTTCTAATTGGCCGCCGTGGCGTAGTGGGTAGAGTGCGACGCTCACACGCCGAAGGGTCTAATTTCGATTCCCGGCTGAGCACCTAGAATTTTTCACGACACCACCTCTTTCGAGCTGCTGACAACAATCAAAGAGTAATAACTGTCTAAAAAAGCTTCTCAAACTTCGCCGTTTGGAGTCGGCAAAAAACTGTAGGTCTCTTCTTCTCATGAAAGAACAGCTCGAGTTGTAACTTGATCCAGAGCCGTCCCTTTTGATTGAACTTGTCAAACAATGTTCAATTACATCCTAAAAAACTGATCAGTTGACACCACACCAGCCGCCGGAAATTCTCTAACTTCCTCAAGCCGCCGATGCCCTCAAGCTGACTCCCTTCCGTCACAAATTGCTCAGTCAACAGCCTCTTACCGCCTCCAACATTGAGAAATGACTTTATGCAGCGATTAAATTTTTTTCCCCAACACAGGCCTGTCTTCACCGCTGTCTCCCAATCAATCATCCCATTACAAATTGCTATTCATCACGATCTCAAGCAGTCGACCTTCCGCCGTCCACTCCGCGCCACCGTCTCCAGCAGCTGCTAATCGATTTCCAAACTCCATCGGTTCCTTTCTCTATTGGGCAATTCATTCCTCTTCTGCAGAGAACCCAGCTCACCTGTCAATTAGAGAAGCAGAACTCAACTGCATCCCCCGCGAAACCCAGCGCCAAGAAACTTTCATCTTCATCCCACCTGCGCGCGCCGTTCATCTCAAGTGCACAGCGCGGCAGTTTCCTGTTCGTGAATTTCTCACACATGAGTGCCCCCCGAAAACGCAGAGGCTTCACTTTTACCCATAAATGTCCTCTCCAGGCCGCATGCAGCCCCGCAGAAGCGGTTACAACAAGATCATTATAACACACGTCTCCGGCTTGCTGGCCTGGTTATATCAGCAGTCCAAATCGATGCATGTAACGTCTGAAGAGACCGAGAAGATGTCCAACCGAAAAAAGAGGCTCCCAAGCGGATCTCCCCATTAAAAGCGAAAACTGTAGCATCCGCGCCGAGATGGCACTTGTGCTGAGCGGCAGCAGCGGCGCGCGGCACCTGAGAAAACAATGACGTACACGCGTACGCAGATGATGATGCGAACAGCGGCTACAAGACGACCAGCACCACCAACACAACCGTGCAGTTGAAGGTGATTCTTCTGCTCTTGTTACCGTCTTGCGCGCCGTGACAGTACCGCCGGTGGTAAACTTGATGATGATGATGGTACGATGTGCATTGGTCTATACCAGCGGTGCCACCACCACTGCTGCCACCGTGAACGCAGGCACCGGCTATAAAAGAAACTGCCAAAGTGTTCAACCGTACAGAAAGACGTTCCGCGTTCAACAGTGAATTACCAGCACGCTCCGCTAGCGCAGCCAGATAATTACAACTCTCCTCAAAATGAAACGATACTCAGTGGTACGGTGTAACGCGTTGTGTGTGTGTGCCAGTGCAAGGATACCAAGTCTAATAATCTCGTCCTCCACTCGCAGGTCCTCCTCGTAGTCATGTTCGGCATGGTTCACGGATACCCCGAACCACCGGCACCAAATCAATTCAGTGCAGGAGCACAGAGCAGCTACGCCGCAGCGGCTCCCTCGGCGCCCAGCTACGGCGGACCAGTGCCACAGTACGGACCTCCGCCACAACCGCCAGTGATTCACAAGCACGTCTACGTGCACGTCCCACCACCAGAGCCAGAGTACCCGGAGGCTAGGTGAGTACCCACTTCAGACTTTTGCCTTTCCCTCCTCCCCCCTTCTTCCCCTCCCCACACCCAGTGCTCGGTCACATCCATCACATCCATCACATCCGTCACGTCGGTTGCTGCATCCGATGGCCGCGATGGAAAGTGAAAATCCCGTGGGATATGACAGGAAAAGTGCTCTCAATCATCCGCAGTGTGTCTGATGAAATTGAAAGTGAATCAAAGAGGCAGATGGTGATGGCGTGTAGCCGTGTGCGAGTGTCTGTTGAAAGTCTGGTCTGCAAAGTTTGGTAATCGACAAGTAAAGAGTTTTGTAATGAATTGATGTGCGCAAAAAATATTTACGCAGAGAGACCTTCGATGCCGCTGGACTCAATGAGCGTGGAAGTATTTTGAATTTGCATGGCTGCTCAAGTGGGAAAACAAAAATGGCTTGCTGGCCGTTTAGTAAGCCAGCGAGGGAGGGGCTCTAGTGATAAGGGAGCTGGAAAGTGAACCTGAAGCGATCTTCTGCACAGCAAAGGCTGATGAACGCTTTCGGGAGAAATGTAGCCTAGTGAGCCAAGTAAACTCTGGCAACACACTTTGGCAAGCAATTCCACGCGAAAGGGGCCCTATTCACTGACTGGGATCCATTCTCATCCATGATCCATGAACGTCCATATGGGCGATCTGAGGTGCTGGGTGGGTGTGGTGTGCTTTCTGAAGGCGATCAAAAAGTTGCTCATCGCCCTTAACTAATTTGTTCAAATCAAAGACTTTACGTCATTCCAAAAATGTTGTTTTGTTTAGTTTTTGAGGTATTGAAAAAGTTTCGTGTCTGGTCAGAATGAAGAGCTCCCAAAAGATGCCAAAAGATATCTGAACAACGGATAATTCTGAACAACCTTAATTCTGAAATTTAAAGTTCGAAAATTTTGTTCAGAATATGAATTAAACTTTTTTTACCGAAAAATTTGACAATTCTATCTTTGGTCGAAAAATCACGGGAAAAGTTCCGATTTCTATGTGTTCAAAAATTTGGACACGTCACAATCAATCATTTACTGCTTTTGAGAGAGCTAAAATTCGGCCAAAACTAACAAATCACGTCACATTTAGTACATAAAAGGTTTAAGTTGACGATTTCCTGTTCTGAAACTTGAGCTCTTCATTTTTACAATCACCACACGGATTGTTTATCTCAAGGTTGCTCTTGAACATTTTTTGAATATAATCGTAGTGAGCAAATTTCAGGTTCGGAATTAAAAAAAAGGATTTGCACCAAATGGACACAAAGTTTAGACTGTCCAAAATTCCGAAATTGGACCAGGCATTCCTAAGGAACTTTTTAGAAACAAAAAGTATTTGTTAGAGCACTCCAAATGCAGGATTTGTGTCAGTGTCGTTAGATCTGATATTCTGTCCTTAATTGTACCAAATTATTTTTTCGCTACTTTTAAGTATTTGCAAACCGAAAAACGACCCCAGTTTAAAGACTGGGAAAGGTTTCTGTGTTTTCTTTAAGTTCTAAAGAATTTCAATCGATTCGCATCCGATACCAGCAGAGGCCTAAATTGCTTAAACGAGCGATCAAAATGATTTTTGGCTTTTAAGTTGCCAAGCAAATGACTAAAGCCCTCCACTTATCCAGTGTCATATTTAATAAGTTTCGAAATTTTATTTGATTCAAAAATAAAATCAAATTTTGTACAATGTCTTTGAACATCGTTTAGCAGACTAAAAGTTTTTTGCCCCTTGTAAACCACAAGTTTACCACCGATCATTGCAACTGGGTGCATATCTTTGACTCTTTCTTATCCTGGGAAAACCAGTTCAATGCTGGTCAGAATATGTACGTTCTTTCGTTTCAGGCCTCCCGTTGCCCGAATTTCCGTTCAAAATTCTTCCACTACTCTTGCAGTCTACAAATCTGCCCATTTTTCCATCCAGGCATGGTCTCGGATCTTTGTCTGTCCCAAATTTTCCAGTTGCCAGGTCATCCGTTTCTGACAATTTCGACTACAAATTCGGAACAATGCCTTTAAAGTTGTCATTCCACGATGCCTGATAATGAATTCCCTTCAGTCTCCACACAATCAATTCCGTCAAATCAACAACATCAAGCCGCATACCTACCACTCAAATACACCACAACCCAATACCCGTAGCCTCTGGCAAGCGCTCTACTTCCGCGACATTAGCCAGATCATCAAACGATTGCAACTCCCAACACAAGCACCTCAATTAATCGCGCAGCACCTTCACAGCAGCTGTCACTTTCGAAAGCAAACATTTGCCAAGCACGCATTCAAACAGTCGCGCTCCCCCGCTAATTACCCGACGATTAGGGTTTCGTTTAATTGAATCCGCCACAAATTGACGATCAGTTGAATAACATCGATTTGGCACGACATAGTGCCGGCAATTCGTCAGAGTGATTCATTGCCTGCAGACACAGCTGCAGTTTGTCTTCGATCGACGCCGAAATCGATCCAGGCCACGAGGCATTCCATTGTGCAGAGAGTCGCGCCACGAATGCATATCGTCACCTTTCCACGCGGAAGAGATTTTCAGCTGATTGTAAAAATTCAAATTTGATAGCCTGAAACGAAGACGATCGTCGTTCCAGGAAGCATATCACATGCACATCCCGTGAAATTGCTCGATGCCTCCCGCAGTCCCACCACTCCTGCTGAGAAAGTAAAAGTAACTCGGCAACAAAGTACTAATCTCCGCTCCGGTCTCGTTTCGCTGCGAAAGTCAAACACAGAGAGCCGCACCAGATGAAGAAGCGACCGGGGCAGCCAGGTGTGACTAAAACTTACCTAAGTGCCATAATTAGAGGGTCTCGTGTGCCGCGATACGGCCCGTGTCAGAAGCGATTTGTTGCGCAAGCGTCGGTATATCTCTCACTTCCGACTCCAGTTGTCAACAGATGGAATAACAGCCGGCCTTTTTGTTTTGTCTCGTGTCGTTGCAGAAAGCCAGTTGTAGTCCCTCCACCGCAGAAGCACTACAAGATTGTGTTCATCAAGGCCCCGTCACCGCCGGCGCCAAAGGCCCCCATCATTCCGCCACTGCAACAGAATGAGGAGAAGACCCTCGTCTACGTGCTGGTCAAGAAGCCAGAGGAGCAGCCCGACATTGTCATCCCAACTCCGGCTCCAACTCAGCCCAGCAAACCAGAGGTTTACTTCATTCGCTACAAGACTCAGGTAAGCATTGTCCTCTCACCCACTGTTGTCCTCTACTGACGTGCGGGGCACTTGCAGAAGGAGGAGACTGGACCATACCCAAATAGCATAGCCCCCGCCCCATCTGGCGACTACGGTGCCCCACAACAGCCACAGCCAGCGACTCCCAGCACAGCCTACGGAGCACCCCACTGATCGATCGTCTGTCCGCGACACTAAGGGGTTCGACCAGAACTCAGAGATTTTGCTGTTTTGATGTTGTTTTTGTTGTAATCGCGAGTTGAAATCGTTTTTGATTTGTAGTTTGTACTTTTTTTTCTGTGTTCTGTTTCGTTTTACTGTTTCCACAGCTGAAGAATGTAAAAGTGTTTTTTTATACAAAATATTTTTTTGAAAAAAAAAGTGTGTCTTCTTTTCTTTGTCATGATTGACAGACCCTCAGTCTTCTGGTGAAAATTTCTGTACAGAAGGAGGACCTTGTTCTTGTCGGATGGGGATCACCGAACTCATAGTCCACTGGATCCACTTAAGGTTTCGCGGATAAGCCTGACGTTTCTTGATCCTTAACCATTGACTCCTACACTTCACTCCTACGCTTCACCAGAATCGCTTGTATGCATGTTTTTGGTTCAGGTTTTCAACGACTCCATCCAGAAGATGAAACGAGGTTACCAAGACTGTGGACACTTCTGAAAAGGATGGCCGTAGTGTACTGCTGTTCCACATTCGTAGGTCTGAGCATTAGTCCTGCTAAACTAAACTAAAGTGTTCCTAAGGGCAGAAGTGTGAGCAGTGCCAGGACTTCTAAAATCGCTTAATTTCCCAAGTTGCTCTAATTTCCTGAATTTTTCGAATTTTGGCTTTTATGTGTTTGTTCTTGCTGCACGATTAACATCAACAAGGACTTAAGGAAGGGAACACCCACCGACCCTCGACCATCAGCTACTTTTCTATGCCTACTCCTGTCTCTTGTTGTCCTGACAGTTTCATTGGCTTTCTAAAAATGTCTTTAAGGCCTTTCTGTACCGAAGAGTGTCAATTCGTAGGGATCGATTGCCTTCCTGTTGGAATCACGTTCACGGCATGCTTCACATGATGGGGACATCCGTTCCAATTACCAAAACTATTGAAACTGAGTCGTTTCCATTTAAAGAAGCAGCAAGCAAAGTTGAATATATTTGTTAGCTTTTCCCGGCGATTAGCTTCCAAACCACTATAAAACAATCGCATTTTGCGATTGTTTCCTCTAGTTTCAATTGTTGGCCAATTTTGACCATAAGTGAGAGTTGTCGCATAACCGATTTAAGAAGCTGCAATATGGCTTTGACCCGGTTTTCTTGGACACGGACTTTTAAAGCTGACGCAGCTTACCTAGCCCTAAAGGAAAAGAGTCACTTACATCGGCTACGGTACTAGACACATTCCATGTACAGTGCGGATCAAATGTGAACATCATTTGGGCCATATAAACTGTCGTTTAGGTGTCAGCCTCGGAGGGCTGCACAGTAGTGCATTGTCTACAAAAATTCCCCGACATCTTGTTGACAGTTTCGTGGTGGAGTGAATTGGTTGAAAGCTTTTGGATTATTGAAACAAACTGGCTTACTCGCTCTAAGCCAAGTTCAAATCGCAGCTAAAAGGCGGCTAAATGACGTCGCTGAATTGGCTGATTAGCAAATTGAGAACGTCGTTCGAAGTAGTTAGAAGATCGATAGTCGTATGAGCTGTGTGGCAATGCGTGTCAGCCTATGGAAGCAAGATGCAGTCCAAGTACGAAGGTTGCCATATATATTTCGGGATTGGGCAACCTTAGTGTTTCGAACTAGCAACTGCCAGTTCTATCGTAAAGTTTGACATTTTAGAGGTTATACGTATTCAGAACGTTTTGACAAACGAGCGCTATTTATGTTGTTTACAGTAACTTAAACGATTTATCTCGTCAAAAAAATGGAATTAAATCGTGAAAATTTTCGTGCGATTAATTTTACAACTTTCGACGTGGATTAACTCAACACGAGTGCATCGATTAACTTAATTCAATTTTTGGCGATGAAGCTTCATCAAGGACCAGTGTTTATCGATGATATGGTGAATTCAGCCGTGCTCGTAGTTCAATCCATGACGAATTTCGTGAAGGTCGTCCAAAGTCAGTTGTAGTTCCGGAAACCATTGATGCTGTGCGTCAACTGATATTGCAAGTTCGTCATGTGACTTTTCGTGAGATTAAGACAACCTTTTGCATTAGTGAGCATAAATTCAATATTGCATGAACATTTGACCGTCAAAAATATTTGTTTGCGTGGGATCCCACACAATTTGTGAATCGCTCAAAAAAGAGGCTAGTGTCTATTGGTCGAGAGAAATGCTCCAAAACTTTAATCGTGGTGATTCGAAACACGTCTAAGACATCGTGACGGGTGATGAATCGTGCATTTATGCGTATGAGCCCTTAAGTACGTAGCAGTCGCCTATATGGGCGTTTCAAATTTAGCCAAATCCAACAAAAGTTGCTCGCGAACGAAGCACTTCCAAGTACATGGCGCAACTGTACCACTAGAGCAACGCAGAACAGTCAATTCTGAGTGGTACACAACCATCTGTTTGCCAGTTGTCTTCCAAGAAATCAGGAAAACCAACCGCCGAAGAAGGATCACTCTTCACAAGGACAATGCGAGCTCTCACACGTAGACTCGAACAACTGCATTTTTGAGCACTCAAAACATCGATTTGATGAGTCATCCGCTGTATAGTCCTAACTTGGCACCGAATGACTTCTTTTTAGTTCCGTCCGCAAAAAAAAAAATGAGAGGTCAACGTTTTTTGACACCTGAAGAAGCAGTTGATGCGTTCAGAATTCATGTTTTGGATATACTTCCATCAGAGTGGCAAAAGTGCTTCGATAATTGGTTCAAACGCATGCATAAGTGTATAGATCTTAATGGGGACTATTTTAAAAAACAATAAAGCCATTTTTGATGATTAATATTTGTTTTTGTTCGCTTATCCCGAGATATAAAAGGCAACCCTCGTAAAGTACACAAGTAAAGTACACTCCATAAACTGGAATACCTTATAATACTATCGTCCGGGTTTTCAAAGTTCAGAGTTTCTTCTTAACGCAGCCGCAGGAGAGATATAAAGGGTGTTCCCGTACCCTAAAAAAACAACACAATGTCTGTTCCAGTGTACCGAAAAAATGGGTTTTACGTCAAATGAATGCTCTCCAGAGAGTAAAATATTTCCCCACCCTGCCCATTTTAATACAAAAAAAATGTTGGTAGGTTGTAAGTTTTCTGTCAAATTAATTGGTGCTCGAACGGAGATAATGGAGCATTGACACATTATCTCTGTGTATGTGTCTCAAATTTTGTCGTTAGTTTTGTTTCCTGTATCGAACAAGTGAATTTGACATTTCTTAATGACATACTTAACACATTTGATTTAGATGCGTTCCCGTACTTTGCCTCTTTCTGAGAGAGATTTACCCACACATGACAGACTTCAGAGTTTGGTACAGAAAGTACTGGAACACATCTTTTGATTCGCCCAAAATCGCTGTAGGCTTCATCCTGCCCTTGGTCTGATTTGTGAATCCATTTTGTGACTATTGGTGGCCTTTAACTGTAAAATCAATCGATTATGTCGAAATTTCCACTGAATACACCACTTAGTTTATGTTGCGAGATCAGAAAATAATAAAAAGTAGTAATTGTTGGCGCAACAGTCCACAGGGCGACCAGGGCCTAGCTTGCTCATCTACTACTCGTGTTGTGCGCGCTACTGTTCTCTCAAGAGTAGAAGGGACCTACAGTTTTTTGCCGACTCCGAACGGCGAAATTTAAGAAGCTTTCTTAGACTGCTATTACACTCTGAGTGTTGTCAGCAGCTCGAAGGAGGTGGTGCCGTGAAAAAATTCGACGTGTTTAGCCGGGAATCAAACCTAGACCCTTCGGGATGTGAGCGTCGCACTCTACCCATTACTCCAAGCCGGACACGAGATCAGAAAATGTCGGCGACAAAATGTCGCGTCGTTTGTCCGATCAGCAAGAAAGGAGACCCCTTTGACTGCGCTAATTATAAAGGAATCAGAACATTGCACACACGATCCTCTCTGCTGTATTGTGTGAGTGTATGAAACCGTTTGTCCTATCAGTGTCATCAGGCCAAGGAAGTTCACGATAGACCAGATCTTCACATTACGGAAGATCCTGGAAAAGACTCAAGATGTGCAAATCGACACTCAAAACCTGTTCGTCGAGTTTTAGGCCGCATATGACAGTGTTCATACAGACGAGCTAAACAGTGCCATGTCTAGTTTTGGCATTTCTGCCAAAATCGTCAGATTGTGTAGGATGACGATGGAGAACCCACTACTGCTCCGTCGCTGCTTCGTCAAGGTCTGTAACAATTTCACTGAGATCTCCAATGTCAAGACGGTTTTAAGGCAAGGGGACGCACTGTCATGTGACTTCTTTAATATCATCCTCGAGAAGATCTTGCGTAACTCACAAGTCAACACCAGAGGCATCTCCTTCCAAAAGCCAGGTCGATTGCTAGCTTGCGCGGACGAGGTTGACATGATTGTACAAACACAGTGCCGAGAATGAAGAACTTGCTAGCATTAAGGAGAATGCAGCTATAATGGGCTGCCAGGCCCATTAATACACCCAAAATAAAGTACATGCAAGTTCACACAACATCGATGTCTCGGACAGAGCGTCACACTAGGCACCAGAAACTTCGAGGTAGGCAAGGTCTTTGTCCACCTTGGCTCCGCGGTAAATAGAGACACCACCAATTCCAAAATCAAACGCAGAATAACTCTTGCCGATCGTTGTTTCTTTGGAATCAATTAAGTAACAAAGCCCTCTCTGAAAGGACTAAGCTAGCTTTATATAACAGCTTAGTTATCCCAGTCCTTCTTAATGGCGCGGAAACCTGGACATTACTAAAAGCGGATAAGGAGGCCATTAGACTTTTCGAGAGAAAAGCAAAGTCCTGTTTCCGTTGATGGCATCTGGAAGAGAAGATTTAATGACGAACTCTATGGGTTGTACAGAGGCATGCGTCTGTTCAAGCTTCTTCAGATAAAACGTTTAAAATGGCTAGGCCATGTAGAGCGTATGGACACCACCGCTTCGGCCCAGAAAGTCTTCAAATGTCAGCAATTGGGACAACGAAACATTGGATGGTCTAGTCTACGGTGGCGCACACAAGTGGAGAAGGACCTCAACCAACTTGGACCGCGTAACTGGAGACAGTTGACGAAAGATCGTGCTGGCTGGAGAGGCATGTTGGTTGAGGCCCAGGTCCACCCCGGATTGTAGCGCTACAAGAAGAAGAAGAAGATGAAGCTCACATGGGTTTGCACTTATACATCTAAAAGAACGACAAGTTTTGAGCGCTGTAATCTTTAAATTCAGACACTGTTATATCCACAAATCTGACTGTTTTGTGTGCTTTATGGGTCGGTGGAATAAGAAACAAAATGAAGCTTACCAGAACATCGCAATCAATGGCGGTCGCTTAAGGACCACGATTACTGACTTATTTGTTCAACAATTGAACATTCCTGATGTGCTGGAGTAACAGCACGGCTTGAACATGTCACACAACTCGTGATTTATTAAGGGAACATTTGGTAGCCTCAGAGTCTCACGTTACGGACCAGTGAATAGGCCCGTGAAATTCAACACTGCTTGACGATTTTCTGTATTTAAAGTGAAGTCGCTAATAATACGCCGATAAGGCCGAAAATATTGATTGAGGACAACATTCGTCGCACTATGGCGAATATACGATCACAATTGTTGGGAAAAGTGTTGGATCGTCGGGCAGATAAGACTACATCCATGTCGGTTGTGACAGTCATACGACAAAAACTACACTTGAAATAATTTGCCAGAAGATTATCTTTAAAATAAAGTAATTTTAGTGTTAATTCAAGGATAATTTTTTCTTTTATCTTATTTTAAAGTTGTACACCTTTAAAAAGAACACTTGACTCTTTTGTAGTCGAGTACAAAGGACTAGCTCCATTTTGTAGGAAAACATTTCTGAGTTAAGAGGTTTAAAGGTATATCTTATAAAAATGAGCAGAGAATTAATATATTTCAGACTTACATTGCTTAGACGTAGCAAATGAGCAAAAAATTGTCGAAGATCGCTGAAAAAGTATTTTTGGTATTTCTGGAGGGTCAGATCAAGTGAATAGCGATGTACGATGTTAGCTTAGCTAATTTGTTGTCGATGAAGTTCCAAAAAAATCAACTTCTCAGCCATCTGGTTTGGCCTTGTCTGTTGCCCTTCATGGAGTTCAAGGTCTGTAACGAACCCACTGAGATCTCCAATGTCAAGAGGGTTTTAAGGCAAGGAGACGCACTGTCATGTGACTTCTTTAATATCATCCTCGAGAAGATCTTGCGTAACTCATAAGTCAACACCAGAGGCATCTCCTTCCAAAAGCCAGGTCAATTGCTGAAACATGGATGAATCACTCAAAGCTGACGTTTCATTTATTTATCAAATTTAGTGTTGGTAGTGTGGCGTGCACGTATTTTCACAGAAGACAGCTATTACGCTTTAACCGAACGGTACAGATCGCAGACCGCAGAGATATCGCCATTACCAGAGCTGAAGTGACATGAAAACGCCCATAAAGCGAATCATACTGGCGTTAAAGTGAAAAAGAAAAATATGAAACAACATACTTGCGGGCGGTTGCACAAATAGTTTTCCTCTCCGCTGGATGGTGCATCAATCTAAAGGCAAAATGATGATCTTAATAATCCGATTGAGTGTGTAGAATCAGACATGTCCGCAAATTTTTGAAAAAATGTAGATCGAGTAGTATGCGTCCGCTTCATAATTTAAAAGTGAACTTATCCAGTGATATTCTGAGCGCTCCAGTGCAGTTTATCCCATTCTCCAACAAAAACAATCCAGTGATATCAAAGAGAGCTTGGGTGCTGCGCACATTGCATTTCCCTTCGACAGCAGTCGACAAAATTTCGACTTTTTTCAAGACATGTTCTGTAAACGGTCACCACCAGGAATAGATTAATTGAAATCAAAGATCCCAACCGCATGTCAAAGAGCGCATTATAAGTGAGCGAGATGACAGCAGAGATCTCAACCGACAGCGGGAAATATTTGACAGACGAATGTTGCCGTGTTGCAAATAAAAAGCACAGCCGTAAGATCCCGAGAGCTGGGTTTGATGCTATTTGATAGCCATTAGAAGGATGTCTTATACCCTTTCAAGACGACTAAACATGGATATCATGTCATTCACCACAGATCAAGAAACTGTGAGCGAAACAATGAACTTCCACCGATATTTTTATTAGACAGACGAATGTTGCCGTGTTGCAAATAAAAAGCACAGCCGTAAGATCCCGAGAGCTGGGTTTGATGCTATTTGATAGCCATTAGAAGGATGTCTTATACCCTTTCAAGACGACAAAACATGGATGTCATGTCATTCACCACAGATCAAGAAACTGTGAGCGAAAAATGAACTTCCACCGATAAACGTTTTCCAAGAAAGAAGAGACAGTCAACTTAAAGGTGAAGCTCACTGTTTTCTGTAGGAGTTGGCATTGACGATGTTGACAACAAAAATGGCCACAATCCTTAATTTTGCCGAAATAGCATGGAGAATAGCAGAGAAAAGGTCATATTTAGCGAAAGAAATAGTGCTACTTAACTATTGCAATGCTGAGGTTTACCATTTGCCATAAATCAGTTGGTACCATCATGTTTCGATCTGCAGCTTTGCTGTGCTCTCCAGATAATACTCCTTTCGACGGTTCTTATTTGAAAAGTCGCTCTCCAAGCGGGAATTTCAAATGAATTGGGGCCACCGCGTCGTTACCCAAGACTCCTTTACATGCCTCGGAAAAAGTACTTTTCCGACAAGAGAATGAAGTCGGGCCATCGCTGGAACTAGCGTCCATGTTAAGAAATCACTATTTTCTCGAATTACATTTGGAAGCGAATTTCAACTTTAAGACTTTAAGACATCTTTGCGCTGGATCGCCGACCACCCTCGGCAATTGACGTTATTTTGGTTTGTCTTACTTCAGACTTGAAGAAACAAAGTTCGGCACTCCTAAGTCGCTCATCGTTTCAGTATTGATACACGGAGCAGATCTGATCTGGATGCAGGCAGTAGCATCATCCTACTGTGCTCAAAGACATGAAAATTTGTTTGAAGTCAGAAGGCATTAAGCCTGTGCAGTCGCTGCTGTTTGATCTAAAGGTGTATTTAATTTGCAAAATGTTCTTTAAAATGATCAACCAGGCTTCTGTTTGGATCCAATATTCCCAATCTGCAATATGTCGATGGGACATGGTCGCATTTAAAGGCGAGTCCACAAAGTTTTAATCTTATCAAGAGGAGATGTGCTGCGTGTGAAATTTGGTCCCGCTCTGTGATTAAAGGAAAATTCGACGATTGTGTGCAGTCAACCCATCAGATGGTTTTGTCGTGAAAAACACTGTTTCGGGCCTGAAAAATCTTCGAATCTAAGCCTTTGGTACAACACAACAAGAAACCTCCTCTTCTGAGATGGTACACAGTAGTGGAGAAAAATCTCAATCTACTGGGTCAGTGAAGCAAGAGACAAGAGGCCCTGAGTTCGCTAATAGGAGCCTAAGAGCAATAGCAGTCCGGGGATCTGGATTACAAGTTCGTTTATATAAAAGAAAAGCCTTGAAGCGGGTGCACGGTCCTGACTTTGAGAAATGTGAACAACGAAAACTACTCATCCTCCAGTTACCTTTCAGAAAACACAGGGCGCTGAAATTTCAGTATTCACATCAAATCACCCTATTCACGAGTGCACCCTATTCTGCTTCCGTTCATAATCGTAAAACAGGTTCTCATCTTGTGATGAATCCTGAAAATTGTTACTACTTTCAATCGAATCTTGAACCCCGGGGACTGTTGCCACTTCATCCAGGTTTGCTGGTTGGCAAGCAAATTCTATTCAAGTACTGTCAAGCAAACGATAACCCAAACTCAAGTCCTGTGTGCCCAACCCCAAACCATCCATTTCATGCACTGAACTCTTGTTCACAGGATGCAAGCACACAGTTGCCAGTGCCCTCCCAGCGCAGCAATTTCTTTTGAAGTAAATGCTTACAAACTGTTTCTGAAAGCGCAGCAGTACATAAAAGTGCTTACTTGTTTCCTTACTGGCGATGTTAAAAAAAAGTGGAATCAAAGAAACCAGTCAATAATCTACTCTCCCCTCCTCCCCCTGGTTTAATGTTTTAATTTCCAGTAATTACCATCTCCTTGCGACAAGCCGCTAACGCCCTCTGACAAAGGAGCAAAGAGTGTTTCGGAAATAAATAAATTACCAATCGCATTACAGCCACACCACCGACGCCATCGCTGGTGCTCTGCACACTGCATCCTCACTCGAACACTCTTCAGCAACAATTGAGTTTTATTATTCCGTTTTTGTGCATCTTCCATCGGGAGGGAGTACAAAGGAAAAATCCATTAGCACCCTATCGTGTTGAAAAAGCCTCCACATGAGTGACGAGCTCCATCACTCTCTCCCTCACACTCACACAAACTCAAAAAGAATCCTTAATGAAATTATAATTACGAAGGACTTTCGATTCCTGAAATATGCACACACGACCGACGGCGGCAGCGCGCCATCCAGCACTGAGGGTGGTTAAGTTGCAGGATATCCGACAGGCGTTCGTCCTCTCCTCGCGGGGAGTTTTCATAATTCATGTACCCGTGCCCGTGCCCGGGTCTGTCTGCCGGCGTTGATGCTGGCTCTGACATTGGCAACGTCGTCGCGACACGAGGAAATGCGACTTTGCGAGGCGCACGGAGCCGGCTGCTTGGCTGGCCTTTAGTCCTCCCACGCCATAAATCATTGACAGATTATTTATGGAAATCCTTGCCTGATGCTCTGCTGACATTTTTGTTGGCAGCCATTAGTCTTAGTCAGGGAGCTGAGCAAATGGTTCCGAAAATTGCTTGCTGCCGCCAAAGCGGTCGTTCCTTTGTGGGAATTTCGTGCTTGTTGCTGCGGAAGGGGAGATGGGTGTGTGGTACACTTAGTATTCATAACCGGGGTGGAGATGGCATGCTGGGGGATGGAGGATGTGAGCCTGGTTGGTGTGACCACTTTCAGAAGATTTGTGTGGCGACATGGAAATTAACAGTCGAAACAACAGCAACAGCAGGCAAAAGGAATATCAACTCGCAATGAAGTTGCTTCAACCTGACTCTGGATCTGGATTGGAATCCATCTCTAAGTGAATCATGGAGCTCAAGACCACGCTGAAGGGGTTTAGAGAAACTCGTGTCAAAGCAGCTGTCACCAAGGCTCCTGAAGATTTGTGGGATGAACTCGCAGACTGGAGATTGCAGGAGGAGCAAACACTGGTTCAAGTATCCCCCTATGCGGATCAATCCACTCTCTCTAAAGTCCGGTTTCCATATTAATTTCTTGGTCACTCAAATCTTGCATGTCCTCTTTCGAGTGACATAGACCTTATTACGCATTCCACGACATCTCTCGCGCTCAGGACCACGCTGTATGGGGCTTACAGCAACTCGGGTCAGAGCAGGAAGCTGGCACCAAGGCCTCTGAAGATTTGTGGGATGTACTCGCAGACTGGAGGTGGCAGGAGAGGCATACACTGTTTCAAGTGTCCGCCTTTCTGCATGAGACCAAGACCTTCAAAGCACAGTTTCCATCATAGCTTCTTTGCCACTCAGTGCTTGCATGTCCTCTTTCGAGTGACAGACCTCATAACGCAAGTGTCCGCCTTTCTGCATGATACCAAGACCTTTAAAGCACTGTTTCCATCTTAGCTTCTTTGCTTCTCAATGCTTGCGTGTCCTCTTCCGAGTGACAGACCTCATAACGCACTTCCACACCATCTCCCAAACGGAGGTCAATTCCATGACCCAGACAAGCAGCAACACCACCTTCTATCGTCAGCTTTGCAACGCAGCGCACATGACTGCATTCCAGCTCAGTCAACTGCATCCCATAAATCCATCATCGGCCTTCGCGCAACCTGTGAGGTCCTCCTACCAGCCACCACAGATACCGAGAAGAACTCATTTGCATGCAGACGTCTAATTAGGCATTCCTCCTTTGTTTGGAGACTGCTGCCAACTGCCACGCACGTTCGCCGAACCGAGCCGAGGATCATGACTCCCGCCGATTAAAGTGTTGAATTTTTAATTTTTATTGACCAGCGCGTCTAACTCCATTAGAGGAGGCCATTCGTTAGGAATTGATGGCTTCCCCGAGGCGGGCTATAAATCTGAGCAGGCGCACACGCCAACCACGATCCTGCGCTGCGTTGGATTAAGACCTCTCCGCCGCGACGCGATCCGCTCTCCCGGGCACAGCATGTCACGAAGTTATGAGCGGATAATTTGTGCTGTCACGGCATCAGGGAGTCGCGATCACTGCGCGGGGCGGCCTTAATCGCGCCAGCGTCGCTTGCCTAATTAATGCGAATCTCGCGTGTGTGGCTCTGGAAGCTGTCTGCGTGTCAGAAACCGCAGACAAGGAGATCAACTCAACAGAACATAAAAATTCATAATTTACACGGATGCGGGTCTGGCCACGCAGATGCGTCCCATCCGGGGGCCTGATGCTAATTGAGCGATCCGATCCCTCGGCACACATGTATGTCTTTGTTTCTGGGATCTTCCACCATCGACGTCGTGTCAGGGAGGATTATTGAATCATCTTGGCCGCGGCAGGATAGGGGTTACGAATGTGAATTCAATTAATCTGGAGCGGGTTGCTGCAACTGCTCGACGATGATGATGATGATGACGGATATCATGTCTGCGGAACGCATATCATTTGATTGGCTTGTAATTGCTGGCGAGAACAAATTGGACGTGAAACTATCCCGCATGGCTGGCTGTGGGAAATCTGTAAGTCATCGCTGTCATAATTGGTTCCAGAATGATGATGATGGCGACCCACAACCGCGCCGAGACGTGGTCGATGAAAAACCATTTCCCTCGGCAATCGATGGCAAATTGAATGTTTCGCAAGGTCTCGCCGCATTGAGGTGCAGTTAAATTTCGTTTTATGGGACAGCCGAGTGTGGAGCTACGATGCGGCGGACTGACTTGCAATCAAATCGAGTGCTTGTGAGTTGTCTTAAAAGCGCGATTTGATGGCCTCGAGCTGAAGGAGAATCACGGACGCGCTTGTTTGCGGGGCAATAAAGTGACGAGGTGCCCGCCATGATGGAGTGTCGTTTCTCTGCTGCAGGATTGGTTTGCTCTTTGACACTCAAATTGACCCAATTACCCAATGACGCTTAAGGAGGATGTCTCAGGCTTTCTTTGTAACACTTTCCCATCTGCTGCGGCTGCACATGGACCCAGGAACATTTGTTTCAATTAATGATCGTAAATTTTAGTGTCATTCCTTAACAAGCCATTAATGGATTAATGCCGGGAGAGTGGTGAATTATTTGCTGAGCCGTATTTCTGTGCGGGGGTGTCGGCTAGCTTTGAAGTTCCAAAGTATTTGCTTAAAGCCGGTCTTAAAGTCGGAGCCGTTCCCATGTAGCTGTCGAAGCAGGCAGAGTCAGCAGCCCCATAAATTGAAGCATTCATCTCCAGTGCTCGTAAATTTACAAATTACAATTTTTAACTCTGTCTTTCGAAATTTGATTTTGGCTTCCTGTTTAGTGGCTTCCTCCATACATTTTTGGGCCATAAACGGAAGAGAGCTAAGGAAAGAGGCGTATTGATGTAATTTTTTCTTTTATGAAATGCAATAGTTGAATACATTCAGTTGCCCAAATGGCAAGTTGTGAATGCGCTTTACTACGAAGAAAATATATTCCAGAATAAATTGAATAAATGTTGTAGTTGAGGGGAAAAAAAATGAAAAACAAAAAATTTAAGTAGAAGAATAAAATTACAGGTATACCGGTATGAAATTAACGTTTTTTTGAAAATAAAACACTAATTATCAATGGGAAAGAAAGAAAAACATTTTATTCAAAGTATTGGCCATTGTTTTCTACACATTTTGACCACCTTTCTGGCAATTTGTGAATACCACGCCAATAAAATTGTTCATCTTTTAAAGCAATGACGATTTTTGAAGGGGACGAGTGCATAATTAATTCCTCGCAAACCAATCAGACCGTGGTCGCCGCGGCGTAGTGGGTAGAGTGCGACGCTCACGCGCCGAAGGGGGTAGGTTCGATTCCCAGTTCAACAATTTTCGACCTCCTCGTAGGAATCTAATGCTCAGCCAATGCGTGTCCCATCGATGAAAACAAATGGTAGTCGGAAGGAGCCAAGTCTGGTGAATACGGCGGTTGGGGTTGCTGCTCCCAGGCAAGTGTTTTGATTGTATCCCGAACCGGTTTTTCTTTGTGTGCAGGTGCATTGTCATGGAGCAAAATTACCTTGTCGTGTCTTGCGGCTCAACCTGGTCATTTCTCGATCAATGCATGGTTCAAATTGATCATTTGTTGTCGGTAGCGATCAGTATTAACGGTTTCACCATGTTTCAGGAGCTCGTGGTACAGCACACTTTTCTAGTCCCACCAAACACACAGCATTGTCTTCTTGCCGAATCGATCTGGTTTTGCAGTAGATGTTGATGGTTGTCCCAGATTAACCCATGATTTTTTCCGGTTGAGGATTCTCAAAATAAATCCATTTTTCATCGCCAGTAACAATCCGATGCAAAACCGATTTTCTTTCGTGTCTTTGAAGCAAAATTTCACAAGTGTTTTTTCGGTTTTCCATCTGTCTTTCATTCAATTCATGTGGCAGCCATTTTCCACACTTTTGGATCTTTCCCATAGCTCTTAAATGGTCAGAAATTGTTTGTTGTGCAACATTTAACATTGCTGCCATTTGCTTTGGACTCAAAGTGTCATCTCCATCAAATATTGTCTGCAATTCGGCGTCTTCAAACTTTTCTGGTGGCCTTCCACGTTCTTCATTTCTCACATCAAAATCATTATTTCTGAACCATTGAAACCATCTTTTGCATGTTTCTTTTGACAGGGCACGATCATCATATACCTCGACAAGCATTCGATTCGACTCTGTAGCACTTTTCTTTAAATGACAACAAAAAATTAATGTTTTCCGCAAATCATCACTTTCTGGTACAAAATTCGACATTTTTAACACGATGAAAAAATATGATGTTGTCTGTTCAATGACTTGATGTATTCTAAATATTTTTCACAGATGTCGTAGCAAACAAACAAAAAAAATAAGGGCCCGAAAATATGTTCTTTATCGAGGCATTTGTATCTTGGCGCTCACTTCATAGCGGTATACCTGCTACATAAGTACTGACTGAAGACATTTGTCCCTGTTGACATTGTGTCACAAGTTTGAGTAAATGCCTAAAAATGTCCTTCCAAGTCACCAAACCTGTTGACAAGTTAATGACTCGACTGGATTAAATTTTTTTTAAACACATTTTACCACGGTCGAGTGTAATGAAAATTACGGATGCTTAAGAAAATAGGCTTTTATGCCATTTTTCGTTTAACATTATAATAAGGAATTACAAAATTGATTGCTTGGATAAATAACGACTGAACGGACTTGAATAATTTTTATGTGGGACATAAAAACGAAATACCGATGAACACAATCTTATCTCATTAATAATTTTAAAATTAATCCATTCAAACGGATTTAATTGGGTAGACAGTTAAAAAACTTTCGAGTGCTAATTGCATAAAAGTTTATTATACTTTAAGTACGAAAAGGAGGAAACTAATAGATCCTGGGAATCTCAAAGCTTAATAAGTAATGATTGGGTGGCGCTACAGTCTACACGAGGACCAGGGCCTAGCTTGCTCATCCACTAGTCACCTGGGAGTGGTCGCCGTGGCGTAGTGGGTACAGTGCGACCCTCACACGCCGAAAGGTCTAGGTTCGATTTTCGGATGAACACCTCGAATTTTTCACGGCACCACCTCTTTCGAGCTGCTGACTACAAAAACAGTCTAAGAAAGCTTCTCAACTTTCGCCGTTCAGAGTCGGCAAGAACTGTAGGTCCCCTCTACTCGTGAGAGAACAGTAGCGCACACAACACGAGTAGTTGCTGAGCAAGCTAGGCCCTGGTCACCTTGTGGACTGTCGCTCCAACAATTATTATTATTGTTGTTGTCTATATTTACTGCGGAGCTGAGGTAGACGAAGTCTTTGACTACCTCGAAGATTCTGCTGACTAGTATGACGCTCTGTCCGAGACGTCGATGTTGTGTGAACTTTCTTGATGACAGCATGTACTTCGTTGTGTCCTTATTAGCTGCCGGACCCATTTTAGCCGCATATGCTTCAATGTAAGCAAGTTCTTCATTCACGGCTCGCTGTGTTCGTCCAGTTACGTCAATGCCATTAACTTAAACGAGCAATTGAGCTGACTTTTGGAAGATCGTGGCTCTTGCGTTGCCTAGCGCTTCATGCACGTTCTGCGCAAGAATGATGTTAAAGAAGTCACATGACAGTGCGTCGCCTTGTTTAAAACCCCTTTTGAAGGTCTCGATGAGTTCATTAGCGACCTTGACGGAGCAGCGAGGGTTCTTCATCTTCATCCTTCACAATCTGATGAGATTCATCATATGCGGCCTTAAAATCGACGAATAGGTAGTGATTGCCGATTTGTAC
This sequence comes from Eristalinus aeneus, assembly GCA_955652365.1. Taxonomy (NCBI): domain Eukaryota; kingdom Metazoa; phylum Arthropoda; class Insecta; order Diptera; family Syrphidae; genus Eristalinus; species Eristalinus aeneus. The sequence continues at coordinate 21,192,256 of OY019131.1, forward strand.
TTCTTGAGTCTTTTCCAGGATCTGCCGTAAAATGAAGATTTGCTCTATCGTGGACTTAATTAGCCTGCTGCGGCCAGGTTGTGTGCCCTAGTTGCTTTGTTTGAATTCAGTTTCGATATCTTGCTAAATCGGGGGGACGGAATTCTTGTCCATCAATGTTCAAGCTGAGCCTCTAGATGATGGGGCTAGATTTTATGAATTACATGATTCAAATATCACATCTGTAACACTAATTATATTGCCAAAGGAAGCACTGATGGAGAAAACACCATCCCCCACCTTGTGGGGGAATGGCGGCTAACAGACCCAGGTTTTGAGGGAGCCTGATTGCTAGTGACAGCTTGACCAGAGGCTATATTCTGGTGCCACGAGAGGTTAGGAGTTCCTGGAACTTCCCAAAAGGGGGCCTAAGACCTGACAGAGCGGTAGACCCCTTTGTGGGAGTATCGTTAAGGCTATGCTTTACCACCTAACATCGCGGGAAGAGTCGAGGATAGTGTACTGTGCTGACCTGTCTAGTTGCTTGTTTACCCAAAAACTAGGCAAGGTGAGTAGGGGACTATCCCGGCTCAGAATTGAGTTGCATTCTCAACAGGGCGCTGTAACCCGGAGAGCGGAAGAGGTTTAAAAAAGGCCTCGTATCAAACCAAGGTAGGGTGATTGTTCCTCTAGCATGGTCTCAATTTGGTACTTGGGTAACTATGGCGTTTAGTCTTGCGTTATCTATGACCCTTGGCATAGATGAAGGCATTTGATCGCGTTGATCCAAATCCCACATCTGTCGAAATTGAGTAAACATTCTGGTCGACAATGGGATTTTTTTTTTTTTTTTTTTTGTTTTGAAGTTTGGGATATACTGCAATGGAGTGCTCAGACTCGAAAACTGACCCATTGTACTCCCAGGCAATAACCTTCATTTAATTTAATTTCTTGGTTTTCCGATGGAAAACCAGCAGGCGCTTCTGTGAAAATGAGCTCAAGTTTTTAGCTTACAATAAGTCAGCGCAAAACAGCCGTCATCTGATACGAACAAAGTCGGGACATTGACAGAGAAAGTGCTCTAAACTGTCTTCACACCCGCACAGGTGTCGCAAAGGTTGTCATCACTAATCCCAAGCAGATTTAAGTTCTTAGCAGAGATGATGTGTTTCGTTTTTATACCGAGTCGTCTATACTCATTTCTGTCTAGAGATAACAGAAAAGCTGAGGATTTCTGGCTGACTTTCGGGAGCATGCACTTGGTTAGCCTGCATTCTAAAAAGTCATTCCATCTCTGACTGAGTTGTCGGGAGACCTAACTGTCAATGGAAGCCCTAACAAAGTATGCGGGTATTCCCAAGGCGGTTTCGGGCCCTTCGATTGCCTGTTTTGGACCTGGCCAAGCAAGTTCATTACAAATCATTTTTCCCACTCGTCATTGCCGTTAAGAAGACAGGACTGATCTTTTCAGATTCTCAGCATAATCTGCGACTCTCCTACTTTCGAGCTTCGTACCCAAAAGTTGATGTCATTTCACATTTCAGAAATCAGGACAATTTAATTCTGGGTCTTCATTCAGTTTAATTCTTTTCGCTGTCCACGCATGATAACTCATTGCCAGCACTTCTCATTTAAAAGCAGATTCCACCCATTCCTCACCTTCTGCACTTGTCATAAACGTCCGGGCTCATCAGCGGAACCGTTGATTTTCTCAACACCATTCTCCGCAGGCACACACAATCAGCTGACGCATCCGTGACTTCGTTGTTCCTTAATTATGGAAACGTCATGCTCTTTGGTGCACATCCCCTACAATTGTCATAACAATCCAGAAGAGCCTCCGAAGCGAGCGATTTCCCAGAGCATTCAGAAATTTATTCGATGACACACAGCGAATGCAAAGCACCCTCCTCCAGAGGACAGAGGTAACCAGGAACATCGCAATTAAGTTGTTACTTGTTTTTATTCGTTTTGATTTGCTGATAATCTACGGCGTCAACAAAAGGGTGACACCTCAGTTTGGATCGATTTCAATGGGATAAAAAAATTCCGCTGACGGGGTTGTTATCCTCTCGAAAGAGATGCCGGCCCCTATCGGATTTGAAACCCACACCGCACTCGATGTGATCCTCTGTGGTTTGCTCTGGCTGCCACTTTGAGGCTAATGAAAGTGAGCACATCCCGGTTACCAGAAATTTGCAGCCCCCTCCCACTGGAGGCCTATGGAAAATGAAACTACCATTAGACTGTGACTGGGCCGCTCTTCCATTTACTTCGGGTCACACTGCACACACGTACACACACCCACACTAAGCTCCCGTGCGGCGAACGCTCATTGAGTGGTTAAGTAAGTTTGCCCGCCGGGGATGCACACACAAGTGTCCTGGCATGACACACCGGCACGGTACGGTGTGCTCGTGAGTCTGGCTTTCTCTCAAAGGAGATTGTTGCTCTCAACATCAACACTTGATCCCACAGCGCACTCATGTAAAATATATAGAAACCGTGACAGCAGACGATGGCAGAACAAAAAAGGATGAACCAGGTCTCCGGGTGTCCTGGGGATTAGAGGCGAATGACACGTTTCGCACTCGCCGCACTCCACAAACGACTAAATGGATGGGGAACGCTTTCACTTCCTACCCCAGTGCCGAGGTTGCTCTTGACGATGATGGTGACGACAACGGCGACAACGGCAAACGACGACACTGACGCGCCTGATGATGGTATTTGCATAATGCATATGTACATGGACACTTATGCAGGATGTCGTGTATGAATTTCGCCAGCGAGAGGTCGGGGGCGCATCCTTTCTCGGCTGCATTCTATCAGGATTCATATCCGTGATTACTGACAAATGCATGCAGCATCATTGTCCTTTTGAATTTAATCGGACGCCCAGACAGACAACGGATACTTGCCGTTCCGTCTGGCAGGGACGACTTAATGATTCCAATTTGCAATCGAACGAAACGCCTTGTGTGTCGACAGGAGTCGAAGATGTTTCGTTTAAATTGAGCACCGGTCGCATGTGGTGAATGGATATAAATGAGTCCTTGTCAGTTTTCAGATTGCAGCAGCCCCTAGGGTTTTGATAAACGATTTGTTGACATAAGAGTCATTGAGTTACCGTTCGCTTTGATTTGATAAGGATTACCGGCGAGGAAGAAACCCTCCCTCTTCCGGCAGCGAAGGCGTGTACCATCTGTCGCTTGTTAATTTGTTTGCAAACACGGCGCACGAATAGGGTTGACACAGTTGGGCGCCGCTTCACGTCGAAATTGACGAGATACGCGTGAAATTCGGGTGAGTTGAGAGGTGGAGGCATTTCAATCACAAGCCGGTGGCCTCTCGTCACCTGGGGTGTCCTGTTTCCCCCGCGTTTCCTGCGAGCACACCCCTTAAAGTCTGCATTAAAGCCTCGCGCATTTCTGGCACGTATGTCTTGTGACGCGGAAACATTACCAGCCAGCATTGAGATAAGTTTCTGCAGCCACGCAACCAACCCTTGACTCGACTTAAACGTATTTGCCATCGACCCCCAACCCTCCACTCGAGCTCAAGCCCCCTAATGCAGTGTTGATTGTTAAGGTGTTTGCTCGGTTATCGCTATTATGCACATCAGCACCTCGAGCAAAGTAAACCCTCGAGCAACAATGGCTCCTTTAAGTGCAGAAAGGACTGCGCCTTCTCCACACTGCGGAGACCAATAGGAGGAAGCGAGCTCGCACCTCAGTTGTGCGGTGGCGACGTGTGCTTTTCTCGAATTGTCCCCACGGTGGAGGCGTTTATTCCATTTTCGGTTGACATAGTTTACTTTAGCCCGAGCGCTGACTTATTGCATTCATCCCGGAGTCGACGGCAACTCTCATCCACACGCCACAGAAGGTGTGCAGCACTCAGGCGCTGAAAGAAACCACCTGAACGGAGTGGAGGAACCCATTTTTGATGATGGCGCATTCAATTGGATTTACTCGCACTTATCAGGTTAGTGAACCTCACGACTTCAGCCGGGCGATAATTGTGCATTCACAACGTTCCTCGTCCTCCGTGTTTGGGTATCCATCGATTGCAACATCCGCAGCTCGAGAGGATGCGGCGCACCCTCCCTTCAGCGAGAATTCCAATTTGCCATGGTATCTTGAGTAATTACATGTAAGTACCATTTAAGTCCACTCCGGGCGTGCACTGCGGTGGGATTGTGGCATCCTGGCGACGATGCACGGACGGAATGCCACAGCCACATTCCGCTGGGAGAACACGAACCAGATGCATGTTTAGCGGATGCATGCTCATCGTAATGACGCACCAGTCTAATCCCTCGGCTTTGAGAATGCTAAAAGCCACCGCGTGCTGTAAACTCCGGGACGGGGAACGCGACGCGATGTTAGCGGTTGTGGCGTTGGCGTTGGCGTTGAGATGTGTCGGGTATATGCGCACTTATTCAAATTAAATTATGAAATATGAAACGGGAGCTCGTTTTGCATACACGTGTGATGTGCGGGGGCGGATGTGATGGGGCGCATTGCGTCTTTGTGAATTTATCGATTTTCAAACGGAGATTTGTGGCAGATTTGTTGGGTGCGAAATGCAGTGGCGTCGCTGAAGGATTTTTCTCTGTTTGAAATTGAAACAGAAATGCGGCCAGAATTTGCGCGAATGTTGAATGCTGTGGCTCAAGTGATGCCCAGTCTTCTGGGTCATTGTCAGTAAATAAGAGAAAAGCATGACTCTCACATTAGACTTCGAATTAAGATCAGTAATGGATGAAGGAATCTCACAGTTAAATGGCTCATTACTCATTTGTCTTGTAAAATGTGCTGAAATTGACACAAAATTTTGTTTCGTGTGTCCCTGAAAGTCAGAGGCATTTGACAACACGATAAGAATGCCTTATAACAGTCTGACATTTTATAGTTTTAGAAACATGCTCGAGACATCCTCAGAACGGATAGGTTCGAGAAGGGCATCGCCATTGTCTGGGAAGGATTGTAAAAATGTTCAAATTTATGAAAATGCTATATTTTGTTATTTTTAAAAATTTTACTGTCTCAAAGCAAAAATTGTTGCAAACTGCAACAATTTTCAAAATGTAACTAATTAAGGCCGACCCGTTTTTTGAATAATTTTTGCAGAAAAATCATACAAACGTCACTGTACAATGTACTGTCCTTCGGAAGGAACTCCTTTTTCCCGGCTATTTGGTAATTTTCAAATGCATACGTTTAATGGTGCGACAGCCCGCAAGGGGAACAGATCCTAGATTCCTCATCGGCTACTCGTGTTGTTCGTGCAACTGATTCCAAACGAAGTTTGAAAAGCTATTTCACAGACACTTCTGGTATTGTCCGCAGCTCGAAGGAAGTTATGCAGTGAAAATGCAAGATGTCCAGTTCGAGAATTGAACCTGGGATTTTCGGTGTGTGAGTGTCGCACTCTATCCACTAGGCCACGACTGCAAGCGATATTTTTTTCAATACCATCTCCATTCTTCTTCTTCTTCTTGTGACGCTACAGTCTGGGGTGGACCTGGGCCTCAACCAACATGCCTCTCCAGCCAGCACGATCTTTCACCAGCTGCCTCCAGTTGCGCTCTACAAGTTGGTTAAGGTCCTTCTCCACTTGTGTACCCCACCTTAGCCTAGGCCGTCCTCTGTTGCGTTGTCCCAATGGCACGGATTCAAGGGAGCATTAGCAGTGGTGTCCATACGCTCTGCAAGGCCTCGCCATAGTAAGCGTTGTATCCGTAGACGCTTGACCCGGCGCATGTCGCTGTACACGAGTTCGTCGTTAAGTCTTCTCATTCAGATGCCATCAACGTAACTCGCACTTGCTCAGACTATTTGTTCTGTTGGGGGACCCGGTCTTGAATCTGTTGCTTAACACACACATTATAAATTCAAGGCGACACTAATTCTGAAGAACACACGATTGTCAAAGAAACGGTTTCTATATATTTAACGTCCACTAAGGACACAAGGAAAGCGCGTGCGCTTTCCACTTTTCACCAGAGTGGAAATGAGCTTTTTTTTCTTTAATAAAACACTAATTGTTAATGGGAAAGTAAAAACATTTTATTTAAAGTATTGGCCATTGTTTTCTACACATTTTGACCACCTTCCTAGCAATTTGTGAATACCACGCTAGTAAAATTGTTCGTCTTTTAAGGCAATGACGATTTTTGAAGGAGGCAAGTGCATAATTTGTGATCGCCGTGGCGTAGTGGGTAGAGTGCGACGCTCACACGCCGAAGGGTCTAGGTTCGACTCCCAGTTCAACACAAATTTTTTTAATATTTCACGGCACCACCTCTTTCGAGCTGCTGACAACACTCAAAAAGTAATAACTGTCTAAGATAGCTTCTCAAATTTCGTTCGCCGTTCGGAGTCGTCAAAAAACTGTAGGTCCTTTCTACTCGTGAGAGAACAGTAGCGCGCACAACACGAGTAGCTGATGAGCACGCTAGGCCCTGGCCCCCTTTGGACTGTAGCGCCAACAATTATTATTATTAAGTGCATAATTAATTCCTCGCAAACCAATCAGACACCCAATTTTCGACCTCCTCGTAGGAATCAAAGTGATGCTCAGCCAATGCGTGTCCCATCGATGAAAACAAATGGTAGTCGGAAGGAGCCAAGTCTGGGGAATACGGCGGGTGGGGAAGCTGCTCCCAGCCAAGTGTTTTGATTGTATCCTGAACCGGTTTTGCTTTGTGTGCAGGTGCATTGTCATGGAGCAAAACTACCTTGCCGTGTCTTCTGGCCCATTCTGGTCGTTTCTCGATCAATGCATGGTTCAAATTGATCAGTTGTTGTCGGTAGCGATAAGTATTAAGGGTTTCACGAGGTTTTAGGAGCTCGTGGTACAGTACACCCTTCTGGTCCCACCAAACACACAGCATTGTCTTCTTGCCGAATCGATCTGCTTTTGCAGACGATGTTGATGGTTGTCCCAGATTAACCCATGATTTTTTTTGTTTAGGATTCTTAAATAAATCCATTTTTCATCGCCAGTAACAATCCGATGAAACCGATTTTCTTTCGTGTCTTTGCAAAATTTTACAAGTGTTTTTTCGGTTTTCCATCTGTCTTTTATTCAATTCATGTTGCACCCATTTTCCACACTTTTGGATCTTTCCCGTAGCTTGTAAACGGTCAGAAATTGTTTGTTGTGCAACATTTAACATTGCTGCCATTTGCTTTGGACTCAAAGCGTCATCTCCATCCAATATCGTTTGCAATTCGGCGTCTTCAAAATTTTTGGTGGTCTTCTACGTTCTTCATTTCTCACACAAAAATCATTATTTCTGAACCGTTGAAACCATCTTCTGCATGTTGCTTCTGATAGAGCATGATCACCATATGCCTCGACAAGCATTCGATGCGACTCTGCAGAGCTTTTCTTCAAGAATTAATGCTTTCCGCAAATCATCACTTTCTGGTACAAAATTCGACACTTTAACCACGATGGCAAAATATATTGTTGTCTGTTCAATGACATGATGTATACTAAATATTTTTCACAGATGTCATAGCAAACAAAAAAATAAGGGCTCGATCACAACAAATGTTCCCTATCGAGACATTTGTATTTTGATGCTCACTTCAAACTGGTATACCTATATATGTAGGTATAAGAACCAAAAAAGCACCTTCTCTAGGCACTGATCCCTTCGGCCTTTCGGCCTGGACCTCAACTCACTGCCTCGGAAAAATGAGTGCGTTTCCTTTCTCTAAGTCTACTCAACTAATTGGCTAAGATCCCCAGTCCTCCCCTTCAATCTCCTTGGACAGATGCTGTTCGCGTACTACCAAAACTTACACACGGTGCCCCATTATTCTGGGCACTCCCCATCATCGGTTGCTTCATAATTCACACGATTAAGTTAAAGTGAAGATCAAGCCCTCAACTTTTCCAGGATCTTCAAACTTTTCATGCTCTGCACCCATCCTTCATGAAAACGCTGTAGCTCCGGCCCTACATCACCAGAGTTTTATTTAAATAATTGCTTCATCAACAACATCCCTTTCATCCCCTGGCAGCACCCACAGTTCAATTCCTCTACACTTTGTTTCTACACTGAAACCCTCAAGTGAGTTCAATGCTTCCCTGAGTGCCGAGCGAAATTGGACGGATCCCCGTGCAGGGAGTGATGCATCTGCAGTTGCAGGTGAAAATTGCAATAACATACGAGTTCGATGTGCAAATCCCAGGCATCAGCGCCACTCTGTCTCATCCGTGGATTGGTTAAATTAACAGCGCCACGCTCGAACGCAAAACGAGAATCCAAATCCCAGCCCGGTCTTTGTTTCCCAGTTTCCGCAACCATGAAGGGAAGGAGTGGTGATGCATGTTTTTGCGCGTCCCTCCGCTTCCCGTTGCATGATGTAGTTGGAATAGAAGTTTTGTTTTGTAACTCTTCCATTGAAATGCGTTTTTGTTCGCACTGCAAAGACTGCAGCGACTGAAGGGCGGAATAGCTGAATGGCTGAATTAATGAATAATTAAGTTTCGAGAAGAGGAAAGTTTTCTTTGAAAAGACAGACACCACCCGCGTGCCACTGTCGCCGGGACACAGATCACTGGCTTTGCAAAGTTATCTGTATTTCCTCGTGAAAAATTGCCCGAAGTTTTGTTTTGTATGCATTTTCGTTTGAGGTTATGTTGCGGGTTATCTGGACGTGAATTCCTCCCGCAGGACATTCGAGGAAGAAACTCTCTTGTGGCTGTCGCACAAGAATGAGACTCATTCACCGTGCAGCCGACGCCCGCCACCACACCCTAAGCGTGTCCTCACACTCTGGTCAGGCAGGAGGAGGACGATCCGACGGTTGGACGTTCCGTTGGTCGGTTTGTTGGAGAAAGTTGGCTCCAATGGACCGATACTATCGGATTATGCGACTAAAACGGAACCTATCTCGCACAATAGAAATGACCTTAGGGCCGCTAGCTCATAACAGTAAATTCCATATAACCCAACGATGACATCCGGCAGAAGGAGGAGCCGGTGGTGCTGCACGGTTGTGTACACAAGCACACGATGTCCTTGCGGCTGATTTAGTTGAATAGTTGAACCCGGTTATGGTCATGGTAGGCAGTGATATTGAAATGACATCCGATTCCCATGAATAAACACGTAGAAGTGCTGTGCTGCCGTTTGGCGGCGGGGGAGTGCACACTCGTTTTGGGTTGAAGTTCAAGTGGGCGGTGTGGGTAATCTGATGGACGCATTTGGCGGCATTCGGTTTTGTGTAATGTTAAAGGGCAGTGAATTGTTGGCGAAGTAATCCATCAACAAGCCACTGCACATTGTTGACAATTAAAAATGCGGGCGGCAGTGTTGCCGTGAGGGAGTAGTGGGAATGGAGAGTCAGAGAAGTTTGGAACTTTGGGCCACTTTGAAAATTTTGACCAAAAAAAAACTTTTTAAGGTGCACGAAATTTGGAAGTAAGATACTATTTTAAGTGTAAAAGACGATGATTTCGCCACTTTTTAAACATTTTCGACGAAAGATTGAGCTCTATAGGCTTTGATAAAACATTGTTCAGAAAGGGACATTGTAGAAGTTTTTCTTGTGTTTTTAACGGCCTGAGGCCTTTAGGAATAGGCAGGAGACAATGTCATTGCTAGTACTCAACAAGGCGAGCTGCAAATGCTATCCTCGCCAGCGCACAGGTCAAATTGACATACAGGGTCCCTGCACCCTGGATAGGCATCACAAGACCCGTTGTGGGGCGAAACGATGCATACAACGAACACATCTGCCCGAATGTTAAATAATGGGCCTGGTCCACCAGTCTGTGGGTTGTGTAGAGATCGAAAGTCACCAACTGTTCGTCGATCTTAAGGCCACGTATGACAGTGTGCATAGAGACTTGCTGAACAGCGTCGTGTCTTGTTTGGGCATTCTTACCAAACCCGTCAGATTGTGTTGATTGCCAATAGAGCTCTCTGGCTGCTTCGTCAAGGTCGGTAACGAACTCGCCGAGACCTTCAATGTGAAAAAAAGGTTTTAGATAAGGCGACGCACTGTGATGCGACTTCCTTAACATCATTCTTGAGAAGATCGTGCGCAATTCACAATCCAACACCAGAGGCACGATCTTCCAAAAGTCAGTTCAATAGCTAGCTTGAATGGATGACATAGACGTGATGTCAGGTTCAGGAATTCAGATGATCAGGAGTTTGCTGGCATTGAAGCTAAAGCGGCTAAGAGTGGTCTGGCGGTAAATGAGGGCAAAACAAAGTTCCTCGTGTCATATAGGAAGGACACAGAACATCGAAGTATCGGACTGAGCGTCATACTAGGCAGCAGAAGCTTCGAGGTAGTCAAGTACTTCGTCTACCTCGGCTTCGCAGTAAATAAGGACAACAACACCAGTACGGAAGTAAAATGCAGAAACACTCTTACCAATCGCTGTTTCTTTGGGCTCAAGAGGCAATTGAATAGTAAAACCCTCTCTCGAAGGACTAAACTTGCTTTATATAACAGCTTGATTATCCCAGTCCCACTTTATGATGGGGAAACCTGGACGTTACCAAAGGCGGATGAGGATGTCCTTAGTCATTTCGGGAGAAAAGTTTTGCGTACGATTTTTGGTCCTGTTTGCGTTGGTGGCATTTTTAGGAGAAGATTTAACGGCGAACTCTATGCGTGGTACAGCGAAACCACCTGGTCAAACGTCTTTGGATACAACGCTTAAGATGACTATGCCATGTAGAGCGTATGGACACCACTGCCCCTGCCCGAAAAGTCTCAGCCATTAAGACAACGCAACAGAGGACGGCTTAGTCTAACGTGGCGCACACAAGTGGAGAATGAGCTGAACCAACGTCGAGTGCGCAACTGGAGGCAGCTGGCGAGGGATTGGACTGGCTGGAGAGGCATGTTGGTTGAGGCCCAGATCCACTCCGGACTGTAGAGTGACACGAAGAAGAAGAAGAAGTCATATGACTTCAACAATTTTGTCCTTTTCAAAAATGCCAAAGAATGTAGAGCTGTAAAGACTTTAGTCTGAATTTGTTCAAAAATTACTTTTAAAAGGCCTTAGCCCCTTGTGCTACTCCTCCTTTGAGATCTACTCATACATCTAGCAATATAGTTCAATGCCCAGTTATTTTTTAACTTTTTGTGCGATTCCTTATTCAAGTTTTGGCTCCTACCAGAATCCTTATCCATTTACTAATTAAAGTCCGAGAAATCTTCATGTTCTTTATTTGTTTTTTTTTTCCTTGTTTCAGTTTTTGTTCAGGCCAATGTCGAAATTATTCTCTAAGTCCTTGTCCACTATGTTTTATCTTCTTTCGAATTATTTCTTAAAGTTCCTGTCCAATTCAATGTCCACGTCGCTGTTCAGTTATGTGTTGATCTATGACCTCGTTCAAGTCCTTATCGACGTCTCTTTCATTTTTTTTTTTGGTTAGTTTTGAAATAAAAATTCGATAATTTCGTGTTTTTTTAATTTAGCGCTTGAAGTCACAAACATTGTTTTTTTTTAACAAATGTTCCAATTTCAACTTTTTCGAACTTAAATTCGAATTATGTGGCCGCCGTGGCGTAGTGGGTAGAGTGCGAGGCTCACACGCCGAAGGGTCTAGGTTCGATTCCCAGCTCAACACCAATTTTTCGAATATTTCACGGCACCACCTCTTTCGATCTGCTGACAACATTCAAAGGGTAATAACTGTCTAAGAAAGCTTTTCAAATTTCGCCGTTCGGAGTCGGCAAAAAACTGTAGGTCCCTTCTACTCGTGAGAGAACAGTAGCGCTCACAACACGAGTAGTTGATGAGCAAGCTAGGCCCTGGTCCCCCTCTGGACTGTAGCGCCAACAATTATTATTATTATTATTATTAAATTCGAATTTTCGAACATCAATTTTTTCCGAATTTATTCGCAACACAATCTCTGATCCCGCTTTATTCAACAACCAAGCAAAAATCGATGGAAAATCCTTGCTTCCAATTGCCATTTTTGAACATGAAATTCTTCCAAAGAAAAAGTACTATTCACCCCCCACGGCAACACTCCCACCACCAGCCAAAATCCAACTGCGCTCTCTGCCCTCGCATCCCACTGGAATGTATTGATCTATCATTCAGTGTTACCCGATATCAGAGTTCAACCCTTTCGCTCCGGGAAACGCCAGCTCCGGTGGCTCCAAAATCCTTTTCTTTTGTGTGCGGGCCCCCTGCCGAATGCAGTCAGTCCAATCAAACAAAGGCCCATCCCTTGATGGCTTCTCGATATCGCCGCCTCTGTCAGCGGATGTTTTTGTTATTCAAATAGAAGGACGCCCTTCCCCTCCATCATATTTTATTTGAGGCCAAGCATAAAGGATTGCGGTGGTCGGTGGTGCCACCCCGCACAGCGACTGCATCACAGCCCCCGCATTCATCATTCATTCCAAATGTCAATTGCATATCGCGTTCGATTACACTGGTCCTCGCCGTGTTTGCTTGGATTGTGTTCTTTGTTTTGTGCCACCACCGGGGGGCTACATGACAGCCCGCAACGAGACGGCACCCACTCAGCGCTATCGATTGCATGCCCCACTTGCCGCCCTATCGCATGATTTAATGGCGAATTGATACATCAGCTTAACCGTTGGCAGAGATTTGTCTCCGCTGATAACACGTAGGAAAGCGCCTGGCACGGGAACATGCTGGCTACCGTCGGCAATACCTTGTTTGGCGAGGTGACGACAACCACTCACGGCACGACGTGAAACATTCACCGGCCGGCCGGCAGTGCAGCGGACCACGTTGTTCTGGCCAAATCGGGAGAATTTAATTTGGCGCTTGAGGGGCCGCTTCGCGCGTTACGCACGGTAATTGAAAGTGGACGACGACGTGTTGTTGTTGTCGCCAGGGGGCCATCAGTCGCTAAAGCTCCCACGGCGCCTTGAACCGTTCGCCGGCAGCCGATTGCAATTTAGATTGCCTCAAAGGCTCTCGCAGAGATGGCATCATATTTCTTGCAGCCCGCACACAGAAGAAATGCAAACGGACGCAGGAACACTGGCCAAAGTTCTTATCGAACAGAGCACCAGTCCTCTGACCGCAATTTATATTCTGGTGACCGGCCACAGCCGTTTATGGGCGCTCTCGCCACTGAAAGGGAACTACGGGGGCCAAATAGCCCGAAACCGAACTGTTATCTTTTGCATGGAGAACGAGTTGCGAACCCAAATCGAGACGCCACCGCCGCCACCGTAGACCTGGTTACATGAAGAAGTGTTGCACTCTACGGTCGCGTCAGCCCATTTGCGGTGGCAGTGAGCAGACCAAGTGCGGTGGGATACTAGGCTCCCAGGTGAGTGGGTTGTATGTTCGCATTGTTCCTCTGAAGTCTCTTCGGCTATTTTAAGAGCCGTCCTTTGAAGTGGAGGCATTGATGCTGCGGTTTATTTGTGGAAGTGATGGAAGTGGGAAAGTGGGACACCAGACGGCGGTGGCGATGTGGAGCGGATGATCTTTGCTTTTGGGGTCGGGAGAACGTGTTTATTAGATTAGATACCGGGGAAGTGTGAAATAAATTAAATGGAGAGCTTTGCCGAGAATGCCCGCATGAAAGGGATGAGGCCCTGTGTTGAAGGCGCGGCATCTGGGTTGTGTTTTGATGTGGCCGCGAACGCAGCGAATTTAATTTGGGCGTGTGAATAAAGCCATGTTCGATCGGGCTGACGTGCATTTTGTCAGCACAGTTTATTTCAGGACATTGAAACTATTTTTCTAGAAGATGAAGCCCAACTTACTGAATCGGTTTGCTTAGCTCTGCCTCGTTGATTTATAATTATCCCGGTTTGCGCGTAAATCTTAAAATGCCTTCAACTCAGAATTTGCGGGATCCAAAATGTAGCCCGTCGAACAACAACAAAAGCTGCATCTATTGTTCTCGCTGTGGCCCAGTAAAAAGAGGGATGAAGGAGGGCTAAGCCCTTGTTGGCAATCAAAGCGGAGTTAGGCTAAGACCTGACACTACACATTCTGAATGACTTGGGATTGGGAACGTCTTCTTTCAGTCAACAGGGATTGGTGTAAGTAAGTCAATGCAATGTTGTGGCAAAAGGTAAAGTGGTCGGTGATAACATGACTTCAACTGCTGTTTAAAGAATGAACAAACATACTTGCAGATTTTATGTGCCAATTGTTTCCAGGTGCAACCATAAAGCAGCATCGATTCAGTAGTGTAATGGAGCAGTGGCTGCTGGGCTTACCACTGGGACAGACATATAGGTGGCGCCAATATCAAGAAATCTATATTGTTTTTAAGAACTGAGACGATGATGGTGAAAATTGAGCATCGCACTGTAATTAAATTTCTCACTAAGCAATGAAAAAGTCAAAAAACTGTTCATGAAGAGATGGTGGCTGTTTACCCGGGTTCCGCACATTTATTATCCACTATGCAAAAGTGGTAAAGTGAGTTCAGGACAGGCAGAAAGAGCACTGAAGACAAACCCCTCTCTGGTGCCACGGGTACTGCGTGTACGGAAGAAAGCATCAAAGAAGTCGGAAAACTTGTTCTTGAGGATGCCCGAACAACGGTAAAAATGATGGCAGAGATCACCAAGCTTTCAACTGGTACCATTCACACCATTCCTCATGACCATGTTAACCTTTCAAAGGTCAGTGCAAGGTGGGTGCCACGAATGCTCAAAAGTGAGAATCGCCAGCTGTAGAGAGTTGTTGAAGATGTGTAGTGAGAAGCCGGACGATGTTATGGAACAAATTGTTACAGGGGACGAAACATGGGTTCACCGATATGACAAGAGTCCATGCAGTGGCATACAAAAGGAACAGACCCCTCCAAAGAAGTTCAAAGTCATTCCGTCTGCCGGGAAGCTCATGGCCATAGTTTTTTGGGACTCAAAGGTAATCTTGCCCATTGAGTACAAAAAAAAAGGTGAAACCATCAACGCCACACCCTACCCTTCCACCTTGCATAATTTGCAAGAGGAAACTAAAAAGAATAGACGGTAGCAGTGGGTAGAGTGCGACGCTCACACGCCGAAGGTTCTAGGTTCGATTCCCGGCTGAACACCTCGAATTTTTCACGGCACCACCTCTTTCGAGCTGCTGAC
The DNA here is from genome assembly GCA_955652365.1 of Eristalinus aeneus. Classification (NCBI taxonomy): domain Eukaryota; kingdom Metazoa; phylum Arthropoda; class Insecta; order Diptera; family Syrphidae; genus Eristalinus; species Eristalinus aeneus. The sequence continues at coordinate 21,207,321 of OY019131.1, forward strand.
AACATTCAAAGAGTAATAACTGTCTAAGAAAGCTTTTCAAACTTCGCCGTTCGGAGTCGGCAAAAAACTGTAGGTGCTTTTTACTCTGAGAGAACAGTAGCGCGCACAACACGAGCAGTTGATGAGCAAGCTAGTCCCTGGTTCCCCTGTGGACTGTCGCGCCAACAATTATTATTATTATTATTATAACTCGCAGCAGGTGTGTTGGTTCTTCACAACAACGCTCCTGTTCACACGGCGCGGGTTTCCAAGGCTGCTGCGCGAGATTGTGATTTCGAAGAAGAAGAAGACCCATCCTATAGTCCAGACCTTGCCCCTAGTGATTATTTCCTATTTCCGGATTTGAAAAAAATGTCTTCGTGAAAAAAGATTTTCGAATGATGAAGAACTCAAGTCGGCAATAAATGGGTATTTTGCAGAGAAAGAGAAAATTCATTTTCTTGAGGGTTTACAAAATCTTATCTCAAGCTGAAACAAGTGCATTGATGTTAGGGGAGGTTATATTGGAAAATAAAACCAATTTAAATTGAATTCGTATTTTCCTTCATATCGATACCGAGAAGATATTGAGCTCCCCTCGAATTTAAGTTCTTGCTCCAGTTTTGAAGAACACGATGACTTTCACGGAAACTTTCGCCGGAGTAATAATAATTGGGTGGGCCTACAGTCCACCGGGGACCAAGCCCTAGCTTGCTCATGAACTACTCGTGTTGTGCGCACTACTGTAGTCTTTTTTGTTTTGTCGGAGTCGGCAACGTTGAAGTTTGAGAAGCTTTTTTAGACAGTTATTACTCTTTGAGCGTTGTCAGTAACTCGAAAGTGGTGGTGCCGTGAAAAATTCGAGGTGTTCAACCGGGAATCGAACCCAGACTTTCTGCCTGTGAGTGTTGCTCACTGCTGCTTTTTAATCCTTCGTTTGATCCGAAATACAAAGAGAAATAAAGGTTCCTTCTTTTAAGCAATGCCGCGCGTTGTGTACATTCATTCATTTTGTGTTTTAAACTGTCCTTCCTTCCATCCTTTATATACCCAATATGAATTACCCGTTCAAGGTCTTCTTAAAATTGGAAAAACGATGTCTTTTGGTTTGACGAACCTGGGCATCAGCGTTCTCATGGAAAGGAAACCTGGGGCACCGGCTCCCATAATTCACCTGTCAGGCTTCTATAAAGTTGTCAAATATATCCCACCTCCGTTTTGTCTTTTGAATTTCCGGCTATGTACAAAGCACTACAGAGCTCGTATCTGGCAATGCTATACATCATTTGAAAGGTCTTGACATAACCTACAAAACTTGCGTTATAAGAGTTATAGACGTGTAAACATGGATTTTCCTAACGCCGAAATTCGCACTATTTTAAAGTTTTCCTTCTTTAAAGGCAAATCCGCTAGAGAAACGTTCAGTGAGATTGATGGTGTTTTGGGGAATGGCACTCTATTACCCTGATCCGCGGATTAATGGTTTCGACGAATCAGAGCCGGTAAAACCGACACCATAGATAAGCCAGCCGGCGGAAGACCTGTGACGACGAATACCAATCGAATCATGGAAATCATCGAGTTAGACCGGCATGTGGCATCTCGTTACATCGCTCAGGAGACAGCAGTTAGTCACCAAACCATTGTAAACCATCTGTAGAAGGCCGAATACAAAAACAAGCTTGATGTTTGGGTGCCGCATGATTTAACGTAAAAAAACCCTTCTGGACCGTATCAACACCTGCGATTTGCTGCTGAAACCGAACGAAATCGGCCCATTTTTGAAGCGGATGTTGGCTGGCGACGAAAAATGGATCACATACGACAATATCAAGCGAAAACGGTCTTGGTTGAAGGCTGGTGAATCGTTCCAAACAGTGGCCAAGCCGGGATTGACGTCAAGGAAGGTTTTGATGTGTGTTTGGTGGGATTGGAAGGGAATGATGCACTATGAGCTGCTCCCATTTGGCAAGATTCTACCATTTATTGCTACCATTTATTGCGAACAACTGGACCGCTTGAAGCATGCGGTCGACCAGAAGCGTCCAGAATTGGCCAACAGGAAGGGTATTGTATTCCACCAAGACAACGCCAGACCACAAACTTAGTTGATGACTTGTCTAGAAGCTACGGAACCTCGGATGGGAGGTTTTGTCGCATCCACCATATATCCCGGACATAGAGCCAAATAATTATCACCCGTTCCTGTCCATAGTGAACGCCCTTGATGGTGTAAAATTGAACTCAAAAGAGGCTTGTGAAATGTGGCTGTCCGAGTTCTTCGCAAAGAAGGAGAGGGGCTTCTATATAAACTTGTCCAAATTATAAGATGAACGTCGTATAAAGCTGAATTTAACAGAAAGCTCACTTTTTTATAATTGGCGCGCACTAAATGTATTGTTTATACACTTAAGTGACTGTAATAAAGTCACAGCACGGGCCGAACATAGAGGGAAATGAGGTACCGATGCACATTGGTTTTAAAGGCCTGTGGATTGTATTGGGGGGGAAAGTTAGGTTGGGAAGAACATTCTTTATTTGTGTGGTGCGGCTGAAAAACGTGTCTCGAAACTTAACTGTACGTCCGAAAATGGTCTTAAGGGTGAACGGGTGAGCATTCCTAGCGAGGTGGGTATTGCGGATGAATTCTTGAAGCTGAGGAATGCAGCTGGTTAACCCATTAGAGCATTTTTTATTGAAATAGCGATAAAATAGTTATAGAGACGCAACATTTCCTCGATGTTCTAGCGAGTCGATTGACTTTATTATTGCCAATAAGTTTTATCGCTCGCTGTTGGATTCTATCTAGTGGGTGCAGAAAGGTCTTAGGAGCACTGGACCAGATAGGAGAGTTGTACTCAAGCTTTGGGCAGATGTACGCCTTATATATTGTTGCCAGGTCATAGTGAGTGAAATATTTCTTGCATCGCTTTAGGAAACCTAGACATTTCGCTGTACTTTTGGCGATCTCGAATATATGATCATTCCAACTTGCTGTTGAGTTGATACACATACCGAGGGTGGAAAGTCGTTCAGTTTCAACAACGCAAGGGCCATTCACAAATATTGGCTGGTTATTTTGAGATCGCTTGAGTGACAGTAGACAGCATTGAGTTTTGGAAGCATTAAATTCCACTCTATTCATTTTCCTGCAATCAATTATACAGTTAAGTTTGAAATTTAGTAAACTTAACATACGCTGCCGTTCCAAGTCTATGACCGAAGAGGAAAAATGGTTCTTAACTGAATCTAAGTGACGATAAAATTGAAATCGAATCCCCACAGATGCCAATGAAAGTTGAATTCAATTCTTGCGTGACCCGGATTCATCGCTCCTATTTCCGTGGCTGACGATCACCCTTATACATACGTCTCACGAATTTTGCGTAGGTTTATTGAAAATAATGTGTGAACGGAGCTGAATACTTGTGCTGCGTTTAAGCCCGTTAACTACTTTGAAGACAGGTTAGGGACGTAACATTTTTTCAAATTTTATTGGCTCCGATTTCGATAAGAGAGGGACCATCAAGTTTACCGATAAGTTTGTCAAGCTGGGTTCAGAACCAAGATTGGATTCATCGTCATTGGGGCTACGTTGTTTAAAACATAAATCAGTTCTCTCGAGAGTACAATCCTACTCTGCGTAACTCTCTGGGAAGTTGGCAAATTGAGTGCATGCTCTTAACTAACAATAATAATTGTTGGCGCGAGAGGGGGGACCATGGCCTGGCTTGCTAATCAACTACTCGTGTTGTGCGCGCTACTGTTCTCTCACGAGTAGAAGGGATCTACAGTTTTTTGCCGACTCCGAACGGCGAAGTTTGAGAAGCTTTCTTAGACAGTTATTATTCTTTGAAAGTTGTCAGCAAGTCGAAGGATGTGGTGACGTGAAAAATTCGAGGTTTTCAGCCGGGAATCGAACCTAGACCCTTCAGCGTGTGAGCGTCGCACTCTACCCACTACGCCACGGCGACCACACACATGCTCTTAACTGTCTGTAAGAAATCTGAGGCAATACGGTTTCAGTGTGCTCAGAAAAAAAGACGAGGGCACTACCTACACTGTCAGAGTCCTTTGCTCGGATCAGGAAGCAGATTTCTGGGGGCTATCTTCATGAAAAACGATGCTGATGGCCCCTTGTCGCAGTTGCACTTTGTGGTATAAAATGGATTAAATGTAGGTTGGTGCCTGCAGGAAGACGGACAAGTTTCATGATTTCCACGGTTCCAAGCCTTTAAAAAAATGATTTTTTTCTCGGCAGTGCGCATCTTTCGTTTATGTTCTTTTGAAAATGGCTTTGAAGGGAAAACCTTACCAATTATGCATATATCTTTCCTTTGTCGGCTTTTTTGGTCACTGTCGGTTTCCAATGAAACCAGGTTACTTCATTGTTACTATCTCAACGTTGCGGCAGGGATTGCCGCCTTCAATTTCCTTTCAATTTCAACAAACAACTTTAGAAAAACCTTGCAGTTCAATGGCACTGCTATCGAAATTTACTTCAACATTCTCAAGGAGGCCTGGTTTCACATCCGACTCAAAATGTTGTTCAGACTGCGTTAGCACAGGTGCAAACGAGTTTTTGTACAATCTTTACCAGGGGATACCTCTTAAAGGCACAAATCTTTCTGCTGCGGAAGCTATGGTTGCCCCTGCTGCACACCCTCTTCTGAGGATGATGAAGCTGCATAGCAAATACTTCGTGGATGTGCTGATCTTTGTCTGTTGAGAAAGATTGTGTTTGCTTGCTTGCCAAGGGAAAGAAGAATCAACTTTGTCCATATTTTTAAGCAATGCCGGGCGTTGTGTACATTCAGTCATTTTGTACTTAAACAGTCCTTCCTTCCATCCTTTATATCCCCAACATGATATACCCTTTCAAAGTCTTCATAAAATTGGGAAAAAGTTGTCTTTAGTTCGGCTTGATAAACCTGGGCATCGGAGCTCTCATGGAAAGGAAATCTGAGGCACCGGCTCCCATTATTCACCTGCTAGGCTTATATAAGTTTGTCAAATATCTCCCTTCCGCCTTTTTGTCTTTTGAATTTTCCGGCTATGTACACAGCGCTACAGAGCTCGTATCTGGCAATGCTATACATCATTTGAATGGTCTTGACATATGCTACAAAACTCTTTGCATGATTAGACGAGATTGCGTTCGACAGTTATAGACGTGTAAACATTCAGTTCACTAATACCGAAATTCGCGCCATTTTTAAGTTTTCCTTCGTTAAAGGCAAGTGCGTTAAAGAAACGTTCCCTGAGATTAATGGTGTTTTCCGGGAATGTACTCTATCACTTCGAACCGCGAAGGAATGGTTTCCACAATTCAGAGCCGGTGAAAACGACACCATGGATAAGCCAACCGGCGAAAGATATGTGACGACGAATACCGATCGAATCATGTAAATCATGGAGTTAGACCGGTATGTGGCATCACGTGACATCGCCCAGGAGACAGCAGTTAGTCACCAAACCATTGTAAACCATCTGTAGAAGGCCGGATACAAAAAAGCCATATTTTTCGTACGACTTGACTGGCCTTTCATGTATTGCGGATGAATATTTCTCGAACTCTCGCTGCTCTGCCCCAGTTGCAAATTCAATTGAACTTTCCACCTAGACCAAGGAATCATCAAGTCAGCTGAATTCCCTGACTGCCCATCCACCCGATGTATGCAGTGCATACGCGAAAAATCATTTCATCCCACAGAAGCAAAAAATTGCACACGCAAGTACAATCTCCCGCGTTCGCTTTTCATTTCCCACTTCAATTGCCGTGAGCACGTTCCATTCCTTGCCGCCACAAAGGTAGGTCTTGAGAAGAGGGTTAAGTGCGCACAACCAGAATGTCATTCACGTCAAAAGATTACCCAGACTGCACCCAGTAAGCATTCCCACACAGAATCACCAGGCCAAGAGCGCCAAGCACGCACATCCACTCCGCAGACACATGAGTGCCCCGTATTCGTTGCGTTCTGTCGAGCACAATGAGATGGCTGCCACTCACTGCCGCCAGAGATCACCACAAGTTCGCCGAGTTAATGATCAGAAAGCGCCATTGTTCGCGGGGAGTATTTAATTAAGATCCACCACGACCGCCTAATTAGACCTGCCACCGAGCGGGCACTCGCGTCTCAAACAGCCCATCAAAATTATTCACTCCATTGAATCGCCCGCCGCGCCCCACAGTCCACCGGAAGTGCATGTCAATAACTCTGCAGAGACTGAACTTAATCCTCATCAAACTGGATGCGTCTGGCATGCATCGATGGGCGTGCAAATAATCAAGCGACTCGCCGCCGCAGCCAATTCTCGTATCTCTGTCTGCGTGGCGCATCGTTATTAATTTCAGTTTCAGCAGCCGCGGTATCATTCTTGTTGCTCCACGATTCATAAAATCACCCTCACACCCTGGCCAATTGCACTGCAGGGGCGGGCAGCCCCCGGTCGACGACTCAGCACAGAGGACGGGGTGGCTAAGCGCATCTGGCCAAGTGGCCGACTGGAGCCTGCCGACAATGCTCATCAGCAGCCGAAGCCGCGCGCCGTCATCATCGTCATTTCCATCCTTGTGGCGCATTTTTCCTCCTTTGAGCACAGGAACACAGATGCATTAGCTGCAGTTGTAGCGCGCGGTAGCAGGCAATAATTACTCGGCGAAATCTAATTTCGTTCCACTAGACTCTGCGTTACTGGAATTAAATCCACAACTTAGGATAAGGAAGCTGAATTCTAATTACATCTTCAATTCGCAATGCCCGCCGCTCGCAGGGGCGCAGAGGAGGCGGCTGACGGCAGCAGACCATGGCTGCGCTGCAAGAGTTTGCAAACAAGCAAACCTACGGAGGGGGAGGTGGAAATTTTTCCGTTTTTGTTTTCCACTAAATTGCAACTCATTCACTCATTAAACAGTCTCTTTCCCCTCCCTCGGTGGTGTTGGAGCTCCTCTGACACTGAGAGCCGCCCTGGGGAGGTGAACCTCGTGCTCTCCGGTGGATAACAATGAAAAGTGCGGAAGTGATGTTGGATTGCTCTCGTTGTGCTGCGAAGTACCATAAATTAGCGTTCACAAGTTTTGTGGAACAAGGTCTGCTACGGATAGTTGCAGTCTTCTTGTGGCTTCGCTGTGAGTGGCTGGCTGGCTGTATTGTGGTTGGAGGCTGCTCTGATTTGAGCGCAGGAACCGGGTGCCTATTAACTTATTCGTTTGACAGTGAGCAGTGCCCTGGCAGAAGTTGGACTTCCGGATGAAAAGGATCTTTGTTTAACGGATGGGATGTGGGATGAATGTCATTGAATATGAAATTTTTTTTGCGAATGAAGTTTGCGAGGCTGTTGCGCTCTGGTTTGATGAGCATGCAGTAATGGGGACACAATCTCTACCTCAATTGAATAGTCTTTTGAATGAGATTTATAAAATGTGATTTGTGAAACGAATGGAAGTACAAAAAAACACTTTTTAAAAGCCAACCATTTGAAAGTATTTTCTGAAGCGGAACACTCTCTTGGTGATTCTCCGTCCTACTTGAGTAACTGATCTGAGCTTGACCTGAAACTTGCTGAGTGTTCTTCATCCGTGTAGGTTCAAGTTTGATTCTGGGCCTCGAACAAATTGCCTATACTGTTGGGACGTGGCCATTTCAACAAAGCGAGTTGATTGAGGTTTTCTTAAGTGGACCACGTCACTAGTTGTTTTGTCGCAACGACTGCTTTTCGACACAAAACGCATAATCCTTTTTTTAATATAATAATAATAATAATTTCTTTTATTCCTTTACAAAATTAACAACATAAACATTTGATACAATTTCATATAATTTTGATTAATTTACAAAATGATTCTATACTTTGTGTAATTTGCAAGGAATAGTTTCATACTATCTATTGTCAAAGACAAGTGGCGATAGTACATATCAATGATATGATTAACAACTTATACAAAATTATTGATGGGGAAAAGATATACAATATTAATTCAGAGATAAATGGAGTAGTAGAAAATAAAAAACAAAGAAAAATAAAAAATAAAAAGATATCAAAAGAAGATTTATAGCATGGGAGAAAAAAACGAATCTATTTCATTATGATTAAAAGAGAAGAGCCAATTTTTAACATTATTCCAAAAATACTTTTTTCCTTCTCTCACACCTAAGTTTCAGAGGTAATAAATTAAATAAACGTGGGGCAGTAACATAAAAAAAAAACGTGAGAAATGAGTCTTATGTAAAGTTGGAATAGTGGCGACGTGTTTGAAATTGATGCGTAATTTGTACCTTTGATTAAGTCTTTCATGGTAGTAGCCGGAGTTGTCAAAAAATATTCTTAAAACCTTATAGCAGTATAGATGTCTAAGTGGGAGAATACTAGGGGATTTGAAAATTGCAAAACTGGATGTTCTCCGATTTACTTTTGTCATAATTCTTAATGCATGTTTTTGTTTAATTAACAGTGGTTCTATTTTATTATAATAGGCACCACCCCAACATGATATTCCATACTGTATTTTTGAGTTGAGAAGACCATTATAGGCCATTTTTAAAATTTTAAAATTGCAGTAGAGGCTAAGATGGTACATGTGTCTAATGATTTTATTTAAATATTGTTTAAGATAAGTTGTGTGTGCTGTCCAAGATAATTTACTCTCCAAAATTATTCCTAGGTATTTAAAACTATCAACACACTCTATTTTAAAACAATCCACACCACAGATTATATCTGCATTATAAGTTGATACACCAGACATATTTGAATGAGTCAAGAAAAAATGTTGGCAATGAGGGGAGTGGTAGTGTATAGGTAAATCTTTATATATTAAACCCTTGATGTTGAATATCATAAACTTGGTTTTATTGCTTATAAGTAAGTTATGTTTCTTAAACCATCTTCTCAAAATATCTAAATCATTATTAACGTCGGATAGTAAACTTAGATAATTGTTGCTCGCATAGGAAATTGCTGTATCATCAGCAAAGGCTGTAATTTTTCCATTTAAAGGCTGAATAAATAACGAATTCACATATATAAGAAATATGGAAATGCGTCGCAACTGAAGTGCTTTCCTCTTCTGACGGTATATTTGTTTTGAAATCGAAAACGACATTTAGCAAACTGGTGCAGTGAATGTCAGCGAGCGGTAGTTTAAGGAGTGCATCTTGAGCAAATCCAGAAGTGCTTGACAGTCAAGTAACATTCTTCATTTATTGTTTTTTAGTGAAATGTGGTGTAACATGTCGACGCTAAGGCTGATGCGTAGGATGGAAGATTTCCAATTATTGAAGATTGAAGATTTGTTCCCAACTTCCATCTTCTTCTTCTTCTTCTTCTTGTGGCGCTACAGTCCGGGGTGGACCTGGGCCTCAACCAACATGCCTCTCCAGCCAGCACGATCTTTCGCTAGCTGTCTCCAGTTGCGCACTTCAAGTTGGTTGAGGTCCTTCTCTACTTGTGTGCGCCACTTTAGTCTAGGTCGTCGTCTGTTGCGTTGTCCCAATGGCACGGATTCAAATACTTTTCGGGCCGGAGCAGTGGTTTCCATACGCTCTACATGGCCAAGCCATCTTAAGCGTTGTAGACTTCCATCTTGGTCTTTGGAATTTCTCCCTTGCTAACCGGGTGAACAGTACAATGCTTCCTCCCATTGGGCATATTTTTCGCAGACCATACTCTTTTCTCGTGGCCGCCGTCGCGTAGTGGGTAGAGTGCGGCGTTCACACGCTGAAGGGTCTAGGCTCGATTTCCGGCTGAACACCTCGCATTTTTCCCGGCACCACCTCTTTCAAGTTGCTGACAACACTCAAAGAGTAATGACTGTCTAAAAAAGGTTCTCAAACTTCACGGTTCGGAACCGGCAAAAAACTGTAGGCACAGTTGCCGTTTTAGTCATTTGTGACCAAAATTGGTCATTTTTGTTTATTAAATATGCTCTTGGTCACATGGTAATGTTTTTTCCAATTGATCATTTTCCACATAGTGAAAACAGCAACGAAATTTTAATTTTTATGTTGCCGAAAGAAATGATCATGAAAAAATTGCAATCACTTCACTCACAGAGCTGTGTCAATCGCGATTGATTCGGCCACCAAAAGATATCACACAACTTCGAATAAATCGGTCACCAGGTCAATACTTTTCCATTGAACGATTCATTGTATCGGTCTTCTCAATAACAATACTTTGCTCTTCGTTTAAACGGTATATTCGCATGGAAATACTGAATCATTTCTGAAACAAATCAATGATTGATTCAGTCACTCACTGAAAATGAACGAATTACAGAGCAAATGACAGAAGCAAAGCCGAGGAAGCTCTCACGAAATCCAACCTTTCAACTTTTAGTGAAAATAAAGTAAAAGAAAACTAATTTTTACTCAGAGCATTTAAGACAACTTCTTTTGAGATTTAATCTCAGTAGCAATGATTTGAGAAATCTATCAATAATCACCCCTAAAAGTGTTTTGTCGGATTCAGAAATGTCTATATCACCTTTAATTGACAGCTTTTTTAACATAGTTGAAGGTGATCCAGAAAATGTAATTATGGAGTGGAAAATATTAAGGACTTAAAATCATAATCTAAACGATAAAATGAATTTATGCGAATTTTGGGAAGAAGTCAGTTACCTTAAAAATGGTTAAAACGAGTATTGTTTTGCAAATTTAAGTACGTATATATATAATTTGATGTCTCTTCCACACAGTTCAGCTGCTGCCGAAAAAATTTAATGAATTAAGTTTGATTAAAACCAAATTAAGAAATAATCTTTGTTTTGAATAATAATAATAATAATAATAATAATAATAATAATAATACAGTCCAGAGGGGGACCAAGGCCTAGCTTGCTCACCGACTACTCGTGTTGTGCGCGCTACTGTTCTTTCACGAGTAGAAGGGACCTACAGTTTTTTCCGACTCCGAACGGCGAAATTTAAGAAGCTTTCTTAGACAGTTATTACTCTTTGAGTGTTGTCAGCAGCTCGAAAGAGGGGGTGCCGAGAAAAATTCGAAAAATTGGTGTTGAGCTGGGAGTCGAACCTAGACCCTTCGGCGAGTGAGCGTCGCACTCTACCCACTACGCCACGGCGACAAAGCTATAGATAAAATAATGCTGGCCAAAGGGCTTCAGGATAAGCAAACTAGTCATTTACTACCCCGAACTTATTTTAAAATGTTGTGAAAATATTTAATCTTCTTATTTATGATTCGCAACGTTTATGTTTACTTTGTCAATTTGTTCGTACCTGTTCTTTTGTTTTTGTTTTTTTTTTATTATTTTATAAATAAAATAATGTGATGTGTGCAATTGCAACATTAAGTGTAAGATATATGTACATATGTGATGATGAATTAAATATGCAAGACATGTATATGTGATGAATTAAATGTAAATTAAATGTAATGAATTTCTAGTTCTTGCTTTAGCAATATTTTGGTCCTTTCTATTATTCAATCTATTCAATTTTATTTCCATTTCCATTTGGGCACTTTTTTTCCAAATGGTATCCGTGACTGTGGGTACCTTCTACACGTGAGAGAACAGTAGCGCGCACAACACAAGTAGTTGATGAGCAAGCTGGGCCCTGGTCCCCCCGTGGACTGTATCGCCAACAATTTTTATTATTACACTCTCTTCTCAGGTCATAATCTGTGAGCTGGCGTGAATCTGAGTGTAGACTCGATCTTGAGGATGAAGAAGCTATAGAACACATACTCATTGTTGCACTGATCTTTGCCCTTTTAGAAAGAATATTTTTCTAAGAGAAGTCATAATTTCTTGAGATCTCGTTTTTCCTTATACAGTGGTAGTCCTTGATGAGGACACTCTATATTCACTACGCCTGCATGGTATAAGAGACCTATTTTGGCCGTGATGCCTAATCTCTTCCTTACTGCAGTCATTTATAAAAAAGAATATAAACTGACGCATGCGCCCAGCCAGACGTTTTCATCATCACGACATGCCCAGCACGACCAAGCGATCAGCGAAACAACCAGAATTCAGTCCTGGTTTCAAACAACTTGTCTCTCCATCCATCTGGGTCGCGCGCCGACATCATCCGCAGCACATACCAAGGCTTCTGCATAGGCATGACGTTTTACTTCATCCCTTCGGCATGATCTTCAATGCTGTCGTCTACGATTAAACGAGTAACAACAGTCTCTCTATGCCAGTTCCAGCCCTCCTGAGCCTGCCAAACTAAATTTTTCTCACGACATCACCCTTCAAGTAGATCGCATACAGTTCGTGACTGTTTTGTCACCAAAATCGTCCTTCATTCCAGCCGGCCAAGTATTTTCCGAACTCCTTTTCTCTCGAACTCCGCTAGAAGATAAAGATTCCTTTTACTAACTTCCTAAATTTCGGATTCATTCGTAAAACCATCGTCCTGTAAAGCTGCAGTGACGATGGGGTGAGATTTCTTGGTTTGAAAACTTTTGACATACTTTAGTTGGCAGCCAGTCTCCAGCACTCTCTAGGAGTCCTGTGTATAGTGCGTCACCTCCAGCAATTTAGTTTCATTCGAATCGAATTTGAATTGTTTATCCTGGCCACGTGTAAGGCGACGAACGAACTTCTTGTCCACTGCCGTCCCATGACAGTCGGAAAGTCCACATGCACATGTCATCGGTGGTTGGGTTATTATTCCCCTTTGACGACGACGTAGCGATTTTTCTATTTTCTCGGCACCAACAGCTACTCTTATACAAGTTGTCCGCTTTCGTCCCTCCTGACTTCTATTTGGTGTCAGCACCGACAGTGATTCTTACATAAGTTATCCGTTTTTGTCCCTCATGGCTTCTGTTTGGCAAATATTTCGACTTCGTTCCTGTCATATCTTCCCCTACTTCTCGTTATTCTTAACACATGCTAGAAGATGGCATTCCTCCCTTCAGCGCAGAGCTCATGGACACCTTTCGTCCTTCATTGCAAAGTTGTCTTGTTGGCATCCTATTTGGCCGCATCTGCATTGGCCTCCACTCACCGTCAAATAATATATTTCTTCAAAAAAAAATTTCAGTTCCATTCCGTTCCTGTGCACTCGACTTAGAGAGAGTTTCAGGGAAATTCTGTCGCAAAGCCTTTCCTTACTTCGGTTACCTCTGATTTCGACTTTTCGCCGTCAAATAGTGGTTTCTGTCTCGACTTCATTGTTCTTTCGATGCACGCGATCTGCAAGAAAGACGTAATTTGAGTCTTTTCAGGTGACAAATGCTGGAGGAGTGTCTAATGGCGGTTGCATTGTGATTCACTTGCTTGCTGATGAGGTGTGAGAATTGTGTGCTTTCTTCAGAAATGAAGTTCACCAGCCTGTGTTCGATCCCAGACGTCGCGTCGTAAGTTGTTTTGTCCTTTGACAAAAAGAAATTTTTTTCCTATACACAGTGGGAAAGATGAGGTTCATGATGTGGCTGTGATCGTCTGTTACTTCAAGGAGATCCCAGGACGTACTAAATCAGTATTCCAAAGTAAGATATAGCACGCAAGAAGTTGCCGAAGAATTGGAATTCGCGGATTGGTAACTGCAACTCTATTAAACTTTTTTTAAAGAAGGATGTGCAAATATTTAAGTTTTCGGAAAAGTGGAAAAAAAAGGCTTTGTGCAGATATTACATTTCTGTTGTTTATTGTAAAGGATTCTTTACACAATGGTATGAGCAGCGCAGCAAACGATAGGTGTTAGAAGGGACGCCGTTGGCGTATCGAATTCCCCTATTTATGTCCGCATTCCTTTTACTTGCCCTGCGTCGTAGGCTAAAGAAAAACACCAGAAAGGTAAACTCTTCATTGGTCACTCTTCATTTTACCCGAATTAGTGATCTGAGCTTATCCTGAAACTTGCTGAGTGTTCCTCATTTGCGTAGGTTAAAGATTGAATCTGGGCACCAACCAAAGTACAAGCCAAGTGTGGACATTGTCAATTTAACGCAACTCATTGACTGAGGTTGTTCTTTAGACGACGACGTCGTTTGTTGCTTTGTCACAATGGCTTGAATTCGCACAAAAAGCGTAAAAAGACCTTGAATCTGTAGCAGAAAAAATAATAAATAATTAATAAATAGAACTAATCACCCTCTTCTAGATTTGTTTTCGAACACCAAGTAAACGGCTTACATGTACTTGCAAAAGCTTTGCTCAATCCATCTGATCAGGTTATCGACCGCGAATACAGCGTCATTATAAATAGGAGACAAAATATGTTTTTGCCTTCTTTTCCGTTTATCGACCGAGTAATAAAGATAAGGAACTGTGTGAGAGTTGTTTTTTTTTCCGATCGCCCATCACTCGAACCTCAGTCCTCCCCCGCCCCCCTACAACTTCAGAAGTGGGATCCAGCAGAATGGATTTACTGTACTGATTGAGTGTACATGTTTATTTCGATACTGTCTTTTTGGCTGAAGTAAGTTTTGGTGAGTGCTGTGTTTTTCAAAGTTAAGAATGTCAGAGGATTGGATGAACTTTGTGGAGTCTTCCACAGTCTGCAGACTCAAAAGCATTTTAAGAGCGTTTAGACGTCCAACTAGTGGCACAAAAGCTGAACTGAGAATTCGAGTGGATGAAGCAGTTCACGGTGTTCCAGAGGAGGAGTTGACAAATTTAAATGCTGAGTTATCTGCAACTGATAAAACTCACCACGCTGACAATTCAATAGCCCCAGATGACGATGGGTCGGAGGAAACCTCTGGTTCTCGAGAGGATGCCAGTGAACAGGAGGAACAACTCGACGAGGAGATAGCGACACTTCAACGGTTGTGTAAAAAGAAGGAAGAAATTCAAAAGCTAAAGCAGAGACTACATGAACTGCAAGTGGATGATGTTCCATCGGTTTCGAGATCAACTCCAAGTTACAATTTCAAGACGTTGAAGACTCAGTACCTGCTTTCAGTGGAGATGACAATTCTTGTGTTAACCGCTGGATCGAGCAGTTCAAGGAATACGCCGAAATTTTGGAACTGGACGATAGAAACAAATTCATTTTTGGTAAGAGATTTCTGACTGGAACAGCTCGTCTTTTTGCTAGGACTGTAACATTTCGCAGTTGGCCTCAACTAAAATCTGCGTTAAGAAATGAATTCCTGAAGAAAGTGACCCGATCGGATATTAATAATGAACTACAAAAACGAAAGAAAGTTATCAGTGAAACAATGCAACAGTATGTGCTCCACATGCAGGAGATCGCAGCTCGTGGTAATGTCGAGGAGGAGGATTTGTGTCAATTTATTATAAGAGGCATTCCGGATTCCGAGATGAATAAAAGTATATTGTATTGTGCTAACAATCTTGTCGAACTAGATGAGAATCTCCGCAAATATGAAAAGCTGAAGAATAATCATCGAGAACATAACTCCAACAAGCCGATTAAAACAAACCATGCACCTGTACCAATCCGACGCAACATGAGTGTGAAGAGTCCAGACTCCTCCAGGAGAGACCAAAACAGAGACATCACGTGCTTTAAATGTGGAAAACATGGTCATATTTCTCCTAAGTGTGATACCAAAGATCGAATCATGATGCTTCAAACAAATTTCCAAACACAATACCTGGTCGTCGCTGAGGAAATTATTAAAAGCTCATTTGATTCGCTGCCTATCTTAGAGGATATGAATCAGAAAGGTGAACTGTGCGATCGAGTGAAAGAGTTTCTGGACTGTCAGATACTAAAGGAGCGGAGTAGTCTTGAGGATGTTAGAGCGAAAGCAAAAGAAAATACAGAAAAAAATCAAGCGCGAAACAAGACATATTTCGACGGTAGGCATAAAAGTCCTCAAGTTTATAAGCCTGGTCAGTATGTGATGATCCGTAACGTAGCAGCTACCCCAGGTGTTAACCAGAAATTTCTTGCAAAGTATAGAGGGCCCTACGAGGTTAAGAAAGTTTTGCGTAACGATCGTTATCTGATTTCGGATATTGACGGCCTTCAAATGTCATGGCTGCCATACAAAGGAGTGTTCTCTCCAGAAAATATGCGACCGTATAGCGTCGAAAGTTATGATTAAATTGCAGGTGTGAAGCAGCTCGTGCCCATGTGAAGGAATTCGATTCTTATGTGGAAAAAAAGAAGCACAACCGTCGAGTATATTTCGAAGCATCTCTATCCAAACCTGTTGTCCTATCAGTAGCATTTTATAATATAATCACAATATTGTACTTTTTTGAATATCTTATATTTTGATGATAAATTGTGAATACATTATTGTAAATATTGAAATATGAATTTATAATTTCCATTTAGAATACATACCTTAAAACTGTCAATGTCATTATGTAATCGGGTCGATTACTTGATCAGAATGGCCGAATTGTAGCAGAAAAAATAATAAATAAATAGAACTAATCACCCTCTTCTAGATTTGTTTTCGAACACCAAGTAAACGGCTTACATGTACTTGCAAAAGCTTTGCTCAATCCATCTGATCAGGTTATCGACCCCGAATACAGCTTCATTATAAATAGGAGACAAAATATGTTTTTGCCTTCTTTTCCGTTTATCGACCGAGTAATAAAGATAAGGACCTGTGTGAGAGTTGTTTTTTTTTCGATCGCCCATCACTCGAACCTTAATCCTCCCCCCCCCCTCTACAAATCAGATCTTGGTCATCTTCATGTCGCATCTCTCAAAACATGAATAGAGGTTTCCTGGAAGGCACTTATCGAGTTCTTTGTGAGCTGTAGAATGGTTGGAAAGTGCGTCGACTACCGGAGTACATTTTCGCAGTGCCATCTCTATCTGCGTGCTGGTCACAATTTACGGAAAATTTTCAAATCTTCTCAAACCTTGCTGAATGAAGCTAGTTATAAACTTGAGATCCCCGGTGTAACGCACCACATGAGCAGCTATGCCTGTGCCCCCCCTAAAGTAATGAGCAAAGTGAAAAACTTATACGGTGTGGGTCTCAGGTGCGATTCCTTAGCCTTTGACAACATTCAAAGATTGATGACTGCCAAAGGAAAAGTCTTAAATTTCTCCGTTCGTTGTTAGCAGCTCGTATTCTCATGTGAGAACAAAATCACGCACAACATGAGTAGTTGTTGAGGAAGCTTTGGTCTCTGGTGCCATTCAGATTTGTTTTCCTGAAACAACAACTGTCTTGACAAAGCCCTGTTGCTCTTCCCCCTGTATAGCTGCCGATCTCAAGCTCTCAAGCCCTCTAGCGATGAGTTCTGTCCATATCCTATGGAAGTGACTGGGTTCATTTTGGAAAACTGCAGATATTCCCCTCCATTCTAGCTCACTCTGACTTCGCATACCACATGAATAGATTTCCAAAATGTGAGCCTTCTCAAAATTCTTAATGAACCGACACGACTTGATTTACCCAATGCGCACCGAAGCATAAAGCACACTGTCTTTCCATTAATTCCGAATGCTGCTCATCAACTGCCGTGTTTATGCCCAGCCGTGGCGACCTTTAAGTGACTACTTAGCACCGTGCCCCCCACCCGCAAGAAGTCCCATCAATAAACAACCTCGTTATCCCCCAGATTAGTCAACTGTCAACATACTAAGTGAATGCATGTGTTGTCAGTTTTATCGGAGAGCAGAAAGTTTTCCCTTTCACAAGACGCAATCAATCGATGTCTGCTTAACGGCGGCAAAATGCAGATTGCCCCATCCAGAGGGCTAATTCGTAAAGTGGCGTATCGAATAAAAACCAACAACCTTTCGGCTTCATTGGCTCCCACAACGCTTTTGGCATCAAAAGCACCATCAGCCAGCCAGTCAGCCCCACCCCAAGGCCATAGAAAGTGCCCAAAATGAGCCCGGTGTCACTCGGATATCTAAATCTATTTTCGTTAATCTCTCCGCATGCCCGAGTCGGCCTAATCGCCGGAATCACTTTCCCGCACAAATTAAAAGTGTCACTTCAGAGATGCCAACTATTTGTTCATCAGATAATTGATCCGACCGGGATACACGTGAGAGCGCCTTAATGACGTCCGAACACTGGGCGAGCGCACGCGGGCTGCCGCAGGAAAACATCAATATCGCCCATGCAAGTGTAAACAGTGTCCGCGGCGATGAAAGTTGCGCTCCGGACTGCGTTGACCCCGATACCTGGATGCAGGCGCAGCTGGAGACTCGAGCAGTGGGTTCGGGTGTTTATTTTGGGAGCAGTTCCCAGCCCAGAAGCCCAAATCTAATTAAGTGATTGTGTCTCATTAATATTCGATGGAGCGGCGGCAGCGGCTGGAACATAATTGATTGGCTGCGGCCGCAGTCGTGGTCTGTTCCGAGTCGGAGCTTCTTCTGGACAAATGCTGGCATTTCTCTCTGTCCATCGCTGAGTCCGTTGTCTTGTCTTTCAGAGCGCCTTTCGTTATGCAATTACACGCGTCCATAAATTGCGTTTTGTTTAGATTGAAAGGCGAAATGGGGGCCAGCACCAAACGGGCCAGAAACTCCCCTGCACACCATCCAATGCACACGAACAGACGTGGATGCGTTATGCTGTGGCAGAGGTTATTAGTGAGTCAAGTTCTGGCTGGCTGTTGCTGCTTGTGCCAGTGGCTTGTTGTCGATCGTGATCGTTTGAAGATGAAGATACACCGTGCCCTCTGCCACCCCTCCGGCGAGGTTAAAATAAGAAGAGACGAAAAGATAAATATACACCGTGCTGGAGGAAAACATTTACCGATCTTCGGGTAAGTTATGAACTGGAAAACTACTTTAATGAGTACCGATGCTGGGGGAAGAGGCTTTTAATTTACAGGAAGAGTGCGTGATGCGCGTAGGGAGCAGCGGAATCCGTGGATCCCTTCGTGGGCTTCTAGTCTTTAGGCCGAACCAAAAGTAGATTGTGTTCGGATCTTTGTGATTTTCGTAAACAATCCGTGAGTTGTGTACTTTACGTCACATGGTTTTATTTAGTTAATCGAAGAGACGAGTGTTTGGAGTGGAATCGGATTGCTTTCTGAGGTGATGGGCGAGGCGAGGGTTGGCGAGGGATGGCGAGGTCACTTCGTGAGGGGAGTGGTCTACGTGTAATTTTGAAGGAATTCAATTCTCCATCACCGGTGGCAGGGGAACTGTTTTAAAAGTGCTTAGTAATTTATGGGCAGCCATTAGTTTGGTTCAGAAAAGAAATTCCTTTAAGAACATTATTGGAGGTGGGTGAACGTCCTTACGGTGTCTTGTAAGATGACTACTTCATTGATTGCAAAAGCTATCATTTTTTGTGCTATGTTAATCTGCTGTAGGCGGTTCAATATCAAATTCTCACAAGATGCACCTTCGTTCACCAGCTGCTTTCAGTTGGATTCAATTTTCCAATTTTTCTTTATTGAACAAAAATATTAACAATTTAAAATTTTTAAGCTTAAGACGACAGTGAATGTATATCTAAGTTTGACAAATATCTCCCTTCCGCCTTTTTGTCTTTTAAATTTTCCGACTTTGTACAAAGGGCTGCAGGCGTGTCTGGCAATACTATACATCATTTGAAAAGTTTTAACATAACTTACAAAACGACGCTATGCATTTATTTGGATATTGTGTTCAACAGTTATAAACGTATAAACATGGAGTTTACTAATGCCGAAATTGCACTATTTTAAAGTTTTCCTTCGTTACAGGTAAATCCGCTAGAGATTTTTAAAGTATTTTGGGCGATGGTACTCTATCACTTCGAGCCTCGGAGGAATGGTTTCGACAATTCAGAGCCTGTAAAAACGACGCCATAGATAACCCAGCCGGCAGAAGACCTGGGACGACGAACACCAATCGAATCATGGAAAGCATTGAGTTAGACCGGCAAGTGGCATCTCGTAAGTGAGATGGGAGATAGTCACCAAACCATTTCTTACCATCTAATTCTAATTTAATTTTTTTATGCTGTGTGCTCATCCGTTTCATTTTTACTTTACAAACGTCGGGACAACACAAATGACATAATCTTGGTACTTAATGATCAAAAGAGCAAACGAGAAAATAGATTCTTCAAACGCAAAGTACGAAGGTTGCCTTTTATATTTCGGGATTGGGCAAGACTGGTGTTGCAATCTGGTAACTGCCAGCTCTATCGTAAAGTTTGACATTTTTAAGGTTATACGTATTCAGAACGTTTTGACAAACGAGCGCTATTTGTGTTGTTTACAGTAACTTAAAAGATTCATCTCACCCAAAAAATGGAATGAAATCGTGAACATTTTCGTGCGATTATATTTTACAACTTTCAATTTTTGGCGATGAAGCTCTATCAAGGACCAGTGTTTATCGATGGTGTGGTGCATTCAACCGAGGTCGTAGTTCACTCCAAGACGAATTTTGTGAAGGTGGTCCAACATCAGTTGTTGTTCCGGAAACCATTGATGCTGTGCGCCAACTGTTATTGCAAGAGCGTCATGTGACCTATCGTGAGATTGAGACAACATTAGGCATTAGTGGCGCCAGCATACATTTATTATTGCATGAAAATTTGAAATTTGTGGCTCACACAATTTGTCAATTGCTCAAAACAAAAAGGCTCGTGTCGATTGGTCGAAAGAAATGCTCCAAAAATATGATCACGGTGCTTTGAAACACGTTTATGAAATCGTGACAGGTTATAAATCGTGAAATTATGCGTATGAACCCGAAAGTAAACAGCAGTCGACTGTATGGGTGTTTCAAATTGAGCCAAATCTAACAAAAGTTGCTCGCGCACGAAGCACTCCCAAGCAAATGGTCCCCTGTTTTCTTGGAAAAACTGGACACGTCGCAACTGTACCTCTAGAACAACCCAGAGCAGTCAATTCTGAGTGGTACACAACCATTTGTTTGCCAGTTGTCTTCCAAGAAATCTGGACAACCAACCGCGGAAGACGAATCACAATGCGAGCTCTCACAAATCGGCTCAAACAATTGCATTTTTGAGCACTCAAAACATCGACTTGAGTCCTGACTTGGCACCGAATGACTTCTTTCTTTTCCCGCACTTAAAAAATAAAATGAGAGGTCAACGTTTTTCCACACCTGAAGAAGCGGTTGATGCGTTCAGAATGCATGTTTTGAAGATACCTCAATCAGAGTGGCAAAAGTGCTTCGAAAATTGGTTCAAACGCATGGAAAAGTGTATACGTCTTAGTGGGGAATATTTTGAAAAACAATAAAGCTATCTTCGATGATGAATGTTTGTTTTTGTTCTTTAGTCCCGAAATATAAAAGGCAACCCTCGTACTGTGAGCCTTAAAGACTTAGAAAAACCATTAATGGTTTTCGTTTACAACAATTTATGCTCTTGAGAATGTTGTGAAAAACGGCCAGAAAATCTCAAACGGCATTATAGTTGGATGCAACCTCACAACACTCTATGTGGCTTAAGCTATAAAAGTAACCTAGAGACGTTCAAATGGGAAGTCATACCCCGCCGGCGAAAAAACCCAAAAGTTTCAACCGGAGTGTACTATCAAGACTGTAAAGCACGGCGGAGTAAAAATTAACGTATGAGGATGCCTTTCCTGCTGGCACTGACCCCATTTTTTGGATAAAACCGATGATGACCGTAGGATCTTATGTCAGCATAATGAGCGAAACCATGCTACCTTACGCAGAGTGGAATATGCCGCCTAGATTGTCTGCAGCCAAACCCCAAAAAACTGGCCAAATGTAGTAGAATAGTTTCAGAGAAGAAGGGAAACGAGAATCGAAGAGAGAATAGGAGTGTAGATCATGACAGAAGAGAGGACTGCCGGTTAGGTCAGGGAAATAATATTGTAAGAGGACACAGTCGATAGAGGAGCGTTTAAGTATTCGGAGCAATAATAAACTTTAAAAAGAAAAAGTAAAAATTTGTGTTTCTTTTGAATAATAATCCCTTAAACAAAGAATTTTTTCAAAGCAAGGGAGTTCAATTTATGGAAAGGCCGCCTCAGTCTACGGACCTGAATTTTATGGAAAACCTTTGGACAGATGTTAAGAAAGCTGTATATGAAGCAAAACCCAAAAATACAAAACAGCAATGGGATATTGTGCAGAAGGCCTTAATGCGTGGAAGAAGGCCTTAATGCGTGGAAGAAGGCCTTAATGGATCCGTTATGACGTTATGACGCTGTACTCAAAACTAAAGGTTATACGACCAAGTATTAACCCAATAACCAGCATAAATCAAAAAGAAACAACTATTCCATTCAAATTTATTTCATATTCATGAATTTTAGCACTTGGTGACATTATTTTGCACAATTCGAAATTCGGTGTCATTCTGGACAGTGGGACTTTTCTAAATTCGGAATACACTTTTTCCTTATCTTGTTTATGGGTATTTTTACTGAGGCAATAAAGATGTTGTGCAGTAAATGTGACGTGCTTGCATGACGGTAGAAGTAGTAGTTATTAGCAAAAAAGTGACAAAGTTGAACATAGTGCTATTAATTTTCTAAGTGCTGTATCTCTCTAGAGCTTGGTTCTTCCAACTACAGAATTTTCTGCAAAACGATTAACTGAGCCACCGCTTCGGGTCTTTCGAAGAAATCGAAAAAGGGCGCAATGATGGGGTAGATGCCAGGGATAACTAATTTTTTACATAATTCGAAAATTACCTTGGCCGCCGTAGCGAAATGAATATGTTACCATGCGACACTCCGTACCGAAGGCCCCAGGTTCGATTCGCGAACTGAACACCTCGCATTTTCACAGCGCGACCGCTTTCGAGCTGCTGACAACACTTATCAGGTATACCGGTATGAAAGGAGCGTCAAGAAAAATTTATGGCGATAAAAAATCAATTTATTTGAAGAATTCTAAACGGAAAAAAATCACGCGTTTATCTGGGACAACCATCAACATCGACTGCAAAACCAGATCGATTCGGCAAGAAGACAATGCTGTGTGTTTGGTGGGACCAGAAAGGTGTGCTGTACCACGAGCTCCTAAAACCTGGTGAAACCTTTAATACTGATCGCTACCGACAACAAATGATCAATTTGAACCGTGCATTGATCGAGTAACGACCAGAATGGGCCAGAAGACACGGCGAGGTAATTTTGCTCCGTGACAATGCACCTGCACACAAAGCAAAACCGGTTCAGGATACAATCAAAACACTTGCCTGGGAGCAGCTACCCCACCAGACTTGGCTCCTTCCGACTACCATTTGTTTTCATCAATGGGACACACATTGGCTGAGCATCAGATTCCTACGAGGAGGTCGAAAATTGGGTGTTTGATTGGTTTAATAATAATAATAATTTTTGGCGCTACAGTCCAAAGGGGAACCAGAGCCTAGCTTGCTCATCAACTACTCGTGTTGTGCGCGCTACTGTTCTCTCACGAGTAGAAGGGACCTACAGTTTCTTGCCGACTACGAACGCCGAAATTTGAGAAGCTTTCTTAGACAGTAATTACTCTTTGAGTGTTGTCAGCAGCTCGAAAGAGGTAGTGCCGTGAAATATTCGAAAAATTGGTGTTGAACTGGGAATCGAACCTAGACCCTTCGGCGTGTGAGCGTCGCACTCTACCCACTACGCCACGGCGACCACGGTCTGATTGGTTTGCGAGGAATTAATTATGCACTCGCCTCCTTCAAAAATCGTCATTGCCTTAAAAGACGAACAATTTCATTGCTGTGGTATTCACAAATCGCCAGAAAGGTTGTCAAAATGTGTAGAAAATAATGGCCAATACTCTGAATAAAATGTTTTTATTTTCCCATTAATAATTAGTGTTTTATTTTCAAAAAAAAAATAAAAAGTAATAAATGTTTACAAAAAAGCTTCTGAATCAGTGGCGCGCCAAAAACGAGTAGCTGATAACGAAGCTAGGCCCTGACCCCTTGTGGACTGCCGCACGGTTAAAAGTATGCATTCGAATTCGAGTGACGAAAAAAGGAGTCACTTCCAGAGGGCAATACTTTGTGGAATGTAGTTTAAACTTTTCAATTCAAAAACAAAAGGTTAACACAAAAGGACGGATCGTTCAAAATTAACTTGTGCTCCGTGAACATAACACATAAGCCAATAAATCTGACATATAAAGCGCCACTAACAAAAAGATCTATATTGTTTTTAGCAGAAACAATTAAGGAAGGAGATGGTCAACTGAAGAGCTGACCAAACTGCTGATTTCCCCTCTGTCTAGCGGCCGTTTGACTGTTATTTACGTGTTCTTGTAGAAAAATCTCAATTTCCGAAAGTTATTTACGTTACATCGAACATTGTCTCATTTTAATCACACATCTTTACGTTTCCCCTACAAAATTGGAAAGATGGCGGCTAATACGTCAATTTTTGCCCTCAATACTGTCAAACACTCGTTTGTTTTTTCTTGCATTTTACTAACTTATAAAGGGACAGTTACATTCTAGACAAAAATGTTTACATCTAGTTTACCTAACATTGTGTAGTCATAATCTTACTGGCCCTTCGTAGGCTAAACCTAACCTAAGGCAGGCCTAACCTAATTATTTATTATTTGCTGTAAGAACATTGATTCATACTAAGACGTATTATGTATTACGAAAAGGAGAATAAACTTAGAAGCTTAACCATTTTACTAAAGTCAAATACTCGTAAATTGCCCATTGTTCGTAAATTCATCAGCCATTTTGTGTATAGTCAACACAACGTGTTCGGAAAATCTACTGCAAATTGTTTACGCAAGTAAGTGTAACAGAAACTTTAAATAGGATTTATTTATTTCTAAACGGATAATTTGATAGCATTTATATTTATAATAACTTATGAAATATGTAGAAAAACAAGAGAGTAACGCGTGCTGAAAAGTCGCACATTTGGAGAAGATTTATTATCAATTGATATTCCGAGTTACGCGTATTATAATAAAAATAATAATAATTGTTGGCGCTACAGTCCAAAGGGGGACCAGGGCCTAGCTTGCTCATCAACTACTCGTGTTGTGCGCGCTACTGTTCTCTCACGAGTAGAAGGGACCTACAGTTTCTTGCCGACTACGAACGCCGAAATTTGAGAAGCTTTCTTAGACAGTAATTACTCTTTGAGTGTTGTCAGCAGCTCGAAAGAGGTAGTGCCGTGAAATATTAGAAAAATTGGTGTTGAACTGGGAGTCGAACCTAGACCTTTCGGCGTGTGAGCGTCGCACTCTACCCACTACGCCACGGCGACCACACGCGTATTATAATCAAAATAAATATTTGGTGTTACACATTATTATTACAAAATTTTATTTTTATTGCCTAAATGACATCAATTCAATATGAAAGGTGTTGTAATCAATAAAATTAATAAAACCTAACCCAAGAACAAATAAACACTTTTCGTGCAATCAAAATAAAAACAATAATAATAAAACGAATATATTTTTGTCTAATTTAACTCAGAACGAAGATATATGACAATTGTAATACATTAAATATACTTTAAACAATTAAGTTGGTTCGAAATATAAACATTTTTACAAATTTAAGATAACTTTTGATAGCCTAAGGCCCTTTGATGCTCTGGCTTCTATCTTACATTACGATTTTATGTGACCTTATGTGGCATTATAATTTGAATCGTAATGTAGTTATTCAATAAAAAAATAAATAAAAAGATACCTTTTGAGTACCTTTTCAGGCAATAAGAACAAAAATAAAATATTATATTATCATTTATTAACAACAGTTATAAAATTGATACACATTCATAGAAAAGTAGTTTTAGAAATTTAAATCAGTAGAAGTTATTCAGTGTTTTGTAATGTTTATTAGTTCATAAGAACTATTTAGTAAATTTTTGGGTTCAAATTAAATTTATGTCCTCATTTTGTTATTGAATTAATCATAAAGTTTTGAGAATATTGCTTTTCTGATGCAACTACTGCCTTACAAACATAATTTCTGAACGGGGCTATCGGCAACCATCCCTTTGTGATGGAAAAAACTATTCCTTCTCTCCTTTAATTGTCTTATTTATACGCCTTCCTCTTCTAACAGTTTGAAGAAGAGAAGAGGCAGCTCACACGTATTCTCATTAAAAAACAAAAAAATCCTATCTGTGAATCAGCTGTTAAAGGGGGGGAAATGTTATAACAAAAGCTTTCAAAATGAATTCAAGGGCGGGAGACGAGGGAGTTGGTCTCTGGTTTTTGGGAAGTACAAAATGATACCTGTCAAATTTTCATGATAATGTGATAATTAGGCTACAAGCTACAGTGCTCCAAGTGACACTCCTTTTGCGAGTGTTAAAACAATGGAAAAAATAGAATTTCGTGTGTTGATTATAATGTTTAATCAGCTTTTTGGTGCGAAAACTTACTGTGCAAGCTCAGCAATGGTTTCAAGAGTGCTACAGGGACTCTGCTCCATCAAAAATAATCATTAATCGGTGTCATCCTGACTTAGAACGTGGCCGCACAGACACCAACGATGCTGAATGCTATGAAAAGCCATTTTAAGGTGTTTACACCTGAAAACGTCAAAAAAGTACACAAAATCGTTTTGGAAAACCGCAAAGTGAAATTGCATGAGATAGCTGACTCATTAAAGATATCAGAAGGCAGTGTGTACACTAATTTGCATGAACATTTGTCCATTAGAAAGCTGTTTCTAAAATAGGCGCCGCATTTGCTCACAATAGACCAAAAACAACAGCGTATCGATGATTCTGAGAGCTGTTTGGAGATGTTTCGTTAGAATTTACAGGACTTTTTGCGTCGGTATGTCACAACAGATGAAACATAGATCCACCACTATATTCCAGAGTCAAATCGGCAGTCAGCGGAGTGGACAGCAGCTGGTGTACCAGGCCGAAAGCGTTCAAAAACACAAAGGTCGGCTTTCAAGGTTATGGCATCCGTATTTTGGGAAGCGCACGGAGTTTTATTCATCGACTATCATGAGAAAGGCAAAATGATCAACAGCGAATACTACATGCCATTATTGATGCATTTGAAGGTATAAATTGCAAAGAAGCGGTCCCATATAAAGAAGAAAAATGTTTTTTTCCACCAAGGCACTACACCGTGTCACAAGTGGTTGGCCATCATGGCCAAATTGCACGAATTGGGTTTTGAATTGCTTCCGCACCCACTGTGTTCTCCAAATCTGTCACCCAGCAAATTCTACCTCTTTTCAGACCTCAACAAGATGCTCGACGGAGAAAATATGGCTCGGATGAGGAGGTGATCGCCGAAACTGAAGCCAATTTTGAGGCCAACGATAAATGATTCTATAAAAAAGGAATCGAAATGTTAGATTGTCATGAAAATTTGACAGGCACAATTTTGGTGTTTTGGAGTTATGTCTTATATTCCCTTACACATTCGAAAAACAAGCGTTTCCACTTGCAGCCATTAGGCTTCAGAGATGCCTATTAATTTCTTGAATCAATTTGTGGTTTAAGAGTTTAAGTTTATGCCTTAAATTGCATTTGAATACCACTAGCTTTAAAAACTTTAAACTTTGATTTGTTATCAACTCCTTGATTGGCAAAAATGTTTTCCACGAGCGGGTGAAGACTGCTTTCTCGTGAACATGCACTTGGGTAATTAGGCTTCCTGAAGAAAGAATACCTAATCTACATGTCCTTTATTTTTTTGACAGTGCTGGGTGTCTTGTTTTCCAAAGTAGAAGCTTTCGTCATATTTTATTGCTTTGCTATTTTCCAATCAGTTTTGATTTGAAAATGTATACTTTTACACCGTTTTTCAGTAACAAATGCATTTCACAGTCTCATACTCCATGACCAGAAACACTGAATTTTTTTTTCGAATAAACCACCTGATGAACAATACACATGGAAAACCTAATGCCCTGGTCTCAATTCCTATGTTTTAATTGAATTTTCATTTGAAGAAGGACGACCATTGAACGCACAATGCATTCCATTCAGCTTCCTTCCTCCAGCACTCTTGATTTACAATTAATGTGAATACTCCCACTGAAAGGAAGTCACATTCCCCCGTCCATTCAAAGACCCCAAATTGATGTAATTTATAAGAGGCACGGAGCTCTGAAGGCTCTCATCACTATTTTTACGACTTGGGAATTGAACTTTCATATTCGAGAGCATTTAAAATTTGATCGCTCATCAAATCCCTTATCACCCATAAAGTCAAAAGTCGTCATATGCAAGGGTAAGTGCATATGTCACCCAATCTCCATTCAAACATACATCCAACACAGAAAGTCTGCTGCGTGTTGGAGGCGAATTCATCCAACTTGTCTGCGGACCATACAATTCTCTCCAACTAAACAAATTCATGAATTCATCGTGGTATCGTCTCTCTCCAATGAATTTCCATGAATCGAGAGCGCAGTACGATGAACAGGGGAATCGTGATGAACTGCAAAATCAGCTGTGCTTTGTTATTGTTTACATTGCGACTCAATACACCGCCGGCATGGGTGAGGGGATGTATCATTTCGCCGCCTCGGGTGGCTTCAATGTGCGAACATTTTGACTGCGGAATTTTGTTCTCGAATTTATTTTTTAAGAAAGTGTTGCTCGATGTAAGAGTGTCCCAACAAAAATGCAAAGTTTAAATTTGGCGCCATTCGAATTGTCATTGCTTGACATTTGAACAATTATTATTGTTTGTTTGTAGACGGTATAAGGTTAACAAAAATGGAGCGCTTCACGAATGAACAACGCATTCTGATTGTGAACATGAAAATACTGATTTTGCTGATAAAATCATTTTTGGTGACGAGACCCATTTCCATCTTGATGGCTTCGTCAATAGGCAGAATTGTCACAATTCGGGCGAGGAAAATCCTCGAGTGATTCACGAGAAGCAAATGCATCCTCAACGTGTCACTGTGTGGTGTGGATTTTGGGCTGGAGGAATCATTGGACCTTTTTTTATGAAAATGAGTCAGGTCAAGCGCAAACAGTCAGTGTTCGGTATCGTGAAATGATAACCAATTTGTTCGTGCCTAGAATAGAAGAAATGAATGTGGAGGGGATGTGGTTTCAATAACACGGCGCCGCATCTCATACAACCAGAGAAACAATTCAACTGCTGCATCAGTCATTTAAATCTTGCGTTTTTGTCGGGACACCCTTTAGTTCTTTTGACGACTTAACATGTGTTCTCTTTGTTTGTTTGATGGAAACGGAGATTCATTTAATGGGGATTGGCGGAGTAAGACAACCGATGGTGTATACGAGTAGGGATTAATTCGCGGGGCGTTTGAAGTGAATTCTTTTGCGAGGGAGGAAAGGCTTTAGGCTTAGAATTCGGGTCCTGTTTCGAGTCGGACTTTCTGCTGGACAAATGTTTTCTGATTTCTCTGCCAATCGCTGTTTTTATAGATAGATTGATACTTTATTGAAATTCATAGTTACAATTTTGTAAAATATTTCGGAACAGACGCAGCTTGTACAGAGATTTGATACATAATTTATATCTTACAACTGAAAAATTATATTTTACGATCCGGAAACAACATTCTGCAAAAACATATTTTAACTTTTTTGAAGGAAAAAATTTATGATCGAAAAACCTTCATTAAATATGAATCGCTGTGTTCATTGTGCTAGGAAGTGTTCTACTTCCACTTCTGTTTGCTAGAGAATTTCATATTTCATATTCCTATAAACTCAATTATCCACCATGAAGCCAAGTTCAGCTTGAAGTTTGTCGACCAGGAAGCAAACTCTGACACTCTTGCACAGCATTGACCCAAGCAGCAGTGAAATGAAGTCACCTAGCAAGGTAGCGTTCCACCAAAACATCCCCAGAATCAATAGTTATTCCTACTTCTTCAGTTTTGCGACAAAGAAATGCATCAACCTGCTTTACCTTTCAAAGCAGTGTTTATTTCCATCGTGTGCCATGTTACTTCCGTTTGTGCGCTTAACACATGTCATGGCTCCGTCTTTAACGTTGGGAATCGATAGGAAGCAAATCGAAAAGAGAATTGACGGCTATACCAGAAGTAGCACTTCTGAAAAAATTGGAAAAGAGAAAGCAGCGAAGGACTCCTTTGAATGGAAAGAAATGAAGTTCTTAGATTTATTGGCGTATTGAAGGAAAGTGCGCAATTTTGTGGTACTTTACCCCCAACACTGTGCAGTAATTAAGTTGCTCAGCGCTGTTGAATTTGAATTGAAAGACAAATTTATGATGAGCGCCCTGAAATGGCCGTTAAGTAAAAGTAAGAAACGAATAAGCTAGACGGAAGCGTGTCCGATTGCGTTTGATGCGAAGAAAAGTCTTGGGTTCAAAGAGAGAGGAGTGCTTTACCACAATATGAGAAAGAGTATTAGCAAAGTTTATGCGAAACCCTGTGCTTTTTATCGAGGTATATCCGCTCAATAAATTATTTTGCGGCATTACGATAAAAATTCGTTCTCTAGTATACCACGGCTGAGTTAGTCCGAAAATACTTCAATCTTGAGGTCAAGTATGGGATTAGTGGCGCACAATCATAGTGGCCAATTTATGTTATTTAAAATGTGCAATTATGAAAAGTTTCACTCAATAAATTTAGTGTGACACGAGATGTTACTGAGTGTTATTGAGATGTTGTCTTGATGTAGGACACTTTCTGCACATTATGCTTGTTGAACTAATAAATGAAAAAATCAGCAATCGTGTCTCTGTCGCAGTCAATCAATGTCAATCACTACTCACTGATTGAGTCGATTCTTCAGTACGGAATAACGGCGTGGGGTAATGCAGCGCAGTACAGAATAATAGAGATTCAAATAATTCAAAATAGAATATTCAAGATTCTCTGGCGAGTAAAGAATCATACATGTGATGTCAAAAATATATGTTACCTTAGCGAAAACTTAAATATGCTAACAGCAAGAAATCTTTTTCTATTCAATGTAATCAACGAGACGTATAATGATACACGTTTCAAACATCCGATCGACCACTGTGTCAACACCAGACAAAGAGCGAATGGACTCTTGAAGATCCCGAGGATCCATAACTCCTATGAAAGACGACAACTTGCTTTTGTGGTTCCAACTATATACAACCAACTTCCACGGTCCCTATGGAATATCCAGCCAATACACACAAGAAAACGACAGATAAAAAACGATATCTTACAACACAATGTTAACCTTTAAATATATTTTGAAATCCCAACATTAACAAGAAGTTACTCATAAATTAATGTAATTTCTTTCTGAATAATCTTCTGCAGAAAAGTCTCCAGGCTTCGCAGATTCTCATATTGTCTTAATACTTAATACTTACTCTAGTTTTAAGTAATCTTATAAGGCCAATCAATATCTTACATGGACTCTCTTCTGACGCTTCAAGGTTCTATCCAGCACTGAAGAGATAACTCTATGGAGATGTTAGGAAGCTTTTAAGAAATTAATATTGAATTGTATTATAAAAAAACTGTAACTTTCTCTAAGACAACAATAAACTCAAACTCAAACCATTAAATGTAAAAGTCTGGCCAGAATCGTTTTAAAGTAGTACGGACTAATAGTTCCACTATACAACGTACATAACATTGAATTTTTTTGGGAATGTAACGGTACCTGAACATACGCCGCTCCAAGTACAGCAAATATGTTTATTGACGTGCCCATTCAAACAAAACTGAGGTTCATTGCTAAACAAAATTCGCTGATGATGATGAACGGTAATTTTGTTTAGGGCTTAATTATTTTTCTTGTGGCGCTATAGTCCACCCCAACCTGAGGAAATCAAAAAGATTTACTCTGGCTTCAGACCTTCCGGGTTGTGCGCTGGGCCTTACACCGTGTTGACTGCGGTTTAAAGCCGAATATGGGAGGCAGAGTTGATGTGAGTGTACTATACCGATTAATAATAACAATTATTGTTGGCGCTACAGTCCAAAGGGGGACCAGGGCGTAGCTTGCTCATCAACTACTCGTGTTGTGCGCGCTACTGTTCTCTCACGAGTAGAAGGGACCTACAGTTTTTTTTCGACTCCGAACGGCGAAATTTGAGAAGCTTTCTTAGACAGTTATTACTCTTTGAGTATTGTCAGCAGCCCGAAAGGAGTGGTGCCGTGAAAAATTCGAAAAATTTGTGTTGAACTGGGAGTCGAACCTAGACCCTTCGGCGTGTGAGCGTCGCATTCTACCCACTACGCCACGGCGACCACACTACTATACCGATTGGCTTAGTTTAATGTTGACTTGGGACAAGACCACTTAGAGGACTTTTTTGGCTCAGTGTGGACGTGCATTCTCATTCGGGTGCTGCGATCCAGTCTGTTACTCGCTCCAAACAAAGGTGGAGTTAGTATCCCTCAAGCATGATCTCAATTTATTACCTGGGTAACTTAGGCGTCTAGTCTTGCGTTCTCTACTACTCTTGAGAAAATTGACTCAGCGGTATGAGCCCATGAGACAGGTGATTATATTAATCCGAATTCCTATTCTGTATTGCTAGAGTTGCGGAGCCATTAGAAGAAATGCAATTCAGAAACCAAAAGATGGAGACTTCTACAATCATTGAGATTACAAAGACTACGCCACGGCGACCACAAAACAAAGACATATCCCAGATATAAATAAGAGTTCTTGGGAGATGCAGGACTGGCATTCTGGGTTGAGTATGAAAACGTGTCTTTCGGCAGTACTGCTGTGAAAGAAGGAGTCTGATTTAGGCATGGACTTCAGTTCTTCACATCCCATTCACATCAAGTACATATTTGGCAGCATTTCTTTTAATTTGTGAAACCTGCTGCACTATTTTCTTCATTCTATTTCTTCTATAAGAACATATAGAATATATAACATATATTTCTTCATAATAAAAACATTAAGCAAGGACTGATGACGCTTCTCTAAGCGCTGTGTACCTTAGAGTATTGCGAGCAACCAGAATCGTCATGGCGTTGAAGCGATATTGGTCGAGATCGGCGAAATAATAAAAAAAAACTATTAGTGTGGTGTGCTTTTACCTGCCTTATCGCATTTGTTTTTCGGATCACAGTTATGGAGCATTTCACAACTGTGATCCGAAAAACAAATGCGATCAGGCAGGAGAAAGCATTGTTTTCTTCTCCTAGCCGCGGTTTTTCCATTCAATTGGCTTCACGCGAAATTTTCCTTTTCTTATGTCCGAATGGACACACAACATCGACGTCTCGGACAGAGCATCACATTAGGCAGCAGAAACTTCGAGGAAGTGAACGACTTCGTATATCTCGGCTCCGCGGTAAATAGGGACATCTCACTCTGGTCAATCGCTGTTACTTTGGGTTTAAGAGGCAATTGAGTAATAAAGATCTCTCTCGAACGTCTAAGCTTGCTTTATATAACAGCTTGATCATCCCAGTCCTGCTTTATGGCGCGGATACTTGGATCTTAGTAAAAGTAGATGAGGAAGCCCTTAGCTTTTTTCGAGAGAAAAGTTTTTCGTGCGTTTTTTTTGTCCTGTTTGCGTTGATGGCATCTGGATGAGAAGATTTAACGATGAACTCTATGGACTGTACAGCGATATGCGCCTGGTCAATCTTCTTCGTATACAACGCTTAAGATGGCTGGGTCATTTAGAGCGTGTGGACACCACTGTTCCGGACCGAAAAGTCTTTAAACCTGGTTCATTGGGACAACGCAACAGAGGACGGCTACGATGGCGCATACAAGTGGAGAAGCCAACTTGGAGGGCGCAATTGGAGACAAACAGCGAATGGTCGTGCTGCCTGAAAAGGCATATTGGTTGAGGCCCATATCCACCCCGGACTACAGCGCCACAAGAAGAAGAAGTAGAAAGTTCAAATGGTCGTTTAAAATGGCTTTCACTGACTCGTCTGATCTTCTTCCAACAGGATTTATAAGTTGTTCGGCTGTGTTAATTGATGACAATTTTTTTTTTATATTCCTGCCGTGAGGCGCATAAGTTGATGTTAATGATCCTGTCCTGGATGTCTGTCGTCACCTTTATCCTCCCAACCGTCTTTAACACAACTTAAAAGTGTAGGTATGTAGGAGCTTGTTGCATACTTGCCCAGCTGGCGAAAGATTGTGCTGGCTGGAGAGGTATGTTGGTTGAGGCCAAGGTCCATCCTGGACTGTAGCGCCACAAGAAGAAGAAGAAAAAAAAGAAGAAGAAGAAGAAGGAGCTTACTACCTGATGGCAGTCTTCTTGAGTTCTTCGATAGTCGTTATTTCATTCCGCACTAAAAAGTTACTGTAACTGCCTTACTGAGTGTTTTCAGAGGTTCAACAAAATCCACTTCTGACTGATTGCCAAAAGCAACATACCTCAAACAATTATGAACCAAAACAAGGCGGTCGTCATGTTTGGTCGTCAAATTTAGTTCAGATCAAAGACAGTTATGCCACCTTGGTATAAAAATTTGTTTCCCAGTTTAATATCAAATTTTGTTACTTCCTTTTACAAATTTTTTATTCTAGGTCCTCTTTCGTTTTTCTTCATTTTTTAGGAGCATCATATTTTTGGCCTATGGCCGCCGTAGCGTGGTGGGATACAGTTCAACATTAACCACACCAAAGTCCCCAGGTTCGATTTCTGAACCGAACGCCTCGAATTTTTGGTGGCACCCCATCCAACAAGCCTCGTCTGTCAGTTCAACCAGTAAAAATGACTGACTGTGTCTTGAAGAGTGTCTCAAATTTCGTCCTTATTTGTTTACCCACTGTAGGCCCATTCCACTCGTGAAGGAATAATATCACGCACAACGAGTAGTTGCTTAATAAGCTGGGACCTGGTCGCCTTATCCTTTTGTTCAATAGTCCAAATAGCTCGGAGACTAACACTCTACAGCCTGCCGCAATGTAATTCATGCATACTCCATGGACTCGCAATCTTCAGCTTGCCTCGTTCATTTCTATTACAATTACGCGTTTCACAACTTTACCTCATTTGGGTTATAAATAGAAGTAAGTACAGTAAAACGAAGTTAAGTAGCATACCACAGGAATATTTTCTTAAGGCATTGCCGTTTGGAGTTCCCATTCATATGGAAGTGTCCTTCACATAAAAACGAATTCCTGCACGCAGATAATTGGTTACCGAACTATATCCATCTCCATACTTTGTCAAATGAAGCACCAATCTTTCCTTTAAAATTCTTCATCTTCTTGTGTGTGTGTCCAGCACTACAGTCCGGGCTGGACCCGGGCCTCCTTTTAAATGTTTGTGGTAAAAACAACGACGAACTATGAGCTGTACAGCGACATGCGCCTGATCGAGCGTCTTCGCATACAATGCTTAAGATGGCTAAGCCATGTAGAACGTATGGACACCACAGTTCAGGACCGAAAAATCTTGAATCCTGGGCCATTGGGACAACGCAACAGAGGACAGTCTAGGTTAAGGTGACACACACAAGTGAAGAAGAACCTCAACAAACTTGAACTGCGCAACTGGGGGCAGGTGGCGAAATATCGTGCTGGCTATAGAACCATGTTGGTTGAGGCCTAGGTCCACTCCGGCTAGAGTCCGGCCACAAAAAGAAGAAAAGGAAGAATGTAAAACCAAGGATTCAAATTCTGAGCTGCACTTTTGCTTGCAGGAGTTTGTGAAAGGCTCTGTAACCTATTCTGGTTGCCGACACTTTTTTAATTTTCTTGGAACAATGAAACGGATTTTTCAAACTTCTCTTACCAGTGAGAAAAGTGTGGTTCGCAGGCGTGCTTTGATATGTGCCTCAACTATCAGCGTAAGACAGGTAATTTATTCTTGTATTCATTTGCTAAAGAAAAACTGACTCAGAACTTACCATAGACAAACACCTCTCGCTCTTTAAGATTTCGTGCCCACTCGTATGCCAAAGCAGCGGGGAAATCTCAGAAAATTCACCTCCTTGCACATTTTCTTAATTTTTTCGGTGGTAACGTTGCTTGCAACAAAGCCTCACCCACTGCCACACATCCTGACACCGCACTTGTTTCACCTGTGGAAGCACAACTATCCATCCAGTCATCAGCATCATCATTTCATGTCTCTCTGAGAAGAAGAAAGAATTTGATATCTCACCGGAATTCCATCACTCCAACAGGTTGTAGACCTCACAGCAAGAAACTGCTTAGTCGGCAAATTATGATTCCCTCATCAACAGAGCTCAGCCCAATCCATCGATCAGCAGCTACCAGTCCCTGCCCGTGTACGAGAATTCATCATTCTGACAAGCAATCGTCCCGTGTCGCTGCCACTCGCCTATTAGTCCCCCGGGCCATCCCGCGTCATTAAAACTTTCGAAACACCAAATCAATTAATGACTTCTTTTTCACTTCAAGCCTGAAAAAAATCTCTGCCTCCTATTAATGACGAAAGACAACAGAAATCCCAGCAAAGCGCCCCCGAGAGACCGGCAATCACATAAAACCCCCTAATTGATACGCATTCCCTGCACTTGAGACGCAATTACCATCAATTAGTTACTCCTTCGCCGGACACTTCACAGAGTGCGTCTGGAGGGTCCATTTTCCCGAAACCCTGTGCAAGCCAGCCGCCCTCCCCAGCACATGTTCGAGCCAGACGAACCTGTGCGCGGCTTGGCGCCAAAACCCAGCAGCCATCCCACGCAGAATGAACCCCGTCATGGGTGTGCGAATGAACAGCACCACACAAGTGTATCTGCAAGACACACCACCACCAAGCAGCGCACAGCACACAGCACACAGCTCACACGCGTACGCAACGAGGGAAATGTGCATCGCCATCGACAGCGGCCGGTAGACTTTTCAGTTTCCTCCACACGTCTGACAGTTCTTCGTCAAGCGCTGTAAATTCAGTTCTTTGTGAACCTCCTGTTGGAAGAGTCGTCGTCGCTCCAAACCCAAATCCGAGTCGAGGGAATTTCGCTTTCGTGCGTTTTCTTTTTGTTTTTGTCGAGTGCCGAGTGAGGGTTACGTTCTTTTGCCGGTCGCTGGAATAACCCGTCATCGTCGGGTGTTCGTGTAGAACAAGGCGTCTCGCATCGCTCCCACCCTCTGCGGATGGTGGTTCTTTGATTGCGCGTCGCTTGGAATTTTTATTTCATAATTTTTTTTCTCTTTATATCTGGTCGACTGCACGGTGTCTAGAACGTCTGTCTCGCGATAAGGATATTAAAGAAAGGCCGATTGCGCGGCGCGTGAAAGTATGCGAGGGCTGCGGTCCGCGGCCGACAACGAGGACGAGTCCCTTTCCCAGAGGCAGCCTCTATTCAATTATTACCAGTTTTATTAATATTCTCCATTTGGTGTGTTTTTTAATTTCGCGCGAAGTGTTGATGAATATTTTACGAGCCATCCGACGGACGATCGGTTCCGATGACGTTTTAAATGAAAAGCGTAAGAGAGTGCATGTGAGTTGTGAGATTAATTGTGTGCCAGGCAGGGTGTTGAAGACACGCTTGTGCGCCCGCTTTACGTATCAGTGCCGGACACCTCGGGACAGCGACTGAGTGCCGAGTGGCGATTGTTTCTCGGGTTTTATTGCGCACGTACGAGGGGCAGCTCCTTTGGATTACGACTTGTAATTGTTTGAGGATTTGATTACTGGAACATGGATTACCAATTTTAATCAGCTTGTCGAAGGTAAGTTTATTGAGCGGTGACCGAAGACCGACATATGCGTGAATGTGATAAAAGCAGATGGGTGTGGGATGCAATCTCGGGGGAGTGCTACTGGGGCGGGGGCAGCCACATAAAACAGACCTCAAGTAGTTTGCTGAGGGGTTCATTTATTGCCTGCACGGAATACTTAAACTTTGGTTCTTAATGGTGCGTTTTGAGGGGTCTTCGAGTGTTTTCGGAGAGCGGTACGTGAGGGAGGGGTAAAGACTTTATGGGAAAGACAGACCTAAAAGGGGGTCTTTTCACAAATCTTCAAAATCTTCGCCACACACGCACGAAACTCAAATAGTGCGAAGATCATCGTTTTTGCATTTCAATGAATTCGCGGCAGTTGTGAGGCGGGGTCATTCGCACAAGCGCGTGAGTGGAATCCACTGTGTGTAGATTTTTGTTGAAAATAAAAAAGGTTCCACTCACCAGAAGGCATTCTTGTGGTTTGCGTCTTCTCTGCGAAAGAAGATCAATGAATTTCTGCTGTCCCTTGTTGTGCGAAATCGTCACATTTTACGGTCTCCGCTGCACGAAGTGATCAAGTCTCGACGCATGATCATCTTTCCCATGACAGGGAACGCTTTTTTATTACCGCAACTGAGCGCTCAAGCGGAAAGACATCCGACAGCGTCGCATGCTTGATGAATGAAGGCACACATGTCTGTCATGTCCAAAAGAAAATATTGTGTTTGACACATAAAAACGAAGATAGGTGCACACATGCAGGAAGATGCTGAGAGGGATTTGATGGCTTTTTTAAGTTGTAAAAATAAAAAACGCAGATCTTCTTCGAATAAGCCTCTGTCTGTCCTAGCTTCGTCGCCCAGATGCTCTATTCTGAGACCCTATTTCTGATGAACATGTCAGAAGTCATCAATGCCTATTTGTTGTGAGGAATTGGAGTGTATTCCCATCATCTGTGGTCATCTTTTATTTGCCTCTTCTGAATGGCGGAGTTTCGATTATTGGAGAATGGTGCCTCCAACACGACTAAAATGTTGGAGACGATGAAGGAATGGCGAAATGCCCCTTCAATCCGTGAGTTGAAGTTGGTGTCTGATTTTTTTAAGAAATACAAATTTCTGCTCGATAGGGACGTTCTTCTTCTTCTTCTTGTGGCGCTACAGTCTGGGGTGGAACTGGGCCTCAACCAACATGCCTCTCCAGCCAGCACGATCTTTCGCCAGCTGTCTCCAGTTGCGCACTCCAAGTTGGTTGAGGTCCTTCTCCACTTGTGTGCGCCACTTAAGTCTAGGCCTTCCTCAATTGCGTTGTACCAATGGCTCTGATTCGAGGATTTTTCGGGCGGCCTAGGCCTTCCTCTGTTGCGTTGAACCAATGGCTTCGAAGACTTTTCGGGCCGGAGCAGTGGTGTCCATACGCTCTACATGGCCTAGCCATCTTAAGCGTTGTATCCGTAGACGCTTGACCAGGCGCATGTCGCGATAGGGACGTTATTGTCGGAAGTTTTGAAAACTTTGGAGAAGAGCTACAGTGGCCAGTTGTTTGAGTCTTAATCGTGAAAGGAAAGTCACGACGCAAATTCAAAAATTTCGAAAGTACTTCCCCCGCGAGAGAAATCGTCAAAAATTTGTTTAAGGAGTTCGGCTAAGATTAGTGCTCAGAGCAAGACTACCAAGGAGAACAAAGTGTCTGACGAGTGAGAAAGCTGGCACAGAGAATAGCTATAAAGACCCTCTCGGTCATATCCTGCACAAGAAAGGTCTCTGGGTGATCATCGCTCCGAACCCCAATCGCAACCATGTTATAGCAGTGATTGATGCAGCAGCTACATCAAAAAGGTGATGTCTACAGTTTTCTGTAAGCTTGTTTCTGCATCTACTCAATGGTTTAGTTGAACGTTCTGCACGCACTTCAGTCACTTCATGATCCCAATAAACATTTAATCTGAAAAGGTAAGCCCAGTGGGTATACCTTGTTCGTCAACTTGTTTGTCCATGAGAGTGTAGCAAATTGGAGCGATTTAATTTTGCGTCGCTTGGTCTAACTGATTATAGCAAGGAAACAAACGATTCTCAAATTGTCTCACAGAAAAGCTTAGCACTGCTCCCTTCATAACTAGTGAATGCTACTCAAAGATAGAACCTTGAGAAGACCAGACTGCTTCACATCGTCTTCAATTATTTTAACCCCACAACTCTTATTTCAAAAAAGTTGTGCAGGAATTTGGTTGTTGCAATTGACCAAATTAATTATTATTGAGCAAGGAAAACTTTCTTTCCTTCGTCGTTAGTGACCAAAAAAGCCGACAAAGGAAAGAAAGATTGTGCGGGAAGTTGAGACAGATGGTAGAAGTTGGCAGCGGGAGAGATCTTTCTTATGCTTTAACTTAAAGAAAACTGCAGGGAGATTCTCGAGACGGATTCTGGAGACCTATTGGTTTATAGAAGAAAATATAGCTTTTTGATTTTCAAAGCCTCATTCAATATAAAATTCTAGGCTTTCCAGACTGCACGGTAAATTTTTAAGTTAACTTAGGAAACTTGATTGGTTTGGCACCGAGGTGAATTTCTAGTCTGAGTTGCAACTACTTCAGAGAGAGGCAAAATTTGCCTCTTTTATTCCTTCTTGTTTTTAAAAAATTCTTGTCTATGCTAAGGAAATTATCATAACCTGGAACCCTTGCGCAAAGACATGACTCACCGACTTTAGAAAATCTAAAGAACTTTTGTATGAAAGGTGTTGGAGGTATTTGAATAGACGAACCTCTTTCTCGATTAAAGCAAGTAAGTCCTTCTAAGTTGGGTTTCTAAATCGCACTGAAGGAATAATCTTTGTAGTAGATTATGCCACGCCTTGGCCGTGGAGTGCTGAATAGTACTACAGAAAGTGTGAAGAACTTCCATCATCCTCCAGACAAAGACTTCAAGTGACGGCTTTGCATTTTGTTAATGTAGTGTTTGAAGCCATAGTGGCCAGTTTGAAAGGTCGTTGGCGATGGATTCATCTTAGAGGTATATTACTTAATTGAATTGCTGTAGACCCTTCCACCACTTGGATCGTCGTATAAAATGAAGTTCATGTTCTCATTAGAGTTGTAACTTTCGCTCAGTTGAACCTACTTATGAAAGTGATCTGTGAGCCAAGCCATATTCTTGTGTCCAGGGAGCAATCCAAACTCTGTTTAATTGCTTTTGGCAAGCGATTGTTGAGTGTCAAAGAAGATTAGAAATTAAATTCCTAAGTGTCTTGACTATAAAGGTATACAATTACAAGTGTGACTGTGGTGGAACATTTTAACATTTCAGACAACAAACTAACAATTTTCTAAAAAAAAAAAATAATAGTGCATCAAACGAGAAGTGAAAATGCAACGAAGAAAACGTAAAAAGTTTGACAGAATAAAACCACCGGTTGCGGAAAAAATAAGAATGAAAACCGACATAGTAATTAATAATTGTTGGCGCGACAGTCCACAGGGGGCCCAGGGCCTAGCTTGCCCATCAACTGCTCGAGTCGTGCGCGCTACTGTTGTCTCACGAGTAGAAGAGGCCTACAGTTTTTTGCCGACTCCGAACTGCGCAGTTTGAGAAGCTTTCTCAGGCAGTTGTTACCCTTTGAATGTTCTCAGCAGCTCGAAAGAGGTGGTGTCGTGAAAAATGCGAGATGTTGAGCTGGGAGATGAAGCTAGACCTTCGGCGTGTGAGCGTCGCACTCTACCCACTACGCCAGGGCGGCCACGACATAGCGCGACTATTATACGTGAAGATACGACTCGAATCTAGACCACAGTAGAATTTAAAGTTTTTGCAAGGGCACCTAAAGTCCAAGTGTAGTCTAATTTTTTATTTAGTTCAATGTTTTAAACGCTTCTGTCGTGTAACTTATTAAGACAATTTTCTGTAAAAATTATAGCACCATCCGATCGAATAATTTTCCCGAAATGTGTTCACTGAATAGAATGTTACTGATATTAAAAGCGAGTTCAAACTGAAAGGACGTAGTTTTTTATCCTTTCAGTATCGCAGTCTACCCTTTTTACAAGTGTGGAGATTGAGGTAAGGGTATGGTGAGAAACTCTTAGCACGCTATGTTCAGGAAGCTGTATAATGTATAATTTAAGCTTGCTGAGAGGGTTTCGAGTGTCCATTGAATTCGGATCGGGTCAGGGACTAAAGGTAGGATTGAGATACGGAATGATGATGTTTGAGTTAGTGATAAGTTCTTCAGATTTTTTATATTGATCCATTCGTAAAACATGGCTGTTGTTGTTTATTTCTGTTTTTGAAAAGGTATTTATTTTTAATTTTATATTTTATGCCACTAAAAGAAATCCCCACCAAGAATCTTTCAAACATTATTTTTGAAGTTACAGAAAAGTCCTCCTGGTTTTCGAAATTGACGGAAAAACGAAGAAACGAAAAACTCACTTTAATAATTGTTGGCGCGACAGTCCATAGGGTGACCTGAGAATAGCTTGCTCATCAACTAATCTGGTTGTGTGCGCTACTGTTCTCTCACGAGTAGGAGGACCTACAGTTGTTTGCCGACGGCGAAGTTTGAGAAGCTTTCTTAGACAGTCAGCAGCTCGAAAAAGGTGGTGCCGTGAAAAAATGTGAGGTGTTCAGCCGGGAATCGAACCTATTCCCTTCGGCGTGTGAGCGTCGCACTCTACCCACTACGCCACGGCGGCCCCAAAAATCACTTTGGCTGGCTTTAAAAAGGCTGACAAATACTTGACAAGAAAATCGGCACAGACACAGATATTGAAATGTAGAACTATTGTCCTTGGTCGTATGTGGCCGTCGTGGAGTAGTGAATGAAGTTAGATACTCACACGCATAAGGTTTCAGGTTCGATTCCTCAACTGAACATCTCGCATTTTTCACTTCAACACATCTTCGAGCTGCAGACAACACTTAACGATTACCGACTGTCTGTGAAAATGCTTCTAAAAGTTTGCAGTTCTTAGTCGTCAAACAATAGAAGGTCCCTTCTCCTCGGGCGAAAACTAAAGAACGCCCAACACGAGCAGTTGGTTCAGAAGCTAAGCCTTGGTCCCTTTGTAAATCTTTGTTTTTTTTTTTTAAATTTTACACAGAAATTTGCTTAGGTTGGGAGAGTATGACTGTACCTCATTTAAACTTTATTGGTCCACAGACTGAAACAGCACCAACCACTTAAGACGTCAATTTAAACAGATGCGATTGGTGGGCGAAGTTGTGAAGCTTCCGCGCTCTTTAGTGAGCTGAGTGATTCTAAATTCTTCTTCTTCTTGTGGCGCTACAGTCCGGGGTGGACCTGGGCCTCAACCTACATGCCTCTCCAGCCAGCACGATCTTTCGCCAGCTGTCTCCAGTTGCGCACACCAAGTTGGTTGAGGTCCTTCTCCACTTGTGTGCGCCACTTCAGTCTAGGCCGTCCTCTGTTGCGTTGTCCCAATGGCTCGGATTCAAATACCTTTCGGGCCGGAGCAGTGGTGTCCATACGCTGTACATGGCCTAGCCATCTTAAGCGTTGTACCCGTAGACGCTTGACCAGGCGCATGTCGCTGTACAGCCCATAGAGTTCGTCATTAAATCTTCTCCTCCAGATGCCATCAACGCAAACAGGACCAAAAATCGCACGCAAAACTTTTCTTTCGAAAAGACTAAGGGCTTCCTCATCCGCCTTTGCTAACGTCCAAGATTCTGCTTCATATAGTAGGACGGGGATGATCAAGCTGTTATATAAAGCGAGCTTAGTCCTTTGAGAGAGGGCTTTGTTACTCAATTGCCTCTTGAGCCCAAAGAAACAGCGGTTGGCAAGAGTGATTCTGTGTTTGATTTCGGTACTGAGTGATTCTAAATAATAACATTAATAATTGTATAGCGCGACAGTCCACAGGGGGACCAGGGCCTGGCTTGTTTATCAACTACTCGTGTTGTGCGCGCTATTGTTCTCTCACGAGTAGAAGGAACCTACAGCTTTTAGCCGACTCCGAACGGCGAAGTTTGAGAAGGATCTTCTTCGACAGCTATTATACTTTGAGTGTTGTCAGCAGCCCGAAAGAGGTGGTACTGTAAAAAAATGGAGCTGTTCAGCCGGGAATCGAACCTGGATCTTCGGCGTGTGAGCGTCGCACTCTGACCACTACGCCACGTCGGCCACAGCTGAG
The DNA here is from genome assembly GCA_955652365.1 of Eristalinus aeneus. Classification (NCBI taxonomy): domain Eukaryota; kingdom Metazoa; phylum Arthropoda; class Insecta; order Diptera; family Syrphidae; genus Eristalinus; species Eristalinus aeneus. The sequence continues at coordinate 21,250,826 of OY019131.1, forward strand.
TGATTCTCCAAATCTAAATTTTTACCTACGGAAAGTGCAAATGTTTGTACCCACATCTGCACTTTCTATGCTCCCTTCCACTCTAGAGCTTCCACAGTCACTGACCGGAGTAATGCCATCATCAACCACAGCATCCCGCGGTTGAGTCCACAGCACCGCAGGTTAATGTACACAATTGGCAAGAATTGCCCGGGACTTTTGTAAGCTCAGCTGAAACAATCATCCCATCACAAAATTCTCATTACGCTCTTAGCTGCCGACCGCCCCTTGTCCGCCTCCCGTTCACGGCACACCAAACACTATCATCTCTCGACTACCTGATCGCAAGCGGCATTTAAATTTCATAAGCAAACACAGCCCCGAACATGTAATAAAACCCGCTAAAGAATATCCTACTCAATTTTAATGAACACCCACTCAACCGAACCGCGAAACAACAGACAAACAGCATCGGCACCAGCGCATGACAAAAAAAAACACAAAAACACAAAATTAATAAATCATTCCGTGAGTACATATTGACAGTGATTCGCTTTGAAGACATTCAAATCAACGCATACTCGTACCTCATGCGTGATATTTGCGAGATACACAGCCGCACACTGTGCCGTGTATTTAATTTAACGGAATCCACCGGAGGGCTTTCAAATTTCCCCACAAATGCGGAAATTAAAATCAAATTCCACCAGAAACCCATTTTTTCCCTCTGTACTGCAGTGCGAGCGCTGAAAGTGGATACAATCACTGTTAACCACTGCTGTGTGGTGGCGGCGGCAGCGGTGGTATAAAGTCAGGTGTCCTTTTAAGAGAGAACACAAATCCTGTTTTCCCATTTCGCACAGCCGGAAGTATCAGCATCGGTTAACTGAAACGCTACTTCCCGCTCCCTGGAGGTGGTGTGCACTTAATGGGATACAATAAAAAGGACTCAGTTTAGTATCAATAAAAAGGAAACCCTCTAGTCGTCGTAATTTGACGAATGAGGGGGTGGCCGGGAAATAGGAGCGAACCACAAGCAGCCCCTAAAACAATCCAATAAAATCAAAATCAACTGAACTGTAACCGAGTCTTTTATGATGAACGAAGTAGCATTCAGCAGGCTCGAGCTATGAATGGAAGCGAATAAATTGTGAGTCCATTTTCCTCCGCACAGGTACGCTTTTCAATTTGACCCCCATTTTGCCCCATCCGGCGAAGGACTGCCTTTGTGGCATGTCGGATGTCGGCGCTGAGCACACATGCGTTGTTTCCTGATTTTTACGAGTCAGCAACCGCCAACGGAAGGACGGTCGTTTCGCTGAATTCATTCGATTTTGGCTCCGGTGTGTGCATCCTGACCCAGTTGCGTATGATGGATGCGACCTTCCACAACCAGATTGAATGCAGTTTTCAATCGTGATTGGCGTCCATTTTGTCGCAGCAACAATAGCTTGCCTGAACTTAGACTAACTTCGCATTCAGGTTGGGGATGACATTTCGTCCTGCGAGAGCTGAAATTCAATTTACGTTTTCTTTTCAAAAGTTTTCTATTTTTTTCCGCCCAAATTGAGTCATGAATTGTCTTATGCGCCCATTCCTTCGGATGGTTCGGCTTAATTTATGAATTCAGCCCTCGGTGAGTCACCTCTAAATGGGATTCCAGTTTTGGTCCTTTTCCAGGAAGATAATTGTCGCTCGCTTTTCCGAGGAAAAAATCAAGTTGTCATCGGATTCCGAGAAAGGGATGCACACTGCCGGGTTCGCAACCCTCCACTGGGGTTGTTTGCATTTGCCTACCCCTGGGAACTTTCTAGACTCAGGTTCTGCTCGTCGTTGTATCCATCCGTCGGTATGAATTTTAAACATCAGGAATTGACCTTGTGCCGCGATATTTTATGATCGCTGACCATTTCGGAGGAGTCATGAATTTTTACGCATTTCGATGAGTTGGGGGTGTTGGGGGACATCTTTCACCTTCGAGCCATGTGCACGTGGATGGCAATTCCACAGATGACCCCCGAGTCGTAAACTTTCACGAAAACGACTCAGTCATGGCCGTGAATTTTTTATGCTCCGGGACAACAATGTAATTATCTGCTGCAGAACTTGATGACCGAGGGCATTTTTCCGACGCAAGTCCCGTGAGAAATGTGCTGCGACAATATTGTCTGATTACTTGACGTTCGTGTGACTTGATTTTCGTGGACATAATTAGTTCCATCAGACACGCTACGCCGCCACTCGGCACTTGATGGGGCAGACGTGCAGATGGCTTGAAAATGGAGGTCAAACGACTGGGAGACTGACACTCGAATTCATGGTCGTGAGACAATAACTTTGCGGGCAAATGAAATAAATTCAATTCCACTCTTGGTTCGGGTTGCTTTTGACGATTTTCAAGAGTCGTAAAAGTAGCACTCGAGTTGATGCCTATTCGGATGCGTTTTACGGCAGTTTCCATGACTTTTCGGCGAACTTTTTGCAATAAATGGTGCTGGATATTAATTTTTAAAGTCCCAAAGCATGTGGCTACTTTTGATAGATCTGCGAGTTAGTGGCAAAAGGAATGGCCTTCGGGGAATGGACTCAGGAAATATGGGCCAGAATATGCTGGACTCCATCTGCTTCGTTGTACAAGGGACTAGAAAAAAAGTGGTTGATTAGATTTCGCACTCTTGGGATAGAGCTGAAATCATTTCTGAAAGCCTTTGAACAGCTCCTTGTTGCATTCACTAATGCGGTGCCAAAGGTGAAAATTGAACACAGAAAACGCCATATTGCTTTAAGTTTTTCAGTCATTCATTCTCATTTTCTGATAGAGTGTGACCATGGAGTTGCACACCTTTAACCAACATTTGCCGTTTGCTACGCGTTCGGTAACCAAGACTTTAACAGCATTAAATGATTTTTTCTGATGTCACCATTTTTGCATCAACAATTCAAAGTCCATTAAAAGCATTTTGGTTGCACTATGTTTCAATAATAGTGAAAAAAGTTCCGCAGCCGGCATAATTTCAGTTCAAAGGGGGACACGGATGAATCAATCTCATGGCTTTCTCAACATGTGGGCTTCGCTGTGCCTAGCGAATTCTGCGAAAAGGCCTTGGCCTTCATCCAGGATCACGCTGACATCAAAATTAAAGCCGTTGGACTACTGTTACAGTCAGAACAGCTTGAAATCGGTACTGATTCTCATTGTAAAAACTTTCTTCAACAATGAGGGGACTGACAAAAGGGCAAAATATGCGATATGGGGCAGCCAGCTCTTCACACGCTTTACACTTCAAGAGGCTCAATTCTTTTTCTTCTTTCGTCCAATCAACATGCCTCTCCCGCCAGCACGATTTCTCGCCAGCTGCCTCCAGTTGCACACTCCCAGTTGTTAGAGGTCCTTCTCCACTTGTGTGCACCATCTCAGCTGAGGCCGTCCACTTTTGTGTTGTCCCAATGGCTAAGATTTGAAGAATTTCCGGGCCGGAACGTTGGTGTCCATACGCTCTACATGGCCTAGCCATCTTTGGCGTTGCATCCGAAGAAGTATGTCCAAACGCATGCCGTCGTACTGCTCATAACATTCGTGGGTTAGTCTTCTCCTTTAGATGCCACCAACGCAAACAGGACCAAAACTCGCACGCAGAAGTTTCTTTTAAAAATATTAAGGGCTTTCTCATCAGCTTTTAGTAACGTCCGGGTTTCCGCACCATAAAGAAGGAATGGAATGTTCAAGTTATAAAGGAACAGGAACAAGAATAATAATCAATAATTAATTATTGGCACTACAGTCCATAGGGGGACCAGGGCCTAGCTTGCTCATCAACTACTCGTGTTGTGCGCGCTACTGTTCTCTCACGAGTAGAAAGGACCTACAGTTTTTTGTCGACTCCGAACGGTGAAATTTGAGAAGCTTTCTTAGACAGTTATTACTCTTTGAGTGTTGTCAGCAGTTCGAAAGACGTGGTGCGGTGAAAAATTCGAGGTGTTCAGCCGGGAATCGAACCTAGACCCTTCGGCGTGTGAGCGTCGCACTCTACCCACTACGCCACGGAGCCACAAGCACTATCGAAAGACGAGCTTGATAATAACATATAATTGGGTGGCGCTACAGTCCACAAGAGGACCAGGGATTAGCTTCCTCATCAACTTCTCCGGTTGTCCGCACTGCTGTTCTTACACGAGTAGAACTTTGAATAGCTTTTTTGACCCTACTTTTGGAAAAAAACAAAAGGAACAAGGTTTTCAAGGGTTAACATAAAACTGAAATCAGGAACTAAACGTCCACAAAACCAGAAATTTGTGCTCCGAAAGTTTTCCTTAGTACTGGTCTTGTTGGGATAACAGAAGCATTAGTGAAAGTCGTCTTGAGATGCCACCTAAGAGAAGTAAAATCTCAATAAGTGTCAGAAAACATTTTATTTTATATGAAGAAAATTGAGCCACGCTGATGTGTAATGTGAAATGAAGAAAATTGAACCACGTTGGTGTGTGAGGGGCATTATTCTTCGAAATCGCATTTAACAGAAGTCAGATATTTAACTTCGGTCTACGTTCAGTACATTAATATAGCCGTCCCAAAAGTATACAGAGGCTGTAAGACCGTCGGCAAAGCAACTCGAGATTTTATTGACAGATTTCGTCGACTAGTCAATTAGTCTTGTGAAGACAATTATGAATTCCACTCATACTGTGCGTCGTATGCTGTTCTTTGGATAACACCTGATTTAGACAGACACATTTTATGATGTTCATGCTATTTCACACGGCGCTCATAAAGCGTGATCATTTGGCTCAATAACTTTTAAAGTATTCTTTCCCCCACCACCTGAATGAGCCTAAGCCGTACGAAGTATACATTTGGTGCACGGGTAAGGGTCTTGTTGGTTCGGGTGTGAGTCCAACTTGGCCTAAAGTAGGAATAAGTGTTATTGCAGCAAAATCCGGAATATTTGTAGATGTCGTTAGGCTTGTTGAAAATGATCCTCTTACGGACAAAAGTAAAAGATTGAAAATGTCCCTTGTCATAGTTTAAAAAAAGCAAATAAATTGTTTTACCCTTAATTCCACATGGAAATCAGAGTCTTGTTTTTTTTCTGGGGATACGGGGGCACCTACTACATCCCCAATAAATTTTTAGACGCTTTTCTTAGGCAATTAGTGCTTTTGAGTTTTGGCAACAACTCGAATTTTCGGGAATGTAAAGAAAGATATTATCTTCTTCTTCTTTTTCTTCTTCATCTTCTTCTTGTTCTTCTTCTTTGTCTTCTTCTTCTTCTTCTTCTTGTTCTTCATCATCTGCTTCTTGTTCTTCTTCTTTGTCTTCTTCTTCTTCTTCTTTTTCTTCTTCTTCTTCTTATTCTTCTTCTTGTTCTTCTTGTTCTTCTTCTTTGTCTTCTTCTTCTTCTTCTTCTTCTTCTTCTTCTTCTTTTTCTTCTTCTTCTTCTTCTTCTTCTTCTTCTTCTTCTTCTTCTTCTTCCTCTTCTTCTTCTTCTTCTTCTTCTTCTTGTTCTTCTTCTTTGTCTTCATCTTCTTCTTCTTCTTTTTCTTCTTCTTCTTCTTCTTCTTCTTCTTCTTCTTCTTCTTCTTCTTCTTCTTCTTCTTCTTCTTCTTCTTCTTCTTCTTCTTCTTCTTCTTCTCCTTCTTCTTCTTCTTCTTCTTCTTCTTCTTCTTCTTGTCGCGCTACAGTCCGGTGTGGACCTGGGCCTCAACCAACATGCCTCTCCAGCTAGCACGATCTTTCGCTAGCTGCCCCCAGTTGTGCGCTCCAAGTTGGTTGAGGTCCTTCTCCACTTGTGTGCGCCACCTTAGCTATTATCTTTTAATACAAGCTGTAAGAATTCGCACAACTATATGCCAGGTGAAAGAGTGTGAAGTTGGAATTGATTCTATTTTTCGATATGACCAAGAACGCTTACAGTTCGAATGAGGATGCACACTCCCCAGCAGAGTAACAAGAAAAATCCGATGGGGCACCTCGCTCTTCATCAAAAAGTAAAAAATTATTTTCAGTGGAGATGGATGACAAAAACCTTTTTTTATTTGGAAATATGTCCAATTCCTGCGACAATATATTCTCATATTTCGGGCAGTAAAAGTCTTCGACTCTAGAAGCAAATCTGTTGATCGAGCAACGTCGATCGAGAAGGACAGTTTTGTTCGAAGTAAAAGTTCGCATTTAAGCTCATTCCAATGTACCTTGATCGGCTGTATGTGTATGCGATTGACCACTGTCGCGAAGGGCATTATTTTTCTGTTGCCTTTCGTTAAAAATGCACCGATTCCCCAAGATGTAGCAAGTCATGTCTGTTTTTGATGGGGGTTCATTGGTAGAGAGTTGGGGACAGGTGTCACAACTCAAATAATAAATTCTCTGCTGGAATTTCAAAATCTACAGAGGAGAATGTGTTTCTGGCACCACCACAAAGCATCTCTTTTTAGTTAAAGTTATGCGATTTTTGCTAATGGGACGCCCGTGATCCACCTTTTACTCAAGGTTTAAAAAAAGAAAGCCAGTAAGTATCCCCAATCCGATATAATAACATCTTCCATTCGTGCCGAGCAAGCAGCGAGTAAAAAGATTTTGTGAAAGCAGTTCGCATTTGAATTGAAGATAGTTTCAGAATGAAGAGAGCGCACGTACGTTGAACCATGAAATTCTATTGTACATATCCATTTGTCAAACCATTTCCTTTGGGGTGTTCTATCTATTAAGCTTCAAGATTACAATGATTGAAGACAGCTTCTGAGGTTGTTCGTGTCAAACAAAGTGAAGCTAAGTATTTGATAGCGCTACTCAAAAATAGGGCACTTGATTGTGTGTAGGTATTGACCCAAAAATCCAGGTTAACCAGAGTGGATGAATGCATCACTTGATCGGCAGAGCTTTCAAGTTTTTCAGTGTTTTACGGTGCGCCTTTTAAGATTTGCTAACCACGGCCTGCGCGTAGGGGGTAGAGTGCGACGCTTACACGTCGAAGGGTCCAGGTTCGATTCCCGGATGAACACCTCGAATTTTTCACGGCACCACCTCCTTCGATCTTCTGACAACACTCAAATGGTAATAACTGTTTAAGAAAAAGCTTCTCAAACTTTGCCGTTCGGAGTCGGCTAAAAACTGTAGGTCCCTTCTACTCGTGAGAGAACAGTAGCGCGCACAGCACGAGTAGTTGATGAGCAAGCTAGGCCCTGGCCCCCTGCGGGCTATCGCGCCATAACATTATGAATCGTTAACCACAGCCAAAATTTATAACTGTTTACAAACAGTGCCTTGTTACTTTCGCCGTTTGAATTCGTCAACAAATTGCATTAGTGACACGGAAAGTTGCAGAAAAAAAGCTAGGTAGAGGAAACTTTGCAAAAGCGGACTCGTTTTTAAGACTCCCTTATTCTATCCAAAAATCATTTAAAGCTGTTTGATGAAGTTGACCAAATCGATCATTATTATGCAGGGGAAACTGTTTTTTTTTTTCATCCTTTCGTCGGCTTACTTAATCGAAAATCAACTGTGATCAATAAACCGACGAAAGAAAAACAAACAGTTTCCCCTGTATAACAAAAATTATTTAAAAAATGTGCCAAGGACCGGCTCTGCCTCCTTACTTTGCTGTTAAAGTTTTGAAATCCGTTAGTAAAAAGTAAAACAATTTCGGTAGAGATGCACCCAGAGATGTAGACTCCTAAACTACCACGACACTGTCGTTTTATTTTTCATTGTTTGTACAAAATGATGTAAGAAAGATTGACACCTTCTCAGCATCCCTGCTTATTCCCTTACAACGTATCCCTGACAAAGAGTGGGGGTTCTGAAGTCTTCTTTGAGTCTTGCAGGGGTGCCGACATCCAGAAGTAGGGAACTTCTATGACTCCGTCCAATGTACCAAGTCTAGGCCACAGGTAATCTGATTGCTGATATCATATGCACCTTCCATTCTGAGTTTCTTAAAACGGCTCCACGGTGCACCGGTTTTGCACTTCGCTCAGCTTGATTAATTTCCACGGAATCCGAATCGTTGCCACAGAAAGCTGCTACGCTGGCACCTATTATGTGAATAACTCTAAACCATTAATGGTTAGGTGTTCGTGTATGCGTTTTTCGATGAATCCTTTCTCAGTCGCAGGTGGGAGCATGTTCACTGAAACGTCCTGCAAAATTCGCACTCTTAGGTTGTTCCCTACAAATTGGATACTAACCAATTTTCGAAAAGAAAGTTCTCCGTGCGATTTTTGATGCCATTTGCGTTGTTGTCATCTACAGTAGATGAGAGATTCGACGACAAACTCTATTACCCGTATGAAGTGAGCGTCAAGATACAAATGTCTCGATAGGGAGCATTTGTTGTGATCGAGTCCTTATTTTTGTTTGTTTGCTATGACATCTGTGAAAAATATTTAGAATACATCAAGTCATTGAACAGACATCATATTTTTTCATCGTGTTAAAAATGTCGAATTTTGTACCAGAAAGTGATGATTTGCGGAAAGCATTAGTTTTTGAAGAAAAGTGCTGCAGAGTCGCATCGAATGCTTGTCGAGGCATATGGTGATCATGCTCTATCAGAAGCAACATGCAAAAGATGGTTTGCAAAAGATGGTTTGAAATAATGATTTTGATGTGAGAAATGAAGAACGTGGAAGACCCCCAAAAAAGTTTGAAGACGCCGAATTGCAAACGATATTGGATGGAGATGACACTTTGAGTCGAAAGAAAATGGTAGCAATGTTAAATGCTGCACATCAAACAATTTCTAACATTTTATTCGGCCTAGCTTGCTCATCAACTACTCGTGTTGTGCGCGCTACTGTTCTCTCTCGCAAGTAAAAGGGACCAACAGTTTTTGCCGACTCCGAATGGTGAAGTTTGAGAAGCTTTTTTAGTCAGTTATTACTCTTTGAGTGTTGTCAGCAGTTCGAAAGACGTGGTGCCGTGAAAAATTCGAGGTGCTCACCCGGGAATCGAACCTAGACCCTTCGGCGTGTAAGCATCGCACTCTACCCACTACGCCACGGCGGCCACGTAGTGCCATATTGAAGACAATTGCGAAGACGTCTGCAAGCTGAAGGAACATGTTGCCTGAGACGCAGGGAATGTAACACAACTCAAATGAAAAGAACTAGTTTTGAGGGAATTTCGAAAAAGTGCGTCCACTTCAAACAAACTTCGAACAAACATGTTTCATAATCCATTCAACTTTTTTATGAGTTCTTCGAAAAATTCCCACTGCAGATGTCCCAAATGCCAACCTGCGATTGCGACATCTTTATTTCTCCTCAAAGTCATCCAGTGGGCTCTAAGTGGACTCTAACTTTGTTGAAATCATTTCTCAGCATCTCGCACCTTTCACATTCCCCATTGTTGGCCAAAGAATTTAACACATTTGACAAATAGCGTCGAGGTTGTAAATTTTTACAATGCCACACCCTATCATGCCCCACAGCCATCTTCAAACAGTTTCCAAAACGGAAATGATCACCGTCCGCAGCGACCCCATTGAAAAGGGATCTTTTATTTTACAGCCACTCGGAGCCATAAAATGTAAGCCCATCATAATTTATTCACCCAATTTGTCAGATTTGATGACGCTCTCATTCTCATTCGAAACTACCGTTCACATGTCAAACACAAATCTCAAAGCGATAGGATCGCACCGCCATTGACACATTAAACGGCTGATCGCCGTCGCCGCAAATCATCGGCCAACTCTTTCAGGTTCCTCATTCTGGCGGGAAACGCTACTAATTGTTCAGGTTATGGGAGATTATTTACAAATCCATCGAAAAAGCGATCTTCTGTGATGTCGGCGATCGGCGTTTACCGTTCCAAAGAGCGACACCATCGTCCAGCGCGACCAAACAGCCAATTTGTACCGACCACAACATGCCCATTAAATTTAATATGCGCGTCCATTATTATCCGGGGACCTTAATGCGAATGCCCCCACTCCTGAAACGGAGATGGAGTGTAGTGGCCCGCGTCCAAGTGAACGTGATCGGACCCGAATGTGCCCAAAAGGCGATTTCGAATTTGGATTTGGGACTCGGATCGTTAGTCTGCCCATATGACAACGTAATCGCGTCGCTTTGTGCTGTCCGCCAGTGTCGGAGAAGACAAGCGGATCTCCGGAAGAGCGAGAGAGAGAGGAGAAGCAAATGTGACAGCAGTAGCCAGCTAATCACTTCACCCCGCTGCGGCTGAACACACCGCCATTAATATTCATCTGACGTTGGATTTTTTGTTTGAATTTAATTATGCCTAACTTGCCCCCTCTAGCGGCGGGGTATATTAATCAAAATCAAATAGAAAATTGTGATTAGGGCGATCGCCATCGGGGTCCTACGCACTGACCAAAGTGCCATAAATCTCTTAGATGCGTTAAAGATGGCGTGGGGACCGGACCTCGTTTTGGCACGACCTTCCACCCCTGACACGGGGTCGGGACGTTAAAAATTGCTTGTTGATGCAGACATCTGAGGATGAGATAAATTAAAAGACGAAATGGACAACGGCAGAGCGAGCAATGCGCTCTGTCTGTTTGGAATGACAGTGTGGCTGTAAAGAAGAGACGGAGTTTCAAATTTTTGTATACATTTGAAAGTCCCTGAAATTCTTTAGAGCCTCCACAGAATCCATCTAGGGTGCCAATGAATCTGTTTATGTCCCCCCTTTCGTCCTCCTTGTTATACAGACTGTGAAAATGGTATTAACGGCGAAGGAGATCCGTTCTTTGTTCTCCTGCGTGCTTTTACATTGAAGTCCAGAAATTTATCTCAAAAAATACCACCAAGCGGCGGCGATGCCTCCCCACTCGCCACTCGCTACTCGCCACTCACCACTCGCAAATCGGCGCACAGTCAAAGACTCCTGTCGCAGTCTCTCATTCCACAGTGGAATCGCTGTGCGCGGCACGCCGCCGTTGAATTATGTTAATGATGCGCTGAGCGACTGAGATTCTGCCGAGGGTGAGTGCAAGACTCACCTCAACGAAAGCGAAACGTGCGCGCGGGACATGTGAATCCGAACTACATAAATTAGTGCACAATCAATTAGCCGCGACATGGGTCTACAGCACGCCTTTCAACACGCCACCCCGTAACCGCGACGGCGAGCGGCATTCTGTGACTTTTGTGACTTGTAAGGCCACGTCACATGTGTGTCTTGGTCGCATCTTCAGCTGCCACTGTTCCTGTTTCCTGCAGTCGTGTGAAGGAGGGGGAGGGGGGCACCATCTTCTGTCCGCGCTTGACCGAGCGCCGACAATGGGATTTCGCTCTAAATCCCTGCGAGATTGGTGCTCTGTGTAAGGGCACGAAACACACATGGCCAAGCAGATAGTGGCGCTCCACCCTTCCCGCCGTTCCGGAGCACCATGTGTTTCGTGTTAAATGTGCTCCAACATAACTTTTCAATTCGAGGTTTCTTCTTTTTGCCTCCTATCCGAGGAGCCAACTCCGCTTCCGCTGTTGGACGCCACCGCCGCCGCTGCCGGCGTCGCTGGATGAAAGATGGACAATGCTACTGCAATTGTGCTGCTTCTGCTCCCGCCACTGGCTGGTATTCTTCTGCTGAACCGGCAGTCAACCGAAAAAATGCATTGCACGGCTGCCTAATGGATCCAAGGACGGATCGGAGTTGGGGCAGCGGCGCATGAGGATGCCTTCTGGAATAATTCGAAATTTATTTGATCAGAGAGGGAGAGAGTTTCGTGTTTGAATTTTATTTGTGATACTTTTTCCTTTCGTGTTCCGCTGCCGGGGAAATCGGGGTATTTCCTCCATTCCCTTTGAAGTGTGTCTGCACGCATTATGAAGTGTGCGATGTGTCGGTTGCTGGCTGTCGGGCAGAGTCAATTCTTTTTGTTTCGCAGGCTTACATACTTGGTGCGCCCTCGGGAGGCGATGATTTGAAAAGTGCTATTGAAGATGGTGGCTCCGCCCGTTGTTTTTGGGGGGAATTTGCATTTAAATTGACTCAAATGAATCCTTGAATCCTTGTTATGGATACTCTGTCGAAGGAAATCGAGTTAAATCGAGGGGAAAATTATTGGGACGGTGAGAGTGTGCGGCGAAAGGATTTAAAATGCACACTCGGTAATGGTTTTTAAATGTCAAAGTGATTCGCAAAAGACGGAAAGGATTCTCATGCGATGTCGCCCTCCAGGACATTTCGAGCATTTGCATATTTATGCGGACACTTTTTGCAGTTATGAGCTGAGCTGCTGGTTTCCTTTGCTGAGTTATTCATGGATAGGAAATACCATTGCAGACGAAGGAGATTTGTCTGCTTGATGCATGGGGATGTCGTAAGTGGTGGAAGGATGCTCGTCAGGCTCTTGGACTTTCGACGACCAAAAGATGGACTGGCTGGCTTTCTGAGGATGTGGTCATGTCTGTTCGGAGTAATTTAAGTGAGTGTCTAATTTGAAACATTTGTAAGTCGGACCACAAGCATTCGGCAAGGACCACTGGGGGATGGCGTTGGGGGGTGGTTTCGATTAGTTAGAGTAGTTCTGCGGTTCATTAGGGGACCTCAAGAAGGCAGAGAAATTCATCAAACCGTCAACACATTTTGAACAGCTTACTGCGGTCTTTGAGTAAGTGAGTGCGTTTTAAATAAAATAGGAGTGCGTCACTTTTATTATTTCTGCTGGGGGGAAGCTATAAAGGAGGATGCCTTTCTGCAAATGAAATAAATGAGAGTCGTAATTGATAGCTTGTGTTAACTGAAAATGGAAGAGTTTTATTTAAGAAATTTCGCATGGGGACGAGGCGCCATACAGTCCTTCTTGTAGCAAGATATGTTTTGTACAATGTGTGCCATTGAATATTAAAATAATATCTTATGTAGACTGTCTCAGTTGTGTTTTAGGATGAGATAAAAGATTTGATGAGTCAGCCGCCGTGTAGTCCTGACTTGGCACCGAATGACCTCTTTTTTTTTAAATGAGAGGTCAAGGTTTTTTCGACACCTGAAGAAGCGGTTGATGCGTTCAGAATGCATGTTTTGGAAATACTTCAATCAGAGTGCCAAAAGTGCATCGAAAATTGGTTTAAACGCATGCAAAAGTGTATAGACCTCAATAAGGAATATTTTGAAAAACAATTAAGCTAGTTTTGATGATTAATGTTTGTTTTTCTTCTCTAATTACGAAATATAAAAGACAACCCTCGTACAATGGTTGTTTTGTATTTTACATCTTTACATTTGTCCAAAGGTTTTCAATGGGGTGAAGGTCCAGAGACTGAGGCGGTCACTCCATCGCTTGAAATTGATTGGTTTGGAAAAATTCTTTGGCCACTTTGCTCGTATTTTCGGGGTTGCTGTAGAATCCATCAAAGCTACATATTCCATATAGCATGATTTTTCTAATTATGCTGACATAAACTCCAGTAGTTGCCATAGGTTTTATCCAAAAAAATGGGACCAGAACCATTATAGGAGAAGCACCCTCATGTGTTTATATTTGCTCCACCGTGCTTACCAGTCCTTAGAAGTTGAATCTTTTGGTTTTTTACAACTGCTACAAATATCCTATCCATAATACATTGCGCCGTGGCGTATTAAGTAGAGTGCGACGCTCACACGCCGAAGGGTCTAGGTTCGATTCCCGGCTGAACACCTCTAATTTTTCACTGCACCACCTCTTTCGATCTGCTGACAACACTCAAAGAGTAATAACTGTCTAAGAAAGCTTCTCAAATTTCGCAGTTCGGAGTCGGCAAAAAACTGTAGGTCCCTTCTACTCGTGAGAGAACAGTAGCGCGCACAACACGAGTAGTTGATGAGCTAGCTAGGCCCTGGTCCCCCTGTGGACTGTCGCGCCAACAATTATTATTATTAATACATTGCATCATTTAAAAGGTTCCCAGTTCATGTGTTTTTTTGCATTTTTTTCGTTTTAGTAGGTTGATTTTAGACAGTAGTGGTACTTTTCTGGGACTCCTGGCAGGTAAACTCTTCTTTACCAGCTTTCTTTTTACTGTTTATGTCGCCACGGGTAAATTTAATTCCTCTTTTATTTTCCTAGCGTTGGACGTTGGACTAGCCTAACTACTTGTCGTTCATCGGCGGGGGTTAGTTTCGATTTTCTTCCTCTTTTTTCTTCCTGTTGAGCGTTTTTTCGCCATTTCTTCTTCTTCTTCTTGTGGCGCTACAGTCCGGGGTGGACCTGGGCCTCAACCAACATGCCTCTCCAGCCAGAACGATCTTTCGCCAGCTGCTTCCAGTTGCGCACTCCAAGTTGGTTGAGGTCCTTCTCCACTTGTGTGCGCCACTTTAGTCTAGGCCTTCCTCAATTGCGTTGTACCAATGGCTCTGATTCGAAGATTTTTCGGGCAGCCTAGGCCTTCCTCTGTTGCGTTGTCCCAATGGCTCGGATTCAAAGACTTATCGGGCCGGAGCAGTGGTGTCCATACGCTCTACATGGCCGAGCCATCTTAAGCGTTGTATCCGTAGACGCTTGACCAGGTGCATGTCAATGTACAGCCCATAGAGTTCGTCATTAAATCTTCTCCTCCAGATGCCATCAACTCAACAGGACCAAAAATCACACGCCAAACTTTTCTTGTTTTTTTTGCCATTTGCGATCATTTTATTCGAATACCCAACAATTTCACTTATAAATTTGTAAGTTTTACCCTCTAAAAGCAATTTTTTTTATTGAGGCACGTTTTTCTGCTGTGTACAACGCACACAACGACCCATTTTACTTTAGTAACAACGTTGCACTTTGAAATATTATCTTTTAATGATTACAATAATATGTGTTGAATTAGTTTATAAACAAAAACAAGAAAAATCATAAAACTGTATAAATCGAAAACGCTTCTCCGAATGACGTAGTGCCATTATTTTGCATATTTAAATTCGGCTGCATTTCCGTTAAACAGGACCTTTATTAATGACAGGATATAATAATAACAATAACTGTTGGCGCCACAGTCCACAGAGGAACCAGGGCCTAGCTTGCTCATCAAATACTCGTGTTGTACGCGCAACTTTTCTTTCACGAGTAGAAGGGACCTACAGTTTTTTTGCCAAATCCGAACTTCGAAATTTGAGAAGCTTTCTTAGACAGTTATTACTCTTTGAGTGTTGTCAGCAGATCGAAAGCGGTGATGCCGTGAAAATTTCAAGGTGCTCAGCTGGGAATCGAACCTAGACCCTTCGGCGTGTGAGCGTCGCACTCTACCCACTACCCCACGGCGGTCACATTTAATGACAGGATGCATTTTCTTATTATCTTGTTTATGGGTTTTCTGACTGATATAATAAAGATGTTGTGCAATAAATATGAGGCCCCTGTCTATCCATAGGAAAAAGTAATTAGCACATTAGTGACAAAGTCGAACACAGTGCTATTATTTGGCACAGTACTGTACAGCGAAACTGCTTAACAAACATTTGTGTGACGAAATGCTAATCTGTCATGAAAACCATAAACAACTTAGTTTCAAGTGTTTGGCAGATCCGACTTTTAATTCATTTCTTTTGACCTTTTCACTGCCCCTTTAACCCATTGCTAGTTCATTCTGTGTGGTCGCCGTGGCGTAGCGGGTAGAGTGCGATGCTCACACGCCGAAGGGTGTAGGTTCGATTCCCAGCTCAACACCAATTTTCCGACCACGGCTCTACCACTTTCGAGCTGCTGACAACACTCAAAGAGTAATAATTGTCTAAGAAATCTTCTCAAATTTCGCCGTTCGGAGTCGGCAAAAAACTGTAGGTCCCTTCTACTCGTGAGAGAACAGTAGAGTGCACAACACGAGTAGTTGATGAGCAAGCTAGTCCCCCTTTGGACTGTAGCGCCA
Source organism: Eristalinus aeneus (assembly GCA_955652365.1). Classification (NCBI taxonomy): domain Eukaryota; kingdom Metazoa; phylum Arthropoda; class Insecta; order Diptera; family Syrphidae; genus Eristalinus; species Eristalinus aeneus. Next base: position 21,266,603 of record OY019131.1, read on the forward strand.
ACAATTATTATTATTATTATTATTAGTTCATTCCCAAATGTCATTTCTCCCTCTCCTTCTCAAAACTTTATCTGTTTTAAACAGACTCCACGTCAAGTTCCTTTCAAAAACTAACTGCATCGCCCCTTGACTGACTACACCATCGAAGGTTAAAATCTAAGATATTTGGCGCCACAGCCAGTAGCATGCGACCATTTAAAACGACGCACTCTCCGATCTATCAGTCAATAACATGACAATGTGCAATTAAAAGCCAACTCTTTTGCTGTTCTCAAAATCAGATATGCCTCTGTGCAGAAAAAACAACATGCCTCGGGTCAAAAGCACAACGGAACCGCAACGGCCAACAACCATCGAACCCACGAGTCAATATTTTAGCAGACAACTGATAATGGGCATACGTAAGCCGCCACCGCCACTGCCACCAGCCACATAGAAATGTCTCAAAGCAGCTATCGAGCATCGGAATCAACGTCCCCAATCCCGATTAATCTGCCGACTCACAACAAACCACCCCCTCAGGTGTTCAATCGCTTAACAAGTGCAACAGTATCGCGGCCGTCAACTCAAATCAAGCCCAATCGCGCTCAGTGGGCTCCAAAAAAGGACACCGAAAGCGATCGGGTCGACGGCAGTCGACAGAATTCTTGCCACGGGCAAAGCCATTCTGAACCCGCGGCATGACATTAGTCACCGTGATTTACATTTCTGCTCCACTATTCGCACGACCTTATTATTAAGTCTATCTGCCACGACTGGCACGGATGGAGATACATAGATACGAGGGTTCTGCGCGAAATTCGTAGAATTCGTGATTCGCAGAAGGCGCCGCCGAAGGATGGGAGGGAGGACGACAGACACAGGCGAACTCCGAAATGAGATGCGTGCCTTTTGCGGTCTGCGCGCTCGCTCTCTTGAAATTCAATTCACAACTCTTCGCTGGATTTCTTTTAGAGGCTTTCTTCTCCGTTCCCAATGCGTGCCATTACACTGTGCATGAGGTGGTAGTAAATCTTTGCCGTGGTTGAGTAGACTTTGACGTCAGTTAGATTCATAGGAAATCATCCACGGTAGACGATAATGGAATTCCTGTGCGGGGATGGGGCGGTGACATTCGTGTTTGATGAGTTGCTTTAACTGCCTTTTGGCACATCATTAGCATGAGGGGGGCTAACAAGGTTAATGAGCTCTACGTAGCAAGGACTGAACATTGTTTCATGACTGTTTTCGGTTTTACGCGGATGGGAGTTAATTTTATTTTAATCTTTTAGTGAGAGCTTCTTGAATCTGTGATAATCGAAGACTGTTTTCAGGAAAATGGATAACAGTTCACAAGAAGTACACGCATTTGGGCAAATCATGATTTTAAGGGGCGCAGAGTTAAAAAGTTTAAAGAACAAAAAAAAAAGAAGAATTGCTAAAATCCTGAAATGTCAGAAATAATAATTGGGTGGCGCTACAGTTCATAGGGGAACCAAGGCCTAGGTTACACATCAATTGCCCGTGTTGTGCGCACTAGTGTTCTCTTACGAGTAGAAGGAATCTACAGATTTTTGCCGAATCCGTACGTAGAAGCTTGAGAAGCTTTTTCTAAGTCGGCTAGAAGAATTTAATGATGTTGATAATTCGAGGTGTTCAGCCGGGAATCGAGACTGGACCATTTGCGTGTGAATATCGCACTCCACGCAAAAAAAAAATCAAAGTGAAATTGTGAAAACTTAAAAACTCAATATAACCTTTCTATAAAATCTGTATGGATGTGGAAAAGTCAAAAGACATGGAAATTAAATTGAACAGGAACGAAACTCGAAAAATTCACTCGAACCGAAGGCCCCCAAATCGTTTTGCATCCCATCCCCAATAGTAAGAAATAGCCAATAGTTAGAAAGATCAAGGTCTGGGGAATATGACAGATGGGGTAATACCTCCCAGTGTTTCTATAGAGTTTTTGATCGCAACAGCTAAATTCTTCTTCTTTGATTGACTCCACCGTCCGAGGCGGACTTGAGCATCATACCCCTTCATCTTGCACTTCATACCTCTTTACACATACCTCTTCATCTCGTATGGTCTCTAGTCAGCTGCTTCCGATTTCGCAAAGCAAGTAGGTTGAGGTCTTGCTTCACTTGCGTGCACCATCTCAGCCTAAGCCGTCCTTTGTTGCTTTGTCCCAACGGCTCGGATTCAAAGACTTTTCAGGCCGGAGCAGTGGATTCCTTGACAACCTGCCAGAAGCTTCTGCCACCTAACGCTCTGACGCTCTACCTGAGACGATGGTGTTATGTGTCCTTCCTTGAGGACAGCATGTACTTCGTTTTGCTCTTATTAACCGCCAGACCCAATTTAGCCGCTTCCCATTCAATAACAGCCAACGCCTCATTGAAGGCTCGCTGTGTTCATCCAATCAAGACAGTGTCGTCCGCGTAAGTTAGCATTCGAGCCGAATTTTGGATCATGCCTCTAGTGTCTTCTCAGGAATGATGCTAAAGTACATAACATTGCGTTAATAATAATAATAATTGTTGGCGCTACAGTCCAAAGGGGGACCATGAAATAGCTTGCTTATCAACTACTTGTGTTGTGCGCGCTATTGTTATCTCACGAGTAGAAGGGACCTACAGATTTTTGCGTGTGAGCGTCGCACTCTACCCACTACGACACGGCGACCATAACATTGCGTTACCTTGTCTAAAACCTTTTCTGACATTCAAGGTCTCGGAGTATTCCTTACTGACATTGACAGAGCAGCAAGAGTTCTCCAACGTCATCTGTAGAGATACGTAGCAGTGCCAAGACTAGACATGGCACTGTATAGCTCGTCTCTATGCACACTGTCATATGAGTCTATAGAAACGTGAGTGTCGATCTGTACCGCCTAAAATTTCTGGGGAAAAGTAAAAATCTGATCCATTGTGAACTTCCCTAGGATAAAATCACACTGATAAGAACCTATCGGATCATTCACACATGGTTTGAGGTGCTCGCGCAATACGGCAGAGAGGATCTTGTTGGCGATGTTGAGGAGGCTGATTTCTCAACAACTAGCGCAGAATCACTCTTGCCAACAGCTGTTTCTTTGGGCTCAAGAGGCAATTGAGTAATAAAGACCTCTCTCGAAGGACTAAGCTCGTTTTATAAAACAGCTTGATCATCCCCGTCCTACTATATGGCGCAGAATCTTGGACGTTAGCAAAGGCGGATGAGGAAGCCCTTAGTCTTTACGAGAGAAAAGTTTTGCGTGCGATTTTTGGTCCTGTTTGCGTTGATGGCATCTGGAGGAGAAGATTTAATGACGAACTCTATGGGCTGTACAGCGACACGCGCCTGGTCAAGCGTCTATGGATACAACGCTTAAGATGGCTAGGCCATGTAGAGCGTATGGACACCATTGCTCCGGCCCGAAATATCTTTGAATCCGAGCCATTGGGACAACGCAAGAGAGGACGACCTAGACTGAAGTGGCGCACACAAGTAGAGAAGGACCTCAACCAACTTGGAGTGCGCAACTGGAGACAGCTGGCGAAAGACCGTGTTGGTTGGAGAGGCATGTTGGTTGAGGCCCAGGTCCACCCCGGACGGTAGAGCCACAAGAAGAAGAAGCGCAGTCAAAACTGTCGCGTTTCTTGTGGACCGGACACACAACACTGAGATTCCATGGGACTATCATGTTGCAAAATCACATTGTCTCTCCTTTCAGTCTTCTGTTGCCGTTTTTCGTGCAATTCACGACAAGAGCACATTAGTTGTAGTCAGTACTATTTTCCATCGATGGTTTCACTTAGTCTGAACAGTTTTTAGAACACCACACCCGTCCGGTCCCACCTTTAGCAAAGAATGACTTTTGAACAATTAATGTGTATGTGCATGACGTTGATATTAACGATGATGGGATGGGTTCACAATGCTTTGCACAGTATTTTTCCTTCTTGGGGTTATCGCAGAGTAATTACTTTTTATTTCCAGTCACGGCCCACGGAAACAGTTTCGAGGTAAAACAATCATTTTTCGACATCTCTTTGTTTCATTTTATGTATGCAGTTTCATAGCTTTTGAATTAATCCTTATTTTTTAATCGAATGGAAATTGTGGTCTCACGACCAAATTCTGCGAGTTCACTTTGAATCCGGCACAGATCTTGATCAAGTAAAGCCATCAATTCCTCATTTTCAATTTTTGTTGGCTGGCCAAGACGATTTTTGTCTTCGAAACCCGAATCACCATTTATGAAGACCCACGATCACTCCGCACATGGTTTTTCGATCGGAGCAGATTCACTATACACTTCTACAAGCGTGCCATGGGCTTCAACTGCACTTTTGTTAAGTCTAAAAAACAAACTCAATCAAATCCGAACATTTTCGAAAAGCAAAAGCAAAACAGACGCACGGGTAATATGTACACTAATGATAGCTGCCAAATGCCACATCTTTCCAATGATATGGGAAATCGCTTCCCAAATCAGGCACAGCTTGTAGGTGGCGCCATCTTTTAAAAACGGTTTTGTACCCCAAGTTAATGTAAAAAAGTCACAATATCTTTAACACCTTAATTTTGTTTCAATTAAACTCCAAAATCTCTAAAAGGAGTTTAAGGTGGCTGATGAATGCACTTAGTTCCATACAGGACCATTGTACTACCACACCATGTGGGAAGAACCTTAAATCAGCTGCAGCAGCCCATAATTAAGTTCAAAATGTCGGCGGGAGGGGTTTTATTGAGGTCATGTAGGCCGTTGAGAAAATAGCTTCCAAAGTGCTTATGTCTGAGGCGTGAGAGCGCCTGGCTTGTGCATAATAGGTGTAGGAGAGTTCCTGATTCTTCCTCATCCCTGCAGCTTCTGCAAAAATTGTTTGAGGGAGCCCCTAGTCTGCTAGCATGCTCACCGATTAGACAGTGCCCGGTTATGGCTCCCATGACCAGGTTTATGTCTGATCTTTTGAGCGATAGTAACAGTCTGGAGGGTTTGGTTTCAAGAGATGGCCACAACTCCTTGGAGACGCGACAAAGATTATGGTTAGACCACCTATAACTTGTAGAAGTTTCCTGAAGTGGTGTCAAGTGTTTAATTAATTCTTTCGAAAACTTCAAAATGTTTAAAATCCAAGTTGAACTGTCAGATTTTATGGTACAAAAAATAAAAGTAAAATCGCAATTGGAAAACTACTAAAACCAAGCATAAGAGAAGACTCCAATTGTCAAAAGATCTTAAAAATAAAAATCCTGGGAACTGTAGATACCCAAAAACTCACAGGGCCTAAATTTTCATATACTCAATGTACCTGAAAATGTGAATTCTAAAATTTTTGAAATCCCAAAAAAAAAAAAAAATCCGAAACTCCCGCAAAAGTCCAAAACTTCAAATTGCGAATATTTCAGCTAGAACCCTATAATTTTCTAAGCTTTGTGGGGGTCTAAAATCCTGAAACACAGACTTTTGTTTTGGAGGAATACAAATTCAGAAATGTCAAAACACATGAGCTTAAATCCAGCATTTTTAAAAGTCCAACTTCACAGAGATCTTGGACTCTGTTCAACCTCGTTGAGCCTCCCTAACCTCGAGGGCCACAATTCATAAAGGCGAAAACAAGAAGAGTCTTAAAATGAGCGTCCAGAAATCCAAAAATCTTGAAGGGCCTAAAATACCGAAATGTTAATCCTTGAGATTATTACAAAAATTCTGTTAAGCCTTGAAATTGCTCTCTAAATTCAAAACCTAGCCAATGTCTTTCGTCGGATTTTAAAAATTCCACACAATGTCCAAATCGCATTTCCTTCACTTTTCATCCGCCTTCTCATTTGCCTGCATTTTGTTTCTTAATTGTCCTTGCCCCTTGTATGAACTCCAAAATTCAACCTCTTTGGTTCTCATGGCTTAAAGGTTATTCAGGCATTTAAGTGAACCTCATGACAAGCTAGATCGCAAACCATAAAACATCCTCCTTCATCTTGCATTGTTCACAGGATTGGCGTAACATGAAGTTTGACGTCCGTCCGTCTGCGTCAATTCCAAGCCCTCCCCAAACCTATGCCACTAACAGGCAGGGGATGCCTCCTAGAATTATTCTAATGCGTACCGCACTTTGATACTAATGCCGCATGTTTAAGCGTGTTTCCATTAGAGATACAGATCGCAACAAGGGAAGACCACTCGACTCGGCACACATCTCCCGCCACTGTTCTAAGCACCGCATTGGTATTCAAGTGCGAACTGTAAAGGCCAGGTCCATACATCAAGAGTTTCACTTAAAATTCCATCTCACCCGCCCACCCCTCAAACAAGTGCCTCCTGCGCTTACTTTCGTCTCGTTGCGACAAGACATTATGTCAACAAGAAGCAAATCAATTTCACCAGACTCACTGCTCCTCTCGTCGACTCGTCCACTTGTGATTCCCAGCCAGCTGCGCGCTCGCTTTTGACATTAAAGGCTGCTATAAAATCACAACCAAAACAAAGTACAAACAGTTCCCAATAAAACAACACCATGGCCAAGCTGTGCCGGCCCGGCCCGAGCGCTTGAAATTAAATAACGCCAGCACTTTGTGTAAATAAATACATGTCCACAGCGGCTGTGATTAGAATTCGTAATGCAGGCGTCTGACTCAAGGAGCAGATGCTCCTCAGATCTTATCACCTCGTTCCTCAGGCGGAGCCGGCCACTCACCATGTGTCACAAACTACCAGCTCACCGCACTCCTGCGCCTCCCTCTGCTTGTGGAGGCGTTGAACCCTCGACGGGCACTCGCATGCGTTGAATTTAAAATTCGCACGTCGTCTTCGACGGGGGGAGGGAGAGGCGTAGGCGGCCTAAAATTAGCCAAATCTCCAGGCCAGACCTTGTGAGATCCCCCAACCAGCACCCGATCCACGAAGAAAACCAATGCCTGAGGCCAGGGAGCTGTGCGGCTCTCCGACAGCCCAGATCTCCGGCTCTCAGCTGCAATCATAAAAGGATATTAAATTAAATTCAGTTCTGCTCCGCTGCCGTGAAGGACGAACAGGATTCTCCGTCGCCCACACGCGGTGCCAGAAAAAATTCTCAAAAACAATTTCCTAAAAATTGAAACCGCCAAGAGCTACGGATATTCGGATGCTCCCTTTGCCAGAACAATACCCACCTCCTCCACCGCAGCTGGCGCAATTACACGATTTCTACATCTGCAACTGCTCTCCACAAACACACGGGCACGCAGGAACTTTATGTTTTTCTTGGCTCCGCCAGGGGGTGGGCCAAGGTGGAGCAAGGGAAAACATCAAAGAGGCGCGCCTCCAGAAACCACAACACAAAGTAAATAATTTCAAATGCAGAAGACGCACACCGAGTACACGTATCTGTTCCGCATACACGAGCGCACACACACGCCGACCGGGTCCCGCACCGCAGCAGCTGCTCCAACAGCAGCACGCACTAATTGACTCCGGCGCAACCAGCCAGTCAGCGACTCAGTTGGACTGTCGGTCTGTTGAAGGAAGGAGCATCGGCTGGTTGATGGTGATTTTCCCAAAAACTCCTGTACCTACGAGCCCCAAATTGACTCTGGCTTCGGTTTGCTGGCACACGTGCGATTTGTTTACAGCCCGCCAACGCGCCCGGCCATCGACAGCCAGTACAGATGTTCTGGTGATGTGGTCGTGTATCTATTCTGGGAATCGCAATGCAATTGCCCGTCGTGTGGCATGACTACGATCCTAATTCAAATGAATGACTCGTGGAACACCCGTGCGGAGTTGTCAGTGGAAACTCCGTGGGCACTGAATCCGAATCTAAATCCAAGGTAATGGATGGCCATTTGTTGTCGTAATCCCGTGTGATACGATTTCAAAGACAAATCACAACAAACATTCCAGCCAACTGGGACACGGACGATGATGGAATACCTCAAGAGCTTGGGTCCGCGCTGCCCTCGCCTCACACACACGCATGCATCTAATCCACGAAATGGAAAAGGGTGACTTCTGTTTGTTGTTCCTAAGCTGTGCTGTACGCCTCGGACGGAGTTTTCCTGATTTTCCACGGGAGATGCTTCTTCCGACATCTCCTGACTAAATGATTGACGAGAAGAGCAACGCACACCGCCATCTCCACCAACTCCACAGCCAGCGACTGTTGCTGCCACGTCCGTGCTCTCTATGTGCGTATCTCTGTCTACGTGTTCATGAACTATCTGTATTTGTAACTGTTAAGCGGAGAGAGTGGGGGGAGGGGGCACCCGATAAGACTGAATGTTTGGAATTTTTTCCCGCCACGCTCTTCCTGTGTTCCGGCGCTGATGTGGCCGCAAAGGGGCGGGGAGCGTGCACATTAAACAATTTTTATAGTTCGATAATAAGACAAATTGAAGCGATTTGTTGTTTAGATAACACGGCATGTATCTGCTAGCTGTCAGAGCGTCATGAGAGGGGGGCGGTGTCGCAATTGCCTGGGTGATAGAGATTTTAGTGTAATTGAAAAGAAGACTGGGAATTTTTTTCGCTTTTTTCCCTCGTGTAAGTAGGCAATAAAAGTAATTAGTTTATGAGAGGAAGTGGCGCAGAGTGAAGTGGGGGAGAAGGTGCTTAGTGAGTCCCCGTGGCCTACATTTGTTTTGACGACGGAGGTCGTTCAACTGCGATGGCGTTGTTTAAAAAAAAAATCCCAGCGGAGGGGATGCATGACAGTCGTTCACGATTTGACCTTGCTCGCTGTAAATGTGTTTACCTAGAGCGTGCTCAGTATTTGTGAACGGAAGAGGAATATAAGAATGGAAGGGCAACCTACCAGAGAATAGTTCAGGAAACAAACTTATGCTTTGGTCACACTGCAGCGAAACAGTATGACGAGAGTAGCTCAACTTCACATAAACACGCACATTGCACTCTGATTTGAAGATGACGGTTCTCGTGCCATTGAGTTTTGCTGGGTTTCTTTGAAAATCATTCGACGGCACGTAAAATGCCCGCTTACACTCTCTTCTCAGTCGTTTGTGATATATTCCACAAAGGCTACTGCGCATAGAATCCGTTGCCGAAAGAAGTGTCAAAGTTTGTGCGAGCTTGAGGTTGAAGAAATCCACAGATTTGGCAAATTTTTTTCAGACTCTGGCGAGCAATAAAAAACTTACGACAAAAATTTCAAGAAAAACGTCAATCTCGATCCCATAATCTAAGGGGCACGTTTTTCTCCAGAATCTCCTCACACTCAAACAAGGCCCACGACACAACGGACTTTGTGTATTGAAGTCTTAACAACTGAAAATGGAGATGGAACAGCGGATTGAGGGCGATGAGGTTTGGATTCTGCTCAAAGCTGAACGAATTGGAACTTTAGCACTCAAAATGATCTGCGTTTAATATGTGTTTGGCCTAAGCCCACAAAGTCATCTGCGTTAATAGTTGATTTAATGACAAAACAAAGTCTTTTGCAGCTAGACAATGGGTTGTCATTCAACCAGGAAAAATCCCCCACGAGCAGCCGGGAGAGACGATGCGAAATGGTCATTCTCTTTTTATCATTTTCTGCATTAACAAAACTTTCGCCAACCATACAAGCGAACAAAAGTAGCAGATGAATAGAAGTGTCCTTTTACACAGAATTAAAAAACTACACCTCACTTAAGAGTACACAATAGTCGTTTTCTGGGTCTAAACCTTGTTTCGTGCGGTTTGCTAAGAGATGGCGTAACTTGTATTATTCCATTGTTATTTTTCCATTGGAACATGCGTTGGAATGCTGCTATAATTAGTAGGTCATTTCAGTATATTTCAATCGTTTGAAGGGTAAACAACAATCATTTTTTTCACTCAAATATGTCAAACTTTGTGCCTGTTTTTGCAGAGAGTTCTTTTACTTTGCTTTACTACGAAGAAAATTTCTGCCAAAATCATCGTATTTTAATGAAAGTTTATGAGCGAACGTGCTAAAAGTGGTTTGCACGATATAAAAGTGGTGGTTTTGGCTTGGAAAACGATGAATGTCCTTTGCAGCCAAATAAATTTGACAATTATGAACTGGAAGCATTATTTTCTGAAGATTGTTTCCAAACACAAGAAGGATTCTGCAAGCCCTGTGGGTGTCACTTAATTAGCTATTTCAAAATATTTAAAAGTAGGTGAATGTTTTCAATACCAAGGAAAGTGAGTTCATCGTAAAAAAAAAGGCACGCATTGAGCTATATATAATTAAGATGTTTATATGTATAATATGTGTTTATGTCCCATTTCGGTGTAGGAAAATAACGCAAATAAAGGGCAAATAAAGGCTGGTCGGGTACAGAGGTTAAAGTACCTCCACCTTATCGTTAAGATGGCGGTGGACTTGCGTCTCGGTACATGTGCATGTTCAACTATACCGCTTGTTCGTTAACTGCCTTCAAAGGTGTGCATTGCCTGAAAACATTTCCGTCTTCTCCTAAAAAGGTCGAACTCTGTAGATGGTTTAGGTTGAAAAGCATTTCATACTAGATTAGTGTCGTGCATTCTCTTTGCTCTATGGTATTGTTTGGCTTTTGTATAAATACTTAACATGGCGCTTAAGTTGGTATTTGACTTAGTGCTAGATTTGTCAATTGACTTAGCACCTGACTTGGCATTTGACTTGGCGTTTAACTTGGTGCTTGATTTGGTGTTTGATTTGTCCTTTGACTTAGCGTTTGTCTTGGCGCTTGACTTGGCCCTTGACATGGCGCTTGACTTAGCATTTGACTTGTCCTTTGACTTGGTGCTTGATTTGTTCTTTGACTTGGCGTTTGACTTGGCGCTCGACTTTACCCTTGACTTGGCGGTTGACTTGGCGCTTGACTTGTCGTTTGACTTGATGCTTGACTTGGTGTTTGACTTGTCGTTTGACTTGGCACTTGACTTGGCGCTTGACTTGGCGTTTGACTTGTCCTTTGACTTGATGCTTGATTTGTTCTTTGACTTGGCGTTTGACTTGGCGCTCGACTTGACCCTTGACTTGGCGGTTGACTTGGCGCTTGACTTGTCATTTGACTTGGTGTTTGACTTGTCGTTTGACTTGGCACTTGACTTGGCGTTTGACTTGGCGCTTGACTTGACGTTTGACTTGTCGTTTGACTTGGTGCTTGATTTGTTCTTTGACTTGGAGTTTGACTTGGCACTTGACTTGACCCTTTGCGTAGCGCTTGGCTTAGCGTTTGAATTAGCCCTTGTCTTGGCGCTTGACTTGTCGCTTGACTTGTCGTTTGACTTGTTGCTTGACTTGGTGTTTGATTTGTCCTTTGACTTGGCGCTTGACTTGGCCCTTGACTTGGTGTTTGACTTGTTGTTTGATTTGGCACTTGACTCGGCGCTTGACTTGGCCCTTGACTTGGCCTTTGACTTGTTGTTTGGTGCTTAATTTGGTGTTTGATTTGTCCTTTGACTTGACGTTTGACTTGGCACTTGGCTTAGCGTTTGACTTAGCCCTTGACTTGGCGCTTGACTTGTTGCCTAATGTTGTAAGCCTAACATCATAAGCCTATTAAATTCTTAGTCAAATCTGCTTTTTTTAAAGTAATACCCCCAAGCAGGTCCAAAAAGCACAGCTAGCTTGTAAATGAAAAAAAAAACATCTATCAAAGTGGCACGCGTGTCATACTGGATAATGAACGACACTCATACTCCATTGGTCCAGGTTCGACTCCGAAAGTGAGCACCTTTTTAAAATTGCTGGTCACACGCCAGGCATACTCACTGTCTACGTGGAAGCGTCACAAATTTGAAGTTAGCAAAAACTGTGGGACCCCTTTATTTGTTAGAGAATAGAAGCACGCGCAATAGAAGGATTCTCTAAAGAAATGGGTGTGGTTGGGCTTATTCAGTTTCTGTACCCAGGAACCGACAGTAGTCCCCCGGAAAAAGGGCTTTTTAACCCAAACCAAGAGCGCCCGGTTGTAAGAATGATTCGCCAGTGACGTGTCGTCTTTTTCTTCTGCGGACACGAGATGGACAACGTTTTGTTACACAACTTCTCTGTTGTACGTCCTTCCTTTATATCTGAAAGTACTCACTGTTGCCCTGACTTGCCTCCTGGTCAAAGCTAGCACATTTTTCGTTATGTTATTGTTGTGCTAAGCCAATCACAACAAATTTCAAAACGGGGCCTCTGCTGTACACTTGTGAGTTTTGCACGATCTTCTGAGAAGTAATGTGGCATGACATCTTGTCATTTACCTTAAACTCTAGTCGGGAAAAAGGCCATCAACATATTTTAAAACGCTCGTAGTGTGTGTCATAAACCTCAAGCATTCACAATTTGGAACACAGTTAAGTACTGCTTTGTTCATTCGAAATAAGCTCCTTGCCCATTGTACAGGGAAATCTCCATTGTTCGAATGGCACTGCTCCAAACATCCCAAATCGAGAGGACTGAATGGCCCCTTCAGTTGAAACTCTCATGAAGCACAACTTCAAACCTAATCCCACGACTACCTCCAGAACAAAACTTCCTTTCATCGCGCAACACAATTCACATCAATGAACTCCAGAAGCATGTCCAAAAAATATGTGTATTCGCACCTCTTGCCAGAGTTTTATGGACCGTACACGACAGGAATTCTGGGCATGTCTGCTTTTATTTCACGTCCATTCCCCACCGAAACTGGACGGCAATAAAAACGTGCCGGGAACTGACCAGCTAATGCATCAATTAGAATTCTGTGGAAAAGGTAATAGAGTGAGTTGGCCACACTTTGCGACAAAAAGAGAATCGATAGCCACCACTCCACGGGATCAACTTGTTCGCTTCCCAGACACACGCACATCGACGGGAATGCAAATGTGGAACGCAAAGCGGTGCGGAGAGTGGATAAATCGTGATATGAATGCGCAAGCAAAAGAGTTTAGACGTGCAAATATCTGAGCGCAGAACTGCTGGTCTGTGGATCAGACAGGCACTTGTCTGTGACCAGATGTGCTGTCGCACTCGAGGAGTCATTTAAATTTCCGCGTCGTTTTAATAGTCCTCACAGTCGGCATCGCAAACATCCTTCATGACCTCGTTAAAGCGGGTACTGTCACCGAGAGAGGTTCCTGCTCCTGTCGTCGAGAGGACACTCAGGTTCACATAAATCCCCACAAGCGCTTGTTAACAGATGTAACTCGTTTAATCTGTCGCATTTTTTGGGTGCGGCCATTAAATTTTCGCTTCCTGGCCCAAAAATCCTTCCACTTCCCTCCTCAAATGTCTTTGGGTTTAACTGAATATAAACCGTTTTATTGCCTGCACCCATCCACGTTTCTAATTAAACTGTTGTCAGATGTCAAATTCAATTGTGTCCCACTTTACGACGTTTTAACACTCGCAGTGCTTACCTGATGATTTATTGTCGAGATTTCAGCCGGGACGAGAGAGGAGACATTACATCTGTCACCCGCGCTCCCATGAAGCCTGCATTCCTTTGTCGCAATTCAATTAGCAATCCTCGTTAATCACTCATCCCTTCGGCATGTCCTCACGCACACTGGTTCTCCCTCCACCGCTGACGCAGGCATCCGGGCAATAAAAGGAAACAAATTGAAAATTTTTCCTCAAATGCCGTTCCCACTCTAAAGCGTCTTCGCACCCTCACTCTCTCGGTGTGTACACGCTACTGGGACATCCCCACACACGTACACGTACCCTCTGTGAGAACAAGTGCCCTCGCCCTTCTGCCAGAGAGCTACAGAGTTAATTACCCAGTCATCCTGTCACACACAGTCCCAGAGACCCGGAGTTTGGGTCGAGACCAAACAAATTCCACTCCGCTGCTGCATAAGCGATGTAAAGGTATTTACAGCGCTCTCCTCGAGTGTGTAAACATACAAGAGGAAAACGAGATACAGTTGCACTTGAGCAGGCCTCGAGGGGCGTGCTGGGGACAATGCCAAAGGTCAACGTCATGTGCAAGTGCTGCCCGTGCATTCCGTCAATTGAGTTTCTCATAAATTCAAAATGAACTGCCAGCAGATGGAAATTTTAATGACGCGCCTCCTTGAGACTGCAGCTCTCAGGAGGGCAGGGGGCGGCACTCATCGTTCGCAGGATAATTTAGACTAGTTGCGGGGACATAAAGACGCTTCCGCGCCGCCACCCGTTGTACGCACTGCACACATTCAAGTCAACACTCCAGCATCTGGCTTTGGGATAAAAGCAAAAAAGTTTGAAGGAAACATCATAACACCAGGCAGCCGATGGAGCTTGCCGTGATTTATGAACTCCACCGTAAACAGTCGGCCTTTAATTGGCCTACACGCAAGTTGGCGATCCCTTGGCGGCAGCAGGGTGCACCAGATCGGCCCGGGGCGGCTATTCATAGGTCGGCTGCTCGCCCATTGCATGCACAAATCCGGGCGAGATTTATGGGTTCGGGGAACATTGGCGTGGGGTTAAACGGCGGATGCAAGGGCCCGTGGCCTACATTTTATTTCCAGGAACATTGGCCGTGTGCGCGGCTGGATTTGTTCATCTGATTAGCGTTCGGCGGGATGAAGTTAATAAATGATCGGTGCATGTGTCACTGTGGGATGCGACGGTGTTCGGTGTGGATTATGCTTTTGGACGGCATCGTGCGAGAAGCGTGACAGCTTGATGGAGATGCGCAGACTTTTGGCTGACACCTAGGGATTATGGAAGAAGATGTCAGGGATGCACGCTGACTTGTGGAGTTTCGCGTTTGTTTCTCCCCGTCGGTGATGATTGATGGCGCCCGGAGTTGGCCGGCAGATGATTCATGTGCTGACTGTTTGACACTGAAGTGGGTGGGAGGTGTGCGCTCTCGTTTGTGTAAACATCTATACACGTGATTGGGCGCAGATCGGCGGAGGCTTTAATTTGAAGTTTTCTGAAATTCAATTTCTTTCAAGTTTGATGAATGCCCGCAGAAAATTGGAACATAAATTCTGGTTCTGATTTTGATGCGGTTTTACGCGACGAGATCAAAAGCTGTGTGAGTTGTTTTTGAAGTCGCGGACAATTTTTTTTCGACCACTCATCATTAAGGGGCACTTTTGGGTACTTCTGGGTCGACTTCTTTGATTTGCTGTTATAAGATGGAAATGTTCCACTAAATAAGAGCTCTGTTGGGTGCATGTTGACACGGAGCATGAGAGTTCTCAAAGTGGCGTTATCATTTGTCATCACATATTTCTGCTTCAAATGGCATGGTCGGCTGGTTTGGGGAACTATATTCGAAAACCTTAATAATCGATAATGATTGGATGGCTAGACAGTCCACAGGGTGACTAGGGCCTAGCTTGCTCATCAACTACTCGTGTTGTGCGCGCTAGAACACGAATAGAAGAAACCTACAGTATTTTGCCGACTCCGAACGGCGAAGTTTGAGAAGCATTTTCTTCGACAGTTGTTATTCTTTGAGTGTTGTCAGCAACTCGAAAGAGTTGGTGCCGTAAAATTCGAGGTGGTCAGACGAGAGTTGAATCTTCGGCGTGTGAGTGTCACACTCTACTTAATACCCCACGGCGGCCACAGGGGTGGGATATTTATCTGAAATTTAATAAAATTTTGACAAACGTATCTATTTGATTTTTTTACTAGATCGTAGCAGAGTCAAACAAAGTTAGTTTTACGTCGTTTGCTATTAATTCTCATTCTCCAAATCACAACTCGACGAATTTTGAACCGTGCCCTGACTCGGCAATACTGTCCATGCAGCATAAAGTTGCGTGACCTAATGGCTTCTGAAAGATCATGAAACTGAACCTTTTTAACTTTGACAAAGAACAGAATTGTCCATCATAAGACACATTTTTTTTTTCGTTAAACCATGTATTACCGACTGAAAGAGAGAGAAATGTATGGTTAACCAATAGACAAGACTCACACTCTTTATACCATACCGTTCAACATAAAATATCTAATAAATGTTCAAATCCGTTGAAACTAAATAAAAAGGGAACCAACGCGTATATTTCTGCGATTTGAAAGTATTTCTTCATGTTTTTGTTTTAAGATTAGTGCGAGTTGCTTCCACTCACGTATGATTTCGTTTTTTTTTTTTCTTTTTTTGATTTAATGTGTGCGACAAAGGCGACGCACTGTCATGTGACTTCTTTAACATCATCCTCGAGAAGATCGTGCGTAACTCACAAGTCAACACCAGAGGCACGATCTTCCAGAGGTCAGTTCAATTGCTAGCTTACGCTGATGACATTGACGTCATTTGACGAACACAGCGAGCCGTCAATGAGGCGTTTGCTGGCATTGAAGCGGAAGCGGCTAAAATGGGTCTAGGAGTAAATGAGGGCAAAACGAAGTACATGCTGTCATCAAGGAAGGACACACAACACCGACGTCTCGGACGGAGCGTCACACTAGGCAGCAGAAACTTCGAGGTAGCTAAGGACTTCATCTACCTCGGCTCCGCGGTAAACAGGGACAACAACATCAGTACCGAAATCAAACGCAGAATCACTCTTGCCAATCGCTGTTTCTTTGGGCTCAAGAGGCAATTGAGTAATAAAGCCCTCTCTTGAAGGACTAAGCTCGCTTTATATAACAGCTTGATCATCCCCGTCCTACTATATGGCGCAGAATCTTGGACGGTAGCAAAGGCGGATGAGGAAGCCCTTAGTCTTTTCGAGAGAAAAGTTTTGCGTGCGATTCTTGGTCCTGTTTGCGCTGATGGCATCTGGAGGAGAAGATTTAATGATGAACTCTATAGGCTGTACAGCGACATGCGCCTTTTCAAGCGTCTACAGATACAACGCTTAAGATGGCTTGGCCATGTAGAGCGTATGGACACCACTGCTCCGGCCCGAAAAGTCTTTGAATCCGAGCCATTGGGACAACGCAACAGAGGACGACCTAGACTAATGTGGCGCACGCAAGTGGAGAAGGACCTCAACCAACTTGGAGTGCGCAACTGGAGACAGCTGGCGAAAGATCGTGCTGGCTGTAGAGGTATGTTGGTTGAGACCCAGGTCCACCCCGGACTGTAGCGCCACAAGAAGAAAATTTCTTCGAGTTTACTGGTGTTAGGTTAAGACCGTACAAAGTTGTAATAAGCGTGGATATCGAGGATAAGCATGGATTTAAACAGATTTCTTCAGTTAAGGACGGAGGAATGAAATACTTCTCAAAGCAATAATGAATACATATTGTGCAACTTTATGTATAATTGTAAAATTAGGTTAATGTAAATTTGATTTTAATTCACGTTTTTTTTTTATCTAAGCCAATGTACTGAAAGCCTACCTACTTAGATCAAATCTTCGCACAGCTGCATATTCAGGAAAAAATATAAACCAGCACCCAGATTCTACTATTTGTTTTCAAGTCTCGACTGCTCAACCAGCTGTACAAGCTATACAGTACGATTCATGTCGCTCAGAGGAAGGTGGTTTGCAAAGTCATTCCAATTATTGGCATTTTAACAAATGCCACAGAACGGTGCCTGTGTAAATCGATATTGAAAATGCCAACACCGTTAATAAAAGAAGCTTTCACGACGTACTGTTACATATCCTATTTTATTATGTGAAACTTACAAGGCAACAGATGAGAATTTATTCAGCTGCTGGACAAAGGAGGCATTAATGAAGGGTTTTACCGCGTATGAGTAAAAACGAAAATGGATGGATTTGGCAGCAAATTAGGGTTAAACAAAATGTACGCAGTCGAGGGTGAAGTGCACACAAAATCAATGCCCAAAATATGGTGTCACAACTGACAGGAAGCACGTTATAGTGGTCGACAAACAGGACTTTCAACAAAGTTGCCGAAATCGACTTTGAGAACATGCCTGCACTATCATTCTGTTATATTAATAAAGTGTTCCTTATCATGTGATCTATTACATTATTACTGAATTGTACTACCTTGATTGGTATAACACTGAATTGTACTTTTATGTTACTCTTTAACCTTTCAATAAACAATCACATGCTGCCGAAACCCTAGTAAAAAAAAAAGAATAAAAATATAACAAAATGGCGGAAAATTTTAATTTTCTTCGACCGCTGAAACCCATTTTTATAGAACATGACCGAGATGTGGCTCGTGAATGGGAGTTGTGGAAGCAGCAATATGAATACTTCGAAATAGCTGCATTATTATCGGCTAAACCGCAAAATATCCAAGTCGTAACGTTCACGTCATCCATCGGCCACGTGGCTGTTCTGATTTATAATTCACTGCCCGCCTCTTCATCTGAGTTGGAAACGTCAATAGACCAGGTAAAAAAAAACTCTTCCAATGAAACAAGCTCGTTGGGTTGGACTGATGAAGCTATGGTCAAAGAGGCGACTTTGTTGATATTTGAATTAACAGTCCCAGGGCATATAAGGGGCCCTGGGTCTATCTAAGTGGCGCCCCCTATAATAATAAAAATGTAATATATTGTTAGCACTACGGCCCAACGGGGGACCAGGGCCAAGCTTGCTCATCAACTACTCGTATTGTGCGCGCTACTGTTCTCTCACGAGTAGAAGGGACCTACAGTTTTTTGTCGACTCCGAACGGTGAAATTTGAGAAGCTTTCTTAGACAGTTATCACTCTTTGAGTGTTGTCAGCAGCTCGAAAGGGGTGGTGCCGTGAAAAGTTTGAAAAATTTGTGTTCAGCCTACACTCTTCGGCGTGTGTGCGTCGCACTCCTCCCACTACGCCACAGCGGCCACTGGCGTCAACTATTTGTCCCGAAAAATATTGAGTGATCTGTTATACCTGCGAAAACCTTCTCTAGGTAGTACGAAAGCATTAAACGAGGAAAGGCACGACCATAGATTCCTGTTGTAGTTTAAAACTTTTGACTTTGTAATAACCCTGTTAAGATGTCCTATCATAATGAAGCTAATTTTACTTTGGTTGAAAAAAATTCCCTACATACCTCCTTATTGTATTTGTACGAGTGTTGAGGTATGAATTCCATCTCCTGTCCATCTTTGTAGGTCCTGTACAAGCGATTGTGAGGGAAACCATGTGCGAAGGCGTGCATTCAAATAGCGTAAAGGCCTGTTCTGATGCCCACTATTTTCCAAGCTATAGAGAGCTAGTCGACTAAGCTGTGGCCTAATAGGCTCGATTACAAAACAAGTTGTGCTCTTCGACCAACTTTAACTCACTGAGAGTGTCATGTGCCCTACTATAGGGAGGAGGAAGCACGACAAATTACAAACGTTTGATGTCACACCCGCGAAGTTCGTTGGCTCCACAGTTTTCCTAGATCACTGTGTCCTGGCATATTAGGTCATTGTTGAAGTACATGGCTATCTCTTTGAAAAACTGGTACACTTAGGGAATTATTTCCCGTTCGATACAAATGAAACTACTTAAAACTGTAGGAGTTTGAACGATGTGACATCAATAGTTTGTTTGTGTGGTATCAGAATTAACAACTCGAGAGTTAAGTAGACTTCCGTAATTATGCTCAAGCAGCCACTTCAATCTCACTGGTCCTGTTGATAGTAAGAGCTTACTACCACCACAAAGTACGGTACGTTAATCTGCCTGCGCTAATTATTTATTGGTATAAGAAGTATATCGCCGTGGCGTAGTGGGTAGAGTTCGACGCTCACATGCCGAAGGGTCTAGGTTCGACTCCCAACTCAACACCAATTTTTCGAACTTTTACGGCACCACCTCTTTCGAGCTGCTGACAACACTCAAAGAGTAATCACTGTCTAAGAAACCTTCTCACATTTCGCCGTTCGGAGTCGGCAAAAAACTGTAGGTCCGTTCTACTCGTGAGAGAACAGTAGTGCGGACAACACTAGTAGTTGATGAGCAAGCTAGGCCCTGGTCCCCCTTTGGACAATTATTATTAAGAAGTATTTCCTAACAATTTGGGCCTCAATGAAGAACCTTAATGGACTCGGAGGGCGAGCCAATTTCTGATGTTTAAGAAGTTTAAACCTTACTTAAGAGAGTGACCCTTAAATTACTTAAAGAATTGCAAAAGGCAAGTAGATGGAGATAGAGGTCGGCTTAAATTTCATCCGCATTCATACGACAATCTTCAAAAAGGAGATTTTCTGCAAATTCCTTTATCTATGTGGCAAATAATCCAGTAATCCAGGGAGTAGCATGTAACAAGAAGTTTTTCTTTCAAAAATGTATAAAGGGTGCCTTTTCCTTTTCCACAGATTCCTATTCTGAAGTAAAAAACTCCGTACTTTCCGCTGAACAGCATCAGAAGCCGCAATCACAAACATATGCTCACATTAGACCTCATTTAGATTCGTCTAAAGTTACGCTCTGATTGACAGAGTATCATTTTTGTTTTTGACAACATTCCCGAAAACAAAGTTGATTGTCATCGGACAGTCACATCGCCGGCAAGATCAATTAGATGAGTCTTCGGCATTCGTCGCAAGAGGTAGAGGTAGAGAATGAAAGCAGCTGGGCAGAAGCATTGTTGTCCTTCGAAATCTCTTTTGTGTTTTTTCGGTGCCTATCGAGTTCGTGTTCAACAGAAATACGACGCAAACAGGATTATGTCCGTGTTGCGGCATGGTGATGTGACAGAAGACAACTCAATAACTGAACACATTGCTATGTAGCTCCAGTTGCAAAGAGTTCAGCCCTTCTCTAAACAAAGACACCTGGTTCACCGTCTTCCTGGTCACTCTCCTTAAGCCGAAAGTCATTTCTTACAAAAACATATTCCAACTCTCTCGACAAATGAACTCACTTGATTTAAGATCCAATTAAGGAACCACTCCCAGTCTCAAAATCTTTCAGAAACCACATTTTGCCCTGCGGTCCTCCCGCCGGCACTTCCTTCTTTCCCACGTCCTTCCATTTGCCCGCTGTCTGATCTCATTTCGAAACCCATCGACGCGTATCCAACGCGCTTCTTACGTAAGACGTGTCTCCCCCATGTCATAAGTCCGATCTCAATGCTCACATATTTCAATTTTAATTACCCATCTGATTATCAACGTCGCTGGGCCTTCAAGCATGTGACCGTAATCCCGGCTCAAGGGCACTCCAGACACTTGGCCGCGGCAATTATGTTAATCTTCGAATTCCCAACTGCATTCCATTACAGCGACAAAGGACAATCCGGTCGGACAGGGCTTGAGAAGACAATCCCCGCCGTCGCCGCCGCCATAGCAATCGTCGCAACGAAACCGCTGTCTCATCAAAACACCACAAGTCGCATTGAGCCGCCGAAAAGCGAAGCTGACACAAAAGCCCTCTAATTGCGTTCGGGCGCAGAAGAGTGACCGCGGTGCCAAGTCAAGCACCAGACAATAATCCGATAATTTGATAGCGCGTCAATTATGGACACATAACCAAAAACACTCACACGGCCGCGCTGAAGGGGCAGCGGCGACTCTTATCATCTGGGAGTGCGGTGCACCAATTTCCGATGCAAGTGAAGGGCGGCCACCAGACCGTCGTCACTGCAACCACCCAGGAGTGCCCAGATCAGATCTCTGGCTGCTCGACAAGAGCGTGAAACGAAAAACCCGTCAAAAGTGTCAGCGATGTCATGTGATCTTCCTGCGGCTGGGCGCGCTGTTGGCCCTTCGCCAGGGCGCACTCCAGCGTTTCGGGACATCGGATACTTCAGATGTAAATTTGACAGCCGAGTGACAGAAGACAGAAGGGGCGCACCGTCAGCGCAGCGCTTAGCCGATCCATGATTGATGTTTACGATTATGATTATGTGCGTGGGCCGTGCCGACAAGCGTCTCCACGTCAGTGGTCCACTGCGGCGACACGACGCCGTCGATTATCGTTGTAAATTGACTCGTCGTGGCAGTGGGGTTAATTAAGAACTCTTTTTCGGGCAGTTCAACGAACTGGTGAGCACAGTTTTAAGTGGCTGCTGCTGCGGCTGCGACTCGGGTGGATTCGAAATGAATTTTTGAATTATTCCAGAGACCGGGTGGCAGACGCACACTGCATGTTTCCACTTGACTAAATCACCACTCCTCTGAAGTAGACTTCCGCAATCGCATGCATGGGCTCTTGGTGAATTCATATTTGCAAAGAGCACGCACAGTGGCGCTTGAAAGGATGCAAACGGCAGTGGTGTGTGAAGATTGAATGGAGATACACAGGCCGTGGGGAATTTCACGTGTGATTGACTTCAGAGAGTGGTTATGTCGAAATTACTGCGTTACGAGTATGTAGGCAGGGCTCGGCGGAAGGCCGTAAGGAATCGGAAGTGTTTTGATGGCAAATGAAAATTGGTTATATCTGCTTTTTGTTGCTTTTGCGTGAGTAGTTGTCTTATTTTCTTCCTTTTTTGTGAGGAGCTCAAAGGAGGCACTTGACTTCCACTGTCATAAATTTTGCGTTTTATGTGAATGGCATTCGCGCACATCATGTAAGCAATGATTTCAAAGAACTTTGACTCATTGACGTCAAGTGCGCAACAGTTTGGGAAAGAGTCACCACCCAGGATGGCTGCAAATTCAGAGTTTTTGATTAAATTGACACCGTTACTTGGAAGCCTTTAAATACAGTTGGAAGTAACAGACGTACATGGAAAAAACTAAAACTGGACATCGCAAAATATACAGTCTGTGTCGGCTTTATTTAGTTGATTTTTCTATTTTCAAATGCAAAACGATGTTTTGAACTTAGATCCTCATGGGACTAGACATTTTTAATTGAGTATGGACAATCTGGAGAGGTATTGCGTACTCGGATACAACGGTAGAGCGTATGGACACCACTACTTCAGTCCGAAGAGTATTTGAATCCGTGCCATTGTAGCAATGCAGCAGACATCAGACTAAGCTGAGATGGCGAACGCAAGTGACGAAGGACCTCAACCAAGTTGGAGTATGCAAGTTGGAGTACGCACGAAGGCAGCTGACGAGACTAAAGAGGCATGTTGGTTGATGACTGTAGCGCCAATCAAAGGCGAAGAAGAATCTGTTGATGCGGCATCTGCTCTTAGTTTTATTCCCCACAGTCAGTCAGGAAAAGTACAGAGAAGCTAATTTGATGTATTGCCATGAGGAGATATCACTTCTTTTCTCTGCCAAATAGACCGCTTCTTCTGTCATTTACTTTGGAGTCGGCACAAATTTATAATAAACTATAAACTTGTATCTATCCTACCTTTGTTCGGGTAGTCGGTAAATATCACAAAGACCGATAGGACTCTTCGAAGCACGTTCGTTGGGTGGATCCCTTTATTTTCAATGTGTCTCAACTGTGTGTAAATAGAAACGGTGGACGTAGGGACTAGTTTATTTTAATCTGAAACTACTTCAAACACCTCTACAAGTTTGATGTATGCAGATGTAGCACCCGTTGCGCATACAACTTTCTCTTTCCAACATTTCACGCTCACAAAGATTTATACGCGTGTGTTTTGGTTTGTCATCTATCTCGCGTGTCTTCATTTAGCAATTAGCCAAGACGTTTCGCATTCTCCGTAGTAGTCATTTTCAGGCCACTGGGCTTAACTCACTAAAGCCCACATGTAACTACATTGAAAAGTGTTAACAAATGTTCAGTGGTCGTCATCAGGAAGGCAGTCATCATACTCAGCACCCAAGCACTATCAAGTCGAAGAACGACATCGTTTCTCTTCCACTCCATTCCGCTTCTACATACTGTCAGAACAATGCACCTAGTTCAATCCAGCTAACAATTTGCAAAGTTTTTTTACTGCATTGACCTCCCATCGGGTGGTGCAGTTCGACCATTCAAATGATTCTCACACATCTGTTCATTAAATTGTCCGTGGCGTCATAGGTAACCGCCTCAAAATAATCTATCAAAGGTTTTTAACTTGATCTCAGCACCGAACACTTTGGAATTCCTTACGACACCACCCCTTTCAAATAGCTGCCAATATTCAAGGAGGACGTATTGGCTTCCTAAACTCTTCTCGTGAGAAAACAGTTGCTGTGCGTTGGTTTTTCATTGGAAAGCCTAGCACTGCTGTGTGCGACACGTAGTGCCTCGTACTTGCAGGCAAATTTATTCATCATATATTTATTTAGTGATACCGGTCGTGTTCGTCTTTAAGAGGACTAAATCAAAATTTATAACGAGACGAACATTTAGAATTTTAGGTTAACTAAAATAAAATCAATCAACTACATGCTGGCCATTCTATTTAAGATTATTTTAAATATTTTATATGCCGAAACAGTGCCATCTAGAGCGTTGTATCCGAAGACGCTTGACCAGGCGCATGTCGCTGTACAGTCCATAGAGTTCGTCGTTAAGTCTTCTCCATCAGATGCCATCAACGCAAACAGGACCAACAATCGCATGCAAAACTTTTCTTTCGAAAAGACGGCTTCGTCATCCGCTTTTCGCAATGTCCAGGTTTCTGTACCAAACTATTCGGAAACTTAAAATCTACTCAAGAAGGTTCTTAACAAAACGCACGCACGTTCACAATGTGTATGCTATGGTGCTATGGGTCCTGCAAGTTTTTTAGTCTACTCTACTCCAATCTGGCCAGCTCGACATAAACCCATTTATCGGTATCATTGTGTTCCGATTTTCCAAAAAGGATGGTTTTGATGCAGCCGCCTGTAAAAGTAAACTTCTCCGGTGAACTATGCTCCATCTCGAGCGTAGATCTCGCTGTACTGCACTGAAGAAAATTCTGGTGGCTATCTTGGCACACTTTTAGCACTTTTCGATCAAATTTATCACATTAGAATACCGATTTGATCGTTTCACTACATCTAATCTTCCATCGCGGCTAAGGGCCTTCTATATTAATTAATATTGGCGTGACACTCCACAGGGGGACCAGGGCCTAGCGTGCTCATCAACTACTCGTATTGCGCGCGCTACTGTTCTCTTACGAGCAGAAGGGTCCTACAGTTTGTTGCCGACTCCGAACGGCGAAGTTTGAGAAGCTTTTTTAGACAGTTGTGTTGTCAGGAGCTCGAAAGAGGTGGTGCCGTGAAAAATTCGAGGTGTTCAGCCGGGAATCGAACCTAAACCCTTCGGCGTATGAGCGTCGCACTCTATCCACTACGCCACGGCATAGACTACCTAAGGGCCTTCTAATCACACCTAATACTCATCTTTACCTTGTTTACTGTCTGTCTAGATGAATAAAAGTCGTGTGTGGTCTGTCATCGGTTTGTTTGCTGTCATTCTAGACATTCTAGGCTTGCTGCTTTGAGTGTTTCATTCTTAATTAATTTTCCATCACCAATAATAAATCGCTTCAAAACATATTTCTCTATAAAAAGTTCATTGTGTCACTGGCAACCGAACATCGGGGTTCTTTGAGTAGTCAGCTCCTTCATACCGTTGATGTCCAGTGATTTCCCTGTGCCTGTCGCTCTAAACCGGTTAAAAATTTGTATCGTACTTTTTAAGGCACATTTAAAACAATACAAAATCCATCTCTCTACGTTAATTTTCTAGAACAAGACCAAGCCCCTAAGTCCGGCGCTTAATCACACATTTCTCACATGATTGTGTTTAAAGTAAAACAGGGGCATAATGAATTTCTTCCGTTTCGTAACTCATTCTCAAATCACTATTTTTTTCTGGCACCAGTGGTTCTTACATGTCATCCTTCAAGCGCATTTGAATCTAACTCAAAGGAAAAAGTTTTAGACATAAAGGGCATCACACGATCAAGTGAAAACTTTGAGGTCTTTATGTGTGACTCAAAATTTAAAAGCAGCTGCTTACTGATCCTTGTTAAGCATGTCATCCACCCACTCTTGGTCAGCATCGTCCGAATTAGTAGTTCCTCATCCAGAGTTAGAAAGCGAGTTGACACGAGTTTTCTAGGGGCAACTGTTGGATGAACCGAACAAGAAATTGTAGGTGGCACAACTCGGTATGAACACATGAAGCCAAACCGAAAACCGAAACGGTTTGAAATCTCTTGATGAAATCTCTTGAACTCATGGTCAAGGTTCTAGGACGAGATCAGTTCATTTGGCATCAGTGAAATCTCTTGAACTCATGGTCAAAGTTCTAGGACGAGATCAGTTCATTTGGCATCAGTGCCGATAGCATTTGTAAAAGGTACCAAGACCGGCGAATCCTGCAACATTTTTAGAAAACTTGTTCTTTTGGAAAGCTCTCCATTTTAGCTCTTCTATTATGTCAACTATCCTCACTGTATGTTGCCACATTAAGTATTTTGTGAATGGATTTAGTTACCCTATCACTCTACACCGGCATCCCGATCAAGCACCACATCTGCTTTTCCCTTTTTTTGTAAAGGTTTATGGATCTGAGACAGCTAGCAGAAACCTATTTTTGTCTGGTGCTGATTCTGGAGACTTGCACTGTAAGCAACAGCTTAGCGACTATTGCTGTTCATCGTTGTATGCTTTATCATGCACAGTTCAAAGTCAAAGAATGATGCGAATACCCTTGACTTGACGGCAAGGCTCAATCTTATAAATCTGTTGAAATTTTGACGACGCCGCACGAACCTTAATTAAACTGCTCAACCCCGTCGTAGAGTTCCCACACAAATCCTTCCTACAGCGCCTCCAAGTAAACTACACCACAAGCCCCACCTCCCACATTTGATCATAAGTTTCGACAAAGCCACACAACTCGTCTAAAAACTGCAAACGACCCTAAATCATCCAGCCGGCTCCTATTTCAGTGTGAACCACATAATCCTCGGGGACACATACCCGCACACCAAACCAAGTCTAAGATGCCCAACTGCAAGATTTGTCTCCTACTTTGTTCCGCTTGTTCGGGGGCATTAAAGTTCACACATACGCCTTTTAATGTCCCGCAAGCAGCAGATATAACAAGCCGGCAATAAAGAACAGAATCTTAGCCGAACTCGGGGCGCAGACATCACAAGGAGCCAGCGCCAATTAAGCGGTGGATTTATGAGTTGTGTTAATTAAACCGACTCGTAAAGCGTTTCTTCCAACGCCCACTGTGCGCACAATAAAGTTTTAGACAACTTCATCCAGGGGTTGCACCCACCGTCGACCCCGATCCCACCCCCTGGGAGCCGGGCGAGAAGGCAATTTTCAAATCCCCGCGTTCACACATCAACACATCTGAACAATGCACAATTATGAGTTGTCCTCGACAGCAGAGGGAGATGGTCTGATGGGGTGATGGGGTGATAACTGCGGATTAAGTGAGAAGCAACACAATGTCACCCCTCAACGGGCGGCGTCAAAGAAGCGAGGCACGTTCAAAATTAATATTTAAAGACTAGAGCGCGTTTTGACAGAGGGAGCGATTTACGGAAGTCGCCGTGTTGGGCTAACACTCACTCCTGGTTTTAATTTGCGCGCCGACGTCTGAGTGCATCCGCTTAGCCACACAGAGTGGGGGTGAAGAATGAAAAGCAATTTCACGATTAATTTCGCAGGCACAATCCGGGCGATTGTCGAAAGGCGGTTGCTTAGTGCGGCCCCAAAGCCCGGCCGGCAGCGCACACAGTCACGTATGCGTCCACGATGGGTGGCATCCACACCGGATGCCAGCAGGACAGGGCTTTATGTGGATTTCCTGCCGAAATCTGTATCCTTTTGGCAAATATTTTTTTTCGCAAGATTGAATTGTGTTTTGGGCGCCCGGCAGTGGCGGGAGACTTATTTGAACTTTTGATAAGGAATCATCAGCGATTGCTGTTGTATTTGCTGAGTGATTTCCCACCCGTCCCCTGGGATTTTCGAATTGTAAAAGGATTTAGTGTGTCTCCGGCTTCTGTTTCCGATTTTTTTGCAAACACTTTGCCGGGCCGTCCGGGTGCTGTGAGAGGATATGTCACAATGGAATGGAATGCGTAGGCGACGCTGGTCGTCGGTCATCGGTTAGTTGATTGTTTGTTTTTGACTTTTCAGTTCAGGGGGCTTGTGTGTGCGAAAGCTTGCAGATGACAGAGAGGAGGTCTCAGCTCGGAATCCTTAAGTGGAACGGCTGGATGGATGCGGACTGAAGGAGAAAAGGGTTCAAAGGGAAGAAAAAAACTTTTCCAATATGACAGGGTACACACTTGTGTGTGCATGAAAGGAGGGAGCACTGGGGGCTGACGGTCAGCAATGAAATGGAATTTGTATGTTAATTTTGTATGTGTTTCTGATGTGGGGGAGTGGTAAGATATTGCAAAGTCGAACTAAGAATCGGTCGGAGGAGATCGGGTTTTGAAGTGAAGGATCAAAGGGGGCCTCGTCAAATATGAAAAGTTTGAGTAAGCACATGCGAAGCGATTGGGTTGAGGACGGTGCACACCTGAACTTGCGTGTGGAGTCGTCGGCATGCTACATTTCAAGGAAGAGTTAGTCTCCGTGCGCCCATAGGACAAACTGTGAATCGATGTTGCTTGGCTGTTTGTCTTTCGGCTATGATTGAATATGAATTCCAGCCAGAAGTCGGAAATTGATTGCAACCTCAAATGGAGAGAAATGACGGCAGTTGGCAATGAAAGCACATCCGCAAGCAACAAAGGTTTTGATACAAATCCAGCAATCTGCAGGTGATATACATACCAACGAGCCGCAGTATCTTCATAAATCCATATAATTTGCAATTCAATCATCCGCGCACTTGATCAACTTAACAAGCACTTCAGCCATTTCCAGGAAGTTTTAAATCAGCTCTGAGTTAACACCCTCGCAGCGTGCCGTTCATTCCAAGAAGAGAAATCAACCTAAGGGTTAACATGGGTGTTAGCTTGTGTTTCCAAGCGGAGTATTCGGCGAATTTCACGATTATGGAATATCTCATAACTTTCGAGGACACGGACGGGTATCTGTGACAAGGCAACAGTCTGGTGACATTCAACAACAGCCGGCAGTGTCAAGTTATTGTATTAAGCCGAGCTCATGTTACCCAATTTATTTGATTTCTTTTGCGTGGTGTGAGATGGGAAAATTGAATTTGTTCACGTGCCAAGAAGTTAACAAATTCCAGCTTGTCGAACGTCGATGATGATGATGGTGTAAGGAACTGAACTTACGAAATCTTCCGGCTTTGTCGGATAAGCTCTAGGCCTCTGCGGCGAGGGGAAAATTCAAAACAGATCGGCTCCTTCAGGGATGTGGCTGTCTTTAGATCTGTTTTTTTTTTGTTTTGTACTTCAAGCTACTTAATGTCACCGTCAGTCATACCAAGGCCCACCATAAATCTTTATTTTAGATCCATGGCACCAGTGCACAGTCCATCTAGCAGGATGATCTGAGTGCAAATGAAAATCTCCAATCGAGCTTAGAGAAGCGGAACTCATTCAAAATGAAGTAGTTTCATTAATGACCCTTATTATTTTAGTTTAATAAGTTTATGCCTGCTGTTTTGTGCGCATTTCTCAAACAGCTTGAACAAAACAATCCCAATAGATCTTGTTCATCAGATTGCAGTTCACGAAAGTTCACGACGACTTAAAGTTATTGCTTTTGAAAGCTTTTGGAAGAGAGACAGTGGTTTCAGGTCTACACTCACCACACATCTAAGAATATCAAGACCGCAATTAATGCGGCGGAATGACAGGCTTATATCCTGTCTCTTATTTAGTGTTTATCCTCATACTTTAGTCGGTGATTGTGTGGGATGAAGATTGAGAATTCTGGCTGCTCCATGACGGATGGAAACAGGGGAGTCACTGGGCCCTTCGGACAAGATATTGGTAGCGCAGTTTCTCAAGGATTTCTTGTTAAACCAACAGCCAATCAAAAGCTAGTACAGCCGCTGAGCTACGCAGACGACTTTGACTAAATGAAACGAGCATACGAGCACCCGATGAGGTCAACCGAATCAAACGAAGTGTATCAATGTAGGACGCGTATCATCTGGATCTCAAAAAGAGCCTTACATATGGCAGAAAATCAAATGGATTCAGTATTGGACATTGTCCTCCTTCGCAGGAGGACTATGTCCAATAGACTAGACTCCAATAGAGGACTACCGCAATGTTCCGTAGTGAGTTGTAGAACCCCCTTCCCGAAGAACCAATCTGGCCTTAAACGACACTTTTGACGTTATAAAAACAACATGAGGGAGCCCTTGGTTTGTTTTAAGAGAAAAGTCCTGTTCGCGATTTTTAGATTTGTTCGTGTTGGTGGTGTCGGTGGTGTCGGCAAGAATAGATTATATGGTGAGTCCATCCACCGTGAATAGAAATTTTTGTGGCGTATGAATAGTACACAGCAAGCCCAAAAATACTTGAATCTGGGCCACTAGAATAACTGAGCATAGGAGACCCTCCTTTAGCTGGTTGCACACAAATAGAATTTCGAGACTTGGCGAAGAACCCTACAGCCTGTAACAAGACATGCGTCTAGTAAAGCCTTTAATTGTCCAGAAATGTGGATTGTACGCTCGAGGAGTCATCTGATTAGAGCAACTGCGTCAACGCAACAGATGATATCCTTATCCAACAAGGCAGAAGCGTTCTCGCTAAAGGCAGTACCGTCTGGAAAGGCATGTTTGTTGAAGCCGTACAACGACCCCGAGACTGTTGTGCCACATTCTGAAATTTATGATTCTAAATGGGCTGAACGTGTATCTTTCATTTGGAATTTGGAGTAACTGATATTTCTGGTCCATGGAAAACTTCGAAAACTTCGAAAGTTTCTCAAATGTCTTTGTAGGTCTATATCTGAATGAAGCTAGGCTCTAGTTTCTTTTGAACTGAGCTGAATTTACCAGTAACGTTTGCCTACTTCGCAGGGGTTGAATGCTCCACCGTATACTATAACTGAATGAAGCTAGGCTCTAGTTTCTTTTGAACTGAGCTGAATTTGCCAGTAACGTTTGCCTACTTCGCAGGGGTTGAATGCACCAATAAAACATGAAGAAGTGAGAATGCGGCTCGAAGGACCATATTTTGGAATTCTCTTGATGATTCTTTTTTCAGTTGTTAATTTGTATTGCAATGCCAACCAGTTTGAATGGGCTATTACTCTGCACTTAATAATTGACTTGCGTACCCTTAAACTGGAACGGGATTAAATCCCCACACAGACCGGAGACACATGGGAAGAAAGGGAAGTCATTTTTGTGTCAAGAAATAGGATCACGGTCTATAAAACAAAGGCTATTGTGGTTGTTTTTTGCGGTTATTAACGCATCAAACGGTTTAAGAAGGATTTGAAGTCCTACTGAAATTTAGGAAATATGATCAACGGTGGGTAGAGACTAAGACACGATTTGGCTGCCTCACGCTCACTTTGTTGTACAGAAACTGAAAGGAAAGAATTATCTGACTGTTCAAATATCTGCCGGAAAACATCAACTTTTTGCAATTTGGACCTTAAATGTAGGAATTGTTAAATGTGGTATGAACCGAATGCGACACTGTTCTGCCTTTGTTTAAATGTTAAACACTTCGTTTTTTGGTTTTTCATTATTCAAACAATTAAGATTTACCAGCAGTCCCACTGTACTTCGTCAAAAATGCCCGATTATAAATAATTTTAGACACTTCCTGAACAGGAATTCCAATCAAAACTGATTTAAATCTTTAAATGCCCTTCCTCTTGTCACTGCCTCTTAAAGACATTTTCCCAGATGATCTCTTGCCGTCCCCCAACATAAATATTCCTCTGTCCTTGGATCATCGCTAACTTAACCTAAGAGCTGTCAACGATCTACGTGTCCACCCCTCATTGTTCATTAATTCAATTGACCAATTTTGTGAAAAACCAAGGAGACACCAATCCTACTCCTCGGTGCAAACTGAACACCATCCTCGTGTCAGGGAAAGCGTTTCACTTTCACATTCTTCCTTCCACTGCCTCACCCTCATCGCACGTCATTTGCCGTCGTCCGCTTTGGAAGAAAACGAAGACGACGACAAGGAAAAAAGTTGTCAATTGTTTCCTGCTCAGTTGACGTTCGTCCTTCACTCGCACTCAGGCCCTTATCGTGTCCTCTCCAGTGAGCGCAGGACGAAATTGTTTTCAATTTATCATTACTCCAATCTCCTCCACCACAATGGCCACCCGTCCATTTAATGATGAGTCAAATGCCACTTCCTTGCAGTTAAATACTCAACGGGCTGGTGTCTGTCAGGATTAACAGAAAAACTTTAACTTTCTGCCATCCTCAGCGCTCCTCCAGCCAACTGCTGGGATAACAATTACAAATGGAAAAGTCACGCTAATGATGGTGCTGCCGAAACTCGAACGGCAACGACGACGGAAGCCCAGCCACAGTGCGCCCCTTCTAATGAGCCCGAAAAGGAGAATCTCAAGCGCCGCCGCCGACTTTATTTCTTTCCTTCCTCTCCCGCCCCACCAGTGACTTTTGTTGTAGAATTTAATTTGCTTAATAGCATCCGCAGCGTGCTGGATTGAGACAGATGGGGGTGACGCAGCGCCTCATCATCGTCATCATCATCGGCGCGCGTGGAAATGGTGTTTTAAGCAGTGCTTGGCATGATTTGTGCGGTGGCAACCGCGTCACCCACGGGCATGATGGATGCGCGCACACACCAACACCCTCTACCTGCGCCACGGTGCATGTTACATCCTCCAGAGTGCATCGCATGGAGCAGCATAAATTATCCGGCAACGGATCTCTGACTGACTTGGGACCGCACTCCGGGGCTTCGTCATCGGGTGTCTAGCGTCGTGATTTGGAACGACGCGCTTCCTTGGCACTATTCGATGCGTGCAACAAACGCAAAGCGAGCGCACTGTGCGAGATGCAGCGCCGCGAGCGTTAAGTGTGAGGAAAGATGCGAGCCCCGGCGCATCTGCTGTGGGGATTCGCCGAGCGATACAATGAAGTTTATTGCGATCGCAGATGTGGAGAAAAGTTGAGAGACTTTGCCTTGTTCTTGCTGCTCGTTTTATTCATTTCCACAGCTCGGAGAAGTTTATGTGATAGGGGTGGCTGGGGGCGGTGGCACATTCTGCATCCATCGGTCACTGTTGGTTGTAAATTGTTTTGTTTGAGTTTTTCAATTAAACTGGATCAAGAGCGCGGTGCGGAGCAATTCAACTCTTAAGTCGAACGGACATCCGGTATGATGAATTCTCGGCAGCAGTGGGTGCTGGTGGAGATGGCAGTGGGGAGGGTAATGAGTTTGGAAGTAGCTCTGCACGCTTTGAATTAGAGAAGGAATTATTTTCCAAATGACAGGCGTGAGAGTGGCAATTGTGTCTGTTGGTTTAGTGAACCAGCGCATGAAGGGATTTAATTGAAATCTAAATATTCCCCGTTCATTGTTTTGAGCGGGGGGCAATGGAACGGGAGACCGCAGCAATCGACTGGAAGGTCAAGATGGTGCGTGATGCGAAAGTCGTTGAAGGGTTCGGTTGTTGACAGTGGATAGTGAGTTCACAAGGAAAGACAGCGAATCCCTAGATAAAGCGCCTTGGTACATGGGGCAACTATGTACGGCTCGAATGACTTCCTTGAATAAGAAGAGTGATACTGAGGGAAAGACGTGTTCTACTTGGGAATGTTCTGAGGCAGCCGAGCTGTTAATGAACCGGGTCGTGGGTATCAGAGTATAGACGCGGTGACAAAGAGATTTTTGAGTCGACTATAAATTATGAACATCAGCACCAAATCCTTCAAATTGTTGATAACTCTCAAAGACGTGAATCATTGGATCGTGTTAATAGTACTTAAGGGGCTCATAAAAAGAGCAGTACGATTATTAAAATGAAAACAGGATCGAAGGAGCAGGTCACGACATACTACTTTTGAATAATTGGAAAGAACGTTGACAGAAGTGTAGCAAGCCTAGGACACGTTGAGAGTGGGCGGCTCCCAAAGACCTAGGTTGTAGTTCAGAAGTGTCCATTATAATCCTTCTCATATCTGGTATGTTTTGAAGTAAATTGATTAAAGTAAATCTCTCCAGTGTTGGCTCCCTTCTACTCGTAGTAGGAGTAAGAGCTTCGGTTTCCTGTAGTCTCAAACGCCACACTCTTAATATTTTTGCATTAAAAAACGCAAGGGAAATTTTGAAGCTTTTCTAAATAACAAAAAGCACAAAAGAAATTGTAGAAAAAATTTGGGTTTTTATGGTTCCGTTCTTCTTATTTCAGCTTTCCAACAACAAATAATTTTTAAAAATAAAAAAAGAAAATTTAAAATAAAAAAAATCGGAGCGTAAAAATGGTGTCCTTACAGTTTACATTTTGATAAATTTTTGAAAAAAACTTTAAAGGAATAATATCTTAAGAACTAGTAGAACCTTATAAGTTATTAGTCACTTTCTGGAAGCGGTGTTTCATTGAATGGATAAGCTTAGCGGTCATATCTAGAAAAATGTTTTCCCCTTTCTCAAGACGACTCTTTTTCACGCAATTTTTGTAGTTTAGTCTAAATTGATGAACGTTCTTTTTTCCATGTGTTCTTTGAGGACTTTCCTCGATAGGCCTAACTTGTGGAGGCTGAGAGGCATATTTTGCTTGCGGAAAAACATTGTCCAGCAGCCACCACCCTGGATGTGTGTTTAGGATCATTGTCCTGTTGGAATATAAAGTTGCTGCCAAAACCCAGGTTTTGGCTACTACCAAACCTAAACCTACTGAATGTAGGTTTTCTTTAAGAACGTTCAGGTTCCTACATTTATCCAACGTCGGGAGTTGCCATGCATTGCCCCATAATGTCATTGCCATGCTTTACAGAAGGTATCAAGTTCTTAAACTTCAGAGCAGTGTTGGGCTTTCTAAACATCATACGGCGACCATCTAAACCGAAATTGATTCCAGATAGAAATTTTCGTTTCTAGGTATGAAATACAGCTGCTGGAGCGGACGGACTGTCCGCAGAACTATTTAAAGCAGATGGAGATATCCTGGTTGGGCTTATGCACCAGCTCATCTGTAAGATATGGTCGGAGGAAAGCATGTCCGATGAGTGGAATCTCAGCGTCGTTTGCCCGGCTCAGAAGGAGAACCTTTTGACTGCGCCAACTACCGAGGGATTAGTCTCCTGAACATCGCATACAAGATCCTCTCTGCCGTATTGTGTGAACATCTGAAACCGTTTGTCCATGACCTGATAGGCCCCTATCAGTTTTGTTTCAGGCCAGGGAAGTCCACAATAGACCAGATCTTCACTTTACGGTAGATCCTGGAAAAGACCCAAGAAATGCAAATTGACACTCACCACCTATTCGTCGATTTCAAGGCTGCATATGACAGTGTGCATAGAGACGAGCTATACAGTGCCATGACTAGTTTTGGTATTCCTACTAAACTCGTCAGACTGTGTAGGATGACGATGGAGAACTCTCGCTGCTTCAAGGTCAAGGTCGGTAACGAACTCGTCGAGAACTTCAATATCAAAAGGGGTTTTAGACAAGGCGACGCCCTGTCATGTGACTTCTTTAACATCATCCTCGAGAAGATCGTGCGTAACTCACAAGTCAACACCAGAGGCACGATCTTCCAGAAGTCAGTTCAAATGCTAGCTTACGCTGATGACATTGACGTGATTGGACGAACACAGCGAGCCGTCAATGAGGGGTTTGCTGGCATTGAAGCGGAAGCGGCTAAAATGGGTCTGGCGGTAAATGAGGGCAAAACTAACGCACACCATCGACGTCTCGGACAAAGCGTCATACTAGGCAGCAGAAGGTAGTCAAGGACTTCGTCTATCTCGGCTCCGCGGTAAATAGGGACAACAACATCAGTACCGAAATCAAACGCAGAATTACTCTTGCCAATCGCTGTTTCTTTGGGCTCAAGAGGCGATTGAATAATAAAGCCCTCTCTCGAAGGACTAAGTTCGCTTTATGTAACAGCTTGATCATCCCCGTCCTTCTTTACTGCGCGGAGTCTTGGACGTTAGCAAAGGCGGATGAGGAAACGCTTAGAGAGAAAAGTTTTGCGTGCGATTTTTGGTCCTGTTTGCGTTGATGGCATCTGGAGGAGAAGATTTAACGACGAACTTTATGGGCTGTACAGCGACATGCGCCTGGTCAAGCGTCTAGGGATACAAGGCTTAAGATGGCTAGGCCATGTAGAGCGTATGGACACCACTGCTCCGGCCCAAAAAGTCTTTGAATCTGAGCCATTGGGACAACGCAACAGAGGACGACCTAGACTATTATGGCGCATACAAGTGGAGAAGGACCTCAACCAACTTGGAGTGCGCAACTGGAGACAGCTGGCGAAATATCTTACTGGCTGGAGAGGCATGTAGGTTGAGGCCCAGGTCCACCCTGGACTGTAGCGCCACAAGAAGAAGAAGAAGAAAAAGTTGACACAGTAGTTGAGCAACCTAAATTCTGTTTGTTCGATCCATGAAGAAGGAGATCCCTTTATACCCACTCACTTACCACACGTCTATCCAAGCTGCCCGATTAACGTAAATCTCACTAACCAAACTCCACGCTAGCCACACAGCTGCTAAGAAGCACACGATAAATTTCCGGCTCATATTTTTAACCAACCACGTGAATTCAATGAACGAGCCTCGTGCTCTGCCTCTAGGCCCATCGCACTTTCACCCAACATTTCATCAGCAATCCTTTGGGTTTCCTTAAGTTCCCAATCAACATTCCAATCAGTCTCTTAATTAAAAATCAATTTGTAACCGGCCGCCTCTCCGTCACAAGGCTCACATCATCGATCTCACTTCAAAACCGAGTTGAGCGCTCCCAACAAATGTACCTCGCTCATTTGTCAAGCAAATTTATTAGATCCAATTAGTTGCCGGTCCCCGCTCCGTCAGTGGCGATCTGCTCTCATCTGTCTTGATTAATTTCAGATGCGATCCGCCGTTACGAAACGAAAACTTATAAAGTCATCGATCGTCGTCTACGTTGTCGATCCCCACATGACATCCATCCATCCAGCACGCTAACGCACACGCACCCCAGAACCTACCGGTCTCAGCGGACGCAGGACGCGGGGTGGATGCCGTCTTAATAGCCTTAATCGATGACGACTGCTCGAAATGTAATAACAATCAATAAATCTTTCGAAACCGAGCTCGGTATCGTTTTGCATGCGCGCACAGCAGCCACCGGGTGGAGATGATCGGCCCTCGCGCCGTGGCGAACAAGAATATCCACCGAACGCATGTACGAGGCGCCTTCGCGACAACTGGCAAGTCATCTCAAATTAATCACCAGTTTGTTGTACAATGCGATCCCAGACAGGATCGCCGTGGCTCTGAGAAGACCTAACCGATTCCCTACCATCCTCTTCTCTATTTTTAGAGCAGCGCGGCGGTGACAACCCTCAGGACACCGCTTGCCGCAGACACACCAAATTACTCATGTTCATTGTGAAACGGATCGGGCAGCAGACATGCTGAGCCGTCTGTGTTTTGAATTGCAAATTGGGGACAATCGCCAAAGGGACTTTATTGCTTGTAATTGCGAATTGTTTCTCCACAAGGGAGCCAATTGTGTGACGAAAGCGACAGCGGCGGCGGTGGCGGCGGCGACGGGACGGCCATTCATGCAGCGGGGATGCGCGTTCGCGCTGAATGAAGGATGATCGCCGCTCGAGGGGATGTCTAGGTTGTGGACCACACACCAGACACATGCTTGCTGTGGCTTCGGTTCATCGTGTGAACGTGGGAGGAGTTGTGGACGGCTTGGGAGGTGTGATGATTGGGTTTCAACACACGCTGCAGTGGCGCTTAAGGAGGACGGGGAAAGATGCATTGTTCGTCATTTTTTGTTTGGAAGAAGTCTCAACTGGTGAGTATTGATGGGTAGAAACCACATTGCCTCGTTGAGCGAAATGATGATTTTCCATGCACGTGTAGGAGATGCTCATCGCCGTGGTGAAGCGGGAACGGATTGAATGTCACTACTGGTCTAAGCGCGTATGTCAAGTAAAACCGTAGCGACATGTCTATCAGCTTTGCACTCACGTCTACAGCCTTGTCTCCAACTGCGAAGTTTCGAAAATCTTTTCAGTTGGCAAGTGTGATTACGTCGCGCGTGAAATAAATGCGAAATGGACGTCAACATTTTAAGGAATCAGCCTAGAGTCTTGAGCGCAGCAACAGAATTCCTCTAAAATTTCAAAAAATGTTAATGATTTGAATTCTTTGTGACAGTGCTGTCCTGAGGACGAAGTAACCGGCTGGGACAGAAGATAAAAAAGAACTTAAACCTTCTTTGTATTTCGAGACTTGTCGTGGGAAGGCGGTAAAAGCTTTGCAGTCATCTTCCCTTTGAGATGGTATTTACCTGCATTGTTACATTTTGAAGGTTTCGTTTCGGAAACACGAAGCGGCTTCATGTCGGTCAGCCATATTAACCGAAAGACTGGAAGCGATTTTTATATAAAGCGGTAATTCTGAGCATTTGAGGTATTTTTGTATGCTTGTCCTATATAATTATTAATGAGAGGACAAGTTTAAGTACGTTGCACAGCATATTTCTACACCACGCACATTTCTCTTTCAGTTTTTACCGATGTACCAAACAAATTAAAAAAAAATCACTGATTGTGCTTGATGGGAACTGGCAAATAAAACAATTTCCTATATTTTGGTTTAAACAGATTCGCCGTTGCTGACGACGGCAAATACTCAAATTGCTTGTCAAGAAAATAAAAAGAAACCGTTCGCATTCGAATGTCACTTGCAAAGACCAAAGAAGGTGAGAGGGAAGAAAAAGAAGGTGATGCCTTAGTTCAAATCAGTAATGACCTTAAATTATGTCTTTGTCTTGTAAATGTCAATTTCGTTTATTGACGTGCAATGATGTGACTTAAACCAGTCCAAGCGATAGAGCATTGTTGAAGGCAAAACCTCGAAATGACTTAGATCCTAAAGAAGGCAAGTCATAGGTACTAGAACTTTAACAAAGAAAGTCGGGATCGCAGTAGAGTTTGAGGTAAATGCTGAATCTTGGTAGTATGAATTTCTGTCACTCCAGCTACATTTTGCTGTGGCTGCCGTGGCGTAATGATTAGATTGCAACGCTCACACGCCGAAGGGTCTAGGTTTGATTCCCGGCTGAACACGGCACTACCTCTTTC
Source organism: Eristalinus aeneus (assembly GCA_955652365.1). Taxonomy (NCBI): domain Eukaryota; kingdom Metazoa; phylum Arthropoda; class Insecta; order Diptera; family Syrphidae; genus Eristalinus; species Eristalinus aeneus. The sequence continues at coordinate 21,305,374 of OY019131.1, forward strand.
GAGCTGCTGACAACACTCAAAGAGTCTAACTGTCTAAGAAAGCTTCTCAAATTTCACCGTTCGGAGTCGGCAAAAAACTGTAGGTCCCTTCTACTCGTGTGAGAACAGTAGCACGCACAACACGAGTAGTTCATTAGCAAGCTAGGCCCTGGACCCTCTGTGGACTGTCTCGCTAACAATTATTATTATTATTATTACTATAATTATTATTATTATTATTATTATTATTATTATTATTAGCTACATTTTGCTGCCACGGGAAGTAAGGAGATTTTGGAACTTTGGTTCTAGTAAGACAGTGCGGTAGGCTTCTTGTTTGAGAATCGTGGTGGGTGTGGAACGCAAAATCACGTTTCGAGTCGAAGTTGATGCATTGTTCCTACTAGTCTAAATTATTGCGGACCCAGGCGGTTAGGAGACTCCCTCTGCTTTGTGTGAGTTGCATTCTCAACAGAATGCTGTAATCCAGAGAGTAGAAAGGTGTAAGTCCGTGCTCCAAGCCAAGGTAGAGTGACTGTCCCTCAAGCATGATATCAATTTAGTGTTTGAATAACTAAGGCGTCAAGTCTTGCTTTTTCTACGTCTCTTGAGAAAATGAACCTCGTGGTATAAGCCATCAAGGCAGGTAATGACGTTCGTCCAAATCCTTATTCCGTATAATGCTTCCTTTTAGAGAGAACACGTTCACTTAAGATTTCCGGTCAGCGAAAATGCGCAAGAGATGTCTTCAAGGTTGGAGTACACAGTTTGAAAACATGTCAATGGCATGTTGCGAACTGTGCCTTATTGGTAAACTCATTCAAAAGCCTTTGTTTACGAATCACTTTGTTTCAGTTTGCTTCTAATTGTACTTTAAGCCAACTTCAAATGCATGAAATGCAGAGCTCATGCTAGTTAAAGAATTTAAGGATTGGAATGTGTTTAGAAAAATTTGGCAGAATTTACACAAATCGTTATACCATAGATGCTATTAATGGGACACGAAGCTATGAATGATATGTTTTCGTTCACTATATCCAGCATTGAAGCTGAAACTACTCAACAGTGACGTGTGTAACACACGCTTGCTTCCGTACGAGTGTATACATGCAGAGACACAAGCAAGATTCAATGCAGTCTGTTCTTCTTCTTCTTCTTCTTCTTCTTCTTCTTCTTCTTCTTCTTCTTCTTCTTCTTGTGGCGCTACAGTCCGGGGTGGACCTGGGCCTCAACCAACATGCCTCTCCAGCCAGCACGATCTTTCGCCAGCTGTCTCCAGTTGCGCACTCCAAGTTGGTTGAGGTCCTTCTCCACTTGTGTGCGCCACTTCAGTCTAGGTCGTCCTCTGTTGCGTTGTCCCAATGGCTCGGATTCAAAGACTTTTCGGGCCGGAGCAGTAGTGTCCATACGCTCTACATGGCTTAGCCATCTTAAGCGTTGTATCCCTAGACGCTTGACCAGGCGCATGTCGCTGTACAGCCTATAGAGTTCGTCACTAAATCTTCTCCTCCAGATGCCATCAACGAAAACAGGACCAAAAATCGCACGCAAAACTTTTCTCTCGAAAAGACTAAGTCCGTTCTTTATTTATCTTTAATTTCGAGGTAAGCATTTGATGTCGTTAAAATCAAACAATTGGAAAGAATACTCTCAAGTCTGGATTGTTCCTACAAGGTGACTCCCAGTTCCAGACTTGTCTTAAACAGCGCATATCAAGCTGGTTAGGGTCATACGGAGCTTGTCAGTATTATCTTCCTGTATAGAGCTCCCATGCGTCTTTATCTCAATGGCTATAAAACTGCTCCATGGTTCCTAAGCACTGAAGGCAACTAGTCGAGGAGGATAAACGAGGAACAGAACAGTTCGTTGTTGATTCTTTCTCCATTTAGCCGCACTCAGACAGTGATGACTCATAATTCAATGCATACTATTCCTCTCCAAGCGATCAAGACGCTTTTCATGCGCTTTGAATAGATTCCACATTCCGTGTGACGAAGATCAGGACAGGAATAGTCTAAATTTTGTACGAAGACAAGTTGGTCTTCCGTGGAAGGGCGCTCTTGGCCATTTATCACCAGGAATCTGCAGCAGGAGTAGGAGAATTGTCAAAAGAAACCTCTTCCCTTTTCTTGGGCGTAATCTAATCATGCCCAACAACACACAGTTGACAGTTCTTTAGCTAGTTTCCATACCCTCACTCCCAATACCATCCAGGGAAATTAATTAAAGACAGGAACCTATTTTTCCAATTCTTTTGCGAGTAATAAACAACTTTACATGGGGCCACATCTCATTTAAGTCAGTTTCCCTTCCAAGCCATGAAAATTGCAGCAATCTCCCTCGCAACGTTTCTTTGTGTCCTTTGAATGGTGAAATGCCACGATGACCCCCGATTCATCACCGTATCCTACACTGCACTGCCATAAAATCGAAACGATCCCTAACCTCGCACAACCTCCACCGCCAAATGACCGCCCATTTACGGGGTTTTAAGAGCAGCTCTGAAAACAAACACACACCCTGTCGAAACTAGTGCACCTTTGACTCGCCCATCAGGAGTGCAACGAGCCCGAAGCGTGCATTGATCCCATTTCAATTTCGAACAACGGACGATCCAATTATTGCCTTGTCTCCTTAACCTCAAATCGCCGGAATCAGCGCCGTCAGCCGTGACGATTAAATGAAAGCATCTGCCAGCGAGTATCTGCGAACGGCGCTGCCTTTCAATTCCGGGTCGTTGGCGCCTGCAAATTAGTCTCGGAACTAACAATCAAGTGTAACAAGCCCCCCAAATCACCGTCAAATTGGTTTAGTTACTCGGCACTGCGGCCACACCAGAGTGCCGAGTCCTGTCCGTGCTCCAAATGACGGACACGCAACTCTCTCCCGTCCGTGCAGCATGTGCATGCGGGCGGACACAATGAATTGATGCACTTATTTCGTCCCCGTTAAATGTCCTTTCATGACAATCCGGCGATAACAATCGACGCTGGCGGTGGACACACAAAAAACAAAAAAAAAAAAAAACACGAAGAAACACCAGCGGAAACCTGACTGTCCTCGATGGCAGACGGATGTGTCGCACGGCCACAGAGAGCCGAATAAGTGCAGCAGAATTGAAATTAAACCAAAGCACTCAAGTGCAGCCAGCAAAATTAACAAAAGGACCTGCCTGCCTGACAATTTGTTATATTAGACGAGATGCAATCCTACACTGGCGCACTCATCATCTGGCGTCGCCGTTGTTGGGCATACACCACCGCAACGTAGGCGTACCCGCCGGGAGAGAATCCATTTCACTCGGTGCCTGCTGTTGTGTGTGCTGCAGCTGCTGCAGGAGGTGGCGTGTGTGCTCTAAGCCAGAAACCGGAATGGGCGTGATGGGAAACGAAAATGTCCGCTTCCTCCTATGATTGTTCTGATGGGTGGAATGGGAGTAGGGGGGGAGCTGTTTAATTTGCTTTTTCTCATTCGCATGCATCATTTCTTTCATGACGACTGCGATGTTTGCTCACAGATCCTTTGACAGTTCTGAAGACGGCTTCCCCGCTCATGGGTCAGAAGCTTCCTCTGTGTGGGGCTAGCCTGTGTTTACATTCAAATATACATTTTTGCATTTTCGAGTGGAAATCTGATAAGAATCTTTCACCTTTCTTATTTCAGGGCATGAAACGCTCATAAAATGCCGGAGAACAAACCAAAGTCCAACCGGATTCCCCGGCGACGGCCGTCGAATTTAAATTTAAAGGTGGTCCGTGTGGAGCCTATGGATGATAGGTAAGTCTTTTAAACTGTACTGTCGGACACCTATCGTGAAAAATGAGAATGAACTGGGAGCCCTTTCGATAAGCGCGGATACAGGAACCGATTGGATTTTGCCGGAAATATGGTGTGTTGCTTGGATAGATGGCATGTGTCTGATGCCTCGACGATGTTTGAAAAACTGTGGATACTAAGCATATCCACAAACCATTAAAAGAAATAGCAAAGACACAGTCATGGCAGAGGCTGAACTTTGAAAAGCTCGTCTTTTATAGGAATAATTGAAGAAATTTTTGTTCTTCATTATAGGAAATAGAATGCTTTCAAGGAGAGAATTGGACTTTTGCCATCAAACAATACGAATAAAACAAATATTTTTGCAGGCCAGATGTACCTGCATCCATAACTGTTGCCCAGAGCGGCGTGAATATTTTGGGAAGACTGCTTTTGCTCACTGAGTTTCGTAATGGAAATGATGCTGAGACGGACTGCTTGAACAGCTCTTCGTTCTTCGTGTTTGAGTCAAATTTGGGCAGAAAGAACACATTGTTTCCGCTTCTCCAAATACCACTTGTCCCACTCTATTTTCAATTTTTTTCTTTGTGTTGATTCACCACACCAAACTGCAGGGAACTAGCCACTCGTGTTTTAAAAATATACTGCAGCGCTAACTTAAGCAAAAGGAAATTAAATAAAATGTCTGAGAGGTCTTCGCTAATGTGGTCACATGCCAGGGAGGTCCGCTATAGATCAGGTTTTCTCACTCCAGGTCTTAAATTTTAACAATCTTAGCGAAGCTCCAAGAAGTGCCCATTGGCATTAACCGGGATTTCCACCAAATTTGCCAGATTGTGAAGGAGGAAGACTCCCACCACCTCGATGGAGGACTCCCACCAACCCCTCAAAGTCGGTAAAGAAGTAATCGAGGGTTCTCTGCTAAGAAACGTTGTCAAAGAAGTTGACACTCCCATGGGACTTATTTAACGCCATTCACGGGAAGAACGTGTAAAAGTCACACCCCAAGAATGCTAGTAACATGATCCATTTAGTAGGGACACATATGTATGATATTCTTATGAGATAAACACAGAGAACTATAATTTTTGGGTTTGTTATTAAATTGCAATTCAATGCTGAGTTCAGGTTGCTACCGTGCTGCAGTGGAAAATTTTGATATACTACTTCTTCTTCTTCGGATGGATCCGGGGTGGATCTGGGCCTCAACCAACATGCCTCTCCAGCTAGCACGATCTCTTGCCAGCTGTCTCCAATTGCGCACTCCAAGTTGGTTGAGGTTCTTTTCCACTTGTGTGCGCCATCTCAGTCTAGGACGTCCTCTGTTGCGTTGTCCCTGTGATTCGGATTCGAAAACTCTTCGGGCCGGAGCAGTGCTGCCCATGCGCTCTATATGGCCTAGCCACCTTAAGCGTTGTATCCATACACGCTTGACTAGGCTCATGCCCCCGTACAGCCCATACAGTTCGCGGTTGAATCTTCTCCTCCAGATGCCATCAACGCAAACAGGACCAAAAATCGCACGCAGAACTTTTCTCTCGAAGAGACCAATGGCTTCCTCATCCGCTTTTAGTAGCGTCCAGGTTTCTGCACCGTAAAGCAGGACTGGGATGATCAAGGTGTTGTACAAAGTCACTTTGGTCGTTCGGGAGAGGACTTTATTACTCAATTGCCTCTTGAGCCCAAAGAAACAGCGATTGGCAAGAGTGATTCTGCGCTTGATTTCGGTACTGATGTTGTTGTCCCTATTCACCGCGGAAGCGAGATAGACGAAGTCCTTCACTACCTCGAAGTGACTGCTGCCCATAGTGACGCTCTGTCCGAGACGTCGATGTTCTGCGTCCTTCTTCGATGACAGCATATACTGCGTTTTTCCCTCGTTTACCACCAGTCCCACTTTAGCCGCTTCCGCTTCAATGCCAGCAAACGCCTCATTGACGGCTCGCTGAGTTCGGCCGATCACGTCAATGTCATCCGCATAAACTAGCAATTGAACGGACTTGTGGAAGATTGTGTCTCTGGTGTTGACGTATGAATTCCGCACGATCCCCTCAAAGATGATGTTAAAGAAGTCGCCTGACAGCGCGTCGCCTTGTCTAAATCCTTTTTTGACATCGAAGGTCTCGGTGAGTTCGCTACCGACCTTGACGGAGCAGCGATAGTTCTCCATCGTCATCCTACACAATCTGACGAGTTTGGTATTGATGCCAAAAACTAGACATGGCACTGTATAGCTCGTCTCTATCCACGCTGTCATACGCGGCCTTGAAATCGACAAATAGATGGTGGGTGTCGATTTGTACTTCTTGGGACTTCCCCAGGATCTGCCGCAGTGTGAAGACATGGTCGATTGTGGACTTATCTGGCCTGAAACCACACTGATAAGGACCTATCAGGTTGTTGACGAACGGTTTCAGGCGCTCACACAGTACAGCAGAGAAAATCTTATATGCGATGTTAAGGAGACTGATCCCTCGGTAGTTGGCGCAGTCGAAGGGGTCTCCTTTCTTGTGGACTGGAAAAACTACTGCTCGACCTTTTTAGCCAGAAGACTGAGGACAGGTATCGCCTATAAAAAACCGAGTGTGACATAGACAGACAAGTCACGGCTGTGAATGGATTGAATTTAAATAGGCGTATCCTCGTTTTCACTGATGCATTAAATACAGAAAAACGATGCAGGAATGATAATCTTTCGCCAGACGCAAAGATTTCTTCCAACTTATGGACAATCTTAGTGCATTTCTTACATCAATCTTTCGTATAAAAAGCTGAACTTTGAAATAATCTTTCCTGCAAACAGTCACGTTCCCTTAAAGGCATTGACATTCCATCTCAAGTCCGACAGTGGATATGTGTTAATTAAACCTTAAATCGCTCTAAAATTATCCTCTTTTGGGTCCTTGCACATTCCGGCATTGATGGAGATGAAAAAAAAGGAACAAATCCAGCAGGATTGGCTGACCATATCATCGATCATTGTATTAGTTCAGCTCAAAAAATTATTTAACAAATGTGCAATTAGCAGAGCATCCCACTCGCTACATCATATCCTATGCGTGTGGCCAAACAAAACCGTATCTAAAAACATACTGCGGGTAGAAAGAACGCATTATAAAATGTCGTTGCCCTGGCTCTTACTTGAGAAGACAGTAAGCGTCGTTTAAGGCAGGAAGGTCCTTGTCAAATGATATGTGTGTATTTGGATTTACGTGATCATCTGCCGTTAAGAGTAATACCACGGGGTCCATACACCCATAGTCAGGAGAACGCTGACTAACGCCTTGGGGATCCCAAGTACCAATCTGAGTTCTTGTCTTAAGGGACAGTCTTTCCTCCTTGGTAAGGAGCGAGGCCTTTCTAACACCTCTGCTGTTCTTTGGGTCACAGCACCCGGTTGGATGCAACTCCACATCGAATCAGAAGTACTTTCCCATAACCATTTGACCCTATCTGTCCCAGGTAACTGGGGCAGATCAGATCATATAGCACGGTTAACTACTTCCACCTCTCCCCGCGATTTGGGTACAAACCACAGCCGCCACGATACTCCCACAAGGGGGCCAACCGCACGGTCAGGCTGAAACTATGTTTCAGGGGCTCCTGACCTCCCGTGGTACCAGAATATAGCTTCCGGTCAAGCTTCGCAACTGTGTTGCTCTCGGTAGGATTCCGTAACATCCAGGACCGATGACCTTGTATTCCTATTATAATCTAACTATTTGCCGCCATGAGGGCAGCCATTCTAGCTCTTCGTCTGCTGAAAACTTCCCTAGCAAAACCCCTGATGGTGTCTGTACTCTGTCTAGTCTGGAGAACCAGGCTGACATCATAAGTCCCATCAGTGCACGATATGTTCATAGCTCCAAGGTCCCGAATGTCATCATAGAGAGGACATTGGCACAACACGTGCAACCAATCCTCAGAGCTATATCCGCACAAGCATGTCTCTGAGTCGCTTATGGACCGCTTGAACAAGAACGAGTTCAAGGAACCATGTCCAGTAAGCAAGTAGCTCAGATGCATGCTTAAATTAATACCCCCAATGGACTTAACGAGTGACACATCGCGAAGGAAGCTGTATGTCACCCTGCCATTTTCACAGGTCTCCCATCTATCCTGCCATTTTTGCCTGAGCAGCTGATCTAGGAGGTCCTTGCGCTCGTTAAGAGCTAGCCCCTCTAAGCCGCTAGAGTAGATCCTTCCAGCCCTTGGTACTGGAATGCCTCTCTTTAAGGCGAAAAGGATACTTCTTCTGATAATCTCCAGGTCAAGTGGCAGTACACCCATGAGCACCTGGAGAGCCTCCGTAGAGACAGTATGGCAAACTGGAAGACACGCCAGCAGTCCAACCCTCTGACATGACTGAATTCGTCTCATACCCCAAGCAGTGTTCACAACGTCACACCATATATAGGCACCATAAGTTGCACAGGCAACGAGCAGGCCAGAGTATATAGTGCGCGCCGCTGTTCCGCTCAGTCCCCAGTCACCCTTGAGCACCCGCCAAAGCTGCCCTGAAACCTTCACAAGCCGATCCCTCAGCTTATGCACATGAGGGAGAAAGTTCATTCCCTTTCCAACGGTAATGCCGAGGTATTTAACCTCGGTTACCGTTCGCAGTGATGTCAAATGATATGCAAACACTGTGTCTGTGAGAGAAACTCTTTTATCAGACGCTTAACGATTCTGAGCACTCCTAAGGATATCAAAAATGTGTTGATGCGCCGTTCATTCAAAGTCGACTCAAAGTTCCCTCTGTCCAGGACTGGCTCCAACTAAACAATCAGTCAGGTAGGCAACGTATTCGTACTTTCAGGGACGGCTCCAAGGTGATGGAGGGATCAGGAGCAACAACATTAAACTTTACAAAACTGTAGGTAACTTCGCCTCGGTCTTCCAAGAGGAAACTTCTGCGAACCTCATAGCCACGAACAATATTGTGAAGAACAGGTCAAAAGGGCTAAGTATCTGCGTCAGTAGCGATAGTCAAGTTATGATTATTTTACACACAAACTCCGTCGCGCCTTTTTGAGAATAGCAAAACAAAAACCAAATCAATTCTAATGCAACATGCATTACCATTGAATTTTAATTCACGAGACGTGACCTTTTCTAACAGGCACTCAACCATTCAGTTGACAAGAACATTTAGCTGGCAGTTCAGACCAGGGACATGGGTCTTTGCCTTTCACAAATACTTGTGAAACTCTACTAATCAGATGGGACCCTCAGTTCATTATCGACTCTGAAGGGCGAAAGGTGAAAAGCTTATCAAAAACGGTCAGTTCTCCTTGAGTGTTGTCTGCAACTCGAAAGATGTGTCGTTGAACGCAATTGGAGCTGACTCTAGCTTTCCCACTACTCAACGGCTCTCACTAGATGACCCTCACCGTACTCCCTCTCAAAGCATGTGATTCGTCATAATGGACTCCTCTGCAGTGCTGTAAATTTGAAGAACGAGGTCACAACAAAATCCTCCCAAAATACATGTCTTTTTCCGTCACTTTGACACCTCGATCATAAATCTCATCAAAGCAATTATTTCCCGAAAGCCCAGCAGTTGCACAAGCTGTTTACGGCCGTTGTCTGGCCCCCTGCCTCCCGCAATTCGAGATAAATGCTTCTGTGGCAGCGCTTAGAGCATAAATTCACGACGACCACATCAGTGTCTTCTATTTAACCTTGTCTTTACTGCGCTGGCGATGACTACTCCAGCGGTTTACTGCCCGCTTTGATGTCGTCCTTCATGCGCCCGCCAGATAATTGGCACGCTTCTCCGTTGCACAACGCCCTATTTATAGGCGCACTTTATTCGTAATAAATTTCCCCCGCCATTAAATAATAAGCATTGAAAAATTTTAAGCGCCTGCTAAGCGGACATCGAAATGGCTTAATTTAAAAGTATTCAATTTTTACGATTATGCATACGGATCAGAAAGTGGGAAAAAATCGTATTCCCGGGGGTGGCGGCACGGATCCATAAATTAATTAACCTCTTGACAAATTTATGCAATCAACTCGGAAGGCACTTAAACCACGCCAGGATTGCACCATAAACGCGCGCGTCCCTTTGGTCGGCGTGCTACGGCGCGGAATATTGCAAAGTTCCGCCTGGTCGTTTATACCCAATAAACCCCCGGTCGATGGCGCACTCAGAAATTAATATCCGCCGCGGCTCCTGGCAACACCAGATTCCCATTTCGTTTTCAGATTCATTTGTGAAGTCCTAATGCACGTTTTTTTATGATAGCCTTAAACTCACGCCTCCTCCCTTTCTCTCTTCTCTTTCGCAGGGGCAGCGATGACTCCTCGCAGTCAGCAGCACCAGTTTTTGTAAGTATCTAAAAATACCCGGCCGGGATGCAGGGTGCAATCGCGGTCGTGGGATCGAGTGTGGCAGATTCACGGGCGATGGATTCAATATTCGTCAGCAATTAGCAGCTCGTTGCGTTGTCACAACCCGATGCGTGGGCATCGCACACAGCCAAGCGTTCCTGCGGTGCACCACCAACCGTATACGACATAAATGCGCGCAGTATGCGGGGCTGCATTGCATTAAGTGCAACCAAGACGTATCAAGCTGTCGATTGTAAATCTCTTCCAGCGTGAATCCGAAGAATGCCATGACCATGACTGCGACCCGGTCGCCCTGCATCTCTTCCCGGTGGAAACCGATTTATGTCACATTCATTTGACTGCTTATCTGAATCCCGTTTCAGGCGTCCGTGCACCGACCACGACACACAGGCAGCTCGGCAATTAAACGAGACGGATTACAACTGCATCACCATCACCAGCATCACAGACAACAGGCATCATCGTCGCCATCATCTTCCGGGGTGCGCATCCATCATTCGGCAAACCCCTCCACACAGTTGACGATGCCATCAACAGCGGCAGCATCATTGGGAGCCCCACAGCCGGCGGGCGGCTCCGCATTCCGGGCAAGCCATTCGAATGGTCTGGCCTTTGATTTGGTCCCCGGCGGACCTGCAGACAGATCGAAACCGAGATGTTGGTACGACAGAGCTGTCCAGCCGCCACCAGCCCCGGGCGGCAACAGCAGCATGAGCGGCAGCATAATGACCGGTGGAAAGCAATCAATTGCGGTGCCAATTCCGCAACCCTTTCGTCAGCCACCACCTGGCGGAGCTCAGCATCCACACCAGCACCAGCACCGAGGAATGCACATGCAACACCAGCACCAACAGCATCATGTACAGGAAGCCGCACACACCAGCGACAGTGGCGGCAGCAGTCGGATTCCAACGGGACAACAGAATTTTAATCAAATTTCCAAAACTGCCACCAATTTGCTGAACGACATCTACGAGAAGCACTTGTTGAATCAGACAACGTTTGACATGCGTTCCGCAGGGCCGGACGGCCACCACTACGCCACCGCCGCCGAGGGCGACTTTCATTTGAATAATTTTCCAGCACCCGGCAAACATCAGCATCAACATGCGAATCAAAGTCAGCATCACCAGCAGCAGCAGCAGCAGCAGCAGTTCCACCCCCATCAGCAGCACCACCACCAGCAGTCATCATCATTCATGAGGGAGTCCGCTGCAACCCACTCCGGCACTGGCGGTGGCGCTTCAAAGCCCATGAAGGGGTTGCATTTTTTAAAGATTCCACCGCCGCCACCGCAGATGGTCGCCACGAATGCACCCCATTTGCACTTTCATTTTCCCGGGGGGTTTGTCGAACCCATGTGCGACAAGGCGGCTGCGCTCCATCATCATCATCAGCAGCAGCAGCAGCAACAACAGCAACACCAGCAGCAGCAACGACAGCAGCTCCAACTCCAGCACGTCTACGAAACAATACCAGAGCGACCGCAAATCAACACCACTCCGGCTGCGACAGCAACCCACTCAGCCGGAAACAATAATTCCTCCTCCGCCGCCGCCGCTCCCTGTACCGCTGCACCCAGCGGACACCAATCGTCGAACAGGAATCTAAGACGACGTGCTCCTGGAAGGGGTTCACAAAAATCCAACTCCAACCCGCAGTCGGTCGGAAGCAAAAAATCATCAGCGTCAGCTCTGCCGGTAGCGTCGTCCTCGAACAATGACGGCGGCGGTCACAAACAACAAAGCGGTGGCAGCAACAATCCGTCAAATCAGAGGAAACACATGTCAGCCGGAGTCGGTGGCGGCATCGGGTACGAGGAGCATTACTTCCAACAACAACAGCAGCAGCAGAGAGAGAGAGAGGAAGAGTTTCATTACCGAAGCCAAGCGCCACCGCCGCCACCGCCAAAAAATCCACCCCCACCGCCACCGCCAGTCTCCAGCTTGCCCACAGCTGGGACACATCAACGGACGCGAGCCGACGGGGAGCATAATCAAAGGCACTGCCAACACATTCAAGGCCAGCAGCATCAGCACCCGCAGCCGTCGGCGAACCCCAAGCCGACGACACTCTCCGCACCGGAGGATCAGAACATACGTGAAGTGCCTCTGGGCAGCGCGGCAATGCACTCAACTTTCGTCGAGGACAACCTGCGGGAGGCCGGCCTCTTGGATAAGCCAGCAAAGGGGTTGGGTAGTGTACTGCCTGTTGTGTTTGAGGAGGACGTCGGAATTGCGACCACCGCGGACATGGCGAACGTCGCAGCCGCTGCCGCACTGGACGAGGGAATCGCCAAGTACCCCTACAGGAATAGCAAAATTGATCTAATGATGGAGACGGCCCAGGCCATGGCCGCTGCTGCATACTATGCAAGGTGAGTTCTTTTGAAGTTTGTTTGCCGTTTCGGTGTTTAGGGGCTCGGACATTCAAGGGCAGGACTGCGGGTCGAGATGTGATTAAGTGGTGGCCGCCATGTGTTCATCAATGGCAGCATTGGCGGTTGTTGAGGAGTCCACGGAGGCTCTTTGACGGATGGTTTGGTCACGAACTGGGGAATTATTCACGGGAAATGTGCTGTGTGGCCCCCACTTTTGGGGTTCGTTACCAGCTGTCACGAGGCAGCGGGCGGTTTCCATTGTCATGCAGTGTGAATTTTTTTAACAAGGGACGGTGCACTGTGTTACCGGCAATGAGATGAGGAGATGATGGTTTGAAGATCGGGTCTTAATTTAAGAGACCAAATTACAATTTCGGGAATTTTGTTATTTCCGATTGACACTTACCCCAGTCATGCTGCAACTTTCTTAAAAACTTCTGACTGAAGGGCTTCCAATCTTTGTGTCCTGTCGGTGACCCTAATTCGAAACAGCACGGGGGTGCCACACAGTGGTGCCTGAGCGAAAAAAAATACGTAAAATGAAATAGTTGACCGAGAAGTCAAGTGGTATTGGTTTTTCGATAATATATATTTGAGGACATAGAAAGCTAAAATTGTGTCGGCTTCTAATGAGTCGTTTCGACTAGCTCAAAGTTGTGACTTTGAAACTTTGAAGATTGGACGTTTTTTTCAAAAATGTTCGATGTGGCATATTTTTTTAAATAAGCCACCTTGGAACACGATCTTAAATTTATTTGAAAGGGCGTGCATTTAACCTTCAAACTTCATCAACAATTTTATTCATATTGACCACCAGTTTTCTAGACCAGGCTTTTGGTAAAGGTCACCTTTTGCGGAAACAACTTCCATGTTCGGTGGATCATAACAAAAGTGCTCCGAGAAGCTCCAACGGGAAACCACATTTTACCGAAAGCTTAGTATATTTTCTATCGATGGTGCAGAAATAAGAACTAACTTGTTTTGCACTTTGGGAGAACGAGTCGTTAAAGTGGAACAATCTCGACCATTTTTCTTCATTTTTTTTTAATTCTAACGATTTTCGTTCAATGCTTGTATTGCGCTTGTTACATGGACATGAACCACTAAGTAGTGAAGCGCAAGCCATTTTACAAGAAATTCATTAAATTTTTTTACAACGAAAATGTGTTAGTAAATATTATTGTGCGTAATTTTTCTATACAGGTATGAATTCCAGTTTTGTTTTGAGCCCAAACTTACTATCGTAAATTGTACTTAACCCTCTTTTTATGCAGTTAAACAAAAAAGTGGGTTTTTTTTTTAATTTTTTAACTTAAAACGACTTCGTTATCCTTCATGAAACGTTAACCATATTGACAATAGAAGGATCTTATGGCACTGCTACTATATTCCAAACTTCATCTACATCGGTCAACGGGTTCAAAAGTTACAGATTTATTTCCGCATTTTCCATATAAAAGCACCACTGTGCGCCCTTCTAAAGAGAAGTAGCACGAAGTCAAATGGATGAAGCAGCAGTCGACAGACACCGTTTGTTGAGCGTGGTCGTGGCGATTTAGTCTACGGAGCTCACATCTAAAATGCACTCTCCTGGAGAAAGGAGACTTCTTTCCATTGCCTCCAGTACGCATTTTTCTTAGCGAATTTAGACCCTCAATCTACCTCCAAGTGTGGACCGAGTTTTGCCTTAAAAACGAGATCGGAAAAAGTCAGGTGTGGGCCGAGTTTTGGCTCTAAATCGCATTCTGTTCACCTCGATTGAGCTCTAATTAAAGTTTTGCCTTTAGGGCGAGATCGGAAAAAGTCAGGTGTGGGCCGAGTTTTGGCTCTAAATCGCATTCTGTTCACCTCGATTGAGCTCTGATTAGAGTTTTGCCTTAAAAACGAGATCGGAAAAAATCAAGTGTAGGCCAAGTTCTGGCTCTAAATTGCATTCTGTTCACCTCGATTGAGCTCTGATTAGAGTTTTGCCTTTAGGGCGAGATCGGAAAAAGCCAGGTGTAGGCCGAGTTTTAGCTCTAAATCGCATTCTGTTCACCTCGATTGAGCTCTGATTAAAGTTTTGCCTTAAGGACGAGATCGGAAAAAGTCAGGTATGGGCCGAGTTTTGATTCTTAATCGCATTCTGTTCACCTCGATTAAGCTCTAATTAAAGTTTTGCCTTTAGGGCGAGATCGGAAAAAGCCAGGTGTAGGCCGAGTTTTGGATCTAAATCGCATTCTGTTCACCTCGATTGAGCTCTGATTAGAGTTTTGCCTTTAGGGCGAGATCGGAAAAAGTCAGGTGTGGGCCGAGTTTTGGCTCTAAATCGCATTCTGTTCACCTCGATTGAGCTCTGATTAGAGTTTTGCCTTAAAAACGAGATCGGAAAAAATCAAGTGTAGGCCAAGTTCTGGCTCTAAATTGCATTCTGTTCACCTCGATTGAACTCTGATTAGAGTTTTGCCTTAAAAAGAGATCGGAAAAAATCAGGTATAGACCAAGTTCTGGCTCTAAATCGCATTCTGTTCACCTCGATTGAGCTCTGATTACAGATTAAGTTCGGGCTTAATGCTAAATTTTGGCTTTTGATCGTATTTTGGTGCCCAACAATTTTACAGCGGGCTCTGTGGCCGTTTCGCCCTCCTTCAGGTATTCGATGAACCTTGCCGTCATCCTCCTTCTTCCGGCCGAAGGTACAGACTTGTTATCTTAGAGACAAGGAGACTTTATAATCCGACATACTCCACTTCCGATTGGTTCCCTAGGTTCTGGTGTATACTGAAAAATCCATGATTCTCCAACGATCATGAAATGGCTCAGAATCACCCTTGGCTATTGCCTTAACAGCGTGCGCCATTACTTTGAAGTAGTTTTAGGGCTACTCTTGTTGTCCGAAAGCAGGAAATGAGATGCAGTCTTCTTGGGCACTCTTATAATAATAATTGTTGGCGCTACAGTCCATGGGGGCCCAGGGCCTAGCTTGCTCATCAACTGCTCGAGTTGTGCGCGCTACTATTCTCTCACGAGTAGAAGGGACCTACAGTTTTTTGCCGACTCCGAACGGCGAAATTTGAGAAGCTTTCTTAGACACTTATTACTCTTTGAGTGTTGTCAACAGCTCGAAAGAGGTGGTGCCGTGAAAAATTCGAAAAATTGGTGTTGAGCTGGGAATCGAACCTAGACCCTTCGGCGCGTGAGCGTCGCGCTCTACCCACTACGCCACGGCGGCCACACTCTTGGGCACTCTTACTTTATATCAAACATGACCATAAGGAAATGAAAGTGATACATTTGACTTGGAATACCAATAACTTCTCTTACAAACAGTTTGGGGCACTGATCGAGACACACCACAAGCTCAAGAAGAACTTGAACTACTTGTAGTCGCGTAACAAATAATTTGAATTAGGGAAGGAGCTTCGAAAGATTGGAAATTGGTTGCAGTAAGAATTGAATCCAAGAGACTTCCCAATGCAGTTTTTTGGTCTGCTTGAGCGTCGGGTTGTGACTAGTGATGAAAGGCGTGTCCAGTACGATAATCCAAAACGTCGGCCTTTGCCAGCAACTATTCATGGCTAGAGAGTTGTGTTTTGGGAACAACTGTATGTGCAAGAGACTGCACCATAGGGAGAAAGGTTCTGTGTGAGATTTTTGGGACCATCTGCGTTTCTGTTTTTTTTTTTAGAACAAGGTTTTAACGTCGAACTCTATGAACTGTACGATGGCGTGCGTCTAGTCAGGTTTCGTGTGGAAAACATAGCCATACACTGAAGATGCCTCTAAGATTGAACATCTCAATTGCCTCACTCAACTTGGTGCGCGGAATTGGATACAGCTGGTGAAAGAACGTGCCATTGAAAAACATTGAAGAGCTGCGTTGGTTTTGGCCCATCCATCAAAGATGAAACACTTTTTTTTTGAAAAAGCAATACGTGCAGAATATAATTTTGTTAGAAACATTAATAAGCATGAATCGGCGGAAGGAATTCTCCAGTCATCAGAAGACCGCTGTGCTGTGTTTTCATCTTTCCCAAAAACGCTTTTACAAGTTGAAGGCGTTGCTCACATTTCACTCACTGCCGTTCAGAGTCTCAAGAGTTTCTTCGAAAATATTTTAATTGCTTAACAAATTGAGACCCCTCCCTCAACGGTCCGCGTCCAATTCCTTCAATTCTGCCATAATTTGAATTCCTACTGCTGGGACGGCCGTCATCAAAGAAACTCCGACGAGAATAACAAACTCAAGTGTTTACAATCTAAACTTGTTCCCTCCGAAAAGTACACAAAAAATACCCAACCAGCACAGCCGTGTTTCCCGTTCATTTACCCATTCACACCGGAAGGATCCATTCGTTCCCGGGGCGCATCAAGCCCCCGGCAGCGGGCAGCACCCTTCAAGTGAGCAGACCCACTCATCATGTAAGTGGTACGTGTCTAATTGCTTTTCCAGGGATGATTTAACAGGTGACAAATTACGACAAAGCATCAGGCACTGTCAGCAGCCCCCAGAGGAGACGTGGCTCCAGCGAGCGTGTCCAAACGGGCTGGATGTGCCTGTATTGTCATCCTGTTCATCGTTGTTGTCTATTCAACGTCATCGTCCCGTCATCCCGTCGTCGCTCGTTGTCATTCCGGCATACAATTTATTAATTTAAATTTAGTTTGGGGGTGTTGGCGAGGAGAGGGCACGGTGCGTGAAGATGTGCTGACAAGGTGATGGTGGAAGAGCGGAACGCGTTACATCTGATTAATCCGAAACGGCTGGTAGTGTGACAAATTGGACGAGTGTGGAATGTGAGGGTGGGGCAAGCTTCATAAATACAAAGCATCCCACTCCGAGGAGAGGTCCGCTCATCAAATCAAGGCACGACCAGGACTAATGCTCGTACCTAATTTATACCGACTCAAACTCCTCAGTGATTCATTCATCATTCAAGCGGCAGCAAGGATTTAACGAAAGGCAACATCCTTTCCTCCATGCCTGCCGCCTTGGCCATTTAAATTCAAATTGCAGCGGAATTTCTTTTCATCAAGAACGCTGGACACGGAGAACACCTCCCGAACGGCATCCTGAAATCTCTACCCGGCACATTGAAATCAATCTGAATTTGCCAAGAACCAGGACCCAGGCAGGAGGGCAAGCGGCGTGCACTGCCGCATCGATTCGCCCCGATTCGAACTGTCAAACCAAATGAGAACCAATTTGTTTATCCGTGTCCTGAATGGATGAAGGATACAGTCGTGACCAGTTCCGGGGCGTTGGATGAATAAACTTTTGCGTCATCGTTCGACTTTCCTTCGTCCTTTTCGATGCTGTCTCCCCCCTCAACCCGCTCCTCGGTAAACGAAGAGTCGACCGGTTGGAAATTGGAAGTCAATTAGTGACCGAGGGATGAAGGATTTCTCCTCTCTCTTGATTTTATGATACCATCAGCGCCTGACGTACGAACCAGAGACGACGACAGGCAGCCAGGGCGAAGGACCGAACTCTACTCCAAAGTTAATGCGGGTCAGGAAAACATGATCCCTACTTTCTAATGAGAATACCCCTCCCCCGAGTGAAACGTGAGTGGGTGGACGACAAAAGTTCGGTTGATTGGAAAAAGTTTCTGTTAACAGCAATTATAACAACTTTTTGGATAAATTTTTACGTTACGCTACTTACGAGGATTCGTTATTGTTGGCGCGCCCTGTCGGTGGATTGGGCGATCGCCTTCGCCGGTCGTTCGGTTGGTCGTTGGCCTGGTCGCACTGGCGGCTGCCTCAATGGGTGATTCGTGCGGTGGGTAAAATTAATTAGCAACCACGCGTACAGTAGTTGATGGTGGCGAGGCGAAGGCAGATGTGAAGTTGGTCGGTTAGCGCGTGGGGGGAAACAATAATGTTCCGCCCATCGCTTCAAGTGGAAAATTAAAGCGGAAACTTCAAATTGGTTCATTGGTTCAATTATGGATGAGATTATCGCGAAAATCCCCTCAGGACATCGGGACGGTTGACAGAGCATGCGGAAGTTTTAATGCACTCGTGGCGGTTGTGGCTTTAACTTGAGGTTAATGTTGTGTGGGTGTTGACGGCAGAGTTGTGGTGCATGTGATGTGATGAAGCATCAATTTCGAATGAGTGAATCTCTTGCTGGGTGCGCCGCTTCAGCTGCTCTGCTGAACTATGACTGTAGGCGATGCATGACTTGCTTTAAATACTGCCACAAGAAGCAGATGACTCCTTGGCTATAGTTTTGAATAAGTTAGTCTTTGGGAGTTTGTTTTATTTTAGGAAGTTTGCAACTTACCGAGCGAATGTTAGTTCAGGAGCGAGTTTGAATGTGCAGCACTAGGGTCTTGCACTTCCTTGCTTTCATTTGGGAAGGATGTACAGACTTGATTATCCCAAACTTGGATTTCACTGGACCCGGTGAATTTCCGGAATTTTACAGCCTCGAACTTAGTCTTAAGAAATTACGACACTTCGCAAATATACTTCAATGGGTCTTAAGCTGATAGCGGATTGGGTGCACATAAAAAGTCGTCACAGTTTCCAAACTTTCCCATCATTTTATTGTTTTTCAAGCTGAGATTGGGGTTACTCGTAAGACTGGAGTCTACAGTCGGTATAATAATAATAATTGGGTGGCACTGCAGTCCACAGGGAAACAGGGCATAGCTTGCTCATCAACTGTTGTGCGCGCTTCTATTCTTTCACGAGTAAAATGGACCTACAGTTTTTGCCGACTGCAAACGGCGAAGTTTGAGAAGCTGTTTCTCAGACAGTTATTACTCTTTGAGTGTTGTCAGCAAGTCGAATGATGTGGTGTCGTTAAAAATTCGAGTTGTTCGGAAATCGAACCTTCCGCGTACGAGTGCCGCACAGCCTACGCCACGGCGGCCACATGCAGGCGGCATATCGACACTCAAGAAGGACTTCTTTGAGAGAGCATCAGTTTAAAATTGTAAAACTGAGTGTCACTTAAGGACATATAAAGTTACGGACCATCAATACGGATACGGATCAATACGGACTAATGGTGTATTGGGCTCAGAGACAGCTCAAGCGGAAGCTAGCAAAAGAAAAATCCTTTCTTCATTTTTGGACCAAAAATCACCAACGATCCTGAAAAGAGAAATACCTTAAAATCAGGTGTCTTGGAGATGGAGATCGACAAGACTAATGAGAGATGGGAATCTGGAAAAGCACAGCCAACCTAAGTCTGGATAAGAAAAAATAGCTTAGCCATATGACGAAGGCATATGTACAGACAAAAAGGGTGAACAAACAATCCCCCTTTCCCTATAAAGCTGTCACACGGTGGAGAAAACAGTAA
Organism: Eristalinus aeneus; assembly: GCA_955652365.1. Classification (NCBI taxonomy): domain Eukaryota; kingdom Metazoa; phylum Arthropoda; class Insecta; order Diptera; family Syrphidae; genus Eristalinus; species Eristalinus aeneus. Next base: position 21,325,170 of record OY019131.1, read on the forward strand.
AAGAACCGTGAAGCGCTTTCTACATCGATCATCTAACTTATATATCAAAAACTTAAGTAAAGAGAATCAAGAAGCTTTTCGAAAATTCAAAAAAGTTGTGGCAGAAAACTTCAGAAAACTTCTTCGTTTTATGTAATGAAGGCTTGATCAGATGCAATGCAAGTCACCACATCACATTTTTTCTCTCATTTTCATGATATTATACAACAGAAAGAAACAAATCCATCAAGTAGAGTCTAACTTACTGTATGTTTGAGGGCGCATTTCGCTGAGGAGTGCAAACATAATATATACGACCTAGATCAAAAATCTGTGTCTGCAGTGTACTTTTTCTGTCATAAATCCCATCTGCTCGTAGAAAATTGTTATGCTACTAAATCTGGCAATCCAACAAACAATTTCTGCACTTTGACTAACAACTAGAGATGGAACTTCACAGACAAAATTATTTGATTTACTCAATAACGTCATTCAGTCAATTTAAGGTCCAGCTTCGATCGCTCAAGGTACTTCCGGCGCCGTGCTGTATTGAGCACCTTACTACCCTGCTACAGTGTTTTCCCAATTTGAATGCTCACTACTTGAATGCCCCTCATTGCTTTGAGCGCTTGTCTACATATTTCGGGAACTTCACAACTTCAATTGTTTAACTGGGTCAAGCGTTTCATTGCTTCTAGAAGCGCTTATTTCTTTCGAGCACTTCCTTACTTTTAAAACTTTTGAATACTTCAAGTGCTTCAATATGATATTTTGATCGCTTTACTACTTTCAGCGTTTCATTGATTTGAGCACTTTGCTACTTCGAGGACTTCATAACTTTGAGATTTTAACTACTACAGGCGTATCAATGCTTCAAGTGATGCATCGCTTCAAGATATCTCATTCCTCGAACGTCTCACTACTTCAAAAACTTCACTACTTCAGGCGTTTACTTGGCTCGATCCTCCATAACTTTCTGTATTTGAAGCGCTTTCCTACTTCATTGCTTCCAGCTCCTCATTAATTTCAGCGCATCTCTACTTCGAAAGCTTCCCTATTTCGCATGTTTCATTACTTCGAAACCCTCATTGCTTATAGCGCTTCAATATTTCATGAAGTTCACTAGTTCAGAAGCTTCATAGCTTCGAAAACTTCATTATATCGAAAGTTTCATTGCTTCGAGCACCTCCCAGCCACAAGCGTAGTACTCAATCGAGGTTGGATTTCTAACATTAATTGCTTTGAGCACTTCACTACATCTAGCGTTCACTGTTTCAGAAGCATAATTTTTTTGAGATCTTCATTACTTCTAGAACTTTAACACTTCACTACTTCGAGATCTTCATTATTTTGACAGTTCAACTTCTTCAGGCGCGTCATATCCTCAAGCGATGCATCACTTCAACAACATCAAGCACTTCAGTACTTCAGGCGTTTACTTGACTCGAGCGCCCCACTGCTCCATTAAATTCTGTATTTCGAACGCTTCCCTACTTACTTCATAGCTTCCAGCTTCTTATTACTTTCAGAGAATCTCTACTTCGATCGCTTCTCTATTTCGCATGATTGGTTTGAATGCTTCACAACGAACGATTCAGTGCTTCGAAGGTTACATTCCTTAGCGCACATCTCAGTCTTAAGCGCGTTTCCCACTCGAGAACTTTCCAACCTCGAATGCTAATTGATTTAAGCGCTTCACTACTTGCAGCGTTCAATGCTTCAGGCGCACAATTTGTTTGAGAGCTTTATTGGTTTGAGCGCTTCACTATTTTGAGAACATCACTACTTCAAAGCCTTCATTCACACTTCAAAAGTTACTTTGAATACCTCGCAACCTCGAGCACGTTACTCAATCGAGTGCTTTCCAACATAAAACGCTTAATTGTTTGGGCGCTCCACTTTTTCGGGGAGCTCACTACTTCCGGGCTTCAATATATCAGACGCTTCATTTCTTCAACAGCTTCACTACTTTGAAATACATCCTTCGTCGGGCGCTTTACTACTTTCAAGGACTATTCTTCTTTAGGCATTTAATTTGTCTCAGCGTTCCATTGCTTCTACAACTTCGGTATTTGGAGCGCTTCCCCAGTTCTAGAATTTCATTACTTCGACCGCTACTTTCAGAGCTTTCACAATTCAAAAATTTCATCATTTCGAGCACTTCACAATTTCAAACCCTCAGGCACTTCCAGCCCTTCATGGCTTCGAGATAATCCCTTCTTCAAGCGCTTTATTACTTCGAGGGTTTCGCTACTTCAGGCGCTTAATTGGCTCGAGCACTGCATTGCTTTTAGAACTTCTGTATTTTGATGGCTTCCCAACTTCGAACGTTGGATTGCCTTGGGCCTTTCTCTTCTTCGATCGCTTCACTACTCTCAACGCTTTCTTACACGTAAGAAAAGCTCAATGTGACTTGGTCTAGGTTGTGGAAAAGCCAAGTTCCGATATTTCGGATAATTTCAAAAGCGATGTCGCTTGGGGGGCAACATCATCATCACATAAAGCTTGCAATAGATCCTCTAAGAGTTCCGTCCACTACAACCTTCCTTTACTTGGATGAAAGTCTTCGTAGATACAAAGGCAATTACGATACGTTGTTGTAACTAGAGCAGCATTTCTGTAAACTGTACTAGGAGCTTCGATGCTCTTTCACAATCCAGAAAATACATATCCACGAGTTTGTAGTCGAACTTGAACCGATAAATACCGACCTCAAAGTTCAACAAACTACCCAGCCTTCGAATCTCTCAGATCGTGCATCACACCCACAGCCATGCACCACTTCGCACCCCATCCGGATGTCTCATAAGCCTTTATCATCGGCGAGAAGATACATTTCACGCAATAAAACAAAAGTGCATTACCTCTGGCTGTCGTGCGGCCGACATATCACTTAAACACATTACCCTATAAATCAGCGCCTGATAGTGCCATTAAGCGCTACCAATCCGCTCAGCATCCGACGCCCACCCCTCAAACAGATTCATTTGAGGCGTATTCGTTCCCATAACTCAATTGCACGCCAGTTCGAATCTATTTCCTCGAAAAATGAATTTCAAAAATGGAAAGGTCTTAATTTACGAGCCCGCGAGCCGGGCCCGAGTGTGTAAAGTGGCTCCTGCTCGCGCTGTGTCAGGGGCACCGTGTCTTCGGCACGCTCACCCCATGCCGGTGTCCGTTCGATTAGGAAACATCCGAAAACAGCATAATTCGGGTGCTCGGGAAACCGAAGAAGTTATGACTGCGTGCGAGCGACGATGGGAAACATCTGTCCGCCTATAAATCCGTTCCGCGCTGGAGGCGAACGGACAGGCGTAGCGTCACAGGGATGGTGCTGTGCGTCCAAAAATACAAATCATGTCATAAGTGGCACCGGTGCATCTTGAGTGAACGACGGTGTACTGGAGCGTCAGCCTTGAAAAGTGCTCTCCGTGTCATTTTGGGTGTCTTGTGTTGTTTGGTGCACCCCCGCCCACGCTCTGAGGGATGTTTGACAACAAGCGGGATTGTTTTTTGTTGTTTTCGAAATACAAACAAGAGCGGCAGATTACGAGATGGATTTATGGACCGTTCCTCTGTCGCTCGTTTATTTCCGTCTGAGTGGGGTTGCCGCGAGTGGGTGGCTCACAGGCAATGGGGGGAATCCATCGGTGAGAAGTTTTCTGACAGAGATTACCGCTGTCAGGGTTTCAATGTGACAGGATTCCTAAGCGAGGACACGCCCGCCCCCGAACGGCTGCGGCTGTGCCAGTGGTGGCTTGGGCACCTCCTCGGTAATTAAATCCAACCGCACCGCAGTCCCACGAATCCCGTAATGGCCCTCATTATCGTAAAATTTTAAAGACCGTTTAATTATTAAAGGCGTTTCGGAGAAAGTTTTTCGATTGTCCAACAGGACCCGGCACACTTGCATTCGGGCATCCGGTGGTCGTAAAATTTCATGCTTAGCCCTTTTTGTTGAGCCGTGCTCCTGTGGTGTGGAGGTGGTTTTAAATAGACCGCTCAGTGTCATCGTTGGTTTGGATCGTCATCGCTTCCGGGAGACGATTGTTGATAAGCGGGCCTCGTTTTGGAAGCAGATGTCCCTCGATGACTACGGCGGCGGCTGTTGGACGTGTGCACATGGCCATAAAGTGTCGTGTTGCAATTTCGCCAGAACAACGGCAGTTGTTTCATGCTCACGATGCGGGTGGGGGAGGGCGGCCAGCGCCTGGCGGAGCGGAAATTAAAGTTCGGTTTTATGGCTCACACTGCAAACATAAACAAAACCACTTAAGGGTGCGACGGATGACGGAGATTGTGGCGTCGGCGGGGGTGAGGGGCACTCACCACTAAGTAAAATGCGTCGAAGTGCGTTGCAGACGGTTTTAATGCCGCGATGCGGCCAGGAGGCACGAAAGGATATCAAGATATCGAGAGGACCAGGATCGATTTCCATTACTTTCGCGTGGGTGGTGGCGGCGTAGTCGCTGCAATCTTTGGCAGGAATCGCGTGAGTGTCATCAAAGTTGTGAGTGCTTCCTTGCGTGGGGTTGTGCAAGGGGGCCGCTTGAGCAGTGCATTTGAAGCTGGAAGACGACTGAATGGAAGGCATTGCAAATTACAGGATTCACTTGCTTTGATGCAGGAATGAAGGATCTCTTGAAAAGTTAATTGGGACATTCGATACACATGCGGGGGTGGACTGGTGCTGAGTAGCAGACACCATTAGAGATTGCTGCGGGTGCCTTGCATTCAGCAGTGTGTGCTCAAGAGAGCTCAAAAGGGATAACTGAAGTCTCGGGGAAGTGTGTTTGCTTAGAATCGCATGTGATTCTGGGGAAAGTTTGCTTCCTTGCAAGCAGGAAAGGAAAGTTATGCATTACTCGTGAGGGGTTGTGCACGAAATGGATTGGTGGACATTTCTTGAAGTTTGCCACTTAGTGGAAGCAGATCAATGCGGCTCTTGATGGGGTGTGTGTGGTGTTTGACTTTTGAAATGTTTCAAACTTGCAGTGAGCCTCGGTATATGTGGCGTTTCGATACGGCGGCAACTTAAGGAAGTATGGTCTGTTTCACAAACGCGTCAATTGGTAGGGCTGGAGTGTGGGACAAGGGTGCCGAGAATAGAAAAGTGGATGTCTGTCGCACATTTTTGGGCTTAACCTCTTGTGAGCTTATATTAACGCTCAAAAAGTGTTACCTCTGTATGCTTCTAAAGTTCCGCTGTTTAAGGTCCACAAGAAATTGTAGGTTTCTTCTGCGCGTAAAAGAACAATTGCACGCACAACAGGAGCAATTGCTAAAAATGTCAGGCCCTAATCCCTCCCCCTATTAAACCGTAGCGTCTTCTAGTTATTATTATTAGTTCTATGCAGGGCGTTCATTGTTGGTTAGTTTAAGGTCAAGCTTCCTACGCTAGTCTGCACATTTGTCCAAAATTTTGACTTCTAAGGAAGATGTTGTCCGCACCAATCGAGGCGATTCCACGTCGAATATTTCGGCATACTTAAGTCCGGTGACTGCTTCGCAATGTAGACCTTGGCAATCCCATCTAACGCCAGGCAGCAATCTTCCAGCCGAAAGCACAGTCGCCGTCTTCTTTTTAGTGTCTTCGCTAAATGAAATCCACTCTTTTGAATCATGAGTGGGCTTCGGTTGTCTGAGTGGGCTTCAGGTGAATTGGGTACTAGCCCATTGTCCTTGTATCCTTGTATAGCACTAGGGCTTTACCTGAAAGATAAAATACAAAAATTGTAAATATTGTAAGGAAAAGCTGAGGAAATATCAGTTCAAGGTGAACATCAGTTTTCGGGAATGAAAAAAAAAGGTAAAATTAGGGTGCGATACAGAAACTCCTTTATATTGCCTCATATGCGGGATCCAGGATTTCTTGATAGGGAAAATTAATAGCCGAAGTGAGGCCACCCACCTGAAGTCGTGAAACCCAGCGCAGCCATACACAGCTCCCAAGCACTCTCTGAATTCGGTCCACACTAGTTATACATCTAAGACTTTCTTCCAAAATCTGCCAACGTGCCCTCTTCCACACGTCAATAGAAAACCGCCAGTCTGGGTAAAGATGTAATTCATGGTTCAGTTTCGATTGAAATATAAAAAAAAAAAACATAAACTAAAAAGATTGTTATTGCCGAACAAGAACATTTACTTTTTAAAAATATTGTCTTGCAAATGCTGGCCCCGCCCCATTCGAGTTGATCCTCGCAGACGGAAGGCGATTCGTTTAAGCGCAGCGACTGGTTCAAAACTACCATGTCGTCCATAATAACAGGAAACTATGTACCTGTCAATTGCCTTTTGCCCCCTTTTTGCACCTTCTCCTGCAACTGAGAGAAAGGTCGTTTGAAAGTTTTGAAACATACCATTCTTCAAAAAACCGGTCTATCAAAAAACCTTAAGCCTAATTGATATCTTATGGGTTAGGATTAAAAAAATATCATCCGTTTTAAAGCAGCACCATCTCCTACTCGCTTGAATCCGGTATCGTGGTCCACTGTGCGTCGCGTAAGTTCGTCTCGTTAAATAATTTTTTCCCTGCTCATCCTTGTCATCAAATAATTCGATCGTGAATTAACTTCCACGCCGGCGGCTGACAGAGAAAACTTTTCCCAAATTCACACAGCATGTGAATGTGTGCGGCGTTCAACAAATTTACGACATCCACATGTGTCGCATCCAAGGGTGGTAATTGTCACCCTCTCACGTCTCATCTGGAACACCAAATGTTTCGATTTGTCACGTGTGCCGCTTATCACAATCGAATAACAAAAAGACCCATCACAGCCACCCCCTCGCACGCTGCACACCACCGCTCACCAACACTTAAGCCAGTCTTTATCTTTAATGGAATTCTGATACAAAATCTCCCGCCACCCGCCCCGCAAGCGGAGAAACTACGCCGAGAGAGAGAAGAAAAAGATTTATTTCATCCCGGCAAAACTCCTTAGCCATTTAAGAAAAGAAAACCCCCGTCAACCACCCACCGGGACGCACACACTCGCACGTACCCAGCTCGGGAACAACCCATCTCATAAGTGGAGGTTGGCGCTGGCGTGCCCGAGTGGGGGAGAAAAAGTGAAATCTGTTCCACTTATTAAGTTGTCACAATTTATTTTTTTGCGCTCCTCCGCTTCTCCATGCAACAACGACGAAGACGGCAGCAAGTGTTTAACACGAATGAGTTATGGAACAACTTCGCATCCTGTCAGGAGGCGGCGGCGCTGGTGGTGGTGGTGGGCCCTTCAAGGAGATGAAGAAATGTCATTGCCTGGCGAAGGGAACTGCAGAGAAATAATAAAAAGGAAGACTGCTCTGCGACGCGGTGGTGAAGTGGAATGGAGAGCAGTTACAGCAAACGGAACGGAACTATTCCACGGCTGGGGGATGCTTACAACTTCGGTAAGTGGAGCATTTGTGTTGTGCTGCGGACAGGGGGAAGGCGAAGCAGTGATGCAAGGCGAGAGGAGGGCATATTCACACATGACAACCCGGCACAGTCGTCCTGCACGGTGCAGAGCCATTCAATTGTCAGGCAGAATAACTCTCGAATGGGAATGTGATACAGTAACGCTGCGGCACAACCCATGCAGCGGCAATGTAGCGGGGAAGGATTTTATTTTCTCGAAAGCCTATAAAGTGGATTTGTATTGGACGGTTGAGTGTCTTTGTGCATTTGCTGGTGGAGGCAAAGACTGAGGATGAAGATGTTGGAGTTCGATGAGATTGATGGAAATGGACTTTGGCGAGAGCTTCACCGTCTTTGAAGTTGGAGTACTTAAATCTTCTGAACTGAGCTCTTTGTGGTTGTTTTCTCTGATGGAAGGTTTCTCGTGTTTGTCAAAATTTTTGACAGTCCAAACATTTTTCACATCCAAATCAAATGGCAACCATCAGTTTTCTAATATTTATAAATTTGTTGCCCTTCTGTCTCCCAGTCTGCAAGAACACAATTGTGTCCTTGAGCGAAACATGCCCCCCAACAGAACGTAGCGCAAACATGACGTATATATGCGATTGGAAGCGGTGTCATTCAAGCGAATAGGTTCATTTGTACATGTGTTTGCCGAGGTTGGCGTGACTGGGCTGAGAGGCACGTTTCGAAGTGATATTGCTGCGATGCAAGGAGACAGACTGTCAACAATAACGAAGCAATATCGAATACACGCGCGACAGAGATCGCCTCGTAAATGTTGAGAGAGTCATCTGATGTGTGCCTGTTGATGGGTTTGGAAACACTTATCCTCTAAATGCGACACATGTGACTGTCTGCACGACTGTTGGGTTTGGATTGCGAATTGAAAGACTTCGATAATGGTGACCTTGATAATGATTCGAGCGATTCAAACCAGTATCATGGAACATAGAATGGGTCGTGTTTTATGTCTCATAAGGCAGTTGATTAGGCATAGATGAACACGGTGGGGCATAAGTTTACCTAGGGGCCCACGCTGAAGAGGCAACGATTTGTTAATTGACTCCATAGGAGGCAGTGAACGTCTTTTCCACGAATTCAAATCACACCGACCTTTCATTTCGAATCATGCTTACAAAGATTCGATGATATACTGTTGAATCATTGAAACAGGGGCAATCAACATCAAATTTGCAATTTGAATTTAAGGTCCTTACCAAATCACGTCCGATCCGCAATGTCGCATAAACTTCTTCTCCTTCTTGTGGTGCTACAGTCCGGTGAGGACCTGGGCCTCAACCAACATACCTCTCCAGCCAGCACGATCTTTCGCCAGCTGTCTCCAGTTGCTCACTCCAAGTTGGTCGAGGTCCTTCTCCACTTGTGTGCGCCACCTTAGCCTAGGTCTTCCTCTGTTGCGTTGTCCCAATGGCCCGAATTCAAAGACTTATCGGGCCGGAGCAGTGGTGTCCATACGCTCTACATGGCCTAGCCATTTTAAGCGTTGTACCCGTAGACGCTTGACCAGGCGCATATCGCTGTACAGCCCATAGAGTTCGTCGTTATATCTTCTTCTCCAGATGCCGTCAATGCAAACAGGACCAAAAATCGCACGCACTTCCTCATCCGCCTTTTCTAACATCCAAGTTTCTGCGCCTCAAAGTAGGACTGGGATGACCAAAGCGAGCTTAGCCCTTCGAGAGAGGGCTTTGTTACTCAATTGTCTCTTGAGCCCCAAGAAACAGATTGGAAAGAGTTATTTCTGCGTTTGATATCGGAACTGATGTTGTTGTCCTTATTTACCGCGGAGATACGCGAAGTCCTTGACTACCTCAAAGTTTCAGCTGCCTAGTGTGACGCTTTGTCCGAGTCGTCGATGTTGTGTGTTCTTCCTTGATGACAGCATGCACTTAGTTTTGCCCTCATTTACCGCCAGACCCATTTTAGCCGCTTCCGCTTCAATGCCAGCAAACGCCTCATTGACGGCTCGCTGTGTTCGTTCAATCACGTCAATGTCAATCTTGACCATAGACAGCGTCAGATAATAACCGTCAATGAGCAAGGCCAGTAGAGAATTGTAATTTGATGTTACCGTTGGTATCCACTTTCGCATGCGTCTTTGTTTTTCTCACGCCCTGTGATCTGTGATATCTGTGCCCGCAGAGCTGAATGGAGGCTGCTCCTAAACACAAGATTTTGTGTTCTCTGGGGTTGAGATCCGCCGGTATTCAGTTGTTTTTGGTTTCAAGAATTTGTCAGTCACAGGCTGATGATGCTTTGGCATCAATCATCATTTCAAGATATGGTCTTGATCGCCATTGCGTCGTGGAAAAGTTTGTTGGTGGCCAGTTCCATTCAGAGCTGAATGGAGGCTGCTCCTAAACACAAGATTTTGTGTTCTCTGGGGTTGAGATCCGCCGGTATTCAGTTGTTTTTGGTTTCAAGAATTTGTCAGTCACAGGCTGATGATGCTTTGGCATCAATCATCTCTTCAAGATATGGTCTTGATCGCCATTGCGTCGTGGAAAAGTTTGTTGACTCGCCTTTCGAAGGTGGCCAGTTCCATTCCTGGACTCAACATTTTACTTTTTTACAGGAGCACCCTTCTCGAGTTGCGTACTGTGGGCAAGGGTTAGTACGAAAGTTACCTTGATTAAGTTTCTCAGAAGTTGCGAGTGTCCTCGAATCATATAAAAACAAAGCGCGCACAACAGAGAGAGAGAGAGAGAGAAGTTGCTGACAAGCTTGGCACTAAAGTCTGGTGGACTATAGTGCAGTACGTAGAAAGGCAAGTTGCCTTTACTTAGAGAATTGACTTAGATCGCTTTCGGACCATTAAACTGTCACAGCAGAAAATTATTACCAATTTAGTTGAAACAAAAGGGAGCCCATAGGTAGGTACTGAGGTCATGCAGATACCCAATAAAGCAACGCATCAGCCACCTGCATGTCGGTTGACTTATAATGCAAAAAGAGCATTCGCATATTTTCGCATAAAATCATTCGAAGGATCACCTCGTCAGCCTGTGTCCTTCCCACTCAGACAGTGTGCACTTATTTCTCCCCTATCTATGCATCTGTCTGAAATGCGGTTGATGATGTTTGTGGCTTGATCATTCCCGTGGAATCCTGTGCATCTCCTTGTCCACTAAAACGGCGTTTGTCGCTAAATAAGTTTTATCGTTTCAGAATTTTAATTGTTCTTTAGATAAGCGACAATTAATGGATCAAAAGGGACAGATTCTAAAATCTTATAATAATTGTATGGCGGTACAGTCCACAGAGGACCAAGATCTAGCATGCTCATTAACTACTCCAGGAGAAGGGACCTACAGTTTTTTGCCGACTCCGAACGGCGAAGTTTGAGAAGCTTTCTTAGACAGTTATTACTCTTTGAGTGTTGTCAGCAACTCGATAGAGGCGGTGTCATGAAAATTCGAGCTGTACAGCCGGGGATCGAACCCAGATCTTCTGCGTGTGAATGTCGCACTCTATCCACTACGCCAAAGCGACCAAGACCTTGTGCCACGTCTTTTTTTCTGTGAGGGTGAAGCTTGCATTGAAGTATGCGCTGTTCAATTTGCTAAGACGATGCTTTACAAATCGCTATGACTTCAATTTGGAGTTTAGGATCAGTGGTTGCTGTTCTTTGGCAGCCATCGGTATACATTAAGGAGTTTTCCAAAGGATTGTAATGCGTAGACTAGAATTCATAGAAAGGTAGAGGAAATTGAGAGGTACTTAGGCTAGATTAATCTAAATGGGATGTTGCGCGGAACGAAGACGTCCGTTCCTATGACCCTAAATAACATGAAGCCTTTTTATGAAATATAGACATAACTGATTGAAATCCTGAAAGCGATCGATTCAATTCATTTGTTTTTCCTCTAGAGGGAACTATTTAGAGAATGTAGAAGAAAATTTCTTTCTCCTTTCTCCTTATCGTTGGTAAATTTTGCTACAGATAAAGTTTAGAGTTTGGGCCAAAACACTTTGTATGAAATTACTGAGTGTGTGCAGGCTGAAGGCTTTTTCTAGCCTGAGTGTGTGCAGGCTGAAGGCTTTTTCCAGCATATAGTTTCCATGTTGTGATATAAAGGAGGATATCCAATGCCTAAAATGCGGGTGGTTTCTAAAACGCCTCGAATGTGTAGGGATGTGAGCCGCTTAATATTTGCTTAGAGTGTTAGTGTTTTTAGCTAGTGTCGCCACGTCATGTAGTAGAAAAGGGCTGCCTACAGTCGTTTTGAGTGTAACTCTCTCTCCCTTTTTGTGCTGCATTATTCGGCCAACCAAGTGTAAACATGAAAACGGGAAACGGGAAAATATTGATATTTTTTGAATCTGTTTCGATGTTCAAAAACAGAAGCCTCGGCCTGGTGGTAGTCATGAGAACCACCCACACTGGAACACACACTTTCCTTGGAACCTACGGAGGAGGAGAGCGGGTGGATGTGGGCACAAAAATTGAATTGAATTGATTTAATTACAAGTGGCGCTATCTTCGTTTCGCAACAAAAGGAATAGAAGACGACATAGAAGACGAATAGAAGTGACATAAAAACTGTCGAATGCTTTTATTTAAAGGTGTGTCCCAACAAGAACGCAAGATTTAAATTTGAAATAAAACGCAGATATTTAATAAAAACCGTGAATTCTTTATTATATCGTAAAGTATACCGGATGAGGTTATGTGAGGAATAACACATCGTCCAGATGACTGCGGCCGTTTTGCTGGCACAAACGCGATCTTTTAATGAAATTTTCAATGACCGTTTTGCACAAATGCTGCCGTATTTAAAAAAATACAATAAAAAATATATAAAAAATATATTTTGAATGGTTCAGAATATATTATTTATTATTATATTTATTTTGATTTCAATAAATTTTTTTAGAAATTATTGAGCCGGTATTTCTTATTTTTTAGGTATAGATTTGTTATCTTATGGTATAGTATTACTAAGTTTTTGAATTTGTACATTAATGTTAATGGCTAGTGATTCTATTAATAAATATTTCCTCTTTCAAGGCTTGAGTCGTCGTCGGCTTATTCGCATAAACCATCGACTTAAAAAAACCTCAAAGAAAATAGTCCAATGGTATTAAATCTCACGATCTAGGCGGTCTCCAAAACGCAAAATAACACGACCGCGAAATGACTGATGCAGCAGTTGAATTGTTTCTCTGGCTGTATGAGATGTGTTGAAACCACATCCCCTCCACATTCATTTCTTCAATTCTATAATAATAATAATAATAATTGTTGGCGCTACAGTCCAAAGGGGGACCAGGGCCTAGCATGCTCATTAACTACTCCAGGAGAAGGGACCTACAGTTTTTTGCCGACTCCGAACGGCGAAACTTGAGAAGCTTTCTTAGACATTTATTACTCTTTGAGTGTTGTCAGCAGCTCGAAAGAGGTGGTGCCGTGAAATATTAGAAAAAATTGGTGTTGAGCTGGGAATCGAACCTAGACCCTTCGGCGTGTGAGCGTCGCACTCTACCCACTACGCCACGGCGACCACATCTTCTTCAATTCTAGGTACGAAAAAATTGGTTATCATTTCACGATACCGAACACCATTGCGCTTAACCTGACTCATTTTCATAAAAAAAACGTCCAATGATTTCTCCAGCCCAAAATCTACACCACACAGTGACACGTTGAGGATGTATTTGCTTCTCATGATTCACTTGAGGATACACCTCGCCCCAAATGCGACAATTCTGCCTATTGACGAAGCCAACAAAATGGAAATGGGCCTCGTCACTAAAGATGATTTTATCGGCAAAATCAGCCGCAAAACTTTCACCATTTTGGTAAAACAATTTCACATTTTATTCGTGTAGCGGTTCATTTTCATTAACCTTAAACCTTCTACTAACAAACAATAATAATTGTTTAAATGTCAAACAATGGCAATTCGAATGGCGCCAAATTTAAACTTTGCGTTCTTGTTGGGACACCAAGTCGCCACTCCACTCTGGTGGAAGAGAGGCGACTTAAAATTGCCTACTGCTTATATTTTGAGCAAAGTGAGATTCGGGTCAATTACCTGATCAGATGTCTGAAGGTTATTACTTTCGGCTAGATTACAAATCTACAAGTCTGAATGACCAACACTGGAGACTGTTTTGCAGAGCTTCTCAGAATTGCTGCTTATTCAGGCCAGAGGCCCATGAAAGGTTTTTAGTGGCATCAGCATTTTTCCTGAAATTGCAACTAAGATGGCACCCACTCTTTCTTCAACCTTAAGGCTGGTATTCGAAGGTTCTCTTAGCTCGCACGCTGCTATCACACAGATGTAGTCAGTCAGTCCATGTGTTCGATGAAGTTCCGCCATTGCGGTCAAAGCAACGCCGATTTTATGGTTACACCAATTTCTCAATCTTCTTCTCAATTTGAATCAAAAAAATTAATTTACTCGGATGCTTAAATCACTGTCATCGGAAGTACTAATAAAAACCTGCATCACAGGGGCATAAGATAAACGACGCAGAAAGTGTGATAAAGCACCATCCATGCCAGAAAAATGTCTTAATTCCAATTTCGGCCTATAATGAATGAGGTGGCTCTGTGCAGGCGCCACTTGGAGTCGTCTGCCATCATCTTTTCGACGAACTAAATCGTTTTATCATAAAAACCAATAGAAATCTCCAGCCCCAGTGACGACTTATGACACATGTCCCAGCGGAGAAACATCCCATCCCGCCCCCGAGAAATGTCAATTCGAGATTAACCAAAAAACACATCTAGACATCTGACACAATTCACGAAAAACCGAAAAAAAGATTACCCCCGTCACAGACTGAAGAATCTCAAGAATTCCCCTCATCCGTAGGACCACAAGAATATTACAAATATCTGTGTGACATATGACTCTGGCTCATCCACGGACACCTGCTCCCCGGAGTGCTGATCCGGAGTGCCGCCGCCGTCGCCGCTGCTGCTGTGCCCAAAATAACCGTCACTGCCACAGTCACCCCCGATGAGCAGCAAGCCATCAAAACAAATCATTCGAGATTCTTCGACGGAAATAAATTGCCAACGACTACGACAGGTTAACCGTCCCCGATCGCTTGCCGGCCCACACATTCCAGGAATGCTGCTCGAACAGGCGATAAAGCGAGCATCCACCATCGACACGGCGCAGTAAAACTAAAAGTGTCCCCCTTGGACCAATATCACTAATTGCATCATTTTGGGTTGGATGGCGAGTGGAAATCTGAAATCGAAAATAGAATTCGAGGCGCACACACGCGTGCGGCAAGGAGCGCCCAGAATCAGAATCACAACCAGGACCGAGACCGATGCTGGTGCCGTTAAACGTGTCATTACTTCCGATGGTGTGTGGCAATTTTCACTGCACATCGTCACATCCACGACCAGGGAGAGGATGTACTCTGGGGGGTTGGACAGACGATGCGCAGCATACTGAAGGGTGTGGCGGATTGAATTGAACGGAACACACGAATGCGAAGTTTGGAGCATGATGAAGCAACAGGGAACCACTTAACGGAAAAAAGAGTATCCATCCCCCTTGGCTTGTAGGAGGGATTTGTACTTCGCTTTGAAATCAATGACTCTGATAGTTTGATTGCACTGATGAAGGACTTTTAGAAAAGGAGGTGGAGTTGAAGTTTGGACTTGGAGGATTCCTCTTGGGAAGGGTGAGGAATGGGGTACTTTTACGACGTACAATTGATTTTGGGGGGGATGTCGAGAGCGAGAGGAGTTGTTCAATGTCATGGGCAATTTCAACGCGATGGTAGTGAGGACGATGACAGGTGTCAGAAGTGTGGTTACAAGGCTAAATTTAGGTTTTATTTTAACGTCAGATTACTTGGTGATCGTGCCAAGGCTAGGCATGGGATACATGTAGTCTAGTTTGGTGAGAGATTGAAGATGTCTTTGAAGATCACTGAGCACTGAGGACGATTATAGACAGCGATAATTGAAGTTCAGGTCCCTTACTCTATTGTCTAAATTTGGAAAGTCAGAAGTTCCAACACAAAAATCCCAAAAACGGAGACAAGTCAACGACAGATTGGGCGCTAAGCTTCGGATGATATAGGGATCCATAGAACATAAGATTTTTAGAGGCCTTAAACTTTAAAATGCCTAAAATTCTAAAATGTCTGAAATTCACAAGATCGATTTTAAGAAACCGCGAAAATTGCGAAACGTGTCCCAACATGAAAATGAAAACGTGTAAAAATAAAAATCTTGCCTCAAATAATTTAAAACTCAAAAAGTCTAAATGCCGAAATTTTGCAAATCTTAAAAGCAAAAATTTAGGGAACCCAAAATCCAGAAAGGCCACAAGATTACAAGCCCCGCTGTGAAAATTGTGCTAGATTTAGGAAAGTCTTTAACACTAGACGTCTTCCTCTTATTCTTGTGGCGCTATAGTCCGGGGTCGACCTGGGCCCTAACCAACATGGCTCTACAGCCAGCACGATCCCCCACCATCAGCTTCTAGTTGCGAACTCCATGTGAGTTGAGGTCCTTTTCTTCTGAACGCCACCTTAGCCTAGGTTGTTCTCTGTTGCGTTGTCCCAATGGCTCTGATTCGAAGACCTTTCGGGCCGTAGCAGTGATGTCCACACGCTCTACATGGCCTAGCCATCATGAGCGTTACATCCAAAGACGCTTGACCAGGAGCATTTTGCTGTACAGCACATGGAGTTTGTCGTTAATCTTTTCCTCCAGATGCCATCAACGCAAATAGGACCAAAAATCGCACGCAAAACTTTTCTCTCGAAAAGACTAAGGACTTCCTCACTCGGTTTTAGTAACATCCAGGTTTCCGTAAAGTCGCCATAAAGTAGGACTGGGATGATCAAGCTGTTCCATAAGGGGAGCTTAGCTCTTCGAGACGGGGCTTGATTGATAATTGCCTCTTGAGCCCTTACGTCCCTGGTGACTTAGTTCTAATACCGCAGATCATGCCCTCCTTTCAGCTGCAGATTCAATGACCATCTAGTGCAAGTTGGCGATGTGGACAAGAGAGTACATTCGACAGATTTAAGCTGTTCAGCCCGAGCGGCATTTAAGTCTTTGAACACTTCGTAGAAGTCGTGGCAAAGGTTTCTTCCTCATAAATCTTACTTCAGAAACAATTTTTTCCCTGGAAGCTCTGTATTCTTACTGATCGCCCAGTAACCCTTTGTTCCAAATAACAAGGAATAGTGGTTTTAAGAGAACAATTCTGGTCAGAGTCTGGCGTTTTGAGTAAAGTTGTTTGGACAAACCAAAGTACTTCCGATTGCTAGAAGTGATTCCACGTAGTATGGCTCCTAGGAAGTCACTCGGGGAGATCACGTTGACGTACCATATACCGCGGAACTGAAGTAAACGAAGTCTTTAACTACCTCGAAGTTTCTGCTACCTAGTTTGACGCTCTGTCCGAGATGTGTGTGTACTTCCTTGATGACAGCATATACTTCGCTTTGCCCTCATCAACATCCAGTCTCATTTTAGCCACTTACGCTTCAGTGCCGGCATATGCCTCATTGACGGCACGCTGTGTTCGTCCAATAACATCAATGTCATGACTTTTGGCAAATCGTGCCTCTGGTGTTGACTTCTGAGTAGCGAACGATCTTCTCGAGGATGATGTAAGAGAAGTCCCATGACAGTGCGCCACCTTGTCTACAACCTTTTTTTTAAATTTAAGGTTTCGGTGAGTTCGTAACCTACTTTGATGAAGCAGCGAGAGTTCTGCATCGTCATCCTACACAATGTGACGAGTTTGGTAGGAATGCCAAAACTAGACATGGCACTGTACAGCCTTTCTCTATGCACACTGTCATATGCGTCCTTAAAATCGACGAAAAGGTGGTCAGTGTCGATTGGTACTTCTAAGGTGCTTTCAAGAGTCTGGCGTAAAGTGAAGATCTGGTATATCGTGGAACGACATTAGAGATCGCTAGAGGTCTTATCAGTTACTGGGTCGAGATAGTCTTCAAACTGAAAATTTAAATGATAGCAAAATTTTCAATGCCTCAAAAAATTCAAATAGCAGGCATAATCTGTTCTTTCCGTTAAACCTTAAAAATTCAATAAGTTCTAAATTATTGTCAATGGTTGCACAAAAAGTCAAACATGCACAAAATGTGCAAATTTCGTTTTCATCATAGTTCCTTGATGGACCTAAACCCCCCGAAAACAAAACCGAATCTAAAGTGTCCAAAATCCTTTGCTTGAAACACCCACAAACCCAATAACCTTGAAATATCCAAATTGTAGTCCTAAATTCGCAGAAGTCTAAAACAGCCTCAATCGTCGAAAATTCCAAAAAGTTGAAAGCTTCTATAGCTCAACGATGATACGAGTATCAAGTCAACTCACGACAACTCAAAGTTTCGAAGTCAGTCAAGCTTGAGGATTTTTAAACTTCCAATCTTAGTTCGGTTTTCTATTTCCAGATATCCAGAAAATGTGTTTTCCTGTACTACTTACCTAGAAAAGGGGGCAAGATAAAGGATACAAATCTGGTTCAGCACACCTCCGTTATCAATAAGCAAACCAATCCCCCGTCAACTAAACCCACTCAAAATAATTCTCAAAGCTCAACGAGTCGTATGATTTGTGTTGCTGAAGAGCGGACACTGGGGAAGTCGAAAGGAGGAAAAATTTTGTTCAACTTTCAAGTGGATGTGGCCAATAAAAATGTCTCCTACTCGAAAAGGCCAAAAAGTTAAACTTCCACTCGACTAACTCCGATAACAGTATCACCACCACCACCGACAGTCACCACAGCGCAGCCGGCAACAACAGCAATCATCCGCCACCAACTTCAGAGCACAACCTATGCGCCCCTACTCGATATGCAATGAAATTACGTTTGACTGCATTCTGTTCGATTCGATTACACAGTCACCCATGTCACACCGGCATCGACTGCCATCGAGACTGCGACTGCGAACTGCCTTTGAAGCGACCCTTTCCGGGTCATTTAGCAACGCTCCCCGCGCAGCCTCAACCCGAGAGGGAGATCCTAGGTTCTGCACCACGAGCAACCAGCCCGGGAAGAGTGTTGTTTATGACATGTTCATTATTTTCGTAGTTCCGGGATGGAAACCCTCCCCCGTGGCCCCGACAAATTGGTCGATTGCTGATAGATAGAGTGGGTCGGTGGCTGGCTGGCGCTATCTGCTATCGCCACGGCCGTCGCTGTAAGCCGCTCAGTTACCCTCGGATCATCATAATGCGGATTCAGGGAGATGATCTGGCAACATTCCGGGGTGACGAGCATAACGACATCACGGCAATGTGTGCCATTCATCTACGCCAGGCCATTAGCACATATTAGATGATGAGGCGACAGCACGACGCAGCCGGGCGCAATGATGAAGGTGATGACGGCGATGACGACGGCGATGATGGAATACCTCTTTCTTATGTATGCCGCACTTTTTCATTCTCGACAGATTCGGGTGGCTCGATGTGTTCCGCCTTGTCGATGCTTTTATTCGACGCCACACCGTGCCTGTGACAGTGATGGGGCAGAGTGGCTGCGACGGGAGGCAACAGTCCTGTGGGGGGCGGCAGGATTCGTACAGATTTTGACGGGTTGTCACACATGAATGTTCCCGTTTCCATATCGCCCTTCGTCGGGGCCAGGCGACGGCGCTGGGGTAACAATTACTGAAGCGTATGATTGACATTCAAGGGAAGTGCTGCGCTTGGATTGAAGTGCGCCTTGGAGATGATAATTATTTTCGTATCCACATCACGGGAGACGACGCAGTGGGGGACTGAGGGGAAGCAACAAATCCAATCGAATTAGCGTGGATAAGACGGGGCTGCTGCCCCATGTGGGATGGGAGTGGGTTTTGAGGGATGTGCGGGATAGTTTGTGGATTTAATGGGAGCTCAGTTTTAAAGGTGTGTGAGGGGACGTTGAACTTGATTGAGTGACGGGCAGTGACAGATGCGAGAACTCATGACATGTGGTGATAGCTTGAGAACGAGCCTATGGGGATGAAATTTGTTTTAAAGGGCTACCAAGACTTCGGTGAAGACTGATAATTGATTCAGTCAATGGCGACTGTGGTTCGATTGAATATTTCTTCCTTTTTATCAAACACGTTGAAAGAAAGGGGAAAGAACATGAAACACTTTTTAAAGAAGGGATAATGGACACTCAAGGGTTAAAAGTCGAAGACTACACTTAGTTTGAAATTTACCACAATTTAAACCCCAACTCTTTGACGAGAGGAGTGGCCACAGAAGTCAGAGTCTAGATTTTAACACATAAACAGATTGAGCGCTAAACGGCACAGATAACTTTCTGTTGACTTTAAGCCCGTAAATGAAGGTTTTCATAGAGTCGAACTGTCACTCTCAATTTAGTATTCCCAAAAACTTGTCTGATTTAATGCGACGGCGATGGAGAACTCTTCTACGTCAAAGCGGAAAGAGAAACTTCAACGTCGAAGAGCATTTAAAAAAGGCAACTTGCAAGCATGAACTCTCTAAACATCATTCTTTGAGTAATCAAGTCACAAGGCAACATCTGAGGCGCAGTCTTACAAAAGCCCGTTTAACTGAGTGTTTAAACGAACATAGCGAGCCTAAAATACAGCCTTTCTCGGCTTTGAAATAGAATCGACTTACATGGAGGACGGTAAGAGAAATTAAAGCATAATATATACTGTTATATCACTGTATTGCAACGACGTGGCGGACAGAGTGCCAAACTATGCAGGAAGGACTTTGGACAGAGACTCGGCAGTAAATAGGAACAAGAACATCAGAAATTAAATTTTGTGCCACCTACTGACGCTCTGAGCTCAAGAGGCAATTATGTAAGAATGACCCTCAAGAAGACTCTGAACAGAATCTTGAGAACACTAGGTCTGTGGTAAGGTTCAGCTGTTTGAGTCTTACTTAAACTGGATGGGAGGATAGTCAGCTTTTCGAGACGAGTGTTGGATGTGAACATTTTGCTACTATGATCCTGGCCTTTTCAGAGGAAAGTTCAATGTTTGAGTTATGTTCTTGTCTTCTTTGATAGTATCTGGAAAAAAAATTCAATGACAAATTTCTTGGACTCAATGGCGCCTATGCGGTTATAGATACAACGCATAAGATCGCTGGCAAAATACAGATGTAACGCGGGTACATACTGAATGCATGGAAACAGTCCCGCGTTCGCAGTCCGAACAGAGCGTTCAATAAAGCCGGTGAGAAGAATTAGTCGTTTCTTGGTTTTTCTGAACAGAATACACTGGTCAAGCTAGGACGGCGCTGCTATAACAAAATGAATGAGAAACAGATCTCTGGTCTCAAGAGTCTTTTGTTCGAGTTTATGGGAGGTACAACAGAGGAGGACCATACCTTAGAGCTCGCTTGTAACGGAAAAGACGGAATTGGAGGCAGCTGAGAACGGACCGTACCAGTTGGTGAGATAACAGATCACTCAAAAAGTCCCGGAATATATAAAGGGCGCCAATAACAAAAATTATAATAATTGTTGGCGCTACAGTCCAAAAGGGGACCAGGGCCTAGCTTGCTCATCAACTACTCGTGTTGTGCGCGCTACTGTTCTCTCACGAGTTTTACAGTTGTTTACCGACTCCGGCGAAATTTGAGAAGCTTTCTTAGACAGTTATTACTCTTTGAGTGTTGCCAGTAGCTCAAAGGAGGTGGTGCCGTGGAAAATTCGAAAAATTGGTGTTGAACTGGGAATCGAACCTAGACCCTTCGGCGTGTGAGCGTCGAACTCTACCCACTACGCCACGGCGGCCACTATTATACAACAAAAATTATAAACTTAATATTATTTTTTTGTTAGTGGGTAGGGTGCGCCCTATATGTCCCGGGAATTATTGAGTGATGTGTTATGTGGTCCTAGCCGCATGTGCACGTCTGGAAAATTGGCTGGTGAGAGTAAAATATCTGAACCTACTGGGAGTGACATCTCTGTCAGTGTCATGTTGAGTGTCATCTCCTCATCTGGATAAGATATAAATACATAAGTGAACTGAAGATATTCAAAATTGATTTTGTCGCTACAGGTCATACCAGCAATTCTCTGGAAAAGTCCTTTTGCCCCTAATAAGTCCCGGGACATATAGGGAGCGCCACTAACGCAAAAATTGTATACTAAATTAATAATTTGTGTTAGTGGCGTCTCTTATATATCCTGGGATGTATTGAGTGATCTGTTATCTTACCTACTTGTACGGTCCGTTCCCATTTCCTCCTTTTCCGTTTACAAGCGAAATCTAAGGTACGGTCTTGAGTGAAATGCTTTCTCTGATCCTGATTCCTCTAATTCCTCCTTTTCCGTTTCCAAGCGAACTCTTAGGTACGGTCTTGAGTGAAATGCTTTCTCTGATCCTGATTCCTCTAATTCCTCCTTTTCCGTTTCCAAGCGAACTCTTAGGTACGGTCTTGAATGAAATGTTTTCTCTGATCCTGAGAAAAATTCAAATGCACAGTGTGAACTCTTCACCATCTCTTTCGAACTGCTGACAACACTGTCTAAGAGAAAGCTTGTCAAACTTCGCCGTTCAGAATCAGCAAAACAGTTTAGGTTGCTCCAACGCGTGAGAGAACAGTAGCGCCCACAGCACGAGTAGTTGACCTCTGCGGACTGTAGCGCCATTCAATATTTATAAAGAATTTCACGTCTGAATTTCATTGACAATCGTATAAGCTTAGTCCTCGATCTGACTGCACATAGTTTGGGAAAGCTAAAGAACCCCACGGGTGTGCAAGAAACCTTCAGATGAGGCGTCGAGATCTATGAAAATATCTCTCCAATATAGCATCCAAAAGTTTAGTGAATGTCAAGAGAATCAGAGATGGAGTCAAAGGTGCATTGGGTAAGACGGCGGACTAAAGAAATCAGACCCAGGTACTGAGGTTACTTGACTGGAAGTGAACATTTAAGCAAAGGCTATTTTCTGGTACCAAAGAATGTCATGGACCCCTGTAGTGGGCACCCTTGTGCAAGTGCTGTGGTTCAAAACCTGGAATAAGTTCAACCCTGCTTGTTGGTCTAAGGCAAATATATTTATCCACCTAGCTCCACCTAGGCGATTCGGAGCTTTTCCTGCTCAGGGCGGACTTGTGTTAACCCTAGAATGGCCAATGTATGAGAAAAGTTGCATTTCATATCAGTTCTTGAAATCAGTTTGGGAAATTTGAGAAAAACCACCTTCTGGGGAAAACAAAAATGTGAATGGACTGACTGTAAGCCATTTAGGGAAGGTTTAAAGTTCTACATTCACCAACAGTTGATGCGATGATGATTTGTTCCGACGCCAGCGACAACTTTTGTCCAGTTGGGTTATTTGCAATTCCACCTCGTCTTCAATACATAAACTCGTTCACATTTAAATTCTAGATCCGCTAGCTTCCAATATTATGCCAGTGCAACGCTTGCATTTTTCCCTTCATAAGCAGTAGGCGTTTGGAAGCACATCAAAAGAAAAATTGAAACCCACGAGCATCTTAGCTTCGAAGGGGGTCCTTTCGTTGCCCTAAGGGACCTGTGACGTTAGTTACTAGGTAGGACTGCCTACGTCTGTCAGAGAGCCTGGCACTCAGCGAATGCATGCAACTTTAGCTTGACAGCAATTCCTGGTACATTTCATGGAAAAATACAACCTCAGTCCATCTTACAACGAATTCCTAACCAGGAATCGAACTGATGGGGCTAAACTCCACCGTAAACTTGTCGCGGATTTCCTTCCCTCAATTCTCGAGGCTCCTCATTATCTCCTTCTGGGAACATTGAGACAGATGTTCTTTCATAATCCGCTCTCTAGCTTCACAAATTCCCGATAATTGCACGCTCATTTCACGGCAATCGCCCTCCTCGTTGCTTAGGCACTGCTAATTGCGTTCTTATCTGTCCCTCTAATGCCCGTAATTAGTGTCAATGTCAACACAATTCCTTCGCCGCACAGCAAATGAAATGCAAACAAACTCAGTCCTCTTCCCGGATAGCCATGCGTTCGTCCCACTAATCCCCGACTCATGTTCAGAGCGCATTTCTGTCAAGCAAACAATCATCGTCGCAGATATCAATTTTTCTGTCCTCACCCACGCCCGATAAGCAGCAATTGACACAATCACCCACAGAGCGACAACAGAGCAGTGCCCACAAGCTGACATCCATCATCGTCCGTGTCCGTTCGTCGTCGTCGATCCAATTTGTTTATGTATGTTTTCCCGAATCCATCTCGGAATCCGTAGTCGAATCTTTCACGCCAATTAACGCCCCGAAGACATTCGTCAGTTTCTCACACAGGGTCCCAGTGCTTGTTGTGCTCGTCCAGGACCCATTCAGAGGACGGTCACAAGAGTGTATCTGGAGGCGTTACATGTGTATGTCAATGCGGAGCCATTCGACCGGCACGAAGAGCACCCGGGACAAACAACTCTGCGCCCGGCAAAGAGCTCTTACTCTGTGTTGTGATCTGTTTACATTTTGTTTACTCCACCCGGCCCCCGTCCCGGTGGTCGCCACCATCTCGGGGCGAATTGATTGATGGGAACTGAAGTGGGTGTGTGACCCTCTGAAATAGACACCCCCGGCTGACGGATAAGTAGACAGGCAGACGAATGGGTAGTCGGATAGTTCGTCGTGTGCAGTTGGGGTTGAATGGCTGCTGCGACCATATGGACGTGCGGTGGTGGTGCTCGGCAACAATTTTTAGCCATTCAACGAGTGGATCCGTCATCGGTTTGGCTTGCGCCTGACGGACACTGAGCACACTACTGCGGTGCTGCATGCAGTGGAATGTCCAAATGGCAGCTCGGCGAAAAGCCACACACGTATTGTTGGGAAATCGGACTCAATGATGGCATTTAGTGTGGGTGCGGCTGTGGGGAATGCTGGGAATTTGCAATTTTCCGAATGTCTGTGCCGGATATCTCGTCTCCTTGAGGGGGTTGTTTACTCTCCATGTGGGTAGCGGGTGGCTGGCTGCAGAGTTTATATTCAATGCGACTTGTTGTGGGCGAATGTGGCTGGAAGATGTCAATACAGACGACTTGCAAGATACTTGCTGATGGTTTGACACGAAGGAGGGCTTCTTGCAAGCTGTGGCCATGGAATGTGTGGTCATTAGGGGTCATTATCTGTTTGCTTCACGAGGGGCTAACTGGAATGGATCTTTATCTGGAACGACGCACAAAAGTGTCATTCCTCGTGGGCACTCATTTGTTGGCATTCGAAGTGCGGTTCCTTCAGTGTTTCATACATTTTTGCCAAAATAAGATCGCGAACCGAGACAAGAGGCATGAGAACATTGACCCCGAGTTTACGGAAATGTGAATTAGCTGCCTTAATGTGGACTTGAGTTATGCCTCGATTAAGTGAATGGAGGTTGATAAGCAATGTCTATTCTTATTATTAACTTAGTTAGAAGGAATTCCATTCAACATGAAAGCAGTGGCAACAAGAGAGAAGTGCTACACTCACACACCAAAGGGCCCAAGTTTGATTCCTGGACTGCTCATTAAGGTGTCGTTTTCCAAATAAAATACCCGCGGCGGGACTACTCATGTCTCCGATATAGATCTCGATCTCGAAATAGAATAGAACCGAAGTTGTCAATATTATCTTCAATCAGCAAATATAAATGAATGAGAACATCTGCCGTAACCTAAGAGTGTCGTTAAGGAACTTAATAAGTCCCGGCACATATAGGGGGCGCCACTTACAAAAATTATTAATTTAAAATTAATTTTTAAGCTTTATTATAATGTTAACGTTGCAGAGCGATAGCGAGTCATATTTGGAAAACATTCGCCTCCCGCTCTCGCCACTTTCCACATCTGTAAACTTTAAACTGTAATGATTCATGGGCAATTAAAAAAAAATTCTACACGAAGCAGTTTGCTTGCCGTGGTTCAGTGGGAAAAGTGGTTCGATTTATGGACTTAACAAAGATGTAAATGTGCTTGCTGGTGAAGGAACACAAACCGCATTTGTTTCTACTTATGTAGGTGTTACAGTCCGGAATTGATTTTAGGCTAAAAAGAAATATTTCTCTCCAGATGTGTGCAGTAACATCACGCCCATACATTTTATTGCATTTTGTTGGCATGAGGAGTGATTGCATATCATAGACGAGTTCAAGCCTATGGCAGGTTGAATGATGTGCGGTGTTGCCGATAATAATATCCACGTCACAGAGTGTTTTTGACTCTGTTGTGGTTTGGAGCTTATTCTCGGAATCATTACAAAAGTCCTAGTGCGGACAAATTGAGTGATTTTGTTGGACCAACAAATTATGTGAATTTGAGGTGAGTTAGCTTTCAAATCAGACGTAGAAAACGTCAAATAAACCACGAGCACGGTAACTCGTTGCGATTCTCGTTGTTGTTCAAATATTTGAAGTTCTGTGGATTTTCTGACCTTGAATCTATTCAACTCATTATTGACAATGATGGCCCAGTATATCCCAAATGACTTAAAACACTGAAAGGATTTCAAGATGCAGACATAAAGACTTAACAGACGCAAAATATCTGAGAATTCGTAAAATTCGTTAAATTCTTTAAACACGATTTCATCGTGTGGATTGGAATCATCGAAAAAGTCAAAGTGTTTCTTTATGAACTGTAGAACTAGCCCTTGAAAAAATTGGAATGTCAAAGTGCCTTAAAAACCATGCAATTCACAAAAATCAATCCTGTCCTATTCTTAGGATCTCGGCCCAACTCACAAAGTCTGGTCAGTATATAGCCCCTGTTCCCCCCTGTGAGATTGTCAATATTTAAGGCGAGTTTATGCTCACAATGTGGTCGCCATGGCGTAGTGGGTAAAGTGTGACACTCACACGCCAAAGTCCAGGTTCGATTCCCAGTTCTACAGCTCGAATTTTTCACTGCACCACCTCTTTCGAGCTGCTGGCAACACTCAAAGAGTTATAGCTGTCCAAGAAAGCTTCTCAGACTTCTTCGTTCGGAGGTGGCAAGAAACTGTAGGTCCCTTCTACTCGTGAGAGAACAGTAGCGCGCACAACGCGAGTAGTTGATGAGCAGGTCCTGGTCCGCTGTGGACTGTTGCGCCGTACAATTACCAGCTTACACAGCAACTACTCGTATTGACCGTGCAAGTCACGTGTAAAAGTATAAATTTGTCAAATTAGAACAGTCAAGGCTTTTTCATAGACATTTACCATATATTCATAATGTTCTGTAAACTAACAGGGACTATATTTTGATCTAATAGTATATTTCGTCTACGTGCGCCTTTTTTAACTGCTACTAAGAACTAAATTTGCGATTTTTGACCCTGTCTCCGTTTATGGTACTTGGAGGAGAAGATTTAATTCGAACTCTATGGACGGTATGGCTTCATAGTTCTGGTCAAGTGTCTTCAGATATTTCGCTTATAACGGCTAGCCAAAGCAGGAAGTAGGGACACTTGTGCTCCGGTCTGAAGAGTTTTCGAATTCGATGACATTGGGACAATGCAATAGAAGACGGCCTAGGCTCATATAGGGCGCCTGAGTGGAGAAGAGCCTGAGCCAACTCGGAGTGTGAAACTGAAGGATGCTGGTGAGAGATTATTTTGGCTGATGAGGCATGTTGGTTGAGGCTCAGGGCCACCTCGAACTGTAGCGCCATGTTAAGAAGAAAAATGACTCAAATTTATTTACTACACTGTCTGCAGTCCTCTCAATAGGACGAAAATAACGACCATTGTATGCACTGCAAAGTGTTTCCGAAAATTAACATCCATTTAAATTAAACAATCACCATCGTGTTGCTGAACTCTAAACACTTTCATTGAGATTTGGGTAGTCAAACTAAAACAATGACAGATTATTGAATTGATGGCACTTCCGGACGTCCGGATCTCATGTCCTATAGGCAAAGTGGTGTGAAACGGCTGTGAGTCTACTAGTACTATTGATAGTGCCTGTGACTCTAATTGATTAAGAAGCTTCTGTTAATTATTTATGAGAATCAAGTTGCGAGGTTACTAAGCAATATCGATATTGAAATCTGGATCATTTAAAAAATGTTCGTACTGCTAAAATAAACTCGTTTTCATTTTTTCAGTGAGGTTTTGCCGCAGCGGTTTCGCAACGATTCGGAATTACAACGCCAGGACAATGACATCGATATGGAACCTCATTTTCAGGGTTTCAAAAGAGAATGCCGGAGGCATTGCTTCTTTTGGACACATTCAGTTTGTCCCGAAACAGCAATATATTGCCGCTTGTTTTACACATTGCCCGCTCCTATATGGATGTACTTGTAAGCCACAAAGATAACACATCGCTCAATAAGTTCCGGGGCCAGCCAATAAAAGCATTCGACAAATTCGACTTTATTCATCAACATAGTTTCAAGAGAGATGCAATTAGTCAAACGCCGCTCTAACATTTCGATACCTTTTTTATAGAACGATTTATCTTTGGCCTCAAAAAAGACTACAGTTTCAACGATCACCTCCTTAGACATATTTTTCTCCAGCGAACATCTTTTTGAGGTCTGAAAAAAAGAAAGAAGACGCTGGGGCCCAGATCTGGAGAATAGTGGGTGGGTGCGGAAGCAATTCGAAGCCCGATTGGTGCAATTTGGCAATGGAAGCCAACGACTTGCGACACAGTGCATTGTGTTGATGAAAGATAATTTTATTCTTATAACTGTTGGCACTACAGTCCAAAGGGGGACCAGGGCCTAGCTTGCTCATCAACTACTCGTGTTGTGCGCCCTACTGTTCTCCCACGAGTAGAAATGATCTTCAGTTTTTTGCCGACTCCCAACGGCGAAATTTGAGAAGTTTTCTTAGACAATTTTTACTCTTTGAGTGTTGTCAGCAGCTCGAAAGTGGTGGTGCCGTGGTCGACAAATTGACGTTGAGCTGGGAATCGAACCTACACCCTTCGGCGTGTGAGCATCGCACTCTACCCGCTACGCCACGGCGGCCACATTCTTCTTCATATGGGACGGTTTTTTTTACAATTTCTTCCTCCAAATCCACCAATAATGCCATGTATTATTCGCTGTTGAAGTTCCTATCTTTCTTAAGATAGTCGATGAATAAAATTCTATGAGCATCCCAAAATACGAATGCCTTAACCTTGCCAGCCGACCATTGTGTGTTTGAACGCTTTGGGCTTGGTACACCGGCTGTTGTCCACTCCGTTGACTGCCGATTTGACACTGGAGTGTAGTGTTGGATCCATGTTTTATCCATTGCGAAAAACCGATGCAAAAACTGCTGTTTATTCTGGCGAAACAACTCCGAATTGCTCTCAAAATCATCGATACGTTTTTGTTTTTGGTCCACTGTGAGCAAACACGGCACCTATTTCGAAAACAGATTTCTCATGGACAAATGTTCATGCAAAATAGTGTGCATACTGCCTTCTGACATCTCTTAGCTTTCAGCTATCTAACGCAATTTGGCTTTGCGGTTTCGAAAACGAATTTGAGGACCTTTTTGACGTTTTCAGGTGTAACCATCCCAATTGGCCTTCTAGAGCGTTCAGCACCGTTGGTGTCTGTACTGCCACGTTTAAAATTAGCGTACTAACGGCAAATAGTTGGTTTTGATTAAGCAGAGTCCCTGCAATACTTTCCATGCCATTGCTAAGCTTGCGCTGTATTTTTTCCCTCCAGAAAGCAGTGTTTAATGAACACGCGAAATTCTGCCATTTTGTTCATTGTTTTGAAAACTTGAAACCTAATAATCAAATTGTCATGAAAATTTAAAAGTTTATACTTCCCAAAAATAATATAGACCTTTTGTTAGTGGCGACCCCTTTATGTCAGTACCGGGACATATTGAACGATGTGTTATAAGGCATAGAAGGTATAGAGCCATGGAGGGTATTTAAATGCCGCATTTTATTATATAGGGCGCAGGGTGAAACAAAACCGCTTTAGAGTTAAATTAATTAAAGCTCGAGAGGAAGTTTGAAAAAGTGGTTAGAATCATGTTGCATCAGGGCTAGTAAGGACTATGAACCTTCCTCTTACAGAATCAAATATGGGCGCCCTCGCGTAATTGGTGCATTGATGCGTCTCGATCTAGGTCACAAGGCCGAAATCTAAGAACGCGGTTGCTTACGCTTGGATTTCATAAACAGTGCTTTTCTTAAGCCTCCACTTTCTGTCGATCTTTAAGTGCCAGTCTCCTCCCCTCAAGGTAGAATATGATACGCACAAGAAATTTAAGGCCTGGTTCACCCTTATTTGTACCTCTCGCAGCATCTTTTGTGCCTCTCTTATCATTTTGCGAACGTGACGCTTGTCTATTAGCGAAGACCGTGAGCACCGAAAACGAGATGTTAATAATCGAGTAAATCATGTTTCCTCCTACCTTCGACTAAATGACTCTTAGCAATGTTCGTTGGCAGTGGAAGCTTGGTGACTTTGAAAGACCTGGCAGCGTATTCGTCTGTCAGTTCCTTAAGGCGTAAGTGTCAATAAATGAAAATGTGGGATTTGGTTTTACGTAACCACCTGCCTTTACGGCTTATATCACGGGGAACCTTTTTCCCAAGAGTCGTAAGTAACGCAAGACTAAACGCCTTAGTTACCCAAGTACCAAACTAAGATCATGCTTGAGGGGCAATCACCCAACCTTGGTTTGATGCGAAGCCTTCCTAAAACCTCTTCCGCTTACTGGGTCGCAGCGCCTGGTTGAGAATGCAACTCCACACTGAGAAGGAATAGTCCTCTAACCGTCTCGCCTAGTTGTGCTTGAACAATGAACTAGACATGTCAGCACAGTACATTATCCGGTACTCTACCCGCGATATTAGGTGTAAACCACAGCCACCATGATACTTCCACAAGGGGGCCTACCGCACGGCCAGGCTAGAACCGAAGTTCCAGGGGCACCTGACCTCTAGAATATAGCCTCTGGTCAAGCTGTCACTACCAGTCAGGTTCCCTCAAAGCCTGGGTCGCCTAGCCTAGCCGCCATCCTGCCATAGATGGTCTTTTCTCCATCAGTGATTCCGTTGTCCCTATAAATAGTGATACGGATGTGATTTTGAATCATGTGATTCATAAATCCAGTCACATCATCTGGCAATAAATGAAGAGAAGTAACTAAAAACATTCCCAGTCTAATGTTAGAGTTGTTTGTTGGTAGGAGAAGTGAAAAACGCAACACCCCTTAAAAAGGACGGCCGATGTCCTTTCCATATGGTTTCTTGGTAACGAGAAAGAAATGTTCATATTTCAAAAACATTCGTTAGGACGAGGTGGCACAGCTCCCGACGAGAATTAGCAATAAACGCCCGGGGGTCCTCCTTAGTGGGAACCCTAGACTGACTGTATGGAGCTCAAGATGAAGGAGTTCAGTCGCTAAGGTGATACGGAGCCTTTCGTGAGCTAGCTAGCCTTTAGTGGGGAACCCCAGACTGCCTGTTTGGAGCCCAAGATGGAGGAGTTCAGTCGCTTAGGTCACAATGAGCCTTTCGTGAGCTGAAGGTTTTAAAGGCGCAAATGCAAGTGCACTGAGCGCAAGTATCCCCTACAAATAACATGTTGCTATGTGCAAAATTGCAGAGACAGGCGGAAAACTGGATTTATTTTAGAATTTGAAAACCATATGTCAAATGAAAACCTCGATTGAATATTTTGTTGTGCTGCCATAAAATCATGGCTTCGTGAAGTGAGAATTTTAGAAAATTTGCATTCACCAGATTGCTGTTTTTAGTTAAACCCACCCCCTCCCCCGCACCCGATTCATCAGTGACATCTTCATCCCCTCAAAGAGTTAATTAATTACCATCCAAGGACAGCAACACAGCAACAACCACCCCAGTGACTCACTTGCCACCCCATTCAAAAAGCCACCAACAAGTTCAAACGCGATCTCATGATAAATCACAAATTAAATAATCCTCTCTTGTCCTGTTCTCAGTTCCGATTGAAATCTACACTAAACCAACACCCACACAGACCGCCCCTCCCCCTCTCGTACACCACATCACACCCCGTGTGGCACAAGCCAAACACCAAAGAGCACTCAATTGAAACCTCTGTTCGTTCATCACCGTTATTGACCTATCCACACACACAAATTGGCCTAATTTGACTTTTCTAACTGTCCGTATCGAAATGATAATCACATAGGATCATCGCACATTACAATGCCCCTTACCCGGACCCGGAGCCACCCCTCGGCAAAGTCAGCGACTGACTGCTGCTCATACTCTATCCCACCATCACCACTACCATTATCGTTCATTGAAAGCACCGGAAATACCGCACTCACCCTCCTGCCACGTCCGTTCGTGTCGTTCCCTGTGATCAACAAAAACCAAAGAAAAATTCATTCACCCTCGAATTATTTACCGTCTTCCTGTGAGCAGGACTCACTGCCGCTGCTGCCCTTTTTTTGCCGGCACTCAGTTCTTGCACGCTCTCTGCAGCGCTTTAAGTAAACAAATATCACTGCCACCGCCCCCACTCCTCCTAATTCATTGAATGGTGTCGAGGGTGGCGGCGGTGATGGTGGTGGTGGTGGTTCTGGATCGTCCTTGACAGAGAGCCCTTAACGCTAGTATCACTCGATTAAAAGGGAATCGCTTTATGCAACTCGACTGAGGAAAAGTCAACCCTGTCTGGACACGGCGGGGAGAAGGCTTGAGCGCAAAATGTTCATTTAGCCGACTGTATGGCATATTCACGAAAGAGAACTTCTTTGATGTGCACACGTCGCCGAAAATATTTCAATCAAGCACTCGCCTCTCGGATGCCGACTCGTGTGCGGTGCCTCAGTCTTGAGTTGAGCTTACGGAGGGGGCTGGTGGAGTTTGGTTTCCTTAAATCCGACGGTTTTGTTTGGGATTTTTTTTTGCCTGCGGAAATTTGAACCGGCCCTGGGAGGATACCCAGTCTGGAGAGCACGTGATTCTGTGTTCTCCCAAATTTTAAGAAAAACCGAAAACTACGCCATCAAACATGTTGGGTTTGCACTGTTGCGAGGCGACATCGAACATGTGTGGGGGAAATTTTCGGTGTGTTTTTGCTCCCATTCCAAGGTAAACAACGTATTTAAACTGTTATTTTATTTACCTTTCATTTCAGGTAAGGACTCAAAGTGATTATGCGGATTGACGGTGGGACGAGTAAGTGCTAATAAAATTCAATATTGAAATAGGGATCATGCCCAGTGGTAATTACGGGGAGCTGGTGGATGGGTGAGCGAAGTGCATTGCCCTAATTAAGAGAGGGCCGGCAAAACGGACTGAAATGGATTAGGGATAAGGTTTTAAACTATTTTTGTGGTGCCTTTGTGCATAACTGGTGATTCATGATTTTCACGGAAGAGGTTGGTTGGTTGCTGAGGCTTTGTAACGATGCAGGTGCTATTCGTAAAGTCTTATGAAACGGATTTTTCAAACTGTCTTCAAATGAATGCAGATTGGCGGTGGGTTGGTGTAGTACAGAGTGCGGAGCTTCTGATTTAACAGGCACGTAGCAGTGACGGGAAACGTGGTCAACAGCTTGTCAGTTATTCACTTATTCACTGAGATCGATGTTGAGATCTGCATCTGCATCTGCAGCGGCAGATAGGTCTGAAGGCCCAGATACTGCACTTAGTGAGGACAATTATTTTGCCACGCCAGGGTTGGTAACATATCCTTTCACAGGATGAACTGTGTCCAGTGCAGGTCCACGAAGATCCGAACTGCATATGTTTGATTGATGTCAAGACCGTGAGGGTAAACATTTGTTGCAACAATGGTTCTTACTCGTGGAAGCGACAAGAAAGAACTCTACTTACACAGTGCTCGCCTATTGTTCCTAAAAGCAGGCTAACAACGATTTCCTTAGCTAGAGTTGCTTGTATTGCTTTTCATTCAGGGATATCCAGATTTAACTTAAGTGGCCTATGTGGCTTAGTGGTTAAAAAGCTATACTCATACGCCGAAGGACCCAGGTTCGATTCCCGGCCTGAACAACTCCAACTTTTCACGACACCACCCCTTTCGACCTACTGGCAATAATCAAAGGCGAATAACTGTGTAGGAAAGGTTTTTAAACTTTGCCGCTCGGTGCAGAAAAATCTGAAGGTCCCTTCTTCTCCTGAGAGAACAGTAGCGTGCACAGCAAGAGTAGTAGATGTGGAAGCTAGGCTTTTATAGACTGTCGCGCTTTCGAAAAAACCAAACCTTAGTTTCCACAGGATGAATGGTTTATTTGATTGAGGAGAAGTGGCATACATATGTGAGCGGCGTGGCGCAGTGGATAGAGTGCGACGCTCAAACGCCGAATTGTAGGTTCGATTCCCGGCTGAACAGGTCGAATTTTTCACGGCACCACCACTTTAAAGTTGCTACCAACACTATAAGAGTAATTACTGTCTAAGAGAAAGCTTCTCAAACGTTGCTGTTCGGTGTCGGCAATAAACCGTGGATCCCTTCTACTCGTGAGAGAACAATATCGCGCACAACAAATGTAGAAAATAAGCAAGCTATGCCCCGGTCTCTGGTCCCATCGTGGCCTGCCGCGCCAACTTTTATTTAGAAGTGATATATGAGAGGCATGTTGCTTTAAGCCCAAGTCCACCCCGGAGTGTAACGCAACACAAAGAAGACAAAGTGACGTGTGGAAAAGTGGTATAGCGGCTCGATCTCTTTATCTCCTCGAGGCTAAATCGTGCGCTTTCAATTGCCTAGAATGAAGGTCGTCCATCACAAGTAAGAATAAGTTGCTCAGCCGTCATGTTAAGAGATGTGTTCTATAGCGCACGAATTGACTGAGACAGAGTTGTTGCCTTTAACAATTGTCTCCAATATCCTTCTTCTTCTTCTTTTTATGGCGCTACAGTTCGGGGTGGACCTGGGCTTCAACCAACATGCCTCTCCAGACAGCATGATCTTCGCTAGCTGCCTCCAGTTGCGCACTCCGAGTTGGCTCAGGTCCTTCTCCATCTGTGTACGTCATTTTCTTCTAGGCCTCTGTTGCGTTGTTCCAACGGCTTAGATGCGAAAACTTTTTGGGCCGAAGCAGTGGTAGTCATACGCTCTACATTTCGAAGCCATCATAAGCATTGTATCCAAAGACGTTTGACTAGGCGCCTGTCGCTATACAGCCCATAGAATTCGTCGCTAAATCTTCTCCTCCAGATGTCATCAACGCAAACAGGACCAAAAATCGCACGCAAAACTTTTCTCTCGAAAATACTAAGGGCTTCCTCATCCACCTTTGCTAACGTCCTAGATTCTGCGCCATATAGTAGGACGGGGATGATCAAGCTGTTATATAAAGCGAGCTTTGTCCTTCGAGAGAGGGCTTTATTACTCAATTGCCTCTTGAGCCCAAAGAAACAGCGATTGGCAAGAGTGAGTCTGCGTTTGATTTCGGTACTGATGTTATTGTCCCTATATACCGCGGAACCGAGGTAAACGAAGTCTTTAACTACCTCGAAGTTTATACTGCCTAGTTTGAGGCTCTGTCTGAGATGTTGATGTGTGTGTACTTCCTTCGTGACATCATGTACTTAGTCTTGCCCTCATTAACATTTAGTCCCATTTTAGCCGCTTCCGCTTCGATGCCACCAAACGCCTTATTGACGGTTCGCTGTTTTCGCCTAACGTTGACGTGTCAATGTCATCAGCGTAAATTGATCGTACCTCTGGTGTTGACTTGTGAGTTACGCACGATTTTCTCGAGGATGATGTTAAAGAAGTCACATGACAGTGCGTCGCCTTGTCTAAAACCTTTTTTGACATTGAAAGTCTCGGTGTGTTCGTTACAGACCTTGACGGAGTAGCGAGAGTTCTCCATCGGTTTCCTACACAATCTGACGAGTTTGGTAGGAATGCCAAAATTAGACATGACTCTATATAGCTCGTCTCTATGCACACTGTCATAGGCGGCCTTAAAATCGACGAATAGTTGGTGAGTGTCGATTTGTATTTCTTGAGCCTTTTCCAAGATCTGCCGTAAAGTGAAGATCTGGTCTATGGTGGACTTCCCTAATCTGAAACCACACTGATAGGAAGCTATCAGGCTGTGGACAAAAGGTTAATATCCACTGCGTTGTAAAGGAAATCGATTAAAGTCTTATGTGACTTCAAATTTGGCAAGAGTCAGGATTGTGTATGCGCTGCATCTGGTTGGTTCCTTATTTCATGGCCATATCTGGGAGCGATCTAGACAAAAATTTTAAAAGTTCGGGTAATTAAGGGCAGTACCATCTCCTTCCTAATCACTTTTCAGCCAGGTAGGTTGGGAGTAGCTTAGAATTGTCAAGATTATAGAGCAAGGACGTGGAGCAAAACTGACAAAACATAATTTGGTCTAGGCGGCTATTTAAACAAGCAATCTTCCTGCACCATCATCATTACGAGCATCACAAGTCGGTGTCGAGATGCCAATAATCTCATAGAGATTGACTATTTGGCATGAGGTTGCATGATGACTCGATTTTATGAATCACATGATTCAAAGATCACATCCGCGACACTATTTATAGTATCAACGGAAACCCAGAAAACAATGATGGAGAAAAGACCATCTTGTGGCGGGACGACGGCTAACAGACCCAAGTTTTGAGGGAACCTGACTGGTGACAGTGATAGCTTGACCAGAAGCTATATTCTGGCACCATGGGAGGTCAGGAGCCCCTGGAACTTCGGTTCCGGCCTAGCCGAGCGGTTGGATCCCTTGTGGGAGTGTCGTGGTGGCTGTGTTTTACCATTTAGCATCGCGGGTAGAGTCAAGCATAGTGTACTGTGCTGACTTGTCTAGTTTTTGTTCAGCCTGGGCTTGGTAGGTGTTAGGTGTTAGGGGACTATCCCGGCTCAATGTGGAGTTGCATTCTCAACCGGGCGAATCGACCGAAGGAGCGGAAGAGGTTTTAGGAAGGCCTCGCATCAAACCACGGTTGGGTGATTGTCCCTCAAGCATGATCTCAATTTGGTACTTGGGTAACTAAGGCGTCTAGTCTTGCGTTATCTACGACTCTTGAGAAAATGGACCCCGTGATTTAAGCCGTCAAGGCAGGTGATCACGTAAGACCAAATTCCACATCTGTTTCGCATGAGGTTTGAAGTGGTGGAGCATCATTGGGTCATTTTTCCGTTTCGTATGTTGCCAGGCCGCCGTGTCGTAGTGGGTAGAGTGCGACGCTCACACGCCCAGGAGCCTAGGTTCGACTCCCGGCTGAACACCTCGAATTTTTTGCGACACCAACTCTTTCGAGCTGCTGACAACACTCAAAGAGTAATAACTGTCTCAAACTTCGCCGTTCGGAGTTGGAAAAAACCTGTAGGTGAATTCCACTCAAAACATGGATCCAACACTACACTCCATTGTCAAATCGGCAGTCAACGGACTGGACAACAGCCGGTGTACCACGCCCAAAGCGTCCAAACACACAATGGTCGGCTGGCAAGGTTAAGGCATTCGTATTTTGGGATGCTTATAGAATTTTTTTCATCGACTATCTTAAGAAAGATAGAAACTTCAACAGCGAATACTACATGGCATTATTGATACATTTGGAGGAAGAAATTGTAAAAAAAACCGTCCCATATGAAGACGAATGTGGCCGCCGTGGCGTAGCGGGTAGAGTGCGATGCTCACACGCCGAAGGGTGTAGGTTCGATTCCCAGCTCAACACCAATTTTTCGACCACGGCACCACCACTTTCGAGCTGCTCAACCTGCACCACCACTTTCGAGCTGCTGACAACACTCAAAGAGTAAAAATTGTCTAAGAAACCTTCTCAAAATTCGCCGTTCGGAGTCGGCAAAAAACTATAAGTCCCTTCTACTCGTGAGAGAACAGTACCCCGGACAACACGAGTAGTTGATGAGCAAGCTAGGCCCTGGTCCTCCTTTGGACTGTCGCGCCAACAATTATTAAATTATTATGTTGCCAGGCTTTACAAAGCCATTCGGCGTATTGAAAGAAAATGGACTCAAAAGACTTCTAGGTCAAACGGAATATTACATTTTGACCTACAACATATGTTGTACTGTATATTTTCCACGTCAGTTTCACAATTCGTGCTGTCAGCCGCCTTAGCGGTGTCAATTGCCCGCGTCGGAGCTGCTGTTTGTCTACATCGGCCCTTTAATGTAGTGTAGAGTGAGAGACCGACATCTCGACCTAAATACTTGCAGGCAGTATCATCTACGATATCCCCGAGGCAAAACCCGAAACAAGGTGCAAACTTGGAAATTTAATTTTCCTCATTTCATAACATTTTTGAAAATAAACTAACTGTGCTCACCCTGCACTTGTTTGCTCTTAAACGGACTTCCATTTCTTTTGAAATCCTCTCCTTTGATTGGATACTCAATGAGACCTCACTATAATGTGCTGCAGATGTAAGTTCCACTTTACCCAATAAAATCGAAAATGTTCAGGCATGAAATATAAAGCTGGAAGATTGAATTCATGCCGTTATAGAGACTGCAGTTGTCCAACTCCCACTTTGCTGCCGTGAAAGCTTATCAATATAAAAGCCTATCAATATAAAAAATTAATCATTTTCGAAATCCTTTTTTTTCCAAATCCAAATCACCTGAAAACAGTCCAGAAACCACGCGGACTATTTAATTATTACTTACTTATGGCGCATGTAAAAATTTAATTGAAACCCCCTCGCAGACCGGTGCTCAGGCGACAGATAAAATTTCCCAGTATTTCCTTCCCCATTGGACGCAACTCTCAGCATTGCACCCCATACAACAACAGTTTCCCGATAACCACCCTCAACACACAGCAAGTTGGTCGCGGGGCATTGCCCATGCGTTCCAACTCGAACCGATTCATGCGCTCCCGCACATCATCATCGCCATCGTCATCCAGTCGCTTTTCATTCAGAAAATCCACATGCTCACAGCAGGCCTCAGTAGTAATCGAACGTCGGCCGTGTGAAGAGCGTTCTCGGTCGTGTTTCGTCGAGTGCGGTATTTTCTCGCCCCCCTTTCGCCGCCACCCCCCAATTGAGGGAAAAGTAAATTTTGAACGAAGTGAAAAATATTGCCCCGCGCGTAATCAAGCCGAAAGAAAGTGCGAATAAACCCTCAAAAGACCGGAGAACTTCGCAAAGGATTCACGTCCTTTTATGGGAATACAAAGTTTTAACATTTACCTCGTCGCGGAAGGAATACATGTGAATGGAGAAAAGGTGCGATTTACCTCCCCCCCCAACACTTGGTCAAGCTAGGGTGTTAATGATGATATTTATTTTCCGCCAACCTCCCTACCCTTCCATGCACACGCACGGTTTTTCATTCGAATCACGTTGCCGATGGGAGAACAGACGAAATAATTAATTTCGTTCGTTTTCCTCGCCTCGGCCGAGGATCTGAGTCTGAGAACTGTGTCCGTGTTCTTGGTGTCCCGCCGTCGAGGCGCACAAACACGCCCATCTTTTTATTGCACAGTTAAAGTTTTTTCGCGTTTTGTTTGCGGTTTAATTTTATGGGCCGCACTGTGTGTACCGAGCTCAGCTGGGTGCAGCCTTGACAGGTTCTTCCACTCTTGCTGTGTGGATTGCTTCCGTCTTTCCGGGGGAACAATTGCGCCCCCCGTCCCTGTACACAGTACATCCCCCGTCTGTCCTTTTCGTTTTGATTGTGGTGCTTGATGGTGTCCTGGAAGTGAAATGTCCTCCATTCAAATTACTCTCCATTTCTATTTCTTTCTTTTCGTTCAGTCGTTGGGCGAAGACCTCCAAACCCCTCTTTGTGCCTTGTATGTGTGGCTGTGTTGCAAAAAAAGGCAACGATGGGTTGAGTCGCAACCCGCACTAAGATCGCTTAATTATTCCCCAACACAGTCCCAGTCTATGTGTGTCCAGCTTCGCGTGCCTCGGCGCACCATGAGGAATAGGATGTCCTTCGAGAAGTGCAACAGAGAATATGGATTAACGGAATTGCAGTGCACGATAACATATGGTGTGAATATTTTATGAGTGATCCGCCCCGGCTCAGCTCCCGCAAACAATCGCGGTGCCTCGTCGACGTCCTTTATCGCGAAACATATTGTAAGAGTTGCCGGGGAGCGCCCACACCCGGGACGTGTCGCATCGAGGATTATTTACGTGAAAACAATTTTAATTTTATTGCATGAAGAAACGAAGTGTCTCGCTGTGAGTGCACGCGCGTGTGTGTGTGTGTAAGCGGATTATCACTGTGATCAAGTGTACACTGCAGACAAGGAGTTGTCTGCGGCTGAGAAGGAAGAAAAAAGTGAAACAATTTGAGGTTCAGTTTGGGAGAAGGAAAAAATTCCTAAATTTTGAAGGATCTGATCCTTTTTGTGTATTCTGTGCTGTGATTCAGTGTTTTGTGCGCACGAGGGGGTGAGCGGGGCCCCAGGGCATCACGACAAAGGATAACAGGTTTGAGATGAAGAACTACCACCTAATTAGATGATGTACTCGGCCTTGTATCATGTGTGAAAGGACACTGCAAACACAATAGGGATTTGAGATTATTTTTTGCTTCCTCCTTTTTGTCGCAGTCAGGGGGGGGGGGAGCCACAGATGTACCATTCCCTGGGACATTTTCGGCCTCTGTGGCAGTTATTGAATTCGGCGGGCGTAAAGGATATGCTCTGCTGGGGGAGTGAGGGCGGGATTGGTGTTTGATGAAGCGTTTAATTGGGATGATTATTAAGGGACATGTTATTGTTTGGGCCGCACAAAAAAGCAGCCGGGAATTGATGATGTTCATTGAAATGAGGGATGACAAGAGATAAACAGCTGGTGACATGTGTTTTTGAACAGAACGGTCGAGTGTATCATTATGTCAGGACATGGTTTAACTAATTAGAGCTTAAACATGTTTGGATTGTTCTATTGTTGCGCTTGCGAAATGTGCGTGGAGAAGGATCTGTTTTGCATTTCAGGCAAAAATTATTTTTGTCATCCATTTTGAAATTTATTTCTGGTTGCTTTTATTAGCCTTTGTAAACCAGTTTTAAAGTTGTGTGTTGTAGTTTTGGATAGGGGCCTTCCGAATTTCATTCACCCGTGCCCATTTATAACCGTGGACTCCTTACTTTCAATCTTAAAATTGGCTTCCATATAAGTTCCCTTCATTCTAAGGCGTTAGCTTCATTATTAATCACCGCGTTTCAAACAACTTCAAACACTGCATGGTTTCGTTTGTGGTACAAACTAGTTCGGTTTCAACAGATGGCACCACTTGCAAATTGTGGCTGATCTTGGAAGTGATTTCCTACTTCGTTGGAAAGGTGTGACATATGTCGGCAATGATAAGTGCCCATTAGCGTCTGCTTTGTCTTTTTGCCTCTTCGAAAATGTTTAGATTTGTCTTAAATAACCAGCATTTGTTGGAAGTTTCTGTTTTTTTTAATGAAACAAGTGTGCCTGAAGGCAATTGAATGTATGAAATTATTGGTGAATCAACCGATGAATAATGCATAGAGAGTTTTTAACGCTTCAAAAGTCGTCTTGGCCAGCCTTAAAATATGAGGAATGCGAGTCTTACTGTATCAAGATCTATGCCAAATGCAAACTCGCAAAACTATTGCGAGAGACTCAACAAACAATTTTCGTCCGGTTAAAGAATTTATATGTTTGAGAGGTAAAGAAGTAATTCAACATTGTTGTACTCGTTTATAGGTGGCATATCGTGACCATATTCTGCTAAGTCATTCTGCCAAGTCAAAAAACAGGAAAAAATCTGTTCAGTTCAGTTCAGTTCAGTTCAGTTTATTTGTAGTTTAACTCGTAAGTAATTTACATATTAGCATACCGTATTTTAGAGATATAGAACAACAGTTCTTTACAACTATGAGGATACAGATAATATAATAACATAATAACAGTAGAAAAGAAAAATGAAGGTAAGGGAAAAAACTACAAGCAAAAACCCTTATTATAAGTCTTACAGCTACAGATTATTATAACTAAATTGCACCTAAACCCAACAATATGATAAGGCTAGTTAGATCAGAAGATTGCGGATAAGTTCGCTCTCAGAGAGGGTACATTTAATAAGAAAGTTGTATTTTAATTTATGAATGAGACATACAATGGTGTCAACATTAGCTCTTTCATGAAGTCTTGCAGTTGAGAAATGCCAAGGCAAGTTCAACATTAGTTTAAGTACCTTGTTTTGACAAGTTTGCAGCTTCCTAATGTGAGTACTGGCACAATCTGCCCATACAGGTGAAGCATAAGTTAGAACTGGTTGGAAGATGGTTTTAAAAATTAATAATTTGTTTTCAATACTAAGCGTTGACTTTCGATTGATAAAGGGGTAGAGTATCTTAACCATGAGGTTTACTTTATGTACTGTGTTTGAAATATGTTTTTCAAAAGTAAGTTTTCTGTCAAAAGTTACTCCTAAGTACTTGCAGTTTTCAGACCATTCAATACTGATAGAGTTCAATTGCAGGTTTGATTGGGGTAGAAACTGATGTTTTCTGCGTCTAGTGAACCACATAGCATGAGACTTGTCAGCATTTAGCTTTATTTTCCATTTACTACAAAAGTTTTGAAAAATGTCAAGTGAATTCTGTAACGAAATTATAGTGTCCTGAGCTAAGATGTTGGATGAGAACAGGGCTGTATCATCAGCAAACAAAGCAAGAAAAGTGTTTCCAGTAGGTATTGGTATATCGGACATAAAGATATTGAACAGAATAGGACCGAGAACGGAACCTTGGGGTACTCCGAATTCAGTTATATATAATGACGAGGAAAAAATCTGTATTGAAGTCTTTTCTTGCACCATTTCAAATACTTTGCCCGTTTTGCTTATAGCAATGTTTGCTTTCCTCCCCAGACATCATTAAAGAAATTCAAAATTTTCTTAATTTTCTGACTAGGAAGCAAACCACAAGGGTGGATCCAAACTAGTTAAAGGGATCAACTATATATATAAGCCACTTTTGAGTTCAACTTCACACCACCAAGGGCGTTCGCCATGGACAGGAACAGTTAGTTATCACTTGGCGATATGTCCGGGCTATATGGTGGATGCGATAAAGCCTCCCATCAGAGCTCCCGTAGCTTATGATGGGTCATCAACGAAATGTGTGGTCTGGCGTTGTCCTGGTGGAACACTACGCTCTTCCTTTTGGCCAATTCTGGACGCTTCTGGTCGATCGCCAGCTTCAAGCGGTCCAGTTGTTCGCAGTAGACGGCAGAATTAATCGTTTGGCCATATGGTAGCAGCTCATAGTGGATGATTCCCCTCCAATACCATCAAACACACAGCAAAACCTTGTTGACCGTCAATCCCGGCTGGGCTACTGTTTGGGACGATTCACCGGCCTTCAACCACGACCGTTTTCGCTTGATATTGTCGTATGTGATCCATTTTTTGTCGCCAGTCACCATCCGCTCCGAAATTGGCTCGAGTTCGTTCTGTTTCAGCAGCATATCGCAGGCGTTGATTCGGCCCAGAAGGTTTTTTTGCCTCAAATCATGCGGCACCCAAACATCAAGTTTTTTTTTGTATCCAGCCTTCTGCAGATGGTTTAAAATGCGGTTTAGCGGTTTTGCCTTCACCGAAGGAAAACTTTAAAATAGCGCAAATTTCGGCGTTAGTGAACTCCATGTTTACACGTCTCTAACTGTTGAACGCAATATCCAAACTAATAATGCATATCATTTTCTAGGTTATGTCAAGACTTTTCAAATGATGTTTAGTATTGCCAGATACGAGCTCTGTAGCGCCTTATACATAGCTGGAAAATTCAAAAGACAAAAAGGCGGAAGGAAGATATTTGGCAACCTTATATTACAACTGAGACAGAAATCCCCTTCTCCGATTATTGTTTATTTATGAACCCACCATTCACTATTAAAGGACATATGACTGCATAGACCATTACTACGCTTCGGTAATGCTTTTAATAAAATGCATGATGACAAAGTCATGTCGACTATGTCTAAAAGCGACTCAAGCTCGCTCGAAGCTGGTTTCCTACACATAAGCAGTTTTAAGGCAACGATGTCAAGATGGTCGAAGTTCTTGTGTTCGAACTAAGTGGAAGCCTCCCGTTTTTTGAGGAAAGCTCAATAAAACTCACAAATCAGAGAACATGGAAATGAAATTGATGAAATTTTACCGCAACT
Organism: Eristalinus aeneus; assembly: GCA_955652365.1. Classification (NCBI taxonomy): domain Eukaryota; kingdom Metazoa; phylum Arthropoda; class Insecta; order Diptera; family Syrphidae; genus Eristalinus; species Eristalinus aeneus. The sequence goes on from OY019131.1 coordinate 21,368,601, forward strand.
ACTCCTGTTGTGCGTGCTACTGTTCTCTCACGAGTAGAAGGGACCAACTATTTTTTGCCGACTCCGAACAGCAACGTTTGAGAAACTTTCTTAGACATTTATTAATCCTTACGTATTGCAGCTCGAAAAGGTGGTGTAGTGGAAAATTCGAGGTGTTCAGCCTTAAATCGAACCTGGGCCTTTTGGGGTGTGGACGTTGCACTATATCCACTACGCCACGGCGGCCACAATCTTACTGCTAGGGGGCAGAAATAATTCCTCACTATTTTGGGGACTGCCCAACTTTCTCATCTGTAAGATTTAGAAACTGTTAGAAAAAAAATTTGAAATATATGTTCAAAGGAAACCCTTTCAAGGCTGGAGAAATCTTTTTTTTCCTTTCTTTCATGTCTCCGTTGCACATTTTCCACAAGCTATGTATACTGGCATATGGTCCTCTGTGGGCTGTCGTACCATACAATTATTATTATTATGTATACTGGCAACTGGCAATACATAACCTTGTGTGAAAACATTCGCTGCGAAACAAAATAAATCAAATTTATTTATTGACGCAGTTGTCCCAAAGAGGCCTTACCTCCTCATCACCTTATAATCTCGTGCATGGTATTCTCCTATCAAGAGTTGTAGAAATCTTCAGTTTTTTGCCGATTGCGAACGAAGAAATTTAAATACCCTCTTCATTGATAAATTATACTCTTCAAGGCTTATCAGCTCCAAAATGTTACGTCCTGGAATCGATCTCGGAGCGTAACTGACTTTAAGCCACGACGATAGTTCACAAATCATTAGAAATTTCGAGCCGTTATCGTCATTGCGCTCCTAGGAAAAATGACAAGAATGCTTTGCCAATGTGCACGCTATACTTTAGAATTATTCTTTTAATTGAGGACTGAAACCATGTGAAGTGAAATTGCATTGGACTTGGAAAATATCGAAAAGCAGTTTACCTAAGAATGATTGTAACTTTTTGTTGATAAACGTACAAGAGGATGTATGTCTTATCATAATTTCTTTTTCGCAAGTGAAAAATCAAATCAGAAGAAAATAGATTTTTGAACACGAAAAAACCCAAAGGACACCATGACTCCTCGAAATTCTTGGCCAAATGTGAGAACAGAGGACTCAGACTGATTTTATTCCGTTCTTCAGAGTTATTATCTTTCCTTCTTAAGTCTTCATATTTCAAGTAAAGACGTCAATATTGTAACTATTTCTTGGAATGAAACTTTCAATTGATCCAATCAATTATTCGACGGGGTAATTCTTACTGCATGACCTACTAGAATCGATTGACGGCTAGTAAGTCCTCAATGTTTTTAAGTACCTCTCCTGCTTTCGAATAAGTTTCTTTTTCAACTGTGAATACTCCTGGTTGCATTTCTGCATCAAAGTGTCAACTTCCGGATTACCCTTTAGCAGATTCTGCATCAAAGTGTCAACTTCCGGATTACCCTTTAGCAGATGTGCGTCATCTACATCATCTGCTAAAGGGTAAAGGTGTCATCGCTTAAAACAAAAATGTTAGGAATCATAAAAAGCATTCACTTTGTTAATTTGATTTTTCTATTGTTTTAAAATCAAAACATTTTGATCAAAACAAGAAGACTTATAAAAAATAAAAAGGATTAAAAGAAAAGGAAATAATTGACATATGTCATAATTGTGGTGACTACATGGTATTGTGTCCCTTAATGGAATGGTATCTCACCAATGACCGGTCAGATTTCGTCCTCTTTCGAGACCATAAAGCTGTTATCGTGTTGTCACAAACTTTCGACTGGGGTTAAGGTACAACGATTGAACTCATCACATCTGAAACGCAAGTTCCTTAAAACCATCTTAAAACCATCATGGGCTAGCCATCTTGAAGTGTGTCATCTCCTTGTTGTAATGTTCAAACGATGAAAACGATTCATTGCAAATTTGGCACAGTGCAGGATTATATTTTGAGGAACACCCTCTATGGGAACTAAAACCCCATGAGAAACATTCACACATCTTTGGCCTGCCCCGCCAAGTTTGACAGCTTTTCTCTTACGAATTTCCACTTTGTTCCGAGTGGTCGTCTTACAAATGTTTTGCCACCGGAAGGTTTTAAATTAGTTTCAGTTTCGCACCCCCAGACGCGACTTCGCCATCAAGTCCCTTTGTTCCTGTCCGTTCTACTAAATTCCTTATAAAGTCAATTATTTGTTTCACACGTCTGTCTGTTTGGAGGTAACCTCCTTCATTGCAGAAGAAGCGCTACCACTTTAAACTTTGCCCATATAAATTCAAGTAAAGTTTCACACATTTCCTTAAATAACAAATTTTTCCCAACAAACTTTCAAACCCTTCCCAAACTGTTCTGATTTTCAGAGCACAAGTCAGCTCACTACTTATTTGTTTTAAAATGAAACTTTTCCAGTTCAAATTCAAATTCTACCATGAGAACACATTTCTCTGGACCATCAAAGAGAAGTGCTAAAAGATATGACATTGAACGCAGCCACTCACAGCAGTCGTCGCGTCCCCATTAGAATTCATAAGCACGCCCTCCCCCGTCGGTCGTAAGGCAAAAGTTGACCCAAAAATGCATCTGTGCACCATTGCCAAGAGGAAATAGATGCTCAAATTAATTTCCCCCCTCCACCAAACTCTGGGCCACACGATCTGCCTCCCATAAATAAAAAGCATCTCCATGACTTCAAAAACGAATCCCATAAAAAGAGCAATCTCCCAATAGCCAGCCGTCAACTTAGTTTGACCGCATTTGTGGAGTGAAAAATATGGAAAAAAAAAATAAAAAAAACTTCTCGGTCTCACTCCGGAAGAACGGAGATTTGGACAGCTGCCAATCACTCGACCCAACCGTGGAGGATCCTTTTGTTTCCTGGTCAAAGGATGATTATTTTGGTGGAATTTGTGTTGATTGTGAGCGAAGTTTTGGGGCTTTTTTTGTTTGGTGGACGGTCAGTTGGCAGATGTGCTTGAAATGATAGTTTGGAGAATATTTCTCTGCGGGCAAATTTAATTTCGAGATCTTGCCGGGAAACGCTGCAAGCAAAGAGTACAAATTACAAATGAATGGAAATGCAAATTCGGTTATGACCTGTCTGCAACATGTTGCCGGACAGCAAAGTATGCTACAACCATTTGAATTTATTGCCAGAATTTTTTAAAAGCCAAAAACTTGAAAAAATAGAAAACCTGGACAAAATTTACAGACGTTTTTGAACATTTTTTGAATTTTGGAAACTGCACAACGTCTGTCTAGGGCATGTGTCAAATTCGTCATCAGTTGTCAATGTATAATAATAATTATAATAATTGTTGGCGCTACAGTCCAATGGGGGACCAGGGCCTAGCTTGCTCATCAACTACTCGTGTTGTGCGCGCTACTGTTCTCTCACGAGTAGAAGGGGCCTACAGTTTTTTGCCGAATCCGAACGGCGACATCTGAGAAGCTTTCTTAGACAGTTATTACTCTTTGAGTGTTGTCAGCAGCTCGAAAGAGGTGGTGCCGTGAAAAATTGGTGTTGAGCTGGGAGTCGAACCTAGACCCTTCGGCGTGTGAGCGTCGCACTCTACATTCTACGCCACGGCGACCAATGTATAATGACAATATATCCCGGGACATATCAGGACTATGGATTTTTTGTTAGTGGTGCCTCCTGTATGTCCCGGGACTTATTGAGTGATCTGTTAAATGATAAGCAGTCATCACTAGAAAGAGTTGTGTGAAGTTAATAAAGACTGTACCAAAGTCAACAAAATGTAATTCTAGTGATTGTGCTGATAGTTCGTGATTAAAAAAAATTAGTTTTACTTCGTCAGAGTTCCCATATTTTATTGGTGTGTACTTTCAACGGTCGTGAAGATTTGTGGTAAAATCAAATCAAGTGCTCCCTCTTTAAGCATACTCTTTAAGTGGATGATCCCTTCTAAACCAACCAGTTTGCCTGCTTCACCTTGAATAGTTTCTTCCTCACTTTCATCCCCTTGTATTGGAGACTTCATAGAGAGGAGATAGCAGCTCATCCTCTTACACGTCAAATATTGGCTGTACTGCTCTAGCCTTACAAACAAATTACATTTTCCGTTTGCATTTGGTTTTAACGAGCGGCTGAAACGTCGAGGAAGAGCGAAATCAACTTAATCGCCATTGACTCTGTAAATGTCGACCTACAACGAGTTTTGGGTTATTTTCCTTTCAATAAGTCATCAGATGAGGACGAGCTCAAAATCGATCAAAATTTGTTTGGTGGAAATTTAATTTAGAACAAAAACTTGTCTAGAGGGTTACTGCATGAGTTCGTCAGGCAATGCGGAAAAATTCACATCGCATGACAACTTAATATTGAAATGCTGTCAAAATGTAAATTCCAAACATATAAGGCAGACATTAATAAGGAAATCAGTTGTTCAAGGAGGGGAAGTGTTATTAAAAATGAATTCAAGGGCGGGAGGCGAACGAACGAGTTGACCGTCCCTTTATTTATTTTTTTCTCTGCTCGTGTGAAAATACATTCTTCAATGTAAGAACCTTTGTAAGCAAAGACCAGACCCGAATTGGTATTTCTACATTGTTTATAGGAAAATCCAATCATAAGCTCCTGTGTAAGTTTAAGTCGTAAGTTGGCCTCACTCTAAGAAATGTGTGCATTTAGTTCTTCTAGTCTTGCTGTCAATAGTGAGAGGCGTTAAGTGTTTCTTCTTAAGCACATCCTCTGAGCTTGACACTGATATCTGATTTTTTTCTAAAAACTCATATAAACCTCTCCAAAATGTGTTATTTCTCTTTATGCTGGACACTTTTAGTGAATGTATAACTTTATTCAAAGCAAATCTGATATAGTCTAAATAATGCATTTTTTGAAAGGAAATTGCTTGATGGCCGTATTCACGACGACTGCTGAGCGCAAGTTTGAGCGGAAAATGCGCGTGCAACTTCAAGGTTTCTGCCGTTAAATGTGATGATCTAGCCGATATGTCGTCATTGTATGTCCTTAATTGATGACAGCTTAATTGTGGCCGCCGTGGCGTAGTGGTCAAAGAGCGACACTCATACGCCGAAGGACCCAGGTTCGAATCTCGGCCTGCGCACTTCGCATTTTTCACGACGCTACCTCTCTCGAGCTACCGACAACACTTAAAGAATAAAACCTGTCTGAGAAAAAGCTTCTCAAACTTCGCCGTTTGGAGTCGGCAAAACTCTGTGGGTCCCCTCTACTTGTGAGAGAACTTAGCGCGCACAACACGAGTAGTTGATGAGCACGCTAGGCCCTGGCCCCCCTGTGGACTGTCGTGCCAGTCAATGAGTAATTGAAGACAGCATGTTTTTTAATTTACTGCTGGACCCATTTTACCCGTTTCCCCTTCGATGCCAGCGAATGCCAAACTGACGACTCGCTCTGTTCCTCCAATCAGCGTCTTCATTCATATTCTTGGCTTGTTCAAATACAGCAATCTGTGTGTTTAAGTGGGATAATGAAACGGTGTACCAAGCAAGGATTCTTGTTTTTCATAGAATTTATATTTTTAAGAAATAATTAATTTTCTGAAGCATGTGGTTATTCTTTTTTAATGGATACAGTTTTATTTGGACGAATAAATTCGAATTTCTTAGCTGTCCACTTAACAGAGAGTTCACTTCCTTAAAACTGCATTTATTAAGCGATGCCTGCTCTTGTTGTCGGCAAATAAACGAACTTTCGACACATGTTCAATTATTCAGTTTAAATTCAAGTTTTGTCACACCACTGCAAACATAACATAACGTCTCCTGAGCTGGAGATTCATTGTAAATGGATCTGAATAACCGCGCACTGATTAGGTTTCAGTCAAGTCATTCCACACATCATGTTGTAGACATTCGATCCGCTGAAGTTGGAAATTCCCTTTAAAGTGATGCAGATAAAACTTTTAAAGCAGATTTCATTCCTCTCTTTGCACTAAAAGCGAGAGAGAGAGAGAGAGAGAGGACTTTTAGATATGGTTACCCATGCCAGCTACTAACTGGTAGATTTCTTTTAGAAAACCGTGCACGCTGCATTGAACTTTCATTCATATTTAGAATTACAAAATCTGTGTCAGTTAGCATCAATTTATTATTATTAGTGTAAAGGTACAATAAGACATGAGTCTTTTATAGTACTAAATTGTGAAAAATTCAGAAAGTTGTACAATTTTTCATATTACTTAAAACTAGTAATATAATATAATAAACTAATTGTACAAAAAACCAATTAAAGGGTATAGGAAGGGGATTTGAGGAAGGGAAGAGAAGTGTAGGAAAATGGCATGATTAAAGCGCCTGGCATTAGAAATTGTTCTTATGTGACTTGGTCCAACATTTAATAGTATGAATGTAAAAAAGACGCGATGGATTTAAATAAAGATGACGAGATGGTACAAGAGTATGTCTTCTGATAGATCGACAAAAATTAAGTTTGTTATAAAGATACGATGGAGACTTGTTGAACACTATTTTATGCAGAAATATTAAATTTCTCATATCCATGAAAAGATGTAGGGAAATTCCCAGTAAGCTTTTACTGTAAGGAGATACCTGATTGAATCTTCGTAGTCCATATACATATCTGACCGCATCATTAAATGCCACCTGTAGTTTTCGTTGAGACAGTGAGTCAATTTTACTGTATACTACTTCAGCATAAGTAGTGAAAGGAATAATGAGGGTTTGGATGAGTTTTTTTCGTGTATCAAGTGGAGTGTAGTTAGTGGTCAATCATAACTTGCGTAGACAACCATTTACTCTTCTAATTACGAAATTTGTGTGGTCGAATCCAGACAACTTTGAATTGACAATAAAACCTAAACTGGAAACAGTATTGAGTGTATCACCACCCAGTACTACAGTCGGCGAATTATCAAAGGACACAGTAGAATTCGAAACAGGAATTACCTGTGACTTCTTCGGATTCAATTGCAATCCATTTTTTTAGACCACCTTTGGATATTGAAAAGCTCTTTATTAATTAAACCTATCAATTCACCTACGTTGTCAGAACATTTTGCTAAATAAAATTGCACATCATCAGCATACAAATGGACAGTGGAATAATTACACACAGACGGAAGAACGTTGATAAACATAGAGAAAAGAATAGGTCCCAGGATTGAACCCTGGGGTACACCTACTTTAACTGGTAAGAGAGCAGAAAAATTAAGGCGGTCGACAACAACTCTTTGGAACCCAGAACAAGATAGGAAGCTTGAAAGACTTACAACTGTATCACTAAGTGCAAAGAAATTTTTCAATTTCAAGCAGAGTATCTTGTGATTAACTTTATCAAAAGCCTTAGAGAAATCAAGTAAGCAGAGAAGTGTAATCTGTTTTGTGTCATAGTTTTGCCTAATATCTTCTACGATGTTAACCATGGCAGTAGAAGTACTGAGATTAGCTCTAAAACCGGATTGTGCTTCATACAGTAGGCTATTACGAGATAGATGTTCAATCAACTGCTTCGCTATGAGTTTCTCTAAGACTTTTGATTAGCACGGAAAAATGCTGAAGGAGAGGATGGATTTAGTCGTTTAACAATAGGTATAACTCGTGCTATTTTCCATGATCTAGGAAAATTTGATGAAGTAAAACAGTGATAAATAATATGGGTTATGTGAGATAATATGAAAGGGAGCATTCATTTTACAAATTTCAAAGGAACTCCATCTTCCCCAACAGCATTTGATCGTATCTCCTTGAATTAATTATTCACCTCAATTTCACTGACGGTTTCCACTTCAAACGGTCTTAAGTCCTTCTTCTTCTTCTTCTTCTTGTGGCGCTACAGTCCGGGGTGGACCTGGGCCTCAACCGACATGCCTCTCCAGCCAGCACGATCTTTCGCCAGCTGTCTCCAGTTACGCACTCCAAGTTGGTTGAGGTCCTACTCCACTTGTGTGCGCCACTTTAGTCTAGTTCGTCCTCTGTTGCGTTGTCCCAACGCTCGGATTCAAAGACTTTTCGGGCCGGAGCAGTAGTGTCCATACGCTCTACATGGCCTAGCCATCTTAAGCGTTGTACCCGTAGACGCTTGACCAGGCGCATGTCGCTGCACAGCCCATAGAGTTCGTCATTAAATCTTCTCCTCCAGATGCCATCAACGCAAACAGGGCCAAAAATCGCACGCCAAACTTTTCTCTCGAAAAAAGACTAAGGGCTTCCTCATCCGCCTTTTCTAACGTCCAAGATTCCACGTCATAAAGCAGAACGGGGATGATGAAGCTGTTATATAAAGCGAGCTTAGTCCTTCGAGAGAGGGCTTTATTACTCAATTGCCTCTTGAGCAAAATGAAACAGCGACTGTCAGGGATTTTGCGTTTGATTTCGGTACTGATGTTATTGTCCCTATTTACCGCGGAGCCGAGGTAGACGAAGTCCTTGACTACCTAGAAGTTTCTGCTGCCTAGTATGACGCTCCGTTCATAACATCGATGTTGTGTGTCCTTCCTTGATGACAGCATGTACTTTGTTTTGCCCTCATTTACCGCCAGACCCATTTTAGCCGCTTCCGCTTCAATGCCAACAAACGCCTCATTGACTGCTCGCTGTGTTCGACCAGTCACGTCAATGTCATCAGCGTAAGCTAACAATTGAACTAACTTCTGGAAGATCGTGCCTCTGGTGTTGACTTGTGAGTTACGCACAATCTTCTCGAGGATTATGTTGAAGAAGTCACATGACAGTGCGTAGCCTTGTCTAAAACCTTTTTTGACATTGAAGGTTTCGGTGAGTTCGGTACCGACCCTGACGGAGGAGCGAGAGTTCTCCATCGTCATCCTACACAATCTGACGGGTTTGGTAGGAATGCCAAAACTAGACATTGCACTGTATAGCTCGTCTCTATGCACACTGTCATATGCAGCCTTGAAATCGACGAATAGGTGGTGAGTGTCAATTTACATTTCTTGGGTCTTTTCCAGGATCTGCCGTAATGTGAAGATCTGGTCTATTGTGGACTTCCCTGGCCTGAAACCACACTGATAGGGACCTATCAGGTCATGGACAACTATCAGGTTATGGACAACTAACAGGTTACGGACAAACGGTTTCAGATGCTCACACAATACGGCAGAGAGGATCTTGTATACGATGTTCAGGAGACTAATCCATGTGACTTAAGTCCTTAAGACTTAAAACATCAGTAAAGTTGCAACAACTCTCCTCAGACTGGCTTTCAAGAAAGAAGTTGTTGAGGGTATCTGGGTCAATCATAAATTTTCCGTTATGCTTGCTCTCAGAGACTCCTATGCGCCGTAGGTTGTTCCATAGCTTCTTAGAGGGAAGTGAAGAACTCAGCTTAGAAGCAGGGAATAACCTTTTAGCATTACGTACAGTAACAGCTGATTGGTTTCGGCGTATTTTATAAGCATTCGATGGACTTTTTTTTCCTTTTAGAATAGAGCCTGTTGCGCAGTTTAATACTATTCATTACTTCAGCAGTAAACCAGGGACATGATTTGTTACGAATCTTGACAGTCTTCAGCGGTGCATGTTGGTCAAACAGATTAACTAGTATATTCTGAAAAGCATTAAGTTTGTCATCTATACTAGAGTTCAATCGACAACACAGCCATGGGGCGTTCAGAGCAGCCAATTCAAGCACATCCCTGTTTAAAGACTTATAGTCTCTGTATGAAAAGGTTTGAGGACTTACTGTATGATTAAACTGTAAATTGTAAGTGAAGAAGATGAGGACTAAGACTAAACTCCAAGAAAGGCTTTTGCTGAGAATTTGACTGCTCATCCCAGTGTCACTTTTTGCCTATGATCTCATGGAGAACTGGAATTCATATTTATAACACCATTCGAGGGGCGTCAGTAAATTGAAGAACTTTGCGGTACCGAGAAGCTCTATGATTGATTCCAACAACTTCGAAAGGGTGACTTTGGACGACATTTGTCGTGTCAGCCTTGGAATCGACGTCTGAGTTGGATTATTTGAACGTATTTTGATCGTATTCCAGCGAGCAACTCTAAATCTCTCTGCAGAGACAGTCAAACGATGGGAAGTCTGTTGCAAAGCAATGATGGGGGATTTGCAAATGCGCACATGCCGTCAAAGCAAACCCTAACTTACCATTCAAATCATCAAACTGTCTGTAAAAATAAAAATCACTGAAAGCTCGTAATTTTCATCATCCCCACACACATCCCTGACAAACACGCTAATGATGAGTCCAGCAATCCCCACCCAACTATTAATCACTCTGCGTTATGCGAACTGTTCCAACCACATTGAAGCACTAAACACCCGCTGTCAGAGGGTATTTATGGTCAAGCTACAAAAAAAAATTACTGTCATCCGCACTCCTTCCCAACTTAAAGACTTCAGCTTTAAAGTTCGCTGAAAAAATACAAAACAAAGCAAAAATCAAATTTTCCTAGTCTGCAACATAGTTTCGATTAAATTATCCCCGCCAATGTGAGCGTCACACAACCCCGACGCCCGTTCAGTGGCGTGCAATATGCGCCAAAATAAATTCAAAATCGTGTTATCCCCAACGCTCTATTCAAAGCCGGAATGACAAATGAGATCAGAGCGGCAGCGAAATCGTGTAACTCTCGCCCGAACATTATTTCATTTCACAAATGTCTCCACCCGCCCTGCATGCATCATCTAGCGCTCTGTGTCCATCCATCCACACATTGTCTATCCTCTGAAATGGGAGCGTATGTGCGTACCCGCGCTCTGGCAGCGCGAATACTTGCACCCAACCGTAAAGTGGCGCCCATAAATTTTAATTTCACATTCCGTGCATGTTCTAGTTCCCGCCGCTGTGTTGGCTAACGAATCTTGCACCCCTCACATTTTTTGTACAATTATTGCGTTTAATTAGGAATTTTAATGACACTCGATGGTGTCACGGGTGCCAGCTACTGGGGGCTACATGCGAACGCTCTTGAAGACATCTGCAGCGTCTCGAGTGGTGGGCGGTGGATCGGAAAAAAAGCGCAAAAAGCGATTCAGGGTCAATGGAGTATGACCTTCAAGAAGCCATGAAGAGAACGCGCCGCAATGTGAGCCCAATCAAACCGCAACCGCGCAGCGAGTGCGTGGGGCTGACAAAAGGTACGATGGTACATCGCACATAAATAAGCAATTGTTTCCGCTTCAACCCCTGCATTCAATTGACCCAATTTCCGTTTCACTTATTCTCGTTCTGCGTCGTCTTTGGGCGCAATTTTCATTTCTTTTATTTTTTCACTCGTTCGTCCCTCGCGGCTCTAAGGGCTCTCAGGTCTGTCGGGCTGCCGGGCTGCCGGGGTCTCCGGGTGCTCTTTGTGCACCGCAACCCAATGAACTTGGCATACAAATTGATTTGATTAGGGGTGGCGATGGGTGATGATTTGGGTCCTGAACACGCTTTCGGGACATCAAAAGTACGCGAGCAGGAATTAACTGAGAGAAGACGTTTCCCTCATGGCATCGGGAGGTGGGAAAGTGGCTTCCGCGAGGCCATGTTCTTCGGGGGGCGAGGGCGTATTGATTTGCGGCCTAGGCCGAGGCGTTGTGCTTGTGCATGAAGTGAACTCACATCGCATTAATCAATAATTGATTTCTCAATCGATGGAGTCGTGGATCCGAAAATATTTTATTTTCTTCTGCGAATGTGCGGACTGTTGGTGAGAAGTGGCGAAGAATAGGGGCTTGGGCACAAGGTGGGAAGTCTATTCTTCACTTATTTGAAAGTGGTTGAGAATGTTGGCTGAGAATTGGGATGCACAGCTAGGATAACTAAAGACTTCTGGGCGACAAGTTCTTTTCTAGCAACTCTTTCTTTCTTTTCTCAGTTTTTATTTTGAAAGAGTCACGCAGCTTGTGGATATATATAGGGCGTGCCTTGGTTTCTTATGATAAGTAAAGAAGATAAAGGTAAAACCGAATTCGTTTGCACCGGTGAAAAGGTGACAGGAAACATATTGCCCATGACTAAAACTGAGCTGGTCCATTTGAAAGGTCCGATTTTGTCCGGATTACAGGAGTTGGTTTCCAAAGCTTCAATCGTTGCTGTTTTGTTTCTGAAAGCTGGATACTTAACCTATCTCCAGAGAAAATTTAAGGCTGTGATGTCGCAAATTCTAAGTGGACAACTAATTGTAGCACCATGTGCTCTCAGAGATGATTTTTTATAAAGTCCACTGTTTCACGCGCTGCATTGCTTGTTGTACCGTCATTTCAAGAACAAAGCCGTGTAGATGTGCTTGAATTGGTGGAAGCCATACGTCGCCCAATATGGCACTGTAACCATTTGTTGGTAATGTTCTGATTTGACTCATTCTTTAAGAAATATCGACCAATTAGCCCACCAGCCCATAAATCACACCAAATTTGTAGTCCTAATAGATGGAACCTCTTGACCTTACTTGGAATCTATGTGCTAGAACCCACCATGGGACCGCGACCGCGTTAGTGCTTTTGTCGACGGTTGGCATGCCCGATAGTACAACCACAGATAGTACGACTTTCCAGGGTGCAGGCTGACAAAGTATGTGTTCTCAAACGTCAGCAATGAATCCACAACTTTTATGTTCTCTCTAGATAGGAAAGAGTGCAGGCAACTTGTTGGCGTTCAAAGGGGGCCCTTTACATTTCCTAATCACTTAAGTGTGCTTGGGCTTTGTGATGGAATCCACGCCTGTACAGAAGACACTGCCAAGCCCTTCCTCTGGCAATGTCCCGCCTTTGGTCGGATCAGGTGGGAGCTCTCTGGCGCTGATGTGTATGGAGCTAAAAAACCAGGCTCTGCATCATAGGACGCTTGCTGGTTTTCCTCCGGAAAACGAATAAAGTACATTGAATGTAGGTAACTGCCTCGGTGGCCGCCATGGCGTAGTGTTTAGAGTGCGATGCTCACACGCCGAAAGGTCTAGGTTCGATTCCCGGCTGAACACATCGAATTTTTCACGGCACCATCTCTTTCGAGCTGCTGACAACACTCAAAGAGCAATAAATGTCTAAGTAAGCTTCTCAAACTTCGTCGTTCGGATTCGCAAAAAACTGTAGATACCTTATACTCGTGAGAGAACAGTAGCGCGCACAACTCTAGCAGTTGACGGGCAAGCTAGGCTAAGCTAGTCTCCCTGTGGACTGTCGCGCCAAAAATTATTATTAGAAATGTTACAGATTCTCTTTGGCTGCTCTGGAAATATTGTTTATGACGAAGGAACAACTAGCAACTCCGCATATTTTACGACATGGCCCTGGGGGAAGGTAACTTTCCATAGGGCAGGGACAAACAATTCAAATTTGTTGCAGAAGGAGATCTCCCTACAGCACAACTTGAAGAGATTCGTCCTTGCAGAGGTTTAAGAGGTTTAAGTTTCCAATCAGCTGCTAATCTCCATTAGCTCGAATGCCTTTCTTTCCATTCCCAGAATATAATCAGCCACAAGAACAATTTCTTTTGACCGAAGCAGCTCGTGTGTCGTGGACTTTAGCAAAGGCAGATGGGGAAGCCCTTAGTCTTTTCGAGAGACGTGCGATTTTTGGTCCTGTTTGCGGTGATGGCATCTGGAGGAGAAGATTTAACGACGAACTCTATGAGGCCCAGGTCCACCACGGACTGTAGCGTGACAAGAAGAAGAAGAAGCTCGCGTGTCCACAAATTCAAATAAAAATGCAAAACCCATGACTTATTGCCAATTGAACTTCAATTTCTTGGCAAATGGGCAATAAATCAAATTATCTATTTCGGGCTCGGTGCACACCCCTTCAGGCCTGATGAGTGCGTGGAATTTAAATCAATGACAGATTCGTGCAGGAACTTGATTGATTGAATATTTTATTTATTTAGTAATGCCTTCATCACGATCGGAAAGCAATACACCCAATTATGCCTGTACGTGCTTCCTAATGACGAATCGGTCGGACGCGCCATGGTGGCACTGTTCTTTGTTTGAAGAGAGTTTAATTTAAAAAGAGGATGAAATATGCAACACGCATGAAATCACGCGAAGCACACAAGTCTTGAACAACAAATAACTAACAAAAGTAAATGACGTTACATTCTACAAACTTTTTTAGCTGCTCTCAAAACCTACAGTTTTTTGCTTACTCGGAATGGCACCATTGGAAAAATTGTTTCTTGACAAATTAAATTTTTTGCGTTTTGTTAACTATTCAACAAAGAAGTTGTCCAGAATTAGAAGCGTAGCGCTGAAATCAGGCGAAGTCGACGATCCACGTCCACTGCGATTACAATTACGGTAAGTTGTCTCATCCACAATATCCTGCGATTAAAAATAATTGGATGGCGCGACAATCCACAGGGGGACCGGAGCCTAAATTGGTCATCAACTACTCGTGTTGTGCGCGCAAAATTTAACCCCTTTAGCGCGCATCAATTAATAAAGTTATGTGGTACATGTTTTCAAATGGAAATTCTGTAACGTCGGAAATATTAAAATGTCGAGTTTTCTAAAAAATGGCGCCCGATGCGAGGTTGCCTAAAACTGGCGTAACATAGCCGGAAGAGTGCCACACTCACACGCTGAAGATACAGGTTCAATTCCCGGCTGAACGCCTTGCAATTTTCACAGCGCCACCTCTTTCGAGCTACTGACAACACTCAAAGAGTAATAACTGTCTAAGAAAGCTTCTCAAATTTCGCCGTTCGGAGTCGACAAAAAGCTGTAAGTCCCTTCTTCTCGTAGAGAAGTCCCCCTGTGGACTGTCGCGCCAACAATTATTATTAAAGACTCAACAGATTCCTCTATTGTATTTCAAACTCAAGTTTAAACATACATTTTTGCACGCCTACATATCTTTCTTCAAGAATCAATTATTCTTATGCCGAAAACATGTTGAGAGTGGGAAACAATATTTTTGATCCCCAAATTGTTCAGCAATGAAACCAAAATTGTCGTTCTTTGAGAGAATGTTTTTCTTGCGATTCCTAGAACCCGCTCATTGCCTAACTCAAGACAGTTCTTAAACACAAACATTTATTTAAGTGAATTTTATTCGACCGATGAAGCCACATTCAGCAGGTCGTGAAAGAACTAAGGCAGCTAGTTGGACTGTACGCAAAAGGTACTGTGAACCGTCGTTCTCGGCAGCTTCTCTTGGCGTCTTAGCTTACATGTGTTCAAAATTTAACGCGTCCAAGAATTTGAACCAGACAGCAACAGAAGTCGGTAGCGTTATGTACAAGGTCCTACATTGAAAAGATAAAGGTCTTTGGTTTGATTCCTGAACTGGACACCTCGCAGTTTTTGCGGCATTACCCTTTTTCGACCTGCTAAAATTTTATAATTTGGAAAAAGCAAGAAAAAAATGTAGGTCCCTTCCACTTGGTATAAAACAATAGCACCCCAAACACGAGTAGTTCTTAAAGAAGCAAAACTCTGGTCCGATTGTGGACCGTTGCGCCATCCAATATAACTTAAATTCGTTCAAAATTTCCAATGAATGAGTTCTGCATGACCTCAGTGAAAATTCGGATCTTTACCTTGAAACATTGTTCAGTGGTGAAGCCCTTTTGTGGCACAATCGATGCGTGAATAAGCCAAAGCGTAATTTTTCCTTGGAGATTGGGAAACACTCCAATCAATCTCAGACTCCATATCTGATTCGCCATACACCGAGGCAGTTAATAATAATAATAATTGTTGGCGCGACAGTCCACAGGGGAACCATGGCCTAGCTTGCTCATCAACTACTCGTGTTGTCCGGGGTACTGTTCTCTCACGAGTGGAAGGGACCTACAGTTTTTTGCCGACTCCGAACGGCAAAGTTTGAGAAGCTTACTTAGACATTTATTGCTCTTTGAGTGTTGTCAGCAGCTCGAAAGAGGTGGTGTCATGAAAAATTCGATATGTTCAGAGGGGAATCGAACCTAGACCTTTCGGCGTGTGAGCGTCGCACTCTACCCACTACGCCACGGCAGCCACCGAGGCAGTTACCTACATTTAATGTAATTTCTTGGTTTTCCGAAGAAAATCCAGCAAGCGCTCCTATGATCCAGAGCCTAGTTTTTTAGCTCCAACCACATCAGCGCCAGAGAGCTCCCACCTGATCCGACCAAAGGCGGGACATTGCCAGAGGACCTTTCTAGACTTTGAAAATCGACTGCACAGTGCTTGAAAATTTCATTTCTTAGTACGGAAGCGAAAGAATCGAAAACCCTGGCCAACAAATTGTGACTAAAATTTAAATTGCATCCAACAGTCAGTTTATTAGCAAGCGACATTCCAAAGCTGAACTAAAACTTATTAACACCACTTGCTCTTTCACTTCTTCGTGTGACGCTGCAGTCCGCGGTAGAGCTGGACCTCAAGCAGCACACCTCTCAAGCCAGCACGATCCCTCGCCAGCTGCCTCCAGTTGTGTACTCGAAGTTGGTTGAGCTCCTTCTCCACTTGTGCGTGCCACCTCAGCCTAGGCTGACTTCTTTTGAGTTGTAGCAATTGCTCGGATTCGAAGACTTTTCACGGCAGAGCAGTTGTGTTCATACGCTCTTCATGGCCTAGCCATCTTAAGCGTTGAATCCGAAGACGCCAAGCGAGAGACCAAGCGCCTGCCGCTGTGCAGTCTATAGAGTTCGTCGTTAAATCTTCTCATTCAGATGACATCAACGCGAACAGGACTAAAAATTTCACGCAAAATTTTCTCTCTAAACCCACTAAGGACTTAATCTCACCACTCACACCCTTCTCGCAAAAATTCAATTGAAGGTAGATCTCACCCCTCACCCTTCACCCCCTTGACTTGAAGCACTACTTCGGGTCACACTTGAATTCCTTTCAAACGTGTCCCATCGAGAGTTTCCTTCAAACAGAAAAAAAACTTCAAAATTAACTTTCTTGCCTTAAGAAGCCCCCCCTCCCACTCTCCAACAGAACATCCTTAAGTCTTTAATTGAGAGCAATATGCCGCTGCCCACCTAGAACCCAAACCCTTTGTAGGACAAACCAAAAAACCCCAAGAAAAACCCCTGTTTCCAGAAAATGTTAAATTCATTGTAGTCCTTATCCCCTAATTTAGATATCCCTTCCGCTTTCCACGACACGATGTTGCGGGCGCCAGGAACAGCAACAAAAGCAACAAAAAAAATCTAAATAAAGCAAAGGCTGCCTCGCTGTGCCGCTATTATTATGTTTTGCGTGACCCTCATTGTGTGAGTGTGTGTTTGGAAAAGAGAACCTGTTTCAAGGGGACCCCTTAATTTTTGGAGCGACATTTTCAGCTAAGACTGCGACGGCGATTGAATGCAAGCGAAAGACTCCTCGACTTCTTTCATTTTTCCATTTGCTTTGTTTTCGAGCTTTTTCGTGCACCAATCCCCGTTCTCCACCCTACCGTCGTCGTCGTCGTCCCTTTGTGCAATTTACGAGCACAGGATACTATATGTCACGCGCATACAACTGGGTAATCACTTTGATTGTATTTAGATTTGAAAGGGAAATAGCAAAAGGAATTCCCGGATAATGGGATACACACCCCTGCTTCCCGGCTTCCCGGTATCCCCCTCAGACCACCCACTCGTGCCGGCTTACTCGGCGGTGATGGGGTGAGCTCCTCAACCACCTTCATTAAGGCGAAGGAATTTTCATTGTTGTTATCGGGATTTTTTTCTTCGTTTCTAATCGATCGGCCGGGATAAAGGACATGTGAAAAGGAAGACAGAGTAAAAATACTAATACCCCAATGAAAAGAAGATTTTATGGCAAGGATGTTGTCAGTGTGCCCTGGGGGTGAGGGTATTACTGGTCACCGGCGTTGAGTTCAGGTGAATTGTGCAAACTTTGACCCACTTTTGGTCCTTGGAGAGCACACTCCCGCGGAGGGGAGCTCTGTGAGCCATCTGAAAAGGGACCTCTTTGCTGAAATGGAAAGATCTTATCGGTTGCGATGGCAATGATGGCGATGTTGCTGATGATGACGCTTGCGGGGGCTGGCGGATGGAGTGGCACTCTCATTGCGTAGCCTCAATCCGCAGTTGCTTTTCAAATTTATATTTCATTTACGTTCTTTTTTCTGTCGTCTCTTCTCCTGCCATGGCCTGTCTCTGTGTGTACTCTCCTTGAAGAAGGATCTAATCTTGAAGGGAACTTTAATGCGAGGGATAACATACAGGCACAGGTCGGTCGTTTCTTTGGCGGACTCAAGTTAATGGTGAAAGGACATGGGTAGCCTATTTGGAAATCTATTTGGCCAAGGCAACTGATGCTGCATTAGATATTCTGTCTATTGAAACGCCCCCCCAGCAGTGGGAGTCCTTTTTTCGGTGGGCACGTAAATAACTTTGCAGGCATCTTGAGAGTGCATAATTCAATGGATGCTGGCAATAACAAGGATATCTATGTCTCAGATCTGACTGCACTTCTTTGCGGAGGTTGAAATTTCATTTCAATTATGAAGAGATTCCTTTGACGTGGCCGATGGACATGGTAGGCGAAAAAGATGCAAAAAAATGTCAAGGAGGCGTGAAATGGACTCTTTCTTGGACTGGAAGTGAATAAACCCTGTCCTTGTAGTATGTGTACTTTTTCAAACAGCTTTATCCCAGTGAAAGAAAACTGGGGAGCGGTGAAGGTTACCTTGGTGCAGGAAAGGGGTGCCTTAGGCGTACAAATGGTTTTGTGAGAAGTTTATGATGTTTGGCAAGAAATGCACAGATATTCGTGAATCAAAGATGTTTCCAATTTCGTGGGGCACGGCGTCGGTATGTCAAGTGGCTTTTCAGTGAAATTTCTTTGAAACAAATGACTAATGGTTTCTTTGACCAGTTTTTGTCAACATTTTTGATCGTCATGGAGCAACAATTTTTAATGGTTTGAGACTTTGGAATAATGATTGTTTATTTCGGAGGTACACAACTTTTAGTTGGCAGAAATATTCTGACTGGCTCTCATTTTGTCACTTGTTCAATGATTTTCTTTTATGTTGGTGTGGCATAATTTTCTAGCTGCAGTAGGATTCAGAGAATAAAAAAAAAATACCATCGATCTGAAATTTCAAAAAACGAATCTTTTGAAGTGATGGAGATCACTTTTGGATAAATGGATACGCCAATAACAAACATACACTGCTGTGCAAAATAATAGGGAATATCACTTATGATCGATCCTTTGTATCTTCTTGCTTTGTTTTGTTGCTTATCGGAACAGTTATTAGTGCTGTTATTCGCACAGCTGCATTGTCCTTATGCGAGATTATCTCATTTTGTAGCATTCATGTGAGTGGTGCAGTGGTGTACGCAACAAAAGAAAGGATTTTTTAGTTGTTCATAATAGTAGGGAATTTGGCTTCATTTTGAATTTTTATTGAAAATTTGTGAAAAGGTAATTGAACATTTTGTAAATATTTATGAAAATCATTGTAAATTTATAGGAAAGAAGATTGTAGAAAAAATGAGAGAACAGGGAAAAACTCTCAAATTTACAACAGATTCAATTGAGAGATCGGTTAATACTTCTTCTTCTTCTTCTTCTTCTTGTGCCGCTACAATCCGGGGTGGACCTGGGCCTCAACCAACATGCCTCTCCAGCCAGCACGATCTTTCGCCAGCTGTCTCCAGTTGATCACTCCAGTTGCGCACTCCAAGTTGTGTGCGCCACTTTAGTCTAGGTCGCCCTCTGTTGCGTTGTCCCAACGCTCGGATTCAAAGACTTTTCGGGCCGGAGCAGTAGTGTCCATACGCTCTACATGGCCTAGCCATCTTAAGCGTTGTATCCGTAGACGCTTGACCAGGCGCATGTCGCTGTAGAGCCTATAGAGTTCGTCATTAAATCTTCTCCTCCAGATGCCATCAACGCAAACAGGACTAAAAATCGATCGGTTAATACACTCTCAAGAAAGTCAACAGAAAAAAAAACTAGAGGAAGGCCAAGGAAGTCTACCCCTACCGATGACTCTCACATTGTTGTACTGGCCAAAAGAGATCCTTTAAAGTCATCCAAGAAGTGAACTCGGCAACATAGTCAGTGCTCCAACTGTGAGAAGAAGATTACTCCAAAATAATCTTCCTGGAAGAAGATGTATGTTTGTTATTCCTCTACTAAGCATGAAGAACATTAAAGCGAGAATGCAGTTTGCTCTGCAGTTCAGAAACCACACTAAGGATAAGTTTCGAAACATTCTATGGAGTGACGAAACAAAAATAAATCTTTTTGGTTCTGATAGTGCCAGGCGTGTTCGGCGGCCCGAAGGAAAAGAGTTTCACTTCCGATTTACAAAAAAAAAAAAAAAAAACGGTGAAACACGAAGGTGGGAGTGTTATGGTGTGGCGTAATTTTTCTTGGTTTGGTGTTGGCCCTATTATACAAATAAAAGACACTATGAACAATGAAATGTATCAAGACATATTGAAAGATGTGATACTGCTATACGCGGAGGACAATATGCCGTTAAGGTGGCACTTCCAGCACGAAAACGATTCCAAGCACTCATCAAAATTAGTTAGTGCTCGGTTAAGGGACAATAAAGTGTCGGTTCTACCATGGCCTTCTCAGTCTACCGATCTCAATCCTAATGAGAATTTGTGGGCGGAGCGTAAAAAATCGTTGGCGACAGAATCATTTCAAAACAAACAACAACTATGGGACGCGATTCAATGCCATTGGAAGAACATTCCCTCAACAAAATGCCAAAAGCTTATAGAGTCCATGCCAGGTTGAATAAGTGCGGTAATTAAAAACAAGGGTGGCCATTCTGGGCACTGATCACTTGAAACTAGTTGCTGAGTTAATAAAATGAATAATTTAGTTCATTTGTTCTGTTTTTTTTTTTTAAAGAATACTTATGCTTGTGTTTAATTTCCCTATTATTTGGAACAATAGGATAATTTTCAGTAAATAATTGATAAAAATAAATACTAAAGGAAAATTTAAGAGAATAGTAAGTGAAATATGTTCACAATTTGAATCTTAAACAAACCGTAACTATTATTTACGGATTAGGTTTCATATCGTTTTTTGAAAATTGTTTGGTTCTTCCCTTTCCCTATTGTTTTGCATACCTCTGTATATATACAGCTCTGTGCAAAAAAATAGCACCACGTTGAGGTCTGCACTTTGGATGCTAATTACCTTTCTCCATGCTCGTGTAAAGACACGATATTTATTGTAGGACATCTGTTGGGTATCAGTAATAAATACCCAACAGATGTCCTACAATAAATATCGTGTCTTTACAGGAGCATGGAGAAAAGTAATTAGCATCCAAAGCATCCAATTAGCATCCAACCATCCATACCTCAACGTGGTGCTATTATTTTGCACAGAGCTGTATATTTAATTAAAAAATGTCAGAATATTGTTTTTCAATCAAAGTCAATTCTATCTCAATCTATGAAAGCAATTCTTATTTTATTCTCTTTCAAAGTTCTATACCTCTGATACAAACACCCTTTATAAAAAAGGCTAGGATTGTCGAATCGATGATATTGGCTAAATACTTCATATTCTTAAGGGCACATCCCCTTTCAGGCATCCACATTTAATTCAAATGTCAGAATATTTGCTTTCAATTTAAGTTTATCGTCAACTTGAATTTTAATTTTTATTTGATTTTATTTTAAAGTTCTATACCTTTAAAAAATAACTTTCTTGACGAAGTGTAGAAGACCAGTTGAATACCTCACACTTTTAATGGCAGGTTCTTTCAAGAAAATCATCTTACAAATTAAACTAATTTTATGTTTAATTAAAAAATAAAAAAAATAATTAAAAAATTTTAAAGTTCTATGCGTCTGAAACACCCTTCATAAAAATGAGTAGAGTTGGAAAATTGATGAAATTGGTTGAACACTTCACATTTTTAACAGCACTTCCTGTTCCAGGTGTCTACATTTAGTTCAAATAATAGAAAATTATCTTGCAAGATCAGTTAATTCTACGTCAGCATGACAGGGTCTTCTTTAGCTTATTCCATATTAAAGTTCTGTACCTCTGAATAAAACAACCTTTACATTGTTCAGTGTAGGGAACTGGTTGAGCACATCACATATTTAATGTTACTGCTCTTTTTGATTTCTGTATTAAGTGCAAATGCCAGAAAATTACCATTCAAATTAAAATAACTCTACGTTTATGTCTACCTTTCAAATTAAAATAACTCTACGTCTAATTGAACAGATAATTTTTTATTTTATTCCATTCTTAAGGTTTATACCTTCAAAAAAACAAACAACCTTCATGACGAAGTGTGAGAGACTAGTTGAATACCTCACAATTTTAACGGCATTGTTCTTGCAAGTTGCTTCGTTTATTTCAAATGCCAGGAAATTATCTTAGAATTTAAGTTAATTTTACATCAGCATGAGAGAGTCTTCCTTATTCAATTCCACTTTAAAGCTCTGTACCTCTGAAAAAAACAACATTTACAAAGAAGTGTAGGAGACTGGTTAAACGCCTCACATTTTTAACGGCATTGCCTTTTCAGGTTTCGGCATTTAATTCAAATGCCAGAAGATTGTCTTACAAGTTGAATCAATTCGACGTCAGCATGACAGGGTCTTCTTTATCTTATTCGACTTTAAAGTTCTGTACCTCTGAATAAAACAATTTATACAGTGTACAGTGTAGGAGACTGGTTGAACACTTCATATTTTTAAAGGCACCATTTTTTCTGGTTTCTTCATTTAACTGCCAAAAAATTAAATTCCAACAAATTATCTTTCAAATGAAATTGATTCTACGTCAGCATAGGAAAGTCTTCCTTATCTCATTCTAATTTAAAGTTCTATACCTAAAAAAAAACCTTTACAAGAAAGTGTAAGAGACTGGTTGAACACATTTCTAGTGGACGCCTTTTAAGTTGCTGAGAGCATTCAGAAAATTATAATTATCTTTGAAAAAAACTGCTGAAATATGAAGGGAATCGTAGCAGGCACAACACGACTACTTGCTTTAGAAACTGTTCCCTAATCCTCTTTTGGTCTGTTAGGAACAAAATATTACAAACGTCCTTCGGTCGATGGAGCGCCATTGAATATATTTAACAGCAGCACACAAGATAAGGAGGAACACCGACTCGCCTTTGTGTATTTCTAAGATTTCTGCTGGTTTAGTGGAAAACTCCCAAGCATACACTGCGGGGCTATCACCTCCATCCCTTCAATACTTCTAATCAATTTTGTGCCTTCTTCGCCCAAGACAAGCAATCCAGCTCCCAGGACAAACTTAAAAAGTACATTTCCCACGATAGATTAATTTCCCAATGAATGCGCCGCCACTCCTAAGAAGACCTCAACATCTGCTGCGGCCGACAGCTCTCCAACTCAATTAGGAGATCAACGAGCGCGGACCACTCAGACTAATCAAAGGCACCACATGCCGCCTCGGTCGTCAACATTCAGGACACAAACCCCGCATCCGCCTCTCAACCTAATTGAATATTGACATTCCGAAAAATTGTCAAATTGTCCACTTAGTTCACATCTAATTGACATCACTGACCTACGCGCCACTGCCCACAACGAAGCAGTCAATATTAAAACTAACCCCTCATCCCCCATCGCCCCGCCGCCTGTTCACTCGACATCAATTTGTATCAATTAATTTAATTTATCCAATCGAGTGTTTTGAAAGCAATATCCTTCAACTCGGCCGCCGTCAACACTCGATACATCTGCAACATGACCGAGAGACCAATAACCAAATCATTCATTTTAATTGAAAACCCCACGGATGCTCTCCACTGGAGAGGGGACATTTGGTCTTAACGACCACTTGAACAAAAACACTTTCCGCCCGTTCGATATTTCATTCAAATATTAAAAATCGAACGCAAACAAAACCCGAAAAGGGATCAAGGGGTGGAAAAACTTGTTAAGTGACCGACGACGTCAACGGCGAGGCCGAGGACAAAAAACACAGAAGCCAGCCGCAGCCAGAGAAACAACGAAAGACGGAAAAAAAGTGTCAGTGGGTGAAAAATGACCGATACCATAAAATTAAATGAATTTTTCCAACCGCCTCGCTCAAGCACACTCCACCAGGGACGGGGAAGGGAAAGGCAAACAGAACTCAAAGTAAATGAAAAATTGTTAAAATGAACAGAAAAAAAACCCCACCCCGCCACCGACTCCGATGGAACGGGTTGAGTGATGTTTAGTTACATCACTCGCTGGAAGGGACGAACAACAGTCCCTTCCCCGTCCCACCACTCCAGTCCTGGGATGAACGGTGGGATTGTATTGAGTTATTTGTAATCACAAAATGACGAAACAGAAATCCTTTCAAAGGCGCACGAAGGACGTAGTCGCAGTCGAGAGCTCGACAGAATTGAAAGTCACATTTCAGTCATTTCCAGCACAAGCAACCCCCGAATACGAACTCTGCGATATTTTTGACATTTTGCGCAACGCTCCACTTTAATTCCGACTCATCTTCAATTATCCTTGATTTGATTATTTTTTCTTACTCGTCCTCTCTCCTTGTTTCCCATTCGTGTGGAATTGACGGGGTTTGTCATCCTGGTGGGTTTTGCTCCGCCAGGCGGACAGGCGTTCAGGTAGAATGACACGACAGTTGGTTTGCCCGGAGGGGGAACCGGCGAGGGTTATCAGTTCCATGGGTTAGGTAAATAGAATTTCTCGGAGGCAATTGGGGAACGTAATTTCATTTCAGCTGATGTTGATGGGGATGCCGTGCGTTTGGTAACTTGTTCGTCTCCGAGTTGGTTTTTGGTCTTTAAGTGCCTCTTGCGGTGGGGTATTTAAAGAAATCACTTCGACAACGTGCTCGGAAAATGACAGACTCTCTGCTGATTAAAGGCTTTGCCCTGAACGGTTGTGAAGACGTCAATTGGATGAAGGATTTGGACGTATTATCACCTGAAGTCGAGGATTTGCCTTTTGTGGAGGTTTATTTGGTCGGCTATTTGAGAGGTCACAGCTGTGGCAGGTGCTTTCGAGTGAAGTTTTGTGTTGTGTGACTTTTGTGCTTTTGCTGAGTGATGTTTTAACTGGTTCGCTGTTGCTTGTGAGTATTGGCTGAAAGTGTTGAATTTGAAAATCGCTTTGGACGCATTTGACGATCAACTTTATGTCCAACCGGAAGACTGATTGCCGCGACTATGGGGTTCTAGACTCTTAAACGGCATTTCATACAGCAAAGGAATACAACGTGAATACTTAGACGCCTCTGACTAATGTGAGAGTTGAAGTTGAGTGTGGGTTCAAGGGTTCCCTCTTCGATGAAAGAGAAACAAACGTCTTCAGAACATCAGTTCCAATCAGTTTCTGTGAATCTCTTTCACATCCGTGTTCATTCCGGCGCAAGCTGCATTGTCCTGCATTGTCCACCCACCCTCCAGCGGTTGCGTCAACGCTGGCATTGACACGATCGTGACAAATGCTTCAATTCAGGAGGCTTTTTAAATATGGCCAATTGCAATTGTTCAGATTTAGCTGAAGGACTGAATTCAGTTCCAAATTGGATTGAAGCCCACGTGGAGTAGCCGGTTACTGCGGCGGAGGTGCCACGATTGATTCCAGAGGTGAACACCATTCAAATTGTTGGAAAAACACAAATTATCTCTGAATGTCTTTCACCTGTCTGTTTGCCTGCTAAAAGAATATCAATTGTTTCTGAGGAAGCATTCTTCGTTCTGTCGTGGCAAAAACTTGTGTTTCTCCCCTTTTTATGATTACACTCATAGCCCACGCAGTTGCTGCCGAATGCTGACAATGATCACTTGTTGGTTGGAGCTCAATCTTATTTAAATTGCGATTGTGGGTTGGAATACCTTATACGTCGGGACCTACTTGCCCAAGACTCGTAGACGTTTAAGCATGTCAAAGATCTTGAGGACTTATCACTCTATATTGGTAGAAAGATCGATATTTCAAAGATAATTTGATTTGATTTGATAATTGATTTGATTTGATAATTTAGTTAAAGTATCATTCTTTGCTCAGCAAGGAAACTTCCAACTATCGCCTGACCTGAGCCAGGAAGGGCAAATGCAAGTGTTAGCACAGTTCACTAACTTCAGTTCTCTGTCCTTAACTTTGAATTGAATCCAAGCCGCTACGGTACAGAGAAACTACCACACCGTAAGCGGAACAGTATTTTCACCTCCATGGCACCAGAGAATAGTTTTTGGTCAATCATTCACCATCAGCCAAGAAAAATCTGGCACCAACAGCAATGCTTCTTCAACTGAGTTTGGTGGAACCCATCGCAAGAAATGGCTCACTTTGCACTGATTTTCTTGTTTCAAATATCATGTTGAGCCACGAATAAGATTCTCACCAAAACGTATTCCCTATCAAAGCTGTTCAAACATGGAATGGTAGATGGATGCCAATTACTCTCACCCTCTTAAGCAAATACTCCTCTATTATGAACTTCCCTTCTTAAGCAACGACCCCTCTATTCTTCTAACTTTCCTTTGTCGTCTGACGGATATTGGCTACAGAAAACGTTGATTGTTAGTGAGCCTTTAAAACAACTCAAAAGATTGTTGAGGAATAACAATATGGTGCTGCTACAGATACATTTATCATCCAAACAGGTCGGTGGACACAATTCCAAGCAACTATCTTAGATTCACTATTCCTTGTAAGTGACTCGAAAAAGTCAGTGAACTATAGTCCATTAACGCCGTTCAATGTAGCATGTTGTATTCTGAAAAGTCAAATGCTACAGAATTCGGTTAAAATGGAAAAATTTGGCAATTTTCTGCAACTATATGGTTTGGTGGCCGCCGTGGCGTAGTTGGTAGAGTGCGACCCTCACACGCCGAAGGGTCTACGTTCGATTCCCAGCTCAACACCAATTTTGCGAATTTTTCACGGCACCACCTCTTTCGAGCTGCTGACAACACTCAAAGAGTAATAACTGTCTAAGAAAGGTTATCAAATTAAAAACTGTAGGGCCCTTCTACTCGTAGAAGAATAGTAGCCCGCACAACACTAGCAGTTGATGAGCAAGCTAGACTCTGGTCGGCCTATACACTGTTGCGCCAACAATTATTATTAGATAGGAAGAAGTGCAGACGGCTTGTTGGTGTACTTACGGGACACTTTACATTCTCAAAGCACGTAAGTGTGCTTGGCTTCTGTGATGAAGACCTTTGTGACGCCTGTAGAGAAAATGAAGACACTGCAGAGAACTTTTTCTGTTAATGTCTCTCATTCTCTCCTTTACTCGAATTAGGTGGCAGTTGTTCGGTGCTCATGTAGTTGAAACGGAAAATTTAGTTTCTATACCGCAGTTGATGGCATTTCTGGAGAAGGCCAAGTAAATACATTAAATGTAGGTTAATGCCTAGTAGTTCACGAGTGCCTAGTAGTTCCCCAGTTTATTGTTTCCGAACCTCCAACAAAAAACAGTAATTTAGGTATGCGTGGAATATCTGACGATATAAACTCGGTTATACTGCTTCATAATAAGAAAAGAGGAAAACTGCTGCAGAATCATGACGCTCATTTTTAAGGGTGCTGTCAGAGACCCCTGAACCCGGGAGTGCGTTGATTGATTCTTAAAGAATCCGAATTTCGACTTGAGCTGACGGGGTACGGCTTGTCGATTTGGGTCTCTCAACAGATGACATCGTCGTCATCGATGACATTTTGCAACAGAGGACGGCCTAGGCCAAGGTGGCGCACACAATTGGAGAGGGATCTCAACCAACTTGGAGCGCGGAACTGGATGTAGGTAGTGAATGGTTGTGCTGGCTGTTGGTTGAGGCCTAGGTCCACCTCGATCTGTGGCGCCACAAGAAGAAGAAGTAGAAGAAGAAGAAAAAGAAGAAGAAGAAGAAGGACTGGCGATTGCTCTGAAAGCTGCCAGGAGAAAGAAGCGACAATAAGCATCAAACGTATGACAGTTTGGAATCGTTCTTAGGAAGCTCGATATTTTGCTGGTAAATAATGTCGGGAAATCGAACCAAATGAAACTCCGGGAGATGAACAGTTAAGTAAATTGTTGTCGGTGGCCACCACAAACTTCTTGAAAACCCTAAGCTGACGGCAAACAAGATTAGAGATTTGAAGAAAGATGTCTTTTCTGGCAGTTCGGTCCTAATCTGTGCGAAACATGGCAGTTTCCGTGAAGCAATTCGATTTAGCCAAACAGAAAGAGAGCTGGTTTGCTTCAAGGTATGCTATGCCACGCATACCACTGATGGCCTTTAAAAGAGAAATAAGGAAACTTGTTTGGGATGTTCTTATGCACCCATCGTATAATCCAGACTTGAGACTGTCTGACCATCGTTTGTTTTGGGCTCTGCAACTTTCGCGATTGGCCAAGGAACCGCAGAAAGTCCTTCTGCCATGATTTCCACTGACTAGCCACAGGTTTTTTGCCGATAAAATACCCACAAGATGGAAAAAGTTTTAAATAGAAATGGCCAACATGTTCCGATTTTAAATAAAAAATAATTTTGCCAAAATTGCAGCAAAAATCCTGACAACAAGAATTCGAAAATATTGGTTGTGCAACTAAGTAATTGCAGATTTGACGCATAGATGGCATTAGTTGAATTTTTATGTTTGCTGAAGTAATTGAAAAGTCAAACACATTTTGCTATTTAATAGTTGGTACTTCAACTGTCTTTATTCATAAATGTCAGCAATTGTTTAGTTTTCAATCCTAAGAGATCACTCAATAAGTCCCGAGACATATAGGGAGTGCCATTCACAGAAAATCTGTAGTCGACTGTCGCTCAATAAGTTCTAGGACTATTAGGGGGCGACTCTAACAAAAAATCCATAGTCGACTCTCCCTCAATAAGTCTCGGGACATATAGGTGGCGCCAATAAGAACAAATCCATAGTCGACTATCCCTCAATAAGTCTCGGGACATATAGGGGGCGCCACTAAGAAAAAATCCATAGTCGACTATCCCTCAATAAGTCTCGGGACATATAGGGTGCTCCACTAACAAAAAATCCATAGTCGGCTGTAACTCAATAAATCCCGGGACATATTGGGGGCGCCACTAACAAAAAATCCATAGTCGGCTGTAACTCAATAAATCCCGGGACATATTGGGGGCGCCACTAACAAAAAATCAATAGTCGACTAACCCTCAATAAGTCCCGGGACATATAGGGGGCGCCACTAACAAAAAATCCATAGTCGGCTGTAACTCAATAAGTCCCGGGACATATAGGGGGCGCCACTAACAAAAAATCCGACTATCCCTCAATAAGTCTCGGGACATATAAGGGGCGCCATTAACAAAGAATCCATAATCGGCTCTAACTCAATAAGTCCCAAGACATATTGGGGGCGCCACTAACAAAGAATCCGTAGTCGACTGCAACTCAATAAGTCTCGGGACACATAGGGGGCGCCACTAACAAAAAATCCATAGTCGGCTGTAACTCAATAAGTCTCGGGACATATAGGGGGCGCCACTAACAAAGAATCCAAAGTCGGCTGTAACTCAATAAGTTCCGGGACATATAGGGGGCGCCACTAACAAAAAATCCATAGTCGGCTGTAACTCAATAAGTCTCGGGACACATAGGGGGCGCCACTAACAAAAATCCATAGCCGACTGCCAGTCAATAAGTCCCAGCATATATAGAGGGCGCCACTTATAAAATCCATATGTGACTATGAGCTTTTTGCTAGTGGCGCTCCTACATGTTTCGGGACTTATTGAGTTGTGTGTTATATATGGGACTAATCAGTGTGGGGATTGCTGTCAGTTGCAGCGTCTTTTCTTGGGATGTAGGATCTAGAATATGTACTGTGCTCCTAATATTCCCTTGACGTGTTAAGTTACTGCAAGTTGTATGATTTTGAAATATTGGCCGTTCCAGAATTTTGAGCATTTCAGGGTGTTGGATATTCCGTGTTTTAAGCTTCTCGGCATTGTGAATATTTATGGATTTGGGCTTTTAAGTGATCAAGGCGATCCAACACGTTGGGCCAGTCTGAAATTTAGTCTTTCAAAATGTTGTTTACTTCGAGTTTTTCTATTTCGGTACTCCACCCGTCTCCATGCTTGTTGCGACGTCCCGATCCGTACAGTGATCTGCAAAATATAGAGCTCTTGGGCTCTCTGCCTCACAAACTCAGTTTGAGGCAGAGGTATCCACCCAAAACTCCGCTGAGATCACGTCCCCTGTCAACCACTTGACATGACTAAGTCCCAGTAATTCAATCCATCAACGACTGTTTCTTATCTCAACAGCACGACAAATGTAAATTCGCTTGCGCCCCCGCCCTGCCAGCTGGTGATTCATTTTCAATTAAGGCTTATCACACTCGTGGTAAGTCCTTCGTGCAACCCCTGCGCCATCGGCGCATGATTCATACTGGATCCCACTAAACACACGGCTACACGATTACACCACATTTTATAACTCTTAATCTGCTCGCAGATAGAAGTCGGTGTTGTTTTTTTTTTGCGCACACAAATTAATTCAATTCGAAGGCCGGCCATAAATTTCATGTTAGTTTATTCGGCTGTGAAATTATTCAAAATCATGACGAGATAACGACTCTCGCCCAAGGGGCAGCAGACACCCCTCACCAGCTGCAGGCCGCGGGCAGCGAATTAAATCAAATTAAAGTAAAAACAAGTAAAAATAAATTCACATTTAATTCGGAGTTTTATTTGCCCTTAGAGCGATAAAGCGCTGTTTTGGGTTTGAACTGAAAGCCGTCGAAAGGGGGGCGCTGCTGCAAAGTGGTCACCCCCTGACGCCGCTGATGCTGTAAACTATTAAATTAAAAATGTGTTTTTGTTGCTGCCCTTAAAAACGAAATCCGGAACTGAAGGCATGGGGGCCACTCCTTCGGCGTCCGTGTGCGTGCACTTTTTTAATCAGAGCAAACGTGTGAGGATATTAAATTACAATTACAAAGTGCATATTACACATTAAGCCCATTAAAATCATTTTGAATTAATGCGAAAAATCCGCTGCACACTCGCTGTAGTTCGTTTTGACGGTGTTACCGCCACCACTGCCACCGAGCCACGCCACGCCGGCAGGATTCTGGAGTAAGTTGTGGCGGTTGCCGTGGCGTATGAGAATGCCGCGGCATTGTGCTTACAATTAAAGTTGTATCGGGCACGACGACGTCGTCGTGGACGTGAGTGTGTTTCGTCCTGTTTTTGTTTTCATTTGCCTGCGCCTCCATCTGACATATTTATGCTCTCTGAGCGTGTAAAATGCGAATTAAAATTCTTTTCAAGTTGAGTTCGCCGCCGTTGTTGTGTGCTTGCGATTTTTTGCGTTTTCCACTCATTGCGCTGCTGCTGCATCGCCGTGGCGGGCGGCTGCAGGATCGTAATTTGTATTATTATCCTGCGGGCGGTAGGTAGTTGGAATGTCAGTGGGATGTTGTTATTGTTGCCGTTTTTTTGTGCTATTTTTCTGCTTTTTTAATTTTTTCCCGATTTGCTTTTGTTTTTGGTCCTTCATTGGGGGCGAGGCCTTAATTGTTGTGAAAGAGGACTGCACTCGGTGGTGGATGTTTGCAGTGCAGATAGTAATTTATTTTTGATTTCGAACTGCGAGGGATGCGAAAGGCAGGATAGAGAGACAGAGGAACAAGAGAGAGAGAGCGAGAGAGAGAGAAAGGGATAGCCAAGGAACGCAGTTGATTGGAATTTTAAGTCTGCGGTGTGGTCTGGCAAATTGTGTCAGCAGGATTATGCATTAAAGGATATGCTCTGTGGGATTATGTCAGCAAAGTCACAGAGTTCATTTTGTTGCGCAACAATATCGATTGTTGCTCTGCGTATTTCCGTTGGGAATGTGCAATTTTTCTCTCTCGCATGCGGGTGAGTCCTTTGTTGAGTGGAATATTGATCGGAATTTGTTCTACTGATGGTTTGCCGGCTTGTACGTCATTGTGGGAGAGTTTCTTGATTTTTTTCCCCTCTGGGTGACTGTTTGTTGTTTGGGTTGGAAGTTAGTACACAGCCTAATTTTTGGTTAAAATGAGTTTAATTGTGGGACTCATATGAATGTCCATCCTTGTGTCTTCTTTCACCTGTGCAGAAGATGGAAAATGTTGCACTCCTGCCAACCATTTGACATTTTGTAGGCTTTCTGTTTATTTGACTTTGGAAATAAAACAATTGAAGGGCTGCACTTGCTAATGTTAATGCACACAGTTACCCATTTGGACCGGAAATGACAGAATAGCACTAATATATGCCTGATCTTTTTCAGTAGTTCGACAAATGAATGATACTGAATTAGAATTAATTTTTGTGCTCTCTGTGAACGGTTAGACAAGAGAAAGTGAGCTGCCTACCGTCAAGTCAATTCTAGGCCAGACACATCCTTGATGGCCTGAATAGGAGATCTTGTTTGCAATATTTTGATGAACCCACCCCCAGGCATTGAGCATTCTGATCATCAGTTGCTTCGGGCTCTAGAACTTTCCTATCCGAGACTTAGCTGAAAGCCTCTCACAGCTTTCGTTGAGGAACCATATGTTTTTTTGCGTATGGAAGCCCCTGCAAAGCGGGAAGAAGTTATAAGTAAAGCCGAGCCAATATGTTTTAGCTTAAAATCGATTTTAAATTAAACGATCTCTAATATGCATCAGCAATTCCAAACAAGAGATTTTAAAAATATTGGCCTTGCTGGACTTGTTCTACCCTAGCTGGTGATTTTCCTTCAATCAGATCTATATACTGTGAGCGACAAAAGTGAGTAAACAAATATCTGATTACTGCGCAGAGATGAAAGTTGGGTCAAAACAACAACAAAATTCAAATTCTATTGATACACAAAAACAGCTTTATTCAATGTTATCTACTATTCAAAAAATAAAGTACGGTAAAAAAGAAAAACAAATACATTTTTTTTAATGAAAATTATAACTACTTCATATATTACGAGTCAAAAGTGAGTAAACAGTATAAATTTCTGTCAACAAATGTACTTATTTATTGCTTAAAAAATAAATTAAGTACTTTGTTGGTCCTCCTTTAGACTTACTTCTTTGAGTCTAGTTTCTTTTTTAGTTTAAAAATGCATTTTATTTTTTATATTACTAATGCTATCTTAAAACTAGGAACAAAATGCTTAACCTAGGCACGACTAATATGATTTCTAAAAACCACTTACTGGCCTTATGCGGGCGCTCTAAGCTAAACTAATAATTTATTTATTTTTTTGCTTTTCGGCATCAATATTTTTTTAATTTTTAAATTAATAAAATTAGTTTCGATTCAAAACAAAGAAAAGTTTTAAAAAACTTAGTTATCTATTTTTTTAATAAAAACTTAATCTAACTTAATATTCTTAATATTCTAACTTAGATACACTATACATATATATATTTTTTTACATATATATATATATATATATTTTTTTTTTTTTAAACCTTAAAACCTGTCTAGGTTGACAACAGCTCCTGGTGTGGCTCCAACCACCAATAGAACCCCCGGGCTTTATCCGTGTCCATCCTATCACGGATGTAGACGGCTGTGCTGAACCGGAGAGCATTCGGACCTGCGACACTTGCGACGTTGTCGTCGTATATCAGTCGCCTCTCCACCGTCCTTCTCACCACGTGGTAGATAAGTGGACATGCCTCCGCATCCTGGATCAGCTTCCTTGAGTCTACGTGGCTTAGACATTACCAGTTTACTGGTAACATCGGGGGAAATTTTCGACCATTCTTCTGTTATAGCTTTTTTCAGGTCTTTCTTGTTGTTAATAGTACTCTGTCGAACTCTTTTATCCAAATGCTCCCATAAGTGTTCTATTGGGCTAAGGTCCGGTGATTGCGGGGTCCTATAAAGCAACCATTCCTTAAAAAGGCGTGAGGTCAGCTTAGAATCATTGTCTTGCTGAAAGATCCAATTTTTAGCTAAGCCCAATTTGTCTACGCTCGGTTGCCAGTTGGTCCTGAGAATGTTTAAATAATCTTCCTTCCTCATTTTACTATCAATGAAGACAAGATTACCGACCGATTACCCAGATGCTGCTACACACCCCCACACCATCATTGAACCTCCCCCATGTTTCACGACCGGCCTAATATTGAATTGACTGTTCTGCGTTGTTCTAGTAGAGCGGTTGCGATATGTCCAGTTTTCCGGGAAAAACAGTTGATCATTTGCTTGGAAGTGCTTCCTGCGCGAGCAACTTTTGTTGGATTTGGCTCAATTTGAAACACCCATACAGTCGACTGCTGTTTACTTTCGAGCTCAAACGCGCAAATCCACGATTCATCACCTATCATGATGTCATAGAGGTGTTGCGAAGCGCTGCGATCGTATTTTTAAGCACTTCTTTCGGCCAATCGAGCGATTGACAAATTGTGTGGGATACAACGCGAACAAATTATTTTGACGGTCAAATGTTCATGCAATATTGAATGTCTGCTGATCCCACTAATACCTGAGGTTGTCTTTATCTCACGCTAGGTCACCTGATGATCTTGAAATATCAGTTAGCGCACAGCATCAACAGTTTCCGGAACTACAACTGATTTTGGACGACCTTCACGAAATTCGCCATCGATAAACACTGGTCCTTGATAGGGCTTCATCGCCAAAGATTGAACTAAGTTCATCGATGCACTGTTGTGTAGTTAATCCACGTCTAAAGTTGTAAGAAGTGGTCGCCGTGGCGTAGTGGGTAGAGTGAGACGCTCACACGCCGAAGTTTCTAGGTTCGACTCCCAGCTCAATACCTGAATTGAATCTGAATCTTGATTTTTAGGGTCTTTCTTATTTTTTTTACGGCTCCAGAGTCTTTTTCTTGGTTGCAGTTTTCGGAGCAACTGCAGGGCCCTTGCATACTCTGTTTGGTAACTTGTTGTTTAAGAAAATAGGGTTTATCACATTGAAAGCTTATGGTGTCCTTAAAGTTCCTAGTTTCAAAACTTTTGTTTAAGACTTGGCTAAATGCTTTTAGGTGTGACCTACATGACATTTAATTAAGTTCATCGATGCACTGTTGTTGAGGTAATCCACGTCGAAAGCTGTAAAAAATATTCGCACGAAAATGTTCACGATTTAATTCCATTTTTTGATGAATCTTTTAAGTTACTGTAAACAACACAAATAGCGCTCGTATGTCAAAACGTTTTGAGTACGTATAACCTCAAAAGTGTCAAAGTTTACAGTAGAGTTGGCAATTACCAGATTGCAACACTAGGGTTGCTCAATCCCGAAATATAAAAGGCAACCTTCGTAATTCGATGATTCTCCATAACAATTTTTTTACCTTCTTAATATTTTTGTAGGTTGGAAGTGTGCTGGAGTGGGCGGGCGTAGTCATTC
The DNA here is from genome assembly GCA_955652365.1 of Eristalinus aeneus. Taxonomy (NCBI): domain Eukaryota; kingdom Metazoa; phylum Arthropoda; class Insecta; order Diptera; family Syrphidae; genus Eristalinus; species Eristalinus aeneus. The sequence goes on from OY019131.1 coordinate 21,403,781, forward strand.
TTATATTCTCAACTTTCGTTGAAGAGCTTGTACGACTTGTAAACATTTATTTTACCTAGAGTATACTCACGGTGGTGGTCGCCGTGGTGTAGTGGGTAGAGTGCGACGCTCACACGCAGAAGGGTCTAGGTTCGACTCCCAGTTCAACACCAATTTTTCTAATATTTCACGGCCCCACCTCTTTCGAGCTGCTGACAACACTCAAAGAGTAATAACTGTCTAAGAAAGCTTCTCAAATTTCGCCGTTTGGAGTCGGCAAAAAACTGTAGGTCCCTTCTACTCGTGAGAGAACAGTAGTGCGCACAACTCGAGCTGATGGGCAAGCTAGTCCCTGGTCCCCCTTAGGACTGTAGCGCCAACAATTATTATTATTATACTCACGGTACGACACCGTACGACATGTCAAGTGTTTTGAAGCACTTAGTTGAATTTTTCAGACAAAATTGAATGCAAATTCTTTGATTTATTCTTTTCGACAGCAGGAAAAACGAAAAAATATATGAAAACGCAAAAATAGTTTAGCGAAGACGGTCTTGTTTACGGTGAAGGAGATGGCCACAGTTTTGTGAAATGTTTATGGGATGGGGTTTTGTTTCACTGGAAAAAAGGGCGAAACAGTATCGAGGCTTGCTATGTGCAATCTATCGGCTAAACTGACGCTATGGTGCATAAAAAACTCGGCTGATTGCAGAAGAAAAAAGTGTCCTTCAACAACGAGAAACAGATCTTCCACCTTTACTTTCGTCAAGGTCAAATTGCTTGAAATTGTCGCTCCATACCCACTATTGCTCCTCGTACGCGTCTTTTAGGTTCCAAATCCAAGAAGTCACTTGCCGGACAGTAGTTTGAATCCAATTATGGTTGTTATCCGTCTGATTTAATTTACAAATGTTCAATGGGGTGTACGTTTCAGGCGGGTTTTTGCAATTGGAGCATCGCTCTGAAGGATTTTCACATGATTCTGGGATACTCCAAATCCTTAAGGAAGATAATTTTTCAAAATGCTGGTTTTCTGTAGCAGCCTAAGCAGATGTTGCAATGTCCCTGCATTCAGAAAAAAATATTTTCAAACGTCCACTGGAATGAGAAAAGACGCAGAACATGACTTAAATTTCTACTTCTTCAATATTTCCTCAACTGAAGGGCAAACAATTTGGTTAGCACGCCACACGAGATCACTCGCCCTGCGTACTGTGGTCGCAATAACCTCCCAACACTTATTTCTCATATTAACCGACTTCCAACTGACATCGGCTGCTTAAGTCTCCATTCGATTCTGTTGCACCTGTCTACGACTCTCCAACAGTTTCCAGTCACCTGTCAACTCAGTTTGATGCGAAACTCTTTAAACAAAAGCCACCCCCCACCACCGTTTGGTGATCCTCTCTCGCATTTCCCTCATTCGTTACCCTCATTGCCATTAAGTAGATTGTTGCACTCTCACCTACCGAAATACGAATCGCATTCAGTGCCACCCACTGTCGGGGCGGCATCAACGAAACACATAACATCGAAGTGCATTGACACTCAACTTCCCGGTCGTTATTCAAAACAGAAACCCAAGTGAACCTTCACCGAAAAACTGCTGCTTAATGCAAGTCCGAAAAACTTCAGCACTCCATCCAGCCAACGCAGACAATTCCACCCCAGCCCACAGCCTGGGGTGCAACTGAATCGCTCCGTATGCCCATCTGGGGCATAAATAACGTCACACAGTGTCACACAAAGTGTATGCAGTGCAATGATATAGGTCGCTACACAGCAGAAGGACGCAAGCAACCTCCCGCCCGGGAATGTGCATTATGCATGCAGAAAGGATATGCGACAATGGCAGCACATAAGCGAACGCCGCTCGGGGGAAGTACATTTCTCGTGACATAACAAGGATATCACATCGGTTTGGTGGCTTTTGTCGCAGGACACTTAGCCGACACTGTGCGCGAAGAGGGTGAAGCCTGTTTGAATAAGACCTGAGAGCTTCCTTCTTTCGCCTCCCTCGCCGGCTCTCGTCCATCACTTCTAATAGGGAAAAGGATTAAAAATCACTTTGAAAAGTTCTCGGCAAAGGTATCGTAACGTAAATCCGTTTTTTATTGCACCCAAACTGTCGGCATGTCCTCCGCTGAATGGGCTCCACTCAAGGATATAAAGTGGGCGGTGGCACTTCATCATTTTCCGTTTTTCCTTCGCTCCTTCTCGAAGGTGTCTGCCAGCGGGCGTGTGATGGAGCGGAGTGAAGTGCGGCAAAGCGTCGGCGAAGGTATTTTGCTCCTGGACCTAGCCCAATTAATTTTCTGTCGATTTTTCTTCTACTTCCCGGGAGGCCTAGCTGATAAATTTTGCGAATTGTATCTTCCGTGGGCGGGGTCCCAGAAGATGGCGTTGGCATAGAACGTGGCTGCCGTCAGCCAGCGCGGCAGAACCCATTGTCTGGCCGCAGGACAAAAACAAACCGGGATTGCAGCGGAAGAAGTCCAAAATAGATAGAATCAGCGAGAGATGGGTGATGGGAGGAGCGAAGACGAGGACAACTTCCTTCCTCGTCGAACTGCGTGATTACGAAGTCTCCTTCGTTCGTGATCCTCGCAAGACCTTCTAGGTCCTCGTGCATCTCCTCTCCATCCACCGGCATCCAGTGATTCCGCAGGAGTCGTTAAGAAAATTGAGATTAAGAACACAACGCAGTCTGGGTCTGGCCGAGAGCGGCGAAGGGGGAATGCAGAGACGACTACGACACAGCCAACCAGGTTCTCGTTGAGGAAGTATTTTGATTAAGTTCACTATCCCCGCACGTAGCCGGGCATAATTCTCCTTCCTTGTTCGCCATTGTGAGGGGCCACGTCGGGAACGACGACAACGACGATGACAAAAAACGACACACACTCGCATTTTTGTTGTCATATCCTTTGGCTGCCGTCTCGCGCTGAGATTTACGTGATTTCCCTTAATGCACGGCAAATCTGCGAGTCGCAAGTGCATGGAGCTTAAAGCTTTAAAGACGACCCCGCCAGCCAGTGGCCACCACGGGGGATGGCTGGGCTGGTCTTCGATTTACATATCGAAGAATGAAAATTTGCCAATGGAATTCTGATGAGCAACGCTCCCCGGAGCGGACGAGGGGAATTTTAAATTAAAACATTCCTCCTGGTATCCTTTGACAAAATTATTTCACCCCCCCCCCACCCAGTCACCTCCAGGCACAGAGCTGCTGGTGCTTTTGTGTCGCCCCGAAGGATCCTCAATATTGCGGGTGAAATAATGTTGGGAATAATGAAATCTATGACATCTGTGTATACATAGGATACCCTTCCAGTTGTTTTTTTTTTCTCTGCGTCCCTTAGGTCAGTGGAGGGAGAGAGTGTATTTGAATCGGTAGGAGACAACTTCATTTATCCTGAACCTGACCTGAATTCTTGATTTGTCCCAGCCGTCTCCTTTCACTGGATGAAAGAAGAAAAAAGATTCTCACTGTCCCAGTGGACAGGGCAGAGATACATATTTGGTCGAATATTTCCACTCTGGGGCGGCGCAGGGTGTGACATTTTTTGACAGGTTTCTTGGAACTTGGAAAAGAAATTAACAGAATTTTATTGCTGACCCAAAATTGTTGGGATGTAGTCGAAGTTTATTGGCCTTTGCGATTTACGGGCGATGGATGCTTGGAATGTGTGCATTTTGAATGGGGTTGGAGCGATGCTTTGGGTGATGAAGAGAGCATTTCACCTGTGGGCGGTTTTTATGAGTTTTCCTGATAGATTCACGAGGGACATCGTTTCGAAGTGTACTTCTAAAAAAGATGTTCATCGTTCTTGGAACTTGTTTTTTTTTTTTTTTGAATTGAAAAATGACGACAGCGAGTTTTACTGTGAGTCGAAACATTTTTGGTGAATATCGCACTTAAGGATGAGTTTGAGATTTTTTTCCCATTACTAGTATAAGTTGGGAGGCACGACGTTCCACATGGGACCAGGGTCTAGCTTGGTCATCAACTGCTCGTGTTGTGCGCGCTACTGTTCTCTAACGAGTAAAGGGGACGTACAGCTTTTTGCCTACTCCGAACGGCAACCCACTACGCCACGGCAACCCAATACGCCACGGCGGCCGCAATTCCTTCAAAATGGTCATAATTTTTGTTTTGAAAAGAGAATTCCGTTTGAAGCGGTTTTAAGGATTTCCCATTTTCGAATGATGCAGAAATTTGAGTCCATTATAAGACATTCAGTCAAATTAATTTTTTTTTAATTTTACTTTGTTCAATATTTTGTTTGTTTGATGAGAGAGTGGATAATACAATTTGTGTTCGACTTTGAAACGTGCCATGAGAAGGCACACCACACAGCTGAAAAGTTTTTTTTCTCGAGCTTCCTTAACGACCATAACAAGTTCCAAACGCAAGGGGAAATAGAAAATCTTTAAAATTTGAAAGCTGTTGATCTTATAGTGAACAAGAATAAAACGAAATATATGCTGTCGACATGGAATCGATCTGTCGAACAACACCTCGGTCGGAATATGGCAATTGGCAGCTAAAGCTCAGAGGTAGTTAAGGAGTTTTTCTACCTTGGGCCAAACGTGAACTCCACAAACGACACCGTAGTGGAGATTCGGTCCAGAATCACTATTGGCAGCCGGTTGAAACTCCTGACTCGAAGGACTAAGACAAGGCTCATGACCCAAATTTTACCCGTACTCTCATATGGAGCCGAATGTGGGACGGAAAGCAAAACAGCAGATCAAATTCTTGGTTCCTTTGAAGGAAAAATTCTATGGCGAACATATGGTCCTGTCTGAGAGGAAGGCGAATGGAGGAGAAGACACAATCGCGAACTCTATATGTTGTACCAAGATGGGAACGAGTTTGAAAGGCAAACATTCGTTGAATACAGTGGCTCGTATGCTGACGATTTAGTTATTTTGGCTGAAGATCCACAGGCTCTTCAACTGCAAATAAATAAATTGAAAAGCTACTGCGATCTTTGGGACTTAAAGATAAACACCTCTAAATCAAAAATTATGGTTTTTGGCACTGGTCGAGGTAACAGGACTGCGCATGAAAATTGGACTTTGGGGGGTGAGCCGATCGAAGTTGTCAAAGAGTTCAACTACCTGGGTTTTGTTTTAAAATCGAATCTTGATATGAGCGCACATGTCCATAAGAAAACGGTAGCGGCAAAGACAGCAATTAATCTGATGTGGAGAACTATCTTTTTTTAACCAACGCATCGGTATCGCGTCAAAGTTCAAGGTGTTCAATGCTACGGTGAATGCATGTCTCTGTTATGCAAACCAAATATTTGGATTTAAGTTCTTTGAAGAGTATGAAATTGTCCAGCGATTTTTCTTCAAGCGAATTTTTAAACTTCCCCCAACAACTCCCTCATACGCTATCTACGTGGAATCTGGTCTGCCGCAGATTTACCATCAAAATTTGAAGGCAAATGCGGACTATTTAATTAAAGTTATGCGTAGGCCGAACAGTAACCTCTCAAAGAGGCTTATGAAGATGGCGCTTCGATATAATTTATCTCCTTTTAAAGAATGGCATGAACTTGCAACCACACATGGCATTGTACTTAGACTTACTGAGGCAAACTCAGATGAATGGGAGGATAAACTGTACGAATGTATAAGAAAAGACGATGAAAAGATGTATCTAGATTGCTTAGATCGAGCTCGTACTTCCTCATCCAGATCTATGTACAAGCTTCTTAACCATACACTAGGACCCAGTAACTACTTTAAAACAGAACTCTCAAATAGACAAATTAGCACTATTTTTAGGGCTAGAACTGAACTGCTGAGTCTAAACTACATACCGCACCGGCAAGATGTTAATGCTACCTGCACACTTTGCAATCGCAATGAAGTTGAAAATATATACCATTTTATCGCGGTATGTCCTATATTACTGGAACTACGTTTATTTTATTTCTCAAAAGTATCTCTTACACTTGAAGAAACGAAAAATATACTGAACGGCGCGGAGGGGTGGAACCTGCTCTATCGTTTTTGTACGCATGCCTTGAATTACCGTAATAGCTTCATCTAACAGTAAGGTATATCATTTGTATAACTTAAAGTATATTAATTTGGCTCATTGTATTACAAGTGTCTTAGATAATGTCAATCTCCGACAGACGGCGTTTTGCCATGTTGACTAACATTTCTTTTTCTATTACTAATTGTTAAAATGAAGACCAATAAAGAATGTTTATAATAATAATAATACGGTGGCTCGGCCACATCGAGCGAATGCACAACAACGCTCCAGCTCCATCGAGAGTCATCGAATCCAAACCTACGGCTTCGAGAATGAGAGCAAGGCCGAACCTCCGATATAGAGAGCTAGTAATTGCGGACGCTAGAGAGCTTGGTAATGAAAATTCAGGGTCAGACCTCTCACGGGTCGCAGGCCTGATAAGTAAGTAAGTAAAAAAGTGGTTTTTGATGATGGGTGACATACATCTCCAACAAATCGAACAGTATTCTCTTCATAAGCTTGCAAAAAGTTTGGATTAACAACAAAATTCAAGATTTTTTTCGATTAAAGCGGATGTTCCTTCTAAGGTACACAACTTTATGTTATAATAATAATTGTTGGCGCTACAGTCCACAGGGGGACCAGGGCCTAGCTTACTCATCAACTACTCGTGTTGTGCGCGCTACTGTTCTCTCAGGAGTAGAAGGGACCTACAGTTTTTTGCCGACTCCGAACGGCGAAATTTGAGAAGCTTTCTTAGACAGTTATTACTCTTTGAGTGTTGTCAGCAGCTCGAAAGAGGTGGTGCCGTGAAAAATTCGAAAAATTGGTGTTGAGCTGGGAGTCGAACCTAGACCCTTCGGCGTGTGAGCGTCGCACTCTACCCACTACGCCACGGCGGTCACACAACTTTATGTTAGCAACACTTTTTTAAATGACTGCTATTTTGCTAACTGTCAAGTGATTTATTTTTAGTGTAGTTTGCTATTTCGAAATAGCTAGTGGATCACCTGCAGCTGATTAAAGAGTAAATCATACGCTTATCTCGTTCTGGTAAAATCACAAAATACAGCAAAATAATAACTCAATCAATTAGTGTTAATGCTATTTTTTATAGCTCGTATTATGAACTCTTAAGTGATCACAAAAAGTAAATAAAGTCTTTAGTAAACATTTTAAGCAAAATTTCAAAAAAATCCTTCTACATTCTCATCCAAAAATACATCGGACTCTCATAATAATAATTTTGGCGCTACAGTCCAAAGGGGAACCAGGGCCTCGCTTGCTCATCAACGATTCAAAACGGCGCAGTTTGAAAAGCTTTCCTAGACACTTATTACTCCTTGAGTGCTGTCAACAGCTCGAAAGAGGTGGTGCCGTGAACAATTCGAGGTGTTCGGCCAGGAATCGAACCTAGACATGCTGCATGTGAGCGTCGCACTTTACCCACTGCGTCACGGTGGCTACTAAAAATATAAGGTTGTCAAATATCGCCTTTTTATCTTTTGAATTTTCTGGCTTTTTAAAAAGCGCGATAGAGCCCGAATCTGGCGATACTATACATCATTTGAAAGGTCTTGGTATAACCTACAAAATTGCATATTACGTTCAACAGTTAAAGACGTCTAAACTTGGAGTTCACTAACGCCGAAATTCGTGCTATTGTAAGATTTTCCTTCGTTAAATCCACTAGAGAAACGTTCCGTGAGATAAATGGTGTTTTGGGGGATAGTACTCTATCACTTCGAACCGCGGAGGAATGGTTTCGACGATTCAGAACCGGTGCAAAGGACACCATGATAAGCCAGACGGCGGAAGGCCTGTGATGACAAAAACCGATCGAATCATGGAAATCATCGGGTTAAACCAGCATGTGGCATCTCGTGACATCGCCCAGGAGAAGAGAGTTAGTCACCAAACCATTTTAAACCATCTGCAGAAGGCTGGATACAAAAAAAAAAGCTTGATGTTTGGATGCGCACAGACTGCGACTCTACTACTAGTTGTCCATTCTGGTCCCGGCAGGCCTTGGTCCGAGCCTTGTATCCTCCGAATAGCTGTTATACCTTTAGGTAAAACTTTCGGAATTCATTCCTGCCAAAGCACCTTTCCATTTCCTCGACCGCGCGCTTCTCATGCTCCCTCTTCTTCCTTTTGAGAAGCCGGTGCTCTTCCCTTCTTCTCTGTTCGTAGAGTTCACGAACAGCCCTCGTTGTTCGATGCAGCGTCGCCTTATAGGCGTCTTTTTTAGCTGCGTGCGCTTGCCTGCACTCGTCGTCAAACCATGGGTTCCTTCTGGGTGGTGACGTGAAACCCAGCACATCAGTGGCAGCATCTTTGATGGCTTCTTGACAACGTTTCCATTCTTCTTCTATGCTTAGTGCAGGAAGCGTCGAACTCTGAGCGAGTTTCCGGGAGACTCGGTCGGCAAAGTTCCCGGCAATCAGCTGCGACTCTACTACTAGTTGTCCATTCTGGTCCCGGCAGGCCTTGGTCCGAGCCTTGTATCCTCCGGATAGCTGTTTTACCTTTCGGTAAAACTTTCAGACTTCCTGCCATTGATTGATTATTATCTGGGGGAGTTCTCTGGCTCATTCTTCTAGGTAGGTCAGTGAAGATCCGCTATCTAATAGATCCAATATCTCTTGTCCATCAATCTTGACACTTGCGAAGGGCATTTCGTCGTATTTCTCGCTAATTACTTTCTCTACTATTTTCCTTTTGGTCGCCGTGGCGTAGTGGGTAGAGTGCGACGCTCACACGCCGAAGGGTCTAGGTTCGACTCCCAGTTCAACACCAATTTTTCTAATATTTCACGGCACCACCTCTTTCGAGCTGCTGACAACACTCAAGGAGTAATAACTGTCTAAGAAAGCTTCTCAAATTTCGCTGTTCGGAGTCGGCAAAAAACTGTAGGTCCCTTCTACTCGTGAGAGAACAGAAGCGCGCACAACACGAGTAGTTGATGAGCAAGCTAGGCCCTGGCCCCCCTTTGGACTTTTTGTCGTCTACGTATTACACACTTTACATTCTACTTATTGTGCTTCCTGTGCGCACTACCCTTTTTATCTTAAGCTTCCTGTGCTTGAGCTTCCTCTCACTTTCTCACCGAGTGCCTTACGTCTAGCTTCATCAAACTCCTGTACCGTCTTGTGAAGACTCCTGCGGTGAGGTATCGATTTTCCCAATGTAAGTCTTCCCGCTGGATTCAAATACAAAGCAAAGGATCTTCTGCCTTGACGTGGCCCAGAGGCCACATTTCTTGATTGAGTTTTGTTCCGTCTACAGGCTTCCGGCATTTTTGTGTTTCATGTTTTCCATGTTTTCCTTGAAACTCATTTCCACATACTCTCTGCTTAAAATCAACAATGTACTCAAAACCCTCCCACTGAACACTGCTTTATATGGGACTTTGGCGCGCCTCTGGATAGTGCAGTTTGTCCTGAATGGTGAACAACCATTTGGCATTATATTTTGCATGCCCCCACAATATTGACATCTTGCACTCAGCTTTTATGAACCTTTTGGTCGTCAGCTGCATTGCATTTTAAAAAGTACAGTGGCGAGCAGAACTGGTCGGATGTATGGTAAATCTAAGTTCATATTGTTGTCAAACTTTTGAAAATTATTCAATTTGCTTCCGGTTTTCAATTTAAATTTTTTTATTTATTACTCTAGTCATTCAATAACAAAAAAATTAATAAAACAAACATAAAAACAGAAATTTCTTAGAAAAAACAAACAAAGTCAATGCGTCCAGTTTTGCACGCAAGACTGAGTACACAAAAAATAACAATTTAAATGCAATTTCAGTACTTGGGCCAGAGACCCTTTCTTTTTAAAACACTTTTCACTCTCCTTGGCATACTTTCCACTAATTTTTCAATTGTTATGTTTGGTATATATTTCCAGGCAACTCGGACTCGATCCCATAGCTCGTTCAAATTATTCGGAGGCGAATCGTGCTGACACAATGTTCTTTTAACAATTGCCCACAAATTCTCAATTGGATTGAGATCTGGGCTTTGTGCCGGCCATTTTAGTGTTTTAAATGGTTGGTTTACAAGTCACTCTTTCACTATTTTTGAGGTATGCTTGGGGTCTCCATCTCGTTGGAATACAATTTCCTCAATTGGATATGTACACTGATCAACAAACCCATGTTTGTAAAATATTAAGGTAGTCTTCCTTTTTCATTATTCCTTCTATTTTATGGATAGGACCGACCTGCCATCAAGTGAAACATGCCCACGCCATTATACTGTCGCCGCCATGTTTTATAGTTTGTTTGACTTGGGTTGCTGAAGCTGCTCTCCCGGTCGGTGCCAATAATAAGACTTACCATCCGATTAAATACGATTGATTTTCTTTTCATCAGACCAAATTATTCGTTTCCAGTCTTCTACAGACCAGTTTTTGTGTTCTTTACAAAACTGTAATCGAGCTGATATGTTTCTCTTGGAAAGCGCAGTTTTTTTCTGCTTTACAGATGCGATTAACCCTATTCTTTTCAATGCTCTTCTGGCTGTCCATTCGCTTGTTGGCTTGTTCATGGCCAGTGTAGCTTCTTTAGGTGTTAGCTTGGAGCTCTTACGAAGGAATCGTTCCATTTCACGTGCGTCGCCGTCTGTCAGAATTTTTGGTCGTCCTCCAAAATCACCCGGAGACTCCAAATTATTTCATTTTCGTACTGCTATCACTGTTGACTTTCCAACTTTTGCAGCTATTTTTCGTGTACTTTCATTTTTTGTGGTCGCCGTGGCGTAGTGGGTAAAGTGCGACGCTCACACGCCGAAGGGTCTAGGTTCGACTCCCAGTTCAACACCAATTTTTCTAATATTTCACGCCACCACCTCTTTCGAGCTGCTGACAACACTCAAGGAGTAATAACTGTCTAAGAAAGCTTCTCAAATTTCGCTGTTCGAATTCGGCCAAAAACTGTAGGTCCCTTCTACTCGTGAGAGAACAGAAGCGCGCACAACACGAGTAGTTAATGAGCAAGCTAGGCCCTGGTCCCCCTTTGGACTGTAGCGCCAAGAATTATTATTATTATTCATTTTTTGAGTGTAACAATGTTACCTCTTCACCGCATCACTTAATAATGATGAAATAATTAAAGAAACGCAATAAGCTCTTGACAACTTTTATAAAGGTAACGGTAAAATAATGTTTTTTGTAAACTGGACGCATTGACTTTTTTTTGTTTTTTCTAAGAAATTTCTGTTTTTATGTTTGTTTTATTACTTTTTATGTTATTGAATGACTAGAGTAATAAAGAATTAAAAATTAAAGACCGGAAGCAAATTGAATAATTTTCAAAAGTTTAACAGCAATATGAACTTAGATTTGCCAAACATCCGACCAGTTTTGCTCGCCACTGTAGGTCTAAGCTATCTCTAGATGTAGGTTGAGGAATCCCATTATGTCGTCCCTGTGATGCATATTAAAGCTGTTTTTTGTGCTCTGTCCAGCTTTCTTGTGGATCCAAGGGTATCACACTTCACACCCATATCCTCGAATCAAATGAACCGCCCACGGAAACTCAAGGCATTGGCTTTGCTTGGAGACCCCGAGCTTTTTCCAAATATCCAACTGCAGGATATAGGATCTGTACATGCTCCTCTGACTCGCTGGTAGCTGCTAAACTTCTAGTTGAACTTGGGATGCAAAGTGATTCAGACATACTTCCCGCTGGAAGAAAGAAACAGAACAGAAGTGGATTGGAATGCCGGAAGCTGGTCCTTTTGTTTGGAAGCTCCGTTTTCTTTGAAATTAGAATGTGAGTCAGTGTTTGTAGCCCAGGAGGAAATGCGGAGAAACCCCTTAAACTTTTTGAGGAACCATATTGGCTACATCTAGAGAAGTTACTTCTGTCCACCAGCAAAATGAGAAAACCCTCCGCAAATATAGGTGTCAAATTCAAATCTTTTTCTACATCAGTCACAACCACTGCCGGCTTTGAGGCGAAACAGACCCTTAATCAACGAAACGTATGGCTCTCATAACCAACTTCCTTCGAACCGCCCCTCCATTGAACACCACCGCATGCAGCACCCCTTGGAATCAAGAATGCTATTCTACCACTTCACTGGCGACCATCATTAGCCATATTTGCCTGTAAAACGGTTCGCCGTCGCCATCCCCACCGTCTACTCCAACACAACTTCCTCTTCGCACTCCAAAAAGGAGAAAGCAAAAAAAATATAATTCATCCCAGACACCCTCTCCAGTTAATCAAATCTCACCCCGCCTAACCACAGTAATGCAATTTAGATCTCGATTCCCATGGATAATAAATTGAGTTTCAGCTTCATTAAAAGTCCACAAGGATCCTGCGTGAATTTTTTGCCTCCAATCGCTCTCGCCTCTCACTCGCTCCAGGCCAACTTGTCCTGTTTTCCATTTTTTTTGTGTGTTTCTTCATTTCTCGAGGCATCAGACTGGAAACAACTTTCTTTTCCGACGGGCGTAGCCGTCTTCGGTCTTCGAGGAACAACAAAACAGCACCCGTTCAAGGCGAAACAGGAAGCACAGCTTCGGGGATAAAAGTAATCCCCCCTCCTTGCGGTCTTTTCACTTTCTCTCTTGCTCTTGAGTGGGATAAGAGGTCGTCGTCATTTTTCAACGCGTCCACACGTCCTGTGACGTCAAACGCACCATGTTGCTGCACTCAGCCAGTCGCAGTGAGTGTGTGTGCGGTTATTAGTTTATCGAGTTTCGCTCACGTTCTCGGCTCCTGCTGGTGTCTCGATTCTTCTATCGAGTGGCCGTCGACGCCGCGCCTTGGGTGGGTAGGGGTAGTTGGGATCACGGGGTCTGGTGTTGTTATTATCGATATTATCGAGCCTGACAGTGTTTGTCTTTTGTGCTCCTTCACATGGAGAGTAAAAGCAATTTATTCCTTTTCTTTGAGTTGAGTCTCCTCCTGAGCACGCCGCCGACACGCCCAATGCGGAAGGAGAAGTTCAAGTGCGCAAAGAGGTTGACAACCTCTTTACTCTCGTATTTTTTTGTCTTCTCCCTGTTCAGGACATACGTACACTGGCCCCCGAGCGTCAACAACATCGAGAGGCCTAATCACGTATCTCGGGGCTGGGATCACGTTCTCCTGAAACTTTTCAATCGAGTTTAAAAGCAGAAAGTATGACGGTGCGGCGCAGAAAAAACACCAAACACCGCCCACGAGGAGAAACAAAGAGGAGGCGGCAGCGGGAAAAAGGAAAACACTGCCGCAGGGCTCCTACAACAAAAATTCATATCATCATCATCCCTTAAACTGATTGAGCCTAGGGGGCGAACTCATTTCAAATTCCTTCAGTGTGCATCGATTCAGCAGAGGGCACGTCGGTGGGAGTACGCGCATATATCTGCGCTTGTGTGTGTGAGCAGGAAGATGGAGCGGCGTTGGGTGAGGTGATAGCCAAAGGGCATGATCCATTTTGTTTTGCCCGTCTCGGTGTTGCTCTCCTGTCTGCCTACTAGTCGCTGCCTGCGCTCCAGCTGCGACAAGTCAAGATTAAATGTCAACTCAAGGTGAGCGGTAATAAGTTTCACCTGCACAAGGACCTGCTTGGCAAAAATTAGAAGGCACTTAACTGCCGCAAAAGTTTCCTTTTTTCGTGTGTCCTCCGCCCCACCGCCGCCCGCTTCGGCTGGTGAGTAATGTAAAAAGTTGTCCTTGCAGGTGGCAAAGTTTTCTGGAAGACCATTTTTCACCGGCGCAAGTGTCGCACTGGGTGGTTGGCTGACTGGGCACCAGGACCTGACAGGGCAAAAGTTGATATTTTAATGAGATAATGAGATGTGCTTGTCCGCGGAAGCACTTGCACGCATTTCACTGACAACGTCCCACAGGGAGCCCTCCAACACACCCAATCGAAATGAAGATCTCTCTGCAGAGCGACTGCGAAAGCGGCTTTCTCCCGCGGGAGGCGCATGCATGCCGACTCGGTCTTATCGAGTCTCTTTATCAGAAGTGGATTTGTTTTGTAAGACAGTGCGGCTCTTTGTGTCGAATGCCCCCGAGGCTGGCATGCGGGGCTCTGGTTCGTATTTGATTTATGAATTTCACTTTGCTGCGAGTGTGTTATCCTTGACATGTGACACATGATAATGTAATGATACGTTCTGCGCCTCGGAGGGTGTCTGCTTAAGTGCCGGCAGGCAGATTGATATGCAGAAGCGAAGAGGGTATCGGACAAAAGGATGTCTGCTTTTGCCGGGATTGGGAATTGATTTCGCAGGAGTCAGGTAAAGCCTTTTGTGAATTGCCCTCATGGATGGATTAATGGCGATAATGTGCGCAGAAGACTTCTCAACTGTCTGTGTCGGTTCTCTGACAACGTAAAGAACCCTTTAACGTGATGTTTTGGACCAAAGGAATTCTTGAGGCAACGACGAACATTTGGTAGGCAGCGGTGACTTCCTTTTCGTCTGGCGCTTTAGAGCGCAGTGGACAAGGGACTTAAATATGCTCTACATGTCTTTACAGCTGGCTTCGCATTTTTTGGCATTATTATTTGCGTTGCCCCGATTGATCGGCTTCGGAGACTTTCTAGGTTGGAGGTGATTTTCCCCTTTATAGTTATAATAATAATAATAATTGTAAGCACGACAGTCCACAGGGGGACCAGGGCCTAGTTTGCTCATCAACTACTCGTGTTTTGCGCGCTACTGTTCTCTCAAGAGTAAAAGGGACCTACGGTTTATTGACGACTCCGAACGGCGAAATTTGAGAAGCTTTCTTAGACATAACCAAAAAAGAATGAGAAAGATGAGAATGAGGCATTTTGCACCGATCTGCACCTCATATAGACGGTGTCCAAAGAGGATGAGGGTTATCGTGACTATAACTTAAGTTGCCATTCGTGTACCAAATCAGACTTGTGCCGTACGTTTTTGAATTTAAAGATTCTTTAGTCGCTGGCCGCCAGACAATTCACACACAACCCCGTTTTCCTTATGGAGTTATACGAGGTTTGATCAAACATTTTCATGGGCTATGTACTTTCGATTAACAATTTTTTTTTTTATAATTGACGCGTGCAAAAGGGTACCCTTAAGTGACCGGATCAAGTCACAGCACCGGCCGAAGGTATAGAGGGAGTGGAGGTACCGATGCACATTGGTTTCAAATGCCTATGGATTGTAATGAGGAGGAAAAATCGAGCTGGGAAGAGCATTCCAGATTCGTGTAGTGCGGCTGAAGTCTCTGAATTTGACTGTACGTCCGAAAGAGGGCTTGAGGGTGAATCGGTGGGCATTCCTAGCGAGGCGTGTATTGCGGGTGAATTTTTGAAGGGGAGGAATGCAACTGGCTAATTCATCTAAGCATTCCGTCGGTGTTCTAACGAGCCAATCGACTTCGCAATATTACTGCCACCTATAAGTTTTATCGCTCGCTTTTGAATTCTATCCAGCAGGTGCAGGGAGGTCTTAGAAGCACCTGACCAAATTGGAGCGTTATACTCAAGTTTCGGGCGTATGTAGGCCTTGTATATTGTAGCCAGTTCAGAGGTTCAGTTCGTTTAAGGAACTCTAGGCATTTCCCAGCATTTTTGGCGACCTCAAATATGTGATCGTTCCAACCAATTGTTGGGTTGATACAAATACCGAGGATGGAAAGTCTTTCGGTTTCAACAACGCAAGTGCTGTTCATGGATAACGGCTGATTATTTTGTGATCGCTTTATCGACAGTAGACAGCACTGGGTTTTGGAAGCATTAAATTCCACTCTATTCTTACTCCCCCAATCGATTATGCTGTCGAGGTCGGAATTTAATGTGCTTAACATACGCTGCCGTTCCGAGTCTATGGCCGAAGTGGAGGGGCGTGAGCCAAGGAACGAATATGAAAAGCTGAGGGTACTGTCATCAGCGAAGGAATGAATAGGATTAGAAGTAGCAGACAAGAGATCATTTATAAAAATGAGAAAGAGTGTCGGAGACAAAACAGAGCCCTGGGGAACACCAGCATTAATATAGTGGATATCAGACTTGAATCCATCCAAAACGACTTGTATTGAACGATTCGAAAGGTAATTTCTAATCCATTGAAGAAGAGACTCATCGATCCCAAAAGCACGCATTTTCGACAAGAGAGCCTGGTGCCAGACCCTGTCAAATGCCTTAGAAATATCAAGCGCAACAATCTTGCTTTCTCCTGCATTGTGCAAAGATTGGTTCCACTTTTCAGTGAGATATGCCATCAGATCACCAGTGGAACGGTTGCTTCGGAAGCCGTACTGCCGGTCATTAAGAAGCTTCTGGGACTCAAGATATTTCATAAGCTGACGGTTTATCAGCGTTTCCATGACCTTGGAGAGAAGGGACGTTAGTGCTATGGGTCGGTAGGAGGTGGGTGACGAACATTCGCCCTTTTTAGGGACGGGCTGGACAAATGCAGTTTTCCACTTACTCGGAAAGAGCCCTGAAGAGTAGGACAGATGAAAAAGCTTACGCAGTGGTTTTGCCAGCGTAGAAGAACACCTCTTCCGAAGAACAGGGGGTATAACATCCGGGCCAGCGGATTTGTGTATGTGTAGATCTTTAAGTGCTCTTGCTACTGTACGAATTCGAAAATGGATTTGCCCCATGGAGAAATTTATTTTTATGTTATTATGTTGGTACACCCGTCTGTTTACATTTTCAGCATATTTTTGTGGTTTTGTGAGGCATCAAAGTAAGATGTGTTTTGCGCGTTCGTTCCTGCTGGCGAAAAAAATGTATCAAGGAATTTGAAAAATGGAACTAAGTCCATTGTCCATTGAAGTGTTGACAGTTTTGTACGATGAGTGTCTTCTTCTATTTATGGCACTACAGGTCAGGGTGGATCTGGACCTCAACAAGCAGGCATCTCCAGCCAGCACGATCTTTCGCTAGCTGCCTCCAGTTACGCACTCCAAGTTTGTTTGAATTCATTCCTCACTTGGGTGCGCCATCGTAGTCTAGGCCGTCCTCTGTTGCGTTGTCCAAATGGCTCAGATTCGAAGACTTTTCGGGCCGGAGCAGTGGTGTCCATACGCTCTACATGGCCTAGTCATCTTAAGCGTTGTATCCGTAGACGCTTGACCAGGCGCATGTCGCTCCGCAGCCCATGGAGTTCGTCGTTATATCTTCTCCGCCAGCTGCCATCAACTCAAACAGGACCAAAAATCACACCTTTCTCTCGAAAAGACTAAGAACTTTCTCATCCGCTTACAGAAAAGTCCAGATTTTCGCCCAATAAAGTAGGACTGGGATGGCCAAGCGGGTATATAAAGCAGTGAGTGTACTCTTAGGAAGAACAATGTTTTCAAGTCGTACAAGCTTTTCAACAAAAGTCGAGAAGATGTGAATGAAGGCGCCCGCCCTGGACGCTCCAGCATTCTAACAATCCACGACGATGTTGAAAAAGTGAAAAAATTTGTTGTGGACCTTCCTTGAATCACTATTAAAGACGTTGCTGAATATGTCGACATATCGGTTGGCTCATGCCATGCAAATTTCGGAATTGTGGGCATGAAGCATAAGCCAGGAATGTTTGTTCCAAAATTGTCGTGATAAATTTGAGGTGTTCAACCGGGAATCGAACCCAGACTTCGGCGTGAGAAGTCGCACTCTACCCACTACGACACTGCGGCCATTCACTCGTCATTGCTTGTTCGTAATTTTTTGACCAAGAACAACACTGTGTTCACTGGACTTGGCTCCATGCGACTTTCTCCTGTCAGGCATCAAAAGAACATGCCTCAAAAAATGCAACAACAATTTGGAAAAAGTCTCAGTGTTGTGCATGTATATACGACAAACGTGATCTCCCCGAGTGACTTCCTAGAAGCTATGCTACGTGGAATCACTTGAAGCAATCGGTAGTACTTCGGTTTGTTCAAACAACTTGGCTCAAAAGGCCTGAATCTGACCAAAATTGTGCTCTTAAAACCACTATTCCTTGTCATTTGAAGCAGAAAACTGAGCGATCAATAAGAGTACAGAGCTTCCAGGGAAAAAATTGTTTCTGACTACAAATAAGATTTATGGGGAAGAACCCTTTGAAACGACGTGTTCAAAGATTTGAATGCCGCTCAGGCTGAACAGCTTAAATCTGTCGAATGTACTCTCCTGTCCACATCGCCAACTTGCACTAGATGGCCATTGAATGTGCAGCTAAGAGGAGGGCATGAGGGCATGCGGTATAAGAACTAAGTCATCAGGGACGTAAAACAATCTTGGTATTGATGACTGGACGTAGTGTTCTTAGGCCCGTAAGCGCTGGAAAGTAGAAAAATCTCAGATTCAGACACTCCGCTGATCAGAAAAAGCTTATCCAGCTTTTTGGTCTGCTACGCAATCGAAATTGTTTTTAAGAAGGACGCTTAAACGGTTTCCACAATTAAAAGTGTTTTTATACAGGGGACTGTGAACTTTTGACTCAACACTCCACACAAGGGCAAGTTAAACGACGAAGAGTTCAGCTCTGCGCGCAGTGGCTTCGAAGCCTTGTATGCCACGATCACCCTCAAACAAGAGTTAAACTGTGATCGGGAGATGTGTAGAGCTGTTGGCAGAATTTAGAGCGTCTAAAGCTCCTCAGCGCGTGTGAAAAAAGGCAACAAATCGATCTTTGGTCCTGCTTGCTCGCAGATCTGCCTTAAGAGATGCCCAGTTTTTTACCAAAATTACACATTAGACGCCGAGGTCATGAAAGCAAATCCACCGACAAATAATAATAAAAATAACAGTCCACAGGGGGACCAAGGTCTAGCTTGCTCATCAACTACTCGTGTTGTGCACGCTACTGTTCTCTCTCGAAATACAATTTTTTGCCGAGTACGAACGGCGAAGTTTAAGAAGCTTTCTTAGACAATTATTACTCTTTGAGTCTTGTCAGCAGCTCGAAATAGGTGGTGCCGTGAAAAATTCGAGGTTTTCAGCCGGGAATCGAACCTAGACCCTTCGGCGTGTGAGCGTCGCACTCTACCCACTACGCCACGGCAGCCACAAATCCACCGACAAAGGGAGCCTTTAAATTCAAATCACTGTCAGAACCTACGAAAGTGACGAATGAATTAAGCCAACATGCACTCCACAACTCAATGCAATCTGGTGAACGTTCATGCTGGGCAGAAAGTATTCTTCGTTGAAGCCTCGACTTTTGGCCAGACTCATGCTGTAGGTTCAAAGAAACAAAGTCTACAATAAGGAATAAGTCAGATTTATAAGTTTCAGTCCGTAAATGTTCTTCATTTGCACATGGAAGCAATTAATACTGAATATGGAACGGATTGGTTTCAACGGACATTCCTTGCAACTCCCAACATTCATGTCCTTGGACAAATTCAGTTCAGCCATATGTACCCAAAGCAGCATGTTCAACTTGAGGTATTCGCCCTCAGGGTGTTTTATGACGAAATACCCTCCAAAGGCGCAATTCACCAAAATCCCCCTCCCCGTCAACCCACACAGTAATGAGCGCTGAACTCGAATCCCAGTTCTCAAACCAGACATTGTTACCGACGCCTCTGATTAAGTTAATGAAATCCGGTCCGTAGGTGGTGCCCACTCAAGCACGTTCCATGGCCCGGACCCCATAAATCGAGTCCTTTAGCCGAACTAAAGTGGAGTCGTTTAAGGAAATAGACGACATAAAAGACAAGGACGACCCTTTTGAAAGTCCCAAACCCGTTCACCTACGACAACCAGAAAACGAGCTGAGACGAGACTCGAAAAAACTGCCCTCTCCCCACGAAGACATCCCCGATTCCTTTCTTTCATCCTGAGGAAACTTGCCTAAATTCACCCCGAATTGTCGAGAAGCAGGACCCTTGGGAATGTTTCTTTACAATTGAACCCTCAGGTGGACATCAATCCGGAAAGAGCAACATGACCACCTCGCCCCTTGTTGGCGCCCGACAATGGGCCTCGAACACCCACCTGCTCGTGTCGTTCCTCATGCGTGAAATAAAGTCCTTTTTATGATTAATTTTGTCAAACTGCAGTTCTGGCACGTAGCCCAGGGATTGTCGGTGACGAATCACACAATGAGGGGTCTTGGGGGTTACTAAAGGGCTGTTAAACTCCCCGGTTATCCATATCCCTGGGTGACAAATGGAACGAAAGTGAATGGAAAAACTAAATTAGCTCCCTTTGGATGAGGATAAGGATATTTCTCGGCTTGTTTCAACAATTCCCACGTGAAAAGACTCAAAAGAAAGCACACGCACATCCTCTTTTAACCTCATTTGGCGCCTGTTTGTGTGTCAGACCGAACCCGGCATACGGGGGACTTGGAGGAAAGAGTCGAAAGATGGAAAAACAATAACGATTCCCGGTGACAACAGCAGTCGTTTGGGGTTCGTTTGAAAGGTGTCACACACACACACACTGCGAGGGAGATGTTGCATATGTGTCCTTTGAGTGACTTGCTCTCAGGCATCAGTGTCCGCCTTCAGGACAATCACACTCTCAAAGAACAGGTAACAAATGATCCGTGGAAGGGATGCGCCAATCAAAGCTGTGCGGAATCAGGGAGAAGTCTTTGCTCGTCGTCCTGTCACATTCATGTCATAATTCATTCTCAGGATGCCGCTCTAAGCAAGCGCGGCGACAACGAAAGCGAAATGAAAGTGAAAGCGGCAACGACGACAACAGAGGATATATGTCAAAATCGGTTCAGCTCCAGTTGGTCAGACGGTTGGAGGTGTCTGTTTATGAGAACAGAGAACTGTGACACATGTATCCTGGTGGAAAATTTAGCTCCGACAACCGACATAGGAGACACACGTCCGCCGTTAAGGTTGCTCTCCCCCTCGGTGTTGCTTCCGTCCCTGCCATCGGTGGTGGGGGCGTCTGTAATGGCGGCGACGGGGTAATCAACAGTGATGTCCTGTCCCAGCTCTTTGGAGGGAATATTAAATTACACTGTTTGTGTAAGTGCGAGCGAGGATCCCTGTGTGGCGGAACTAATTTGATAAAAATGCTGTCTCCGGTGGGGTTCGCCTCCAATGATTACTTTCCGCCTCAAGGACAAATGCCAGAATTTGTTGTGTCCCTCACAAGGACAGTTTCGACTCCTTTCTCTTCTCGGTGACTGCTATCTGCTTGCGGTACCCTGTAGGGAATTACATCTTCAGCGAACCGAAGGAAGAAAATATGAAAATTTAATTATTTCCCCAGACAAAGGACGACAAGTTGTCATTTCTTTGTCGCTATTCCTTCCTTCCGCCACTCGCATCTGTGCCCTTCCGCCGTGGTGGTGGTGTGTGCATTACGCGGTGTCATAACGACGCGCCACTCAAGCCATTACCTGCCGCGACAGTGGCGAATCTAATGTGTGACATTCCTGCGCAACGTCACGAATGCCCTCTCACCCGACTGACACGCACACACACAGCACCGCCAGGACACACGGAGTCAGATTTAATTTCCTTTTCTTAATTTCTTTTGTCGGTTTGCTTTTATTATTTTTTTTTTTGTGTGTTTGCCGCGCTCGCTTCCCTGGATTTTGCACTTTATGGCGAGGCGACGTTTAATGTTGCCAAAGTGCGCGATGATTTTTACGAGCTATCTCTGGCTGGGCAGAGTGGTGGGGGGTGGGTTGGTTTTATTGGTAGGGTTGCCATCGTAAACCATTTAGCTAATGAGATTTTTTTAATGGTCGACCAGGATCCGGTCGGGTTGGTGGCGATAGCCTTGACTTGGAAGCACGGCCACCACCCGACCGACTTGGGGATGGCTGTCGCACAGCCACACTGCCGCGCAGCCAGAGTGCCAGAGTGTCACATCAAAATTGCGGGTCATAAATTTTGTAATGATGCTCTCTTATTACGATCTTGACTCGCGCACGCTCGCACCCGGGACAAGAATGCCCAGCACCCCGCTTGGGCCGGGTTGCGTGCCCGCCTGCTGCGTGCGTGCGTTGCAGTAGAGCATGCGAAGGACTGCCGTCTTGGTTTTATGATGCGACTTTAAGGATTTCATTTGTTCGGCATTGTGCACGATTATGTACACGCAGTTTAATGAGGTATTTAGTCATTAACGTCGGGTTATTTTGAGGGAGAGGAAATATTTATTTTCGCCAGCAGTTTATGGGGATTCCATGGAATCTCATCCATTAAGTGGCTCAAATGGCGTCTTCCGATGTTTTGTTTGGGTGCGCACAACAATGTTGCTCGAGGACAATAAAAACCAGCGTTCAATAGTGACGATGTTGTGTCGAAGACGGCTTCTGCTTCCGGGGGCTGTTGCCGCCTGCTGCATCAGCGCTTCGACACGAAACCCATAAAGCACCTGGACCTTGGGCTGTAAAATGTATGTTAATCGAGGAGGGGTTGCACATTGTACAATGTCCGGGGAGTGCTCGAAACATGAGCGCATTCAACTAAAACGACAACTGCTTCGCATTAGACTCCGTGTGGCATCTTGAGTGCCATTCGGTCTTTAAGTGAAGTTTGTTTTTATGATTCGAATCAGTGGGTGATGTGCTTGTTGCTGACTGAAGTAGTTTTCAGTGACTTGTGGATTCAGGGAGCGGTGTCGTCTTTTATACTGCTGCTGGGCAATCAAACTGGGGGATGTCTCTGCATGTCGTGTAGGGGTCAATGGCTCAATTTATATTACAGAGTGGAGGGATTACTCTAATTTGCTGAATGAGAGGATAGGGTGGAGAGCACGTCCAGCTGGGTTGGAAGTGAACTGCTTTCAAGGGGTGAAGTAGACATTTTGCGAAACTGGTCAAACGGTGGCAATCTTCTAATGGAGCTTCTTAAGTAGTTCAGCAGTCCTTAGATCTGAGGATAAAACGTCAATCTCAAAAAGTACAAATCGACGCTCACAACATATTCCTAGGTTTTAGAGCCCTATATAACTGTAGACCGAAGTGGCGTAGTGGGTAGAGTGCGACGCATTAACACCGAAGGGTCTTGGTCCGATTCCCGGCTGAACAACTCAAATTTTTACGGCACCACCTCTTTCGAGCTGCTGACATCACTCAAAGAGTAATAACTGTCTTAGAAAGCTTCTCAAACTTCGCTGTTCGGAGTCGGCAAAAAACTGTAGGTCCCTTCTTCTCGTAGAGAACAGTAGCGCGCACAAGACGATTGGTTGATGAGCAAGCTAGGCCCTGGCCACCCTGTGAACTGTCGCGCCAAGAATTATTATTATTATGACTGTAGGGCGAGGTACACAGTGCTATGTCTTGTTTCGGCATTCCTACACAACTCGTCAGATTGTGCAGGATGACTAGGAAAAACTCTGCTGATCCTTTGAAGTCGAAAAGGAACCCACAAAGCTCTTGACAGTAAAAGCTTAAGACAAGGCGAAGTGCTGTAATGTCTTCATCTTAAGAAGGTCGTAAGTAAATCACAAGTCATCACCAGAGGCACGATCTTCCAAAAGTCAGCTCAATTGTTGGCTAACGCCGATGACATTGACGTGGTTGAAAGAACACAGCCCGCGGACAATGTGGCATTTGATGTCAGTTAAGCGGAAGCGGCTAAAATGTGTATGGCGGAAAGGGAAGCAAGGCTCTCGTCAAGTAGATAAACGCAACGAAGACAATCGATGTCTTGAACAGAGTACAGAGAAACTTGGAAGTAGTAGAAAACTTCGTCTACCTCCACTCCGTCGTAAATAAGGACAACATCATCATCAGTACAGGAATCAAACGCAGAACCAGTCGCTGGTTCTTTGGACTCAATAAGCGATTGAGAATAGTGTCCTCTCTCGAAAGGTTTAGCTTGCCTCATATATACATATAACAGCTCGTTCATCTAAGTCCTGCTTAATGGCACGAAAATTTGGAAGTACAAGGGGGTGAGGAAGCTTAAATTCTGTTCAAAATAAAAGTTCTGAGAGCGATTTTTGGTTCTGTTTGCGTTGATGGGATTTGAAGGAGAAGATTCAATGATGAACTTTAGAGGTCTTATGGCGCATTTCGGTGCTCTTGTATAAGGAACGGGAAAATAAATCTGTGACTGTTGATGAAATGTGAAATACAGTATCTGAACCGTGAAATCCTCCTGCTGTAAAAAATGGTCGACAAAGCATGAACAGAGTAATCTTAAGTTAAGAAATTGAAACAAAAAAAAACATTTTTTGTTTATTTGTATAAAAAAAATTAATAGCAATCTACAAGAGTAAAGTTAGGCTCAAAATAAAGCTGAAATTTACACCTATATAGAAAAATTACATTCAACACTATTTACTAGAAACTTTTGTTGTAAAAAATTATAAATCTGAATTTAGTTGAATAAGGCTTGCGCTTCACTACTTAGTGGTTCATGTCCTTGATAACTGTGAGCATTGGAAGAGAAATCGTAGGAAAATTCAAAAACAAAATAAAAACGCTAAAAAATGCCCGAGATTGCTCCACTTAAACGACCCGTTCTTCCAAAGTGCAAAGAAGTGAATTTTTATTTTCGCATCGAACTTTTCGGAAAACGTGATTTTCCGCTAGAGTACCTTGAATCACTCTTGTTATGCTCAACCAAAAGCCTGGTCTAGAAAACAAGTGGTCAAAATGAAAAAAAAACTGTTGATGCAGTTTGAAGTTAAATATACGCCATTTCAAATAAAAATAGTATCATATTCAAAGGTGGATGTTTTAAAAAAATATGGAACATCGAATTTTCTTGAAAAATTATGTAAAATTTCTAAAAATTCCAAAGTCCTAAATTTGAGTTAGTCGTACACCGAAACGGCTCATAAGAAGTCAACAGAATTTTGGCTTTCTAGGGTTTCAAATATGTAGATTGGAAAAACTAGTACAAGTCGGGCGAGAAAATTATTTCATTTTACCTATTTTTTTCCGCTCTGGCACCATCGTGCGGCGGCTTGCGATGTCTCGTGTGTCGCTAAAGATGTCTAGACCGTATAGAGCGTATGGACATCCCTACTCCGGCCTGAAAGGTCTTCGAATTTGAGCCATTGGGACAATGCCACAGAGGACGGGCTAAGCTGAGATGGCGCACACAAGGACCTCAACTAACTTGGAGTGCGCAACTGGAGGCAGTTGACGAGAGATCGTGCTGGGTGGAAAGGCATGTTGATTAAGGAAGAAGAAAACGTAAAAGTTCTTTTAATAAACAATGTTCTCCAAGTAGAATCTCGGAAGTAAAGCAGCTCAAATGTGGACTTAAGAACTTTTTTAAGCTATCCATCCTTCCAGAACCCGGTTGTGAGTGGCTCTCTTCAGGAGAAGTCAGGACGTTGATTTCAGCCTGATCGTGTGGTAGGCCCCCTTGTGGGAGTACCGATGGGGCTGAAAACCTAAGCCTACACGACGAACGGATTTAAGTGCACTGTGCCCACTGGTTTGAAGTTGTTTTGTTCAGTTTTGGTTTGGATTACGTTTCCGGTTCAGTGTGCTGCAATCCAACGGCTTGTTTTTTTTTGCCGCCGGGCTCTTGTGATTATTCCATAAACATGAACTCAGTTTGGTACATGGATAAACAATCTTAGAACTCTGAGTAAAATGGAGAAATCACTTGAATCACTTGAATCTCTTGTGCTCACTGGGAACTTCCGCAATTATTTAGCAACGGCATCCTGAAGATAATGGCTTCGGACATCTTGAAACTCATGTTTAATAACCACTCATCACAGTCCTGCCAGAAAGAACTGACGAGAAGGTTAATGTTCTCGATCTTTGTTTCTGATCTGTAGGCTATTTCTCCTGTTAGTCCTTCACTCTACCTCTTTTTTAATCCATCATAGTTGGATTGGATGGTTTGCCTTTATTCTCCGTGTAGTTCTAGAAGGAAAACATGAACTGCATCAGCATAAGTTCAAATAAGTATTACTCCGATGACTGATTTTTAAGTTGTGCGATTGAAACTTGAAGTTGAACGAAACTTAGCTTTTCTATAAGCTCATACACTTCCACTTCAATACCAAATTATTCTGACAAAAAGAGCACAAAGGACATGACCCGTTTGGAGTTGTTGAGTAATGGGAACACCGTGCATATGTCCAGAACGCTAAAAGATTATACAAAGTCGTCACACTTTAAGGAAGTGATTGATTCATCGAAACCATTGGAAGGAGTCAACTCTACAGTTCCAGCTGTGGTGGCACTCTATCGAACATGGTTTCTTCACAGTCAGTTGCTTGCATCGAAAGTCAGGCACATTCCGAACAGCTCTTTCTTTACCCGAAATTGTGTGTTTTTGAAAATTTGCAAGGACTGCCTTTTCTGTGGCAACAACCTTTTTATCGCCGTTTCAAATGTTTACGAGGCCTGTGACATTTTCCAGTTTATGAACGCTGTCCAGACCCATTGCACATAAATTGGGCGAGCCAACAGGTCCAAGGCTTAGGATGTGCGCCGTCACGGTAGGAAAAATATTATTCAACATTTCAAATGTTTTCAAAGACACTGAGCTTCTCATAGACCTCCTCGATCGTTTTATTCTTCTCCAGTGAGTGTGCATTTCACTTTCCGAATCCCAGAAGAAGTTTGCCACTGGCCATCACCTCTAGTTCGCATACATTTTAGAACGTTCGTCAGTTGAATCGATTGTGTTTCGTTTCCTTGGACTCTCAACGGTCTGCCGATCTAACCGGTTGAATCGATTGTGTGGCGTTTCCTTGGTTTCTCAACGGTCTGCCGATCGAATTCAAATTAAACAGGGACTGGCGTTGCTCTGAAGTGATGTCAACGTCGTTCTTAATGTCAAAACTGTGTGGTGCACCACCTACCACAATCCGGAGTAAGTCATACTCTCAACCAACAAATACTTTCCGAGTATGTCCTTTCACCAACTGTCAGCTCAATCGACGGCAACTATTTGGAGACCAACGTCCGAATTGCAATCTCCGGTAGACCGCATACACGCCCTACTTTCTTCTTTCCGCATAACCGCGACTATCCCCCTTCCTCCCCTTTCCAACGGAAAGCAATTTCTCAGTTAAAGTGTCGACTTTGCATCATACTTACACAATCCTCGGTTTTTCTTCTCATTACAGAGCAGCACAAAAACTCGCCCAAGGTGGTGGCTCCTCAAGAAGCCGTTCCACCGACATGGCAAACGCATCACGAAACGGAGGCTTCTGCGGAGCCCTCCAGCGCGCCCCGCCACCCATGCCGCCCGGCCTAGCTAGACGACTGGCAAACAAAGAGAACTACGGCATCGGCAAGGTAAGTACCCCCCGCAAAGAAATCATATCCTCGTGCGACCTGTCAACAGTGAAATTCCAGGATTTGTTTTATGAGGTTGCATGTATGCAGTGCGCGACCGCCGTCCCCACCCCGTTCACAGAGCGGAAGCGCACTGCATTTGTGCATTAGTCTGACATATGAGTTGACATGCACACCCCGGGGACTCGCCGGCCATAAATCAAATTAATTTATTTTTCCCGCGTTCACGCTCGCTCTCTCCCGCAGGTCAAAGTCATGTTGCGCGTGTCGGACAGTCACTCGGACGAAGAACATCCTCATTTCATGGCTGTGGACAAGAAGAAACGACAGGTCACCCTGACGGACCCGAGTGCGGCGACAACGGTGGCCGCATCTACCTCACAGGAGCGCGGGCCGATGGTGGCCGCTCCCAAGATGTTCGCCTTCGACAGTCTTTTCACCGCAGAGGATCAACAGGTGAGTCGACAGTTGCCGAAGGACACTCCTGAGAAGGTTTAAATTAACTCCCGCTCCTTTCGCGCAGTCTGATATATGTGCTTCGGCGTTATCCGAAGTAATCCCTGCTGTCCTGGAGGGCTCCGATGGATGTCTGCTCACAATTGGCTACCCCAGCTCAGGTAAGCATTTATCAGGTGCACGGACGGAGGACAGTGCTAACAAGCGACCGGTACGGTTGTGTTCTTCTGCAGGACAATCCCGGACCATGTTGGGCGGAATCCAATCATCGGGCGAATTAGGCGCCATCCCCTGTGCCATCTCGTGGCTCTACAAGGGCATCAACGAGCGAAGGCAAAAGTCCGGCGCCCGGTTCTCGGTGCGAGTGAGTGCGCTGGGCGTCAGCGCAACCAAACCCGACTCCAGTTCGAAGGATTTATTAGCCGCCCATGCGACAGGTAAGAAAAACAGGAACCCAGCACAGCTGTAGCCTTACAAGGTGGGTGGGGGCCAGCTTCAATTGACCCCCAGAGCAGGGATGAAGAAAGCGGAACTTATTTCCAGCAAACAACAGTACAAATTAATTCCACTTGAGGCGAATATTTATGGCTTCCGTCATTCGATACAGCAACACCCCAGTTGCACTGACGACTCCTTTTGTCTCCTGGGTGGTGGGCGGGTGGGATCGTTTTTTTCCTCCGCAGATTGGACTTGTCACGGCGACAACTGGAAGTCTATGTGGAGCGGATTGGCTGCCTGTGCTGTGTGCAGGGGGTTCAACCAGCAACGAGGTCTGTGAGGGCTTCTACTGTGCGGCATAGTGTGCAGAGAGCGCAGAGAGAGGGTATCTTGTCGCAGTAATTGCGTGATAATTAATTAAAGCCTGACTAGCTAACTGACTGACTGGCTGAATGAGTGACGTCTTTTTCGGGGGTGGATTCAGATTGTCTATCCGGGCAGGTGGCGAGTGGCCGGTGGACTGAGTGACAGGCAGACAGACAGCTAGACGTCCGCCGTGTGGATTAAGGTTAACAAGCTGACTGCTGGCGGAGGTAATCGGGCGGATCGCATCCACGCAGGGACCATGACAATGAAGTGAAGAACGGAATTTGTTAAAATAATGTTAATTGAAGTGGATGGACTTTTGGGGGATTAAAAATTTAGTGGAATGTAACTATGGGGAAGTTCAACGTTGGCCGTAGTGACGTGCTTAAGTGGAGATTATTTTGGGACTCAATGTAGGAGGAGGAGAGGTATGAAATGGACGTAGAGGGACAAATTCTGGTAGGAAGTGGAGGAGCTACAAATAAGTTTTGTTTTCCTTTTACTGTCAGGGAAGTAGTTTGAGCTATGATCTTTCTCCGACGGAGATTTTTTGATTAAAATAGGTTCTTAAGTAGATCTCTAATTGGATCTGGGATTGTAATAAATAACAGAACATGGTCCAAATAAAATAAATACACGACCCACCCCTGCCGGTTAAAGCTGCAAATTTCTAAGCATACGTTCAAGTTGCTAACATTGTTTCCTCCTGCCATCTTAATATTGCGCCTTAACTACAAAGCGAGCACATAAACTGTGCGCGTAGATAAAATTCTCTGCTTACGACCGGCAACTCCTTGTTTGCAATTATCCACCTTCCCTCCAAAAAAAAGAAATGCAATTCCTGTCGAAAGAAATTGCAATTTTTATCACAAGCCGCTATTCGAAAGCTTTTAACTCCTAAATCATAAAAATCGCCGTAAAATTTTTAATGAATTTCGCCCCCTTACCGCCCGGTCAATACAGTCTACCACCACCCATCACCCTCACTGCAGTTTACTGTCACAGGCGCGATAGAACAATGAAATATCGCCCCGTGCAATTGTGCAGCGCTGCAGTCCTTAATCAACTTAGCCCCGTTAACCTATGTGCAAACACTTGTAATTGTTTCCGCACGCTACCTGATTACCGGTCGGTCGGGCTGGTGCAGCAGCCGGAGGCGGAATTAAATTGCCAGCCATTCAATGACCGTTAACCCCATTTCGATTGTAATTTTGCAGAATCGGACGACTCGCCGGGCGTGTACTTGCGTGATGACTTCCTCGGCGGACCGACTGAGCTGCGAGCACCCACCGCCGAGCGGGCAGCCCTGTTCCTAGATGCAGCACTTGCCGGACGGCCCCAGGGCGGCCTGGAGCCCGCAATGATATTCACGTTGCATGTCTATCAGTACAGCTTGTCGCGGAAGGGTGGAGGTAAGTGTTGGAGAACTTTGGGGGGGGTTGCCCACCCAATTAGCATGATTGATCACATGGAAAACCGTTATTCGTTATTCTTTTCGTGTCACACCACCAGTGGCGGGAGGACGTAGTCGCCTGCATCTAATCGATTTAGGCGGTTGTGCGAATCGCAACGGTGGCCTACCCCTGTCCGGCATCGGCAACATCCTACTGGCGATACTGAGTGGGCAACGTCATCCACCGAACAAGGATCATCCCTTGACGCCGCTGCTAAAAGACTGCCTTGCACCGTTAACATGCCATGTCGCCATTATGGCACATGTCTCGCACACACAGGTGAGTTCATTAGTAAGGCATTCGCTCCCCCACCCCTACTGCAACCCTACTCGGCTCCATTGAAGGGCATGCATTAATTTGACGCTTTGTGTCGTTCGCTTGTGTTTGTATTCTTGCAGCCGCACTCAGATGCACTAACGACAATCCAATTAGCCTCAAGGATACACAGGATGCGGAGACGGAAACATCGTTTCCCAATTTCATCGGATAAAGCGCTCGGCGTTAATGCAGGTATAAATCAGAGAAATGTCCAAGTATCTGCTGCGCAACCCACGCTCTCTCACTGCCGGACTTGGATTCGTTCCAAAGCTCTGCTGTGAGAACGTGTATGTGTGTGTGTGCGCAGCGGTTGCTCGTGCATGGTGCTTAGCTCAGAGAGCGAGAGTCATCCTGTGTCCGTTGCTCACTCCATCTCTCTCCCCGCACAATGAACGTGCAATTTTAGGCCATCAATCTGCCGGCTCATCTGAGGGACCCGATCCATCAAGTTCTGATTTATCGGCCGATACGGTCATTTATATGGGACCGTGCGATGATGCTACAGACGGCGAGCATCCCCCCGTGTATTTGCCGTCGCTGAGTAGTGGCGACAATCGGTGTGCCATGAATAAGGTGCTGAAGGGTAGTGCTGCTGAGAAGCCAACTGGAGCGACGTCAACTTCCAAAATACCAGCGAAAAAGGGAGGATCTCAGAAGCGTAAGTGTGTCTGTGAAATGTATCGATGTGTGGATATGGTGACAACAGTGGGGTAAAAAATTATTGCTCCACCTAAAATTAATTTTCTAGTTACGGGACATTTTGCACTGAATAATTAACGAAATGAAACTTTTTTCGTCACTGTAAATAGAATAATGTTTTAAAAAGAATTTGATGGTTAAAACATTTTTCACTTTAAGAAATCCATTTTTTGAAAGCAAGGCATTCCTCCCTACTGTAAAGAGTCCAGGTTTTTCCACAAAATCTCATAAAACTAAAAAAAAACAATATAAAAAAATTTCGTACGAAAACTTTTCAACAATACTGTGCACCGTTCCAATTTCAATAAATCACCATTTACTTACAGCACAAAGTCCCGGAGTGGCCAATCGAACGGACAGCCTGAAACGCAACCACGTCTCCAGTTCCAGTCCAACGCCCCCGACTGCATCCACATCAGCAGCGGGCGCCGCTGCTGCCACAGCCACAGCTGGCGACCAAACCACTATACCCGCTCAGTTCTTCTCACCAGTCCATAGTCTGAAAACCATACCACATTCGGCGTCGTCACCGAAAATCGTCGCCGGCACCCTGCGACATAGCGGCCTCAGTAAGGGCTCCAATGTGCCGTCGCCGAAGGGCTCACCCCTGCGACGGCCAGCCGCCGGCAATGCCACTTCAATTCCTGCCGCCGTCAATCCCGACAGTCCGTTGAGACAAATCACCGAGGAGCAGTGGATTGATGGACCTCGCGTATCCCGGGCCAAAGTGGCCGAGGCCAGACATCTAATGCGAGAGATTAACCACGTCAAGCAGTGCGAAACGTGGGTGGACGGACCAAAGTCCCAATCGGCCCGGTCACTAACCGCAGGCAATTTACCATCCACCCCCACGCAGACGGTCGGCTATGGCTTCATGGACTCACACAAAAAGACCATGATCCGCCAGTGGGTGGAGAATCAATCATCGCAGGTCTTCCAGTCGTCGGCCGCCTCGTCGCCCACCCACCAGGGCCAGCAGCAGATGCAGATGCAGCAACAGCAGCAGCACCTGCGGAACCTCACATATCACTTGGCGCATTTCAAGCAGAGGTCCGAGGATGACCAGCACTCACTGGAGAGCAACATGGAGATGGTGAACCCCATTGGGCCAGGTCTAACGACAGCGATTAGCACGACGAACGCCTCGGCGCCGGCCGAGATCTGCGGCGTGCGCAGCGGTGTCTGCGGCGACAGCAGTGCCAAATCACACTTCCACAATCAGCATAGAGATGAGACTGACTTACATTCGGAGAGATCGGTGCGGTCATACGGACACTTGGACAACCACAGTGGTGGCGGCCTCGACGAAGAGGATCAGGACAGCGGGCCGTCGGAGGTGCCGCCAGCGCTGCCGCTGATTGAGCCTCTGGGCTCGCGGGAGATTTCGCACGAGAGCCTGCACAGGATAATTTCACGGCACGTGTCCCGGGAGAGTCTGCTCCTGCAGCAGCAGCAACACCACCACGCGCAACAGCAGCAGCATCAGCAGATGCCACCGCAACACATGATGCACCAGCAGCACAGCTACGGCATGTCAGACTGCGGTCTTCAGGTAACAGAGGAAGAGATCGCAAGGACTATGGGAGGGTAAGTTCTGAAACTTGGGAAGATGCGACTGAGTGGCTGAGATTCTATTTTCTTTTTCAGGGAACATCCCCTCGCGGCACTGAGCCACTGCGACATGTCGGTCGTGTCCAGTTTCCATGCAGGCGGAGATGCGTTCAGCGATTGCGCGATGGGTGAACGAACGAGGTGAGCATCTCTCTCTCTCTCTCTCTCCCTCTCCCCCTCTCTTTCCCTCTTTCTCTTCCTTTGTATGGACGAATGTCAGTCTAACCGTACAAATGTATTTGCTTCTTCTTCTTTCAGGAACCAATTTGATCAACTGGCGCGTCTTCGGGAGATTTTTACATCTCAACTTGCTATGGCTGAGGTGACTCCTGTCTTCCGAGTTGGCTGCGACGTGGGCAGTGTGTACAGCGAGCCAGCCTATCGATTCAACACGGGCCCTGGTAGTGTTTGCAGTGAACCACCATATCGACCGCCAAGTCCAAGGTATGTTGAATTTGGTTTTGATAGAAATCTTTATATGACGACAGTCAGAATCTTTGCAAAATGATATTACGTTGTTCCAGTCGCAAAGACGTATGTGGCGCCATCTACCTTCAAATTAACCAAAAGCTCAGCTAAGCTTATTTTTAGCGATGAAAAACATTATTCGACCACATGCCTGTCATTTCATATAATATTTTTAGATCTCCGTAAGGGCTTGTGGGGTAAAAAGATGGCGCTGCTCTCACTAGATACACAGTGCTTACTCCGGGCTTAGTACAATTTTCATAAAAAAAACATAAGTGGCGCCACCTAGCTTTAATGAAAAAAACTACGCTGAAAGGTCAGTTTCTGACCTCAGAAGGCCTTAACTTAATTTGTGCTTAAAAATACAGTCTTTTAAGAACCAGAAAACATAAGTGGCGCCACATAGCTTCAAGGAAAACAACAATCTTAATGTACGTTGGGAGATTAATTGTCGCCTCAGAAGCTAAGGTAAAAGCTTTTTAATTTTAATTCAAAACACAGTTTTTTAAAATCGCGAGAACAGAAGTGGCGCCACCTGCCTAAGGCGAAATGAATTTACTTAACGTATACTGTACGTGCGTTCGCGGCTTCAGAAGCTAAAGTTGAGGCCTTTAAATTTAAACTCCTTAACACAGTTTTTTTCTTAAATCCTGAAAACATAAGTGGTGCCACCTAGTTTAAAAAGAAGGAATTCGCTTCACGTACGATGGAAGATCAGTTTCTGGTATCAGAAGCTTAAGTGTAGGCATTTAAATTTGAGCTCATAAACACAGTTTATTTATAAGAACGTAAGTGGCGCCATCTACCATAAAAGAAACGGACTCACATAACGTACGTCGGCAAATCAGTTTATGGCCTCGCAAGCTTATTCTCGACCACAAATGTCTGATATTTTCTAAGTATTTTTGGAATAGCGCATTCCCTTCGTCCTAGATGGCGCCACGTTCATTGAAATGTTTTCACTCCAATGACCAAGTTTTGTAATGGACAAGAGAAACTTCAAATCATGTACTCTACAACAACATACCACCCTGTTTTCCATTCAATTGCAGACAACCCTCCCGCAGTCCCAGCCAGTGTTCCCTGCCCAGCCTGAACGGCATCATGCAAATAGCCGGAATGGAACAATACGCATCCCTGCGACATCCCGACGGTGCATCCGATCCCAACCTCCCAAAGGTGGAGAAGCCCTTCATCGAAATGGACGAAATGACGGAAGCCGCCGATGAGAAATCCGCTCTACTTTCAAAGCGCCCCTCAATGGAACACGACCACATTACTGCCCTGCCCATAACCGCGCAAAGCCAACTGCCCCTGCTGCCGTTAAACACCTCATCCGAGGCCTACGACAGTGGACACGACTCCTCAACACCGCGGACCTCCAAGCACTCCGGAATATCGCGCCGCGCAGAAAGCGGATACCACAGCGTTGCAACCGTCAGGGATAGTGACGAATCAAGTTTTACATCGGGTCTCTCCAAGGAGCACAATCGCATTGTGGTGAAGAAGAAGCGCCAGGACAAGTCGCTTTGCAACTGGCTGATGAATCCGTTCACCTGCACGTATCCGGAGACCGAAGGCGAGATCAGTGATTTCTGAGCGCGCGGCCCGGCATCCAGGTGTTGTTACTGTGAAAACCACCCACCAAAAGCAAACAAAACACACTCACTATAGGCATATTTTCCATTATCCTTAAAAAGGATACACAAATGTACTTGTGAATATTAAAAACAAAAAACCCGAACGAAGATGGCAGCAAAACACAAACACAAGATGAAACGCGGATGAGCCGAGCGGACGGAGGCGAGGGAACGAGAGCAGAATATAAACAAACAAATGGTGCGCTTTGTTACTGTCTTATGCTATATATTTACACATATAATATATCGTGCTATTCATATAAAAAACAAATACAAACAAGAGCAGCGTTATGTGCTTTTCTTTTGTTTAAACATTATTCCCCTGTGTTGTGCGCTTAAAGGTGTCCTTTTCAGTTGCTCGACAAGCGAGAGATATAAAACGGAAGATGAAAGCGCTTGAACTAGAGGTACGATTTCATTCCTCTTCTGTGTGCTGTTTTAAGTTTTCTCTTTTTTTCTTTATGTTCACTTTTCGTTTTGCGTTCAA
The DNA here is from genome assembly GCA_955652365.1 of Eristalinus aeneus. Lineage (NCBI taxonomy): Eukaryota > Metazoa > Arthropoda > Insecta > Diptera > Syrphidae > Eristalinus > Eristalinus aeneus. The sequence continues at coordinate 21,438,812 of OY019131.1, forward strand.
TTGGATTTTTGAGTTTTGAGATGGTCTTTGCATATCTCATCAGAAATAGTTCCTTTACATCTTCTTGTGTTTTTGTGTCCTTTGATGTGATGGACTTTGAAGGATACCTCCTTCGGTTGTGTGAAGGACTTCGCCTGAAAGTGGTCAGATTGTGTTGGCTTTTTGAAAGGCAGCGAAGTGCGAAGAAGAAGTCATTACACTCGGTGATGGCGTTTTTCTTTCATCAACTTACCGCTCGAAGATTTGAATTTTCTTGGCTGGGCTTTGTGGTTGGTTAGAAGTCATTTGCCAGTTGCTCACTGGTCACTCAGTTTACGGATGTTCTTGTCAAAGTAATTTAAATATTGATCTATAGACGAACTTAAGGGAGAGTGAGAACGACCAAGTCCATAGTCGGTCTCAGGCAATCCTTTGCTGTCACATTGTGTGAAAGCATTCCCCAGCACTTTAATCTTTTACTGTCACATTTGCGATCGAAGCAGCGTGAAAAGCATTACCAAGTAGTTTGTGTATTAACCTTGCCTTTTAAGACTGTGGCCGCCGTGGCGTAGTGGGTAGAGTGCGTGTAGATTCGATTACCGGCTGAACACCTCGAATTTTTCACGACACCACCTCTTTCGAGCTGCTGACAACACTTAAAGAGTAATAATTGTCTAAGAAAGCTTCTCAAACTTCGCCGTTCGGAGTCGGCAAAAAACTGTAGGTCCCTTCAACTCGTGAGAGAACAGTAGCGCGCACAACACGAGTAGTTGATGAGCAAGCTAGGCCCTGGTCCCCCTGTGGACTGCCGCGCCAACAATTATTATTATTATTTAAGCCTAGCTTCAACATTTTCAGCCAATATCTGGTTCTGCAGGGAATACAAGGAATGTATGTCACTCGCGAAATTTGTAAATTAATATTATTTGCAAGCAGACCTTGTACACATGCTGCGACGCTGATGAAGAAGACAATCAAAAGAATTCTTCTTACGATGTTTAAGCAGGAATCGTTTGTAAACTTTGCTTCATATAAGGGCACTCAGAAGTGGCCTCCAAAAAGTCTTGCGTCTGCCTTCTACTTTTGAGTGTCGAGGGTTCTCTGTTTTCAAGTGTCTTCCTTACATTGAGCCCTCACGATATACTTCATTCTTCGACGGTGGATACGACTCCACAAAACCGCGCATTGTGAACAACTCGAAGATCTCGTGGCGCATAGAAAGCAGCATTGCCACCGTCAATTATAATTGGCGGAGATTTCCTTCATCCTTCTCTCTATGAAACCGAAATTGCAAATTCAAAGGTCCTCTCATCAGGAGCATTGCAGCAAGCGTGTTTTCCCACATTTTCAACCTATTCTTAGAGAAATTCGGGGCTAAACTACTGAAAGGAGAATACCAAAACTTCATTCCACTGCTCCCTTTTTAACTCAGTACTCAGTGTCTGGCCTGTGGATGATTTTATTTTTTCGAATGAAGAGTATATCGGACACAGCTCTCAATTTGAAGCAGACACAGCACTAAACAAGTTAACCCACCCTCCCGTCAAAGATCTTTATTGCAATGAAAAGCCTAAAAATTCTTTGGAACAGTTCAAATCTCTGTACTGTCCCAGTTAGTGGGAGAAATTTCTAATTCACCCTTGGAATATACTATAACTTAACCATATATAACTTAAGTATAAGCAGAACTCCATCCAATACGAATGAACCTAAATTGCTTACAGTTAGCCAAGAAAGGTGATATGTTCCGAGGTCAACCAAAGCTGCTGAACCATGCAACCAACACGAAAGCTCGCCTTCGAGCAACAAGTTGGTTGAGCTATGTTCCCACTTGTACGCGCAATCCCCTTTGAGCGGCCCCCTGTTGTGGTGGACAATTTTCGTGTCAATTCTGCGATGTCCGTATACGACTTGTTCTGTCCAAAGACACTTAGCTAGACGCCTGCGTGTTAGATATTTTATAAGATATTATATTTGCCTAGATATTTTGAAGACGTCTTGATGGAAAAGGTTACTGAAGCCAACTTTGTATAGGTCTTAGTGAAAATGGTTCTTGAAGCCAATTTGACATCATTTTTTCCAAAGCCATGAAATTGAAATTCCTGAGATAAAACGTAACTGGTACCGCTGCTGACGCTCATAAGGACAATTGTCTTAGGGATCGCATTTTGATGCGCCACGGTTTATTGGTTTTTGTCATCTTCAAGTAAAGGTCGCCACCTTGGCGTAGTGGGTAGAGTGCGACGCTCCCATGCCGAAGGTGTAGGTTCGATTCCCAGCTCAACACAATTTTTTAAAATTTTTCACGGGACCACCCCTTTCGAGCTGCTCAAAGAGTACTCAACACTCAAAGAGTAATAATTGTCTAAGAAAGCTTCTCAAACTTCGCCGCTCGAAGTCGGCAAAAAATTGTAAGTCCCTTCAACTCGTCAGAGAACAGTAGCGCGCACAACACGAGTATTATTATTATTATTATTATTATTATAAACATTCTTTATTGGTCTTCATTTTAACAATTAGTAACACAACACGAGTAGTTGATGAGCAAGCTAGCCCCTGGTCCCCCTGTGTCAACAATTATTATTATTAAAGTAAAGGTACTAAATATTCGAAACCTTTGTCATAAAAACTGATTGTGAACATTTACGGCGAGAGTCAAACATTTTGAGAAACTTTCCTTCCCTTTTATTTTGGACGGCCTAAAATTCTTTTCCAATTATAGTCGTTGCTTAGAGAATTTTATCCGTCTCGAGAAACATTTTTGAAGACCGGCGTTCAAAATTGTCATTGACATTAAGTTCCCTTACCAAATTCAAGCGAAAACTGCTTGCACAGGAGAACCGCTCGCTAGAGTCTGATTTAATGTTAAATGCAACTCCTCCCGTTTTATTTCTTTGCTCATTCGAGTGAAGAGTCTTGGCTGCTGTTGTTGTCTTGCACCCGAATTGAGTAAATGCAAGGAAGACCGCTTGGTGAAAAAGCTAGAGTCCGATTCAATGTCAAATGCAACTGTTTCCTTCTACCCCAATTCTTGCTTATTGCAAGGAATAGTCATGCCGGGTATTGTAGTTTTGCACACGAATTGTTTAGAAAATATTCTAAGAAATAAATACCAAGACAGACAAGTGATAGGAGTTAAAATAAAACTCACACGCACAAGGTTTCGTTTGTTTTTTAATATACAAGGAATGCAAATTTATGTAATTTGCTTCCTTGAAGATAAAATTGCAATCATGGTGCTACCAGCTGAATCGGATGGTTACGTATATACTGAAGAATAAATATCAAGACAAACAAGTAATAGTTGGTGAAGAAAAACTCACGCGCAAACGGCTTCGTTTGTATTTTAATATACAAGAAATGCAAATTTACGTAATTTGCTTCCTTAAAGATTTAATTGCAATCACGGTGCTACCAGCTGAATCGGATGGTTACGTATATACTGAAGATTTAAGATCACTGTTTACAAATCAAGTCGAATGTGACTTAATACACAAAATCTGCACCTACTAAGCCAACATTGTGGCCGCCGTGGCGCAGTGTGTAGTGTGGAGGCTTACACGGCGACAGTCTAGTGCTGTAATCAGATAACTTTTCGAGTGACTATCGTCTTGACGATCAACTAAAACGATATCGTCGATAATTCATATTCACAATCACAAAACCCAGCCACTATCGTCTCCTCTACGGGCTCTTTATACACAGTTTAAGCGCTACTGTACGCAACATATCTCTTATCATATTTTTTCACACACAACAAAACAATGAATAACGTCTGCCTGACAGTTTTCATTGTTTTGTTGTGTGTACACTAGAGATAAGCAATGATTGGTTTTCCTTATTTCTGCTGTACACATTACGAATGAACGAAGGACTGTGCGAGTGGTGCTCAAAAAATGTATCAAGTTTGATTTCAGGGAATACTTTTTTTAAATGATTTTGGATCCATACTTCTGTAAGCTGAGAATTATATCCAAAATATTTTGTAATTGCTGATTACATTGTTTTTTCTTACTTTTTCTTTAAATTTTCACCAATTGCATGCAAACCCAATGCAAAACGATAGTGAAATAGTTATCGTCGCAAACCGATCGTCAGGACGATAGTGATTAGCAGTTTTCGGAGTACATGAAGGAACCAAAATGATATCGTTTTGTCGGTGCCGGTTTTTTGCTTACGCTATGCAAAACTCTCGTTTCAGCGACATCGTCGCACGATAGTCGTTATCCGTGATTAGACCCCAGGATCGATTCCCAGCTGAACACCTCGAATTTTTCACGGTACCACTTCTTTCGAGCTTCTAACAAAACTCAAAGAGTAATAACTGTCTAAGAAAGCTTCTCAAACTTCGCCGTTCGGAGTCGGCCAAAAACTGTAGGTCAATTCTACTCATGAGGGAGGAGAATAGTGCGCACAACAGTAGTTGATGAAAAATCGAGGCCATTGTCCCCTGTGTATGGTCGCGCCATACAATTAATATTATTGAGCCAACATTCGATCCATATTTGAAGTATGCCCTTTAAAAGCTTTCCAAAATTTTCCACATGGCCAGAAGCATTTGAGTCAGAAAGTCTGATGTAGCTCCCATTGAGAGTTCCAATAAAACACAACATTTTCGTTGTACCGTTCTTTGAAGAAGGGTTTGAAGGAGATGCAACATTTCTGGAAACCCTGGGCTGTAGATTACTTTTAGTTAACCGAGAAGATAGGGACACAAAACATTAAGCACCCTTCTTTTAAGAACACCTGTCAATTAATTTGTACGTTGTGGGTCTTTAATGAAAGTAAACTCGCCTCAGACTCATTCGAGTACACAAATGTTCCAAAGGGGCTTTTGACCACAGATTGGTTAACATGGCTGAAAATTTTACGACAAATCTGGGGGATAGAGAAGTGTTATAAGCCAGACAAATAAACCGAGTTAACAACGATTGTATTTCTGGAGAAAATTTACAACTTTGCACTTAACTAAGGCATTCCACAAGAGTGTTTAGTTTGCTTGCAGCTATGCGGAGTTCTGATTTGCCGCTTAGATTTTATCAGCCGCATGAAATTTTTGCCAAATTTCTTCTGTTTAGCTGGATTGGGATTTGAATTTCTCGCTCTAGCAGAAATTCTTTGTGTTTTCTAAAGGAACGCCAAAACTGTGGCTCATTGCAATCCCTTCTGCCAATCACAACTTGCCACAAGTCACTTAAACCTTCACCCAACCATCAAAATTCTGACCACACCTCATTTATTTTCTTTCAATCATCAAAGTTCCAAATCACCTTAAGTAAACAGCAAGCGAATGAAATGAAATGCCAGAGCAAGGATAGGAAGAACAAACGACAAAAGTGAGAGCTGAAAGAAACATGAGAACGAAACTAAAACAAACGAATTGTAAGCAACCCCTTGTTGAAATGGAATGATTTATAGAAAATAAAACTATTAACGTTAATTATTTTAGCTAAAGTATGTATAAAGCCCTAAGAATATCGCGCTACTATAGCAGCTAATTAATTAATTCAATTTAAATGCATAGGTGTTTGATAACAGAAGGAAAAAGCAAAAAAAAAACATAAAATAAATTTCGTTGCCAGTTTTGCCTATTACTATGTTATTATTAAATATTTGAAATATATATATATATATTATATTAACTAATAAATAAAATTTATTGAAAAACCAAAACCCAAACAGTAAAGTAAAAGGAGAAAAAAAAACAGTTTAACTATTCAAAATGCTTAGGTATTAAAAATGATTAATTTAATTCTTTTCCAATTAAATTTGCTAAGAACATATATATATATATAGAAATATGAATGTGTTACCTGGTAGAGAAAACAGAAAAAAATAAAATACACAAAACAAGACTCCAAGTGAGAAGAGAAGACACTTCCCTTAGTTTTGTTCTTAAAATTTGGCGAATGCGGCCAAAGTGAATTTCGTACGGTCAGCCTTTGTAAAAAGCAAACAATGAGGAGAAGAAAATGTAAGAAGCCAACTTATTTTTTAGGTAGGACAACTATATGTATTTATTTTATGTGTAAATGACAGCACGGACTTTTACTGAAACATATACACATACACGAGTAGTTTTTTATACGAAGCTCCATGGGTAACTAAATTTTGTTTCTTGATTTTGTTTTAAGTTTAATTCGTTGAGTTTAAGTTGAGTTGAAAAAAAAAAAAAAAAGAAAACATGTCAAATCCGCATAAAAAGCATCGAATTAATACAAAAGAAACAAAAGAGTGTTTATTTTAGCGTTGTGGTAAATGCGAAATGCATGGTAAATATTTTTAACCAAACGAAAACGAAAACCAAAACCCAACTATTACTATCCATATTGTCATGAAAGTATAATAATTGTAAAATTGTATATTATAAACATGCGAGGAGGAATCAGAAGAAAACAAAATAAAATCAAGAGAGAGCAGATTGAAACTCATTTTTTTAAAAATAACCAAACGAAATTTGTGTTTTGAATTTTTCTTCTCAGTTTTGCAGTGAAATTAGAATTCTCTTCGGTTTGTCCATGGAATAATGATGTCCAAGAAGGAGAGGTCGCCGTGGCGTAGTGGGTAGAGTGCGACGCTCACACGCCGAAGGGTACAGGTTCGACTCCCAGTTCAACATCAATTTTTCGAATTTTTCACGGCACCACCTCTTTCGAGCTGCTGACAACACTCAAAGAGTAATAACTGTCTAAGAAAGCTGTTCAAATTTCGCCGTTCGGAGTCGGCAAAAAACTGTAGATCCCTTCTACTCGTGAGAGAACAGTAGCGCACACAACACTAGTAGTTGATGAGCAAGCTAGGCCCTGGTCCCCCTTTGGACTGTAGCGCCAACAATTATTATTATTGTTATTAAGCAGGAGAGAACTGTTTGTGGAAATTTTCATTCTGTTCTATAAACCTCTTTCAGGTACAGTGAATCACAGTGACTGCGGGATTTACTTCAGGGTAAATGACTTGACCTACAACATTCTTTTAAATTCTTTCATTTATTAGTCTATGATAAATTTTATTATGCCAAAGCAACAACATCAATTTTCAAGTTCGATCAGCAAATTGTTTTAACGCGAATAATAGCCTGGAGACGATCGAAGAAAAAACCACTCGCTGCACGAATTAATAAACAGTTGAATTCAATGTTTATTAACTCGTTCAGCGTGCGGTGTTTTCTTTAAGCGTCTCGAGGCCACTATTCGCTCCAAACCAAATTGCTGATAGAACGCGTTTTGTATTCTTAATTTTTAGCCTTTTATTAGAAACATATTATCAACTTCATTGTTCTTACTTCACCTAACGTCCTTTCTAGAAACCTAGCTTGACATTGAACGTTTACTGTACTTGCAGACTTTTAAAAAAATAAGCCTGTTTTCAAGAAATATTCGTAATATATCGTAACTCTCAAATGTGAGTTTGATGATGATGAGAAATGATGAGTTCAGAAAAAACCAGCTGTTTAATCAATTGTTCGGTCAACCAACTTTTTCCTCACTGGTCTCTTACGCTTGTGAACAATTGGAATTTATAGCAGCCCGAAGTTGCTTACAGGTTCCAAGCAGTCAGGTTGAATTTCCGACCAATGCTGTGGAGAGTGGATTAGAACCTGCTCTCTGACTTTTTTTTTTTTTGGGTTTTCATTTGATTTTGGTTGCAAATCAGCACAAGAAAGTGACATGCGATCCAAAGGAACAAATTTTGCAGCTGATTGCTAATGGGTATGGAAACAGAAGTGGTAACTGGTCTCTCAAAGGGTGGTTCATGAAGCTGTCAAATTGGGTGGGAGGTAGTCGTTTGCCGTGGGAAGTGGTAACTGGTCTTTCAGAGGATGGTTCAAGAAGCTGTCAAATTGGGTGGGAGGTAGTCGTTTGCCGTGGGGATGGACGTGTCGTAAGACTAACGGATGACTTCTTCAACGTAAGTACGCCGATAAAAGGTTGTCAAACATAAGCTTTTTTGCTCTTCATTCAATGCTTCATAAAAAGCGTTACACTGATCGGATTTAGCTGGGATGGATTCACCAGGCCTAGCATTTTATTGTTTCTTCTTGGCGTTATATCAGATTATCCAAATTTCATCTCAAGCCACGATTCGGTTCAAAAATAACTTCCTTTGAGGTCTCTCAAGAGGCAGTTCCGAGGTAAGAAATCGCCTTTCGACATCTCTCGGTTTTATATTATACGGCATCCAATTTCCTTGCCTTTGAATAAATCCAGATCAGAAATTGTTTGCTGAGGAACTTACAATGCCGGCAATCTACTATGCCAAAATGGTAGGAAGGTAGGCCCCTAATAAGTAGACTCTTTTGTTGCCTTTTAGTAATCTAACTATAGGGATTCGCAATTAGATCTTAGTGGTCCCCGTGGCGTAGTGGGTAGAGTGCGACGCTCACACGCCGAAGGGTCTAGGTTCGATTCCCAGTTCAACACCAATTTTTCGAATTTTTCACGGCACCACCTCTTTCGAGCTGCTGGCAACACTCAGAGAGTAATAACTGTCTAAGAAAGCTTCTAAAATTTCGCGGTTCGGAGTCGGCAAAAAACTGTAGGCCCCTTCTACTCGTGAGAGAACAGTAGCGCGCACAACACGAGTAGTTGATGAGCAAGCTAGGCCTTGGTCCCCCTTTGGACTGTAGCGCCAACAATTATTATTAATTAGATCTTAGTTTCGATTGTGTCCTTATTTCTCATAGAGGCAGAAGTATGACATTGCAGTACAGTCAGGTTTCCTCATCCATCTGAAAACCAATCGCCATTATCGCCATCTGTTAACTGTTGTCTGCTCGCGGACGACTCGTTAACATACCCAAAATCACCGCAGATAGGAGCACGGAGGATCGAACAACAAATGGAGAAGCTCAACTTCTCCTATCAAAAGTTTGGCATCCGGATCAACACCAACAAATCGGTCATCATGTGTCTGCGGAGACCAATACGACAAGGTTTCCGAACAGCCGGAAAATGCTGGAGCATTAAGGTTGTGCTACCCAACGGGACAGCTCTGACGATAACGGACAAGGCGAAGTATCTTGGAGTAAACTTCACTGAGAGGTTGAAGTTTCTTCCTCGCTCCAAAGTGACTCTTCAAAAGGCCACTTTCGCTTTCCATCGCATTTACCCATTAATGCGACGTGAGAACGGACTTGCCGACAAGACGAAGCTTTTACTGTACAAGCAGCTCATAAGACCCATTATAGCGTATGGCTTCCCTGCATTTTACAACATCTCCAAGCCCAGTATGGAGAAACTATCGATCTTCGAAAGCAAGATACTACGCATCTGCACCGGTATCACTTTTGGCAAAGACCGGATGAAATATTATAGCAACAAGAAGTTCTACGAAAAATCGCACATCATCTTCCTGCAAAGTTAATGTTAAGATAGGACATCGTTAAATTGTAAATAATTCACATGAACACACTCAAAAACAATGTAAGACAATTTTTCATCCGTCGGGCCACTACAGCCGACACATACAAGTTTGTCAAATATCTTCCTTCCGCTTTTTTGCTCTTAATTCAATGATTCATAAAAAGTGTAACAGTGGTCGGATCTAGTTCAAATATGCGCCATTTTGTTCAATAATCTGTTTTCATCTAGACGGCAACTTCATAATACCCCCCTCGTAGAAGCCCCCCTCCTCATTTGCGAAGAACTCGGACAGCCATTTTTCATAAGCCTCTTTTGAGTTCAACTTCACACAACCAAGGGAATACGCCATGGACAGGAGCAGGTTGTAATCACTTGACGCAATGTCCGGCCTATATGGCGGATGGGATTAAACCTCCAATCCGAGGTCACGGCGCTTCTGACAAGTCATCAACGAAGTGTGTGGTCTGGCGCTATCCTGGAGGAACACTTCACCCTTCCTGTTGGCCAATTCTGGACGCTTTTGGTCAATCGCATGCTTCAAGCGGTCCAGTTTTTCGCAGTAGATGGCAGAGTTAAGCGTCTGGCCATATGGGAGCAGCTCATAGTGGATGATTCTCTTCCAATCCCACCAAACACACAGCAAAACCTTCCTGGCCGTCATTCCCGGCTTGGCCACTGATTGGGGCGATTCATCGGCCTTCAACTTCGACCGTTTTCACTTGATATTGTCGTATATGATCTATTTGTCGTCGCCAGTCACCATCCGCTTCAAAAATAGGTCGAGTTCGTTCCGTTTCAGCAACATATAGCAGGCGTCGATTCGGTCCAGAAGGTTTTTTTGCGTCAAATCATGCGGCACCCAAACATTAAGCCATTTTTTTTGTAGCCAGCCTTCAGCAGATGGCTTAAAACGGTTTGGTGACTAACTCTCATCTCCTGGGCGATGTCACGAGACGCCATATGCCGGTCTAACTCGATGATTTCCATGATTCGATCGGTATTCGTCCTCACAGGTCTTCCGCCGGTTGGCTTATCCATGGTGTCGTTTTCACGGGCTCTGAATCATCGAAACCATTCCTCCGCTGTTCGAAGTGATAGAGTACCATCCCCCAAAACACCATTAATCTCACGGAACGTTTCTCTAGCAGATTTGCCTTTAACGAAGGAAAACTTTAAAATAGTGCGAATTTCGGCGTTAGTGAACTCCATGCTTACACGTCTATAACTTTTGAAAGGAATATCTAAACTAATCGTGCATAGCGTCGTTTTGTAAGTTATGTCAAGACCTTTCCAATGATGTATAGAATTGATAGATACGAGCGCTCTAGAGCTTTGGACATAGCCGGGAAATTGAAAAGACAAAGAGGCGGAAGGGATATTTGACAACCTTATATTTTAGCGAATTGACTTGCCACTTAGTTTGCAAGCTTCTTGGACAGTTATGAAGACTTAACTAACGTCTTGGACATCAAATTGACACCGAAATCTAAACGCCATCTGATCAAATAGGCACTGAGATCCAAACGAAAGTTACTCGAAAGACAGTTGTAACACAAAAACGACTCCACTAATCAAAGTTTAAATTGGTTCATCGATCCATCCTCCCAGAGATCTGAAAAAGCAGCCTCAATCACAAAACCGTAATTCGCTCAAGTCATCACGCTCCCAAAGCCTCAATTTTCAATTTTCAAATTTTCCCACGCAACACAGGCTCTCACGAAACTAAAGCAGAGCAGCATGAGGCATGCAAAAAGGGCCAAAGTCTCGTTTAAACCTTGTTTCCTCCCACAAAACACGCCATAAACGAAATTAATATCCTCCGCGTCATCGTCGCTGGCATGTTCCCGATCCTTTCAAAGTCTGACACATATTTTCACTCGTCCACGACAGGTAATCTCATTAAACGCGCACAACGCGCGCTTGCTGGAGATGTGTGCCACCCACTAACGACAGCTCGTTCCGCGGATGAGCTCAAGTCCGAATTCCAGTTTTAAAGTTTTTGCAACTTTTTAAACAGAAGACTTGTTGGGAATCTTCCACGAACAAGGCTACTTTCTGCTTTCCCTTCCATTCAGTAGTGGCCACCCCGTGCCATTTCTGTGCAATTATTTAATGCCCCCAAAGGGATCCCATTCGGCTGGCACCCCCTGGACCGGTCTCATTATGATAATTTCCACAGGACTCCACCAGGATGCAGATTTTCAGTGCGCGTTGAATGCGCTCAGGGAGAACGTCCTAGATGGCGGTTGCCGTCGTTGTCTCTACCGCCACGATGGAGAAAGTTTTTCCGAAATGCAATATCTTGAAGGAGGCAAGGACACTCTATGGAGGCAGCGCAAAAAGGGATAAACAGCGACGCGAATTAAAATTCATGCGAAAAGAAATTAAAAAACTTTAGAAATTTATTTTCTTCAGTTTATTACTCACCTGAGGATTGCCTGCGACTGTGCGAGGGATGTGCTGGTGGCCTGACGCTCTGAGGACTGTGATTTATCCTGCAGGATGACATGCTTTGTGTTTAATTGCTTAACAGAGATGTACTTAAATTATTCAGCTAATCAAGTTGGCGCTGGAGCGAAGCTGCTTGGCGAGGCCCTTTAAGGACACATCCGGGCACCCCCGAAGTCGGAATCAAATTCCAATTTCCACGGCTGTCTGCCTACAATCGAACGCCAATTAAAATTGTCATAAATTTATTTGTTTCGGACAGCGCACGGGGTGGTCACCGTCGATACGTTGCCCAAGGATAGAGGCACGATACCGCCATCGCCGACGCCATCACCATCACCACCACCGCCCGCCGCCGACGCCGACGACTTAAATTATCGTCCTGTCAGATACATAATTAACACTTGCGGCATTTTGCATTATTATCAGCCGTGCAGACACAACAACCGAGGTGCCCTCCGCGCTGTAGTGCTGGGCCTATCTCGGGGAGGACGACAAAACAAATTGTCCTCAGCCGATTGGCACTCTGCTGGCGGATGGGGCGTGGGTGGGCAAACCTTTAATTTATGACACTCCGGGGATCATCTTTTATGAATCAAATCCCTGAATTGCACGTGGATGTTATAAATTTTGAGTGCAGGCACGGCTCGCAGAAATGATTTGTGCTCTCCATGCACTCTTGGCGGGACTCAAGGATCGCTCGCTGTCCGTGTACTGAACACTAGATTTAAATGCAGTGGGGGGGAGGTGTATGCACTTGGGGGGAGGATTGTACGGCCAGTTGAAGAGCTCTCCTATTAAAGGTGCTGCGATTAATTAGCTCAGTTCGAGTGGGGTCGGGATTGGTTTTATGGGTTAATGCGAAGTTTTCTGTTCAAGTTGAGCGGCCCCTACCACACCCAGCATCAGGAACTTTGAAGGAGCTGTACCTTATTGAGGTCAAATCGAGGGATGTGTTGTTGTTTCTCGGATTTTTTATGATTTCAAGGACTTTGATGGAGTGTACACAATTAGTGACTGTTCGAGCTGATTAATCGAAGTCTCGGGTTAATTAATTTTCCATGGCTTCGAAGTGGTTTGAGGCGAGGGCTTAAGTTCTCGTTCGCTTGACATGGATTCTTCGTTGAAGTGGGTGAACAAGGGGGAAGTTGAAGTGGTGTGGCTTTGGGTGAAACTTCATCTTGAACAGGACCAATCATAAAGCCAGCACGAGAAAGGTTTGTACTGAGTTCAATGCGCTGCTGTAATTAAAGAAAATGATGGATTTACTCTTTTTGGTGTGAAGTTCTTCGTGATCAGGGTGGCGTGGAGGCAGGGCTTTTGTAGGAAATTGTATTTTAGCTGAAATTAATTTCTTTCATAACCTACGTATGAAAGCGCATTCTTTGACCAGGGTAGGAGGTTGTACTCGGTCATTGGCAGCGACAAGATGGGGATAGGGACACGGACGGAATTCAGAAAAAATTTAGAAAAACTTAGAGCCCCGATGGAGTTTAGAAACTCGATGTCATTGTTTTGTTGTCTTCCCCCAGGTTTCACTTTCGGATAAATGAGTCTATAGGACTTCCTCCGGACGTTTTGTGATTTTGTGTGACCACAACGTAAAATAAAGAGGAACTGCAAAAAATGTTAGTCCAAGTCTGTGTTGCAGTGTGTAACACCAACAAATCGATCATATTCCCGGAATGAACCCCTCCATTTTCGCAGTTTCTGACAACACTCAAAGAGTTCTGAATTATTTCTTTGAAGAAGGTCCTCCAATTTCACTATTCAAACTCGGCGGAAAACTGTAGCTACCTTGTACTCCCGAAGGAACAGTGGCATGCACAGCTCAAGTTGCTGATAAAGAAATTAGCCCACGGCCTCGAGTTGTTGATAAAAAAGGGAGACCATTGTCTCCTTAGGGACTGTTGTCGTGATCCACTCCACAAATGCCATTGCGCGCAGTGGGAAACCACGTTTGCGACGCAGATGGGCGTTTCTGAGTCTTTCGCATTTTCCCCGTGAACTTTTTTGTATTTTTGCCCTTCGGACGGAGCAGACAACTTCATGTGAACCTCCCAGCATGTCGGGATCTAGAATGTGCAGCTCATGCGCCCACTAGTGGAGTTATCTTCTTCTTCTTCCTGTGCCGCTACAGGCCGGGGAGGACCTGGGCCGCAACACCAATGCCTCTCCAAACAGCACGATCTTTCGCCAGCTGTCTCCAGTTGCGCACTCTAAGTTGATTTTGGTCCTTCTTCACTTGTGTGCGCCACTTTAGTCTAGGTCGTCCTCTATTGCGTTGTCCCAATGGCTCGGATTCAAAGACTATTCGGTCCAGAGCGGAGGTGTCCATACCATCTACGTGGCCTATCCATCTTAATCGTTGTATCCGTAGACACTTGGCCATGCGCATGTCGCTGTACAGCCCATAGGGTTCGTTGTTAAATCTTCTCCTCGAGATGCCATCAACGCAAACAGGATCAAAAATCGCAGGCAAAACTTTTCTCTCGAAAAGACTAAGGGCTTTCTCATCCGCTTTTGCTAACGTCCAAGATTCAGCGCCATAAAGTAGGACTGGGATCATCAAGCTGTTGTATAAAGCGAGCTTACTCCGTCGAGGAAGGGCTTTATTGCTTAATTGCCTCTTCAGCCCAAAGAAACAGCGGTTGGCAAGAGTGATTCTGCGTTTGATTTCGGTACTGATGTTGTTGGTCCTGTTTACTGCGGAGCCGATGTAGACGAAGTCCTTGATTACCTCGAAGTTCCTGCTGCCTACTGTGACGCTCTGTCCGAGACGTCGATGTTGTGTGTCCTTCCTTAATGACAGCATGTACTTTATTTTGCCCTCATTTACCGCCAGACCAATTTTATCCGCTTCCGTTTCAATGATAGCAAACGCCTCATTGGCGGCTCACTGTCAATGTCATCAGCGTAAGCTAGCAATTGAACTGACTTCTGCAAGATCGTGCCTCTGGTGCTGACTTGTGAGTTACGCACGATCTTCTCGATGATAATGTTAAAGAAGTCACATGACAGTGCGTCGCCTTGTCTAAGATCTTTTTGACATTGAAGGTCTCGGTGAGTTCGTAACCGACTTTGACGGAGCAGCAAGAGTTCTCCATCGTCATCCTACAGAATGTGACGGGTTTGGTAGGTATGCCAAAACTAGATATGGCACTGTATAGCTCGTCTATTTGCAAATTGTCATATGCGGCCTTAAAATCGACAAATAGGTCGTAAGTGTCGATTTGCACTTCTGGGGTCCTTTCCAGGATCTGCCGTAATGTGAAGATCTGGTCTATTATGGACTCTCCTGGTCTGAAACCACACCGATAGGGACCTATCAGGTCATGGACAACTATCAGGTTATGGACAACTATCAGCTTACGGACAAACGGTTTCAGACGCTCACATAATACGGCAGAGAGGATCTTGTATGCGATGTTCAGGAGACTAATCCCTCGGTAGTTGGCGCAGTCAAAGGCGTCTCCTTTTTTTTGAATCGGGCAAACGACGCTGAGATTCCACTCATCGGGCATGCTTTCCTCCGACCATATCTTACAGATGAACTTATGCATGCGCCCAACCAGGTCATCTCCAGCTGCTTTAAATAGTTCTGCGGACAGTCCGTCCGGTGCAGCAGCTTTGTTTGACTTCAGCTTTGATATTTCTATCTTCAACTCGTCTAAGTCGGGAGGACGGAATTCTTGTCTATCTTCGTCCAAATCGAGTGGAACATTCTGCCTAACAGCGGCATTTGGGCCGTCATCACCGTTAAGTGGTCTACAGAAATGATCCTTCCAGATTTTCAGCACAGACTGCGACTCTACTACGAGTTGTCCATTTTGGTCCCAGCAGGCCTTTGTCCGAGCCTTGTATCCTACGGGTACACCTTTTACCTTTCGATAAAACTTTCGGACTTCATTCCTTCCATAACACCTTTCCATTTCCTCGACCGCGCGCTTCTAATGTTCCTTTGTTTTCCTTCTGAGAAGCCGGTACTCTTCCCTTCTTCTCTGTTCGTAGACCTCACGAACAGCCCTCGTCGTTCGATGCAGCGTGGCCTTATAGGCGTCTTGTTTGGCTGCATACGATTGCCTGCACTCGTCGTTAAACCATGGGTTCCTTCTGGGTGGGTACGTGAAACCCAGCACATCAATGGCAGCTCGTTGGATGGCTTCTTGACAACGTTTCCAGTTTTCTTCTATGCGTAGTGCAGGAAGAGTTCGACACTTCCCGAGTCTCCCTTCCTAAGCAAGTTTCAGGGAGACTCGGTCGGCGAAGTTTCTAGCGATCTGTTGCGATCGTAGCCTTCCGACGTCAAACCGTTTTGGCCTGTCTCAACTCCGTTGCTCTTTCGATATCCGGGTTCTTACCTTCGCTACAACAAGGTGATGATCCGAGTCAATGTTTGCACCTCGGAAGGTTCGGACATCGAGAATACTGGAGGAGTGTCTGACGTCGATCGCAACTTGATCAATCTGGTTGAGGGTAGATTGATCAGAGGATCGCCAGTTCCCTTTGTGGATGTTTAGGTGTGGGAACCGCGTGCTAGCCACAAAGAGGTTCCGCCCTGAGGCGAAGTCCTACTGCCTAAGTCCGTTTCCGAGTGTGTTGTCGTGCAGGCTGTGTTTATCGATGACTTCAGCAAAGATCCTCCTTTCCCAGCTGAACGCTGAAGTCTCCTGAAACTATCTTGATTTCGTAGCTGGGACATCAATCGTATGTTCCTTCTATGAGGTCATAGATGGTAGTGATTGGTGTTGTCATCCTTCTCCTCTGTCGGGGCGTGAGTGCATATTAGGCTGATGTTCCCGAATTCAGCCTTTATGCGGACTGGCATGAGGTGTTCGCTGACGGAGTCGTAGCTCAAGACGTTTTGCCTAAGTTTGTTATCGAACAGCATAATTCAACTGCTTCTGAGGCAGAGGGTGGAAAAGAGGAAATGACAAATATGTCTTTTTTCATCAGTTTTGGTATTTTGTTCTACATTCAAGGTGGGTTTTTAAAATGTAAGAGAGGCGGCGGTTTTTCACATAATTCTTTGAGGTGAAATATGTTGACCAAGTCATGCTTCAATTTGTCTGAAAAATTTATTTCTGGAAGAGCCACAAGGAAGGGCTATATTTTTTCAAGTTTAACTGGAGCCCCCAGACTCAAATACTGGTCCATTGTACAACCAGGCAGTAAACTTTATTTAATGTACTTTCTTAGTTTTCCGAAGAATGACCAGGAGGCACTTAGAACTTAGGTTTTCGGATCCCACCACATCAGCACCAAACAGCAGCCACCTGATACGAGCAAATGCGGCATACTGACAGAAAAAGTGCTCTGAATGAGATAGACTTATCGCCGTCACGGTACGTATCCCACACTCAGACCGTGTGCTAGCCATAGATAGGTTCCACCCCGAGGAGAAGTCCAACAGCCTAAATCCGACCTTAAAGGTGATGTCGTGTTTCACGATAATCCAAGCAAAATGTTCCACTTTTCGAACTGATCGTTGAAATCACCTAGGACGACGCTGACTTCTAAGCTGGGACCTCAATATTTATTTGTGTGAGATCCTAGAAGAAAGAGAATGACCAGGAGGTGCTTCTGTGATATTAAACTTAGGTTTTCAGTTCCCACCACATCAGTGCCAAACGGTCGCCAATTGATACGAGCAAAGGCGGGACTTAGGTGCATAGCGAAGGTAAAGTGTCACGTAAGTACTCCAAAAATTAGTCTGCACTTGTTTCTGTTAAGAGGTAGCAGAAAAGTCGCGGATTTCTTGCTTATATTTGGGAGCATACTACTCCTGCATCCTAGATTGTCACGCAATCTCTGGTTGTGCTGTAGGGAGACCCAACCGTCGATGGAGGCCCTGAAATAGGTTGCAGGTAGTTCCAAAGTGGGTTCGGGCCGTACGAATGCATCTTTTTAACCTCGCCTAGCTAGTTCAGTGGCCTCCTTTCCCGGTTCAGTTTCTTGGCAGACCCAGTCCAGGACAAGGGGAAAGTCGGGGAAACCCTCCATCGTCATCGTCTTGGAGCCGACCGTGAAAATCTGACTACATTCCTTTCCCGGGTCAGTTACTGGCCAGAGCCAGTCCAGGCCACGGGGAAAGTCGGTGAAACCCTCCGTCGTCTTGGAGCCGTCCGTGAAAATTTGACTACATTCCTTTCCCGGTTAAGTTTCTGACCAGAGCCATGACACGTGGAAAGTCGACTTTGTATAAGCGTCGCAGCTGTATTATTGGTGACCTCGCATCAGACGGCATGTCCATGAGGGTAGTGTCATAGGATGTACGGTGTGCGAGGTCATCAAAGCTCCAGGGCGAGTTGAACCAAAGACCATTCCTTTTTAGTCGAGAGATGGCCTTGAGTATACATCGAGAGCAGAGCCAGGCGTGCTGGGGAAGTCACAAGACTTGGCTCCTTCCGATTACCATTTGTTTTCATCGATGGGACACGCATTGGCTAAGCAGCACTTTGATTCCTACGAGGAGGTCGAAAATTGGGTGTCTGATTGTTTTGCTTTAAAAGACGGGCAATTTTATTGGCGTGGTATTCACAAAATGCCAGAAAGGTGGTCAAAATGTGTAGAAAACAATTGCCAATAATTGAATAAAACTTTGAATACTTTGAACTCCATACCGGTATACTTGGTAAAATTGTGTTTGGCACCATAGGACGTGCACGCTTTAGACCCGTCAAGACAGAAGAGTGCATCATGTTGACCAGGTCAAGCGAATTGTCTGTGGCGACGGAGGAGGTGTAAGCCTTGACGCTGTCATGATGAAATGGCCTACAGGTAGTTTTTTTTTTCTATAATTCAGTGTCGTATCGGGAAAATCATTCTGCGCACAATAGCCCTATTTATTTCCAACGTTCCTCAGTGTAGAGAATGTTTTGTTAATTAATCACCGGTCTCTTTTATTTCTTCCCAGGTCGAGGTTGAGTGGCCGCCGCGGCGTAGTGGGTTGAGTGCGACACTCACACGCCAAACGGTCTAGGTTCGATTTCCGTCTGAATACCTCGAATTTTTCACGCACCACCTCTTTCAAGCTGCTGACAACACTCAAAGAGTAATAATTGTCTAAGAAAGCTTCTCAAACTTCGCCGTTCGGAGTCGGCAAAAAACTGTAGGTGTCTTCTACTAGTGAGAGAACAGTAGCGCGCACAACACGAGTAGTTGATAAGCAAGCTAGGCCCTGGTCCCCCTTTGGACTGTAGCGCCAACAATTATTATTATTGTTATTATGTCGATTTTGACTCTCGGAGTAGTTTGTAAGGCATCTCGACGTGTGTTTAGGCAGTTTGAACTGCCTAAACGCAATTTCGACTATCGTTTTCCAGGATTAGAATGCGTCTACACAGGACGATATAGCTGCACAAAAAAAAAAATTGAATAACAAACCATATAAGGATAATTTGAAAATATTACTAAAATTCTCGGACATGTCCCTATTTTCTTCTTCTTCGTGTGGCGCTACTATCCGGCTGGAGCTGACTCTGAAACAACATGCCTCCCCAGTCAGCACGATCACTCGCCAACTGCCGCCAGTTGCACACTCCAAGTCAGTTGAGGTCCTTCTTCACTTGTGTGCGCCGTCTTAGCCTAGGCCGTCCTCTGTAGCGTTGCCCTTTGGCTCGGAATCAAGGGCTAGTCTCATTCGGCCTGGATTTTAAAAGTAGCCGCCTGCTTGAACTTGCAACAAGACAGTCAGACATTGATCTGAACCATCCTTTGAGATGAACAGATGTGGGATTTGGTTTTACGTGACCACCCGCTTTAACGGCTTATATCACGGGGAACATTTTTCCCAAGAGTCGTAAGTAACGCAAGACTAGACGCCTTAGTTACCCAAGTACCAAACTGGGATCATGCTTCAGGGGCAACCACTCCACCTTGGTTTGATGCGAAGCCTTTCTAAAACCTCTTCCGCTCTCTGTGTCGCAGCGCCCGGTTGAGAATGCAACTCCACACTGAGAAGGGATAGTCCCCTAACCGTCTTGCCTAGTTGTGCTTAAATAATGAACTAGACAAGTCTGCACAGTACACTATCCTCGACTGTACCCGCGATGTTAGGTGATAAACCACAGCCACCACGGCTGTGGCCTCCCACAAGGGGGCCTACCGCTCGGTCAGGCTGGAACCGAGGTTCCAGGGGCCCCTGACCTCCCGTGGCACCAGAATAAAGCCTCTGGTCAAGCTGTCACTACCAGTCAGGTTCCCTCAAAGCCTGGGCCGCCATCCGTAGGTGGTCTTTTCTCCATCAGTGATTCCGTTGACACTATAAAAAGTGATACGGATGTGATTTTGAATCATGTGATTCATAAATCCAGTCACATCATCTGGAAACCTATGAGATGAACAATATAATCGGTGGGGACCGTAAAACTGTCCAGCCGTGAGTCGAACTTTGGCCTCAGAGGTTTGTTTTTTCATACGCTCTAACTACGCCAGGGGTCGGCAACTTATAGTCTCAGACCCCTTTTCCATGAAAATAATTCAAATAAGCCATGTGTCTCAGTGGTCGGAGAATTTCGCCAGAATGTCATTCCTTGGCAAAGTATGCGCCTTTTTATAAAAGAAGAATCCCATCCCATTGCCAACTGCCAGTGAATTAAATAAACTTCGTCCGCACACTGCCCGGCCCAAATACACTTGAAGACTTATCCCCGCCGCCCATCATCCGCTTCACTAAGTGCACCACAGACAACTCGGCATTCCCCACTTGCCACAGGACCGTGCCGAAGCGGCAGATAATTAATTGCAAATACTCGTGACCTTGTCCCAATCCAGACGGCTTGTCAAGCGGTGTCCGAGCACTCATTGCCAGTCATTTGACCCGACAACTGCCCCAAATTCCGCAACACCGCACAACCATATTCATCGTGTTTGCCGATAAGGATTTGTCGTTGAACTTGCTCCTTCCGCTGCCGTCGCGCCGAAGAGAACTCTCAGCCACTTCGGGATGGTGGCGCGACGGTGGTGGCGGGCGAGCCCCGGTCCTCGACATAATCGTTATTGCGGGTGTTTAAGCCTCAATACAAATATTATCACAATTGTCTCGTATAAGCGGCAGAAGTTATGAGGTCGTGGGCTGCAGGACGAAAACAAGGGTAATGGCGTCTGCTCACGCTCACAGGCCTGCCACATATGGTTCGTAATTAGAATGCGACTCGAGGACCCCAGGGAGGGCCGAAAAAATACGCCGTGTAATTATGCCGCTCCGGCTGCGACCTCTTGCATGTCTGCCGGCGTCTTCGTCGTCGTCTCCACAAGGTGTCGGCCTGTGTGGCGTGTTCGCATGCATTAAACGCCACATCCCCGCCTGCGTGTGGGGGAGCTGTATGCGGCCAGTGAATGTCAGATGAGTTATGGGGATAATTTTAAATGTCATTAATGACTCGGCGCTGGGTGTAATGAGGGTTTAAGATAAAAGCCGGCGACTGATTGGTGCTGAAGGCGCAAGCGATGGAAGACCTTCAACTTGCGCGCGTGGTAATTCAATCTGATGCCGGGGTCAAGTGACCAGTAAACCATTCTCGGTTGAGCGGCAACAATCGAAACTCATGTCAGACTAATTAGAAGTTAATCGAGTCGGAATCGGATTACCACGGACTGACAAGGGGGTTAATCGGATGACAGGGTGATGAAAACATGTGTTTTCGCACCGCACTGAGACGGGGAATGGTCTCTTGGGCGAAGAGTGGCTTTTGTGAGGTTTCACGATGCGGTCAGGTTACGATTTGTTCTGAGAAATCATTGCACGCAGGCATAGAATGCGACACACGTGTCAATGCGTCAGTGGCTGGCAGTGAGACGTGTGAAGCTCAATGAAGCCGCAATCTAGGTTTTCGAATTCTCTCACATTGCTTAGATTCACTTCTGGATTTGGTTGTAAGAGACAAACTCTTCCTTCCTGCTGGTAGTTTGGTGCGACCTGATGGAAAAAATGAACCTCTCCCCAAACTCCACCAAGTCGAGAATCTTCCTGTTGAGTCGAAAAACCGGTGTAATTCCCCGCTCTGTACATCCCGACAAGGGCAGATTGACAGCGTTCAATTAAATCAATCAAAATCAATCAAAAAGAAAAACGAATAAAACTCCGTGATTGAAAGCGCCATCCCAATTACCAGCTGGCTTCCGATCCCTTTCCACTCCAGACTTCAAAATTAAAGAGATAACGCCGCTTCTTGCCGGGCGCTTAATTAACACCAGCCCCGTCGCCATTGATTTCCCATCAAATCAGCCATCTAGCCGAGGACTTCGTTAAAAACGCTCGTAAAGAGCCACCTGTAAAAATATCTCCCACATTCTTGACACCCCCACCCAGCCAGGTACGCCATTCCATTCAATCACCTTATCGAGCGAAACGTCAGCACATTCGAATCGCGTTCGCATAAAAATCGCACAAACCGTAGCGGGCTCTGGATTTGGTCCACCCACACACACACATCCTGAGAATGTGCGTTAAACAGTTTACGACTCGACAGCGTGTTGTCGCTATTGTCTGCCCGGGGATACGCTGTCAGGGAGCAAACAATCAGGACTCAGCCTGCTGCGCCGGGGGTTGTCCTTCACAGTATTTACGATTCCAAGTGAAACTTTCGATTTCTCTTTGTGCTGTGAATAGGGCCGGCCGCCACCGGCTCCCGCTTTCACTCTCCATCGTGGCGTAATCGAGGACGAAGATCCTTGAGTCCTGATAAGGAATTTCGTCAACTTGAATGATATTCGAGTAGACTCGTGCAATTTTCAGTAAATCGTAAAAACGGGACTGCTGCCGCCGCCGCCGTCTAAGTAGCTGCGCGTCGGTGTTGTTGCGGCGGTGGAGCACCCTAGGGGCACCCCTAGGGTACCCCCGGCCAACCGGGAAGTTTTATGCTTTTATAATGATTGCGCGAACGCCTCGCTCGCTCGATTTTCCATAATAATGAGGTTCATTCTGCGCGCCCCCTCCCCGGAGGAATGGAAGTGTCAAACTTCCAATGAAGATGCCATAAAATTCACTCCTCTGGCAGTCTCATTATTTCGCCGTCCTCGCCCGTTTCGGGACTTGTTTCTCGGATATTTTTCCATCGACTTTCTGATGGTAATTCCTCATCAGAAATTTTTCGCTCATAAAATTTGCATACCATTTGCTTTTGTCAAGGGCGGAGCAGCGCGCCGCGTCATCCGTCTCGCTGGAGCGCTGGGGGTGTGGGAATGAAAATTGACATAACTTACAGGAGAGTAGCGAGCGAGTTTGGAAATTTGAGTGACTTATGCTCGGCGTCTGTGGCGCGGATTTTTCTTGATACGTTACATGAGAAGATGTTGCGCCCGGATTTGTTGGAGGGGTTGGGGAGGGGGATGTGTGAATTTGATGGGCGGGGGATGGGCGAGCTTGTTTGTAGCGTTTTATCTGCTGGCAGCGGGAATTTTTGTGATGGAATTTTAGATTGAGTTACGTCTTGTGCATATTTGAGGTGAGGCTGCGAGGCGAAGATGGCGACGAATTCGTGACAGATTGTCAGTTTTGCGCTCGTCAGGTGGGCCCACTAGGTGGGTTCGTTAAATTCAAATGCGCGCACTTGAGATGAGTAATCGCTGCAGAGCAGCGCACTCGTCTACCAGATGAGGTTTACTTTATTAAGAGTTTACTTTGTGACAATTTTGATATCACGGAGTGCGCTGTTAACGGCTGGTGGTTGCTGCACGGCTGGAGAGGGGTTCGGATTTGGATACGAGAGGCAATGGATATCACTGATTGGTGGCTTTTTCTGTTCCCGAGAATGGTGTTTGCCTGCGGGCATGGTCCCTACGACATACATGAGTTTTCACAAATAATGCGTTTTTATTTAAACAAGTGAAGCGGGAATCAGTTTTTTGGAAAAATGGAGATAGAAACCATTTCTGAAGGCTGTGAAAGAAAAGTGACTCGGAAACAAAGCTCGCAGTCAGGCAGAATGAAGCTCTGCCTTCGAAACACAACTCCTTTCAATTGAAGTGGGTATGGCAAGGATAGTTGACTGTTGGCTGTCATTTCCATGCTGCAATAGTTGAGTGTTGGTGAATGGCGATAAAGTGACGAAACCCATCGAAACCAATCGAAATAGGCTTGGAGGAAGACATGCTTTACAAATGGAGTCTTCGTGTTAACTGACAAGGATTCAGAGTACCTTCTTGTTACCCTTGTAAAAAATATCTCCAGTTTCAGGGCAATCAGCGTACAAAACTTGTCCGATGTGGTGTGGAAGTGCTTAGGTCCGTTGGAATAAAACGTAGTTAGCCAATACTAGTGCAGCTCTTCGCAAGTCTTGATGACACTCAGAATTAAGTACCGAGCTGAGGCTTTCGTGGAAAATGACAAAATCCAACTTTACACCAATTTATGTTACTTTGGTCAGCTTTCAAATGGGAAACTTGTACAGTCCTAATGGCCACTAACTATTTTGTAAATAAAAGGTGGAAGGAGCGAAGTGTCCGCGTCTGAAGCGACAGCCAAACTGTGCTTAAGTCCTTTTTCAACCCTTTAACCACTTCCAGATAGTCCAAGAATTGATGGTGCCGTGAAAAATCCAAGGTGTTGAATTGAATCGAACCTGGACCTTAGGCGTGTGAGTGTCGCACTCTACCCTCTACGCCACGGCGGCCACATGGATGTCAAGTGCCTCAATCAGTTTGTGTGATTTTCGGTGATTATTCATGTTCAGTAGTGCAATCAACCAAAGTTCATACGGATGCAGATCTATATTCAATTCAAAAATATGACGGGTTGACTCTGAACTTATGCCTTTCTCTCCTGTAAGCTGGCTGCATTTTTGTGGCTTAGAAACACCTTTCAGAATCAACAATTGACCTCAAAACTGGTTTTCAACGTCCTTGCTGGCTTTAGATGGTGGACGAGTACCGAACTTGCCACGTTGAGAATTCCTCGCAACATATGCTTCTAACAATAAACACAATTGAATGACTATACGTTTATAAATCGAGCCTCTGACGAAGGCAGGGTCAGATTGGAAACAAAGTAAGACAAAGGTACTTCTGCAGGATTCATTAACCTAGTGGAGTGCCAGCACCAGCTGAGGTATAATAGTTGAAGTCATCACAAGTGAAACCTCAGCGTCGTTCGTCAAGATGCTCTATATATACCGGAATTAGTTCGCCTTACACAGGGCGCGGCATGCTATTATCAGAATCCCAAGACCAGCAAAGTTTCGGATTTGCCAAATCCGCAGCATATCCTGCGGAAGAAAGTGCAAGTCGTGTCGTCGATTTGGGGATCACATAATATATACATTGATCGGATTTAGTTCAAATAGGAGCCATTTTGTTCGATAACCTGTTTCCATCTAGACGGCAACTTCATAATACCCCCCTCGTGAAGCCTTCCTCCTTATTTGCGGAGAACTCAGACAGACACTTTTCACAAGCCTCTTTTTAGTTCAACTTCACACCACCAATGGCGTACGCCATGGACAGGAATAGGTGGTAATCACTTGGCGCAATGTCCGGCCTATATGGCGGATGCGATTAAACCTCCAATCCGAGGTCACGGCGCTTCTGACAATTCATCAACGAAGTGTGTGGTCTGGCGTTGTCCTGGAGGAACACTACAACCTTCCTGTTGGCCGATTCTGGACGCTTCTGGTCGATCGCCTGCTTCAAGCGGTCCAGTTGTTCGCAGAAGATGGTAGAATTAAGCGCCTGGCCATATGGGAGCAGCTCATAGTAAATGATTCCCTTCCAATCCCACCAAACACACAGCAAAACCTTCCTGGCCGTCAATCCCGGCTTGGCCACTGATTGGGACTATTCATCGGCCTTCAACTTCGACCATTTACACTTGATATTGTCGTATGTGATCCATTTGTCGTCGCCAGTCACCATTCGCTTCAGAAATAGGTCGAGTTCGTTCCGTTTCAGCAGCATATCGCAGGCGTTGATTCGGTCCAGAAGGGTTTTTTGCGTCAAATCATGCGGCACCCAACCATCAAGCTTTATTTTGTATCCAGCCTTCCGCAGATCGTTTCAAATGGTTTGGTAAGTGACTCCCATCTCCTGGGCGATATCACGAGATGCCATATGCCGGTCCAACTCGATAACTTCCATGATTCCATCGGTATTCGTCGTCACAGGTCTTCCGCCGGCTGCCTTATCCATGGTGTCGTTTTCACCGGCTCTGAATCGTCGAAACCATTCCCCCGCAGTTTGAAGTGATACAGCACCATCCCCCAAAACACCATTAATCTCACGGAACGTTTCTCTATCGGATTTACCTTTAACAAAGGAAAACTTGCAAATAGCGCGAATATCGGCGTTAGTGAACCCCATGTTTTCACGTCTATAACTGTTGAACGCAATATCCAAACTAATAATACATAGCATTGTTTTGTAGGTTATGTCAAGACCTTTCAAATGATGTATAGTGTTGCCAGATACAAGCTCTGCAGCGCTTTGTACATAGCCGTCAAATTCAAAAGACAAAAAGGCTGATGTTTGACAAGAAAACAGCAAAGAGAAACAAAGTGTTCCGTTTAATTTCTGTTTCTTTCAAAATTTATCAGATTTTACAATACAATGAAGGAAACTCTTGCTTCTCCAACAACGTCAGTCACGATTTCCCTGAGGTTTTCTTCAACAAAGGGAACTTCACCCAAATCGCCACATCGGGGTCTAGTTCATTTAAAGTTATTCTTGCCACGATCATGCAATACGCACAATTTATAGTCAGTGACAGCATCTTTTAAAAGTGTATTTAGCGGCTTGCCTTCGCAGAAAAGAATTACATCATCAGGGGGACCACAGGGAGTGCTCAATCAGGGGCATAACAGGGTGAAGTGGCACTGACGTCTATCAACAGAAAAACGTTGTTCTCTTGTTGATTGATCATTACGGAAGGACGAACATCATCGACGCCATGGGCAGAGCTCTACAATGTGTATGACTAGCAGCAGATCCAATTAAGTTAAAACGAAAAATCGGAAAGAATCATCTAATTTGGCTCGAATGTAGGTTCAACAACACCCATTCACAAAGTTAATTTTTCCAATTGCTGATTTATTCAATAAGTCCTTCGTCAATTGCTTTGATGTGGCTTGTTCTGCGACTCAAAGACATGGAAGTAGTTGAAAGCAAATGAAAACTTAGGTTTTTATTTGAGGGGTACATCCTAAATGCGATTTTGGAACCTGTTGCCATGGATTTCGTATCAAGTAGACAATCCTGGGAACTTTGAACGGCGGCAAATGCAAATGTCAATCGTCTACAGAGACAACGCCTATGGTGACTCCACCACATGATCTGTGCAGATCTGCATTGACGAATCTTCGAAGTCCAGGCGTTGTAATAATCCGCAGGAGCCTCACTGTCCTGCTTGCGACTGGGCTCCATCTTCTTCTTTATATGACGCCAGAATGATCTCTCGCCATCTTCCTCCAGTTGCGCACCTCGAGTTGGTTAAGGTTCTTCCCCACTTGTGCGCGCCATCCCAGCCTAGGCCGTCTTTTATTTCGTTGTTCCAGTGGTTCGGAAGACTTTGCTAAAGTCATCGGAAGACACAGCCTTCACGCCAACACCTCCGGAAACCGACTCAGGCTAGTTGACTTCTCCTCGAATCAAAATCTCTCTGTGGCCAGCACGCGGTTCCCACACCTCAACATTCATAAAGGTACCTGGCGTTTACCTGATCAATCAACCATCAACCAGATTGATCATGCTGCGATCGACGTCAGACACTCCTCCAGTATTCTCGGTGTCCGAACCTTCCGAGGTACAAACATCGACTTGTATCATTTCCTTGTTGTAGCCAAGGTAAGAACCCGGAT
This sequence comes from Eristalinus aeneus, assembly GCA_955652365.1. NCBI lineage: Eukaryota > Metazoa > Arthropoda > Insecta > Diptera > Syrphidae > Eristalinus > Eristalinus aeneus. The sequence continues at coordinate 21,466,389 of OY019131.1, forward strand.
ATCGAGAGAAAAACGGAAAAACGGAGACCAAAACGGTTTGACGTCGAAAAGCTACAATCGCAGCCGATTGCTGGGAACTTTGCCGACCGAGTCTCCTTGAAACTCACTCAGAGTTCGACGCTTCCTGCACTAAGCATAGAAGAAGAATGGACACGTTGTCAAGAAGCCATCAAGGAGGCCCCCACTGATGTGCTGGGTTTCACGCCACCACCTAAGAGGAACCCATGGTTTGACGACGAGTGCAGGCAGGCCCATGCAGATAAGCAAGAAACATACAAGGCAAGGCTGCATCGAACAACGAGAGCTGTTTGTGAGCTCTACAAACAGAGAAGAAGAAAAGAGAACCGGCTTCTCAGAAGAAAAAGGAAAGAGCACGAGTAGCGCACGGTGGAGGAAATGGAGAGGTGTTATGGCAGGAATGACGTCCAAAATTTTTACCGCAAGATAAAACAGTTATCCGGTTTACATTACGGTTACATACCTCGGACAGAAGCCTGCCGGGACCAAAATGGACAACTGGTGGTAGAGTCGCAGTCGGTGCTGAGAGTCTGGAAGGATCATTTCTGCAGACTCCTAAACGGCGATGACGACGCTAATCCCGATGTCAGGCAGAATGTTCCATTCAATTTGGATGACGATGGACAGGAATTCCGTCCCCCCGACTTCGACGAGTCGAGACTGAAGTCGAACAAAGCTATCCGCAGAGCAGTTCAGGGATGAGCTGGACCAGCTCATCTGTGAGATATGGTCGGAGGAAAGCATGCCCGACGAGTGGTATCTCAGCATCGTTTGTCAGGTAGACAAGAAAGGAGACTCTGTACAACACCTTGTTCACCCCAGTCCTGCTTTACGGGACAGAAACCTGGACACTACTAAAAGCGGATAAGGAAGCCCTTGGTCTCTTCGAGAGAAAAGTTCTGCGTGCGATTTTGGTCCTGTTTGCGTTGATGGCATCTGGAGGGGAAGATTCAACCTCGAACTGTATGGGCTGTATGGCGGCATGAGCCTAGTTAAGCGTCTGCGGATACAACGCTTAAGATGGCTAGGCCATTTAGAGCGTATGGACAACACTGCTCCGGCCCGAAAAGTCTTTGAATCCGAACCACAGGGACAACGCAACGGAGGACGGCCTAGACTGAGATGGCGCGCACAAGTGGAAAAGGACCTCAACCAACTTGGTGTGCGCAATTGGAGGCAGCTGGCAAGAGATCGTGCTAGCTGGAGAGGCATATTCCAACCCAGTTCAACCCGGACTGTAGCGTCATCCGATGAAGTAGAAGTGGTTCGGATTAGAATACCTTTCGACTTTTCGTGTCCATGCGCTCTACGTGCCAACGTCTCCTCAAGCGTTGTATCCAAAGAGGAAGCCGCTTGTCGCTGTACAGCCCATAAAGTTTCCGTGGAATAATCTCCTCCAAATGCCATCAACGCACCAACAGTCGCAAGCAGACTATCGGCTTCCTTATCCGCCTTTAGGTTACGATTGGACACATCTTAGCAAAAATCGATGCAGCTGAAGAGGCCTGTTGATTATAGCGCGGCACGCCATATGAATGTAACATTCTTCGAACCAGTGAGGTTCCTAAGATCCTCTGAACTTTTGTTGACAACACACCTGTTGCTTGTTTCCATCCACCTTTGACAGAGATAAAATCTTGCTCGGCATATCCTTAAGTCCATATTAAGACGCGTTTCAAAAAAGCGTTTCTATCCAAAAATAGTCTTGCCTTCAGAGTACAGTGGCAAATGCCTCTTTGCCCATACTTCATTCACTCACTTGCAGTTCAGACTGTTTAAGGTTCTTATGAATATATTTGAAAACCGTTTCCTGTCCATGTCAATTGGTGATATCGGCGTGCACACATGACTCCCAAGCCCTCCCGCTCCAGAGGCAACTGAATGGAATTATTTTTAGTGCACCATGCGACGGGGGCCAACCTGCTGACGTTTGCCTTTTGAGGCTGCTGCTGCCGTTTTCCTCCGGTTTTTCTGATTTTTCAATTACATTTTAAATCCGCCCTGAAAAGGATTTCTGCTTCCGAAAATAACAACACAACCGCATGACCTTTGTTGTGCTTGTGCAGCACCGCCCATCCAGCCCACACCCCAGCAACAGCCGCTGCCGGCCGCCCCCATTGAGGACTGTCAACAAGGTCTCCTTTTCAATTGCGGATTACTGTGGCCTTAAGTATTTGAATAGGTTTCCAGGACGAAACAAAACGTGCACACACAGGAGCAAAAAACGGAGAAAAGATTAAAACAAACCGGGATCCCTGTCAGGTCCGCTGGGAGAAATTCGACATCCGACAGGCGAGTCAACATCGAACTCTAATGTGTGTGCGAGTGGGAGTGTATGTACCCTTTGTGCGGTATCGCGGTTTGGTTTGCGGTTGACTTCGTCTTTTGTCTATTGCCCCGAAATGAAAGTCAATTCCTGAATGCAAGCGACTCCGCATCGCTTCGCCACGCCACGCCATGCCATGTCGACTCTGATGAGTTTTTCTGCCCAGGATGTCTGCTGCTTAGAGCCGAAATTTCGGTTCGGATTGCAATTTCGCAGTGGGGGCGTCGGCAGTCGTCGCGGTTGAGTTTGACAGGAGTACACTCCATTTGATGCTGGGACTTTGTTCGTGGCCATGTGGGGAATTTCATTTCGCCCGAGATGGACCAAGCAACGGGGTCATGTGTCGATTGGAATCGTGATTAAAAAGGAATCTGGTCGATATTGCGAAAGGACATGGTTGTGCCGTCGTTTTAGCACTTATCCTGCCAGCGATCCGGTTCTGCATACCGCCACTGCGCCTCCCCCGATGAGTTATGTGTCTCATGACTCATGTGTGGATGATAGGTGTATCCCATAAAAACGCACCACGCTCCCCTGCCGCCTCTTAGACGCTTCAGGAATCAACCTTGTAAGCATCCGATGTTGAGGTTTGGAACTTCTGCTTCCGGGCGCTTATTTGAAATTCCACACTGGTCGTCGGGACAATAAAAATCGGTGTGTCTCGGGAAACACTGCGAGCGGGTGCGGAGCAGGGGTATGCAAAAACATTTTCACTCGCCGACATTTCGTATTCAAGGGCTGTGAGTTTTTTCTCCCGCCAGGAGACGAGGGGGAGTGCATTGTTCCAGATGTGACACCCGTCTCGACTGGAGTCGCTCTCCCTGCCCTCCTCAATCGCACTCCTTCGTAGCACGGTCCTTTCTTATCCTTGGAAAATGTCATTTATTAAAAAAAAACACACACACTGAGGAGAAGGACAAGACGAGAGGATTCTCTCCTCGTGCCCGCATACGACGGCACATTCCTTCACGTGTCCTGCGACACTCGGAATCATGTGATAAGCGACGCTACCGAACAAAACCGAATTTCGTGGAGCTATAGTTACAACAAGCGCCAGCACATGCTACCCGGTGCGACGCGACGCCGCATACTCGTATCCTGCTCGACATTTTTATGCGATTACAATGGATGTACGTTGAAGTATCAATTCTCGGTGGTGGCAATGGCGGTGTGGCGGAGTGGATGACTTCTTGCGGCTCGAAATGTGTAGTTTCTCCCCGGCTGTGTTGTTCGTGTTCTCTTCATTTGCTTCGTTGGCACCAAGTGTGTTGCTTTGTTGCTTAATGCAAAGCGATTGAAAACGTGACATTTGTAGCTCATACTGATGAGTTTCTTCATCTTCAATTTGCTGGATGTTGGAGGTGGGTGTTGCGAAAGTGGGGTACGTGCCGCTCGAGTTATGGCTTTCAATTGTGAAATGCAGAAAAAGTGTTCAATTTCGTGGAGCGACTCTGATTGGAATTGTGTTCGACGCCGGGAGGGGTGGGAGGTGAGTTCGACTGCTCGAGAGTCTGTGGGGGGACCTCATTGCTTATTTTTCGCTTTATTGAATATGAGTTGGGCTGGTGAAGTTGGAGGGGGTGTTGAAGAGGTGCCGACTTTGGAAATAGGGAACGTTGTGGAAATTTTTTGCTGAATTTTTGAGTGCGCATCGAAATGGTGAAATCATTTGTTGGCAACTGTCAAGCATTTCCTTTCGAAGTTCGCTCCAATACGAGTTTTTCGATATTTTCTCGGCACGCTACGACTCCTTTAGCAAAGCAACTAAAAGGAGGGTCTGATAGGAGATTTTTCGGCTCTCCCTTCCCCTCTACATTATTTTAAGAGCCGCAGGTAAAGCAAGAATAGACGCCTTAGTGCTTAAGGGACGGGCAATTACCTTGATAGGGTGCCAGATGTTGCTAAAACCTCTACCGCTCTTAGGATTACAGTAGGCGGTTGACAATTCAACTCCACGACGAGCAGGGAAAATCTCCAAACCGACTGATATTAGTTAATGGGCTGCATAATCAGCTTCAGAGGAGTCAGCAAAGTACGCTCACATTGGCTTTGGTCGCGATATTGGATTTCAGCTAGCACGAATCTCCCACTAGGGTTGAAAGAAAGCACGAAGGCCTGTTGTTTCAATTGCAGCTGTGGTTAGATTTCCCTTACCTCAAAATAAAGAAGACTTCTGCGTCTGGGCCAACTATCGAGTGTCAGACTTCTTTAGGTCGTTTGCAAGATTTTTTTCTAGCTTTCTATGTGAATGTCTGCAACCTTTCGACAACAGTCTGATTGTCCCTAATCATCGTGGTCTTATCCTACGGAAGTTCATTTTTACTTAAATTTGCACACTGCGGCAGATCCAGCGAAGTACTTGAAGTCCAACTAGACAACCATCGGCTTCTATTTTAAGCCCGAAAATGACAGCTCTTATAGAGAGAAGATGTACAGTAATATCCCTAGTTTTGGTCTTCCCACCAAATTCGTCGGGATTTGTTTCATGACGATCTAGAACTTACGCTGGTCCGTAGAGTCCAGGAAAGGCCCCCCGCTTCAATATCAAAGCAGGTCTTCAGCAAAGCGCCACGTTGTCTTCTGACTTTTGTAACATCATCGAAATTCGAGACCATCACCAAATTGGACGGAGTGGAGAGATTGAACGGATTGGACGGATTGGACGGATTGGACGGATTGGACGAATAGGACGGATTGGACGAATTGGGTGGATTGAACGGATTGGACGGATTGGGTGGATTGAACGGATTGGACGGATTGGACGGATTGGACGGATTGGACGGATTGGACGGATAGGACGGATTGGACGGATTGGACGGATTGGACGGATTGGACGGGTTGGACGGATTGGACGGATTGGACGGATTGGACGGATTGGACGGATTGGACGGATTGGACGGATTGGACGGATTGGACGGATTGGATGGATTGGGCGGATTGGACGGATTCGGCGCATTGGACTGATTGGACGAATTTGACGAATTGGATGAATTGGATGGATTGAACGTATTGAACGAATTGAGCGAATTGAACGAATTGAACGAATTGCGTGAATTGAATGAATTGAACGAACTGAACGAACTGAACAAACTGAACGAATTGAACGAATTGAACGAATTGAACGAATTTAACGAATTTAACGAATTTAACGAATTTAACGAATTCAACGAATTTAACAAATTTATCGAATTTAGCGAATTGAACGAATTGACCGAATTGAACGAATTGAACCAATTGAACGAACTGAACGAATTGAATGAATTGAACGAATTGAATAAATTGAATGAATTGAACGAATTGAATAAATTGAACGGATTTAACGGATTGAACGGATTAGAGGTATTAGACGGATTGGACGGATTGAACGAATCAAACGAATTGAACGAATTCATCGAATTAAACGAATTGAGCGAATTGAAAAAATGGAACTAATGGAACGAATTGAACATATACCGCTTTCCGTCAATAAAGCGTTTACATAAAGCGAGTGCGTTACGAAAGGAGGAAAAATGTAGATATCTTGAACAGAAGGTGACAGCTTTGAGGTCTTTTCCACCTCGACGACGGGAGAGATTAGGCGTAGAATTACACGTGAGAGTTCTTTCGGCTACAATTAGCGACAGAGTCAAATAGCATTTTCACGGAGGACTAGGCGGGCGTAAAATAAAACCTTTATCATCACATGTCCTCTTCAATAACACAGAAACTTGTACATTTCGGAAAGCAGATTAGGAACCTTTGGTCTATTTGGAAGGAGGGCGCTCAATCTTCGTTCCGGTGTCCGTTTTAATGTCTACAGGAGCAGGACTTAAGGGGGCTTACAATGGCATGAGTGAACCTACAGACTGGTGAAGTGCACAAACTGTATTCACTTCGGACGTGAAACTTTCGCACAAAAGCTTTTTAAACAACGAAGCGCCGGTTGTCCTCATTTTCCTTTTTGCACACAGTTAGAAAGCTGAACTCCAAAAACTGTGCGACGGCATGTTCACTTAAAACAGCGAGCGTATTGATTCCTGCGTTAAAGCCCCCACCCATTGAAACAACCTAACAAAGACGTCCGTAAGATTGCGTACACAAGTGGAGAAGGACATTAATGAACTGACAATGGATCCAGTTTGCGAAAGACCGTGCAGGCTGGAGAGACATGTTTTATTGCCAAAATGTCTACTCCGGATATTTATATCAAGCCATAAAGCAGAAATTTCCTGATCAGCGTAACCTTACATTAGGCCTGAAGATTTTCTTTATTATATATCCTATCGTTTGTCTCGGTTTTCTTCTTTTGCTGCGCTAATCCTTTTGTTTTCCAAGATTTGACATGATTTCTGGAAATTTATTTTTCTGGATTAAGCAGAAGGCGTACTAGAGTGTTCTCTTGGGTTCCCCATACTCAGTACATATCCCTGAAACTCCATGGGAATGGGAGTTCCTCCTATTTGTTTAGTCAAAGTAAGACATCGTAAAGCTCATTGCTGCGTCTCAACTAAGTTTGAGCGCTCGTCTTCCTTGTTAGCACTCGTCGCTCTCTCAAAGCAGAACCACCGAACCATCAACAAAATCACAGAGCACGTTACATGATTAATCGCAAAGTGGAAGCACCTTGAAGCGGAAGACCTCCACAAAGGCCACTTAGCAAGATTTGTTGTCCGCAGCTCCAGCACGTCCCTTGAAAGTGAAAAGTTCGCAAGCACAGCCCGCAAACTCACTTTCGTCGAATTTAGTTTTTATGACAGAGCAGCGATTTTGTCACAAATTGAGTTCAGCCACTTTTCCCCGGCGGCCCTGGGCTCTGAGAGAACTCACGATCGACCCTAAGTGGGGCCGAACTTAAATTGCATCTCGAAACAATTTATTTCCGCACCTCTCACCGCCAACTGCGGACGGCCAGCGTGAACATAAACCACTCTCTGCAAAACTTTCAAGCGAGACTCCTTGAATCCGCCGCACCGCCACTCACCGCTGCGCCGCCCACGACCAATCGCTTAACCGAGGATAATCTCCCCCGATTCACACGAACTTCACTCTCGGAGGAGAAAGTTTTTAAGTAACTAAATGAAAACCACGTCTTAAATAATTCAAGTTCGGCGATGTGCTTATTTACCCCGATTGTGCGGGGGCAGCGGTAAAAGTTTTGTCTGCTGGAGCGGTTCCAAGAGATGCACTCCGAGTGCGTGAAACAATATTTTATGGTCTCAGACCTCTGAGGCGAAAGAGTGAATCTGGGATTTATTTCGGAATGCGGTTGGACGCTTGTCGGAAGAATGCACTTCCCGCCCCACCAGAGGACACCCTTCTGCTAATTCAATAAATATGTCAGTTCCTGAAAATGCCGCCCCGGGCCTCGCCGGTCGGGAGATGGATACTGCCCGCTCGCACGACCACCTAAAACGTCTGCGGAGCCATTTTGCCATAACAATGCCATTGCTCAAGCTCCTTACGGACCTGATTCAGTGCCGGCCTGCCCTTCACATTTATTTCTCTTCATTGCACTTCCACCAGTTAAATTCCTTTTGGCTGTCCTCTGTTTCGCCGCTCCGCTGTCCCGTCAAAAATAATTCCCCAATAGTCCCCCAAGGGAGCGACGTACAATATCACAGACGATGCGGTCTCGTGGGGAGGCGCCGGTGGTGCGGGCACACCCCTACGTATGAACCGTAACATACACACACACACATTGCACTCCGGCGGGGGTTTCAAAATATTTGCATATGAAAATAAATTTCTCTCGATCGATTTCCATCGCTGGAGACGTGTGTGTGTGGGGGAGGGCGCGGGCGTTGGACTACCCACATGAATCGTCCTAGTGCGGCGCAGTGTTTCGCTCGGCATATGGCAAACATCGTCGAGGAATTCTCCGGGACAATATACGGTTGAAGTTAACAATGCCAGCGAGGAGGAGAATTGTTTTGTTACGAGCAGAATGCAAAAGGATTTATGGTCGTGTCCCGTGGGAGATACACCTCTTAGATTGCAGTGTGTGCGCACAGGCGGGTGTGCAAGAAAGTCAGCGCGTCAAGTCTTGCTCTGGGACTGCACTGGTAATGTGGTGGGTGGAGTAAGGGAACAAGGACTTGAGTAAGGGAACATGCAATAATTAAGGGTGTCAAAAGGGACATGGGATCAGTTAAAGCCGAACTATAGAGGGACAGCTCAGGTTTATTAAGGTTTCCATACGGGTTTAAGGATAATGCGAACTACGTAGGTTGCCTTTTACATTTCGAGATTGGGCAAATATAGTGTTTCCATCTGGCAACTGCCAGCTTTATCGCCAAGTTTGACATTTTTTGAGGTTCTACGGACTCAAAACGTTTTGACATAATATAATTTAATTGTTGGCGCTACAGTCCAGAGGGACACCAGGGCCTAGCTTGCTCATCAACTACTCGTGTTGTGCGCGCTACTGTTCTCTCACGAGAAGAAGGGACCCACAGTTTTTTGCTGACTCCGAACGGCGAAATTTGAGAAGCTTTCTTAGACAGTTATTACTCTTTGAGTGTTGTCAGCAGCTCGGAAGAGGTGGTGCCGTGAAATATTCGAAAAATTTGTGTTGAGCGGGGAACCGAACCTAGACCATTCGGTGCGTGAGCGTCGCACTCTACCCACTACGCTACGGCGGTCACGTTCTGACATACAAGCGCTTTTTGTGTTGCTTACAGTAACTAAAAAGATGCATCCCGACCAAAAAAAGGAATTAAATCGTGAAAATTTTCGTGCGATTATTTTTTACAACTTTCGACGTGGATTAACTCAACAACAGTGCATCGATGAACTTAATTCAATTTTCGGCGATGAAGCTCCATCAAGGACCAGTGTTTATCGATGGTATGGAGAACTCAACCGAGGTCGTAGTTCAATCCATAACGAATTTCATGAAGGTCGTCCAAAATCAGTTGTTGTTCCGGCACTCATTGATGCTGTGCGCCAACTAATATTGCAAGATCGTCATGTGACCTATCGTGAGATTGAGACAAAGAACATTTGACCGTCAAAAAAATTTGTTAGCGTTGGATCCCACACAATTTGTCAATCGCTCAACAAAAGGCTCGTGTCGACTGGTCGAATGAAATGCTCCAAAAATACGATCATGGTGCTTCGAAACACGTCTATAACATCGTGACAGGTAACGAATCGTGGATTTACGCGTATGAGCCCGAAAGTAAACAGCAGTTGACTGTATGGGTGTTTCAAATTGAGCCAAATCCAACAAAAGCTGCTCGCGCGCGAAGCACTTCCAAGCAAATGTTCGCCTGCCTTTTCGGAAAAACTGGACATGTCGCAACCGTAACACTAAAGCAACGCAGAGTAGTCAATTCTGAGTGGTACACAACCATTTGTTTGCCAGTTGTCTTCCAAGAAATCAGGAAAACAAACCGCCGAAGAAAGTATATAGATGTCAATGGGGAATATTTTAAACAAGAATAAAGTTCTTTTCGATGATTAATTATTGTTTTGTTCTCTAATCCCGAAATATAAATGGCAACCCTCGTACGTCTTTGATAAGAAGGCACTGAATTCTGTTTCCTTTAGGGCCTACCAGGGCCTAGCTTGCTCATCAATTATTCGTTATTGTTCTCTCACGAGTAGAAGGGACCTACAGTTTTTTGCCGACTCCGAACGGCGAAGTTTTGAGAAGCTTTCTTAGACAGTTATTACTCTTTGAGTGTTGTCAGCAGCTCGAAAGAGGTGGTGCCGTGAAAATTTCGAGGTGTTCAGCCGGGAATCGAACCTAGACCCTTCGGTGCGTGAACGTCGCACTCTACCCACTACACCACGGCGGCTACGCTGTCTCCAGTTGCGTATTCCAAGTTGGTTGAAGTCTTTCTCCACTTATGTGCGCCACTTTAGTCTAGGTCGTCCTCTGTTGCGTTGTCCCAATGTCACGGATTCAAAAACTTTTCGGGCCGGAGCAGTGGTGTCCATACGCTCTATATGGCCTAGCAATCCTTAGCGTTGTATTCATAGACGCTTGACCAGGCGCATGTCCCTGTAGAGTTCGTCGTTAAATCTACTCCTCCAGATGCCAACAACGCAAATAGGACCAAAAATCGCACGCAAACCTTTTCTCTCGAAAAGACTAAGTGCTAATATGAAGCGAGCTTATTCCTTCTATATTAAGCGGGCTTAGTTCTTCGAGAGAGGGCTTTTTTACTTAGTTGTCTCTTGAGCCCAAAGAAACAGCGATTGGCAAGAGTGGTTCTGCGTTTGATTTCGGTACTGATGTTATTGTTCCTGTTTACCGCGAAGCCGAGGTAGGCGAAGTCGTTGACTACCTCGAAGTTTCTGCTGCCTAGTGTGACGCTCTGTCCGAGACGTCGATGTTATGTGTCCTTTCTTGATGACATCATGTACTTAGTTTTGCCCTCGTTTATGTTGTTGGTCTCTTCTACTTGTGAGAAAACAGCTACGCGAGTAGTAGTCCGATTTCCCTTGCGGCACTTTGCTTCCTCTTCATATGGAACTACCCTCTAGCGTAGAACTTGGCACCAACTAGCAAACTTCTGCTTAGCGTGGTTGCACTTCATGATGTAGAATGCTTTGCTTCTTTCCCGTTCGATCCAGTAAGGAAATTACGGCACCGTTCTTCATGTGTTGACTTACCAACAAAATCAGTAAAGAACTGTTGCTTAACATAGGGCAGTCAATCCGTAGACTGCGTGTCTTGCCTTTCTGGAGAAAACGTCTTGTAAGACCATGAAACTTAAGTTTTTTTTAGAAACAATGTTTGTACGGGGTTTAGCAAAATCATGAAATTTGGTTGCAATCAATCTAGGCAATTGATATCCATCTCTTTCCCACCCAGCAAACGCAAAATAAACATAGTGTGTGGAAGCACCATAGACGCTAAAACCACTGAAAGAATTCAAAAGATGAACTAGTTCAGCAAACAAATGTGTCGGAAACTAAGCGGTCTCTGGAATGTATGTAATGTTGAGGGCAGGACATTTAAAATGTCCTGTATGGAAATGGTGTTGACATCTTCTTTGGACTTATTTATTTAGCTGAAATCAAACTCAAAAAACGCTGCTCAAAATTTAAGGCTCATACGTATATAAATCGACGGGTGTAAGAAGAACATTGAGGGGAATTATGTTAGGTGCGAAGTTTTGATCTTAACTCATAGAACGGGAAGTAGAAAAATTAAGGCTAAAAGTAGCAAACGATAAAGATGCTTGATTTTTCAGTAGTAGACACGGTACACAAAAGGGGTATATTGAAGAGGCAACGACGGTAGTCGCTAAAACAGATTGATTTACAAAGAATACAACTGTCATAATAATACCGGTAGTATTTTGATTTTTGGCAAGAGAGATGGTCTTTAAAAAGAGGTCAATTAAACTGATCGTGCTAATGTAGATCATGTAAAGCGAGACAAATAAATCCGCTTAGAACAGACTTCATAAGTGAGATATGGAATTCGTGACAAGAGAATTGATTGAAAAAAAGAAATTTCGTGACATAAAGGTTGAAGAATCCTTTTGAAAAACGTTTAACAAATTAATGTGCCATATTTGCTCTACTAATAAACTCCTTATTGCGAGCTTAAATTTAATTTCCTGTCACACATTATGTCACAGTCGCAGGCTGATGGACGCAAGCTTGCTAAAGCGGGCGAATATTAAAAATGAAGGATTTTTTGACACTTTGTCTGTGGCACACATAATTGGGTTTACATCAATTATTTTTAGTGACGACAGTGACGACAACATAGAAGAAAGAGAATACTCCGAATATATAATACATTAAATAAATAAGTGTATACGTACACGCACTCCAACTGATCTCCGGTTGCGCTGCAAAACGAAGGGTGGCAAATGGTAATTTCTAATTTAATTTACTTTAACTCAGACTCAATTAGAATATAAGTAATTTTTGTAAACGTTCAAATGGCTTCAGTACGCAGCAGGTATGTTACATTAGCTGAGGAAAAATAAAAGGTCGTCAATGACAGTCTATGAACAAGATGACATTACACGGAGCAAAGTCACTGCGCTGAGGCACATCAGAGGGAGCGATGAATTTCTGTACAGGTGCCCCGCGTATAACGCGGTGGCGTTATGTGATTCGCGTTACAGAAGACTTAAATTGCATATACCAGGTACACCGGTATGAAAAGCGTTTTTTTTTAAATAAAACACTAATTTTTAATGGGAAAGTAAAAACATTTTATTCAAAGTATTGACCTCCTTTCTGGTTATTTGTGAATACCACGCCAATAAAATTGTCCGTCTTTTAAAGCAAACCAATCAGACTCCCAATTTTTGACCTCCTCGTAAGAATCAAAGTGCTGCTCAGCCCATGCGTGTCAGATCGTTGAAAACAAATGGTAATTTGTTGGAAGGAGCCAAGTCTGGTGAATACGGCGGATGGTGTAGCTGCTCCCAGCCAAGTGTTTTGATGGTATCCTGAACCGGCTTTGCTTTGTGCGCTGGTGCATTGTTATGGAGCAAAATTACCTTGCCGTGTCTTCTGGCCCATTCTGGTTGTTTCTCGATCAATGCATGGTTCAAATTGTTCATTTGTTGTCGGTATCGATCAGTATTAACGGTTTCACCAGGTTTGAGGAGCTTGTGGTACAGCACACCTTTCTGGTCCCACCAAACACACAGCATTGTCTTCCTGCCGAATCGATCTGCTTTGCAGTCGATGTTGATGGTTGTCCCAGATTAACCCATGATTTTTTCCATTTAGAATTCTTAAAATAAATCCATTTTTCATCGCCAGTAACAATCCGATGCAAAACCGATTTTCTTTCGTGTCCTTGAAGCAAAATTTCACAAGTGTTTTTTCGGTCTTGCAACTGTCTTTCATTCAAGTCATGTGGCACCCATTTTCCACACTTTTGGATCTTTCCCATAGCTTGTAAACGTTCAGAAATTGTTTGTTGTGCAACATTTAACATTGCCGCCATTTGCTTTTGACTCTCATCCAATATCGTTTGCAATTCGGCGTCTTCAAACTTTTTTGGTGGTCCTCCACGTTTTTCATTTCTCACATCAAAATCATTATATCTGAACCGTTGAAACCATGTCGAGGCATGATCACCATTTGCCTCGACAAGCATTCGATGCGACTCTGCAAAACTTTTCTTCAAATGAAAACAAAAAATTTATGCTTTCCGCAAATTATAACTTTCTGGTATAAAATTGTACATTTTTAACACGATGAAAAAATATGATGTTGTCTGTTAAATGACTTGATGCATAATAAATATTTTTCACAAATGTCATAGCAAACAAACAAAAAAATAATAAGGACTCGTTCACAACAAAGGGAACATTTGTATCTTGACGCTCACTTCATATATGTATACCTGGTACATTTGAGAGTTATGTTAATAATAATAATTGTTGGCGCGACGGTTCACAGGGGGACCAAGGCCTAGCTCAACTACTCAACTACTCATGTTGTGCGCGCTACTGTTCTCTCACGAGTAGAAGGGTCCTACAGTTTTTTGCCGACTCCGAACGGCGAAGTTTGAGAAGCTTTCTTAGACAATTATTACTCTCTGAGTGTTGTCAGCAGCTCGAAAGAGGTGGTGCCGTGAAAAATTCGAGGTGTTCGGCCGGGAATCGAACCTAGACCCTTCGGCGTGTGAGCGTCGCACTCTACCTATTACGCCACATCGGCCACTTGTTTCACTTGCTTGCTTAAAATCACATATAGCATTAGAAGATTCTGGACTTAGAAGTCATCCATTTTTTTCTTTCTACTTCACGTCTACGAGATTCTGACTTCACTGCGAATCCAGGAATCCTCGTAGAAGCTTGAGTCGATCTTTCTTGCTGATATTGTCACCCATCACGGCCGGACTTTCAAATTATTTGGGGATGGTCTAAGATTGCTTTAGTCAGACACTATTGCATCCGGAATTATCCGCCTCCTCCGCCTTAGCTTGATTCCCTAGAGCGACATTTAAATTCATTAATACGTCATCGACATACTCTATGTTGAATTGCCTTAAAGCCTACCCTTTGCTCCAGAAAAAGCTGAAAGGACATACCGCGCAATCGATGGCGCTAACTCGCTGTCATCGTCGCTAGCATCGAGCTTTCTAACGCGCTCCTAAGCATCTAAGGCACTGGTCACAGATTTCCGCCCGAATCCACATGCAGGTGTCCATCCCACCAGAGCAATGCACCCACTTTCCACACACACATACGGTCAGTGTACGCTTCATAAAAAATGATGCATCACCTTCGAATTGCGCTACCTCGGCATAATCCTCTCAATAAATTTTTTCTGCCGGCACCGTTATTCATTTCAGGATTATTTTTCCGGCCTATCTCCTTTGGAGCGAATTTAAATCCATCCTCCACACCACAGCGAGCCTGGAGCTTGCCTCAGCGACGACGACGACGCAATATCGAGCGGAATAATAAAACTCATTCATTATAATTTCGACATATGAGCTCTTCCCCCCGCGTTGTGTGCGCTTTGCCCGAAATGGGATACACCACCACCCGCCGCCCACTCGCCGAATAACTAAATAAATGTATTTCTGTGCGTTTTTGCCGGGGCTAGGTGCTCATCACATATTCCGGGCGGGTATCCGTGAGCCTTGGAGTCGCTGTTGTTGTTCCGCATTGAGTCGTTCACGTAGTTCCGGGAAAAAATATTTCTAAATCCATACGCAGGAGCGAGTGGGACCCAGTGCCGCCCAGCATCGAGGCAGGTATCCGTATCTATGGGGAATCATTGGGAATTTTTCAATTCAGCTCTTTTTTCAGCTGTTGTGACAGAAAGAGAGCGAGAGAGTGAGTTGGGACAGTTCCCATAGGAACGTGTACGCCCGTGGGTGAGGCTGGTTTGTCATTTAAATGAAATGTCAGAATTGAAAGTTCCATCACGTGCGGGGGAGCGTCGCGCGTGGCAGGCAGTCATCTTTTGGCAGTTGGCTCCTGGCGCTGTGGCGCACGAGCTCGGTTTCTTAAATTACCAGCAACCTGGAGATGGATGACGGAAAAATTTAATTTCTCTTGATTATACGTTTTTCTCCCTGCCTCGTGAGCCTCATTTTTCTGAATTTCTCATGTCAGTCGCGTCATGATTTATAGCTTTACCTAACACTGTGAAGCTTTTAAAGAAATTCGGAAGTCTTCCTTCAATCATTTCACAAGGACTCAAGTTCAGTCTATAGTCCTTAGTCTTCAGTTTTCCGTCTTTTTTCTTCTGTCTTCTGTCTTCTGTCTTCTACGTTCTGTCTTCTGTCTTCTGTCTTCTGTCTTCTGTCTTCTGTCTTTTGTCTTCTGTCTTCTGTTTTCTGTCTTCTGTCTTCTGTCTTCTGTCTTCTGTCTTCTGTCTTCTGCCTTCTGTCTTCTGTCTTCTGTCTTCTGTCTTCTGTCTTCTGTCTTCTGTCTTCTGTCTTCTGTCTTCTATCTTCTATCTTCTGTCTTCTGTCTTCTGTCTTCTGTCTTCTGTCTTCTGTCTTCTGTCTTCTGTCTTTTGTCTTCTGTCTTCTGTCTTCTGTCTTCTGTCTTCTATCTTCTATCTTCTGTCTTCTGTCTTCTGTCTTCTGTCTTCTGTCTTCTGTTTTCTGTCTTCTGTCTTCTGTCTTCTGTCTTCTGTCTTCTGTCTTCTGTCTTCTGTCTTCTGTCTTCTGTCTTCTGTCTTCTGTCTTCTGTTTTCTGTCTTCTGTCTTCTGTCTTCTGTCTTCTGTCTTCTGTCTTCTGTCTTCTGTCTTCTGTCTTCTGTCTTCTGTCTTCTGTCTTCTGTCTTCTGTCTTCTGTCTTCTGTCTTCTGTCTTCTGTCTTCTGTCTTCTGTCTTCTGTCTTCTGTCTTCTGTCTTCTGTCTTCTGTCTTCTGTCTTCTGTCTTCTGTCTTCTGTCTTCTGTCTTCTGTCTTCTGTCTTCTGTCTTCTGTCTTCTGCCTCCTGTCTTCTGTCTTCTGTCTTCTGTCTTCTGTCTTCTGTCTTCTGTCTTCTGTCTTCTGTCTTCTGTCTTCTGTCTTCTGTCTTCTGTCTTCTGTCTTCTTTCCTCTGTCTTCTGTCTTCTGTCTTCTGTCTTCTGTCTTCTGTCTTCTGTCTTCTGTCTTCTCTCTTCTGTCTTCTGTCTTCTGTCTTCTTTCCTCTGTCTTCTGTCTTCTGTCTTCTGTCTTCTGTCTTCTGTCTTCTGTCTTCTGTCTTCTGTCTTCTGTCTTCTGTCTTCTGTCTTCTGTCTTCTGTCTTCTGTCTTCTGTCTTCTGTCTTCTGTCTTCTGTCTTCTGTCTTCTGTCTTCTGTCTTCTTTCTTCTGTCGTCTGTCTTCTCTATGCTTTCGTCTCGTCGCCTTTTCAAGTGTTCTTCGCAACCAATAAGGATCCCTACTTATTCATAGTCCTTCAAGTTTATCCCCTTCACAACACATTGAATAAAATTTCAGCGCATCCTTGTGCACAGACGGCAATTTATGTTGCTCCTTATAAATGTAACATCAAACCTTCTGCCAATTTCACCACTTCGTCGCCACCGCAAATGCGCGCCAAGCACAGCCCGAGAGTCGGATTTAAATTCAGGACAACAAAAAAGCCACACGAAAAGAATCACCAGGAAAATCACAGTCGACGCCGGCTGGGGGGACTGATGTCACCCCGCTTCGCCGTGTCGAGCACACAGTAACGAGCCATTTCAATCGTCCTTTGTCTCCCAAAGCCCACACACATTATCGGCAGCCGCCGAAAGAACTCCACCGTCTGCCAACGACAACAGATTCTCAGATGAGATTGCCACCATTACGCTGCGCATCATCTCATCCCTTACGTTCGCGCGACCGCCACAGTAGCTGCCACTGCCATCGCCACCCTGAAAGGCATCGCACCACAGCCACCGTGTCAGTGCCGCCGCATATCCTTTAAAATGTAAATCGAGGATTTGCGAATTCGTTTTTATTGCCTGGTAATGCGACAATATCCTTTGGATTCCACTCTCAATTTTCCGCCCCACCCTGCCACCCCGGAGCCAACAGCGGCTCTCCGCCTCATCTTCGATGAATGACGTTGGATTTAAAAAGGCGTCGTCGTCGTCGTCGCAGTGGTTATCTTTGTGTTTTTGTTCTAACTCCAGTGAAGTGCCTGGAGTATCGGGAAAAATTCGTCCTTCCAGTGCACGGCAGTGGTGCTCTTCGGTTACTTCGTGTCCTGATTGCACACAATTGGTTATTTGTCTGAGGTTGCCGGTGACAGCGATGAGAGTTTGGTTAAGTGGAAAATGTTAAGCGGATTTTATTATGGTAATTTCCTGCAGGATTCCCCGCAAGTCGAGCCAGTCGACGACGACTGGCAGTCGCAAGATATGATCTCCTGTCAGGATTGCACTGTGCCAGGGATCCTCTTCTCCTTTGGATTTCCATTCGCCACATAATAACAATCAACCGCTGAGTCGATAAACATCCCGGGACGAAGGACAGAACTCCCAGTCAAGTTCTGCCTGCAACACAGAAAAAGAAAACGCGCAGCGATACAAAACCACTGATTTATGTTCAGAATGCACACATAAAACACCAATAACTGCACCCAGCCGGCTGCAGGAATACCATGACACCGAAACTCTATTCAGCTGAGGCCTCTCCCCGGGCAGATAGTAATCGGTGCCTTTCCGCCTTTCTGCCCACCTAACCACACAACTGCAACGCAGACAAATACTGGTCACCCCGGAGAAGAAGGAAACCCGCAAAAGGATCTTGATTTGCAGTCCCTTCAGGTTCCTTTTTCTTCCGGAAAATTAATTAAGTGCAATTTATCAGCGAGTGCAATGCACAGGCACTCCCGCCCCAGGAATCCGGGAATCGAGGTGCCAATACCCTGCCGAGGAGACGAAGATGAGGGGGACTGGAGGAAGAAAAAATTAGAAACACTTTTTTCTACAAGCTGTAAACAAGGACTCGCCAAGATTTTCACACAGGAAATTCTTGAAAAATTTATACGAAAACTTTCTTCTTTACTTCTTCCTCGCGCACCCACACCCTGACGTCGGGAAAGTTAGAAGTTTCGCGTTCGTACTCGGGGAGTGTTTAAAAATTCATTTACAAGATTGAGCAAACACTGCACCCAGCCCCCTCCGACCGTCCACACATATCCTTCAGGAGCGGAGGCAATATCCCCATCCGCCGTTAGACACATCATAATCGTAATGATAATCGCCACATTGACTGCTGTCGAAAATAGGCCGTCCTTCGCACAGAATGAAAATTCATGTTTATCGGCCCGACAAGGATAATGTCGAAAAGGGTGCCGTCATCACCACCACCACGCTTACCAGACGTTATTACGGATAAAGTGTCAAAAAAGGGATCTTGGTCTATTTCTCGAGCGTGGGAGGTCTAATGTGGAAATATATGCACGGCAGATGATGATGAAAAATAAGAACCGCGCCGCTATTAGACGCAAATGCACAAGAACGAAGCCGAAGGACTTGGCACTCTTGAATTATTCATATGACACTGTGGGAGCTTTTTTTTCATTTTTTTGTCGAGATGATTACATGATTATAGCTGAACGGGAAATGAGTTATTGTCGGGACAAACATTTATTAGGGGTGACGAAACGTTTCCTCTTCTGTTTGAATAGACTGTTGAATGGATTGGTCCTTTTGTTGAACGGCGACGGTGGTGGGTGGAATTGGATGTGCAGTCTGACGTTGGACAAATGCGTTCTATTATCCGATTAATGTGTTTGTTTAGAAAATCTTGCTGGAGTTGAGATCACTGAGGGAGGTTTGGCGGCATTTGAATAAAAAGAATTGGTCTTGCTAGTTCTGAGGGGCTGAATTTCGCAGCAACTTGGAACTCTCCATTAAAATGAGTGAATGAAGAATGTTGTGCTTCTCAAATCCAAAAGAACTACTTCTAAGTTTTTGAGTGGTGGGACGGTAATATAGCGTCTGTCACTTGATTCAAAAGAGAGGACATGCAAGTCACTTTCTTTCTTGACCACCTGTTCTGTGATCAGAACACCGACACGCTGATTGGTTAACTTTATGGAAACACCCAACTGGCTACTTAAGACTCTACTAAGAAGACTAAGAACAGTCTTACATTGCACCAAACCCTTCTGATGATGCGACAAGCCTTATGAAACACTTGATTCAAGCTTCCGTGCCACTCTATTTGGTGTCTACGGATTCAGTAATGAGGTCAAAGAGTATTTGGTGCGGTGGTACATCATGATGTTGCGGGAACTGCACTAGTGGTAACACCTTGATCAGAACCTATGTTCGGTTGCCTCGGGAGGTCAGGAGCTTCTGGATTGTCGATTTCAGCCTGACTCTGTGTCAAGCCTCCTTGTGGGATTTTCGTTGTGACTGTGATCGAAAATACAATTTCAAGGCAAAGTCGAGGTAGGTGCACTTTACCAACTAGTCTGAGGCAGTTTTATTCACCCTTGGTCTGAGAGACTCTTTGGTCGCCGTGGCGTACTGAGTAGAGTGCGATGCTCACATGCCGAAGGATCTAGGTTCGATTCCCGGCTGAACAACTCGAATTTTTCACAGCACCACCTCATTCGAGCTGCTGACAACACTCAAAGGATAATAACTGCTAAAGAAAGCTTCTCAAACTTCGCCGTTCGGTGTCGGCAAAAAACTGTAGGTCCCTTCTACTCGTGAGAGAACAGTAGCGCGCACAAGACAAGTAGTTGATGAGCAGGCTAGGCCCTGGTCTCCCTATGGACTGTCGCGCCAACAGATATAAGTTTGTAATAAAATATAGGTGTGAGAGACTAAGAACGCTCAGTTTCCCCTTCTACTATCCTTTCCGCTCATTGTCGTCTAAGTAAGGACACTAAAGTCTCCGGCACATAGAATACGTTGCTTGCGTAGCGGCAAAATATCCGTTGAACTTGAAGTATGTGACGGAAGGGGGTGACACAATGAATACTTCGACGCACAGCTGATTTCATTTGACAGTAGCTTTAAATTCAATTTGTTTCGGATATAGTGTAGAGCAGTTAGATATATTTTTTTGCAAAAATTCCTCCCGACGAGTTACTGGATTAACTTAACATAAATAAAACACAATTTAATTTTTGTATTTTATTTAAGTTTTGCAATTACAAACCTTAATTATGTCCTGCAAAAAATTTTGTTCCCACTCAATATAGGATTTTCTTTCTATTTTTCTTTCGTCCTATGTTAATATCTTTAACAAGTTAATGTTATTGTTATTATTAAAACTTGCAAAAACAAACCTTTGTTATTTTCCTGTGTGACTCCGACGAGAACTAACCTCAAACTCAACATGTAAACCAGAAACCAATAAGGAAAGAGATGGTCGACTGAACAGCTGATCAAATAGTTGATTTCCCCTTTGTCCATCGACCGTTTGACTGTTATTTACGTGTTTTAGTAAACATAACCGGGACATAACCTCAAATTCTGAAAGTTATTTACGTATCATCGAACAGTGTCGTTTCCCCTCCAAAATTGAAAAGATCGCGTCTGATTGGTCAATTTTTGCCTTCAATAGTGTCAAACACTCGTAAATTGTCAACTGTTCGTGAACGTGTTCAGAAAATTAACTGCAAATTGTTTACCCCAGTAAGTGTAACTGAAACTTTAAAAGAATTTATTTTTAATAAATTGATAATCCGATAGCATTTATACTTATAATAACTTATGAAATATGTAGAAAAACAGGAGAGTAAGTCATGCTAAAAGGTCGCACATTTGGGAAAGATTTACTATCAACTGATGTTCCGAGTTACGCGTATTATAATTAATATATATATATTTGGTGTTACATATTATTCTTACAAAATGTTATTTTTATTTTCCAAATGACATCCATTCAATATGAAAGGTGTTGAAATCAATAAAAACAATGAAAGCTAACATAAAAACAAATATTAAACATATTTCGTGCAATGAAAATAACAACAATAAAAATAAAACGAATATATTTTGTGAAACGTCTTTGTCTAATTTAACACAGAGCGAAGATATATGACAATTGTAACACATTATATATTCTTAAAACAATTAAGTCGCTTCAAAATGAGAACGTATTTACAAATTCAAGATACCTTTTGAGTATTATTTCAAGCGATAAGAACAAAAACGATTTCAGACATAATATTACAACAGTTATAACATTGATACATATGTATACAAAACGGGTTTTAGTGCTTAAAATCAATAGCAGTTGTTCAGTGTTTCGTAATTTTCAATAGTTCATAAGATCTATTAAGAAAATGTTTGCGTTTTAACTAAGTTTATTTCCTTATTTTGTTTTTGAAATAATCATACATTTTTTCAGGATATTGCTTTTGTGATGCAACTTCTGCCTTACAAACATCATTTCTGGACGCAGCTATCGTCAACCATTACTTTGCGTTGGAAAACACTATACCTTCTCTCTTCTAATTCTTTAATTTATGTGCCCCCTCCTTCTAACAGTTTGAAGAGTGAGGAGATCCACCATATAGGCAGCTCGCACGTATTCTCATTTAAAAACAAAAAAAATCATGTCTGTGAATCAGCTGTTCAGTAGGGGAAATGTTATAAAAAACGCTGTCAAAATGAATTCAATGGCGGGAGACGAGGGAGTTGAAAGTCTCCCTATTGGTCTCTGATGTAAACTTAAAATTCAAAAAAGTTCTCTTGAAATTGCACAATGTTCGATTGTCAACGCTGACGGAGAGAGAAAAGTTAAAAGTTGAGCTACTACATCCGTCGCGTGAGCGGCAGCGTTGGTCTATGGACCACTCCCCATAAGAATACACGTATTTCTATGTATCTGTCAAAGTATAGCTGACGCTGACGCTAGTAACGTATTCTATGTGCCGGGGCCTTAAGTTGGGACAGTTTTTCCACAACCATGTACCGGGATTGAAAGCGTGCAACACGTAAAAAGGTCTCGTTTCCCATTATTATATTTTCAGGTGCTGTGCCTCAAACTTAAACAGAGTTCCTTCTTTTTCTTTGGTCGTGTATCTCTTGTGGCGCCTAAGGGCCCAGATACGTCCAGGTCCAGATACGGGACGTCGCATTAAAAACCCCCTGCTACAGTGTGATGCCATATATGTACATAGCACCATGACGAAATATGCAATTTGTATAAAACTGAAAGATGACAGTTTTACCTTGCTTGGTCAAGGACGGTAACGAACTCGCTTAAGCTTTCACCAAGACTTAGCATAAAACAAATCGGTGTGACTTTCTTAACAAGATCATACGAATCTCATAAATGAAAGCTAGAAGCACAATCGAACGAGCCTTTTCACCTGTGCGCTTACAAGAATGGTATTAACGTGATTGGAAAAACATAACTAGCAGCCATTGATATATTTTCTAAAAGTTATATGGTTCTGGCAGCAAGCGAACATAAAAAAAGCACATACACGTGGAGTATGTGATATAGTATGTGATTCGTCGCAATAAGTTTCAGCTCTCTCTAACTCTTCCCCAGTTGTCCTGACTCTTCCTTTCTGTTCTGGGTCATGTAATTCTTTAGCGAGTTCCACTGCATTGCCTGTTTTTTTATGAAAATTCGAATTTTGGGGGACTGTGACGAGTAGTTGATGAGCAAGCTAGGCCCTGGTCCTCCTGTGGACTGCCGCGACAACAATTATTTTTATCATGCATTGCCGCTAAGCAATTAATAGAAGAATTTTGAAAGCTGAATGGCACCGCTGTGCCGCATAGAAATGACGCTTTCCGCTCAAGCACTGCGTGGCATGTGGTGACCTTATAACTGCATGTGTTTTAACTTATCTTTGCCGCTCAGGACTTTGCCGCTTGCCATCCATTGCGCTGCCGGGGCGACTAGTTTTTCCCATCTCTTTAGTAATTTTTGAATCGAATCTCGAAAAAGGGAGTCTTCTCTGGCATCGATCCATTTATTGAGACGTTCTTCGATTTCTTCAAAACATCCGATCCCCAAACCATTTTGTACCCGACGAAAAAGTCAGAAGTCCGCTGGAGCTAAATATGCAAAATACGATGGATAGTTAAGATTTGACATTTCAACGTTTCCAAGTGGTTTTCGACGGCTAGAGCCATGTGATTGTAAAATCACCTTATCATGCTTTTCGCTCGTTTCAGGCCATTGCGGCACAAGGAATGGCTCAAAAGAATTAATTGTAGTCTACAACGTTGTCCATTAATGGTTTCATCTGGTTCCATAAGCTCAGAGTATACCACACCCGTCTGGTCCCACCACAAGTAGACCTAAGTAACATGACCTATAAATCGTTGATCATTTCTTTGGCTGCGGGGTTGGAGTTCACCAGGCTTTGCATAGTTTTTTTTCGCGGTTTGAAGTTTTCATTCTGTTGTCACTTTTCATCTCCTGTCACTATCCGGTCCAAAAATACAATTGAAGTCTTTTAAGAAGATAATCCGGGGTGAAAAATTGCTTTTAAACATCCTGCCTTGCCTTTTGCTAAAAGAAAGCTACTTGCTGAGTCACTTTCAATGATTCTGTGGGTTAATTTTGCATTTGATACGGTTCTTTATGCAGTAAAACCTCCAACTTCCTATGGGCTCACCAAGAGAATAAAACAGACCCTGGCACAAAGTAATTACAGCTGACAAATGTTACGCATTTCCAATGAAGTAGATAATCAATTCCAATATCAGCCACAACCTACAGGTGGCGCCATCTTTTGAAACTGCGATTGATTTGTACCTTCAAAAAAAAGACATCAAATATGAGATTGAGTAGGAATTCTTCTGAGCGACTGTCGTTTTCAAGCAAAAACTCCAAACCCAACGATCAAGTGTTTGTTCAGCCCTTTTCCTCCCACAATCACAAACCAAGGCACGCACACAGCGATCAAAATTCGGTAATTGAAGTTGCAAACCAAGTAATTATCTCACAGAACTTCTCTCCTCCCCAAACTGAGCGTGATTTTACAACACTCAAGCAACCAACATCATGTGTACTTATCGACACCATCCAACCCGCACGCATCCTCTATCGAGTCAACTTTTGTTGGAAACTCCTTCAATCCTTGGCGAATTGCAACGCTTCTTTATGGAGCAATCTCTTGAACCGCAACTTTGATTGCTCTCCAGTGGTCCGACGCACGATGCCCGAGCTGCCGAAATCCACTCACACTTAATAGCTCCACATCTTGTCACCAGAAGGACCCACTCGGCATAAGCCACTTTGCATCACTCGTGTCAAACAACCCACAAAATGTCCCAGCATTAAATTTATACCGAAAGTAATCCACTTTAAACTCTGTGCAATCTACCCTTCAAAAAGTCATCCCCACCCCCACCCGCAACGCTCTTCCGCTCACCCAACAAGTAAAGTCCATAAACGGTCCTCCACACAGCCCGGAACTCCGACTGCCCGCCCTCTCAGTGTGCCGCCTCCGCGCCACCCCCGACATGACGTTCAAGGAAAAAACGAACGAATAATCTGCGCAATTTTGTATGCAAATTGCCGGTTGATCCGAATTCGATAGCCCGCCACAGCAGAATCGATATCCGATATCCGAAAAAGGCGCCCGGAAGAGGACACCCCGAGTCCGTCCCACAAACACACACCTCAGAGATCGTCGGCGCCGTTAATTAAGATCGTTTGCACAGATTTCGCCCGCTCTGGTAAAGCATAAAGCATAATTAAAGGAATAATAAATTTTAATTTGCTGCACACCGCACAATCCACAGTCCTTTGCGACACGTATCCCTTTGTGTCTGGCCGTGACACGTGGGCCAGGGACGCGCACACACTCGCTTAGAGTCTGCCCAGAAAGCAATTTACATCACAGCACCCCAGTCAGTCCTAACGACGTGCCCGCCGCCACCTCTTGGTCCCGTAGAACACCGCTCCCGGTGAGAGATATCCTTGACGGTGACGGGGGGGTGCAAGGACGACCAGAGAAAAATCCACAGAACATCACCTCGCACACTCGTTCACACATAGTCCCGGGAAAGGGTTGTAAGTTACGGTCTGCTACAAGACTGACAAGACGCCCTTATGTTCAAAACCAACCCCACCACCGCGCCCCAGACCCTGTAATGGCTTTAACGTGTTACCAGCGCGACACACTGGTACATGTGTTCGGCGAGGTGACACAGTGGTTGCTGAACAGTTCCTTGAGGGTATTAAGCAGGAGTCTCCGCAACGAGCACTGCGTCGCATTCGCAGGAAGGAAGTCGGAATGTGTCTTCTCTAATTACGCAAGTTGTAAACCCGTTCCTGCGACACGACTTTTCTATCGGACACACTCGGGGTAATGAAGATAAAATTCCCAAATATGACCAGGGCGGCCGGCGTGCCCAGCAACCCGTCGGGCAGTAGCCACTGGCGATGAAGCATTCATCCACCTCCCCATTCTCCAGTGTCTGCCCCGGATAAGGCAATAACTAACCCACCACCAGTCCCGCACTGGGGTGGGATGATGCTCGTGTAAACATTTTATGACGACTTTTCGAATCCTGCGACAGTATTTGGAATATTTGAGAAAATCTCTCGCAAGGCTAGGATGCTGCCGGACCGGAGTCACGTCCACCATCGCGTGCGCCGCCGGGGTGTTAACGCAAAGGATATACACTATAAATATCCCGAAATAATTGAGAAAGTTTTACGCAAACCCCCACAGCAGTGCTTAAACTGTGATTTGGTCCTTTTTCCGAAAATGAAAATGGGGCCGAGGAACCGACAGAAAAAACATTCCGAGCGTTCGTTTGGCTCTTCTGTATGTTTTTTCTCCCCAAGACGGGCGGGATGACAGTGCTTCCTGATCCCATTTACGACTGGCGCGCACGGAAGGGACAGCTTTTCACTGGGAGGATTACACTTTTGGGGGTTATTGTCCTTAATATGTCATAAAGCCATTTCAAATTGGCAATTTACGTCGCATTTGCTTCACGAAGTGTTTACAGGATGTTTCTCTATTTCGGTCCTGGCTGCTTGACACTTTGAATGGGCAAATCGTTTCAAGATTCGACATTTTGTGCCGCTTTTTTCTTTCTTCGCCTTACGAGTTTGGGCTTTCTGTCGATTCATGAATGCGTCATTTGTCTGTGGAGTGTGGTGGGACGGGAAGTTGTGTTTGGTGAGAGCTGTGACAGTCCCCATGAGGTGGGTACGGAGTTCATTAAACTTGGAATGCCTGTGCTACGGAGTGGGTGAGTGGCAGGAGGGATGAGGAATTTCAAATGTCTTGCTGGAAGTCGAGCTGATAATTGAAACGTGACAGAGCGAAATGCCTTCATTTTGCCAACTCACTTAGAGACTGACAAGTTTCCGGCATAAGATTGATTTTCTGCGACATCTTCGACATGTTTAAAGTCGGCTGGACAGTTAAAGTGGAAATGGAGTGCTTCAGGCAATTTGTTTCGAGTAGAATGACTTAGTGTTGTTGTCTTTGTCGGAGTTTAAGTGAGTCGAGGACTGCATTTTGAATTGGGAAAGCTGTTTCATTCAATCAATTTTTGCCAAAGAAGTAGAGCATTGGGAGCAGCAGGTCTATAAATCGTTTGTGTTCAATTTTGATCTAATTTTGGGAACCTTTCATGGTTCCTGCATTGCAATCGCAACTCATATGACAAGACTGGACAATTAAATATATGAAGCAAAATAGATTGCTTCCAGTCGGTCGGTCGCCTTGTGCATTGGAAAACGAAGCTTTGGTTAAGATGTGTTCGGTACACGAAACGTGAGGCCCCATATGTTGAAGTTTTACTAACGAAATAGGTCAAATTTGTGAGCCGAAAGGGACTGAGAATAAATTAAGGTAAACAGCTTCGTGTTATACTCACGCATAGATGGTTGCGTTATTATGTTTGTTTCAATTTCCAGTTTCGTTTCAGCAGTGGCCTCCTCTGGACTAGTTCAGGAAGCAGATAACACGGCGGCTTTGATCGATCTCTGTCTAGGTTGAAATCGACAATCCGATTTAGAGCTATTAGCGATCCAATAGTGATGCTTGTCGTGGAAGTCCGCCATTTGCCTTGCTCTTAAAGCGACGTTTAATATGAAAGTGAAATGTTGGCCAAAAATTTTCTAATATGATCTGCAAATATATATGTATGGGGGATTTATTCGAAATTCGCTTTAAAGAAAACATTTCAAAATTTGATTACAACCCTTTATTATAGATTACTAGCTATACCCGGCGCGCTTTGCTACGCATAAATAAATCAAATTTAAAAAAAAGTTAAAGTTTATACATATGCTGAAAAGAAGATTTTTATTTTTTATTTCGTTTATTGAAATGCTGTTGGAAACAATATTTTTATTTTTTCTATCTGGGGCATAAACGAATAAATTAGAAGGCTTTCCGATGCGTTTTTCAAATTCAGGCCACACACTTGTAAGGATTGTCCTTGTGCCTTGTTGATGGTAATGGCATAGGCGAGTCGCACTGGAAACTGCAAACGTTTAAATTGGTATGGTAAATCAGTTGGGATCATTGGAATGCAAGGCAATAGGACATTTTCTCCTTTGAATTTTCCATTCAATATAGTAGCTTCGATGATATTCGCCATCATTTTTTTTACTGAAAGCCTAGTGCCATTGCGTGGTCGCCCTGGCGTAGTGGGTAGAGTGCGACGCTCACACGCCGAAGGGTCTAGGTTCGATTCCCAGCTCAACACCAATTTTTCGAATTTTTCACAGGACCACCTCTTTTGAGCTGCTGACAACACTCAAAGGGTAATAAATGTCTAAGAAAGCTTCTCAAATTTCGCCGTTCGGAGTCGACAAAAATCTGTAGGTCCCTTCTACTCGTGAGAGAACAGTAGCGCGCACAACACGAGTAGTTGATGAGCAAGCTAAGGCCCTGGTCCCCCTATGGACTGTAGTGCCAACAATTATTGTTATAGTGCCGTTGCAAAGTCGTGGTGGATTAATGTTTCGAAGCAAAATGATAGGCACGCCAATTTTCAATGTTAAAACGTGCGGAGGCATGCCAGGTAAGTCAAATGAATTCAAGAACTCAGTTGGATAGTTGACAACTTCGTCTTGGTTCATCACAGCATCAATGGATATATATTTTTTCGCTTCTCTAGGTGTTTCACCTTGAATGGTGAAATTAATTGACTTGACATCGTTGTTTTTGGCTGCTAATAAAGCACGTTCACTGAGCCATGTATTATGTACTGGCTCGTCTGCATTTGATGCGAATATGCAGAAGTCTGGTGGCAATAAGATGCATTGTGTGACCTTATCGACAGTCAATTTACCATTTCCATCATCCAATTATTGTTGTGCAAAACGTTTAGCGGATCCATCAAGTTGCAATTTGGGTTTATAAGTATAGTTTCTGCACATGTCGCCATAAAACGGATAATTTTAAATATGCATTCAGTTCGTCAGCCAGCGTTGAACGCGGAATAACGGGAAATGTTTGTTCAACAGCCCGAAACTATAAAATTAGCGCACCTCAGAAAACACATTCGTTTCCTATTAAGGCCTTTAGTGTGCAATGAGCTCTTCCAATGATTTTTTGTACGCCATTGTATATTGACATTGATTTGCTATTGTTGGAGTAGTTTAACATTCGGTATTAACATTCAAACGTAATACGAAATAATAACACTGTAATGTACATTCAAATACCGTATATGAATTGTATTGAATGTACAAATCCAAATTCAGATTTGGACCAGCGGTAAATGTATGTACGGGCATACACGCATCTACGCATGCGTAAGCATATATACTTCCCAAAACAACACACGATCACTTCTTCTACTGTGCGCTGTGTGTATATTTAGGGGTTGAATTGTACAATGTGCGTGACTCCACTGAGGCTCGTGTCGATACACTGGTTACAGGGAGAAAAATACATGTGGTATTCAATACCGAACCACATGCAAATCACACTAACGCACGATTCTCCAGACAAACCATACAACAGCAAATGATCACGCGACAGAACGGCACCCAAGACAACACACACACATGACAGCAATGCTTCGCCAGTAGCCCTACGACGAAACGAAGTAACGGATCAACGGGACATACAAAAGAGACAGACGAATGATAGGCAGGGAATTTTTACAAAACCGCTTGTGTGTTCAGTTTTTTCAGAGGTAATCGTTGTGTAGAAGCCAGAGGATACAGTCGCTTGCCAGCAGCGTCCTTTTTCCTTTTTTATAATTAAATTTAAATAGAAAGCTATGTAAAACAAAAGAGGCCACCAATCCCAAAGTATTCAAATTGTTTTACGTGCAATTAATAAAGATCCTACATACATATATGGGAAACAAAAAGCATTTAACCTGCGATATCTCCAATTTATTATTCGAAACGATGGTTGGATATTTATGTTCCCTTAGCGCGTTGACCCAGATCTTCAATACTGTGTTTTTAATTTTCCAAAATTTGCATATTGATGTTTTAAAGATTTAGACCAATAGCTCCCAAAGTGTCTAAGCTTGAATGCTTTAGTTGAAAGTATTCATTGAGACAAATTTTCAATCATTTTTCCAGATTTGTAGGCACAACTGTGTGGAAATTAGAGGCGGTCAAACTTTTTAAAGCTTTATATCTTTATAACCGTACTCTCCACCGAAAAACTTCGAAAGAAAGCTCAATCTTATTTTCAAAGACCTTTTGATTGATATATAACTCGAAAGGATCAGCCGAACTTTGAACATAGGCCCCAACTTCATCTCTATGGGGAGCTATCCCCCCAAACAAAAGTTGGTTACCAAAACCCTTTTGACAGAAATCTGAAAAAAATGTATAAAGAAATCAATGCTCTATCTCTTACCAGTTAAGAGTCTATAAAGGACGAACAAATAAACAAACAAACATTGATTTTTATATATATGTATATGTAGATATGATCTTTTCAGTTTGGCGACTGTCTACAGAATGAATCTTGGCTGGTGGCGTTGGGGTCGTATTGTTTGTCCTCGTGCGTACGTGTGTGTTCGGTTTTTCCCATTGGTTCTCCGTTGCGTAAGTTAATAAACGCGATTCCGTTTATTCTAAAAAAAAATGATCTTTATTTCTCCAGTCTACTTATACGACTCAAGTGTTACAATAATTTTCTTAACACTAAACCTTCGGACGCTACGTGCATATTGCCGAATTGCAGATTTCGGCAAGGTGACAATATCGGCCAGACGCAAGTCAGCAGCGGATGTCGTCGTCCGGTGGTGACCCGATTGCAGGTTGAGCAATGGGAGGTGAGATGTGAGGTACTTGCTCGTGGCAAATATCGCTGACCTATATGTTGTTGCTGTTGTCGAGACCGTGGGAGCCGTGGTTAACTCGTACTCTGTTGTGTCGTACAATTAGTCAGTCGTCGTATTGTAGCCTGATCAGATCCTGTTAGATCGCCTGTAGAATTCGTATGCCTGTTTATCGTGTTGTTGTGTATTTTAGTTGTGTTTAGTAAACTGTCCTGTCTTGTCAATTGACTGTGATGTGATGTACATTCCTACATATAAGTTAAAATTAACTTAAACTATTTCGTTAAAAAAACATTTTTATTTAGTGTCTGTTCCCGTACACTGTTAAGCTTAAACTAAACATTAGAATTTTCTTAGTTATAACCTAACCTATGGTGGTCGCCGTGGCGTAGTGGGTAGAGTGAGACGCTCACACGCCGAAGGGTCTAGGTTCGACTCCCAGTTCAACACCAATTTTTCTAATATTTCACGGCACCACCTCTTTCGAGCTGCTGACAACACTCAAGGAGTAATAACTGTCTAAGAAAGCTTCTCAAATTTCGCCGTTCGGAGTCGGCAAAAAACTGTAGGTCCCTTCTACTCGTGAGAGAACAGTAGCGCGCACAACACGAGTAGTTGATGAGCAAGCTAGGCTCTGGTCCCCCTTTGGACTGTAGCGCAAACAATTATTATTAACTTAACCTATGGTACAGATTGGGTACGTGAAATAATGCGGGATTTGGAAGGAAAAACAAATATCTCAGATGATAGGGCAGTGCAGTTTGTATGGCACATATGAGTGGGAAGAAAAACAAATGTCTCGGGTGACCAAGTACTGCGGATGAATTCCGTCTAGAAGTACTTGCATGTGCGAATATCTCCGGTGACTCGATGCTCTTCTTGTGAATCGTAGATTTTGGAAGAAATAGCGTTTTCGGTTGTTGACTGATATAAGGCTTCATTCGATTGCTTGGAGCATCAATATAGCCCAGTTCTTGAAGCTCTGTTAGGAGTTCTGAAATAAGGGGGGCGAGTGTAAATAGATTTAAATCGTAATCAGACGCAGCACACAGCATTTAATACGTCTTCGGTTTGGCATAAATCTTTACACAGATCTTCAAATACGATTATTGTGCAATCGATGTCACAGTGTAGGTGGATTTTTACGGATTTCATTACAATTGCCATCAGCTGCAAGATCTTTGGCATCTCGAATGTTGCGCAATAGTAGGAATGGCGAGTTTCTGTTATTCTAAAAAACAGCCACAAGCTCATTAATATAAGTTAATACAAAACAATATAACACCACGCGCATGTGAAGCCGACAGACACCCCATTGGAGACATCGCGTCAGCAGTTCGGTAACCCGAACACCCAGTCATCAATTGCAACATCAGCAGCCTTCCCACGATCAACCTGCAGCTCACGTCAAGGTGCCGAATTGCAGTGCCAGCAATTATTAGGTATTTAAGGTAGCGTAAGAAAAGTCAAATTGTTCAGTAATTGTTAAGAGGCAGAACCACTGCCAGTTCGAAATAAAATATTTTTTTTATAAAAAATAAAACTATAATAGTTTAATTTATATGTTGCTACACTTTCCACCCCGAGTGATGAGTCTTTGCAAGGCAGCCAAAAAGGCGATCATGGTTTCAAGGAAAGTATGTCTTGGCTATTTAATCGTTTCGTGTCTGTGGGCGCTCACATTATAATTGAATTATTAATTATACTGAGATCACGGATTGGTAATAAGAGGGCGCTAAGCGAAACAAACTTCTGATATTGAACGCGAGAAGGCGTCCCGCGCAGCCCGCCTTTTTCCACTTCGAGCTGTCATTCCTGTCCTAACCTCCAGCCAAGTAACACCAGTGAAATTTTCCTTTTATCAGATTAATTAAATAAATGAATTAAAACATTTAAATAGAGTTGTTTCTGCATTTAATCCGAAATCATCGAAATGTCCTTAACAACTTTTTATCAACTGGTCCCGCATAATCGCAACCCGTATTTACGAGGAGGCGACAAGCCTGAATCCGACACGTTTGTAGTTCTCCCATAAGCGGACGACTGCTTGCTTGTCGAAATATGAAAGCAAGCATTGCATTTAAAAATTTTACTACGAATTAGATTAAGCTTCCAAGCAATGTTATTTACATAAAGCTGTTGCATAAACTTACATAAAAAGTTACATATAGCTGCAATAAACTTACTGCATCAGCAAAACACATTTTTGAGAGGCGATATGTCAGGCTAAAATGAAAAATAATTGTTGGTGCTACAGTCCAGAGGAGGACCAGCGCCTAGCTTGCTCATCAACTACTCGTGTTGTGCGCGCTACTGTTCTCTCACGAGTAGAAGGGACCTACAGTTTTTTGCCGACTCCGAACGGCGAAATTTGAGAAGCTTTCTTAGACAGTTATTACTCTTTGAGTGTTGTCAGCAGCTCGAAAGAGGTGGTGCCGTGAAAAATTCGAAAAATTGGTGTTGAGCTGGGATTTGAACCTAGACCCTTCGGCGTGTGAGCGTCGCACTCTACCCACTACGCCACGGCGACCACCAGGCTAAAATTGTTGTTAATAAATAATCGAAAATGAAGAAAGAAGGAAACTCGCTGGAAAAAGGCGTTCGCTGTGTCTGACAGACGGACTAAGGAGTGGTAACTTCCTTTCCGCGAATTCTGCTGCAAACGATGTGCCTCTGAAAACTGAAAAAGTTGTTTATAACTGATAGAGGGAGAAAAACATTCTCATCCCACAGTTTAGTTAAAATGCGTTTGTTTAAGAGCTGTTTGTTCCGCAAATATCTATTTTTGGCTAGAATAATAAGGCAACGTAGTTATGCTGCTGAAATCCCAAAATAAACTCTTTTCTGGAATAATTACAAAGAATGAGAAAAATGAACAAGGTATAAGAGTGTGAACTATTGTTGTTACCACAAACTCATTTAAAGCCAGGAGTAGAGGCAAAGAAAATTCATTTGAATGTTCAATGGAAGCACCCTCTATTCAGAGCTGCTTAAATGTGAAGCAATCATGAAGTCGGTTGTCGTGGCGTGTCGTGGGTCGCCGTGGCGTAGTGGGTAGAGTGCGACTCTCACACGCCGAAGGGTCTAGGTTCGACTCCCAGCTCAACATCAATTTTTCGCATTTTTCACGGCACCACCTCTTTCGAGCTGCTGACAACACTCAAAGAGTAATAACTGTCTAAGAAAGCTTCTCAAATCTCGCCGTTCGGAGTCGGCAAAAAACTGTAGGTCCCTTCTACTCGTGAGAGAATAGTAGCGCGCACAACACGAGTAGTTGATGAGCAAGCTAGGCCCTGGTCCCCCTCTGGACTGTAGCGCCAACAATTATTATAATCATGAAGTCGATCCTTTCCTTGTCACAACACAGCCGAAATAAAACAAAAAACGATAAGACTTAGCCAATAAACAAGGTAGTGTCGGCTGTCTTTTGGTCTTTTTCAAGTTTCTTTCAGCAGGATTACAAATTAAATTAAATTTTATGTCACAAAAGAATTGGGGTCTTTTGCCAATTTTTAAAACTGTTTATGTAGTTTATATAATAATAAAATAAGGGGGGACACGGGCCTGTGCACGCGAGGTTACGTCGTTGATTGCGCTCAACATGGCGAGCTGCCAACACTATCCTCGTTACTGCACAGGTCATGTTGACATGCAGCCTCCACGCGGCGCCTCCTGGATAGCCATCACAACACCCGTTGTATGGTGAACCAATGAATGCAGCGAGCCCCTCTGCCCGAGGGTTTAAATAATGGGCCTGCCCTAGCAGTCTGTGCGTTGTGCGTGAGGGTAACTTCCTCACCACGTAAAACATCGTTAGTTCAGAGACAAGAACATGCCTCGGATAATGAAGGATAACCCGTTGACGATCCCAGCAAACGTTTAAAGGACAATGATTTTCGGTTTTCCACGTGGAATTTGAGGTATCTTAACAGGCCACGTGCAGCCGAACAACTTGCGGAGGCCCTTGACTGTTACAAAGCAGACATTACCGCCATCGAGGAAGTGCGACGGGTTGTGCCCGGTAAGAAAATGATAAAAAAACTGCGACATATAATACAGAGATTGCTACAGAGAGAGAAAGCAGCGCTTATTCGGATGCGGATTTGTTGTTCGAGGCAGACTTAGGCACAATGTCGTGAGCTACGACCCCGTCAGCGAACGCCTCATGACAATCCGCATCAAGGCTAAATTCGGGAACATAAGCCCAATATGCGCACACGCCCTGCCAGAGGAGAAGGATGAGAACACCAAGGATGACTTCTATGATCTCCTAGAAAGAACATATGTTCGATGCCCCAGTTACGACACCAAGTTAGGTTTTCTTAGAGATTTCAACGCAGACAGTAGACACATTCTAGCTCGGGTATTTGGCAGTATCACGAACAATGCCTATTTGATCAAACACTCGACAACGCCTGATTGTCATTTTAATTTATACTTCTCCCAGCCTTAAAGATCCACTGCACCAGAGTCCCATTATATCTGCAAACTGGAAAGAACATAGTTGACTAAAAAGCCGAAATCAAGGATGTTTTCCGTCTAAGTTATTTGCGTATCCAAGTCGATTGTTGAAATACAATAACTTTTAAAGATGGTGCGATTATTATGAATTAGCTGATACTTGCAATGACAGGTTGACCAGAGGCTATATCCCGGTACCACAGGAGATGAGGAAACCTGGATCTTCTTCGGCACTTCTCGGTTAAAGTGATATCCATATCAAGAGCTGCCATTTCCGACAGTTGCATCTTTAGCATCGAACCACTGTGTACGTCTATGATATTATCTCAACTTTCCATTTTAAGCCCAAGAACCGCCCATTCACTCACCAATCTCAACCCAATGTCCTTGTTCTTTGCGATGATGCAGTGATGACTGGAAGGTCATTATCGCACCCAGTCGTGACCGGAATGCAGCGGAGTACATCGAATGCATTTATTCATTCTCTTAGATCTCCAAGTTCACTAAATTCATTCCGCGAACAAATCAAATTTGTTTTCAAAATCAATCTCCACTTCCGCCCCGAGTCGGTGCTCATGTCTAGACTCTGTGTGCCTCCATCTTCATCTTTGACAGATCTCTGAACAGACATTTTGTTTTGAAAAATGTTTCCTTCTGCATCACGTCACCACCCACACTTTCCGTTTTCCTTTTTCCCACACACACACAAAATCCTTCAAGCATCGTGCACAAATCGAAAACTCAAAACAGCATCGCCACTGGAGGATACATATCTTTGACGCTGACAAATGGTGAATTTTTCAAATCCAAGGGATTCACTTTCTTTTCCTTCCTTGCTGCCATTTCGTTTGTTGTTTGGTTGGTTTTTAGTTCGCATCGTCCTCAGATGCGCTTCAGTGTGTGTGTATGTGTGCACTCCTGAATTGATTGAATTCCACTTGTGCACACAACGTGACGTGATGTTGCAGTTAAGCTTCCTTAAACACACCAGGCGGGAGATATCCTCCGCAGTGACGTGCCCTGACGCACAACAAAAGAAATCGAGGGGCACCTACTGCACACAACGACTGGGATAATGATTGTGCATTCAATTCGAAAACAATTTCCTTGGAGAATCCGTTTCTGAGAGCGGAAGAAGTAACCGGGATGCTGGCTGCGCAGGGGACATCTCACACTTTTCACTTTCACATGGGACACGTGATGAATTCATTGAGCGGGCGAACGGCTGGCGGTGGGTGTGTGCGAGGCTGCATCGAACGTGAAAAATTACTGTCGCTTCTGGCACGCCACTCAATTCATGTGGAATAATTTTCCCATTACGCGTATCCTTTGAGTCCTTTCTGCCGCTCCTCGCTGTGTCTTGCCGAGCGGAAGAAGCTGCTGCTGGCGCAACAAAAATTAATATTAACGAACCACCTCCACTGGTGGTTGCATACTAATTAGTCATTGGATCCATGCCTTCCTTGCCATCCTCACAGTCCTAGTTGCCGGCCCTCTCTTTGGTTCGCTTCTTCGTTGACCTATAAAAATGGATGGTAAACTCCGCTAATTAGTCTCGTAGCCTGCTCCTCTGCCGCCGAAGCCAGAATTGGGGACTGATGCCGAGCAGGAGGACACGTCTCCATCAGCGGCCGCCGACATTATTTTCGTGCAGTGTCGTCGCCCCACCCGGACAATGATAATAATTCGCCGACATCTTGCTGGCGTTGGCCTTAATTGCTCACGTAAGACAGGCGAGAGATGCCTTCGCAATAATTTCCATCTTTGCCGGGAAGCTACGCGCGGGGAGGGGAAATTAATAATTTTTCCTTGTGGCGGCCTTGTCCTGTCCGGCGGAGGAGGTGTGTGTGTGTCCTTATTTGACTTAGTGGCATGATTTTTTTTTGTGCGCCTCTCCTCGTGTCTAATTGCTCCTTCCGCTGTGTGCCCTTTTCAGCTCCTGCCTGCATTCATTTTGGCGTGTCCTGCAGAAGCGTGGAGAAGTGCTTTGTCAAGCACGCCTGCCCTGAATACAAATTTTCAATTAATCGCCTCCAAGACTGTGTGCTTCCTCAGCAAGCACACACAGGTAAAAATTAGTTTCGCATGCAGAAGGTGCTAGGAGTGAGGGGGGAGCAGCTAGAATTCATCGTAAAGTTGATCGCAAGCAACTTTAAATGTCCCACATTCAGGCAAACACAAAAAGGACACACAACTTTAGGGTTTTTAAATTGAATATCCTTGGAGCATCCTTCCTCCGATGGGGGCGGGAGAGCGGAGAGCGGTAGGGTCCGAGCTGATAAAAGATTTATGAAAGAATAAAAAATAAATGGAAGGGATAATAACTTGAGTTGGGATTGGGATGTTTGGAGTCCGCTGTAGAGGCCGGGATTACGTAAACATAATTTGGACTGAATTGAGTTTTTCTCTGCTTTGTTTCGTTTTTGAGAGGATAACGAAAGGATATGCATGTGAGGGCGTGGATGGGGGCAGAGCAACAGCAGATTACATTGTATTCAGATGCGGATGCGGGGGAGAGAAGATTTCGTTTTTATCTGCCGCCTAGCTGGAGGGAATGTGGACCATATGATTTTTATGTCAGCTTATGTGGGCTTTTTGGAGATTGTTTCATCATTGTTGTGTCCGCTCTGTGGATGCCGGCTGTGTTGTCTTGGGCCAAGGAGTTGTGTGTGCCTCTTTTATTTTCAGTTTAAATGAATTTCTACTCCGGTCGCTTGTTTGTCGAAGTGATCACAGATGAGAATGTGGAAAGCAGTTTAGGACTGGGGGTTTCGATTGAGATGAGTGCCGGGGTTATGTGAAAATCGAAATAAACCGAGTTAGTGATGATAAGCCGCTGGGGGCTGCGGGATGGTTTATTAGCGGGTAATAAACTGCAAGGCAATCAGTTTGCTGCGTGGCCATAATAAAAGCCGGCGATGAGTGGAGAAGCTGAAATATTATGAGTGCCATAAAGTTGTGATGAGGAAATGCGGTACTCGAGGAGATTACTTTGGTTTAAGTAACGGCCAGATGAGGAGTCCGTAGGACGCATGATGAATGGCATAGAGTACATGGACAGCTCTTGGTCTGAATTGCTGTGACTGGGGCTGCAATAATCAAGCAAATCACCGTTAAATAGTCAAGGACCTTCCGGACGGTGAAATGAAACAAGATTGGATTCTGTTTATGGGCCTTGACCTAAATTCTCATCAGATATGGTGTACGGCACATAAACTGTCTCCTGGAAGACAGCCCCCGGATTGCTTGAAACTCCGGGGAAGTGTTAACTGCCAGCCGTCTAAAATTTCAAATTAAACACGTTCTGTGGCAACACTGTGGCACTTAGTCCTTGGACTGAAATTACGCCTTTTATCGACGGCTTTTAAAATCCATGCATAGTTGAAATTCGGCTCAATTTCGAAGGACGGACAGAACTGGGATTGCAAAATTGCGGAACAGATATCAACTGACATGTTTGTGAATGAGGACTGTTTCACGGAAACGAGGAAAGAAGTCTACCAAATTCATCAGCCTAAAAGAGGTGGTGCCGTGGAGATTTCGAGATCCAGGAATCTAATCTGAGCCCTTCGGGTTGTGAGTGTCGCACTTTTGTTCACCAAGTTACTTCGGTCGGCTCATGCGGCTCAAAATTCGCATTTGACCACAAATTTTGTAAGACATTAATTGGTGGTCAAATTTGAATTTCCTGCACTTTCTCAATACCTTAATTGCGGATGAACGGATGGGCCTCCTTAAGAGCCTCCTTCGTGGGGAGAACCCAATATTTTTGAAGTTGCAGTTTAGCCCCTGCTTTTAGTTGCACCAATTTTGTTTGTTTGAAACCACAACAAATCTTCAACAGAACTTATTCCTGTTATGACGGCATCGACGTGGGCATCATCCATACGATTTCTCGCATCAATTAACTTTGAAGGCATCTGCTACCTTTTGTAAAAATGGAACTAGCGCAATGTCAAAAGTTATCATTTCTAAGCGAAAATTTACAATTCACCTTGTCGTTGAGTTGGAAACTTCGATCTTTCTCACTGATCCAAAATTGGATAAATATTTTAGCAATGTCCGCAGCAAAGACAAACTTGTGGCAAATTCAAAGACACTTCTTCTTCTTCTTCTTTGGATGGCGCTACAGTCCAGGGTGGACCTGGGCCTCAACCAACATGCCTCTCCAGCTAGCACGATCTCTTGCCAGCTGTCTCCAATTGCGCACTCCAAGATGGTTGAGGTCCTTTTCCACTTGTGTGCGCCATCTCAGTCTAGGACGTCCTCTGTTGCGTTGTCCCTGTGGTTCGGATTCGAAAACTCTTGGGGCCGGAGCAGTGCTGTCCATGCGCTCTACATGGCCTAGCCACCTTAAGCGTTGTATCCGTAGACGCTTGACTAGGCTCATGCCGCCGTACAGCCCATACAGTTCGTGGTTGAATCTTCTCCTCCAGATGCCATCAACGCAAACAGGACCAAAAAATTCAAAGACACACACCTAGTTAATGTCGTCGTATAAGTTTACCGAAGAGCCGCTGGCTCTTTAAACATCTTACTTCTGAGTCCTTGAAACACAAATAGTTTAATGGAAGAGCTTTCGGGGTTTTGAAACGGCGTGATTCCCGATTTGTTTCAGATTTGGCATGATGAAATTTTCTTCATATAACCGAGTTTCAGATACTCGCGCATGAATGGCAAGAGGACATTGTGAAGGTCTAAATGATTTCGATATCAGCACTCCATAGACTATAAGCGTGAAGTTGATTTCTGCATTGTATAACTGAACATCGGCCTGGGTCTCATTAGAGGAAACGAAACGATATACATATCTTTCGTCAGAAGCGCGCTATTCTGTTTTTTATTTTTTTTTAATTGATTTTCTGTGGGCCATTTGAAGATTCTTTGAATTTGAGTGGGAAAACTGATTTCGATTTTCAAAAACGCTAAAGCCTCCACATCCATATGTAAATGATACGCTGATAAGTTTTGACAATTACTGTCCGATTTCAAGGAGTTTCCAGAAATGACCCAACCAAAAGTTGTCTGCCGAGTGATTGCGGTGCCCTTTGGATCGCTTTAGAATATGGCCCAAACTTTATGAGCCCCAGACAGCATATCTATTGAGATCAATAAATTGAAGTATGAATCTGCTAAATTGAATTCCTGAATGTATTCCTAAGTTGACACGTCGAAGTATTGCAATGGAAGTTTTGATATCAATGTAAGCATCGACAGATAAACACTTCGAGTTTCACCGAGGAAACAGTTGAATGGATACACACCCCCGTGTACATTAAGCATTTGTTAAACAAAATCGCATTACAGGAGAACTTTAGTATTTAAGCTGTAACTTCAGCCGTTTAGCAAATGATTCACTGATTATGGATGACTCTGAGATCCTGTAACCAAAAGAACTCGACAATAAATTTTCTTGATTTTAGCAACAATGGTAAGACAGTTTGTTTGAGATGTTATAATTGTTGGCGCGACAGTCCAAAGGGGGACCAGCGCCTAGCTTGCTCATCAACTACTCGTGTTGTGCGCGCCACTGTTCTCTCACCAGTAGAAGGGACCTACCGTGTTTTGTCGACTTCGAACGGCGAAACTTGAAAAGCTTTCTTAGGTAGTTATTACTCTTTGAGTGTTGTCAGCAGCTCGAAGGGGGTGGTGCCGTGAAAAATTAGAATAACTGGTGTTGAGCTGGAAATCGAACCTAGACCCTTCGGCGTGTGAGCGTCGCACTCTACCCACTGCAGCACGGCGACCACGGTTTGAGATTACATAAACCAATTAACAGATCACGTTATTAGTCCCGGGCCATATACGAGGCGTCTTTCGCAAGCTGTTTCCAGTAGCGCACTCCAAGTTGGTTAAGGTCCTTTTCCACTTGTGTGCGTCAACTTAGCCTAGGCCATCCATTGTTGTGTTGCCCTAATGGCTCGGATTCGGACTCCAGCAGTGGTGTTCATACGCTCTTCATGGAATAGCCAACTTGTGTCCATAGACGCTTGACCAGGTTTATGTCGCTGTACAGCCCATAGAGTTCGTCGTTAAATCTTCTCTTTCAGACGCCATCAACGAAAACAGGACAAGAAATCGTACGCAAAACTTTCCTTTCTAAAAGACTAAGGGCTTCCTCATCCGCCTTTGGTGACGTCCAGGTTTCCGCGCCATAGAGTAGTACTCGGGGATGATCAAGGTGCTATCTAAATTGCGCTCACTCCTTCGAGAGATGGCTTTATTATTCAATTGCTTCTTGGGCCCAAAGAAACAGCGATTGGCAAGAGTTATTCTACGTTTGCTTTTGGTTCTGATGCTATTGTCCCTGTTTACCGGGAAGCCGAGGTAGACGAAGTCCTTGACTACCTCGAAGTTCTTGCTGCCAGACCGAGACGTCCATGTTGTGTAGCCTTTTATGATGACAGTTTTTAGTTTGAAGAATTCAAGCTTAATCCGAGCACAGCAAGTGGTGCCTTCGTTCTCTAGAAAGCAAGCTGACCAAATGCAGGCTCCCAAGCTTTAGCAAGAAATTCACTGCTTTTCTTCTCTCTATATATAGACTGGAAAAGAATTGATGGTATACAGACGGAGCTATTCACCTTCGCTCAACGTTTCAGTGGGCTTGTTCTTAGAGGCAGTACCCTATGCGACACCCGTAGAGAAGGCAAAGTCACTGCAGACCACTTCTTCTGTCAATGTCCTGCCTTTGCCCGGATCAGGTTAGGAATGTTTGGCGCTGATGAGGTGAGAGCTGTAAGCTCAGGCTCTATATCACAAAAACTCTTTCTGGTTTTCTTTCAGAAGACCAGGACACAGCTTTAAATGTGCGTTTGGGTGAACCAGTTTTTTGAGTATGAGCGCTCCAGTGCAGAGTTGTCCAAACTCCAACAAAAAGACAAGAAACCATATCCCAGAATGTAATAAAATAACAGGTTTACTTAATAGACCGCTCAATAAGTCTTTGGACATACGGTATACCGGTATGAAATGCGTTTTTTTTTTTTTTTGAAAATAAAACACTAAGTATTAATGGGAAAGTAAAAACATTTTATTCAAAGTATTGGTCATTGTTTTCTACACATTTTGACCACCTTTCTGGAAATTTGTGAATACCACGCCAGTAAAATTGTGCGTCTTTTCAAACTTGCCAATCAGACACCGAATTTTTGACCTCTTCGTAGGAATCAAAGTGCTGCCCAGTCAATGCGTGTCTCATCGATGAAAACAAATAGTAGACGGATGGAGCCAAGTCTGCTGAATACGGCGGGTGGTGTAGCTGCTCCCAGCCAAGTGTTTTGTTTGTATCCTGAACCGGTTTTGCTTTGTGTGCAGGTGCATTGTCATGGAGCAAAATAACCTTGCCGTGTCTTTTGGCCCATTCTGGTCGTTTCTCGATCAATGCATGGTTCAAATTGATCATTGTCATGTTGTCGGTAGCGATCTGTATTAACAGTTTCACCAGGTTTTAGGAGTTCGTGGTACAGCACACCTTTCTGGTTCCACCAAACACACAGTCTTGTCTTCTTGCCGAATCGATCTGGTTTTGCAGTTGATGTTGATGGTTGTCCCAGATTACCCCATGATTTTTCCGTTTAGGATTCTTAAAATAAATCCATTTTTCATCGCCAGTAACAATCCGATGCAAAACCGATTTTCTTGCGTGTCTTTGAAGCAAAATTTCACAAGTGTTTTTTTTCGGTTTTCCATCTGTCTTTCATTCAATTCATGTGGCTCCCATTTTCCACACTTTTGGATCTTTCCCATAAACGGTCCGAAATTGTTTGCTGTGCAACATTTAACATTGCTGTCATTTGCTTTTGACTCAAAGTGTCCATCTCTATCCAATATCGTTTGCAATTCAGCGTCTTCAAACTTTTTTGGTGGTCTTCCACGTTCTTCGTTGCTCACATCAAAATCATTATATCTGAACCGTTGAAACCATCTTTTGCATGTTGCTTCTGATAGAGCATGATCACCATATGCCTCGACAAGCATTCGATGCGACTCTGCAGCACTTTTCTTCAAATGAAAACAAAAAGTTAATGCTTTCCGCATCATCACTTTCTGGTACAAAATTCCACATTTTTAACACCATGAAAAAATGTTGTCTTTTCAATGACTTGATGTATACTAAATATTTTTCACAGATGTCATAGCAAAAAAAAAAAAAATAAGGGCTAGTTCACAACAAATATTCTCTATCGAGACATTTGTATCTTGACGCTCACTTCATACCGGTATAGGGGGCGCCACTTACACAAATTACCGATTTAATATTAATTTTCTTATGTTAATTTATTTGTGTTCAAGATAAATCCACAACATAGCAAAGTTTATGAAGAGTTCACCTGATTATAGACGCCTATACGAAAAATTCTTGAAAGGCAGTAGCCAACCATGATCACTTCTGTAACTCTACCTGATTCCGACGTATCATGGACATCACTTCCCATCCCAAGGAGGATTCTGCAATCGTCCTTTAGTTTCTGCAATCATGGTATGGAAATCCTTGTACTCACAGGCTTTCCCGAATCTTTATTTTTTAAACGAAAAATAACGGGGGCCGCCCCGTTGCTGCTCATCCAGCGACTAGACTTCTTCATGTGTGATTAGACATGCCCGTCATGGAAACACCTTTCACACTCGCCTCTTATCATCACGTTCCACATGACACACTTTCCTTCATACACACCCTCCAGCTAAACTCTCTCGCACTCCAGCCCCCAGAAAGGCAGCACTACATTTTTGGTTCATTAATCTCTTCTCATGCAACAACACCCCCGAAGCCCGAAACCAATTAGCCCGACCGCCACCCCAACCAACATCAACCCGTTCTCGTTCACCATCTGCTTGCCGCTGCTACAAACCAAATCAAAGCCAAGTCTGTCTTCAAAAGGCAACTCAAATAAACACCACATTATGATAAATAATCCCCAGAGGAGCAACCCAGCCCATCCGCATCACGTGGCCCAAATTTTCCGCGAAATTTATGAATGAAACTCATACCATTGGCGACAGTGTAGGTTGTCAGCGAGAAGGAGACGACTAGCAGGTTGCCGGAGGGAGTGCAAAGGGTGCGAGGGGATGCTTTTCAATAAAGCAGTCACAAGTTTGACGGGGACTCTTAAAATTTGACAATTCACCGGGCGGAAGCACAGAACAAGACGCACGCCAGGCACACACTCTCAGGCAGCTCCGCGTGCCCAATTCGCACACATGTATGCCCTGAAAACCCACAATGTTTGATTGATTAAAAATGAGCATGCTAGTAGCACGTAAGGACACCAAGAACGGCGGTGGTGGTGGCGCGGCGTCGAGCATATTCCACCCCGCCGGAGCCGCTTTGTTTGTTTGTTTCCGTAATTAGGGTGAAGGTTTTTAGGTAAATTAATATCCACGCAGCGATTCGACGCTGCGCTGGTTGTCTGGGACGGTCCGCCCATCCATGTCATGTGGATGAGTCGTTATGATATTTTGACAGACAGGTTGTCGTTGCTGCGTTGCAGGGGGTGGATAGAGAAGAAGAAGGGGGAGGAGG
The DNA here is from genome assembly GCA_955652365.1 of Eristalinus aeneus. Classification (NCBI taxonomy): domain Eukaryota; kingdom Metazoa; phylum Arthropoda; class Insecta; order Diptera; family Syrphidae; genus Eristalinus; species Eristalinus aeneus. The sequence goes on from OY019131.1 coordinate 21,510,788, forward strand.
GGGCGTTTTTTTGTTTTGTTTTTGGGGAATCATAAATTGATATGTCAAGGCATATGCCGTGGTTTCTGGGCGGCGTCTGTGTACTGGGGAGGCACTCAGGCACTCAGTCATTGGCGGTGGGGGTGGGATGACGTTTCGCAAGCGAACTCAAGCCTAATTGCATAAGGGGGTGGTTATGTGGTTGTTGCGAGCTGTAATAATGATAAAAGCACGAAGGAAAGTGATGTGGCTTCGCACGAGAAACCACAAGGTTGTTTGTTGGGCACTGTGAGATTTTGTTAAAGGAGAATTCAATTGAAAAAGAATTGAGTCCGTTCAAGGAACTATTTTTTGCAATGAGCAATGATTTGACGTTTGTTTATTAGAGACGAATTTCAAACTTATCGGCCGCCCAGGACGTTCATCGTCTTTAAGCCCAAAATCTAAGCTTTTCAGTCGTGCAAACCACTTTTGATACTTTCGCTCAGTTAGAGCATGTTCACCATAAACGTACACCATTCGATTACTTTCGGCAGAAATTCACTGCTTTCCTTCTATCTCTAAATAGACTGCAGACGAATTGATGGCTTATAGACGGAGCTATTCACCTTCGCTCAACGTTTCAGTGAACTTGTTCTTAGAGGCAGTACCCTATGCTACACCCGTAGAGAGTCAATGTCCCGCTTTTGCCCGGATCAGGTTAGGCCTGTTTGGCGCTGATGAGTTGAGAGCTTTAAGCCTCACTTCTCGGCCGCCCAGGACGTTCATCGTCCTCCAGCCCAACATCAACGCTTCTCAATCGTGCAAACCACTTCTGATACTTTTCCTCAGCTAGAGCATGTTCACCATAAGCGTACACCATTCGATAATTTCCGACAGCAGTTTCTTTGTATTAACGTAATGAAGAAGAACTCCTGGCAAAACGCTTTTTCAGGCAAAAAGTTCGACAGATTTGAGTGCAAACAAATTATTGTGGCTTACGCTTCAAACAAATGGCATATACTGATATGGAGTGCAATGACAGATCCAACGCATGTTCCAATGTAACAATAACAATGGAATAGTACTAGTTACGCCATCTATTATATCGAGTTCAGAAATTTTGCAGCCGCCTATCTGACTGTGAGGAATCTTACCCAAAATATTATTTTGCTTCTGTGTAGCTAGGATTGGGTTTTCGTGGCTGTCATAACTTTTTTTGAAAAAGTGGTTTCTAAGACATATATTAATAAAAATTGTTGGCGCAACAGTCCACAGGGGAACTAGGGCATAGCTTGCTCATCAACTACTTGTGTTGTGCGCGCTACTGTTCTCTCACGAGTAGAAGGAACCTACAGTTTTTTGCCGACACCGAACGGCGAAGTTTTATAAGCTTTTTCTTAGACAATTATTACTCAGTGAGTATTGGCAGCAGCAGCAGCTGCAGAAAGAGGTGGTGCCGTGAAAAATTCGAGGTGTTCAGCCGGGAATCAAACCTTGGTCCTTTGGCGTGTGAGCATCGCACTCTACCCACTACGCTACGGAGGCCACAAGACATATAAACTTGCTTAAATTTAGTGATTACTTGAAGACACTGCTCCTGTACCTTCCGATAGTCCGCCTAGGTTCCAAACCCAATAAAGTGTATTTTTTTTAGCAATCAGGTTCAAAAGAAATCATATTTCATTTACAAATTGTGTTTTTCACTGTTTTTTGTCCCCTTAGGATGATGGTCTTCTTATCGTGATTCAGCTCAAGGATGCAGCCTTTAAGTGTGATTGATTCATTTAATTGATTCATTTAATTTTTTCTTCGCATTCAGCAAAGAATCGGACCTGGACCCTCGGCGTGTGAGTTTCGCTTTCGACTCTATACGCCACAGCACAAAGATATTTGCAATATTAATTAATTAATTAGCTTTATTTATAAGGTGCCGTACTATTTACAATATGACTTATAGCTAAACTTATATCTAAGTTAAAGAAGGTGTCGGCTCAACAAAAGGGGCCCAACGTATTTTAAATGTCTTAAAACTATTATAACAATTATAATATATTTAATTTATTTATTTATTTATTTATTTAATATTAAATATATATGAATGTATATATATCTGACGGTTTATTGTTTTGGGGGGTAAAGGGTATAACAATTTTATTTAAGACTTAACCTCCGTAGTGCCCCGAGGTGTTCTTTGCATAAAATGTTGCAGCTGGATTGAAAACTTCCTGGAATCTCGAATCTGCAATTGCTCTCACATGCAGGTATCGGTGACTGCGCTCCATAGGCTGTACTATATATGCAATGTGTTTTCAAATCTCAATCAATATAGATTTTGGCTCAACAACAGAAGCACGACGGATGAATAATTTTGTTTTATTTTTTAATTTCTTCTTTATAGTGTGACGCTTCAGTCCGTGGTGGAGCTACGCTTTAAGCAAGGTGCCTCGCCAGCCAACACAATCTCTCGCTACCTGCCTCCAATTTAGTTGCGGTCAATTTAGCCAATTTAGCCTAAACCGTCCTCTATTGCATTGTCCCAATGCATCAAAAGGCCGGAGCAGTGATTTCCATACGCTCTTCATGGATTAGCCATCTTAAGCGTTGCATCCGAAGGCGCTTGATCAAGTGCATGTTGCTGTTTAACAAGGTTTACATATCTGTCCCGCCCTATCCCGTCTAAACATTCTGGTGTTCAGATCCGTGTGCTCCTTAATAGTGTGTTCCAGTTCAGCCTGAATGGTAGGATGTATCACTATCACCGTAAATGCGATACTGTCCGCATTTAGAACATGTTGGAAAAAAAAATCTTCTTCTTAAGCATGTTATGAACGTTGAGATGTCCAATGTCCGGAACTGAACTCCTCTTGTTTCTGATAATTGAATTATACCGTGACATCAGGCAGCGGTCTGAGCAGAGAGGAATGCAGCATTCTTTTTCGTAGATCTTCTTGAAGCTGTAGCTTTTAAATTCGTCCTTATTGAAGGTGAGACCGGTGCAGCTGCGTCATCTCTTAATTTCGAAGAACGAAATTCACTCTATGCTGGTTTTGGAAATGGTGTACCACACAGAGAAGCTATACTTTATGGTATGCCATATGAGTTCCTTGCATAGGAACAGCTAAGTCTACTTGGAGTGACGATCGATCTTCAACCGCTCAGAGAAGTTATGTCCAAGGAACTTCCCCATGTCCGTTGTTGCTATTCCCATACCGTTGGATAGCACTTTTCTAAATTCCGTCATTTTCGACTGTTCTGGAGCCTCGCCGTGTCGGCCCTTCAAGGATCGATTTCTTTATGTTGGTTCCGCTGCCCCACTTATGGTTTAAGAAAAGAAGCTTCACCATTTGTTTTTCAACTCTCTGTATTGCAATCTATGGTCGCAGTGATCTAGAGTGTCGTTTGGGAATGGGATGCAACGAGTCGTTTGGGAATAAGTACAATTGACAGATAGAGATAATAGTGTCTGGTCTGCCGTGTACATATAGAAGGGTATAGGTCCGAGTTGTGATCCCTGTGTTACGTCTGCTTGGACGCTGCTTGTGTCTGTCTTCACATAAAATTTCCTTGCGTGGAGTAAACGAAGGATGATAGGGATAAGGTTAGAGGGAAATCTTATCGCTCGGAGCTTGGAAATGAGTTCCTTATCCAGACCGTGTCGAAAGCCATATCCAAGAAGCAGGCCACGGTGACTTGGTGGTTGTTCAAGCCCGTCATCATAGTGATGAAAGTTTGCTAGTGGATGCAGAATTTAACGTTTTTCCCAGATGATTTTCAAGGATAATGTTTCACTCTGTGAAGTATGTCCTTATTTCAAACAATAAGAGCCCTCCAGTGTGGTCGCCGTGGCGTAGTGGGTAGAGTGCGACGCTCACACGCCGAAGGGTCTAGGTTCGACTCCCAGTTCAACACCAATTTTTCTAATATTTCACGGCACCACCTCTTTCGAGCTGCTGACAACACTCAAAGAGTAATAATTGTCTAAGAAAGCTTCTCAAAAATTCGCCGTTCGGAGTCGGCAAAAAAACTGTAGGTCCCTTCTACTCGTGAGAGAACAGTAGCACGCACAACACGAGTAGTTGATGAGCAAGCTAGGCCCTGGTCCCCCTTTGGACTGTAGCGCCAACAATTATTATTATTAAGAGCCCTCCAGGATCCAGTTGTAATATAGGTCTGCATCCTGCACCGCTGTCAGATTTTCATTTCTTGGGAAGTGTACGCAGTTGGAAGATAGCCTTATGGCTGGAAAACAGTCTTACTGTCACGATGTGTAGCTGACGATTAAGGACAACGTTTGTTTTTTTTGAGGTTAGGATCAACTACACTGGAGCCTGAGACTCAAATACTGGTCCATTGTACTACCAGGCAGTAACCTTCATTTAATGTAATTTCTTGGTTTTCCCAAGAAAAACCAGGAGGAGGAAGGACAACGTTACAGACTTTGTTAGGTCCAGTCGATTCCCTGACCGCACTCCCCATCCAATTATATCCCTATGGCTTTCTCCTAATCCCATTGTCTGAATGATCAGACTTGCAATTGCCACGTCAGCTGTTCCGCCACACAAATAAGTCATCTGGCATCGCACCAATCAGCCGAAGTAAATTTCGTGACATTTCGACAATCTGTCGTGGAATTGTCTGGCATCCGTTGCCGCGTCGACTTGAACGACTTCCCGAATGAATTACGCCTCTGCCAACCTTGGCGTCTGTCTCCTGCCATCCTGTGCACCAGTAAACCTCCCATCCGTCCGTGTGAGACTGCTGTAAACAAAAATTAAAAACCGTTCATAAATTACCGTCACATAAACGAATTTCACCCAAAAGGCTGTCGGTTGTTTTTGCTGCGACTGCCTGCCTAGCTGCCCGTCTGCCTACCTCCTGCGAAGATTAAAACCGACAGCCATACATCCTTTTGCCGGAAGAACACGGTTTTCGTAGCACACACAAAAAGCACAGAAACATATCGCTTGTAGGCTCCTTTGAGTTTTTATGGCGAATTTAATTCGCCAACGTCATTCGGCACGCCACCATTGCCGTTGTCGCTGTCGCTGTCGCTGCGGCTGCCACTGCTTCTCAAGCTCGAAATGAAAACAGTGACAATTTACACAGAGCGCCTCCTGCAGCCATTCGGGAAGGATCATAAAACACTCGAACAGCACCACCACCACCCCGGCGGCGACGGCTGAGCACACTGTACACTGTGGACATATAGCGGCGGGTTGGTGCGGGGGCGCAATGGGGAGTGCGTACGCTCCTCATGGGCTGCCATAAATTATTAACAAGTGCGCCAGCCGTTGTGTGAGTTACTTTTATGCTTAATGATCCATCTGGCACTTAATCCAGGATAATAATTTTTTCCTCTGTTCCTTTATCGTCGAGTGCACTACCGCAGAATTCTTTGCCCTCGCCCGGCCTCCTGAAGTTAATGCCGGCTCACAGAGGCGCACCGCATTCTTCTGCTTCCGATTTTTTTGAAGTGGCTATAACCGAGGGGAATGGGAGAGTAAATTGACGGCAGCCTGATGGAAGGATAATGGGTTGAATTGAATTACGCACGTGCTTCGGCGGTGGTGTGAATTATGTGGCAACCGCCCCCGGTGGGCGCTCGTCCGCGCCAATTGAAGGTTTTTCTGTTTCACTTTACGATTCGTAGGATGGCGCAGCGGCTGCAATAAAACTGTTTTATTGGGCAACTGTTTTGAGGTTTGACTTCAAATGGGGCAAAGTTTGAAGTATAAGTGGGATTCAAGACGGTGCTTGACGGAATAAGTGAGCACTTCAAAGGCAATCAAGATGATGATGAGTGCACCTTTTGAATGTGGACTTCGGGAAATTGACGTGAAGTGGGGACGTTTTACGTCTCCAATCGCGGCAGTGAAAAATTAGATTCGTTTCGGCTTACGAGAGTCATTTGAACTTTCAAAATTAACTCTCTGCTCACTCCTGATTTCTCATTTCGTTTTTGTGGCAATCACTTTGAATGGAAATGGTGTGTGAATGAGTAAAGACCCTTGTGGGTGGAATGCAACCTCTGCTGTTCTCAGTGGAGGGAAATCCATTCAAACAATTTTAGACCCCCGGGGAGTCGCAAACTTTGGAGAAATCTGCGTCCCATGCAGAAACCCACTTAGTACCTTTTCAAGTCATATTTAATTTTATTTATGGGACTAATGTGGAATATGCAGGTGCATAGTCGTTTCTGTTTCGTAAGACAATTCAGTTTATCGAAAGAGATAGAGAGAGGGAGAGAGAATTGGAATGGGATCGCACCACGGTTGGGCGCCATTTGAGACTTTGGTTTGCCTCCAGTGATTGAAAGAAATGTGTTTCATACCAGACTGACCAGACTGGGCTCAGACCATACTGAGCCCGCTTCGAGCTCATTATTGCTCCAATTCATAAAAAACGCGTGTGGACCAAAACCCAAAAATATCGCTGGGTGATAAGGTGAAGGAGAAGCTTAGAAATGTAGGAAAACATTGCGAGCGTAGCAACCCTTCTCTGGTTAATCTGTCTGTGTGTCCCATGTGAACATCGATTGAAACAACTGTGGGCCCAGTTTGGGCGCCATTGCATTTATCACCAGATCGACGGATGTCCTCGGTTGAAGCCTTCGGTGCAGCGTTTGACCTCCAATTCATGTTTCTTCTGAAATTCAACCAAATGAGAGGAAATTAAACAACTTCACACTGTTAAGCCCAATAAGGAATTAAAAATTAATTATATGGCGCGACGGACCACAGACAGGTTGCTCATTACCTACATGTACTGTGCGCGTCACTGTCCTTTCACGAGTAGAAGGGTTCTACAGTTTCTTGACGACTCCGAACGGCGAAGTATGAAAAGCTTTTTCAAACAATAATTACTCGTTGAGTGTTGTCAGCAGCTCGAAGGTGGGGATGGCGTGAAAAATTCGACGTGTTAAGCCGGGAATCGAATCTGGACCCTATGGCGAGTGGGCGTCGCACTCTACCAACAGCGCCACGGCGGCCACCAACCCAGTAAGTAGAGGGCTCGATTTATGTTAACGTTTTTTTGATTTTTTGCTTGTTTATTTTGTTGCTTACACTGACATTCGTCAAAGTACTGTATACCCTGTAACGGCATGTTGATTCTATTAATCGTGTATTAAGTGAAAAATGTATTCAATTCCTTTGCCATGTTAGGCATCGTGGCATTAAATGTTTCAATGGCGACCATTTGTAACACAGAACACAGGTGGGCAGGAACTAAGTACAAAAGCTTTATCAAAAGGCAAAATAGCTATTCGGAGGATACAAGGTTCGGACCGAAGCCTGTCGGGATAAAAATGGGCGACTTGTGGTAGAGTCGCAATCTGTGCTAAGAATCTGGAAGGATCGTTTCTGCAGACTCTTAAGGGCGATGACGGTCCCAATTCCGCAGTTAGGCAGGATTTTCCACTCAATTTGGACGATGTTAGACAAGAATTCCTTCCTTCCGACTTAGACGAGATGAAGATTGTAATATCGAAGCTGAAGTCGAACAGAGCTGCTGAAGCGGAGGTGCTGCCCTCAGAACTATTTAAAGCAGCTGGAAATAACCTGGTTGGGCGCATACACGAACTCATCTGCAAGATATGGTCGGAGGAAAGCATGTCCAATGAGTGGAATCTCAGCGTCGTTTGCCTGGTCCACAAGAAAGGACGCCCCTTTGACTGCGCCAACTACCGAGGGATATGTCTCCTGAACATCGCATACAAGATCCTCTCTGCCGTATTATGTAAGCGTCCGAAACCGTTTGTCCATAACCTGATAGGTCCCTATCAGTGTGGTTTCAGGCCAGCGAAGTCCTCAATAGAACAGATCTTGATATTACGGCAGATCCCGGAAAAGATCCAAGAAATGTAAATTGACACTCAGTGTGACAGTGTGCATAGGGACGAGCTATACAGTGCCATGTCTAGTTTTGGCATTTCTATCAAACTTGTCAGATTGTGAAGGATGACGATGGAGCTGCTCCGTCAAGGTCGGTAACGAGCTCACCGAGACCTCCAATGTCAAAAAACGTTTTTTAGTCATGACACTGCTTTAAGATCATCCTCGAGAAGATCGTGCGAAACTCACAAGTCAACACCAGAGACACAATCTTCCAGAAGTTAGTTCAATTGCTAGCATACGCTGACCACATTGACATTATTGGACGAACTAAGCGAGCCGTCAATGAGGCGTTTGCTGGCATTGAAGCGGAAGCGGCTAAAATGGGTCTGGCGGTAAATGAGGGCAAAACGAAGTACATGCTGTTATCAAGGAAGAACACACAACATCGACGTCTTGGACAGAGCGTCACACAAGGCAGCAGAAACTTCGAGGTAGTCAAGGACTTCGTCTACCTCGGCTCTGCGGTAAACAGGGACAACAACATCAATACCGAAATCAAACGCATAATCAATCTTGCCAGGCACTGTGTCTTTGGGCTCAAGAGGCAATTGAGTAATAAAGCCCTCTCTCGAAGGACTAAGCTTTATATAACAGCTTGATCATCCCCGTCCTACTTTATGGCGCGGAATCTTGGACGTTAGCAAAGGCGGATGAGGAAAACCTTAGACTTTTCGAGTGAAAAGTTTTGCATACGATTTTTGGTCCCGTTTGCGTTGATGGCACTGGAGGAGAAGATTTAATGACGAACTCTATGGGTTGTACAGTGACATGCGCCTGGTCAAGCGTCTACAGATGGCTAAGCTATGTAGAGCGTATGGACACCGCTGCTCCTGCTCGACAAATCTTTGAATCCGTGCCATTGGGACAACGCAACAGAGGTCGACCTTGACTAAAGTGGCGCACACAAGTGGAGAAGGATTTCAACCAACTTGGAGTGCGCAACTGGAGGCAGCTAGCGGAAGATCGTGCTGGCTGTAGAGGCATGTTGGTTGAGGCCCAGGTCCACCCCGGACTGTAGCGCCACAAGAAGAAGGATTACTACATGTAATTTCCAGTGAGAAACAGTGTAACCAAACTGAATTAACCACAGAACATTTCAATTTTTCCAAAAGACTAATTCAATATTTCTAGTACAGTCTCACTGTTCTACAGGCTAAAATCTTTCTGAATCTGGATATAACATATCAAGGATGGCAGAATATTAGACCTTTAGACACACAAGAAGGAAGAAGTGTTGTTTTCATGCCAATTGCATCAAACTTTACTGACCTACTTCACAGTAGACATGAGGGTATCGTGCGCCACAAAAAAAGACCGAAGAATGGATGGGGTCGTTTCGAAAATATTTCATATCCGAGTCTACGAGCACAGCTACAGGAAAGAATACAAAATTGCTGCTCAAAGATCGCTTGGAACATAAATGCAGTACAAATCAGGCCCTAAATTTGAATTCGACAAGCACCGTTGAAGGAAGCGATCGGTCTTTTTGGCAGTCCATTTCCAAGTAGCTCCCCTAAATAAGTGGAATTCATGCTAAGACGAAGATGGTTATGCCTGAAAGGGAATTCAGCTAAATGCGTAGTTTCGAGAAGCGTTCTTAGCCGAAATAGTTTTGGGAACAATTATACACCATTCATTTTGCGTACATTGACATCTAACGCACAATGTAGGAATAAGCAAGATCGTTGCACTTGATATTACAAAAGCATTTGACAGAGTTTAGCATCAGACTCTCTTGTCGAAAATGCGTACTTTTGGCGTCGATGAATCTCTTCTTCAATGGATTAGAAATTACCTCTCGAACCGATCAATACAAGTTGTATTGGACGGGTTCAAGTTTGATATTCACCATATTAATGCTGGTGTTCCCCAGGGCTTCGTTTTGATTCTGATTCTCTTCCTCGTTTTTCTAATCATCTCATGTCTGTCACTTCTAATCCAATTCACTAATTCGCTGATGAATGTACCCTTAGCTTTTCATATTCGTTTCCTCATTCTCAATCCTCCTCTTCGGCCATAGACTTGGATCGGTAGCGTATGATAAGCTCATTTCGATCTTGGCAGGATAATTGATTGACTTAAAAATAATAGAATGGAACTCAATGCTTCCAAAACTCAGTGCTGTCTGCTGTCACTTAAGCGATCTCAAAATAACCAGCCATTATCCAAAATGACTCCTGCGTTGTTGAAACCAAACAACTTTCCATCCTCGGTATGTGTATCAACTCAACATTTAGTTGGAACGATCACATACTCGAGATCACCGAAACTTCAACGAAATGACGTTTCTTAAAGCGATGCAAAAAATATTTCACCCCTTTTGACCTGGCGTACATCCGCCTTAAACTTGAGCATAATTCTCCTATCTGGTCTGGTGCGCCTAAGACCTCTCTAAATTTACTAGATAGGCCCCAACAAGGAGCAATTAAATTTATTGGTGATAATAATGCTGCGAATTCAATCAACTCGCTTGAACATCGACAAAATATTGCGTCTCTACCACTATTTTATCGCTATATCAACAAATAAAATGGTCTAACGAGTTAGCTAGCTTCATTCCTCCCGTTCAAGAATTCACCCCCAATACCCGCCTCGCTAGGAATGTTCTCCAGTTCACCCTTAAGCCCACCTTCGGACGTACAGTTAGGATTACAGGCTCGGTCTTCAGCCACACCAGACGAATATGGAATGATCTTCCCAGTCCTACTTTTCTCCCCCATTTACAATGCACAGGCATTTAAAACCAATGTGGATTGGTACCGCCTTTCACTCCTTTCCCCTATGCCATCGGCCCGTGCTGTGACTTGATTTCAGTCAGTTAAGGATATAAGCAGTCCCTTTAGCGGGCCCCAATAATAAAAAAATGAGCCCAGAGGGTCTAATATGCTGCTACTCGTCTGGTTTTCAAACATTTCTTGGAAACACTACACTGGGGCACTCAGACTTGAAAGTTGGTATTACTGCTTACGAAACTGATTCCGGGGGGAATGTTCAAGGTGTCCGACACCAAATCCCGGTATGTCAGTTAGTTCCTCGATGGCGGACGGCTTTCACGGTTCCTTTCCTTACGGTGCCAATTCACGGCTACGGACCAGAAGCGATCGCGTTTCCTACATCTCATCATTCACACATCTTCTTCAAAGCCTAGTTTTACGACACGTTCTCCCGGAACCAATTACCCAGTAAGCACAGTAAGTAAGTACATATTACATATAAAAAAAAAAAAAAAAGAATTCCTGGCGTCGTTCTTAGGAACGCGGTCCGCCCAACACCTCCGCGAGTGGAAAAAATAAAAAACTAAATAAATAAATTCTTAAAAAAAAAGTGCAGTGTAGTGCAGTGAAGTGATTCGGTAGAGCACACGCGGCCCGCTCCCCCCTCTCCCACTCCTTCACAAGCCACTGTTGGGCATTCTCGGTCGCAACTCCCGTTTGATTTACCAGACGGGCTGGGGCGATGTCCGAGTCTGCCTAACATCTGACATAGCGGATTCGGAAGTGTGAATTTTTGTTAGTGGACCAATTCAAGTCAATGTACGGGCATAACACCTACGTTGATTTGTTTTGTGAAGCTTATCGCAGAATTTACACTTCTGAACTCTGCTTACCTTCACCAACTGCATTGTCGGAGTTGGTTTTCAAATGCCTACGACTGACATGAGGGGGCAATTTCGTGTTGACGTAAAAAACATTCGCGGACTGAGAACTAATCTCTTTGCCGTTTACGTCCACCTCTCTCGTCACAAACCAGCTGTATTGGCGCTGAGCGAAACACAGGTGGGTGAGAATACCGATTTATCGGATTTGAACCTGCCTGGATATAGCTTGGTGCCCTTATTCTTTTTACACCGCGGTCTCGCCATTTATGTGCGTAGTGATGTTGCTTACCAAATTCAACCACAATATGGCCACTGTTCCAATCCGGAATTCAATTTTCTGTGGTTAAAACTCTTTGTCCGTAAGCATTTAATCCACTACTGCTTTGTTTATAGAAGTCCAAACATGGACAGCAACTCAACTTATAACGAGTTTGATGCGCTGTCCGACTCCATCACAAGAATTGTATCCCTGTATCCTCGCACTGAAATCGCTATTGCGGGCGATTTCAATGTACACAATTCTACTTGGCTTCGACATTCAGGCCAGACAACACCCGAAGGAAGGTATGATGAAATCTTCGCTGAGGTAAATAATTTAACCCAGCTTGTGAATGAGCCAACACGAATACCTGACATTGCAGATCATACCGCTAACACCTTGAATCTGTTTCTCACCTCTCATCCGGAAGAATATTCAATTGATATATTGTCGCCTCTAGGCTCGTCCGACCACTGTGTCGTGTCAGCCAAATTCTCGTACTCCTCCCACACAGTTAGAGAACAAATTCCGAAAAGAACAGTATGGCTCTACGAGAAAGCCAACTGGAGCGGACTTAACAACTTCTTTAGGAATTTTAACTGGTCACTATGTTTCCTCGATAGTGACGTGGATGCCGCTACTGATGCGATCACATACATTATTTCGCTGGGCATGAGGTCCTTCATTCCTCACAGAGTGAAGAGCATCAAGCCTAAGGCAAACGCGTGGTTCGACTTGAGCTGCAAAGAGGCTATCAGGGTGAGAGAGTTGAGTTTCTGGGATTATAAAGCCAACCCTTCTAAGGAAGCCCGGAAAAAGTTCAAACGGATCCGAACTGACTGTAATGCATTAATAGGACGTGTTAAATTCTCCTTTGACCAAAAGTTGAGGCAAAAAGTTCTACAATGCCCCAAGGGTAGCAGAAGCTTTTGGACTTTCGTAAAAACATAAGGAATTCAGCCTCGTCTTCGATCCCAACGCCATGACATTCCAGCTGTCAGCTCTTTGGACAAAGCTAATCTGCTTGCTGCACACTTTGCAGCTAGCTCAACGCTGCCAGATAACACTTTGTCCCCACCTGTACTTGAGAGCGTAAATTTCTCCATGGGGCAAATCCATTTCCGCACTCGTACAGTAGCAAGAGTACTTAAAGATCTAAACATACACAAATCCGCTGGCCCGGATGGTATACCCCCCGTTCTTCTGAAGAGGTGTTCTTCTACGCTGGCAAAACCACTGCGTAAGCTTTTCCATCTGTCCTGCTCTTCAGGGCTCTTTCCGAGTAAGTGGAAAACTGCATTTGTCCAGCCCGTCCCTAAAAAGGGCGAATGTTCGTCACCCACCTCCTACCGACCCATAGCACTAACGTCCCTTCTCTCCAAGGTCATGGAAACGCTGATAAACCGTCAGCTTATGAAATATCTTGAGTCCCGGAAGCTTCTTAATGACCGGCAGTACGGCTTCCGAAGCAACCGTTCCACTGGTGATCTGATGGCATATCTCACTGAAAAGTGGAACCAATCTTTGCACAATTTAGGAGAAAGCAAGATTGTTGCGCTTGATATTTCAAAGGCATTTGACAGAGTCTGGCATCAGAAAGTCAAGTGCCTAGCTATCTGTGTCGGTAACGATTTTCAAACTGATGTCCTACTCATCAAAAATCAAGCATCCGTCTTATGATTGGCGGCAAGCTTCGTTTGGACCACGCAACAAGGATCTAGTAGTCTGAAAGTCTGAAAGATTGATGGATTTAGGATTGTATCTTGTGAACGTCAGAATTCTGAATTCAAGACACATCGGTCTCCTTAACTTTGTAACTTCTGAGAACTTTTTCTTGCCTCACATTGCTGTCTGTCACGAATCTCAGATTTGTATTGGGTGCTGCATTTGGGATGAAAACTTCTCCCCTAAGGCTTAATGACTTTGAAATGCTGGTGGAGCTCTTGGTTTGTTCCCTGCACTGATATAGTTCTTTCGTCGAAGCGTTGTTATAGCTGAAAGTTCTTCGACTGCACATGTGATGTATAATATCGCTTCATGGACTGCATTGGTGCGACGGGGAATTGATATTTCCGCCGTCCTCTGCATGCAGTTTTAGGTGTAGATGGTCTTGAAAATACAGACTAAATTTAAGACTTTAAGAAACCACTTCAAAACTGCATCCAAACCAGACTCTAGGTTTCGAGACACCACAGCAAAGCAAGAAAAAACTTCTACCACTCAAACCAAAAGATTCACTTTTGACAGCAAAGGCACTCCCCGTCACAAAAAAACAAAAGTTCATACAATGCCATTCGACCCAGACTCATCAGCGAGCATCCTCACGATGAGTACCGTCCATGGCACAGCTTTCTCAGAGCCATCACTAATTGAATACGAAATCACCGACTCAGGAAAATAATTAAAACGAATCGCCCCGGATTGTTTTCCTTTAGTTGGGACGGACTAAGAGCCACTGAAATCCGTCACGACTGAAAATCATATTAGCACCCTGCACCAACAGTTGTGAACCCCAAATGAATGGACAAGCAAAAGGCAAATGCTTCCCCATTCACCCTGTTCCCACACTTCGGCATCGCCCTCATCGTCATCGTTGTCGTGGACTAAATGAAGCAATGTGTGTGTATGTCAGCTTATTAGAAGGAAAGGATTCTCGTCCTACCCAACCCCCACGTGACAGGCCACACACCATAACAGCCACGACCAGCAGAGATATCCTGCGAAAGGGAAAACAATTTTTATGGTATTAATAATGCAGCAAGTCACGTCCCAAGCATCGCGCCACACACACACACTGACACCTTGCCCCCCTTCTGTCACAGCACTTATAAAATAAAACTGCTTCATGAAATCCTTTCCGCATGGCTGGCTTGTTAGTTTCGTATCCTAGATGATAGACCACCATTGCGGTATAATATCCTTACACAATGTCCCCCATTATTATGACACACATATGCTCCAGATAGGGATGCCACTGCTGTTGCTGTTGCCGTTTCTGCTGCATGCATGCTACCCCCCCATGAGTGTGTTTCGCTGTGTGTACACATCCTAGTCGCTCGTGGACAGAATAAGAAATTTCCCACACAACCAGGGTCGACTCTCAACAAGGATATAAGTTTGCCATTAATTTTACAAAGTATCACCCCGAACGTGTGAATTTGCCAAAGGATTCGCTTTTTTGGTCTCGGCGACGTTCGGCGGGTGGGGGGAAGGTGAAGGTCCTCGACCAGACAGTAATGTTAATTGCACGCAATTTAATTAGTTGCAGAGGTCTGCGCACCCGGCACCCTCTGTCCCAAAAATTGATTTACAATATTTTAATCCCCCGGCTAGGAGGAGCGCAGCAAAGACGAGCGAGCCTCCTTTGCGCCCTTCTCGCAACCGGATGCGCCCAGACTCATATATTACGTCCAACGAAATGGAAAAGCTCGAGCTGACATTTATGTATTCAATTAATTTAGTTGCAAATATCTTTCGGAGTGCCTGCGGCGGCCGGGTGTGACCGGCAAGGGCACCGAAGGAGCGCGATAGGGACACTGGTCACAGCCGACGTCGGTGGCAGCACCTACCGTCGAGCGAGCGGCTCTCCTGTGGTGGCCTTCACTGAATGGTTTATGCGGACTGTGTACGAATGCAGAAAAACATAATTTTAACATATTGTCACCCCAGGACAATGGACGGCGACGGGGGGATCTGGGCATAATGCTGGCGAAGTTCGTGTTGTCCTTCCGGGTTGCATCATGGGATCGCTTTGAATTTCAAAATGCTGTCGCTCCTTCACGAGGCTCTTTCCTTCTGCCATATGCTGCCTCCCTCCGCAGGCATTTCTGCTCCGAAAGAACCGACCGCCGCGCGGTGGGGTGGCGGCAGATCGGCATTCATGTGTAATTTGTGTGGCAGTTGTTTGTTGCGATTGCTTGTGGCCGGACATGGCTCTGGAATTACCATATGCGGATGTTCCGGTGGTCGCAGTGAGTAAACACACGAATTCTCGCCACTGACTCTATTTCAGATGAAATTTATTTGGAATACAAATATTTGGATAGCCTGCCGGGAGGCGACCCACGGATTGAATGGAATGTAATTAGAGGCCGTGGCATTTTGAGGGAATTGTTGCCAAAAATGTTGCGTGCGCATGGGCCTGTGGGCTGATGTTTGAAATGACGGTGTTAACTAATTGGTATTGTCTTCGATTCGATGGTGAGCGGGCGGCGGTCTGAATGGATGCCTTCGGTCCAGTAGCATATATTTGGTTGTTCGTGCGGAAGGTTGAACTGAATAAACAATCGCAGGTGCGTACCTTTAAATCAACAGAATCGAACTGTGTGTTGTACAACGCTCACTCTTTTCCCTTTATCATTTGCATAAGGGCCTCGGATGGGGATTTTGTTGGCGTTCGATTTTAAAGTGGGTAAATTTTTTGATGAGTTGTGACAATTCAATCAGCGTGTGAAACTAGGACGACGTTTCGAGTGGAGCGGAGCCACAGTTTCATACCTGTTGCGATCTGTGATATTGCAGAAATTAGTTACAAAAACTAAAGGAGCTGACTCTGATATTCTCTTTCAAACAGTGAACAACGCATTTAAATTCCCAACAATTTACTAAGTAACCCACAGCCCTCCACCCACACTTCAAAACAAAATCCCCCGTAATACGAAAAACCTTTCTTTGCACAAACTCTCAAGTCGTTCCAACCCCTTTGAATACCTTTCGGCATACGTTCCCTTCACTAATCCCCACTAACAAATATGTAACTGAAAGGTTGCAGAGTTTACGGATACTCCAAAATGCTATATTAAATTTCTGTAATTGATATAAATCCCCCATCGCACACACTCGCACACTGGCTGGCACTGACAACACAAACCCCACAAGAGGAGACGGCTATACCCGGCGGTAATCATTTGTGAAAGATACTGCCGCAAAGCGCCAAGGATCACAGAGGTGTCTATCAAAAATTCATCTGCGTCTGCTGTGCCGTCAGAGTCGTTTGCTTTGACTTAGGAGTCTCTTTCTCTTAGATTTGACACCACCACGAGTGGTGGGTTTGGGCTTGGTGTGGGCTTGTGTGGGGTTGATGCAGGGCACATTAAGGACCACCCCGAGTGTCCTCAGCTCGAGCAGTCGAGCGGTTGTGAGGAGGTGTCGTTTATTAAAGTTTGCAAAGCAAATAATAATAATAAATGGATGGAGTTTGTTCTGTGTGTGTGGGTGTGTGGGCATATGCGGTTTAATTATGTGTGAGATAGTTCGATCCTTTTTTCATTAAGTCTGAGGACTGTGAGTTTGTTCGGTGTTGGGATTATTTTATTTAAACAGAAACGCACGTGATTTTGATGAGTGTGGAAAAGGAGCTGTGGAAGATTAATTTTCTGTGCTGTTGAAATTATTTGGATCGTGTTGCGAAACAGACAACTGCGGGAGGCGGACGACGTAGCGAGCAAGACGGCCACCTGGGAACGGAATCCACTTCCAATGACGATTCTCTTAAGACGCAGATGTGAAAACATTTAGTAGGATAGCATTGAGCTCACGAAACGAGCCAAAGAAAACGATGTCAAGATGGTCAACTTTAGCCATTGTTTTCTTTCATGCAACACAAATCGTTTCAACATTTGATTTCAAACTGAAAGGCTCATCAAATAGATTTTAGATGTTTTGGTGTGGTACATTCCCTTTGGTCACCAATCTAAGCCAACAAAAAAACAAACTTTGCTGAACACAAGCTTGGGTGCATGAACTCAAGTTCAAACATCACATGATGTTTCACTCTTAACTCAAGGCCCTGCAACGCACGATGCTCCGGGCCTTACTCAAGCCGCACATCGAACAATACGTCAGGCTTAACTCAAGGCCATATATCACACAATACTCTAGACTGTTTTTGGACCGATCGCCGCATCAAAAAGAAACCGAGCTGATCACTACAGGCTGCAAAATGAAAACTTTCAATCTCCATTCAATATAGTCAAGCAGACATACCCACAATTCAATGAATTTCTTTTCTTAGGTTCCTTTCTGTCGTTGGTCCGCAGGTTGACTGTTACCAAATATACCAAATATAACTTTTCAACCAAGAAATGAAAGTAAAAATCCGGTGTCACATTCACTCACATATGGTTCCGTTTTGTTTTAAATTTAAACAAGGCTATAAAATTTGTTGAAATTGAAATCACAAAGCGACAAAATCTGTAAATATTAACTATAAACAAACAAACTAATGTTAACATAGCAGTGCACTCCAAAAATCGAAATTCAATGTGCACCTAATAACTGGATGGCCAACAGTTCACAGATGGACCAGGGGCTAGCTTGTTCATCAACTACTCGCGTTGTGCACGCTACTGTTCTCCCACGACTGGAAGGGTCCTACAGTTTTTTGCCAACCCCGAAGGGCAAAGTTAAAGAAGCTTTCTCTAAGGCAGTAATTACTCTTTGAGTGTTGCAAGCAGCTCGAAAGACTCGGTACCGTGAAAAATTCGATCTGTTCAGTCAGGAATTGAATCTGTACCTTCGGCGTCTGAGAGTCGGACTCTACCCGCTGCGCCACGGCGGCCACCTGTTCACGGTAAGTACGAGAATTGCCTTTTATATTTCGGGAATAGAGAAAAAACACAAATATTAATCATCGAAAATAGCCTTATTGTTTTTCAAAATATTTCCCATTAACATCTACACACTATTGCATGCGTTTGAACCAATTGTCGAAGCACTTTTGTCACTCTGATTGAGGTATCTCCAAAACATGCATTTTGAATGCATCAACCGCTTCTTCAGGTGTCGGAAACCATTGACCTCTCATTTTATTTTTTACGTACGGGAATAAAAAGAATTCATTCGGTGCCAAGTCAGGACTATACGGCGGATGACTCATCAAATCGATGTTTTGAGTGCTCAAAAATGCGCTACACAAACGTAGAAGTGCAAAAGCAGGGGTATTACTTCTTAGCAGAGTCGCGCTTCAGATACGGCATACTGGCGTAGGGAAGCGCAGTAACATCCCACATGGATAAGATATCCAACATACAACATCCTCTTGTCAAAATTGTTGGACCCATTAACTCTGACTTTCGAGTTTTAGATGTCAAAGCAATCTTCCAGATGACAACTTGCAGCACATAATGAATGATCAACGGTTTCAGCAAACTTTAAATCACAAACTAAACACAAGAAGACGAGCGCAAAGAATGTTGAAAGTTCCGAAAGCTTACAACCTATATGGAGACCGGGAATTACGATGCACTGTCCCTGAATTTATTAATTCTTTGCCACAGTTTTTTAAAGTCATTCCAAATTTTAAAATAAGAAAAAAAGAGTTTAAGGAGGTATTTAATGCAATTTCATTCCATATCAGTTTTTTAATTCGTAAACTGACTATTTGTACAAACTTTATTGCAATCTGAAACTAATTAAATTAGAGTGACTTCAAAAATTGTCACTACCAATGTATAACCACCTGCAGATAAGCATTTAGCTTTCCAGGTAAGCCAATGTAAACGAATAACCTATGTATCAATAAACGAATATCAATTCAATTCACAAAAAAGTTGTTTCAGCCGAAGTGTGAGAGCTCGCATTGTAGCGGTGAAGAGTGAAAAGTCTTCGGCGGTTGGTTTTTCTGATTTCTTGGAAGACAAGTGGAAATCAAATGGCAGTGTAGCACTCAGAATTGACTGTTCTGCGTTGTTCTGGTGGTACGGTTGCGACATGTCCAGTTTTTCAGAAAAACTAGGCGACCATTTGCTTGGATGTGCTTCGTGCGCGAGCAACTTTTGTAGTGTTGTATTTGACTCAATTTGAAACACCCGTACAGTCGACTGCGGGCTCTTACGCGTAAATCCACAATTCATCTTCCGTCACGATGTCATAGACGTGTTTCGAAGCACCGCGATCGTGTTTTTGGAGCATTTCTTTCGAACAATCGACACGAGTCTTTTTTGAGCGATTGACAAATTGTGGATCCAACACTAACAAATTTTTTTGACGGTCAAATGTTCATGCAATATTGACTTTCTACTGTTCCAACTAGTCCCTAAAGTTGTCTCAATCTCACGATAGGTCACATGGTGGTCTTACAATATCACTTGGCGCACAACATCAATGGTTTCTGGAACAACAACTGATTTTGGACGACCTTCACGAAATTAGCCTTGGAGTGAACTACGACCTCGGTTGAATTCACCACACCATCGATAAACAGTGGACGTTGATAAAGCTTCATCGCCGAAAATAGAATTAAGTTCATCGATGCACTCTTGTTGAGTTAATCCACGTCGAAATTTGTAAAATATAATCGCACGAAAATTTTCACGATATAATTCCTTTTTATGAATAGCGATCGTATGTCAAAACATTCTGATGACGTTTTACCGCAAAAATGTCAAACTTTACGATAGAGCTGGCAGTTTCCAGATTGCAACACTAGGGTTTCCCAATCCCGAAATATACCTTTGTATGAATACACAGCTTTACAGATGTGGGATTTGGTTTTACGAGACCACCTGCCGTGGCGTAGTAGGTAGAGTGCGACGCTCACACGCCGAAGGATCTAGGTTCGACTCCCAGCTCAACACCAATTTTTCGAATTTTTCACGGCACCACCTCTTTCGAGCTGCTGACAACACTCAAAGAGTAATAACTGTCTAAGAAAGCTTCTCAAATCTCGCCGTTCGGAGTCGGCAAAAAACTGTAGGTCCCCTCTACTCGTGAGAGAACAGTAGCTCGCACAACACGAGTAGTTGATGAGCAAGCTAGGCCCTGGTCCCTCTTTGGACTGTAGCGCCAACAACTATTATTATTATAGACCACCTGCCTTAACGGCTTATATCACGGGGAACCTTTTTCCCAAGAGTCGTAAGTAACACAAGACTAGACGCCTTAGTTACCCAAGTACCAAACTGAGATCATGCTTGAGGGGCAATCACCCCACCTTGGTTTGATGCGAAGCCTTTCTTAAACCTCTTCCGCTCTCTGGGTCGCAGCGCCCGGTTAAGAATGCAACTCCACACTGAGAAGGGATAGTCCCCTAACCGTCTTGCCTAGTTGTGCTTAAATAATGAACTAGACAAGTCAGCACATTACACTATCCTCGACTCTACCCGCAATGTTATGTGATAAACCACAGCCACCACGATACTCCCACAAGGGGGCCTGCCGCACGGTCAAGCTGGAACCGAAGTTCCAGAGGCCCCTGACCTCCCGTGGCACCAGAATATAGCCTCTGGTCAAGCTGTCACTACCAGTCAGGTTCCCTCAAAGCCTGGGTCGCCATCTGGTCAAGCTGTCACTACCAGTCAGGTTCCCTCAAAGCCTGGGTCGCCATCCGTAGATGGTCTTTTCTCCATCAGTGATTCCGTTAACACTATAAGTAGTGATACGGATGTGATTTTGAATCATGTGATTCATAAATCCAGTCACATCATATGGAAGCCTTTGAGATGAACAATATAATCGGTGGGGACCGTAAAACTGTCCAGCCATAAGTCGGACTTTGGCCTCAGAGGTTTGGGTTTCCATACTCTTTAACTACGCCCAGGCGTCCGCAACTTATTGTCTCAGACCCCTTTTCCATGAAAATAATTCAAAGTAAGCCATGTGTCTCGGTGGTCCGAGAATTTTGCCAGAATGTCGTTCCTTGGCAAAGTATGCGCCTTGTTATAAAAGAAGAATCCCATCCCATTGCCAACTGCCAGTGAATTAAATAAACTTCGTCTGCACACTTCCCTGCCCAAATACACTTGAAGACTGGAACACAGCCTTACAGCATTTACCATATTTATTTACTCTCCTACCTATGCGCCCAACATAGCAGGAATACTTTACACTTCATAAACATGAATCGTTTCAAGCCAGCAAGTATTTTACTTTTATTTGATTTAAAAGTTAATACTTTTTAATCTGACCGCCGTAGCGCAGTGGGTATAGTGCGACACTTACATGCCGAAGGTCCAGGTCCGAATCTCTGCTGAAGATCTAGCATTTTTTACGGCACCACTTCTTTCAAAGAGTAGTAACTGCCTGAAGAAAGGATTCCTAAACTTCGCCGCTCGTTGTTGGCATGAAACTGTAGGTTCCTTCTACTCGTGAAGGAAGAGTACCAGAAAACGAGTAGTTCATGAGAAATCTAGGTCCTGGTCCCTTCTTATGTGGCACGTCAAATTGTTTTAAATCATTTTTGAACCAATCTTTATTAAGTCTGAATTGTTTTTAATGTTCTCTCAGAGTTTTTCAAAACTTTGCCATTTTGCCTAAAGACCCAGAAATATGAAGAATCAAAATGCCCACAACAATTTGCAGCAAACGAACACAACATTTTCTGTTTTCTGCAACTTTTCAAGTACTCCAGTGGATAAACTGAAGTCAGGAGGATTCAATTCATTTCATTTTGGTATTTATTGTCTACGCAGAAGTATTTGGCAAAAAATAATTTATTGGGAAACTTGAAGTTTTTGCAGGAAAGTACCACGAGTATATGGAACCCATTCCTATTTATTTTAAAAATTACTATTTAATAATTGTAGCATGCGACAGTCAACAGGGGACCAGGACCTAGCTTGCTCATCAACTACTCGTGTTGTGCGCGTTACTGCTCTCTCACGAGTAGAAGGGACCTAAAGTTTTCTGCCGACTCCGAACGGCGAAATTTGAGAAGCTTTCTTAGACAGTTATTACTCTTTGAGTGTTGTCAGCAGCTCGAAAGAGGTGGTGCCGTGAAATATTCGAAAAATTGGTGTTGAACTGGGAGTCGAACCTAAACCAATCGGCGTGTGAGCGTCGCACTCTACCCACTACGCCACGGCGACCACTTACTATTACTATTTATTACGATGAAATATGCATCGTTTGGTGTCTTCATGTAACCAGTTCATGAACCTGACAAATGAACACTTTGTGACGTTTTTTTTTATAATTTTGCAGTGATGCAGCCTCCGTTTGACAGAAGCACCTGCTCGTGTTCCTCCTTAACCAAGAAAGTAGAGTAAACTTAATTAGGGGCCTGCAGAGAGTATTGTTCTTCTTTGTGCGACGCTACAGTCCGGGGTGGACCTGGGCCTCAACCGACATGCCTCTCCAGGCAGCACGATCTCTCGCTAGATGCCTTCAGTTGCGGTCTCCAAGTTGATTAAGATCCTTTTTCACTTCTGTGCGCCACCTTAGCTTACGCCGTCCTCTGTTGCGTTGTTCCAATGACTCAGATTCAAAGATTTTTCGGGCCGGAGCAATGATGTCCATACGCTCTACATGGCCTAGCCATCTTAAGCGTTGTATCCGAAGACTCTTGACCAGACGCATGTCGCTGTACAGTTCATAGAGTTCGTCGTTAAATATTCTCCTCCACATGGCATCAACTCAAACAGGACCAAAAATCGCACACAGAACTTTTCTCTCAAAAGGCTAAGGGCTTCCTCATCAGTTTAAGTTACTTTTAGGTTTACGCGCAGTGAAGTTACAGTAGCAATGGAGCTGGGATGGTCAGTTTGAGTTTGAGAGACCTTTTCATAGACATTTATTTGGGTGTTGTCAGTAGCTAGCAAAAGGGGTTGACAACACCCAAATAATTGTCTATAGAAAAGCCTCTCAAATTTGACTGTTCTAATTCGACAAAGTTATACTTTTTCTCGTGAGTTGCACGCTCAACACGTGTAGTTGCTGAGTAAGCTGGTCCATGGCCCACCTCCGGTTGATTGTTCTGTTCCAAGTCGGCAAGTCGATTCAACTTCGTATCAAGAGACTGAGCTAAAGTAAACTTAACTTTGAGCAATAAATACATTACTTCTGCTATCATCATGTTCACAACTCTCCAGTCGATGTTTCGTAGAATTTAGGTCAATGTCGTCTAACTGTTTTTGATTAAAATGTCATTTTCGTTGAAGGTTTCCATCAAATGTTCTCATTTATTCCATATTTCCATTCCATTCCTCATATTTTCTTAGGTTTTTAGGTTTTGAGGTGTAGGAATTAAACAGAAGCAAACTTTTTCCAACGTTTACAATTTTCAATGCACTCAATCTGCGCTTCATTCCAAAATGGCCTCCACACATGACAACGCCATGACTACCTCCACTCATGCCGCAAAATTAAATACTTACCAATTTGTAGCGGAAATTTGATAAAGGTTGCATTCGAGTCAAGGCTTTAAAGAGGGACGAACGGAGCATTGAACACACGTATCCTGGAATCGAAGCCTTCAAAACAATCAATGTCATGAGCGACAACGGATATTCCTAACTATCTTTCCTGTGAATTAAGAAAGCTTTAAAAACAGCTCAGCTGTATAAAGTTGGCCCTTCCGTTTATCTTTCAAATCGACTGCACTCAAACCATAATTTAAGCAAAAACTCGTCTTCACAATTCCAGCAAAGGATCAGAAGGTTCTCAGCAAGCCTTGATCACAAATTTGAATGTCTCCGAGCATTCCACAAAGAAAACCCAAACCCTGTGACCTCATTTGCCCTTCATTGTCTCGTTCAGACAAATTAACCATCAAATCTGATGAGGAGTTCCCCTTCAAAGTTTGCCCCAGCCACAGACCCAATTTCACCCGAAATACATCCATTTGCTCAAAAAGAATCCCCAAACACCTTTGGGAGTGAAAGAAATTCAGCAAAAAGTTCAAACGAAAGGTAATAAGGAAATGCCCTGGAATTCTAAATAGGCACCCGACCCGCCCCCGTGTCGCCCCGCAAATATAGACGTCCTCTCGCACCGAAAATAAATAATTTATATTCGCAACAAATCAACTTCAATGGGATTAACTTGACAATACAGCCAACTCTCGTCCTAACTAAGTTTATCCTGTTGCCGAAGTTTTCTTTTTTTTTTTTCATCTGTTTACCCTCCTCCGCCGGGAGCGTGGCGCACACGATAGGTCTGAGGTGCTGCTTCGGTGATACATCGAAATTCAGTACAACCACACAGCCGGATCATGTGTGTGCGCCGGGAACTCAACTCAATCTCTAGGCGAAGGCTACCTTTGCCAATTTTCCGTGCAACCATTTATCATTCCGCCGCAGTGGGGAGCCAGACCTCCAGCACTGACTGAGTGACTGACTGTGAACTTGGCCAACACTACCACACGGCCACGGCCGCCACCGTTGCCCGACTCGTCGAACTGCAGCGGCGGGGATGGCAATAATGTTTTCTTATCACGAAAACCTATTTATCCTGGAATGGGGCGAGCGGAATGGTCCGGGATGATGATAATGATGCGGAGAGGCTTTACGATTGTAAAAAAGCACCCGGCTAGGGGTGGAATTGCCAGAACCAGTTGGAATGTGTGCCCGCCTCGGTGGTGGTATTAGGGCGGCTTTTATTGGCACCTACATTACCTTATCACCATCATCATCATCAGCAGCAGCAGGAGCGGCACATATCCACATACAGGGCGAATTCCGCATCATAGACATAATCGTCATCGGGTTTATCCCAGTGCGTGCCGGGAATGGGGGCGGCTTGTCGAACTTTTCACGGCGACGGCGCCCCCTCATAGCCGGATAGCGAGTCAAAGATTTGTTATTCCAGTCAAGTTCCGATGTTCGAACATCTGGGCCTAAATGGAACACAATGGCATTAACCAAGGAACAATCTCTGAAGTTTTATTTCCCATTCAATCCCCGGCTCCGTCAGTGCGTCGACGGGTCGATGAAGTTTTCCAATTTTTCGCCATCGGTTTCGAAATCGAATTTTCACCCGGAATCAAGTTTGCGAAAGTGTTTTTCCCCATCGCCGGCGCTCTATCTCAGATGTCTCACTTTAATCGGATGGCAATTACAGGATCATTACAGGCTCGGGATCCGAAAGCCGCTAGATGGGCCATAAATTGTCTGGATGGGGTGGCTGCTCTTGACTCCTCGCGCGTCCGCGACTCTCATTACTGAGGACGGCTCCGGTTGGCAGACTTTCGCCGGGTTGCCATTTTTAATTAACTTAATAGTGTCCCCAGCCGGTGGAGGTGAGAGTGGCTGCAGCGACGGCAAGATGAAATTTACTGAGTCACTCGGTGCGATGTTCGCCGGTTTTACACGACTTTCGAACCTTTGGTGCGACCGCGTTACACGGAATTCCATTAAAGCACGACACGTCGCGACAACTCGAAGCAACGCGCGGAGAGGTGGTGTCGTTCGTTACACAACAGGATCTCGGTGTTGTAGTCCTTCAGGCGTTCTACACATTCCTTCTTCCGCGCGGCACTCGATGTAGTCGATGCCCTGGCGAAAGGAATTTCTGTCACCGACAGACAGAGGGTTGCCGGTTGATAGCTGCTGGAAGGGGAGCTGTGATGTTTTCCGGGCTCAAGTTCTATTGTTTAAATGATTTTAGGCATTTCCCCGAAAATAAAAGGACAGCATTTCCATTCCCCCCACACACACGCGCAACGAGTTCCGATTACTGTGGGACCTGGAGCCAGGAGCCGGTAGCCGGGAAACAGCAACCGGAGACAACAGCGATGGCGGTAATTTTCGATTGCGATAAGGGAAGCGTTGGTGGGGGTGGATGAATGAATTCTTGATCACTGCGGAGCGAGCCGGGGAGCTGCACAAAGAATTCAGATTACATTCTGTGTGTAATCTTTGTTTGGCAGCATTGTCGGTTGGCGTCTTGATGAATAATTCAGCGGTGATATGGTGGACCATTGAATCAGCAGCTCTGGGGTGGGACTTCTTGTTTTAAATTGGATATCCGAGACAGCTGTAAGTGGGATGATGAAAGTTGCGGCGTTAGTTTCTCGGAAAATCGAACTCTGTCTGTTTTACTGAGTTGATAAGTTGTCCCTTGTTCGGGAACGACAGAGGCCTACAATAAGCATGAAACAGGTCGTCTACAAATTGGATTGTGACGCGTTCTTGAAATTCAATTCATTTTAATCTACGGCGTCTGATCTAATAACTATTGTTCTCGGAAAAGTTTGGTACGACGAATGGCTTCGAATTAGAGAAAGCAGCTGGGTGAGCTCAACTTTGATTGGAGACGTGAACTGTTGGTAGAGTTGCAAAACACCCGTTTACTGAATGAGAGTGCTAGCTCACTCCATTAATTATTTTTCTTGCTCCAATTTGGTTATCCTTTTATCAGGGCGTTATTACCATGCAAGGTATTGCAATTTTTGTTAGGACTGGGCATTCTATATTGGGGGAAAGTTAATCGCAACTGGGAAACAGATCAATGAAAAAGTTTGTCCCGGGAAAAATGTCATTCTATTTAAATATGAATTTTTGGAAACCATGTTATAAATGCCACTGTACGTCTCTGTAGAAGAACTTTTGAGAGCTAAACACGCACAGCCCCTAAACAACCTATGTTGCGCGCTTTTATTCACTTTCCCAGAAGCTCTAGAAACCTTAAATTTTTATGAAATGAGTACGACAAAAGAAACTTGGAGCACACATTTGTTCCCAAGCTAGAGAAAGCTCTTCATTTTCTTCAGAAAGTGAATAGGCTTTATTCGACTTGCCCTGCACTACCTCTCATCAGCTTTTAAAAGTCATGCAAGCCATCTGCATTAGTCTGCAAGAAATACGGTTGTCCTCGTTTTGGTGGGTAGACTAAAACACTCGAAGCGCAGCGCGTAGACTAAAACACTCGAAAAAACGTAAAAGCTCAGAACGCACAATTAACTCGTTGAAGATGGTGCAGTTTTTTGTATTTAACATCATCTGTCGGCAGCAAAAGTCAAACGTCGTTTTATCTGGTGGCGCCTTGCACAAAAATTTTCAACTTCACCCGCTATTCTTTGTCCTGATTGCGTTGACGGTATTTGGAGCAGAAGATTCAACAACGAACTCTATAGGCTGTACGACGGCGACATGCGCCTGGTCAACCGTATCCGAAGACACTGGAGTTGGCCAGGCCAAGTAGAGCGTATAAACATCACTCCTCTGGCACGAAAGGTGCTCGAATCCGAATTGATGGGGCAACGGCCTAGGCTGGGCTGAAGTGGCGCCCACTGGTGAAAAAGAACCTTAACCAAATTGGGCTGGGCAACTGGTGGAGGTGGAGGAACTAGTTGTTTGAGGCCCAATCCCACCCCAGACTATAGCGCCACACGAAGAACAAGTAGTTCACCAGAGATTTGAATTTAAGCTGTAACCAGCATTATACTCCTAACAGGGGGCTCACCTCGCTGTTTGGTTTCAGTAACGTTTCAGGTTTTATAAATTTCCGTTCCGCAAGAACATAATTTTTAGTCGAACTGCACAATCATACTGTTCCGGATTGGGTTTCTTATCACTTATGACCGGTAGCCTTACGACCGACCCTAACTAGGACGCAGCTGAAGCTGAAGCTGAAGTTTTCCTGATACGACGTCTGCAACAATCTTCTCTAGCAGAGCCTCTTATCGTATCTATACTTTGGCTTTGTTGTACAGACTGCAAGTTCTATAAGTGCAACATAAGTTCATACCTCTCACAAACCTGCAATCAGCCATTTAAGCCATGTACGTAAAAGCTTAGCTCTCATTCGATTTAAAATCATTTACATGAAACCAAGATCAAGAAATTCCTTCCTGCAAGCAAGTGGCTCAGAAATACGTTGGGATATGTTTCACAATTGACTCGCCTCGGAGGGGAAAAAAAGACAGTTTCTTGTTTTACAAGACTCCTTGCGTGTACAGATGTAGAATTTGAATAATCATGAACACCTGACATCAGAGTCATATACGATGGAGTTCAACGCGCAAAGTCGTTGACGCAAAAGACTAGACGCTTTGATTACCCAAGTTCCAAGCTAAGTTCATGCTTAAGGGGCACTCGCCAACTTTGGCAGCACCCGCCCGCCATGCAACTATACACTGATCCAAACGAGCCCCTAGCCTCTTGGTCTAAGTCAGCAGAATGGAAAAACGAAATATCAGTGGTTATAATATGCTAACCCGGACTCTGCGCACGATTGATCAAAAGCTACTACGAAGGGGCGTACAGGCCTTTCTGTATAAAATAAAGCCCTTGGGTAAGTTGGCGCTACCTATCAAGCTCCCAGTCACTTATTGTAGGCTCGAAAATATTGGACTAGGCCTATCAGCTTTAATTTGGAAAATACAAGCTAACTTAGCTACCAGGTATACCCGTATGAAATGGGCGTTTTTTTAATTAAAAATAGAACACTAATTATTAATGGGAAAGTAAAAACATTTCATTCAAAACATTGGCCATTTTTTTCTACACATTTTGACCACCTTTCTGGCAATTCGTGAATACCACGCCAAGAAAATAGTTCATCTTTTAAAGCAAACCAATCAGACACCCAATTTTCGACCTCCTCGTAGGTATCAAAGTGCTGCTCAGCCAATGCGTGTCCCATCGATGAACACAAATGGTAGTCGGAAGGAGCCAAGTCTGGTGAATACGGCGGGTGGGGCAGCTGATCCCAGCCAAGTGTTTTGATTGTATCCTGAACCGGTTTTGCTTCGTGTGCAGTTGTATTGTCATGTCGTGTCTTCTGGCCCATTCTGGTCGTTTCTCGATCAATGCATGGTTCAAATTGATCACTTGTTGTTGGTAGCGATCAGTATTAACGGTTTCACCAGGTTTTAGGAGCTCGTGGTACAGCACACCTTTCTGGTCCCACCAAACACACAACATTGTCTTCTTGCCGAATCGATCTGGTTTTGCAGTCGATGTTGAAGGTTGTCCCAGATTAACCCATGTTTTTTTCGTTTGGGATTCTTAAAATAAATCCATTTTTCATCGCCAGTAACAATCCGATGCAAAACATATTTCCTTTCGTGCCTTTGATGCAAAATTTCACAAGTGTTTTTTCGGTTTTTCATCTGTATTTCATTCAATTAATGTGGCATCCATTTTCCACACTTTTGGATCTTTCCCATAGCTTTAAAATTATCAGAAATTGTTTGTTGTGAAACATTTAACATTGCTGCCATTTGCTTTTGACTCAAAGTGTCATCTCCATCCGATATCATTTGCAATTCGGCGTCTTCAGACTTTTTTGGTGGTCTTCCACGTTCTTCATTTCTCACATCAAAATCATTATTTCTGAACCGTTGAAATCATCGTTTGCATGTTGCTTCTGATAGAGCATGACCACCATATGCCTCGACAAGCATTCGATGCGACTCTGCAGCACTTTTCTTCAAATGAAAACAAAAAATTAATGCTTTCCGCAAATCATCACTTTCCGGAACGAAATTCGACATTTTTAGCACAATGAAAACATATTAAACAGACAATTTAATGACTTGACGTACCATATACTAAATATTTTTCACAGATGTCATAGCAAACAAATAAAAAAAAAATAAGGGCTCGTTCACAACAAATGTTGCCTATCGAGACATTTGTATCTTGACGGTCACTTCATACGAACGAATATAAATGAAGAAGGATGACAGCACAGAGAGTCTTGTGTTGGCTACATGTCAGGAGAGTTACACAGAAGTATAAGGTCAAACTCGAATTCGTGATGTTAAGCCTTGAATTATTGCAGAAGTGTACCTGTAGACATCACGCACGACTCTTCTGAAGGAGCCCACAAAGAGAAAGTTGCTGTTGTGGACCTGAAAGTGGAACTTATTTCACACACAGGATCTTGTCATCGATATCGTAATAATAACTGTTGGCGCGACAGTCCACAGGGGGACCAGGGCCTAGCTTGCTCATCAACTACTCGTGTTGTGCGCGCTACTGTTCTCTCACGAGAAGAAGAGACCTACAGTTTTTTGCCGACTCCGAACGGCGAAATTTGAGAAGCTTTCTTAGACAGTTATTACTCTTTGAGTGTGGTCAGCAGCTCGAAAGATGTGGTGCTGTGAAAAATTCGAGGTGTTCAGCCGGGAATCGAACCTAGAACCTTCGGCGTGTGAGCGTCGCACCCTACCCACTACGCCACGGCGGTCATCGATATCAAGTGCTGTTAAATATATTGCCAGTTTGTTGTTTGTTGATTATGAAATAGTGCCATCATTGGACTGTTTTTCTGAGCAGTTGAGGCTAACAGCGAGGTTCCGATCAATAGCGGATATTGCAAGGGAATTTAAATTTAACGTGGACTTGAACAATTCTTGGTTTATACTAGATGCAACACAGTGTAATGAATATTCGTCCTTTTAAACAGCAAATTCCGCAACTTGGCGCAGTCTTTTCGAAGATGGCAGCCTCAAAGTGGCGTTTTTAGACATTTTTTGGCAGAAACTTTCAATCAGCCATGTCTTGTCAATATTCGTGAACCCATTAACAAGGTCTTGGAAATTTGAGGACACAGAATTAAAAAAGTCTGAGATTAAATAGCTGATGCTGAGAAGAACAACAAGTTTTGTTCTTTACGTTCTATTTTATTACTGAGCCTCGTAGTCTGGGTACCACAATCTTACATAGAGTGAGATATCCGAGAGAACTCCATGATCTACAGCCTTTTTAATTAACTAATCTTCTTGCACATAGAACGTTTTGAAAACCGGAAACACTGAGCGCACTCTTCAGCCGGTCACATTGCGTTTCGGAGCGTTCATCAGACTAAACCAAA
The DNA here is from genome assembly GCA_955652365.1 of Eristalinus aeneus. NCBI lineage: Eukaryota > Metazoa > Arthropoda > Insecta > Diptera > Syrphidae > Eristalinus > Eristalinus aeneus. Next base: position 21,541,980 of record OY019131.1, read on the forward strand.
AAAAACACGTGAAAATTGGCAACAACCCAAAGTGCGATTGCAAAACCAATTTACATCGAAATCGATTCGCAAATGAGGCAAGCGTGTCAAACCGGCTAAAAAGCGCGTATCTATGATGAATGAGACGCCAGCGGATTCATCAGCCACAATCGGCGAAATCAGTGGAATATAAATAACCTCTTCCCCCACCGGATATTCCCCTGTGCGCACACATTTCCATCCGCCCCCACCCACCAGTCAAACCAAAATCAATAGATTAATATCAAAACGCCGGAGCCTCGCAAGGACGCTTCAAATCCGACGACGTAGTAGCAAAGGAAGAAACCCCAGCAGAAAGGGGAAGCCCACGTTCGCTCATCCCCCCGTCGACGGAAACAAAGTAAAAATCAATCAACTCGAAAATTATATTGACACCTGCCAAACCTCTAAAGACTCCCCCAGCACACACACACGTATTGCACAGCAAAATGTATTTACCCGCCGCCACCATGCAGCACTTCAAACGAATCACACTCCTGCCAAGGCCAGCAAGCACAGCAGACAGCGGAGCAAAAAAGAAACCAAAAATATCCTTGGGAATATATTTTTGAAATATTCACCATTCCACCCACCCCAGCGCGCTCTTCTCATCAAGCATCCCCCGACTGTAAGGGCCAGCCAGCCAAGAGGGCAGGCGGCAAAGCGGGATTCCACAGAAACCCTTGCAGGCTTTCTATCTAATGGAACACGACAGTCCTTGGGGATATGTTCGCCACCAAGACCACCGCCGAACGCATCAAACCCGCTTTCTTTCATCCTTCTTCAGGGCATCCTCGTGATGCTGTGCCCTGTTGTTGGTGGTGCCTCGAGTTGTGTTGTGTTTAATTCCTCTTGTTGCCCACCCCCAGGACTCAGAAATGCCGTTCGACACACAACAACAGACCGAAACCGAAAAGGCTTAAAGCCCGTGTTAAACTGTGCACTTAAAAATTCCCCAACAATGGTTGATTTAACACCGTTCCGCCCCCCACTCGCAGATCCTTGCACTTGAATTCTGCTACATGCAATGCAATTAAATATTTTAAAAGGACGATTTGCACTAGGATTTCCTGCTGCATGCATCGGTTTCGTTTCAATTTGTTTCGGTGGATCGTGGGCATGGTGGCGCGACGGCAGCGTGGGTGATGTAGCGTCGCGCCGTATCCTCGGGACATGTGGCGATGTGGCGCAGTGCACGGGGATGTGCTCGTCTGTCTGCCGGTGAAATTTGTTTGCAAATTAAATGATCCGACAAAATCAATCGTAAAGGTAGTTCGTTCGCTTGTTCGTCGTCGCTGCTCTTGTATGGTGTGATGGAGGGGGGCCGGAGGGGTCGCCGTCGTCGTCTGTAGAGCTGTGTACCTTGTCGGTGGGGGCTAACCTCATGCATGTTGCATGAGCTGAACGAGTTGGTTGCCATCGGAATGTGCGGTGCGTGGTGGAGCGCAGCAAGCGGGTGCTCTTCTAACTTCCGGGACGTTTTGAATTTTAGTGTCGGTGTTTTCGGATTAATTTTCGACGGCGACTGGGGTGGCAACGGAGCACTTGGCCTGGATGGGGAGTGGATTTGCGTCTGTTGGAGGAATTAAGCGATTTTTGGCTATGTGGGGTAGTAGGGTTTTTGTTTGGTTGTTCGATAAGAAATTATCGTCAAGAGGGTGTTCGATTTCACACACGGGATTAGGGGCTACGGGCTGTGTGTTTGTTTTTGGCTGTCGGTTAATGGCTGTTGGAGATAGAGAAGGCGTTTGCACTCACCTGAGACTCGAGGGAATTGGCGAAGTTTGCTGATTGACTGGTATATTGCTTGATTTCGCAGAGGAATTCTATTCTGAGGCGTGTAAAGGCGGGAGGAATGTTCAAATGAAGTTCGTTTGAGATGCAGTGGAGTACGTGATGTTGGAATTCGAGACAATACCTCGTCGGAAAAATTTCAAAAGCTGAACATTTCACCACTATTCCATCAGAACAATCGTGCGTTGGAGTTTTTTATAATAATTCTCAGAAAATGTGGTCAAGGCAATAGCATTAAACCTAACCATTATTACTTGGCAGATGTCTCCGGTCAAGTTCAAGGTTCCAGAAAAGATGTATTCTCAGCAAGAGGCATTTTAGTAAATCCCGCATTCAGGCGTATTTAGGGTTTCGTTCTACCAAGCAAAAACATTTTCATTTCGTTGTTCGAGCATTTCGTTAAATCCGTCACTACCTGTTGCATTTGCGGTACAATTTATATCACACTGTGAAATATTAGGCGAGGCTAGGATAATTCTGCCGTTTGAAGAACGAGTTAAAAATAAAAGTTTGAATCAATACGACTCCATGAAGAATCTTCAAAATTAATAGTTTTGACGTACGACACATCATAAGACCCTCACCAATATTTTAAGCTCCAACTTTAAGAAAGTTATATTCCAAGCTCAAGTTCTTACAGTGATATTCATTCAAAAATACCTATCTAATGGGAACATGCAATAACCATTTTCTTTTAGACTTTTTGATTCAAAAAGTTTGGCCTTTATTTACTAAAAATTGTAAAAGAATTTTCAAAATCAACTGATGTTTTCAAAAGCAGGCGGCAACCAACCGGAATGCTATTATTGGAAAATGTTAGAGTTTTGGAGATTTAATGTGCGCCACAGTTGTTGCATATATATTGGAATAGACTTGTTGAAAATTTATGCTGGAGATGCAGCGAGCTATGTACATATCACTTTTTATGTTTGAATTTTAACCTTAATAATAATCACTGCTGGCGCTAGAGTCCACAGGGGGACCAGGGCCTAGCTTGCTCATCAACTGCTAGTGTTGAGCGCGCTACTGTTCTCTCACGAGTAGAAGGGACCAACAGTTTTTTGCCGATTCCGAACGGCGAATTTTGAGAAGCTTTCTTAGACAGTAATTGCTCTTTGAGTATTGTCAGCAGCTCGGCAGAGGTGGTGCGTGAAAACTTCGAAAAATGCATGTTGAGCTGGGAATCGAACCTCGACCCTTCGGCGTATGAGCGTCGCACTCTACCCACTACGCCACGGCGGCCACAAAATTCAACCTTAGTTGTATTAATTAAAATCAAGGCTAGTCTATACCCGAATTCGTTAAAAAAATTGTAAGAACGAAACCATCTTTGTGCGTGGATAGCAGGCAGCTGCCCAGCTTGTTTCAAGTTAATAAAGGAAAATGCAAGTCGGACTGCTCCGACAGTTAAAAGGACCTTCACCTCAGTGCAAACTTTAAGCTTAGAAATTGAGGCCCTTGAAGTGTTGTCATAATAAGTATAGGAAGTAATATTTTCTTCCTATATATTTATGACAACATTTTTTTTACCAAGTCTGAACTCCGAAATTTAAGAAACTTTTTTATAGACAGGTACTACTCTTCGAGTATTGTCGACAGACATTTACGGGTATTGTCTAGAAAATTTAATTGCAGACTTCTGACGCATTTAAAGCCTCACATGGGGGCTAAGATAATTGAAGTGAACAAAATGCGACATTGAAAAAAACTAGAAATCCTAAAAAGAGAGTTTAAATAGGCGCACCATTGCAAGAGGGTTGCCTTTCATATTTCGGGATTAGAGAGCAAAAAAAAAATATTTATCATCGAAAATAGTTTCATTGTTTTTCAAAATATTCCGCATTAAGATCTATACACTTTTGCATGCGTTTGAAGCAATTGTCGAAGCACATTTGCCACTCTGATTGAGGTGTCTTCAAAACATGCATTCTGGACGCACCAACCACTTCTTCGGGTGTCAAAAAACGTTGACCTTTCATTTTACTGTTTACGTACGGGAACAAAAAGAAGTCATTCAGTGCCAAGTCAGGACTATGCGGCGGATGACTCATCAAACCGTCTTCGGCGGTTGGTTTTACTGATCTTTTGGAAGACAACAAATAGTTGTGTACCACTCAGAATTGACTGTTCTGCGTTGTACTAGTGGTACGGTTGCGACGTGTCCAGTTTTTCCGAAAAGGCAGGTGACCATTTGCTTGGAAGTGCTTCGTTCGTGAGCATTTTTTATTGGATTTGGCTCAATTTGAAACACCCATATAGTCGACTGATATTTACTTAAGGGCTCTTACGCGTAAATCCACTAGTCGTCACCTGTCACGATGTCATAGACGTGTTTCGAAGCACCGCGATCGTATTTTTTAAGCATTTCTTTCGACCAATCGACACGAGCCTTTTTTTGAGCGATTGACAAATTGTGTGGTCGCCGTGGCGTAGTAGGTAGAGTGCGACGCTAACACGCCGAAGGGTCTAGGTTCGATTCCCAGCTCAACACCAATTTTTTTTTTTCACAGCAACACCTCTTTCGAGCTGTTGACAACACTCAAAGAGTAATAACTGTCTAAGAAGGCTTCTCAAATTTCACCGTTCGGAGTCGGCAAAATCTGTAGGTCCCTTCTACTCGTGAGAGAACAGTAGCGCGCTCAACACTAGCAGTTGAAGAGCAAGCTAGGCCCTGGTCCCCCTATGGACTGTAGTGCCAACAATTATTATTATGACAAATTGTGTGGGATCCAACTCGAACAAATTTTTTTGACGGTCAAATCCCACTAATGCCTAAGGTTGTCTCAACCTTGCGACAGATCACATGACGACCTTGCAATATCAGTTGATGCACAGCATCAATGGTTTCCGGAACAACAACTGATTTTGGACGACCTTCAACAAATTCGTCATAGAGAGAACAATGACCTCGGTTGAATTCACCATACCATCGATAAACACTAGTCCTTCATGAAGTTTTATCACCAAAAATTGAAGTAAGTTCATCGATGCACTGTTGTTGAGTTAATCCACGCCGAAAGTTGTAAAAAATAATCGCACGAAAATGTTCACGTTTTAATTCCATTTTTTTTTGGCGAGATGGGTCTTTTAAGTTACTGCAAACAACACAAATAACGCTCGTATGTCAAAACGTTCTGAGTACATATAACCTCAAACATGTCAAACCTTACGACAGAGCTGGAAGTTGCCAGATTGCAACACTAGGGTTGCCCAATCCACATATATAAGGGCAACCTTCGTATGTCTTGGTAGCGATTCCATTTATTCATGATTCGTTGTGATTCAAGATTAAGAATAAACTCAGCAGTTATGTACCGTTTGGGCCAGAGCGTAGCGACAGAAAGCGAGACAACTTAAGAAGGCGCTCCGTCATATGAAGTTAGATAGTTTTTATTTCGTAATAAAATGTTTACATTGATATTAGCTATCGGACAGCATATTTTTCAGAGATTTGATATATCATATATCTTACTACATGAAAATTAGCTTAACTTATAATTAAATCTATACAAATTTGATAGGAATTGAAGCAAACAAACTGAAGGAAAATACGACAAAAACCTTCAATGAACTCCGTCATGTGAAATTTTGATTATCATCTAAGAGAACATTCTGCATCACTCAAAAGTCATCATCAAGGCCACCTTCTTACAAATGTCACTCAGCTGCTAGCATACGCGCATTTCAATTTTTGGTAATTTTTGGTTGGCAATCTAGTTTAGGGAAGCATATATGTGGGGCAGAAAGAAGTTTTGAGTATGGCAGGACTTCGTCTTCCTGGGCTCCCCTGCTTGTTCGGTTACTGAAATTGACTGAGTAGCAGAGACCACTCTCGACTACAAAGATGGCAACACACGTTTCTATTCTATCATCTCTTGTCTTTTTACCTCTGTTGTTCTTGATGGCACCATGCAGAAATAAAATGACGGTAGCTATAGTCTTTTGGGGGAGAGTCTGTAGAGAGTCAACAGTAAAAGAAACACAAAAGAAGAATCCTCTTATCCAGGGGTCTCATCACGGATGACAACTATCGTGCGACGATATACATAGTTGAAACGATCGCGTAGGCAAACAAAAAACCATAGCAACAAAACGATATTATAAAGCAAACATGCCTTATGTACTCTCAAAACTGTCAATTGCTATGGCCCTGATGAACGGTTTCTGACGATAGCTATTTCACTCTCGTTTTGCATTGCGCTGGCATACAAGTAATGAAAATTTGAAGAAAAGGAAAAAAATGTGACTAGTATAAAATGTCTTTGAATCCAAGCCATTGGGACAACGCAACAGAGGACGACCTAGACTGAAGTGGCGCACACAGGTGGAGAAGGACCTCCACCAACTTGGAGTGCGCAACTGGAGACAGCTGGCGAAAGATCGTGCTGACTGGAGAGGCATGTTAGTTGAGGCCCAGGTCCACCCCGGACTGTAGCGCCACAAGAAGAAGAAGAAGAAGGAGTACAAAATGTTTAGATACAATCCTCAGCTTTGGGAAGTATGAATGTACATCCAAAATTATTAAAAAAAATATTTCCTGGAACCAAACCTCGTACATTTTATGAGCTCCATTCGCACAGTCGTTAGTTCATTCATAACAAAACAACACAAAACAAAACCAAACATAACAATGAAAACTTTGAGTCAGTCGTTATGCATTAGGTCCGTTCCAATTGCTCTGAATTGCTACAAAAGTATACGAATACGAACTACGAAAAAATTTGATAATTATCTGATTTTTTCGTAGAAGGGAGAGCTCGCGAGAAAGCAAAATATTTCCCCTCCCTACGAATTTCTGCCGAAGAAAATTCTGTACCCAGCAGATATGAAATTACACTTCAAATGTAACACACACTTGTCTAAGCTAGGTAGTGGCGAGAGAAAGATTTGAGTGTTTTCTGGACTTAGTCATATTTAGTAAATGAATCAGACCACAGCACAGTCTGTTGGAGAAAAGCCAATTATTAACATAAGTCATTACTCCCGTGGCCAGTCCCCTTCCTAGGCTGAAGCCGAAATAAACTCAAGACATGAAAGAAACAGTTCATCAAATCACTGACAGAGCTGGGTCGGAAGTGTTTGTTCAAAAATCCGCTGCTCAGAATTTCTGACTTTCACAGGGAAGAAAAAGGAAGTCTATGGGAGCGTTCTTCTTATTGCTACGAAAATCGTGCTTAACGAAACGACGTTATATAAATATTTAATATAAATAAATCAAGTTCTGAAGCGAAAAGTTGTTTGAGCTTACAATAGGACTTTTTCGACCAATTTATCAGAAGGTAAAAGATGACGACACTTCGCTTCCGCAAAAGGCGACATGAATTTAAGTTGCATTACCAGGTATACCCGTATGAAGTGAGCGTCAAGATACAAAGTTTCTCGATAGGGAACATTTGTTGTGAACGAGCACTTATTTATTTTTTTTTTTCGTTTGCTATGACATCATTGAATAGACATCATACTTTTTCATCGTGTTCAAAATGTCGAATTTTGTACCAGAAAGTGATGATTTGCGGAAGGCATTAATTTTTTGTTTTCATTTGAAGAAAAGTTATGCAGAGTCACATAGAATGCTTGTCAAGGCACATGGTGATCATGCTCTATCGGAAGCAGCATGCAAAAGATGGCTTCAACGGTTCAGAAATAATGATTTTGATGTGAGAAATGAAGAACGTGGAAGACCACCAAAAAAGTTTGAAGACGCCGAATTGCAAACAATATCGGATGGAGATAACACTTTGAGTCAAAAGCAAATGGCAGCCATAATAAATGTTGCACAACAAACAATTTCTGACCATTTTAAAGCTATGGGAAAGATCCAAAATTGTGGAAAATGGGTGTCACATGAATTGAATGAAAGACAGATGGGAAACCGAAAAAACCCTTTTGAAATGTTGCTACAAAGACACGAAAGAAAATCGGTTTTGCATCGGATTGCTACTGGCGATGAAAAATGGATTTATTTTAAGAATCCTAAACAGAAAAAAATCATGGGTTGATCTGAGACAACCATCAACATCGACTGCAAAACCAGGACGATTCGGCAAGAAGACAATCCTGTGTGTTTGGTGGGACCAGAAAGGTGTGCTGTACTACGATCTCCTAATACCTGGTGAAACCGTTAATACTGATCGCTACCGACAACAAATGATCAATTTGAACCATGCATTGATCGAGAAACGACCAGAATGGGCCAGAAGACACGGCAAGGTAATTTTGCTCCATAACAATGCACCTGCACACAAAGCAAAACCGGTTCAGGATACAATCAAAACACTTGGCTGGGAGCAGCTACCCCACCCGCCGTATTCACCAGTCTTGGCTACTTCCGACTACCATTTGTTTTCATCGATGGGACACGCATTGGCTAAGCAGAACTTTGATTCCTACGAGGAGCCCGAAAATTAGGTGTCTGATTAGTTTGCTTTAAAAGACAAACAATTTTATTGGCGTGGTATTCACAATTTGCCAGAAAGGTGGTCAAAATGTGTAGAAAGCAATGGCCAATACTTTGAATAAAATGTTTTTACTTTCCCATTAATAATTAGTGTTTTATTTTCAAAAAACGTTCAACGTTCATTTCATACCGCTACACCGGTATACTGGCATATTTTCTTGAACTCAAACCTCATACATTTTATGAGCTCCACTCGCACATTCGTTTTTCAATCGTAACAAAACAATGAAAACTATGAGTCAGTCGTTATGCATTAGGTCCGTTTCATTTGCTCTGAATTGCTACGAATGTCTACGAATTTACCTGAAAAACTGCGAAAAAATTAGCTGATTAGCAGAATTTTTCGTAGAAGAGAGAGCTTGCGGGAGAGCCAAATATTTCCCCTCCCTACGGATTTCTGCCGAAGAAAAAACTTTGGGCAGCAGATGGCTGTCAAATCGAAAATAAAAGAACCTCTGGGATTTCATATGTCTGATAGGCGTTTACTAATTTCTACGAAAAGTTGTTTGACAATTATCGGTAGAGTTACTCTCTGCAAGACAGATTTCTACCCAAACTATTCAACTACAAATTTATGTACTCAAATGAATTGGAACTTTTATTTTGCTGTGTGTGTACACTTATGGCAAGATATGTTGCGTTCAGTAGCGCTCAAACTGTGTATTAAATAGACGATAGAAGAAACGATACTGGTTGGGTTACGTGATGCAAATTATCGACGATATCATTTAGGTGGACGTTTGTTTCTTGAAAAGTTACTTGATTACAACCCAGGCCTTTCAGGTGACACAACATGATTTCTTCATATATTCGTAGGATGGCATACACAAGTAAAGAAAGATCTTAAGCAGTGTAGCGTGCGAAAACGAAACACAGTGCAAGCTGTTAGTTGCAACTTTAACCTGCCCGGATTGTTGTGCCGTGCCAAGGAAGCGTTCCTTATTTGGTAGAAGTCTGGATTATGACTTACATTGCTCACTTATTCTAATTCCAAAGGCTGCACTGGTGTATCGTCCCCTCTCTCCTCCAACGAATGTCCTTTAAACTCATTCCTCTTCGACAGAGACGTTTGACTTTATTTTCTTCTTCACCACTACCTACTCCCTGAATTCGAAAACCCTCCTCCAACAATCTTCGCCAACGAACAATTGCAGTGCAAGTTCACCGAAAATTCACCAACTGCGTAAACAATCCAAGGGCACCAGACACAACCACTGACATTGCCCCCCAAGTTTGAGTAAACAAATGTCTTCGTAATACAGCTGCACACAGATCGAACATTCCACTTCTTGAACACGACCTATAAATACACGGCAAAGCTGTCAGGGGCTATCAAAACATTTCAGCTCCGGTTTCGCTTGAGAAGTCAATTCTATCAACCAAGAACATGATCTCCTGGTTCAATTTGTTCCTGGTCCTGGTCTTCACCTTGTTCACCGTCCAGCAAACCCAATCTTTCATCAGCCTGTTTTCGACTTTCCAGAGATGGAAACTCTGCAAATTGAACTCATCATACTGCGCTGCCCTTGGATAAATTGAAAGACATTGACGTGGACTAAGCGGTTTGCTTTGGAGTGGAAGTAACCGTCGAATGGACTGGATGCATGAACAAACACAATAAATTGAAATTTTTAAAACAACGTTTTGATTCTCTTTCTCTTTCTCCTTCTCCTATGTTGAGGTTTTTGATTCATTCAGCAAATCAACTGTCTTCTGTCTTATTTTCGCAAAGTGCCAGCGTCCCTTTTTACCCCCTTCAACCAACACAAGCAACTCAATTCTCACATCTCCAAAGTAGACCTCTCAAAAGGTAATCAGTTCAACCACGAAGGCGTCAACTATCACCACTAAAGAGCCACCTGTCGCAGAAGTGACGCATTCGAGCGTCAACAAGGCGTGTCATTGTCTCTAATGCATTGTTTCCACTCACAGGCGGCAACATATCAATTACTCCACTTCACACGACAGTGCCCGTTTGTCCTCGAATCGATTGTGCTAAACTGTGATCAAACTGTTTGACATTCCACTCCGCCTGCTGTCAATTAATAACCGACGAGCAAACATATTTACACAAATTATCAGGCCGCCGTGGCCGCTTTCATCGGGTGCCGCCGCTGCGTGTCGGACGCGCGCCAATAGTGGCGACCGCCAGCCAACCGCTAAGCAAACAAAAGTAATTCTCATTATCGCTGTCATTGATGCGATTGACGTTCGCTCGCCGCACAACTGTCTTTCAATGCCATTCGTTTCCATTTGCATTTAAATAATTAGCCTCCGTCGGCGACGGTGGATCTGGCATCACTCATTTAACGGTTCGCGAGTTTGTCATGGATTCCTGCGGGCAATAGTTCCCCACCGGATCGATGGGAACAGACGCATAGAAATTAATTAAAATGCGGTTGTCAAATTGCGAGTAGATGTGTGTGTGATGGAGGATACTCGCACAGTCTCTGGCAGTCTGCTGGTCTTAGTCTCTGCGGGCTAAGTGGATGGGTTTTGGTTGAGGCCCCATCCACAGAAGAAACAGCGCGTGGGAACGGCCACATGTGCCACGGAGCTGTGCTTTCGAAGTTCTCAGAAAAATATTTTCCTTTCTTTATCACAGCGCTTCCCTTTTCATCAGACGAGCGGTTGCGTCTCCATCAGCGGCAGGACGAAGGAAAACACGATTCTCCTTGTGGGCCTTAAAAAATAGGCATCGACAACCGGCGAGGGATGTTGTTCGTTATCTTGGGGATCTGTCGAATGCAAACGGAGAGCGGGCCACCGGGGGCGGTAGGCATTAAGTAACGTGGTAGCACTTTCCGGTTTGAAATTCGATTCGATATTTGTTTTTAAAACATAAAAATGCTTTTAAAAACATCCTTTTATTGAGTTGTGTTAAGTTTGTAACTCAGGGGGACCGGGGTGGAGCTGCTGCTTTGGATCTCTGCTGGGGCTCCTCTTCGATGTGGAGATGACCCGGTCTGGATGGGGGAAGCTGTAAAAGTATTGAGGTTGAGGAGGCGATGTAAAATCATCGGACTGGTAGTTCCCCAAATCGAGTTTCTTTGTCAGAGTTTTTGGTGCACTTTGGGCCATTTTGAGGGAGCTAATGCGTGCAGCTCTGATTGATTTGTGATGTTCATTTCGAAGAGCCCATGCCGTGGTTTTTCCATGTTTAACGCTGAGGGACATATGCCGATGCGAAGCCTGAAAGCGCTGAATTTGAGGAGAGAATCTGCTGAAGTTTTCTGTACTTTGCACATATTCAAAATAAAAAAAAAGTACAGTGGACACAAACCTTTGTAGTTTTTGCGTATTGGATACCTTTCGTCAAAAATCCTGCAAAACTTTAAATTTACAGAAAGTGTTTCCTATATCTCAAAAAGTCCCGGGACGCATAGAGGGCGCCACTGACAAAAATTATTAATTTAATAGACGTGCTGAGACATCACGCAATTATCTCAGAAGTGTCGAAAACCATCGTTAACTCTGTCATGACAACAACATGTTCCGGCCAGGAAAAAGATTGTTGTTCCATTTTTCAGTTGCATGAGGGGTAGGTGATACCACAAACGCGGATATATGACCATTATTTAGAAAACTACTTTAAAAGTGTGCAAGTTTCAAGGGACAAGGGAACAAGTGCGAGAAAGAGGAAAAATGCGAGTGCTCTTAACCGTTCTTTGATGGTGTGTATTTTTGAAGGTATACGAGGGTTGCCTCTTAAATTTCGGGATTAGAGAACAAAAACAAATATTAAACACCGAAAATTGCTTTATTGTTTTTCACAATATTCTCCATTAAGATCTATACACTTTTGCACGCGTTTGAACCAATTGTCGAAGCACCTTTGCCACTTCTATTGAGGTTTCTCCAAAACATGTATTCTGAACGCATCAGCCGCTTCTTCAGGTGTCGAAAACCGTTGACCTCTCATTTTATTTTTTACGTACGGGAATAAAAAGAAGTCATTCGGTGCCAAGTCAAGACTATGCGGATGACTCATCAAATCGATGTTTTGAGTGCTCAAAAATGCAGTTGTTTGAGCCGATGTGTGAGAGCGCGCATTGTCGTGGTGAAGAGTGATCCGTCTTCGGCGGTTGGGTTTCCTGATTTCTGGGAAGACAACTGGCAAACAAATGGCTGTGTACCATTCAGAATTGACTTTTCTGCGTTGTACTAGTGGTACGGTTGCGACATGTCCAGTTTTTCCGAAAAGGCAGGCGAACATTTGCTTGGAAGTGCTTCATGTACGAGCAACTTTTGTTGGATTTGGCTCAATTTTAAACACCCATACAGTCAACTGTTTTGCGTGCGATTTTTGGTCCTGTTTGCGTTGATGGCATCTGGAGGAGAAGATTTAATGACGAACTCTATAGGCTGTACAGCGACATGCGCCTGGTTAAGCGTCTACGGATACAACGCTTAAGATGGCTAGGCCATTTAGAGCGTATGGACACCACTGCTCCGGCCCGTAAAGTCTTTGAATCCGAGCCATTGGGACAACGCAACAGAGGACGGCCTAGACTGAAGTGGGGCACACAAGTGGAGAAGGACCTCAACCAACTTGGAGTGCGCAACTGGAGACAGCTGGCGAAAGATCGTGCTGGCTGGAGAGGCATGTTGGTTGAGGCCCAGGTCCACCCCGGACTGTAGCGCCACAAGAAGAAGAAGAAGAAGATACACTCAACTGCTGGCTCATACGCGTAAATCCACGATTTATCACCTGTCGCGATGTCATAGACGTGTTTTGAAGCACCGCGATCGTATTTTTGGAGCATTTCTTTCGACCAATCGACACGAGCCTCTTTTTGAGCGGTTGACAAATTGTGTGGGATCCAACGCGAATAAAATTTTGTGACGGTCAAATGTTAATGCAATATTGAATGTATGCTGGTCCCACTAATGCCTAAGGTTGCCTCAATTACATTCGAATACACACGAATTTGGAATATCAGTTGACGCACAGCATAAATGGTTTCCGGAACAATAACTGATTTTGGACGACCTTCACGACATTCGTCTTGGAGTGAATTGCGACCTCGGTTGAATTCACCATACCATCGATAAACACTGGTCCTTGATAGAGCTTCATCGCCAAAGATTGAACTAAGTTCATCGATGCACTGTTGTGTAGTTAATCCACTTCTAAAGTTGTAAGGAGTGGTCGTCGTGGCGTAGTGGGTAGAGTGCGACGCTCACACGCCGAAGTTTCTAGGTTCGACTCCCAGCTCAACACCTGAATTGAATCTGAATCTTGATTTTTGGGGTCTTTCTTATTTTTTTTTACGGCTCCTGAGTCCTGTTCCTGGCTGCAGTTTTCGGAACAACTGCAGGGCCATTGCATACTCTGTTTGGCAACTTGTGGTTTAAACAATTTGAGTTTATCACATTGAAAGCTTATGGTGTCCTTAAAGTTCCTAGTTTCAAAACTTTTGTTTAAGACTTGGCTAAATGCTTTTAGGTGTGACCTTCATGACATTTAATTAATTTCATCGATGCACTGTTGTTGAGTTAATCCGCGCCGAAAGTTGTAAAAAATAATCGCACGAAAATGTTCACGATTTAATTCCATTTTTTTTTTTTGGCGAGATGGATCTTTTAAGTTACTGTAAGCAACACAAATAGCGCTCATATGTCAAAACGTTTTAAGTACGTATAACCTAAAATATGTCAAACTTTACGATAGAGCTGGCAGTTGCCAGATTGCAACACTAGGGTTTCCCAATCCCGATATTAAAAAGGCAACCCTCGTAGTGTGATAGAATTTGTATAAAAGCGCGACTTGTTGGTTTTGTGTCCTATGCCCTGATTTGATTAGAACTGTCCATAGGGATTTGCAAGTGAAAAATATCGTATTACATTAATGGCTTGTCGATCTTAGCTGTGTCCAAGATCCCGTAGTCAATTCTTGTTTCTGCGTAGACTCAGCTCGGGACTAAGACAGTCTTAGGCATATTTACAATTACAAGACGCTCAAGTTTCATTACCGTCTTCATAACGCCAACTGATGGTAAACATATAAAGGTAAGTAAGTGGGTAGTTTGGTGTAGTGGATACAGTGCGACGCTGACACACAGAAGGGTCTAGGTTCGATTCCCGGCTGAACACCTCGATTTTTTCACGGCACTACCTCTTTTCAGCTGCTCAAAGAGTAATAACTGTCTAAGAAAGCTTCTCAAACTTCGCTGTTCGGAGTCGGCAAAAAACTGTAGGTCTCTTCTTCTCGTGAGAGAACAGTAGCGCGCATAACACGAGCAGTTGATGAGCAAGCTAGGCCCTGGTCCCCCTTTGGACTGTACCGCCAAAAATTATTATTATTTAGACAAAATAGTAGTGGCCGCCGTGGCGTAGTGGGTAGAGTGCGACGCTAACACGCCGAAGGTCCAGTTTCGATTTCCGACTGAACACTTCCTTCGAGCTGCTGACAACACTCAAAGAGTAATAACTGTGTAGGAACTTCGCCGTTCGGAGTCGGCAAGAAGTGTAGGTCCCTTCTACTCGTAAGAGAACAGTAGCACGCACAACACGAGAAGTTGATAAGCAAGATGGGCGCTAGTGTCCCTGTGGACTGTCGCGCCACTCAATTATTGTTATTATTAATTATTAAATGATAAAATAACGGTAAATAATGTTATTTTCGGACAACTGAATGTATCTATGTACCTATGGTACATTCAGTACCTATGGTAATGTAAACTGCAGCCGAATAAATTCTAAACCCTCGAAGTGAAACTTCATGTCCACAAACTCGGGCGTGGACTTGAACAGAAAACTAAACAAGGTTTGGAAAAGAACTTGAGAAAGAAACTTGAACAGATTCCTTGACCGGGTCTTGCAAAAATAAACAGAGCGAGCCCGAGTTTCATTTAGATGCAGAAGGTTTCTTTTTTTGTTGTTCTTCTTTTATTAAAACCAGCAACCTCAGTACAAAATAATAATAATAAATTTGATTGTATAAGATTTGCTGCAAGAAATGTCACACTTCCTAGTGCTAAGTTATTTTTGATTTCAGTCCGACATTACACACACACGGGAACCAATAACAAAGAGGTCGCGATATAAAATTTGAATCCCAGTAAAGTGTATCTTTGTATTTATACGGGAAGTTTTGTGAAAGTCGCGTCAGAAAATGAAAATGATGTGACGGACATGACGAACGGAAGAACAAACAGACCGAACACAAAACGAACCCTTAAAACCTCAACCACGCATTGGACAATAAAGACAAGTACAATCCGGGATATGATAAAGTTCCTCAAAAGGACAGATGTGGGATTTGGTTTTACGTGATCACCTGCCTTAATGGCAGTAACGCAAGCCTAGACGCCTTAGTTACCCAAGTACCAAACTGGGATCATGCTTGAGGGGCAATCACCCCACCTTGATTTGATGCGAAGCCTTCCTAAAACCTCTTCCGCTCTTTGGGTCGCAGCGCCCGGTTGAGAATGCAACTCCACACTGAGAAGGGATAGTCCCCTAACCGACTTGCCTAGTTTTGCTTAAACAATGGGCACAGCACACTATCCTCGACTCTACCCGCGATGTTAGGTGGTAAACCACAGCCACCACGAAACTCCCACAAGGGGGCCTACCGCAATGGTCAGGCTGGAATCGAAGTTCCAGGGGCCCCTGACCTCCCGTGGCACCATAATATAGCCTCTGGTTAAGCTGTCACTATCAGTCAGGTTACCTCTAAACCTGGGTCTGTTAGCCGCCATCCCGCCACAGATGGTCTTTTCTCCATCAGTGTTTCCGTTGTCACTATAAAAAGTGATACGGATTTCATTTTGAATCATGTGATTCATAAATCCAGTCACATCATCTGGGCCTCAAAAGGACACGTGAACAACTGCTGGATCTCACTGTGATTATAAACGAAAACAAATATAAAAGCCATATTTTCAAAAATATAAGTATAAACCGCCGTTTGGTCCTTAACACCATCCTAATGGTGCACGTTGCACCGTGGTATCCAACCCATATGCAGCCTGAGGTCCGAATTCACCCGTTTTAGGACTGTCTTTGCTATCCTTAGACCTTATTTCCCTTTGAAGTTCGTCTTTACGGCGCTGGTATATAATATTATTTGACAGCTCCGCAGCCCTACACATCCAAGGAAATTATTCCGCGACGAATTTAGTTCGCGTCGCCCTGTTCCGTTTCGTATTCATTCGATTTTCCATGAAAACCTTGTCATTTCCATCAAAGCCGAAATTGAGGAACACCTCTCTCAGTGACACACGCTGCTCCAAGCCTCCGTCTGTAATTACGCATTTCAAGACCGCGCTGATGTTAGCATGAAGAATGGCTTCCCAATTCGTTTTATACACTTTCCGTAATTAGTCGGGAACAATATTCTAATTCCCTTTCCTTGTCATCCAGAACCCTTTAATGAAGCACCTCCCGCTCCCACTCGACTCATCCTCAGCCACCGCCTGCAGGCGTCATCGCAGCAAAACACAATCGTAATAGCCCTTAAAAGCAGCATGTCACTCAAACCCCATCCGTCTGTCGGTAATTCCATTTGGCAATAATTTACCGCTCGTTTCATAACTCAGCTGTCAAACGCCGAGCCAGCTCTCAAGACTTCTTATCGCTTCCTTCATCACATGCACACTCTCACACCCCATCCCACACGGCTGACATGTGCTTATCTTCCTCATCCGCACCCCGCCCCCGCCACAGTCAACTGGATTAACTTAATGTCTTGACAGTCAGTCCCACCGCCGGATCGCAACACGTCACCCCAGCCCAGCGCACAAAGTTAAACAAACCTCACTCGCGAATTAGACAGCAGGAAAGCACTTAAACGCAAACTTTTTAAAAGGATTACACATTAAGCGCCCCCTCCGCCGGTGCGCCTGGGCGTGGAATTTGAATGCGCGCCGAGAGGGCCGCCACCGCAAATGAAATTAAATCTCGAGAAAATTGTAATTAATCCATGTAATGGCTTTGGAAATGCGCTTCCCTTTGACAGGACCCCTCACATGTGTGTATGGGGGCGCTCGGCTTTATTATCCATAAACGCTTTAACTGCTGCGACAACTGAACGCAGCCTCGTAAAGAGGCCGGCAGCGGCGTCACGGAATTGGCCAAATCAAAAGAATATCCTTGGTGCCCACCCCCCTTGCCGAAGGGAGTGAATTATTTCGTCGTTAACCCGGGCGGCGGCCATCACACATACACCCGAAAATTATGTATTTTGCGGCATTAGCACGTGACTTTTGGAGGGACGCCGATGTGACCGGGTTGTGACCGCAGCCGTCTCTGCGGTGCCGACCAGCGCTCCGGTTCGTTTTTAATGAGCAAACTTTCAATCCGACAGCCTAATAAAACCGATCCCACATCCCGAGACCGAAGAACTTTAATTTAAAATTTGCGGCAATCATCGGATTCGCTCGCTCTCATAGTCTCATTAATATAATGAAAACTCAGGAAAAACACAGAAACCCCTGGACGGCGGTGGCCTACGTCAGGCTAAATTGAAACTTGACCAGCGAGGACCATTCAACATTCTCGTCAGGCAAACGATAAATTTGACAGGGGACGCCGAATGGTAAACATGTGTCAGGCGAACCATTTATAATTCTCGCAAGATATGTCACTTTGCGATGCGTAAGCCAGCGTGCGTGTGTGTGTGTGTCCTTTTTGAGTGACGTGGGGGGAGGTTGGGGCTGCTGGTCCTTTCTGTGTTGCCTAGATTTAATTTACTCCAACTCATCCATGTGACACGGATATGAGGGCATGTCGGAGAGTTAACGATCCGATAAATTTGAGATTTTGATTTCAAACTTGACAGGGGTGCGGGGTGGAAAGGGTGGTGGTTGAAGAGGATTTTTGACTGCGATAAGTGAGTTTGGACAGGAAATTTGTCGGGAATCAAATTCGGGTGGGTCCTTGATGAGTTGAAACTCAATCAGAGACGATGGCCAGAGGACCTTTTCGATTTTCAAAACTAAGTCCGCCACACCGCCATCTAAATTATTAATACATGTCCGCCCGCACGCATATCCGCGACAGCCATCGGTGCTGCCCACCAGCCACCGCTCAATCATTCATATCACGTTTTATTCAACCCTGTCTGTCGCTGCCGCACTACCGTGCAGCAGTGTATCATGAATTATTTCCGCCTCTGAATTTCGGCGAATTAACACCCGTCATTCGGTGGGTCAAATGCTGCCGATGGCGGGGCGATTAATTTATTCAAACGCATATTATCGACAGGGCGGAGGCGGTATACCTGCGGACTTCATCCGACCACGAAATGTAAATAAATTTCGCGAGTAATTTATTCCCGGGCACCCATTTGGACGTGTTAAACGGCGAGGCGGAAGCAACAGTCGAGGGGTGGGAGCTCAAAGGCGCTGACAATGTAGTGCCGATGCACGCAGTGATCCTTTGAGTTGAATGGTGATGTGTGAAGAACCGATGTTGATTCACACCGATGATGGTGGATGTTGGGAGGACGTCTCTTGAATTGATAGACGTCGAGGGGCTCTCGACGGGATTGTGTAACGTTTCACAGAGGACCCTTTGGAGTAGTGTGTTGATTCAACAGGATACAGGCTTTTAAGTTGGCTAATGGGAATCACTGAAACATGAACCGGGCACGGATTGTCATTCACTGCAGGTGCTGCGTACATGTCTAAGTAGCAGGCTGAATTGAATGAGAGGAGAATACCTCCGCTGCCATGCGGTGTCCGGATAAGTTCCAACCAACACATCGGTTCAAGCTATGTCCCTAGGTCAGACCACAGAAAGTATACTTCCCACGACTCATTTTGATCCCCTCGCAGCCTAGGGGATTGCGCTTAATTGTGATGGTCTCTAAAGTTGGCTGGAATTGTGGATTGAGATTTGAAGTCCAAACGACTTAAATTAAAGTTCCCTGATGAGCTTAGAACTTTGAATTGGAATGTTCTCCGACCATCAAACCCGTCAGTCATCACTCTGGCAACTTTTATGCCTGCGTCGAAGACACTCAAGTCCTTCTGAGACGCTGATACATCCAAAATGCATTAATTGTCCAAACGAACTTCTCAGAGTCGACTGTTAAGTCATGGCTGAGTTAGGGTGAGATTGTCGTGTAGATACAAGTACCTTCTAGTTGTTGCTTCGGAAACAGTGATGCCAATTCGCTTTGACGTAGCCACCTTTAGGTTTGTATCCCTCGTTAACCGCTAGAGCCATCTTTGTTGCTTTCGCTTCACCGCCAGTAAACGCCTTTGTTACAGCTCGCTGTGTTCTTCCAATCACATCAATGTGGTCAATGTAAGCTGAGCTGAGCTTGCTCTTAGAAGATCGTGCCTCTGGCGTTGATTTCTGAATTACGCATCTTCTAAAGAATGATGTTAAAGAAGTCACATGACAGTGCGAAAACTTAAGGTCTCGCTGAGTTCGTTACCGACATTGAAGGCGCAGCGAGAGTTCTCCATCGTCATTCCATACAATTTGACGAGTTTGGTAGGAATGCCAACACTAGACATGGCACTGTAAAACTCGTCTCTATGCATACTGTCATATGCGGCCTTAAAATCGCCGATTAGGTGGGGAATGTCGATTTGCACTTCTTCAGTCTTTTCCAGGATCTTCTGTAAGGTGAAGATCTGGTCTATCTTGGACCTGGCCTGACACTACACCAATAGGGCCCTATCAGGTTGTGGACAAAAGGTTTCAGACGCTTACACAATACGGCAGAGAGGATCTTGTATGCGTGGTTGAGGAAGCTGGTCACTTGATAATGGGCGCAGTCAAAGAGGTCTCCTTTCTTTTTTTTTATAATTGACGCGTGCAAAAGGGGTTGCGAGTACCCTTAAGTGACCGGATCAAGTCAAAGCACGGGGCGAAGGTATAGAGGAAGAGAGGGAGAGGAGGTACCGATGCACATTGGTTTTAAATGCCTTTGGATTGTAATGAGGAGGAAAAATCGAGCTGGGAAGAGCATTCCAGGTTCGTGTAGTGCGGCTAAAGAACGAGTCTCTGAATTTGACTGTACGTCCGAAAGAGGGCTTGAGGGTGAATTGATGCGCATTCCTAGCGAGGCGTGTATTACGGGTGAATTCTTGAAGGGGAGGAATGCAACTGGCTAATTCATCTGAGCATTTCTTGCTAAAATAGCGATAAAAGAGTGACAACGACGCGACATTACGTCGGTGTTCTAACGAGCCAATGGACTTCGCAATATAACTGTCACCTATAAGTTTTATCGCTCGCTTTTGAATTCTATCCAGCAGTTGCAGGGAGGTCTTAGAAGCACCTGACCAAATAGGAGCGTTATACTCAAGTTTCGGGCGTATGTAGGCCTTGTATATTGTAGCCAGATCAGAAGGGGTGAAGTACTTCTTGCATCGTTTAAGGAAGCCTAGACATTTCCCAGCATTTTAGGCGACCTCAAATATGTGATCGTTCCAACTAATTGTTGGGTTGATACAAATACTGAGGATGGAAAGTCTTTCGGTTTCAACAACGCAAGTGCCGTTCATGGATAACGGCTGATTAATTTGTGATCGCTTTAACGACAGTAGACAGCACTGGGTTTTGGAAGCATTAAATTCCACTCTATTCTTATTTCCCCTATCGATTATGCTGTCAAGGTCGGAATTTAATGTGCTTAACATACGCTGCCGTTCCGAGTCTATGGCCGAAGTGGAGGGACGTGAGCCAAGGAACAAATATGAGAAGCTGAGGGTACTGTCATCAGCGAAGGAATGAATAGGATTAGAGGCCGCTGACAAGAGATCATTTATAAAAATGAGGAAGAGTGTCGGAGACAAAACAGAGCCCTGGGGAACACCAGCATTAATATAGTGGATATCAGACTTGAATCCATCCAAAACGACTTGTATTGATCGGTTCGAGAGGTAATTTCTAATCCATTGAGGAAGAGACTCATCGATCCCAAAAGCACGCATTTTCGACAAGAGAGCCTGATGCCAGACTCTGTCAAATGCCTTTGAAATATCAAGCGCAACAATCTTGCTTTCTCCTACATTGTGCAAAGATTGGTTCCACTTTTCAGTGAGATATGCCATCAGATCACCAGTGAAACGGTTGCTTCGGAAGCCGTACTGCCGGTCATTAAGAAGCTTCCGGGACTCAAGATATTTCATAAACTGACGGTTGATCAGCGTTTCCATGACCTTGGAGAGAAGGGACGTTAGCGCTATGGGTCGATAGGAGGTGGGTGACGAACATTCGCCCTTTTTAGGGACGGGCTGGACAAATGCAGTTTTCCACATACTCGGAAAGAGCACTGACGAGCAAGACAGATGGAAAAGCTTAAGCAGTGGTTTTGCCAACGTAGAAGAACACCTCTTCAGAAGAACAGGGGGTATGCCATCCGGGCCAGCGGATTTGTGTATGTTTAGATCTTTAAATACTCTTGCTACTGTATGAAGGAAAATGGATTTGCCCCATGGAGAAATTTACGCTCTCAAGTACAGGCGGGGACAAAGTGCTATCTAGCAGCGTTGAGCTAGCTCCAAAGTGTGCAGCAAACAAATTAGCTTTGTCCAAAGAGCTGCCAGCTGGAATGTCATTGCAAATGAGCGTTGGGATCGAAGACGAGGGTGAATTCCTTATGTTTTTTACGAAAGACAGTCCAACGACGCTTGGACATGATTTCCTTCGACCATATCTTACAAATGAGCTGTTGCATGCGTCCAACCAGGTCATCTCCAGCTACTTAAAATAGTTCTTCGGACAGTCCGTCCGCTCCAGCAGCTTTGCTCGACATCAGCTTCGATATTGCAATCTTCACCTTGTCGAAGTCGGGGGGATGGAATCCTTGTCCATTGTCGTCCAAATTGAGTGGAACATTCAGCCTAACAGCGGGATTTGCGTCGTCATGGCCGTTTAGGAGTTTGCAGAAATGACCCTTCCAGATTCTCAGCACAGACTGTGACTCTAATACGAGTTGTCCGTTTTGGTCCCGGCAGGCCTTGGTCCGAACCTTGTATCCACCGGATAGCTGTTTAACCTTTCGGTAAAATTTTCTGACTTCATTCCTGCCATAACACCTTTCCATTTCTTCGACTGCGCGCTTCTCATGCTCCTTCTTTTTCCTTCTGAGAAACCGGTGTTCTTTCCTTCTTCTCTGTTCGTAGAGCTCACGAACAGCCGTCGTCGTTCGATACAGCCTTGCCTTGTAGGCGTCTTGTTTGGGTGCATGCGCTTGGCTGCATTCGTCGTCAAACCATGGATTCCTTCTGGGTGGTGACGTCAAACCCAGTACATCAGTGACAGCTTCTTTGTTGGCTTCTTGACAACGTTTCCAGTCTTCTTCTATGATCTGTGCAGGAAGTGTTGAACTCTGAGCGAGTTCCAGAGAGACTCGGTCGGCAAAGTTCCCAGCAATCGGCTGGGATTGTAGCTTTCCGACGTCAAACCGTTTTGGCCTGTCTCGACTCCGCTGCTCTTTCGATAACCGAGTTCTTGCCTTGGCTACAATAAGGTGATGGTCCGAGTCAATGTTTGCACCTCAGAAGGTTCGGACATCGAGAATACTGGAGGAGTATCTCATTTCGATCGCAACTTGATCAATCTGGTTGACGGTGGATTGACCGGTGCTCGCCAGTTCCCTTTGTGGATGTCCAGGTGTGGGAACCGCGTGCTAGCCACAGAGAGGTTCCACCCCGAGGCGAAGTTCAAGAGCCTGAGTCCGTTTGTTTACTGTAAACAACACAAATAGCTCTCGTATATCAAAACGTTCTGAGAACGAATAACCTCAAAAATGTCAAACTTTACAATAGAGCTGGCAGTTGCCAGAGCGCAACACTAGGGTTGCCCAATCCCGACATATAAAAGGCAACCTTTGTATACAAAATTAGTAATTGATGAGCAAGCTAAGCTCCGGTCCCCTGAGGACTGTAGCACCACCCAATAACAAGTTCATCGGCAATGTCATTTTCCATGATTCCGTGGGGTCTCGGAGCCGAAATTTGTCTTAACGATTTTTGTCCTCCGATCAATTTGAATGAAGTCTTGCATTCCTGAACTACCTTGAAAGTAGTTACGGGGTTGAGCAGGGCCCTGTAAGCACAGCTTGGCTGTCGCTTTAGACGCAGATACAGCTTTTCAAACTTTTTCTTTTTTCTTTTTCGGGTTTTCAAACTTTTCTTCTTTTCTTCTTCGTGGCCATTAGGATCTTAGAAGTTTCCGATTAAAAGACCGGACAAAGTTACCTTAATAGGTCCAAAGTTTAATGTTGCTGCGATTTTCACAAAAACAAAACCTCTTTGTTTGTACTACTGTTTGTCGAATTTCGGGAAAGTAAAGTGTCCTTAATTCTATTTTTTTTCGTGTGGCGCTATAGTCAGGGTTGAACCTGCACCTTAATCAACAAGCCTCTCTAGCTGACACATGACTAAGCAAAGTTCTTTAATTGTCCCTCGGCAAGATGGTTTAAGTTCTGCTTTACTTGTATACGCCATTGGGTTCATGGTTTTGCATTGTCCTGCTGGTTTGCAATTGAAGACTGTTCGAGCTGAAACAATGTCGTCCATGCTATGTACATGGCCTAACAGTCTAAAGCCGTGAATCTTTAGTCTCGTAACTACACCCTGTTCTGTTTGTATGACTCTTTATCGTCAGAAATAATCAACGCAAGCAAGGCCAAAACTTGAATTCAGAACACTATCTTGAAAAGGTCCTTGGACTTCTCCATCTGCTCTACAGATTGTCAAATCTTCCACGCAGGAACAATGAGAATATTTTTTAAAGTTAGCTTGACCCTTGGAAAGAAGTCTATCCTCCTGAACTGCACCTTGAGCTCAAAGGATCAGTGACTAGCAATAGTCTGCGTTTAATCTCGGTTTTATTCTTGATCCCACTTTTCACTTGGGCGCCGAGATAGAAGTAGTCCTTCAACACTCTTTAGTTAGATCTGATATATTTGGGCTGAGTCGTAGCTGTTGCACACCAAGTCTTCCTCGAGCAACAAGCACAAAGCAGAGACGCAAGCGGTTCCGTTGCTCTTCGAAGCGATCATATCTTTCATTTTCAAGCCTATCTTACTTCCTAAATGGTATTGAGTTTCGCGGTAGCCAGTTGAGGGACCCAATTTTCAACTTGCCGAACCAAAATCTGCCCTGTTATCGTTGTCCATGATCGCAGAATTGTCATTGTTTCTGAACTTGACGTTTTAGAGTCCCGGGAAGTTACCTCTTCCGCATCTCAGAGCCTGAAGGACCTCATCCTAGTTTAAGCCCCCAGAGGAGACTCCGCTGCAAACATAAGTTCTGCTCTAAGCAGATCCTGAAGGGACACGTCTCTAGTAGGCTAGTCAACTTGAACTGTTAATTTATGAAAGCCGGAATCTCTCAACTTGCCCTTTGTGAAAGAATTCTAACGTCTTCCGCATAACTGCTGCTAAATGACATACAGATTCACCTAAGAACACAATTGTCCCATCGTTCCTTGTCCCTGTCCCCAGGAACTGCTCTCCATCTGGGAACCATTGCGTCCGACAGGAACATCGTGTTCAAGCCATTTAAACGCTCCAAGGCATTTGACAAAACCTTTAACACATTGCCAACGACGACTGCTGCCGCAATAATCATCCAAAGCGGTCACACGACCTCCACCTTGTAAGCCGGACGAAGGACAATTGTTAATTGCCCAACAAACGAAATAATCAGCAGGTCCAGGGACCAGCAGGACGTCGTCTCATTACACAGATAATCACTGCACATGACGTTTGTTACCCGATTGCACTTCCTGTCCCTCCAATGCAGTCCACTCACTCAGCCAAAGGAACCTAATTAAACATCTCCGCAGCATGCGTTCGTCAACACAAATGTGCCACCCTCTCCTATCTGTCTCTTCGCTCTCAAGCAGCCTCGACCGGAAATGCCGCTTCGATTTCATAAACTCGATGATAATTAATCGAAATCACATTAACCCCAATTGATATCCGCACTTCCCGAAGCACACTTCGCCGCTGACGCGCCGGAGGGAACGTTGAGTTCATTATCCTCTCAGCTGGGTTTACGCAAGACGGCCCATACATCATGCGGCAGCAGCAGCAGTGGTCTGCATCTCTCCCATCGCGCCAACAGGAAGAACAACATCGCATCGCTCGCTCGGGCGACTTATTTCAATTTGCTTACGGAATTCCATTATGGAAATTAACGCATCGTTAACCATTTGATGGGATAATACCGCCACACACACACGCTGCCACTTCCAGTGGATCCACCGACGTCGGCGCCGCACCCTTGGGTCAGCAGTGTGCTTGGTGGAGGTTGACACGAAGAATGATGGATCTGTTCGCTCCTTGCACACACACAGTCACACGCACCGGATGGACAAGGTCCTGCAGCTTCAATCCTGATTACGTTCGTGTCCGTCGTCGCCAACACTGCAGGCACAGCCCGCAGGAGCACGAAGCACACTCCTCCTCGATCTGGCACCATCCTTTAATGAATATAAATGGTAGTTTGTTAGTTGATTTGAAAGGATAACAAGCGGTAAAGTGCTTATGTGTTCCCTTCTCCGGGGGGGAGGTGCGCGCTTGGTGTTAATATGTTTTGGATTGGCCAGCCGGCCGAACAGACCCACTTGGACGCTTAAGCAACCCAACGACGAGCTTTCAATGTCCTGCAGATCAAGTAGAGTTCATGGAAGGAAAAGAGAGAGAGAGAGAGAGAGGAAAAGTTGTTCCCCCAGTCCCAAGGATAATGGGATTACAAGGGCGAGATTTAATAAAAACGAATGAGAGTCGTGATTTATGATTGATTTCGCCAACGGACTGCGTAGGAGGGAATTAGTTTTGCGCTTCCCTGCCCCAGATGATGAATGTCCTTGTCGATAGTTGCGTTGTGTGGAGGACGACGACTACGATGCAGCCACAAAACCACTTGTGACACAAACTGAAATCCCCCGCAAGCACATGCTTGAGTGATGGTTCGCAGCGAAAATCCCGACAGCAAATCGACTGCAAAGGACGCCCGCATGACTGTCGACCGCGTCGCAAAGGAAACAACTCATATTTATTGCGTTGTGTTTCGACAAATTCCACGGGATCCTCGTTATTGTTTTTGAAACGAAATCGAGGATTTATACGTTGCTCACGTCGACCGCAGGAAGTAAAAAGAAAAAAAAAAACTGCGACGCGCCAGAGAGTCCTTTCAACTTTCACTACTGCTCCTGCTGCAGCTGCAGCACACCAAGTACGAAGCAATAAAATGCCGACATTTCGCTTCTTACTTCGTGTCTCCTTGTGACAGGCGACTGTTGTGAGGGAGGGGGGAGCGCAGTTTGTTACTACGCGAGGGACGACAACGCCGGCAGTGACTGTGACTTCAAACTCTTCCACTTGACGGTAAGGGAAATCGTGATTTATTAGCATCGAGTGTCAAGGACTCTTCACTGCGAGCGGGCGCGAGTTGTTGTGAAATGGCAAATAATTACGCCGTCGTCGTGGCCGTCTTCAAGGTGCTACCTGAAAAGTTTTTTTTTTTCGCACTTTTGCTCGTGACACTGAAGTTTTGGAGATGTTAGCTGGCACTTTGACGACAAGAGCCGTTGGCAATTACTGACAACAAAATCGAAGTGACTCGTCTTAGCCGGAGCGGAGGTGAGAAATGCCACTGAAGGGTAGAGAGGTTTCGCTTCAGAGGATTAAAGACTTATGGCATTTTGAGGAACTCTCTTATGGGGAGAAAGTACGCATTGTGTGCATTGTGCGCACTATTAGTAATTTGCTGTGATGTACTGATCTTAGACAATAGGAAGTGTTGGAAATTTTCAACAAGGCTCCGTCATTTTGTTCTGGTTTAATGCTCCAGCAACGCTATGCTGGAGGACATCCTCCATCCTCCATCCATCGAATTGCCCATTTCTCTGCGTTAAGGCATCATACTATTCTTTCTTGTCCATCCAAACTTTTAAGTTTGGTTTGGTCCATCAGGGGGTCGCTGTTTCAAATCCGACTCGAGGGACCAGTTGTTCAACTTTCAGTTATCACCTGTCCACGTGTGGAGGGATAGCATAGTTCTCACACAATATAAGCAAATGAAGTCCAGTTGAGGTTGTCCCATGACTAATCTGACTGCTTGTGAAGAGAGAGGGATCGAAACAATTGTTTATGGCAATAACATATTCTTTAATGCATTTGTAGTCGATGCTGGTAATTGTTCAGATCCGGCACCAAAGACGATGAATTTGTCAAAAAGGTATGATAATGAAGATGACGATGAAGTTGCGTCAAAAATATTCACATTTCTTTATTTTTTTGCAATCTTTCATTGATGATTCAACGTCAAGCCTGTTTGACGTTGCAGTCTATGTTGTACCATATGTCTTTATCATGTCTTCCACAATTTCACCGTTTTTCCAGTGATAGACAGACAAGGGTAGAGATGAAATTTTTCTATCCAAAGTACGGAACGTGAACAAATCCTTCCTCAGTACGGCCTTGCTGCAAACTTGGTCTAGTGTGTGACTTACGGCAAGAATAGAGGATTTCTTGACGTAAGTTTCACACTAGACCAAGTTTGCAGCATTTTTGTTTCTGTAAATATTCAACTAAGTGTCACATTTGAAGCACGAAAGAGCTCTTAACATTCTTTTGTTAAAAACAACTTTGAGTTGGTAAAATATTGAAAAGTGCCTCATTTATTGCTAGAAGCAGAAAAAGTCTGTGAGAGAGCGACGAAAGTTTAAGCTTCTAAATTTTACCCTAGCCTCTTACAGGTCTTCCAGTGAATGAGATACAGAGTCCTAATCCGACCCCCTTCAGTGTAATGTGTCGTTCCAACTTAAGTTCTGGTAGAAAGACGAAAAGAAGCAAAGCGGCGTCCTTGCTCACGGCGTTCTTTTGTAACTTCTGAAACATTTGTTTTCTTCAAATCTTTTTCACAAGCAGGAGTAATGGGACAATGCAAAATAATATAATTTAACGCTTAATTCAACAGTTGCACTGATGTGGCTGTGCGTAAAGAGAGAACAAGAAGGAGGAAGAAATAAAGGACGGAAAGTGTAGGCCGATTTTAGGGTCAGCAACGAAAATTTCTGCTCTGTGTGATATAGTCGGCAGAGTGGGACGCTCACAGGCCGAAGGTCTCAGGTGCGATTCCTGGGCTAAACACATTTCACCAAACTATAAAAACCTTCTCAAACATTGCTGTCCGTTATGGACAAGAAACTGCATGTCTCGTAAGAGAGCAGGAGAGCGCACAATATGAGTTAGTGGTGGGAAAACTAGGACCAGGTGCCCTTGTGAACTGTCATGCCATCCAATATGTAGCAAAGATGTTTGTATTGATGACAGTTTGCTAATGACTTTTTGGCAGTTTTTCACATATTCTCCAGAGGAGAAGTGGAGTTCCTCATGGGCCTATTCTTAGCCCCATAGTTTTCTTACTATATGCCAAAAGAATTTTCATCCTGATGCATACTGCGAGTTTCAAATGAACACCGATGATGACCAATTCCTTCTGCATTTCCCTGAAAGTTGAACAGAAGAAACAGTTTTTACAAAATTTGAAGAGCGTACTATTTGAAACGCATGCTAGTATCACATCAACTATATCAAAAAATTTTAAAGTGTAACCCAAAATTTCTAAGCTGCACTATTTTTCAGCTTCATATGCGCAGTCAATTCCCGTCAACTTAAAACAAATCCTAATAATAGGCTTCGGAGGATATTTTCAGTTATCTATATAGTTACCCTTGTGAGGCTTCGTTGTCAGGATGGAAATAAAAACCCCAGCACATACAAACTGAGTAATTAACCAGATATGAAATGAGCGTTTTTATTTGATAATAAAACACTAACTATTAATGGGAAAGTAAAAACATTTTATTCAAAGTATTGGCCATTGTTTTGTACACATTTTGACCTCCTTTCTGGCAATTTGTGAACACCACGCCAATAAAATTGTTCGTACTTTAAAGCAAACCAATCAGACACCCAATTTTCGACCTCCTCGTAGGAATCAAAGTGCTGCTCAGCCAATGCGTGTCCTATCGATGAAAACAAATGGTAGTCCGAAGGAGCCAAGTCTGGTGAATACGGCGGGTGGGGTAGCTGCTCCCAGCCAAGTGTTTTGATTGTATCCTGAACCAGTTTTGCTTTGTGTGCAGGTGCATTGTCGTGGAGCAAAATTACCTTGCCGTGTCTTCTGGCCCATTCTGGTCGTTTCTCGATCAATGCATGGTTCAAACTGATCATTTGTTGTTGGAAGCGATGAGTATTAACGGTCTCACCAGGTTTCAGGAGCTCGTGGTACAGCACACCTTTCTGGTCCCACCAAACACACAGCATTGTCTTCTTGCCGAATCGATCTGATTTTGCAGTCGATGTTGATGGTTGTCCCAGATTAACCCATGATTCTTTCCATTTAGAATTCTTTAAGTAAATCCATTTTTCATCGCCAGTAACAATCCGATGCAAAACCGATTTTCTTTCGTGTCTTTGAAGCAAAATTTCACAAGTGTTTTTTTCAGTTTTCCATCTGTCTTTCATTCAATTCATGTGGCATCCATTTTCCACACTTTTGGATCTTTCCCACAGCTTTTAAACGGTCAGAAATTGTTTGTTGTGCAACATTTAGCATTACTGCCATTTGCTTTCGACTCAAAGTGTCATGTCCATCCAATATCGTTTGCAATTCGGTGTCTTCAAACTTTTTTGGTGGTCTTCCACGTTCTTCATTTCTCACATCAAAATCATGATTTTTGAACCATTGAAACCATCTTTTGCATGTGGCTTCTGATAGAGCATAATCACCATATGCCTCGACAAGCATTCGATGCGACTCTGCAGCACTTTTCTTCAAATGAAAACAAAAAATTAATGCTTTCCGCAAATCATCACTTCCTGGAACGAAATTCGACATTTTTAACGCGATGAAAAAATATGATGTTGTCTGCTCAATGACTTGATGTATACTAAATATTTTTCACAGATGTCATAGCAAACGAAAAAAAAAAATAAATAAGTGCTCGTTCACAACGAATATTCCCTATTGAGACATTTGTATCTTGACGCTCGCTTCATACCGGTATACCTGGTATTACTCGTTGAGTGTTGTCAAGAGCGCCTGAGAGGTAATGCCGTGAAAAATTCGAGGTGTTCAGCCTGGAATCAAACCTAGACCCACTATACCCACTACGCCACGGCGGCCACATTTAAAGGTATTAACAAAATGAATAATTGTCTTGATCGAGAAGAAGCGTCGTCGACCGTGTGTTGCCTCGTTAACCGTTCGAGTCCCTTTTTAAATTTTGACAGCGCTATCTTGGGTTCGTTCGGGCTGTCCTACGGGATGAGTGCATTCAGCTGATACCCTCATTTGAATTAAGCTTACCTCCGCAAAATTTTTTCCAGTCCCTGGCAATTTGCAGACGTCAGTCTATCAGTTGCTAGTCTATAAATTCCAGCTTTATAAGAAGAAAATCTGCGTTTGTCTCGGGATGATTCACAGACTTGGACAATATTTGTTAAAAATTCAGTTTTTGTATGACTTGAGTTATCGTTCAAACAGCTGCTCTTCGTCTTCGTGTTGTGCTACAGTCCGGAGTGGACCTGGTCCTTAACCAACATGCTTCTCCAGCCAGCACGCGCTTTCGCCCGCTGCTTTCAGTTGTGCACTCCAAGTTGGTTAAAGTCCTTCTCCACTTGTGTGCGCTACATTAGCCTAGGCAATCCTCTGTTGTCCCAATAGCTGAGATCCGAAGACATTTCGGGCCGGAGCAGTGATGTCCACACGCTCTAAATGGCCTAGCCATCATAAGCGTTGTATCCAGGGACGCTTGACCAGGCGCATGCCACTGTACAGTTCATGGAGTTCGCCGTTAAATCTTCTCCTTCAGATGCCATCAACGCAAACAGGACTAAAAATCGCACACAAAACTTTTCTCTCGAAAAGACTAAGGGCTCCCTCATCCGCCTTTGATAACGTGCAGGTATCCGCGCCGTAGAGAAGGACTGTAATGATCAAGCTGTTAGATAAAGCAAGCTATTTCGTTTTTCGCCCGTTAATCGCGAGACTCAGCCGCTTCTCAGCCAACTTAGCCGCTTCTGCTTGTCAGCGAATATCTTCTTGACGGCTCGCTCGCTCATCGGCCGTGGGTAACAGTTAAGCTGAATTTTGGAAGATCGTGCCTCTGGTGTTGACTTGTGAGTTACGCACGATTTTCTCAATAATTATGTTAAAGATTACACATGGCAGTGTGTCGCCTTGTCGCCCTTTTTGACATTGAAGGTCTCGATGAGTTCGTTACCGACCTTGACTGAGCAGTGAGAGTTCGCCATCGTCATCCTACAAAATCTGACGAGTTTGGTAGGAATTCTAAGACTAGACATGGCACCGTATAGCTCGGCTCTACGAACACTCTCATGTGCAGCCTTGAAAACGACGAATTTGTGGTAAGTGTCGATTTGTACTTCTTGGGTCTTTTCCAGGGACAGCTACTCTGTTATGGGCCAAATTGGGTATTTCTATAACTCGCACACTGTCCTTTTGTCGTCGAAATTAGAACCAAATACCGCACTCCCTTACCATACGACCATAAATTGTTGCCTAAAGAAAGAGAGTCAGTGGTCGCCACCAAACCAATGTGTGACCTAACTACCGGAATGACAGATTTTATATGCCACACTGTATTTAAAGTTGAAGACAAGTCTTGCACAAAAATTTCAACGACTTCCGTCCTTAAAGTCAAGTTTAGTGTCTTAGCTTCTCCGGAGTCAACATTTAAATAGCTTAAATGCAAAAAACGCACCCACTCTCTCCACTCCACCCCAAATCCAATCGCCTTTAATCCAAAATCGATTCTGGGTCGTTTACCTACTTAAGGACATCCTAAATCACACTCTCCCACACAATTCCCGAACGCCCTGCGAATTCTATCGTCCTCGTTATCACGTCTTCCCGCTAATTAACAGCCATAATTTAGATGTCGTTTCCTCTTCGAAACCCATTAAAGGCCGCCATTCAAGAGACGCCACAGCCGACACCCCCACCCACTCAGTCGGTTTGTCATTTCGGCGAACTGCTTATGGACACGCCAAGGCGTTATCTTAATCAGAGTTCAATAAAACCCTCGGAAGCGGCGTTCAATGCAAATCTCTGAATCCGATCACAATTGGCGCGCGAGAAAGCCGCCCATTGTGTGTAGTGGCGGCGCTAAACGAAATCCCCAACAAACAAATGAGCTTCGTTCTCTCTCTTTCTCTGGTTAACTGCCTCTAATGATCCTTTAAATTAAGTTTATGCCCCCTTCAGTGCCATTGACGCCTAATTTAATACAAGTCGACATGCGAACTTCTCGTCAGGCTGGCAACCCTGCTCTTGACCACCACTCCACTGCCATTGCCACCGCGGCTGCGGCACGTCACGTGACCATGTCCCATTTGGAAAAATCCTTTTGTTGTGGCTTTCGCCGTGTGATGTGTCTTTTGTGCTGCTCGCAGGCCTCACCGAAAAGGGTTAACAGCTGAAAACCCAATGAAATGCGGCTAAGGGAAGAAAGTAATTTGCCAAATTTCCGAATGGTTGACGCAACACATCCACACACAGACAGACATACCATATTTGCCCGTGTAGTGGCGATAGATCTGACAGCACATGCATCGCCACAGCAACCGAGTTCGGCACACCCCTGATGTGGAAACTTTTTTAATTATAACGGTTTTAAATGGTCAAAGACGAGCTGGAGTTGAATATCCTTTTTTTCGCCCCACTCAGCCATCCAGTGTAATTGTTGTTGCTGCTGTTGATAAAACAAAGGGAGAAACTTTTTCATTTGTTGTTCTCGCTATGGTCTCCTGATCGACGGAGCAGGCGGCCGGGAAAAAAGCGTCCGCCCTCGTTAGGGGTGACTTCCTGACTTCCGGCATTCGATTTGCTTCGTGGCAGCCATCGCATCCCGTCACTGGGGAGCGCTCCCGCTTTTCTGGTGTATATCTATTTGGAGCAGGTCAGTTGGGGGATCCCTTAAGGATTTAATTATTTACACAAAACGCATGGACAGAGCGCGGCGTCGATGGCGGCATACACACTCGCATGCTCGGCACCCTTGCGGATAAAATATTTTCATTTCACTTTTATTTACTGGGATTAAATATTTAACGAGGGTCAGCTAAGGAGGCAGCACTGGGGAGTCATCCTAAGAAACGTCTAGTCCTTTAAGAGTCGGTTCCGGGGCCGAAAGGAAGGCCACACGAACGGCCCGGACGCACGAGGAGAAAGGATAAGTGGGTGCAATTCACTCGGAATTGAATAAATTAAAAGTCGGGCGCACACTTAATTAGGTTGCGGCAATAATATCATAATTAATTTAAATGTCTTTTGGTGTCTGTCGACAGGAGGCGATGGGTGGTGGCAGCGACGTCAACGTTGGAGTGGGCACTTAAAGGAGATGTCGGCCGGGTGATATCCTCGAGATGTAATCAGTTTGAGAGTTATTTTATTATTACTTGCCTTTGTGCGGTCGAGTGGTGTTCTTGAGACTCTAATTGCTGAAGGGAAACATTTCCCTTCTTTTTTGTTCACTTTCTCAAGGATCACCGGACAGAGAGATGGAGAGGCGTGATTGAAGAGCTTCAGTTCTTTGTTTCAAGAGCTTTAAGGGGGCGTCTGTTGAGAAATTAAAAATGAGTGCATCTGACACGCAATAAATTCACTCCTGCAATTTATTGAATCTGGCCTGCAGGGGTGGACTCAATGCAGACAGAAGGAAGTTTATTTAAAGGTATACCTTTAACTGAGTGATTCATTTTTGAGTAATTAAATTGACGAGCACTTCCTTGCATTTAGTAAGACCAGAGCTATGATTTTTGAGGAAGTTCTGCAAGTTATGTTTGTCAAACTTTTGTCACAAATGGAAGGGACCTGCAGTTTATTGCAGACTTCGAACGGCAGACTATGGGAAAGTTTTCATTGATGAATGTGTTGTCGGTAACTTTAAGCAGGGTAAGAAAAATGACTTAAAATCCTCGGGTCAATGCAGGAATATACGTAACAAGGTTAAGTTGGAAAGGAACATTTTTTTCTTAGATCTAATCACATGTTATTGGAAGTACAAATTAATTCGATCCCTTTTTTGTCTTCAAACTCTTTTTGTTTTTGGAAAAAATTATAAGAAATAACACACCATTCAACAAGTCCAATATAAATACATTTTCTAGACAAAATTCGACTTTATGCATCAGAAAAGTTTCCTTCAAGCGTGGTACAATCGGTCCAAAGCCGCCTTAACCTTTCGACATCTATTTTATAGAGCGATCCTTGCCCTCAAAACAGGCTTCTGTTTCGGCGATCACCTCCTCATTCGAGCCATATTTTTTTCCGGAGAGCATCTTTTCGAGGTCTGAAAGAGGAAGAAATCGCTGGGTGCCAGGTCTGGAGAATGCAATGGATGCGGAAGCAATTCAAAGATCAATTCGTGCAATTTGGACATGGAAGTCAACGATTTGTGACACTGTGCATTGTCTTGTTGGAAGTGAATTTTTTTGTTCTTCATATGAGAACAGCGCAACAGCGAATACTGCATGGTATTATTGGTGCATTTGAAGGAGAAGATAAAAACAGTTCCATATGAAGAACAAAAAAGGTCGATTTCAAGGCCGCGTATGACAGCGTGCATAGAGACTAGCTATACAGTGCCATGTCTAGTTTGATCTTCCGCAAGTTCGTTCAACTGCTAGCTTATGCGGATGACATAGACGTGATCGGCCGAACTCAGCGAACCGTCAATTAGGCGTTTGCTAGCGTCGAAGCGGAAGGTGGGACTGGTGGTAAATGAGTGCAAAACGAAGTATATGCTATCATCGATGAAGGATGCAGAACATTGACGTCTCGGACAGAGCGTCACTATGGGCAGCAGACACTTCGAGGTAGTCAAGGACTTCGTCTATCTCGGCTCCGCGGTGAATAGGGACAACAACATCAGTACCGAAATCAAGCGCAGAATCACTCTTGCCAATCGCTGTTTCTTTGGGCTTAGGAGGCAATTGAGTAATAAAGCCCTCTCCCGAACGACCAAAGTGACTTTGTACAACACCTTGATCATCCCAGTCCTGCTTTTCGGGGCAGAAACCTGGACGCTACTAAAAGCAGATGAGGAAGCCCTTGGTCTCTTCGAGAGAAAAGTTCTGAGTGCGATTTTTAGTCCTGTTTGCGTTGATGGCATCTGGAGGAGAGTATTCAACCACGAACTGTATGGGCTGTACGCGGCATGAGCCTAGTCAAGCGTCTACTGATACAACACTTAAGGTGGCTAGGCCATATGGAGCAGATGGACAACACCGCCCCGCTCCGAAGAGTCTTCGAATCCGAACCACAGAGACAACGCAACAGAGGATGCCCTCAACTGAGATAGCGCACACAAGTGGAAAAGGACCTCAACCAACTTGGAGTGTGCAATTGGAGGCAACTGGCAAGAGATCGTGCTAGTTGGAGAGTCATGTTGGTTGAAGCCCAGGTCCACCCCGGACTGTAGTGCCATCCGAAGGTGAAGAAGAAGTATTCGCTGTTGATACTTTCGCCTTTCTCAAGATAGTCGATAAATATAATTCCGTGCCCATCCCAAAATACAGATGACATAACCATGCCGACCTTTGTATTTTTGATCGCTTTGTTCGTCGTTCACCGGCTGCTGTTCACTCCGCTAACTGTCAGTTTGACTTTGAAGTGTAGTGGTGGATCCACGTTTCATCCATTGAGACATACTGACGCAAAAAGTCATGCTCATTCTGGCGAAACAGCTTTATTCAGCTTTCAGAATCATCGAGACTTTGTTGTTTTTTGTGAGCAAACGCAAACCGATTTCATAAACAACTTTCTTATATACATGTTCATGCCAAATAGTGCACACACTGCCTTCTATTGTTTCTAACATGTCAGCCGTATCACGCAATTTCACTTTGCGGTTTTCCGAAACGATTTTGTGTACTTTCTTGACGTTTTCAGGTGAAACCAACTCAATTCGCCTTCCAGAGCATTCAGCATCGTTGAGTTCTGTACGGCCTCGCTTAAAGTCAGCATACCACCGAAAAATAGTTATTTTTGATGGAGCAGGGTCCTGAAACGTGGCCGCCGTGGCGTAATGGGTAGAGTGCGACGCTCACACGCCGAAGGTTGTAGGTTCGATTCCCAGCTCAACACCAATTTTTCGAATTTTTCACGGCACCACCTCTTTCTAGCTGCTGACAACACTCAAAGAGTAATAACTGTCTAAGAAAGCTTCTCAAAAATTCGCCGTTCGGAGTCGGCAAAAAACTGTAGGTCCCTTCTACTCGTGAGAGAACAGTAGCGCGCACAACACGAGCAGTTGATGAGCAAGCTAGGCCCTGGTCCCCCATCGGACTGTAGCGCCAACAATTATTAGGGTCCCTGAAACACTTTTCAAGCCATTGCTCATCTTGCACGGTATTTTTGTCCATCAGAGAGCAGTGTTTACTAAACACACGAAATTCAATTTTTACATTGTTTTAAAAATCGCAAAAGTAGCGTCACTTGAAGCACTGTAACTTAGCAATAATATAATTGTTGGCGCGACAGTCCACGGGGGGCCAGGGCCTAGCTTGCTGCTCGTGTTGTGAGCGCTACAGTTTATTTCGCCGACTCCGAACGGCGCAGTTATTACTCTTTGAGTGTTGTCAGCACCTCGAAAAAAGTGGGTCCGTGAAAAATTCGAGGTCTTCAGCCGGGAATCGAACCTAGACCCTATGGCGTGTGAGCGTCACACTCTACCCACTACGCCACGGCGGCCACGAACCACTGTAACTTGCAACCTAATTATCAGATTGTCAATAAAGTGAATGAAAATATGGATTTTTATAAGTGGCATGAGTTATCATGCAGAGCACGAACCGTATTTGTTTTTATTGACGTCGAAATATTACGATGATGGAACAGGCTGTCAGGCTTTGCACAATTTTTTTTTTCTTGGGGTGCACGAAGTATATTCACTTTTTATCTCCAGTCACAATCTAGTGCACAAATCTCGTCCCTATGTCTCTCAAGTAGTAATTCTGGGCTCAAATAGTGCCTTTCAACATCTCCCAGGTGTCAACTCGTAAGACACCCCATTGTCTGGCTTTTAACAGAAAGGAATTTGTTTCCCGAGTTACTCCCAACAATTTGGTCAGTTCATTTTGCGTTTGGCACTGACCTTAGTACAGGGAAGCTACCAATTCC
Source organism: Eristalinus aeneus (assembly GCA_955652365.1). Classification (NCBI taxonomy): domain Eukaryota; kingdom Metazoa; phylum Arthropoda; class Insecta; order Diptera; family Syrphidae; genus Eristalinus; species Eristalinus aeneus. The sequence continues at coordinate 21,579,387 of OY019131.1, forward strand.
TGGTCTAAACAAATTTTGGGCTGGTTAACATGCTCTTTGTCTTCGACACGAAAATTTTTACTCGATAAATTTTAGATTTGTGTACTGTCGACGTGCTGGTCCTCTTTGTAAAACATCTCCCCATTTAAGTCCTCGATACCTCTAGATGTCCTCTCCGTCGAGAACAGAAGTATGTTTGCTGAATCGAAGAATGTCCACACTCAAGTGTTCTGCAAGAGCAAGAGTAGCCACCACGGGTTGAACAATTGAATCACATCGTCTAACAGATCACTCAATAAATCCCGCGACATAAAGGGAGCCCCACTGATAATAAAAAATCCATAGTCGACTTTAGATTTTTTGTGATTTTTTGGCGCCCCCTATATGTCTTGGGACTTATTGAGTGATGTGTTACATCTAGTGTGGTTAAGTTGTGCATCCTTTTTGTTTCATGAATGTTTTCGTGTTTTGAGTGGATATACTAAATCCAATACGCCAACGCGGCCACTTTCAATTGATATTAAAAGGTTGAAGTTTCCCGGGACACATAGGGGGCGCAATTAACAAAAGTTATGTTAACTTTTTTGTTAGTGTCGCCCCCTATATATCCCGGGACTTATCGAGTGATGTGTTAACTCACTGGACGCTTCTGTGAAGTAGTCTTAAAATCCATATTCTCAAAAGATATTGTGCTAAATAAATTGTCCCTGCCTCCATTTGATTTCTCTTCTTTGTCTTTCGAGTACCAGCAAACGCTTTTCTGAGAAGAAGCATTGAGTTTCAGGTAAAAACACATCAAATATCTGTCATTTTATCGTAGATCAGCCACAGGAGCCACGACGAAAGTGCTGTGCAGGGCTATTGTTTTCTACGAAACATCTGCAGAGGGTTTTATCGCGCAAATGGGGATTGTCTTTAATTAGCGAGGAATCCATCGGTCTATCAAAATATAATGTTGCGGACTGTGAACATAGCCTGAGTGTTGCCAACTGTGAACATAGCCTAAGTGTCATTTTTTTTGGCATTTTCGTTCTGTTTCTATTCTTTTGGTTTTTACTAATCTTTTGGTACCAGAGGAAAACACAGCACGTTTCAATAAAGAATTCATTACTTCGTAATTGATCAGTGTTTTTAATTAATTATTCTAGTTGTTAATAAACGAGCCGATAACAAAAACAAGCAGTAGAGGAGATTTAGGCTAGGCCTTGCAGAGCGTATGGAGCGTAAACACCACTGCCACGGCCTAGGATAAGGTTGCGCACACAAGTGCCGAAGGACTTCCACCAACTTGGAGTGCGCAACTGTAGGCAGCTGGCGAAAGATCGTGCTGCCTAGAGAGGCATTTTGGTTGAGGACCAGGTTCACCCCGGCCTGTAGCGCCACAACAAGATAGAGAAGTAGAGGAGACCATGCACTCGGTTTTACAATGTTCACAAGGGTCACACTTCCTTAGGTTGCACTCTCAAGCCCCATTGTATATCTAACACTAACACTAACGCCAATAATGCGCTTGCTTTCACAAACATTTTCAATGAAACCAGTCTGATAAGTATTCAGCCTCAATGCCTTAAAGGCAAATTCACTACCAAATACTACATTCTCGTGAACGCCTATGGCCGTGTGGGTCTCTTACTTAAAATCAGCTCTTAATGTCCTTGTAGGCTTGGTTTGAATGCAATCGGAAGCGGATGTTTGCCAGAATTGAAGATTAATTGAAGAGAATGCAATGTCCTTGGGTATTTCGAATCGTTGCCTGTGCCTGGAAGTATAAAAGCCCCAGGAGGCTGTGTTCGGTGATTTTCCTTTTTCGGTTTACTACACTTATTGCATGCCGAGTATTTGAGAATCAAGCCCCAAAATTGACGGACTTATTCCGATAATCCGCTCGATAGGCAATCGACAGATGTCTGAGGAAGAACCTTGCTTTAAAAATTGCGTGTGACTTATCCAATCCCACGTCGGATGATAAGTGCGACAGTGGCACCAATTGAAAGCAGTATTTTGTGCTGTTTAGACGCAATCGGAGGAAGCCTTTGAACCGTTTCGTGTTGATCCATAGAACATGAGTTCACTGATGGACACCCTCGTAGAAACAAAACCGTGGAGTCAGAAGAAATGTCTTCGGAAGAAAGTGAAAATCATGTATTCCCCTGTAAAAGTGACCGCCACCATATTCGGGGACCGACAAGTGAGCGCCACCATATTCGGGGACCGACAAGATGCAATCCACATCGACAATCTGAAAAGGGCAGGATGAGAACAGAGCTCGTCGATGCCGAGAGTTATTGGTGCTGCACGGATTTTAAAAAGAACAGTTCTATTTCTCAAGGAGAAAGTCAATACTGATGATAACTACACCTGAAGTCACACCATCCTTGGGAACTGCTTCCTTGTGCACTGTGTTCTTAATTTTTGACCCGAGCGACTTCCTTTGCCTTCATGTTTGAGGATTTTGCCTTCAAAACTTAGGTTACTTGGTTATCCCCACCATTAAAGCCTTCTTTGCGCATCTTAACAGAAATCATCATGTAAACGGAGGACAGAAGAACACCTTGAAATTGTGCTTTACAAAAGCATTTGTTGTCTACCAGTTGGAGAGGGCCGATTATAAAATCAAAATTTTCTTAAAATTCTGCGATTCCGTGAGATTTCCTCAGTTCTTTGAACTTTTACCCGGGAGAAAATGTGCCTAGCAGTGATGAATGTTCCTAAGAAACCGTGCTCTCTTCCTCACCTATCGCTTCTGCGGAATTTTCCTGTGGTTCCGAATAACTGGAACAGCCACTCCTTGAGCCTGAGAAACCCACTCCCTTTATGATTCTTCCCCGTTCCTTTTGAAACCAGACCAAGTTAAGGAACTCTTCCGTTTCCAGGTCTATAAATTCTTTGTCCCTACCCAAACCAACCACTTGACCACAATCCGCAACGAACCCCTGAATGCAATTTAACCCAAATTCAGCTGTTTTTCGCCCACGAACTGAGTCAAAATCTGAATTCACAGAAAGCTTGAAAAGAAAAAAATCACAAACCGCAGCCGAAATGTAATCAGAGTGCAACGAGCTGCATGTAAATTCAGCGCCGCCCCCCATGGGGTACTCCATTCAAATATCGCCCACCACATTTCGCTTTCGTTTGTTTAATTTCTTCTCCGTTTTCGCTCCCAACACCACCTGCTGAGAGTAATTTGCAAGGAATGACGCTTCAAAGGGAGATGCCATTGGTGCCAGCCAGAAGATCCCGTCAAATATTCTGCGCTGCAGCTGTGCTTAGGAATCCTCGTATCTAAATGGAATTCTCCAACCGCATTCCAGTAATGAGACGCCCTCTAACTAGCCTCAAAACCCCACCCATCATGGAATGGAACATCAGTTAAGATGCAATAAAAGGGAAAAGAAATAAAAATCCCGTCCACCGCCCTCTCCCACAGAGTCCGAAACAAAGGGCCATGAAGATAACCGCCGCGCGGCAGTCATATTTCAGTTCGGTCCCGCCGCGCTTTCCACCGGAAGGGACTGTGTGCCACAGCACGCCGCACACAGCGCACAACTATCAGCCCTCCCCCGGCCGTGGCCGTCATCATCGTCATCATCATCATCGTGGGGCCAATATAACAATGAATTTTAAGATTTTTATGTCCTTTACGTGAACAACTATTGCTCCTTATGACGTCTATCTTGTTGTAAGCAGCAGCCACCGCCACACCACAGGTGGTTGGCTCTGGCCGGGCGCAGCTGCCAGGGGGTGGCCCGATGTTTACTTTGAAGTGGGGTGCTCCTGCCGCTACACATGGCAGAGGATCCTTATGAGATTCTCAATTTTATGGTAGCGATACGATGACGACCGCCGCGCCACCCCCGTCAGCAGCATCGCTTCTGCCGTCACGACGTACAAAACTGCCACCATGACATTGTCCTCTGGAGTGCCGTTGTGAACCCTTCTTATCGGGGTTTTACGATGTGAGGGCGGGTTGAGACTCCAACCAGACCTCGAGAAGAAGATGCTCCTCACTGCCACTGTCTACGGTGTCCCCTGCCCCCAATTGGCCGGAGGGCGACCGACAAAACTCTTTACGACCACCGTGCGTGCGTGCGTGGGGAGTGGGTGGAGTGACTTTCAGTGAGATTCACCTGGATCGTATTTACGTGACATTTACGACATTACGGGCGGATTTGCTGTTATGCTACACAAAAATGTTTTGTATGAAGGATTGCTCGTAAAATTGATGAAACGAGAAAACGTGAATGCGAACGGATATTACTCATACGCCACCGATGATAATGGGCTCGAGGGCTCTTGTAGGTGGCGGCGGCAGCGGTGGCGGAGCCGAGATATTCGGGACCATAAACTGGGGTACCGGGTAATGGGGTTTGGCCTAGGAAATACCGTCCCAAGACCGAGACTGATGATAATGATTTACGAACACGTACGCTCGCTCTGGGTGAACCTCTGCCAGGCGTTTTTTCTTCTCTTCTCAAACGTTGTTCAAAAATTGTTACCTCTCGGCATCGTAAAGTCTGGTGGCGGTGGCGGGCGGAGCATTAAATTCCTTGGTATCTGACTGAAGGATAATTTGTAGCAGCGGAGCTGTGTGTTGTGTTTAGTGTTACGTTTGGCATTTGTCGTTTGTCGTTTGACGTTTGACGTGTCCTAGCATTATGGCGGCACATTAAGTTTATGGGCGAAGCTAAATACACGAGAGCGGTGTCAGTTGAATTAGGGCCCGACAGTTGTTGTGTTTAATGGTGTCCGTACTTTGTTGGGAGAGACTTTCAATTTTGGTCAGATTTTACGAGAGTTCTTGCCGGAATTTGAGGCGCAATAAATAGGCCAAGGATTGGTCGGAATGACGGTCTTCGAATGGGATGTCGCATGAATTCCCTTGAGTACAGGTCATCACCGAAACTGGGGCACTGGAGTGGTGCTGGGTGCGAATGACGACATGGGGCATAAACTGAAGTGAATAGCCCGCAATTGTGTGCACCTCGATAAGCTTGATAAGAGGGCGAGAGACTGTAAATGGCATCAGCCGGTGTTATGGGCGAGGTAAACGTTTACGTTGATGAATTATTTTCTGGAAGTCCGGCGGAGTTTAGAATGAGGTCATAGTACGGTGACAACGAATTCCTCCATCCTCTTGTTTATGTCTATCTTTTTCAATTCCGTACTAATGGTTGAGGAACCGAAAGCTGAATCGCTGTGAAGAGTCAGATACGAACACAAGATTGGTTATAACAATGGTTGAAGTTGAATTGGAAAGTGCCACAAGTTTTGAAGGCAAAGAGCCTAGAAGAGCGTTCAAGAGCGTTCCTTTGTAAATTTTTTCTTCGACGGGAGATAAAGAAAGCATTAGAGACTGGGATTGGAACAAGATTTTAACTTAAGTTTCAATTTTAGTAAACCTAGACTGCAATAGTGAAAGGATCAGTGGAAAAAAAATTCGTACAGTTCTTTGTCACCGCAGTCTGTTCCAGTCGTTAACAGGAGGCATTTTCTTTTCTCGGTTTATCACATAATAGTCCAAAGTTTCACTCAAAACAGGTGTCCAGCAGAAGGAGTCAATCGAATCTGTCACTGTTACACGCAATTAATTTAAGGAAATCTTCAGCAATCTGTTTTTATATTTATAGTGGGGTGTTGCTTTTTGTTGCTGCGTCCAATACGCAGCGCTGAGCTTTCTTGTAGGATTGACCAAGCGGAATTAAGCAGCTTCAAAGATCAGTAGGGCCGACCCTGTTTTCAAAACCTGTAGCCCCTAAGTGTTTCTTCCAACACCGAAATAATATATATAAAAAAATAATATATATATCTCGGCACGATTGCAAGCTACCGGGATTTGTTCGCGATGTTGCGAAAGTTACTTGGTAGGATAGTACGAGATATCCGACAGTGCAGCAGGACCTAATGCAGAACAGCTAGTTCTTCGGACGAAAAGGGCTTCGATTCCCTGGTTTGCCTAGATGGTACGTTTGTCTTCTTATTGACGTTCTTTAGACGAGATTCCGTCACGTAAGCGAACGATCCGCATCGGGTGCTGTGATTGCATAAAGCCTATTAGCCCAACTGGCTGCGTTTGGGAATAGCTCCCGATGTCAATAGAGTCAATTAACAGAGGATCTAGCGGCATAAAAGTCTTTCGTGTGCGCACATCTCTATGCTGAATATGTAATAATAATAATTGTTGGTGCTACAGTCCAGAGGGGGATCAGGGCCTAGCTTGCTCATCAACTACTCGTGTTGTGCGCACTTCTGTTCTCTCACGAGTAGAAGGGACCTACAGTTTTTTGCCGACTCCAAACGGCGAAATTTAAGAAGCTTTCTTAGACAGTTATTACTTTTTGAGTGTTTTCAGCAGCTCGAAACAGGTGGTGCCGTGAATATGTGCGTGACGAAAATATATCATGGTGATTCCCCCAATGAGGCTTATAAAAGAAGAAAAAGTTGGCTCAATGTTATTCAGTTACCAAATATTATAAGGTTTCGAAACCTCGTTGTTCGAGGAAACCTTAGACATGTCGTAAGGTTTCATCATTGTCATAATTTAATCGTTTGATAGCAATCTATTAAAATTCTAATACATTCTAAAACTGCTATAGAAAATTTGGGTATAAAATAAATAAAAAATATATATCTACTTAAATCTTTATAACTTGTCCAATTTTACATCGATTTACATAAAACTTTTGACATTTTGTTGATAAAGAATTAATGGAAACAACTGTTGAAGGCAGTTAAGAGATATACAAGTGGTATGTTATAAAAAAATGGAAAGCCGAATATAAATTTAAAAAAAAAATTTAACATTTATGTTTTGCTGCGCAAGTTCCATGTAACCACTTCTTGCAACGGCAACAGAAGATTGGAACATTTTATTCTAGTAATCCTATCACTGCAGACCGCACACTGCCGTAAATTGCGTCCAGGTAGTTTTTCCAAAGCAATTCAGAGTCCGAAATATTATCATCACTCGACATGGCAACGTTTTTCAATGCGAAAAAAAAAGTTAAAAAAAAATTATTTAATAATAATAATAATTGTTGGCGCTACAGTCTAAAGGAGGACCAGGGCCTAGCTTGCTCATCAACTGCTCGTGTTGTGCACGCTACTATTCTCTCACGAGTAGAAGGGACCAACAGTTTTATGCCGACTTCGAACGGCGAAATTTGAGAAGCTTTCTTAGACAGTTATTACTCCTTGAGTGTTGTCAGCAGCTCAAAGGAGGTGGTGCCGTGAAAAATTCGAAAAATAGATGTTGAACTGGGAACCGAACCTACACCCTTCGACGTGTGAGCGTCGCACTGTACCCACTACACCACTGCGGCAAATATATTTATAAAATAAAAACTGATGTATCGTACTTTCAAGGCTTAAGAAAGAACATTTTTATTTAGAAAACACAAGAGCGGCAAGAAAATACCTCCCACGGCGACGGACAAACTCGCACTGAAATGGCAGCGCGACTGCGCCGCGTAGCTGTGTTAGAAACAGAATATCGAAGCGCGACGGCGCCGCATAGCGGTCAAACGGTTAAATTACTGCATGCATTGAGTGTAGATTTGTCGCTTCAGGTCAGAATATTGCCATCTTTTCATTTCCAAAGACTATAACGTAGTTTTTTGTTTTTGCATATTCTTGTGCTTTAATGAGCAGACTATATAAAACATTTTCTTTTTGGTGGACCTAGGCCTCAACCAACATGCCTCTCCAGCCAGCACGATCTTTCGCCAGCTGCCTAGAGATGCGCACTCCAAATTCGTTGAGGTCCTTCTCCACTTGTGTGCGCCACCTGATTCCAGGCCGTCCTCTGTTGCGTCGCCTAATGGTTCGGATTCAAAGACTTTCCGGGCCGGAGCAGTGGTGTCCATACGCTCTACATGGCCTAGCCATCTTAAGCGTTGTATCCGTAGACGCTTAACCAGGCGCATGTCGCTGTACAGCCTATAGAGTTCGTCATTAAATCTTCTCCTCCAGATGCCATCAACGCAAACAGGACCAAAAGTCGCACGCAAACCTTTCCTCTCGAAAAGATTAAGGGCTTCCTCATCCGCCTTTTCTAACGTCTAAGACTCTGCGCCATAAAGTAGGACGGGGATAATCAAGCTGTTGTATAAAGCAAACTTAGGCCATCCAGAGAGGACTTTATTACTCAATTGCCTCTTGAGCCCAAAGAAACAGCGATTGGCAAGAGTGATTCTGCGTTTGATTTTGGTATTGATGTTGTTGTTCCTGTTTACCGCTGAGTCGAGGAAGACGAAGTCCTCGACTACCTCGAAGTTTCTGCTGCCTTGTGTGACGCTCTGTCCGAGACGTCGATGTTGTGTGTCCTTTCTTGATGATAGCATGTGCTTTGTTTTGGGCTCATTTACCGCCAGACCCATTTAAGCTGCTTCCACTTCAATGACAGCAAACACCTCATTGACGGCTCGATGTGTTCGTCCGCTCACGTCAATTGAACTGTCTCCTGGAAGATCGTGCCTCTGGTGTTGACTTGTGAGTTACGCACGATCTTCTCGAGGATGATGTTAAAGAAGTCACATGACATTGCGTCGCCTTGTCCTAAAACTTTTTTTGACATTGAAGGTGTCGGTGATTTCGTTACCGACCTTGACGGAGCAGCGAGAGTTCTCCATCGTCATCCTACACAATCTGACGAGTTTGGTAAGAAGGCCAAAACTAGACATGGCACTATATAGCTCGTCTCTATGCACACTGTCATGTGCGGCCTTAAAGTCAACGAACAGGTAGTGAGAGTCGATTTTCACTTCTGGGGTCTTTTCCAGGATCTGCCGTAATGTGAAGATCTGGTCTATTGTGGACTTCCCTGGTCTGAAACCACACTGATATGGACCTACCAGGTCATGGACAAATGGTTTCAAACGCTCACACAATACGGCAGAGAGGGTCTTATATGCGATGAGACTAATCCCTCGATAACTGGGGCAGTCAAAGGGGTCTTCTTTCTTGTGAACCGGGCAAACGACGCTGAAATTCCACTCATCGGGCATGCTTTCCTCCGATCATATCTTACAGATAAGCTGGTGCATGGGCCTAACCAACCCATCCCCAACTACTTTAAATAGTTCTGCGGGCAGTCCGTCCGCTCCAGCAGCTTTGTTTGACTTCAGCTCGCTGTGACGATCGATGTAAGGATTGCTGTCGCAGTTTTACATTGTTTTCTTGCTGTGCCCATCCCATTGTTCTTCCTGGATGGCGGTAATGTCTGCCATGTAGCAGTCACGGGCCTCCGCAAGTTATTCGGCTGCACTTGGTCTGTTAAGAGATCTCATATTCCACGCACAAAACCGAAAATTTAAGGACTATAATATTCGGTTTTGTGCGTGGAATGTGAGATCTCTTAACAGAGCAAGTGCTGTTTGCTGGAGTCGTCAACAGATGATCTCTTCTTATTAGCTATCTTCTTTGGCGGTGACTTCCACATTAACAAGTTCGATGCAGGGCTACTGCTTTTTATTTATTTTTTCTTTAAACGAGTATTTCAAAAGATGTGACACTGACTCTCCAGTGGCATCAACGATTTTGAATTTCCTTTATACCTTCTTCCTGCCAAATGACCTTTTATTTGTGTGAGGCACTACACTGGAGCATTCAGACTCCAAAACTAGTTTATTGTCCTAGCAGGTAGTAACCTATCATTAATCTCTGTCTTCCAGAGGAATACCTGCAAGCACTTCTGAGATAAAGAGCCTAAATTTTCAACTTCAACCACATCACCACCAACCAGCCACCACCTAATCCGAGCAAACGCGTGACATAGACAAAGGAAGTGTCCTACAACAACTTCGCCTTCCCGTCTGGCATTGCAGAGGGTTTCATCATTCAGTTCAAACTCACAGTAGTGCTTAGTGAATGTCAAGTGACCCGCCAACAAGCCGTCTACATTTCCTGTCTAGAGATAGCAGAAATGCAGCGTATTTCTCTCTGACGCTTGGTAGCAAGCGCTTAGTCAGCCTGCAGTCTCGAGAGTCATGCGATCTCTGGCTGTGCTGTCGAAAAATCCAACTGTCCCTGGAAGCCCTCACCTAGCACGCGGATAGTCCCAAGCCGTATTCAGGCCCTGTGATCTCTGCCTAGCAAGTTACTCATCCAGCCCATTGCAAGAGATAGAGTGCCTTCTCGTGACTCAAGCCGAATATCTTGGATCAGCGCTTCCTTAGTCTGAAAGAATATAGAGAACTGCTTCTGTCTAAGATTCATATTGTGTGTCATAGCAGCATAGTATTGCCTTTCTCTATTTCCCTTAAAGAACCCCACACAAGTCAGCACCACATCTCCTTATCTCCCCCGAACAAATCGATAATTTAAAGCCAACCAAAATGGAAACCAAATCCAACACGGATATCCTTAAACGATTAAAACCTAATTACGCTTTGGCTCCTACTTTTCCCGGTCATTAACGGAAATCGTGTAATCTATCTTCTTTCCGCGGAAATCAAACCAAATCGCCTACCACTGCCAGCGAGCAGAAGTTTTAACGAATTTTCATTCGTTTATCTCGAATTTAATACGTTTCCCATTCGCAGATACGTTCTGCTGCTCCCCACCCAGCGGTAATTACAAAAGGATTATGGAGACCGAAACTCTGCGAGAATCCAGCGCACAGACATCCCCCAACCAACCCCAAAAATACTGGAGTCAAACAAAGGAACATGGAGCACTGCGGCTGGAGAAGAGATTAAAACCCAGCAAAGGCATCCACGAATTACGACAGCGACGCACCAGACGGTTACAATACGACCACTATTTCAATAATTAGCTGCTCTAATCCTTGGGTAATCCCGCAGCAGCGCCAGCACAAGCCATATCCGTTGTACTCGCGTTCTCCCTCTGGCTTTGTGGCTTTCCGTTCGATCGGCCTCCCCCACGGGCACACGTTGAGCGAGGTCCTCGAACGTATCCACTGGTTATCCTTCGATTAAATATCGCCGCCTCAACAATCACTCAGTGCGGGATTTTCACATCAAAAAGCGAAATGAAAGACGAAGGACCTCTCCCGGGGTATCATTTCAAATTTAACGCCTCGTTTGACACTTGACATGCCGGTTTTGGCATTGTCCTGTCGAATGCGGCCGCCTGCAGTAGCCTGCGATTCAATCAGATACCATCGCCCGCACACCGTCGTCGTAGACGAGACTGGCCAAAAGTGTCCCCGGGCGCACAAAAAAATGCAGATGAGGACTGGATGTCAGTGCGGACGAGCCGATAACGTTTTCCAAATGAAAACGATGATCCTTGTAAGTTAATTCAAATCCCGGGAGGCATTCTGCATACGCCTGTGTGTACGGCGGGACTCCGTCTGCGTTCTGCCGACGTCTCGACTTCCTCCTCGTCCGAGGCAATTAATTGGGAACTATCTATTCAGGATTAGGTGACAGTTCATTTGGTTGTGAATATATCAGGAGGAAGGATGACATTTTTCTTGGTGCTTGGGCAGGGCACTATGGTCCTTGTTGCTCGACGATGGGCCAAGGAAGGATAATGTCATTAGGCCCGGTTACGAGACGATTATCCCTAAATGGGGAGATAAACTGTTGGCATATTGGGTGATAGACATTTGAACACTTGTTTAAGTGCAAAGTGGGTGCTCGGCGTGGGTAGGGGGTAGAGGATCCATTGAGGAGGAGATGCCTAAGAGGGCGCTGTACGGTATCACAATCAAACGGACGGAAACATTCATTTGTCGGGGATTGCGGGGATTTATGGAGTTGAGTGTGACGTGAATCGATGCTTTATTGTGCCAATTTGTAAAGGAGTCTTTGTGCGCATGTGCTTCGAAGTTGTAAGAAATGAGATGCGAACTATTTAAGTTCGTTAATGACGAGCACAAAGTGTGTGAAATGGATCAGATACATAAAGGCAAAGTTCTCAAAACCCTGAAAGTGTCGAAAGTGTCAATGTTTTCAAAAATGTATGACAATGACAAACCAGAAAACAAACCTGAAAATCTTAGACTATTCTAAATAGGTAAGGGACTACACCTTTTCGAATGTGTGCAACGAATCTAATTAAGTCGCGAAATATTTTATATTAATAACTTGGAGTGTTGGTAAATGACAAAATTTGAAGGAAAACTATTTGATTTGAATAATAAAATGATTTAATTTAAAAAAATTTAAAAAATACGTCACTCAAAGCATAGTCCGTCGGAAGCGACTTCGTTATTCCAACTCTCTGGCAATTTTCAAATACCAGCTCTAGGAATCATATTTCTCTCTTGCATCGACCCTACCATTGAGCCAAGGCCTGAACCAATGACGCTCCGAATTTATTTTCATTCATTTAATTTTTTAATTTTTTTGCATTCACTGGAAAAGCCATTAGTCGGAAGGAGTCAGGTTTGGGGAACACAACTGGTGGGGTATGACCTCCAAGGTTTCAGCAGCTCATAGTACGTCACACCCGTCTTGTCTCACCCTATACAGAGCACGACTTTTAATTTTCTTGAAGCTTCGCCAGAGACTCTTGCCCAGTCCCTCTTTGTCATCGACCTTAGAAATACCATCATTTTCTGCATGATTTATAACACAAGGTAAAACCATCATTAGTTTATACAAACAATTGATGGGTCTTAATCTTATATTATAGGAAGGTTGCCTTTTATATTTCGGAATTGGGCAACCCTAGCGTTGCAATTTGGCCGCTGCCAGCTCTGTCGTAAAGTTTGAAATTTTTGAGGTTTTACGTACTCAGAACGTTTTCGTTTGTGTTGTTTACAGTAACTTAAGAGATTCATCTCGGCCAAAAAATGGATTTAAGTGGTGAAAATGTTCGTGCGATTATTTTTTACAACTTTCGACGTGGATTAACTCAACAACAGTGCATCGAAGAACTTTATTAAATTTTCGGCGATGAAGCTCCATCAAGGAGATGTCATGGTGAATACAACCGAGGTCGTAGTTCACTCCAAGGCGAATTTCGTGAAGGTCGTCCAAAATCAGTTGTTGTTCCGGAAACCATTGATGCCGTGCGCCAACTGATATTGAAAGATCGTCATGTGACCTATCGTGAGATTGAGACAACCTTAGGCATTAGTGGGACCAGCATACATTCCATATTGCATAAACATTTGACCGTTAAAAAATTAGTTCGCGTTGGATCCCGCACAAGTTGTGAATCGCTCAAAAAAGGCTCGTTTCGATTGGTCGAAAGAAATGCTCCAAAAATACGATCGCGGTGCTTCGAAACACGTCGATGACATCGTGACAGATGATGAATAGTGGATTTACGCGTATGAGCCCGAAAGTAAACAGCAGTTGACTGTTTAGGTGTTTCAAATTGAGCCAAATTTAACAAAAGTTGCTAGAGCACGAAGCACTTCCAAGCAATTGGTCGCCTGTTTTTCGGAAAAACTGGACACGTCGCAACCGTACTACAAGAAGAACGCAAGACAGTCAATTCTGAGTGGTACACATCCATTTGTTTGCCAGTTGTCTTCCAAGAAATCAGGAAAACCAACCACCGAAGACGGATCACTCCTCACCACGACAATGCGAGCTCTTGCACATCGGCTCAAGCAACTGCATTTTTGAGCACTACAAACATCGATTTGATGAGTCATCCGCCGTATAATCCTGACTTGGCAACGAATGACTTCTTTTTATTCCCGTACGTAAAAAGTTAAATGATTGGTCAACTTTTTTCGACACCCGAAGAAGCGGTTAATGCGTTCAGAATGCATGTTTTGGAGATACCTCAATCAGAGTGGCAAAAGTGCTTCGGCAAATGGTTCAAACGCATGCAAAAGTGTGTAGGTCTTAATGGGGAATATTTTGAAAAAATATAAAGCTATTTTCGAAGAATAATATTTGTTTTTGTTCTCTAATTCCAAAATATAAAAGGCAACTCTCGTATTTCATATAATTAAAAAAAAAAATATATATATATATATATATATATATCAAATCAATATATAATCAAAACTTATAGCAAATGATATTTATTTAAGACAATTCTGGAAACATTTGCAAAATAAAGAACTTCCCACGCATACGCCGATGCAGACTAACTTTTGCTAATAAATGCCACACCTTTCCAATGAAATATTTAATAGCTTCCAAGATTAGCCACAATTCGTAAGTGGATCCATCTTTTGAAAATGGAAATAATTTGTATTGCCATTAAGGTATTGCAATCTACGATGTCCATAAAATGGGCGAAATCTGAATATCACCGCCGGGATTGAACAGAAAACACAAATCATGGCAAATTCCACAAAATAATTAAAGTTCAAAGATTCCAAGGTTGAACTTCATAAAACACAGCATGATGACTAACTTCAAGCACCTTAAATGTACTGTACAGCTTGACAAAGATCAAATATAGGGTTACCAAGTAAGTAATTGGTGGTAGAGGTGGCGTAGAGCTAGAGCGCAATACTCACACGCCGAACCTCTAGGTTCGCTACCCGGCTGAGCACCTTGAATTTTTCACGGCACAACCTCTTTCGAGCTGCCGAAAACACTCAAAGAGTAATAACTGTCTAAAGAAAAACTTCTCTTCCTCCTCATTCGGAGTCGGCAAAAGACTGTAGGTCCCTTCTTCTCGTGAGAGAACTGTGGCGCCCACAGCTCGAGATTTCCAAAATATTTTAAAGTTCCAAAAAAGGCTTGAGCTCAAAACAACACATTATTCCGAGGAAAAAAAACATAAACGTGAAATATTTTCACTAAATAAGATTAAAGTTAAAAAAGAGGTGAAACTCTCAAGCACCGACAAGGTCGAAATTTAAAAAAATATTAAGAAGCCAAATTTTGACAACCAAATGGATGAAAACAAATGGATTAAAACTTTCAAGAAACCGAAATGCTAAAAATTCTATAAATATGGTTGTCAAATATCTCCCTTCCGCTTCTTTGCTCTTAATTCAATGCTTCATTAAAAGTGTTACAGTGATCGGACTTAGTTCAAATATAAGCCGTTTTGTTCGATAATCTGTTTCCATCTAGGCTGCAACTTCATAATACCCCCCTCGTAGAAGCCCACCCAACTCGGACAGAACGGAAGAACTCGGACTTTTCACAAGCTTCTTTTGAGTTCAACTTCACACCACCAAGGGCGTTCGCCATGGACAGGAACAGGTGGTAATCACTTGAAGCTATGTTCTGGCTATATGGTGGAAGCGATAAAACCTCCCATACGAGCTTCCGTAGCTTCTGACGAGTCGCACAACGAAGTGTCTGGTCTGACGTTGTCCTGGTGGATAACTAAACCCTTCCAGTTGGCCAATTCTGGACGCTTCTGGTCAATCGTCTGCTTCAAGTGGTCCAATTGTTCGCAGTAGATGATAGAATTAAGCCTCTGGCCATATGGGAGCCTTCCAATTCCACCAAACACGCAAAACCTTCCTAGCCGTCAATTGCTCACTTGCTCACTGTTTGGGACGATTCACCGGCCTGCAAATACGACCGTTTTCGCTTGATATTATCGTATGTGATCCATTTTTCGTATCCGCTTCAAAAATGGGTCGAGTTCGATTGGTTTCAGCAGCATATCCCAGGCGTTCATTCGGTCCAGAAGGGTTTTTTGCGTCAAATCATTCGTCAAATCATGCGGCACCCAAACATCAAGCTTTATTTTGTATCCAGTCTTCCGCAGATCGTTTCGAATGGTTTGGTAGGTGACTCCCATCTCCTGGGCGATGTCACGAGATGCCACATGCCGATCTAACTCGATGATTTCCATGATTCGGCCGGATTTCGTCGTCACAGGTTTTCCGCCGGCTGGCTTATCTAGTTTGTACCGGCTCTGAATCGTTGAAACCATCCCTCCGCGACTCGAAGTGATAGAGCACCATCCCCCAAAATACCATTAATATCACGGAACGTTTCCCTAGCGGATTTGCCTTTAACGAAGGAAAACATTAAAATAACGCGAATTTCGGGGTTAGTGAACTCTATATTTACACGTACATAACTGTTAAACGCAATATCCAAACTAAGCATGCATAGCGTCGTTTTGTAGTTTATGTCAAGACCTTCCAAATGATGTATAGTATTGCCAGATACAAGCTCCTTAGCACGTTGTTCATAGCCGGAAAATTTAAAAGACAAAAAGACGGGAGGGAGATATTTGATTCTATTATATTGCAAAATAGCACAAATACAGTTAGGTTAATTTGTCGGTTTCCCTTGAATCAAAAAATGAAAGTTCAGAATATTTCTAGGATCAGTATAATACTTAGCCCAGAAATGCTTAATAATCCGAAAAGCAGCTGATCTCGTAAGTTCCAAAACACCACGGCGGGAAAGAGCGCATGTTTTCAAAAAAAGTAAGTAAAGCCTCGAAAGCCTAAATTTTTGAAGTACCAAAATTTTGGAACTTGCCCTGAAAAATTGAAAAATCATACTCTTCCTCAGGTTTGTAACAAATTTTAACAGCAAGGGGCATCTCACGAGGGACCTACAGGTTTTTGGCGATTTCGAACTGCGAAGTTTGAGAAGCATTTTCGTAGACAATTAATACTCTTTGATTGTTGTCAACAGTTCGAAAGAGGTGGTGCCATGAAAATTTCGCGTTGTTTAACCGGGAATCAACCTGGACCTTCGGCGTGTGATGTCACACTCTACCCACTACGGCAACGCGACCACAACTCTTAAAAGACACATATAAGAAGAAAGTTTAAATTTTCTAAGGGTCATAATTTAGGACTTATTTGTTGCATAAATCATTATTTATCTCATTCATCACTCTTCTGAATATATTGCGTAATTGCAAGAACCAGATGCAGCCCAATGAGACACGATCACACAATTCGTGTGTGTAAACCTTCAAATTACAATAAATAAAAGCGCATTGAAATCCATTTGGTCTTGATCTCCCCTTATCGGCTCCCCACATCAAGTGTCATCAAAAGTCCATTTGGCAGCACTTTTCCGTCACCGACTAGACTCTGATATCGAAAGCGAGACTAATGGCCGCCATATGTCGTGCAATCCTCCATTTGGAACACCCCCTGGTGCTTGGAGCAAGTCCGGGTGCCCGGAAACAGCCTCCTAAACTCAGCCCGAACGTCCTTAGAATCCCCTCCATCTGCCACTTTCATAGCCCGCACACTATTGTCTAGGCATGTCTTATTATTTTCTAAGTGTTTACGCCACTTAGAGGCAATAAAATATAATCACACATAATCCCTGAGCATTATCAAAAAGTCATAAATCCCGGCGACTGCTCACGAAACCCTCAGTCAGTGTCGTCGCCTAATAAACACCCAATGTGCACTCCGTGCGGCGAGGGAGGACGGTCCCCTCCGACGGGGAGCTCAGGCAGAGCACCTCAAGAGTTAGTTACCATCCCCATGGTTTATGGCTTTAATAAACGCAACACCTGTGACCTTATTATTTATCGTTGAAGCCAGCCAGCCAGTCAGCTCAGCTCCAGCGCATAACGACGCCAGGCCACTCCATCCCACGCACACGACCTGTGCAGGCGGGCAGTGAGGGCGAGGGAACGATGTTCTTTACGATGCCTGCAGGTGGTGTGTGCATTCCCGTCCAGGTTGGACGAGATTTTATGGTTTCTTGATCCAAAGCTCGCCGAACGACGACATAATAGCCAAACTCTAATGACAAACTCGGCCGCCGCACCCCGCTCAGTTAATTCCACAGAAGCCGATCCGAACTTCAAACTCATTAGAAAGCAAGACAAACACAGAGCCTCCTAATGAAGAGGGATTGTGTTGTGTATCAAGTCGTTATCCCATATCGAACGGAAGGTCCTGGTAACTTTTTTCGATTTCTTCCACATGTGTAGTCGGTGCTCCGCCTCCTCAAGAGCAAACACGCTGCGACAGATGAAAAAGACGACGAACAAAAAAGGAGAAGAAAAAACAACGAACCGAGCACTGGAAGCGGATTCCTTTGTCAACTTAAAGCCCGAACACAAAGCATACACAAACAGTCGACAAGAAGTAGTCACCCCTGAAGACGCCTAATCACAGGACTCGTTCGGGATGCGCATCACGTCCGAGACACCCAAATGGAGTTCGAGTGGAAAAAGCCCGAAATGGGCAACGGAAAACGAATCGAATTTGGATCGGGAGACGGAATCTAAATGCAGAGCCTCCTGCTGGCCCCCGCATACTGCTTTGCCGGCAGCTTTAAGTTTGAAAACTTCTCCGAACTCCGTGCTGCATATTCATCCCCGTTCGAACAAAGGCAGGGCCGCCGCCCCTGACCGAGCTGGCAAATAATTAATTAACAGTTAAGCGACATTTCTTGTCGCAGAAGTCACTCGGCAAAAGTTCCGTCGATTCCAGTTTGGGGTGATGGCAGCGGCAATGCAACGTCGCCCCACCTCAGGTGCTGCCGGTTTTCGAGGGTGTGTCGAGCTGACACAAAAATCACAGAAAACTCTCACCCGGGGTGTGAGATGCACACATAAGTGAAAAAGCTAATATTGGGTCTAGCAGTGTGCAGCCGTTGGGGATTTTGAGTGACAACAAGGACTCGGTGTTTGCAGTGACGTCTGCTTTGGAATTTGCTTGTGGGAGAGTGAAACACTGCACGACCGGGCGACGGGAAAAATGTGAAATGGAGTGGAGGCGGACTGGGAAGTGGTGAATTTCTGACTCCCGTTCATGAAGAGAATAAAATCAGTGGCAAATCTGATGGAATGGGATTGTGAGTGAGGCGTTAAGGGTCCAAAGAAGAAACGTAAAGCGGAAGTTTCCACAGAAATCATTCTTGGGTTGAAACGTACTTCCTCTTCGAATGATAGCCGGTTTTGAAAGAGTAAGTCCATCGGTTTCTGATTTCCACGGCTGTGGTATGTGTTCCCTTACTAGGCCCCGAAAGCCTTCAGGTCTAAAACCATAAATAACTCTCAAACCTAATTGGGGCGACTGCTTGGAAATATTGATGTGAGCGACCGACATTCTTGTCTTTCTAGAGAGGACTAATATGTATTGATCAGCATTCTGTCAGCGGCAGCCTCGCAAGGGATACATTTTGTGCAGGATTAATGAAAATTCCGTACAAACGCATTCCGTTCAAATTCCTAAACAATCAGTTTCTGAACCTAAACGGCCCACTTCAGCATAGTCAGTGAAGGTAGAACTGTAAGTAGCCATGGAAGAATTCGGCATCCTGAACAAGTTAACAGGGAAATAAGGGGGAAATATGATCAAGCTAACTGAATTGATTTCCACGGGAAGGTGGTCTGGCATGCCTCCGAATAAGTTGAAAAGCTCTTGAGGGGGTCCCACGAACGAGGTAACCGAATGGACTAACATATGAGGAGGGTTGGCAGGTCTATGAGCCATGTTGGCATACCTCTTCTTCAACTTATCATTGGAGAATCCAAAACCTGACAGATATTAGCAGACATCATCAGAAAAAGCGATAAATTTGTAAAAGAATCGTTGACCCGGATCGAGCTGATAGCAAGAAACCTGGAGCTAGGCAATATAATGAGGAAAACAAAAGAGGAGACGACGTCTGCGAGAAGAAGTGATGGTCGAACGATGATTGAAAGGTCCAACAGACAAGGGCTTTGCTCATGCAACAACTCCTCATTCCCTATAAGAACTTATTTATTGAAAGAATTTATTTATTGAAAGACGAAACCGAATGTTTTTGGTAAAATCCGAGAAACAAAATTTGAGAAGATTTCTAAAAAGGTTTTTAAAGTGGCGAAGAAAACGAAATCATCTGTTCTACGGTCGAATTCGGGTCTTTAGGCGTACCACTGTCTCACATACATACTGCGACACGGTGGCTATGAAGTTTATATGTGGGATTTGGTTTTATATGATCACCATCCTTCGTGGCTTATATCAGGGCCTACATTCTCCCAAGAATCGTAGATAACGCAAGACAGGGCTAATTTTTTTTTTTTTTTTTTTGGAGGTTGGGTTCAACTACATTGGAGCACTCAGACTCAAATACTGGTCCATTGTACTACCAGGCAGTAACCTTCATTTAATGTAATTTCTTGGTTTTCCGGGTGGATTGTCGCAGTCGTGAGTACCACCTGGAGTAGCTAAATCCTTTGGGTTTGCCTCCATACAGTCTTTATTTAGGACGTCTAAAGACAAGACGTTTCTGGACTTTAGTTCGACATCTCACCTGGGATCTGCCGAACCGAGGTTCATTGACTCTTAAGCCCTTCCGCCGCGACATGGCATCCAGAAAATGAAGGGTAAAATGGCTAAACTTAGTTACCTAAGTACAAAATTGAGATCATGCTTGAGGGACAATCATCTCACCTTGGTTTGATGCGAAGCCTTCCCAAGATCTCTGCTGCTTTCTATGTCGCAGCATCCGGTTGAAAATGCAACTCCCCACTGAGCCGGGAAAGTCATCTAACGGACTTGCCTAGTCCTGGGTTAACATTGACCTAGACAAGTCAGCACAGTACGAGGTTGGTGTACCGTCTGACTCTGCTCGCGATGTTGGGTGTTAAACTACGGCCACCACGATACTTCCACAAGGGGGACTACCGCACGGTGATGTTCTAAACGAAGTTCCAATATAGCCTCTGGTCTAGCTGACACTACCAGTCAGGTTCCCTCAACACCTGGGTCTGGTAGCCGCCATCCCGTCAGAGATAGTCCTTACTCCATCAGAGTTTCTGGAAACCACGGATGTGGTTTGGAAGTAATGTGAGTCATAATATTCAGTCACATCACCTGGAGGCCATGATGTACAGATGTGGGATTTGGTTTTACGTGATCACCTGCCTTAACGGCTTATATCACGGGGAACGTTTTTCCCAAGAGTCGTAAGTAACGCAAGACTAAACGCCTTAGTTACCCAAGTACCAAACTGGGATCATGCTTGAGGGGCAATCACCCCACCTTGGTTTGATGCGAAGCCTTTCTAAAACCTCTTCCGCCTTTGGGTCGCAGCGCCCGGTTGAGAATGCAACTCCACACTGAGAAGGGATAGTCCCCTAACCGACTTGCCTAGTTTTGCTTAAACAATGGGCTAGACAAGTCAGCAGAGTACACTATCCTCGACTCTAGCCGCGATATTAGGTGCCACAGCCACCACGAAACTCCCACAAGGGGGCCTACCGCAATGGTCAGGCTGGAACCGAAGTTCCAGGGGCCCCTGACCACCCGTGGCACCAGAATATATCCTCTGGTTAAGCTGTCACTACCAGTCAGGTTCCCTCTAAGCCTGGGTCTGTTAGCCGCCATCCCGCCACAGATGGTCTTTCCTCCATCAGTGTTTCCATTGTTACTATAAATAGTGATACGGATGTGATTTTGAATCATGTGATTCATAAATCCAGTCACATCATCTGGGCCATGATGTACAATGAATTTGAGGAAGTTCAAGTATATGGCTGCCTTGCCTCAACATTAGAACCTGATAATAAAGTTGACGAAGAATTGCTCAAGCCGCTGCCCGAATCCGATAAAGTCTGACAAGTTTCTTCAAATCACGATATGGCATCAAACATCAAAGCTGCTTATGCACAGAAAGATGGTCTTGTCAATATATTGGGGCGTGAAGCAAAAGACACCCTGAGCTCTTAGCCGACTTCACGAGAAACGTTTCGTTGGCCTCCTTCGTAAGACAGAAAGATTTCGGAGACGATACAACCTCGTACTGTATACAACCTACTTCGGCGCACGTATGAGCGAAGAGCTATCAGTTCTGAAAATTTATCGAAGCTCTGTTTAGGTAAGACGTGAAATTGAAAGATCATGCGTGCACTAGAGAGATGGACTGCGGTCGTGCACAGCTATATCCGTATGAAATGAGCGTTTGAAAATAAAACAATAATTCTTAATGGGAAAGTAAAAACATTTTATTTAAAGCCATTGTTTCCTACACATTTTGACAACCTTTCTGGCAATTTGTGAATACCACGCCAATTAAATTGTTCGTCTTTTAAAGCAAACAAATCAGACACCCAATTTTCGACCTCCTCGCAAGAATAAAAGTGCTGCTCAGCCAATGCGTGTCCCATCGATGAAAACAAATGGTAGTCGGAAGGACCCAAGTCTGGCGAATACGGCGGGTGGGGTAGCTGATCCCAGCCAAGTGTTTTGATTGTATCCTGAACCGGTTTTGCTTTGTGTGCAGGTGCATTGTCATGGAACCAAATTACGTCTCCGTGTCTTCTGGCCCCTTCTGGTCGTTCTCGATCTCGAATGCATGGTTCAAATTGACCATTTGTTGTCGGTAGCAATCAGTATTAACGGTTTCACCAGGTTTTAGGAGCTCGTGGTACAGCACACCTTTCTGGTCCCATTAAACACAGCGGTGTCTTCTTGCCGAATCGATTTGGTTTTGCAGTCGATGTTGATGGTTGTCCCAAATTAACCCATGATTTTTTCCGTTTAGGGTTCTTAAAATAAATCCATTTTTCATCGCCAGTAAAAATTCGATGCAAAACCGATTTTCTTTCGTGTCTTTGAAGCAAAATTTCACACTTGTTTTTTCGGTTTTCCATCTGTCTTTCATGCAATTCATGTGGCATTCATTTTCCACACTTTTGGATCTTTCCCATAGCTTTTAAATTATCAGAAATTGTTTGTTGTGCAACATTTAACATTGCTGCCATTTGCTTTTGACTCAAAGTGTCATCTCCATCCAATATCGTTTGCAATTCGGCGTCTTCAAACTTTTTTGGTGATCTTCCACGTTCTTCTTTTCTAACATCAAAATCATTACTTCTGAACCATTGAAATCATCTTTTGCATGTGGCTTCTGATAGAGCCTGATCACCATATGCCTCGACAAGCATTCGATGCAACTCTGCAGCACTTTTCTTAAAATGAAATCAAAAAAATTAATGCCTTCCGCAAATCATCACTTTCTGGTACAAAATTCGACATTTTTAACGCGATGAAAAAAAAATGATGTTGTCTGTTCAATGACTTTATGTACCATATACTAATTATTTTTCACAGACGTCATACAAACAAAGAAAAAAAATAAGGGCTCGTTCACAACAAATGTTCCCTATCGAGACATTTGACGCTCACTTCATACGGGTATACCTAGTAGTCCGCTGCTGGCATTGACGAACGTTCCACAATGCTGCCCGAGCGGAAAAAATACGTTAAATAGAATAATCTTCTCGACCAAGTAGTATCAAATTTTCGATTAAACATATTTGAAAAAGTAGAAAGCCAAAATTTTGTTTACTTCTTATGAGCCGTTTCGAAGTACGACTAGCACAAAGTTGGGACATTGAAGTTCTACAATTTTTTTCAAAAAAGTTCGATGACATATTTTTAATAAAAGCCTATTGGAACATGGTGTTGTATTCATTTGAAAGGGCGTACATTTATCCTTCAAAATACATCAACAGCTCTTTCATTTCGACCACCCCTTTTTAAGATCAGGTCTTGTTTCCGGTCCACGTTTTTTACGGAAAATACTTTCATGTTTGGTGGATGATAACAAAAGTGCTCCAAAAGGCACCAACGGGAAGCCAACATTTTTCTGAAAGCTTGAAAAATTCTCTATCCATGGCACAAAAATTAAAATGCAATATTTTGCACTTTGGGCAAACGAGTAGCATTTGGCATTTTTCGGAACTTTTTTCCGTGAAATTTTCTACAATTTCCCATCCAATGCTTGTATTGCAGAAATACCATGGAGAGGAACCACTAAGTAGTGAAGCGCCAGCCTTATTACACTAAATTCACATTAATAATAATAATTGTTGGCGCGACAGTCCACAGGGGGACCAGGGCCTAGCTTTCTCATCAACTACTCGTGTTGTGCGCGCTACTGTTCTCTCACGAGTAGAAGGGACATACAGTTTTTTGCCGACTCCGAACGGCGAAATTTGAGGAGCTTTCTTAGATAATTATTACTTATTTGAGTGTTGTCAGCAACTCGAAAGAGGTGGTGCCGTGAAAAATTCGAAAAATTGGTGTTGAGCTGGGAGTCGAACCTAGACCCTTCGGTGTGTGAGCGTCCCACTCTACCCACTTCTCCACGGCGGCCACAAAGGTCTATGATTCCACATCATAAAGCAGAACTGAGATGATAGCTGTTTTACACAGCCAGCTTTAGTCCTTCGAGAGAGGGTTCTATTACTCAATTGCTTCTTATGCACAAGACAAGACTGACTCGGGATTCGTTGTGAAGCCCTAAGCCCTGTCATTGTATGCTTCTCTGCTGATGACACCAAAAAGTCATCAGCTTTAAGTGTTATTCAGCTCAAACTGGTTAAGCTCACAGCGTAACACAAACTGACTTCGAATTGGATGGTCAGATTGGTTTCACTTCACGAACACTTGTCATGACATTAACAATCCCTTTCAGCTGAGGTAGACATTGTAGTCTCAAAGCATAAAGAAAAGTATACCCTGAGGAGGTAGCTATAAGGTGGTGATGCCAGTTAATAAGCTTAATCTTGAATGTAGCCGCTTTTTCTATCCTTAATTCGTTCAATGCCTGGCTACAACGTGATATTGGGGTCTTGGAATTGGGAATGACCTTGTCCCAATTTGTCGGA
Source organism: Eristalinus aeneus (assembly GCA_955652365.1). Taxonomy (NCBI): domain Eukaryota; kingdom Metazoa; phylum Arthropoda; class Insecta; order Diptera; family Syrphidae; genus Eristalinus; species Eristalinus aeneus. The sequence continues at coordinate 21,603,807 of OY019131.1, forward strand.
ACATATGAAGCCCATTTAAATTTTACTCGGCTGCTTAGACGGGACAGATCTTTTCGGTATTCATGGTTTCAGTTGATTTGGCAAAGGATGCTTAAAGTTGAGGTCTCCGAGATGAGAACCAATGCTGTCATCCGTGGCCGTCTTTAAAATTGCAACAGCAACCGGAACTTAGACTAGCAGTCAACGTAAAAGAAATGCTGGTTGAGAAGTTCTTCTCAAAGACGAGTTCGGCTTCAAAGTTGGTGTTAACCTGGCTCCTCCTTTCCTCTTCCTGAATTTCTTTAAGAAGCTCTTCTTTAATAATAATAATTGTTGGCGCTACAGTCCAAAGGGGGACCAGGGCCTAGCTTGCTCATCAACTACTCGTGTTGTGCGCGCTACTATTCTCTCACGAGTAGAAGGGACCTACAGTTTTTTGCCGACTCCGAACGGCGAAATTTGAGAAGCTTTCTTAGACAGTTATTACTCTTTGAGTGTTGTCAGCAGCTCGAAAGAGGTGGTGCCGTGAAATATTAGAAAAATTGGTGTTGAACTGGGAGTCGAACCTAGACCCTTCGGCGTGTGAGCGTCGCACTCTACCCACTACGCCACGGCGACTACGAAGCTCTTCTTTAGTTCATTCAAATTTGCAGCCGCCTGCTGTTGCCCCAGTCCACCACATGTGCCTACTAAGCTCGTTTCGGTGAGCAAATGATAACCGTTCCCCAGAACACGCATCCAGATTTGATTCTCCGTGAGTTTACGACACAGAAGCCATTTGCTGACACAATTCCTCCCTCTTCCACACGAGTATGCCGAGCAACCACAGCCCTGGCAGGACTACATCCCACTTCGTCTTTAAATCCCCCCGCCCATGCCACCGATGACTGGGAATGGGGTCATTTCGATTCGATCAAGAATCAGCTTCTCAGTCCGTCTTGTGCCTTGAGACACTCGAAAGTTTCAAACAAACGACTCAACCCAGGGGTGGGCTCGCAGAATTAATGGCTTGGAAATTTGTTTGAACACTCTGACCCCTTTTTTGCTGTCACCACACTGCCGGCACTCCGAGTGTGATGGACTACCAATCCGCCCAGCCATCCTAAATCATCCAAAGTCGCCCGCGTGTGGGCGGGTGTCCGTGTGTGCGGGAGAATGCTCCCTTCCTTAATCATCTCTTATGTGAGTCTATCTGAGTCAATTTATCAACCGACATGCGACGGATCGAATGGTCTCCCTGGCAAGGGGTTGCGTCGCAAACACAATACACGAAGAGCCGAGCATATGTGACACCGCCGAACAACAGGCAGCAGCAGACACCGAGGGACAGGAGATACCGAAGGACATAAAAGAAGACGACTGACTGTAAATTTATATTGTGCGCTTGTTGTTCTTCTCGCCCGTCAGCAGCGTGGAGCGGAGCAGTCAGTCCTTCAGGATACCAATTTGCTAAGCAAATAGAATTTTTCCAGCTGCGCATATGGTCTGGGGGACGAGCGACATAATAAAAATTTAAATTCGCCCCATCAAATTTTCGACGAACCGTCCCGCTCGTCCTGGGGGCGGTGTGTATTGAGTTGCCGCGTCCTGTCGATAAAATACCGAACGAACTTCATATTTGACAAACGAGTCGACAATGGGGGTGGATGTCACCCATCCGTTCGCTCTCTGCCAAGATTTACATGCGACCGGGAGGCCGGGTGCCCGGGCTGGGTTGTTTTTATCTCCTAAATTACAAAAATTCTGATTGAATCGCAAATATTCCAGTTTGCCTCCCCCGGTATTTCGTTATATTAAAAATGTGCTCGGAATAATAATTCGCTGGTAATTGCTTTTAAATTAGGTCGATGGGACATGGAAATCAGATTAAGGTGCCGCCCTCTCACCTGCGCCCGCCCAGGTCGAGTTGAAGAATTATTTACTGGAAAGTGGACGACGAGATAGCCTTCGGGTCGAGGCTCTTCATTAGAGGGATAAACGGGATGTCAGTCGAGGGGATGGATAAAGAGAGACAGTCCATCACACAAACAAGAATTCGTTGAGGGACGAGGGAATTAATTTTTAATAGGATTTCAATGAACCGGATGTAGATGTTTTCACATTTTGCAATCAATGACTTGATGTAGTGGTCCTTCGATCGATTGGGCCTGCAGCGTGTGGACCGGGAAGTTGTCGGTGCTTTCCTGGAAGGGACGATTGACGGTTGAATCGGGAGCGTAAGGAGTCACAGGATGAAGGGCGGTCCTCTTCGTTGGATGATTATTTATTCAGCGTAACTACCTTTATTCAATTTTCGTTGGTTTTTATTCCTTTCGGTGGACGGCGGAGATTTTTTTGTCCGCTGTCCCTTGAGGTGCTTAAGCATGGTTTCGTTATGAAATTTTTATAAAAAAAAAAAACAAAAACAAAATTGAGCGGAAGACGAAATTTAAGAGTTGAATTTTTTATTTACATGAAGGGCAAACATTTTGTATACTTAATCCTTTATCTTATTCAGACTGTTGTCAAGCAAAACTTGTGCACATGTTCGATAAATGAACTATCCTTTCAAAAGTTTAGTGATCGAGGTGCAATTTTTTCTAAAAACGATCTTTTGGGTTCAAACATTGCGTTATTGAAAAAAACGTGAAAACATAAATCACCCAATGTATTGCCCGTCGAAAGCATTGAGTATATAACTTAGTTCGTGCAGTGTTGTTTATACGGATTCTAACTTCTTGGCTATTGAATGTATCCAGCTGCTTAAAAATGGCTGCTTGGGTGGCACTCAAAGATCTCCTTTTGTCTTTGGCAATATAAATGCTTCCAGTTCTTTATCTTTAAAGTTTTTCGGCTGCCCAGGACGTTCGTTGTTTTCCAAGCCAAAAGCTCCAGTTTTAAATCGTTTAAATCACTTTTGGCTGATTCGATATATTACATATAATTCACTTGTACACACCCAAGCTATGTAAGACAGTTGTTCATCCGTCGGGCCCCCATTGTTGAGCTGACACATAGATACACATATTCACTGTAGTCTTAAGCTTAAAAATTTGAAATTGTAAATATTTTTGTTCAATAAAGAAAAATTGAAAATTGAAAATTTGGCTCATTCGCTCAGCCAGCGCATGTTCACCATACACTTCCACAAAATACCATGATTTTCGGCAGCAGTTCTCTTCACAAAGTTCGACATATTTGAGTGACAAAAAATAATTGCTGTAGTTACGAAAGTTGGCTTTTATATTTCGGGATTGGGCAACCCTAGTGCTGCAATCTGGCAACTGCCATCACTATCGTAAAGATCGATATTTTTGAGGTTATACGTACTCAGAACGTTTTGACATACGAGACCTATTTGTGTTGTTTACAGTAATTCAAAAGATTCATCTCGCCCAAAAAATAGAATTAAATCGTGAACATTTTCGTGCGATTATTTTTTACAACTTTCGACGTGGATTAACTCAATAACAGTGCATCGATGAACTTGATTCAATTTTTGGCGATGATGCTACATCAAGGACCAGTGTTTATCGATGGTATGGTGAATTCAACCGAGGTCGTCCAAAATCAGTTGTTGTTCCGGAAACCATTGATGCTGTGCGCCAACTGATATTGCAAGATCGTTATGTGACCTATCGTGAGATTGAGACAACCTTAGGTATTAGTGAGACATACAATATTGCATAAACATTTGATCGCCAAAGAAATTTGTTGGCGTTGGATCCCACACAATTTGTCAATCACATGAAAACAGGCTCGTGTCGATTGGTCGAAAGAAATGCTCCAAAAATACGATCGCGGTGCTTCGAAACACGTCTATGACATCGCAACAGATGATGAATAGTGGATTTACGCGTATAGGCCCGAAAGTGGACTGTATGGGTGTTTCAAATTGAGCCAAATCTAACAAAAATTGCTCGCGCACGAAGCACTTCCAAGCAAATGGTCGCCTGCTTTTTCGGTCAGTCAGTTCTAAGTGGTACACAACCAGTTGTTTTTTGAAGGGGCAAAAAACAATGTTTTTGTCAAAAACAGATGCTGGTCCAAACTTATTATTACTAGCAAATGCCACACCTTTCCAGTGAAGTATGTAATCGTTTCCAAGAGTAGACCCTTGTAGTTCGTTGCCACAAGTATGTCCTACTTGGAGTTAATTAAAAGGCGATGAGTCGATTTATATATACAATATTTTATTTAGATAAGTAATCATCGGCGATTTCAATGTAAGTACATATTGCTCAGTGTCACTATCCCACTGCTAGTTATGATCCGTGTGACTTTCTAATGGCGTCTTTTGTGTGACCCAACCCATTCCTTTTATTGCTCCGTAGGCTAATGCCCACGTTGCATCCCTCGGCGTTGGTGGGATGCGAAGGATATCCTCTTGTGCGTTGCGGGCACCGTTGGGTTCGTTGGGTTGTTTACCCAACGACGTACGGACCGCGATCGCAGATGTTATTTTGCGTGGAAGGATATCCTCGCGTGGGTTATGTGCCGTTGGGTTAGTTCACGTACTGCGATGTGCTGCTGAGTGTGCCGTTGCGTAGTCTGTTCAGTATGCTCAGCTGCACTGGTTGGCCGGACCGTTGGTGTGGTTGTCTGCCACACCCTACTTGCAGGTGGCGCCATCTTTCGAAAACGGATCGAATTGTTTTCGCCGGATTTACTAATGTATTGTAATGTATAAGGGGCAATCCTTTAAAGACTGATTGCTAACCAAATTGATGGCCAACGGATATAAGGGAGGAGAAAAACTTCTTGGCCTAAAAAAACGGTATCTCGCAGCCACCTAACTCAAGGATATCGAAGAGTCTAGGGATAGACCCAAAATATGAGCCTTTAGAAAAAACAAGCAGCAGGCTCCCAGAAAGGCACTCAGGCTCTTCTAAATTGTGAGGGTAACATAGTTGCTGACTCGCAGAGAACTGGGAAGTGTTAACCAGAAGAAGGTAGCGGGGGAATGGGAGCAATTCCAACCTACGAAGAAGTTCTCCCGCCCAGTCTTAAGCATGTCAGATCAACCATTCAAAAGCTGAGAAACAACAAAGCCGTAGGTTTTGATGGCTTGCCAATAGAGCTCGTGAAGGCTGGCGACAGTGTTCTGTACTAGATCATCTGTAGAATGTGGGAAGATGAAAGCATGCACCACGATTGGAATATAACCTCCATATGCCCCATCCACAAAAGAAGCGATCCTACTTCCTTCCAGAACTATATAGGTGTCTCCATATTGAATGTCGCTTACAAGACCAAAAATCAAAATCCACAAACTCGTGTGGAGATTCGGCGCAGCATGGCAACCATTGTTATTTCGGTTTGTCAAAACAGGTAGGGTCGAATCTAATCGAAGGACTAAGCTAATAGTTACGCACGATCTTCTCCAGGATGATATTAAAGAAGTCACATGGCGTAAGTCGCCTTGTCTAAAATTTCTGATAGTTAGGACGCGTTGAATTCAACCATCATTGGAAAAAAAACCAAATTATGGAACAATGACGTTAACTCTCGCATTGTCACCCTGTGACACATTTCGGTTCTCAAGACTTGTTAAAATTTACAATCTATTGGAAACTGATGCAAGATGTCCGTCTGCATATACGATATAAATAAGCTCAAAAACCTGTCTCCATATAAGACCAACAACAAGATGATGAGTTTCAAACCATGTCACAGCCCAACAACATTCACATTTCATTTTCCAACAGATGTCACCCTCCCTCAAACTCCAACTGACAGTCAATTCCACTCTGAAAAGTATATTTTCATCGAACGGCAATGATTGCCAATTAAATCAGTAAAGCCCCTTTCTGCGCATTTCTCGCATGCAAGCTTCGTGAAAAGGATTTTCAAATAAATTTCACCGAATACCGGCATGTTCGCTCGTATTTCGTGCCATTAACACTGTCGAGCCCAAACCCAGCTGCCATTTGAGCCTCCACTCGTCCGTCCCTAAATCTCTCCCCCATCCGCGCCGTGGAATGGAGCTCTGCATGCCGCGTCGCATTTCCATCGAACGAAAGGTAAAATTCTTCTCGAAAATGGCTCATATTAATCAAATTCAAATTTACGATGCAAACGAAAGGAAAGGATACGCGATACTGTGGCGGTGGCGGTGGCGGCGGCACTGCAGAAACAGGAAAAAAAGCCGGATACTGCTAGTTTAATCGATTTTAAGTCACCAGTTGACAATATATTCGTCTGGTCGGGTCCCGACGCTACGGATAGTTGCCGTCTGCTGGTAAATTAATATTAATTCCAATTGAGCAGGCAAACTCTCATAAATTCCCTCCGACTGGATGGCTTCGTCCTGTACCGCACACATTGGCAAGGAGGAGGATTTTTTTGCGTTGGCCGGATTTTTATGAGCGCCGAGTTGTTTTCTGCATTTGTGCTGTAGATTGGATTGGCTCTAATTAGACGGGGAGATGGTTGTTGCAGGCTGAGAACTGAGTGTCGTAAAGGACTCGCCCAAGAGCGTCGTTAAAACGGACGCTTAGGGCCACTCAGACGTTGACCTCGTCGTCGGTCATCAGTTAATGACACACAATTCTGGTCAGTTGCCGGCATGGGAAACGAGCCACAGTTGTCCTGGCGTGTCTGCTAACGCCTGGGGTTTGGGGGAAAGTTCATTATTTATCGGCTGCACTCGCCAGTGGATCTGCTGTTATTTTTCTATTTATTTAATACTTTCTGAATATTCATGGCGCATTCGGCGAGAGTGTCCTGCATGCACACAGAGGACATGCTACTAAGTGGACTTTTTTGTGGCGCCGCTGGCTGCTAGTAGCAACGTCGGAAATGTGTGAAAATCACCAGGGATGTACGAAATGACTTCAGTCTGCAGCCGAAGCTCTCGTGATTGACGCGTAATAATTGCTCACATCCCCAGGGGGTCGGTTTTTTCTGTCGTTTGCATCTGAAACAGCGAGCGGCTCTACGGAATATTGCAAATAAAGTGAATTAGACTCGCTCCAGTGAATATTCATTATGTTTGGAGCACAATTAAATTGGACCTCAAAGTCCTTACAGCTGTCATGGGAGAGCAACGGCCTCGCGCAATTTGTTCTCAATCTACAGCTCATTGCATTCCAAACATTCTCATTCAGGTTTGCCTGCAGCAAAATCGATAGCGCAACGCCATTTGTTAGCACACAGCTCACCTGATGAGACTCCGTCACGTTGGGAGGCTTTATGCATCTGAAAGGACTATCACGCCTTCCGCTCAACTACACCGCTGTCTCATTAGTCCAATTCTACTTGAATTTCATGACATCCAAACCTGCACAACCCCAAAACGTCACCCAGTTCCGCATCAGACCACCAGCAGAGCCGCGTCGCCGTAGCTCCAGTGTCTACCGGCTGCCAGATTAAACGAATCTTCATTAACCCACTCAAGGAGAAGCTTGTTAATTTTGTTAACTCTCATTTACACGGCGCATCAGGCATCCACCGCCGTCGTCGTCATCTCTCTTTCTCTCACCCAGCGCCAGGACTGTAACCAACGAGCCACAACGTAAGGGGATATGTTAATATTACAAGTTAATTGCAAAGTCTCCACTTCTAAACCACCCCCTTTCTCCCTGGCGTCGTGCCCTCCCCTTGCCTACACCGTCACGTGGAACCTATTCAGTTAGAGCACACGGTTCATATCATTAGCGATACGATAACGTTTCCCTTTTTGGCATACGCGCTCCAACTCTTGCCGTCGACAACGACGACGACAACAACTACAACGATGATGGCGATGTTGCGGATGGGATTCACAAAGGGGAACACAATACGAAGCTTCCCTTACCTCGCGCCCTTCGCATTATATCGTCATCATCAGCGCCCAGCCTCATCCATCTTACAGCAAGAGCACGGAGCCAGCCCGGGCGCCGATGTGAATGGATCCTTCTGTTGGGCGCCTCCTTGTGCAGAAAACCCGCGCAAACTTTAATGAAAATGTTTTTCAGGTGAGTTTACCAACCTTAATTTGCAATCCCGTTGTATATGGGTGTTTTTCCTTTTTCGTAAGGCTCTCCCTTAAAGCGTTGACTTACCACCCCCCGCCTACAACACAGACACACGGTTCTTCATCTGCTCCAAGACAAATCAGTGCTCCTATTAAAGGTAATTAACAGAACACAGTTTTTAGTGTTGGGACTTGGGATTCCTGGCGCTGACGACGACAAGGAGCAGACGAAAAACTCGAGTATATGAGATTTATGGAGAGCGCCAACGGCAGAGGGGTGTAAATGATTCAGAGAAACGGTGAGTTAGCGATGGTTGTGTGTGTGGTGGAGGAGGGAGTGATTTTGAAAGGCTGCCGAGAGGGAACCGAGGGAAAGGTTTACTCTATTTCAAGTTGCTTGAGGTTTTCTTTGAGCGCACACAACAGTTATGAGCGAGAGGGTATCGGAAGGATTTCAGCAAATAATTGAACAGCGCTGCAATTTGCCACGGATATGCTTGTTTGGTGAACTTTGAGGTAAGATTTTGTGGGTTTCAGGCGGCTGGGGTGGGATGGGGTTGAAAACATTTATAAGGGATTTCTCTGGGAAGTGACTTTCGTTTCGGATTTTGTGCGCAATTAACCTTCATTCAGGAGTGTATTCTTCGAATGACTTGTAAACTCTCTCCAAGTCAATAGGGGTTTTAATAGTTTTCAAATTTTGATAAATTGGGCCAGATAATTTTTTCAGAGAGTTTAAAGAATCAACTTCACAATTTTTTCAGAGAGTTTAAAGAATCAACTTCACAATGTTTCATTTGTCACCCGTTCTGTTTCAACAACTCTATTCTATTCTCTACCATTTTGTTATCAGACTATCTTCAATCAAAAATTGAAGTCCCACCGCGAAGTTAGTGCATTAAGACCCCAACATTCAGTCCTCGAGAACTACTTCTTCCATCCGTTTCTGTCTAGTACTTTGTCAGTTTTCAGTGGTAATTGACGAGGCTGGCAAATAGGGCCCCATATTCTTCTCCTTCTGTGGCCGCCGTGGCGTAGTGGGTTAAGCGCGACACACACACGTGGAAGGGTCTAGGTTCGATTCCCGGCTGAACACATCGAATTTTTCTTAATAACTGTCTACGAAAGCTTCTCAAACTTCGCCGTTCGGAGTCGACAAAACAAACTGTAGGTCCCTTCTACTCGTCAGAGTTAATGAGTAATCCCTGGTCCCACTGTGGACTGTCGCGCCAACAATAATAATAATAATAATAATAATAATTCTCCTTCTCGGTGCGACGCGTCCATCCAAAAGGGCTTGGACCTCAACTAAAATGCTTTTTGCAACCTGCATGATCTGTCGACTGCTGCCTCTAATTGTGCGTCTTAAATTCGTTAAGGTCCTTCTTCACTTGCGTGCGCTATCTCGGCCTTGCTTTTCAGACCGAAGCAGTGATACGATCACCATCATCACTCCATACGTCCCGGGATATATTGAGGGCGCCACTAACAAAAAAAAAAAAGTTAAATTTGAATTAATAATTTTTGTTAATGGCGATCTCTATATTTTCCGGGAATTTATTGAGTGTTCTGTCACGTAGTCTAAAAAGCTGAAGAGTTATTACCGAAGGCGCTTGACTAGACGAATTTTGCCGTAGAGTTCGTCGTTGAACCTCCTCGTACAAATGTCATCAACGCAAACAGGACCAAAAAATGTTGCTAGTGACGAAACATGGGTTCACACTATGATCCTGACAGCAAACAAGATTCCATGTAGTGGCATAAAAAAGGAACAGACCCCCCGAAGAAGTTCAAAGACATTCCGGCTGCCGGAAAGCTCATGGCCACAGTTTTTTGGAACTCAAAGGGAATCTTCATAATTGAGTACAAAAAAATGTGAAACCATCAACACCACATCCTACGCTTCCACATTACATAATTTGCGGAAGAAAATTAAAAAGAAAAGACGGGGAAAATTTGCAGCGGGTGTGTTGCTTCTTCATGACAACACTCCTGTTCACACGGCGCGAGTTTCCAAGGCTACTGTGCGAGATTGTGGTTTCGAAGAAATCCAACAGCCACCCTATAGTCCAGACCTTGCCCCTAGTGATTATTTCCTGTTTCCAGATTTGAAAAAATGTCTTCGTGGAAAAAAGATTTTCGGATGATGAAGAACTCAAGTCGGCAATAGATGGGTATTTTGCGGGAAAGAGGAACTTTATTTTTTAAGGGTTTAGAAAAGCTTATCTCAAGATGTAACAATTGCATTGATGTTACAAACGCCCCTAGTGAGCTGCGATTGAACTAACTTTTGGAAGATCGTGCCTCTGGTGTTGACTTGGGAGTTATTCGTGATCTTCTCAAGAATGATGTTAAAGAAGTCGCATGACAGTGCGTCGCCTTGTCTAAACCTTTATGACTTTGAAGGCAAGTTCGTTACCGAGCGAGAAGCAAGTGTTCTAAATCGTTGTCTTACAAAATCTGATGAGTTTGGTAAAAATGCCAAACCTAGACATGCCACTGAATAGTTCGTCTTTATGCACACTGTCATATGCAGCCTTAAGATGGACTAATAGGTGATGGGTGCCAATTTGTACTTATTGGGCCTTTTCCACAATCTGCTGTAAACTGAAGATCTGGTCGAATATGAACTTTTCTCGTCTAAAACAACACCTACATGGACCTATTAGAACATAATATGGAAGAGAGGATCTTGTTAGTGATATGAAGTAACAATTAGGGTTTTGGTTCAAAGACAATAACATTCCTTGGATAAGAAAGACTTTGCTCTTTCTCTCCTTCTGTCCTCCTGTCCTCCTGTCCTCCTGTCCTCCTGTCCTCCTGTCCTCCTGTCCTCCTGTCCTCCTGTCCTCCTGTCCTCCTGTCCTCCTGTCCTCCTGTCCTCCTGTCCTCCTGTCCTCCTGTCCTCCTGTCCTCCTGTCCTCCTGTCCTCCTGTCCTCCTGTCCTCCTGTCCTCCTGTCCTCCTGTCCTCCTGTCCTCCTGTCCTCCTGTCCTCCTGACCTCCTGACCTCCTGTCCTCCTGTCCTCCTGTCCTCCTGTCCTCCTGTCCTCCTGTCCTCCTGTCCTCCTGTCCTCCTGTCCTCCTGTCCTCCTGTCCTCCTGCCCTCCTGTCCTCCTGTCCTCCTGTCCTCCTGTCCTCCTGTCCTGCTGTCCTCCTGTCCTCCTGTCCTCCAGTCCTTTTGTCCTCCTGTCCTCCTGTCCTCCTGTCCTCCTGTCCTCCTCCTTTTGTCCTCCTGTCCTCCTGTCCTCCTGTCCTCCTGTCCTCCTGTCCTCCTGTCCTCCTGTCCTCCTGTCCTCCTGTCCTCCTGTCCTCCTGTCCTCCTGTCCTCCTGTCCTCCTGTCCTCCTGTCCTCCTGTCCTCCTGTCCTCCTGTCCTCCTGTCCTCCTGTCCTCCTGTCCTCCTGTCCTCCTGTCCTCCTGTCCTCCTGTCCTCCTGTCCTCCTGTCCTCCTGTCCTCCTGTCCTCCTGTCCTCCTGTCTTCCTGTCCTCCTGTCCTCCTGTCCTCCTGTCCTCCTGTCTTCCTGTCCTCCTGTCCTCCTGTCCTCCTGTCCTCCTGTCCTCCTGTCCTCCTGTCCTCCTGTCCTCCTGTCCTCCTGTCCTCCTGTCCTCCTGTCCTCCTGTCCTCCTGTCCTCCTGTCCTCCTGTCCTCCTGTCCTCCTGTCCTCCTGTCCTCCAGTCCTTTTGTCCTCCTGTCCTCCTGTCCTCCTGTCCTCCTGTCCTCCTGTCCTCCTGTCCTCCTGTCCTCCTGTCCTCCTGTCTTCCTGTCCTCCTGTCCTCCTGTCCTCCTGTCCTCCTGTCCTCCTGTCCTCCTGTCCTCCTGTCCTCCTGTCCTCCTGTCCTCCTATCCTCCTGTCCTCCTGTCCTCCTGTCCTCCTGTCCTCCTGTCCTCCTGTCCTCCTGTCCTCCTAGCCTCCTGTCCTCCTGTCCTCCTGTCCTCCTGTCCTCCTGTCCTCCTGTCCTCCTGTCCTCCTGTCCTCCTGTCCTCCTGTCCTCCTGTCCTCCTGTCCTCCTGTCCTCCTGTCCTCCTGTCCTCCTGTCCTCCTGTCCTCCTGTCCTCCTGTCCTCCTGTCCTCCTGTCCTCCTGTCCTCCTGTCCTCCTGTCCTCCTGTCCTCCTGTCCTCCTGTCCTCCTGTCCTCCTGTCCTCCTGTCCTCCTGTCCTCCTGTCCTCCTGTCCTCCTGTCCTCCTGTCCTCCTGTCCTCCTGTCCTCCTGTCCTCCTGTCCTCCTGTCCTCCTGTCCTCCTGTCCTCCTGTCCTCCTGTCCTTCTGTCCTCCTGTCCCCCTGTCCTCCTGTCCTCCTGTCCTCCTGTCCTCCTGTCCTCCTGTCCTCCTGTCCTCCTGTCCTCCTGTCCTCCTGTCCTCCTGTCCTCCTGTCCTCCTGTCCTCCTGTCCTCCTGTCCTCCTGTCCTCCTGTCCTCCTGTCCTCCTGTCCTCCTGTCCTCCTGTCCTCCTGTCCTCCTGTCCTCCTGTCCTCCTGTCCTCCTGTCCTCCTGTCCTCCTGTCCTCCTGTCCTCCTGTCCTCCTGTCCTCCTGTCCTCCTGTCCTCCTGTCCTCCTGTCCTCCTGTCCTCCTGTCCTCCTGTCCTCCTGTCCTCCTGTCCTCCTGTCCTCCTGTCCTCCTGTCCTCCTGTCCTCCTGTCCTCCTGTCCTCCTGTCCTCCTGTCCTCCTGTCCTCCTGTCCTCCTGTCCTCCTGTCCTCCTATTCTACTGTCCTCGTGTCCTCCTAAAAAGCAGTTTTGCGCATAATTAAAATGCCTTCATTTGAGCCACCGCTTTAAAATGATTTCTTACACCCCTATTGGAGACACAACGTAACACATCACTCAATCAGTCCCGAGACTAACCAATAAAAATACATTTTCTAGACAAAATTCGACTTCATTCGTCAACATAATTTCCCCCAAGAGTGATAGAATCAGTCGCTTTAATATTTCGATACCTTTTCATAGAACGAGTTATCCGCGGCCTCAATATAGGCTTCAGTTTCGGCGATCACCTCCTCATTCGAGCCATATATGTAGGATGAGCATCTTTTTGAAGTATAGAAAGAGGAAAAAGTCCCTGGGGACCAGATGTAGGGACCTTTTCAAAGCCCAATTCGACAATGGAAGACAACGACTTGTGACACCGTGCATTGTCTTGATGAAAGAGATTTTTTTTCTTCTTCATGTAGGACCTTTTTTTTGCAATTTCTTCCTTCAAATGCACCAATAATGCCACTTAGTATTCGCTGCTGATCCCTTTGACTTTCTCAAAATAGTCGATGAATAAAATTCCGTGCGCATCCCAAAATACAGATGCCATAACCTTGCCAGCCGACCTTTGTGTTCTTGAACGCTTTGGACATCGTACACCGGCTGCTGTCCACTCCGCTGACTGCTGACAGTGATAATTCCATGTTTCTTTCATTGTGACATACCGACGCAAAAAGACTATTTATTCTGGCGAAACAGCTCCAAACAGCTCTCAGAATCATCGAAACATTATTGTTTTTTGTCCATTGTGAACAAACACGACACCCAAACAGCTTTCTCAGGGACAAATGTTCATGCAAAATAGTGTACACACTACCTTCTGATGTCTTTAAGGTGTCAGCTGTCTCACGCAATTTCACTTTGCGGTTTTTAAATCGATTTTGTGTGATTTTTGGCGGTTTTCAGATGCAACCACCTCCATTGGCCTTCTAGAGCGCTAAGCATCGTCGGTGTCTGTACGGCTACGTTTAAAGTCAGTATACCACCAACAAATAGTTGTCTTTGATGGAGTCGAATCCCTGTAACACTTTTCATGCTGAACTTGAACTTGCGCGGGATTTTTTCCCATCAAAGTGTGACAGTGTTTAATCAAGACACGAAATTCTGTTTTTCCCATTATTTTAAAAATCGCAAAAAGTGACGCTAGAAGCACTGTAACTTGTAACCTAATAATCAGAATGAATGTTAGTACTTCCTAAATGTTATTAGGAGTTTTCGTTAGTGGCGCCTCCTTAATGCCAGTCCCGGGACTTATTGAGTGATGTGTTATGCCACTTGACATCTGGAGACCGTACTTTTTCCCTGAAGGAACACTTTTCTTAAACAGATCTTCCATCATGGCCAAATCTTATCCTATTCTGACGCCTTGAACATTCACAAGAAAGACACTTAGGGCCTACATTTTTAAGCAGAACATCTCCTAGTCATCCCTTCTGAATTTCTTCTTATTTTCCTTCCTGGAGAATCGTTTTATATCCCATCTCCCACCCAAGCGACTGCAAGGCACTACAAGACTACTGCTAGGCACTCCCTCCCACTGGTTGTTCTTCATTTTCTTCATGTATTACAAACTTTCCTTCTCAACAAAAAAAACCTTATTTCAGTACTTTCCGTAGAATGGACCCAAATCTAGAAGGGCAGTGTACAAAAGTGATGTTTTCTGTGGCTGTGCTCCGCAGATTTGGCACTTAGGGCCCGATCTTTCTTCTTAATAAACTTTTTCCCGGAAAATATTTTATTTATTCGCCAAAAAAATAGGATTCCATTGTAAATCCTGATTCTAGTGAATCGATTTTCCAAACCCTCCTTCAAACGAGCCACTTGTCTCCCTTCGTTCATCTCCCAGCGGGGCGATTTAAGAAAGTTGTCGCAACGCCTGCCAGCCGAACACCGAATTCAAATTCATGTCCCGTGGATACACGCACAAACGAACTCTGACACACCTTCCTCCCCGCGCTATTCAGACGTTAAAGGTCCTTTCAACAGCACTCCTTCTTCTCCGCTCCCGCACTCATCAAACCCAGACGCGAACCAAAAAGGCGCAGAGCAAACAGTGGCGGTGGTGAAGTGAAAAAAAAAACGAAAAATGTTTGAAATCCGAATTAGAGGGGCGACAGATTTTGAATTTATTACCCCACTTGCTGGCTTGGCATTGGGCTGACGCTCCTCGCAGTCCTTCGCAGGATTCCATCGCACGCCACGGCCACAATGTTTCCATTTTATTTCCCTCTCGTCTCGGTAAACCACCCTTAAATCGAGTGGAACGTATTTTGGTTGGAAAATTATTATTTATTGGCCTCACCACGCTAGCCGACCGCTGACGTAGACGACGATGCCGATGACAATGTCGACGGGTGAAGAAATTTCCACGAAACACTTTAGCCATGCCGCCGAGGAGTCAAATCAGTGTCAGGCGCCTTCTCGTGTCGTGCGTCGTCGTCGGGGAGTTTAACAAATGTGTGTGATCAACTCCATGGCAGGGGCTATAAATCTCGGGTCTAATTGATTTATAAGCGGTTTTCGATTCGATTGGTCATCGGTAGCAGCGGTGGCAGTGGTGATGACAGCTCTGGTGGACGATGGTTTCTTGCCGTGGTGGATCCTTGTAATTGGTTGCCTTCCAGGGAAACCGATGCTAGATGAGTTTAGCGCCAAAGCACTTAAGTGAACTTTGGTTGGAGATTTATGGTGGTGCCGCTGTGTCGATTGGCTGCAACTGATGAGAAACTATTTGTGCAGTGGGTTGATTAGAAATCAAGTCCCCCATCGGGTGACGTCATGTGAGTGAGTCACCCGCAGGGAGAGGGAGAGTCATTGAACTGAAAGTAGGGCAGGACGTGATTGGGTATGTGTAAATTTTATTTTAAGGATCACTAGACAATGTGTGGGGGCTTCGATGAGTCAAATTGTGCAAGAGTGACGCCATTGCGTGACGTACATATGTATGCGAGGATAGTATTGCGTTGTTAAATGCGTGGGGGTGGTGAAACCCTCACAACGGTTTAGCGTAAGCCCATCGTTTAGTGTAGAGCGCCCTTGCCAGCCTGCAGTAGTTACGTAATCTGATGATAATTCAACGTCAATAAGGTATCCTGAATAGGGCCCAGTGAGACAAACGCTAGTAAGGGGGGAACAACAGTGTGGTGGAATAGATTCAACAAAGCCGCCGGTGGGAATGTCCTAATTGCTAAACATACATCTATACACACAATACGTTTCGAAATTATGCAAAAGACTGGTTGCGACCAGCAGTGAGGATTGAACCAAAACATATGCCCACGTGAAATGTTGTTGTACCTGCCTATGGACATTTGTCCCTAGTAAGGACTCGCACCTAAAATAATTTTTCGATTTTCCTGTGATAACATAAATATCATCAGTTAAGAGCCCAGGTTAGGACCGAAGGGCTTTCGCTTGAAATTAACGTTAACATTGCGTTTTTGAAATTTTAAATTGAAATGAAAAATAGCGAAGACGTTGATAAACCATCTTCTTCCTGAGGCAGTCCGGGTCGAACTGGGCATCATAAACGAAAAGTAAGAATCTCTAAAAGTCAAAATTACAGTAGGTCTTTATTTTAATAATGATAATTCTTTTTGGTTGGCGCTACAGTCCACGGGGGGACCAGGGCCTAGCTTGCTCATCAACTACTCGTGTTGTGCGCGCTACTGCTTTCCCACGAGTAGAAGGGACCTACAGTTTTTTGCCGACACCGAACGGCGAAGTTTGAGAAGCTTTCTTAGACAGTTATTACACTTTGAGTGTTGTCATCAGCTCGAAAGAAGTGGTGCCATGAAAAATTCGAGGTGTTCAGCCGGGAATTGAACCTAGACCCTTCGGCATGTGAGCGTCGCACGCTACCCACTACGCCTCAGAACATGTCACGCACCATTGCATACATAAAATCTAACTTTTTGGTGTGCTTTATGGGTTGGTTTAATAATTGGTCCGTCTTCTTCTTCTTCTTGTGGCGCTACAGTCCGGGATGGACCTGTGCCTCAACCAACATGCCTCTCCAGCCAGCACGATCTTTCGCTAGCTGTCTCCAGTTGCGCACTCCAAGTTGGTTGAGGTCCTTCTCCACTTGTGTGCGCCACTTTAGTCTAGGTCGTCCTCTGCTGCGTTGTCCCAATGGCACGGATTCAAGGACTTTTCGAGCCGGAGCAGTGGTTTCCATACGCTCTACATGGCCTAGCCATCTTAAACGTTGTATCCGTAGACGCTTGACCAGGCGCATGTCGCTGTACAGCCTATAGAGTTCGTCATTAAATCTTCTCCTCCAGATGCCATCAACGCAAACAGGACCAAAAATCGCACCCAAAACTTTTCTCTCGAAAAGACTAAGGGCTTCCTCATCCGCCTTTGCTAACGTCCAAGATTCCGCGCCATAAAGTAGGACGGGGATGATCAAGCTTTTATATAAAGCGAGCTTCGTCTTTCGAGTGAGGGCTTTATTACTCAATAGCCTCTTGAGCCCAAAGAAACGGCGATTGGTAAGAGCGTTTGATTTCGGTACTGGTGTTGTTGTCCCTATTTACCGCGAAGCCGAGGTAGACGAAGTCCTTGACTACCTCGAAGTTTCTGCTGCCTAGTGTGACGCTCCGTCCGAGACGTCGATGTTGTGTGTCCTTCCTTGATGACAGCATGTACTTCGTTTTGCCCTCATTTACCGCCAGACCCATTTTAGCCGCTTCCGCTTCAATGCCAGCAAACGCCTCATTGACGGCTCACTGTGTTCGTCCAATCATGCCAATGTCATCCGCATAAGCTAGCAATTGAACGGACTTGTGAAAGATCGTGCCTCTGGTGTTGACTTGTGAGTTACGCACGATCTTCTCGAGGATGATGTTAAAGAAGTCACATGACAGTGCGTCGCCTTGTCTAAAACCTTTTTTGCCATTGAAGGTCTCGATGAGTTCGGTACCGACCTTGACGGAGCAGCGAGAGTTCTCCATCGTCATCCTACACAATCTGACGAGTTTGGTAGGAATGCCAAAACTAGACATGGCACTGTATAGCTGGTCTCTATGCACACTGTCATATGCAGCCTTGAAATCGACGAATAGATGGTGAGTGTCAATTTGCATTTCTTGGGTCTTTTCCAGGATCTAATGTGAAGATCTGGTCTATTGTGGACTTCCCTGGCCTGAAACCACACTGATAGGGACCTATCAGGTCATGGACAAACGGCTTCAGACGCTCACATAATACGGCAGAGAGGATCTTGTATGCGATGTTCAGGAGACTAATCCCCCGTTAGTTGGCGCAGTCAAAGGCGTCTCCTTTTTTGTGAAACGGGCAAACGACGCTGAGATTCCACTCATCGGGCATGCTTTCCTCCGACCATATCTTACAGATGAGCTGATGCATGCGCCCAACCAGGTCTTCTCCAGCTGCTTTAAATAGTTCTGCGGACAGTCCGTCCGCTCCAGCAGCTTTGTTCGACTTTAGCTTGGATATTGCTATCCTCACCTCGTCTAAGTCGGGGGGACGGAATGCTTGTCTATCATCGTCCAAATTGGGTGTAACATTCTGCCTTACAGGGGGATTTGGGCCGTCATCGCCGTTAAGTAGTTTACAGAAAAATAATTGGTCCGTACTTCTTTGAAAAAGATGCTTGCTAGGACGTTACAATCAATTGCGTTGCTATAGACCCGTGTTTTGTTTACCAACTGAACAAGCATGATGTGCAGAAAATGTAGTTTCTATAAAAAAAAACGGACTATATCACCGTCATGTGCCAACATTGGTTTATTGAAGAAAACGTTTCAAACCGTCTTAACGTTCTAAGGCCGTTTGTCTATTTCCTGTGGATATATGAAAAGACTCAGACTCAAGCCGTTAAGCTCGGCAGGATTGATCACTTAGAGGACGATATTCGTCACGTTATGGGCGATACGTAGTCACAAACGCTGGAAAAAAATTCATCGAAAATTGGATCTTCAAACTAGACTACAGTCGAGCCTGCTGAGGAGGTATTTTAACAGAAATCATATCTAAATTCTACCTACGGAAGATTACCTTTCAGATAAAGTGTATTTCATGGTTTATTCCATTTCAAAAAATCGTAACTTGGACATCCATTTTTTCTTGTTACTTTGTAAAAGAAAAAGTTGTTAAACAATTTCTCAAAAAAGAGCCTCTAAGGTTAGAACAATGGCTTTAATACTGCCTCCAACTAAGCAAAAAACTGCCCCCTATGTCAAAAGAATGATGCTTAGATCAAAGACCTTGTTTCAGAGTCCAAAACAGCAATTTACCTTAATCACAATGCAACAAAGCTTCCCTTTGCCACACGTTGTGGAAAGCTTATGTGCATTTGCAAGAAATTCAGTCTTAATCCAAAAAAAATCAGCCCTTCACCAGTCGAATGAAGTCCCTCACAACAACTCGCTTTGCCAGGCAAATATTCAAAGGACCCGCAATGCCCACCCACACAACGTGTGCCAGCATATATTTTCTTGGTCAAACTAACGACTGCTTCTACTCTGACACACATGCGGGTGTGGCCCGCTTGCAAAGTAATAACTCACCACGTTAACATAGAAACCCTTTTTCATCCCGAAAGCAGGGGCCCCAACAAAACCAGACCGTGCAACAGTTTTTCTCTTCCCTCTCCGCAGTGCGCGCACTGCCCCCCAAAGGGAGAAACCCCCCCGGCCCAGAGCGGTTATGAAAATTAATTACACAAAGCAAACCTAAGCCCCTCTGGTGGTTAATTTTGCAATTAAACCAAGTGCTACACGGGCTTTCACTCTTCTCGGTTGTGTGGCACCGGCTCGGTCCGATGTGACAGAAATCATGACACCCCAACGTCACAGAAAGTGATGAATACCCAGCGCCTACGACCCATCCCTCCCGCCGGTTGACCTAAATAGCTCTCCAAGGAATGGGGACAAAACCGGGAACAACAACAAAACGAGAAGTATGTGCATGCATAAAAAAGGGTTTGATGTGGTGTTTCTTTTTTTGTTGTTGTTGTCATCCTTATCCGAGAGAGGGTGGCTAAACCGGAAGTCCGACTTCTCCCTACGTACGCCAGTAGTGTGGCAGAGCCTTTGAATGAAGTCAATTTTTGTAGTAGGACACGTAATTATGATTTTTAATGAGGTTTGTCGAGTTCTTTTTGGTTTCCCTTTCATTGTTCCTTTGGAGGGTGTGCACTTGCAGGACTTATTAACAGGCGGCATCTCATGTCCAGTTGGTGGTTGTTACATTTTTTTGCGTTCTGTGTTTTCCCTTGTTGTTTCATCTTGACACAAAGCGGGAAGAGGTGGCGTGAAGTAGAGAAACTTCATTGTCTGCTTACAGAAGTGTGTAAATGGATTTAAAGGTAAGCGCTCCAAGAGTCATGTGGGAGGGAATTCAGTTTCAGTTGTTTATAAGGTTGTCAAATATCTCACTTCTACTTTTTTACTCTTCATTGAATGCTTCATATAAAGTGTTACAGTGATCGGATTTAGTTCAAATATACGCCGTTTTGTTCGATAATCTGTTTCCATCTTGAAGGCAGCTTCAAAAAATCCCTTTCGTTTAAGCCCTCATCCTTATTTGCGAAGAACTCTGACAGCCACTTTTCACAACCCTCGTTTGAGTTCAACTTCACACCAACAAGGGTGTTCGCCATGGACAGGAACAGGTGGTAATCACTTGCCTCTATGTCCGGGCTATGTGGTGGATGCGATAAAACCTCTCAACCGACCACCCGCGCATTCTGAGGAGTTATCAACGAAGTGTGTGGTCTGGCGTTGTCCTGGTGGATCACTAAACCCTTCCAGGTGGCCAATTCTGGACGCTTCTGGTCAATCGTCTGTTTCAAGTGGTCCAATTGTTCGCAGTAAATGATAGAATTAAGCGCCTGGCCATATGGGAGCAGCTCATAGTGGATAATTCCCTCCCAATCCCACCAAACACACAGCAAAACCTTCCTTCCCGTCAATCCCGGTTTGGCCACTATTTGGGACAATTAATCGGCCTTAAACCACCACCGTTTTCGCTTGATATTGTCGAATGATCCATTTTGCGTCGCCAGTCACCATCCGCTTCAAAAATTTCGAGTCGAATTCGTTCCGTTTCAGCAGCATATCGCAGGCGTTTATTCAGTCCAAAGTTTTTTTGCGTCAAATCATGCGGCATTCAAACATGAAGCTTTGTTTTGTATCCAGCCTTCTGCAGATGGTTTAAAATGGTTTGGTGACTAACTTCCATCTCCTGGGCGATGTCACGAGATGCCCCATGCCGGTCTTACTCGATGATTTCCATGATTCGATCGGTATTCGTCCTCACAGGTCTGCTATCGGCTGGCTTATCCATGGTGTCGTTTGCACCGGCTCTGAATCGTTGAAACCATTACTCCGCGGTTCGAAGTGATAGAGTACCATCCCCCAAAAAAACATTAATCTTACGGAACGTTTCTCTAGCGGATTTGCCTTTAACGAAGGAAAACTTTAACATAGCGCGAATTTCGGCGTAAGTGAATTTTATATTTACACGTCTATAACTGTCAAACGCAATATTCAAACTTATTATGCATAGCGTCGTTTAGGTCAAGACCTTTCAAGCGATGCATAGTATTGCCAGATACAAGCTCTGTAGCGCTTTGTACTTAGCCGGAAAATGCAAAAGACAAAAAGGCGTATTTGTCAGCATCGGAGTGTTTTTTTTATGTCTCTGGATGAAATAAAATACTTGGTAGTGTTGCTGCAACAACACAGGACACAGAATCCAGCATTTGTATATGTAAGGGAAGTGATGACTCTTTTTGTGTGACCATTCGAAAGGCGCACATGGCTTCCCCAACAGTTTACTCCGCAAGTGGTGTAAGTTTGCATTCAATTTTGAAGTCGCATTGTTTCTTAGTCTTGAAGGCGTAATTTAATAGAAAAAATTAACTTTCTTCCTGCTTTTTCATATTTTGAAGAACATGCTGCATGACACTTTAAGTGTTTGTGGAAAATTGGTTGCAGGGTGTACTACAAAAACTCAACTTGTGAGAATGACTCTACACATACCGTTTTTCAGAACAAGGAACCGTTTCTTCCACCACACAATCGGATCCAAATCAGCTAGAAGGGTTTCGCACGTTACAAACACAAAACCATCTTAGTCATTCTCCACTGAAAACACTTCAATAGGACTTAAGTCCAGGCTCAGTGAATGTACTCGAGGGGCCCTGAATCCCCCTTCTAAGAACGAATAAAAGCAAAAATCCGTTTGCACGCTAAATTACCAAAATGAGCTTAACCATAATCCAGCAGTGTTCCAAATACCGCCGGGATCTCATTATTAACGGAAGAGAATCCCTTGGCTTCGCCGAGACAGCCACACATAGGAGCCGAGCTATCAGTGATATATCATCCTTTCTTTGTTGCAGCCCCGTCCCCTGAATTATCACATCATCTGTTAGCCGAAATCAGGAGCAGGCCAGAGCGAAGCGAAGACTCAAAACAAAAGCGTACAAATCTATTTTAAGTGGAATAAGCCGCTTACACAGCTATCCTGTGTTTCGACTTAAATACAATTTAAGCATAAATGATGACGTAGTGGCGGCAAGGACACTCTTTTGTGGGTTTTTTTTCCTCAGATGCTGAAATTCATAAACAAAGGAAGGCCAGACACTTCTGCCTCCCACGCTGACACCAAGTGCCTCCCCCCCTTCCACTCCCCCGGCGACTCTTATGAGGGAATGTGTACCGCAAACTGCTGCTCGCTGTGCTTGCACATAATCCCCATTAATCTTGCTTTCGCATCCTTCTGTGGCAGTGTGGGGGAAAGAATGTGAGTTGAGAAAATTGCAAGGAAACATGTTAATCCTTGATAACATTCTCAGCAACTCCGCCCCTCCCTCTTGGCTTCGCGTAGGCAATGCTAAAAGATACAAAATCCTAACAATCTCATAACTCACTCACCAGCTGTGTCAGGGGATGGAGGATGTGCTGCTCCAGGCTCACTTGTTGGGTTGTCAATTTAATCTACGACACACTGTCGCGCTGTCAATAATTTTTTGTCCTCCTCTCCACCACCCCTCCACCAACAAAGCTTCAACGACGACGTTTCGGTGAAAATAAAATCAATTTTCCATTTTATTTGATTTTCATGGAAAACACTTTCGGTTTAGTTGTGTGTTTTTATGCGCCCCCTCCACTCGCGCCGGGCTCACTCACATGAAAATTGTGTGCAATTTTAAGTCCTCCCGCCCTTCAGCGACGTTTGCCTGTGTGCAGGGAACAGTATAATCGACTTGACACGGTATCCGTGGATAGAGTGGTAGCAGTGTGTGGCACAACCCCCGCAGGACGACTTGGTAAATGCGTTCGTTTGGAGAATGTCGAAGCAAATCAGATTTTTTATTGCAATTCCGTGGAAAATTTTTCATGGTTTCGGAGGGAGGGGCTATTTTCGATTGCTTTCGATGGGCGATGGGCGGGTGGTGAAACATGCAAATTTATACACACCAATCGAGTGTAACTCTGGCGCGGGAATTAGAGTGCGTGCGTGGATGGGTTCTGTTTCAGGAAGGCACTGCAATCTGATTGAGATTGAAGTCAGGAGACGTAGAAGGTGGTTTGTTCGTAAATCAGGTTTAAGTTGCTGGGGTAAATAAGGAACTTTGACGCTTGACGAAGAAACTGTTCGGGAAAAAAATGAAATTCCAAATTGATTAGACAGTTTAAGACCAGACAACGGGGATATCGTCAATGGTTTGATTACTCCCAAATAAAAGGGAACGTTTGCCAAAGGAGTGAGAGTATCCCTTTAGTTTCACTAAAGACTTTAGCAGCTTCTTTCGAACAATAAACTAGGAAAGGGAAAACAACTCGTATGCTTCGTCAAATGAACTGAGAGATGATCTTGTACCAGTAAAGAGTCGGACTGTAAAAAACCTACGAAGGTACTTTTTCTGAGTAAGGAAAATGTTCAGAGAAGATTTAGCTAAGCGACCAAGCGCCCAAATCGTGAAAACTGGAACAACGTGCTATGGCCAGGTGAATAATAATAATTGCATGCCGCGACAGTCTACAGGGGGACCAGAGCCTAGCTTTCTCATCAACTACTCGTGTTGTCCGCGCTACTGTTCTCTCACAAGTAGAAGGGACCTACAGTTTTTTGCCGACTCCAAACTGCGAAGTTTGAGAAGCTTTCTTAGACAGTTATTACTCTGAGTGTTGTCAGCAGCTCGAAAGAGGTGGTGCTGTGAAAAATTCAAGGTGTTCAGCCGGGAATCGAACCCAGACCCTTTGGCGTGTGAGCGTCGCACTCTACCTACTACGCCACGGTGGCTACAAAAGTAAGATAAAGACCATAATAATAATAATTGGATGGCGCGAAAGTTCTCAAACGGAGCAGGGACTAGCTTTCTCATCAACTACTGGTGTTGTGCGCGCTACTGTTCTCTCACGAGTAGAAGGGACCTACAGGTTTTTGCCGACTCCAAACTGCGAAATTTGAGAAGCTTTCTTAAACAGTTATTACTCTTTGCGTGTTGCCAGCAGCTCGAAAGAGGTGCTGTCGTGAAAAATTCGAGGTGTTCAGCCGGGAATCCATCCTAGACCCTTCGGCGTGTGAGCGTTGCACTCTACCCACTAAGCCACGGCGGCCACAGAAACCAAGATTTATTTGTTTCGTTCCGACGGTACACGGAACAACACGAAATTCGATTCCAAGTTCCAAAAAAAAACACAATTAAGCATGGTAGTGGCACAATTGTGATCCTGGGATGCTTTTCGGCTTCTGGCTTCTGACTTCGGTCCAGATTTTTAGACAAAAAGCAAAATATTTGCATATGATTACGTACACATCGTAAATACGTGATGCTGCAACTTGCAGATGGGGACATGCCACAGAAGTGGAAGTTAATGTAGGGCAATGAGGATAAACACTCTGCGAAACTAACAAAAGAGTGGCACTGCGAGGCAGTGCTGTGGTCTGTTTTATTTAAAAAACATCACTAAGCTCAGAAAAAATTCAAATCTTTCTCGCGCCACTACCTAGCTTAGACAAGGCTGTGTTTCATTTTAAGTGCATTATCATATCTTTTCCATACTCATTTCCTCAAACTCAATTTGGTTCTATTATTTTTTTCAGGTTAAAACTGACGAAAATTTTTTTGGGAACACATTTACGTTGAATGTTTGTAATACATTATAAAAAATAAACTTCTTACCCAAATACGTAAACTTTAGGTAATAAAAACAAAAAAAAAACTCATGAAGTCGCCCAGAAGATGGGATTTAAATCTGCTAGAGAAATGTTCCGTGAGATTAATGGTATTTTGGGGGATGGTACTCTATCACTTCGAACCGCGGAGGAATGGTTTCGACGATTCAGAGCCGGTGAAAACGATACCATGGATAAGCCAGCCGATAGCAGACCTGTGAGGACGAATACCGATCGAATCATGGAAATCATCGAGTTAGACCGGCATGTGGCATCTCGTGACATCGCCCAGGAGATGGAAGTTAGTCACCAAATCATTTTAAACCATCTGCAGAAGGCTGGATACAAAATAAAGCTTCATGTTTGAATGCCGCATGATTTGAGGCAAAAAAACTTTGGACCGGAACGAACTCGACTCGAAATTTTTGAAGCGGATGGTGACTGGATGCCAAAAATGGATCACACACGACAATATCAAGCGAAATGGGTCGTAGTTGAAGGTCGATGAATCATTCCAAATAGTGGCCAACCCGGCATTAATTTGGAAGGGAATTATCCACTATGAGCTGCTCCCATATACCCATACGGTTAATTCTATCATTTACTGCGAAAAATGGGACCACTTGAAGCAGACGATCGACCAGAAGCGTCCAGAATTGGCCAACAGAAAGAGTTTAGTGATCCACCAGGACAACGCTAGACCACAGACTTCGTTGATGACTACTCAGAATGCACGGGAGCTCGGATGGAAGGTTTTATCGCATCCACCATATAGCCCGGACACAGCGGCAAGTGATTACCACCTGCTCCTGTCCATGGCGAACGCCCTTGATGGTGTGAAGTTGAACTTAAAACAGGGTTGTGAAAAGTGACTGCCCGAGTTCTTCGCGAATAAGGTTGGGGGCTTCTACGCGGGGGGTATTATGAAGTTGCCGTCTGGTTGGAAGCAGATTATCGAACAAAACGGCGCATATTTGAACTAAATCCGATCACTGTAACACTTTTTATGGAGCATTGAATGGAGGGCTAAAAAGCGGAAGGGGGATATATGCATCAACCACTTTAGCCAACAACATTATTTTTCTCCCATTCGAAAATATCCGGATTTGCTCTAAATTTAAAGCATTTACATGTTGTTTTGATTTTCGTTTTAATTTGGGAGAAAAGTGCAGCTGAAGCCCATCGAATGCTTGTAGGAGTTCATGGTGAGTCTGTTCCGACCGATAAATCAGACAGAAAGTGGTTTCGACATTTTAGAAAAGCTTTCCTAGACAGTTCTTACTGACAGTTATTACTGTGAGTGTTGTCAGCAGCTCGAAAGAGGTGGTGCCGTGAAAAATTCGAGGTGTTCAGCCGGGAATCGAACCCAGACCCTTCGGCGTGTGAGCGTCGCACTCTACCCACTACGCCACGACGGCCACAAAAGTAGGACAATAATAATAATAATTGTTGGCGCTACAGTCCAAAGGGGGGTCAGGGCCTAGTTTGCTCATCAACTACTCGTGTTGTGCGCGCTACTGTTCTCTAACGAGTAGAAGGGACCTAAAGTTTTTTGCCGACTCCAAACTCCGATGTTTGACAAGCTTTTTTAGACAGTTATTACTCTTTGAATGTGTTCAGCAGCTCGAAAGAGGTGGTGCTGTGAAAAATTCGAGGTGTTCAGCCGGGAATCGGAGTTAACTAGCGTAGCGTCGCACACTACCCAATACGCCATGGCGCCCACAAAAAACCATATATATCAGCCCAAAAAGTCTGAAGATGAGAAATTGTAGGGTTTCCTGGATCCAGATGCTTGCCAAATGCGAAGTGAATTCCCAGATTCATGGCTCAGCAAACAATTTCCCAGTTTGAAACACCAAAAAGTGAAGTACAATGCAAAGGCTGTTTAGCCCGTTCAATCATCGTCTTCATCGACCGTTAAAAAAACTTCCATGGCTCAGAAATCATGCTCTGGATGTGATGAGACCAGACTATTGCGATGTTCTATGAGCTGTTAAAACCAAACCACTGATGAGAAAAGTTATCGACTCTAACAAATATGTTTGAGCCGTGCATTGAGTGCCACATTCTCAAAACGTTGCTCCTTCCAACTTGCGACTTTTTCGGCGGATGCAAAACGATTTGGGGAATCACAGATTCGAGTCTTTTAAAGAAATCAATGATTGAATCAATGCTAGAGATGGCTCATATTTTAGAAATGGTATTTGAATGTTATAAAAGTTGGAAGTAGTATGACGACTACTTTTTGTTACGTTTGTTTGAGTTTAAGTCTAAATTAACTTTACTGCCAATTCTGCATACAATGAATTGACATTTGACATTAACACTTATTTCAGTAATTTCTGAAAAAAAAAAAAGCAAATTACTACATCATGTATAGAAAATAATTCAGAACGAAATCTGCTCAAAAAACCAAAATATAAACTTCAACCGTCGCCAGCTAAGTGGCCGCTGTCGCTTAGACACTCACTCGCCGAAGATTCCAGATTCGATTCCCGGATGAACAACTTACATTGTATACGGTATCACCCCTTCGAGCAGCTAACATCACACAAAGATTATCAACTGTTTATGAAAAAGCTTCTCAAACATAGCCGGTATCGGTAATTAACCGCAGGTCCCTTCCACATGTGAGAAAATTGTTGCGCACACAATACGAATAGTTGAGAAGGAACCTAGGTCCTGAACCCCTCGTGAACTGTCGTGCTACTCAATTGTATATGCAAATATCCGTCACTCCCACAATCGTTGTAAATTTTTCATTTAATAATTATTGGCGCTACAGTCCACATGGGAATCAGGGCCAAGCTTTCTCATCAACTACTCGTGCTGTGCGCGATACTGTTCTCCCACGAGTAGAAGGAACCTACAGTTTTTTGCCGACGGCGAACAGCGAAATTTGAGAAGCTTTCTCAGACAGTTATTATTCTTTGAGTGTTGTTAGCAGCTCGAAAGAGGTGGTGCTGTGAAAAATTCGAAGTGTTCAGCCGGGAATCGAACCTAGATCCTTCGGCGTGTGAGCGTCGCACTCTACCCACTACGCCACGGCGACCACAAGTTTCGAAAAATTTGTGAATTTCAAATAAATGGTATTGCATTTTCTTTTTTTTTTCGCCTCTAGTACCGAATTTTCAGTTTTTTAAAATTGTATTTATTCTATTAAGAAGCCGTCAGCTTTTTTAAAAACAAGTTTGGAATGACAATATCTGGCAGTGGTAGAACAAACCCTTAAAATAAATAAATATTCCGGCTGCCCATTTGATTCCAGATAATGTGACTGGATTTTATGAATCACATTCAAAAATCGCATCCGTAACACTATTTACAGTGTCAGCACAAACACTGATGGAGAAAAAACCATCTTTTGGTGGGATGGTGGCTAACAGACCCAAGTTTTAAAGGGAGCCTGACTGATAGTGGCAGCTTGACAAGCGGCTGTATTCTGGTACCATGGGAGTTTAGGAAACCTTAGAACTTCAGTTTCAGCCTGAGCGTGCGATAGCCCTCCTTGTGGCAGAATTGGTAGCTGTAGTTTAACACCCAACATCTCGATCAGAGTCGACCTTAGTGTACTGTGCTGACTTGTGTAATTTTTGTTCACCCTGGGCTAGGCAAGGCGGTTAGGGGACTATCTCGACTCAGTGTGGAGTTGCATTATCAACCGGGCGCTGTGACGCAGAGAGCGGCAAAGGATTTACGAAGGCCTCGCATCAAGCCAAACTGGGGTGATTGTCCCTTAAGCATGATCTTAATTTGGTACTTGAGTAACTATGGCGTCAATATCCCACTTTCCAATGAAACCAAATATCTAGGTGTTATCCTGGACAGTAAATTTCTCTGGAAAAGACACATTGAGACGAAAACCTCCAAGGCGCTGTCAGTTTTCTGGCATTGCAAGGGTGTTTTCGGCAAAACCTAGGGTCTATCACCCAAAAGATCCGTTTGGATCTATACGGCAATGATAAGAACACTCCTCTCTTATGCATCAGTCGTTTGGTAGAACAAGCTTTCGCGCAAATACGTGACTGCCGCTTTCACCAAGTTTCAAAGAACAGTGTGTCTCGGCTGCACAGGGACTTTCCCCAGCACGCCTGGCTCTGCTCTCGATGCTCTGATTAATCTCCCCCCCCCCCCTCCCCTTGATCACCACATCATGGGATGCACATTCAAGGCCATCTCTCGACTAAAAAGGAATGGTCTTTGGTTCCACTCGCACTGGAGCTTTGATGACCTCGCACACCGCATCTCCTATGATACTACTCACATGGACATGCCGTTTGATGCGAGGTCGCCAATAATACAGTTGCGACGCTTTTACAGAGTCGATTTTCCAGGTGTCCTGGACTGGCTGTGGCCAGAAACTTAACCGGGAAAGGAATGTAGTCGGATTCTCACGGACGGCTCCAAGACAACGGAGGGTTCTGGAGCTGGGGCCTTCGTGGAAAACGACAACATTAGACTTCACGCCTCCTTAGGAAACTTCGCGTCGGTCTTCCAGGCGGAAGCCTTCGCGATCCTAATGGCCACCAACTACATTGTGAAGAATAGGTGGAAGGGAAGAAGTATCTGTGTCTGCAGCGACAGTCAAGCTGTGCTCAAGGCTTTACTCAACCCTTTAACCACTTTCAAGATAGTGCAAGAATGCAAGTCTTCCCTTAATTCGGTCGGCAGGCTGAATTCGCTAAGACTTGTCTGGAGCTAGGCTAGGTGAGGTTCATCAGAGGCATTCGTAGGACCCGAACCCACCGTGGGATTACCCGCGTCCCTGGTCAGGGCCTCCGTCGATGGTTGGGTCTCCCTACAGCACAACCAGAGATGGCCTGACTCTCCAGGATGCAGGGTGACCAAGAGTATGCTCCCAAACGTCTGCAAGAAATCCGCTTCTTTTCTGCTATCCCTAGACAGAAACGAGTGCAGAAGACTTGTTGGCGTATTAACGGGACACTTTACCTTCGCTATGCACCTGAATCGGCTTGGGCTTAATGATGACACACTCTGCGACGCCTGTGGAGAAGATGAAGACACTTCAGAGCACTTTCTCTGTCAGTGTCCTGCCTTCGCTCGTATCAGGTGGCGGTTATTTGGCGCTGATGTGGTGGGAACTGAAAACCTAAGTTCTATATCACAGAAGCACATCTTGGCTTTTCTTTGGAAAACCCAGAAATTACATAAAATGAAGGTTACTGCTTGGTAGTACAATGGACCAGTATTTGAGTCTGAGTGCTCCCAACATCCACCAACAAAAAAAAAAAAAAAAAACACTATGGCGTTAAGTCTTGCCTTATGTACGACTTTTCGGAGGATGGACCTAGTGATATAAGCCGTCTAGAAAGGTGATCCCGTAAAACCAAATCCCACATTTGTGTTTGATTTTCCACTGAAAATAATATAGAATTTTGAAGATTTTGCCAAATAGTTTCATTTTGACAAAGTAGGCCTCAATTGTCATATGTCAATTGTCATTGTCATATTTGTTTATAAATAATATAAAAATATAAAATGTTTTTGTTTATAAATAATATATGAAATATAAAAAAAATTGCAGGAACTAACGGGTAATTTTTAAGAGGTACAGAATTTTAAGTTGGTAAAACTTTTTTTTAAAAAAGAGGCCATTTTGTTAGCTGCCAGGTGAAGTAGTTTTAGTTTGGTTTGGCATTTTAACGTAAAATAACTGACGCAAGGCGTAGATGAAGTTAATAGGTTCAAAACAGGATTGACCTTGATTCCAATTCATATTATATTTTCCGTGATGTTAATCCTTAATTGTATGTTAGAACCCTTTTAAATTCACAAAAACTGCCTCTTTTGTGTGTTATTTGCCCTGGTAAAATAATTTTATCGTTCATTTTTAAAAACGACGCTGGTCAAAGCGTTGCAGTCAATGGTGGCCCCTTTAGACATATGATTTTTTTCGTTTATTAACCGAACAGCCATAATGTGCAGGATCTGCGATTTCAAATGAAGAAAACGAAACCATAAAAAAGGAACTATATGCAAATAGATCTCATATCTTCTAAATAAAATTCAAAATCCATGAAATCAATCACAAGTGCATGTAACTTGGTAGCACTGGCGACCAGAAAATTTCTTTGTTGCTTCCTGTTTTTCTTAAGCACGTTTTGTTACTCCAAAAGGATTTTTCCCTAGCACTTTCTTGTGTTATTTAACATACTTACAACTTGGTAGCACTGGTGCACACAGAAATTCTGAATTTCTTCCTATTTGCTCAAGCACGTTCTGTCACTCCCAAAATGTCAGCAAGGATTTACCAAAAAACCTTAAATTTCATCCAGATTTCTCCCGCAAATCCCTTCAATATTCACCCCAAAGAGTCGATAACGATAAAATTCAACCCATTTCCCGAATGCACACACATGCTGTGTCGCCCTTAAAACCAAAGCGAAGCTTTACCTTTCGCTTAAAATTCTGCATCGACTTCATCGCAGCGTAATGTCCTAGATTTCAATATACTGATACGGTTCTCGGCACACCCGCTCACCCTCTTCCCCGCTCATCGTGTGATTCGAATTTGGATCGTCGGGAAATGTTTTTAACTTGCAAATGTCTACTCGGGATTCTTTTTTCTCCCCCTCCCACCACATCAGCCAGCTCTACAAAAGCGACAAGGACAACTACGACTGTAAGGACATTCATGGAAAACGTTATCTCTTAGTGATAAGTGTTTAAATTACGATTTTTTCCACCAGAGAACCACTAACATTATCGCCAAGCATCAGCTAGCAGCGTGGCGGCCCGAAGAGCGCCCCGTCTATGAATAATTCAAAAGGAGTTTCTCCGTCACACCGACACACAACCGGGCGCACTTCAGTCGACAGAAGGAATCTGTTGTTTCTGCCGGAAGAGAAAAGAAAAGGAAAGGCAACGGCTGCGGTATCGATTTCGAATAAATTTGTAGTTAGCATTTATCGATTGGCCGGAGTGGGGAGTTGAAACTTTAACAGATTGTCGGCGTGACTAGGGGATGGGACTAGGATTAGCCTGAAGCTCTTTCTTTTGGCCCAACTCGGTCCGGACATCGTTTGTCAATCAAAAGAAGCACTTTAAACGTCCTTAAATAATTCCCAGATATCAGAAGTAAATCCCCAGTTTTCCATTTTCCAGTTGTGCTGTGTTGGTGCTTTAAATGGCAGGGATGGGGATTCGGAAGCGAGTACAGCCTTCAAATAAAAATTGCTGCCGCAGCAACCGGCGTGTGGACAAATATAAATCCGACGACCGCGAGCTTGCATTCGAAAGGTTATCTCTGCCTGATCTTGTGCCGCCACAGGCTGGCCACATGCATATGCATCCCAATCCCACGCCACCGCTCACAGAAAGTCGCAAAATTGCGGAGAAAGGCTTTCCATTCGACGGCAGGCAGGAGCGAGAAAGGCTTCGTGATAATGGCTTTTCCATGTCACAAAGGGATGAAATATTTGTAACCCTCTGTGACATCTGTGCGGGAGGTGGAGGAAGAGGGGTGGAGGTCGTCGTCGCGAGGAATCGAATCCGAAGTGGTAACTGAAAATTGCCTTTCAGCAAAATCATTGTCTGCTGGTTTATTTTTTTTGGTTTAAGTCCTGATGTCAAGCGATACGTTTGCCGGATGGTACCTGTCCTGCGGCGACAACCAGATGGACAAATGTGTGTGTGTGTGTGTGTGTGTGTGTGTGTGTGTCTGTGCGGAAGGACGAAGGCCCGTCGGTCAGATTGAATATTTTGATTTGGGCACAGCCACTCATTTGGATTTCAGTTAAATATATTCTGAAACAGATCTGGTGTAAGAGGTTGATCTTTGAATTTCTAATGTGGCTGGGATGGCTTTGTATGGACGAGGAATTTACAGATTGTCGTGTAACAGGCAGAGGAAAACAATGAAATGTGTTAGAGTCTACTGGAAGGCCAAAAAACCAAGAGGAATCCTTTCGTCTTCTACATTCGCTTTAAAAAGACGTTTTCCACCAAAGCATTGAAGCATTCACCCCACTGCACTCACCCCCACAGACACATGTGTACACAAATTCAAGACAAACAAAAGTCCCGCGAAAATCGGCCCCAAAAAGTTCCTCTAAAGTTGTTCTTCCGGAATGTGTTCACATTCCCAAGATGCCACATTGGCACGTACATTCCGGGAGCACCTAAAACCCAGATGCACCCACCAGCTCCGGCTCCGGACAAGGACAAACATCTCACACGGATTATGAATGTTTTGTTTATGTTTCTGTTTATTTTCGATGGCAAACACTTTTATCAGATTGAGTGCGCACGGAAAAGACTATCCGTTGATGTGACATCGGCACGATGTGGGAATTGACAGGATGCCACCACTCCGCTTTCTCCCTTCTCCCTTCTTCCTTCTCTCCTCCATCCAGCAGACTATCAGACAGGTAATCCTGTAAAGAGGTTACATTTCTGATTGCAAACACAGAGAGATCGAAGTCTGCTCCTGCACTGAGAAGGAGCAGCAGGATAATTGCAATCCAATCTCGGGCAGTAGAGAAAAACTTCCACGAAGGAAGCAGTGCGCTTCAATTTTGTAATGGCAAGACCCAACTCGTCCGGCACATAGATTGCGCAATTTGTCATTCTCCCCAATTACATGTTTGCGGAAACAATTCCAAAGAGAGGGAGAATCGGAGAGACTGGGATCGGAAGGAGAAAAAAAAATGTTTCAAATAACCAACTTCCGCTGACGTTCGCATGAGTCAGGGACGCTCGTCGTCGTCGTTTGTCGACGGTTAGCATGGCGCAACTTCGCATAACGGAAGCGTTCAATAGCAGTTCGCATCAGCCGCGTAATTAATCAGTGAGGGGGTTGGGAGTGGTTTTCATTTTCGCTGAAGCGAGCGGCCGCGAATGGACGCGGTGTGTAATGAACCTCCATTATGAGATGTCATAAATTAAGCGAGGGTCCGGTCGCTTTTGACTTGCGATGGTAGAGTTTTGACAGACGTCCTAGAGGTGGCCTGAGGGCTTTGTTTTGCTGTTTTCACTCGTTCCCTGCGGACAAGTGACAAGCTGATGAAAAATTCACCAAAACATTGAAATACTTTTGTGTCGACGCTTGTCGACGA
The DNA here is from genome assembly GCA_955652365.1 of Eristalinus aeneus. Classification (NCBI taxonomy): domain Eukaryota; kingdom Metazoa; phylum Arthropoda; class Insecta; order Diptera; family Syrphidae; genus Eristalinus; species Eristalinus aeneus. The sequence goes on from OY019131.1 coordinate 21,637,708, forward strand.
GGGTGGGAGAACCGAGGCAACGAGGTGGAACGTGCCCCGGAGGTTAATGACTGACGAAGTGAATTGTCGGTGCTGATTTATCGCTGACAGCTGCAGCAGTGGGAGCATTTACTTATTACACAGGGGAAGTAATACATTCCTTTGAAGAGGCCTCCGTTCGGGAACAGTATTTCACAGGGTCGGGAATATATTTTTTTCTGACGCAGGATTTAAAAGATGTCAAAATCCTTTTTGCACTGAAAACAACCTCTCCAGATATGCAGGTCAATCAAAAGAAAACGAGAACCACTCTTTCGAAAGTTGTGCCAAAGGATCGCCTATCAAATTAAGTGCATTCAATAATTCATGGCAACTTTTCCAATTTCAGTTGTTCACCTGGAGCTTCCGCAACCGCGAAACCGATACAAGACTGAATAGAGAAAAGTTTTCTGCCACCACACTCCGTCAGGGAGTCAGTTCCCACCATAAATGCAAAACTCTTCTGAAAGGTGCTTGACAAAGTTTCACGCAGCCGAAGAGCGGTTCGCCCCTAATTCAAAAGCGTTTTTCTACCTCACTCCCGGTAAGGAGCAGAAGAAAACAAAGTGCAATAGGGAAATGCAAAATCAAATACACAACCAAGGGGGGACAGAGAAAAAATGAAATTGTGAATACTTTTAATAAAGTTACTTGGAGGGAGTGTGCTGTCTCCGGGATTTTTTTTCGGTGGAGGAAGTGCAGACAATTTGCCATGAAAAAGTTGTTTGAAATGTTCTGCCAAGCAGATGGCGGGGTGTCTCGACCACAGCGAGGACGTGATGGTGGAGATAGTTTTCTCTGGTGAAAAATGGGTTTATTTCATTTTATGCTTTGACATCTTAATTGGGAATTTCATTTGAGAGAGTTGAATCTTGTGCTGGTGGTGGACGGAGTGGAGGTATTTATTGTTTTGGAATAAATAACTTGAACAAAGAATTGAATTCGAGGAAACAAGGAGAAAGAACGACGGGGTTGAATGTACTTTATGTGACACAAGTTTGAAACAAATTTTCGAAAATAAAAAAATCCAAAACTGTACAGAATCCTTCTCTGAATCTTGATTTTTTGGGTCTTTCTTATTTTTTTTACGGCTCCTGAGTGCTGTTCTTGGTTACAGTTTTCGGAACAACTGCACGGCCATTGCATACTCTGTTTGGCTTGTTTTTAGGGTTTATCACATTGAAAGCTTATGGTGTCTTAAAACTTTTGTTTAAGACTTGGCTAAAAGCTTTTAGGTGTGACCTGCATCACATTTAATTAAGTTCATCGGTGCACTGTTGTTGAGTTAATCCACGTCGAAAGTTGTCAAAAATAATCGCACGAAAATGTTCACGATTTAATTTAATTTGTTTGGCAAGATGAATCTTTTAAGTAAATAACAGAAATAGCGCTCGTACGTCAAAACGTTCTGAGTACATATAACCTCAAAAATTTCAAACTTTACGACAGTGCTGGCAGTTCCCAGATTACAACACTAGGGTTGCCCAATCCCGACAAATAAAAGGCAACCTTCGTAGGATTGGACTTCCTATGACCATATTCTAAATGGTCTTATTTCTGAAAAAAATTACCAGGTATACCAGTATGAAAAGAGCGTTTGAAAATATAACAATAACTATTAATGGGAAAGTAAAAACATTTTATTCAAAGTATTGGCCATTGACCACCTTTCTGGCAATTTGTGAATACCACGCCAATGAAATTGTTCGTCTTTTAAAGCAAACCAATCAGACACCTCATTTTCGACCTCCTCGTAGGAATCAGAGGAGTGCTGCTCAGCCCATGCGTATCCCATCGACGAAAACAAATGTTAGTCAGAAGGAGCCAAGTCTGGTGAATACGGAGGGTGGGGTAGCTGATCCCAGCCAAGTGTTTTGATTGTATCCTGAACCGGTTTTGCTTTGTGTGCAGGTGCATTGTCATGGAGCAAAATTACCTTGCCGTGTCTTCTGGCCCATTCTGGTCGTTCTCGATCTCGAATGCATGGTTCAAATTGATCATTTGTTGTCGGTTGCGATCAGTATTAACGGTTTCACCAGGTTTTTGATGAAGAACGTGCATCAGTCTTAACGGTTTCACCAGGTTTTAGGAGCTCGTGGTACAGCACACCTTTCTGGTCCCACCAAACACACAGCATTGTCTTCTTGCCGAATCGATTTGGTTTTGCAGTCGATGTTGATGGTTGTCCCAGATTAACCCATGATTTGGATACTTAAAATAAATCCATTTTTCATCGCCAGTAACAATCCGATGCAAAACCGATTTTCTTTCGTGTCTTTGAAGCAAAATTTTACCAGTGTTTTTTCGGTTTTCCATTCTGTCTTTCATTCAATTCATGTGGCACCCATTTTCCACACTTTTGGATCTTTTCCATAGCTTTTAAACGGTCAGAAATTGTTTGTTGTGCAACATTTAACATGGCTGCCATTTGCTTTTGACTCAAAGTGTCATCTCCATCCAATATCGTTTGCAATTCGGGGTCTTCAAACTTTTTTGGTGGTCTTCCACTTCTTCATTTCTCACATCAAAATCATGATTTCTGAACCATTGAAACCATCGTTTGCATATTGCTTCTGATAGAGCATGATCACCATATGCCTCGACAAGCATTCGATGCGACTCTGCAGCACTTTTCTTCAAATAAAAACAAAAATTGATTGCTTTCCGCAAATCATCACTTTCTGGAACAAAATTCGACATTTTTAACACAATGAAAACATATGATGTTGTCTGTTTAATGACTTGATGTACCATATACTAAATATTCTTCATAGATGTCATAGCAACCAAACAAAAAACAATAAGTGCTCGTTCACAACAAATGTTCCCTATCGAGACATTTGTATCTTGACGCTCACTTCACTTTCTATTTTTGAAAGAAATAGAAAGATCGATGCTAGAGAGGACTAATTTTTTAGAGATAATATTCAAAAATTAACAGAATGGAAAAAAGTAGTCGATTCTGACAGACAACACCTTGATTGATGTTTAACGCAAAAAAAAACTGAATTCATTTATATTTCCAATTGTATTTTTTAAAAAGATGTTTGTTCATTTATTGTCAAGTTGGCACCACTTATGTTCATACGCATCCTTTCGTAAGCCAGATATGAAATGCGTTTTTTTTTTTTTTTTGTTTAACAAAAATTTTAAGCTTTCAGAAATTTTACTACGTTTTCGTTTAGTTAACTTTTTGGAATTTGTTCTTTCGAACAGTTTTTGTATGTTTTTTCCGTTTTTCATAATCTATGACGAAGTATTTTGATTTGATATGACACAAGAGTTTCCTGAAAAAACTTTGATGTTCTTCAATGGTGTTTTTTTTCAATTTTTTCTTATTAAACTAAGGAATTTAAGAATTTGAGGCTTACACCGAATTTCTAAAAATGTTTGGGATTATCAACCCATTGAATACACATAACCTTCTTAAATTTCAATATATATTTTTCTGAATTATATTTTGCAGTTGGCCGCTGTGGCGTAGTGGTTATAGTGCGACACTCACACGCCGAAGGTCTGGGTTCGGTTCCCGGCTGAACACCTCGAATTTTTTCACGGCACCACCTTTTTCGAGCTGCTGACAACACTCAAAAAGTAATAACTATCTAAGAAAGATTCTCAAATCTCACCGTTCGGAGTCGACAAAAGCTGTAGGTCCCTTCTACTAGTGGGAGAACAGTAGCGCACACAACACAAGTAGTTGATGAGCAAGCTAGGCCCTCGTCCCCCTGTGGACTGTCGCGCCAACAATTATTATTATATTCTCAATCCAATGAACCATGAAAAAATGCAACTACTAATTTCCTTTCTGTACAAAATCCGTTTTTGGTTGGGCTCCACTTTCGGATACAAAGTGTCTCTCAGGTCTTCATTAGCGCTTTCATATGAAGACACATCCAAGCCAGTTCACTACCATCCTCAGATCTCCATTTTTCATCTTCTTAACGACCTCCTAACTCTTTCCGTCTTTCCCCTACACAAGTCAATCACCTCACAATTGACCACTCACTAAAACCCCAAGCCCTGAAGACAACGGCCTCACTTCTTCCGCCCTCCGTCCATTGCCTTAACACTGAACCCCTTACCGACCTTCAAGCGTGACGAACACCATCTTCGTATGGTATTCCCTACTCCGCATAGCCCTCCACCCGTCTGCCCTCCAGCTGCCGCTTCCGTTCGCGCCGCAACACCGCAATACCGGCGGTCGATGAAAAATAGAAACACAAAACAAAAGTTTGACAAAGTGTACGTAATACATCACTTCGTCCTTAGCTAATGCTGCTCAATCACGAAATCACATTTATCTGAACCGGGACAAGTGCCAAGCTCGAAAGTTCATCCAGAGTCTACTGCAGCCAGTGGCTAGAGGTCGGAGGAGTAATGGGCGAACACGAAATACCTTGAGAGGGTTAGAAACTACCCTACCTCAGAGAAAAGAAAAGAAAAACAACAATTCCAGTGAAAGGAAAAACTTTTCAAGGAAAGCACAACAAAATAATTTGTTGTAGCACCCGGGGGAACTTCGACTTAGACGGCTCCTCCGCGCACGTTTGTGTATGTCCAGGGCCCTTCGCAGTCGCACCCTTTGGAGCCGAAACAAGAAAACTCCTGCTCCACCGGGGGCTTAAGGTAGCTTTGATTAATTGAACGGCCAGCCAATGAGCCGGTATTCCACTCAGGAAAATTGCACTAAAATTGAACCTGGCAATCGATGGAGTTCCACATACGCCTCAGTGTGTGCTCTGTGCGGCACAGCCGACGCAACTGCCTCTGGTGTGCTGAATGAAAAACAAAATGAAATTCCATTTCATTCAATTTGATGAGAGATGCTGTATAAAACTTCATGAAGTTGCCATAAACCATGGCATACGCTGCCGCCACCACCGGGATCCGGCTGGCCCCCGTTTCGCGCACAGTCACGCCCGCTCCTTAAAAGGATATATAATGCACGTGCACTCACTCGTACTGGGATTTTACGACTTTGCAAAGGGAATCTGCCATGTTGGGGGTGCTCCGAGGGTGCTGGATGGTTGATCTAAGGTCCTTCGCGAGTTCCCTCATCTCCCTCTCGTGCTGCTTCAGCTAGTGCTGGTGTGGTGTGGCACTGATTTCCATTTTATTAGATCCGCAGATTTATTCCCGACTCACCCGGAGTCGACTGAGAGATTTTATAGGCGCTTTTTGGGAGTTTAACGATAAATCATAAAATCGAGAAAGAGGTCCTTTCTCTTGCCGTACCGCTGTCGTCACCGTCACAAAGCAATGGCTGAGCTTGAGAATACATGAGACGCACAAGGAAAAAACAAAGCATTTTATGATCCCAAGCCAGAGTCGTCCCTGTGAATCGGCCTAAAATTTGCTGATGAATTTCTGATGAGGGGGCGGGAAGCGATGGAGACGATGAAGGCGAAGGATTTCTCGGCGAGAGCTTTTACGATGATTTCCATTAAAACGCAACCGGCTAAAGGGTTGGCATATTTCTTTTAATGGCGAATTAAGGATTACAATCTTGGGGGAATTGGCTTGTTGCATCCCACCGGCAGAAAGCTGGCCACTGCCGATGTAAGCAGCGTCGGCTGGAAATAATAGCTTCGTCAATAATCGGGGATAAACCGGTGGGAGGACTCGTAAAATTTTAACGCGTTCTCGGAGATGCGGAGCAGTAACGTCGGTGTTTATTTCTGCAGATATTCAGTCTGCTGGTTGGATCTTATATGAAAGTCGATGGAAGGGGGGCGTATGATGAGATGTCAATTTTATTGTGATTTATTTCCTCTTTTTGTCGTTTTGCTTGCAGTGTTGGATGATTAAGTTTGAGTAAGAAAGAAACAGAAAACGACACACAACTTCCACTGTGTCAACAAATATCGCCGACACAGTGACTCGATTTAATGAGAAGTGTCTACCACTTTACCTACCAATTGAGAAGAAAAATTCAAAAAAATTTTCCAACTATTTGAGCTTTGTAACTATTTCAGAAAGTTTCTATAAAGTTCTTGGGAGGGGGAAATGATGACTATTAGACACTATGCATCTTAACTAAAATCGACGTCCCGTACGTTTTAATTAGGCCACTTTTTTAATTTTTTCATAAGCGCAATCAGCGTGCCTCGTCCTCGCAATTTTCAGCGCACCACCTTTTTCGAGCTGCTGGCAACATTTCAACAGAACCATTTTTTAAAAAAGCTTCTCAAACACCGCCATTTGGAGTAGACAACAAGTTCTATGTCCCTTTTGCTTTGGTTTGACAAGTCATTGCATGCTAAAGATGGCCTTAGTTGAATTTTTGGATTTGCTGACGAAGTCAAAATTTAAAACACAATTTGTTGTTTGATACCTCAGCTCTCGATCAGCAATAATCGATCTGGATCGTCACAGTACAGGACGGGAGATTACAGAGAAGTTTCATATCATCGTATCCCATCTTTTTCTTCTTCTTCTTCTTCTTCTTCCACGTTATCTTCTTCTTCTTCTTCTTCTTCTTCTTCTTCTTCTTTTTTTCTTCTTCTTCTTCTTCTTCTTCTCCTTCCTCCTCTTCTTCTTCTTCTTCTTCTTCTTCTTCTTCTTCTTCTTCTTCTTCTTTTTCTTCTTCTTCTTCTTCTTCTTCCTCATCTTCTTCTTCTTCTTTTTCTTCCTCTTCTTCTTCTTCTTCCTCGTTATCTTCTTCTTCTTCTTCCTCGTTATCTTCTTCTTCTTCTTCTTCTTCTTCTTCTTCTTCTTCTTCTTCTTCTTCTTCTTCTTCTTCTTCTTCTTCTTTTTTTCTTCTTCTTCTTCTTCTTCTTCTCCTTCCTCTTCTTCTTCTTCTTCTTCTTCTTCTTCTTCTTTTTCTTCTTCTTCTTCTTCTTCTTCCTCATCTTCTTCTTCTTCTATTTCTTCTTCTTCTTCTTCTTCTTCTTCTTTTCTTCTTCTTCTTGTGGCGCTATAGTCCGGGGTGCACCTGAACCTCAACCCACATGCCTCTCCAGCCAGCACGATCTTTCGCTAGCTGTCTCCAGTTGCGCACTCAAAGTTGGTTGAGGTCCTTCTCCACTTGTGTGCGCCACCTTAGTCTATGTCGTCCTCTGTTGCGTTCTCCCAATGGCACAGATTCAAAGACTTTTAGACTTTTCGGGCCGGAGCCGAGCCATCTTAAGCGTTGTATCCGTAGACGCTTGACCAGTCGCTGTACAGTCCATAGAGGTCGTCATTAGATCTTCTCCACCAGATGCCATCAACGCAAACAGGACCAAAAATCGCACGCAAAACTAAAGGCTTCCTCATCCGTCTTTGCTAACGTCAAAGATTCCGCGCCTTAAAGTAGGACGGGGATGATCAAGCTTTTATATAAAGCGAGCTTAGTCCTTCGAGAGAGGGCTTCTTGAGCCCAAAGAAACGGCGATTGGCAAGAGTGATTCTGCGTTTGATTTCGGTACTGGTGTTGTTGTCCCTATTTACCGCGGAGCCGTAGTAGACGAAGTCCTTTACTACCTCGAAGTATCTGCTGCCTAGTGCGACTCTCCGTCCGAGACGTCGATGTTGTGTGTCCTTTCTTGATGACAGCATGTACTTCGTTTTGCCCTCATTTACCGCCAGACCCATTTTAGCCGCTACCGCTTCAATGCCAACAAACGCCTCATTGGCTGCTCGCTGTGTTCGCCCAATCATGTCAATGTCATCAGCGTAAGCTAACAATTGAACTGACTTCTGGAAGATCGTGCCTCTGGTGTTGACTTGTGAGTTACGCACAATCTTCTCGAGGATGATGTTAAAGAAGTCACATGACAGTGCGTCGCCTTGTCTAAAACCTTTTTTGACATTGAAGGTCTCGGTGAGTTCGGTACCGACCTTGACGGACCAGCGAGAGTTCTCCATCGTCATCCTACACAATCTGACGAGTTTGGTAGGAATGCCAAAACTAGACATGGCACTGTATAGCTCGTCTCTATGCACACTGTCATATGCAGCCTTGAAATCGACGAATAGGTGGTGAGTGTCAATTTGCATTTCTTGGGTCTTTTCCAGTATCTGCCGTAATGTGAAGATGTGGTCTATTGTGGACTTCCCTGGTCTGAAACCACACTGATAGGGACCTATCAGGTCATGGACAAATGGTTTCAGACGCTCACACAATACGGCAGAGAGGATCTTGTATGCGATGTTCAGGAGACTAATCCCTCTGTAGTTGGCGCAGTCAAAGGGGTCTCCTTTCTTGTGGACCGGGCAAACGACGCTGAGATTCCACTCATCGGACATGTTGTCCTCCGACCATATCTTACAGATAAGCTGGTGTATGGGCCTAACCAACCCATCCCCAACTGCTTTAAATAGTTCTGCGGACAGTCCGTCCGCTCCAGCAGCTTTGTTCGATTTCAGCTTCGATATTGCTATCTTCACCTCGTCTAAGTCGGGGGGACGGAATGCTTGTCTATCATCGTCCAAATTGAGTGGAACATTCTGCCTAACAGCGGAGTTAGGGCCGTCGTCGCCGTTAAGGAGTCTGCAGAAATGGTCTTTCCAGATTCTCAGCACAGACTGCGACTCTACTACAAGTTGTCCATTTTGGTCCCGGCAGGCCTTGGCCCGAAATTTGTATCCTCCGGAGAGCTGTTTTACCTTTCGGTAAAATGTTCGGACTTCATTCCTGCCAAAGCACCTTTCCATTTCCTCGACCTCATGCTCCTTCTTCTTCCTTCTGAGAAGCCGGTGCTCTTCCCTTCTTCTCTGTTCGTAGAGTTCACGAACAGCCCGCGTTGTTCGATGCAACGTCGCCTTATAGGCGTCTTGTTTAGCTGTGTGCGCTTGCCTGCACTCGTCGTCAAACCATGGGTTCCTTCTGTGAAGGGACGTGAAACAGAGTATATTAGTGGCTGCTTCTTTGATGGCTTGTTGACAACGTTTCCAGTCTTCTTCTATGGTCAGTGCAGGCAGCGTCGCACTCTGACCGAATTTCAGGGAGACTCGGTCGGCAAAGTTCACAGCAACCTGTTGCGATTGTAGCCTTCCGACGTCAAACTGTTTTAGCCTAAGAGCCATCCCAAAAAAAAAACATTAATCTCACGGAATGTTTCACTAGCGGATTTGCCTTTAACGAAGAAAAACTTTAAAATAGCGCGAATTTCGGCGTTAGTGAACTCCATGTTTACACGTCTATAATTGAACGCAGTATCCAAACTAATCATGCACAGCGTCGTTTTGTAGGTTATGTCAAGATCTTTCAAAAGATGTATAGTATTTCCAGATACGAGCTCTGTAGCGCTTTGTACATAGCGGGAAAATTCCAAAGACAAAAAAGCGTAAGGGATATATTTGACACTTTGAAGGAGAGAGAAGAACAGGCATTGGCCCTTTTTATTTCTGAATCATCCTTCCAGTCTTTGATGTCTTCCTCACCACAAAAATTTAATGAAAGATTTCCAGGTCCTTCAAAATTCAATCTTAAATCCTGTGGTTGCATTTTTAGAACATAAAGAATCAATATTCCGAATCTCTAGCACATCTGAATGCGAAAGTTGAAATTCCTAAAAGAATCTGTTCTAAATTTCCCTCATCCACACACTCATTCAACTTTCCCACAAGCCGACTGCAATAACTTTTGCAATAAAGAGACCACAGGCCTTTTATCCACGGTCCACACATAGCCTTCATTTAATCCTCAGCTCAAGTACACATCCAACTTCCGCCAAGTCTCGCCATTCAGCCGCTGCGCAACCCTCCATCGCAAATCAATTTATTCCGCCCAATTAAAATCCAGAATCCTGTTTTCACTTTCCACCTCGAAACTCCTTAAGCACAGCATTTAATTTTTCTTTTCAAAGTCTAAGCCACACCTTCACTCGCCCACCCTTTCCCTGCACGCCCACTTAAGTCAAGGACTTAACAACTCTGTTGTGTGCCGTAAGCTGTGCAATCCTCCAAATGCGGCCACAGACACACCTGCACCCGCACGCCGCTTGGAACAGAAAAAAGGAACACACATCCCATTGTCTGTCTCCTCGGGAAGGATAGCACCACACGGCAGAACACACACACACGAAGGGACTAATTACATATGCAAATTGTTTTTTGATCTCCATTGATACCACAAAGCGGTTAAACATTTGAATGTTTCCATGGCACAGACGAGAGTGAGGAAAAGGATCCGAAGGATATCCATAACACAAAAGCGGAAGAGAGTGTGTGTTGGGATACGAATGTCCTTTGTTTGCGGTTAGCCTTGAAAATGTTAATTCTGTGGGGGGTTGGAGCAGTCTTTTCGTATTTTGTGTTCCTGTTGTGTCGCTCTGCCAGGTGGGAGGACAATTCCTTTTCAGAACGAAAAACATCTTTTCCTCTATCAGAGGGGGGACGGGATGCCTTTTCAGATTCCATAGAAAGGACGAATGCTTAACGACGAGCTCCAGCCGAGATGCTTGCGATCAACAGATGAGCGGCGTCACAATGCATGCGACACTATTGGGAAATTCTGGTTCGGGCCGCTCCACAATTGAAGTGCAAGTTAGCGTGGGATTGAGATTCAGCAGGAAATTCGAAGAGAAATGAGGACAATGATTGGGTATGTGCACAAGGACCGGGATTGACATGACTTCTCGCTCCCAAAGATTGCAGGGAATTCAACGACATTCCACAGCAAGTCGATGCAGCATGTTCGAGAACAATCCCAGAAGGGATTAAATTTTGAACACCAAACCCTCACCTCCTGAAATCATCTCCACCCCCATACAACCGTCACTGCGGTCAGACATGTTTCGTTTCGATTTTCTGCCTTGTCAATTTCTCAACGCTTCCGATTCAATTAGGGACATACATTATTCGACGGATCAATAAGTTACACAGGACCCTCCAGACTGTGCCAGAGGATTCCCCACCCCCGAGCGCAGGTCCTGCATGTGTATGCAGTTAAAATAATATTAAAATATTCCCTGCAAACTATTTTGTCCTTGGAGTGGCCACAGTGACATCCCCGAAGGACCAGGGCGAGGATTCACTCCTTGCATCATCAAATAATTCTCGTTATACTATTCATTTGTACGGTTAGGATACCCACACACGTATGATTTATGCTCTCGACAACAGGTGGTGAATTTCAATATTATTAATGCGTATCCTTTTGAATCCTGGGACGGCCAGACTCACAACCGGAATGCCAACTTAGCGTCCCACTACGGCGGCCCAGGTGCACACGTTCCATTGTATTCATTCGTTTCGTGGTGAGGTTGTGCGGCGTGAAGGATGATCTTGGTTAGCCAGCAACGTGCGCTGTGTAAGGAGGCGGCTCTACTGCAGACATCATGAATCCTGGAATTATTACTGTACCCTGTGCCGTTTCAATTTCGGATTCAGCAATTCCCCTACGTTTGGGATGTAAATTTCCGAGTCAAAGGAATCGGCTCCCCATCCCCCACTCGCCAACCACCGAAAGGAGGGGTGCGTGCAAGGGGTTGTTTGTTGAATTTCATAGTTGATTCCTTCAGGATTAGGTTGTGTGATGGAATCCCGTTTTTCTCTGTGAGTTTTCGTCCTTTTGTAAAGACACGGAGAACGGGGCTGCACAGCACACATATCAGGTGGGTTACGGAAATGTGCTGTGAAATTGCTGCCTCCGATATTCGTGTTGGGAGAGAGACGTGGAGCGAGGGTGCCGTCGAGCAGAAATAAGGGTGCATGATGATGCATGGTTTTGCATTAAGAGAGATTGTGACATGAATTTTAAAATATGACGTGGAGGGGGGTGATGACGAAAGGTGTGTCCTTAGACGCGTATTTTGGGGTTCCTAACTTTGGTGGGAAATGTGTCAATGACTCGGAAGGACATCTTTGGCTTTAAAGGGTGAAACTGAATGATGTGGAAACATTCTACTGAATTATGCTTCAAACAGCTAATAATTCCCTTCGTAGTCTTCAGCTGAGAGGCGTTTAGAGGCGTTTGCTCTTACTGCAAATATTCATCAGAATCATTCATTCATTAATCGTTCCTAAACTTAATACATGTTTTACTTATTTGCTACTGATAAAATGGCGTTTGAAGAAGATGTTCATCAGAGAGTGTTTATACGAGATGCACCTCTCCATGGACATGGGCAAAAGCCGATTAATTAAATGACTTCGAAATCGAAGTCCAAGGAAGTAGGACATGTAAGACTACGATCGACTTAACAATTGGGAACGCAATTTAAGGCGGTTAGCTAAAAGGTTCGTTTTCTGAAGATACGAAGAGGTGATTCTGTATAATTCCATGCCCAACTGAAAATGAACGAACAAGACTAACACACCGCATAGTTCCATTTCTTTTAAAAACCTGAAAAAAATTTTCCAAAATCACACCTGAACCTGTAACTCAATTTCGTAGTGTAACGCCCATCGCAAAGAAATTGCCTTCCTTAGAAACACGTACTCTCGAAATCCCGGTGTTATGAAAAATCTTTAAAAACTTCAATGCTGGTCATTCAGGGCCAGTCTTAATTGGTGACAAGATACGAGCTAATGATTAAGTTATCGTAATTGTTTGTGTAGCCCCGTTATTCAAGATGTATTACAAATGAGAAGCTTTTTCTTAGACAGTAATTACTCTTTGAGTGTTGTCAGCAGTTCGAAAGAGGTGGTGCCGTGAAAGATTTGAAAAATTCGTGTTGAGCTGGGAATTGAACCTTCGACGTTTCATCTAACTAGCTGACTGAACAACAATAGCGAGCCGTCAATGAGCCGTTTGGTCTGGCGGTAAGTGAGAACAATACTAAGTTTATGCATCGACGTTTCGGCAGAGCGTTACATTAAGTAAAAGAACGTTTGAGATGGTTTAGGACTTCGTCTTTGAAGTCAATGTTTCAATTGATTAATACAGCCTTCTCTCGGAAGTCTAAGCTGGCTTTGAATAACAGTTTAATCATCCTGCGCTGAAGATTGGACATTACGTTAAAGCGAGTGAAGAAGCTATAAAGAGAAAAGTTATACGTGCGATAATTGGTCCTGCTTGAGTTGATGGCATTTGGAAGAACCCTGCAGGCAGTCTAGCGCCATGCCCCTGATCAAACTTCTTCGAGTACTTCTTCGAAGGCTTACGATGGCTAGGCCCAGTAGAGCGTATTGCCAATTCTGCTCCGGGCTGGAAAGTTCTCAAATTCGAGCCATAAGAACAGCGCAACAGAAGACATCCTAGGATGAGGTGGAGCATACAAGTGGAGAAATACCTCAACCAACTTGAAGTGCGCAGCTGAAGGTAGCTGGCGAGAGATCGTACTGGCTCGTTGATGGTCGTGATTCGGATTCACAACAAATTGTAGCGCAACACACTAAAGAAAAATTAAAAACAAGCAGTGTTCAAAATTTTGGTAAACATTTCTTAAAAGTATTGCGACTTATATGTATCTCAAAACAAAAAGAATTGCTTTCGTAAATTTTTTAGAGGCTACTATTTGATTATTTAAATAGTTTTGTTTTCCACACTTAAAGCGAGGTCCATGCTTGGATTTCAACAATAGATATGTTCTCGTACCCGAAAGAAACAACACAAAGCAGAGCAAAACAACGGAAATCAACAAAATTCAGTTCCTGTCGAATCAACAGGTTTTATATACAGTGTGCGCTCAAGGCTAAACTATTTACCAACATTCCCCATTTTAACCAAAAAAATGCTGTGTGTAGGTTGTTAATTTTCAGTCAAATCAATTGCTGTGTGTAACTCGATGCTTCAATTTTTTGTCCAAAATAAGCACCTTTTAAAACGGAAATGTTTTCTCTGACTTCAGAGTACAGTTTCAAAAAAATCCTTACGCACGTTCATTTTTGCTTAGATAAGGCACACACGCGAACAACAATTTTTCTTCATTAATAATTTGCCCTATTACGTCATTTTCGTCAGTTAAGACGTTCGAATATAGATCTTAAACAGTATTTTTATGAATTTTCCAGACTAGGGCCCACAAGTTCAATATAACTCAAACAAATGTGCGGGATCTGTTAAAAAAAGGCGAATTATCATTACTCTCAAAAAATACTTATTTATTCATCAATTTATATTTTGTCCCTCTCATAAATAATACGCATGTTTTAGTATTTTTTTTCCAATCTTCGAAGCAGTTTGATATGCACTTTTTGATTTGCCCTTGAGTTTTCTCAGAGATTCGGTTTGTATCTTTTCAATCTTCGCAAAAGTTTCTTGCAAAGGTTTTTCGATGTCATAACCTATACATATATATGAATTATCACAAAATATGAATCTTTCAAGCATTTCACTCGACACTTCCTGAGCGATGATCATGCGACATTTTTTTTTTTTTTGCAAAAATTCAGCAATTTTAGGTCAAACGAGCTTCATTCTTAAAAAAAATTAAAAAAAAATTGTTTGAGAGACTCGTAAAAGAAAAAATGTATTTTCTAGTAAAAGAGCTTATTTTAAATAGGCAACATGGCTTCATGCGAGGTAGGTCATGTTCTACTACCTTATCATTATTCACAAAATATATATTTACAAATTTGGAACATCGCCTACAAGTTTATGTACTTATATTGACTTTTCGAAAGTCTTTGATATGTATGTTACATAATTTGTTTTATTGTTTCAATAAAAAAAAAAGATCCCCTGATGAAGGCAGCAATCCCTGCCGAAACGTTGGGATAATAACAATGAAATAACCTAGTTTCATTTAAAATCAACAGTGACCAAAAAAGCCGACGAAGGAAAGACAGTTTCCCCTGCATAATAGTCTTTGATAAAGTGCATCACACTTTGCTTTTAAACAAACTTAAATCCATGGGAATTAATTCAGCAATGCTAGAATGGTTTTCCAATTATTTAAAGGAGAGGAAGCAAATGGTTAAGGTGGATAGTTATATTTCTCGCGTAATAAAAGTAACATCGGGCGTGCCACAGGGTAGCCATTTGGGCCCATTATTATTTCTTTTATTTATAAACGATGTTCACGAAATATTTAGATTCTGCGAAATTCTAACATTCGCGGATGACTTTAAATTATTTTTGTCGATTAATAGTATAGCCGATTGCATTAAGTTTCAGTCGGATATACATAACATAGCGGAATGGTGTAAGCACAATGCTCTAGATCTAAACATTTCAAACTGTAAAATTTTTACGGCACATAGAATAACATCTCCAATTGTTTATGATTATTTTATCAATAATCATAAACTGGATCGCCTAGAAGAAGTTAAAGACCTTGGAGTAATATTCGACCCCAAGTTGGATTTCTCACTACATTATGATTACACCATTACGAAGTCGAATTCTATGTTAGGATTTTAAAAAGAAATAGTAAAGATTTTCGCGACATATCCAGTTTAAAGACCATCTTTGTTTCGTTAGTAAGACCCTATTTAGAATATGCATCCATTGTCTAAGACTCACCTTACGATAATCAAGAACTTAGACTCGAACGAGTTCAAAAGAATTTCACGAGATATGCTTTCCGAAAGTTGTATTCCTTTGAAGATCTTCCTAATTATGTTGAAAGATGCAGAACAATTGGCTTGCAAACCTTAAGTTTCAGGCGTAAGGCAACGTCAGCCATGTTTATTCGTGATATTATTAATTATCAATTAAATTCACCAGAATTACTTTTTCTCATAAATATAAATGCTCCCCAAAGATTTCTACGGGTGAGAAACTTACTTTTTGACAAAAGGCACAGAACCAATTATGGTCGCAATGAACCTATTACAAGGTGTATAAATACATTTAAAGATCTTTGCAACGAAATTGATTTTAGCTTGCCACGATTGGAATTTAAAAACATGATTTTTGCATCGTATTTGAATTAATATTATTTATTTGAAGTAATCTGTAAGACGATAATAGTCGGTAGATGATCCTAAGTCGCTCAGCAAACATCTGCTGTGTAAAGCAATACTGAGAGTTAACACTTAGAGAACGTAGTGTTTTGTGTTACTCTGTGATGGATATAAAAAAGAAAAAAAAATGTCCGAAAAAATTGCGTGGGCTCATGCCAGTTAATACTCTTTGAGTGTTGTCAACAGCTCGAAGGAGGTGGTGCTGTGAAAAATTCGAGTCCTTCGGCCGGGAACCGAACCTAAACCGTCGGCGTGTGAGCATCGTACTCTACCGACTACGCCACGGCGGCCACACATTGATCGTTAGGAGATATAGAAAGTTACAGTGACAAACAAGCAGACGATGCGCTTAATTATAAAAAAAATAGTTTGTAGGAACGAAACCTTAAAAAGACGGCCAACGAAATTTATCTTAATTCAACTCTTTATTGTAAATACATATTTTTTGAGGTTAAAGTTCAGTTGTTTGGTACATATCTTCAGGTACACGCCGTTGCTTACTGTATCTCCCAAAACGTGGTAAATCGTGCATTTCAAACATTTTCTTCTCATCCTGGTTTGCTTCAGATTTCCAAGTTTCCTCTTTGTCAGGCACATCAAAGAAGTCGTCATCACAAACCGCGGTCACTTGAATTAGCGTGAAATTCCCAACTCTCTCGAACGTCTGGCCTTGCCTTTCTAGCGTCTTGACGATCACTTGTGGCTCATTCAAAAAATAGTGCAGGTTTGAAAACATCCGATCGGTCCTTTTTAGGAAGCTGACTCTAAATTCTTCTTCGCCGTACTCGTCCCTTGTTTTGGAAAGTATTTCGTTCGCCTTATCCACCATCTTTGTGTAGTAAGTTTGCAGATTGTCAATCCTGCGCAGTTGATCGTTGAGCGTGACAACCTCTTCCCCCTCCGCTTTATCTGCTTGGAATTCGATGACGTAGCTTCTTCCTGCAGACATCTTGTTGTTCGCTTTCGGTTCGATAAGGATTTCAAAGTACACTCCGTAACAGATTGCTTCCATTTCTTTTAAAAGGTTGTTCACGTGGGCGTACTGTGATGCCGGAGGGGAGGTGTCTGGAGTGATTCTCGAATTTACCATTGTTTGACGTTCGACTGTAGAAGATTTCTTGCAAATATAAATTGGAATGTGTTGAATAAACTCCTGGGAGGTAATATTTATACGATGGAAGAAATGGCGGAAAGGAGAATGATCAGAAGGTAATTAGGGATCGGAGTGTCTTGTGATGGCAGGTAGGAAATGAGAGATGGAAATTTTTGCAATTATTGGATGAGCGAACGGATAAAGCCGGCCCTCTTATAGTTCTGGAGAGGCGTTGAGCCACGTTGGCATTGTAGTAAACCACGTTGGTGCTGGGGACATACATCAACGAAATGAGTATTAATTAATGTGCTTTGAACAAAACGCGTGCGAGTTCTAACCTTATAACCTTTTCCTAGAGCGTCGCTTCAGTCCGGTTTGATCAGGTACTCAACTAACGATTCTTTCTAACGAACGCGGCTGCTTAAGACTGCACACACTGTATTGGAGGCTTTACTGTCCTTTGGTGGACCTCAATTGATCTCGAATTCGGGTAATTTTCGGTCGAAAATATTGCTTTTCATTCGCTCTACATCGCCTACCTACCTACCTACCGCCTAATTACTCATTGCCTCGGGACAAGGCACCGCATGTCAGCTTACAGCCTACAGAATAGCTTGATGAGCTTCTTTGTTTAAATATATAAGGACAACATACGGCAATCCGAAGAGTCCTTGGAGCCAATGGGATAATGCAGGAGGACCGGTCGAAAATGGAGCACAACATAGGAAAGAGACATCAACCAAGTTGCTGTACAAAATCAGAGGTAGATAGATGTGTTTATTGCGGTCACAGGTCAATGCCAAATGAACGCATCATTTGACCTGTGTATTTACGAGCTTTAAGAATCATCAATTATCTTCCATAAAAAACTAATTTAAAATTCAACGAAGTGAAACATTTTAAAAAACGTAAGGCTGACTACAATAAAGTCATAATTTAATAATATCCAGGATTGCGCTAATTGACGGCAATTACTGACGGATCTCCAACCGCCATGAGTATAAATTGCTCTGCAGATGATAACAAGATTCATTCTGCAAAGAACACTCAACTTCTTACACCGAAAGTACCCGATTTTCTGGTGAATCCTACTTGCAAAGTGGCACAATTGACAATTCAAGAGACTACAAATCATGATGACAACAAAGAAGCCCACCTTTGCCGAACGACTGAACATCGGAAGTGAAGTCAGGGAGCTGAAACTTGGACAAACGTTCAGCTCGAAAAATACAACAAGCGCATTTCACACGCTTAAATACGATTTCAAGCCAAAAAGTGTGGACCGTACGAAAAAGGCCGATGCGGAGTTCAGCATCTACAATCAAGTGACAATCACTGTGCCGAATTTGGAGAGCTCCGGAGTGGCCCACACCGTGTACAAGGGAAATCACAAGGAATACACAAAGGAATGTGTTCTCATCTTCGACAAAAAGACGGGAGAGATCACTTTGGAGAGGCTGTGTGAGAATATCCAAGTCAAGAAGACGCGGTGTGAGAAAACAAATCCAACACCTCAGATAACACCGAATATGACGAATATGAAGAAAGTTCCAGTTAAAGCGAATGTTGGCACAGGACCACGAAGAAGAGGCAGGCCCCCCAAGACCAAGAACATTCAACAGACTGAACAGCCCAAACCCAAACCACAAAGGAAACAGCAGCAAAAGATTTCTGAACCACAGCACGACCTCAATCAAAATTTCACTGTGGCGGAGAAACCCAAGTCGGACTACGTGGTTCCCACAATTCAGAGGCAACCGGAGTCGATGATCTGCTCCAACGAGGCACTTGAGTGGGGATTCGAGATCTGCCAAAATTCTGGAAGTTCTGAAACGGATTCCAGTTCAGAATCAGATTCAAGTTCTGCTTCTGATTCAGACTCTGATTCAGAATCCGGTTCAAGTTCAGAGTCGCAGTCCAGCAGCTGTGACAGTGAATCGGAATCCGACGATGACAGAGCACAGTGTCCTGTGCAAATTCATCACGAAAAATCTAACTTCCTCCATCTTCAATCGATTTCTCCGGTAATCGAT
The DNA here is from genome assembly GCA_955652365.1 of Eristalinus aeneus. NCBI lineage: Eukaryota > Metazoa > Arthropoda > Insecta > Diptera > Syrphidae > Eristalinus > Eristalinus aeneus. The sequence continues at coordinate 21,656,632 of OY019131.1, forward strand.
GCGCTACACAACGATCTGCAACTGTCTGAATCAGGTTCATCCGATGATGATCTTTAAAGACATGCGTTGACCTCAAATTAAATCGACCATGAAATGTACAAAACACAAGAAACCGAACGTCAAGAATAATTGTAACTTGTAAGGAATAAAATTAAATTAAAATTTAGTTAAAGCAATTATTTCTTTTTGATCTCAATGTTGGCGTTCTTGCTGGTTTTTGGTTTGATTTTCACAAACGCATTTGGGCGAACTTTCGGAATGGGAGTCTTGGCTTGGTACCACAACTTATGATTTGTGGGGAGGTGGCACATATTTGCATTAGGTCAAGAAGACTGAGTTCAGTTATTAAGTTTTTTCGTTAAAATTTTTCTTAATAATAAGTGGTAATGAACTCCATAAATATATAAAATGTAAGGTTAGGTCGAAAGACAATAGATTAAGGATAAGTTTAGCTTAGAGTGCCCGTGAGGGGCCAGTAATTTAGATTGTAGGAAAAAGAAAACAAAGCACGTCCAACTAGATTTAAGCATTTTTTGTCTAGTGCGTAAGTCTGCAATGAATTTGAAATAAAAATGTATTAAAAATGAAATGAATGGTCAAGAAAACTGGCGCTACGGTCTGAGGTGTACCCAGCCTTCAACCTACATGCCGCCAACATCAAGTATTAAAGACCAGTGGCAGCATTGCCGAAAAGCCATCAGAGATGCCGCCTCTGATGTGCTTAGTTTTAATCCTGCATATTACTACAGGAATGATGTAAGCAAGTTTTACCAAAGGGCAAGTTATAAAGTCCGAACCGAAGCCTGTTAGGATGATCAAGGGAATATCGTAGTAGAGTCACAGTCGATGCCGAGGATATGGAGAAATCTTTTCTGCAGACTGTATGACGGCGACGAAGAACCAAATCCCGCTTACAGGCAGAACGAACCATTCAACACTAATAAAAAGGACGATGGAGATCAATAATTCCGTCCACCCTACCCGGATGAAGTGAGGATTGGCATATCTTAATTGAAATCCAAAATTGTTGCAGGCGCTGACGACCTACCCGCCGAGCTTTTTAAAGCCACAGACAATGATTTGGTAACGAGCTCATCTGTAAAATATGGTCGGAGGAAAACATGCCCGATGAATGGAACCTCAGCTTTGTTTGCCCGATCCATAAAAAGGAGACCCATCGAACTGCGCCAACTACAGAGGCATCTGTCTCCTAAGTATCGCATACAAAATCTTATCCGCTGTATTGTGCGAATGACTAAAGCCATTCATCAACAACATGATCGGTCCACACCGGTGTGACTTCAGGCAAGAAAAATCCGCAATCGACCAAACATTCACACTACGGCAGGTTTTGAAAAAAATCAAGGAGTAAGAAATCGATAATAATAATAATTGTTGGCGCTACAGTCCAAAGGGGGACCAGGGCGTAGCTTCTTTCTTTCGTTCTCTCACGAGTAGAAGGGACCTACAGTTTTTTGCCGACTCCGAACGGCGGAATTTGAGAAGCTTTCTTAGACAGTTATTACTCTCTGAGTGTTGTCAGCAGCTCGAAAGAGGTGGTGCCGTAAAAAATTCGAAAAAATTGTTGTTGAGCTGGGAATCGAACCTACACCCTTCGGCGTGTTAGCGTCGCACTCTACTCACTACGCCACGGCGGCCACTGTGTGGCCAGTGTGTGTGACCAGTGTGGCCTTAGGCCGGGAAAATCCACCATCGACCAAATATTCACACTACGGCAGATTTTGAAGAAAATCAAGGAGCAACAAATCGATACCCACCACCTTTTCATCGATTTTAAGGCCGCGTATGATGCTATCTATAGAGACGAGCTATACAGAACAATGTCTAGTTTTGACATCCCTAACAAGCTCGTAGGATGACGATGGAGAATGCACGCTGCTCCATCAAGGTTGGTAAAGACCTAACCGAGATCTTTGACGCCAAAAAAGGATTCAGACGAGGCTACACGCTGTTATCAGACTTTTTCAACATAGTTCTTGAAAAAAATGTTCAAAACTCGAACGCCAGCAATAGAGGACCAACCTTTCAGAAGTCCGTCAAACTATTCGCATATGCCGACGATATGGACATTATCGGAAGAACGTGATATCAATGGCGCTTTTGTGGGTATGGCAACGGAGACTGCGAAGATGGGTTTAGCTGTAAACGAGGGTAAATTCAAGTATATGCTGTAAACGAGAAAGGACTCTCGACACCGACATCTCGGTCAGAACGTCACAGCAGACAGAAATAACTTTGAGATAGTCAAAAACTTTGTCTACCTGGGCACCGCTATTCATTCAGACAATGACACCAGCGCTGAAATCAAACGAAGAATTACTCTTGCCAATCGCTGCTTCTTTGGGTGAAGAAATCTATTGGTAAATAAAGCCCTCTCTCGAACAACCAAGACCCTAATCGTCCCAGTCCTGCTATATGGCGCGTAGACATGGATTTTGTCAAATGCGGATGAAGCTGCTCTTGGTTGCTTCGAGAGGAAAATTTTTCGTGTGATTTTCGGTCCCGTCTGCTTATCTGGTGAGTGGAGGATGAATTATACGGGCGACATCGACTTAGCCAGAAGAGTGAAGATCCAACGATTGAGATGGCTTGGTCATGTAGAGCGGATGGAAACCACTGCTTTGGCCCGAAAAGTCTTCGTATTTGTCCCCGAGGGACGGCGCAGTAGAGGAAGACCGCGACTCAGGTGGCGTACGCAAGTGGAAAAAGACCTCAACCAACTATTATTTATTGCATTCATTTCATATAAATAATAATTGTTGGCGCTACAGTCCAAAGGGGGACCAGGGCCTAGCTTGCTCATCAACTACTCGTGTTGTGCGCGCTACTGTTCTCTCACGAGTAGAGGGACCTACAGTTTTTTGCCGACTCCGAACGGCGAAATTTGAGAAGCTTTCTTAAGCAATTATTACCCTTTGAGTGTTGTCAGCAGTTCGAATGAGGTGGTGCCGTGAAAAATTTGAAAAAATTGTTGTTGAGCTGGGAATCGAACCTACACCCTTTGGCGTGTGAGCGTCGCACTCTACCCACTACGCCACGGCGACCACTATTCATTTCATATAAATGTGATTATTATTTCGCATTTTATCTCTAGTTAAACAGAATCATAATAGCCACTGAGACGATGATGGTGAAAATTGAGCATCACGCTGTAATTAAATTTCTCACAAAGAAGCTGCCACTGATGTGCGGTTTCACTTCATTACCCAGAAGGAACCCATGGTTTGACGACGAGTGCACGCAAGCGCATGCAGCTTAACAAGACGCCTGTAAGGCGACGTTACATCGAACAACGAGGACTGTTCGTGAACTTTACGAACAGAGAAGAAGGGATGAGCAGCAGCTTCTCAGAAGGAAAAAAAAGGAGCTTGAGAAGCGCACGGTCGAGGAAATGGAAATGTGTTATGGCAGGAGTGAAGTCCAAAAGTTTTACCGAAATGTACAGCAATTATCCGGAGGATAATAAGGAGGTTCGGACCAAGGCCTGCCGGGACCAAAACGGGCAACTCGTAGTAGAGTCGCAGTCTGTGCTGAGAATCTGGAAGGATCATTTCTGCAGACTCCTTAACGGCGATGACGGCCCCAATTCCGCTGTAAGGCAGAACGTTTCACTCAATTTGGACGATGATAGACAAACATTCCGTCCCCCCGACTTGGACGATGTGAAGATAGCAATATCCAAGCTGAAGTCGAAGAAAACTGCTGGAGCGGACTATTTAAAGCAGCTGGAGATGACCTGGTTGGACCAATGCACCAGCGCATCTGTAAGATATGGTCGGAGAAAAGCATGCCCGATGAGTAAAATCTCAGCGTCGTTTACCCGGTTCACAAAAAAGGAGACCCCTTTGACTGCGCCAACTACCGATGGATTAGTCTCCTCAACATCGCACACAAGATCCTCTCTGCCGTATTGTGTGAACGTCTGAAACCGTTTGTCCATGACCTGATAGGTCCCTATCAGTGTGGTTTCAGACCAGGGAAGTCCACAATAGACCAGATCTTCACATTACGGCAGATCCTGGAAAAGACCCAAGAAATGCAAGAACTCATCACCTATTCGTCGATTTTAAGGCCGCATATGACAGTGTGCAAAGGGACGACTTATTTGGCATTTCTACCAAACTCGTGAGATTGTGTAGGATTACGATGAAGAACTCTCGCTGCTCCGTCAAGGTCAGTTACGAACTCACCGACACCTTTAATGTCAAAATAGGTTTTAGACAAGGCAACGCACTGTCATGTGAGTTTTTCAACATGATCCTCGAGAAGATCGTGCGTAAATCACAAGTCATCAAGAAAGGACACACAACATCGACGTCTCGGACAGACCGTCACACTAGGCAGCAGAAACTTCGAGGTAGTCAAGGACTTCGTCTACCTCGGCTCCGCCGTAAATAGGGACAACCACATCAGTACCGAAATCAAACGCAGAATCACTCTTGCCAATCGCTGTTTCTTTGGGCTCAAGAAGCCCTCTCTCGAAGGACTAAGCTCGCTTTATATAACAGCTTGATCATCCCCGTCCTACTTTATGACGCGGAATCTTAGGCGTTGAAGCCCTTAGTCTCTTCGAGAGAAAAGTTTTGCGTGCGAATTTTGGTCCTGTTTGCGTTGATGGCATCTGGAGGAGAAGATTTAATGACGAACTCTATAGGCTGTACAGCGACATGCGCCTGGTCAAGCGTCTACGGATACAACGCTTAAGATGGCTAGGCTATGTAGAGCGTATGGACACCACTGCTCCGGCCCAAAAAGTCTTTGAATCCGAGCCATTGGAACAACGCAACAGAGGACGACCTAGACTAAAGTGGCGCACACAAGTGGAGAAGGACCTCAACCAACTTGGAGTGCGTAACTGGAGGCAGCTGGCGAAAGATCGTGCTGGCTGCCCGAATAAACCTGAAAATGATGGCAGAGATCACCAAGCTCTCAACTGCTACCTTGCACACCATTCTTCATGACCATCTGAACCTTTCAAAGGACAGTGCAAGGTGGATGCCTAGAATGCTCACAGCGTCTCAGAAAAAATTAAGAATCGCACGCTGTAGAGAGCTTTTGGAGATTTATAGGGAGAACGCGGACAGTGTTATGTTATGTTATGGATGGAATTGTTACTGAGGACTAAACATGGGCTCACCACTATGACCCTGAAAGCAAAACAAGAGTCCATGCAGTGGCATTAAATAGGAACAGACTCCCCGAAGAAGTTCAAAGTCACTACGTCTGCCGGGAAACTCATGGCCACAATTTTTTGGGACTCAAATCGAATCTTGTTCGTTGAGTACAAAGAAAAGGTGAAACCATCAACGCCATATCCTACGCTTCCACCTTGCATAATTTGGGAGAGAAAATTAAAAAAAAAAAAGACGGAGTAAGCCCGCAGCGGGTGTGTTGTTTCTTCATGACAACGCTCCTGTTCACACGGGGCGAGTTTCCAAGGCTAAAGCGTGAGATTGTGGTTTCGAAGAAATCCAACACCCACCCTACAGTCCAGACCTTTCCCCTAGTGATTATTTCCTGTTTCCGGATTTGAAAAAATGTCGTCGTGGAAAAAGATTTTCGGATGATGAAGAACTCAAGTCGGCAATAAATGGGTATTTATCAGAGAAAAAGGAAATTAATTTTGTTGAGTGCTTAAAAAAGCTTATGTATGTGATCATAGCCATCAGTAAAGGTGCAGGAGGCAGATGCGTTCTTCTCCTGGATGACTGTTTTTTAAGCATTTCATTGTCGAACCATTTCATTTGGTATACTTGGACAACCTTTTAGTTTTTTAGCCCGTAGATTATTAGCCCTCTTTCTATGCTCTCTTATCTCATCTCATCTCTAGTTCACAGCATTTAATTCCAAATTTCAGTGAGCTTAGAAAATTATTTTCCCTTTCCCTCATTCCCACCTAAAATAAATGAACACTAAAATGATATCCACAGCATCGTTTAACAACGAATAATTCACTAGTCTCCCTTTCTGACCATCTGTCCGAATCTCCAACTCCAAGAATGCCAAATTCTTGGCGTTTTCTCCAGCAGAACATCTTAAACTCCGTGACACTTGTAAGCAATTCAGCACAGTCATTCCTTCACTTATTTACAGCCATAAGTTCCGCATTCTGTCCAATATCTCACGCGAAGTCCTGCCAAACTTTGCATTAAAGCCAGTCTTGGTCCTTTTGGCCGTCGCCTGAATAATTAAAACGTAAACTTCCCGCCAAAAGAAAACCATCAACATTAAGTTGATTTATACTTTATGTGCGCTCAGCGCGCGCGAAAATTCTTTAATTTCCCTCAATAAACAAGCCGGCTCTGGTGGTTCTGTCTTTTATTCATTACCCCAAGGACTTAATAAATTTTCAACTTCCGACAGAGTCTCCCAGCGCCGGCTCATACTTTTCCAATTACCCTCCTTAAATACCCCCAACGTAGTAGTGCGTAAATAAGACGCGAATAGAATTGCGTTAATTGCTGAGTACGCGAGATCCTTCGTTGTTGGTGGTGTGTGCCAGTCGAATAGTGACTGAGGTCGCCATTCGCAAGGGTATCGTCCGACAAATGAGTTTCGGCTTTCGTGCCTCGATGGAGCATTCATTTCGCCACTATCGTCGTCATCATTGTCATCGTTATTAGGCCAAACATTCGTACGGTTGGCCTGTAACTTCTTGGATACTTAAGAGACTTGTGGATACGTTTCTGTTGTTTTTAATTCCTTTCTTCTTGCTTTCTTCACATTGCTGAGGTCTGGTACAGTGTGCGGGACAAGAAATGACACATATTAAAACTACTTTTTGTGTTTTATAGAAAGATAATTTGAAATCTGTTAGATTGTGTCTGCAGCTGACACAGACTCGGGTCAGCGGCTTCTATTGACTTGTAATTGCAATTTCAAACGAAAGCGTTTCTTTTGCGTTTTCCCAATGGCTTTGTTTCTAAAACTCCTTCGACAGTGCCGCCAAACTGCTCTACATTCATTGTTGTAAGCGCTGTTTTCTTAGACCTTTGACTGCGTGTCGTACTTCTCATAAAATCTCATAGAATAAGACTTCCCCAAGCATCCGCAAATAGCTTCGGTTATTTGAAAGCCATTCCCCCTAGCGTTGTCGCCATATTCACTACCAAAACTTACGCGTCTGGGGTTCGCTCGCTAAGTGACTGGGGATATGTTCCTCCAAAGTCTTTAATTCAATCATTTCCCATTCAAATGGCCGCCGTGGCGTAGTGGGTAGTGTGCCACACTCACATGTCGAAGGCCTGGGTTCCAATTTCCGCTCAACACCTCGATTCTTTTTTCACGGCAAATTCGCCTTCCACTTATGACTCTCGAATCAAAATCACATATCAATTTAACTTGCCGCTGTCACTGTTTTCGACCAGCCGGAAGCAACAATATCTCACGAAGTGGTATAGCAGCTAATGCCACACTCGAAGGGTGGCAATGACTGTAAATGGTGGACCTGTTTCCTTCCTTCGCTGGCTCTCCTTTTGTGTCTACATTATGCTCATTTCATAGCCGCGCTGCGCTAAGAAACCATCTCGAGCAGAAAATTACTTCAAAGCTTTATGATGCGGAAATATTATGAAAAGTCATGCTTTGTCCTACGGATCCTAAGAGGAGCCACATACCGAACCGAACCGGGCCAAGCCACGAGAGTGCCACTGCTCGGCTGATGTACCGCCACATCGCCACATCGCCGCTACCGCACAGTGTCTGCGACTGTCGCATGCACGTCGTCGTTGTCGTTGCCGGTTTGATTGTCGAAGTCGCGCTGCTACATTCGGAGGAATTTTTAGTGCTTTCTCAGCCGTAACCGCAATTTTTTCTTCTGTACTTCACAGTCATTCCATTCTGTACTCGCCCTCTCGCGTACATTCGGCAAACTGCGGGAAGAAATATTTTTGCCGGCGGTTAAGGACTGAGGAACCTGTCGGAAAGCGGAAAGCTTCCCATTCAACAGTGAACATTATTTACATATACCTATGGGGCCCATCCCGCAGATGTGGACGCGGAACGGGGTTCAGTTTTATATTTTTTCCTTTTTAAACAAATGGACTATTTTATTATGGTGTGGTCGTAAATTTAAACAGGAGCGATGAATTTCCGCTTATGGGCCCGGGAGCACTTCCTTTACTTGGTGCTCGGTAAAGTGTACCGTCGAAGTCCTGCGAAATGATTTCTTCCGTTTTTCCTTTACCGATTTGGTTTTTTTGTTCTTCTGTTCCTTGTCGAGGGTTGGTTGTAAAGTTGAAGTTTGATTATTCGCCGTTTAGGGGCTGCTGGAGCACTCACTCACTGGAACTTATGAAGATGAGTGGCTGTGTGTGTGTTGGTTCGGGGAGGGAGAAAAATCAATAAGTAGGTCAGGACGGATGATGAATTTATTTCTGGTGCACGTTTCATTCGCAAGCAAACCAACAGGATGTGATCTCTGTCTGGGGTGTGGAACAGGAGCAGGATTTTATTTGAGTCTTAATTGCTTTACTTGTTAATGGCATGGAACGTTCTAGATGCGAGAGGCGTTGGCCATGTGGCCAAGTGCGGGGAGGCGATTGTATTTGCTCATAGCTGAACTGATGACAGCTATGAGCAAGTACATGGCAGGATTTGCTGATGTCTTCAACGAAGGAGGGGTAAAAGAATTTTCAAGAACAACTCCAGTTTAAAGAGAGTCTATTCAAAATTTATATAAATTCGAAATGTTTGACACCGGTGATACAGACAGGCCCGAAAATAGTGAACAACGAAATTTATGTTTTCTTTATTTAAAATGGTACAGCGGCATGGTGACGAGGGTTAGCCTGTCCCTGCATCCTGTTTTGAAATTCCACAGGACAAAGTTTTAGAATTTTTTTCAAGATTTTCAATTTTCATAGTGGATGAATGTTCGTTTTTCCCGGTTCACCATCGTAACTTAAGTGATGCCAAGATGTGGATCGTGATAATATATAAATCGCCTCACACGCCATCGGCAGACGGCTTTCTTTGTTTGATGAGTTGAAACCCAGAAAGACATCGTCAACAACTTTGAAAATTGAGCCCCCATCAGCGCCAAAAACTTTTGTAACAAAAAATAAGGCTGAGCCGAGATGCGACCAAAACATGACTCGGTTGATGAAGGGTAAACTGTTGACAAACGTTTAAACGTTTTTAGGTTTTGCATGTTAGGTCCCTTGACAGAGCACGTGCAGCTGAAGAAATTGCGAAGGCCGTGGACTTCTACAAAGCAGACATCACCGCCATCCAGGAAATGTGCGATGGGATGGGCCCAGCAGAAGAACGATAAGAAACTGCAAAACACGTAGGGAAGGCAACGCTTTTTCGAATTCAGATTTACTATTCGAGGCAGAGTAAGGCAAAAAGTTTTAAGCTACGATACCGTTAGTGAACAACTCATGATAATCCGCTTCAAGGCTATATGCAGTAGCATGAGCCTGATTTGCGCTCACAGAGGGAAATGGGGGGCAACATTAAGGTTGACTTCTATGATCTCTTGGAATGAACATACGATCGTTGCCCCAAGTACGACACCAAGATCGTTATAGGAGACTTCAACGATCAGCTGGGAAAGAAGAACATCTTTTCTGGGATCAACAGACTACACAGACTGCACGATAGCACATTCGAAAACGCACTCAGGCAGTTGGAGTTCGTCTCGGGGAGGAATCTCCCTGTGACTTTCGCGCGATTCACACACCTCAACATCCATAAAGGAACCTGACGATTCCTCTATCAATGAACCTTCGAGAACACAGGAGAAGTGTCTGACGTTGATAGCAATGTACTCAATTTAACCGACGATTCCACTATCAATGAACCTTTGGTTAAATTGAGTACATTGCGTTCAACGTCAGACACTTCTCCTGTTTTCTCGATGTCCGAACTTTCCGAGGTGCAAACATCGACTCGGATCATCTCCATGTTGCAGCCACGGGAAGAAACCGGATATCGAGAGAGCATCGGAGTCGACACAAGCCAACATAGTTCGACGTCGGAAAGCTACAATCGCAACTGATCACTGGGAACCTTGCCTACCGAATCTTCTTGAAACTCGCTCGAAATTCGCCTGCACTTACGATAGTAGAAGAATGGAAATGTTATCAAGAAGCTATAACTGAAGTGTAGAGTTTCACGTCACCACCCGAAAGGAACCCATGGTTTTACGAAAAGTTCAGGGAATCAAACACACCCTATAAGGCAACGCTGCATCGAACAACGAGAGCTATTCGTGAGCTCTACGAAGAAGGAAGAGAACGACCTTATAGGTTCTTATCAGAACGGTGTCAGGCCAGATAGGATCTTCGCTTTACGACGGATACTAAAAACGAACCAAGAAGTACACTTCGGCTGCTGTGCCTGGTCAAATGTCTTCGGATACGAGGCTTTAGATGGCTAAACCATGGAAAGGGTATGGACACCACTGTTCTGAGTCTTAAGGATTCGTAGCAGAGGATGGCCTAGGCTGAGATGGCGATGTAGAAGTACCTCAACCAAATTGAAGTCTGCAATTGGAAGCAGCTGGCGAGAGATGATGTTGGCTGAAGAGACATGACGGTTGCGGCCCAGATCCACCTTAGATTACAGCTCCAATCAGAGAAGAAAAATGTAAGACTGAAGGGTTTGTTGAATGAAGGAAGAAACTCTTAAAAATATTCAATCCATAGCAGGTGTCTTGTGTCCCCTTACCCTTTAAAAAGGTCTGAAAATATTCTTAAAACATTCCAAGAATGAGGTCACAGGTATCAAGGACCACTTCACCCCTAAACCTTATCTTTGCTCTCTTCTCTCTACTCTCTCTCTCTCTCTTTCTCTCTCTCTCTCTTTCTTCCTCTCTCTCTCTCTTTCTCGCTCTCTCTCTCTTTGTTGCATTATTATTTTCTTTCCATACGAGCACTGGTCAGCAGTCAAACTCTCTCAAGGTATTACGTTAATTGATCCGCCTCCTACCAGCCGACAATCCAACGGCAGCCCCCAGTGTGTATATTCGCCCAACTTCAACTGCATCACCACAATACTAATTAAATCCGTAATTGAATATTGATTACAGTGAGATTGCCTCCCCCTGTAATTGAATTTTAAGGCCCAAGCTTTCAGTGTCTACCTCAGAAGCGCTTCCTTCCACGCTCTGTGTGTCTGACAAATGAAACGTTACGAAAACTCAACCCTACCCCACCAGTGCTACATGGATATGAAATCGTTATCTGTTCGATTGGCTGGAATCAGGAAGCGTGCAACAGTCGAATTATTGGGTGTAGCAAGTTAATGTTACTTATCTACACCCAACCAACCAAACGTTGTCGTCGTCGTCGCATCGTCGTTTTCAGCGAATAAGGACTCCCAAATGGGTCCTTATAAATTGACAAGGTTCGATGCGATTATACGACAGCGATGACGATGCCATCATCATCTTCTGGATGTTTTAACATTTGAAAGTCACTTATTGTTCGGAAATGGAAAGCGGTTTTTTGTCCTCGCTGTTGGAGGACACGGCACCGTTGCGACTGAAGTCAAGTGGATAAGGTGTTCGAATTCAAATCGACTTTCACGCCTCATCGCATTCCATTATTTTGTGATTGGATTTGCCTTGAATGGCGGAAAATTGGATGCATACACGGGCCCGGAACGCTTTGACTGAGACTGTAAGCATGTGGTCACGTAGGCGAAAGACGGCTGAAGGTGAGCAAAATATGCAGTAACATACAAAAATAAGATTGATTGAGGGAAAGGAATGGTGTCCAGTGCAAGGAAACTAGCACCAGTCATGACTGGAAAAAACGTGCTTCTTGAGGGTTCCGTCTCATCGTTATACGAGGTTTTTCAAAGAGCAGTGTATTTTCAGAAATTCATGACCAATCGTCTATCGTTAGCTGCTCGTGCTTTCTCACTCCAATCAATTCTCTGTCAATCAATCCTCCCACTTGAAGGTTGAATAATTCAATTCGCACATTCTTGAGGAATGTCTAAAGCGTGTTAAAGAAGAAGTACACCATGGAGGTTTTTCATCACGTACCTGTGGACACTGACTTTCCGACTGTAATGGCTGATTCCATAGCATTTTTGACAAGACTTGGGTATTGCCAAAAAACTTTCAAGACAAAAATAAGCTCTTCATTTTCTGACAATTCTACTCATCATACTAGGCAACACAATCAGAAGGAAATTTTAAATTAAGGCAGCTTTCTTTATTTCACCGCCATTTTCGGTTTATTTGTCTTTAACGTATTTTTTTTATATTTTCAATTTCACCTTGGGACAATGTCAAAATTTGAGAAAATATCACATCTTGGGAGGATGGCACAACATAGGACAATCTCACGATTTGGAACAATGTCACAATTTGGGACAATGTCACAGTTTAGGACAATGTCACAATTTGGGACAATGTCACAATTTGGGACAATGTCACAACTTGGGACAATGTCACAACTTGGGACAATGTCACAATTTGGGACAATGTCACAACTTGGAACCATGTCACAATTTGGGGCAAATTCACAACTTGGGACAATGTCACAATTTGGGACAATGTCACAACTTGGGACAATGTCACAATTTGGGGCAAAGTCACAACTCGGGACAATGTCACAACATGGGACATTGTCACAAGTTGGGACAATGTCACGACTTGGGACAACGTGACAACTCGGGACAATGTCACAACTTGGGACAATGTCACAACTTGGGACAATGTCACAACTTGGGACAATGTCACAACTTGGGACAATGTCACAACTTGGGACAATGTCACAACTTGGGACAATGTCACAACTTGGGACAATGTCACAACTTTGGACTATGTCACAACTTGGGACAATGTCACAACTTGGGACAATGTCACAACCTGGGACAATGTCACAACTTGGGACAATGTCACAACTTAGGACAATGTCACAACTTGGAACAATGTCACAACTTAGGACAATGTCACAACTTGGAACAATGTCACAACTTGGGACAATGTCACAACTTGGGACAATGTCACAACTTGGGAAAATGTAACAACTTGGGACAATGTCACAACTTGGGACAATGTCACAATTTGGGACAATGTCACAACTTGGGACAATGTCACGATTTGGGACAATGTCACAACTTGGGACAATGTCACAATTTGGGACAATGTCACAACTTGGGACAATGTCACAACTTGGGACAATGTCACAACTTGGGGCAATGTCACAACTTGGGACAATGTCACAACTTGGGACAATGTCACAACTTGGGACAATGTCACAACTTGGGACAATGTCACAACTTGGGACAATGTCACAACTTGGGACAATGTCACAACTTGGGACAATGTCACAACTTGGGACAATGTCACAACTTGGGACAATGTCACAACTTGGGACAATGTCACAACTTGGGACAATGTCACAACTTGGGACAATGTCACAACTTGGGACAATGTCACAACTTGGGACAATGTCACAACTTGGGACAATGTCACAACTTGGGACAATGTCACAACTTGGGACAATGTCACAACTTGGGACAATGTCACAACTTGGGACAATGTCACAACTTGGGACAATGTCACAACTTGGGACAATGTCACAACTTGGGACAATGTCGCAACTTGGGACAATGTCACAACTTGGGACAATGTCACAACTTGGGACAATGTCACAACTTGTAGCACTCATAATTTGGGAAAATTCGAACAAGGTGTAACTTAATTTTAATCTCCCACACTTTACTTTCTATCTAGAAGCATTTCAACAACATCATTCTGAAAATATTACCATACCAATAACGAAACATATATTACTTCCTCATGACTTCCTCCGCAGACACTTTACAAAGACGAAAGCTATCAAAATCCAATCAAATTGTTCACGAACGTTCCCACCCAGCTAACAAACCAGACTCCCATCTGTCTGAAAACACGTCACTAATCTAAAATTAACAAAATTCACTTTGTAGTGTTGACGATTTACATCTTATTGCAATGCATAAGCCCAGCAAAGCCCTTTTCCACCTGTCACCACCCAGACTCTCATTTAGTAATTCATTCAAATGCCGGAGCAGAGTCGGAGACACAAAGATAACCATTGCACAACACATTTAACACTTTATCTGCGGCAATAAGCTCGCAAGGACAAATAAGAGAATTCCAGTCCACATCATGAATAGAGCCATCCCCCACTCGCAAAGGTAGAGATGCAAATCCGGGGATCCTTGAAATTACATCTCGTAAGCTGCAGCCACTCGTACCACTCGCAAACTTCACAATCCTATCGAGAAATGCATGAAGTCCTTCATAAATCCAAGTCTCCAAGGTGTGTCATTCCATTCTCCTCCTTCCCAGCCCGGAACTCTGCTGTTTATTAAAACTATCAAAACGAAGCAATCTTCATTTCGTTTCCATATCCTCGGCATCTAGCGTCGAACGAGCACTGTAAATACCGAATGACGGCGGAGAAGGGTCCTAGGCGCGGCAACTTGTTGACGATAAAGCAGACGGCTGCTGCTCGGGCTCGTCGCTGTTGTGCGTCCCTAAGCAAGTTAACGTAATAAAACTATTAAGCCCCTCGTGGCATTCACAAGTTCTTGTCGTAGAGCGACTCCGACTGCAGTGCTGGGTGAGCGCAGCTCCTCATTCAGCAGCACCCTCGCTCCTCCGCCGCCCTCGTGCTCCGTTGCAAAGAGGCAGGATTATAATCAGCAAATGAAGACGAAATGAAATAACTTTCCAGGACAACAGCTCGAATGGAGGTTACTTCCCTCCTGTGATGACACTCAACGCCGTATGAACTCATTTTCTAATTTGCGAAACTTTGAATGTTACACTTACAATGTTGCAGGATTGTTGGACTGGGCTTTGCTAAGCAAAGTTTTTCGATTGTCGGCCAGAATTTGAACGAAACAGTGGGACGTTAGTCTGTCCTGTTTCTGCACTTTTCAATGCGAACTTTATGCGGAAAACTTTGAAAACTGACAGATATGCTTAAACATGAAACCGGACATTCCCTGCATGGATTTCGGAGTTGATTGATTGGAAAGTTGGGCATGGATAGATAATGACGCATCAGACTTTAAGGGAACTTTGCGAAAAGTTGGGTATGCCTGCGAGGTTTTGGTATTTTTGTGAATGGAAGGAAGGAAAGGAGAGGACATATTGGCGCCCAATCCGGGACGCTGGTGAGTTTGAATTAAAGGAGTAACGAGCAGAAGATTGTACAATTAGTTCTCATCATTTTCTTTGTTTTGGAGAAGGAAGACTTTTTTTCAAAAAAGACCTCCTTGAGACAAGAAAAGAGTTCCAAACAAAGGTCAATATGGACCTTTCTGGCATGATTAAACATAATCCTAAAAAATAATTATCAAAAAGTTATAGAACAATGCAAAATGTTTATCTACTCGTATGTCAAAATATGAAAATAAGCGAGGAGCCTCCTCCAGAATTCCATATCGTTATTGTTCCTCAACTTTAACTCTCTTTATAACTTCTTGAGCGTGGCACTTGCTTTTCAGTATTCTTTAAGCACGATGTTAGCTGTACCGTTTTGATTATTCCGTCCTGCCCGATATCCTTTGAGTGACATTTGTTTGTAAATTTTGTTCTGTCGGAATCAAACTTAGCCGTGCTTGCACAGATGCTTTAAATCTTAATACGTTACAACGCAACATTTTGTTATAAAGCATCTGTACACGTTCTCTGTTTCAAACTTCATCTTTGTTAATCGTAATAACAGCACATTGTTTCTCAGTACGACTCAATGAAGCCAATCGAAGAAGAAGCTGCAGATCGCAAAGAAAAAATGTTCCTAACCAAGCGCACGCTCCGTATATATACACAAAACAAAAGGACGTCAAGGAAAAAAAATAAAACTTTAAACTGATGGTGAACCGTTTTAAAATAATTGTGTGGCGCGACAGTCCACAGGGGACCAGGTGCTAGCTTGCTCATCAACTACTCGTGTTACTGTTCCCTCACGAATAGAAGGGATCTACAGTTTTGTGCCGACTCCGAACGGCGAAGTTTGAGAAGCTTTCTTAGACAGTTGTTAATCTTTGAGTGTTGTCAGCAGCTCGAAAGAGGTGGTGCCGTAAAAATTCAGATTCAGCCGGGAATCGAACCTAGACCTTCTGCGTGTGAGTGTCGCACTCTACCCACTACGCCACGGCGGCCACGTGAACCGCTTTGTAAGCCACAATTTTGAAACGGAAAAACAGCACGAGCTTTTAAAGATGACGGCGAACTTTACGCTCAAGGAATCATTGATTTAGATTAGATTTGTTGATTTATCATAGGAAAACCAGGTGCGGCAATCCTAAGAAGTTTCTATTTTTATAACATTATAAGTAAATGTATATTTCTTTTTCTTTAATGATGCATGTGTCACAGTATTTTTTACAATGTACTCAGGTTTGTGGTAGCCGTGGCGTAGTGGGTAGAGTGCGACGCTCACACGCCGAAGGGTGTAGGTTCGACTCCCAGCTCAACACCAATTTTTCGAATTTTTCACGGCACCACCTCTTTCGAGCCGCTGACAACACTCAAAGAGTAATAACTGTCTAAGAAAGCTTCTTAAGTTTCGCCGTTCGGAGTCGGCAAAAAACTGTAGGTCCCTTTTACTCGTGAGAGAACAGTAGCGCGCACAACACGGGCAGTTAGGCCCTGGTCCCCCTTTGGTCTGTAGCGCCAACAATTATTATTATTACTCAGGTTTGTTGTATTACGAGGGTTACCATTTATATTTCGGAATTAGAACAAAAACAAATATTAATCATCGAAAATAGCATTTTTTGCATGCTTTTGAACCAATTGTCGAAGCACTTTTGCCACTCCGATGGAGACATCTCCAAAACATGCATTCTGAACGCATCAACCGGTTCTTCAGGTGTCGAAAAACGTTGACCTCTCATTTCATTTTTTTCGTACGGGAATAAGAAGAAGTCATTCGGTGCCAATGACTATACGGCGAATGATTCATCAAATCGATGTTTTGAGTGCTTAGAAATGCAGTTGTTTGAGCCGATGTGTAAGAGCTCGCATTGTCGTGGTGAAGAGTAATCCGTCTTCGGCGGTTGGTTTTCCTGATTTCTTGAGAGACAGCTGGCAAACAAATGAACAGAATTGACTGTTCTGCGTTGTTCTAGTGGTAGAGTTGCGACATGTCCCGTTTTTCCGAAAAGGCAGGCGAACATTTGCTTGGAAGTGCTTCGTTCGCGAGCAACTTTTGTTGGATTTGGCTCGATTTGAAACACCTAAACAGTCGACTCCTGTTTACTTTCGTGCTCATACGCGTAAATCCACTATTCATCATTTGTTACTATGTCATAGACGTGTTTCTAAGCACCGAGATCATATTGTTGTAGCATTTCTTTCGACCAATCGACACGAGCCTTTTTTTGAGCGATTGACAAATTGTGTGGGATCCAACGCGAAAAATATTTTTTTGAGGGTCAAATGTTCATGCAATGTTGAATGTATGCTAGTCGCACTAATGCCTTAGGTTGTCTCAATCTCACGATAGCTCACATGACGATCTTATCAGTTGGCAATATCAGTTGGCGCACAGCACGAATGGTTTCCGGAACAACAACTGAATTTGGACGACCTTCCCTACGACCTTCCCTACGACCTCGATTGAAATTACCATGCCACCGCAAGCACTGGTCCTTGATGGAGCTTCATCGCCAAAAATTGAATTAAGTTCATCGATGCACTGCTGTTGAGTTAATCCACGTCGAAAGTTGTAACAAAATAATCGCACGAAAATTTCCACAATTTAGTTCCATTTTTTGGGCGAGATGAATCTTTTACTTTACTGTAAACAACACAAGTAGCGCTCGTATGTCAAAACGTTCTGAGTACGTATAACCTGCCAAAATGCCAAACCTTACGATAGAGCTGGCGGTTGCCAGGTTGCAACATTAGGTTTGCCCAATCCCGAAATATAAAATGCAACCTTCGTACCACCCACATTAGAAATGCCTTACCGACCTAAACTTAAATTTAAGGCAGGATGTGTTCCTCCAGACTTTAAGGTTGAAACTGCATATTTGAATATAAATTCGACACGCAACGCAATTCCCTATTCACAATGCGTCAAGGTCAGTGACTGTTTTAACCTTGGACTTGTAAGGTACTCTTAAATTTACCTTGGACTTGTAAGGTGTTCTTAAACATCTTTGCTGTTGTTTTTCAAATCCAGATGTCTGTTTTGTATGCAACGTCAAAAAATTAATTCAAGTGGTATACTCTATTTTGTGAGTATTTAGTTTGTTGCTCAACTAACTTGTAACTTGTTTTGTTTATTGTTGGGTCACCAGAAAGAATCAGAGGCAATGGAATTTAACCAACCGGGAAGGCCGAACACAAAAAAGCGACATCCAATAAAATCTCACTTCAATCTCACTTGAAAAAGAATATAAACTGCAGGTCTATTCCAATTGCTCTGAATTGCAACGAATGTCTACGAAAATCGCCCAGTAAAATGTTTCCCCTCCCTACAAATTTCTCCGAAGAAAAATCTGTGGGCAGCAGATTACTGTCAAAGTGAAAAATAACTGACATTTTATATATCTGATAGGTATCTACATATAGTTCTGCGAATTTCTACGAAAGTTCGTTTCACCAGTATGAGAAGAGTTATTCTCTCCAAGGGAGATTTTTACACAAATTACTCAACTGCGAATTCCTGTACACAAATGTATTGGAACAGGCCTTGTTATAAGACAACTAATAATATGGCAAGTTTTATTAGATGACATACAGTACTGTATGTTAAACGTGAACTTCTAATTCCATGACGCTGGGTACTCTATAGCTTGAACCAAATAATCCTCGATAACGTCATCCCAAAATGTATGCACACCATTGAAAACTTCCATTCGTTCGGGTACTGGCTTGCTAGTTTTTGCATACAAATAAAACTGTTTAACGTAGATGAGTATTTTTTTGTAAAAATGTCTGACAAAGCTGGATTCGAAGCGATTATTTCTGATGTATTGTTGGAAGAAACAGGAGATTAACCTTCATAAACGATAATAACAAGCTTCTCCAACTTCGCCGTTCTGTGTCGGAAATAAACTGTAGGTCCCTTCTACTTGTGAGATTATTGTAGCGCGCACAACACAAAAAGTTGATCAGCAAGCTAGGCCCTTTTCCCCTGTAGACTGTCGGGCCATATAATCATTATTATTTTTATTAAATATCAATTAAACTACATTCTAAGTGTACCAGGTATATGAAATATGAAATGTATATACCGGTATAAAATGAGCGTTTTTTTTTGAAAATATAACACTAATTATTAATGGTAAAGTAAAAACATTTCATTCAAAGTGTTGGCCATTATTTCTACACATTCTTACCACCTTTCTGGCATTTTGTGAATATCACGCCAATAAAATTGTTCGTCTTTTAAAGCAAACCAATCAGACACCCAATTTTCGACCTCCTCCGTAGAATCCAAATGCTGCTTAGCCATTGCGTGTCCCATCGATTAAATCAAATGGTAGTCGGAAGGAGAAAAGTCTGGTGAATACGACGGGTGGGGTAGCTGCTCCCACCCAAGTGTTTTGATTGTATCCTGAACCGATTTTGCTTTGTGTGCAGATGCATTGTCATGGAGCAAAGTTACCTTGCCGTGTCTTCTGGCCCATTCTGGTCGTTCTCGATCTCGAATGCATTAGTTCAAATTGATCATTTGTTGTCGGTAGCGATCAGTATTAACGGTTTCACCAGGTTTCTGATGAAGAACGTGTATCAGTCTTAACGGTTTCACCAGGTTTTAGGAGCTCGTGGTACAGCACACCTTTCTGATCCCACCAAACACACAGCATTGTCTTCTTGCCGAATCGATCTGGTTTTGCAGTCGATGTTGATGGTTGTCCCAGATCAACCCATGATTTTTTCCGTTTAGGATTCTTAAAATAAATCCATTTTTCATCGCCAGAAACAATCCGATGCAAAACCGATTTTCTTTCGTGGCTTTGAAGCAAAATTTTACAAGTGTTTTTTCGGTTTTGCATCCGTCTTTCATTAAATTCATGTGGCACCCATTTTCCACAATTTTGGATCTTTCTCATAGCTTTTAAACGGCCAGAAATTGTTTGTTGTGCAACATTTAACATGGCTGCCATTTGTTATTGACTCAAAGTGTCATCTCCATCCAATATCGTTTGCAATTCGACGTCTTCAAACTTTTTTGGTAGTCTTCCACGTTCTTCATTTCTCACATCAAAATCATTACTTCTGAACCGTTTTTTCTTTTGCATGTTGCTTCTGACAGAGCATGAACACCATATGCCACGACAAGCATTCGATGCGACTTTTCAGCACTTTTCTTCAAATGAAAACAAAAAATGAATGCTTTCCGCAAATCACCAAAAAATATGATGTTGTCTGTTCAATGTATACTAAATATTTTTAACAGATGTCATAGCAAACAAACAAAAAAAAATAAGAGCTCGTTCACAACAAGGTATTTGATGAGTAAGAAAACACTACTAGATAAATTGAGCGATCTTGTTTAGACGATTTTTAGTTCAGATCTATCCAGACGGTACTGTATTTAATTTCAGACACAACCCATTTATGCCCGGTTTACCCCAAAATTTCCTCGTTTCCTTGCACTAATTGATGACACACTCTGCTTTGTAAAAAAAAAACAAACTGTCAACAAGATTTAGGTGACACTTGAAAAAAGCCTTTTTTTCCCTCATCGGTAGAACCACTAATTGCAGTGTCTGTTGACGGTACACCACAAAACTGTATCAATTAGTTTCCTGTTTGGATTTTTAAAACATCCCCACAATCACCTAATCCACCGCGAATTAACGACCAGCATGTGCGCATAAATTGGCTCTTAATTCTAAAATTAAAACCCCCAAAAAAAACAAGTCAACAGTAAAAAAAACAGTGCAGAAAATTTAATCAAACACCGGACACTGCTCAATTGCAAATAGAATTTCAGGCCGAAAAATGCGTCTAACCGCACTGTTTCCCCGATGCTTCATTAATTACTTGTGTGGCAGCGGCAGCTATTGCAATTCTGTAGCGCTGGCCGTTCAGGTGGGTTTGTATTGCTGCCACGTCACTGACTCCGGATTCGATAGTAAATGCGCGCCCACATCACGCCAAATGTTGTCCATTTGCATTACAAAACTGTGAGAGTTTCTCGCCAGCACTGGTATCGTACGCACCCTGCTTGGACACACTATGCTGTGAAAACGATATCGTTTGTTTATTTGACCAGAAATCTAGCCCTAATGGGTTTTTGGCCGGCCACACAATCAATTTCTATGCCTGGTAGAGATGTTGCATTGCATTCAAGTGAATTATCTTCATGGTTCACAGATTGGGGTGTCTGTAATGATGAGGGGTTAATGGGTGTGTGTGGTGCAAAATGTGGACTGGGGCGGTTTTCATTTTTGTGTAATGGAATAGTTTTGTGCACCTCACACAAGAACATGCTTCGATGCAAATTTGTCCTGGAGTCTGTGCACATTTTAGGAGATTTGTTTAGCTAATTGATTGCGACACTATAGGTCTGTTCCAATTCATTTGTGTACAGAAATTCGTAGTTGAGTAGTTTGGGTAAAAATCTCTCTTGCAGAAACTTGTGAAACGACTTTTTTTTAGAAATCCGTAAACAGCTATCGGATGTATGAAATGTTAGAGGTTTTTTCGTTTCCACTTTGGCAGCCATCTGCTGCCCACAGATTTTTCTTCGGGAGCAATTCGTAGGGAGGGGAAATGTTTTTCTCTCATGAGCTCTCTCTTCTACGAAAAAATCAGCTAATGGTAGTTATTCGTAGTTTCTCGTAGTTTTCGGGCAAATTCGTAGACAGGTTTGTTGAAAAAATTGGCAAATTTGTATTTTTCTCAAAAAATATTTCTTAATTCAATTTTTATTTTGTCGCCCGCAAAGTAGTCCCGCAGATAAAATACACTTGTGCCAGCGTATTTTCTAATCTTCGAAGCAACCAAATCTGGTGAATACGTTGGCTAAGGCATGATGACGGTGTTGTTTTTGGCCAAAAAGTATGTAAGCAGGCACATTATCATGTCAAAAACCAAGATTTGTCCAAACTCCACATGATTTCTTCGTATTACTTCTCGCAAGTAGCACATTACTTCAAGATCATACTTTTAATTGACCGTACGACCATTCGCTAAGAACTCCTGACGCCCTACGCCACAGACAGCAAAAAATTTTACATTTGATCGAACTTAGGGTGCATTTTCTGTCCTGGGCTCTTACATCGGAACGGACTTTGGTTTCGATGTCATAACCATATACCCATGAATCGTTATCAGTTACAACCCTTTTGAGCAAACTTAGATCGCCGTTGAAGTCGTTCAAGAATTCCTGAGCGATAATCACGTGAGATTTTTTTTTTTTGGTCAAAATTCAGGAATTTCAGATCGAACTTCGCTCCACTCACTTTAAGCCCAAAATTTGCTAAAACATTGCATAACATGAGCCAACCGACATGCCGATAACTTCAGGAACTTGTCTAGTACTGATTTGACGGTTCTTCACAACAACTGTCTTCACTTTCCGAAAATGTTCATCAGGTGTAGATGTGCCGGGGCGACCAGTGCAAGCGCGGTCATTCAAATCTTCTCGACTTTTTCTGAAAAGCTTGTACCACTTGTTAACATTTTTTTTGACACGGAGTACATTGATTGTATACCACTGATAACATTTTTACAAAATTCCATTTTTTATAAAATTTAGATAAAGCACATTTTTTGATAAATTAATTTTTTTTTTTTATAATTGACGCGTGCAAAAGGGGTTGCGAGTACCCTTAAGTGACCGGATCAAGTCACAGCACGGGCCGAAGGTATAGAGGAAGAGAGGGAGAGGAGGTACCGATGCACATTGGTTTTAAATGCCTGTGGATTGTAATGAGGAGGAAAAATCGAGCTGGGAAGAGCATTCCAGATTCGTGTAGTGCGGCTAAAGAACGAGTCTCTGAATTTGACTGTACGTCCGAAAGAGGGCTTGAGGGTGAATTGGTGGGCATTCCTAGCGAGGCGTGTATTGCGGGTGAATTCTTGAAGGGAAGAAATGCAACTGGCTAATTCATCTGAGCATTTCTTGTTAAAATAGCGATAAAATTTGGACTGCAGAAAATCGCAAAACACGTAAGACACGTCTGATTTTTGTGCCTCTCACAAACAAGCTAGATATGCTATAAAGCTGAATCTGTAAATGTATATTCGAGCCGAGTGTACCAACATAGCAAAGTAAAAAAATTCAATAATCGAATGTACGTAGCCCGGGAAATTTCAAAATTCACCATGTTTTGAACAGACCTCGTATTTGGTGGCATAAGTGTACACAAGACAGGTGTTCATTACAATGAGAAAAAAAAAAACCTGTGAACGAAACCATTCACGAGTGTACCTCGCACCCATCTAATTTATCCATATCTTCCTTATTCCTTTCTACGATTTGATAATTGCACAAATCTTGGCTTACAAACTTCTCGAAACGTCTGAGATCAGTTAAATTCTTAACAAAGAGACCGTAGAGCTTATGGTTCCATGAGCTTCCACTTTTAAACGATTCTTACTTATTAACTTAGGCTCTTGACACTCCCATCAACGTCCCTCTGTCATAATTCATGTATCTCTGTATCTTCGAAGTAATGTAGTATTAATTCAAATATTTTGTCGAAGAGACGTTTGATGTTTGTCCAAAAAAAAGTTGCGTTCTATCTGATGCGTTTCATTTTAAGGAATGCCTTTTATTTATATATCACCACCTCTGTCGAATTACCTACGACACTTTAAGGGTTCTTATTATCTTTAAAGAGCGTTGTCATTTTGTTTGGAAATAATTTTTATGACCCATCTAATCGTGAGCAATTGGATGGTTTTTAAATTTAACGAAAGGTAAATGAGAGAATACACAGAAGCTTCTTAAATTGTTGATTCGGTGACAACATTATAAGCGACAATTTGCAAACTTCATCCATTTAATTTGATGCTTGATTGACACTAAAAAATGCTACACGCACAACGCGGGGGAATGTAGTTTGCTATAAAGAACCGTAACTAAGCACGCACAACACGAGTAGTTGATGAGCAAGCTAGGCCCTGGTTCCCCCTTTGGACTGTAGCGCCAACAATTATTATTATTATCTACCTCTGTGAATGCAGCAGATGTTGTAATGCACTTGTACAGACTTCTAGCTAATTCACAAAACAGCATTCTTGGTGAACGGAAACAGAAATGGAGCTCAATCAAATGAACTTGCCAATGTCAAAGTACAACATGAAACCTGTACTTTGCCTTTAATCGGAATCCTCGTCTTTGCTCCATTCATCACAAACTTTAAGAAGCAGTCTACCACACAACTCAGTGAATTCTCTCAGCGCACCACAAGAGAGCGCCTTCATTGACTTTCAAGATCAACTGTCATAATTTCCTCAACAGACCCATCTCGTACCGGGAAACAATGAAAATGTATCCAATCAGAATTACAACCCACAACTGAAGACGCACAACAGTTGACTTCATCGTAATAAAGATCCCAGGAAATAATCATGAATTCCACGCTGTTGCTGCACCCGGACCAGTTCGTACACATCAAAAGTTATACTAATGAGCAGAGCATTACACACACACACACACTTAACCATACACACCTAATTACTCCCTTTTCAAGGCACACGCACAGGCTTGGCGCACAGTCGTCGACTCCTTGCGGGGAACAGAATTAATGTCGAGGCTGGGTCTGCAGTGGAATAATTACGCTCCGACATATTAATTTCAAACTGCAATAGTTCACCGACTGCCGGCGGCGAACTTACGGCCTTTAAGTCGGAGAAGAAGAAAATTATATTTCCTAACTTTAAGTGCGAGAGCAATACGGCCTTAATCTTCATGCTGACATCTACCCGCAGATTGGTTGAGTTCTGTGACTCCTCTCTGAGCCACGCACACACAAAGCGAGGCCACTGATTAAATGCGCGGATAGCGGAATGGGACATTTCATTGCGCTGCCGGTGAAGTTAATTTCTTTTATTCGTCAGGACAGCACCCTTATCAGGTGTGTCATAAATTTTGAAAAAAAATAAAGGAACACAAAAGCGTTTAAACTTTCGGGGAATATTTCTGTAATAGGTTTTGCGGGACACATAAGAGGAGAGGCGACTCCGGGAAATGGTTCTTATACCCGAAAGCTCCCAGTTTCGAGTTCGACTTTGTATTTGCAATCTTTTTGAACGTACAGTACGCGAAAAAAATATAGCACAACATGTAATTACATTTAGTTTTAATAGGATAATGGTTAATGACCTACATATATTCTTTTTTTTCTTATACCTCTCTGCGCCCCAGTAAAGCCACAGTGGTTTTGTACTGGGTCCCTGAAAAAGTTTCTAGAAAATAATTAATTATAAGAAAAAAACTGTAGATAACACCCCGAAAAAAAGATAGCACATTTTCACAAAAAAGCAATTTTAGTCGCGTTTTGGTAATTTTTGCGTAAACAACTGTGATGGAAATCAAAGAAATAGTCCCATTCTGAGATTTTATTTTTTTGAGAGTGCCAAAAGTGGAATGGGTAGAGGAAAAAAATTAACTAGTGCCGAAATAAAGGTTACTACAAAACTGCACCAAGAAAATTTCAAAGTTGTGTATATTGCCGAAACTGGAAAGAAGCCGAAAAGTGATTTCAAATTTTCTCAAAGACCCTGAAAAATACGAAAAGAAGAGTAGCCCAGGGCGTCCAAGGGTTGCATCGAATTCGCGCTTAACGAGTCGCGAAATCGCTGAACAAGCAGATGTCACGACCATTGTAAGAAACGTCCAAATACTATTGAAGGAGTCTCCAGTTATTCAGCGCAAACAAATTAAGAAGAAACCACCACTTACGGCAAAACACAAGGATGACAGGGTAAAATTCGCCATGGAGCATATTCATTGGAAAAAACGATGGCGTCGGGTGTTTTTCACGGACGAGAAGAAGTTTAATCTCGACGGTCCCGATGGCCTTGCATATTACTATCACGACTTGAGAAAAGAAAAGACAATATTGAGTCGTCGGCAACATGGTGGAGGAACTGTTATGATATGGGCTGGAATTGGATACCATGGTAAAACTCATATAAAGTTCGTACCACAAAGAATGGACAGCAAAAAGTACCTGGATTTGATTGCCGATGAAAAAACAGAATCAAGTAGTGAAATTACGGGCTTGCCGCTTACTTTTTTAGCAAGACGATGCTGCGGTGCATACGGCGAAAATTGTTAAAAAATATTTTTCAGATAACAACGTTGATGTTTTAGATTGGCCAGCACGATCGCCAAATGTTGAAAATACGATAAAGATCGGGTGAAAAGAGCTCAAGCAACAGGGAGTTAACCAAATATCTTTATTTTACGAAGGAAAAGAATAAAAAGTGCACACCATATCGAATCCACGTTTTATTTTCAAGTGACATTTAAAGACAAAACTTCTGTTCGTTTTTTATTTTCATTTTTAGTTCAGTTGATTCTGACCTGTTTGTCATATATAGGGATGAGACTTCTCAACATTCCGCCCATCTCGTCCAGTTACTGCGACGAAATATCAAGCCGCCCATCATGTTCATCTTCCGAATCGCCTTCAATTGGAAGCACAACCAGCTTAGAGACCGCTCGTTTGTTGTTGTTGTTGAATGTTGTGTTCGAATAGTCACAACTCGCACTAAATTGTCTTCACCAGCATGTACCTCAGATACGCGACCTAGTGGCCATTGGGTGGGTGGCGCACGTTCATCCTTTACCAGAACGAGGTCGCCAACCTTTATGTTATCTTTAGTCTGGTTCCACTTACTCCTAACCTGAAGTTCACGTAAGTATTCACAACTCCACCTCTTCCAAAAATCTTATTGCATTTGCTGGAGCTGTCGCCACCGAGTTAGTCTACCAGCCTTTGTCTCGAGCAAGTTAGGCTCCGGAACTGCCGTGATAGGACCACCCACCAAGAAGTGTCCAGGGGTCAGCACGGCAAGATCGGTAGGGTCATCTGTCAACGCTGAGATAGGCCTCGAATTTAACACTGCTTCGATTTGCTTTAGCACCGTGTAAAATCCTTCAAAAGTTATAGTTGCTTCTTCTATAGTGCGTCTGAGATGGTGCTTCATACTCTTAATCCCGGTCTCCCAGATGCCTCCAAAGTTCGGTGAGCCCGGCGGTATAAAGTGCCATGAAACGCCCTGGCGAGCCACGTACTGAGCACCCTCTTCCAACTGCTGGCGATACGCGGCAAAATCCTCTCTCAAAATCGCGTTGGCTCCAACAAATGTTGTTGCACAGTCGCTGTAGATATCCGAACTGTAGCCACGTTGAGCGAAAAACCGTCTCAATGCGGCTAGGAATGTTTCCGCCGTCATGTTGGGGTCTTCTTGCCAGAGCTGTTTATGCTGAAAACAGGCAATAGTGTTAATGAGCTTAAACAAAGCATTGCATCAAATTGGCGGAAATTACCATAAAAAAACATTAAAAAATTGTTTAAATCTTTACCAAACAGAATGGCAGAAATAATAAAAAAAAGTGGAGGAACCACTCATTATTAAGAGTTAAAATAAAATGAAATAGTAATACGTATGTTATATTTTTTAAGCTATATGCTTGAAATGTGCTATCTTTTTTCGCACCAAAATTTGTTTTTCTTTTTTATTTCCTCTGTATTGCATTACTTTACTCAAAAAAACTCTATACAGAAGTATTCAAATTTGTGTTCAAAAATAAATTCACTGGGTTTGTTTTGTGTACTTAAATAAAAAAAATGTTTAAAAAACGAATTGTGCTATATGTGCAATGCGCGAATTGCATGACTTTTGTCATTTATTATTTCAAATGAAACTTGTAGCATTTTTTTGAAATGAGGATGCTCACAAACGACTCAATAACGATATAGTGAGTGCATTTCTCTGTCATTCCGCTGACGCAACATGCCATTAAAGAACACACTTTTCAAACTGCATAAATCCAGCGACCTTTTATGCTGACAGTGCATTGCCGGAAATGTGTTAACTTGGTTAAGAAATAAGTAAGAATCGAAGAATAAGGTAGAAATAAGTATAAACGATGTAAACC
Source organism: Eristalinus aeneus (assembly GCA_955652365.1). NCBI lineage: Eukaryota > Metazoa > Arthropoda > Insecta > Diptera > Syrphidae > Eristalinus > Eristalinus aeneus. The sequence continues at coordinate 21,684,702 of OY019131.1, forward strand.
AGCTTCGAATAAAGTCAGTCTGTTATTGAATTTGTTAATAGAAAACTTGAACCGAAGCCTGTCGGCACCAAAATGAGCAATTAGTAGTAGTGTCGCAGTCTGTGCTGAGAATCTGCTAGGACCATTTCTGAAGACTTCTTAACGGCGATGGCAGTCAGAATCCCGCTGTGAAACAGAACGGTCCACTCACTTTGAATGATGATAGACAAGAGTCCCGTACCCCCGATTTAAACGAATTCAAGATACAATATACCAACTGAAGTCAAGCAAAATTGTTAGAGCAGCAGCTGCTGTCAAAGCAGGTAGATATGGCCTGGTTGGGCGCATGCATCAGCTCACCTGCAAGGTATGGTCGGAGGAAAGCATGCCTGATGAGTTGAATCTCATTGTTGTTTGCCTGGTCCATTGGAAAGGAGACCTCTTTGACGGCGGCAACTATCGAAGGATCAGCCACCTCAACATCGCTGACCAGATACTTTCGGAGCGTCTGAAACCATTTGCCCATAGCCTGATAGGTTTCTACCAACATGGTTTCAGGCCAGTTCACTACCGAGGGATACGTCTCCTCAAAATCTCATAGGAGATCATCTCTGTCGTATTGTGTGAGCGTCTCAAACCGTTTGTCCATAACCTGATAGGTCCCTATCAGTGTGGTTTCAGACCAGGGAAGTCCACAATAGACCAGATTTTCACTTTACTGCAGATCCTGCAAAAGATCCAAGAAGTACAGATCGACACTCATCACCTATTCGTCGATTTAAAGGCCGCATATGAAAGTGAAGGGACGACCTATACAGAGCCATGTCTAGTTTTGACATTCCTACCAAACTCATCAGATTGTGTAGGATGACGATGAAGAACTCTCGCTGCTCCGTCAAGGTCGGTAACGAACTCACCGAGACCTTTAATGTCAAAATAGGTTTTAGACAAGGTAGAGCACTGTCATGTCACTTTTTCAACATCATCCTCGAGAAGATCGTGCGTAACTCACAAGTCAACACCAAAGGCACGATCTTGCAAAAGTCAGTTCAATTGATGGCTTAGGTTGATAACATTATCGTGATTGGACCACCACAGCAAGCCGTCTGAGGCGTTTGCTGGCATTGAAGCGGAAGCGGCTAAAATGAGTGTGGGGTAAATGAAGGCAAAACAAAGTACATGCTGTCATCAAGAAAGCACACACGACATCTCGGACAGAGCGTCACACTAGGCAGTAGAAACATCGAGGTAGTCAAGTACCTCGGCTCCGCGGTAAATAGGGACAACAACATCGATACCGAAATCAAACGCAGAATTACTCTTGCCAATCGCTGCTTCTTTGGGCTATAGAGGCAGTTGAGTAATAAAGCCTCCTCTTGCAGGGCTAAGCTTGCTTTACACAAATTCTTAATAATGCCAGTCCTACTTTACGGCGCAGGAAGCTACAAGTTACTAAAAGCACAAGGGAAGACCTTAATCTTTTCGATAAAATAGGTCTGCGTGTTGTTTTCAGTCCTGTTTGCGTTGATGGTATTTGAAGGAGAAGACAACGACAGACTCTTTGCGTTGTACAACGACATGCGTCTAGTCAAACATTCTTGGATACAACGCTGTCTAGGCCATGTAGAGCCTTCACTGCTCCGGCCAGAAAAGTCTTGGAATCCGAACCACAGGTAACACAGGATAAATGAAGAATGACACCAGCCAAGCAGGTGGCGAGAAATCGTACGATTTTAAGAGACATTGTGGTTAAAGCCCAGGTTTATCCCGGACTGAAGCGCCACACGTAAAGGAAGAACTCACTAAAAAAGTTCAAGTGCTTGATATCATTTCCCAGCAATTGCTCCAAATGTATGTGTTTAGTGTACAATTCAGAAAACCGCCTGTAAACTCGAACAAATATCGCGATTGAAAGTCAAAGCGTCAAAGCCCCAATCATATTCTTCAAGCGTTCGTCCTTCAACAAGGAATTCTAAATAAAATATTTACCTTCAATTTAAAACATGCTTTCCTTTTCCTAATTTAAGACGCTTTTTCTCACACAAAATCGGCCATAAAGCAGTGTAAAGTACACAGCTATTTTCCTTTAAACAGCGCAGAAAAATGGAAGGAACCTTCGAGAGGGCAAATTCCGAAACCTCTACTACGTCTTGATCAAGATCCTATACGAATTTAAGCCCGCTTCGCCAGGAGTTTTCTCGGTCAGCCTAAACAGTTTTTGTGAAAGATAACTTAAAAAACCAATATCATGCTCTATAAAATGTTTATCAGAATCATTCAGCCCACTAAGCTATAAGCATATGGAACTCAAAAGAAAAACTTTTGACCGATTTCATTTGTTCATATTTGCTTATGTCTCCATCACCGAAATGAGTTCGAAATGAGTCAACTCCTACTGGTCTGTGCTTATTTAAAATCTGATAAAGGCTTTGTGGTCGCCGTGGCGTAGTGGGTAGAGTGCAACGCTCACACGCCGAAGGGTCTAGGTTCGATTCGAAGCTCAACACCAATTTTTCCAATTTTTTACGGCACCACTTCTTTCGACCTGTTGACACCACTCAAAGAGTAATAACTGTCTAAGAAGGCTTCTCAAATTTCGCCTTTCCGAACCGTAGTGCGCACAACACGAGTAGTTGATGAGCAAGCTAGGCCCTGGTCCCCCTTTGGACTGTAGCGCCAACAATTATTATTATTATTAAAGGCTTTCTCACTCACAAACCTAAATGTTGCCTCATAATGTTTCTTTAATGGGTCTTTTATTTTATCATAACAAGTATATTTAAATCGCTAATCATTTAGAACATCAGTGGATCTTGATCTTTTGATAAGAAACGAAACCACAATACAAACTGCAATTTACACCAGGAAATTTTCATTTAAGGTATAATGGTGTAAAAGAAATCTTCATTATACACAAATTTGTGTCAAACCTAATGAATACAGTAGTTATCATCATCTACGTAGAAACTGAATTTTCTTTCTATCCTTAAAAGCGAATCTTTATAGCACACTTAGAATTGGATTTGACATCTCAATTTCGTTTAAACACTGTGATTTGTACCCGCTTTGGCAATGACAATAATGAACAAGGAAACTGTATGGTGACCCTCTCTGCTCCCAAACCAGAATAATTTTGATGATAATTTCTTGTTTCCGCATTGACACACACAATAACTTTTCGAAGTGATATAATAAAAAATAGACACAATGAATATATTGGTCTTAATTTTAGTTTGTCTTCTTAAGCTATACAATTGCTACAAAGAGAAATGTAAACGAAGCAAAATGTCATCAGTCAGTAGCGTTGAACCTAGTCTAAAAATAAAGCACGCCGCAGTCAATCTAAATGAGGACATCGTTGGTTGTATTGATTGCAATCGGTGGCAAGTAGATAGCACGAATTTGACTCCTTAACCTGGCAATTTCCACATCTTCCCGCTCCATTTCACGTACCAACTGAGAGAACTGCACCAGACCTTCTCGATTGCCTGGAAATCCATAGGATTTAATAACTTCTGTTTGCAATTGCATTACCAATGGAAAAACATGCTGCATCATGAGCAGCATCTCCTTGCCAGCAGAGGCCTTCGCTTCAGATAGCTTCTTTGAGTTTTCCGCCTGATTCACTGTGCGAATTATGTCTATAAGTATTTGTTTGGCGGTATCATTATTAAAATTTGATAAATACGACATTGCTTTTTATTGAACACTGTGTGGTGTGGGAGTAGAGAATAATGGAAAAATGTTTAACTTGTTTATTTGTTTTAGAAATGTCACTGAGCTGGTGTTTATAAACCGCAACGCCCCCAAGTGGAGGAATTTTTTTATATGATTATGGGAAATTTCCGAAAATTTCCTTCCGAAGAACACAACCAAAACACAGAATTTTTTTGATGGAATTTTTTTGAAACATCGAAGGATACATAAAATGAAGACAGTTTGCGAGCGGGAAGAAATTTGTGTGCGAAATTCAATATAGATACAAAGTAAATTGAATAAATAAAATTGATAAAAAAAATCCAATATTTTCGATTAGTATCAGAGGGTCTCTGGGAAGGAGGTAATTATGTTATAAAATTGTTTTCACATGATTGCAGGCTGATAGGAGCGGTTTAAAAAATATAAACAAACCGTTGGGGAATACGTATAAACGATAGTTAAGTTAAAATTGTTTATTATAAATTAAATATAAATGAATAAAGGTCTTATTTTTTCCTTTTGTTTGATGATTAGTGCAATATATATATCTCTGTTTTTATAATTGGCGCGCACTAAAGGGACTGTTTATACCCTTAAGTGACTGGAATTAAGTCCCAGTACAGGCTGGGAGGAACAGAGGGAAAGAGGTACCGATGCATATTGCTTTTAAATGCCTGTCGATTGTAATGGAGGGAAAAGTTGGGCTGGGAAGAGAATTTTATATTCTTGTGGTGCGGCTAAAGAAGTTATCTAAACTTAACTGTAGATTCGAAGGAAGGCTTAAGAGCAAACGTATGAGCATTCCCAGCCTGGCGGGTATTGTGGGTAAATTCTTGAAAAGGAGGAATGCCGCTGGCTAACTCGTTAGAGCATTTCTTGTTGAAATAGCGATACAATGGTGATAGAGACGCAACATTTCGTTGATGTTCTAGCGAGACGATGGACTACGCATCATTATTATCACCAATAAATTTTATCGCTCGCGTTTTACTCAACCTTTGGGTGGATGTTCGCCATATATATGGTTGTGAAATATCTCCGCCTTTTCGTCTTTTGAATTTTCCGGCTATGTACAAAGCGCTACGTATCTGGCAATACTATACGTCATTTGAAAGGTCTTGACATAACCTACAAAACGACGCTATGCATGATTAGTTTGGATATTGCGTTCAATAGACGTTATAGACGTGTAAACATGGAGTTCACTAACGCCGGAATTCGCGTTTTTTTTTAAGTTTCCCTTCGTTGAAGGCAAATCCGCTAGAGAAACGTTCCGTGAGATTAATGGTATTTTGGGGGATGGTACTCTATCACTTCGAACCGCGGAGGAATGGTTTCGACCAGCCAGTAGAAGACCTGTGACGACGAATACCGATCGAAACATGGAAATCATCGACCTAGACCGGCATGTAGCATCTCGTGACATCGCCCAGGAGATGGGAGTCAGTCACTTAACCATTTTAAATCATCTGCGGGAATCTGGATGCAAAACAAAGCTTGATGTTTGGGTGCCGCATTATTTGACGCAAAAAACCTTCTGGACCGAATCAACGCCTACGATATGCTGCTGAAACGGAACGAACTCGACCCATTTTTGAAGTGAGTTGTGACTGGAGACGAAAAATGGATAACATACGACAATATCAAGCGAAAACGGTGATATTTGAATGCCGGTGAATCGTCCCAAACAGTGAGCAAGCCTGAATTGACGGCCAGGAAGGTTTTGCGTGTTTGGTGGGATTGGAAGGGAATCATCCACTATGAGGTACACCCATATGGCCAGACCCTTAGTTCTACCATCTACTGCGAACAACTGGACCGCTTAAAGCAGGAGATCGACCAGAAGCGTCCAGAATCGGCCAACAGAATTGTTCCACCAGGACAATGCTAGACCACACACTTCGTTGATGACTCGTCAGAAACTACGGGAGCTCGGATGGGAGGTTTTATCGCATTCATCATATATCCAGGACATAGCACCAAGTGATTACCACCTGTTCCTGTCCATGGGGAACGCCCTTGATGGTGTGAAGTTGAACTCAAAACAGGCTTGTGAAAAGTGGCTGTCCGAGTTCTTCGCAAATAAGGAGGGGGGCTTCTACGAGGGGGGTATTATGAAGCTGCCTTCAAGATGGAAACAGATTATCGAACAAAACGGCGCATATTTGAACTGAATCCGATCACTGTAAAATATTTTATGAAGCATTGAATGAAGTGCAAAAAAGCGGAAGGGAGGTATTTGACAACCTTATATGTTGTTGCCAGGCCAGAGGGCGTGAAATATTTATTGCATCGCTTGAAGGAACCTAGACATTTCGCTGTATTTTTGGCGATCTCGAATATGTGATCATTTCAACTTAGTGTTGAGATGATAGACATACCGAGGATGGAAATTCGGTCAATTTCAACAACGCAGGAGCCATTCATAGATAATGTCTGGTTATTTTGAGATCGCTTGAGTGACAGTAGACAGCACTGGGCATTCTTTTTGCCCCAATCAATTATGCTATCAAGATCGGAATGTAATTAGCTTAACATTCGCTGTCGTTCCAAGTCTAGAGCCGAGGAACGAATATGAAAAGCTGAGAGTACTGTCATCAGCGAAGGAGTGAATTGGATTTGAAGTAACAAAAAAAAGCTCTTGTTGGTTTCATTGGACGATCATTGTAGGCGGTTTGTTTTGTCTAAACGGAATGTCTTAAACATATTCACTAAACTGCTGCACGTAATTATCATGTCATAGAACCTTTGTCCACCTGTAATAATTTTCAAAGTTTTTATTTTGTGTGCGGGAAACCTACCATTCCTGAATTACTTAGATCTTCATTTTGCTGTAAGGTTCGTACATTTTTCACCCGTTACCAAATTTTGCGAACTAATTAGGTTTTCTTGAGTCAAAAGTTCCAGTGCTGGGGTTGGAGTTCCTCATCTTTTGTTTTGACATGGATAGACTTGTGTCGTCGTTTATTTTGTGTAATTTTGGGGTAAAAGTTTAAGACAAAAATTTATGGGGAAATGTTTAATTTTCAATTTTATCTAAAACAAGTTTTCGCGGAAATGTTAGGATCATCACCTCTTTCGAGCCGCTGACAACACTCAAAGAGTAATAACTGTCAAAGAATTCTCAAATTTCGCCGTTCGGAGTTGGCAAAAAACTGTAGGTCCCTTCTACTCGTGAGAGAACAGTAGCGCGCACAATACGAGTAGTTGATGAGCTAGCTAGGCCCTTATTCCTTGTGGACAGTCGTGCCATCCAATTATTATTATTAATTAAATATAACAAAACATGTAATTTAATCTCGATTATCCGGAACTCTTCTTAATGAACTTAATTCTGCAATAAATAAAAGCCTTGGATATGAAATTGTGAATCGCATTGAATCCATATCCATATAAATTTATCCAATTTCCATTCATAAAGATTGAATTGATAATTGAAGATGAAACAATTATTTCGGTTCTAATTAAAATAAATTTTCGACAAATTTCGTTTACATACAATTCTCCAAACTACTGTTGGGATGTCAAAGTTCTGTAGTGCTCAAGTGATAAAAAAAAATATCATCCAGGGGCGTTAGTTTTCATGTTGAGTTTTGTCAATGGTAAAACATTTTGGGCGAATTCGAAGGAGATTCATTTTCGACTGTTGCTATCGAGTGATTAAGTCACTTCGTGATTTTACCAACTTCTTAAGACAAGCTAACTGTTTCTAATATCGCAATTCCCTACTTCGACATGTACAATAAAAAGCAATTATACTATAAACGAACGAACGACAAACAAACATCTGCTTCAAACTAAAACTTAGAACTAGGCAGAGTTAGAACTTTGCCAAATTGTAAAGACTGCCTGAAGTAGCATTTGTCTGCAATTCTTTTCTTCACTTATTAAAGGATAAATAAGTGAAATCTGGGAATTGCAATTTCAATGTCCTGCTTCAGTTGCAGTTAATGCCCTGAAAAGGACACATTCCGGCGCGTTGCTTTGCGTTGCGATGTTTCTTTCGACACCCATTCCGATGGGGAATTCGTTATCCATTACGGATTCGCCTACAGATGCACAAATTAAAAAAAATTCAGAATTTATTAGGGTTGCGGGAGAATCATAAACGGCTAAGAGGCTAGATGGTAGTTATTCGAAATTTGTAAGGAAAATTAATGTTGCAAATGCTGGCGAATTTCTTCATATAAAGTAAATTTGAAAAGTTCTTAAATTACCTGATTCGTCAAGTGGTTAATTTAAGTGATTAATCAAATGGCCGTTCGCGACGCGCCCGCCCTAAAAAGAAAGAAACAAAGCCTGAAAAGAAAAGAGCAGAATCCTACCTAGCCTCAGGACACCTGTTCGGGTCCTGAGGGGTCCCCTACCTAGCCTCAGAGGCAGCTGTTTGCTGCCTTGAGGGGGTTATAAGAAAAAGTATTTCCGCAAAAAGATTAATGTATATTAGGACATGCATGCCCGATCACAGAATTTATTCAAACTTTTTTTTTGTAAGATTTTTAAATTAAAAAAATAATAAAATTGATAGGAATGGACTTACTGGCTTTTTTCGTCAAGCGCCGAAGTGCCTTATTCTGCCTTCTGGTTTTCTGCTTACATCTAGCTTTCATACACTCACTGACAAAGCTGAGGCAGGATCTCGAGCTGGATGCTGGATTAAATCTAAATGTGCACTCTCCAGCAATGCCTAACCTAAGGAAAAGAAAGCCATTTCTAACCCCTACGACCCCATACGAGGACTCAAGTATTTGCAAATTATAGGTAGGAAAGTCTTCCGACTACAACTACGTGGGCGAGTTGCCACCTACTGACTGCAGAGAGGAAAGCAAACATCTTCGAGAAACGACGAGCGGCTTCAAAATGCCATATAATAAATTAATAGTTTTGGAAGCCGGGCACGCTCACAGAAATGTCAGTTCTCTTTTAACTACACACATTCCCACGTAGCAGCGAGTGCTTTCGATCGCACTTAAGTTCTGAAAGCAAGTCGCGCTAACTAATCAAAAGCGAACTAGATGAAAGTTCTTCTTAAGTCGAAGATCATATCATCAGTGTAGTGTCTACTTTTAGCCTGTTTGCGGCTAAGAGCAACTTCGGTGAATATAACCCTGAACTGAAGTAAAGGCTTGGACAAACTTGTAGGACAGAACTTCCCAGAACTACGAACGAACAGGATGTTGTCTATCTTAATGCGATACCAACCATCCGTTCGTTATCTACCCTACATTAAAGAAAGCGCCCTGCATCCCCGGCTTGTCAAGCTTGATGAGAGGCTTTCCAACTACTACAAACGAACAGAATATTAGCACAATGTAAAGCATTCACCCGTTCATTATCTACTCTACATCTAAGGGAGCCCTGCAACCCTGGCTAGTCAAGCTTGATGAGAGCCTTTCCGACTACTTCAAACGAACAGGATGTTGTCTATCTTAATTTGATGCATATCATCCGTTCGTTTTCTAATCTACTTCTAAGAGGAAAGCGCTCTTCAACCCTGGCTTGACCAGCTTGATGAGGGACTCCCTGATTACTACAAATGAACAGGGTGTTAGCAATCACAATGTGAAGCATTCATTTGTCCGTTGTCTAATCTACATCTAAAAGGAAAGCGCCCTGCAACCCTGGCTTGTCAAGCTTGATGAGGGGCCTTCCGAAAACTAATAACAAGGAAAGTATGCCCAGTCTCATTCAGTTACTTCAATGTTACTTCACACGAATAGCTCAAAGCGTCAACAAGCTAGGACCTAATTTATGCAACATATACAAAGTAAATACTACTATTGGAGGCAACTCGCTGCTGGTTGTGTGAATTGATGAAATGCTTGAAATCTGAATACCGAACCGACCCGCCCGTAATCCAAAAGGCAGTGGAGGCCTAATCGCTTCGTGGGGGGACGGGCATGACTTCAACGGAAGTTCACGAAGGTAAACATGTACCGAACCGCATGCTTGGAACCGTAGCATGAAAGTGAAGCACCGACCAATCGAACCCATTTATACACAAAATATCGCATGAAAAGCAGGCTTGTCAATCGATTGATTGCATAAAATTGTAAAACATATAAAAAGAAATAGAAAGAGTAGTATCTGACAACGAACGTTGGGATTGGGTACAACACTAAAACGAAACCCGTGGTACGTAAATACGGACAAGGTTATTTGTCTTTCATGAACCGAACAATTTTAGTGTAATCCCTATGTCGTTCACAATCCTGAGCAATTTCTGCGAGGGTTACTTTTACCAAAGAACCGAAAGCGCTAGCAAACTAGGGGAAAGGACCTTCGACTTCTACAAACGGGGAGGATGTTATCTATCTTAACGTGATGCACATCATCCGCCCGTTGTCTACTCTGCTTGAAGGGGAAGGCGCTCTGCAACCCTGGCTTGACAAACTTGATGAGAGACTTTCCAACTACTACAAACGAACAGGATGTTGTCTATCATAATTCGATGCATATCATCCGCTTGTTTTCTAATCAACTTCAAAGAGGAAAGCACCTTTCAACCCCGGCTTGTCAAGCTTGATGAGAGGCCCTCCGACTACAATCAACGGACAGAATGTTATCTATCTTAATGCGATACACACCATCTGTCCGTTGCCTACTCTACTATAAAAGGTCTCTGCAACTCCAGCTGGACAAGCTTGATGAGAGGCTTTTCGACTACCATGAGCGAAAAAACCGCTCCAAGGAGGAAAGTCCTTCAACCCTGGCTTGACAAGCTTGATGAAAGATCCTCAACTTATTAAAAGCGAACAATGCTCTTCTAAGACAATTGCCTTTCAACCCCGGCTTGTCAAGCTTGATGACGGACTTTCCAGCTACTGCAAGCGAACAAGGCCCTTCTAAAAGAAAAGCCTTTCAACCCTGGTTTGTCGTGCTTGATGAGAGACCTTTCAAGCGAACAAATCACTTTCAACCCCGGCTTGTTAAGCTTGATGAAAGGTTTTCCAACTACTATGTATAAACGACCAAGCGCTTCTAGAAAAAGCCCTTCAACCCTGGCTCTCCAAGCTTGATGAGAGACCTTTTAACTATTTTAAGCGAATTAAGCGTTTTCAAGAGAAAAGACTATCAACCCTGGCTTGGTAAGCTCGATGAAGGGCCATCTTATTACCAAAAGGAAAACCTTTCAATCCTGGCTTGACAGGCTTGATGAAAGAACTTTTGTCTACTACGAGCGAACAGGATGTCATCTATAACATTGTGACGGACATCATTAATTGATCGTCTAATCTTATCCTATGAGGAAGTGCCCGTCGAGTCCAGCCAGTCTGGCTCCATTCAGCAACTTCAGAAGAAGTGCTGTTGGCGCTGACAAGCTTGGAGAACGTGCCTTCCGACTACGAACGGACGGGATGTTCTACATCTTAATGTGATGCATTCCACCCGTCCGTTATCTACACTTAACCTAAGGGGAAGTGTTCGTCGAGTCCAGCCAGTCTGGCTCCATTCAGCAACTTCAGAAGAAGTGCTGTTGGCGCTGACAGGCTCGGATTAGAGAACTTCCGACTACGAACGGACGGGATGTTCTACATCTTAATGTGATGCATTCCACCCGTCCGTTATCTACACTTAACCTATGGGGAAGTGTTCGTCGAGTCCAGCCCGTCTGGCTCCATTCGGCACCTTCAGAAGAAGTGCTGTTGGCGCTGACAGGCTCGGATTAGAGAACTTCCGACTACAAACGGACGGGATGTTCTACATCTTAATGTAATGCATTCCACCCGTCCGTTATCTACACTTAATCTATGGGGAAGTATCCGTCGATTCCAGCCAGTCTGACTCCATTCAGCTATTTCAAAAGAAGAGCAGTGGAGCTGAAAGGCTTGAAGAAGGTGCCTTCCTACTACGAACGGACGGGATGTTCTACATCTTAATGTGATGCATTGCACCCGTCCGTTATCTACACTCTCCTTAAGAGGAAGTACCCGTCGAGTCCAGCCAGTCTGACTCCATTCAGCCACATTAAAAGAAGTGCTGTTGGCGCTGACAAGCTTGGAGAACGTGCCTTCCAACTACTACGACCGAAAAAGATGATGTCCGTCACAATGTTATTTGCGCCATCCGTGCGTTGCCTACACTACGTCTACATGGAAGGAACTATTCAACTCCAGTTTGCTCTTTGTCGCTTAGCAACTTCGGTGTAACCCCACATGAAGTGCTCAATGAGTAAACGAGCTTCGAAAACATAAAAGTTCTCTGCCTAGGTGTAGGAGAGGCAAAAACTGATGCAAGTCTGAGAGGAGTTAAGAGTCTAAACTGCTATGGCTTGTTTGTGCATGTCAAGTGCACCGACCGGCAGCTATCAACAAAATAAATTCGGCGGTTAGAGCTACCGTTTTCGAAAACGTCGAAAGAAAGGCCGCAATGCACTTACCCGTGAGAACGATGATAAACGGTACGGAAATGGTGGATTTTAGTCGCCTCTTACGACAGGCATGCCTACCTCGGGCATATTCTAACCCCTGCCCGAAGGGGTGTTAAACTCGCTCAAGCATATATACGCCCTTATATACTTTCGGAGAGGCCGCTCTTTTTAATCTATATTTGTGAAGATTTTAACTTCGTCTGGTCTGCAGTTCTTTTCTCCACTTATTATGAGGACGAATAAGTGGAACCTCTGAATCGCAATATTTAATATCCTGCTTCAACTGCAGTTAATGCCCTGAAGAGGACACTTTCCAGTGCGTTGCGTTGCATTGCGTTGCGAAGTTTTTTCGAACTCCATTCCGATGGGGAATTCGTTATCCATTACGAACTCGTCTACAGAAATACAAATTAAATAAAATTCAGAATTTATAAGGGTTTCGGAAGAATCATAAACGGCTAAGGGGCTAGATGCTAGTCACTCGAAATTTGTAAGGAAAATTAATGTTACAAATGCATGCGAATTTCTTTCTGTAAAGTAAATTTGAGAAGTTATTAAATCACCTGATTCGTTAAGTGGTTAATTTAAGTGATTAATCAAATGGCAGTTCGCGACGCGCCCGCCCTAAAAAGAAAGAAACAAAGCCTGAAAAGAAAAAAGCAGAATCCTACCTAGCCTCAGGACACCTGTTCGGGTCCTGAGGGGTCCCCTACCTAGCCTCAGAGGCAGCTGTTTGCTGCCTTGAGGGGGTTATAAGGACAAGTATTTCCATAAAAAGATTAATATGTATTAGGACATGTATGCCCGATCACAGAATTTATTCAAACTTTGTTTTGTAAAGATGTAAATTTGAAAATATAACAAAATTGATAGGAATGGACTTACTGACTTTTTTCGTCAGGCACCGAAGTGCCTTACTCTGCTTTCTGATTTTCTGCTTGAATCTAACTTGCACACATTCACTGACACAGCTGACACAGGAGACAGGATCTCATGCTGAATTATGGGTTAGTTATAGGCATGAATAGTTGCCTAACATAAGGAAAAGAAAGCCATTCCTAACCCCTACGTCCCCGTGTGAGGACTCAGGTATTTGCACATTTTAGATAGTAAAGGACTTCCGACTACGACTACTAACTACGTGGGCGAGTTGCCACCTACTGACTGCAGAGAGAAAAGCAAACATCTTCGAGAAAGGACGGGCGGCTTCAAACTGCCGTATAATAAATTAATAGTTTTGGAAGCCGGGCGCGCTCACAGAAATGTCAGTTCTCTTTGCACTTCATACATTCCCACGTAGCAGCGAGTGCTTTCGATCGCACTTAAGTTCTGAAAGCACGTCGCGCTAACTAATCAAAAGCGAACTAGATGAAAGTTCTTCTTAAGTCGAAGATCATATCATCAGTGTAGTGTCTACTTTTAGCCTGTTTGCGGCTAAGAGCAACTTCGGTGAATATAACCCTGAACTGAAGTAAAGGCTTGGACAAACTTGTAGGACAGAACTTCCCAGAACTACGAACGAACAGGATGTTGTCTATCTTAATGCGATACCAACCATCCGTTCGTTATCTACCCTACATTAAAGAAAGCGCCCTGCATCCCCGGCTTGTCAAGCTTGATGAGAGGCTTTCCAACTACTACAAACGAACAGAATATTAGCACAATGTAAAGCATTCACCCGTTCATTATCTACTCTACATCTAAGGGAGCCCTGCAACCCTGGCTAGTCAAGCTTGATGAGAGCCTTTCCGACTACTTCAAACGAACAGGATGTTGTCTATCTTAATTTGATGCATATCATCCGTTCGTTTTCTAATCTACTTCTAAGAGGAAAGCGCTCTTCAACCCTGGCTTGACCAGCTTGATGAGGGACTCTCTGATTACTACAAATGAACAGGGTGTTAGCAATCACAATGTGAAGCATTCATTTGTCCGTTGTCTAATCTACATCTGAAAGGAAAGCGCCCTGCAACCCTGGCTTGTCAAGCTTGATGAGGGGCCTTCCGAAAACTAATAACAAGGAAAGTGTCCTACATTATGCCCAGCCTCATTCAGTTACTTCAATGTTACTTCACACGAATAGCTCAAAGCGTCAACAAGCTAGGACCTAATTTATGCAACATATACAAAGTAAATACTACTATTGGAGGCAACTCGCTGCTGGTTGTGCGAATTGATGAAATGCTTGAAACCTGAATACCGAACCGACCCCCCCGTAATCCAAAAGGCAGTGGAGGCCTAATCGCTTCGTGAGGGGGGAGGGGCATGACTTCAACGGAAGTCCACGAAGGTAAACATATACCGAACCGCATGCTTGTAACCGTTGCATGAAAGGGAACTGTCGACAATTCTTAACCATGCCTACCATACAAAACCAAAGCAAAGAAAAATTAAACAGACATGTTGAACGATGGATGGGAATTGAACTGATGCACGATTGAATAAATAAAAAGAATTAAAAAACCGAAGGGTGCAATAGTACCCGGCGGCATGGGTTCGAATAGGCCGTACAATGAGGTAGGCGCAGCAACCAGTAACCGGCAACCAGCAACCAGCAACCAGTAACCAGTAACCAGTAACTAGTAACCAGTAACCAGTAACCAGTAACCAGTAACCGGCAACCAGCAACCAGCAACCAGTAACCAGTAACCGGCAACCAGCAACCAGCAACCAGCAACCAGCAACCAGCAACCAGCAACCAGCAACCAGTAACCAGCAACCAGCAACCAGTAACCAGCAACCAGTAACCAATAACCGGCAACCAGCAACCAGCAACCAGTAACCGGCAACCAGCAACCAGCATCCAGCAACCAGTAACCAGTAACCAATAACCGGCAACCAGCAACCAGCATCCAGCAACCAGTAACCAGTAACCAGTAACCAGTAACCAGTAACCAGTAACCGGCAACCAGCAACCAGCAACCAGTAACCAGTAACCGGCAACCAGCAACCAGTAACCAGTAACCAGTAACCAGTAACCGGCAACCAGCAACCAGTAACCAGTAACCGGCAACCAGCAACCAGCAACCAGCAACCAGTAACCAGTAACCAGCAACCAGTAACCAGTAACCAATAACCGGCAACCAGCAACCAGCAACCAGTAACCGGCAACCAGCAACCAGCATCCAGCAACAAGCAACAAGCATCCATCATTCACCATCAACACCATTCGGAGTACACGAGTACGCGGGAGTAGGAAAAAAAAACCTAGACGACGAACACCTACGACGTGCACCCTACGACGACCCGCGGCAGACTAAACTCGCTCCCGCGCCTAGGCGGCCTTATATACCCTCAGAGAGCCCGATCCGGTGGCTCTTAATTTTTCAAGATTTTTTAATTTCTTATTGTTTTTTTGTCGTATTCTTTGTTTTTTTTAAGTCTTTTTTTGAATTGCATGCATGTTTTGGACTATTAAGGGCTGTACAAGAATAGGCGCAGACCCTTCTGCACGACTGTTAGGTAGTTTCACCGAATTGGGGCATTTTTTATGATGATCGCTAAGATTTTGCACCGATGAAACTTCATTTTGTAAACTTATAAACGGTGCATAAACCATGCCCAAACTTATAGCAAGTCTTTGAGCTATGAAATATTCAATCAATTGCTTCTTGTTTTACAAAAGCTTCTGTTACTATAAATTCTAACAAAAGCTTCATATTTAGTGGCTGTGTCAAAACAATAAAATAAAAAACGTAACAACGGCTTTCTTAGGATTCAAATGTGTCATATTTTTGCCCCGCTTAAAAAATCTGCCGCTGCAGTGATCTATTCTTTTTATAGAGCAAATTATAACCTAACTATCTTCTAAAAGTATGTTTTTATTGCTCCACAATGATTAATCCAGCAACAATAGACAACTTCTGAAATTTTCTAAATTGAACCTCACAGTGTTGTTATGTCGTGTTATTAACGCCCGCCCCTGTGCAACATACCCACATTCGTAAATCTATTCAGGTCTTTAGATATGCCACACCAAGTTTTCTTATCGCTTACACCCGTCTGACCGAATGCAGGATATTTTTGGCAGATTTAGTTGAAGCTAAACAGGATACACCCACAAATCATTTGAAAATATTGAAATTTTCTGTAAGTTTCAAGATAACACGATACTACTTTGTAATCAAACTCATTTCAAGACTAAATTTTTCGACATGTATCGTAAAAAAGACCTGTCGTCGTAACCTGCAGAGTGTGCTCACCGTTGGTTCCTATAAACCACTTCTTTACGAGCCTTGCTGAAATCAATTTTAACGTTGTGTGAGTTAATTCGTTATCATTTGGAATGACAACTGCCATGGGAAATGTCATGCACTTCCAATGAGAAAGTTTATATCTCTTTCGTTTCGAATTCTAGACAGAATTTTTTTACCCTCCTCTGAAACAAACTATTTCTTTTTATTTTTTGATAATTCACTGCGAAGTTCTCATAATTTTACCTGATCAATAGAGCGAAAAACAGACACCAAAGGCAAATTGATCGGCAGAAACTTGATTTGGACAGAATGCTTTTGAATTGATGTCAACCAGCCGCACTAATTGACGACCAAAAGAAGGAACAGCATTTGTGTCTTGTCATATATGTACAGTGCGGTGAAAGAAGAGTGATTTTGCGAAAAAAATATATATTTATCAAAATTTCCTAACTCGCCAAAAAACAACTCCTGCAACAGCCTCTACAAGTCAATGAGTTCGTGTTTAAAAGGAGCAGTGAGAACCAGTATTGTGATCTAATTAGAGTTTTGTTTTCCTGCAGGAAAGTAATCAAAAACCCTTCGAAAAGGGTCACCGCCCCGTCGTAGTTGAAATTGCAGTAGATTGAGTGTGAGTTCACAGCAAAATTTGTTCACAATATGGATGCCATTGAGGGACTGTCCAACGAGCAAACCGATAAGGTTTTGCAATTCCAAGATATTACTGGCATCGATGACATGAATGTTTGCAGAGACATTCTCATACGGCATCAGTGGGATTTGGAGGTCAGTTCCGAAAAGAAAAAATTTGTGTAATTCTCCTCATGAGTGACTCGATTTCAGGTTGCATTCCAAGAACAAATGAATATCCGTGAAGGTCGACCGTCCATGTATGCTGCATCGACAGAACTGCGTGCTCCGCATGTGGTTAACGATCGGTTCCTCCAGCAAGTGTTTTCAGCAAACATGCCTGGTGGGAGGACGGGAAGCGGGCCACCAATTCCTAGCAGTTTTACCGGAATCATTGGATACGTGATAAATTTTGTGTTCCAATATTGCTATTCGACGTTGTCGTCGATTATTAGCACATTGCTTAGCCTGGTGCAGAGCGATGAGAGAAGTACATCACTCACAAACTAAAGTAAAACCGTATTTTATCATACTCTGCTGTTTTCAGTTGTTACAGACCCGCTTGGCGACGTTATGCGATTCATACAAACATACAACGAAAAGTACCCTGTACACCCCGTCTTCTATCAAGGCACGTACGCGCAGGCACTTAACGATGCGAAAAATGAACTACGGTTCCTGCTCGTCTACCTGCACAAGGACAACCCAAAAAATGCAGACGTACATTCATTTTGTAGTCAAACGCTTTCCGATCAGAGTGTCATCGATTATATAAACCGTAATGTGTTGCTCTGGGGCTGTGATGTATCATCACCGCAAGGGTATCGAGTATCACATTCGGTACACGCTCGAATATACCCACTTATGGTATTGATTGGACTGCGCGCAAATAAAATGATTATCATGGGGCGTTTTGAAGGTGATTGCACACCAGAAGAGCTGGTCAGGAGGTTGCAAACAGTGATTTCTAGCAATGAGGTTTGGTTGAGTCAAGCTCGGGCAGATCGCTTAGAACGCAGTTTTACGCAATCACTGCGCCAACAGCAGGATGAGGCATACGAACAGAGTTTAAGGGCTGACGAGGAAAAGGAGAGACGACGTCAGGAAGAACTGGAGAAAATACGTAAAGCACAGGAGGCAGAGGAGAATGCCCGGAAAGCTGAAATGCAACGGAAGGAGGTTTGTAGTTTTGCATGGACTTTATTGGGTTTTATGCTATTTTAAGTAAAGGAAAATTGTACTAGCCCCGCCGAGAATATAAACTCAAGAAAAACAGAGATACCTTACTTATCGCAGAAAGACCATTACATCGCGTCTACGGAAGGTCCTGTGTCAATAAAAAGTGTCAGCGGCCAGATCGGGACGTTAAGTTAAAAAAAGTAGATGAGCTTAAACTTTTAAAAGGTCTTTAGAGTGATAGCAAGCCCTGTGCACTTGTTTGAATGTTTCTGGTAATTTCATAGATTTAAAATAATTTGACGCGAAAAGGACGAACAATTTGTCCATCCAACACATTGCGGTACTCGTACAAACCAACGAGCAAGCAAGAAATATTTAATTCAATTCAAACTGATAAACCAATCTTATCTGGTTTAACAGCAGCTCGTGTTTTTAAGTTCAAAATATAAACATAGTTTATGATCGGACATAAAACATATAAAGATAAGGGTCCCGTATTAAGTCTTACTTCGCCAATGCAATCAACTGAAAAAATGTTTTTTTTTACTTGAATGATAAGTGTTTCAATACAGATCATTTCCGCTTTAGAAATACATGACCTTTCCCGATTTAAAGTCCGGCTTGCTAAACCGTATCATAGTGACCAACCTGCGTATCATAAATCAAATCGCATTTCACAGACATAATTCATGCAACACTTGTTACCTGCATTACTTTTAAAGCGCTATATGTCCCGACAAAATTACTCAAAGCACACAGTTTTAATTTGATAGACTATAAGGTAGAACATGGTTCGAATTCGATGGTTGCTGAAGGGACTAATTAATATATCTTGTGAGCTTTTTTATTTACTTCAACGGAAAATATTCTCGGTTATTTCTGGATACAAGAAAATCCTAATTTTGATCATTCTTTCTTCATTTTAATCTACTTAATGTCCCACATCCACTTCACAAAACACAGTATAACATTGTAAACGTCATTTGTATCTTCCCTTAGGAAATAGCTAAGCAAAAAATCGATTTAGCCGATCGAGTGCCTTGTGAACCCCCACCAAATTCTCCAGATGCAGTTTGCGTTGTTTTTAAACTACCAAATGGAACACGTATTGAGCGTCGTTTCTTAAGCTCAAATTGCTTACTGGTAAGACATAACAAGATTCCTTCAAACTCTCACTTTCTTATCACGTTTTTTTCTTTTATTTCTAGGATCTCTACAACTACTTGTTCTGTCATCCATCATCACCGGACGAATTTGAAATCACCACGAATTTCCCAAAACGAGTGCTGTACGCAAAAGACACCGTTGACAACACAAAGACGCTCAGTGAAGTTGGTCTAAAGAATCGAGAAGTTCTGTTTGTGAATGATTTGGATGCGTAAAAACCTATAAAGAAACGAAATCAAAAGGAAAAAAAGAGTAAAAATAAGATAAGAAAAAACTCCATACGTCATCAAGCGTACGTTTCCTATTACAAAAAGTTAGCAAAACTTTGAGTTCCATCCTTTCAAACCTAATACACCTTCATATTATTCTTTAAAACATGAATCGACACAAGATACCGTTATTTTACCATCGTCTTCGTTAAGTTTTGAATAATGCCTTAGTAATTGTAAACACATACAAAGAACACACGCATTTATTGACTAAACGGTAGTAAGGTCTTGACTCAAACTGAAATCAAAAATCCATTCCCCCTAGCAAAGACTAAACGCCAACTGTCGTTTATTTGCCCCGAATTGTGTGCGCAATAAATTCACTGCTTTAAATATTTAGTTTTCTTCTTATCCGACACCATCATGTTTCAGTTCCACGCAACGCGAAATGCAACATAGAGTTAACGAGGGCGGAAAGGGGGATACTAATCCTCAACTTACGTTTATTCCGTTAGTCAGTTTACTGAAGGATGATCTAAAGAAGAACTAATTAAACAAAACTAATAATTATGTAAAAATCTGAATTGTTTAGTTTTTTGATTTTTTTAAGAAAAAGAAAATAGTAAGAAAATTATAAACAAAAAAATTAAAAGAATGAAATTCATTCATAACAAAATTGTAATAAATGTGTTTTTATTAAAGGTTTTAGATTAAAATCGCTGTTCTTCATTCTCGAATGCTATTGAATTTATTGAAAACCAGCAGGTTATTGTAAGATAAATTCAAACTAAAGAACTGGAAAAACAAATATGGAAATGTGTGTCTGCTATAGGCATTTCCTTAGGGAAACTTATAAAAAAAAAACAAGTTTTTGCCTCGTAACCTTTATATATACAAGAGAACACATTTCAAGTTCCCGAGGCAATACACAGAGATGATATCACATTCGTACATTCTTTTAACTTGATCTTTAAAGCAGAGTGATAAAAATCCCTATTCCCCACAAAATATTTAAGGCAAAATAGAATTTGAATCAATTCGAAATGTCAATCCGAACAAGAGCTACAAAAAGTTTAAAGCAAACTAGAATTTGAATCAATTAGAAATGTCAGTCCTATTAAGAGCCACTGCTATGAATTGTAGACGGATATTCTCATCAGGCATTGACCCCAACACATGTTCGACTAGCAATCAAAAATCCCACCCGAATTCACAGACAAATTGAAAACAAAAGCACATCGTATGTTTACTGTGAATTTACTTTATCGAAGTTCGAGGCCATGCGGCAGTTCCTATAACCTGAGAATTGCTCTAGGTTTATCATACGACTCTTATCAAAAACATGCCAAACGATGATGACGCGTTCATTTTTCGTTTTGCTGTTCAGCTTGGGCATTGAACGTTAGCATATTACAGTATTCGTTCGTATTAAAAACGTAGCGCACAGGTATATCCTTCATTATTTATAGGCCGGATCATACTTTTAAATGTAATTTTTAGATTTTAATACTTTCGAAAAGGAAATGCTTCCGCATCTATCCACAGCGAAAGCTTTGACTTTTTCTTTCCATCCCGGAAGCTACTTATAAAAGCAAAGCATTTGGGCTTCTACTGGTTCTCTGAATTGGTAATAGATTGTCGGGTAAACTTCATTATTTATAGGCCGGTTCATAACTTTTAATGTGATCTTGCAGTGTCAATACTTTCGTAAAAGAAATGTTTCCATATCCATTTAATGACCAATGAAAGTTCTGCATAGCATTTGGACTTCTAATGGTTCTTTGTATTGTTTCTCATTTTCATACTCTCGGATTCGTCACCGCGTCATGGACTATCGAGTTTGTTTGAAATATTAAGCAAATTCTTGAATAACTTTCAAAAACTCAAACTTTCCCGTGAGAACCATCTGACCATACTTACTTATTTACTAACTAACTCATTTTCACGTGTCGCAGGTAGCGCAATACAGAGCAGACAACCGAAACTTACAGCTGAATTAGCTGAAAAAGAAATTGTTTACATTTGTTGGTGTGGTTATAACGTATGCAATTTTTTTTTTGATTGTTTTAATAAAATTAAGATTTATTTTGGGGCCTTTGCGGCGTAGGGGGTTGAGTGCGACGCTCACTCGCTTAAAGTTCAGGTTCGATTCCCGGCTGAACACCTCGAATTTTTCACGGCAGCACCTCTTTCAAGCCGCTGACAAACTCAACGAGTAATAACTTCTTCTTCTTCTTCGGATGGCGCTACAGTCCGGGGTGGACCTGGGCCTCAACCAACATGCCTCTCCAGCTAGCACGATCTCTTGCCAGCTGCCTCCAATTGCGCACTCCAAGTTGGTTGAGGTCCTTTTCCACTTGTGTGCGCCATCTCAGTCTAGGACGTCCTCTGTTGCGTTGTCCCTGTGGTTCGGATTCGAAAACTCTTCGGGCCGGAGCAGTGCTGTCCATACGCTCTACATGGCCTAGCCACCTTAAGCGTTGTATCCGTAGACGCTTGACTAGGCTCATGCCGCCGTACAGCCCATACAGTTCGTGGTTGAATCTTCTCCTCCAGATGCCATCAACGCAAACAGGACCAAAAATCGCACGCAGAACTTTTCTCTCGAAGAGACCAATGGCTTCCTCATCCGCTTTTAGTAGCGTCCAGGTTTCTGCGCCGTAAAGCAGGACTGGGACGATCAAGGTGTTGTACAAAGTCACTTTGGTCGTTCGGGAGAGGGCTTTATTACTCAATTGCCTCCTAAGCCCAAAGAAACAGCGATTGGCAAGAGTGATTCTGCGCTTGATTTCGGTACTGATGTTGTTGTCCCTATTCACCGCGGAGCCGAGATAGACGAAGTCCTTCACTACCTCGAAGTGTCTGCTGCCCATAGTGACGCTCTGTCCGAGACGTCGATGTTCTGCGTCCTTCTTCGATGACAGCATATACTTCGTTTTGCCCTCGTTTACCACCAGTCCCACTTTAGCCGCTTCCGCTTCAATGTTAGCAAACGCCTCATTGACGGCTCGCTGAGTTCGGCCGATCACGTCAATGTCGTCCGCATAAGCTAGCAATTGAATGGACTTGTGGAAGATCGTGCCTCTGATGTTGACGTGTGAGTTCCGCACGATCCCCTCAAGGATGATGTTAAAGAAGTCGCATGACAGCGCGTCGCCTTGTCTAAAACCTTTTTTGACATCGAAGGTCTCGGTGAGTTCGCTACCGACCTTGACGGAGCAGCGAGAATTCTCCATCGTCATCCTACACAATCTGACGAGTTTGGTAGGGATGCCAAAACTAGACATGGCACTGTATAGCTCGTCTCTATGCACGCTGTCATAAGCGGCCTTGAAATCGACAAATAGATGGTGGGTGTCGATTTGTACTTCTTGGGACTTCTCCAGGATCTGCCGCAGTGTGAAGATCTGGTCGATTGTGGACTTCCCTGGCCTGAAACCACACTGATAAGGACCTATCAGGTTGTTGACGAACGGTTTCAGGCGCTCACACAGTACGGCAGAGAAAATCTTATATGCGATGTTAAGGAGACTGATCCCTCGGTAGTTGGCGCAGTCGAAGGGGTCTCCTTTCTTGTGGACCGGACAAACGATGCTGAGATTCCACTCATCGGGCATGCTTTCCTCCGACCATATCTCACAGATGAGCTGGTGCATGCACCCAACCAGCTCATCCCCAGCCGCCTTGAACAGCTCTGCAGATAATCCATCCGCGCCAGCAGCTTTGTTCGATTTCAGTCTCGATATTGCTATCTTGACCTCGTCGAAGTCGGGGGGACGGAATTCTTGTCCATCGTCGTCCAAATTGAGTGGGACATTCTGCCTAACAGCGGAATTTGCGTCGTCATCGCCGTTTAGGAGTCTGCAGAAATGATCCTTCCAGATTCTCAGCACCGACTGCGACTCTACCACTAGTTGTCCATTTTGGTCCCGGCAGGCTTCTGTCCGAGACTTATAACCACCGGATAACTGTTTTATCTTGCGGTAAAAATTTCGGACGTCATTCCTGCCAAAGCACCTCTCCATTTCCTCGACCGCGCGCTTCTCGTGCTCTTTCTTTTTTCTTCTGAGAAGCCGGTTCTCTTCCCTTCTTCTCTGTTTGTAGAGCTCACAAACAGCTCTCGTCGTTCGATGCAGCGTTGCCTTGTATGCTTCTTGTTTAGCTGCATGCGCCTGCCTACACTCGTCGTCAAACCATGGGTTTCTCTTTGGTGGTGGCGTAAAACCCAGCACATCAGTGGCAGCATCTTTGATGGCTTCTTGACAACGTTTCCACTTGTCTTCTATTGTTTGTGCAGGCAGCGTCGAACTTTGAGATAGTTTTAGGGAGAATCGATCGGCAAAGGCTCTAGCGATCGGCTGCGATTGTAGCTTTCCGACATCAAACCGTCTTGGCCTGTCTCGACTCCGTTGCTCTCTCGATATCCGAGTTCTTACCTTGGCTACAACAAGGTGATGATCCGAGTCAATGTTTGCACCTCGGAAGGTTCGGACATCGAGAATACTAGAGGAGTGTCTGACGTCGATCGCAACATGATCAATCTGGTTGACGGTTGATTGATCAGGTGATCGCCAGGTACCTTTATGAATGTTGAGGTGTGGGAACCGCGTGCTGACCACAGAGAGATTTCGCCCCGAGGCGAAGTCAACTAGCCTGAGTCCGTTTCCGGAGGTGTTGGCGTGCAGGCTGTGTCTTCCGATGACTTTAGCAAAGACTTCTTCTCTTCCCAGCTGAGCGTTGAAATCTCCTAGAACGATCTTGGTGTCGTAGCTGGGGCATCGATCATATGTCCTTTCTAGGAGGTGATAGAAGTCCTCTTTACTGCTGTCATCTTTTTCCATCCATCCATATCCGAGGCATTCGGTTGGTACGTAACTAGTGTCTTTTTTTTTTTTATGTGGCCGGGCAGTTACCCCGACGCACACCCCCAACCTGGAGGACCAGGCCCTTTTTTATACCTCTTGGGCGGAGGTCGCACTTATAGGTTTAGCAGGTTGAGTTCGGGTGAACGACAACCAGTACCCGGTGGCTACCAACGTGGAGGTAGAATAAGCACAATTGGTGTGTGGAAGACAGTTACAGCAG
Organism: Eristalinus aeneus; assembly: GCA_955652365.1. Classification (NCBI taxonomy): domain Eukaryota; kingdom Metazoa; phylum Arthropoda; class Insecta; order Diptera; family Syrphidae; genus Eristalinus; species Eristalinus aeneus. The sequence goes on from OY019131.1 coordinate 21,709,214, forward strand.
CTGGGCATCGCCAGGTTGATGCCAATCAGTGCCTACCCTGTTCCCACATCACCCAGCCAGAGTAATAACTGTCTAAGAAAAAACGTCCCAAACTTCGTCGTTCGGAGTCGGCAAAAAACTGCAGGTCCGTTCTACTCGTGAGAGAAAAGTAAAGCGCACGAGTAGTTGATGAGCAAGCTAGGCCCTGGTCGCTTGTGGACTGTCGCACCCTCCAATTATTATTTTTATTAAATTAAGATTGTATAATCTCTAGGGCTACAATGCACAGCATAGCCTTTGTACTGTACTGTAGTACTGTAGCACTGTAGTTTACATCTACGTTAAATTAAAACCCTGTTATAAGAACGAAGAAAGTGTATAGTTGCATTCGTTTTTTTGAGAAAGTTATAAGCTCACGAAATTCGTAAAACCTATGTGAGCATTTATAGCTCACAATGATTAAAGATCCCAGTTTCGAATTTGTATTTTCGTTTAAATGGCACCTCTCTGGCGAGTTGTTGGAAAAACTTGGGAGTACTTAGTGTACAAAACTGCAGCTGAGAGTCGGCAATATGTGCACGAGTAAAACAGAACTCAACACACGTGTGAAGACTTGGTTCCTAGAAGGTTCCAAGCTCCCAAATTTGTTTACTTTATTTTATTAAATGATTGAATATTCGAGGTGAAGATTCATTCGACTAATCTGTTTGTTGTTTAAAGGAATACATACATATAGCCTCTTTGTTGCTGCTTAATTTTCGGAAATTGTATTTTACCTTTTTGGCTCATTGTTATTTCGTTTCATATTCCATTTATTGCAAACAATTCTGTAGTGTTGATTTTTGTACGGTCAATCTTTGAGAGCTGCTTCTTTGCAGGTGCCTCTTTGTTGTCTTTTTGTTAGACATGTTTTGGTTTTAGGTTAAAAGTGAAACTTCTGTTACAGGCGCCTGTGTAAACTTTACACAACTTAGTCTGCATTAATACTGATTTTGCAGAGCCTAAAGTAGGATCTTTTTTATCAAAAAAACTCAGTTCGGGAGAGGAAGAGGACACATATCTACTACTTATGAAGGAATACACAATTTTTAAAGCTCATAATAGCTTTTTAACCCGCTCTCGTAGATTTACTCTTACAGATGATTTTGATTTGAACCCGAATCCATCGTTTATCGAGGTACAACTTTAGTCCCTTTTTAACAAAATAAAAACAAGCTACAGTAAGAAAACAAAACAAATCAAATTTGGGTTTTCAATAATTGTAGGCAGTTCGTTCCCTTTTATTTAATTTTAAATTTTGTCTTTAGGTCTTAATAAACAAAGTATGTATTCCTTTCTCTGTTGTTCTCAGCTTGCGCTCTTTTATTATATTTAGCTTCCCTCTTTATATGGTTTTTGATTTATTTCGTTTATCTTTTTGTATGCTCTTAATATATTCTATATTTTATTTACTGCTGAACTGTTGTTGTTTTGTGGTGACTTGTGAGCGATTTAATTTTTTTTTTTAACTTGCGACGAGAAAAACATTGATCACCATACTCCTACTTAAGCTTCCAACTCAAGAGCGACACCGATCTTGTGACCGCCGGCGTTGAAGTTCTTGCCGTCGATCAAAGCGGAAAGGGTGAGTGTGATGCCATCACGAAGCTTCTGTTGATAGCCTAAACCAACTTGGCTAGAGTTGTTGACCTTGGCGCGAACGGCAGCATCTTTGTCCAATTGATATTTGGCACCGATGCCGAATTTGGTGGCGTTTGAGCCAGATGTCCACGACAATTGCACACCGCAGTCCAATTTATCGGAGCACTTCTGGAACACTGAGCCGCTGAATTCTTGGCCGTCATTGCTAAAATGAGAATGTAATGAAATTGGTTAAGGAAGTTGAGGAGAGGTGCGTGGATGGATGTTTGTTACTTACACAGCTGTATGGAGGACAAAGTCATCGGTTGTGTATCCCAATGCAAAGTTGTTGGTGGTGATCTTTGACTTCTGGGTGTCGAAGGCGGTTTGGTAACCAGCCAACCATCCTTGGTAGCCAAACACAGCAGCAGCATTGATCAATGGACCAGCCAAATCAACATTTATATCGGAATCAACCTTAACATTCTCCTGTCCATAGGCGACCTTGAATTTACCGTTCTTGTTTCTAAAGCAAAAAAAAAATTGTAATCCGTTTCAAGTTATTCGAAAAAAGTTTGATAGCTTACCCAGATTGTGGGGCAAAGGTTCCCTCGAAGGAGAGTTTCAAACCCTTCGCCATTTGATCCTGAAGAGCAACTTCAGTGAACAAGGTGTTATCTGTGTTCCATTTCTCAGTCAAAGTAAGACCGTAGTCACTGATTTTGTACTTGGTCTCAAGAGCACCGAAAACCTTTCCAGAATCCTGGTTTGACTGGCCAGATGTGTTGAATTCAATGCCGGATGCAGTCTTGGTCTTGCAGTCCAATTTCCACAAACCGAAGTGGTAGCCCTTGCCGAAAATGTCACGGGCTTGTTTGCCAAGATCTGAGTATGATGGTGGAGCCATCTAAAACAAACAACACACAAAATCAAAAATCACTCTTCAAGCTCTTTAAACTGCACACCAGCATTTAATAAGGAATGAAAACTATGAATGCCGCGTAGTTGACTAAGACTAAGCTGAATTGGACAAAAAAACGGTAGCTAAATATATTTATATTTGATTAGAAAAAAATTGAAATAAAAAAGTAAAGGAGTTGAGCAAAAAACATAGGACACTTAAATATGAAACACGAACCAGTGCTTTGGCTCGGAGTTCCTCCTGTTTTCGTTCGTAGTTGGGATCTGGGTCTGGTGGAACGTGATGCCAGATCAGTTTGTACAAAGTGACCATCATATTTTACGTGTTTATGTGAATTTCACGCACAGTGTTCTGAACAAGTGGAAGCATGCAGTAGAAAATATACTTTATTTTACATATTTGCAAATGTAAGATATTTCCTAACAGTCCTAGCTAACTATGAAAGTTCGTTGACTGCAGCTGCTATGTTAAAATTGAGCAGCAAGAAAAACCGCTGACAGAAAATAAAATACGAATGGAAAGTAACGATCGAAAACAATTTTGTAGGATGAGCTTCTTGGACAAATTGTGAAAACTTAGAATACTGTCCGCAGGGAGATGAAAAGTTCCTAGCCAACATCCTAGTGTCGCCATCAGACAATTCGATTCATCTTTAAAAAGGAAGAATGCACGTCAAGCAACGTAAAGGTTCTACATCGTCATTGCTTTTGACCGAATTTGCATGAAAACTGTAAAGAATGTAGTGTATTTTATACAAATGCTGGTGGTTACGCACATGGTGACATGTGCAATTAAAAATAATTTGTTCCCCCCTATCACAATGTCAACATATATATACCCAAACGCAAAGAGTGTGCCTTCACCATCGGTTATAAATAGAAGCTCTGTTGGATTATATGCGGAAAAAGGGGCCAATGACCCAAGAATTCCGAAAATAACATTTTACAAAGGAAAGTTCCTTTGATGGACGTATGAATATGAATTTAAAAACTATTAACTATGAACGTAAGCAATGAAAATTGCTACTTCCTCAAAGTATGGTTAAAAATGATCCTGGTGATATTTTTATGTCCCAAGACTAATATTTAAGACTTGTGCAGACGTTCATGAAGTATTGGACGGCGATCAATTTTACATTTTGTATTTTTTAGAGTCAACGTGGTAGTGAGAATGCACTTTCAGGCTATGTGGACTTATAAGCGATCAGTAGCGCTGAATTTTAGGGTAAATATGGAAAACAGTACACTTTTCCGCCATACTATTGCAGTGAGAGGAAAACGCTTTGAATTATTTTATCACTTGCTGGACATAACGTAAAGTGTGGGATTTACTGCGAAATCTCGTCTATAGGTATCTGTACATGCCAAAGACTCCCAACGCTTATGTTAAATGTTAAGTATCAGTAAATTGTAAATTTCATTTCTACAGGTTAGATCCAGTTACAAGACTACTATCAACTTGATACTGTTTGCTGTTATTTTCGAAATAAATTTCCGTACTCATGATTTGTATGTAACACAAATGAGAATCCAAAGAAATATTGTGTGGCCATGCACTCGTACGGATTCGCATTTATTTTCTCCTTGGCTTACAATTAAATCCCGCTCGTGTGGTTAATGTGATAAATCGGTAATTGTGTTGTCAAATATAGAAAAAAGTTATCAACATCAAAATCGATTGCAATAACGATTGAAGTAGAAGGCAACTATGCTGTTACTTGCAACCACGCCCGTCATTATGCAATTTGGTATTAATTGCGAATAAACACGCCACCAGCGGGGGAGAAATTTGCCATTTCTTTCCATTAAGTGAATGGATCTTTCTTTCGAAATGCAACATTCTTTACATAGTATATCCTCTTTGAGAATGAAGTCGAAAATGAGGGTTGAGTATGTTTACGACATTCGTTTTACCTTGTATTCCTAACCTCCTCTCAAAATTTTTGCCGAATTATGTGTATTTAGTTGCATTCTACTTTTCCATTTTTAGTTCGACAGAGCTATCTTCTCTCTTGCGCCCTTTTGTAGTATATAGTGCATAAATAGAATATATCTCTAGTTGCAGACTTGCCAATCTTCCGATCCTAGTTAATTTTCTTTTATTTAATACTTTTTTTAACTTCATTATTTTTGGGGGGTTTTTTATTTTCAACCTTAGGAAGATTTTTGCTGCTTATGTCACTAAATTCACAAATGTGACAAACTCATTTACACTAAATAAACAATAAGCAGGAAATTGTCACTCTCGGACGTGTCATAAATAGCCCTCCCGCCGTTTTTCACGTAAAACAAAACTCAACATTAACAACTGATTATAGCGGCTAGGCAGCATGTTTTGCATTAAATACCCAGTCAAACTGGCAATTTGCTATATTTTTAAACTCTCAGGCAGAAAAAAACCCCACACATCGCTAGCGACGCCTGAGACGTACATAAAAAAACAGACAAATAATTTGTCTCTATCGTTACTCTTCGATAGAGAACAACTTTTCGCTTCATCAATTAAAATTAGACATAGAAATACAGTACTCGTCCGCATTGATAGATTCAGTTGGACTTTCATGACGATTGTTACGTCACGGAATGTGATTAGTGGTGAATGACCTACGCTCGATCGTCTCATACGAATGCATTTATTATTGTAGGCCTTGACCATCATTGGTGATGAGAATGAGCAGATTTGCCTTTCAGTTTCAGTTTCAGTCGGTCGCATCATTGCGTACATGAGGTGCACACAAATGCTTGCGTCGGGAATCGGATAGCAATGAAATTCACAAGTGTAAAGATAAAGATAATGGAACTAGGGATCGACACAAATAAACAATTTGTTTACTTTCGATATATTTTTAGATAAAACTATTCTGCATTACTTTTTTGACTGATAAAATGGTATTGACCATTTTACGATAAGATTCTGATTGTATAGTTGTTGTTGAGTTGATTAGTTTTGCTATCGCATTGAAGTGGTTTGAAGCGACATCATAGGTTGATATCTTGAAAAATGTATCGTAGACAATTGAATACGCTGACTGAAATCAGTCATTAGGGAGAACAAGGAAGCTACTTATTTTACGCCACTGTATACTGCTTTCGACGATATACAAGTAATTCAGAATATGCTTCATTTCATCCTCGTTTACTGCTTTAACAATCCTTTGTTTCCATCAGTTGTGACGATAAAATAATAAACTTTAGAGAACCTATACTTTCGTCTTATCATCTGGATGTAATATAGACTTGAGCATTAACGTAGGAACCACTTTATTTAATTGTATGGCCCGACAGCTCATCAACTACTCGTGTTGTACGCACTACTGTTCTCTTACGAGTAGAAAGGACCTACAGTTTTTTGTCGACTACGAACGGCGTAGTTTGAGAAGCATTCTTAGACAGTTATTACTCTTTGAGTGCTGTCTGCAGCTCGAAAGAGGTGGTACCGTGAAAACTTCTATGTGTTCTGTCGGGACCAGACCTTTTGCGTGTGAGTGTCGAACTCTACCCACCACGCCACGGCGGAGACAGGAACTTTATTGCCAATAATACCCGCTGCTAAGTGATTTCTGCCTTGGCTTTTATTAAATTGCAACTTGTCCATTTTTGCTTATTGTAGCAATTAAACATTCAATGAACATTCCAAATTATTTTTTTAAAAAGCTATTGAATAAGGAGCATGTACTATTTTTTATCAAATAAGTAAATAAATCTAGATCGCACATTATTTAAATATGAGCAAATATGTTTCAACGAATTTATTTTAACAGGCCTGAGTGTTTTGGTTAAGGTAGAATTGAAGGAGATAACACTCACTCTGTAAGAAATGGAAGATAGGATACGGTGATTTACTTTTGATCGATTCGGAGGTGAAATTTTAAATTGTAATTTATTTTTCCTTTTAAGGTACACAAATGTACATTAAAGAAAATGTATATTTGGAATTGTCCCGAAAACAGTTGAGATCCATTTTTTGCCTTTTTTTAGTAAACCATGAGAAGTTTATAGAAATAAATAAACAAAAAATACAGAAAAAATGTTTTAAACTGCACAAACTCGACCACACCATATGGCACTTATTTTAGCCAAAGAAAAGTATGTTGAATATTGCAAGAAAAATATGTTAAATATTGCAAGACAAATATTAAACATCTTCTTAAAGAAATGCTTACACGAGAACATATTCAAATTACTAAACAAAATCTATTGCGAGTAGTATTCATATTCATACTGTTTGCCCACAGATTAGCACATGGGAACTAACTATTCTGTACTTAGCCTAGATGGTCGTAAATAATTTTTTAGCAAAATCAAATATTTCATTTTGACTTCCTCCTCACTGTTTCCACTTTTTTTTTTTCAAGAATTTGCAAAAAGATCCACATTTGCAAACAATCTAAGTCATAGTCACGATTGCATAACTCACAACTCATATTGCTGAGATCCAACATGTATGAGTCTGCTCGGTGTGTCATAATATGTAGCACCACTTTGTTTGCTAATCAAATGGTATCATCGTGAAAGTAAATTAATTTAAACAAAAGCGCCCGAAATACCTGCGGCCAGAGAGCACATAAAAACTTGAAAAGAAAACAATTTTCAGTACCAAACAAAGATCTTTGTCTAGGTTTTTGGCATAAATTACGAAATTCATCCTTACATAAGCAAAACTTTCACCACCCACCCCTTATCTGGCAAAAAGTGCGCATCCCCTAACACAAATCACCCACGTGCGGCAAACACTTGACGTTGCTCGGTGCCTCCCTATAATTCTCAGAAAACACCACGAAACAGGAAATCATGAAATACATTGATAACTCATTGACCCTCCATGAATGAATCCTAGACAAGGTCGTGTCGATTTCCCCAAAATAAAGGTAATGCTATTACAGAGCAGTGATGAGAATACTTGAATCTGGCCAGGGTAACGCCAGGCCCCGTCATACACACCTCTTTTTGCTGTATTGATCAGATGACGTCATCACGACATATCTCTAGCGTTCGATACGATTTGTCTTCGTAAATAAAGCAAGCATATCGGCCGCGAGCATCATGAGACCTCTCTTCGACGAAGCAATTCGCTCGCAAAACGAAAGAAAAAACGAATTCACTTTAAATCTGTGCGAGTTCTAGAACATTTTTACGGTGTGTGCGTCTCCATGTGACCGCAACCTCATGCAGAGCGCTTCAATTGAATACCCCTCTCGACGTTTGCCCAGCACCAGAGTGCTAGCTGAACTAGAAATCGAGTTGACTCAAGTCAAGTGGAGGCCCCACTATTACGTAACACCACGTCAAATGTGACTTGGAGAATATTATTTCGCAATTTTTATTCTTATCACGATTTGGGAAAAAAAAGCCGGTTCTTCTGCAAACACGATAAAGTACGGATAATAACAGATGCAATTTGGCTTAATATCTTCGGTTAACTTGCTGGGGAAATTGATTTTTCGATTTTTCCTCCAAAGGAAAGTCACATTCTGAGATTTTCAAGTTTTTTGCATTTCTCTAACTTGACATTTGTTCTGAATCAATTTCACTGGGAATATGTATTTCAAGAATATGCAAATAAAAAAATTTACAATAGTTATTTTTTGTGTTTAAATTTACTTACTTTTTGTGATTTTATTCTTGACTAAACTGAACTTCTAAAGGAACACGAAAAGTTATTCAAGCAAACACCGACAGTGAAATTACGACTTTCCACCAAAATTGCACGAAACTACTCTTCGACCAACGACGGCGACAGCGATGAAAAAGACAACACCAATGAATTGGAGAATTTTTTCAGTGCAGTTGTGTGGTGGTGTCTCTTTTTGGCGCATGTGCTTAATTGGAGACACACGCACAAAAAATGGCTTCGCGAACTGTATTACCTTGGAAGGAAATTGCAGCCTACTTCAGAGTGAGTTCAATGTGACGCTCGAAAGTATGCATGTTATTTTAAAATGTGAAAAATTGTGAGGCATTTGACGGTTATTTCGTTATGACTTAACGTTAATTGAATATTATTAAGATGCAAAACTAATCTCTGAGTCGGTCCGGATAATTTGAATTATTCAGTACTTTTTAATGCTCAGTACAACCGAATTCTTAATGTTATGTGCGTAAACATCAGCTAGTGTAATGAGAGCATAAGTACTTTTACTTAGACATTTTTAATTTTTCGCTGTGTCTGCTTGAATCTACTGCAAGAGGAAATTACTTAAGTTAAACAAATCTAATACTCGACACGACTCGCTTTCAAATTCAACAAAGGTAATGCAGTGCACAGTTCTGAGATAAGTTTATTGAAAAATAAAATTCAGTATCGATCACACTTATCCACCCGATGCCGCATAGTTTCCTGCACATATCAGATTGTTTTATATTTAGCTCGGAAACTTTGTGACGTCGCAGAAAGCATCTACCACAAGATAATTCGAAAACCATGCTATCTTTCTCTCACACTTCCTCTAAACTATCGTCAGCTGTCTATCGGTGAAGAGGAATATCGAGTATTTCTTTTTTATTAGTCACAAACATCAAGTGAGTCCTATCGCGATCGTGAGTGATATTTCTGCAGACAGTCACAAATCACTAAAATGACGCAAATTTTGGATAAAATTCACGTAGAAGTAGATGCTCAATTCGGTCGAGTTATAGTTCTTTCGGACAATGTGAAGGCCGGTGACGTTGTAGTGGATGAGCTTCCGTTTGCGTACGGACCAAAACATAACAGTGCCATAGTTTGCCTGGGCTGCTATCGGTATTTGCATTTTGACGAAGATGGCGACTCGTTGGATCGTTGCGAAAAATGCGATTGGCCACTGTGTGGCGCCTGTATAGATTCGACAGATCATCAACCCGAATGCGAGATCTTCCATGACGCCAATGTTAAGTTCGCAGGGAATGTGAGTTCCGATGGCGTATGCACACAATTGGATTGCATAACACCTTTAAGGTTAGTTAACGATCATCGAGTTTGCTATTTTTGTATTTCATTTTTTTTTATTTGATTTTATTTTGGGATCCCCTTCTTTTTGCTCTCTGTTAATCAAGGCGGTGCATAAACAAAATATGCCCTTGTAAAAACCCGCTGAGTTCTGTGTTCCTTTGGAACAAAAGCTTAATCGTTTTATTTTAAAGAAAACAAAAGCGAATGACGCTTTCGAGGATGCAAATGTGAATGTTTATTTCTATAATTAAACATGAAGAAAGCAGGTGTCATTGTCTGTGGTAAATGGAATTCCGTATCGTTCAAAGGTTGATCAAGACGAATAAGAAAAGAAATCAAATTGGGTTTTCGTTGTTTTTTCGAAAATGTCTTGGATGTTTACATTTTCCTTGACATCAACTCTTTGTTTTCGAAGAATCATGCTACCTCAGACAAATACATGAACATTTGCTGAGACACTTTTAACAAGAAACATTTTCTTCTATTAGAGCAAATTTTTCCGGTCTTAAATTCTACTCTAATTGATTCCTTTTTTGGTTGTACACGAGTATTGATTGATGCAGTATGGAATAGTTCAATTCAGGTTATCCTGATGTACATGTTTCAAGAGTTAACCATGGATATGGGCAATCTTCTTTGAATGTTAATAAAGTTAAATGGAACGTATTCTGACACCTAATTGCCTTTTACATGACAGCTCTGTGAGTCCCTTGCCAGCCTTAATGTGGTAACATAATCCATCCTCATACAGCCGCGTCATGCATCAATATACTGCAAAAATGTAAAAATTTATTGTGTAGGTCACACCTTCGGTGACAGGAGAGCAATTTGTATGCGGTTTTTCGTATCATATGCAAAACTCACAAATATCCGACAGCTGATTTCCATATAATTGAGGTGGGCAGAACTTCCATTACAGCAGGTTTAAAACACTGTTGTTTGAACAGAGATACACTAGTACTAAGCTCATGTAAGTTGAGACCGTTAAACTTACTGTTTAAAGGCCTGCAGAAACGAATTTTTAAATCACTTTTATTACAGAGAGTGGTCGCCGTGGCGTAGTGGGTGGAGTGCGACGCTCACACGCCGAAGGGTCTAGGTTTGACTCCCAGCTCAACACCAATTTTTCGAATTTTTCACGGCACCACCTCTTTCGAGTTGCTGACAACACTCAAAGAGTAATAACTGTGTAAGAAAGCTTCTCAAACATCGCCGTTCGAAGCCGGCAAAAAGCTTTAGGTCCCTTCTTCTTGTGAGAGAACAGTAGCGCGCACAACACGAGTAGTTGATGAGTAAGCTAGGCCCTGGTCACCCTTTGGACTGTAGCGCCAACAATTATTATTATTTATTACAGAGAAATATAAAAGGATTTTAAATAGAAATTTGTCAACTTTGAATTAAATTTTGGAACGCACACTTTCACTAATCATCCAACTGAAATTGTAAATTTATTTTGTAAACACAATCTGGTAAAGCGTATAAACGAGAAAAACCTTTTACCTAACCGTGTTCATATGAACATTTCTATGCCTTTGTATCACTCTTTGATTTATTTTGAAGTGATGGTACCGTGTCCTAAGCTCAGATCCCATTCTTCGGTGTGCTGGCGTGTATACTATACTGTCAGGAGATTAAAGATTAATTTCTTTCCCCACTGCCAGAAATTTGTGCCAAAATTGATTAAACGGTCGTAAGCCATTTTACATGAAATCCGAGGCAGTGGAAGTCATCCCAGCCATGGATAATCTATTATTGTATTAATGCTTCTTAGTTGTTTGTGAATAAAGAAGAGCATGGAATATAGGTTTGATTAACAGTTCATGTAACCTTACATCCTTACATTACAACCTTAGTAATATTTTTAAGTTTTTGAAATTTGGTGTTGAGATTTGCTTCACAAAAATTGGTGGGCAGTAGGACAAAAATTTGGCTGTTTTTTTTGAAGCATTTCCGCTTACGTCATTGTTACTTGATCCTGCATTGGCGTTGTCTTCATTTGTGCCTCTTTAATGATGGTATACATGTGGACATATATGAAAGTTATAAAATAGTCTTGTCCTTTGTGTTAATACAAGGTTGTTTCTTCTTAATGTACTTATGTATACGTGTTGTCTTATGTTGTTTTAACAAATTGAATTAAATCGAAAAATGAAACCATTAATCCACTTGTACTTTTTTCTTTATTAATAATTATCCTAACACTGTAGCATTTATTCAAACATGTCTGTCTGGAATGGTAATACTTGCATTTGCGAACATGAACCGCCTTCCATGTCAACGTTGTAGATAGAACTAAACTGCTCCTCGGAACTAGGTCCTGGAACTAGGTCCTTTCCACAAAGGAACCGTTCCATGTTCGGTCAAAGCAAAGGAACTGTTTTGAGCAACTCTATATGGATCTCGCATCAAACGTGGCGAATAACAGTTATTTAAGTCGACGATGTTAAATAACTTTTATCAAAATATGCATTCGCATTCTTGTCTAATAATAATATTAATTGGATGGCTAGACAGTTGACAGAAGAATGGAGCCTAGCCTGCTCATCAAGTACGCGTGTTGTGCGCGAGGTATACCGGTATGAAATGATTTTTTTTTTTTTTAATAAAACACTTACTATTAATGGGAAAGTAAAAAAATTTTATTCAAAGTATTGGCCATTGTTTTCTACACATTTTGACCACCTTTCTGGCAATTTGTGAATACCACGCCAATAAAATTGTTCGGCTTTTAAAGCAAACCAATCAGACACCCAATTTCCGACCTCCTCGTAGGAATCAAAATTCTGCTCAGCCAATGCGTGTCCCATCAAAACAAATGGCAGTCGAAAGGACCCAAGTCTGGTGTATACGGCGGGTGGGGTAGCTGCTCCTTGCCAAGTGTTTTGATTGTATCCTGAACCGGTTTTGCTTTGTGTGCAGGTGAATTGTCATGGAGCAAAATTACCTCGCCGTGTCTTATGGCCCATTCTGGTCGTTTCTCGATCAATGCATGGTTTAAATTGATCATTTGAGTCGGTAGCGATCAGTATTAACGGTTTCACCAGGTCTTAGGAGTTCGTGGTACAGCAGACCTTTCTGGTCCCACCAAACACACAGCATTGTCTTCTTGCCGAATCGATCTGGTTTTTCAGTCAATGTTGATGGTTGTCCCAGATTAGCCCATGATTTTTTTCCGTTTAGGATTCTTAAAATAAATCCATTTTTCATCGCCAGTAACAATCCGATGCAAAACCGATTTTCTTTCGTGGCAAAATCAATCAATCAAATCAATCTTCAAACTTTTTTGGTGGTCTTCCACGTTCTTCATTTCTCACATCAAAATCATTATTTCTGAACCGTTGAAACAATCTTTTGCATGTTGCTTCTGATAGAGCATGATCACCATATGCCTCGACAAGCATTCGATGCGACTCTGCAGCACTTTTCTTCAAATGAAAACAGAAAATTAATGCTTTTCGCAAATCATCACTTTCTGGTACAAAATTCGACATTTTTAACACAATGAAAAAATATGATGTTGTCTGTTCAATGACTTGATGTATACTAAATATTTTTCACAGATGTCATAGCAAACAAAAAAAAAAAAATAAGGGCTCGTTCACAACAAATGCTCCCTAACGAGACATTTGTATCTTGACGTTAACTTCATACCGGTATACCTGGTAAAGGGTCCTCAAATTTTTTCCGACTTGGAATGGCGAAGTTTGACAAGTGTTGTCAGCAGGTCGAAAAAGTTGGTGCCGTGAAAGAAAGTGAGGTATTCAGTCAGGAATCGAACCTGAACCTTTGGCGTGTGAATGTCGCACTCTACGCCACGGCGGCCATTGCATTGTTTTCTATATCCTCATAAATCTCAAGCACTTATAACTCTTGAGGTCACAAAAAATAGGAGTTAGCTAAATAAAATTTAGATTCGTATTATCATTCTGCCTATTATTATAAATTTGTTTGTATCCTAAGCTAATTCGATCTTTTAAATGATTTGGAGTATCAATCAGTCCGAACTTACACAAAGGCAAAAGATTCCACAGCGTTGTGTCCACACATGTTGTGACTACTCACGGCCACTTTTCTATTATGCTTAGCGGAAGGATCAAATTGAACCATTTTTCACCCAGCTTGGAGCAGTCTTGGTTTATGATTTATTTTTTTAATTATTTCATTCATATATTTCATTGACATTCATGAAAGTAACAAAATTATGTGTGAAAGTATAATATGTATACATTGCACCAAGTCTATTATTACTATTGGAAGAGGAAGGGAAAGAAAAGCAAAAAATACGAGAGAAAGCAGTGCAGAACAGACAGTACATTCCACCTCGACGACCAGAAAATAATGGCAAAATCGGAACGAATTGAGAATGGCACTGTACTGCTCGCCCAGAAAATTCAATTTTCGTCGTGAGGTTCCGTTCTCTTTCTTCCCCATCGAATTTGCCCTGAAACTGCCGACACAATGTTGTCGGCACAACATATCAGGACGGTGACTTAGGGCATCAGCGGAGGTCAGGGACCAATAAGGTGCATTTATCATTTATCCTTTGTGGAAGTTTTAGGCACAATTTTTTAATGTACCGTAATCTTTCCATTTTTTTCGCCTTCTCGTTTGAGTTGAGTTCTAAGTAACTATTGTTTGTCATTTTCCCAGCTGTCAGTGATTAATTTTTAAATGAAAGGCTCACGTCAGAATAACTCTACCATATTTTCCTAAGCGAATATTATTGAGCGATGAAGCTTTCTTTTGGCTATATGGGTTTTTCAGTAAACAGTGATGATGGTCCTCAAGTGTATGTTGAAACACGGAGAAAAAAAAACTGACTGTTTGCTGTGCCTAATAATTGATGAAATAATTGGTGCGTACTTCGTAAAAAACGGTGCTGGCCAGAACGTTACAGTCAATGGGGGCCGCTATAAAGTCATGATTACTGACTATTTTATTCACCTATTGAACAAGTGTGAAGTGTAAAAATCGTGACATCAAGGAGTCACATTTGTGCCCGATTGATTTTGATTCAAAGCAAGTCGCCCTTGGGAACCGGACCCGTAAATAGGCCTAAAAGGTCTCGCACTTTTCTGTAAGATTCAGTAAAGTCGCTGGTCAACGACGATAAGCCCGAAACAATTGGCTATTTTAAGGACAACATTCTTCGAGTTTTTGCCCATATACGGCCACAAATGTTGGAAAAAGTCATTAACAATTTGTTCTCCAGATTAGCCTGCGTCCGATCTATGCACCTAAATTACTTATAGTGATTTATGAAAAGAGGAACACCCTCAGCAAATTTGGTTTGGTATAGTCTGATACATTTGGTAACAATTTACCCATCTGCTTAGCACTGTAGGCTTGTAACTCGAAACTCCAACACAAATTATAAGTTAACATTTCATTATTGACTTACTACTAGTATATTGGCCAGGAAAATTGACTGACCCGTAAGTTAAAATTTATCTTGTTTTTCAAAAAATATTTTATTATTTTACGTTGACACGGATATCGCTATAAATGTGCTCCTCCTTTTGGATTGGATGGACGTGCAACAGTCCTACATGAGGATCCAGTGGATACAAAAACTAATCCTGTTATGCACGCATTTGTTCTTCAGTGATCTTCTTGTGATCTTCAGTTTTTGCCAACTCCGAACGGCGAAATTTGAAAGACAATTAGTAGCCTCTAAATGTTGTCCGCAAAGCAAATGAAGGGGTACCGTGAAAAATACAGTGTTTAGTCCTAGCAACAAACGGCATGTGAGGGGCCAACTTAACACACCATGGCGACCACCTTTGTTTCCGACTACACACAGCAAATTTAATTAAAAATTCGTAGTCTAATATTTTAAGTTTCATCTTACAGTGTGAGATAAAAAAAAAGTCCTATTAATGACTTTGATAGGTTATCAGGAACTTGTCACTTAAATGTCTGTGTCTATTAGTATGATTCAGTATTAGTATAAGTCAGTGTAAGGGCATTACTGAAAATAAACACGGCTATGCCCAGCGTTTCTGATTCCACGGCGCTTCAAAAATAAACCCGATCATAAGTCAATCAACCATATTAAGTGACGAAACATAAATTCATCGTCCGATAAGCGGTTTTTCACGTGATCTTTTCATTTTAATTCCCCCTTCTGATCTGAATAAGTCGTAGCTCTTTTTAAATATTTTTTATCTAAACGCTCATAATCGGTTTAGTCGTATAAATAGCATGAAAGCATATGCAGCCTAAAAGATCTGTGCTAGTAGAACCGACCTTTCGCACACCAAAGGAAAAAGAGCTTTATGCAAATTGATATAATTTTAAATAAAGAGATAATTCATATTTCTTTGCTGAAAAGCGCTCCTGAGTCGTAGCAGTTTTTCAACGCTTTCAATGCACTACAGGATCCATATGGGATGAAACACATAAAGGTGACGGATTTATGCCCGAGACCACCAAGCCAAAGCTACAGTTCAGGAATGTATTTCGAGAATCTACGCACAGTCAGCCCACTGCCAAGAAATCTGTGTATCCGAAAAGAAGTGCCACATCGCCAGCACAACATCTTAATAGAATCTGTCAGAACTTCCCTATAGCCATCAGACGTTCGGTACACAGGTAGCCAGTCGGTCGTGGCATGCCTGTCTTTAAAAATCTCACTGCCATCGAGCAGGATCCAGTGCTGGGACGGTATCTGGTTTCCAGCGAGGCGGTTTCAACATCGGAAGTGCTTATCGAGGAGTTACCATTCGCGCTTGGACCTAAACTCAGTTCGTGTGTAGTGTGTTTAGAGTGCTATGCACCGGTGTGTTGTACTTCGGATGGGCCCAGGTGTCCAGAGTGCGAGTGGCCGCTGTGCGAAGACTGCTCCTTGTACGCCACAGATGGTGTGCATCAGATGGAGTGTGAAGTGTTTCGGTCAGCTAAAGTTAAGTTCTTTTCCATGGAAGCTGAAGATGATGACGCTATGGGATGTTTGCAATTAGACTGCATTACTCCTTTGAGGTAACTAGCCAACACAGTGTTGTGTTCTGAATTGAAATAAATTGCATCCGAGGGTTGTTACATCATAGGCATGCTGCGAGGTTGTGCTTGTTTCTATTTGAGCATCCATCTGCTAATGTCTCGCATTCATCACTGCCGCCAACTAAAGCAGAGTCCTCTGAGCCTTCATACATCACATACTCGGACAAATTTGAATGCTATTAATTCTGTTTGTCTAGGGTGTCAGTTGAGTTGTTGCGGGCAAGTGCATGTTAAAAATATTTGCTGTGCATAAGCAACCATGCGCTAAGTACAAGCAAGTACAGTGACAGAGGGCACGACAACCCCCGAAATGTGTTCAAGTGTATTGTTTGGTCTTATTTTAGAAAAATGTCTGGGAAGCAAAATAATCTTTCGGTTCTTCCCTGTAAACAATAGAAATTTTGAATCTCAAAATTGCAGCTCAACAAAAATTTACTAATGATAACGAGAAACAAAATGCACTAAGGTCACGCTGAAGAATTCGTGGTCCTATAACAGTGAGGTCAATTTTGAAAAAGATTTTTTTTGAGTATATCGAAATTAATTTCTACAAATTCTACACACAGATGCTTTATCAAAATACAGATGTCAAATTGATTAATATAATATTGCATGGAAACACATTTAATTTAAAAGCTCGATTGGGAACTTTTTAAATTTTAAATTCATGCAAGATGAGAAAAAGAGCATTTTTGAATTAATTTAGTACTTATACATGTAGTATGGGAATGTTTTCATCAAATCCGTTGAAATAAGCTAATTTAAATATTAGCTGGAAAGTAAGAGAAAGAAATTTCCTATTAATTGGCGTTCACGATAGATTTCGCCTCTGAATGAATATACCTTCATTTTAAATATGACATATATAAGGTTGGTGTGGTCGCCGTGGCGTAGTGGGTAGAGTGCGACGCTCACACGCCGAAGGGTCTAGGTTCGACTCCCAGTTCAACACCAATTTTTCTAATATTTCACGGCACCACCTCTTTCGAGCTGCTGACAACACTCAAAGAGTAATAACTGTCTAAGAAAGCTGCTCAAATCTCGCCGTTCGGAGTCGGCAAAAAACTGTAGGTCCCTTCTACTCGTGAGAGAACAGTAGCACGCACAACACGAGTAGTTGATGAGCAAGCTAGGCCCTGGTCCCCCTTTGGACTGTAGCGCCAACAATTATTAATTATTATATATAAGGTTGCCAAAAATCTCCCTTCCTTCTTTTTGTCTTTTGAATTTTCCGACTATGTACAAAGCGCTAAAGAGCTCATAACTATACTACTATATATCATTTGAAAGGTCTTGACATAACCTACAAAACGACGCTATGTATGTTTAGTTTGGATATTGCGTTCAGCAGTTATAGACGTGTAAACATGAAGTTGACTAACGCCGAAATTCTCGCTATTTTAAAGTTTTCCTTCATTAATTGCAAATCCGCTAGAGAAACGTGAGATTAATGGTGTTTTGGGGGATGGTACTCCATCACTTCGAACCGCGGAGTAATGGTTTCAACGATTCAGAGCCGGTGAAAACGACATCATGAATAAGCCAGCCGGCGGACGACCTGTGTCGACGAATACCATTGGAATCATGGATATCATCGAGTTAGACCGGCAGGACCGGCCCAGGAGAGGGAAGTTAGTCACCAAGTCATTTTAAACCATCTGCAGAAGGCTGGATACAAAAAAAAACTTGATGTTTGGGTGCCGCATGATTTAACGCAAAAAAACCTTCCGGACCGAATCAACGCCTGCGATATGCTGCTGAAACGGAACGAACTCGACCCATTTTTGAAGCGGATGGATCACATGGACGAAACGGTGGATGGACGAAAAATGGATCACATACGACAATATCAAGCGAAAACGCTCGTGGTTGAAGGCCGATGAATCGTCCCAAACAGTGGGCAAGCCAGGATTGACGACCAGGAAGGTTTTGCTGTGTGTTTGGTGGGAATGGAAGGGAATCATCCACTATGAGCTGCTCCCATATGGTCAGACGCTTCATTCTTCCATCTGCTACGAACAACTGGACCACTTGAAGCAGGCGATCGAGCAGAAGCGTCCAGAATTGGCCAACAGAATTGTTCCACGAGGACAACGCTAGACCTCACACTTCGTTGATGACTCGTCAGAAGCAACGGGAGGTCGGATGGGAGGTCTTATCGCATTCATCATATATCCAGGACATAGCACCAAGTGATTACCACCTGTTCTTCTTTGAGTGTTGTCAGCAACTCGAAAGAGGTGGTGCCGTGAAAAATTCGAGGTGTTCAGCCAGGAATCGAATCTAGACCCTTCGGCGTGTGAGTGTCGCACTCTACTCACTAAACCACGGCGGCCACATTTTAGAAATGTCTTCTAAAATAGTGAAGCCAAATTTGTCAACAATCAAATAAGCTGGTATTGACAGACCCAATTAATATTATCAACGTTTAAAACACACAATACTTGAAAACGTACCAATTACTACCAATGTTGTCATCATTCCTGTAATGGATGGCGCAGGGCTACTGTTTGTACGGGAGAAAGCATCAAAGAAGTCGAAAAATGAATTCTTGAGGATCCCCGAATAAAGGTAAAAATGGTGGCAGAGATCACCAAGCTTTGAACTGGTACCATTCACAACATTCTTCATGACCAATTTAACCCTTCAAAGGTCTGTGCAAGGTAGGTGCTACTAATGTTCACAGCGCCTCATAAAAGAAGTGAGAATCGCATGCTGTAGAGAGCTTTTGGAGATGTGTAGTGAGAACGCGGACGGTGTTATGGATCGAATTGTTACTGGGGACGAAATATGGGTTCACCACTATGATTCTGAAAGCCGACAAGAGTCCATGCAGTGACATAAAATAGGAACAGACCCCCCAAAGAAGTTTAAAGTCACCCCGTCTGCCGGGAAGCTCATGGCCACAGTTTTTTAGGACTCAAAGGGAATCTTGCTCATTGAGTAAAAAGAAAGTGAAACCATAAACGCCACATTCTACGCTTCCACTTTGCATAATTCACAATGTTCACAGCGCCTCATAAAAGAAGTGAGAATCGCATGCTGTAGAGAGCTTTTGGAGATGTGTAGTGAGAACGCGGACGGTGTTATGGATCGAATTGTTACTGGGGACGAAACATGGGTTCACCACTATGACTCTGAAAGCCGACAAGAGTCCATGCAGTGACATAAAATAGGAACAGACCCCCCAAAGAAGTTTAAAGTCACTCCGTCTGCCGGGAAGCTCATGGCCACAGTTTTTTAGGACTCAAAGGGAATCTTGCTCATTGAGTAAAAAAAAAGTGAAACCATAAACGCCACATCCTACGCTTCCACTTTGCATAATTCGCGTGATAAAATTAAAAAGAAAACACGTGGTAAACTCGCAGCGGGTGTGTTGCTTCTTCCTGTTCATACGGCGCAAGTTTCCAAGGCTGCTGCGCGAGATTGTGGTTTCGAAGAAATCCAACACCCACCTTACAGTCTAGACCTTGCCGCTAGTGATTATTTCCTGCTTCCGGATTTGAAAAAAATGTCTTCGTGGAAAAAGATTTTCGGTATTTTGGAGAAAAAAAGGAAATTTATTTTTTTTATCTCAATGTAACAAATGCATGGAGATTATATTGAAAAATAAAAGCAATTGAAATTGAATTCGCATTTTCCTTCATATCGATACCGGGAATATATTGAACGCCCCTCGTATCATCATCAACTTCATTCGGTGTATCATTACAGAGGTAGGTGCTATATGGTGGTAATTATGTCGCGCCTTGAGTTTCGGAGTGCTTACCTGCATAGGCCAGTAATTGAGTAATCTTACCAAATTGACAAAGTTTTTTTTTCGTTTTTCCTCTTCAGAGTTCTTCTCAACAAAGAAGCTGACCCTGAGCGGTGGGAAAGAGAAGTAGCTCCTATGGAATACCATGATCAATCCCGGCGCGAACAGACAGATGTATGGAACGCCGATCTCATCAATATCGCCCGATACCTCAGGGGTCCTTGTAAATTGGCCAGATTTTCAGAGGACTTGATAATGAAAGTCGTGGGCATTCTGGAAGTGAACGCCTTTGAGGGTCGTACAAAGCAAGGCTTCCCATTCCGGTGTTTATATCCCACCACCGGAATCCTTGCTCACAACTGTGTACCTAACACAGCGAGGAGTATTTACCCAAGTGAGGGCTACAGGTAAGGCAGTTTGAAAATTTCAATTCAGAATCTATAGTTAAGCAATACACTACAGAATTCGCCTGAGAGCCATGACAAATCTTCAAGCTGGGCAGCAGCTTCACCACTCGTACACATATACTCTCGATGGAACAGCGACTCGACAGGAGCACATCAAAGCTGGAAAATATTTCACTTGCAAGTGTGACAGATGCTCAGACCCAACAGAACTCGGAACATTCTTCAGCTCGTTTAAGTGCACTGTGTGTGATTTGGGTTTCGTCTCAACAACAGATCCCTTTGGTAAGTGACCTACAAAAACGTTCGCTCGTTCAATATGACAAGTGTGTTGTGTTCTTTTTTAGATTCCTTGGCTGATTGGAGGTGCAATCACTGCAGACATCAAATACCAGCGGATGTCATTCAGAAGAACGTGTCTGCGATGCAGGCTGAAGTAGCTGACATTCAGGCACTGGACATGGGTCCCGAGCGGCTGCAAGAGTGCGAGAACCTACTTAGGAAGTACCGAACAATTTTACATTCTTCGCACTTTCTTCAAACAAGTCTAAGGCAAAGTCTCATCGAAATGTACGGAAGAGTTCGCGGCTACGAGATGGTTGAACTGCCGGACATACTACTCGAACGTAAAGAGGAGCTCTGCCGACAAGTTCTAAAGATTCTTCAGGTTTTTGAACCCGGATTAAGTAGAGCCAGAGCGATGTTGTTGTATGAGCTGCATGTTCCACTTGTGTTGTTGGCAAAAAGTGGTTTCATTGCTGGCGTACTCAGTCCTGCCAATTTGAAAGCGAGGATTCAAGAAGCTGTCAATATTCTGGATGAATGCGTAAACATACTGAAATTTGAAGACCCTTCCTCGCAAGAAGGAACGCTGGGCAGAGTTGCAAACAAAGCATTGGAGCAGCTTAGATTAAGTTTAGAGGGAATGTAAGAATAAAGGGGGCATATTGAATGGGCAATAGAATGTGTTAAATATAAAGAATAGTGTTGTTTAATTTAAAATTTTGTAAACAATACAACAAAGTTTGTTATATGTACGTTTGTAACTATGGTATAAAAAACGCGCGACAGATAGAAGCTATAAACATATCGGAATTCGTTACCGCCAGCACAATTTATCACAAAACCATAAGCTCTTTTGACGTCCTAAGTACACATTTTTGCCGACCCCCATTTCGGCCGTCTTGAATAATCAAATACGTTTTCTTATTCTTTTATTTCGGGATAAAACGTAAATGGAGACCGTCCTGTTGAGATAACCAAATACGTTTTTCTATTCTTTTATTTCGGTATAAAACGTAAATGGAGACCATCCTGTTGAGATTTTTAACAAAATAAGTAGCACGTCATGTGGTGCAGTATATTTTCTTCTAATCTCAATTGTGGACAATAGACAATTTGAGTTTCACTTCTTATTTGCCTCTGCAGTACCTTGTTCTTCTACCGTAGGGCAGGGCAACAGTAACATATCAATAAAGTAAGCCACAAGGCTTCACTCATTTATTAACATTATTATTTTTTTTTTTTTTTTGTACATTCTACGCTTAGGCTAGAAAATTTAAGAACAATGTCAACATAATAGGCGGCTTTGAAACCTGCACTTGCAGCATTTCATTATTTTGTAAAATTCATAGCTGCTGGATTGTAACCCATCATTTGGCTGAATGCAAGCATCGGATTAAATCCAATACTGTTGAATGATCCTGCAAATGGGTGGTTGGCAGGATAGGATTGACCAAAATACTGTCCAAATGGCTTCTGCTGTTGCGCGATGGCAGGTGGTGTCTCCGTTTCACGAGTAATGGATTTATGGCGCTTCTTACGCCTTTTACTAGAAGAGGCAGCAATTGAATCTGAATCGGATTCATCATCAGTACTGGGTTGACAATTCTTTCGTACTTTCTTTTTTTGCTTCGTCTCTGATTTGGTTCTTTTTCGATTAGTTTTAGAATTCTCGATATCTTTTCGAGAAACTTCAGCTGTTGGTGGCATTTCCGCACATTGAATTGTGCTCTCACACGGATGGCAGGGAAACTCAACATCAGCAAAAATGGCACTGTATTGACTCATACAAAACTGCATGAATTGCATGAATGCGACGAACGGGTTTGGTGGCTTGATCGCGCTTTTGATGCCACCATCCATATAAGTCTCTCCGCAAGTTCTGCATACCATTTGGCGTTGATATGATGAATGGCTACATTTTCTGCATTTCATTTGACAGTCGTCTGAAGAATGACCCTGATTGTAATACAAATATTAAAATGAGGCAATAAATTAAGGTCTCTAGATGCTTACCGGTTTATTGCATATAATACAAGCTGAGAAATCGTCGCTGTCTGCAAGGTTTTCAATTTTATTCATTTTTCCCAGGAAAACCACATCGTCTTCGGATTTCTTTTCTTTTTTAGGCTTCACATCTCCACCCTTCAAAGGCTGTGGCATTGGCGGCTCTTCGTCCTCACTTGAACTGGAACTGGAAGAATCCGAAGATGAAGACTCAGAGGAACTCGGCGAAGCCGTCGGTCGTGAGGCAGGCGGAGCTTTGTTGAATTCCCTAATCTCAGGACGGACCGAATCCGTCTGTTCCTGCTTTATTTTTATTTTGGGTAAAGGATTTGATACTTCAGCATCATTTGTTTTCGGTATATCTTCTCTCTCAGTTTCGCGTTCGTGTTCACTGATTGAAGGTTGAGAGGGTTTAAAACTAGTCCGGAGTGGTTCGGTTTTTTGTACTTGTTGTTCCGAAGAAGCTACCGGTTTGTTATAACTATAATATTCTTCTTGGTTGTCTTTCTGATATTCGTTTTGTCCACTTGTGCCGCTTTGATAATGATTATCGACTGATTTTTTATTGTGTGCCCAAAACTTATGATTATTCTGTTGTTGTGAATTATAGTTATTATGTTGACTAGATTTGTGTCTTCTTGGAGACATTGAATTTGTGCCAGTGAATTTATGAAAGTTTCCGCCATTCCCTTCATTCCGACCATTACGTTCCCAGTTATTTCTACCCCTTTTATTTCCAGAAAAGCTGTTGTCTCGACGATTTTCATATCTGCCGCCCGAATTTTGTCCACCTCCTCGCTTTCCACTTCGTTTTTTTGTCATTGTTATAATAAACTTTTATAGAATTTAAATTCCTGAATATGCCACAAATTGTCAACATAAATAAGAACTGTCCAATGTCAAAATGCACGTGTTGAAAAGAACGAAACGTCAAGAGTTGACACTTATCTTATGATGGTTTAATTATAATTTAGGAGCTAACCTTAAACACAATAAAGTTTAATCTAGTAAGTAAAAATAAATAGTTTTTATCATGTTCATCAGATGAAAATAAATATACTAAATCATGAAATATAAATACACTAAATCGCAATGAAAAACGTCTGTGACTAAATGAAAAAATGATAAAATTCCGTTATTCCTCTCCACGTATTGATCCAGACAATGCAAAGCAGATGTCCGTTTTATATACAAAATGTAATTAAAAAATACTGTCATAGCTTATGAAACTTTATAAATTATCAATGAATATTTGGCTTTTCATTACATTTTATTGATATCATCCTACATTATTAAAGCATATAAAATAATGGCAAATCTTCTCAAACCATACATTTTGTAATGGCCCTAGTGTATCTGAAAAAAAAAAGTAATTAACATACTATGTCATTCGTGGTACACATCTTGGAATATATAACAGTTCTTTCCACTACTGGAACATAAATGTCATTTAGACATAACACCATGCTGCAGTTAAAAAGAAATTTTATAAACACGAACAACCAATAATGAATAACAGAAGAAAAAATAATCCTTTTCGTTCTCAAAGTTCAAATTATAATACTCCCATAGACATAAAAAAGAAAACTTCAGAATGGGGAAAAGTGAAGTTCAATCCAGTGGCTAAATTAACCTCTACAGAGACCGCAACTCCGTGGTCACAATTTAAATCGGAAATAATTCAAAAACACTCAGACGACGCTCGCGAATCTGTGAATAATTCCGATGCAAAAGTAAAGGAATTTAACAGAATGCGTGAGGAGAACTACAGACGAAATAAAATTGAAAGTAAACAACAGGAACCAACAAAGTGGGAAGATTTCTCAGAAGAACCGGAGACTAAAGTATCTTCAAAGAAGGCGGATCAAACACAAACTTCAAAAAAGAAACAGAAACTTAAAGGAAAGTTTCAGGAAATAGAAAGTAATATAAAAGACTTCGAATCAATTAAGAAAGGAAAATTTGATTCCACACAGCTGACTGCAAACCAAAACAATTTTCTTAAAAAAGTAATAACAAAAGGACTGATGAGAAAGAAAGGATGTTTTGAGCAGGCTGTGCAAGACTTAAAACTTCATGGTGTTAAAAAAAAAACTATTAAAAAAAAATAAATGAAATCGTCAAGAAAGTTGTTTTTTTTTTTTGTTTTCCTTAAAGTAGGATGTAAACCCGCTGGCACTTTTTCAACCATTTTTATTTCTACTGATTCTTTAAAGTTATGCAGTGGAAGTGTTGATTTTAGGGACAAAACATTTTATTCTTTCTTGTATCATTTAACAACGATTAGTTATTTCCTTGCAAGACCGCTCTTATTACGTTTAAGACTCGGGAATTAAATTTAAGGTTTTATTCATCCATTCACCTGAATGGATGAATAAATATCGCAGATAAATGGGCGATATCTTAATCGGATTGAGGCCACTTTGTGGCCAATGGGTCTTCCATTAAAATAATTTCATCAGTTTATCACATTAGTTAAAACTTTTCCAACCTCCGGTACATATTTTCAGTTTCTTTCCTTGCTTAGAAATAGTCGCATCTGCACCGCTTTCATTCACGTTGTTAGTAAAAGAACGTATATTTCACAAACAGAATATTATTTAACGTAAAAATGACAACATTCATCGATTACATAAATACCCTTAAAAACTAAATGAATTTAGGTTTATGAATATAGAAGGCAATGCTGCTAGGTCTAGGTTTATTTAACGTTCAATTCCTGATTGCGTTTCACCATGTTTTCTTTGACCCATGGATGCGTCATCACTTGTACGAGGGTTATGCGAGATGTGCTCTTTCGAAGGAGCTAAATAGGAAAATAAAACATAAATCAAAAAAGAAAGGAAGTAACTTTATTTTACCCACCCTAGAAATAAGATCTTTTGCTCCAGATGTCATGTGCTTAGGATAGTGAATTTCGAGCCGCCGAATCTTTTCATACGTCATTTGAGTGTTGCTGGACTCGAATGGTGGACTTCCGACAAGGAATTCATAGCAAAGAATTCCGAGACACCACTGATCAACTGAGTCATCGTAGTTAGTGCCATCAACCATTTCGGGTGGTAGGTAGTCAAGTGTGCCACACATTGTCCGTCGTCTAATATAATGCAAGAGATGATCTTATTAAATGTGACGATGAAAACCTGGATGAGAAAATGCTTACTTATTGGACATTGTGTGTGCAGACCATCCAAAATCAGCCAACTTAACATTATCATCAGAGGTTAAGAGAATATTTTCTGGTTTCAGATCTCTGTGAATGACATTGTTCATGTGGCAATAATGCAGCGCATCTGCCACTTGATATGTATACTTGGCTGAACGTGGTTCATCAAAACGATGGTATGGTGCGTTCCGTAGGTGTTTGTACAGTTCACCCTCTGAAGCTATTTCGAGCGCCAAATAGATTTTGGTTTCGTCATGGAACCAGGTAAGAAGCCGCAAAATATGAGGATGCCTAACAAGTCACCAATAAAAACAAAATTAAAATACATTTTTTACACAACTAATACCAATCTTACTTGAGACGAGATTGAATTTCAATCTCTCGCAGTACTTGTCTCTGCACCCCACCATTCTGCAGTTCAGATTTGAACATTACTTTCATTGCAACCATGTATTGGCTGTGACGTTCGCGGGCTATGTACACACGACCGAATTTTCCGCGTCCCAATGGTGTTCCGAGTTCAAAATCATCAGTGGTCCAACCATAACTATAAAACAAATTATATTTTAGGAAAAACGCGGTTGTTGCTGTAGAAATTTTGAACTTACGGCTGCCCATAAGCTGGATGCGACATCATTTTCATTGACATCTCCAGAATTCGATCTTGATGTTCTGGTGGTACTTTGCTCATAAGTCCTGGAAGTTGATCTCTATTCGGAGGTTTTTTCTTCATCTTGTGGGAATTCATATTCTGCGACTGATTTATGTGTAAATATTCTATGCAATGTACAATTATTGTCCTTTGCCTCTGCCGTTAAACTATGCCGCCAGTTTAATTTTTGAAACGAAAGCAACTGTCAAATTATATCGAGTGATGCCAAGTCAAACGTAGGTTAATTAAAATCTAGGACATTCACATTCCAAACTATTACAAAATTATGATGTAAGAAAAGTATCAAGGGTGTTTATTATTTCATTGTTGTCTTTCCATAAATAATTAGGCAGAACCTTCTCGCTTTTTTATAAGCCCTCCTTGTAACCTTTACTTATTTATACAAAAATTAATATAAGTGTCAATTATACAGGTTTGGTTTTGAGAGAGAAATTATGCTGGTTCGGTCTCAACAAGAATCTATAAAGAAATTGTGAAAAACGCTGTTCAAGGGAGTTCACGTTGTCCTGAAGACGATTTTCAACCAAATCTGCTTGGGTATAGCTAGACCAGTACAAACCTTAACAATCTTCATGTCGTCTACGTGTTTCCTCCTATCGTCGACGTATTCAGCTCTATTCTCAATGGCTCGGTGTAATGCAGTACGCTGAATTCAAATGTACCAATAGCTGCATGGGATGTCCTTACTCGAGTTATATAGCGTAGCCAGAACCTAGTTTAGTTTCCCTTATTGAATCTAACAAATCTAAACCAATTTTACATTTTTTTATTTTTTCCTTGGTTTTGAAACAATCTTATCAAAAATTCAACCGTAAAGCTTAACAGTATGTCCACCTATGTATGCGTTTGTATGCCTCATTGGAAAAGCCGTCTTAGCACAAACTTATCTTCAAATGGTATCACTTTGGGATCTAGCTGAAGAAGTATACTGAATTCAGCACGTTCTCCAAATTAAAACTGCCTTTCTGTGGCAGCTGTTTAAGAATCCTATTTAGATTCTTCTTCGCAATGTCCTCCGCAGTTCCACTGCTACCTATGTCCCTGGAATATGCACACGTGAGTCAAGCAGCATGTGAAAATAATGTGTCGTTGACTTACTTTTCACTAAAACTAAACTTCTCCTGTAGGAATTTAGATAAGTCTTCGAGGATGGGCTGGGAGTGTAAGGCAACGAATTGTTCACGACAGATCTGAAAAGATATCACGAGTTAATAGGGAACTTGCTGGGCTGGTGGAAAAGTTTACCTTATTCATATCAGGGACGGTGCAGGCATGTGTCCAAAAGCAATCGTGCACCGACACGAAAGTTAAACCTCGCCGTTCGCAGTTTAACGAAGTCAGCATCATGTGACTAGAATCCAGGGAGTGTATGAAATTGGGCGGGAAAGCATTCTTCTGTTTCATGACGTTGGGTCTCTCGTACATATCTAACGACATATTCGGTGAGATTTTGTTCCCTTTCTGGACATTCTTGTATTCTATTCGGTTGTAATGCTGGACAACAGGCAGCCCCAACGGAGTTACCCACTCGACGTTTTGATTGCAAACACCCGAGATTAAGCGTGAGCACTCGGTAAACCAGTCTTGAATCTCCTTCGTAGACGTGAACATCTCGCGTAGACTTTCGAACGTCTTTGCGGTTAAGTAGCTGGACGCCGGCCATACCCACTCGCTGGGGAACTCGTCAATGTCCTTTAACTGTCGGGCGATTTGGAGGCGGGCACCGTAACGAGTAACGCCATACACTGTGGTCATGACTGTTTGCTTGATTACTTTGCGCCGAACGAATCCGTCTAATACTTGTGCCACATGCAGCCCATTCTCTGAGTCGCTTTTACGCATTTTTTCCACTAGAGCCGCCACTGCACTGTACACGTCTTGGGGAATTGGTGAAGGAGACAGATTCACACTGGCAGCACCCGATTTGTCACGGCCCAGTGCAGCATAGTGCTGGAGACCGTTGCATGAGCCGTCTTGATGAATTGGGAAGCGACTCATGTATTCTGAAAGTTTTGAGATGTGTAAGATAGGTTTAAATTTACATTTAAGGATTTCAGAAAGACTTACTGGCTGGATCGGGACACCTTGAGACTTTAGCAATTTCTATGCAGCACGCCAGAGTTTGCCACGGTTCGTCGGACTTTGTCCACCACATGCGTCCATTTAGCGGGTTGTCAGCAGAGTCCAAGATGTCGTGCATGATCTCTTCGGCATACAGCAGCCTCTCGCTGACGGAATTTCTCTTTTTCATTCCTGTCAAATTGATGCAGTGTAGCTTAAGCCAACTGAAGCCATCCTCTCCCATAGGACGTGCCTGGTCAAAAATCAGCATGGACCGCGCGAGATCTGATCCGAGGTGATTAAGATGTGGCGGCAGTGGGTACACTCTACCACGGAAATCCATGTTGTGAGGTAACCAAAATACTTTTTCTCGGTACTGGAAGAAGAATTCATTTGAATTAATTTTATATAATCAGAATATGAGCGAGACTCACATGATTTGCCAGAGATAATCTATAAAGAGTATCACACCACAGGCTGTACATTTCTGCCTGTTTTCGCCGATGTAGCATTTTCTCTTTGTAGAGCTTCGCTCGTTCGGCGTTCGAGAGTTCGGAGTTTTGATCTGGAATTTTGGGCAGGGGAGGAAGTGCACTTGGCGGTCGGGGGACGTCCAGCTTTGTGTCACCTCCCTTTTGGAAGACTTCAATTATGACATCGAGGATCTAAATAAAATAAACGTGGAAGAAATCGGACAGAGACTGATATTTGTCCAGTGCTTACATCCGTATTTACTCTCCATGGTATGCTTGCTAGTTGATTGAGGGAATCTAAGGCCGGATATAGATCTTGAGGATTCGCATCGCTTATTCGCTGCCATTGTTGAATTGCCTGTTTTAACGGAATTGGTTTAAAAAGTGAAATGCGGATATATTGCAATGGTAGATTACCTGATGCGGGAGTCGAATAAGTTCAGACTTGTTAAGCAGGTAGCCTCCATTGTATGGTGTGCTCCATGGTTGCGGGGGACAAAGCATCGGCACCAAATTGGAATCGAATGTCAGTGTTTGCTGTCGCGAAGCGCGAAGTAATCTGAAATATCAACATTCCATTTGAACGTTTGATTCCAAAGGTAATAAACAGTGGGTGTCACAATTCTCTTCTAATGAGAGTCAATGAACCTTACGAATTGAGATAAGACATGGGAATGCCTTCTCACTCATACTAAACTACTAATTAATTGACATATGAAAACAAAGAAGCATTTGCGTGATTAATGCCAATTTTGACAAGTCGCATTTTGAAATTTGCGTGCAGGTGATGAAATTTCATTTAATTTGGGCCTTTTACCTCGCTAGCACTGGATGCGGTTTTACTTCTTCTTTCATCAGTCTGCCCTGATTCCGAAATAGAGTGTAAAACGCAGGCATCAAATTTGTTTGCTTGTTCTTCGTCTTCGATCGCAGAACATATGAATCGATCTTTATGTCGCGCATCAAAATGTTGTATAGAAAGCGTCCAACGCCGGCTAAAACATTCTTCGGCCACATTGGTTCGATGATGTCCATGCTGGGTCCTGTGTCGCGAGATTCATGCACCAAACGCTGCCACATTTGTCTAGGGTTGTCATTGCTTGTGCCTTCTTCCCACTTCTCGCAATAATTTCCATAGATTTCACCAATTTTCTCTAGTACGCCATTTTTTTTCTTCTGTTCAATGTGATATCTAAAAGAAGGTCCTTATTAGCAACTTCTGCACTCTTCTGAGGGATAGGGTTTTACCGTTGGAGCACCTTCATTCCAAGATTCTTGTACAACTGTCCAACAGTTGGGCTGTACGTTTCGGATCCCTCAGCGATCATTCGTATTTCTTTCAGTAGTATGTCAATATATTGTCCGCCCTCCAAGATCTTCAGATATGTGTAATAGTTCATGTTGCCCTGAGGACTGAAGCGTATCTGTGCACGAAGTGTGTTTAGGTCTCTATTGATCGCTTCGCTGATTTGCACCCTCCATGTAGTGTAAAGTTCTTCCATTTTTTTTCGCTAAAAGCAAATAACTTTTCTTCATTCCCCTCTTCTAAGGAAGTATTCTCAAGGTAAACTTACGCAAAACTCCGCATTGGCAAACTCTTTGGTCTTCTCAATACTTTGTATGGTGACATAACCGTCTAGTTCAATCTTCAGTTGCTCTCTGGCCATCTGCTGCAGTTGATCTTTCGTGTAACCTGCTTTTGACGACATCATTGGACTTCTTCCATCGACTCCCTCCCCACCAACAGCCTCGTTATTCAGGTCATTTAACAGAATATTGTTGTAAGTCAGCGCGGGCGGCGTGTATTCCGGCGTGAAGTCAGGATAAATGCGACGAATTGCATCCAAGGCAATTTCCTTTTGATCGAATTGAAATTTACTCTTGTCCATCACAGCATTAAGCGTTATTCCCTATTCAAAACATATCAAAAGGTTGCTTCAAAATTCAATAGAGGACTCTTACCTGCTCCTGGGCCATGTTGATATAAGTTCGAATTTTGCGAAGGTTGCTGTCTGATGCTTCCACACGACCAAGGCACTCAAATATGGCAGCATAAGTTTGCTCATTGAAAGCTGTTCCATCCTCCTCTAGCACTGCGAATACTTCTTTGAATCTGTCAAAGCTTCCTTTCTCCGCATAACCGTGGAGAAGAATGTTGTAGAGATCTATTGGGAAATTCGAGGCCGCTTTGTGCTTTTTCGCTCTTTGCCGGTACGACAGGATGGTGTTTAGTCCCCGGTTCACCATGCCTGAGCTTACACAAGCAGTCAAGTAGGAATTCAAATTGATCACAAGAGCTCGTTCACGACCTAAGCGTTCCTGGTCCTCCGATACGTGATACTTCGATTTGAAACGCGATTGCTTAGCTGTTGTTTCCGCCGCTGCTAATTTCTTTCGTTTCGAGGGTTGTTCCATTTCGGGCAGAACATATGGTTCTATGGACTCGGACATGTCAGCCACATCCGGTATCGCAACATCCACCTTGTCATCTGGAAAGCTAATTATAACTGTTAGTACCATAGTTTGAGGAAAAACCAAGTATGTTTCTCACTTAAATGACAGAAGTTCTTCAGCCTCATGTTCTCCGTGTTCCATGGCTTCGATGATGTCACGGAAGTTGTTAAAACTACTCATGATCTTCCTGATGTGTTCAGGATTGTTCAGGATTTGCTTTGAGTTCTTGGAAAGGAATATGAGAGGTTTTTCTTCGAACATTTCCGGCTCTATGATTGAATTGTCCAACATTTCCATGTTGATCTTTTGATATTCTATTGGTTGTTGTGAGAGCGAACTTTGTGTGCTTGGGGATTGATTTTGTGTGGAATTTGTTGCCGAATTTGTACTGAATGGAGCGACAGAGCTACTCGCCCTCACAGTTTGAATATTTTCTGCCAAAGCAGAGCGCTCTGCTTTTGCCCGCTTGCTCAAAATCTGCTGCTGAGTCTTCGTGATGAATTCCTGCAACTTCTTCGATTTCAGCCTTTTTATTTTTGCTCGTCTTTCGGTTGATTTACAGTTCGTCACTAAAAATAAGAGAACTAGAGTAAACATGTAAAATAACATTTGGTCGGATCATTACCTTCCAGCAGTTCAACGTATTTCGAAAACTTCGGTTTCATTTTTCTTTTTACCTTCACGGGCATATTGGGATGAGTTGAGCTAATGGTCGATTGTTGACGAACCGTGGGCTTGCGAAGCGAAGCATCTTTTACTTAATGAAAACAAATATAATTGTCATAATTTGGTCTAGTTAAATTAATGTTAAACTCACGTTTACTAGGCATTTGTGACATAGTGTTATCAGTAATTTTTGGTTGTAGTATGCGTTGCGCAGTTGACCATTCCCAGTTGGGAGAACACTGTCCAACCAAAAGCCGCACATTTTGTAATGTTGTATTCTTAACTGACAGCAGGCGATACATTACGACGAATTATGCACATATAAATGACGAATTGCATTTAAATTATACGATCAATTCACTGTTTTTGAAATATTAAAAATTTATTTGGGATATTCTTGCATAATAGCACGCAATTTCACTCATTTCTGGGTGGACTATACAAGCGACAGATGAGAAAAGAAAAGAACCAAAACAGTCAAACTGACATTTCTAGAAAATCACATGGAGATAAAAATAATTGTGAAGTTTGATGTGTTTTCATTATGTTCTCATGATTCACAATGGTGTAATTTTAGATTTTCGTTTAAATGAATGGGTTATAGTATATTAAATGCTTTGACGGTTTGAAGAAATAAAGAAATTTAAGAAAAATTAAATGAAATTATTCAGTAGATTTGAAAATACTTTCTAATTTTTACCTTTTTCAGTACCGAGTCACACACTTTGTTCTGAATCATCCGTTCCTGTTCTCTGCGGCTAAATTTGATAACAATTACACACTAACATAGAGCTGAATAACCAAGATTTAATACCCCGTTTGAGTCATTTTCCATATTTCGTGCCAAACATAATTCAAACGTGTCCAAGGCGCAAATTCAAAGACTCTACTCTTGATTTCCTATTAATTTCGCTTTTGTCTTCTCAAAAACTTTCCTGGAACCTTAATCGAGTCGGATATGTGCGTAATGAAGCGAAACATTGAAACACAACGCCGACATAAAAGAGCAGTCACTTACCCGAGAGGGGTTCATAGTTCGCTTGAATTCCTCCAATTCAATTTCAAAGTGAATAGTTACTGTGTTCATCTTTCAAGATTTTGGATCCAATTTCAATACAAACAATCACTAAGTAAGTGTTATGTTAAGATTCCATATTTTATCTACCTGCAGCCTCTATCTCTTTCTGCATTCATGCATCAACATCCCTCCAAGGATCAAAAAATATTTATTTATACATATATATTTTTTGGAGTAATAACCGAAAAAATAAAAACACGTGCATTCCAAGCATTATATGTGTGCATTTGCCCACCCGTCTCAGTGTAAGATACCCCAGAAGTTGACTTATTCAGTTGCATTGAGAGTTGATGCCAATGAATTTCTATTTCTGGACACGAGAAGATCCCGCGGAGTTTTCCCACATTGCTCTCATTTCGGGGTGATCAGTGCGCTTCGAGGCAAATTCGTCGTTCGTCAGTTGATCATTCATTCGTCCGCTGTGGAGCCGTGGTGGTCATCTTCTCAGCTTTTTGTTTTGGGATTGTACCACTGTTAGAGAAGCTGGCTCTCTTCAATTGATATTGAACCATTGCTTGCTACGGTCAGAAGCTTTGGTTCTGCGGCTGCATAGTTAGTTGTTCGAACCTGATTTAAGTGTGAGTGAGATGAGCCCTAGCGGATTTTAAAAGTGGTTTCTTGTTGCTAAAAATTAAAGTCCAGAAATTTGTGTCGTTTTGTGAGAGTTAACCCTCGATTTATATATTTTTCTTTGGAATAATCACAAACTTTAAGCTGAGGTACGTATGCGTGAAACTGAATGAGATCGGCATTTGTTCGAGCTTAATCGCATTTTTTTGTTTTTTTTTTTTTGTTTTTTTGCGGAATGTTTGCAATTTAAACTTTCGACCTAAAAAACAATGTTTACTGATAACTTATCAACGACTATAAGAGTCAAAATAGTAAAATTAGAAAACAAAATATGTGTTCATAGTTGTGGGATAGGACAAGACGCACGTACTGATACATTTACTGGGAAAAGTGTTAAAATCATATCTCCAATGCTTCATTCTCAGTGCAATGAACTAGTAAAAGAAGATGTCAATGAAGTGTTTAAGTTTAAGAGCACAATGAGGCGCAAATCACTTCGACCAGTTGTTCTTTTATCTGTGTTCAACTGTCGTAGACTGGTGTCATCAATAGGTTATTGAATTCACATTGAAACGTATACAGTTTCAGTCATAAATTGAATTGTGTTGATTTATACACACTCTCTGCTTCTACAGAGGCGTAGTGATTATCTGCCGGCCGTCGTCGATATTTTTGCTGACATGCGGTTTTGAATTCAAGGCCTTCGATTGAAGCATCATTTTCGTCATGCAATTCTAAAAGAAACAAACAAATTCATCTTTTGAAATTGGTCACTGCTGCAAAATCTTTCTAATTCGTTGAAATTTTAAAGCATGCGAACTAGAAGATATTGCAAAATAAGAGTACTCAAGCAGACTTACAATTCACATTTCTATTAACAGGAATAGACAAACTGACGGGCAGCCTTTCAAACAAATCACAGCCCATATTTTTTGGATTCTTAGCTGTATAAAATTAAACATAGAATTTTTTTCGCGAATTCTTAATACGAAATTGAGTTTTTATGCTACTACTTTGAAGCCCTCGATAAACCTTACATTTGGGTAAGGTTTACATACTGGGTTTTCACGCATCAGTTTATCCTTAAAATTTAACATAATATAATAATAATAATTGTTAGCGCGACAGTCAGTCAGGGGGACCAGGGCCTAACTTGCTCATCAACTACTCGTGTTGTGCGAGCTGTTGTTCTCTCACGAGTAGAAGGGACCTACAGTTTTCTGCCAACTCCGACCGGCGAAATTTGAGAAGATTTAGGCAGTTATTCCACTCTGAGTATTGTCAGCAGCTCGTAAGACGTGGTGCCGTGAAAAATTCGAAAAATTTGGGTTGAGCTGGGAATCCAACCTAGATCTGCTGCGCGCACTGTACCCACTACGCCATGGCGGTTAACATACATAAGTATTTATTAGACTAAGACATAAAGTAACTGAATAGTCATAACTTTGCGTTATTATTCACAAAGAAACAGGGCTAAGCTTCTACAGCAAATTCTTCTGTTGTTCGCTATATTTTTCATAGACAACAGTTAGCCTTTCTGTATTTCCAGCTGTTCGATGGAGTGAAATGGAACCCGTTACTTACGGTGTCGAAGTTTGGGTTGATTTTTCACGACAAATGCAAGTTATGAAATTAAATAATACTAAAATTGTAGTCATTGGCAAAACCTCCCAATAATACTCACATGAATGTTGAGATGACACACCCTTCGAGTATAAACACTTTTGTATGAACTTTTGTAGGAATATTTTCTTCGGAAGACATCAATTGTCTAAACTGTTAGGAAATCAGTTCTTGATTGTTTTGAGCTTGACTTAAACTAACCTTTCTGACGATCAATTATTTAGGTAGAATCTGTACTAAAGTCGGGTATACAAAGCAAGTTTCTATTATGAACATGAATTTAAGAATTTTTTTTTTATAAAAATTTAATTTATTAAAATTTTCCAATGTATCGTAACGTTTTGTAATAAAGTCTTCTTATCATTGGTTTGTTTTTCGTTCCTGGTCGCATTACGATTGTAGTTCAATAAAATAACCTATTGGTTTTAATTGTCACTTACCCAAGAAGGGTTCATAGTTCGCTTGAAATCGTCGGTCGCACTCTAATTCAATTTCAAAGTCAATAGTTACTGTGTTCATCTTTCAAGATTTTGGATTCAATTTCAATACAAACAATCACTAAGTAAGTGTTATGTTAAGATTCAATTTTTTATCTACCTGCAGCCTCTATCTCTTTCTGCATTCATGCATCAACATCCCTAAAAGGATCTAAAAATATTTATTTATACATATACACAGGCCGACATCGTACGACGTTCAAAAACGCTCATTTTCAGTACCAACTGTGTTTGGTAAAATAATGGATTACATTTCAGAATTGTAATGAAAAACAAAGATTATTTATGTATAGCAGAAAATCCAGTTTTCAATTTTTGGACTTTATTTGAAAAAAATAACAAATTCATAATTCATTTAAACGACAAAACTCTCACGCCTGCTAAAAAGAATGCGTTATTACACCGCAGTAGTTTCCTAGTAGCTTGTCGGACCTCCACGGGATTTGAGAACAGCTTTCAGTCTACGGGGCATTGAAGAAACCAGCCTCTGGGTGAAACCTCCGGGTACCCTATTCCATTCTATTTGCAGAGCTTGCTTGAGTCTTGCCCTTGAAGTTATTGTGTGCCTGTGCAGCTGTTTCTCTAGGAAGTCCCACAAATGCTCAATGGGGTTTAAATCTGGACTCTGTCGAGGAGAATACAACTGCATCGGAGCATAGTACAATAACCACTCCTTGACTTTTCTAGCTGTGTGCTTAGGGTCGTCATCCTGCTGAAATATCCAGCCAGGATTCAAGCCCAATTTATTCAACGATGAATTTAAGTTCTCCCTCAGTATACCCAGATACATGTGCTGGTCCATATTTCCTTCTATGAATACCCACACCGGACCAAGCCATGGACTCCCAAACCATAACGCTGCCTCCACCATGTTTAGTCGTCGTGGCCGAAAATGTTGTATTTACTCTCATCAGTGAACAGCACTTTCTTCCAAAACGACAGATCGTCATCTTTGTGTAAATTTGCAAATTCCTTGCGCTTCCTCTGGTTGGCAGCACTTATCGACGGCTTCTTCCGTGGTGTTCTCGCATAATATCCATGTCTATTTAGGGTTCTTTGGATCGTGCTCGTGTTGACTTCTTTGCTGCAGTTTTCCGACACTTTGTTTTTTATGATGGTACAATTAGTTTTTGGCTCTTTGCGAACAGTGTTGATAATGTCCCGTTCATCTCTTGCGGTCAATTTGCGTGTACGGCCTGATCTTCGCACGTACTCAAAACTGCCTGTTTTTTTTAAAGGTCTCTATAATATACTGCATGGTTGATTTACTTTTTTCAACGCATTCAGCAATTTCTGCCAATGAGTTTTTATCATTCAAGTACAAATTCACTACAACTTGTCGAAACTCTACCGAAGTTTCCTTTTTGCGTTGTTTAGCTGACATGATCACGCAATAAGCTATTGAAATTAGGAATGCAAAAAAGAAAACATTCGTCCACATTTATAGAAAATATTTGGATTTTACCTATCGTACGATGAATTATTTCGGCCTGTGTATATTTTTTGGAGTAATAACCGAAAAAATAAAAACACGTGCATTCCAAGCATAATATGTGTGCATTTGCCCAAAAAAACAAAGACAAATAAGTCTTACAATCAAAACGTGTACAACAAATACCCTTTATCATTTCACAAAAATTAATTCAAAAAATTGATCTCTTATACTTAGTTGCACTAGAAAGCACATTCCAAGCTGCACTGATAAGCCCTTTCTCTGGTTTCTTTGTCACTCTTGTTTTTGCGTAATCGCTTATGCCAGCGTTAATTGGAGTTATGCTGTAACAACTGAGTGACGCAAATAAATGAATCACAGTTCGTCATACTCTTTTTATCTACATTCAAAATTCTATGACTTAGTTTTCTATTCCATGCATAAAAGTAACATTTTAATTCCATTTCTCTTTATGTTATTCATTTTTCTTTCTTTTTTATCTTATCCTAGTACGAGTATATAAAAAACGGTGAAAAAGTATACTACGAGAACACAAGTATTGAAATAATTTTTAATAATTTTCTTGTAAGTTTTTGAAGATATAGATAGTATTCAGAGGCAGTTTTTGCAGGCGCACTATCTGAAATGCCTAAGGTTCAGAGATCAGATCTAGTATTCTGTGACTTGGTAAAGAATTTAGTACAGATGTGGGATTTGATTTTATGTGATTACCTGCCTTAACGGCTTATATCACGGGGTCAATTTTCCCAAGAGTCATAGATAACGCAAGACTAAACGTACCAAATTTAGATCATGCTTGAGGGACAATCACCCCACCTTGGTTTGATGCGAGGTCTTTTTAAAACCTCTGCCGCTCTCTGGGCTGCAGCAACCGGCTTAGAATGAAACTCCACACTGGGCCGGAATAGTACCCCAATGCCTTGTCTAGCTACGGGTTAACAAATAACTATACAAGTGAGCACAGTACACTATCGTCAATTCTACCCGCAATGTTAGGTGGTAAACGACACACAACACGATACTTCACAAGGGGGCCTACCGCTCGGTCAGGCTGGAACCGAAATTCCAGGGGATCTTACCTCTCGGCACCAGAATACAGCCTCTGGTCTAGCTGTCGCTACCAATCAGGTTCCCTCCAAACCTGGGTCTTTTAGCTGCCATCTTGACACAAGATGGTCTTTTCTTCCGTTGTCACTGTAAATAGTCATACGGATGTGAATTCAATCATGTGATTCATAAAATCCAGTCACATCATCTGGAGAATTTTTTACACACACATTAGCAATACTTGACAATGTGGCTGCCGTGGCTTAGTGGGTAGAGTGCAACGCTCACACGCCGAAGGGTCTAGGTTCGATTCCCGACTGAAAACCTCGAATTTTCACCTCTTTCGATAACTTAACTTAGTAAATACTTTCTAAGAAAAAGCTTCTCAACTTTCGCCGTTCGGAGTCGGCAAAAAAACTATATGTCCCTTCTACTCGTGAGAGAACATTAGCGCGCACAACACGAGCAGTTGATGAGCAAGCTAGGCCCTGGTCCCTTGTGGACTATCGCGCCAATCCAATTATTATTATAATACTTGCCAATGGATGGCACAATAAAGGCGTCTATGTTGCGTAGTTTTCCGTAAGGAAAGCGGTCCTGAATTTCTTTAGCGCATATCTCAATGACATGGATATCATCTTGAACACAGACATGACTTTCTGATTAACATTCAGAGATACCAGCGCGGGTTTTAGAGATTTCAGCACTTTCTCCAGTAGCGGACCAATTCGTCCGCTTTGCACCACTCTTGACCATTGAATATCAGACCCGCAGCACCATACTTGCCTAAGTATTCTCCAGCTCATGTTTATTTTAGTAATTGACCTTTTGTTTTTGCCGTTACCAAACGAAGTTAGTCAAGCATGAGGACAAACGATAGCTTATGCTGAACGTCGTGGGGCAAGAGTGCATCGGGCCTTCTATGCCATGTCACACAATAGTTATCCTATTTTTTGGTCGGTTCTTTGAGAAAAGTCTGCAGTAAGACGTCCGCAATTGTAGCAAAGATAAATTTAGAACACATCACATCTCTGAACTGTAAACTATGTGGTGGTAAACTATTGTATTATTTAAGAACCAAATGGAAGTCCAATGAAAAGGCAAGCCGCTGATTCTTTGATAATGTATTATTGGTTTTTTATCGACAGTGCCGAAGGCTAATGCAGTTCAGTTCTTTTCTCAATGGTAGGAAGGTGAAGGATGTATTGTTGTACTAAGTTTACCGCCAAGTTGAAAATTAAAATTCTGAACTATATAATATTTACCTTCTTCTCTAATTTTTTACTCATTGCGTACCAATCGTGCCGAAAATAATACCACTTGCTGCACTTATTATCTACTACG
Source organism: Eristalinus aeneus (assembly GCA_955652365.1). Classification (NCBI taxonomy): domain Eukaryota; kingdom Metazoa; phylum Arthropoda; class Insecta; order Diptera; family Syrphidae; genus Eristalinus; species Eristalinus aeneus. The sequence goes on from OY019131.1 coordinate 21,749,219, forward strand.
CCATATTTCTTTCTAAACCGAACTAACCTTCAAATCAAGGATAAATATTTAAACGCATTGAACCAATAAACACAGACATCACTAGCAAATGCGAACAAAAGACACAGATTCGCAATTTCGATAAATTCAGAATTACCAAGACCATCGCTAGACCACGGCTACCTCACGTTGAAACAAAAGATCGCCCCCTTTAATCCATCGAGGCATACACAACGCACAAGCATTCGTGTAAATATTTAGAATGTGTTTTCCGATGGTAGCTTTTTGAAAACGCAAAACGTTTATTTAATTAAAATTGATTTTGCATTCTTTCATGCACCGGCTGCCTCGATAAAACAATAAAATCGGGAAATACGCTCGAACAGTAGCGGCAACCGTTATATTTTATTGATGAAATTTCATAAACTCAATTAAGGATGATCTCCCTTTGTCCGAATCACGACCCCACCGTTCGGGCCATAAACAAAACACAGATGCAACAAACGCGTGTGCATTTTCTTTGTAAGATCCTTCTCTCGACGCTGCAATAAAGACGTTGGCGCCTTGACAAGAGAGTGAACTAGATTTTCCGCGTTTTTGGGAAAATTTTATGTTCGATGAGTGCATTATTCAATTTCGATCTACAGCTTCCTGTAGGCTGCGTTAATTGAAAATATCTGATGAATTTTTATTGGTGCAACGGTAAATGCATTAAAATGGTAACTATGAGAAAAATTTTATGCGGGGTGGTGGCGATTTCAATTGGATTTAAGTGCAGAGATGGGTAAAATGAAATATATGGAATAAAATTCCAGGAAATGTGTTAAGAGCAATTTTCTGAAGTTGGATCTGATCAGTGACGTGACTGCACTTGAAGATAACTAACCTTTAATAAAGAGAAGCCTCGGTGATAATCAAATTAATTCAATGAATTTCATCTCATTCATCTGTGAATATGAACTTAGTGGCTCATCTGTCCACCGTTTTGTTTACGAAATGGAGCTGTTCAGCACGTTTGGGTAGATCGAGGAGGTTAAATAGAATTTGGCATCCGTGCGTATGCTCATTAAAGCGGTCAAAATAAGAGACATTAAAAGGCGTTTATAAACAGTCGATTGGTTTATTTTTTTTGCCAAGCATTATGCGTCATGAACGACAGAGCAACAATGCGTATCCGAAAGAGTAGTGACTAATTGAAGGAAACTTTCGGCATAGACGACGAGGCAAGTGTTAAGGGCAATGAGTCACATTACAATGACGTTTCGTAAAGAAGGATATGACCTCTTTTAAGTTGATTACATGAGCATTGCTGAAGGTTTCCGACACAAGTTCACGTTTGGAATTTTATCAGTAAAAGGTGGCTAAGTAAAATGTGGCTAATTACTTACATTGACTGAGTGCACGACGGGATAGTGTCATGAATTATTTAATAAAAAGAAAGAAAAAACAAACTTTGGGTATTTCGAATCGTTTCTTTCAAGAATGACAAAGAAAATTTTACTGAGCTTGACTATCCAAAGTTGGAAAAAGTTTGAAGCTGCTTTGGAGATCAGGGAAACTGCGCTTGTCGAAGATAATCTAGCGTGTAGTTAGTCTCAATTTAGTGTTAGTTCTATGGTACTTTTATCATGAAGTTCGAGTGTTATTTAAATAAACGAGTGTACAATTTGACGAGATGTGAGTATCTCTTGCTGTTGTGGGAGTCGTTCCGCAGTGCTAAATTCAGCAGTGCGCGAGCCAGCTGTTTTACGAAATGCAAAAAGGCTTTGCTTCGATGGTTCGGTTAATATCCTAAGCATTTTGACTTCCGAGTTGTGCCTTCAATATAATTGCATTCGAAAGATGACGGAAACAAAGAGGTGGTTTTGGCATTTTTACTGCTTTGACTGGTGACTATTATTTTACATAGATTCTGAGAAGCTGATGTCAATTGTGAAGAATCAAATGACCTGCAGGTGCTATGCTACGCACTTACGGCCGTGTGGTGGAACCTGCGTTCATAGGAAATTATAATAACGACGACTCATGTTAATGAGTGATGAAGTAAGTTTAGAGGTCCTGTTCTTGCCCGGAGTGGACATTAAATAATAATAATTGTTGGCGCTACAGTCCAAAGGGGGACCAGGGCCTAGCTTACTCATCAACTACTCGTGTTGTGCGCGCTACTGTTCTCTCACGAGTAGAAGGGACCTACAGTTTTTTGCCGACTCCGAACGGCGAAGCTTGAGAAGCTTTTTCTTAGACAGTTATTACTCTTTGAGTGTTGTCAGCAGCTCGAAAGAAGTGGTACCGTGAAAAATTCGAAAAATTGGTGTTGAGCTGGGAGTCGAACCTAGACCCTTCGGCGTGCGAGCGTCGCACTCTACCCACTACGCCACGGCGACCACAAGTGGACATTAACTCAATAATAATAATAATTGCATCGTACGAAAGTCCAAAGGGAACCAAGACCTAGCTTGATCATCAACTACTCGTGTTGTGCGCGCTACTGTTCTCTCACGAGTAGAAGGGACCTACAGTTTTTTGTCGACTCCGAACGGCGAAGCTTGAGAAGCTTTTTCTTAGATAGTTAATATTCTTTAAGTGTTGTAAACAGCTCGAAAGAGGTGGTACCGTGAAAAATTCAAGGTGTTCAGGTGGGAAACGAACCTGAACCTTCTGCATGTGAGTGTCACACTCTATCCACTACGCCACGGCGGCCTTAATAGATTAAGGATTAGAATAGATTAAGGATAAGTTTAGCTTAGAGTGCTCGTAGGGGGCCAGTAAGTTAGAGTGTAGGAAAAAGAAAACAAAGCACGTCCAACTAGTTTTAAGCATTTTTTGGCTAGTACGTAAGTCTGCAATGAATTTGAAATAAAAATATATGAAAAATGAAAAAAAAATGAAAATGAACGCCACGGCGGCCAGGGAGACTTTAACTTAATAAACCGTTTTGACTTCTATGGTAGTAAGTGCTTCGAGGTCTCACGTTTTTTTTTCGAATTCAAAAAGTCTCATTATTTTTATCACTTTAAAGAAAGCACCTGCACTAAAGAAGCCATTCACTTTAGCGTATGTAACACACCACTAAATAAGCCCCGAGAGTAACATACATATAGGGAGCGCAACTGACAAAAACTAACATTATTATCACTATGTTGATGAATAAAGTCGAATTTTGTCTAGAAAATGTTTTTTAGTGGTTAGTCTGGTGACTTATTGGTACACATTAAAGACAGAGAGGTGCTGCTTTTAAATAACTTATCAAATCTACTTTACAAACACGATTTGCAGTAATGTAACTGTGTTAAAATACAAAAACATAAATCAGAGCGGCATTAGGTAGTGTTTGCCGCCTACACAACATGAAATGCAACTATAGAAAGTTTTGTTTTCCCTTCGCTTATTTTCGAAACATAATCTAGGACAATTCTTATTTATATCCTGCTCAGCAGATGTGAGAATGAGAATGAGCACAAAAGTTCGAAAGTTGCGTAGGTATAATTCAGTTTGTTGACTGTGTTATGCAGTGTTGCTGATATTCAGACACGCAGATTTGTTGAAATGAATTGCACGAAACAAGATCTTGCGCTGCAACATTCATACCCCAAGAAAATTTTCAATTTCAACATTCTGTGGAGATTTTGTACTTGCACCGAGCCATATAAATTTTGTATTCGTCAGCAGAAGTGAATAAAGGCAAGAGAATGACTGAAAAGAGCTTGTATAGGAACAGAGCATATTTCCTTTCGATAAATATTCAAGTCATTAGCAATTGTTTAAACAGAAAAAAACCTGGATTTCCAGTAACAATACTTCTGTCAGCAAACAAATATGCATTTCGAAATTGATTCATCTGAACCGTATGTATGGTTCAGATCAATGCATTTGTCAAGACATTTTATAATCAGTTGAAGATAAGAGTTCGACCTGGGTCAAGATGATGCGGTAATATGATTGATTAACGACTGCACTACAGCATTCAAATGTGCAGTGCATTTGAATTTTTTCATTCACAATAATCCAATGATTACTGATAAGGATGGTTTGAACACGAATTAATCGCAACATCTTTGAATTTACATTAATCGCCCTTAAAACTGTGAACTGACGTAACGACACCATGTTGTCACAGCTCAGAACTATCAAACTCACATAAACACAACTCGTTTTCCACATGTCATGAATTGCACTTAGTTTTATGTGTAAGAGATCATTAAGTTCCTGCATTGCACTCATATCGCACTTACACAGCAGCAGAATTCCGACCTTGGCAGTATAGCCGCGTCATGATTGTTCCCGTTTGTCTTCAGCCATTGTCAGTTGTGGTTTCCGATTTTGCTGTGGCTCGTTAGTCGAGTTTTTCCGTATTGACCTATGTTTCGCAATAGCACGACTCATTTTGAAGTTAAGCCTTTTCGAAACTAGAACTTGAAATATGCCGCAGACGGAACAACAAACCATCTTTCTTAATAATAAATAATTGCAAAACAATACATGACAAGCAGGAAGGAAGTCTCTAAACGACATATATAGGCCGGTCCACCTACATCAAAGGAGACACTTTATGAGAACAAATGAATAAACTCATCTCCCCCATTCAGTGTTAATTGCTAGGGATCTATTTCTGTCAATCTGTTTATCTGCCAAGTTCAAAAGTCTCTAAATGGTTTCATCACTCAACCACAAAAGAGCGCCGACGCGCCGCCGCCTTGTTTCTTCAGCGGAGCAGTATTCCTTCAAAGGAATACTTTGATTAAAGGGTCGCCCACTGCCTCCACTCTGGCGGGTGCAATTCGAATCAAGACAATTATCTCACATCGGCGCGCTGTGGAAACTCAGATATTTTCTAACACATTTTGCGTTTCTTTTTTCTATTTTGCAGCCTGCCGCAGACAGCATCACAACGCATCATTATTCTAAATAGACTCCGCAGCCACCCAGCTCAAGACTGATCAATTGCACGAGAATTTCTGCAGCCGCCGACCATGAGGAAATCAATTGGGGTTCTGCTCGTTACACTAATTGGATTCGGATTAATAGCTCTGGCTCCGGCCAAAGACATCATGTAAGTATCTTGCATGCAGTTTTCTTGGTCAACCTATCCAGCACTGACACAATTCTCAGCACTGCGTCTCCCAGTTGATAAGCGCAATCAAAATACAAGCACGCTAGATATCGTCTTCATATCCATACGGTTGGGTGTGGTAATTAAAACTAATTTTCATCGGGCCACAGGGCGTTCGTTTGCGGGAGAGAATCCATGAGTGCACCACTTTCGTGGGTTTTTTTCGAAGCAGCGTTATCTGCGCCGACGGAAACACTATCCCTTACCATCGGTCCAAGTGAAGTGCATTGACATTTTGCTGGCGTTCCATGTGCCGGCCAAAAATAGCGTTAAAATACAATTTCCCATAAAATATCCGACAATTTGGAACAACATAAATATTTTTCCCAGCAAAGTGATAAATGCCCGAGTGGATATGTGCATTTTGAAACTCCCCGCATGTACAGCCGAAGAGAAGATGGATTGCCCTGGTGCGAGTGCACATGTTGCTTGTGAATTTGTTTGTTTTGTATCTGGTGTCCAAATTTGAGGTTGGATATTTATGGCTGCATCACTCTTTCCCTGTGTACGCGGCGCATCTATTTCTGATAAGCATAGTGGTGGCAAGGCGGGAAGACTGACAGGGTCAAACTCGGAATGCATCTTAAAAGTGAAGTAGTCGGTGGAAATAAACAAATCCATTTGAAATTCCTATTAATGAGTGCGCAAAGGCTTAACGCAGCTGGCTTTGCTTGATTAATGATTTTTCTGATCTTCATTGTATCACGCTGCGAGCGCACGCACCAGCGGTCTAGGCGTGATGAATGAAAATCTTTGTGCGCCACGGCCGGTTTCGAAAGGTCAGGAGACGTGATTTAGAGTTTTCTACTTCGAGTTTTGTATTTATTTATATAAATGCTTTAATCACTTGCCATAATCCGATCATGATAAAGTGAAGAATGGTGATTTTGCGCAAGAATTCTAGACAGATTGCAGCTGGTGACATACTTCTTCATTTCTCGGAAGAAGAGTGGTGCAACGAAATTTTTTTGGTAGGGAATTTGAATTTCTATTAGGCTGTCAAATTCGGGATTTAATTTTTAGCAGACAAAATTAATGATCAACGAGTCTGCCGTAGAAAGAAATAAGCATTTCCAAATCAGACTTCGGCTACATCTTAATTTACTTGAAAACCTCAAAATATGTATGTACATGTCGTTTCTCGAACAATGCATGCTTCGAATTGATCATTTGTTGTCGGTAGCGATCAGTTAACGGATTCACCAGGTTTTAGCAGCTCGTGGTACAGCACACCTTTCTGGTCCCACCAAACACACAGCTTTGTCTTCTTGCCGAATCGATCTGCTTTTGCAGTCGATGTTGATGGTTGTCCCAGATGTATAAGATTTTAAATATCGTGTTTGCCAGTGTTTGGAAACCCCCGTTTGATTTCAACGGAATATGTAAGTGTTTTTTAATCAATAGCGCGTACAATGGGAATAAGAAAATAAGCAATCGAACAGTCCAAAACTGAAATTAGGCTCCTGGAACTAGCGGAGCTCAGTACATCAAACGGGGTGGACCTAGACCTCTGCCAACAAACCTCTCCAGCAAGCACGATCTTTCGCCAGCTGCCTTCAGATGCGCTCCCGAAGTTGGTTGCGGTCCCTCTCCGCTTGTGTGCCCTATCTAAGCCTAGGCCGTCCTCTGTTGCGTTGTCCAAATGGCTCTGATTCGAAAGCTTTTCGGGGCGGAGTACTGGTGTCCATTCGCTCTACATGGCCGAGACATCTTAAGCGTTGTATCCGAAGACGCTTGACCAGGCATATGTCGCTGTACACAGAGTTCGTCGTTAAATCTTCTCCTCCAGATGCCATCAACGTAAACAGGACCAAAATCGCAAGCAATTGCCACAACCTAATAATAATTATAATTATATTGCGCGACAGTCCACAGGGAGACAGGGCCTAGCTTGTTCATCAACTACTCTTGTTGTGCGAGTTAATGTTCTCTCACGAGTAGAAGGGACCTACAGTCTTTTAGCGACTCCGAACGGCGAAGTTTGAGAAGCTTTCTTAGACAGTTAGTACTTAGTACTCCTTGAGTGTTGTCTGCAGCTCGAAAAAGGTGGTGCCCTGAAAAATTCGAGGTGTTCAGTCGGTAATGGAACCCAGATCTTCTGCGTGTGAGTGTCGCACACTACCCACTAAGCCACGGCGGCCACTTCACAACTTCTTCAACCAAAAATTGCGAATCGAACAAATAGCTTAAGAATTCACTGACTTTTTGTCTGTAGAATTTGTGAGTTATGGCCCACAGTACGAATCAGCCGATACGTTTTAATAGATTGAGAATCTGTGATCGAAAACCGTTCAAGTCTGTGAGAATATTCCTTTTCCAATTCGAGGTTGACGCTAAATCAGGAAATTCTGAAGTTTTCGAAATTTTTACATTTTCAAAACTCCGAAATGGCATGCAATGTTTCTTAAACAGTAATTAAGTAAGTAAGATCCCAGGTAGTTTTTCTAAAGTCCTCTGCTAGAGTTTTGCTATTTTCTATGAAAATTGTAAAAAAGAGGACTATTTCCATCGATACTTTGAAAACAAATTTGTTTTTCGTTTCTAACTCCATGACCAGGTTTTTCTTGAAATTGTTTGTTTTTCGTTCTCTTTTCTGCACTTGTTTTACTTTTGTCTATCGACAGCTTAAGAAATCTTGGCTTAATATTTAAATAGTTAGCGGCATGTTGTCGGCATCAACGTTTCAATCGTTATTCTGACCATTCTTTCGCATAGGCATTATTTACAGCATTCGTAAATTTTTACTCTGCTGAGTCTGCAATTTTCTGCAAGATGGGCAGTTTTATTAAGGAAATGTTGATCTTGAGAATGTGCCAAGAATCATAAGAGAAAATATAAACCACTTCGCAATTCTATAGATTTCCTGCATTAATTAATGCTTGCCGTGAGATTGCATATTTACACAATTCTACTTTACACCTTTGAGGCTCACAAGGCTTGTTGGTTGAAGTCCTTCTTGCCTGTTTGAAGGGTGTCACAATGTCAATAAAGACGAACACATTAATGAAACTGAAAATTTTGTTTTTCAGGAATGACCACCTCCTTTCCCTTGTCCGATCGTACAATCAACTGGAGAACAAGCTGGAACGGCATGAGTACCGAGAACGGGCTTTGGGTGAGATCATTAAGAAGGCCCTGCAGTCCCTGCAAATGGGCCAACGATCTATGGAACCGATGAAGGGAATATTCAGTCGCCTAGACGAGCGTGTCAGCCAGATTGAAACGCTTTTAATGTCTGTAAGTTTTGCAAACTCTTTAAACTTCTCGAACTAATAACAAACATTCTCGATTTCCCGGGCTTCAGCAAGAGCAGAAATATAGTCTTCAGACAGAGAAAATTGAAGAGATAATGAAGCTTCTTAAGTACATGAACGAGAATAACAATAGGAATAACATCCCGGTGGTTGTGGAGGCCCCTTTAAATCTTGAGATGCTCAAGGAAGTCCGCAGCCTGTCGGCAAATGTTGCCAAGCTAATTGATATGTCTAGCAAGCTCATCGAAAAAACCGAAAAAATGTCGCATGAAGCACCGGCGACCGAGGAGTTGCTAAACAAAGTGGAAAGCACGTTGGTGAAGCTGTACGTGCCACCAGTGACCACTACAGCTGCTCCAATTATCATTGATAACTCTGAATTCGAAAATAAGGTCATGACTTCGTTCGAAACCATTGCAGCGAACATCAAGGACCTAAAACTCGCCGCTCCAGCTGCTCAGGTGCAATGTCCATCCGGGTTAATCGAAGCCGACAAGGAGTTCATTCAAGGATTAAACAATGAAACCCTCAATGCATTGCAAAATCTTAAGGTCGACGCCCTGGGAGCATCTGACAAGGGTAAGTACATCTCCGCACAAAGCAGAAAACCAAAATTTCAAAAATTCGTTCTTATTTCAAGCCTTGGCCAAGATAACGTCTCAAATAGATGACTCCAATGAGAAGATCGACGACAAACTGGGCAAGTTGCGGTCAGATCTGAACCTAACCGCTGAAATGCTGGACAAACTACATAACGAAGTGAACTCTAGCTGCAACCAACTGACTGACGGTCTGGCGTCCTTCAACAAAATCATCGTTTCCAACTCCGACGAGATAGTAAACACCCAGCGAAAGATCGAATTTGCCGCGCATCAAATCAGCCAGAAGGTCTCCGACATGATCGTATTCCAACACTTGGAACTAAGCCAAGCCCTCATGAAGAGATTTGACGATGTGAGCGAGTCCATTGGCAACAATCATTTGGAAGCTGTACAGAACATCAGCTCAACAATGGAGTCGGAAATAAGCAACGTCTGGCGTCAAATCGAGATAATGCACAGCGAGATAACGGAAAGCAAGGACGCCTTGAACAAGCTCAACGGCGAGACAGAAATCTACGTAAACGGTACCTTCAGTACAATGGACGGCATGGAAGCCAAGGTTTCGCAGATCACCAGTCGCATGATGGACGTTGACTCGAACCTGAACTACCTTCTGGGACGGCTTTCGCTCATCACGCAGGAGTTTAATCAGATTAAGACAGGTTTGGGAAATGCCTTGGAGCAGATACGCGGCAGTTTTAAGGAAGTTCGGGACAAGGTGAATACGGGAGCTGGACCGCATAAGATTCAGTCAAACAACTTCGACATGGACAACATGCTGTTGAAGCTGAATGCGTCCTAAAGAGACGCCTATGGATAAGATACAAAGGCAGTTATAAACGCAACACTCGGAGCCTGTGAGTGTTAGGGCATCATAGAGTTAGGTACCGCTGGAGAAGCAGGTTTGATTTTTATGTTTTAAGTTGTCCCTGCAGTTGCCTGCGGGGAAAAGTATCTTAATGTGTGCCATACTTCAAAATACATTATTTAATTGTACGTTTATTTTTGTAAAATTATTTAAACACAACTGTAATAAAGAAAGCCGCTTGAAAGCAAAGTGATTCGAATGCGAATGTACTCAATGAGAGCGGTGTTTTGTTTTCTTGTTACTGAAAGAAATCTCAACAACGATCCTGCGTGGTTTAAATTAAACAATCGTGTCAGAACGGATTTAATCAACACAATTTCTGTTCTTTATAAAGACTAAGGGCTCCGAGTAAGAATTACGGAATAAAAAGTAAAACCGGTCCATATGAGATAAATACACGAAACTTTAAATTGTTTACGTCTGTTGAACGTTTAATTTGGTTCTACAGGATAACTGCGACTAGGTATGTAAGAAAAGAATTGAAAATTGCGAAGCTTATAAATGCGTTGTGATTTTGGGATATTGGTTTCTGGACAGATGCAGTAATCCTTATTCTCTTAACAGCTGGTCTACCTCGTTGACTTTGTAAGAGTAAAATGTGAATTTGTTTGCTTTCTGGAAAACAAAATGTGTAATGTATATGGAACCAACGGTGGCGTAATTTTGAGACGATTCATTATAAGTGAATTTAAATACGCCCCTTGCATTGCGCCGCAAAAGGATTGTGATGTCATATCCTCACTGAATGACTGAAAGTTCAAGTAGCAAGAGGACTAAGATCCCGGCTGTAGGGTTGGTTATAGTGCCATTGACAATTCGTAAACAGGATTCATTCATAGTTCATCTATTGAACATGACCCGATCGTGTACTTTTCCATGATTAAAATGTTGAGTTTATTGAACCAATTAACAGTCGCAGTTTGATGATAAATGAAGGAGTGCATTAACAAATAAAATTTAAAGTGGTTAAGTCCCTGTTTAAAAATACATAACATAAGTGTTCAGTTATGCTCATGAAAAAGTCTGTAATTGAGTGCTTTTCTTCTTCTTATCCACCCCGGGCGATACAGCCCGGGGTGGACCTGGGACTCAACCAACATGTCTCTCCGATCAGCACGATCTTTCACTAGCTGTCTCCAATTGCGCACTACACTAAAATTGCTGAGGTTCTTCTCCACTTGTGTGCGCCACCTTAGACTAGGCCGTCCTCTGTTGCGTTGTCCCAAAGGCGCATAATCAATGACTATGCGGGCTGGAGCATTGGTGTCCATACGCTCGACATCTTAAGCGTTGTATCCGAAGACACTTGACCAGGCGCATGTCGTTGTACAGCCCATAGAGTTCATCGGTAAATCGTTTCCTCCAGATGCCAACAATGCAAACAGGACCAAAAATCGCAAAACGCTCTACATGGCTTAGTCATCTTAAGCGTTATATCCGAAGACGCTTGACCAGGCGTATGTCGCTGTACAGCCCATAGAGTTCGTCGTTAAATCTTCTCCTCCAAATGCCACCAACGCAAACAGACCAAAAATTGCACACAAAACTTTTCTCTCGAAAAAAAACTAAGGACTTCCTCATCCGCTTTTAGTAACGTCCAGGTTTCCTGGGATGATCAAGCTGTTATATAAAACAAGTTTAGTCTTTCGAGAGCGGGCTTTATTGTTCTGTTGAATCTCAAGCTCAAAGAATCAGCGATTGGCAAGAGTGATTTTGGGTTTGATTTCGGTACTGATGTTGTTGTCCCTGTTTACAGCGGAACCGAGGTAGACGAAGTCCTTGACTACCTCGAAGTTTCTGCTGCCTAATATGACATTCTCTCTTGTGTGTCCTTTCTTGATGACAGCATGTACTTTGTTTTGCCCTCATTTAATTTAATTAGTGTTAGTGGACTTAAATTGGATAATGCTTTGACTGAGAGATACGACCCATAATTTAAGGTTTAATTCTGTTTAATGTTTCTGTAAATGAATTGAACAAACGAATTGAAAAAATTGTTATTAATCGAGAACGTCGAATTAAATTCTAGCTATAGAAATATTCGGCTGAAATAATTTTAATTTTTGAAAGTCTCGTTAAAAAACTATCGTCTATCAACTATCGTATATCAAGATAGATTGATGAAATGAATGTGTAAAATCTAAACTTCCAATTAAACATATTAATACTTCTACCCTTGCTTCAAATACGACAGATACATGGCAATACATAAATCATATCTAAATAAAAAATGGAATAAAGGTCAGAATCAAAAATGAAGTGTGCTTTTGGTCAGCAGGGATGAAGGAAAGAATCTCCGGTCGGATTCATCAAATTAACATGTGTCGTAGTGGAAATATCACGTTTGCTTTCATCTAAGTCATGCGATTGTTTGCCAACATAACACAAGAAAATAAAACCTGCTTACAACTTGTCTCAAAGTCGACTTTGAATGTCAATTAATTTCCCTTAATCCAGATACAAAAAAATAAACGATATCAATTATCGTCTTATTGACGTGTTCATTAAATGTATACCTTTAAACTTAATATAACACTTTTTGAACAAAAAAGGCAGGAATTTCGAACTTGGTATAATTTTCCAGAGCAATGTACAAGGCTTGTTTATTTAAATTCAAGTTGTCGTTATATACAAGGTTGTTACAAGTGAACCATTAAAACTTTTCACATTCTTATTACTGCAAATCAACCATCTATTGACATATACCCACTGCCAACGCCCTCAAATGTGCCGAACGCATTCCCCACATACCGTCCTTTATACACAATTCTCACAGTAATGATCACATTTGTGTCGTTTTGAATAAATCATTTCCTTTACTTATCAAATAAATTACAAATAACTTTAGAATATAACTATCCACAGCAGACACACAGCTTCGCATACAGGCATTATCGTCCAAACCTTTGCTCGCATTTAGAAAATTTGTACAACACTTTCGCGAAAGCGTCTACATTAAAATAACTACCAGTCTTAATTAAATAAAACTCCGTAAAGCCCGTGTTCCATGGCAGCAGACCAAACGTGCACATGTAATTGTTGAAAATAATCGCACACTCTGGGTCAGGTATATGATTTAGTCTCTTCCGAATAGCTTCGCTGATCTTTTTCGTCAAGCAATTTCGATCCTTTAATGCTTCTTGCACTTCACCAGTATGTCTTGACGTAAATAGGTCTTTGCAAATATCAGCTATCATTGGTTTCCCATCTCTGCTGCTAAAGAATACAACCTAAAAGAAAACGAATCCTCAACTAGATGAAACGATAATTTAATGAATATGTTTACCAACCTCAATTGTCTTCTCCATACCATTCCTATAAGTGAGTTGTGCAGAGTTCTTTTTGTTAGCTGGCATTGACCACAAGAAGTGACCGTTTTGCATTTTCTTGCTGGATACAAACTTTGGCACTTGCACCTTATCAAGTGTGAACTGTCCCCGGGTGTCGTAGAAGCTGATGTAATCAATGTCCATGACGAGGGCGTACACAGCAATTTTGGAAAGTGTATCATCGCTTGTGTCGTCATCATGCCCAACAATGATGCATAGATGTTTTGGGATCTTATCTAAGTCTTTTTTAGTCAACTCCAAATATTCCATATCAAATGAACTTGAACGGTTGCGTGCCAAGTCATATGACTTCAGACAGAATGTTTTTAATTTGCGAAAGCACGAGTTGCATACCCTATAAAATGTGCTGATAATCTTTAGGAATATCCATATGGACTCGTAGAGACAATTTGACATGATTGCTTTGTGTATATTTAACTAATTTAAAAAAACGAAACTTTTTAATTTAGTCTAGCGATCGGAGTTTCACATAACCTATGCGCAGCGATGGATGAAACGCGGTGGAATGAATTAGACGTGTTGCTTTTTAACTGATAATGCACTTGAAAGATAGACACGCTGCGCCACACTTAGTCGTTTACCTTAAGTTGCCTTTATTAAATTAAAACACATCTGTTTTTACAGATGTGTAATGTGTATATCCAGCAACAACCGACTGTGTAACATGTCACCGAAAGGAGAACTGTCACAATTTTGTTGACTCAGGGAAGTGTTCATGAGCAATAACTTCACTCGGGGTAGTTCGGAAATGCCATTTTGACAGAAGGTGTGAGTCTTGGGTTGTTACAGGAATAGACGCAAAGATGAAATCTTTGAAAGTTTGCTTAAATCAGGCAGGTGAGGAAATAGTTGTAAATTTCACTTTGAAACTGTGCTATGTAGAGATGACAAAAATACAAGATATGCATAAGCACTAAAACAGACCAATTCAGAGGATGTTACTAGATTAAAATTTGGTAGTTGAATAGAAGTTGGTTACGTAGCTGGCAGCCATTTTCGTCCGTTATTCTTTAAGTTTAGAATTAAATTTGAAGAGATTGAATTTCTGACATTTGAGACGTGTGGTTTTAGGAAACAGTCATAGCTGAAGCGCGTAGGAGACATTTAACATCTTCGAATTCGAGATCGGTTACTCGATTTAACTTATATTTTTTAAACAATTGATATGCATTTAAAAATTTATTGAAATTTCATCCATTACATATGTATTTACTATTTCTGCATTTCGGTACGTTGTTGAAGCGTATGTTTATGTACATATGCTATGAGTGTATGTTTGAAAAAACATTTCAAATATGATTGCGATAAAAGGTGTGTATACGTACTCGAACAAAGAACACAAAACAGTATAAAACATCACAAACCAATACAATGTCCGATTCCGAATACCGAAAAATTGGTCTTACGTCAAATGAGCGCTCTTTTGAAAGAGTAAAATATTTCCCCACCCTGTCCATTTTAACTTTGTGGGTAGGTTGTTGGTTTTCTGTCAAATCGATTTGTGTGCGTACAGTGATATGTGAGCATTGAGTCATTATTTATGTGTGTGTCTCAAATGTTGTTGTTTTTGTTTTCTCTATCGAAGGAATTAATTTGACGTCTCTTAGTGGCATACTTTGCACATTTGGTTCAGATGCGTTCCCGCACTTTACCTCTTTCTGAGAGATTTACCCCCGTTAATTAACAAATGACAGACTTCAGAATTTAGTACAGAAAGTACTGGAACATACCTACCAGCGTTCTGTCATTTTCCATGTAAATCGGTATATTTTCTTGCTGTCGTTCGTTCCTTTCTTCATTCTGTTCAGGAAAACTAAACGTCGTGGACGTCAGAATTATTGAAAGAACTTCTTGTCACGCTTTAAAATCAGTCCATCTTACTTACTTACTTACGACGCTTACACGCCGTCTAGGTTCGACTCTCAGCTCAACACCAATTTTTCGAATTTATCACGGCACCACCTCTTTCGAGCTGCTGACAACACTCAAAGAGTAATAACTGTCCATGAAAGCTTCTCAAATTTCGCCGTTCGGAGTCGGCAAAAAACTGTAGGTCCCTTCTACTCGTGAGAGAACAGTAGCGCGCACAACACGAGTAGTTGATGAGCAAGCTAAGCCCTGGTCCCCTTTTGGACTGTAGCGCCAACAATTATTATTATTATCTTACTCTTTTTGAACAGTAGATCAGCAAAAAATTCACCAAATTCAGAATTGACAACGACCAAAATTTTTAACTGATTTTGATTTTTTTATTTCTATAATTATTTTTGTTCTTGCATCTACTATTTTGTTTTCACATTATTTATAATAATTTTTTTTCTTACATGTTTGTCTCAATCCATTTTCATTAATTATTTTAATATAATTAATTATAAATAAAAACGAACAACTTATACAAACAAAAGAGAAAACATTTCTTCATTTTCTTTCATTTCTTCTTCAATTATACTAATCCGAAGAAATTGTGTGTACTTCTCCTACATCTCGTCCTCACTAAAAATAATTCTGTACAAATGTGTTTTATATTTTTTTTTTCAATTTTTTTCATTGTTAATTTTTGTTTTCTTCTTTTTAAATAAAAACAAACAAATAAGTTTTATGTATCTCTACAATTATCTTATAATTGTTAAGCAACTGGAAAAAATCAGTTGAAGAATTACAGTTAAACATGTTTTTGGGTTTTCTTTATTTCTTCGTGAAGCGAAACTAACTTCATGATTTGTTGAAGGAAAAATGAAAAACAAGATTAAATTGTTCTTTTTTTAGTTTTGTTTTCGTCACCCTTTTCTGCAGTTTTGTCGGTAATATTAATTATATATAATATTTTTAATATGTACCTGACAATATATATGTATATATACATATGTGTATATATAGATTTGTTTTATATATAATATAAACGTTTGTTTGCTTTTAATGAAATAATTTGTTGTGTTCTTTTTTCGGTATTTTCTCCTCTCTTACTATGTATATATATATAATCGTTTTTTTTTTCTACTTTACGAACTATTAACGACAAATGTATTTAAATATGTTGATTTATTTAATCTTTTGCTTTGAAAAAAGGAAAGAAAACAGTTTTTTGTTTGGTTTTGTAATTTTGCTTTGAGAAGACGAATATTTTAATTTTAATTTCTTGTTTCATATTTAGTTTATGTTTCGGTTTGGATGTGTGCACTTGCGCATATTTACAGTGTTGGACAAAACATATTGGAATGATTGTTAACGGAGTTATAATTTCGCTTAAGTTTTGACAGCTCTGAAATAGTGGGATTCTTTAGGGAAATTTTAAAAATCATATCCAGATGTATTTAAGAAGCGTGGCCATAGACTTGTAGTTGAAGAAGAAGAATTTAATTTTAAACGATCACATTTCAGTCGTTTTAAATTATGTTTCTTAATTAGCAGGATCTAAATGTTTAAGGATAATGAATTGAATTCTGCCAAAATGGAAAAATAAGTGAGAAAATTAAAGAACTCAGGTTTAGACTACACTCAGACCTGCTAAAAACTGCCAGATGATAGTAACGAACCGAAAAACGAGAGGCAGAGAAACTGTTCTCTGCACGTATTGATTACGACGAACTCAATAAGATCTGAATCAAAATCTTAAATGCTTCCCCAAGACACTGACTTTAGGTGGGATCTGTGTCCCAGAGCAATAAGATTGGGATATACATATTTGCCTACCAATATCACATAGAAAATATAAATCCAAATATGCATTCGAATTTAAACTCAAGCACAAAAGCAACAATTGGTCTGATCATGTACTTTTTAAAAGCAACTTCAATCTAGTGTATTTTCACCAAGTGAAATCATCATTTATCATTCACTTTACGAGTTTTGTGTTGTTTTTGACATGTATCGAAAATAGCCTATTCGGTGTTCTAATCCATGAAAGATTAAGGACTATTCTATGTACATGTAGCACGGATAAGAGATTTGGCTTCAAGTCCAATCGTTTGTATAATCGTCATGGACGTTGTGCTTTTCTGATTTCACACAAAGGTTGCTGAAAAAAAAACTCCTAGCTAGAAGGAAGAACAAATATTCTGCAGTGTGCGATTGTCTTCCTGCACTTCCTTCAAAATGAGGAGTGCGTGAGTTGATTATGTTGATTAGGAACTTGTTGCTCTATGGCAAACTCAATCAAATATCGACTTTATGTAATCGGCATCGACTATAATTAAAAGCATAAGTAAGTTTCAGTCAGAAGCATTCGTGTCACACTTCAGCAACGGAATTATAAATTAAGACTATCCCCTCTTAGTTTTTTGTCGTACTCAAGCGAAACTATACCAATATGTCAGATTTCTTATTCAAAAATTTTGAACGATAGATTTTGTTTTAAATGATTTTTATTATTTTCCAAATCTGGATCTTTTTGCTGTTATTTTAATAAGTTTCCTTTCAAAAATACGCGAAAATTCTCAAACGATTTGTGTGATGTTTTTGTGTTTGAATGTGTGTATGTGTGTGTGTTTGTGAGTGAGAAAATGTGTTTCAATTTGTCGAAAGATGTAGGTGATGTCGAGTAGGTGATTTGTGTGATGTGTAACGGTGTTTAATTTTCTTTTAATTTATTTTATACTTTATTAAATATGCACTCTTTTATTTCTTTTTCTTCATTTTATATGTAATTAAATTTATATTTTAGAAATATCTTATGTCTTTGTTTTTTGCCCTTTTTCATTTGTTTGTTTTTTTTCTTTGCAGTAACATTTATAAGAAAACAAATTAAAACAAAATAAGTTATGATTTCAGTTTTGTTTAAAGCTAGAGGCGATCTTTTTATTTTCTTAAACTTATTCATGTTGTTGTGAATTCTTAAATAAAAAAAAGTTGGTTATAAAAGCCGTCACTTTGTGACATATATCTCAAACGAAGTTTTAATGTAATTTTTTTATGTTTTCACTTTTTTAATTGTTTTGTTTAATTTTATTTTTGTAATGTATATATATATATATAATTGAAGATATTTAAAACGTGAGTGTTAATAATTGTATGTATGTATATATATATATAGTATATCTTAAGCTGGGTTGATTTGTTTGTTTAGATAAATTTACAAATTTGTATGCTACAGTTTAAGTTTTAAACTTAACCACTCATCTTCGTGTGGCGCCTTAAGTAATTAAATTAGAAACTAAAATTAAAGATTTTATCTTTTTTTAATCGTTTACATATTTATTATGTACAAACTTACATAACTTAAGCAAACTAATTAAATAAACAAACGATAAATCAAAACATTCTTATTCTGGTGGGTTATTTTTTTCAAAAAAAAAAAAGAAAACTGCAAATGTTTTGCATCTTGCTAAATGTAACTTGGCTGCTCGCTTAATTTGCGCAGCTAATAAAAAAACAAAACATTTATATATTTCAAGCCTCAAATCCTCTCTTACCTTACTCTGTTTGTATTTCTTTTTTTTTCTAACTTGTATGTCTTTCCGTTTTACATTTGCAAGCAAGACTTAACACACGAACGTGCCTAACTTAAACTAAAAAAATCATCTTAAGATTCAGTTTTTAAAGCTTTGGTTTCATTGTAAAAAAAAATGTTCTCCTTTTTTTAACTTATTTCTAACATATAAATCAATTAACAAGATGCATAGAAAATTAAATTAATCCTGGGGGTCTTCACCAAGCAACGATTATTTCATCAAGAAAAAAATATTTCAACAAAGGATTTACGACATTGGCACATTTCTTTTATTCTCATTTATTTTTAATTTATTTAATTTGTTAAACAATTGATTTAAGTCTTATTAATTGTCCTTACGAAAAAAACAAAGGAAATTAAGAGTTGGAGAATATATTGTACTGACTTTAAACACTTTGTTATTTTGTTGTTTTTTATTTATTTTTCACTTAAAATGTTGTTTCGTATATTTTAATATTTGTTCTTTTTTGCATATTTTATACATATATATATTGTTTTGCTTTTTTTTCATTTGTATTTTTTAATATGAAAGCCAAAATCCCTGAGGTGGTCAAAAATTTTGAAAAAATTTGGGAAATAAATATTTTTTTTTCATTTATTTATTTGATTTTTGTTTAAAACTTTAACGTTTGAATTATTATACCTTAGCTTGGTCAATTGTTTGTCCTACAAAAAGAAGGAATTGGCAATAGACACGTGTAGAAAAACTTGTACATGAGAAACCGATGGTTGTTGGATTAAATCCAGTTTAAATAAGGAAACTTTAAAGGTCGTGCAAAGTACAAGTCATGGATTTAACTGGCTGTAAGTCCTCTCCGAAAATATAAGGCATGCGCGAAATAAAATTTTTGTTTAGCTTAAAGGGTCCCACATAACAATGATTTCTGCTTCAAAGCAATTTTGGTAATGCTTATTGCGGCCCTCAATCATGGCATTTAACTTGCCGAAATTACATTTAGTACAATATGGCATCAATGAGGGAAAGTGATGCCAAGTTCTTTAAGCAATACCTACAGGTTGTTTGGATGGTTTAGTTGAAACTCGGCAATTTACTGTCAGACGGTGCTTAAAAATATAACGCGGCCAAGCAGAATATTCGATTCATTTTGAATAGTCATGGCTTAAATCGAGGTTTAACAAAGTGAACGCAAAAGATAGGGTCAAGAAAAAATTAAAAATAAACAAAAATCTCGAGTTCGTAAGTAAAACCTGCACCTTTCGCGTGGACTAAATGATTAAGCTGCATGTTTATAAACAGCGCCGTAACACAGCTTATATTGTGTGAATGTTACAGTGAAGGAAAATGTACTGTTCTAGAAAAAAAATTCTAGCAAGTGTCAGTTACCTAAAAGTCGAATTCGATTTCTCGACTCTCTGAAACATATCTTTGACTGTCTTATGCAATTGTCCGACTTTCGTTTACGACTGGTATTACGATTTATTTTGAACAACTTTTTTGGTGTCTGAATTGTTCTTGTCTGAACTTTCAGAATAACAATAGGATTAATTGCAGACCACATTATCACTCAAGATCAGATAACCCAATATGTGTTAACAAAGCATTGTCTTAGAAGGAAAAAATCGTCACAATCCTAAAAAGCCTTAAAATGTTCTTCGGGACACCACCATTGACTTAAATTATTGAAATACTTCGTGTTCAACTACAAAAAATGGACGTAGGTTTTGAATTCCATTGAAATACAATTACAAGAAAATACCAGCATATAGATATATAACTTTCAAGAGAAAATAAAAAAAAGGAAAACAAAAACAAAAACATATTTTATATGTATGTACAATCGACCAAACTGAGTTTGTATGTTATGTACAATAAGTTTTAAATAAGTTATATATTTTACATGTCATTTAAAGGCCTATAATAACTCGTTACGAAGAGTTTATTGAGTCTATGTACATTCACGAGCGGACAGTTTGTTAAATGAAGCGCGGCTTAAACTGTTTTTGATTTATGTTTAACGAATAAATGGTTTGAGAAAAATTAAATGTATAATAACGAGAATTACCAATGTGTTAAAATTTATTACTTTAATTTTATATACTAATTGCAGCACTTCCTATTAAATGTATTTGACTTTGTTTTATTGAAAGTTCATTAATTGGAAATTGAAATTGTAGTAGATTTGTAAGAAGCTGGACCATAACAATGATTGACATATCTGACATAGCCCTCAATATAAAGGTAAGTGCAAAGTTACCAAATGTTCCGCATAATTTTAGCTTTCATTTATACTTTTCATTTCGATGCAAGAAAAATGCTCGTCTGTAAATCACAATTTACGTGGTGTTTTAATAATTGTGTCTCTTCCTAATTGATCTGTTCTAAAATTATGGATACAAATTAAATGTATGTCTATCGAATAAGTTCCTGACGCATTGCCTTAAAACTATGGGCAAGTCTAACATGTCAACTTTTATTTTATTAGAATAATTTATCAGTTGTCCAGGGATTTTGTTTGTACAGCAACTCTATTACTACTATTCTAACATTTCTTTTTGCGACGAACATAGCTGCACACAAGTCTTTAATAATTTAGCACTGCTCCATGTCAACTGGTTTTAAAAGTAAGCCTCTCGAATTTTTGAATGGTAAGGTTTGGCCATAAGAAGGAAGTTGGGAAATATGAAATTTAAATTTGTCACCATTTAATGCAGTAATTATATTCCAAAAATACACTTTTTTAAAGAGACATAATATTTTCCTGCAGGAAAATTGTTCGATGTTTTCTTTTTGAAATACCTTAATTATACAGTTTCTGACACTGCACTGACAATAAATGTAACACAAGTAATGTTCCATAATCTCATAATGCTGCGAATTGCTTGCGTTTTGACATTTGAAATATGCAAACTGTGAAAACAAGGGTTACCACCTTACTTCTGAATAAAGTTTTAATTTCTTTATCATCTCTCATAATCCAGCCAGCGGATGGTGTACACAAGGAAACTACCGTTAAATTCCTACACAATCTGTCGAGAATATTGATGTTCTGAATCTATAACAAATCAAAATTATTGAAACATGTCGAGGTCAGTAAAAATTACAAATACCAGTGAGAAAATAAAGAAAAAGAAAAACAATATAAATTAACTAAAAACCGCATAATTCAACAAACTGTCCAGCACAACTGCTGCTTCTATTTGACAACATTTTGTCTGATTAAATTCACTCTCGCATGCTAGAAAAAAGCAACAAACTCTATGTGTACGCTATTTTATCCGAAAAAAAGAAAAAGAGAAACACAAAAAATGGCTTAGTATTAAGACTTTTCTTTTTGAATTGTTTAACAAACAATTAACTGCTTCTATATATACAACTTATACATAATATGTTTATGTACTTTGAATAGCTTGTTTTGCTTTGCTCTTTTTGTTCAAAAGATTCCTTTTTGTTTTTCTGTTTGATTAATACTTATGTTTAAGAAAACTAAAATAATTTAATGTCCTATATGTAAATCTCACAGTTGACTATCTTCAAGTATTTTTCTTCTGTTTTGTTGTTTACTGTTGATTTTTGAAATCTAAGCAACGTCCAATGATACCAAGTAAGGATCACGGTGACGACGATCATGACGGCGACTGCGATGACGCGAACGACGAACGTGCAAGGGCTGGTAACGGGGACTCTTGATTAATTAATCAGTTGGCTTATGCTTGTGTGCTTCACATACACTTTCAGATTTAACGGCTATTTCTCCATTTTGTCAGCAGGGACTGTTGCAGAGGCTTGCTGTTGTGTTGCTGGGGCAGCGGTGGTCGTGGTGGTGGTCGAGGACGATGTTGACGACGTTGAAGCAGATGACGATGACGATGAGGATGAAGACGAAGAGGAGGACGAGGATGACGTTGGTGAGGGCACCGAAAGCTTGGCGTTCTTTTGTGGCTCATCCATCGTGACGTCTTCGCCGGAGTCAACGGGGGAGGTTGATGTTGGCGCTGTCGTCGTGGGGATGGCGACAGATGAAGATGGTGGCGAATTTGGCTTCGGAGGCGTCTCGCCATTCGTTGTATTCACTGAGCTTGTGTTTGGCATTTGTTTAGATTCGCTCTTGGCTTCGCCGGTGGCAGCTGATTGGGGCTGGGGTGTCGGTGGCTCGTCTCCGAGGGAGGTGCCGACGTTCAGAACAACGACGGTCTCCTCGGGACTGCGCCGGGATGACTTCTTAAGGGGCACCTTGATCTTTTCGCTTTCTAGCTTCGAAGGCTGCTCGGCCTGATATGAAAACGCAGTCCGCTCCGCCGAGGGCGGAGTTGTCGAGGGCGACGTTTCCTGTTGGCTGGTGCAACTGTCGATCTTGGCGATCACGCTGCTGCTGCTGCCGGTGCTGTTGGTACTGCTGTTGCTGCAGCTACTATTGACCTTCTGGTGCGCGATTGTCGGTGACAGCAAGGCCACCTGCTGGCGAAAGTGCTGCAGTTCTTGCTGCAGATCACAGATTTGCAGGTCCCGCTTGCGAAGCTCCTCGATGAGCTGAATCTTGTCAAGGCGAATCTGGTGGTTGTCATGTATCAGTTTCTGCAGAAGCTGCAGGATCTTTTCGCGATCGTTGGGCCGGGTGTCCTTCAGAGCGTCGGTGGCCAGCTCCCAAGGTGCCAGCATGTTACTCTGGCTGTCTGGCTCGCCGTTCAAGCTGTCGTCATCAGTGTCGGTGGACAGCTCGAACTCTGAGTTGCCGACAATGCCCGTTCCACCCCCGTTGAGGTGTGGATGGTGCTTCACTAGAACGCCGGTCGGCGGGGTCCGCACGCCTCCTCCCGTGACCAGATTGACTGCGGCAGCCACCGCTGCACCCGTCGCCTGTGCCGACAACGAATTGGAAGACAATGATGCGGAAGATTGCGACGGCGATTGCTGTTGTTGGCTGAGTTGGTGTTGCCGCTTACTGTTATATTGCTCATGATTGGCAGCTGATGGCGGTAGTGGCGGTGTCGGCGAACGCACGATGTTCGACTGATTGATTAGATTCTTACTTATGCGAATGCGACTCGGTGCGCATAGACCGTTATTGTTATCGGCAGTTGTCAGTATCTTGGCGTGGTGGTTGACTGTGGCGATGATGGGCTGCGCCGGGTGGGAGTGGTGCGGGCTCTGCTGGTGATGCTGGTGGAGACGATGCGGCTGATGCGCGTGGTGCGGATGGAGGCTTTGCTGCAGCTGCATGTGCTGCAGGTGCTGCTGGATGATATTTGGTGACAGATTGCTCAGTGGGCCATTGCTGCTGTTCGGGATGGGCGACGTTGACGACGTGATCTCGTTCGATCCGGAGAATTCCTCAGGGCTGATGGCTTGCGGCGGGGTGTGGTGGAGATGCCGTGACGGGTGAAGTTGCACAGATGACTGGGGCGGGGGTGGTGGTGAGTGCATCGAGTGGCGTCGATTGTTGAGGTTGCTAGTATTGCTTTTGTTGCTTAATGGCGACGGAGATGACATGCGCATCTCCTCGGGCGATTGTGCTAAATCATCGGGCGATGTGGGCCGCTCTTGCTTGATGTGAAGCTCTGCTTCGCATAGGTTTGTGATGGCGGCGTGTTGCGTTTGTTGTCGGTCGATTTCTCGATCGCACTCACGGTCACGATCCCGGTCACGATCACGTTCCCGATCGCGTTCGCGTTGCTCCTTTTCCCGTTCCTTCGAGAGTATACTCTTTCGGGGCGCCAGCGCCACATTCGGTTGATAAGTACGTTCGAAACGTTCGCTTTCCGTGTTGCGTACCACGCGCTCGGGGTTCTGCAGTACCGGCGGCTCTTGACTTAAGTATGGCAACGGTGCTACCGGGTTGTAGGCCAACGGCAGGTACGCCTTCGACCAGGGCCTAAACGCCGAAATCTGGCCGCGCTGCTGGTGTTGCTGCTGCTGCTGCTGGTGGGCACAATGGTAGATGAGCGCCTGATGGTAGCGGTACTCGTTGAGCTGATATGCTGACGTCTCATCAAGGCTTTTGACTTTTTTCGAAGGAATGTCTATGGGCTCGCGCTTGCACGATGGCTCCACCATTATCGCCTCCTCTGGCTCGGCCTGTAACGAAAAAAAGAAGAAAGGGCAGTGGTTAGTTTCAGTTCAACGACGTGCGCAATGCACGCCTGTTAGGTTTGTAAAAAATGTTTGCGAGTTCCTTATTCTAATTCCTCGCGTTCTTAACCGCCCGCGAGGACCACAAATCAGAGGGAGCAAGCGCAGACCGTGCGTAGTTAAATTCCTCCGGAACGGGAGCAATAACTCAAGACATTCCGCGAGTGCCGCAGTCATGGTTGGTGCTTTGCATTTGAGAACGTCCTCCCGCTACGGAGCTGACGAAGTTTTTACGATGCCGACACAAAGATTCTCGCTTCGGTGGTCAGAACTAACAAGCGACTGGAATAAGGCGCCGACGTCCGCCGAAGTGCATGCAGCAAGCTTTGCGCCATTGCGCCTTTGATCTTCGCCTGACTTGCGAAACGAGGAGTGTACGCACTGAAAGTTTAACAGAATCTCTGCATGGATTAAGACACCACCCATATGGCGGTGGAGACGACGACCACGAAAGAGGCCAATATATAACGACGTGATGCTCCGGCGTGCATCTCTGCACATCGGCGGCCGGTAATTTGCATTCGCGCTCTCATAAGCCACTTACGCGCGATTAATTATATTCGCGCATGAGTGTGAGTGTAATGCACGATAATGACTGCCGTTCATAGCCTGCCGTTGTTCATAGCCAGTGTCAGGGGTCTGGGCATTTAGTTAAATACTGTTCCACATCCAAGTGGATTTTTAATTAACGCACAAAGCGCATACATACACGCATGCACACATCGTGGGGCGTGTTGAGTTTTCGCGAAAACAAAAGACCGCACAATGGCGCAGAGTGGAGTGGAGTGGAGTGGAGAGCGGCCCGATGCTGCCGCTGTGCAAGTGGACCCGGTTGTGGAAATTGAAAAGTTTCTCTTATTGTATACGGTTCACGTCTCATTTGTTTTCAATTGTGAATGGATTTTTGTTTTATTCTGTGCACTCAGCTCACAATTTTTTTTAAATATATTTTCAACGCATTGTTTTTTTTTAAGTTTGCGTACACCGAAGAGGGGCAACAATGAGTAGAGGGAATGTGTGTGGAGTAGTTGGTGGGGAGGGCGGAGGATGTGCGAATTGATTGCGATTAAATATTTAAGTAAAGATTTTACTCCATGAAGCAATGATTGGGTTCGCTTAAGGATGCAACGGCTTGTGATGCGCTAGAGGTTAGCGCCGCGATAACACTGGACGTGGAATCTGGGATTTTGTTGTTATTGTTTGTGCATAAAGATTGGGAGCATGATTATTGTTTTTCTCTTAACTCGCACTGTGCAAAGTTATTGTTATTGGGGGTACTTGCATGACCTAAACCGCATTTCGACGCGACGTCAGTGGATTGATTGGAGTACGAAAGTTTGATATGTGGATCTAAAGAACTGAAATCTTAGACTAAAGAGCGGAGTGGAAAATAGGAGATTACGGAGTAAAGTTAATATTGAAAGATTTCCTATTTTAATTGTTGCTTTTTGAGGATTGATTATATTGGCTGTTAATTCGGTTAATTTTCAAAAGATGGCGCCACTTGCAAGTTACACCTGATCTTGTAGCGATTACCTACTACATTGGAATGGTGTGACATCAACAATTAGTGTGCACTAGCGCGAGTTTTATATAACAACCTTGTTTTCTACCTTTTTCCGAACTTGTCTTTAATAAATAGCATTTGCGGGATTTTTCGATTTTCTTCTTTAACCGGAAAAACAGTGCAACTGAAGCTCATTCAATGTTTGTAGAAATTTGTGGTGAATCTGCTCCGAACGATTTATCATGCAGAAAATGGTTTCGTTGCTCTAAAAGTGGTAATTTAAGCGTCGAAGACTAAAAGCGTCTTAATAATAATTGAACGGCGCGACAGTCGGCATAGGGACCAGAACCTAGCGTGCTCATCAACTACTCGTATTGTGCGCGCTACTGTTCTCTCACGAGTAGAAGGAATCTACAGTTTTTTGCCGACTCCGAACGGCGGCGACCAAGCGTCTTGTCCAGCTTAAAACGTTTGAGGATCAGGAATTGGAGGCTTTACTGGATTATGATCCGTACCAAGTGAACTCGCAGAATCGATGGGAGTGTATTAGCAAACAATTTTCCGTTGGATTTGTTCAAACGCAAGGAAATTGGGTGCGGTGCGAGTTGAAACTGATATATTTCAAAAGGCGATTTTTTATCACGGAACTGCTTACTGAAAGACATTATATGAACGGATTTTTACACCGGATTGTCAATGAAGTGTCCAACGTTGCATAGTAGGCTGAGTGCGACACTCACACACCGAAGGTCCAAGTTCGATTCTCGGCTGAAGACTTCGCAATATTCAAGACACCAGCTCAAGTAACTGTAGGAGCACATTAGCGTACACAACACGAGTACTTGATAAGCAAGTTAGGCCTTGGTTCCCCTGTGGACTGTCGCGCCATTCATATGTCGTGAGTGGAGGTCAAAAGTCGCACTGTCATGTGACTTCTTTAACATCATCCTCGAGAAGATCGTGCGTAATTCACAAGTCAACACCAGAGGCAAAAGCAATAGAGTAATAAAGCCCTCTCTCGAAAGACTAAGCTCGCTTTATATAAACGCTTGATCAAGCCCGTACTACTTTATGACGCAGAATCTTGGACGTTAGCAAAGGCGGATGAGGAAGCCCTTAGTCTTTTCGAGAGAAAAGTTTTGCGTGCGATATTTGGTCCTGTTTGCATTAATGGCATCTGGAGGAGAAGATTTAATGACGAACTCTATGGGCTGTACAGCGACATGCACCTGGTCAAGCGTCTACGTATACAACGATTGAGATGGCTAATCCATGTAAAGCGTATGGCCACCACTGCTTCGGCCCGAAAATTCTTTGAATCCGTGCCATTGGGACAACGCAACAGAGGACGAGCTGGACTTAAGTGGCGCACACAAGTGGAGAAGGACCTCAACCGACTTGGAGTGCGCAACTGGAGACAGCTGGCGAAAGATCGTGCTGGCTGGAGAGGCATGTTGGTTGAGGCCCAGGTCCACCCCGGACTGTAGCACCACAAGAAGAAGAAGAAGAAGAAGAAGAAGAAGAAGAAGAAGAAGAAGAAGAAGAAGAAGAAGAAGAAGAAGAAGAAGAAGAAGAAGAAGAAGAAGAAGAAGAAGAAGAAGAAGAAGAAGAAGAAGAAGAAGAAGAAGAAGAAGAGGAAGAAGAAGAAAAAGAAGAAGAAAAAGAAGAAGAAGAAGAGGTCAAAAGTGGATATACTACGAAAACCTCAAGTACAAAAAATACTATACTAAGCCTGCTAAACCTGCTTTTAAATACCTTACATCGATGCTTAAGAAAAGTTTCCACTGTTCAAAAGCCCTTTGTAAATGGTGGAATTAGACGGATTTGGTGTACCACGAGCTGTGAAACCGGGCAAAATCTTTAATGCGAAAATTTATCGACTACAAATAATGCTTTTGAGCTAGGCATTCTGTGAAAAACTGCCAGAAACGAAGGAGGGTCCAAACAAGGTGATTTTGTAACATGATAACATTCGGGCCCACTTGGCTACAGCGCACAAAAACTACCTGGAAACGCGCAAAAAAGAGATCAAGGAGGTTTTACCAACCACCCTATCCCCCAGACTTTGCCCCCTTTAGACTACTGGATTTTTCAACGGATGTACCAGGTATACCGGTATGAGCGTCAAGATACAAATGTCTCGATACAAATGTTTGTTTGCTATTGTGATCATTCTTTATCAGAAGCAACATGCAAAAAATGGTTTCAACGGTTCAGAAATAATGATTTTGATGTGAGAAATGAAGAACGTGGAAGACCACCAAAAAAGTTTGAAGACGCCGAATTGCAAACGATATTGGATGGAGATGACACTTTGAGTTAAAAGCAAACGGCAGCAATGTTTAATGTTGCACAACAAACAATTTCTGACCGTTTAAAAACTATGGGAAAGATCCAAATGTGTGGAAAATGGGTGCCACATGAATTGAATGAAAGACAGATGGAAAACCGAAAAAACACTTGTGAAATTTTGCTTCAAGGACACGAAAGAACATCGGTTTTGCTTAGGATTGTTACTGGCGATGAAAAATGGATTTACTTAAAAAATCCCAAAGGGAAAAAATTATGGATTAATCCAGGACAACCACCAACTTCGACTGCAAAACCAGATCGATTCGGCAAGAAGACAATGATGTGTGTTTGGTGGGACCAGAAAGGTGTGCTGTACCACGAGCTCCTAAAACCTGGTGAAACCGTTAATACTGATCGCTACCGTCAACAAATGATCAATTTGAACCATGCATTGATCGAGAAACGACCAGAATGGGCCAGAAGACACGACAAGGTAATTTTGCTCCATGACAATGCACCTGCACACAAAGCAGACACAAAGCAGAGCAGAGAGGACTCAATTTTTAGAGGTGGTACTCGAAAATTACCAGGGAGGGAAAATGGTGTAAAAATAGTCAATTGCGATGGACAATACTTTGAGTGATGTATTTTTGACGTTTTTTCAAAAATAAAAAAAGAATTACTTTGCACTCCCAATGTTTAACTAACTATATAGCGCGCCAGTCCACAGCGGACCAAGGCCTAGCTTGCTCATCAACTACTCGTGTTGTGCGCGGTACCCTTCTCCCACGAGTAGAAGGGACTTTTAGTTTTTTGCCAACTCCGAACGTTGAAAATTAGTAAACTTTTTCTTAGACTGTTATTACTTTTTGAGTGTTGTCAGTAACTCAAAAGAGGTGGTGCGGTGAAAAATTCAAGGTGTTCAACTGGGAATCGAACCTTTCAGCGTGTGAGCGTCAAACACTACTCATTACGCCACGGCAGACACACTCGCAATATTTAAAAAAATATTATTTTGCAGATAAGATTTGGTATACAACAGCTTAAAACAGCCTAACCTACACTCTTATACTTTCTTCGGATGGAAACAAACAAAATACGGAAATACAATGTTATCCTTGTCGTTTTGATTTATGGTGGCGGATTCTACTTTTTTCATGCTTCAATCTGCAACAACTGGATTCATTTCTAACAAGCCTCTATCACCAACAAGTTGGTGTCCGCTTCCTTTTGTGTCCCCCATCTTCTGTGAGGACGTTTGAAAGTTCTACCTTGCGCTTCCTCAATTTGTTGCTGTGCATTTGATAGATTTGATCTATCAAAAGTTCAGGAAATGATTTCGGACTTTTAGACAATCTGCTTAACATTGACAAAAAGAGTGATTCCTCCAAAAACCGACCGACAAATCACTGTAAAGAAAAAACCTTTAGGCTCCTCTTTCTTCATTTATATCATACAGACAGGCATGTGTCCATCCAACACGATTATCCACAACTGAGTATTGCCCATTTATCAGACATAAAATCATTGCATTCATCTTCTCTAAGAATATTCGCACCGACAGCGGAGTTTGGCCTGTTATCGTGATTCTTTCGAACAATCACCATCGACTCAGCACACATCTGTTGTACAACTTGACCATATTCGCCTTCTGTTTGAAGTTCATTTCCAACGGATAACTCTTTTCATTTTGTTTAGCCCTTCAGACTTTTAATCTTTCCATTTTGGTTTCAAGATCAAGCTTCAAGCGTACTCTTTTCGTAGAAAAGTTTTCGTTGTGCGATAAAACATCGACTTGCACAACTTTTGTTTGGTTGAATGCGTAACGATTACAGTGAGGAATGCTCTGTTGTAAGCGTGGAAACTAAGTCTGGCGCACTGGCGCGAAATGTTGGAAAGGCTCGAAGGCGGGCATATGTCATGGCCTCTTCCCGTTAAGGACATTATCACAAAATTGACGAGCATATACAGTGTATACGTAACGTAACGAATACATAACAAATTTGTTATTATTTGGGGCTGGTAAGATCATTTTCCTCGACCAGGCCCAGGAGCGAGGAATTCTCCACGTCATTTTTGAATTTTTGAAACTTTCTGGTGAGCTTTTGTCGAAATCGCGAAATATGACTTAACGACGCAAGAGGCTCTCATTTGAGTATTGATCCTTTAGCTTATTTCACATTTTTTTGTGAAGGCATCTTGTGATGAAAATTACTTATCCTGGTTTTATAAATTTTCAAACCTAATAACGTTCAAGCCACAGTTGTGAGAAAGAATTGAAACTGACAGCACCATGAGTGTTCATTCAAAAAGTCAGAATTTGGATTACTGTGAAAAGTTCTGTCTCCAAATCTTCACGCTCTGCAAGTTCAGATAAAATACGATTTGTAAACGAGGAAGGAATAAACCTTGCGCAGGTCTGCACATTTTAATGTTACAGCTTCGAATGATACGGATTTAATTGATTTCTCGACTGAGCATGATTTCACTTCCATTGAGTGCGTTGACTTGAACTTTGTCACAACCAACCAGAGCCATTTAGAATATCTCCACGAATCTTGAGGGAACACCAGAACGGACAATTAATGCCCGCAACACGTCTGTTCAGCAGAAACCAATTCCAACAGGACTCGTTAGAACCGCAGATGGTTCTAACAGCAACGATAAAGAAGCAAATTTCCTGCTCGATTTAAATAAGAATTTGTTGTCAGTCTTTTAAGGCCCGCATCCTCCGAAGTTTTCCCGAATATCGGCACTTGAGTGACTGCCCACTTAGGCAAAAACTACCTCGCCAACAACTCCTAAGTCAATGACAAGCAAACCGACGAATTCACCTCAGCCGCATCCATAAAGTCCCGCACAAGACCGGTAATAAAATCCAGTAAAATACCAAAAACGGAGAAAATTTATTTAAATTGTCCCTTTTATTTATCGGGATATCACATGACCATTCCGAGACATGCCATAATCTTAAAATTTAATGTGTCCAATAAATGTTCCCCGGCAACGACCGAAATTGTCGTCCTCGTTGTAGTCGTCGTCGTTGTTGTCGCGACAACATCGACACAGCAGCAGCAGCGACCGAGAGAACAGCAAGCAGCCAGCTCAAAGCAGATGACTGTCTAAGGCTGTGCCACACGATATGGATTTGCACTTCTAACAGCCGAAGGTTGCTTGCATTTCGTTGCCAAAACAGGTTAAGATCCGCTCAACACCAATTATTGGCAGCGGCGAGGTAGTCACCCAGACTCAGACTGGTGCATGATCTCCTCCTCGGAGGGTGCACAACCAGACGATCGTGTTGGCGGCGACGACGGCGCAGCGATGATGACCATGACGACAACAACGACGACTACAGCGATTGCAACTGCGATGAGAACAGCGAATGTCTTCGCAGGAGCAGCGACAAGTATCCTTCCGCATTGTCCGCCATTAGCTGGGATTTTATGGGCTACACCGAGAGGATGGATGACGGTGCGGTGCGGCGCTGACGGGTTGACGACGCCACCTCAACGACCGCGGCAAGCCCAAATTGAATTTTTATCCAGCCTTAGAATTAATACTAAATGAAATCAATTTTTATGCGAAGCCTGTGATATCTAATCAAACTAATAACCCCTCAGAGTCACCTCGTCTGTTACGAACAACTGGGACAGAGAACGGCGACAAAGCCTGCGCGTGCGGCTCACGAGCTCCAGTGGAGCAGAAGACACAGAAAGGAGAGTCCAGTGCTGGTCCTGTCATCTCCTATTGGATACCATTTAAATATATAGGCAACGACAATCGCCAAGTCGTTGGACCATTAAAGTTAAGGCGAGCCAAGAGATTCTCTCGGCGGCGGCTAGAGATTTGCTCTGAGCTCAGTGCTCGGTGCTCAGTGATCAATGCCATACGGTCATGGATCGTAGTCATTATTGTAATCATCATCTGTGTGCATATGTATATCGCGCGGTCGTCATCCCCCTTGTCTTCCCCTAGTACCGCTTGCCAGTCATGGTCCAAGACATAGTCGTTCCTTGTCTAGTTTTATCGCGCGGTGCGGTTTTCTTATGCGGTTCGTCATTAGTCAACCGATGTACAGCATAGATACGAATACAATCCTCCTCTTCTGGATCTCTGCGCACACCTCGCCACCGTGGCCCCGCCATCAACAGCGTTGTCGTAGTCGCAGTCGTCGTCGTAGCCGCCGCCGTCTTCATTTTGCGCCGTTTGCGGCTTTCGCTTAGAAAGATTTCGTCTTAGAATACCCTGAACTCTCTCGCAGATAAATGTCAGTGATAAAATATTGAATTGGTCGGTAAGTCGAAAAGGATGAAGGGGCACAGACGGCCGAGCAGTCGAAGAGGCGGCGGCAGAGGCAGCGGCGACGGCAGCCAACAAATACGGCTGTCTTCAAAATGATGATATTGTTTGCGAATACAGCGCTACACTGCTGGATAACTCATGTCCGTCTGCTCGTCGATGACAGACGTAAGCGTTGGAGAAGCAGAGATGAAAAAAACTAGGTGCCAAGGTGTCAAGTGTACTCAAATACGTTTCCTTGATCAATCTGAACATAATATGATCGTTTCATCGAACGTATCACATTCTGACTGCGGCTGAGTGTAAATGTCAATCAGCGAGAAGAACCCTGAACAAATTACTTTTGACAGATGTCAACGAACTGTAAATGGGTTTATTATCGGCGCTTGACACTGACACAGAGTAAAATATGCATGTGGGCAAGAAAATAGCTGCTAATTGAAGTTCGATAAGAAAATAAG
Source organism: Eristalinus aeneus (assembly GCA_955652365.1). NCBI lineage: Eukaryota > Metazoa > Arthropoda > Insecta > Diptera > Syrphidae > Eristalinus > Eristalinus aeneus. The sequence goes on from OY019131.1 coordinate 21,782,478, forward strand.
AGGTGAGGCAGAACGAGAGAGATGCACACTTGTTGGATAAGGTGACAGATGAAATTAGTTGACATTTATTTCTAATTCAAACAATTTCAGAACTGGTTTAAAAAATTATTTACGTTGTTGCTCTCGATTTAGTAAAAAAAAACAATATTTGGCATCACCGCAGATTTAAAATTATTCTCTTGAAATTTTTTTTTTCCCACACACAGAAGAACACAAATATGCACTCCCATAAAAAAGACCGTTAAGGGGTGTGTCAATTTTTGCTTACATTGTTTTGCCTTTCCCCATCTCTCCCCCGATTCGCACGTGTGACAGGAGGAGACCTTGCCAGAGTGAAAAACTGATGGTGACGTGCGTTGCACAGGTCATTGCACGCCATCTGAACGATGGTTTCAATGTCGTCATTATGCTGCTGGTGCTTCTACTGCTGCTACCGTCGATGGTGGCAGTGGCATGTGATTTGTCACACTCCAATGAGCGCAACAGCAAGTACCCACTTTACGGGTGTGTGATGTGAGGTGGTGGTGGTGCGCTTTCAGTTTAATGTTGGCTTTAAAGTTTGTGATGAAAATGTAGCGGGAACCAAAGAGGAATGCATTGCCTTCATCTTTTTGCTTGGTGAAGTGCATTGGGCGAGGATGCGTGTAATGGATTTTTAACTGTGCTCGTATTGAGTGAAGGTAGGATCATAAAAATCATTTTGACATCTGCGCAAGTTTAATAGGCGAACAATCGACATTCGGTAATGATAATGATTTCAATTGTGAGTACATTTTTTGAAGCACTTTCCTTTCGAATAATCCATCCACTAGATCTCTTCAGAAATATTTACACTAATTTTTTTCAGAAGTAAGATAGATAGATCACTTATCGTATCTCTGTATTGTATATAACTTATGCAAGACAAACATTGTAAACTTTACTGGCTAAATAAAGAAATAAAATAAAATTTTTTGAATATTTTGACATATTAAACGTTGGCGTTAATTTTTTTTAAAATATTATGACATTCAGGCAAAATTCACACAATTTTTTGAATTCATTAGCAACGTAAATGTAGCTGGTTTAAGCAAAAGAGGAAATTTTAAAGTTGCCTGATTCGCAATAGTCAAAGTTTTCTAGAGTTTTTTTTATAGACTAAGATGATTTCAAATTACTAGACTCATTCACAATGACCAAAAAATGTATGCTGTTCACATTAAATCACGCTTTTAACTTTTTCTTAAGAAAGTATTGTATAAAACGGTAAAATGATGTCCTCTGAGCTCTAACACATCACTTAATAAGTCCCAAAACATATAGGGGGCGCCACTAACAACAAAATTAATTTTAAATTAATACTTTTTGTTAGTGGCGCCCCTATATATCCCGGGACTTATTGAGTGGTCTGTTACCTAAGACCAAAAACTAAAAATGCTTAACTGTGTTTTCCTGCCCTGGTAGAACGCATTGAATATAAGCATTCAAACGAATAAAAGACGAATTGCTGAAGTAAGTACAGAGAAGTGTTAAGAAATAATATTTTTTGTTGCAGAGGAAAACTTATTTTGTCCTGTTCATTTTGTTTGAAAGACAACTATCCAGTCACCTTAATGTCCAAGTTTTTACAGTTTTCTTAGGACAAATTAATGCTGGAATTAAAACAATTAAAAGATACACACAAATTGAAAACTAAAATAGGCCGAAAAGCAGAAGTTAAAAACAATCCTATGTTAGGCTAGAGTACTTATGAAAAGTCAGTAAGCTAGAATTAAGATCAAAGATTAGAAAAGTCAGCTAGTTTAAGTATTTTTGTCTAGCATTTAAGAAAACTATGATGAAATAATAAAAAAATGCATTTATAAAAAAAGAAAACAACTATCCAGTTTGAAAAGACAGAGAACACGGTGACAAATTAACTGCGGGAATTTTTTCCAGCAGCATATGATTCATTCAGCGTATGATTACGAATTAATGAATCTAAATAGTTGTCTTTCCGAAAAGTTCTCACAAACCCTTTAGGTCCGACAAAATTGCTTTGGCAGCTGACATTGAGAAAGTAGATATTGAAACCTAAATGTTTCAAACGCTTCTGTAGCAGGTTCATGAATTCCATTTTTTCCATTCCACTCAATTTTGACATTTACTGCACTGTGCAAAATAATAGGATCATGTTTGTCGCTTTTTGTCTAATAACTTTTACCTTACGTCCTGCAAACACTTCATATTTTCTGCACAACATCCTTATCCCATCAGTAATGAAACTCATAAACAAGATATGAAAAAAAGTGCTTTCAGGACTAAGAAAAGGCCAGTAAGTGTAATAGACTTTGAAAGACTTGCGGCTGTTTTAACGACAGGTTTGGCAAAATTGCTTTAAGGCTCTGTAGATTGTAAGTGTTTCTGATTGTGGATGTTTTAGGTTTTGGTTTTCAAATTCGATTTTAAGTTCTAGACATTGATTGATTTATTTCAAATATAGCAGTGGAATATAAATAAACAAGTCTGATCTGATGAATGATTTCAACAATGTTCAGAATGACGTTAAGCAATCTGTGTGTGGAAGAAGAATCTAATCTGAATAAAATAATGGTTCGCTTACATTTTGGTTCCAACACAAGACGACTTGTTTTTTGGGAATTTTGTATTTTCAAATTTTAATATAAGCATCTTGTTTTTCGTGATTGAGCATTTTTTGGATTTTGACGTTTCACATTCTTCACATTCACATTTTTTAAGGGCTACGAAAGTCGTATATATGACTTATATGACTTACAAAGATGTGCAAAATGATAGGGAAAGGGAAGAACCAAACAATTTCCAAAAAGGCATGGGCCTATGCACGCGAGGTAACGTCGTTGATTGCGCTCAACATGGCGAGCTGCCAAGGCAATCCTCGTTAGTGCACAGGTCAAGTTGACATACAGCCTCCACGCGGCGCCCCCTGGATAGCCATTACAACACCCGTTGTATGGTGAACTAATGTATGCAGCGACCTCGTCTGCCCGAGGATTTAAATAATGGGCCTGGCCTACCAGTCTGTGGGTTGTGCGTGAGTCCTCACCACGTAAAAATAATATAGTTCAGAAAACCCGATATGCCTCGGATAAGGACGGATTAACTGTTGACGACCCCAGCAAACGTTTAAAGGACAAAGATTTTCGGTTTTGCACGTGGAATGTGAGGTCCCTTAACAGGCCACGTGCAGCCGAACAACTTGCGGAGGCCCTTGACAGCTACAAAGCTGACATAACCGCCATCCAGGAAGTGCGATGGGATGGGCCTGGCATAAAAGCGATGAAGAACTGCGATATCTACAACAGCAATTGCTATAGAGAGAGAAGGCAGCGCTTATTCGGATGCGGTTTTGTTGTTCGGGACAGACTTAGTCAACGAACGCCTCATGACAATCCGCATTAAGGCTAAATTCGAGAACATCAGCCTAATATGCGCTCACGCTCCGACAGAGGAGAAGGATGACAACATCAAGGATGACTTCTATGATCTCCTAGAAAGAACATACGATCGATGCCCCAGCTATGACACCAAGATCGTTCTAGGAGATTTCAACGCTCAGCTGGGAAAGGAGGACATCTTTGCTGGAGTCATCGGTAAACACAGCCTGCACGACAACACATCCGGAAACGGACTCAGGCTGTTGGACTTCGCCTCGGGGCGGAACCTCTCTGTGGCTAGCACGCGGTTTCCACACCTGGACATTCACAAAGGGACCTGGCGATCTCCTAATCAATCAATCGTCAACCAGACTGATCACGTTGCGATCGACGTCAGACACTCCTCCAGTATTCTCGATGTCCGAACCTTCCGAGGTGCAAACATTGACTCGGATCAACTAATAGTTACTGTGCACTTATTCGACCTGGCATTGACTCTATAAGTTTTTCGTTTTTTGGTTTGTTGAGGGAATGTTCTTCAAATGGTGTTGAATCGCGTCCCATAGCTGTTGCTTGTTTTGAAATGATTCTGTCGCCAACGATTTTTTAAGCTCCGCCCACAAATTCTCAAAAGGAGTGAGATCGGGAGACTGAGAAGGCCATGGTAGGATCGAAACTTTATTGTCCCTTAACCAAGCACTAACTAATTTTGATGAGTGCTTGGGATTGTTGTCGTGCTGGAAGTGCCACCTTAACGGCATATTGTCCTTTACGTATGGCAGCATTACATCTTTCAATATGTCTCGATACATTCCCTTGTTCATGGTGTCTTTTATTTGTATAATAGGGCCAACACCAAGCCAAGAAAAACTACCCCACACCATGACACTCCCACCTCCGTGTTTCACCGTGTTTTTTGTAAATCGGAAGTGAAACTCTTTTCCTTCGGTCCGACGAACATTCCTGGCACTATCAGAACCAAAAAGATTTATTTTTGTTTCGTCACTTCATAGAATGTTTTGAAACTTATCCTTAGTGTGGTTTATGAACTGCAGAGCGAACTGCATTCTCGCTTCTTGCTTTTTATTATTATTATTGTTGGCGCTACAGTGCAAAGGGGGACCAGGGCCTAGCTTGCTCATCAACTACTCGTGTTGTGCGCGCTACTGTTCTCTCAAGAGTAGAAGGGACCTACAGTTTTTTGCCGACTCCGAACGGCGATTTTGAGAAGCTTTCTTAGACAGTTATTACTCTTTGAGTGTTGTAAGCAGCTCGAAAGAGGTGGTGCGAAAAATTGGTCTTGAGTTGGGGGTCGAACCTAGACCCTTCGGCGTATGATCGTCGTACTCTACCCACTACGCCACGGCGACCACTTTCTTCTTGCTTAGTAGAGGAATTTTTCGGGCGATCCTTCCAGGATGATTACTTTGCAGTAATCTTCTTCTCACAGTTGGAGCACTGACTATGTTGCCAAGTTCACTTGCAATTATTCTGGATGACATAAAAGGATGTGAGAGTCATCGGTAGGGGTAGTGTTCCTTGGCCTTCCTCGAGTTTCTTCTGCTGGCTTTCTTGAGAGTGTATTAAAAACAAAATTAACTGATCTCCCAATTGAATCTGCTATAAATTTGAGTTTTTCCCTGTTCTCTCATTTTTTCTACAATCTTCTTTTCTTCTTCCGAACAATGCTTTTTACGCCCCATTCCTAATAAATTTACAATGATTTTCATAAATATTTACAAAGTGTTCAATTACAAACCAAGAAAACCATTACCTTTTCACAAATTTTCAATAAAAATTCAAAATGAAGCCAAATTCCGTATTATTATGAACAACTAAAAAACCCTTTCTTTTGTTGCGTACACCACTCACATGAATGCTACAAAATGAGATAATCTCGCATAAGAAGGAGAATGCATCTGTGCAAATAACTGTACTAATTACTGTTCCGATAAGCAACAAAACAAAGCGAAAAGAAACAAAGGATCAGAGGATATTCCCTATTATTTTGCACAGCTGTGTATATGACTTTGAACTTCTGAATTTTTGATATTTGGAAATTTCTGAATTTTAGCAACTAACTCAAGGCAAATATATTACATCGCATTCTTATTTTCTTGAATTGCGAATTCCACCCTAGCAGAATATGATTGCTCAAAGTATTCTTATTCCTCCTCAAAAAATTCAAATTCTGTAAATGACAGAATATCATTGCTCAACGTATTTTTGTTCGGCTTCAAAAAAAATCAAATTGTGTAAATGGCGGCATTGTTACTGAACAGAGCCACTGTCACTAATCAACACTTTTTATAAATGTGCAGTAAAGTAGCAAAATTATCAAAAAATTTACATTCCCCTTATGTGTCTTATGAAACGAAACCAAAACCAAGTTTCCTTACATCTATGTTCTTGTGTTATGCGTGTTTCTCTCAAGCAAAAAGAGAGTCTACAATTTTTAGATGACTTCGCACAAAAAATTCCGACACAGAAGTATCCGTCGAGTGTTGTAAGCTATTCGAAAGCGGCAGTGGAATGAAAAATGAGCTGAATTGAGCGTGGATCCTTTGGTGAATGATTATTGCACGAGACCGCCTCTTTGTGTCATGACTCGAAGTATGTCCGCATAATGACTACTAACAGATGTGAATATGATTCAAGAACTTACTGAAATTTGAGTCCACATTTACTCATTCTGAGCACATTTTACTTCCAGTAGAAACCGTACACATTGCGATTGGAATAATGTTACAATTTCGCCACACAAATCAATCATGTGGGATTTTCAGACATGTCCGACAGCCGCAACATCTTCCCTACCTACCCAACCGCTAATTGCAACCATTCATTACCCAACCAGTCGCGAGTGAATGTCAAAACAAATTAATTCTCTTTTCTCGCGTTCAGTCTGCTACCTTATTTCAAAGCACTCCACTCGCCTAGCCAAAGAATCTATAATTAATGACATTCGCTTGCACTGTGCTAATAATTCAGTTTAAGACAGATCTGCTACCACATATCCGCTCGCCACCGGTCCATTAATTTAACGCGCACACTCTGCACTGAGTCACTCTCGAAACTAACCTATAAATCTGCCTCCAGATTCTTCTGCACTCGTCACCGCTACAAATGCGACAAGTCATCTGTCAAATAAAACGCAATGTTCACCCTGTCTCCCGTTGTTTTCCATCAATTCGGTTTTGTTTTTCATTTAGTCCATCTCGTCGTCGACCGGTTGGCGCATGGAATGCCAGCGAGCATGCGCACTACGTTAAATTTAATTAGCGAAGAACTACAGGCATAACACTTAGCTCCGATCTTCGCCATGACACTCTTTACAACCCCTAATGCCAACACATTATGATAATGATTCGCGGAGGGGATCGTTTACAACCGCAGATCCATAAATCCAGCCACCTCTTCACCTGAGCTGAGCGCAATCCATCAGCGAGTTGTTTCAGAGCCGCAGTCAAACGCATACGCCGTCAGTGCATTAGAGGTTAGGCTGCAAAGCCTCCTCGCCGGATCGCAGTCCATTGTGTTCAGAGTGTGTGGTCGGCGCTGGCAGGTCGAGGCGACTTGATATTGTAAACGATGTACAAAACCTGATGCCTACTTGGTTGATCTCACTCTTGACGGTGGCGAGGTTGCGTGTGTTGCGCGCCAAAAGAAGGTCTATGCGAGGTGCAATTCAACGTGCCAATTTTAGACCCTCGTCAATTTAACAGCTTCAACCGGCTGGGTGAGACCTCACGCGTTAGTTTGCTCCTGTTGTACGGGTTGCACCGCCGCATTATGACGACGCTGATATTTCACCCGCGAGCAGTAATTTAATCTTCTTGTCTTCGTTAGACAAAGCGGTTGCCTATCATCTAATTGAATCGCATTCTCACAGCAATGCGCTGCGTCGTATGACTGCGCACCACATACTTGCCGCTGTGGATTACGTGAATTTTTGACATTTCTAGGCCGCCGCAGCAGCGATATGTGGCTCCCCAGTAGCCGATGAAGTTTTTGTGTATTGACAAATCTCCCGCAGCATTTGTTGTTGGCAGACGTCATGATTGTCGATGGCGGCGTTTCATATTGAATTTCCCAATGATGATGTGATGTGTACACCTGAAGCTGAAAGATGAGACCGCACTCAATTAGATCAGCTTGCTACTGTCTGTTAGACACTTGTCAGGCGCAGACATTGTTACGGTGTTACATTGTCAAACATTCCGTTCTGTCACCGGATTGAGGGTAGTGCAGCGATGATGGTGTGACAGCAGCATTGGCAGAAGTGCGGTGGACAGTGTGTTTGCTGCAATTTGTTTGACAACACTTTGAGTAACTAATCATCTGTCAGAGAGATTTCGTGCTGTCACTTTGATTGGCTGCAGTTTCAGTGCGTGTGAATTCGAGATTGTTGCTTGTTCGTTTGCTGTGACCTTGCTGGGTCTGGTTGTGGATGCATATGACCGGTGTGAGGTTGGGATATACGTATGACTGTTCCGCTTTACTGACGATTTATTTGGGAAATGGTTTCTGAAAATTATGTCAAATGGCGCATTTTGAGACAGAACCACTTTTAGTGCGGACTTCGATCTTGGAATCACAGCGTTGTATTCAATGATGAAAGTATTTGTTATTTTCAAAGCAGAATTTTATAAAAAAGAGAATGTCCCATCGGGCTATTTAGAAATTAAGTTGAATGTCAGAAATGAAAAAAGGGTATGTTAAGTTACAAACGTTGTTCTTACAAAGTCACTTTACACACGTCACAAATCTTAGTCAATTGTGTCATTGAAGAAAGAGAAAGTGGCATCACTCGAGTTCTGACTAGCTGCCAGTGCTGAGTATGTCACATTTTTCGGCTCTGAAGAAGTTTTTTTTAATAAATTGAAGGAAAACATAGTTGAATAACTCAATACCTTCAAAGTATATTGACTTTTGCTTCCACTGCGTAACATCCTTTTATACTTTATATTTTTCGAGATGGATAAGTATTATAACGTTGTGGCATTTCGAAAAAGGTCCTCTTTCGTCACCTTTCGCTCTTTAAGACATCTGTTTTCTTCTTTTTCATTTAAAATGCAAAACGCTGATAGTTACCATCAAAATGATCAGTTCTTAACAATACCGTTTGTAGATCAGTTACTGACAGATACAAGACTAAGTGTGGCTAGTCCATAAAGAATATAACGGCCTTCTTTGGGGGCACTTACGAGCTGTAGGTGAAAGGCTGAGTCTACTGCTTATGAGTATTTGTAAAAGAATTGGATCAGTGATTATAAGACTCAAGACTAACGAATCCTTGGGAGCCCCTGTTGTCTCTTAAACAGACGAGGAGTCAGAAAAATGATGATTCCTCCCATTTATACTTGCTTAAAACATTGAAGCGGAACATTTTGACATCAATGAGATGTGCGAACAAGTGGCAGTGACAACATTAAAAAAAAATAATTCCCTCGAATTTGTTAAACCTTGAAAATTTGCGAATTCCATATCCGAAAAAATAAAAACTCTTCATCAAAAATTCTTCACCTCACCAGCAATTCATCACTTCAACGGAAAAGAATTACACTGGGTTCAACTTCGCCTACACCACCCACTCACAGAAACCCCGAAAAATTTCAAAAAATCCTCTCAAGTGTTAGTGAGTGCAACTCAAGCTCAAGTTTACATTCAACTCGACCGAAGTTCAACCACAAGCGGTCCCCACCTTCATCACATTTACTGCCCGCATCTTGACATTACGACCTCCTCTACTATCAACAGAACAGTGAGGGAAACTTTCTCTGAATTGGGAACTTCAGGTGGGATTTTCCCTTTTTTGTGGACCATCTTTTTGAATGAGCGGCACTTAGGGCAAGATACGTCAGTCTATGCGCACCTCCCCAGGGAACACAAGCTCAAAAGTGGCCTCATTTAATTTCACATGAAAAAGAAGCCCTCGAAATACCGTTGAAGTAGTGATTATAAACCTGGGCCAACGGGGCACCTCCCCAATCAGAGCTCATAAAACCAATCCCAAACTCCTTCTCACTGAATGTAGTTGGGAACAACTGCATTTACTCCACGTGAGTTTGCCTTCAAGTGTCCTCATCCGTTCGGCTGTGATTTTTCTCCTAATGCGTATTCCTCTCCCTATCCCATCGCCTACGATTCTCGCGCTCCATGAAGTCTCATAGCGTGTTGTATGTTGTATTTGAAAGGTCAACAACACTTAGCCCTCGACAGGACCAGAGCGCGCCCGCCCCGTCTCCAAAGTTCCAGGGCGCACGGCCATTGTCCACCACTGCCATCGACGAATCACATGCCTCGATAGCCTGACATTTGTGCTCCTGCAGCAGCTCGGAGAAGGAATTTAAGAATTTATGAGCATCTAAATGAAAGAACAAATACTTTATAAAAATGTATTTCCCAAGTATGCCCCCATCCATCCATCCATCAGGCGGTCCCTCCGCCTTCGGATCGGTTTTATTCATATGCACGATTCCCACTCAATGTCCTTTTTTTTCTCTCCACTTCCACCGGCTGCCACCTACTGAGGTCTGCTCAGCATGTGGAGTGCGAGCACGGAGCATTTTTTCACGATGGCAACGACTCAGTGTAGACGTTCAGTAAGGATGAGGACGAGACCAAGATGTGAGTGAGCGGAGAAAGAGTTGAATGGGTGCAGAAGGACTCTAGCGGAAAATTGTACCCTTGTTGTAGTTCAATGACATCAGGAAGGACGAATGTGACTTACCAATCTAGAGTGCTGCCGTCTATGCATGTATACAGTGTGTGTGTGTGTGTCTGGAGGTTCAGTTGACGACAACGACGACTACGACGACGATGACAACACAAAATATACACAAAAGGATTAATTACGTTAAATTAAGCACGAAACGATGTGTGCAAGGGAGACCTGCCACTGGCGCAGCATTAATGCGGCTGCAGAAGAGATGGGAATAGGGAGGAGCTCTCGTACACATTGATTGAGTTAAGGAATTCTTTTGTTTTTCTTATTTTTCGCCTTTTTCTGTTTGAGCCCGGTGTTTTTTTTCGTTTCATGTTTTTGCTTTTTCGCTTTTTGTGGAAGTTTAATTTTTATTTGCCCTCTATTCCCTTCCTCTTGACTTTTGCATTTTTGTAGTAGTTTTTTTTCAGCCTTTTTGACAGAGTTTTAAGGTGACAGCAGCTGAAATTGTGAAAGTGTTGCCACTTTTTGTTTTCACGAAATGTGTCGGAATTTTGTCAAAGAAGAATTTCTGTTTGAAGAACATTTGGGTATGGATAATTAACTGTTTCTTGTTTTCCAGTTGGATTCTAAGAGTTAGCAGATGTTATAAAACTGCTCGATCTGTTTCACAAGCGATTCTATAAAACTGGAAATAGCGAGAGGTATAACATTATTTTTGTAACAGAAGAAAATACATGCAAAAGCGTGTTTTCGAACATTTGTTAACTTCACATAATTTTAGCGAGTGGACGAGAGAAAAAGGTCAGCTGTAAGGTGGGCGTGAAAAGTATTGTTAATTTAAATTTACAAAAAAAGGGATTTTGTGAATCACCTGCTTTTCTTAAAAATGTTTGAGCTTTTGGGCAAATTTTTACTTAAATTTGAGTGTTGTCATTACTTTTTTTTTTAAATTAACTTCACTTGCAATATTTTAGCTTTAACTCAACAGCTTCGGATCCGTATCCTTGTTAAGTTTTGCAACAATTTTAAAAGCTAGTGTTTTCAATGTCGTCTTCGAAAGCTTCAAACTAGGTCAAGTCGCACGTTCTGTGCTGAATTTTTATCATAAGGCCGTGAGTTAATCAAATCTTTAAATGTCGTATGCACGACGGAACTGTGCAGTACGAAGCGGCGCAGGTTAAACACTGTTTCCTAAAGGATCGTATTTTTCAGTTCTGTCCAAAAATAGTTGATACTCAAATGCATAAAAAAATTGTTTTAATGACCGTCGCTAACCAAAACAAAGCTGGATGGTAGCACAGTCCACAAGCTCGTTACCAACCACGAAGCTGTGGATATATTTGTACGATACATTTGATTTCTTGCAATTTCAGATGGAAAGTAGTCATCTTTTTGACAGTAAAAAGTGTTCGAACTTTGAAAGAGGGACAGTGGGGTAGAAAAATTGACAAATGGATGAACGTCCAGTTTGCACTCGAAGCTATGTGAGTGCCTTAATCTTCATTGTGTGGCGCTACTGTTTGAGACCTGGGCCTCAACCATCTCTCACTAACTCTCACCAGCTGCTTCCACAATGCAGTTTAAGGTGATTAAGGTCCTCCCCCACTTGTGCGCGCCATATCGTATTCAAAGACTTTTCAGACCGAAGCAATGGTGTCCATACACTCTTCATGACATTACCATCTTAAGCGTTGTATCCAGACACAAGCCACCGCAATAATAATAATTGGGTGGCGCTACAGACCACAGAGGATCCAGGACTTGTTCATCAACTCGCGTGGTGCGCGCTACTGTTCTCTCACGAATAGAAGGATGACCGGTAAGCTTTGAGCAGGTCTTTTCACAGACAGCTATTACTCTTTGTGTGGTGTCAGTATCTCGAAAGAGGTGGGGCTGTGAAAAAGTCAAAGTGTTGAACTGGGAATCGAAACTGGACCTTCGGCGTGTGAGTGTCGCACTCTACCCACTACGCAACGCAAACCGCGGTACAGCACATTAAATTCGTCGTTGAATCTTCTCCTCCAAATAAATCAGGACTGGGATCATCAGGCTGCTAAACAAAGCCACGGCAGTCTTTCAAAGGAAGGAAATTGCCTTTCGAGCTAAAAAAAAAAAAAAACAGGGATTGTCAAGAGTGGTGGCCGCCGTGGCGTAGTGGGTAGAGTGCGACGCTCACACGCCGAAGGGTCTATCTAAGTCAATGAATATCTCCAAGTTTTTGCTGCCTTCTGTGACGCTCCATGAAGTAGGTATTGTGGTTATTTCCTTGACAACAAAATGTACTTCGTTTTGTCCTCATTTATCGCCAGACCCATTTTTGCCACTTCCACTTCAACGCTAACAAACGCCTCACCAGCGCCTCGCGGTGTTCGTCCGTTAATTCACATCAATGTCGTTTGTGTAAGCTATACGTTGAGCTGACTTGTGGAAGATCGTTATCCTACCCAATCTACGCATTGGTACAAATGTCAAACTAGACATGGCACTGTACAGCTCGTTCATTCACACACTATCATATGGGGCCCTAAAATTAGCAAGTAGGCTGTGAGTCTCGATCTGCACATCTTGAATCATTTTCAAAATCTGCCGTAAATTGAAGATCTGGTCTATTGTAGATGAGGTTGCCTACTTACTTGACTTGACTTTTATGTGGTAATAGTCGACTTTCTCCTTCACATCCGATTGTTACTGAACACGCAAAGTGCGATGTGATGTGATGCTCAAAATAAGTACTTGTTTTAAGAAAATTGAAGTTTTTCCTACTTGTCATAAAACCTTCACGTCTACCTCTGCTTTCATTCCCACGAAACAACCCTCCAAAGTTGAATGAACGTTTGTGAAAGTTTTCCCTTTTCCGCTATTATCTTAAACAGGATAATCTCAGAAGGTCCTGCACTTAAGCGGACTTTCGTCAGCAATTTCGCAAAGCATTCCGATTAAGGCGGATCATCTCACTTGTAGGAGTTGTCTATTTGCCGTCTCCCAGGATTTCATTCCGACCTCCGAAAAGTCCTTCCATTCCAAGTTCCTCTTAATTAATAAGTCAAATATTTTTTTCTTCCCACTTTAGCAACGGATAGAGTCACCCTTCGTGTCCTCTAGTCGCCACCCCCACAAAATGGAACCCAAAAAAACAAAAAACCGAAAAAAAGCACCCGAAGTCAATTCACTTCTCTGGCATGGCTGGAGAGCGTACATAATCCTGATAAGAACGATATCCTTGGAGTCATAATGTGCCCGAGTGGCAGCAGATACATTCCCATTCATTGCTCAATGGTGCTAACGAACTTTGATGAAGTCATGACGCTGAAATTGAATTCGACAGAGACTTGCTACGGGTACGAGCGGATGTGTGTATGGTTGGGTGTGTGTGTGTGTATGGTGTCCCTGGAGACAAGAGATGAGCTAAGCTAAGGACTAGGACTAATGATCGGGACGCGGGAGTGTATGGGAAAAAGAGGAAACCAAAAAAGAAACGTATTTCAAATAGAGATTCATATCTGCAAAGACAACGTGAGCGGGAGGGGGCTCTCCAAATCGAATGTCACTTTTTGGGTCAACGACCAGCCCGCCAGCACCCTCGGAACAACTCTAGAATGTTGCAAGGCAATGTCCTTTGTCTGCAAATGAAAGGGTAATCCAAGAATCCAAAGAGGGTACGCCTCCTCGAATGAGTCAATTACGCTTCTGACATTCGAAACAAAGACGAGCGACTTATTGAACACATCCGCCCCACTACCGTCTGTCGCGCTGACACTTGACGGAACATAAGTCACCGACGACGTCGGCATGGGAACACCGCATCAAAGGATTCATGCATAAATATCGTTCCTTGCTCAAAATTTATTGTTTGACAGCGAGATGGCGCCGCTGCCGTAATTTATTACGCTTAAATCGAATGGACGGACCGCCGACTGACATTTGGGTGTCTCATTTGATTATAAATTTAATCCGCACACATGCATGCCGCCGTTCATGTGCAGATGTCATTTGTTTTGTGGCGTATGCGTGCGTGCGGGATATGCTCGAATTAAGATTCACTCACTGAAGTGAAATGAGTGGTGCTTTCGCTGTCTGTCGGCCGTGGCGGCGGAAGAATTGTGTCGCCAATGCTGACGATGACGTTCTGATAAATGCTTCGGCGGTTTTTGGTCGCCACTGTGACCCATCGATCAGGGCATGTTCTGGTTGCTGGTTGATGGCAGCACTGGTTTTGGGATTAATTTAGTCGCGGGCATGTTCGCAAAGTGATAGTGTGTCAAAACGGACTGTGAATGAGTGGAATTCAAAGTGAGTTGTGGTGGGAAAATGTGTTATTGCAACAGCGGAAATGGGATGTTTGATACATTTGAGGGGAAATGGGGGCCGGTAAAGAAGGAAACAAGGCGTCAGTGTTCTGCTGTCAAGTGACGCACGTTTTGGGGTTTTCGAAGAAGTTAATGTTCTGACGGAAGACTTGAGCTAATTCGACGTCGTAAAAAGAGGATTAGAAGCATGATATGACTTTCATCTTAAGATTAAACAGTAAAAAAAAAACGTTTAAATGCAAGTATACAGCTGTCATTCCAAGCTACATTCTGTGTTTTTTGACTTAGGGGATTTGCTTTTAGAAAGATTTATCAAAATACGAAAAACAGAGTTGATCGGCATGCAATTAAGTGAAGGGCATTAATTGCATCATTTTTACCTTGAGCACAAGAGGTTAAGAACAAAATGCTGCGTTGTGGCAAGACCTAAGGAAATTTTCGAAACAAAATGACGCGAGGAAAAACATAAGAAAGGACCATATATGTTTCCTTGCTAGGGAAGTATTAACATTTAATGCATGACTACCATCACCTCATGGGTTTCGACTTCAACACTCGCAGTGCAATGGTGCAATACAAATAATTGCGTTGTGGTACAACGTAAAAACCATTGCGTTGTGGTACGACATAAGAATTTAAAAAAAAAAAACTCGACTCTAAATGATTTTGTTACACAATCAGGGTTTGAAGTTTGGCATACATAAACATATGCGTGCATTTTGACACTGCTTTTGAAAGGTTGGAAAAAGCGTGTTTAAAGTGTGGGAAAATTTAAGCGTTTATGTTTGTAAGGGACAAGAAATGCAAACTTTTGTTGTGTGGTAAAACCAGGAAGTGAACTAAAATGTAAGGCGGTGACAGGCGCATGTTTTAAACAAATTGTCTGACCTGTTAGCGTGATATGAAACAAACATAAGGCTGTAACAACCCCGAGTAGATCCTAGATCGAAATGTCTCCTTTAGTAATAATAATTGTTGTCCAAAGGGAGACCAGGGTCTAGCTTACTCATTAACTACTCGTGTTGTGCCCGCTACTGTTCTTTCACAAGAAGAAGGGACCTAACGTTTTTTGCCTGCTCCGAACGGCAATGTTTGAGAAGCTTTCTTACACAGTTATTACTCTTTGAGTGTTGTCAGCAGCTCGAAAGAGGTGGTGCCGTGAAAAATTTTAAAAATTGGTGTTGAGCTGGGAATCGAACCTACGCCCTTCGGAGTGTGAGCGTCGCACTCTACCCACTACGCCACGGCGGCCAACTCTTGTATGTAATTAAAAACTGCATCAAATGATGCGTTCATTTCTTGTTTTCAATGCCATAGAAGCATAAATCAAACAAAAATCAAAAGAAAAAAAAACGCTCAAATCGAACAGTAGAAACCAGTTTACAAACTTCATCAAGCACCTGACCACAAATGAACAAGAATTTACCCCAATCCCTCTGCCAAAGGAACTGTTGTGTTCCCGAAAAACTATTTTAATTTGCGAACACTCTCCTCGTCTCACCACAAAGTCACACAGAACACCAAAAACGTTTTCCATTTCAGACCATCGCCACAGCACCACAAACCGTTCCAGTTCCGTCTTCTTCTGATTATACCCTCGTTTCATGATGGCCAGGAGAACCGCCCAAACTAATTACACGCCAAAGGACGACGCCAGATATCCATTAGATCCACCACCGAAGACATTCCGACCGCCCAGAGAAAGATAATACACATTCCACCCCGCACGACAGCCGGCCGGCTGGTCATCCGCAGACGTGGACAGAGATAGATGTTTACAGATGCTGCTAGGATAAATTGCACGAATTCAAATAACCAATTTTAATAGCGGATATCCACAATTAAAAATGACACAGACCTCTCCGCCAGCCGCCAGGTGCAGTCCCGGTCGTGGCCGCGCTGGTGTGATGGCACACATGTAATTACCACGCAATGCAACGTCGGTGGAACGGCGGCTCTGTTCTTCGCATGCTTCCATCCCCGCAGTGAAATTGACAACTGCAACACCTCTCGATGGACTCCACTGAAGAGATGTTGGAATCAAATGGTAAACTGGTGCGGCGTCTTCCTAGCAGTGGTCAGCTGGGTTGCACTAATAACGAACTGGCATTCATTACATGCCTGTCGGAGAGACGCACCAGCCCAGGGAGTATTCATCTGGATTTCCATCAGTCCTCCATCTACGACCATCATCTATTCATGTTGCCTTGAATCGCTCATCTTGATATCATCGTCGCCGTCGTCGTCGTGGTGGTGTTGTCGTCTGCCCCCCAACAGGCCGGACGGGGACGAGGATCTTCTCCGGGCCGCGATGCAGATTTGTTTTTCCTCGTTTTTATCATCGGATCATATCATAATATGTATTTCCATCCACCTGCCGGGTGCCGGTGCCAGTGGACGTCGACGGCGACGCTGGCTGGTGAGAGAACCAGATTTGAATTCAAATGGCGACACACGGCATGCTACAGACCGACGGCGGACTCCGGCCACCAGCATCTCTGCGCACAAAGAAGACCACAGCGACTTTTGTGACTTTGACTGACACAGATCAATCCGGGCGAGCGGGACGGGGCGTAATTTATTATTTACTGGCTAAAAGTCGAAATTGCATGTAATGCAGGCTCTGGGCCTGCAGGAGAGACAGCAGCACTCGAGGTTTTGCGCACTCGAATCCGGGCTAATAGGAAGATGGATGACTCTCCGCAGTGTAAGTGTGCGATTTGAATCGCAACGCAGGTGGTTTCGATTCTTCCTTGCAGTTGACTCTGGACACATGCACATGTGACGTCTGACGTATTTCCGCAGAGACAGAGGCACCTTTTGTTGGGATCTAGGAATTTGCAATGAACCAGAAGGAAAACAATCAGGAAATGGGGACAGGCTTTGTGCTGGAAGGGACAGGAATATCTGGTCAGCAACCTTCGCATATTCTAGTGGATGGGGAAGTTCAAAATTTGTCCTCGAACTGGGGTGTAATTTGACAGATCTTTGCTGTTTGACAGGATGCGCGTAGCGTGGGATTCGTTGCAGCAATATTTGATATTCGCCATCGAAGGAGAAAACTGACCGCTCCTTGATTTTGCCGCGAGTCCAAAAGTTGTCAATCCAGAAAAATATCCTAGATGGAAAATAATTTCTCTTGCGACAAACTTCAACGGACCGCAAGTTTGACCTGTTCAAGCTGTCAGTGCATTCAAGCGAAAGCGAGAAGCCCCACAAAGTATCCCCTGACACATTGAGTAAGCGGAACTAATTATCAAAACCCCGCTCGCCGGCAGACAGAGTCAAAGGCAACGCACAAGCAAGGCGTTGGATTAGCCCTTCAGGCTCGCAAAATCCCCGTAATATCACTCGCCCTCAAACAAAACCCCAACTAACCTCTCGTATATCAAAGAGCAATCAATCAAATCAAGGGTTTCTCAAGTGGGCAACAAAAAAAAAAAAAAAAATAGTTTAAACATGGTGGAATAGAAGGCGCGCGGCTGACGGCGCATGCCAGGTTCTTTGTGCGGGTTCACCTTCCTGCCACCTTGTCGGAGATTGCATACATCAAAGGCAAGAAACAGAAACATCAAAGTAAAGCTCCAGCTCGCCGTAATCCTTCATTTACCCCAAAGAAGAAAACTCTTTTGTTTCACTCCTTTCACTGCGACTATGGTGACGCTTTGCATAAGCCGCAAGGAACCCCCCCTCGTTGTGTGCCCGCCCAGCCCCTCTGAAAACAAAGACGTTTCAGTATTTGTTCCTCTCACATGGCTATCGCCGCTATAAGAGACCCTCTGCATGTGGTCGGATCTCCCCAAAGGATTTCCCTCGTTTTATCCCAACACTGCGCTACTGCTGCTAGTGCTGGTACTTGTGCTCAGCTCTGCTACTACTTTCGCAAACACAATGGATATGTATGTGGTCAGTAACCCCATTTAAGGCGGTTGTGGAAAAACGAAGAAAAACGAGAAAAAAGACCTGACGACAGGGGATAAAGGACAAATGCCAGTGCACAACTGCAGCTCACAGTTTATTTGAAGTGGGCACTTTTGAAAATTACTCGTCTCTGAGAAATGAAATATCCCAAAGGACGTGCCCTGCTTTAGCGCAAAGCGGTTGCATATGCCCGGCCGCAAGGGGAGTGCCAGCCGACGACAACGTTTGCTCTTCAATTCGGTTTCTTTTCCTATTTTTCCACCATGTCGTCATCTTTGAAGGACTCTGCAAAAAGCGTGTGCAAATAAGGAAATCATTATGCGTGCACTTATGCAACAACAAGTTGGACTTCGGACTCTCGCATTCAATATCCTGGATACAAATATCGGAACCCTGGACATCTGCAAGGCGGATGTTGGACGCGTCGCAAAGGAAATTCACTTTTGATCCGAGTGAGTAGGCACGTCTTGGGAAGCTGGAAACGAGTGTGTGCATTCAAGGAAGCGTGGTACATGTTTTTTATTTGTTGGTCATTGTTTGAATGAACTCGGAGGAGGATATTTTTCCAGTGCGTTGAGGAAAACAACAAAACCTGGGGAGAATCCGGATAAACAACGAACGGAAACAGGATACGGATGGAAATTCTTTGTTTTTTATTCTGTTCCCTTTCAAGAATGTTTTAAGGTTTTCCACTATTTTTTGTATTAAGCATTTGCCAACAGAAAAGGACACTCGCACAAATATTTTTTCCCTTTGAAGAATTTTTTACACAATTCGTTCCAGAACGGGGAAATATACAACTTCTTCTCAATTGACTTCATTTGACGGCGACTTTTAAAGATTTTTAAATAAAGCATTCCTTGATCTCAAAGGACAGCCGATTAGTGAATATCTTGGACGGAGCATAAGGCGATAGATGAAGGTTTTTAATAGATGTATAGAGCTTGTCAATAGAATGGGACAAAGATGATTTTTTAGAAATCGACTTTATTTGAAAGAAAATCTTCCGGCATTTATAATTTAAATACAGTTTCTGAGTTATAACCGCCACGCCTGGCTTCGACGTAGTTTAGTGTGGAGGTCCAATTTTCGAAAACATTTTCCACCATTTGTGGCGGTACCTTGACAGTAACGATGCGAATGTTTTTCTTCAAGTAGTCAATTCGTTCAGACTGATTAGCGTAGACTACCGACTACACAACAACACACAAAAAATTGTCAAACACAACCACCCACGTCCGAAGTTTGAAAATAAGCGGTTGCTAAGCCTTTCCTTCAATAAATCAATTATGGTGCGAGATGTGTGCTACGTTATGATACCTAGTTAAAGCCACAGTTCCTGACCGTAATGGCTGTCCAATTAATTATCGAAAAGTCAGTATTTATGGCTCTATAGCGCTCACTTTAATCTGTAAAATTCTGACAAACAACAATTTTAAAGAAAGACGGACCACTTATTTCATCAATTTGCAAAGCACTTTAAGCTACCTGTTTTTGTGGATGTAACGGTGTTTCGACATACACTAGATCTTCTAAGGTATATATCATCACTTCAAACGCGAGAGTTTTGTTAAGTGAGCTTCTTCGTTAAACAAAATTTGCTTACAAAAATTGGGATCATAAGTAGTTTTGTTTTGGACCCAAATATACGCATTTAAGGCCTACTCATATTGTGTCAAAACAAACTAAAACTAAATCACGCGACTGTTTGACAGTTTTCAAAAGATACTCTTAGGTATAACCGCATGAAATGAGCGTTTTTTTTTTGCAAATAAAACACTAAATATTAATGGTAAATTAAAAACATTTTATTCAAAGTATTGGCCATTGTTTTCTACATATTTTGACCACCTTTCTGGCAATTTGTGAATACCACGCCAGTAAAATTGTTCGTCTTTTAAAGCAAACCAATCAGGGACCCAATTTTCGACCTTCTCGTAGGAATCAAAGTGCTGCTCAGCCAATGCGTGTCCCATCGGTGAAAACAAATGGTAGTCGGAAGGAGCCAAGTATGGAGAATACGGCGGGTGGGGTAGCTGCTCCCAGCCAAGTGTTTTGATTGTATCCTGAACCGGTCTTGCTTTGTGTGCAGGTGCATTGTCATGGAGCAAAATTACCTTGCCGTGTTTTCTGGCCCATTCTGGTCGTTTCTCGATCAATACATGGTTCAAATTGATCATATTTTGTTGGTAGCGATCATTATTAAGGGTTTCACCAGGTTTTAGGAGCTCGTGGTACAGCACACCTTTCTGGTCCCACCAAACAGACAGCATTGTCTTCTTGCCGAATCGATCTGGTTTTGCAGTCGATGTTGATGGTTGTCCCAGATTAACCCATGATTTTTTCCGTTTAGGACTCTTAAAATAAATCCATTTTTCATCGCCAGTAACAATCCGATGCAAAGCTGATTTTCTTTCGTGTCTTTGAAGCAAAATTATACAAGTGTGTTTTCTGTTTTTCATTCAATTCATGTGGCACCCATTTTCCACACTTTTGGATTTTTCCCATAGCTTTTAAATTGTCAGAAATTGTTTGCTGTGCAACATCTAACATTGCTGCTAATTGCTTTTGACTCAAAGTGTCATCTCCATCCAATATCGTTTGCAATTCGGCGTCTTCAAACTTTTTTGGTGGTCTTCCACGTTCTTCATTTTTCACATCAAAATCATTATTTCTGAACCGTTGAAACCATTATTTGCGTGTTGCTTCTGATAGAGCATGATCACCATATGCCTCGACAAGCATTCGATGCGACTTTGCAGCACTTTTCTTCAAATGAAAATAAAAATTAATGCTTTCCGCAATTCATCACTGTCTGGTAAAAAATTCGATATTATTAACACGATCAAAAAAATATGATGTTGTCTGTTCAATGAATTGAAGTGTGCTTAATATTTTTTACAGATGTCATAGCAAACAAACAAAACAAAACTAAGAGCTCGTTCACAACAAATCTTCCCTATCAAGACATTTGTATCTTGACGCTCACTTTATACCGGTATACCTGGTAAATGAATTAATTTTGTACTGCAACAACTCAGTTCAGTAGTAGTGCGAGATTTGCTCAAGAAATAAGGCGAGATCAACTTGTCGTGTTGTGCACGCTACTGTTCCCCCATGAGTAGAAGGTACCTACAGTTTTTTACCAACTCCGAACGGTGAAGTTTGAGAAGCTA